>OY747095.1:42144830-44712024 GCA_963556455.1 Epiblema foenella
GCTCACAAAATTTCACGAGAATCGGTTTAGAAATGCGACCTGTAGAGGAGAACAACCGGACATCCGACCATACAAAATATAATAATTCTGTCGAGCAAGATAGTAGAAAACCTTCGTCAAAAAACATAGTTTCTCCTACTTGGACAAAACTACAATATAGTGGTTTTAAGCATCTGCGTTTGAATTTTGAATTTATCCTAGATTATAAAGCCTCATTCGTAAGAATGTACAGATTAGAACGTTAATATCAGCATTATTATTTTCTACTAGCTTTGCCCGCGACTCTGTCCGCGTAAACTTCCACCCCTTTTTCATCCCTTCAAGGGATGATTTTCGGGATAAAAAGTGATTTGTATAGTAATCCAGGCTTTAAACTTATTGTATACTACGTTTCACCATAATCCTATCTGCCGTTTTTGCCTGATCTCACTTCCATTGGATGCTATCAAATAGAAGTAAGATCATATCCTACTAATGTTATGAAAGTTTGTTACTCTGCACTCACACAAAAACGGCTGAACGGATTATGGTGAAACGAGTCGGCCACCTGTGTGGGATATTGAGGCTACAAAGGAAGCCGTTAAAAACCAACCCAGTACCAGCTCTCGCCAATTATTAGACTCACTTGGACCTCTAATGACACTGTATATTTCCACTTAAAATCATTAGGTAACATAAAAATTCCGGACCTGTCGGTTCGTTACTTATGAAACACCCTTAGTAGCACTAACCTATAAACGCATAAAAAGCCAGTACCAGCTCTCGTCAATTATTGGACTCACTTGGACCTTTAAATACACTGTATATTTCCACTTAAAATTATTAGGAAACCTATAAAAATTCCGGACCTCTCGGTCGGTTACTTACGAGACACCCTCAGTAGCACTAACCTAGTAACGCATAAAAAGCTTGAATAACAGGACCAGTGTAGGACAGGTACAAAGGTTTTCCAATACATTTGTATAAAGAAAATCTCACTCAAACACTTAAGCGGAGTGGAATCGATGAGAGGAGCAAAACAAACAAGTCTCGACACAGACAGCAGATCGTTTAATCAGTCTGTGCAGACACGGAGGGGGGCTTCCACTAAATGACCATCCCTCCACTCGCGCCCGCGCCGCCGTGTCCGCAAACAGCGTGCTCGGCGAACGGCCAGACCTGTGGCGCTCTTAGAACTGGCACACTCTACTCGTACTTGGAATCAATAATAATAATGAGTAAATTAATAACAATAATAAATATTTAGCGTCTTTTTTAAATATAAAATTAACTCGATGCAGGGACCGATACCGGTATTTTTAAAAAACCCTGAATTAGCCCAATATTTTGGATTATTTTTTGCTCTTTACGTAGGGCTGAATCATGTATTTAGGTAACAACGTCGTATTATTAGATTATCCCATTAAAAATGAAATAATGAACCGGTAACCGTAATAATACCGGTATTTTTCTATGGAGAAAATACTGGTATCCGATCCCTGACTCGATGTGCTTATTGGCAATGGTCTCCTCTAAATTTTTCTAATGTTTCCTGTCTCTCAGCACTCTTGTCCAGTAGGGCCCTGCGGTTAGTTTTATTCAATCTTTCCACCTCAGCTTGAAAACCTCTTTTTCTTTCGCCGTCTCTTGGGTACCACATAATGACTTTCTGAAAGGAATTACCGCACTCAAATCGGCTCATCCGTTCGGGAGCTATTACGATGCGACAGACAGAGACATATATATGTACCTACATAGAAACACATCAATGTTTTGCGATGAGCGTCGGGGGTTAAAACAAAAGACTACACTACAGGGCGAAATGATCGTATACAGACACAAAGACAAAGAAAAGACATTTCTTGTCCTTGTCATAGTTTCCCTTTTTTTGTTTGCTGTAATTTGAAATGACTGAGGTAAACAAACGATTGCCCGCCCAAGTTAAGGAGTTAGATTAACCTGTCAGCCGTTTTAATTCTCAATTTAGCTTCATATGAGCCTTCCGTCCCTCTTTAGCGCTTATAGGGACTAAGGGAACAAGGTGAGGCTGAGTTTATGTACATGATCGAACGTCTGATCAAGCTGATGAAACTAAATGATAAATTACACAGGCTAATAATAAATAAATAAATATTAGAGGACAATCTTACACAAATCGAACTAGCACCAAAGTAAGCTCAAGAAGGCTTGTGTTATGGGTACTAGACGACGATATATTTAATAGATATAAATACTTAAATACATAGAAAACATCCAAGACTCAGAAACAGATATTCATGCTCATCACACAAATATTTGCCCTGACCGAGATTCGAATCCAGGACCGTCAGCTTCACAGGCAGGTGCACTACCCACTAGGCTAAACCGGTCGTCCAAATAATAATGAAATGATAATAATAATGAAATGAATAAAACCAATATAATGTCCATTCGATGCAAGAGGGGCTTACGTTTTTCACGTATAGCTCGATTGGTAATGTCTAACAGCCGCTGTGTCTGCGGCGCGGCCTCCCGCTACACTATCCGCGCCCTACCCGCGCGGGCGGAAGCCGCCCCGGACTCATTCCTGCTTCTCGCTTCTTTTGTCTTGCCTTGCCGCAACTTGTCCTCCCTTCAAGAAACTCGACTTCAACCCCACAGTAAAGAGATAATTAATAAATAAATCACGATTTGATTGAACACTGATGTCGGTCATGAGTAATGGTAAATATGACACACAGAAATGAGAAGTTCACCGCATAGATCAAGTGTTAGACGGAGGCGGGCGGAGCTGCGGACGAGCGCCAGCAGGCAATAAGCGCTCCCTCCCGCGCAAACAACCAAACACCCACGGACTGTGAGGTCTACTCATTTCGCATGCAATTTTATTCATTATTTGTAATCTGCTTCAATCGAATAGGGACTCGGTATAAATCACTTTTAGGATTTGCTCAATAGGATGTATGTAGATTGACGCTTTCAGTGTGATATTTAAATGCGATGTGTCTTTGAGGCGGTAGGTGCAGCGCTAATAAAGGCTTCCACGAACTGGATATGTATGAGAGCCGACCTCAGAAACTCATTTGACTAAAACAAATAACGCTCACTTTCTTTTTATTTTCTTAGCGAGCCTTTTTAAGACGCCGATGAGTTTTCCCATTTTATTTCAATCTGTCGTTAAGGTTATTATACAGTGATGTGTTATGGAGGCGCACACGTGGCGATATCAAAGGGGACATCAAAGGCGCTAAAACGAGATTGTTAACATTTGGCAGCTCTTAAATATTTGTAAAAAATATTTAGCAATCTTATAATACTTACCGCGGCGGGTTTTTGAACATCTGTTACGGAATGAGTTATATTAGTCACGGTTCATTTGTTTTTAAGCGCAAGGTTTTCTAAGCAATAGGCTGTTAGAGCGAGCGTTCAAGACTGCATTCTGCGACGACCATTATATGTCTTCAATACGTATTTAATGTCCATAAGCGTGCCAGTATGCACTGAATGTCGGTTGTTTGGAAACATCCGGCAGTTTCATTATTATCCACCTCTTAACTACTGTGGATCCTTTTCAAACTATTTCATTGCGTGGTCAGTTATACTCTTGAATAATTAATTACTTAAACAGAGAGCGATTACAATTATTGACATTGGACAGGCGACTATCATCATTTTTTGATGCATCTGCTCTCTCATTACGACTTTGAAAGGCAGAAAGGCAGTCCAGATCAAAAAATAGTGAAATGCATCCACGATATTCGATAAAAGCGATATGTCAAATAGACGTACGTAACTAAAACTAAAATTAAAAAAATAACCCCTACACGACTATCATATCCACGAGAAAGAACCCTCTGGACAAACAGAAAACTCCTATCAAATCAGTTCATCCATTTCTGAGCTACGATAGGCTACAGACAGACCTACAGATAGACGTTAAACTAATAACACCTCTCGTTTGCGATAGTTTAGTCTGAAATTTTAGTCCATTCACTCTGGTGTTTTACCTAATTTTAATGTTTGTTAATTGGTAACCCATCAGGTTTGGTGGGTTGGACACGCGCAAAATCTACACATTGCCAGCCCTATTTGTATCTTTCGTTCATGGCACCTCGGTTCTCGTAAGAAAAATCCTGAGGTCTTGCCCTTTAAACTACGAGTCGGCATGCCTGGCGGAAGCTAGAAATGCCTAGCTATCGGTTTGTCCCGGGCAATATTCTCCTTCTACATTACACATCCAACGGAGCTGGATGGCCTTGTATGCAAAATTGAGTCTAATAAATCTTTAAATTCGAGTACCGGACATACACGCGCAGCAGGCAGCAACTTAGAGGGAATCCGGCCAGGGCTACACTAGTTCCTTCCCCTCCCACCGGAACCTTCCAGGAACCGGACACCATAAGGCTAGCTGTGAGTCTTAGCCCCAGTCTTTGACTCACAGCTAACCTTAAGGTGTCAAGATTTGTGCCCCCATAAGTGCCCCTGTGCCACGTTTATCGACGAGCTGGGCCACCAGGGCCTATCATGCCAACTATCGCCTCACTCGTCATGCCGCCCTAAACGATAATGCGTCGCACTCTTTCCACTGCCAATACACCAGCAATCCTTGAACAAAACGGCGTGTTGAGAGACGATGGCAGGAGGCCGGACGGAATGACCCTGATCCCGTGAAAAATGGGAAGAGTGCTGGTGTGGGACGCTATATGCGTTGATACTCTGGAACCGTCCCATCTACCACGGACTTCATTCACGGCTGGCGGGGCAGCGGAGGCGACCGAAACATAAAAGACCACGAAATAGAGGGGTATCGACACTCGATACCATTCCCAATCAGTTCCAGTCGAGACCCTCGGGCCGTGGGAATTTCAGGACTTTTAAGGAATTCAGCAAAAGGCTCGTTAGACACCACTGGGAACCAAAGATCTAACAGCTTCCTCGCACAGCACTTAAGCATAGAGCTACATACAGCGAGGGAGTGCTGCCGCGTCTTTAGTACGATTGCCTTTTTTAGATATTATTCAATTTAATATTTGGTTACTTTTAGTTTTAATTTTGTATTAATTTGTCAATTTGTATTAATTTAAAGTAATGCTACTTTAATTAAAATAAATAGGTGTAAGTGTAATCTAGACTGCGTAATTGAAATTATCTTCTGTGTTTTACATTACTTTCTAGAATTACCTATTATCCTTAACTAATCAAGTTTGTTTAGATCAAAGGTTTGGTTTGGTTTTCCTTTCTCTCGTTTTTCTTGGTGTAGTTTTTCTTATGTTTTTTTTCTACTAGCATCACTAATATCTGCCTCATCAACCTGTCTTCTATTGCAGGTTACCTTTTCTTGATATGTTGTTAAAGTACGTTTTTATTATTTCATCTACTAATAATATGTATGATACTATTACTAATAGGTAGATTAAGATAATTCACACGAATGAACCATCCTTGCAGAAGGACTCAATCAAACGATCCTGAATCAATATCAGAGCCAAGGCAATGTCAAAGGCGAACCTAAAAGCCCTATTAAAGAATTCATGCAGCGAACCTTGTCCAGGGGGTCATCTGTCACTTTCTGATACCATACTTTGACGACCGGTTTAGCCTAGTGGGTAGTGCACCTGCCTGTGAAGCTGACGGTCCTGGGGTCGAATCCCGGTCAGGGCAAATATTTGTGTGATGAGCATGAATATTTGTTTCTGAGTCTTGGATGTTTTCTATACATTTAAGTATTTATATCTATTAAATATATCGTCGTCTAGTACCCATAACACAAGCCTTCTTGAGCTTACTGTGGGGCTAGTTCGATTTGTGTAAGATTGTCCTCTAATATTTATTTATTTATTTATACTCGATAGAAAGTGACAGTGACAGATGCTAGTTGTCGTTTGTCGTCGATAAACGTGTCTTCTATAGACCGCAATATAGGGCCTGCAAGCATATGACTGAGCTGGTCTAAGATTATAATTATAATGACTATCCGCCTCTCTCTAATTAGATCATACAGAAAAAGACAGGTAGATTTATGTCGCGCGCATTCTTGCCGTGCGGGAGGAAAGTCTGGCGCGAAATTTTCGACTTTTATTGACCGAGTGAAGTGAAGGTCTCCGTTTCATCTTGGGTAAAAATGCTTTCGTAGTCCGGCAGAATTCCGGATGTCCTCTTCTACATACAGGTCGCATTTCTCAACCGGCTTAACCTATTACCTTGATAATGAAAATGACCCACGCTTCATCTCTTCGAACATATATGAAGTGATAACCATAATGAGCCATTAAGATCATGATAATTATGCCTTCTGGGAGTCTATTTAAGAAATCCGTTTATTATTCCAATATGATATCGAGGAGCTACTTACGCTGGATCTTTGTGCACCGTTAATATTATTTACATATATATAAAAGCTTATCAAAATGTAATTGGAAACGAAATTCAACCAAGAAAGGCAAGAAATTTAGGATAAAATTGTTAGTTGTAGATGTAATACTCATATAATACATAGATTGCTTAGGTAACCCAAGTATAAGTAAACAGGGTTTAGTTTGCCCTTTGGATTGAAAAAATAAAAACTTGTGCCTAAGACAATCTTATGACCTCGGTCTCGTTTAGAATGTAAACCGGAACAACGCTAAAAGGTGGACGAATAGCTTTTCTTTCATATTTCATTCTGATTGTGAGACAACAGGTAATTATAATGCGCATTATAACGTCCCCTATTTAGAATCTCATGCCTGACACTTGAAAAACAAAATGCGATTAGAAAAAAAAATGTTAGTGCAAGAGATTTCATTGATGAGGCCAGCAACGCGTGCAGCGTGCATAGCGCCCGGTGGCCTCGGCCCGAGTGCGCGCCGGCCGGCGCGCGACGCCCGGCCCCATTGGCTACCGCCGACCCGCCCAGGGGAGGGGGCCACGCAAACACTCTCATACTCACCTAAGATAATTTATTTTATGTTATACCGTTTGAATATTTTATATGTGTGCGAGTTTTTTCGGTCGGTATGCGTGCAGTGTGAAATATTCGCGCGATAAGAAAGAAGAGGGGAACAGATCGATTGGGAACGTTGCGCTTTTTATTTTTCGATAATCTGCGGTGTCATAGATTGACCGACGGCTTTACACTGACGCGGTGTATGTACGCGTTATAATCTTCATTACTTACGGGTTCTATAATAGTGTTTGGGTTGTTTATTCATATCGCTTGTTGTTAAATTGCTAAGGATTATTTAACATCCTTAGCAATTACTGCTGAGGGTTACTAGGTTGTTAGTTAAGAAGGGTTACTTTGCAGAATAGCGTCTTTATTAGGCTAAGCTAGTTGTGGAGACCACTGAGTCAATGAACTCGAGCCCTACGGACGAGTCGCGTTTATCTTGTTGATTACCCTCCCATATCGGTCAAATCGCAAGAAAGCTCGACGACTTTATCATACAAGTAGCTCACATAATACGGGCACGATACTCAGCGGCTGCAGCGGTTAAAGCAGATTTATTAATCACACGGAAATAATCGTTTTTAAGTACCCATGTAAGTTCGGAGAAGGCAAGATTTAACTGGCTCATATCAGGAGCGGGTATGCGTCGTCGTGCCTCGCGTCTACTTACAATCGGAAAAAACAAAAATTACAAATGTCGTGGTTACCTTTAATCAAATGCGAAGCTATCATTAAGTCGACGCTTCGACCGACTAGCTTGTTGAGCGCATCGTCACTGTTAATTATCACAATAAATATGTATAAAATAAAATAAAAGACACCGCTTCTTACCAATACTAACATAGAAAATACGAGAAAAGAAAGAGAAGCTTTAAAAAAGGAGTGCATCTACCCCCACCGCCGCGGCCCCCACTCGTACGCCCCTCGCGGGCGCCACCCACGGCACCGCAAAAATCGAGAGCGTCGTCAGCGCGGCGCGGGGTCAAACGGCGACGAGCGTGAAAAGAAGGAGCGGTGAGGTGCACGCACACACAGAACAGTGTGCGTGTGCTCGCCGAGCGGGACGGCCGACGGCAGAGCGAGACCGCGGCGCCAATTACTATCACCTGGCGGGCAGCTACCGCATTACACACTGCCGCCGCGAGCGACAGCACGAATCCGTGCTCGCGGTCCCGAGACCATCGATCCGGCGCCGACCCAGCTCGCCCCGCCGGCCGCGTCGGCTCCGCTGACATGACACAGTGAAGTGTACGGACAGTGACGATACGTGGATTTTTTATTGTTCAAACGACTAAAAGTTACAGTGAAAAATGACGTCCCAATTCGCCTTCCGAGGATCTCCGCCCAATCAGGTAAAGTTTTTATTTTGACAACTTATTACAAACTTGTCCCCGAAAGTTTCTTGATTCACTCTTTGCTGAGCGATCTTAGTTAAAATTGTTTAACAATAAACAGCCTGTGTTGTGGTATGCTGACCTGGTTACTGAACATAACATTATTTTTTTTAATTAAGTAGTTGTTAGTAATTACTTTCAATTCAACATAGCATTGCAGTGTCTACACAAAACTTAAGTTAACTTTATCTACGTAATTCCAAACTGTAAAGAAACATGATGTTGTTACACGAAGATTGATTTTATCAGATCCGATTCGTAACACTCAAAGTTGACTGCGTGTGATTAGGTACCTGCAAAAAGACTCGGAATACGTGATAATATTAGTGTATCTTGCTATCAATCAAAAAATATTATTTCCAATCAATATCTAACAACTATCTACTTACGTTGTCAAATCAACACCCATTAAAATAAAACATTTATTAATCCTGAGCCAAGGTTCTAACAAAAACAGGACAAGCTGTGACTTAACAATTGGTCGGTTTATATAAAAAAGTAGTATTATATGAATCCAGTTCGTAATACGTAGGAAATTAACTACGTACTCATCATTGTCAAATAAGATTGATACAGTTCGCCTTAATTAGTTAGTAACATCCCATTAGTTGGTTAGCAAAAATAATTATGATTACTATTGGATTCCGAAGAGCGGTCATATTAGATTCCTTCTTGTTAGGTTCTTGACATCGCTTGCGACGAAATAGGTGTATCAACTGTTAACACTATTAATCTTATGTGTGCTAATTTTGATTTTAATGCAATCAAATACCTATAGACGAGGTTATTAAGTATCTATAATCTTTTAGAAATCAGATTTGAGTGCTTATTAATATGATCTTATTAAAATAATTTAAAATAATTAGTTTCAGTATTAAATAAGATTCATAATTGTAATAGCTTTAGCGTAAAAAAATATGAAACATTTGCATTGTCTAAAAATATTAACGGCTATTTCATATTTGTATTTAACAAACCAAGCTATTTGAGTAAATTACATAACCGTAAGCGATCCCTAAACATCGTCAATGTCAATTGGTCGTAGGAAGCAATTAAACTATCAACCCGGGTCGGAGCAGATGGCGGTAGACAGATTTAATCCGAGCGACACTTTCCAGAAAATATCATTATGAAACTATGAGAATTTGAAATTAGAAAGAAGTCCGTTTTCTAGAAGCATCCAAAACTATTCTTACCTTTTTTATATTAAACTGTTTACCTAAGTTGCTTATTAAGTATAATTTATCTAATTGCTTATTAAAGTACCACTTAAGTATGAATCTATAAAATTAGTGCATAATAGGTACTCGTAGTATGCGGTGGTTCTTTAAATTTAGTATAAAAATAATATCTATAAAATAATGTCTAATTGTTTGATTCTTTACTCAACGAACATATTTAATAATAGTTAACTGGAAATGTTTGATCAATTACAACTGCACAAAAATAGTAGGTAAGTAGGTGAAGAATTCCAATGAACTACTCACTTCTTGATAAGTACCTACCTATCAATTTATTTGACACTCTATTGATAAATCAAAATGACATCTCATAATAACAGGTTACAATACTACAAAGTAAATTTAGGTATCTTTTATGAAGCACAAACATTATGTTTTACAACCGAATTTGAAATGATGAATGTACCTTAATATATTTAGTGCATATTCGTGTTAATATATTTAATACCTACGTATTAACGCCAATTTTATTCATAGCATTTAGTTATTTTTATTATTACCTATTATTATTTACGTCGCGCGATTTAATACTTCCTGTTAGAAACATAAAGAAGCACTATATAAAACATCGTTATTCTAGGAAACTCCCAAAGCTAATTTGATTCTAGCTCTAAAACATATCACAAACGGGCCAGGGCAAAATCCTATACGAAACAAAAGACTCACGCGCTCCAAACAAAAACAAACGATTGTGAATTTTCAAGTTTGATGAACAATTACAACAGTACAATGTATGCAATTAATTCTACAAGCGGAGTGGAGTGGCAGCGGTGATGGATGGCAGCGCAACTTAGTTATTGCTGATCGTTAATTGGTAGCGTTAACGTTACGCAAAAAGCATCCGGGTAAATTTACCATACTGCGTGAGTCAAGTTTAGGTAAAATTCTCAATAATTACCAAAATTGATCCCTCTTAGCTGTAGAGTAGCTAAGAGGGATCACAGTTAACATAGGTGATAATAAATATAACCCATTCTATTTAGTCCTGGACCGCAGACTAATCCCTTCATTAAACTTAACCAATCTCTGTTACCAAACTAAAATCTGGATCTCACTGACACAAAAATAATGTAATATAAAACGTATTGATATAATTTGCAAAATTTCCGGCGTGGTGCTTTCCTGGCTTCGGTACACGATGCTCAGAGCCTCATAGGGAAAATTTTAGCCCCTACTAACTACTATCGGGGTCCTGGAGGCTAGGCACCGGGACCAAGAACGTGTGGTCATTAATATACCCCAACACGAACCTTCCTACCATCCCATGTCCGCAAACAGTCCCTCTATCGCCTAACAAGGAACACTGGATAGCCTCCTAGATTCGGTACCAAGTCCGAGAGACCAAGCTCATCTCATTGCCACCACAGAAGTCGGGTTTGTGGTTGCTCCCGTCCCCATCTATGAGGCACATTAGTTGACAAAAACGCTTTTCGCTTAGCCCCTGGCCTTAGAATAGGCACGTTAACGTACCGTACGGAGCTATGGTGGAAACTCTGGGGTACCATGGCCTCTCAAGCAGCCAAAGTCATCCGAAGGGCCAAGGTGCCGGCAGTCCTCGAACCCAACGGTTGCACTAGGGATGACGGCAAGAGGCCCGACGGAATGAAGTTGGCTCCTTGGAGTATAGGTCGGCGGCCTGGGATGCTTCTTGTGTAGATTAGATACCCTGGCGTCGTCCCATATTTCAGGCGCTAAAGTTGATGCTGGTGCAGCTACATCGTCAGCCGAAAACCTCAAGCGTCGCAAATATGTCACTCTCGGCAGTAGCTACATGTTTGCGGCGTTTGGGGTTGAAACTCAGGGGCCTCTATAAAGACCTTCCAAAGCGCCTTATAGAGGCTTCTAGTGACAAGAGGGCTGGCCACTATTTCGCCCAGCGGATCAGCATTGCTCTCCGGCGTGGCAATGCGGCCAGCCCTGGTTTCTGGGAATCCTACCGAGCACCGAGGACCTAGGGCAGGGGTCGGCAAACCGCGGCTCGCGTACCGCATGCGGCTCTTTGAATAGCAAGTTGCGACTCTTCGACATCTTCTCAATAATATAGTGAAAAACCTGAACTCCGAGATCTCCTCAAATATATAGTGAAAAACTCGGAAACAGGTAGGTATTTGTTGCGGGTCTCTGTGAGGATCCCAAAAAAATATGTTTTATACTAAATATGGCTCTTTGAATAAAAAGTTTGACGTCTCTTGAACTACAGCAATAGGGATGTTGACACTAAATAAGAAAATCAGTAACTTCTAATGTTTTTGAAAAAGGATGAAATTTTAATCAAATAGCGATAAAAGTAACTCAAAATAATAAATATTACCTTTTCCGTAAAACGCACCTTTGTATTGGAATGAACGTCATAATTACTATGGCGCTCGTGGTCAATGACGTCACTGATCTTTCGCGCTTTCTCTCTAACCAGCAGCCTCTTGTTTCTTTTGGAGTAGATATTTGAAAATGATTTTGAACGTATACGTAGTTGGCAATTGTGGCTTGTCTTAATAATATATCAACCCTATTATATATTTTTAATACCACGTCGGTGGCAAACAAGCGCACGGCCCGCCTGGTGGTAAGCGGTCACCGTAGCCTATGGACGCTTGCAACACCTGGGGTGTCACAAGCGCGTTGCCGACACTTTAAAATATATATCCTCCTTAATTCTGATTTTATTTGGTTACCCTCACTTGCTTGGTTTAGCTATAATTACAGTTTAAAAATTACCTTGATTTTTTAACATTTTTTTCTTATACAACGCCGGTGGAAAACAAGTTTACGGAGCTTACATTTTCGTGAATAAGTCCCAAACAAAAGAAGATCGAAGGCTGATAATAGTCATACAGTGTTCTTATGTCCAGCCACTATTTTACCTGAAAGTATAACCAAATCTCTAGTGGGGGCCACTCTTATTAGGTTAGCCTGTTACTTTAACTGATGTCATCACAGATGACATTTTTAATTTCGTCGTGTAGGTACTCGTATTTTTACTTTAGTGTTTGTAAATAATAAATATTAACATCTGTTAAAAATTAAAGAAAACCTGCAACTAATCAAATTTTCTATTAAAATATTTAAATAGCTGATCATAAAAACTCTTCTATAAGCATTTAAATATTAACCATCCATAAAAATTATGAGGTTGACTTACAGACAAAAGACTATATAAGTGTAATACTTATTAGACAAGGGTCAATACAGATTGGACTTTTTCCTGTTCTCGTAATTTAATGAAACTAACGCTTAATTTGACAGTAATTTTACGCAATTAATATACTGTATAAAATTATATATGTATTGTTTGCTATAAAGTTACTGTTTTTTGGAATGATAAATTATTCAACCCAATAGGTACTGGAAGTGCCACTGTGCCAACTCCCAGTTTGTCGTCCATATACCTACAAAGACCTTATTGTTCACTTAGTTAATGTGTTATGAATAATTTTTATTACTTTCATCTTAAAGTGTAGGTTTCCATTTTTATTTATGTTTACACATCATAATGATGAAACACAAAACTTTTTTTATCTTATTTTTTAAGTCTATCTTGTTAATTTTGTATTTGAAGTCTTTTGTTCATTCGCGGTTAGCAATCCGATAGGATATCTGTTATTGATGAAGAAAGCTATCATAGTTGTGTCACTTGTGTCTTATTACAAAAACAAATATAATTACGTGCATATCCCTGTTGTTTTAAAAAATATTACCTATGCAATTTAAGGTTATCCAAGCATTCGATTTCCTACACTTTTATTTATATTGCAATGTGGATGAATTTAAGTAAAATACGTACTTATTATAGATTTAATTCGTCCGTCATTTTAGTTGATTCTATACAATAAAAATGATTCACTGTATTCATATGAGTTGAGTGACCTTGCTTTCGTTAAATTACAAAATTATTAAAAAGCTTAAGATATTTGACTAACAATAAGCCCTTTTTTAGATTTTTATACGTCCACGAATATTTGTTCCTGAGCCTTGGATGTTATCAATGTATTTAAGTATCTATTTATCTATATAAGTATGTATATCGTCTCGTCGCCTAGTATCCATAGTACAAGCTTTGCTTCGTTTGGGACTAGGTCGATTTATGTACGATTGTCCACAAATATTTATTCATTTTTTTTTTGTACTATTTACCGTGGCAGTACTTACTGTGGAGAGGTAGATGTGTCTACTGTTGACGGTAACTAAAGAATCGCCAATTTTCTGAGCCCGCCCACATCGCTAACGAGTTGGCTGTATTTGCCGCCTAAAACCTAGTGAAAGAACATCGTATCTGCGCATGTCATTCATAGTCCGTTATACCATTCTCGTTCCCGCAGCATAGATCATAATCTACGTGCCTATTCGTTGATGTTCATTCAAACAAACAAATGAATGACTGACACCTTTACATATATATACTTAGCCTAATGTATTTAATGTACTTACAAGTATCTGCTTCGTGTTTTTTTTAGACCAGCAACTCTACTGGCAAGTATGCAAAATAACGACGTTAACGACAAGGACTAAAATGCAGCTCATTCTTTGTAAATATCGGGACAAAGTGATTATAATTATTTCATGAGCAATAATTATTAAAATAATGCTGTGGACTAAAGCGCGATGAGATTTTTATGTTTGTGATTTTTTTTTATTAATTTGATATATGTAATCTATTTTATGCACTCTTACTATTCCATGAAAATCCTGAGAATTATAGTGACTGCAAGATATAAAAAAATGCATCATAGTGTCTATCGCGGTAATTCCACAATTGTGTGAACGCACGTTAGGACAAAACAGCTGTCATTTTTCTCTACAATAAATGGCAGAAGCTTAGAAATTGCCCGGAGGTCACAGTTTTAAATATAAAATGGGTTAACAAACTTTGACTCTGGTCATTGGCAGAATTGGTAGAAGAATCCAATCAAAGCCCACAAGTTTAATAAACTTTTTACGAGAACTTGCGAGACAGAACAATTCCATTAGTTGAAAACTTTTTGGGCTCTTAAAAATACTTAAGTCGGGTTACTTACCTTGGCCCTAGAGGGTAAATTTAACCTATGGGGTTTACTCAGCTTAGAGTTTATTTAAATTTTGGCACATAGTCATGCTTAAACTATTCTTTTAAACCAACCGTCAACGTTTTTATATTTTTTATTCGAACCTTCTATGTGTAGTTTTTATATGGATCAAAGTTACTCTCCATTTGATCAGATTAATCCAACTTTTCGCACTAACATATCTTGCCTCGCTAAGAATTTTCTGTGACATTAAATCTTTATAATTGCTTTTGTTCTCCTACAGGAGTTACTATTAATAATAATGAAAGAAAAATCAACACAAAATTATTTGAGTTTGCTAAGAAAAGCAACAAGGCTCAACGGAAATCGCCCAATAGCTAATATAAAAAAAATTAGACCCAGTATTTAATTGAGTAAAATTTTAGAAAAAATGTTGTTATGTAAAATGAAATGTTTATTTAATATATTTTATAAACAATAGTATTTATTTAAGCAAAGTAAGAACCCATGTAAATAACTAGTGCGTTAATGATAAATTAATAAATAAATACCACCTATAAGAGGAAAAATAATGAAGAAGTGAAATGATTAATATAGCTCACTTGTATCACAGTGTACTACATATTATTGCACAAACAGCAGTTACACAGAGAAACAAAACAATTAACATGTACACGACCAAAAATAACGGGTATGCTTTTATTCAATTTCCACATAAGTATACCACAGGGCTAGAGAATGCCAGTGCCACAGTTATTTAGGTACTTACTCAAATTAATTTGGAACCAAATTCGACCAAACAGGAATAGTCTGGGGTAAAATGACAGAATTGTACTTACTTGCTATTTTGGGATACACTCTATTTGTTAGATCAAATTGGCACTTATTGGCAAGTATAAATGTGTTTCATTTTAGTGGTGCTCATTCATATCTACTTGCTAAAATTGTAAAACACTGTTCTTCTATGAGTGTTATTTTATAGTTTAAATTTGCTGATCCATATTTTGATGATAAATCCTTAAAATGCCTGTTAACAATAATAAATAAAAAATCCCTGAATTAATTGTTCATTCTCGTAATATCGCTTATTGGAAAAAACTAACAGGTATAATTGACAAAATTGGCGCTTTTTGGCGCGCATTTTCATCTTGTTCGGTCTACTGACGAAAATGTATACTTTACGGTGTCTTTGGAATACCACTGACTACACTACTTATTCTTCTCATTCTATTTCATAGGAAGTAGACATTGTTTGCATACCAAATTTTGACTATGGTTGTCCCTATTGCTGGTGGGGTGGCCAGTTACAATGAAGACTGAATTTTTCCAGACTATCCTCAACCTAATAAGTTTGGTCAAGGTTACATCACCAACAATATTGTACCTAATTCGAGAGCACAGAATTCCCAGCTCGCAACAGGGGACACAAGGCAGAGAGCTCGAATGGTGCGCAAAAATGCCAACCGCGCGTCGCCGGCCGGTCGGCCGTGCGAAACCCACTATCCAATAAATTCATTATTCCCGAATCGTTCCCACATTATCTTTGAGTGGTTAATTTATTGGCAAATTATTAGAACCGGTGCTCACCCGTATTTACTCTGTGATAACGGTTTATTAAATTTCACGGCTGCCGTATTAATATAGGACTCGTCACAGACTTATCTGACAATTACTTAGTTTATAGGAGGTCATAATTAAAATGGTGAAATCCTAAGTGAGTAGTAGTCGAATGTTAATAAAGATAATGCCGGGGCAGTGCGTGCGCGATCTACTTTCACTATCTGGCTGATAAGAAGCCTCCATGCGAGGGACGCACTCCCTTAACAAAGGGGATTATCCTCATTATTTCCGAGCTTTCGCCTCACAACAGACATCACAATATTTTCTTGATCTCTAACTCCTCAATTCTCTGTTATAAACGTGATTGTAACATAGTAAGTATGTATAGCTACGAGCGGGTCGGGCGACGTGGGACAAATTCCAGGACGGAGATTTCGGACACATATTTGCATGTGTGAAAACATCTTGGCTCATTCCTGGGCTGGCATTGACTGGTAGCGGCGAAGCAATTTGCACGAGGCGAACCTGTAGGGCTACGCCATTTTTAACACTGTAACAGCCAATGTTATCCACCTTAAAATAAGGGCTGCATGATGCTTAACAACTTCCATTTGACGACCGGTTTAGCCTAGTGGGTAGTGCACCTGCCTGTGAAGCTGACGGTCCTGGGTTCGAATCCCGGTCAGGGCAAATATTTGTGTGATGAGCATGAATATTTGTTTCTGAGTCTTGGATGTTTTCTATGTATTTAAGTATTTATATCTATTAAATATATCGTCGTCTAGTACCCATAACACAAGCCTTCTTGAGATTACTATGGGGCTAGTTCGATTTGTGTAAGATTGTCCTCTAATATTTATTATATTATTATTATTCCATACTCTTGTAAATATTATTACCAGTTAAGATCACTCTTTACTTTTATTTACCTTAGTTACAAAGGTATAACAATAAAATAAAAACTGGTGTGATCTTTTGCAGTAAGTCAAATTGATTAAAGTCAATAACTTTACTTTTTATATTGCCTGTGTCATTTAGATCAGCACAGTTTTTACTACAAATGAACCGTGGAATAAACATATCCATATAAGCTGAGAGGAACGCATGACGAACATTCGCGGCGTGTGCGTTTCAATTTTATTTAAATAGCAATTAAGTATAAGAATGGGCAGTAAACGCTTAATCGAGTTCTCGAGCGGGGCGGCGCGGGCGTCGGCTTACCCTCCCAATTAAATTCATCAAGCAACCATATACGAACGAAAACCTGGAAACTACATAGAGACGGGACTTGTCACCTGTCACATGGAATCAGACTGATCTAGGACCAATTCGATGTATTTAATTCATCTCCATGGCTTTTTACGTTCTACGTATTCACTCGTAGCTGTAACAGAATAATAGCTCCTAGTACTTACGTTCAGTAAATTATTTATTTAAACTTTATTGCACAAAAAGAATATAAGTACAAAGGGCGGACTTAATGCCATGAGGCATTCTCTACCAGTCGACCATAGGACCAAACAGAAACTAGCAAATGTGGGTGCAATGAGAAAATTATTCATAAAAGTTAAACAATTTCGAAAGAATAAACATACATATAATCGTAATTAATATATCACGGAATTATATATACAAATACATATGTAAATATATAGATATTACATACATATTCCAGTTCCAGGATGGATGGAGGATTCCAGGATGTCGAAGTACATTTTAATGTGTTACAGGGCCTGTACTTAGAACTTCATAATCCGAACTTCGTGTCGTGCCGTCCCTTTCACTCTAGTGTTATACACTATGTGAGTGAAAGAGACGTCACGATACGAAGTTCGGAGTAGTGACGCAGATATGAAACCACTTACCGGCCTCGTCAGACGTCACATGGGATCAAACTGATGTAGGTCCAATTCGATCGATTAAGTCATTCTCGAGGTTAAGTCATCGAGGTTTTTTTACATTCTAGGTACTCGTACCTGTAACTCAGAATAATAAGTACAGTAAAATCCGCTTATAACGACTTCGCATATAACATTTTACCGCTTTTAACGACTTCGAAATCACCACACATTAGATTTCATACCAAACATTTTCAAAGTAAATCAGTCCGTTTTGTGCGGTATTCTGTTAGTGCGACGTAGTATCACCGGTCCCTTGACTGACGCTTTTATTTTCTGGTACTTACGTTATGTAAATTCCAGCAGGCATATTTTAATTTCATTTTTCGACATTAGCTAATACTTCAAAAATAAGATTAAAATGTATCTAATGTTAGTACATAAAGTTAAGTAATTTGGTTGCAGGAGGTGGAAGTTAATTTAATGTGGCGTTACATATATGTTATCGTAACTGACTTTCAATAGGAAGACTCAATTATTAATTTATAAAAAAAAAATATTAAATAAAAAGAATTTTTGAGAATGATTACTAACCTAATTCTACCCGTTTTTGAGATCAATAAAACAGAAAATCAATAGGTTAGTACATTATGAACACATTTTCGTGCTACTTACCTTCTACCTACTTATATGTACAAATAGTAAGGTGTAAATATGTGAATTTGACAAACATTGTAATTAAAATACGTAATGTTACATGATAATGACGATAATAATATTTGTTATGAATTGAAAGTGCATTGTGTGTTTAAAGTCAAACTATCACACTATGTTGTTACTTACAGATAACCTGCTATTTGTTGCAGTAAAAATACATAACGCGTATGTGTGAGTTCAATAACAAAATGCGTTGTAGCAGAGGGGTGACCTTAAAAAAAAATCTTTTAAAAACGCGCTTTGTAATGTTTCCAAATGTTCAGCACCAAGCAAGCTTATTATTTCGCCACCCCTTATGAAAATGATCGTACGATGTCAACAAAATGGCTACCAGTTGGACGCCATTTTGTAGGTCGCAAGCGTGAACTATTTGAAACACGAATGAATTAGGTACCTAATTCATGCATTTCGATTTGTAGACATGCTCTTTATTATAATTGCAAAATTTAATTAAATAAATCATATTTCTCTATTAACTTTATGAGTTCTGTAAAGTATCTTTAATTTAATAACATAAAACCATTTTATTTCACCACTAGCGACCCGCCCCGGCTTCGCACGAGTGCACTAATTAATGGATGTTATTATACATATAAACCTTCCTCTTCAATTACTCTATTTATTAAAAAAACCGCATCAAAATCTGTTGCGTAGTTTTAATGATTTAAGCATACATAGGGATATAGGGACAAAAGAAGCGACTTTGTTTTATATGATGAAATAAGTATCTATAGTAAAATTGATTATATAAGAATTTATTCTATGCTGTAAAGATTGGTCAAAAACGAGAAGTGTTTACAAAACTAGGTTAAATTAGGTAGGTAGTCGGTCGAAATGACCCCTTTTAATGTCTTAAATAAATATAAGGTAAATATTCAGTGCGCAAAATTAGCAATTTTTATGCATATTAAAGCATCTCTGTGAAGACTATTATACTCGTCGTGAAAGCTATCTAGCTAACAATAACCTTTAAAATCTAAACGGACTTTTGTTTGCTCATTAAATCCGTCTGTCGTCCTAATTTAATTTATCTCGTGGCTTTCAAATACTAAATACAACTTACCCACCGCGCTATATTTTCATTTTTGAAACAAGCTGGAACAAAAGGTGACAAAGTCGTTTTTATTTGGGTCACACGACTCGTCAAGCTTGCTTACCGAGTGTCGGGTTCCAGATTAATATTTTGTGAGCGACTTTACACCGCGCGCTAAATCGAAGGCAAGCGGAATGCTAACAAAATGAACTGTTGATTGATTTCATTATAAAGTATTCCGTTTACATTTTCAATACGCTGTGTTGTTACGTAGTAGCACAGATATTCAGACAGTAAGCTAGGTTCTTAAATACGTACTATAGATACATACGTCACGCTGGTCAATGTTTATGCCTATGTAATTTTTTGTGATTGCTACATATCTTCGAGACCCAATCACCACAAGTTAATTATGCGACTAATTAAAAAAATCCATTCTTCTCAATGTTTTCAAAATATTTACAAGATAGGTACTTAATTAATTTCTATTCTGTCTATCTCGCAGTTCATTTGATGGTATTATTTCTTTTAGTGATAGGCTGGAAGCGTGGACTCCATCCAGTGAACTTAATAATATATCCACAGTTTCAGTATACTTGTAATTTCATCACGTGGCAAAAGATGAAGGATCATCTTTGTCTATCTTGTTCTACATGTTTTCCTCGGCCTTTTCGATTGTACATTAATGTTTAAAAGTAGGTACTTAATAAGAAATGGAAACGTAAACATTTGCTTTGATAGTCTAGTCTTATTTGGTTAGGGTTATATTACAAATGCAATACAATACAATACAATACAACTCTTTATTGCACACCTCACATAAAAAACAAAAAACAAAGATACAGAGGCAGAACAACAGTCGGCAAATGTTTACTATTTTTAGTCCTTATATCTACAGTTATGAATATTGTTATGGTTGTTTCTGTAATTTCCAGGTAGATACGAAGTCAGTGTTATAAAAAAATGATAATACTTTATACTGGAGTGTAGTAGTTGGAATGACCATCAAATAATCCACTAGGCGATTAGTTATTCAGTATTTATCACCGGGACTGTGCAGCCGAAAGGCAGCAAGTCGGTATGAAACTGGTCTATAGTTATACCCTCTCGGTCCTGGGCGCCGCCTAGGCGCGACGCGTGCTCGGGCCTCGGAACGTAACCAGCAACAAAACGAAACAGCGTTCATTTAACTTCATAATGAGCCTTGAACAATCTTCGTCATTTTTGCAGTTCCCAGTCGACCGTTGATTCTCAACTGACCCCTTTTTGTTCCGAATCGTAATTTAACGATTGGTGGTGCTCTTTTTTCAACTTTAATAAAGTACCATGAATAAGTTACCGTTCATATGGTGAGCTATTGTTCTTTATAATGAGTCAAAGGTTGTGCGAGTTTCTTTTGTAGTTATGTTATATGATATGGGCTTAGAGCTCAACCAGCGTTAAAAATGTCGTGTTCTTTCATTGTGTAATTAGTTTAATATTATATCAGAAAAGAAAACGTCAAGCGGTTTGGTTAGGTATTTGACGTCACGATGCGTTCATTTTGTTGAAATGTCCGTTCTATTTTAGCGTTTGTAACGACACGGTTGTAAAACAAACCACCAAGGAAGGTCTCAATGAGTAACTTAATCACACGTAGCTATTGTTTCGGAGATAAAGAGCGGTGCACGAGAGCGAACACCCGACACCTAAGATCGCATCGGCGCCGCAGCCGGCTCTCCCTAATCAGATACTTAGGTGAATGAGACGCTCGCTTCTCGGAAACTTTAATTAATTTCTCCGAAATGAAGGTAGTGCCGTTCACGCGGTTAATAATATTTTGTAGCCACTCATTACGTATACGGCAACGGATTGAGATAGTGTTACACACACCAGCGGTGCAACCGGCTTCGGCGCGCGTGTGTGTACGAGTACGACGCTTCGTCCATATTAAAAGCTCTCTTATTCACACACTATTAAATATGAATCTTTTTACGTTCCAATAGGGATTAATTTAGAATTACGATGATGAAACGCGATAAGACATTTCGATTATAATAAGAATACGCGTTCAAATGCGGGAACGAAAAGATCGTGTTTAGCAGTTACATACGCGGATGCTGCGAATTCTAAGGGTCCGTGTATATTTATGTCTCGGCGTAAGGCACACGCAAGTATGTGCTGGCCAGAGGTCGTCCGAGTCGGTATGCGGCGCGCGATCACTGAGCCGCTTATTCCTATTTACGTGCCAATAATCATTCTGAAATACAATAGAGTGCTCATTATTTCCATCGCGTTTCACTCTTCCTTACATACTTATTTATGACCGGCGTAAGATACGAACGGGCTGACAATACGAACTCCCGAACTCAACACTCGGCGGCTGTAATACACAATAAACAGCTATTGAGGTTCGTCGCGACCACAGATCTGTCAGCTTCGCCCCTAATCAGACGCGCACCGCCGTGGAAGTTTATTATATGAACTTAAAATAGGTACACATGTAGGACAATTACGACGTGGGCGCCCGTCGCGACGGATGAGGTGCCTACATACCATTAGTTCACGCCGCGACACTCACGACCGCCCTTCGGCGACCTTACTCGAAAACACATTCAGTGCCGGCGACACGAATTCGTGTCATTTTTGTATGGATAGGTAATTGATTGGTGTTGCACCTATCATATTACCGGCGTCGAATGTGTCAAAGTAGAGTCGCCATGAAATATATTTGTAGCTACTCTTCAGAGTGCTCTAAATATCTACGTGCATAATTGAATAATAACGCCTTGACGTTTTTAGATATTCATTATTGATGGCGACTGGACAGGTATCGGAAAACTACATTAACATAGGAATATTTTACACTCAGTAGGATAGTAACATTAAGAAAATTAAACTATTGGAGTGTAGGCCGTAGGCATATCACACATTTCGGTCACCAAATTCTTTGTTTTTTATTATATATAATAATAGCTTAATTAATAGTTTATAAGTTTGTGTTTCCAAAAGTACTTGAAAATCCCAACAGTAATTTCATTATACCCCTCTGAGTCACATACATTAAGTGTTGGGCGAAGAAACTACTTACAGCAAGGCCAATTCAGAGATTTGATGAAAATATTGAAGTTACTCATTATCCAAAGCACAACAATGGAAACGTAAATATTGTTCCTTCAATACATCTATTTGAAAGTAACAGGTTCTAATTCCGATAAGTGAAAGTAGGTTAAATTTATTAGGGCGGGAAATTAAAAAGGATTAATTAAGTACCATTCTTCGGGAAAAGAAAAAAATAATGTTTACCCGATGTTTGACTTCTTAATACCCAGTAATTAACTTATAAGATTGAAAGCGTCAAGTAATGCATTAAGGAAGTAAAAATTGTCAAAGGAGTATCTACATCCAAACTCTATTAAAGATCTAATTTGATTACAGAAATGTCGTTGTCATGCCTGTCAAGTTAAAAATGTATACAAACAAAGTAAACAACAAGTACGTTTTATAACAATAAAGTTGGTAAAATCGCGTCTTAATTAAACGGCGTACTTTGAACTTCATTAAAAATAAAGTGATTCAAACTTAGTTTTAGCTTAGAAATACTCAGCACTCTTTACAGCTGTGTGTCTCACGCGTCATTTACACATATCAACAATATCCTGTGAATACTTCCAAGAATATCTCACCTCCATTAGATGAAATAACTGCAAGTCAAGTCAGGTAGTGATTAATAAAAGTTTTTAAACAAGAAAAATAAAAATGTCAGTCGCTCATTTTATGCCGCTGATGATTTGTTTTTGTGACAATAACTAATCTAGAATTTTGTGGTTTTATATATAATTAGATACATATAAATAAAATAAGATTGTGTAATCTGAATGTGGAATCTCTTCCCGTGGGTTTCGTAGGAGGCGAATAAGGGAAAATCGGAGGGTGGGCAGCAGCATCCTTCGATCATTACCACCATCAAACTGCGGTCGCCAACCCGCTTGCCAAGCGTGGCGACTATGGCAAATCCCCCCCATAATTGGGGGAGGCCTATGTTCAGCAGTGGACGTCTTTCGGCTGAAATGATGATGATGATGATGATGAATCTGAATGTAAATCTTGGGAAATTATTTATAAAAGTACTTAACATAATATACAATAGAGCGTGCTTTGCTTTATTATAAATATAAAAATGATAAGAGCAAAAAACAAATCTAAACATACTAAACTGTGACAGACGAACAGACACCGACTGACTGCAATAGTGTTCCGTCGAACCAATTTTAGTACGGAACACTTAAAAACTAAATTCAACAGAGTAATTGTACTACAACTTTATATTCTGAAAAATACTAATTCCCGCTTGCTTGCACACAGCTTGAATCAATACTTTTTCAACAAATGTTAACTTCCCTTTTGCAGTGTTTTTTTCGTTGAAGTATACTCAGATGCAGTATTCTATACCGTGTTACTATTAATCATCGCGTATATTCACATCAAGTATCAATACGTCAAAATTAAAAATTAGGTTAGTCCGTTGTCATATGAAATATGACAAATTTCGTGTCACAACGGAATCAATCAAATTGTACACTTTGACCCGTAAATTGTAACTACATTAGCGTTGAAAATTCCGGAAAGAATCGAATGTTTTTGTTGATTATTTCATTTTATCGGGTTTTTTGAGTAAAATCAAATATATAATGATTCATTTATAGTCAATCACTGTGACTCTCGCCATTTATTTCCATTATTTTTGCCTCCATGTCGTTGTAGCCAATGGGCTAAATTATTAAAAGTAGAAATAAAACCAATAAAAATCTAAAAAGGGTCCCTGCGGCATGGTTCCTAGAATGCTGGCAGCATTTCCTCGCTGTATGGCGATGCCAAGGCGTTGTGCGAGGAAACTGCCAGCTCTCTTGTCCCCTGTGACCTCGACCAGTCTCTTCGCCAGTTGATGGAAGAGCTCTGTTGCCCCAGGGCCCCACGGACCGACTTACCAAATTAAATTACAACATTCATATTGAAAACTACGTACGTTTATTTCTGTAAAAATAAGAACAGAAAATTTAACTTTTTTTCTATAAAAATCCGAAAGAAGCGAGCTGATTCGAAAAAAAATGGGCATTTTTCCTGACTTTTTCAACGCTAAACTACATGTTTGTGCCATATCTGCCTCTAAGCGGACATTACGTGTGTTTTTCCTCGACGGACGATGAAAAACATCGTGTTACATGGATTGGTCACAAATTCACATATTGACAAAAAATGCGCACAACTAGGGGACGGACGGTTACAGTCGGTTACAAAGAGATGTACTTATTCAATTACACATTATTGAAATGAAATTCATATGTAAATAAATTCATAGAATTATCTTTCGTAAATATTTTATATTTAGAATGAAGGAAAAATTGAAAAATTTAGGCACCGAGCAGGATTCGAACCTGCGACCTCCCGGCACTCGCGGCCAGTCGCTCTAGCCAACTGAGCTATAGGTGCAATCACTACCCAGTTCTAAATTCATCAACCGTTCCTTCGTATTAAGCAGTAACGTAAACTATTCACGCGTATTTTGTACGCCTCCCTTAAGGCGTTTGTATAAAAAAAATGTATCAATTCATCCATTATTATACAAAATTTCTGAGATCCTAGGCCCAAATTCGCAATCAAACAATTTGGTTACTTAAATCGGGAACGTTCCAATGTTTGGTCCCGCAATCGTATCAATAATGCAGTGCAAGTATAAAATGCAAAGGTGGTAACACGGGGTTATTTCGGTAACACAGTCATCGATTAAGGAGCGACAGGCTGGCAATAAAGGCAGGCCGGGAACGGGATGTTTTGAGTCGCCACCGATTTAATGGCACACATAATAACCGATAATTCAAATTCAACACTCTGTACCTTACGACACGTAGAGTATTTCACCTTTCATAAATAATTGATAAACGCGGGCGCTTGAGCAGTGATAAAGGACTCCCAGCCGGCTGATTAATATGAAGAGCATGGCGCGATATAAGCACTCGAGTGCAGTAGGCGAGGCTGGCGATGTTTCAGTTGGCATGTTGCGAGTTCATTACTTCCTAATATAATAAACTTTGTAAGTAGGTACATTACGTACTGTGTGAGTAGCTATAATTGTTAGATATAACATAGCATGCTTTTAAAGAATACCGTTTACTATTGAAATCTACTCGGAATGACTAATAGGCCCTTTAAAATAAAAAAGTTGTTTATTCCGCCAAGGTTACCACATCTGATTAATAACTATGAATAAACAATAAGTGGGTTAAAGGTTACTGTGCATTATATGAACAGTAAAAGAATCGTGATATATCTACAAATGCCACAAGCCGCGAGTTGTCAGAAAGTTGGATTACTACCTTCGGTACGGCGCCCCCCACACATGTCGGTGCGGTATAAGTTTAAGAATAGTGTCGACGCAACTTTAGTTGCAAATATAGTTCGCGTCGATTATGAACACCAGTCTATTTCGGCGTTTATGGATGTCGGAATGTTTGGATCGCCCGAAGGGGTATTAAGCACTATAAAATCCAAGTTATTATTAGAGAACAACGGCTAGCACATGTTTGTTCCTTAGCAAAGATCGTAAATCTCGGGGAACAATCTGCAACAACTTCATTAGCGAAATCACCGATTGCGCTGAGCAACGATTGAAGACGCACAAATCGGGCCGACGTTGTCGAAATAAATTAAACGTATATTTTTCCCGAATGCGATAAAAATTAAAAGGCGGCGGTAAAAGGCCGTATTTGTGAGGGCGATGGAGCGAAGCGAGCTCCGGTTGCTCGCAAAAGAGTTGCAATTTTATGAATGAGTTGTTTGAATGAAACACTGTAATAAGGCGACGACGGAGCGCGGCGGAAAGCACGTGTTGAAACTTTAACTCCATCGCCATTTCAAGTGCATATTAATATTTGGGGCGACGTAAAATATTTCGACAACACCATAAAACGTAACCGTCGATTTTTAAACCCGTATTTGCCGGTTAAAACATCTGTGG
Organism: Epiblema foenella; assembly: GCA_963556455.1. NCBI lineage: Eukaryota > Metazoa > Arthropoda > Insecta > Lepidoptera > Tortricidae > Epiblema > Epiblema foenella. Next base: position 42,171,494 of record OY747095.1, read on the forward strand.
ATGCAATGTTAGACCAGGCGAATCACGTAACTTTATGTACTAACGGTAGATAGATTTTACTGTCAATTTTGAAGTATAAATGACATCAAAATCTACCTAACGGTAGTACAAAAGTTACGTAATTACCCCGCTTGCATATTCAAACTGCAGTATAGTGAATCGAAATAAAAAACACAGCATAATACCAAGCTCAAAATGGAGCTAAGTGTTAGTATGACTCAAGTTTTTCATGTCAGAAAATTATAGATGCGCGCAGTAACTCGACGCTAGCGCACACTGACCTAAAGCGAGCATGACAAGATGAAAAACGAACATATGAATATGACGATAATAATCCGGTTTAGCGCGTACGTCCACTAGAAATTAGCTCCGAGCAATTTGTAAATTATATTTGCAATAATGTTATTACGAATGTCGCGAAGGTCTTGCATGTATAATGTAGGTACCTGTAAAAACACAACACAAGTGTGCAGTATATAATACATACATAAGACATATGTTCATTAGTCAATACAAGGGAATGTTGTAACCAGGGTGTTTGAACGTTGTTTGACATATAAGATTTATATATTTAGATACATTAGATGAAAAAATGCTCTTAGTGGACACGGTTATTGCGCAATTAATAATAAATAATCCGGCCAAGTGCGAGTGAGACTCAAAGTTTTGTGATGAATTATTTAATAATAATCAGAATTATATTAATCATATACAATATTTCAAACTAGTCGCTTCGTTAGTCAATTTCGGAAAGGGGGAACGGATTTGTCTTTCTCTATAGTTCGAAAATGAATCACTCAATAAAAAAAGTAAAATAGTCTAAAATCTGTAGCTAAACTTCATAATGATACCCCACTTAACCTAGTAAGTAACTAGAGTTTTGACACGGTACCCAAAAAAATATTTTTTAAACACATAAAGAAACGAAATATTTGAGGTATATCTTGATCTTACCATTTATTAATTATTAATTAACAAACGCAGGTAACTAAAAGCTTTAATATTTGGTTGTTCTGTCTAACTGTAAGACATTTTATTAAAGTACACAAAGATTAACGCCAGCCCTTTAGGCAAATCATTTAAGGCTTATAATTAAATGTATAATACGATAAAAAACAATTCAAGTATATTTTACCCACATCGCTAACAGATCACCGACCGATAAGGTATATTATGAATAGCCGACACGTTTTATACCGTTTCTGTTTCACTCACACTTTGTAACGAAGGCGGAACACAGAGTGTTTTGTTAATTTAAGTTTTTTTTCAGCCCTATTCATTTTTCTTAAATAATTATACGATAATATAAAAAACACACGGTATGGTTTTGGTGAGGGTTTTTGACTATATTGAGGACATATATAAAAGAACAACATTCATTAACATACTAAAATTATTACATTGTTTTGTACTATATATTATATCACTGTATTAAATTAACATGTAAAAGAAATGTTCCATAATAAGACGTCCATAAATGATTTTAGTTTATCTGTGTTTATTACATAATACAAATTTAAATTACATATTTGCTTTTTGAGTATCAATCGCAATGTAATAAGGAAGAATTATTGGACGAGGTTCGATGCATTCTAGTTAGCTCCCTACAAGAGATATTTTTCTTATTGGACATTCGGATACTCAGTGCAAATTCTAAAAGTTGTTACATATTGTTTTTATTGGCCGTGGTTTCATTTTTGTCATTAGATGTTAAGTCATCATAATCGACAGGATGTCCGCCGTGATTAGTTTGCTTTCGATTGGCCCTGGGCTCCGAAGCAGTAGCTGAGGACGTAACCGGGATAACCAAACGCTAAGGTGAGAGAGAGAGAGTCCGTCGTGATTGTTTTAAACATCTGTACAATATACATATTTCTTTAATCATATTTTCATTAGGTTAAGATATTACAACATTAAAAATAAGGGTAAATGGGTATGTTTGAAGATATTTTTCATTCATTCGTATAAAGAACTACACTAATTGATTTTGTTTTCGAAAATGTCTGCTTAAAATGTTAGAATTCTGGTGTTTAAATTTAAATAAAGGCCTTTTCACGTCACAATTACTCGATTACACTAGTTATTTAACATTAAAATAAGCTAACCCACATAACTTGTAACACTTGCAAAAAAGGGAAAAAAATGCAACAAAAACACGAACGGTATAAATTTGGTAATTCGTGTTCGGCAACCTCCTGTACATGCGCCGGCGGCCGTGAGCGAGGCCAGCGGACAACTTTTATGATATTAATATGCATTCATTATCATTATACACCATTATTACGTATTTATCTTCATATTACCTTAGCAGGCATTAGAATAAAGCTGGCGGTTCGCTTTCAATATTTATTCTACTCTAATTCCACCTTCATTAGGGAAGGTGTGAATTTCTTTAAAGGCATTATGCATTTCGAGGGTGGGCCAATTCCGACGTTATCGGCGCGGATATCTCCACAGGATGCGGTCGAAATAGACACTCGTGATGTAATTGTCCAATTAAAGTCACAATTTTATGTAAATAAGTTTGATGGAAAACAATTGATCTCGTTTACACGAGGGGAGGTAGCACGCATGCTCTTAACGGCTGGTTACGGTAGTTGACTGACACTTCATTAAGTGAATACCCGGTAGGATTATCTCCCGCGAAAGTCACATGTCGGACATAGAAGAATCACGTGCGGCGGCGCGAACCGCACTTATCTACGATCGTTGGAAACACATTGGTAAAAAACGAATGCTTACTTAATTAATTAGTGTTTTCCTATTCACGCGAACCGGGCTGGCACGTCACGTCGCAATTAAAGACTGATCACATGCCGCTCGCTAATGCTATGAGAATGACAGATTGTCACTGCGCCTACCCATACGAATTGATGTCAGAAACTAATAAAAATGTTCTATAAGTATATTTTTATTTATGTTAGTTTTGTGAAGTTGTCGACATTAAAATCGCATCTCTTCAACAAATTAAATTAATGTGAGCCAGTTTTTATTGGCTGAGGGCCTGCTTCGAACTTCGAAATCCGAATTTCGCATCGTGCCGTCCATTCCACTCTCGTGTTATACACTATATGAGTGAAAGGAACGGCACGATACGAAATTCGGAGTAGTCTCTCTGGTTTTCGTGGAAGTTTGATTTGACATTTGACAAAAATGTATGAGTCCGCTTCATATACGACACGTGACGACGATCAGATATTTCGGTTACCGATTTGATTTCAATGTATTTCGCGTGCTCGTTCTGATACGTTAGATCAATGCACATGGGACGCATGCGAATTGATATCTAATTAGAATCTGATATATGTTTCCTATCGCTCTCCAGGTAGAAGATACATAGTATCGGCCACAGTTCGTGAGTCGGCTGCATAGAAATAATCCAGGCAGGTGCAGCCAGACGCCTATCAAGGGACCCAAAACAGTCTTATAAACCGACTAGCTTTTCTCCCAAATTTCCTCCATGTACAACTTAATCACACTTTCATACAAACTCTTTTTCTTAACATTCATTAAAAACACATGAAGAGTTCGCACCGGGCAAGTACCTTATTCTGGAGGCCCCCTATTTTCAATGAGCATTATATTCAAGAATAGTGTTGTGAAATAAATTACCTACAATTTTGAAATGTCACTATCCGCTCTGTCTTTACCAGGATTGACCAACCAATTATGGAGTAGGACCTCATTTTTGACTAATGGAAATCAAATAATATGAATCACCCTAGTGCACCCTTGAGCTTGGGTATCCAGTGAAATGAGAATGAGTGGTTACATGAAGAATGAGTGTTAAAATACCATGATTCAGGAGTTCTTTGCCTGTTGGTGTTGCTGCTGTGCTGGGTAAGGCAGAATTACTTGCGTCAACCTGACAAAAGTCAACGATTTTCTTGAGGAGATAACTCTGAATTAGCTCTGATCTTGATACATTTATTAGCCACTTAGCATTCTTTGACTCATACTGAACTAAAATGTTATCAAACGCACTCTTCGTAGCGAGACAGCCATATTATTATTAAAATTACGGAATCTGTTAAGGTCCATTCGTGTTCGCGACTTCACGAAAGCGTAACATAGCTACAATTACGAATAACTAATTAACATCAGTTGGAACAGGTTGAACACATTTTTATTAAATCAGTTCTGTGATAAATCAGTGTTAGAAAAAATCGGGGCGGTATAATCGCGAATTTTCTCAAGCCGCGGAACGGGCGCAGACGCCGTGACGCGCAGCGCTTATCCGCAGACCTATCAAATTGTCATGCTTTTTCATTAGTCTGGATTATGAATATGTGTATTCCAATATTCTGAAAGAGACGTTCTAGCTTCTAATTTAACACTTCTGCGATTTTTAGTGAAATACCTTAACTCTTGCTATTTTCTTCTTGGTGTTACTAATGTAGTTACTGGTACAGAATGCTGCGGAACAAATTACATAGTCAGGATAGAAAAAAAATTGTGAAATCAAAATGTCTACTTTAGGTATTAGAGGTCCATCATAAAAGACTTCGACAAAAGAATATGTACCACAGGAACTACAAGCTTATTCAATCCCGCGCACAGGAGGAGGCCTATCAGTAGGACATATAAAGGCTGATAATAATGAAGACAACTGTTATAAATATGAACTGACCTTATAATAAGCACACAATTAAGTACATAATAGATTAATTACTTCGTAGTTGAGACAACTATAGCTCATAACTTCTGTTTCACCTGCTCTGCTTTACCTTTTTTGGATGCAGCGTCAGTTTCTGCATAAAATTTAATGAAATTTAGAGAGCATCTTTGTGTCGGTAAAAATTCGGGGTACCTGACTATCTCCGCGTCACCACGGTTAGTCGAGCGATCGACGTGTCATCGATATTTTTTGCTCGACTGATGTCTTTAACGAAATTCATGTCATTGGGTCCGATTTCTCTAAGATTAACATTTTTTTACATTATTTAACAAATAGATCGGTCCCTTATACGCTCAAATATTCAGTTACATGGTTTAACACTTAAAAGGGCTTAACGACTCTAACACATCCTGCGGGTTACGATAAAAAATACGACAAAAAGAGAATATGTACTTCGTGTTTGTTTTTTAAAAGATGTCTGCTGAAGATAAGGTGCAGCGGCACTTTAATCCTCGTACCGTCCGATATTTGAAAAGGATATGATGACAACTTTTTTGTGTTCTTTTATCTAATAAGCACCTATAAGTGCGCAACCAATACTTAAGCCAGAACGGTCCCCGGGCCCCTTTAAATACCTACTTACATTAATTAAAAGGGCCTAGATAACAAAACTTAGGACCAGAGGGCCCTCAATTGTGTATATGGAGGACCCTACCTACAGTCGGACTTAAATAGAATTAATGTTAGGTATTCGATTTACAATTGATGAACCTGTTACAACCACAGAAATTAAGATATATAAGTACAATAAAGGTTCTTATTTTTAACTTATTTATTGAGTTTGCAATCAAGAAAATAAGGCTCAGTGAAATTTAATGGTGAAAGAATATTTTTAAATCGTTTTGCAGATGATATAGCAGCATTAGCAGAAAATAATAATCAGTTGGAACAATTATTACTTATCAAAATGAACAGAATATCCCGTTGCCGCTCAGTGAAAAAAACATTCAATCACATTGTTTTGTTATGTATCCTGAGATCTCCAGGCCCGGGAGATGACAGCTTAATAAAATTCATTTAAAAATGAATATTAATAAAACTAAAATCTTAACGGCATCAAAATCAAATATTAAAAACTATCCGATCAAGCTAAATAATTTTGTAATTCAAGAGGTACAAATTCTAAATATCTAGGAAGCATCATTACAGCCAATCCAGATATAGTCAAGATATTATTGTAACAGTAGCTATGGCTAAACAAGCACTCAACAGAAAAAGTTTATATTAAATCAAGAATCTCAGTTAAAACCAGGAAACGTTTTGTAAAATCATATATTTGGAGCATAGCTTTATATGCTAGTGAAACGTGAACACTGACATAAAGAGATAGGGAGAGATTACAAGTTTCTGAGATGTGGTGTTGGCGTGGTCATAAAGTTGACGGATAAATATCTAATGAACAAATGTTGCAAAAAATAAAAGAAAAGAGACAAATACTGACATTCATAGGAGAGGAACAATGATGGGTCATCTGTTAAGACATGATCTTTTCCTTAAGACTATTATGGAACGGAAGATTGAAGGAAAGAGAGAAATAGGAAGGCCAAGAAGAAACTATTTAGAACAAATAAAAGAGAAGATAAGGTCATGACATCAGAGACTGAAGGAGATAGCAGAGGACAGAAACGGCTGGCGATTGCTCCACCGACAAGACAAGTCAACTCTTAAATAAAAGAAGAATAAGAATGAAAGTTTAACTGTGTATTTCCAAAACAATTTACAGATTTCGACATGTAAAAGCGCTCTTGCGGCCTATTTGTGGAATAAATGTTGTAATTAGGATTTTGAGCTGTTCTAAACTAAAATACAAGTGAAATAATTAAGGCAGTAATTATCAAAAGATTTTTTGTGTGCACAGCACAAGTACCTATAGTCGCATTTACAAAAATTCAAAATTCAAATTATTTATTGTTCGAATGTGAAAACCTAAAATTGTAGGTACGAAGTTACTCTAAAGATAACGAATTTTCCTACGGACAGTTTCGGTTCAGTTAATCCAATCAGCAAGAAAACAATCGACCGACAACTAAATGGTACACACGTATAACAATCACCATGGCCACCGCGCGCTAAACAGGACCAAGTACTACAGAAATTATGTCGTCCCATTCGACAGATAGATAACTACTCGTATCGTTTGAATGGATTGAATCCCTTTTAAGCACCGGCGTCGCACGACCGCTGCAGATCGATATGATCACTATTCTTATGGCCGTTAGGTCGAACGAGCCACATCACAGATTCGAACCGTAGCCATAGAACCCGTCATGTACGAGTACACTGTTAGCGAGCAAGGATTAAACAACTATGTAATGCAGGGTATGTTATGTAGGTAATTCAGGGATTCGTCGCTGAACGGCTTCAGGATTACCTCTATAATTCCCTGAACACAACAAATGTTTTTAGCCTCCGCGTGATATGAGTGGGTAAACTAGTGTTTAGTCTGTACGCGTACGTGTGAGCAGGAAAAGTTTGAGCGAATAGCAAAGTGGCGGGTGGCATGCCGCGTTTAGGGAGCGAGTGAAGCCATACTCCGGGCAGATGGGTCACGCTTAGCTTAGGGCACCCTCACAGTCAACCGCGCCACTTTACGGGGCTTACATCCACAAGAAACAATGCCTCTTTGACTTATTAAAACCTCTGCAACTCACGCAGCCACATTTAAACGTCGCTGCTACCCTAACTTAATGTCAACGGAATTTATTTCCAAACAACAATAAATTCCGGAAACATAATAACAGCACAGCGCACAAAAGACGTATTAATTACGATTTTCTTTCAAATAAATTGACAGAGCGTTGTATCATAAGCGGTCGGGTGGCATTTCTCGGTTCCTAATCCCATTGAACTTACAATAAAATCTCGGACAGCCCCGGCCATTTTTCATTCGAATGACAAATATTTAGAAAGCTATTTATCCGCGTACGAGTCTGCACAGTGGATAAAGGCCGTACGGCTCGCATTGTGCCTCGCAGGACAACCGCCGGATGTTTATTCTGCGACCGCGATATCGATTCAGGTAGACCGGCGAATAAATCTATTACAACAATAATAGCCTATTGTTATTAAATATGAATTCTTCAAAGGATATTAGTTTTGCTTCCACGACTAATCTAATTTTGTCACACAATAATAGAAAAGGGTAGAGGGTCGGCTGACGACGTGAGCGGCACGCCCATCGACGGCCCCTTTGCATACTCACATTTAATTCACATTTACTATCCATCATCGGGAGCTATGCTAATCGCATTGTCTATGCTTTCGCCAGTAAATGGAGACTTGGCTCGTACGCGCTAACGAGTCACAATAGATATTGCACGTAACCACGTTAGCATACCACGCCCGTGTACATGTTTAGTGTTACATCTGCCTATGCGATTGTCGCTGTGCGTTCGGAGGCCTCCACGTGTATCCATGTATGTGTATTTCATTTGTGTACTTGTGCTAATGCGAATGTGAAAACGCGCCATAAAGGCATTTCAAAATTTACAACTTACAGAGCACCATATCGACAGCCTCCAACAGTCCGCCGCCGGCGACGGCCGGGATGAGCGGCGCAGGCGGTGCGGCGCGGCCGGGCTCGCCCGCGCCCGCCGCGCCGCGCTGCTGCGACACCGGCCGGCCCATCTTCCAGGACCCTATAACCGGCCAGACGGTGTGCTCGTGTCAGTACGAGTTCCTCAACTACCAGCGGTTGGCCACGGGCGTGCCGCTCTCCATGTACAGCGCGCCCTACTCGGACGCGGCCGCCGCCACCGCGGCTGGCATGGCCGCCTACTTCCCAGCCTTAGCCGCCGACCAACCGCCTTTCTACACTAACGCCGTTAGTATCATTTAGTTTCTTTTCTTCAACTGCACACGTTTCTATTAGTTTTAATACACTGTAAATACAAAAACCCAGAAACGAATAGACACACCTAAAACAAGGACTTAATTTAAGATTAATCGTCAAATTTATATAGTTATAATCTTGTAAGAGACTCCATTCTTGACTTTATTTCAAGATTATTTTATATCGTTTTGACGTGTAACCTCAGATTAAGGTATTAATCAAGAAATTCAAAGGTAAGAAAAGTTTTAATAATTTTTATAACCTAATTAATTTCTATCATTACAAATTATGTCCCAATTTTTATTTATTGTATTTGTTGTCTGCGATTAAACATGATTAAATAATTGAATTTGAAAAACTACTTTATTGAGACAAGCGCCGAGTAAAACTGGTCTGATTAAAGATTTAAAGTATCAAACACCCGGGACAGTCAGATAGTAGCGATGGATTAAGAGAAGTTGTGGGAGAACATGTCTCCAACAGTGTTCAGTGGACGGGATTACCTGCTCTCAAGCACCTAATCTAACGGACCTTATGTAGTGTCTATTGAAATCATCTGAGTACCGCTTCAGGTATATCCAAATATGTTAATCAAAGCATCTCATTATGGTTGCTATAAGTAACGTTCCGGCTTGCAGGTTAAAAGACAATATACATAACTAAATATGTAGAGTTACTCGTTGGGCACCCACTTTTGTAATTAATTTATGCTTGCTTAGATATAATTTGCAGCTGAGAAGTGAATTTACTGACATGTCGGCATAAACGACACCATATTAGCTACAGTTATGAACTGGATTGTTAAACATGTATATTATAATGGTCAATATATCACTCTAATTAGCCAACATGCGCTAAGCAGATTTGTTGTAATAAGTATTTAGTACCATTTGAAGTAGCAGATTATTCTGTTGTAGGAAAGTTTTTTTTTAATGAGCACTTTTAGCATTTAATGTTATACTGTCAAATAAATCTAAACGACTAACTGAAAAGTGGGTTACGCCCTATTCTGTTTAGAAATTCTAGAGAAAACAAATAAACATTTCGGTGAAAACACAAAGCTATTAACGTAAGGCAATTAGTTTAAGGCGCGTTAAGCGTCCACAAGGACAAGTGGAGAACTGCCACAAACAAGGAAGATTAACCTCGAAACCGTACAATCGAAGGTTCGTCAAAATGGCATGTCATAATATGTAATACCATCTAATTTCGTACAGTGCCTTTACCATGAGTTTACATGACCGGTACTCGCTAGCGACTGTGTAAAAAATTATAAATGCAAAAGTACAGCGCCTCTGGCTGTTACGCAGTAGAACTAAGAATCGGCATAGTAAATCGTTTACGCAGTCGCTAGCGAGTACGGTCATGCAAACTCGTGGTAAAGGCACTGAGGCTTGGATACCAATTATTGTCATGTCGCAAAACACATTAGATAAAACGCGTGCCCAAATAATTATTGCAATTGGCAATACAAAACCTATTGAGTATTAAAAGAGTAGTGTACATTGTGTAAAGGTATGAACTGAAAGTACTTAATAGTAGATTGTATGGCAAGGGTTTAAAGCAACGATCAGCCACAGGCGGCCCGCGAGCTAAGGACTCCCGCTCCGCGGCCCTCCTTATTTACCACTGACAATGTGGTATCTTTTGTCTAATAGTCACAAATTAATAACAAATGCGGGCCGCGACAATTTTGTTAGCTACTTTGTGGCCCTTGACAGGCACGTATTCAGACTTTTGGTTCGGGGGAGGACAAACATTGAAACAACCATGTGAACTGTGTAAAAATCGCTGTAATCACTGTAAACAGACGTCTAAAAACGTTTTCGGGGGGGATAAATCCCAACTATCCCCCCCTCTGGATACGTGCCTGGCCCTTGACTGCTAAAAAGTTGCCAACCCCTGGTTTAAAATAAGCCATATCAGTAAGATATGGTTATTTTCCCGAACGAAGTGAGAGGAAATAGTTCTAGTGGTAATATGGCTTCTAGACCAGAGTTATACACTCTACTTTTCAATCCGATTGCGAGAAAATAAATAAACAAAGATTATCCGCACAAATTGAAATAAAGTATAATGAGAAAATGGAGGCATGTTTTTGTTTCACTTTTTTGACTTGACACAGATACATAGTTGTTGAAATAGGGACAAAAAATGCCTAGGTAATGTTTAATTTTTAACAGTTAAATTAATCGAACAGTGTACGTACCAAAAAGAAAACAACGCCCCGATTGGTCTGTGTTTTGTGATTGGTGGATTTAATATGGCGAAGTATTTTAATTGGTTAAATTAAATCGTTTTGTAAATCACAAATATGTACCTATTCATATTTTCCCTAGGGGCGCTTTATGTACTACTTTAGTCCCGCTTGATTAGCCTAATATGATTGAATTGAATTGAGCGTGAGAAGCGAAAAATGTAATTTCTTAATGTCGGTAACATTGCTTACCTACGATTTTTACAAGGAAAGCAGGCCACAACAATGCGCTCATGTTCCAAATCGATTCGCACCAGGCTTCGCGATCAATCTAATAAGTAATCCAATAAAGCTGTAATTTGGTCCAAATCTTATTAAGTACGGCTTAAAATAATTATGTTCAAAGTAGCCCAATACCCCGGGATCAAGATATCGTCTAATTCCACACGATTATTAATATCTACAGCACAAGAAGCTTACTGATTATCATTCATTTCTCTCTTGACACCTGCAACAAAGGGCATTACTGAAAAATAATAAGACTCCGATGTCAAAATAGCTTGTTTTTTAGAGCGTGGTGTCATCCTCCCGCGCTAAGTACCAAGCGGGGACGATGTGTACCTTATAAAGCTTACGTATAAATTAGAATCGTAATCCGATGATGTATGACCTTTTTGTCCGATATTTAACAAAAAGTTGTATTCTGGTCCATCCGGATTTAACGACTTCATGTGTTCGACGATTCCTTTATAGCAGATTAAGACTTGTTTTTAAAATCGTTGTGTATTTACGCAAGAAACATATATTAATTGCGTTTAGTGCCTAAATAAAACTGTTTAGACGGTTTTGACGAAAACCGCGACTAAGTCAGGTATAAACTATGAATTCGAATGGAAACGTGTACTTGTGGAGTGTTAAGAGGCCTGATAAGTTTTAAAATGTATTGATTTCAAATTATGACAAAAGTATTGATAATACCAATAAAGTGATTAAAGGACACGATGACTTTATAAAAGTTTTAGATAGTGGTATAGCCATTTTTTGATTTTTATTGTGCGTAGTAGAATTTAAGCGGAAAAATCAAGTTTTTAGTTTGAAAATGCTCATTTTGGAGTAATGTTTGAAAAGATGGAAAAAATACATTTAAATTTTATGATATTAGGTCGCAATAATCCTGTTCTAGATAGAAACACTGAAAAAATGTCAAGATACGTGTAAATTCAAACATAAAATTGCCTAAATTGATGAGTGTCTTTAAACTCATAAGGGCTCTTAAGGGGTTGACAAACTGTCCTACTACGTTTAGAAGCGAGCTCCACCGATGGCGTTTTCAAAGCCCCGGCCGGAGCCATGTGTGGGTAGTGACTTTGAATGATAATGATCATAACAACATAAAAGTAGCCACAGTACGTAATATATGGCGCGTAGTAAAACTTTTGGAGGAAGGTGTTAAAAGGTGGGGCTGTGAACGTGTCCCGGCAGATGATTCAATCATTCATGGAGATATGATCGTATATCAGCGGTGGCGAAAGTGTTAACTTGCCCGCTCCGCGCTCGCCTTCAATGGGATCCTGTATCCGCGTTTTTTTTTTCACGCCTTTTATTTCGTCTACAATTCATTATTTTTTACTCTTAAGGGTTGATTCAAATGCTGCGTTTTTATGGGCTGCTTTTGTAGCGTAGTGTTGAATTCGTTGTCAGATTATAAAGTTCTATGCCGTCTTTGTGAGCGTGTTGAATACTGTAAACAAACATTAATTTAATTTTCAAGCTCTGATAGAAGACACACATTGTTATTTGGAAGATTTTTGAAACTTATCTTTGAACTGTCTCTGACCACCGCTCGGACGAGTAGGACATCAGTTACTCGGTGATTATTAACGCGATACACTCATATCAGAATACCTACGTATCACTCATGTTTTCATGAATATTGAAGCAAAATTCACAGTTTTCAATACCACGATAATATTGACACCCCAGTATTGTGAGTATAATAATCACCGTGTAACTGATGCCGTACGGTTTTAGTAATGAATTGGAAATTATCGTTATCCATTTCCACTTGACTTTTAGTTTGTAGAGTAAATCCATTCATAAAATGAACTCGTCTGCTATGTGTTTACGTAATTTTAGACAAAACTTAAAATTGTCCATTACGTACGTAAACACATTGTAGGCGGTTTCAGATTGGTTTTACTCTACTAAACATATCACACAAAGTATAAATATTTTTTCGTTGGGCTTGGGTGAATTGTTGGTGCTATGTTTTCATTCCACTCACTCCTGCCTTTGCGTGTTCATTGAATCTTTTGACGGATTATACATTTGTGTCCCATAAAAATAAAGTTCAGCATGCTAATGTAAATGGGTTTATGGCTCCCGGCTCATTATTTTTTTAATGTTTATAGCTAAGTTGTTCCTTCGATCGTACATATTACTTAACGATTCCGACACGACTGTAGCGGGTTGATATCATAGAAAAATACCTACCGTAGGTAATAATAGAAAATATTCAATAAATATAAATGAGTACTACCGTTCTTTATATAACTCGTGTTTACAATCAATCGCCATACCGATCGAAAACATATACTATCTTCAATAAAATACTCGCTTATGATATTAGTTGGGCCCTGAATTGAAGTCTGGCCAGCAAAAAAATATTTAATAATATAATAATTAGCTATGTAATATAATAATAACGTCGCGTTTTGAATTGTTTATTCCATATGTAGTACCTAGTAAATGTAAATGTCGCATCGGTCGATGTGCTTAAATCGGCGAAGCGGCCAAGCCACACCACACGGTGCGTTACAATAAATACGAAATGCAGAATCGCGTCACGGCTTAGTCCGATTATTTGTAGTAACAGAAAACTGGAATTATATCAGAAAGGTCTAAGCAACAAAGAGCGACACAGCGCCTGGATTACGCTGTCGTACATGAGTGAAATTTATTATCGGATTTTCGATTCGGCCACCAATGAAGTTGTTGGACAACAAAATCTTTTGATAGATTTATCCTGGCTGACCGCATTAAGAGTCGCTTCTGAGTTATTTTAATGCGTCGCTATAAATTTTTGGACCCCCAGTTTCTTTGTTACTGTCAGAGTTTTTACGCAATTTCTTTGGTAGCTTGTACCAATTAAAGCTTATTCATGTTCATGAGACTGATGAGACACGATGCTATATTTTGATAACTGAAAATAGCTTACATTTCGTGTAGGTATATTTATAGGTTTCACTACGCTCGAAAGTACAAGAAAGACACTGTATTTACATGGCAAATAAATAAAGCATTCTTGTTTTCAATGGCAAAATAGTTAGTCTTTTAATTAATAGTTAAAGGTAAGAATAATCTGAGTGACTGAACTCTAAAAAGGTGCGTTTGTCTCGGTAGATGATTGATGCTCTCATCTCGTATCAGCGCCCATTAGCTCGTATAATAGTTAAGACGAGAACTTTAATCGATCGATCAGAGAATCAATCCAACGAGGACCCGTAATGGATCGCGCTAACGCTACCGGAAACGGTGTTATATTATAATAGATTCACTTCAGACTTTTAAACCGGCCCAATTAAAGCCTTTGTGTTTTAAGCGCAAATGCTAATCAAAAGTAGGTAAATAAACATTATAATTTAATTTCAACCGGGCTTTTTATTAGTGCATTGGTTGTATGATACAACTTTTTAATTAAAATTATCTAGAGATTGTAAATGTATGCGTGTAGAGTTTCTTAATGTGTTTTTTCCTTGCAGGCAGCGGGCATCGAACTAAAAGAGAACTTAGCTGCCAGCGCTGCGAGTTGGCCCTACCCTACAGTCTACCACCCCTACGACGCAGCATTCGCCGGCTACCCCTTCAATGGGTGAGTTTCATTTACTTCGTTAAGCAGCTACCTAACGTCACAATATCCATGACAGAACAGTTTAGGCACAAGCGTAATTGATCGTGAAGTATTCATGAATCTGTACGGATCTAAAATGCACGTAGCGGGCCTCCTGATTCTAACTACCAGTGACAGCAGTGGGGAGTTTGGAACCGGGCATAATTAATTTTTGAACGGACTCCCACCGGAGGCCGGACGGGCGGCATTGAGCTCTCGCAATACGTACATAAGTCGCCATCGGGTGCATTATCGACGGGATAAACGTCCAAATCTATGCAAAAGAAAATGAACGTCGACGCGTCCGGGCGATCCGGGCCCCGTCCACTGTCACTTCACGTGTCCGACTCACGTGTTACTCTCTTTATCCCACTACGGATAACGTTACTCCAGAACAAAATCGAGTTTACCTGTGCCGTGGGCGGCGCTTCAAAATAGAGGCTGTGTAGGTGCAAACTTACTACCTAAAACCCCTCTTGCATGTAGGTAGTAGTGGAAAGTGGAGTGTTCCAATAGGCATTTGTTTTGTTTGTGCCACAAAATTTAAATATGGACGGTCTATTCGAATACGTCACAACTATATACAAGGGGGCTTTAGGTACTTAAGTTTTTTACATAATAACGCGGAATCTGAATACTAACTGCTAATGCTAAACGTAAGCCAGTAATTTTTCTTTATAGACGTTATACCTATAGTTCATTGGGACTATCGTAATCGAAGTTTTCGGGGCCGAAAAGGTTACGGCACGATAGTTAGGTGAAAACAAATACCCTCCCACCTATATTAATCGTTGCACAATATAGGTATTGTATGTACCTATATTGTGCAACGATTACGAACGAAATGTGGCTTAGTTCTTATAAACAACACTTTGAACTTTGCCAAGATATTACATACGCGCGTGAGCAGCAACAAGGAGTTAAACGAATTTAATTATTGCGTAGTTATATTTCCATGTACTTGTTATTAGTGTTAAAAACGGAGGAATCAAAAATTCCAACGCTTCATGTAAAAACGATAAGTATGCGCTTTATCGCTATTATTACGATTGATATAGTTAATCAGCGCAAGTATTTATATGTTAGGCGATGTAGACAGGACGCTTGTGTGGGCTAGCTGATAGCGGTGAATTGAAAAGGTAACAATCAAACATGGTTTATTAGATATGAATGTTGTATCTGATATTAGGACTGTTGCCGCAATCAGTGCACGGCTGTTCACATTCTCCTCACATGCCTCAGGAACCAGTTTAAGTCTGTTGTTTGACTACGCATTATTACGAATAGCGGACCTTTCTATACTGGTGAAGTGTAAGGCGAGTTGAAACAGGTAGTGAATCAAGCACAGTGCTCCTTGTACATGCTTCTGTACGCCATTTTAGTTAGATTACCATCAACGATTCATCAGTTTTAAATCGTAACGCAAGTTTTTTTTGTAGATAAAATTATTTATCGTAATTCGCGATAGCTGAAGTGAACTTCAATTTTGATTTTACATTTAAAATATACTAAATTATTTGTATACCACAGTCCATGTCCATGCAATACGAAACGTTTAATTAATATTACGCTACGGTAGCGTAGCGGTCCAAGCAAAATCCGCCTTGGTAGGTTGGACTCCCGACTCGTACAATGTTTTTCGGTGAAGGAAAACATCGTGAGGAAACCTGCATACATGTATGAAAAAATTAAAGGTGTATGTGAGAGCCCCCAATCCGCTCTATGACAGCATAAGGACTACAGACCGTTCCCTCTCATTAGTGCGAGGCTATGCCTAGCAGTGGGACGTGTATAGACTAATAATGATGATCATGTGATGTGATCAACGTAACATAAAGTGATCACGTGTAGGCCACTGTGACCTTGTGATCTCTTATCGCATTTAGCATCTCGCTGCATTCTTTTACCGATGCCGATGTGACCGTTGTCTTCTTCAGTGCTTTCCGTGCTGTCCGACTCTCATCTTAATGCGGTTTCCTGACTTGGCGGCACGGGAACGATATGTGACATTTTCTTCTTTGACCTAAACTTACTGACGTCGTAAAGATACTAACTATCACTATTACATTGGCGCAGTAGTAATATTATGAACAGAAGCGGAGCAGTACTGCCTTCGCATCGCCCCGCTACCGCGCATTACGCGCCAATCAGGAAGCACTCTATAAGTGTAGGGACGCAGTAAGAAGTGGTACTGAGTCAACTGACAGTTGACACTGACATTTGACAGTTTTCTCATATCGTACCGCCTCCGGCAAAATCAGGAAGTCGCCTAAGCTATTTTTTAGCGATTCGATCTCGGAAACTACAGTGGGGGTGGAAGGTTCTATGGGAGTACGAAAATTACTACTTAAGGGAATGTAGGTAATAGGAAGCATCTCATGCCTCCCATAAGGCTATTAACGACACTACGCAGGGAAGTCGCGGGAAAAAGTATTCTTAATAGATTCGAATTTGTATACCTGTTCATACTCACAAATATTTTACAAAACACCCACTCTGTCGCTTGACTTTAATATTGGTACGTAGTTCTTAGTCATTAACACTGTAACGACTGGAATGACGGAAGTAAAATCGTTTTTTCTCTCTATAACAATCGTATTTTGATTACGTAGTTATCGTAGTTCAATGAGAATCGATCACAAGTTTATGGGTACAACATGTTAACTATAACTTCCAAGTTTATAAAGTTCATTTTGCAAATACATCAATTAATGGTGATCTGTGAAAGTAGTATCTGTTTCAGTTCAGAACCCATTTTTCTGAAAAAAACTCTAGTCTAAACATCGCTTATTGACAACCAGTATTTACTTCTTCTTACGTAATTAAGTATGTTCAGTTAGGTTTAACTTTCTCGTGCTATTATTGTCCTTCATTGTCAACGTAGTCCTTGATATGTTTGTGATTTTTATTTATTTATTTATTTATTCATATTAAAAAAAATAGTACAATGGTTTTAAGTGTAAGATGCGTTACAAAAAACCTGTTTAGAGGTTTATACGTGCCGCGAATGCATTGCCTAACTCACAGCATTTCCTATTATTTAAAGGTACTTAACTGATTTTAATTAATTTACTAGTCAAATAGCTGGATTGGTATCGTTAGATTATAAAACATCCACTAATTTAATTACTTTCAATATATGTAACAAAAAATACCTACTCTCAGAATATCATGTAGTTTTTCTTGGAACTGGATCTTTCCAAATCTTTTTCTTACATCTTTAACATAATCACAATTGACTTCGATGCTTTAATTAAATATTATGTAGACAATATGACACAAAACGACCTAGTCCCAAACTAAGCGAAGCTATATGTACTAGGCGACGATATAACATATAAATACTTAAATACAACATACAAGACTCAGGAACAAATTGTGTTCATCACATAAATAAATGCCCTGACCGGGATTCGAACTCGGGACCAGCAGCTTCGTAGGCAGAGTCAATACAAACCAGTTTAAAGTTGTCGTCAACTATCTACGTGGTCTATGAGAAGGAAATGTATAAACATGATACATTAACTACTAAGTGTAATCATTACTAATGATCTCCGTATAATGTGACAGACCGTGAATGATAATCGGCTATAATTTCTGCATACGCTTTTTGCTGGCTCTTTTTCCGTGGCGCCACCAATAACTATTGCAACAATAGTTGATCGGAGCTTGTTTCTCACGTCTAAAAACGTGAATATTCAATCAGAGGCTTAGTTCCGCAAGTATGGGGCGCAATGACCTATATTTATTGTGATGCCTCCAAACAGCGAAATGGTGATTTCCCCCAAGCCACACGCGTGGTCGTGTCGGAGGTTTTCCCCTGGATTTTCCCCAGGCTACTCTCCAACCGCGCACTCCTATCGCTTTATAGGGCAAGGCCTATAAAGCCACAGTCAGGTTCAAAAAAAGTGATTTCCCTATAAACCACTAACATTTGAGTAGAAGATTTTATTCTTTAATGTTAGAGACGGCTTGGTGCAACCCAGCCTAAAGAAATACCTGTTCCGTATTTTGGTTAGTTAAACGAGTTAGGATGTAGCGTTACTTACATGGTAGGTTAATAAAGCTGCTCAAGACTCCAACCAAGTATGTACATCTAATGGATCAGTCACTTGTAAAACCTGTTGAAGCTTTCAAAATAAATATTAGTTGTTATTAAGAGCTCATTAAGGCGCGGGATCGACGGGGGTGATTTATACGTTTTTAATTGCCACTGCACTGCGGAGCCGTCTTCACTGAATAAAGATTAACGACGCATGCACTACTTCAAACCACTGACTGAATGCCTTAAATTAGAACTCCCCTCCGCATTAGACTCTTTTTCGGATTAGACGAGCTTTTCAAGATTAGACGGCGAGCCAATAAGGGTGGGTTGCACCAAACCGTCTGTAATCGTAAGCGTTGTTCGTTAAAATCTGATTGTATGCAAAGTTTGACAAGTTTCTATGGGATGACAGCAGCCGGCGCCATATTTGACGATGACCGGCCTGTGATCGTATGTAGGTGCAACCAAAATTGGTTAAGTGAGACTGTCGGGATGTTTTAACTTAATGTCAGATCTTTATAGAAGCGAACCTTAGTACTTTGTTTGACGCACCGTTATAATTTAGAAGTGTTGCGGGTGGTTAATTTCCAAGTAGAAATACCTAGCGTTAGTTTTCAAACTTCAAACGAAACGAAACTGTGCCAGTTATTTGCAAATAACAAAGAAAAATAGTATAGCTGTCATGAATGGACCCAGCTCAGCATGATGCTAACATACCTAGAGTCAGCGCTGGTATCCGCAGATTCCATTTGGTTTTACCACGTTGATATGTTGGTAAGACATTCGCTAGTTAATCGTGGATATGACAAAAAAGCGCAGCTAAGCAGTGGGGGGTTACAGGCTAAAATTGACGGATAGTAGACGGTTACGCGTGGCCATTATCATAATTTTCAGCCAGTAATCGGTGACGACTTTATCATAGCTTACAGGGCAAATCATAACTCCTCCAAGTGTGTTGACGTCATGTGATCATCATCAATTCCCTGACACTGCTGGCAGGCTTGTATACTTCAACTACTAAGAATTTCCATTATTTGAAGTTATCCCTCTTACTACCTGCCGTTACCCATTATGATTGTAAACGAAGTAAGAATTTAATGAATATGTACTTCATTAAATTCTTACTTCGTTTATACTTCGTTTACGTATCGTTCGTTATTTACATATGCTTTACCTAATAGCTATGTGTTAATTAATTAATTATATTCAGATCGAAGTAAAAGGTTAATACCTAATTAGTATCTATTTGTATGTCCTATTTTATAATAGCAGTAAAAAGCTTTTGAGTAAAAAAGGTACTTGTAAGAATCAAAAGCATCTATAAATGTTAAATGAACTTTGCATAACTCGATCCGACTTATCTTTTCAGTCGTGGTGCAATTACTATATTTCATTTAATGTTGTTGATATATTTCATATATCAATTGCATTTACCTACTTAAATACAGGTTATTATAGTCCCGAATCACGCAAAGGTTACTGAAACTGATGCGATTTTTTATAGACCATTTACGATACAGCGACTTTTGGCTTTAGCTTTCAGGATTTTACCCTAATCTCTATACATAGGCCATTCTACTTTTTCATGTACATAATTTTCAGACACCTTTTTTTAAATGCAGATTTTGGAATACTTGGCTCTTACACCATATTTTTGTACTGTTATTTAGAAAGAGGTTTAATTGGAGTATCACCTCCGATAGTTGTGGTAATTAGCGAAAGACGGCTAATATCCATAAATCGAGTAACTCAGTGATTCTTGGATGTTTCGCCATTTGTATGAAAAAATGGTTTTTACCAATGTGTTACCCAGCTTTTACAGTAATATGTTAATATTTAAGTATTTTTACCTACAAAATCCATTTATTAGAATCAAGTACTATTTCGAAATCCTATTTATGTACACTAATTCAATACATATCATAGATTTTTTTTTGTAATAGCAAATTGGTTATAAAAAGTAGAATGACCCACGTATATAAAATCCTGGCACGGCTACGTTTACGCAAACTACAGAAAACAGCATTGTTTCTCCAATCACGAATATTTGGCCGGTATTTTGTCTGTCATTTGACAGACGGGGGCATCCCTTTGAGGTCGGTAACACGGTGATTATTATCACGCGATACACTCATCTCACAATACGTATCACGAGGGTATTGATGAATATTAAAGCAAAATGCAAACTTCTTTGAATACCACGATAATATTGACAGCCCAGTATCGTTATAATAATACTATGTAACTGGCCCCTTTTATGTCTCTGTAATTATTAAACTTATAAAATGGTACGATACGGAAAATAAACACGTCCAAGTGTTGTGGTTTATCGATACGTCCGTATTTCTAAGGGGTTTTAAAGTACCAATATTGTAAGTCTACCCTCCGCTAAAATAGGTATAATACATAAGTTATGTAATTTATCGGTTTAGCCTAGTGGGTATTGCACCTGCCTGTGAAGCTGACGGTCCTGGGTTCGAATTCCGGTCAGGGCAAATATTTGTGTGATGAGCATTAATATTTGTTTCTGAGTCTTGGATGTTTTCTACGTATATAAGTATTTATATCTATTAAATATATCGTCGTCTAGTACCCATAACACAAGCCTTCTTGAGCTTACTGTGGGGCTAGTTCGATTTGTGTAAGATTGTCCTCTAATATTTATTTATTTATTTATTATATTTTTATTTATCATACAAAAAAGCGTACACTTACAGGAAAAACCCGCAATACAGCGACTTATCTATTTATTCATGATCCTAAGTAAGCTGTTGAAAAAATAACAAGCGTTAAATAACACAATTAAAACGTCATAAAATATGTGCTGGGCCGTCTTCGGACTAATAACGAGGTAATGCGGGGTTCGGCGCGGCCCGGCAGGTGTGCCTGGCTCTGATAGGGCTGCCACGATAACTGCTCAGGCATTATTTTTATACTTCTTATTTTGGTGGCAAACAATATAATGGACCACCTGACGCTGAAGGTAATCTGTTACCGTAGCCCATGTACCTACGCATTTTACATCCAGGAGACTAGCAAACGCATTGCTGATCGTTTGAAAATCAGCCTTGAAGTAGTTTCATGTGCAGTGCAGTATTCAGACAACATTTCTCTAATTTAAGCTGTAATTTACGAAACATTTTCATATCAATGTAATCGTGTTTAGTCAATCATCTTATGAAAATATGTGCAATTTTGTTGAAATATATGAAACTGAAATTTCATAGATATTCTTTTTTATGTGAATTTGTATCGCTAAAATATTTTTTGCATGCATCGTGACTTTAATAGCGCAATCGCCGAGTAGGTATTTTAAACAGGTAGTTAAACTGTCAATTATTCCTAATGTGATAAAAATTTAAAGTTCACAAATTAAAGTCTTGTTGATTATTTAAGAGACGGCAAGGATTTAACTTTGATCTGATATTAAAGAATAACACTAATATCTAATCCATCTAAAACAATTTTGTATACTGCATTTATAAAATAATTAGGAGACATGAGTATTGACATAACTAGTTACATTTATTGTATTCTATTTTTTATACATACATTTAAACTGTGTTAAATTAAGATTTGTCAATAATTTTAAATATCACCTTACGGGTCGTCAATAATCTAAAAAATACATGTCATTAGGAAAACAAGTTACCGTGTCCACATTCTTTAAACAACATACATATATTGTTTCCAACAGCCTTTGTTGTTCCGCAGTGTACGCGTGTGTGTGTGTGTGTGTATTACGCAATGTATTCTAATTGATATCTTAAGATAAGTTTTATTTCATTTTACATCCCTCCCAGAATGCTAATAATATACAATAGTCATGTCCAATTTTTTCACTGTCTTGCCAGATGAAATCATAAAGAAATGGATAACGGAAAATTAAAATGTAACAACCTGGGTTTAGACAACCCTACGGAGCGATACCTATCTCGCACCTTAATCACTCCCGCCAACAATCCGTAGTGATATTTACTAAACACACTCCAAAACGGACCGTCAATGAGTGTAATTAACTATTTTCGGGCCCGAACACCTCACTTGTCAGGGGTGGGTATCAAATTGTTTATCGGCTTATAAATATTATACGTACACGGTAGAAGATGATTATGGTAATTAAGTAATTTAATTAAATATGTTGAATGGGGAAAGAGTTTAAAGTTTACCAGGGTCACCATATTAGAAACTTTTGATATAGAATTTTATGTTTCACTCAGTTTCGTTATTTTAGCCTGTTCCCTTGTGGGAAATACTTTACTTTCCGCACTGCATTTTCAACCAGTGCACGCATTTTTATGAAAAAACCGGCCAAGTGCGTGTCGGACCACCTACTAGTCCACATTTAAAATCACTATCCAATACGTCGAATCTAAAAAAAGTCGTATCTTCATAGGGAACTCATGGCACTTACGACAGTTTTTAAGCGAAAACTCGAAAACCGTAAAACCTATATTGTTCAAACCAAAAATCGTTGAAAGTATTTACTAATACACACCACCTCAATTTTTTCAGAATTTTAAACTTTATAGTTTGGAAATTAGAGGGGGGGGGACACGTTCTATGACTTTGACAGCTAATATCTCACCAACGGTTGACTTAAATGGACAAGTTTTTTAGAAACACACGATTATGTGCGTTGAATTTTTTTTTGTCATCCACCGGTTACATGTATGGACTGCCCCCCTAATTTAATACTTTTTTGTAATTTCACATCACTTTTATGTAGCAGTTCATAGAAAACACCTTCCTACCAAATTTCATAATTGTAGTGCTTATAGTCTCCTAGTAAATCGGCTGTGATATACGGACGGACAGAAATGACGAATCTACAAGGGTTCCGTTTTTGCCATTTTGGCTACGGAACCCTAAAAAGAAATGAATTACTGTAATGTATGTCAAAAGGCAGTATAATAAATTCACAAAATGTACGTCAATGTCATAGTTATGAAAATAGTAATTAAGATGTAATGTCATCTCAAGTCTTGAAGCGTCGGTCTCCTAAATGAAGATGCTCAAAGAAAAGCTATAGGTAGGGGAACAGAATATTAAATATCTAAGCCCATTAGCCAGGATAGTTAATGATCGCTACCTATACACCGGTGTTAAGCCTAACCTGCCTTTTTTCGCAGCGTTTCGCACTTTCGGAAAAAAGTAACTTTTAATATTGCCTGTGTTCTTTAAAAAAAAAATTAAAAACTCAGTACAATATGTAATCGAAACAAGAGCCACAGGCAGTCTTATCGCTAATCGCGTTCTTCCAGACAACTGTAACATCACACATTTACATTTGGTATATTCCGTTTCATCAAAACCACGGTGTTGCTCTCGCCTGCCTAGTTGACGCCGTATGATAGACATATGACCAAACGTCATGTTAGTTACTCGTACCTGGGTGATTCTCATCGTGAAAGTTAATTTATGTCCTTACCGGGTCGAACGTTAAGTGAAAGTTAAGGAAATCAGAGTGCAATTTAAACTTATTGTTGACTCCAGTTTACTCTATACCTGGATCCCTAATTGTTGAAATAGTTAAAGTCGGAAATAATCACTCACGAGTCGTTAACAATCCGGGCCCGGTAAGGAGAAATTAAGAAAATGTTAAATTTTGGAATGAGAGAATCAACCACCTAGGCTCCCTGTGGATCAAAATTTACCACTTCCTCATCGGGACGACCAACGTGACCTCTGCTGTCATTCGATCCTATAAAATCTCTATGGCCTAAATATATTGAGCTATCCATTTAAAAGCAAATAATCCGTCGCTATTATTGAAGGCCCTTTGCACCTCCGGGGTGCCTAAGGACAACGTCAACATTATTGAAACTCTGTAGTTGTCAGTCACATTCTCATTTTGCAGTTGCCATCAAGTGTAGATATCAGATCAGACCACCGCTAAAAGGTATTAGAATTGGTAAAGCAATACTCTAATGTTATTGGATATAGTTTGTGTTCTAGATTCCACATGCCATCAGTTTGATTCTCAAATTTAGAATAAAGGAAAAATTGAAATAGGCACCGAGCAGGATTCGAACCTGCGACCTCCCGGCACTCGCGGCCAGTCGCTCTAGTCAACTGAGCTATAGGTGCAATCGCCACCCAGTCCCAAATTCATCAACCGTTCCTCAGCGTGCTCGGTGCCTAAATTTTTCAATTTTTCCTTTATTCTAAATTTGGGTATGGGATAGCGCATCGCAACTGACGATTCTCAATATGATTTGAGACGTTAGTGCCGTTAATGAAGCATGAGTCTTCTGGTAGATGTCGCTGTACGCCTCCCTTAAGGCGTTTGTATAAAAATATAGTTTGATTCTCAATATAAAACAGCACCTGCACAATATCGCGTCTATTACAGATAACATTTGGAATGAGTATAGGGGTGTATGAATCGATAGCTATCCCAAAACCTGTCGCAGTCAAATTTAGTGGTTACCCGATACGAGAACGCCAAGTTGACATAAATAATTTACAACAAAGGTCCCACCTCTTATCGCCAACATTTCACATGACGCTACCTTCATAAACCCAACGGTCAAGAGGCAAACACTCAGCACAAACATATTTAAAAGCCTTAATTACCGAGGCAACAAAGCTCTCGGCTTGTAAAATTGTCGGTCCATCTTCATCTGTTATAATAAAGCGGCACTTCTCCGGCAATTAGCGGCGGGACAACAGGCCCGGCGGACACCTCACAAACAAACCCTCTTCGCTTGCAAACGCCACCCTCAGAAGAACTGGTTCCCGTGTCACTGTCAAATGTACATATGAAACATCGTCTAAAGCTATGTCGAGGTCATACAGTTTAAGTGCGCGTTGATTGACTTACACTTGGAGTACCTTTATTTCACACTTCTGCGTATACTTGAAGTACTGTTGGCACTTTTAGCTAAGAGTTTACAATAATGAAAACCTCGTGTTATTTTAGACGAAGGAGCATAATAATTAGGCTTAAAAATTATAATAGCTTTAGAGTGGCTTGAGAACCAATTGAGAATTTCTGAAGTCATTAAGGCTCGGTTTTATAAAGATCCGTTAGACCTTATGCCTACTCAGTACATTTTTTGTTATATCAAAAAATGTACTGAGTTACTGAAATTTGATCTAACATTTGGTCTAACGCATCTTTATAAAACCTGCGGGGTAATCACGTAACTTTTGTACTACCGTTAGGTAGATTTTAATGTCAAATTTTAACTGTCAGCGGGGTAATCACGTAACTTTTGTACTACCGTTAGATAGATTTTAATGTCAAATTTTAACTGTCAGCTCATACATTTATACTTCAAAATTGACAGTAAAATCTATCTACCGTTAGTACATAAAGTTACGTGATTAGCCTGCGCTCGTACATTTATACTTCAAAATTGACAGTAAAAACTATCTACCGTTAGTACATAAAGTTACATGATTCGCCTGCCGGCCTAAATAACCAAAATAGGTAAATTAGCGTATCAAAATATAAGTGGGCCATTCTACTTTTTCATGCACATAATTTTTAGACATTGTTTTAAATGCAGATTTTGTAATACTCTGCCCTCACTTCATATTTTTGTATAGTTATTTAGAAAGAGGTATAATTGCAGTATCACTTCCGATAGTTTTAGTAATTAACGAACCACAGCTAATATCCATAAATCGAGTAACTCAGTGGTCCTTGGATGTCGCACCATTTGTATGAAAAAATGGTTTTTACCACTGTTTTACCCACCTTTTACAGCAATATATTAATATTTAAGTATTTTACCTAGAAATTCCTTTTATTAGTTTCAGGTACTATTTCGAAATCCTATTTTTATGCACTAATTCTATTTATATCAGAGATTTTTTTTTGTAATAGGAAACTGGTCATGAAAAAGTAGAATGACCCAAGTATGCTTTAAATTCAACGGATTAACAAATAATTATACATTTTTTATTTACCTGCTTTACGAGTATAATGGCATAGCAGTTGATTATGGATAATGTGTTGGTTAGGTATACTTACCTACTTCTGCCCAGATTTTATGAGGCATGAATTACAGCTCTCATACATTGGATTGTTAAAATTTATAACACAATTATGCTAAACTAAATGTTTATAGTTATTCAATTAAAAAGTAATGACAGACATGAAAGTTAATATAACACTCTACGTTAGTTAGGTGTTTTTCGCAGAACCAACGGTATATCAAAAACCAAACATGCAAGTTATAGGTTACAAAGACTGATTACTAATGGTGCTTAAGGAAATTACTCTATACTTAGTGATATTATCATTACTCATGTCAATATAATATTATATTAGTGATATAGCGTATTATTATGATATCATTAACTTTGTGAAGTCTAATTTATGAACAATAGATTAAAGTAAACAATGTTTAAAAAAGAAAAAAAAGAAATGTCAATAAAGTCAAATATTAAAAGATACAATATAAGTAATAATAAAATTAATCATTGGTATATTAGCATGCAAATAATTTAAGGATAAATGCTACTGGCGGTTACAATTGATTGCAAATAGTGACTGGATGCGGCCAAAAAACGATTCTCGATGCATGAGAATAGATTTATTTTTTCCGGGCCTACGAATTTAATGGAGCCCGCCAGTCCCCAAGGCGCACCATAGGCGGCGTGCCCGTTACCCGGTCGTCAACCGTCAGCCGCCGCGGCGTGACCAGTGTAACAACCAACGCCGACACTTCCGCTCCCCACCGACATAATTACAAACGGAAAATTCAACTACCCACCATATAAGAGTAGACGAATTTCGTCGAAGCAAGTGATAATGCGAGAGTGCGTCAGGATGCGGGGCACGTTCCCGTCTATTTGGCCCCTGTCCGATATTGTGCACACAAAGTAACGATTACTCATACCGGCCGAACTTTATTTACGACAGGAAGAAATTGCAATTGTACTCTTTTAATGGTTATAACTTCCCAATATGACGGGGCGCCTGTCGGCCTGTTTGTGGATACCTATTGGTGGCGAGCTTCATACGTTTTTCGTAGATTTCGCAATTTATGATACCATTAAATATGTTCACGAATTAGTTTTTTTGTTATTATCTATGTGAGAAATCTAAGAGCCATTTGACCAATCTTAGATGAATGATAATTCCAAATTTCATTAAATCTACTAAAATCCAATCGTAACAATTAATTAATTGCTCTAACTAAACTAAAGGAAAACAAGGGCGAGTTGGACTCGCGCACGAAGGGTTCCGTACTAGTATCTATAAAACAGCAAAAATAACTTAACCAAAATTACAGTTAAATCAACCTATCTCAAAAACTATAAGAGATACTTTGATCAAACCAAAAATCGTTGAAAGAGTTAATTAGCATGCATCACCTCTATTTTTTTTAGAATTTTATACCCCGTAGTTATAAAAATAGAGGGGGGGGGACATACTTTTTACGACTTTGAGAGCTGATATCTCAAAAACCGTTCACTTTAAGAAAAATGTTTTTTAGAAAACTTTATATCATTTTAAAAGACCTTTCCATTGATACCCCACACGGGTATGTACATCGAAAAAAAAATTTTCATCCCTCAGTTACATGTATGGGGGGCCCCACCCCCAATTCTTTTTTTTACTATTTAGTGTCATAATTTTGTAGCGGTTCATACAACACATATTCCCATCAAATTTCATCACTGTAGTACTTATAGTTTCCGAGTAAATCGGCTGTGACAGACGGACAGACGGACAGACGGACAGACGGACAGACGGACATGACGAAACTATAAGGGTTCCGTTTTTGCCATTTTGGCTACGGAACCCTAAAAATGAACTAGCAATATTTCTAAATATTCAACAAACATGAAGTAGTCAGGTAGCTGAGTAACCACAGATTTACAGACTTAAGACATTATCCTTTAAGATATTTTTAAATACAGTTAAATATTTACTTAATGTGCATTACCTTCAAAAAGCATTCTTATTTAAAAATAGGCTTTTAGCTCTATCAAACACAACGCTTGAAAGCACTCACAAAAAGGCGTAAAAAACCTCTATGTCAGCTAAAAGCATAAACTATATAAAAAAACATTCAAGGCAACTGCCCTTCTTACCTAACTAGGTAAGAATACTATTTGTGAATCTCGCCCCCGCGGGAAATCGGGTCAGCCTATTTTCCTCAATGTCGACACTAGGTAAGCACGTACGCTTTACCTACGTATACATATGGTGAAACTATGCACTATAATTTATAACTTTTAACACTGCATCTACCCAGTTTACCAAATAGTAAAATAAATATTCTTTTAATTATTTTACTTTTTGGTCAACTATTTTAAGAACAAAAGTAATAAATTGATTCTTTTGACGTATGACAATCTTGATAGGATATATATGATTTTCGTTTTCACCTAATAATAATATAAAAACTGACATGTTCCTAAGTAGCTCACATTGAATTTTAGATAATTTCAGTGTTATTATGCACTTATTACGCTATTGATACAATACAAGAGATAATCGTGTTGATATCAAAAAGTAAAATTGTATAAATAGTGCCAACATAGCCTACTTACTGTCCTCTTAATATTTCAAGCGATGTCGTCGGCTAAGTTCTATCAAAGCAATCGGCGGGAATTTCTGCATAAACTACATTACCGCGCAATTATCTAGGTAAATAGCGAAGCTATTCATTAGGTAGCCGAAGGGTGATGCGTCATCCGTCGCGGTTCGCCGGAGCATTCGAAACAGGCTCTTCTGATGTACAATTTGAGCCTGTGGCCCGTTAAAACTATGCGTCATTGGAGGTCGGCCGTATACTGGTTGTGTGGCGTTGCGGCTGGTAAGTGTTGAACCAAGCAAACCCTCGCGTTCCTGTGTGGCCGGACATGATGTCATCCGACCACTCGCGGCTTGTCCTGAGACTGTGCCACTGCCGCGCCGCACAGTTAATGAAAGATACGTGTATAGACAACGATTTACAGCACAAAATGCCAGTCCTCCCGTGTATTACCGATCTATAGAACAATAAAGGGTGCGTGTAGACGCATGCCAATGAGCGGTATCGTATTCAGGTAGCGCTTGCGCGCCATTAGTAACCAGGCCCGGGTCTGGAGTAATTGACCGACAAGCTAATTTCATTCTAGCCGCATTGGACGCTTCCTCTTTCCTTTTTCCTATCGGTCAGCCGCGCACGAGACTCATGCTTCACCATCACTGTAGACGATGATATCATTCGTTTAATACTTTCCTGGGTGAGGTTTTAGATGTATTAATGTAGCTACTACATATTCACACATGATGCCGATTTGTTAGCGATAAGATGATATAAATAATTATATATTGTAAGTAATTACTTATTCAATTGGAACGCCCCGTTTTTCTTAATTTACTTGGAGAAGTTAGAGTTGCTGTATGTATTCGTATGATGTTTCGAAGGCTGATGTTTGGGCTGCAGGTCAGCTCTCCATTAGTTGAGCCTAAAATGAATATGATATTCTAGCACCTGTTCTAGAATAAGTTTAGAAATTTAGTTAAAAATATATTCCAATGTAATATAAAGAGGTCAAGCATCCATTTTCGTCCGAGTCGACAGTTCTATTTAATCATATGCACATTTTATGAAATTGTTATTGTCAAATATGATACTTTGGTCGCACACTCAATTCATGTGTGCCTAGTGATATATGGCATATTATGAAATGTGTAATGATACTTCTTGAAGAACTGGCCTTTCGACATAACACTGGTACTGTTAGACAATATGTACCTTTTAAATTGAAATTGATGGTGAATATACCAGTTGCTACAATTTTGCTAAGGAAAATGTATCCACTATCAGTTAAAATTATTGAAAAGTGTATGGAGTTTGACATAGACATAGAAACTTACACTTCATTTAACAACATATTAACACATAGTGTACAAATTAAGAATAACTTAAAACAGTTAAGTACAACAATATACGGATGTTCAAACGCGTAGAGGTAACGGGAAGTGATTCGATCCACAGGTAGACTTAGAACAGTCCCGCGTCGCATGACACTTTCGGAAAAAAAAATCCCACGCGTTATAGGACCGACGTATTACGAGCATCTATCGTATAAATTTACATTGTATTTTTATATTATGTAATAAATCTAAATCTAAGAGATAACAATGAGTGATGTTAAAAAGAGGCTATGTTGTTATGGTCATCTTTTATATTATGAATTTATTTCCTACGTAGACAGAAAATATGCATCTTTGAGTAAATTTTCCATGAAAAATGCGCTCAATGTATTGTCCGGTGAGTATTAAATATCATAGAGCGATAATTTTTAATGTTTACTCAATTATAAACGATGTTTCAATCAGCGTGTTGATGAAGCAAGTTGCACAATTCACTTCGGGATGCGTTGCGAAACAATGCCCCTCAGGGGCATAAAATTCAATGTTCTCGGTGATATTAATAATATGTCAGCAATAAAATGAGACGTGACCCCAGATAGCAGAGGAACCGTGGTCGCGACACTTAATTTTCACTAGTTTATATGTTCCACATTAGTCGACTTGTGAGGTCCCGGTATCGGCGCGGCCGGCGCCGGCACCCGCCCGCGCCCGCCATCGCATATTGCACTATACTGGCGCTTGATAAATAACATCTCTTGACATCTTCCGAGATGAACTCTGTCTGTCTTTGCTCACCGTAAACAAATAGATTTTAAACTGTGAAACATTAATTGATAAGTAATTGTTTCAAATATCGCACACGATGAACATGTGTTTACTCGACGCACCTACGACATAAATGCCGTTTATTATGTGTATTCCTAACAATACATTCTTAAAACAAACTTTCCAGTTTATTCGTTATCTTGAATGCTAACATCGGGAACAGAATGACCCTTCCAACTTGTGAAAAACAAGAGCCGAGCTTATCATAATTGCGTCTCCTGTACTTCTGTCTGCATCATTTTGATTGCTATAGGTATATATTTGTATTTGAACATTTTAATTAAACGTAAACTTCATATAATACCATTTTTTTCACAGTGATAGGTACTGTTGCATTTATATAAAATGTATATGCTTGGCCACAGTTCCATATTTCTAGCATGAACCTTACAGCCGTGTTATCAAATACTTTTTATGTTTTATTGTGCAAATGCATTGTACTAGGACAAGTTTAATGAAATACTTGTAATGGTTATATTATTGATATTTTTCGGAGCATAACCTGTAACGACAATATATTATAAATACAATTTAAAGTTGTTATCTTGACACGATAATCTAGCCAGGATATTGTGTGTCTGAAATGAGTTTGTGGACTAGGTAGACTTGGTGGAGGAAATAAAGTGCAAGCAGTTGCGGTGTGGCTGAACTCGGCTCGTTATAAATATGATCGAATTAATAAAGCCTGATATGATAGATCACTTTTATCTATAATCCGGATAACAATGGCGGCTAATGCAATGGGAACTTTTAGCTTTTCTTCCTGTAACTTTGAGAATGTAAATATAATCAAATAAGCGTTTTTTGGCCTTTGTGACTGAGAAACAAAGACCCAATACTAGATAAAGGTACTGTTATTGCATTGTTTACGAAGTCAAAAGAGATTTAATTGTTGATAAAACTTTGTGCAATGAAATGTTAGTTTTTGACGCCTTTGATCGATCCGTGGGGCCCGGCGCCGCCTTCGCGTTTCTCCGCAGGTTGCGCCGGCAACAACAAAGGTGCAGCTGCTTTACAGCCAGTAAACACGTACAAAGACAGATTGTTACTCGAATTAATTACTGCGCGGACGACATACATGCCCACTATTACGTTATCAACGCTCGGACATCGGTCGGGTCAAGTAACCATTTTAACAGAAAAATAATTTGCCACAGATAAAGACGACAATTTATGTCTCGTTCTTTTCATTTACTTGCCTTAGATTGATTGTACGAGGACAACAGTATTATTTATATTCATGGATTATTGTAAGTTTACGATTGTTTTGACTAAACCTTGAACATGATTTAGTACTATCACATCACAGGCTATCTCATAAATATATGTAGATGCCAACAACCACGATATTCAATCCAACCCGACTTAAATCTTCGACCTAACAAAATATCTTCCTTTTTTCTTAAGTGGACTTGGGGGCTTTTGCTAACAAAATATCATTTGAAATACCTAATAGGACCGAATTCCCGGTAAAGGTTTATTCAGCAATCTAACTTGCTAGTGTTACTAGTTAGGAATTATGGATCGTAGACGACAAATACGAGCCGCATCAGCGAGCTGTACCTAGTTGTATGTAGGTATCCAGTAGGTTGGAGTACCTATTCACTCCATTCGATTGCATCAGTTTTTACCTTTTTCGTCCATTCTTTAACCAATTACTACATTTTCAATCAGTTTTTGGATGCAATTGCTCGTGATTGTATGCTAGCTGCACTGGCCCCGCCGCCCATATATAAAACAACGCTCGCATCTCTTGCGACACACGCTTGGCTGCGCAGCACAGGCTTCAGCGTTGCCTTCTCTGGTGGCTACCTCAATCTCAAATTGTCACGAAAATCGACGTGTAAATTATTTCCAAAGTCGCCTTAAAATGCTTTGGGCTTATTTCCGTTTTAGGCGGAAACATGTGGCTCCCCCGTAGTTGTTCTATAAGGGTTTTTGTATGCATGGGGCTGACCAATTAGTCGCCGGCTAGCATGTTCAGGTGGCGGGTATCGTTCGCGCGACGCGTGCGGTTGGCCGTAATGGCGCTTTGCCCGCTCATAATGTGTTTTTGGCGTGCCGCGCCCCCGACCGCCCTATCTACCCACCAATATTTAGGGCCTGTATTGCTACCTTTTAAAACTTCGTCCATAACCCCGAGATTGGTCGTTGCGTGCGCCCATTCCTATATAACGAAACAAAATAATTAGCTTTATCTCATATCATTTTTACGAACATAGTAATTTACTTGTAGCATGAAAGGCGATGTTTGTTGGTCCATGTAGGCATAACATGTTTCACTACAACCGTCGGGTTTATGTATTTCGATACAGAAGCTTTCATGCTGTGTAGTCTATTTATTTAGAACATATTCGACTTCTCAATATATATTTAACAACAACAAACTAAAACGAAAAATTTCTGATTATCGGAGCCAGCTGCAATACAGTGCAAGTTTGTGAGACATTATCTCAATTTGTCCATACGTGTTAGTGCGGGTTCTGCCAGTAACACGATCTTCCCTCATATGACACTGTCCCATGTCGTTTTAACACAAAACCTGTCCTCGTGTCAACTTTTTTCAAAAGTTCTAGTCCGTAGATTAATTTGTTGATCGACCTACTGGCGTGTAAGGAAAACGGTGTACATCTATTACCTCTCAAAATATCGCACCATGTAACTTTATACCTTCGACGGTGTCATTGGTTAAATCGAAGTGTAGTAACATTATACCCCGAAGCCTTTAACCTGCGTCACTCCCCTGGCGGCATGATCACTCATATTTAAACCTGAGTATACAATTTCACGTTCTTAGTTATTCCCATTTGCCTGCTTTTCAATTATCGAAATTATTCCAATGTTTTATTCTTACATTTGGTATCACGTGGCTTAAATTTGAAGCGATGTCTTTAAGCTTACAATAATTACCTATATAATAAGTAAACATGGCACAAGCAAAGCTAGCAGAAACACACAACACAACCAAAGCTAGCAGAATCTTACAGAAAATTAGTATTAGTAAGCTGGGGCTTTGAATTTACTTAATTATTTGTTTCACTAAGTGTTGTAGAGTAATACTTGGCAGAGACGTACATTTAACGACACCAACCACCAAGCCCGCTTTTTACGAATGGAAGATAAGAATGGAAGGAGGTAGGATTTGCGTTTTATGAAACGGCTCGGCTGAAGCGTTTCATAACGATTCTATCCAGTCGCTTCCACCCCTCCCGTGATTAAAATCATAAAAAGATTAATTTAAACGTTTAAATTAACCGCGGATGCAATAGGTTTAATAACAACAACTTTAGGTACCAGCAATATTTTTGTGTTTATCTCATTTTTATGAGTTTAAGTAGGAAGCATGAGGTGGTGGGCTAGATAGGGATTTAATTGAAGGAGGGGTGAGGGTGAGAAGGGGAAGCCGCAGGCCGGGGCACAGCGCCGCGCCGGGGGAAGCAAAATAATAAAAAAATGCACGCTTCTGCGGCGGTAGCCCCCGCGAGCTCGGATGCTGTGAAAGTGGCACGCCGTGGATAAATGAAGGTTTTTTGTTTGTGGAACGCGCCTAAGCTTGGCGTCGCTCCACTTTCGTATTGTCACTTCAATTCTATGGATGTTAGTTCATTCATGGGGCCCGCTCCGACGCGAACGTCATTAAATTTATGTCGCCTTAAAGCGGTGTTTTACGGTCATACGATCATTTAACTTGACTAACTTTCTACCGCGCTAACTCTTTCATAGTGGCACGGGAGTTTCACACTCAACCTGCTAACTGCCTGCTGATGAAGACATGGTTATCACGTCACATTGCGAGAAAAGCGTTTTATGTTTATTTATAAGAATTTTATTTATAAGGACCGGGGTGAGAAAGTATTATTAAGTCAACAACGAGCTTAACAATGGATGGTACGGGATAGATGGACGCCGCAGATCGGAGTTCTAGGCGAAGGGGATAAGACTGAAAACGGAACGCGGCGAGATGCGATAAGGGGCGATGCCCGTCACTTATACGATTTAAGTGACAGTTTTATTAATTTCCCATACAACTCATCCCCAGTTTCCACCCTACTCTATTTCCGACTGTTGCATTGGCGGCATATGGAGTCGGCAGTGCGCCGCTCGCTCCGCAACAAAAATGTTATAAAATTTGAAACAATGTGCGGCTATAATAAACTTGCGTTTCTGAAATTACGTTTGGTAAAAGCGACGTTCTTGTATTATATTATATACAATCACTTGTATTAAGTATTTATTACGCATACGGAACTACTGGAAGATAATGAATGTGTCGTGGCATTAAGTTCATCTTTTGTACGTTATGTTTCCTTTTTCTGAAATAATGTGAAATAAATAAATACATTCAATTGACAATATTTTCTACTGGATACCACTATTCTAAATAAGAATTACATTAATTATATATGCTCATTTTATTCAAAGCTGTGTCTGGCCTTTTACAAAGTCTTAACGATTATGATATAATCAATTAATAATGCTTACTGAAGTCAGCGCGCGATACGAGAATTGCATCGTAATAAAGATAGGGCAATTCAAATAAGGGCGCACGGTCCAACAAATGCGTGCTAGCTGTGTCT
The DNA here is from genome assembly GCA_963556455.1 of Epiblema foenella. Lineage (NCBI taxonomy): Eukaryota > Metazoa > Arthropoda > Insecta > Lepidoptera > Tortricidae > Epiblema > Epiblema foenella. The sequence goes on from OY747095.1 coordinate 42,207,370, forward strand.
AAGATAAGCCGGGCTTAGCGCTGGCGCAGCAGTCGATGGCTTATCGCGATTTCAATTATTATGCTGGTGCTCTCATTGGGCAGCGAGAGGGACCCGCCCGGCGGTCTCCAACCCTGTTATCTTAAATCTCGCCTAAATCAGACTCCGCCGTTTACGCTTGATTGTTCCCATAAAAATTTAAGCATCTCGACCGGGATGGAAATTTGCGTGCTTGTCTTCTTACCGGAGATTGGTGACGCTTTTAAATTCATTAAGACGTAATCAGATTACATTATTATCCTCATTAATTGTCGTTTATTTTTAACAGATACGGCATGGATCTAAACGGAGCAAGAAGAAAAAATGCAACGCGAGAGACGACGAGTACTCTCAAGGCGTGGCTGAACGAACACAAGAAGAATCCGTACCCGACGAAAGGCGAGAAGATCATGCTCGCGATCATCACCAAGATGACTCTCACGCAGGTCTCCACGTGGTTCGCCAACGCGCGCCGCCGCCTCAAGAAGGAAAACAAGATGACGTGGGAGCCGAGGAACAGGGTTGACGACGATGACAATAATAACGACGACGAAGACCACAAGAGCAACGACGGCAAGGACGTATTAGGTATGTATCGACATCGACCCGAACCCACGTTGTGTCCATTGCTCGGCGAAATGTGGGAAATATCAATGCTTAAAATACCTACCTCGAACAAATGAAAATTATATAATTAATTTTGTTGTAGATGGAAAGGATTCTGGTACCGGCTCGAGCGAGGACGGCGACCGACCACAGCAAAGGTTGGACATGTTAGGACAGAGGACGGAGTCGGAGTGGTCGGAATCACGCGCGGACAGCGGGCCCGAATCCCCAGAGCCGTACGAGCGACCACTGCACCCGGCCTACCAGCACCTGCCCTCTCGGGCGCCGCCAGGCAGCACGCCCGCCTCCGCCAAACCTAGAATATGGTCGCTGGCCGACATGGCGAGTAAAGACGGTGACGCTCCGCCGCCGCCACCGTCCGCATCGGCGTTCTACCAGTCGGCGGCGGCGGCGGCGGCGGCCGCGCGGTTGGCGCACCCGTACGGGCGCGCCGAGCTGTACCGCGGGTTGTACCCGCCCGCCACGCCGGCCGACGTGGCGCTGCTCGAGTACTCGCGGTCGCTGGCGCTGGCGGCCCCGGCGCCCGCGCCCCCCGCTCCCTCGCCCTCCTCCTCGTCCACGTCCTCGCTGGCCGAGCCGCCGCCGCCCCGCGCCTGACCGCCGGCCCCCCGCCCGCCGCTGGTGCACCGACAATAACCACGACCCGCCGGACGCGACCGCCGCCCGCGCCGCCGTGCCGCCGGTCGCTACGCAACCACGCGAGGGCCTTCTCATCTGTAAATAAATCTTTAGATTAATGTTATAAATATGTATACATACATTATACATGATAATAATAAATGTGCACCGGTAGAGAAGCTTAATATTGTGATAGTGGAGCGGAGGGGCCGCCGGCCGCCTCCGCGCGCGCCGCGCGGGCCGACTGACCGACAATACTAGGTGCTAACCAGTTGGACCTTGCAAACACGTTGATGTATTTATATTCGGAGGTGGTTAAATGAAGTGATCTTTAATTCAAGAATAGGTATTAACATGTGTTACGTTTCCTTATAGATAAAATAACACTGTTTAGACTTTTATTTGTACCTATGTAGAGTGTAAATTATTATTTTCAAATTTCTCTCCCTATATTTTAGTGCCTAATTACGTCCACTTTATGTCTACTGTTTAGTAATATTTTAGATAAATCTAACATCGCATTTTAACTATTTATTTTACGAGGTCAGTAGCTATAACCTTTTATTATAAGTTTGAATAACTACCAGTACCAGATTTGTTGAGAATTTTCGGAATCTGAGTAATTCATTTCTAGTCAGAAGACTATGATCGTCTATGTTAAACATAAATGAAATTGCATTATTGATGACGTTTCATTTGTCATTAGAGTGTCGGTAAATATTTTAACATACTGTAGGTACATATTTAGTGAAGAGTTTAGACATTAGGAGGGCTAGGGCGGCGAGGAGTCGGCGGGCGCGCCGCGTGGCTCGGCAGTCACTCACGTAGTTAAGCTCCGGGCGCCGCCGCGCCGCGCCGCCCTAGTACTGCACAAGTATTCCGTTCGAAGATACTAACTAGAATTTTGTCTCTCCGAGAAGTAACTTGAATTTACATACGTCTAAGATGGCCTTGTATAATTGTATGAAAGTTGATCGATGGATGTATAGTTGTATCCTCGTTTTATTTCCTTAACACTGTAAAATATTTTAAAAGTAGAGACTGAAAGTCCAAAATTGAGTCTATAGTTTTGTACATACTGTCCCTGTTGTAAGTATATATTGTAATAATAATGCGAATATTTAAGAGAGGTAAACGCAATAAATTTTCTGTATTAGAGGTATCTTTGATGTATATAACATTACCTGCTGATAAAACTATGTGAACCCTGGAAGTTAGTTACGTTAAACAACGAAATAATTATCTAAGTTGGGATCGGCAGATTCGGTTCGGAATGGGACTCATTAAATTGATATTTATATTTCTTCACAGGCAGTGAATAATGTTTTTCCATTGGGAAAACTCGGATTACAAGTATACCTTAAGGGTCTATCCAGAAATCATGCTAGGCTCCGAAGGGGGAGGGAGGCTTACTAAAACTGAATGACTGATCACGTTGGGGAGGGGGGTACAAGGTGACCTGGTGTTTTTTTTTACTGTACCTGCAAAACCGTAAAATAATATTTGCACATACAGAAAATTAAAAAATCTTCATTTCGCACGTCAAAAATAGTGAGTTTATTTTTGCATAACGCATATATGAAAATAATAACAAGATCAACTAATACAATACTATATTATTTACTTTAAAATTTAAATAGTCCGAAAATTCAAATAAATACGCGTGAGGTTCAGGGATCGATACCGGTATTTTTAAAAAACCCTGAATTAGCCCAATAATTAGGATTATTTTTTGCTCTTTACGTAGGGCTGAATCATGTTTTTAGGTAACGTCATATTATTAGATTGTCGCATTAAAAACGAAATAATGAACCGGTGACCGTAATAATACCGGTATTTTTCTATGGGGAAAATACCGGTATCCGATCCCTGGTGAGGTTACGTGGGGCTAAAAGTGGCCCAAAAGCCTCGCGTGATTTTTGGATTAACCCTAAGTGTGAATTATTAACACTAGGTAACATTTTGTGATTGAATTAATAATCGTTTATATCCATTAATATGCATCAGTAAATGTCAGATAACAAAATACTGGTTTTCATTCTTATATTTGACTCTGAATAATAACGTTTCGTATCCATAGACATAAACATGGCATTTATTAAGCACTTACGGTAACTGATTGACACGCCGTGTCTAATCGTGTTTCGATGGAAAAAAACATTATTCACTAAATCCGTATAAATGTTATGTGTAATTCATACGGCTACCTTTCAGGCGTCGTTTGCGATATACTCACTTAGATTTTCTTTCTTTTCCGTAGAAGCAAAATCAGATACACGTCCACTTCTAATTTAGTGTCAATTATTCTTTTGGGCATCCAAAAGAATCACTTAAGTCCTATTTCTATACACCTTGTGCTCATGCCATGATGCGAAAACTCGCTCTTATCACTAACCAATGTGTACACAGGCCGTAACACTCCCCGAGACCCACCAAATTAGTTCCTTGCATATTTTCTAGTTAACTAAGGTGCAGGCAGTCTTGGGTACATCTGACACTCGCTTGTAAAACATCTAAATCCAATTGTTATTATTGTTGTTTGAGTGAGCTCCCATTTCTGTTATAGTTATAAATGCAATATAAGTTTATGAGTAAGGCTATGTAAACTGTGTTTTGTTAGCTTCAATCTCATTGAAATCCTACCCCAGAAAGGTGTGTGAATAGATGCAATAAAATTTAATACAGAAATATTACAATTGTTTTTTATTTGACATTTAATTTCAGGCTGGCTGTTCACACAATCGTGGCACCGGAATTTTGTTTGATCTAATACCGGGTCATGATGGCCTTTGGGCCATCGTGGCCTCGTGGGCGTTTTGTGGGCCCAGTTAAGCGTTAGAAGAAGAAAGACATATTTTCGTCTGATTCCACCGCATAGCTGCATCATGACCCTATGTATGGATCCGGTGTAAAATCCGTAAATAACCAACATCACCGTGTCACATTTCGTTTGAAAAAGTCAATATTTGAATACAGAGATATAATCTATAATAGTAAATAAAAAGGAGAAGAATTGGGACTTCAGTAATTTTGCATTGCGCGTACGAACCATCACGAACAGGGATTGTTGGTCCATTTGCCAATCTTCTCAACTTGGTCGTGTAAGCAAATCGGGATTGACACGACATCGGGTAACATCGGTCATTCATTAAACGGCTAAATTACGAACTATGACAAGTGGCTCAACAATCGTTGGTAATGGAATAAAAAACCCATATGTCTGTATACAGGCTGGCTGCCTCAAACAAGGAAACTCCAAGAAGAACAATATCATCACTACATAGTATAAAACAAAGTCACTTTCTCTATCCCTATATGCTTAAATCTTTAAAACTACGCAACGGATTTTGATGCGGTTTTTTTTTAATAGATAGAGTGACTCTAGGGGAAGGTTTATATGTATAATACATGCATCAGCATTGCATCCGTGCGAAGCCGGGGCGGGTCGCTAGTAAACTATAAGATTAAGCCAATTTGACTTCAATGGAATCTTAGTTTTCGACTTATTGGTGTTTTTATTAAAATATTTAATGATAGCCAATAACTACAACACGCACCGGAAGACGAGCTGTCGGTAGGCCTCCGACAAGGTGGAGTGATGACCTGGTGAAGGTCGCGGGAATCCGGTGGAAACGAACGGCACAGGACCGGTCTAAATGGCGAGCCTTGGGGGAGGCCCATGTTCAGCAGTGGACGTCTTTCGGCTGAAATGATGATGATGATGATGAGCCAATATCTCGCCATATATAGCTAATAGTTACTTCAATCCATACTTCGGTTTGCCACCTACTCAAATAGATGTATATGTTTGCGTTATCTCCGCTACACAAACATTGTTTGGAAAAGATCGCTTTTTAGCGATAAGCCTGTTGTTAGTATTATGTTCTTTCTTGAGGTGTGCAAGAAGCTGTATGTGTGTTTTTATCTCGAAAACTAAGATATAAATGCTTAATCTAACTCTTTTAATTCAAGGACATCCTGAAACTACGAGTACATGCCTATGAAGGACTTTCAGGGAGTGATATTGTTATATTTTAACCCACGGATTCACTCAGGGCTTTTGAAATAGGAGGCGGAGCCGCGGGGAGCAGTAGTCATAAAGCTTGAGTAAGTACAGTCAGCGTCATATACACTCAAGTGAAAAAAATGGGTACACTTTCTATGGAAATTCAATATAAAGTGCACCCATTACTTTTGCTCTTGAGTGTATTATGTAGCAGCCAAAGCGGCCTAATAGTTCGGTACACCATATATTTTGTATGGTGTTACAATCTTTTTGGCCACTTTGGATGCCACGTATTATATGATGTTGACTGTACTTAGTTCACCGGCCCTGGTGAGCTAGCACAACATGCTGCCAAGTCGTATCTCGCGCTACTTAGCAATTCCTGTCTCGCTCGAGCTGTGCAAGTTAGAAAAGGAGGATAGATTTTTCTCTACTCGCGTCGGGTCGCAGTGACAATTGAGCTAGCCCCGTTGAAATAAATACAACATACTCGTACCTAACAGAACTGTAGTCGTCTTCAGTGCGGGATGCGTGGCAATGCGCGGACATCTGGTGTTGCGATGAACAGCTATTTGATTATGTAAGGTGTCAAGCTTACGATGGGGACAGCTAGCTGTCATTGTTAGTATCTAAAATGATACTTAGATCAACCTTACGCACGTTTGAAACGTTACGTACCCGCTCTCTGGCCTCGTATAAATTAGTTTCTGTCAAAAAACATTTTTGGTACAAGCTGTTTTTTTTATATATACTACGCCGGTGGCAAAGAAGCGTACGGTCCACCTGATGGTAAGCGGACACCGCAGCCTATAGACGCCGACAACTCCAAAGTGCGCGTTGTCGACCCTTTATAAAATTTTGCCGACTATACCTATTTTCCACAGTCATCAACAACACGGTTCTACTGAGCCCAAACACGATTAGTGTATCATATGTAGGTTAGGAGTTTCTATGGCAACCTTCTGTCTCCAGCATCAGATCAGTTCGGTCGTTCCATAATATTGTATTGTCACCAAACTTAAGAGTATATAAGTATGCTAAATTCCAGCTGAATCACATACCGGCAAGAGGCTGAGAAAAATATTGCAAATTTTGAAGACAACTTAGAATTATGATACAGGGATGGTCAAGGCATCGATGATATTACGTCGCACTAACAGAACATCGCACAAAACGGACTGATGTCCTTACAAAGTTTTTTGTATGGAAACCTAACTGACGGGATTTTGACGTCGTTAAAAGCGGTAAATAAGTGGATTCTACTGTAGGTATACTTATTGACATAATTATACGCACTTATATACTCACAATCAAAGTTAAATAAAAGCTTGTAAAAAAGGTACACGCGTGTACCTACCTTAGAGCACATGAACGGCTGAACGCTTCAATATTAGAACTAGAACAATAATTGAATTTTATTACTTTTTGCGTCGCGCATCGCCACGCGTGTCCACCAATGAGCCCTAATGAATAAATTCCCGATAACAATAATTATTGCCTTCATAAATATTACCTCTGAATTAATTAAATAATTTAAGATCGGACGCACGTTAATCCATCTCTACTAATTTAAAGAAGAGTAGGTACCTACTGTTAACAAGTAGGATGTGCTTCTATAAAGGATAATGTACAGGATTGAATATATACAGGAATAGTAAATTACTTACCAAGGGCGGTAAAACAAAGAATGTCTCGGATCGCAGGTATTTGACGCCCGAGCCGAAGGCAAGGGCGATAATTATGCGATCTGAGGCTTTCTTAATTACCGCCCGAGGTAAGTACAAAATTTTATGTCACCCCCTGGCCAGGAAGTGGGATTTTCCGCGCGCGGAGCGAGCGGTAATTGGGTATTACATATATCCAATAGTTTAAATAGTACTCTTTCGAGTAATTAATGACGATTCTTTCTAAGAAATACCGAATTACTCTGATACCTAATTATTATTATTATTATTTTACATTTTGAAATATTGCTTGTTAATTTATACCTACATATTATTTAATAGTGACGATCATAATATACATTCTTGTAATTTTGACATACACATATTGTAATTTTTATCTTGAAGTAAATGAATCTGAATCGAATCAATATATATGAGCACAGGGAGAAACGACAATTAGAGAGATCTCTTAGGGACCGGAGTCCAATGAGAGTTGTTGGGAAATTATATTTATGCAACTGATTAAAGAAACTTCGATAGCGCGATGCAGTACATGTCAGATTTGACAGTTGACAGTAGTGACGCCAGACTACTACCTAAGGTCCACCCTTTTATTTCATTAAATCTGCCATTCTATTAAAAATGCAATGCAAATACATATCACATATGTACAGTCGGCACCATATAGTATGTAGCAGCCAAATTGGACAAATAGTTCAGTACACCATACAAAATACTGTATGACGCTGACTGGACGACAATTCATTATGTTAGCAAACTTATATTTAATCAACAATATAAGTTAGTTTTTTTTTCTGATGAGTATAACTTTATTTATTTCACAACATACAATGCCAATATAGAACAATAATAAAACAATATTTTACACTAGCTTTAATAAAACTAACTTAAAAATAAATACAATATAAAGACAAAAATTATAATTATAAAAAGAGAATAGCGTCTAGCTCTCCCTTCTGCGGCATGGACCCCAGGACGCTAGCTGCATTACATAATCAACAATTTCCACTTATGAACTCTTCGAAGTATTGATAGAATTGAGACCAATATTATTGTATCACGTAGTTTACGTTTCACTTCAAATTACAAATCAGTGCTAGTATATAAATAAATATTTCACACCTTATTTCTGTTTGAGCTTATAATATCTCTAATTATAATTTACTGCCCTAAAATACTAATTAGTACGAAACATGTCATCTTCTCGTTGAAGGAAATCAACTTGCGCCGTCATCATAAAATTAGTTTCTAGTTGTTACTGAGCCAAATATACAAGAATTCCCATGCTTTAACTCATTCTACAAATATAGTTGTCTTCCTCCTGCGACTTTCAGAAAGTCTAAAATGATACATAGATGTTAGTTATGACGAGAGAGAGGCACCTACATTCCCTTAAAGTCCACAATTCGGCGAAGTAAACTGACAGATAAGATTTTTTTTTTTTTTTTTTTAATGGCTTTCACTCCTTGCTGACTTTGGCAAGGGGTATTTCGCCAATGTCGTCGTATACAGACATATCACACGAAAGGAGAATGATCATAATAAAAATTTTGATTTTTGTGGAAGGATATGTCTGGGAACCTAAAACAAAAAATAACACATATTGACGGACAGACAATACAGGACGTTTGTACAGTTAGTAAAAGAGCGGGAAGTGGGTGACAGAATGTTAAGCATGCCAACATAAAGGAAAAAATGGAGTATAGAAAGTGATAGAAAAAAGTAATCGACGGTTATAATTTAATATTGTGCTCCTGAATGTATTTGATAAGAAGGGCAATGAGGGGAGTGTCCATGGAAGTGAGAAGCGTTTGAAAATTGGCCGGACGCGGAATATTTTCAGGTAGAACATCATATAGAGAATAACCAAATCTAGAACAACTGAAAAAAATGTGATCCAGGGTGCCATCGTCAAGGCCGCACTCGCACAGTGAATTATCCCGCACCCGAATCTTATGCAAGAACACCGGAGAACAGACGTGACCCAAACGTAGACGACAAATTGTGGACGTGACCCGCTTACTTGCTGAGCGAAAACGAAAGAACCATTGCTTACGCGGGATGGTAGGTTGAGTACAGACAGATAAGATGTTGCGACAATTAAAATTTGACATTAAAATCTACCTAACGGTAGTACAAAAGTTACGTGATTTCCCCGCAGGAGCAGAAAAAATAAATAGTGACGGTATATATCTATAAGCATAAGGTTAGCAAGCAAGCATCTATGGCATATGCATAAAAAATATATACAAAATTTATGGAGTACCCGATAAAATCAAAATCAAAATCAAAATCAAAACATTTATTCTGCAAATAGGCCTCAAGGGCACTTTTACAAGTCAAAATCTATTTAGGTACATCAAATAAAAATAATACAATAATCAAAGTATCATTAATTAAATGGAGTGTTACATGTCAAAAATAAGAATAAGAAACTAATAACAATTGAGATTTGTTAGAGATGTATAAGGTCTCTAAGCGTCAAGATAAAAGGTAATAAAGTAAGTACACTAATCATAATAAAATATGTTGAGCTATATCTATAACACGTCAACATGAAAATAATAAAATCTATTCAAAATATAAATTGCGCCGAAAGATCGGTAAGTCTAGTAAGGCCTTAAATAATATCAATACGAACAGCACTGGCCATACTGAGGCAACATTTATGCTTTTGATTTATCAAGCAACTTCGCCTAATGGTGGACTTTACTATAATTGTCAAGCACAAGGAATCCTCAATGTAATGAAGGATCACAACTAGCTGGTGACTCCTCTGAAGTCGCAAGCCTCTATGGGCATCTATTTATCGCCTATTATCAGGCAAACCGTGTACTCTATTTGAAGTAAGTTAAAAATAGGCTAAGCCTTATTTGAGACTTGAATCTTACATAATCAGACAGCAAACCACCACTGAACTGACCGTTGGTACTTACACAAACAACAACAACAACAAGCTGACTGACGACGGCTCAGTTTACTGTGTACTCGATGTCACTGAACAGTTTCTCCTAGGTGCAATATCCAAGTTTGAACATAGCCAAGCTTTACCTTGACTTGAGATAATTTTGTACGAGTAGGTACTAACCTAAATCTTTAACCTCACGCGAGTACCTACCGTGGAATGTGGCAAGTCTGCCCTACCAAAGGAAACTTAACTTCCATATGCAATTATGCATCACCATGATCCATTTTTATATGGTTCATTAGCCAGCCATTTATTTATCAATTATGAACTTAACTAATATGGAATGACATTGTGTACACTGATATCTATTGCTAATAGAGAGTATCAAAAAAATCACTGGTTGGTATATGTATAACATATGCTATATAGCACATAACATATCCCTTTATGAACAAGTTAAATTGTTCAAGGTATAACATCTGAAATCCTTCCTGTCAACGGACACCTTAAATATTTCAGGCCATAAATTATGTAACGCTTTAATACCGGGAATTAGGTTACGAAAAATTTCATTCATTTCATATTTATTCCAAAGTAATGTATAATCTCGAAAATATCTAACACGCTCTAGCACATGCAGTCCTGACCTATATTTTGAGGTACCTTAGTGACTGTATACCTACGAAGTGTCCAAAGTTTAGATTTTTATTAGTAGGATTTCCTGAGAGTGCGATCATTAGGACTGCTGCACGTGCTATAATTTATAAAATTGGATTGCTACAAACATCCCAAGTCGATTAACGAATTATAAGAATACGAAGTAGCAGTTAAAAGCTGGAAAAGTTTTTTTTTGAAACCCGACTGTGGCTTTATAGGCCGGGCCCAATAAAGCGATAGCGGTTGGAGAGTAGCCTGAAAAAAATCCAGGGGAACACCTCCGATACGACCTCGCGTGTGGTTTGGAACACTGGAATACTCTAAGAGTTTACGCTCCAGTGAGATTGGTTGAGCGGTTTCAACCGAATCTGAGGTGTGAGTGGAATCGAGCTATTGGGAGTTTTGTCGGTGATTCACTAAACCTAGTCTAGCTAAGAAGAGTCCAGCAAGAAACTCAGCTAAGCCCCACCTAGGTCGGACTGATTCTACCCGGTGTGAGGCGGTACCGGAACGAATAGGGACTATATGTGTCAGTGTTGTCGCGATCGCGCGGCGGACGTCCCCGCCGGCGGGAATGCCTAAGTGTACGCTTCGTGTCTGAGTTGGACGCTGTAAGCGCAGTGTTCCATCTTTCGATGGACGCTGTGATTACGTCGTCCGGGTCCGTGAGTACTTGCCTAGGATGGCTGACCATGCGTCCCCTAATCAGTGATCGCCGAGTTACGACAGAGGGAGGAGGGATGGGAATGTAGTCAACAGCCTTCCTAACTAACGGATTCCTATGATGGGGAGCGTTGTCAAAATAACGTCTGGTAAAAGATAAATTGTGTGCTTAGTCGTCACTTAAACTGACGTGGTGCACACAGAAGTGGGTGCAAGAGGAGTAAACGCAAATAAATCAATCGATTACGGCTCACTGCTGTACTCGCTCATCTAGCCATCTAATTAGACATCAAAGGCCTCGGTGGTGAACTCTTTATTATGGAAACGCACAAAATTTTACGTGGCTGTAATTGGGCCGCGGCGAATAGATACATAAATCATTGAAGTGGAGTGCTTTGATGTGCCGTGTCCGGGTGACGTCATCGGGCAGGGTTGCCAAGGATATCATTGCTTATTAATGCTTCAAAAGGACGATAAGGCACCGTTGTAACCGTATTCTTCAATAGTTCAAAAAGGCCTCATTCATTACATTACATATTGATATCTGTAGCAAACAATGTTTACCTAATAGGTACTGTAGGTTGCAGCTGTAGAGCTACAGATTTAGAGGATCTGAGGGAGGGATAGGTATCTGCGAGAAAATTCGGGATTCTCACATATATACTAGTGGCTCTGTGAGCTGTAGACCTCGTGAAAAGATCAATTATGAATATCGAACCTGTTAACAAAATTTCAAGAGAAGCGGTTGATCAATGCGACCTGTAGAGAACAACAAACCGAAATTCATCCCCAGAAACTTACAAAATCATTGATAAAAAAATTGTTTTTGGAAATTTCCAAAAACCGTCTCGACAAAAAATCTGTATAACTATCGAACCTGCTCACGAAATTTTACGAGAATCGGTTGAGAATTGCGACCTGTAGACGAGAACAAACGGAAATCCGGACATACGAAAGCAATTTTATCGAATCTGAAGCAGAGACCTTCGTTTCACTCGATCAATAATGTATTTTTACGTTCCCAAATACATTTAAGTTTTTTTTTATTATTATTAAAGTTCCAAATAATTTAACGCAGAGTTTAAAATTGCTTAACTGCAACAGTAAGTGCAGTCGTGACTTAATTAAAGATATACGACGTGTGACTTCATCAGAGGCCGGATGAAGTCTGTTTGAAAAATCCATCTGTTTTTCCAGGAATGCCTCTTTGACAGGCGTTCTTGAATCACTTGAGATGGTAGATTTGTATACGTTATGATTCTAGACCCACATGACCAGACTCATACCGTAACATCCTCTAAAGTATATTTTAGGGCAGGATCTACGTATTAAAAGAGAGAGGATATTAGGATAACTCGTATATGCGCGATTAAAGTGTTTGGTATAACAACATATACATATATGTATAGATATATGTATGCTGATTTGGGGCCATTTCGTGGCTATGTTCTGTATTGTGGTGTTATGTTTATTTGTACTGTGTCTGTGCCATGAATAAATGTTTTTTCTTTCTTATTTTATTTATAGGTAAATGACAATCCAAAAATATTGCGCAGTTACACCATATGGACTATCGTAGTGACTGGCCGCTTTAGACTTCATTGAATGTCTGCTTCTCTTCAGTAAATCGCAGAAAAGCCACGCACGATCATGTCGCAATCGTCGCAAATGCAAGTCGAATTTAGGGTGCTTTTTAGGGTTCCGTACCGAAATGGTAAAACGGGACCCTATTACTAAGACCTGGCTGCCAGTCCGTCCGTCTGCCACCAGGCTGTATCTCGTAAACCGTGATAGCAAAAAATTTCCGCAGATGACGTATTTATGTTGCCGCTATAAAAAATACTAAAAAACAGTATAAAATAAATATTTCACGGGGTTCCCATACAACCAAGGTGATTTTTGCCGTTTTTATAGATAATTGTACGGAACCCTTCGTGCGTGATTCCGATTCGCAATTGGTCGTTTTTATATTATTATAAGCCTCGCACATAAACTGCGGTTGGTACTCTTCACGTCAACATGAATCTGTGTATAAATTCCGTTATTCATCACAAGCCTATAAGCCGCCGCATGCAACCCTGACTGTTATGTCTTACATTCATTATTTGCTCACGTATGCTAGATAAAAGGCAGTCTAAATAAACAAGTAGTGTGAAGCGCAGCCTGTGACATTGTCGTAAAGGAATAAATAAATAATACACTCTACGGAATTATAATGCCGTTCATGAGAACGATTGCTTTCATCCGACCGGCAGTAATCGTGCTTCTCGACTTTTTTATATTATTACCCATTGAAAGATTTAATATTCACTTTATGTTAAATGAGTTGTCAAACTGTATAAAATTATATCTCGTGGAATCTCGCTGGCATTCGCTGAATTTGTAGATGAAAGGATGAGACAAAATATCTAATAACAGACACACTTCCATCCACCAAGTGAAGTGGTATTGAAAAATATTCCGAAAAACCAACGGATATGAGCAGATGAGCTCTATAAACAATAATAAAAAACATTCAAACGCTTTATTTTAATTCGGACGTTCAAATTTAATGAATATGATATTTAACAATCAAATATAGTGATGAAAACAACGAATAAAATTCCTTTGATGTCCTCAAGTACCTATCGCCGCTGATATATAAAATTGTTTTTGTTTATATTGCCAAATCAGTCCTCAACTCCTCAATCCTTTTCCATTAAGAGGGATTTTCGAAAGCGATCCACTATGCAAATGAATATACATGCGGAATGAACAGTAATAAGATGTCAATATATCTACCTATGGATAGTAAACCATCATATTATGTCAAAAAGTAAATCAATAAATATGCTTAAAATCTTAAAAAGGTAATACTTGAAAGTTTCGAAATATTTTGTATTTTTTTTAATATGGATTATTATGTTTTAATAAATAAATAAATGTATTACAACTATGTACCTACACCTAATATTTCACGCCCAAAACAGTTAATTACTCGTTTTTCGAATCACATACTATGCTCAATTAGTATCGGACTTTTTCAGTTTCAGGGCTCAGTTGTTGTTGTTCTTATTGTAGTACACATTTGTTCCTCTCTAAAAACTGTTTCGAATGGCATCATGATAAGCTCTCTATAAACATTGTGACTGGCTGCATGGAGCTTTATTTAATACACCTTATAATTCAATTATTCTAAAATTACGGCCCTCATTACAACGCATTGCGTTATTAATACGGCTAATAAATCACAAAAAACGTCAAAAAACATCCAGATATTAATAAAAATATTGACAGAACTCGAATAAAATAAACACAATTTCATGAATCCATTCGCATGAAATTTTGCACTTGGATGCCCATTGTTTTACTTTCTTATAATGCTATGATTGCTTTATTATGTAGATAGTTCCACGGTGTTCCTAACAAGATCTTCCCAAGGCCAATCAACATTTTTGTACGATGCGTCATGTCCGACTGTTTACTTCCCATTTCAATTACAGTCTCACGAGGCAATCACCACTCATTGTCACCTCGAGATGCGCGCTTTGTTGTATATTTAACCGTCTATAACGCCGTCGTTCACTTATTATAAAGCTATCAAACTATTCATATATTAAAAGCAAATTCTAACGTCACACCACCAAATGACTTGAACATTTCATTCAAAATCATGAGAGCGATATGGGCTGAGCGACTGGGACGGCTGGAAAAAAGCCTCAAGTTATTTTTACAAAGGCTGTGCTCAGAGTCCGTGTTGTGTAAATAGTCCAACATGTTTCTACAACAAAGAAAACTTAATAGCCGATGACGGGCAAAATTTAACTTAACAATCTGACCACTGATTGCCCATAATTCCGTGCTCTACAGAAACTTCTCACAAGTATCATTTTTTTCTGAGAGTCTAAACTCAAATCCGAGTTACGACGGGTCTCGAAAATTTGTAAGTTATGTTTCTGTGTACAAGATTAGCATCAAACATGGTTATCTATTGCATACTTGGTTACTAAAGCGTTGTTCGAACATCCGATTCTGTCTCCAGAAATGCAAGGTAACAAAGACTTAAACTAAATTGATTTACAGTTGTTTTTTCATTTTGCGTTTAAGACGTATCCTTGGAACAGGAATTCTGATTTCGTAGCGGTGACTGCTATGCCATCTAAAATATTGGACATCTCCATCTTGCTTCGTGTTTTGCTTTTTCTTTAGACACGAACAATGAGTCGGGATCCTCAAGGGAATGTATGCATATTTAAAAAAGTTACTGCTCTTTTATATGCAATACAATATATTACAAATACTCTTTATTGCACACCTTAATTAAAGGACACAGTCAATGAGTAGAGGCAAACAACAGGCGGTCTTATCGCAAGACCGATTTCTTCACAACCTTTGGGTTGCGGAGCGTTTCCTGAGGGGTAATTTTGATCTTTAGTTGTCATTACACTTGCCCAACTATAAATAATATTTTAGTCGTTATTATTATAAATGTGTCATTCTACTTAACTGACCTAGGTATGAAGTTACCATAACATGATCATTTGTTGTGTTTTACTCATGTAAAATACATACAGTCATAACATGAATACAATGGTCCTCCAGGTATAAAAACCCCTATAATTATACAATTAGTTCTAAAGGAACATTAATATTTAATTAGTCTACTCGGTTACCCTTCCTACTTGCTTCCTGTTTATCCATTCAAAAAAATTCCAAGAAATACTTAAGCTACAAACTAGTCTAACTTTTTTTCTACAGCTAAATTAATAAATATCAAATTATAACAAACGTTCATGACATGATCAGTTACAACCCAATTCACAGGATCAATAATATGAATAAAACGTCGCATACGCATCCGATTCCTGTCCTGATACTATTGAATTTCTCTTGTTCCCTCTACTATAGGTAAATAAATTAGAGACGAGGGTCATCAGCATCATATTAACATTTAGGTAGAACAAAAATTGTATATCGCTTGTCGCCGTCCGAGTCGTGATGCCTAAGGATGGCAAAAGGTTTATTTCGTGCAAGTATCCATACCCCGCGTTATATTGGCAGTTTAATAACTGATCGAGATAATTAACTGTTTAAATAATCACACCAATAAGTTACCTATGGTCCAATTTTTTACACTCAGGCAAAAAAAGTGTCGTATTTCTCGTAACTTATTATCCGTTATTGCCCCTACGTCCAAAATTACTCCAGAACATTTAATTGTTATTTATTTTTATACACCTAATTTGTAACTCTTGTCAAACAGGTCACTTCCAGGACCTTAAACTGAGAATGACCTAATACTTGAGGGTTGCAACTATACATACAAAAGCTTTTGCCCCCGACTCCGTCCGCGTGACCTCTTTCAGTCGTTCATCGCGTTAGAATTTTATTAATCTTATATCAGGCGTTTACCTAAATAAAAATAGCCTTTTATTCGGACAAAAGTTCCAGTATTAATAAAACGTTTTAATCATATATATATCTTTTCTTCCATTTCTGGATGCCGTTTGCGTATCTAATAACATAATCTAATCAACTCACAAATTGCTAATGTATAAGCGGACACTCCATATATACTAAGTACCAGTGGCGGCGCGTCAAAAATATTCTTAGGGAAGCCGGAAATAATTTGCCTTTCTTATTCTTCATGAGCCGTAGTGAAAGAACTGGACTGGCTGAATATTAGGCAAGCCGGTGGGAATCGAGTTGTATGGACGCTCCGCCACTGCTAAGTACCATATATGACAATGTTGTATCATCTACATATTTTAGTTTAACCAAATCTGTAACTAATTTCCAAATATTTGAAATCATTGACCAGCGATCTTTCCTTCTTCTCCATCATTAAGTTAAGCTGGGTAGTTTAGTTAAGATGTGTTATTAGTTAAGTTTATCTTTGTATCTCTCTAAGGGTGCCCTGAAAACCAGCGCCTTAAGCATATATTGCTATTGGCATATGCTGAGTGGTATCCTTTTTGGTGTTCATAACTCATACTTAATTTAGTGTTTATTTCATCTTATTTCAGTTTTGTGTATTGTGTACTGATTTAACACCAAATAAGTATTTCTTTCTTTCTTTCTTTCTTTCTTTCTTTCTTTCTTTATTTCTTTCTTTCTTTCTTTCTTTTTTCTTTATTTCTTTCTTTCTTTCTTTCAGAGGCTTCCTCCAATCTTCTCCACTCTGGTCTTTCTATAGCTTCACTACCCCAAGTCTTTCCCGCTACCTTGCTGATATCATCTTCCCACCGTTTCTGGTTTACCTAGTTATCGCTATTCCATACAAACTTTCACCCCGTTAAGGGATGATTTCTGTGATAAATTGTATACTATGTCCTTCCCCGGGACTCAAACTACCTCCATACCAAATTTTATCTCAGTTGGTTCATCGGTTTAAGCGTGAAGAGGTAACAGACAAATAAGGCAGTCACACTCTCGCAATTTATAATATTAATATGGATATCTCACGATATTCATTATAGTACAAAAACTATTGTAGTTGATTTTCATACCAATTATTATAAGTAGCGGAAGATTTCTACTTCTTGTGAACCTGAAAATTTTTTAGCAAGAGAGTGCTCGGAGTGCATATTTACAAAATTTGATCAACAGCCTTACACTATTAAAAGGATTTATATTTTAACTATTATATGCCACGAAGACTCAAACGAGAAAACTCATAGGACCTAGGTATTAATGTAGACTGTCATTGTGAAGCGTAATTGTCGGTGGACAAGCATCTCACAAGCCTGGTAAAATGTGAACTATCGCTGAACTTCGCTTCAGATAGGTTACAGTAAAATAATAAAAACAAATCAAGGCAATCAGTTTTTGCATCTATATAATACAATACAAATACTCTTTATGTCACACCTCGCCATAAAATGGCAATTACCGCACGCTCCGCGCGCGGAAAATCCCACTTCCTGGCCAGGGGGTGACATAAAATTTTGTACTTACCTCGGGCGATAATTAAGAAAGCCTCGGATCGTATAATTATCGCCCTTGCCTTCGGCTCGGGCGTCAAATACCTGCGATCTGAGACATTCTTTGTTTTATCGCCCTTGGTAAGTAATGTACTATTATTGCACACCTCAGAAAAAAATGAACACAGTACAGTACACTAGGTTTAACGCATAGAGGAAAACAACAGGCGGCATGTATGTATTTATATTTTTTTAAATTATTTAATTAAGTTTAAATACAATTTATTTTTATAAAATAATTTAAACGGCATCGTTAAACCACAGGTGGTTTGTCTCGATGCTCGATCCTAATTCTACTCTAATTAATAAGTATTAAGTCCGACAAGATTATTATTATTAATTCTTGTGATTTTCAATCTTAACTACGATAAAAGTAAGTCCTTATCAAGCAGCAATCACATCGCTCAAATATATGAGGTGCGTTGTTAAGATGTACAGTAGGAAACATCAAATGCATCAAAAGCAAATGCTAATCGTATACTGAACAGATTTTTTCTTCTAGTCATACTAGAGTACCTACGTTAACAAATTTTAAGTCTTAAGAGGCCTTATAAGTTTTAAAATGTTTTGATTTCAAATGATGACCAAAGTATTGATAATACCAATAAAGTGGTTAAAGGCTAAGGATTTTATTAAAGTTTTAGATAGTAACATAGCCATTTTTTTGATTTTATTGTGTGTAGTAGAATTTAAGCGGAAAAAGATAGTTTTCAGTTTGAAAATGGTCGATTTCGAGTGATGTTTGAAATGATATTTCTTAATGGAAAATCCAAAAAATGCATTAAAAGTGATATTATAAGGTTGCAATAGTCCTGTTCTAGATAGTAACATCGAGAAAATGTCAAGATACGTGTCAATTCAGACAGAAAATGGCGTAAATAGATGAGCGTTTGTTAACTGATAAGGGCTCTTAAGGTTAAGTTACTCTCAGGGCAGGAGGCTCAGAGGGACATCAAATGGAGTCTAATTGAAATGAATGTGCTAAACTGCTAACTACACATTGGTTGGAATCCGTTAGTGCGCCGGCGCAGCTCAACCCTACAGCAGCGCGGGCTCCCACCCAATACTACGGGGCATCTGAATGATCGCTTGTATTATTTTTTGTGGACATACCATGTCTTCGGAACGATTGTGGTCGGTTCCCTATGATTTATCGACGTCCATATTACAAATACGACACAGCATTATGCGATTCTTTATTTCTTCTTTAAGCCATATTAGTATTCTGCCAACAATCCTGAGCAGCGTTGGTTTTGTCATACCGACTAAATGTTATTTTGTTGGAATTTCAAATAAACAATTATTGTGTTTTTTTCACGGAATATATTTATAATATAATTAATGCGGGACTCAATCAGTCTGGCGAAGCTCCGTTGGCATATTTAGAGCGCTCATGAATTAAAACCATAACATTACTTCTTTGTTATTTAGTATCAGATATACAACTTAATTTGTAAGCAATAATTAAAACATACGACGAGGCATAGTAAATATTGTCCAGTGCGATTAGATGTTTATTAATGAAATCTTATTGATTGAAATGTCATTTTGTTGAGGACGTACGATTGTAAGTGCCTTACTGAATATAATTGGCCATAATCGTCTTGTTACTATGTTATGTTTATAAGTAATGGCCGACCAAGAAAATGTCACTACTGACCACTTTTCGGCTCCATTATTTGTGTAAGTATTAAGAGTTAAAAGTGGTAGACCAAACAAGGCTGACTGTTCCGAAGGTATACTCGTGTAATGCTAATTTGCATTTCCGGTTCCAGATTGTTAAACTAGTCACGGGCGTCTTACGTCTGTCAACCAGAAATTAAGCTCCAGTGTTGTTTAATTACGATGCTAGTCTGTTACGTAAAGTTTAAAACGTACGTTCGGTAAATATAACAGTCATTATCCCATACAAAATTTACAGTTAGATATACCTTACGTTTGAAACGTTACGTCACCCCTATTAATAGACGATATTCAGTTATCCAAATCTGGATATTAACCTTCAGCGTTTAGAACCGTGGTACGCGTCGCGGTCTACTTACAAATGTACTTGTCATAGGCTCATAAATATGTATACACTTACGATTAGGTCCTGCTTTGACACTGACATATGCTCTTACTCCATAGGATAATATACTTTAACGCTAATATAATAAACGAGGTTTAGACTAGTAAGAACTTGCGTGCAATTTTCAGTTAATTAATTACATTGCTGGGTTTGATCATATTCATCTTACTTCAGTAGCTCGCAGCTCCGCAATGTAATGAAACTTGCATCATGCAAGTTCTTGCTAATCTAAATCAGCCTATAAAGTTTATATTACATAGGATTTCTAGACAGTGTGTATGTAATAGAAATAACTCCATTACCTACATTAGTGTTAAAGTTATCCAACAGAATAACAGCACAACGACATTTTGTACCCCTACATGACAATTGAATGACAGAGACATGAAACAAAAAGCTATTCTAAGTCTTCTTCTGTCAATTAAGTCGAATTGAATTGCGGGCCAGATTCAATCCATGTCAGTACTTTTTGTGACTCACAGTTGAAGCTAGTTGTGCGTTAAATTGCGACTCAAAATACGCGTACAACAGGTAGGTATATTCATATACCTGTATATTGAAAAAACTTTTTCACTGTAAAGTTGAATCTCAATCTGAAGTCAATTTTCAATGAGGAATACCGATTTTGTGCTCACCAGTTGGCGCCACTGTCGAGTAAGATCCAGCTGTCAAAAATTGTTATTACTAACTGTACATATTACACTAAAACGTACCGTAAAAGATTCGAACATTCCGCATTGTAGCGCAGTCCCGATTTGTTCGGAAAAAAGGAGGATATAATTTCCGAAAGACAAAACTGTCTCAAAGCACTGACAGTCATTAACCCGTAACTCATATTTGCCACAATCAAGCTCAGGTATTGCAAAATACTCACCATATTGTTCCAATTAGATATTAACCCGCGAAGCGCAACCACAAAGAGTGACATTTAACATTTCGGAGACCTCACGCTACACTAGCGCCTCTAACGGTGAATTCATACGCGGTAGCCCTCATTTTGTCAAGGTTTCGCTAAATTTTTGGACTATAGTTACAAAATAGTGTAGTTAGTAGTGTGGTAGGAGT
This sequence comes from Epiblema foenella, assembly GCA_963556455.1. Taxonomy (NCBI): domain Eukaryota; kingdom Metazoa; phylum Arthropoda; class Insecta; order Lepidoptera; family Tortricidae; genus Epiblema; species Epiblema foenella. Next base: position 42,228,647 of record OY747095.1, read on the forward strand.
AGTAGTAGTATAGTTAGTGGTTTTTAATTCATCACAACGGAAACACACACATCATAAATGTTTTTGTCACAATGGAACCAATTATATAGGAGGCGAATTAGATCCCTTACTATTGTGCCAAAATTTAGAACTCCCTTATCTGCACAGTCACGTTCTAATATATACTTCTTATTGGACCTTATTATAAAGGAATAGAGTGCGAAAGCGTTCATATATTAATAAACTGTACTGTGTAGCTTCAGTGGGCATGATTCTCGCCTCGTTGGTCGATCAAGATACTGTAGGTATTTTGGTTTATTGTAGGACTTCAGTGCAAGGACTAAACAGCGGGGAAACATCGTTGGATGAGGCGTGCGGTAAATCACCACTCGGCATGCGTGCTACCAAAGACCCGGCATGGGCCACTTGTGTGGATTCGCCGAGCCTATTAATCGATTGTCCTTAATGTTCTGATTCTCCGCGTGCGCCATGCGTGACAAAAGGCAAGCCGTTACTGCGTGCAAATAAATTAGTATTTTTTTTTAAATAACAAGCCATTGATGAATTACCTTCTGGCTCTATTATGATATCAACTTTATGGCAACAAAAATACACTCGAGGACAAAAATTTCGGGTCAACCTAAATTAAATAACCGCAACAGGTTTTTCTAAATATTTTAGACTAGTTTTATTTACATGATATATTATTCTCCGTAATACCCAACAGTATTAGCAATTCCTGGCATCTTATCATAAAAATATCAATCTCAAAAAATCGATTTTTGCGATATCTCGCTACTTTAACATTGTTTTCTTCATGGGTTTTTAGGAGTCCGATTTAAACTTGGAAACGTTAATTTTTCAACTGTTATTTTTGCAGGTTAGGTTTAAAATTAAATAAAGATCATGACAGGGTTAAAGAAACTGTACAAATTCGCACTATTTTAGGAAATATGACGGTATTTTACGACCCGTATTCTTTGCCCGCGACTGTGTTATAATGTCATGTATATTTTACACCTACCTACATACTTGAAATGTTTCGATTCACTTATAAAGCAGGTGAAAATCGACTCGCTATGTCTGATTAGGTACTGTTTTTAAATTCCTCAGTGTTTTCATTTCGCATCATATCTGCGATTAGATACATTGATTTATACGTTCATATTAGTATCAGATGGAGTTAATATATGTCGGTAAGAGTATATACCTGTTTGTAAAAATTATGATGTTTGCATGCGGAGCTTTGGCGGATGTAGTGCAAGTGGCGACGGGTAAACACAATCTGTCATAATGATTATATCTCTCTAATGTAAACGGAGATGGTACTCATACATACTAGTGTTATTGGCTCGATAAAGATACATAATATTAGTGTATGACATGAGTCTATTTGGACGTGTCTCTATCGATCTTAAGAGGAGTGATAACGCCAGATTGTTGTTGAAACGCTATGGCCCTTAATCGAGCTGGTGAATGAATCTGATAACATATAAGGTATGTAATAAAACATAAAAAATATATTAAAAAGTTGAAAATATGAAAGTTAAAAAAAGTTGAATTCCGCATGCGCGCCCGCGTACCGCGTGCGGTATGCGAGGTTAAGCAACGTCGGTCCTGGTCAGTTATTGAATGGGTGACCGCTTTGAGTGGTATTAACTGAGCGCTCCCGTGCTTTAGAAGGCACGATAAGCCGTTGATCCCGGCTGCTGTCTATGATAGCAGTCGTTAAGCCAAGTTAGAGGCCTTCGAGCGGCTCGAGAACTTCTAACAGTCGAGTTGCCCACTCACTTAACAAGCATAATTCCAATAAGGTCTAGTTTTCCCTCGGGTTGGAAGGTCAGATGGCAGTCGCTTCCGTAAAAACTGGTATCTACGCCAACTCTTGGGATTGGGTAGCGGACCCCGGGCATCCTTTAGGATGCAACTGTACCGGGATAACGCTAGGATGATGATGATAAATTAAGTTGAAATAGGCTGTTCAACTTTTAATCTCACGGTTCTTTTGAATAAATACATATGTTCCATCCATTGCTATTACTCTGTACAGCATATTCTGACAATTTATCACAAATGGAACGACATTCATAAGATGGATTATATATAAATATAATCCATCGAAATCAGAATGCAATGCAAGCTGAATTATTCCGCTACGACCATAATTTAATCGGCAAAGATTATTAGTTTAAATTTATTATTATTCGTCGGTGTAGAGACAAAATTACATATTTGTGTAAATGTTGTAAAGTAGAACGTTGGAGATGGAGATAATGTCTAACACTTGGCTAAATAAGCGTGACAGGCGTTTACGTGTATAAGGTACAGAAAGTTGCAGCAATAGTAATTTTAAATTTAAATTTAAAAGTATGTGTCGAAATGACATGCTGAAAAGGGTGTACGTCCCATTTTAAGTCGACTTCCTGATTTTGCGGGGCGGGATCGATAGGTATGTGGTCGGCATTTTGGTTTTTGATAAGGATCCCATGATGTCCCGTCAATGGCAAAGCGGGGAAACGCCGGTGTGGTTTTAGAGGGTATGCTCCTAAGTGAGTCCCACAAAATCCCCATCAGGTTTCTCCTCTGTGCACCCGGAACGCGACGGCCGTACCGTACGCAGGGCGCCCAAATTACGTCACGCGGAGTGATGCACAGATATTGTGACCGGCAGGCGAATCACGTAACTTTATGTACTAACGGTAGATAGATTTTACTGTCAAATTTGAAGTATAAATGTATGAGCAGCAGGCGAATCACGTAACTTTATGTACTAACGGTAGATAGATTTTACTGTCAAATTTGAAGTATAAATGTATGAGCAGCAGGCGAATCACGTAACTTTATGTACTAACGGTAGATAGATTTTACTGTCAAATTTGAAGTATAAATGTATGAGCCGCAGGCGAATCACGTAACTTTATGTACTAACGGTAGATAGATTTTACTGGCAAAATTGAAGTATAAATGTATGAGCCGCAGGCGAATCACGTAACTTTATGTACTAACGGTAGATAGATTTTACTGTCAATTTTGAAGTATAAATGTATGAGGTGACAATTAAAATTTGACATTAAATTCTACCTAACGGTAGTAAAAAAGTTACGTGATTACCCCGCTAACAGTTGAAATTTGACATTAAAATCTATCTAACGGTAGTACAAAAGTTACGTGATTACCCCGCTGGTAGTATTGATGATTTAGGCTAGCAGCTTGCCAAGAGCAATCCCATTTTTTAATTAAAAAAGTGGGCGCAATAATAAACGCACTGAGATTATTCCGTGATGCACTTGGTGACACCAAGAAACTGCGTTTCAGATCAAAATTAGTCTGGATTTTTAACTGCATCATTATTCGAGTTTTCCAGACTGATTGTAGAGAAACTATCGTAAATTTTCAATAAAAATGTATGATGTCGTTGAATGAACGTCGTCGTGCTATTTGGGTGGTACCTATTTGACGAGGGAAAATAGGTACCCGATTACATTTTAATGAATTACAAACTGTATATATAAGTACTTCAATTTTAAAATTTCAGTCATCCATTGAAACCAAACGTTACTTATATTAGGTATGTAATGAACTACTTAGTTCTGTTCAAAAAACTTTTCGTATCGTTCGTAAACATTAAAAATTGATAAGTAGTAAGGATGTAACAGAGCTCCGGTTCCGGTTCCGTTAAGTCGGAACTTCCGATTGATTTTAAACATCCGCTTCGGTTCCGGTTCTATTATTTTTAATACGGATGTTATATCGGATGTCACAGCAGCGCAGCGGGGGGAAATGAGCGGCGTACATCAAAAACAAACAGATTTATACCTGCAGGCGAATCACGTAACTTTATGTACTACCGTTAGATAGATTTTAATGTCAATTTTGAAGTATAAATGTATGAGCTGCGGGGTAATCACGTAACTTTTGTACTACCGTTAGGTAGATTTTAATGTCAAATTTTAGTTGTCAGCCCATACATTTATACTTCAAAATTGACAGTAAAATCTATCTACCGTTAGTACATAAAGTTACGTGATTCGCCTCCTGACACTTGAAATTTGACATTAAAATCTGCCTAACGGTAGTAAATAAGTTACGTGATTACCCCGCTGTTGTAATTTTGAGCTCGGACCGTGTACTTCGGTAATTCAATAATGAATATCATTGTAATTGTTTTATTTTTAATTTAACATCTAAATGGTGATGCTAATTATAACTAGCAGAATATCTACTAATTAGGTGAGACTTTTTTTGTTGAACACCTAGAAGGTCTAAGTTTGTTAAAGTAGGTACTGCAATAATAAAGGCTGATTAGTATTTGGAATTGTTGCTCTGCCCTTAACATCTTATCCATCTATCACTCGGGCTCCGCATCCGGTTCCGCATCCGTTTTCAGTTCCGGCTCCGATTCCGGTTCTGGTTCCGATATACCGATTTTAAAACATCTGGTTCCGCTTCCGGTTCCGATAAAAACATATCTGTTACATCCCTGATAAGTAGACGTGGTCATAAATATTGATGGGACTGTCATATGACAGTTACCTACATTACGTAAACGGCCTTGTCCGTCCGCTCATTGCACTAATAACGTGCAAAAAAACCGCTTAAGATATTAATTTTATTCATGTTTTGTTTAAATATTTTTTGTTCCTAGTTACTTGAGCATTTTACCGCATGAAATTCTGTCTGATTATAGTCCTTATTAGTATAATTATATCGTAGTTATAACAATTTATTATGATTAAGGAAGGCAAGATGACTTAGTTATGCAGCAGTGTACTAATATACATATGTATTTTAGCAACACTAAAATAATATCAGGATCGAAATTAACTGATTTTAGAGAGTCAAGTGTATACGATACCAGCAGGAGGTCCCAAACTACGAGTATATCACTAAATTATATCACGACTCCCCAAATTATATCACCAAATTACTTGGAGCTCAACTCTTTTAGAGCCTAGTACGGCCGAAGTCGTCACGAGTTACCGTGCCCACAGGCGTCGATAACAATTATAGCTATCACTCAGTACATTTTCAAAGTAACTGTCATGCTATAAATAAGGTTTAAGTATTATTCGCACCTTTGTTGCAAAGATGTTAACATGTGCCATGTTGCATAGTTGCCCAATTTGGAAATTTCCCTCCATCTTATCACGCATAGACGATTCTCTTCATACTGCACTGCCCAAAATTCTTAATATTCATTCCGACATATTGCCTTGGACCCAAGCGATTCTTCCCGTAAGTTTCGGGGGGTTGGGTGTTCGCTGCTCGTCTAGCGTGGCATTACCGGCTTTCTTGTCCTCCGTCTACAGCTCGCTGTCTCTAGTCTAGTTACTTGACGACGAGATGGCGTGCCTAAAGGAGGCTCGGGAAGCTTGTTGTGTTTCGTCCCCAGGAGCGGACAACGGACATCCCAGTTACCCGCCATAGGCAGAGAGCTTGGGACTCCTCGATTGCAGGCAACCCACGCTTCCCTACTTGCCAATAGTCCGACGATTCCGAACGTGTTCTAAATTATAACTACAGTCACATATCGTCCGCGAAGAACATTAAATTACCTGTGCTTAAATGTATATTTATTTTAATTAAACGCCGACATCATCATGTTAAAAAAAGAGAAACAGTGATATTATAATCCTCATAATTATGCTAAGTCGTAACACGGGTCGAAATAGAAACAGGGCGTGAACTTCCAATTTTCATTATGCGCACTTTGTGTTGGAAAGTGACCCTAAATCCGCGCATCCCCGAGCAGATAACTGTTAATTTGCATATTAACGAGAAACTTTGCATCGGAAATACTGAAAAATTCCGGAAGTTGAATGTGAACGGGCAGGTGGTACGGACTAATGCCGGAATATTTCTCAAATCCGCCGCGACCGCGCCGAGGGCTCGTCGGCGAATTTCGCTCCACGGCGACTTGTTTCCGTTGATGGCTTTCTCAATCCGGATGCCCAGTTTTATTTTCATGCCCATCTCAGATTCGATTGGCGAGTACAATATATCGATAATCACATAAATTGAGTATGTATATCTACTAACTAATAGTGGGAAGAATAACAAAAACGGTCAAGTGCGTGTCTGACTCGCGCGCCGAAGGTTCCGTGGAAACATAGCTCAGGATTTTTGATGTTTCAAATAAATAACGTAGGTAATAGAAGCACGGCTATATATCTTTCCTGTGATATTTTCATTAGCTTTTATCATATGTTGTTCCTCAATAATAAATTTAATTTTTTTGTTTGGTAAACTTCGGATGTAAGGGAGGAGGGAGAGAAGGTATCATTTTCAACATAACATATGATCTTTCATGAATATAAATTTAACCAAAACATTTCAGAATGTACAAATCAAGGCTTTTCATGTGATGTCTCACTTACATGTGTGACATAGACTGGTCTAGGACTGACCAAGACTATAAATTTTCATAGAAAATAAAAATATACCTTAAAACACATTCATTACCAAGATAATATCCTACTTAAATCCTTTCCCAGTGTTGTTTCTTGTTTCTTTCTTAAAACCTTAACTTCCTTAAAACAATCGTAACTTAACGCAATGGGCTGCAAAAATCTGTCTATAAAGTCCAGTCCACAAAAGGTAGGTGGGCTATTCTACTTTTTCATGTACATAATTTTCAGACCCTTTTTTTAATGATGAGTTTGGAATACTTGGCCCTCACTTCATATTTTTGCATTGTTGTTTAGAAAGAGGTTTAATTGCAATATCACTTCCGATAGTTTTGGTAATTAACGAACCACAGCTAATGTCCATAAATCGAATAACTCAGTGGTCCTTGGATGTCCCACCATTTGTATGAAAAAATGGTTTTTACCACTATGTTACCCACCTTTCACAGCAATATGTTAATATAGGTTCAGGTACTATTTCGAAATCCTATTTTTGGACACTAATTCAATACATAAAACAGTTTTTTTTGTCATAGAAAACTGGTGATGAAAATGACCCAGGCATTAGATTACCTAATTAATGCATTATAGAAATGAATCGCTTGCGGAAAAAATGTTTTACAGCATCCAAGGTTTTAATTGTTGGTGCTACATCCTTCGTCACATAAATTTTAATTATCGACAATATTAAACGAAAACTAACCTCGAACATTTTTCTCAACTCTAAGGCAGGTAAAACGTTTCCCCTTAAGTGTTGAAAGCGCGGAGGCGCTCGCGGCATGTGGATAGTATTTAATTACGTGAACAAACAGGGAGACCGAATGAGCCCCGGAACGATATTAGAAACGCCTCATTAGGTCTTTAAGCTGAGATGACAGCTCTATAAATAGTAGATAGGCGTCTTCACCGTGTACATTTTTTCGACGAAAAAGTGTCGTTCGCGGTGGATGCGCGATGACTAAACATCTGTTCGGTGTGCGAGCCTTCAGCTAAGCCGCAGCCGCGGACGTGCTTATGTATGCCGATGACAAATATAATCTTTGCTCTAAAGTGAGTTGAATTGACACTGTTGTGATTCCGAGAAACGCAAGGATTTATTTTTACTCAAAGAGCTAAATATTCAGGTGAAAGATTTCTGAGAGGGCGTTGTTTGGTCGCCTCGTTAAATCTGTCGACGGATCCGTGTCTTCTTCTGTTTAATCGTGCCAATGATAGGTACCGAAAAACCAGACCGGATTTCATTGCAACTTTGATATTCACCTCAAAGCAGAAATAACATTCATAAAACTCAAACCGCGGCTGGTTCCAAGTAAGTATCGCTTTATATATGATCAATCGTCTTAATGAATGTATTTACAAAAACGCAGTGTTTTAGAAATAAATAATTGCATAACAAGCAAAGCGAGTACTACGATGAATTAAGGGAATACAATAATACAAGTTCAAGGGGAGAGGAGATTAATACAAGTTCTGGGGATGGTTCTGGGAATCTATATTTAAGAAATATTGTGTATCAGCTATAACAAATATTGTTTCTAGATTAACAATCCTATAGCTATTATCGTTGTTTTAAATCTCCTCACTCGATTTAAAACAATCTACTATCGTAGTTTTAAATCTCCTCACTCGATTTAAAACAACGATCATAGCTATAAGATTGTTCACTCTATTTAGATTGCTCGTCCTGTACAGCCAAGCTTTAGGTACTATGGACAGCACATAAATCGTCGAATTTCTAGACTTCAAAGTTTTCTTATTAACGGCTGTTTTCTACAATTTCTTTCGTTTCATATATTTTATAGTGACAGATACAGATATCGTTACTTTAAAGAATTTATTCTTGAATTACTTGTATTTTATTTACTTACCTATAGTATGCTATGCCGTTTATATCTCCCTTGTATTTTCACTGTCGCTTTAACCTTTTCGCCGCCTTTACCTTCATATAAAGTCAGGGCATTTAGTGCCACACACGCCAATGACTGCAAATCGAGTCAATCAAGTCGATGTAAAAGGCAACCGAGCAAGTGCTATCATTAAGGTTCATTTTCAGGTGTTGTGGCGTGTGAGACACAACTTACGGAATCTACTGTGGCGGTGAGCAGGTTAACTCGGGGCCAGAACACTATAATTCAAAATAAGTTCCTACAAACTACAACCTACTACCAGGTGTCGTTAGATTTGTCACGGTGAATGACGTCATAAAGGCCAAAATGATTTAGAATAGAATAGAATACAATAGAAAAATCTTTATTTCGACAACAGAAGAACTAGAATTACAATTAAAATACTTAAAACTAAAAACAGTTGCGAAAAAGGGGCCCACTCAGCATGTGCCGGGTCACAAAAGGTGTCCCGACGCTGGTTTTCTGTGGGTCCCGACAAAAATGAGTTGCGCGACAATCCACACAACTGTACACATGCGCAATTACGTTGACCCTGGTTATGATGATTTACATTTTTAATTATATACTAAACTAAAGAAACAGAGTTTTACATTTTTTGAAACTTGGAATTTGAAATACCTATTTTTTTAGGCCACCAACATAAAATAAGCAGCAGCAAGACAGTACCCGTAAAATAGAATAAAATGAAAAATATGAAACACAGAAAGGCTAAATTTGTGCTTGAAGATATAGTAGATGTTTTTTAAGTTCAAATTTAAATTTAGAACGCGTAGTAATGTTTCTAATTGGCGGAGGAATGTTGTTCCAGCATTTCGTGGCAGTATACTTGAAACTGCCGCGAAAAGAGGCCGTTCCGTGTTTGGGACAAATAAGCCGGGGAGCCAGTCTGATATGCATTCTCGAAAATTGTAATTTTTGATAAAGGTATGAGGGCTTTTTCGTATTAATTATTTCGAAGAGAAGTGAGGCAAGATGCAAAGTCCGACGTGCTTCCATTTTTAAAAGACCGCCTTTATTTAGAAACGGAGTCACATGGGATCTCGCAGGAACTGGGTAACAATATCTGACACATGACACATCTTCAACTCATACAAAACTGTATCAAAGCGAAGAGTTTTATAAATTTATTATAAGAATATACACAAGTCAAAAAGTTCTGCACCCATCAGAAGTTTTGTTTTCCTAAGTAATCGAGTGTATCAGGATATGTTTAAATTTGATTGTTAGGTATTCAACCGATACATACGTTAACAAAATATCTCCAATACAATACTACTTGCTATGTTAATACCTACATAAATGAGACACAATAAAGGTCATTGTCCATAATACCTACATGGTAGCAAGTAAGAAATCACTTTGATAATTATGTACCAACAACGGCAAAAAGCTGGACGGATGAACCTTAAAAAACAAAAAAATATGCTTAATTTGTTAGACAGCGTACTTGAGTGCTATTGTCTTAAAAAAATAACTTGAGATGATAAACGTTGTATTAAAGCCAAATTACGACATGGCTCCCCGCCGCGGACCTAGCTGTATTTCATACACGTTAACAGCTGCTGTAAAGTAATTAATACACGCTCGCCCACTTAATTGTACACATAAAGAAATCTCTATTTTTATTATAACGATCGTGCTTACATTACTTCCTTATTATCACGTTTTAGACATTATATTAAATAAGCAGCGCTAATTATGAACCGGGCCTTTATTACGCTGAGAATGAGCGTCCAAAAATGTATGGTCGATTGCCATTGTTGCTCAGTTTTATGTTTTTATAGTGTTCTTTTTAGGTTTGCACCTCATTAACGGTTCGTGTTTGAACTAAACAATACCTGTGTCGAGCTTGTTTCATTTACATCGACCGTTGTCTGCTAAACTAGTGTTGCTAGTGTAAGTTAGTGTAATCAAAGACACTATGCACAACGTTAGATTAATTGATCATAAAGTTATGTATTGCACTTTCAACTCTTAAAGCAGTTAGTTGACCGAGTGAAATGAAGGTCTCTACTTCAGGTTCTTCAAAAATGCTTTCGTATGTAGGTGCTTCAGTTTGTTCTCCTCTGCAGCTCCCATTACTCAACCGATTTTCTTGAAATATTGTGAACAGGTTCGAAAATTATAAGATTTTTTTTGTCGAGTCAATTTATGGAATTTTCAAAAACAATTTTTGTTTTCATTGATTTCGTATGTTTCAACGGGCAGATTAGCTTACAGAGCCACTTAGTAATATTTGGACGAGATATAAATGATCTGTTAAACAGGGGATAATACCTATCCGTTAAACTAGAAGACTATAAAACAGACCCTGTAGGTACCGTCCAGGAAACTAAAACATGTAGGTACCTTTTTCGTGTAACAATAAGAGAAAGGGATAAAAATACAGGTTGTAACAGAATTAGTGAGGATCCGTTGAAGGGCATATTCGGTATCGTGTTCTGATTAGGAAAAAATAGAAGAAATTTTTTTTGACGCGAAAAAAATTTTTTTTCTATGGGGCAGGTCGTCCAAGTCTGCCAACTGTCCATTAAAAAGGCCAAAATTTATTGCGTCAAAAAAATTTTCTTCTACTTTTTCCTAATCAGAACTCGATACCGATATGCCCTTAAACGTATCCCCACTTATTTTGTTACACCCTGTATACGAGTTTACATTTCCTTTACTGTTCGCTCAATTATACAACAGTAGTTTGTAGGGACGTACTAATTACTCTCATACAGTGCGCGTCTCGCTACGGCTGCTTACAAGTCATACAACGTCATATGAGGTTTAAGGTGCCTGTAACTTTTGTCTCGCTCGCTCATTCGTTACTGCTAACTAAATATGCCGTGCTCGCCGACCAAAATACCTATCGATAGGCTAGATGACTAATTATTTTACCCATGCAATTCGTACCAGTTTTTAGGAACGATCAAAATTAAACATTTATTCTGCAAATAGGCCACAAGGGCACTTTTACATGTCAAAATATTAATTTACAATTTAAGAACAATACATTTTTTATATCAAAATATTAATTTCAAGAAAGATTAATAATTTTCGAGTTTACAAATATAACAAAATTAATGTCATACAGTGAAGATAAACTTGCAAAGTTATCTATTACAATATTACAACATCAGTAATGTTAGAGATGTATAAGGGGTCAAGTCTGATTAAACAAAGAGTATAATGAAATTAATATAATATCCCAGAGATGTACATGGTCTCTGAGCGTAAACATTAAGACTAACTTAATATTGTTAGAATGTATATGGTCTCTATCAAATGTTTGTATAGGACCAACTACAATTAGAGCAACACAAAAGACGAAAATGAGAGCCAAAGTTACAGCGTAGCTGACGAGCACTGAAAACGCTCCATACTGATTGACGGCCAAATGTGACGTGGCGGTTTTCTATTACGTTGGTACCTTTCGAGATAGTCCCTTATATATTTATGATTCTCATGAATTAATCGTTTTCAATCCATATAGCCACACCATCTTCTAAATTATAATATTATTTATCTACCCTATTACAATATTTCTTTGAAGTAATCGTAGCAATATTAGAAGTAGAAGTATAACTTAAAATGAAAACGGCCTTAATTCAAATTGCTTTTAACATAGTGTGAAAGAAAGAAGAAAGAAAGAAAATAATTTATTCGTGACAAAAACAAACAAAAGACAAATATCGAATATAATAAACATACAAAAACCAGACAAATGTCACGAAATGGTCCCGCCTCAGCATAATACTGGCTCCGTATGTATGTGCTGTTTTGGGTCATTGTCAGATTTAGGTTCGCGTCTTTTCGGTGGACATATCAAAATTTAAGGGCCACAAAGCTTAATTTTGGATTGGTCTAGTAACCCGCACGAACGGTGTTTCCATAACTGTAAAACCATGTAATAAAAACATAACTTTGTGTACATAAGCCGTTAACTATTGACCATCGTGTCCACCCGGTGGTTTCTTTTTACAACTGATACATTTGTTTTTACAACCGACAATGACCCTTTTGCAATATATTCAAACAATCAGTTATTAATAAGACATAAAGGATTACGTATATTGTTATTAATTATTTTCTTGAATGTATGTCTTAGCGTTTCTACGAGTAAAAGCCCGTCTGGCGCCCCTGGGTCATTGTCAGTTGTAAAAACAAAAGTTGTCCACCCGGTGGTCAATAGTTAACGGCTTATGTACATATAAGTTATGTTTTTATTACATGGATTTATAGTTATGGAAACACCGTTTATGCGGGCTTCTAGACCTATCCAAAATTAAGCTTTGTGGCCCTTAACTTTTGATATGTCCATCGAAAAGACGCGAACCTAAATCTGACAATGACCCCCCTACTCCTCTTAATGTACTCCGGCAACCTAAACAATACAACTTTATTAAAATGCATATTAAAACATATCTCGAAACCGAGGTCGTTCACACCAGCTGAGTTCCTATTAAACGTGGGGAACGACCGTGACCGTGGTTCAACCGCGTAGTTTAACTTCGCGTTTAATTACCATTTCATTCATATTTTCAATATTAAATCAATATTGCTGGTTTGGGCCATTCTACTTTTTCATGTACATCATTTTCTGACACTTTTTTTTAATGCAAATTTTGAAATCAAGTATTTCAAAAATATACCTTAAAACACATTCATTTCCAAGATAATATACTAATTCCTTTCCAGTGTTGTTTCTTGTTTCTTTCTTAAAACCTTAACTTCGACATTTGCTTTAAAACAATCCTAACTTAATGCAATGGGCTGCAAAAATCTGTCTATAAAGTCCACAAAAGGTCATTCTACTTTTTCATGTACATCATTTTCTGACACTTTTTTTTAATGCAGATTTTGAAATACTTGGCCATCACTTCATATTTTTTTATTGTTATTTAGAAAGAGGTTTACTTGCAGTATCATTTCTGATAGTTTTGGTAATTAACGAACCACAGCTAATATCCATAAATCGAGTAACTCAGTGGTCCTTGGATGTATCACCATTTGTATGAAAAAATGGTTTTTACCACTGTGTTACCCACCTTTTACAGCAATATGTTAATCTTTAAGTAGTTTTACCTATAAATTCCTTTTACTAGGTTCAGGTACTATTTTGAAATCCTATTTTTGTACACTAATTCAATATATATCTTAGATTTTTTTGGTAAAGGAAACTGGTCATGAAAAAGTAGAATGACCCGTTTATAGTTTATTTTGCAGCGATCGATATATATCGGATGTTCCATAAGTCGAGGACAGCTAATAGGGCTGCTAAAAAGTACCTAACTCGCAGAATACATAATATTAGATTTACTAAAAACCGGCCAAGTGCGAGTCGGACTCTGCACATTTATGGCTCCGAACCAACCGCAAAATTAAGTTCATTTTAATAGTAAATGTAGAAAAATTCAATGGAAAAATCTGATTTATCAGTACCTATATTAGTCTTTGTTGGCAGAATATACGTAATAATAAAAATTATCACCTAATTTCAAGATTATAGGTTAGTGGGAAATTAAAAAATATTTCGGCACTAAATTTTGTATAAAAGCTGACTTTTTAGCTGCATGGGAGCCCACCTTAAAAAAAATTGACAATTTGTATCGCGAAGGGTAAACAAGATGCTTATATTGTGAACATTTAAAAAGTAACTCTAAACGTTTGGCTGTAAAATCTGTGTGACAGACGACGGACACGTGTGTGGCAGCAATAGGTCCGTTTGGACCCTTTGGGTACAGGACCCTAAAAGTGAGTTAGTTTTCGCGATGTTGCCATTTTTGTTAAAATCGGCACGTTAACTATATTGGTTGCATGTATCTAATGGGATGCGCTGTAGAAATTGACACTAGAAGAGGGAGACTCTCTCCAACATATTTGCATCAACTGCTAGCATACACCGAGTATAATCCGTAGAAAGCTGATAATGAAATGAATGAATGAATGAAAATAATCTATTCGTGACATAGATACTACAAGATAATCCATATTTAACTATTAACTAATAAAATTGCCACGAAATGGTCCCGCCTCAGCATAATGCTGACTCACAAGCCAGCGCTGGTCTTCCGGCGAGACCATTTTTGTGGATCACGTTGCTCCGCTGTCCGCCGCGGCCTTAACCTATTCTGAACGCACCCGTTACGCTACTGATACGATAAAATACCTCTCAAAATATTTAATTTTAGGTGTAGTAAAAAATCTTTCGGGATATTGATTATATATCACCGATTTCCTGTCCATCTTGACATTTCCTTGGCCCGTTACCTACCCTATGGTTCCCGCCTGAGGTATGACTAAAGCTGTCTCTAGTTTTCATCTTCTCTGCGACATAATAGTCATATATAATGTATATTACATAGTAGTATTTTACGGAGCGCCTATACTCATCATAACCTGACTGAGCTAATAGTACCTATTGCCTAAGCACCAACCAAGTGTCCAATTCCAACGTGATTGTGGTAACAGGTACATCTCATAACGGCTTCGTTGGCTTAAAAAATGTCGCCGTAAGTAGGTAGTTAAGAATCCGCTGTACCATTTATTTACAAGAGTGAATCCGTCTAAGAAAAACTAGCGTTCAAAATTATTAATGGTTTGTTTGAATGGTGCGTCACGGGGCTCATTGTTGGCGCTCACTCCGTCCGGATGCGCTCGCTGACACTAATTATTCCCATAGTGCCTCGAATGATAGATTGCCCTGGACAAATCACTTCTAACTTCACTTCCAACGACTAAAAAAAAACGTGGTGTGATTAGTTTTTTAAGACGGCCCACCGATTGTTAGGGAACGTGGGCTGTGTCGTACCGTTTGTCTAAAAAGGCAATATGTTACATCAAGAGCCGAGATATCCGCGATGCTATCTTACGTAGACTTCTGTCAGATTAGTAAATTAATCCTATTTAAAATTATACAACTACTAAAGCAGCGCTCGGTTTTGATGATCATGTAAAAAAGAGTTTATACTTAGTATATAGTCGTGCATTCAGAATTCTAATATTCCGTGTTTATAATGCTTAACATAGGCTTACAAATAGATGAACGCTACCAGCAGGTGGGTTGGCAATTAAGTACTCGGTAACCAGTGTCGTCTAATTAAACAGTAGGTACATACATAGTCTGCAGACGACGACGTGGTAGGTACCTACTAATGACTCGCAGAGCAAACCAAACACGCCGCGCGACCCGTGCGCACAACGAGCTTCGCACCACGGCCTGCGCCAGAATATACGACAATAATTAGAAAACCAACCTCGCTCATTGTCGATTCTATCGACCGACATTTTGTTTAAGGGCAAACAACACCGCAACTTATAGGTAGATTAAAACTACGATACCTTAACGTTAACCTATCAACCTCAAACAAAGTAACTGAGATAACGTAACAAATCGCTTCGGTAACTGTGATACTAACTAAAACGATACGCCCGCCGAGGGTCGCCGAGAA
Organism: Epiblema foenella; assembly: GCA_963556455.1. Classification (NCBI taxonomy): domain Eukaryota; kingdom Metazoa; phylum Arthropoda; class Insecta; order Lepidoptera; family Tortricidae; genus Epiblema; species Epiblema foenella. The sequence continues at coordinate 42,244,376 of OY747095.1, forward strand.
ATATTATCTACAGCTTCCATACAATGCGACACACACACTTGGCTAGCAAAGCATTCAAATTCCAACTTTATTCCACGGAGTTACGTGCTTCGCTATTCATCAAGGTGCGCAGTCGCGTATTGTATGTGCCTTACGAGTACCGAGCTCTCTGAGTATAATGACATTTTAGTATTACAACACTTTATCTACACGAAACGAAAAGTCCCGAGATAAGTTAAACGCCAACTGTATACTCGTATTGTTTCAAAAAGTCGACAGTCAATGTAATTTGTTAACGTCAGCGGGACACGGCAGCGTATCTGCGAGCAGACGGACTGATCTGACGTAACCTAAAAATACCCGACTCCTACTATCTGTCGCACCGATTCAACTAATAACATTTATCTTTTCTTAACTAACAAACATAAAAGCTTTGAAACATTGTTCTTTTAATATGGTTTAGTGTACTTTAATGAGACTAAAGAGACCAATGGTGATATGAGTGCTAATGTATAGTTGTATGTACAACCAAAGGCTCAATCAATTTTGATAAAGGCAGAAGTTATTTTTCTGTGAATCGTAATAATTTATGAAGTAGCTCTGGACATACATAATCATATTAGTTTGTTTGATCGACCAGCGTCATCTCTCTCAAATCTGAATGCTGCATTAACAAAATAGATGTTCATAGATAAATATCTGTTTAACAAAGTCGACTCGCCGCCTACGGTTTGTCCGAACTTTGATTTTCCGTCATAAATCTAAACCTACTGATGTCACTGATTGTACGTGAACGCTGCTTGCGATTATCGTAAGACAAATTGATATTGACTTAGGATATTTCCCCTTATACTCAAGCTAACTCTTACAAATGGTTGGTTCAGTCGAATACCTAACTATGTAGTAATAAAACGATAACAGTGCCGCATGCCCAGACTATTACTTATTCATAGTAAATAGAGCGGGTTCTTCCGGGCTGACCTAATCATAAAAACAAACAACTTTAACGTCCCTGCCGTAAACGCGGAGGTCTAACTAACTATAATCATTTATTCGTAAAAAGATTATCCCGATGATCCTTTCCCTAATTCCCTCGGCCCTTCCCTGATAACTGTATCGCGGGTGCTCTCGTTTTCAAATAAGTAAATTAACGTGGAATTGAATTAAGTTTCGTCGCAAGTTGAGATTAAAGCGATTTAGTGAGATTATCCGAATGTGTTAAATGTCGGCTCTTGGGTTGTTACGGCGGGGCGTGGGTCAGCCCCATTGTTTAATTATAGATAGTGCATTGGTAAAAGCCGCTACGCGTGGACGTTTTACTGCTCATATAACTCCGTCATTAATGTGTCATAAAAAGGTGATATGAATTGTCATTGTTTTAATCTTATTTAAATGCTAGAATTCCGGGAAATACTTTTTGCTTCTAGTTGTTATAGTTTGTTTGCGCTTTGGATATGGATATACTAGGTATATCTGCACTTTGGATATTTCCTGACTTGGCTTGACGCAACGTCTGTGCGGTATTTTCTGTTTTCCCGACAGCATAGCAGATTTCGCTTCGAGTATTAGATTTACGCAGGACTATAATATGGCGTTTCGCAAGCGAGACTTTATCGACGCAGTACTGCGAGGGTACATCCGTGTATACAGCGCCAATCAGCCAGTACTTTTTTTTTAATGTAGGCTCATTGATATCGGTCACTGAACCTGCAGGGCTAAATAAAAAAGTAGCCTTGTATAGCGGGCCAAGAATGTGGTTTTTCACTTTTGGACCTAACCACATAAATAATGGAGTCGAAAAATGGAAGAATCCAAAGACAGTTGATTCATCGTTCGATTGCTCTGCAATTCGACCACAGTTTAGGCTACCCATTAGCCGGCCAAGAATCTGTGCTCTATCACTTTTGGACCTAACCACATTGGAGTCGAAAAGTGGAAAAATTCAAAGATCAATACAGTCAGTCGATTCATCGTTCGATTGCTCTGCAACTCTACGAATGTATCTACTAAGCGATAGACAACATCCGTCATTTTCAACCAATTTGCTTTTCTGGTTTTAACTATGGAGCAAATTGACCTGTTTTTCTAGTTGATGTTCTACACTGAAGAGCAAATAAAATGGGCACATTTTTATTGAATATCCATACGTGTAAGTCACAATTATATATTTACAAGTACCCTCTACATTCATTATTAGGAGCAAAATAATTTTATCCGATTTTAACATGCAAAAAAGTGTAAAAATTAAGTAATTGTCAATGGAGATAAAATGTCATGATTTCGAGGGTCTTAGAATTAGTAACAACCATTATTTAAATTTTGTAATAATTGCGTGTAGATAAGATGTGGATTCTATGACATTTGTTTGATTAAAACTATGTAGTACCTAGAGAAAATTGGGGATAAATAGTACTAATTGTTATCTTGACGACGACCATTTTAGCCAAGTTGGTAGAAACCCTGTCTATGAATTTAAGCTGGAGGTCCCGGGTTCAAATCCCGGTCAGGTTATTTATTTGTGTAATGAACACGAATGCAATGAGTCTTTTCAGTTTTCTATGAATTTAAGTATACATATAATCTATTTATGCAAATAAGTAAAGATATCGACGCCTAGTACCTATAGTACAATTAAGCTCTGCTTAGTTTGAGACTACGTCCATTTAAGTATCTTACTTCCACAAATAATTATTTATTATTTATTTACTTCCAAACTAGTAGTGAATATCTCCAATTTGCTCTATTAGTTGACACATCAGTAGATAACAGTGGATAGATTATTTTAAGTTACAATATAATTTATTCTGGTGTAACAAGAAAATATGTCGTACAATTTACAAGGGTAATTAATAATTATCGTATACATTCTCATTGCCACATTTCTATAATTTTAGCAAGGTACAGTCGCAATCAAATAAATCTGTACTCTTTAGGGTGCTCGAAAATATCTGAACATGTACTTTAACGCCTTGACAATAAAGTCGTGTTCAGATATTTGTGAGCACCTCGTTCGCTCCGATATATCTGATGGCGACTGTACAAATTATTTTATGTTACGTATCAAATAAATAAGTAGATACAATAGATTGTTTAGTCATTCTGACGGTCACCCTGCATTGAGTTTATAAAACAGCGTCGCGATTATTGTGTTATAAAAGCTGAGTAGGTACATACCTACGTCGTTTAAAGGAGAACAAGCCACCAACGGCGCCTGCGCAGAGCCGAGCCTGGCGTACAATGAAGAGGAGGGAACTCCGCTGTCATCTGCTCTCAACATAATTAAAATCACTTTAAATAATGCCACTAAGCACCCAACCCTGCCGAGGTTTTATTTTAAAAAGTGCTATTAGCATTAAATTTAGTTTTGCGGATGATTATGTCGCTCTCAGGCCATGGAGGACGTTAACTGCTCACAATTTTTGTGAATTATTGTTCGGGCCGGTGCTCCCTCGCTTTTATAACAGGCTTATTCCATTTTTTGGCTACTTGGGACATTAGGTCGTGGTCACGAATAATGCGAATTGAATTGTTTAAAAGTAGAGGTTCGTCTTCATTATGTACTTATAAATTTGAGTTTAATGTCTTAATTGACCGAGTGAATCGAAAGGTCTCTGCTTCAGCTTCGACAAAAATTTCCTTTTGTTCACCTCTACAGGTCGCATTTCTCAACCGATTCTAGACAAATTTTGTGAGGAGGTTCGGTAATTTTATAGAATTTTTTGTTGAGTCACTTTTTGGGTATATTAAAAACTAATTTTTTCAATGATTTCGTATGTTTCTGCAGTCCGATTTCGATTTTTTTCCATCTACAAATCGGATTTTTCAACCTATTATCCTGAAATTTTGTGAGCGGGTTCGGTAATGTTATAGTGTTTTTTGCCCATTCAGTTATTGGAAATTTTAAAAACATTTTTTTTAATGATTTGTTCTCCTTTACAGGTCGCATTTCTCAACCGATTCTCGTGAAATTTTGTGGGCAGGTTCGACAATTATAATAAGGTCTCATTTGTGGTGTTCGATTTTGGAAATGAAAAAAAAAAACCCACGCAATGTCTACAGCTCACAGAGCCGCTAGTTTAAGGGTAGGTTGCACCAAACTGTCTGTAATCGTAAGCGGTGTTCGTTAAAATCTGATTGTATGGAAAGTTTGACAAGTTTCTATGGGATGACGGCTGCCGGCGCCATATTTGACGATGACCGGCCTGTGATCGTATGTTGGTGTAACCGACCCTAAGTAAAATTAGTCGTATGTACCAAAATCAGGCCTGTTCCTCTTTGCAGCTTCAGCTAAACTCGGCTCTGGCACACCCCCGTGGTGTCCAGATACCCTATCGTGCTAGGAAGGAAAGAAAAAGCGCGAAAGCGTGCATATGGCATGCCATTGTTACCTGTCAAACATCAGTGTTGTAAGACAAAAAACCTTCTTAAGTACAATTTATTTGTTCATAAATGCTGGAGTGAAATACCTATTGAACAGAAAGTCAAGACAAGTAGGTAAAAATAAAAACATTTCTACTACTAATTACAAACAATTGGCTATTAGACTAAAAAAGAAATGATGGTGCCATTCGAACCAATTTTTAGAAACGAATGTTTGTATGGGACCAACTACAATTAGAGCAACACAAAAGACGAAAACGAGAGGTAAAGTACAACATAGCTGACGAGCACTGAAAACGTTCTATAGGTGATATAAAATGTGACGTCACAGTGCAATGGCCTCGTAATCCCGTTGTATGGAAAAACGAGTACTATTTTAGTCCTGAAATATTTAAATTACTATTTTAGTCCTGAAATATTGCGTTTAAGGACATAGGTTCCATACAATTTCTTTTTTATTGATACATAAGAATTCCATTGGTAACTGTCAATTTACATTTGCCCAATACACAAAAAATATCATTTTTGTGAATCTTTATAGTCCCATATCTTTTTATGATTTTAATTAATTTGTCTAATTTAGGTACTATTTACTGTGATAATTTGATGGTTTTTTATACATGTAGCCACACTATGGTATACATTTTAACATGTTTCAAATACCCCATTAGTGTTTACTTAATATAATAACTATTTCTATGTACACTATGTATAGTAGAACTCATAAGTAAAGTAGACAGTTTGTTACTTAGTCGCTTTCAACCGTTATTAATGTAATATGACAGTTTAACATGACGTCAGAGCGACTACCTTGTCGCTTATAGGAGAGCCTTGTGAGTTCGACTGGACTTACCTGGGTGATTCTCATTCCAAAATTTGACATTTTCTTAACTTGTCCTTACTGTACCAGGACTGTTAACTAGGTGAATCAACTTTTTAGTGCCACTCGTTGCCGTGGTTACGTCTAGTTGTCCAGGGCACGAAATTCGAATACAATCGTGATTTTATGCTATTTAAGTATATCAAACAGATGTATTTGTGGTATTTATAAGCTATTTCCATAATGGTCCATCTACTAAACATGTTAGTAGAATTTAATACAACATTTTTTAACAAACTGCGCCACTAGTGTCCCTTGGACAACGGGTCAAAATAACAACCCAAAGAAAGTTGATCCACCCAACTACTCTTGAGTAATTATTTTTGACTAACTATTTTAACAGCTAGGGGGTCTAGCTATAGGACCCCCTAGCTGTTAAAATAGTTAGTCAAAAATAACTATAGAGTAAACTGGAGTCAACAATAAGTTTAAAATGTACTCTGATTTCCTTAACTTTCACTTAACGTTCGGGCCGGCAAGGACATCTCGACTATGCTTCGATGCAGTTGACAAAATAAAGAAAAAATCTGAAGAATCTGTTACACACAAATAATATAATTTGCACCCATTCCTCGTATCATATACTTACCTCACCCCAAATCGGTGCAAATCACATTCTGTCAATTATAACAGGAAATGTTGATGATGACACCGCAGTGCTCAATAGACGACACGGCGTATAGACGAGAGTCTGAAATCATAACATGAGATTAAAAGTGCCATTTATTTGGACCAAGGACGTTTACCATACTGACTAAGGCTTAGTGTACGACTAAAAAAACGCACATACTTTTATCGACACCTGCGGTCATTGATTGTATACCGAATTTCTAATTAAAATTACTGTCGAACTGTGCACATGGCGTCTTTTACACAGGTTCCCGCTTGCAATCAGAACATAAAGTGTGCGAACAACAGGCTTATCTGTAGCATCAGGGAGGCGAAGGGAAAAACAATCCCGAATCGAATTCTTTTAATTTATCCGTCGAAGTTTTAAATCGGTGTTAAGATTCAGCAGTCGTAACGTTTCTTCAATTATCTGCGTCGATCTCTACGCGCCTTTACGATAGCTACCGAGCGAACACGCCAGGAGTTGGTCCCTGCTAATAAAGAAAAAAAAACACTTAGTCTTCGCCATTCAATGAGACGATTCGAAAGGCCAATAAATGATTTTTCCTCTGTTTTATTTATTCCTCGCCCTGTAATTTAATCTTAATTAACAAGACAAAATACATGACCTATTTTATTAATATAGTGTGATGATTTCGATTTCAAATAAGATTACAGTGCCTACCAATGTAGGGTTCCGAAGTTGTTCACAGTTACATTATTCGGTATTAAGTTCGCAAACTTATATTTACTATGTTTGACACAAGTTATAACATTATCTATGTAATCAATGGAAATTGTACGAAAGTTGGCTTTTCTAAGTACATTTCTAAATGTCTACTTAGTTTTGATAGTTTTACTTTTACATTCGTTCTATATACAATTACCATGTTTTTTTCACATACCCCGTAGCTACCGATAGCTTGCAGTGAGATACTTGACCATAACAAAAATTATCACTTTAAAGCTTAATATTACGCAAACGAATTTCTGAATCAATGGCTTTAGAAACCCCACAATATTTTTCGAGCTGTTCAACGATACCACACATAATGGGGTTGAGAAGAAAAAAAAAATACACCCCCACTTTACTTGGACAGAGATATACTAAAAATTTTATCGTACCGTTTTGTCGGCGTAATTGATATGTATCAAATTTATTAATTGAAATGTTATCATGTTAAATTACAGCTTTCAAGTACCAGCGGTTACTGAGCTAAGCCGCGGGCGGACATGGTTAAACTATAAAGGTTCCTTGTTTGCTACGAAACCCTAAAAACACACAAAACACATTTTCAATTATTTTTTATCCAGACCCGAAACTAACATATAACCTGAGCGTAGATCAACAATGGCGAGCGATAAAGAGTTCCTGATCGACATTAAATCAAGGAACTGAATGAAATACCAGTAAGCAATATCGATGTTGAGATTCCAGAATCTGGAACAATGGATTTATATTATCAAATACCACATAATTGTATTAACAGCAGTCTGAAAATGCCGACGGTTCAGCCGCTGCGATAAATCTTTCATGTGCTATAATAAATACCTTCACGTACCTACGTATAAGTTGCATGTGTTAAGTGTACTTACGAAGTTGGTGGAGAACCGAATGCAACTAGTTTAATGTTTCGTAGTGTACAGAAGTTACACTTTCAAACAAAAACAGCTGGTAAACGAAAATCACGGCATCCCGCTCTGCCACATAGCACGTGCTTTTTCATCTAGTTAGGGTCGGCACGTTTGCACGTCATCGTTGTCACTGTCAACCGCGATCATGCGAAGGTACTAGAGGACTAAGAAAGGCGGACAGTGTGGCAGGCCGGGTTTCATTAACCTTTGAATTATATTGTAGTCTATGTTTTGAATTTGGGCGAGACGGAATATATTTAAACCCCAACGAGACGGATTTTCACAAACTACCTACTAGTCTTAATTAAAGCCCGACCATAAATATATAATCATTGTCAAGAAGGCGCTATTATTTTGATTTATATTATATGACAACAGACTAAATGACATTTTGACTTGTTTACCTTTCAGCTGTTGAAATATTTTGCAGCGATATAGTTTAATTTTTTCCCAAGCGTTTTTTTTTCAGCAGTTTCTTTTATACATTATTAATAATGTTGCTCTCTTGACTTAACTAGGAATTATTTTGATCAGTTTTTGTTATTTATCATTTAATTATCATCACTACTATTATTCTTTTATATAAACGCCTTAAGGGAGGCGTACAGCGACATCTACCAGAAGACTCATGCTTCATTAACGGCACTAACGTCTCAAATCCTATTACTGCGCCATCCCATACCTAAATTTAGAATGAAGGAAAAATTTAAAAGTACCATTGCACCTATAGCTCAGTTGGCTAGAGCGACTGGCCGCGAGTGCCGGGAGGTCGCAGGTTCGAATCCTGCTCGGTGCCTAAATTTTTCAATTTTTGCTTCATTCTAAACTACTATTATTGAAATAAACTGCAATTGTGACACTGACAAGTCTGACAACCATCATTAAAATTATTGCCGGTATAAGAAATTGGTTCCATTAAAAATCCGCAACATGGCGCACGGTCATTTCTGGTCAGGCTTTAACTAATGATTTAAAGAACGATTTTTTAATTCTTAATGTCCATGAGCTGTGATCCAATACAGCGGGGCAGGGGGACACAGTAACGTTACACCGCTAGGTTGGCACTGAGTGTGGCGTGTCTCTAAATCCTACGAAGCCAGTAAATCACACGAACTCACACATGGTGTTTTGCAACCTTTAATGTCGCTCATGCCGTGAAGCGTAGCTCGTGTTAGGTTTGACATGACGAAAGCGAAATGGTTCGCAAATATGGACACTTCATCCGACCGGAGACAATTTCAACTGCACACATATTTTGTGGGCTTTATAGTATATCGATACTGTAAGGTAATTTCCATTATATTGATAGTACATTTACCCTTTTATGGTTTCGTAGCCAAAGGTGAAAACGGATCCTTATAGTTTCGTCATGTCTGTCCGTCCGTCCGTCCGTATGTCATAGCTGATTTACTCGGAGACTATGAGCACTACAATTATGAAATTTAGTAGGAAGGTGTATTCTATGAACCGCTACATAAAAATGATGTGAAATTATAAAAAAATATTACCTGAATTACGGGTGGAACTCCATAAATGTAACCGCGGTGGATGAAAAAAAAAGTTCAACGCTTATAGTCAAGTGGGGTATCCAAAAAGGCGGTCTTATCGCTAAAGAGCGATCTCTTCCAGACAACCTTAGGGTAGCGGAAATCAAATCAAGCATTATGATTCACGGTAGGTGATGCAGAGATAGTATAAGGAATCTAAAAAATCTATTAATACTAAACTAATGATAAGATAAATAGATACACATAAATATATACATATGAATATATGTATAGTATATTTAGTATGTGTTTAATATTGATTTATGTTTTTACACTTGCTCGCTTAGTTAGGCCTCGTTCAATCACAAGCGTTATTTATAGATCTACGCGCGGCACTGCGCTCACGCTTGTCAAACGCCTATGCGTACCTATTCCATTACATCCTGACATGCGCGCGTGACGTTACGCGTGTAAGTAAACGTGGCCAAAGTCTGAGTTAGAGCAAAGCGTGAATTCAATCAAATCAAAAACGAATACGCGAAGGCCTTACTTTTCATCCGCCCAAATACAAAAAGTTAATGTAATTCCCTGTCTAGAAGTATAATAACCCTACCAAAACTCATTATTTCCCACTGTGTTGAATTTTAAACCTGACAGTGCCATACTAAAGCCCAAAGAAAACAGCACGCGAGTTCTTAGTATTTTTATCTTTTACTAGACTTGTTTTGTTTAGTTATTTTTTAAATATTTTGTTTTTAATGTACGTAAATTGAATAATATTTCAGCGCAGAAGGTAATGCGGATTTTCTGCCGATCAAGGTCATTTCTTATAATTAAGAAATAACATTGATCGGTATGAATAATTTTCCTGTGTGTCAGTAAAAACAAATTTAATTTTATTTGACATTATATAAAATGTACGTAGTATTTATGCAAATTAGCAGATTCACAAATGAACTAGAACTCCAAATAAATCTAATATTTTTGTTTACATTGAGAACTAACATCATATAATTGTAGGGGCCCTTTAAACTGAATAATTTATTTATTATGTGCTAATGAGATGGCTGATGAGCTCTAAAATAAAAAGGCCTTTTAATTTTTTACGCATATACAAATTAACGAATCTAGTAACGTAATAACTAGTTTGATGTATTCAAAAGTTTTTTACATACAAAATACAGTACATAGCGGCCCCCTTTTTTAATTTAATTAATCACAATTATTTACGAATTACGCTAGTGGACACGTTAAAGGCCTCCTAATTATCGAAATGCAACGTCAATACCGTTAACAATAAACAAACATTAAGTTATTAAAATTGATCATAGCATTAATCCCGTAAAACAAACAAAATCCAAGTGATCAAACGAAAACATCTAAGCCTCAAACACGGCCCTTATAGGTCAGCAGACATGCCATTTGCGGAGTTTTTGAAAAGCAATCCCCGACAATGTTTGCCAGCACTGTTTATCAAGGGGATGACCTCAGCTGAGATGTGACGGGTCTGATCCGCCGCCGTTGATATATCACACGAATGCAAACAAGAGGGTACGTTAGCCCGCTAAGCCCACACCGGTGCGCGGTGTTGGCTTCGATACATTTTGAAGCATGTCGCCCACCAAATTATTATGCTATTTGTGTCTGATGGAAAAAAACGGAGTATAAATAGTGTCCCAGGTCTAACGGGCATCGTCTTTCATTACTGTCAAGCTAATTTCTACATAATTGCCGTCACCTAAAAAGATATATGCTTGCCGAACGGCTGGGAACTGTTAGCACAAGCATAAGTTGGATATTTCATCAATTTGCCTTTTAAATCACTAAACTGATCATAATACAGTGAAACCTGGTTAAGTGAGACATCAAGGGACCTGTAAATTTGTCTCACTTATAGAGGCATTCCACTTACCCAGTGTCTCAGATATCCAGGTATAAATAAATTTATATCTGTCTCATTTACAGAGGGTTCCATTAATAGAGTTCAGAATACAGGTAATACATTTCAGTTATAGAAGTGCGATTATTAAATAAAATAACGTATGTATTATGTAAACATTATACATACAATCATAGTACGTGAGTTTTAATTTTTATTGCGAATCAAAGAAAGATAATAAACATCCGTATGATAATATAGCAAAACTAAAACTGAATGTCATTGAGGCTTAAAATTATAGTGTGGAATTTGCGGGTAGAATAAGAATAAGTAAGTAAACAAATAAAATAATGTTATCTCAGTTACAGAGGTTAATGCATATAAAATTCAGTCGTTGTCTCAGTTATAGAGGTAACTATGACGATAACATCGATAGAACGAATCCCAGATATAGAGGTTTGCTTCGTCCCACTAACAGAGGTAATTCAGTGCCAAAGTGTTGGGATCTCAGCATGAGTTCCAATTATGGAGGTTTCTCACTTATCCAGGTCCCACTTAGCCAAGTTTCACTGTAATTGGCATTATGGGAAAGTTAATTATGAATTGTGTAAAACATATTTTCGCTAATAAAAGGAGGTACTTACTTCATAATTATTTCACATCGTACACATAGCACGTATAAACGACATTTAAAAGTTAACAATGCGCGAGACGCTTTCTTCAATAAACTGATTTTAATGATGGTCTAAATGTTGTTTGGCGGTTAAAAGGCATTTTTTCGTAGCACAAACGCGGTGCAGAAGCTTAATCGTTAGTTGCTCATTATTTGAGTCGACAATGGAAGGCGGTGCACAGTTAGGCATTAGAAAGGCCAGGCCTTCGCTAATGACATCCCATCGCATTATGCCCCTGACATTTTTACTGAACAACTCTTTGTTCAAGCTTTCAGTTCATGAAGCGTTTAACTGCCATGTCTTTAAATGTGTGTGGAATCTCGACGTTTGATTAAGTCTTTGTGTTATGGCAAAAAACCGTTTTTTGGCTTGAAAATGGTAGATTTGGAGTGATGTTTGAAACGATAAATCTTAACGAAAAGTCCGCTGTCCAATGTTACTATCCAGAACTGGATTATTGCGACTAATGTCATATATTTTAAATGAAAAAATGTCAAGAAATGTGTCGATTCGTACAGAAAATGGACCATATAGATGAACGTTTTTTGTATTATTAGATTTTAAAGTTGAATGCGACGCTGTTTTTAAATAGCTAAAGAAGAGCAACGTACCACATGTGGTTAACTGGTCAGTAGGATAAAAATGCCTGCAGTTTCTTAATGTGCAAATAACAGTTCCTGGCATCTGAAAATGTAGGTAGGTTACTTGGAAAAACTGCGATTTAAACGTTTTATACATCAAATCACATAGGGTGGGTCTATGGAATAGATTTTTTATTTTATACATTTAAATCGTTAAAAACTTTATGAGTCATAGATACATTTCATTCGCATTTCATTGCCATTAAACAAAAAGACTGATTGCATTACGGAAAATTGATTCGATGAGAGTATTTTTGGGTGTTTATAAGTATTTGCAACAATTAGATAACGTAATATTTACCTAATCATAAGCCATGATCACTACAGCTAAAATACCGTGTATAGCGAGTGTAAGTGATAGTACATTTATTTCACGAACTTGAATTAGGCATAGTTGTAGTTGTGACACATACGAACACATAGACAATGTGAACCCATAGCTCCTACGCTGAGTCACACATAGACAAAATTTGCATGTATATCTATCAGCACACAAACATGGCTCACCCGCGTTCGTGAGGTAAAAGTACTGTAGCTAACTGTCTATTTTAAAGCTAAAAGGATGCAGAGTCTGACCAGCGAGTCGTCAGAGGCACAGCAAAACGCGAGGCAAATTAAAAAAGTGGCCAAGTGCATGTCGGATCACGCACAATGAAGGGTTCCCTACCAACACCTACTAGTCCATATTTAAAACCACTATTCAACACATTGAATCTAGAAATGTCGCATATTTCTATCGTACATACACACGGCACTTGAGACCTTTTGTTTGGGCAAGACATTTTTTCAGCGAAAACTCAAAAAGCGTAAAACCTATCTTTTTCAAACCAATAACCATTAAAAGTATTTACTTAAATGGTATTAATAAATTAATGCACACCACATCCACTTTTTTAGAATTTTAAACTTCATAGATTGGAAATTAGAGGGAGGGGGACACTTTATGACTTTGCCAGCTAATATCTCACTAACGGTTGACATAAATGGAAAAGTTTTTGAAAACTCCATATGATTTTTAAAGGCCTATCCATAGATTCCCCACGACTTTGTGCGGCGATTTGTTTTTTCATCCACTGTTTACATATAAGGTATTTTCATCCCCCTAATTTTTTTTTGTAATTTTACGTCACTTTTATATAGCGGAATATCGTAGAATACACCTTCCTACCAAATTTCATAATTGTAGTTCTTATTGTCTCCAAGTAAATCGGCTGTGACATACGGACGGACAGACCGACATGACGAAACTATAAGGGTTCCGTTTTCGCCATTTTGGCTACGGAACCTTAAGAAAATCGCATGCTGGTAACACGAATTACATAGCATCGTCATAGATAGTTATAACTGACAGTTTATTTGTTAGGTAAAATTGTTGCCATACACAAGATTTTGATTTGAAATAAAGGCTTGTGACACGACTCGCCGGTCAGACTCTAGGTGAGATATATTGATTATTAACTAACTCATCTCTAAAAAGATACTTAAATGTAGTAGAATTTCAATTATCGGATTAACGTACATTTTAAGATTTGTGAATTGTAATAAAGTACATTTTAAGATTTGAGAATTAAAATGTAACCTGTCTAGATGTGCCTACGCACACAGCAAATTTGGATTAGATGTGGTGTGGTGGTTCATTGAGCAGGAATGCGGAGGCGATGATGACCGGAGTTTGCACTTATGTGGTTTTTTTACTTAGACAAAGTAAACTTGACGTTTACGGACGCAAATCGGACTTAATTATCCTATAATGATTAAAGTACAGTACTTTTTTATGAATTAAAATTACACTTACATATATCACCGATTACGTGTATATTTATATACACTTTTATTTATGAAATATGTCTAAATAATGAAATATGCTCACTGACATCTGTCAGTTTACGTTGTCTAATTAAAAATTCTGTTTCTTTTCTTACTGACCACAAACACAACGTTTTTCTTGACATAAGTATGCTTATGCGGCGAAAATAATAATTTCAGCCCAAAAAACACAACCAAAATTTAAAAATTTAGTCCATTATGACGAGAGGCGTGAAATGCCAAGACCCTTCGGTACATGGGTACCGTGTATAGAGTAGTGCATAGGCACTAAACAGCCATGAATGCATGCAGCCACTATCATCATACCAATGCGCGAATGTTGTTATCAAATCAATGTGTGAAGGTGGGAATGCAAATTACTAAATCCAAACAATACTCTCTTCGGTGTTAAGCTTCTAATAGACACTCGTTCGCAAAAGTATAAAAATTATTTTCACTCACATATGAACGCTTAAGTATAAATATTGAGAACGATTCCTCGTGCCTCGTAGCGCCATCTTTCGGCGGCGGGAGCAGCCCGCTCTCCCGGTGGGACTTGTTAAATGCATCAAAACCGCTCGGCGTCAATATTGACACAAAATCCTACAATTTCGACCGCCATGCACACAATAGATTTATAAGATAAACAGAGAGTAAAATGTCTGTAAATAGGATTGACAACATTTTAATATATGGTCTTGTGTTTACTTTGGGTCGGCTCACCACTCTGTTATGCCTACATGCGTTAATGCTGTACCGTGAAATCATTGTTTTTTGTAGACGCTCCGGAGATTAAATATGAATAAAAGGACAAAAGCTGTGAACGTAAAGTATTTTTTTACAGTCGAGTTGACTTAGTAAGCCTGTGGTATTTTAGCGAGGCGATGTTTCACGCTCTGTTATAATTTTAAAGCTCGGCGTTCTGACTTCCCACAAATAGAAATTAAATATTCTGTATTTATTTACCTACCTCCGTAACGACTTTATGCCTTTTTCATAATTTCTTGTGAATGACCATTTCCGCCTATCAATATTAATTTCTATCAAATACATTGATCGCATTTTGTTCTTTGATTTGAACTGACAACTAAACTTCGTGTCCAAAAAGCAGAATTATGATTCCATAACTATTATAAAAAAATAACAATGATGCGATCCAATTTGGTATGTCGATAACTATTTAGAATCGCCATTTGATCTGTCACTGGTTCACATAAAGGATGTGGGCATGAAGAAATGACATTCAAGAGGCTCAGTATTATTTAACTTGGTTTATGAAAGGGTATACACCTGAGCAAACTCAGCTAACTCCTCCGTCAAAGAGCGGATTTTAACAGTTTGGTATTTACGGATTACGCTATTGACAAACAGTTCAAAGCAGGTAATTTTGGATAGGACATTAATGCTATTAGCAAAATCCGGCCAGATGTAAGGGAAATGCGTTTGTTATTTTTCTCGTTGATGTCGAACCTTACTGGAGTTCATCAAACGATGAACGAAACTCTAAATTGTACATAAGCAAGTAAGTGCCTACTTAATACCGAGCAAATATAACAGACCGAAGTATTGAACTTCCTGTGAATGCCTATAAAGTCGTTGTTTGCCGCTCTCTATTTGTTCAAAGTTGACCCGACACCGGCTAGGCCCCGTTTAATGAAAATGGGGCGGTTTTGTAACGATCCCGCCACGGGAAACTTCCTTTTTGCTACATTCCTCCGTTGTTTTCAAACAATAGCTTTATTCAAGTACCTAATACGTATATTGATGAGGCTGCGTAAAATACAAGTGGATCTAAAACAAACTTCGGCTTCTTTAAATTAGAATAACTGCTATATTTGTTTATTAAAAAACATATACTTAAACGGAAATGATTTATTTGCTGTGCATTTCTCGAGTTTTTACGCGCAATGTAAATACACAAGTCTTTCTTTTAAACACATCTTAATTGAATCCTTTGGTAATCAAAACGGCTCCTTACTAAAATAAAGTTGGCACCATTACCGAAGCAATAAATTTATTCCCAAACTAACAAGCCCTCGACAAATAATTCCGGTTCGCCGGGGCTGCTTATATAATAATATCCATTTAATGTACATTGAATTTCTCGTGTTCGCAAGGAAGCCTACACGAGTGTTTATATTAACATACAGAGTTTAGGTGCCACGGAGAAACGAACCACCCTTTTAGGTGGTGTTATTAGTATAAGCAAAAGACATAACTTCCCCCTCGTACAGACGTGTTGTGCATACAATGGAGTCGGCATTGATTTTGAGTTTAATATCACCCCTTTTGCCCCCGTCGTGCATTGTTGAACGACGACCGTGTACAAACAGAGTGACATGAATTATCCTGACGGGTTCCTTTTCATCTAAGTAACAGTCGTTAATCAGCGTGTGTAACTGTGTGTGTACGGCTCATGTAAAAAGAAGCTTGAAAAACAAAATACTAAGAGGCGAGTTGTTTGTGGTTCCTAATTATTCCTTCTGGCTAAATCGAGCTTCGGTATGAATGACAGTGCCGCGGCGCTGTTTAATATGTTTAACGAACTTTGAACGTATAATTTACTGAAGTGTCTCGATATGTTTTGCCGTTAAGCATGCTTAACATCATAAAGCAGCAAATGTGGTGGTTGTCAGACATAATTTTCCCCGTACCGCTCGCAGCGAAACGGAAGTCTCTAGTCTACATCGTATACAAAAATCTCACTCGTCTCATGTAAATACGTAGGCGACAAAGTCTGAACGGTGCCGAATTCTTAGAAAGCAATCTTATCGGAACGGTCTTCACTGTAGTTTCTTTTTAGATTTTTCTTCTATTTCACTCTTATTTAACACGAGTGAAGGAGACGGGGTTACGGTTTTCAGTGAAATATTCGGTAATACGCGCGAATAGGAGTGAAAACCGTCAGCATCCACTTACATGTGTCGGCGCGAGGGGTAGTCACACTGGGCGTACATGTGTACGTTCCTCCTCTCTCCTTATCATAAGGATGTGCCATAGTCTAGTCAGTGTGGCCTCTACCGTATATTCGCGTGTTCCTAACACATTTGTATGCACATTATAGATGAGGCAGCGTGTTGCAATCATATCATGGGTGTTGGGATATTTTACATTGTTATCGCTAAGTTTTCCAGTGCAGGAAGCACATAAATATGAATGAATGTACATACATACAATCAAAGGATAATCAGTTTTTTTAATAGGGTTTACTACTATTACTATACTTTACTAGTTGCAAGAACTGTATTTTATACTATAGAATGCTATTGGAAATGACTCCCTCTATCTAAAACGCGTGATTTTGCAATTAAACTACCCGCTCTCTACGTAATTTCGTAAATATTTAGTACATTTTAATTGATTTTTGGTACACTGGATCACTTATGAATCCGAAATCCGGTTATTTTGTTAGAACAATAAAAGAAGCTATCCTTTTTGTAAATAAAAAACATATCACTGTTGTTGATAATTACGAAATCAACAAGTTTATATTTACGATGATATTTAGAATTTTGACAGAGTTACCAAGGCATTTTTCAATACTTTGATCGTTTATTTTGTTTCTTTGCTACTTTTTCAGTCCAACAAATACAAAAAATACAAATACTCTTTATTGCACACCTCAATCAAAGGATACAGTACAGTACAAAAAACACAATGAGAAGAGGCAAACAACAGGCGGTCTTATCGCTAAAGAGCGATTTCTTCCAGACAACCTTAGGGTAGCGGAAATCTAAACAGAACGATTCATAGCAGGTGGTGCAGAGTTAATACATATGAAGCCTACTAATAATTACAACAATAACATTTAATTAAGGATAAATAAACATACATAAATATAGTATAAAAATATACGTACATAAACATATACAAATATATAGTCAGCCACATAGTCTAAAGGAGCTGTCCTTAAGTGTGTCATGAGAGAGACAAATAGTGATCTTTAAGCTGTTTTCCAACATTACTGATTCACAGTAGAAGCTCAAACTTCTGTACTTTTGTTCTCTGAATAGGATTCTTAAGTAGGAACACATATTGAGTAGTAAAGTTTCGTAATTTTAAACAGATTTTACTTACAAAAACTATGTACCTAAACTCACCATGCAAAGATCTCCAATGTACCAGTGTAAGCACTTATTTATTTTGCAAAGCGTAATTGTTTGGTTTAGATATCCTTCTAAGCCCTCTCCGACCGTTTACCATTACTGATTCTCGGCTCATTGAACTCAAATTGGGCACGGCTTTGTAAAATCCCTTTTCTCCCTTTTTCATTTTTACGAGTGTAGCTATGCCGCCAGTGGACTAATGAACGTTATATAATAGGCCGGCTTTTGTTCGGTCAGGTGATGAACGATAAAACATTGGTAGTTATGTAAAATGTGACAATATTGTTTCTCTCTCTATTTACCTATTAGATTATTTGTAGAATATACTAATATACTATATGTGAAGAAGTTGGAGGGTCGTGGTCCAGCGGCTCCCGCGTACCGCGTTAAGCAGCGTTGGATGGGTGACCGCTTGGAGTGGATATTAACTGAGCGCTCCCTTGCTTTGGAAGGCACGTTAAGCCGTTGATCTCGGCTGCAGTCTGTGATAGCAGTCGTTAAGCCAAGTTAGAGGCCTTCGGGCGGCTTGAGAACTTCTAATAGTCAAGTTGCTCATTCACTTGACAAGCCTAATTCCAATAAGGTCTGATTTCCGCTCGGGTTGGAAGGACAGATGGTAGTCGCTTCCTTAAAAACTGGTGCCTACCCCAAATTGTCCTCCGAACTTCGAAATCCGAACTTCGTATCGTGCTGTCCCTTTCACTCATTTAGTGTATAACACGAGAGTGAAAGGGACGGCACGATATACGAAGTTCGATTTCGAAGTTCGGAGTAGGTACAGGCCCAGACGTTAAGTCATCAAATGTTACTGATGTAAGCAAGAAGATAATATTTCGCAATTATATTTTTTTGCCACACAAATATACCGAAAAAGATTTCCGAAATATTTACATCATAAAAATGACGAAAGACCGCGTAGCATTTTAATAAACAATGTTTTGAAATTTATCGTTCACTTGACCGGTATTGACATTTTATAGTGCGGTTGTATTTAACTGGTGTGTTCGGGTTTAACTTTATAGATCTGCTTTCTTATAGGAGGTATATGCATTGTTATGTAAGTTATGATTTATCATTATCCATTATATCTATTACTAGTGGGTCTACCTCTAGATATAATTTATTGATTGTATAATTTTCCAAAAACCGACTGGACAAAAAAATGTAGGTATATAATTATCGAACCTGCGGGGTAATCACGTAACTTTTTTACTACCGTTAGGTAGATTTTAATTGTCATCTCATACATTTATACTTCAAAATTGACAGTAAAATCTATCTACCGTTAGTACATAAAGTTACGTGATTCGCCTGCTGCTCACAAAATTTCACGAAAATGAGAAGCGACCTGTAGCGGTGAAAACTGGACATACGAAAACATTTTTGTCGAAGCTGGCGCGAGTTTCACTTGGTAAATTATACACAAGTGAAATAAACGGTAAAAGTCACCGAAGAAAATTGGAGTAACTACTGTGACCATGTCGAAAACATTTAGACGAATTAGGAAAAAAAATCCTATACTCGAATTCCAGATCGGACATTTTATCATCGAGGTACGTGGTCCTGAAAGCGACACATCAACTGACGAAAATCAAACGTCATCGGAGTCCGATTCAGAAGAATATTTTAATATTGAATATTTCGCATCAGAATTTTATGATATGCTAAACATGTTAACTATGATTCACTGAAAACAATGTTTTGACATTCTACAAATATTAACAAGAAGCCAATACACACTGTACCGACTATAAATGACTTACGCTCATTATAGCCATATGTAAGCTGTTTGTAGCGACACTATTTCAGGGCCAAATTGTGATCTAAAAGCTCAGGCTGTAAAGAAATACATTTCGTATCATCTTTTTTGTGTTTTAACAAATTTTATCTATTTTCGTCTGTACAATTCAAATTATATCCAGTTTCGAATTCAGTTTAGTTCAGATGCCAAGACCATAAAAATTTAAAAAAAAAACATAAATAAAGTGTCATACTTTTGATTATCCACCAAAACGAAACATTTAAGCTGATAAACGATTACATTAGTTACTCAAATAAAAAGATTTTACTTGTGTTCATTAAGAAAATGTGTAAGTACGTTGATTCTTTTCACGAAAATCACGAGTATTCTTGCAGAAATTGTGTAAGTATTATTTATTAAGTGCAAATATGGCGCATGAAAAGTATCAAAAATTCTTACCTTTTCTTTGAAATGAGTCGTAGAAAAAGTATTGTATGGAACGGTGTATAACTGGTCTAAAAAGGCTCCTAGTGTCTTTACTTGCGATCTGAGCCTTGGCGAACCCACATCATGTGTAGACAAAAATTCAATACTCATTTGTAGACAAAAAGATGATGAATATTTAGCATGCTGGGTGTTGGACGAAAGTAATTAAATAATCAAGTTTTCTTGAAACAAAATAAAAAGTCATACCTACATTGTAGGGTTAAAATCTAATTCCAAAAGCTCAGTTGATTTGGAAATTAAAAATGATCAATCATATTTTATTTAATAAAAGTAATTTATAATTGAACACAGTACCTTACAAGTACATGTTATGAATACAAAAAAAATATTAAATGAATTATGTACTATTTACATTTTGTAATTGCTAATTAAAAGTGCGTCCTTGTAATTTTAATAGTAATGCTATTTATTACATTTTATAATTGTTAATTTATAATTTAATTACTTTTTTCCCGTGACTGCTAAGAGGTCACAGATTACTAACAGTAGTGCGGCTCCCAATTTCAAGATTTGGCGTAGGCGCAATTTATAAGAAACCGACTGCTAGTTATCCAGCGGGAAAGCTACTTCTTTCTGGGATTCGACTGGTTTCCACACGATGTTTTCCTTCACCGAAAAGCTACTGTTACATATAATATAATATTTCAAGTGGCCGGCGTTCGAACTCAAGATCTCCATATTGAAAGTAACAATAACAAAACGAAAATATGATTTCAAACGCTTCACGAGTATCGCTATAGAGAGGGCAGTTGTTATTCGCGATATATTATCGCGTTACGGAAAATTTAAAGTGCATCCATAAAGCGTGCGCATGATTGTAGG
Source organism: Epiblema foenella (assembly GCA_963556455.1). Classification (NCBI taxonomy): domain Eukaryota; kingdom Metazoa; phylum Arthropoda; class Insecta; order Lepidoptera; family Tortricidae; genus Epiblema; species Epiblema foenella. The sequence goes on from OY747095.1 coordinate 42,265,522, forward strand.
ACACGGCGCATGACGAATGGCGCGGCGATGTTGGCGACACATTTCACTTGGGGGAACTTTTAATATTTTGTAGTAGGTATGTCTCTAATTGCCTCGACAACGCATTTACGAGACATAAAGTTGAAAAGCGACCTTGGTGCAGCTTATTCTTTAATTATAACAGAGAAAGGGTGAAATGGAAGGGCGATAGAGCGCGAAATTTATGCAGCGGCACATTTGTCTCTCTGAATTAACACACCGCCCTGTTAGATTCAATTAAATTGTCAAAGTTAAAGCTATCTCTGTGAATAATAATGTTTTATTTATTACGAGGATACTTCTACTATTAGGTATTGGTTAAAAATCAACAGCCGTATATAAGTTCAAATTAGCCTAGCTACAAAGGCGGCATCCTGTCAGAGGGTAACACAAATGTTTGGACGGTGGATCTACTCTGTGGCCGCTAATGGAAAAAGATAATGCACTGATCGAGTACATTGAAGGCAGTGTCGGTGTGTACATTTGCCTTTAATGTCGTATGATTAAACATGAACCGAGGAGTTTATCAAATTTTGGCACGCGTTTGCTCGGGTGTGGGGCGCTAGGTGTTTGCCGACCGCGCATGCAGCTCTCTCTCTCAGATAGAGCCGTCAACGTGTCGAGCTTGCGACAACACTGACTGATTGCTTGATAAACAAGCAGTAACAGCTTTTAATAAAATATACAGGCGTGAAGTCAATGATATGTAATGTAACTGATAGCGTTTTTCACAGCAATATTCATGACTGATGTTGCGTTATTTATTTATCGTATGGCAATTATTTAATTTTCGAACCGTGAGATTTTCGAGAAGACAGTACGGTTGTCAGTACTGATGCACTTTTATCACCACCCAGGGGTCATGTGTAGGGTAGCTGTGTTCCCTACGGACGTGGTGCATCTTCGACCCCCCTCTGTCAAGTACTCACTTGCACAGCAAACTTGCAAATGAGTACTTGCAGCAAGCTTGAGAACTTGGCAGAGGGCACTTGCCCTCAAGGCCTCCAACTTGGCTTAACGACTGCTGCTATAGACAGCAGCTGGGATCAAGGGCGTAACGTGGCTTCCAATGGTTGATAGGCACGTGAGCTGATTGACTATTGTGAAGCTCAGTGTTCCTTCTTCAAAAAGTATCCGACTAAGGAGAAATATGTTGTGCACAACGTACAAGTTGATGAAAAATTTAGTTATAACATCCACTGCACTGACTCTGCGAAATGGTTACGCATAACACAGATCTATGAATAATTTCGAAGTACTTTGATCTAGTCTTTGGTCTAAATGGATTCACTGAAAATCAGCGTCGTGGCACTTCATGCTCCGACACAATGCTGAGTGGGCACCTTTTTGGAACCATCCTGAAATGTGTATTTCCTAGATTTAAGCTAACTGTACTTTATATTGTGGTTTCAAATACATAATTCATTCATTCATTCATAGTTGCACAATTAGATGTATTGGGCAGTTGTTGAATCGAGCCGTAGATTATGCACAGGGGGTAACCGGGCATCGACGCTGTGTCACGCGTTGAAGCTCATGGGAAGCGGGGGACCGTGAATAGGTCTGTATCTGTATTACGGATTTAGTCGTTGCTGTGCGAAGCTCTACGAATTGGATATGATAATGTCACTGCCCGCATTTCATTCAGGCATATAGGGCTGACAAATATATACAGTCCGTGAGTTCTTTGAATTACATTCGGCTTTTACTGATATAAAGACACTTCGGGTGTCGTCGGTGACACGCGAATGTTAACACTGCTGTTGTATTTTCTTATAAGTCGCAAAACTGTTTAAACTTGAAGCAAAAAGTTAAGTAAAATGTATTAATGCAAAATAAACCCTAACTTAAGGGTTAATAATTTCATTGTGACATTTTGTTATAATTGATATAAAATTGTAACAGAATTTCTGAATTCCTCCGGTGCAAAAATACATGTGACAACTATCAGAAATTATAAAGAGCTGACAAATCAAAAAAAAGTATTTTTTTTACTACACGATTACGTCCGAATTTACTCGAACTCGAAACCCGAATGTCATTCTAAGAGCTCACGGTCTGAAAGTGAACACAAATAACAACAATTTCTACCGTTGAGTGTTAATAATATTAAACTGTACCTGTATCAACCTTTTCCTATCTTCCCGAATAACCCTTCGATTTCAACCCAAACTAAACCTTTCATGGGAAATGAACATAGCTCCGCAGTATTTCTACGAGTTTGCGGCGCTTGCACACACTCGAAGCTTAGTCGACTGACATGAAAGCCTCTATGAGAGCCCTGTCGTTGCGGCTGGTTGACACCACGGGGAACCGCAGTGCTGGCGCTTACTTTTCTCGTGATAAAGAGAGGAATATTAAGCTGATTCCTATCTTCTCGAATAACCTTTCGATTCGACCCAAACTTCGCTCGCACTTCTCCACGCCCAAACTGAAACAGTCTTTGACGCTTACGCCTGCAAAACTACGAGTTTGCGGTCTTGCAGTGGAGACACTGGGAGCTGGTCAGCTGATATGAAAGCCTTTATGAGAACCCTGTCGTCGCGACTGGTTGAATCTCGGGGAGTCGGGGGACTCTCGCAATACAGAGAGGTAACGCGGCCAGGGCACCATGCCGCAGGCAGAACTCCTGGGGGGCTAGCTAGGGGACGCGACGCGAGTAGAGAAAAATCTACCCTCCTCTTTCTAACCCGCACAGTTCGAGCGAGACAGGAATCGCTGAGTCGCGCGAGATACGATTTGTCAGCAAATTGTGCTACCACTGGACGGCTTATTCTTTATGTCTTTTTTATATTAGGATGGTAATTCATTTTCGCTTTGATGTCGTAGTGGTAAATAGGAAATTTGACGCTAAGCAAACAAACTCGTTAACTAAAAGTTGCACAAAGAGGAATGTACACCTAATATGATTAAAAATGAAATATTGCGACAAATTGATAATTTAAATAAAAGTATAACACAATTTGGATCCGGTTCAAGAACAATACGAGGAAATGGTTTGCACTCTAAAAGACTAAAATATACCTATTCGGCACGAAATACATAAGTTTTCCAGCGTAACATCAGCAATATACCGCGGCTGAGATAAACAGCTGGAGATTATGAAACGTTATTGTGATGTTCCAGAAGAAGTTATGATACCAAATAAATTTACGATGTTTTAAAGATGTTGAAAATAGGATTATATTTTTTTATTCCCGAAAAATCCGAGAAAATTAACATTAACATATACTTTTTTGGCAACGGCACATTTAAATCATGCATTCGGCCTTTTGTACTATAGCAAACATGGCTATACAACAATTCTTAAAATGTTTTTGGGTTTACTCATAGCAGAGATGTAAAAACGTTTGAGATTTTATTCAATATAATAAAGACGCAACTTCCAGATTGGAATCCCAGAAAATTCACCGTTGATTTTGAAGCTTCGGCGATAGCGGCGTTAAGAAACACATTTCCAGACACAAAAATAATTAATTAATAATAGATTTTAATTTACTTCAATTTACTACATTTTATCTCGGTCACTTGAACTGTCATAAATAATATTTGATTATCCAAGACACTAAGTAATATCTGCAAATAGCTACCTACTTTATCTATATTACACATGTCTCACTCTATTACTCTCTTGTTTCGCGGATTTTTGTGGTGTTTTTATTATTTTTATAGTTCAAATTAGTAACGGGTTTAATAAATTCATGCTATCTTCTTATTGTAGACTACAATTATGTTATATTTAAAAGGTATTAATGTAAGTGCGGTATTAGTATAATTGTTTTCGCAACCCGACGACTCGTGTAAGTATCAGCGCAATACACTTGCATAGCATTCGTATCGGCGCATGAAAAACATGAACGTAACGTAACTGTCTCAGCCGCTCGTTTTTGAAATGCCAATCATCAACTAGCGGGCATATATGGCAACCTTCCTTTTCGATGCGACAGGCAATAGCGGGTGTAGTCGCGATATTCGCAAGTCAATGACAAGAGCTCACATGGGCCCGCAAGATGCGGCGTCTCCCCACTCCGCCATCCGTCAGGCTGTCGGGCGAGCGCCACTACACGGCTCTGCACTTAGCTTCACGCCAACCCTACATGTGTCTATGGCGATGAGGGGCTAAGTTGCTACTTGTTAATAGTTATGAAGGGGCCGACCCAAGTGGTCAGCCCGCAACAGACCCAATTATGAGACACCATGATAGATAAGCGGCACATTTAATGCATCCGACGTCTACCAAGGCTCGGCCTGTTGATTTTTTCGTGTATAGCCTCTAATTAGACAAACATTCATAATATAGTCAAGAATCATAATATCTGAAAATCAATCCTTATTTTATTCTCATCTACTCAGAACAGCGTTTGAAATAACAAGATATTTTTGAGTGCAAGCCCTTAACGTGACGCGAGTGTAAGCGCTTATGAAACATCGAAAATAATGGCTGGAAGTTAGGATCGGAAGCGATGAACAAAAACTTTCTAGTACCTAAACAATCAACAGTGCTCGTGTATTAAATCGATGGATGATACTGTGGATGATATGGTTCACTTAAAAGGCCGTTAACGTCGTCGTCTCCCTACTTGGCTTTGTTTGTCCAGTCTGTAACAACTCAAACGCCATTTATTGATCGAGTCTACTAGTAGTTTATTAAAATTTAAAAAGTAACTTCTTATCCTTTTCATTGACAAAAAAACCTGATGATGAAATAACTTTAGCTTACAGACGCTTGTATTTGTAACTCCAGAGGAGTTCACATGCGCGTTACCATATCCCTAAACACAGCGTTGTGCTTCGGAAAGAAGTCAATACATAATGACATTTATAAATACCTAATAGAACGGTTCCCCTTTCACATATCTAGGCAAAAAAGTCATCTCACCACAGTCACCAGCGCCACGTGATAAGGATTCATTGACGACAACGATTTATCTAATTGTCTCTCATCTGATTCGGACTCTATAGCGATGGAAACTGGTATGATACCAAATGGTCGTTACGATTGGTAATTTTGGTTTCGTAATGGCTCGAAAATACCGAAATGGACAATAAATATTAAAGATAGCAGCAATTAAACGGCAATGGTCAATAAAGGCACGTTAATGAAAGTTACGAATAATATTAATTCGTTGTTACTTAGATTTGATTATTCCGTTCAGGTACATATCAATTGTTTGAACCTTCACAAACAAAGTCTAGTAAATATTTCCTTGTTGGTTCTTAAGTAGTAAACGCTATGTGCTACCACAGAATAGTTTAGTAGCATTTTATCTACGTTGTAGTTGAGTTTATTGTAAGGGTCATTCTACTTTATCATGACCAGTTTTATATTACCAAAAAAATCTAAGATATATATTGAATTAGTGTACAAAAATAGAATTTCAAAATAGTACCTGAACCTAATAAAAGGAATTTATACGTAAAACTACTTAAAGATTAACATATTGCTGTAAAAGTAACACAGTGGTAAAAAAACATTTTTTCATACAAATGGTGATACATCCAAGGACCACTGAGTTACTCGATTTATGGATATTAGCTGTGGTTCGTAAATTGCCAAAACTATCGGAAATTATTGCAATTAAACCTCTTTCTAAATAACAATACAAAAATATGAAGTGAAGGCCAAGTATTTCAAAATCTGCATTAAAAAAAGTGTCAGAAAATTATGTACATGAAAAAGTAGAATGGCCCGTAAAATCAAATTCTAATAATCCAATAAAATATGTATATAAAGTACAATAGCGCTTGTGGCCCAGCGGCGCCCGCGCACCGCGTCCGGTATGCGAGGTTAAGCTACGTCAGCCGAGGTAAGTTCTTGGATGGGTGACCGCTTTCAGTGGTTAACTGAGCCCTCCTGTGCTTCGGAAGGCACGCTAAGCCGTATTATGACACGACACATTCTATCTCTTAGGGATCTTATCTTAGTAAAACAAGCAATTTGGTTTGATTAATTCCTGGGCGGGTTTAGTGAAATAACGAAGTCGGCCTATAAAAAGTCAACTCGATATGCAATATCACTAGACTAATTTAGTGACAGTATGATAAAATATTAAAGAAGTGAGGATACAGTACGTGAGTTGACCTCCCCATGGTAACAAAAAAATAAAACGATATTCGGGAGTGCCAAGACCGACGAATAAAACGTGCACAGAGTTTTTATGGAGAAGACCTTGCCCTACCCTGCGCCTTAATCCACTTATTTGTATCGTATGAGGTCTCGTAGTAAAATACTACAAGAGTTAAAATGAAACTGTAAGTATGTATCATAGTGTACAATTTGGGGAAAGATAGTTATTCTGTAAGCATAACAATATGCAGTTTTTCTAGGCTAACCTATCTGTTTATCTCTACTCTTTTTCAAATCATTCGCACACCTATGGTCTTGTAGAAGAACGACTTTTCTCGTATGCAACTGACGAATAAGTAGTTCAAAATTTAACTGGTTTTCAGACGATGACTTTTAATTGAAACATTTGAAACTGATTAATTTCAAAAAGTGATACAGGTCTTATCTTATTTTGTTTAGATGAGGGCCCTTGCGGATGCACTTCGACCCAGTGGGATCTTTTGTGCAATTGCCCCCTCCTTTATGCCTACTCCAAGCTGCTCTCCAACATTTCGACAAACCGGATGATGGAGTTCAGCGGGAGTACTCCGAATTCCTGAAGAAGAAAAACCGGACAAGTGCGAATCTAACTCGCCCACCGAGGTTTCCTTACAGTAAGTATTTGATTACGTACTTTAAATGAAAACTATATTTTTTATGATTTAATTACAAATGTATAGTTTTCAGATTTTTCCCCGCACTGATAGTACCTATAAGACGATATTACTTGCCAAACTTAATAGTTTTAGGTCAACAGAAAGTACCCTATAAATATTGATTCGATGAGTGTCGAAATTAGGTATTTTGGGGCGTAAATGGTCGAACCTATATTTTTTTAGGTAGTTAACTTATTAAGTTTGCTTTTGTCACACCGTCAAGGGTTTGTAGACCAGAGTTTATGGTTTTAATTTGAACTCGATACCTCTACGCGTTCCCCAGATAAAGGCTACGCTCGGAACAATGTTACTTTGATAGGCCGCGAACATTTAGCAAATCTCCGAACCAACATTCACTCTCACTGTTAGCGCCCTTCGCTCCCGCTCTATATCTACGTTACCCGAGAGGTCGTCGGTGACCCAGTGGCCAAGGTACTTTAAACTCTGTGGCTCTGTTCAGTTCTACTCCATTTAGCATAACCGGTGGTACAAATCTAGGTCTTCGATTTCCTGTTTTAAAAACCAAAAGTTCACTTTCCGTGGTACTGTACCTTAGCCCATGGATCAGCGCATACCTCTCGCACAACCCTATTAATAACTCAAGAACACGCACCGAAGAGGTCAGCAGCACCATATCGTCGGCATAACTTATGTTAACTATTTTACCATCAATGGAGCAGCCGACGTCAGCATTGCGGAGCGCCTCCAGCAATGATTTGATATACAAATTAAATAGTCTTGGCGAGGTCAAGCCACCTTGTCTGACTCCGCACTCTAGACCAAATTCTTCCTAAAAAGAGCCCATGAGCTCTTTTTAGAGGGCATGAGATGGGCTCTTCTCACACAATTGGACTGGTTACTGTACCAAAACTTCAGCAAGTTTACAACATCTTTTGGCTTTCCGGTTTCCCTTTCCATTTTCTCCCATAAGACCTTATAAGACACCAGGTCGAATGCCTTCGACAAGTCCAAGAAGCATACATATACTTTTCCTTGTCACATAATACTGAACGCTATGCTTCAACCTTAGTATTGCTGTCTCTGTCGAAAGCCCGGGACGGAACCCGAACTGCGCTTCATTAAAGTTCATATACTGATTCAGAACGCGGTCAAGCATTCCATCCAGTACCTTTGCAACGACTTTAGCCTGTGATATGGGCCTGTAGTTGTTCTTGTCGGAGGCATCTTCAGTAGAGGACAAGCTACTTCTTCTCCCTCTAACTACTAGACTAGTACTAGATTGTTGTCAATTCCTCAAAAACGGCCAACGTAATGGGCACCACACTGCAGGCGGTTTTATTATAAGTGAGGGGAGGTCCTTTTTTAAATTATAAAACAACAGTTAATATTTAAAAAAATATTTTTATTAATATAAACAACAAATGACCCAAATAAAATTTGTAGGTACAATAAACAGACACTATGCGTCTAATAAAATAAATTATTCTATCCCTAAATATAAATATTCTTATTAGCATTGAAACAGACGAAAAATAGTAATTTGTTATACAAGGGTGCAAAGTTGTTTTTTAACCGCTAGTGTGAAATTGAAACACGAGCTAGCGAATGAGCGAAGCGAGTGGTTCAAAAATAGAATCCTGAGCGTAGCGAGTGTTTCAATACACGAAACTTTGCAGCCGTGTGTAACACCAATCTTTTCACCTCACTAAAGCGAGGAAAATACTACATACTTAAGAAAAACAACTGAAATATGTAAATCAGCCTTTATTTTAACTACTACAAAAAATTGGCAGGAAATAAAACATTTCACACTTTGTACCTACACATAATTGAAAGATTTGTTTAAATAATCCAGTGACCTTGTCGCCCGAACGCAACTTTGTCAAAAATCGAATAACCGAATATGACCCTAAATTACTAGTTGCTGATAGTACGTTCTCAGGACGTTTTTAGAGAAGTCTAAATTTGCTACAATATGAGACTAGAATTGTCTCTGTAGACACAATAGTTTTCGCGATAAAGCCTTTCAAAGTTTGCGAAGTTCGAAAAAATGATAAACTTGGACTTGAAAAATGGGAAACTTATATTTATTAAATTTTTGATACAACACAACTAACGTTATCTAAGTAATCAATGGAAATTGTACGAGTTTGTTTTTCTAACTACACATCTTAAGTTCGGCTACTACTCGTCAACTAGCAACGTGTACCTAGTTTTCATAGTTTTCCTTTTAAATTCATGATATAAGTATGTACGTAAATACTTTATTGTACACAAGACAAGGTAAAATAAATTATACAGAAAAAAAACAGATCAATCATGTACAAAGGCGAATATATCCTACTACTATGATTTTTTCCACATGCCTATGTAGCCACCGTTTAGTTGGCAGTAGGAGGGACACAAAATCATAACAAAAATTATCACCTTCAAGTTTACTATCACACAAACGAATTTATGAATCGAATAACATACACGATGGGGTTTGGAAGAAAAAAATTGCAACTCCACTTTACGTGGACGAGAACTACCCTAATTTTTTTTAAGACTAAGTACCGTTTTGTCGGCGTAAATGATCTGTATACTGATGCCAAATTAGAGCTTTATAGAACTAATAGTTACCGAGTTAAGCCGCGGACGGACGGACGGACCGACATGGCGAAACTATAAGGGTTCCTTGTTTATTACGGAACCCTAAAAAACGGCTTTCCGATCTAGTGAGGTGAAAAGCATTTTTTCTAAAGTACGAAATATGAGCTTACAGTTAAAACGTTTTACACAAATCGTATTTGCAATAACTATTGGGAAGGTAGAGAAATTTATAAGTTTTGTTCCTAACCTTTTCAACAAGCAACGATTTAAACGATTTAATATATAAGTAACTTTAGTTGTAACTACTGTATATGTGATAAATAGGTCATTGTCAGATTTAGGTTCGCGTCTTTTCGGTGGACATATAAAAAGTTAAGGGTTACAAAGCTTAATCTTGGATTGATCTAGTAACCCGCATAAACAGTGTCGCCGTTACTATAAATCCATGTAATAAAAACATAGCTTGCATGCACATAAGCCGTTAACTGTTGTCCAAAGGAGGGACAACTCTTGCTTTTACAATAACAAGTGCTACACGTATATATTGTTAGCCAGTGCTGCTCGTTTGATATCATTTAAGCCCTTACTACACATAATCTATTGAGGAAACACTCGACCAAGGCCGTTGAATCGGGTAACTGCTGTAATTAAATTACTAACGGAATTCGCAAATTAAAATATTTGTCATCACCAAATAATAGTTTCAAAAATCAATTTTTCTTAAAACAGGTTTAGGAACAAAACTTACGTTGGAAATGTTAAGCAAACATTCATTTCCTTTAATCAACTGATCCAGCCTTCTCAAACAGTACCTAGGCTATATAAATTTTTGATGATTATGATATTTTTACATCGGAAAATATGTGAGGGTTGGAGGCCGATTCTACTTAAGAGTTCTTATTATATTTATATTGCATAAAAAGCACTTGATCAATAACTATTTAATCCTTACATTTAATTCGTTTGAACTTTACTCCATTGCATCGGACTATGACTATAAGGCAATAACTACTATAATATGAAAGTTTAACAATGTTTAAAGAACTTTCGAACCATTAATTATCACAAACAATCTCTTTAATCTATACACATACCGTAAATTCGTTATGCGTTCAGGAAGTGGCTATAATGACAAGAATGACATCAATAAGATTTATACAGGGAGTAAATCACAACGGCGAATAACGAAACCAGAACCAGACATAGGGAATGGTAGTGTAATCATTAATCAAGAGTAGTTTCAACGTTACACCTAATTAGGACGCAGTATTTGTTTTAACATACGTTAATTTAATTTAACATGCATGTCCATGCTGTATTTACCAACTGTAGGTGGGCGAATATTCAGCGTTTTTACGGCGGTTATTTTACGTCATTGTAGTTTCATTAAATATTGTTAAAGGAGACGATGATCTGAGTAAACTTTTGTTAAAAGCGTAAACCAATATCGGGTCCGAGTCTTATTTGATCAATGTTTTCGCCGGCTTATCCCAACTTTGGGTAGATAATCTTGAGTCGACAAGGACTTTAGAAACGAGCGTTTCAAACGCTCGGAGAATCGCCCAGGTACAGTATGATCTTCACAAAGATATCACACACAGACATACAATGTTTCAGGGTTATTTCAGTTAACTAAATCACTTACATTACAAATATTGAATGTTATTATTAATTTATTAACAAGAAATTTATTTGATGTAAGTTCATGTCACAATAACAGTAGTTGAGTGTTGATAATGAGCATAGTGGAAATTACTTTGATCCTAACCTTAGACACGACATTTCTTAACATAACATTTCATTACGTTTTTTGTACACTTTGGAAACTAGATGGCATATAATAGGGAATGAAAGTACCTACATATTGATGTATTTCTGGTCATTATAGCCAGTTCATGAATGCATGACGAATTTTTGGTACGTATATTAAAGAGATTTCCCCATTCCATTAGATAATTTGTTTGTATTCTGATTCCATGTAATAACAGAAAGCCTCAGAAATTACCTACAGTTTTAAAAAATCTACAATACTCCAGAACCACGTTTAGCAGCAGAAAAGACTTAACGACAGGACAAGCAAAAAACTGAAGAAAGTGACAGCTTTTCCAAGATGGCGGATAAATATATGGAGCTGGAGGTTCGAAAAAGTTGGGTTACTATGACCAGAGACAAGTAAATTATATAGACTGCCAATATCTATACGTTGTGAAGTGCCTTTAAAATAATGAGCCTGCTGTAGCCAGTTTCACTATGGAGAGGTCCCTGTACCATTAATTTCGTTTGACACTTATTCTTAAAAAAATCTTAATTGAGGTTTGATCGGCCTTTTACTTAAGAGGCTAATTAAGGCCGGGTTTTATAAAGATCCGTTAGACCAAATGTCAGATCAAATTTCAGTAACTCAGTACATTTTTTGACATAACAAACCGACATAAGGTCAAACGGATTTTTATTAAACCGAGCCTAAGATTGTTGGACGGTTTGCTAGCCGTCTGCCAGTTGTTGAGCTGCTGATAGATTGATTAAACGCGTTATGTTGCCCATCTCGACAAATCATAGACAAAACACATGACATGTGAATTAAAAAAAACTTGACAGCTATAATAAGTTTGCTGGAAACTGAAACTTTGATCTTACTTGACACGCGAGCTTAGTGCGAGTATTTGATTGAACAATAAATACTACCAATATTGAACAATGAACAAAATTGAATGAATGAATTGATACTATCAAAAAAAGGAGCGATAATTGGTCAGCGGAGAGTAAGAAAAGCAATTAATTTAGATTAGTTTGTATGTTGAATCTTTTGGTTCATTTTCAGATGTTGCTTCAAGAGCTGGTAAAAGTAAGAGTAGATGTATAGAAAAAAAAATACCGATACCAATACAAATAACTGCAAGGACGCTTCGTGGGTAGACCTTCAACAAAGGTTGGTAATTATCACTTATCAGGCCATCACATTGTCTATTATACCTATGTTAAATTTTTTCCCAATGAGAGTTAAAAGCAATTCAAATTACTGTTATTGCGAGTTATATACTTTTATTAATTACATACTTACAGCGATTAAGGTGTCCTGGGGTAATTCCGATGTTGGATAATTCCGAAAATAACAAATTCTAGTTTAACTAAGCGATTTTGTTGCACTACCAAACATCAACAAAAAATCTAACATTTCTTTTTGATGATGATGATGATGAGATGCAATAAAAGCGGTTAGTTAGACAGTAATTTGTTATTTTCGGAATAGTCCGACATTCGGCATTACCTGAGGACACCTTACCTATTTCTTTTCGGTTTCGATTTCAATAGCATGCGGAACGGCGCGGCGCGAACAATCGCGCAATTAAAATATCAATGGGGGACCTTAAAATCCGCCGAGAAACGAAAAATTTGCGCAGAGACAAAAGCCAGATTTAAGACAGGAGGTGGCCCGCCTCCGCCAGAAGACTCCAGCACTGGCGGCATTGACTCTAGTAAAGCCTGGTTGTATGAAAAAAAAGGAGGTTCACAGTTCGGTTGTATGTTTTTTTTGTGTGTTACCTCAAAACTCCGTTGTTTATTAACCGATTTGGATTTTTTTTTTGTTTGAAAGCATATGCTTCAAGGTTGGTCCCGTTGTTACCAGAATCTAGTTCTGATGGAAACATATAGCGATTTTTGTATTTTCGGTAATAAATCAAGCATTTGCATTCAGAAAGTAGCATTTGGTGAACGGGAACTGATGAAGACCACGGATGGTCATCCAAAACTTCTATTGTTTCATGGGTGGCATTAAGGTATTTCGATCAAGATACTGAAGGGAATATGACGAAGACAATTTAAATTATCGTGACATTATGTCACCATCAACCTGATCTGGTAATTGAAGCCGGAAGATAGGCAAAGGAGCTTCGTAATAAAAAGCTTAGCCGTGTTTGAGCTTATTGGAATAGTTATGAGATCCACTCTGGTCACTAAAAAGTGTGAAATAAATATGGTTTTAATAAAAATAAAATAAAACTGACTTCAAAACAAAAACACTAAAAAGTAAAAAATAATTGCCTTTTTCTCATATGAGACTACGCTCCTTATTGAACAATGTAGTCGAACCTACAATAGGTAATTTTTGTAATCAGTGCCATTTCGTCAACTTCTTTCTTTGGACGGCACCGACTTCAAAAATTACAATAGGTTCGTCTACATTGTACAATAGAAAGCGTAATCTCATATTAGAAGTAAGGCAATTATTAATTAATTTTTAGTTTTTTGTTTTTAAGTCGCATTTTTATTTAAAAAAAGTGTGACTTAGCAGAGAGATAAAGAAGGGTCTACGGTCAACTAACTTTCGGACCTTTTAGCAGAGCCTTGATGGACTGACAAGGAGCCTTAAACGGGGCTCTTTTGTTTTTAAGTCGTATTTTTATTTTAAAAAATTGTGACTTAGCAGAAAGTTAAAGAAGGGTCTACTGTCAACTAACTTTCGGACCTTTTAGCAGAGCCTTGATGGACTGACAAGGAGCCTTAAACAGGGCTCTAACTTTTTATGAATAAGGTTGTAAGACCTCAGCTTCACACAATAACACCATCTATAAATACAACAAGATCTCCTAATAGATGGCGCCAATGTGTTAAGCAGAGGCCTATGTGTCATACGAAATTATTGATACAACGATCTCTTTATAGTGACAATAGCCACAGCAGGCTCATTATTTTGAAGGTACGCCCCAAAGTATAAATACCGACAGTTTATATAATTTAGATGTCGCTGCTATGACTAATATTGTCCTTTTACAACATGTCAAAGAATAACAACCGGACCTCTTTTAGAGTAGGTACCGGAGCAGCGATATACTAAATGTATGACGTTTTTTTTCCATGAGCGGCATCTTTTGGGGCATACCGTACTTCTGGTTCAAATTTCGAAATCAGGAGGGTCAGAACACCCTAAAAACCCCTACTGTTACATGAATTTGCTTCTTGCATTCTAGTTTTTCAAAAATGATCCTAGTCTAATACGCCGTTATTTAGTCTCTGATACCTTGTGATTGGTCAGCCAAAAATTAAAATAATAACATAGGCTAATTTTGGTCCCATCCTAAAGATCGCTCAACTGCCATTTTCCATTGCTTGTACCTTATTTCGCGTACGTCATCAGTTATACCGGGGACGTATATGGTACCATCGGTCATGGGTATAGGTGTGACCGGTTTGCTACTATCTACTCCCCAGTACGCGACCTGAGCTGCACCTAGAGCGGTGCTCTCAGTAAACCCTGCTCTGATTACGTTGATGCCGATTAGATCTGCCTGCATTTGCATGACCAGAGAATTTGATGTCATGCCGCCATCAACCTGGAAAAAACAAATATTCATTTTAGATTTCTCGTTTGAAATATTTCTGGCTGTATTGTATCTATTCATATTTATTACGGCTGACAAGTATAACCCTAGAAATATACCCCATCCAAAGAGATAATGGGGAGGAGAAAAGGATTAAACAGGACAATACGCCGGGTACAAGTAAGAACTCGAACAAAGTACCCATTCTAGGTCTTATCGAACATAGATATAATATCGATAGAATATCATTGACTTCAGGTCGGAAATACATAAAACGAGTGTAAAATAAATATGGCACCGCAATGACGAATTGTCATATCATATAAACGTACTTATGTTGTAATAGAGTCGTCTTAGACGCTGACGAAAGCCATGTCCATGTCATGAACTCAAACGAGCATAGTTGTGTGCCAGATTATGAAACTACAAAAACATAATACAGCAAAAAAGCCGGTGTTGACGACAAGGCCTTACTACGCAATAAAGTAAAATACAAAGAATAAAAAAACAAGTGTAAGGAATATGTTTACAAATAATTAATATAAATCATTGTGGAGCTTGTCATCATAGTGCATCATTGATCACAATGATTATGAAATGACATGATTTACGACACCGTAACAATTATTAGAAATATTTCTCAGATGAAACTTTCATTCTCGTACCGTTTACTCAACCAAGCTATTTTCTCACTCGTAAATACAATCTTTGCCTTCCTGCCCATTATAAGCAGGTAAACTGAACGTAAAAATGAATTTATATAAATATAATTAACTAAGTCGGTAATCGAAAAATATATAAATGCGCGATTGACTAAGCTTATCCAACAAAGAAATGCAACCAAGTCGGAATCCCTTATTACGAGTTTCTTCTTGGAATGGTCTTCCTTTTATTTCTGACACTATGTTATTTAGCAAAAAAAAATCCTTAACAATATTATCTGTAATGCTTAGTTTTCATTTTTTATGTTTGATAACACGAAATTAATATTTAAAAAAATTACCTTCAATAACTGTAATGGTATACCACAGTCCTCGTTCATCGCGTCCAAAATGTCTCTCACTTGGTAACAAACCGCTTCTAGAGCAGCCTTGACAATGTGCGACGAATTGGTGTCCTCGGTAATTCCACATATTACCCTGAAATTGAAATACATATGAAGTTAAAAGTGAGCCAAAAATTACAAATAGTTGAAACATTATATTGTAATTTATGTCCGAGGCACAGTACTGCTGCATTTCATGGCAGCTTTCGGTATGCTGCTACGAAGTGCTGGAATAATCTTCCACCACCGATATTAGAAACCAGCACTATCGGCGGTTTTAAAGGTAATTTAAAAAAACATCTCATGGTCACACAAGTTCCGATGCCTAAAGTACATAACGATAATTTTCTCTTCTACATAACAATTAAAAGTAAGTTTGAGTCACACCATAAGATCCGCGGGGTCGGCGGCCCGGGCGAAACATGTGAAGTACTCTGCCTTGGAACCAATGTACGACTTCGTGCCAGTGGCGGTGGAGACGGCGGGGCCGTGGGGCGCGGAGGCCAGGGACTTTGTCAGGGATTTGGGTCGACGGCTGAGGGAGAGGGGTTGCGATCCTCGGTCCGGATCGTTCTTGGCTCAAAAGATCTCTTTGGCCATTCAGCGTGGCAACGCCGCCGGGGTTATGGGAACTTTCGAGCCATCTACGATCCGGGGCGGTCCTTTATGTTAAGTTAATTTGACGAAGCATGTTGCTGATTTCATTTTTGGATTAATAGTACATTAGTTGGTTAATTAATAAATTCAATTGTCCTATTAAAAGTAAGTAGATTAGTTACGGTCTTATCTTATGGGGATCAGCTGCAGATATCGAAACTATTTATATTGCAAAAAAGAGCTATACGAGCAATTTATAACTTGGGGTCGCGTGAGTCATTGAGAGAAATCTTTAAGGAAATAGATATCCTAACACTGTCGTCGCTGTACATATTTGAAATAATCATGTTATGTGTCATAATTTAAAAAAAAGGTCGGTTACAAGTTCCTCCTCAAGAATTCGTGTTGAATTAAAGTTATTTCATTTTATTTATTTATATATTTGGTAGACACATCCGGTGGCCAAAAGGCTGGCCAATCATTGCCATCCAGGGTGGTATTCCAACCAGCTTTCTGTGCACACTGCCCATTGATGGCGATACTAGCTTGAAACTCAATCACCAGAAAAGACTGGAAATATCAGTGACTTTTATTTAGATCTACGTTTGTTTCTCGTTAATTGCAACATTGCATGGAACAAAGTAAACCACCTAGAATTAGAGTGTGTGTGATAAGCTGATAAGTAGTGTTTTTAATATCTATTATTACCAACGCCGTAGAAAGACTGAGATGGCAAGATTCCCTGTCTCACTTGCTGCGCCTACGTCACAGCCCGGCGGTATTCTCCCTCCACGCACCAGCCGGACGAGGAGCGAGGTAGTGGGGAGAGCACCAGACCACATAAGAGCGACGAGAGCCATTTCTTGCCAGCGCTCGTTGGGGATCGGACGATTAGTTAGGACCCGTAGATCGTATTTTCATTGCTTACTAACGTAATTAGCATAATTAGAGTAACTGTGATTTATAGCTTAATAAATTCTTTGATTAAGATGTTTAGTTTAATTCCATATACACCCTGATCCATAAGACTATATAAATAAAACAAAGTTGGGTTAGTTACACCATTTATAACTCAAGAACGGCTGGCCCGATTTTCATGATCTTTGATTTGTTGGATTCGTCTCCACTCCGAATAATATAATGACTATTATAATATCGGAAAGATACACAAAAAATATTGTGTTTACACGTCGCGATACTCATACAACTAACTGCCACAAATATCGTTCACATGACACATTGTAATTCCCGCTGATATAATTGTATCGGAAGGGTCCAAACGGAACTCTATTGCTATCACCCTCGCGTCCGTTCGGCCGTTCTTCGTCTGTCAGAGGTTTCACAGCCAAGCGGTTGGAGCTACAGTCTTCAAATTAGGTGATAATGTTTATTGTTACCTACGTATACTTTACCAATAAAGACTAAAGTTGATAAATGGGATTTATTAATTGAAATTTCCGTATTTTTCCTACTAAAACCGGCTTCATTTTGCGGTTGGTTCGGAATCCTAAATGTGCGAACCTCGACACTTGACCGGCTTTTTAAATACGATAAAAGTGACCATTGGGGAATCACCAGCAGCATCCGCCGTCCCCCAAATGACGGCCAAAAACCCGAACCAGAAGATGTAACGAACCATCGGGGGTTTGGTGATCACATGGTTCTGTTCATCTCTAAATAGAGTGTGGACGTGTTTTATAAACTACTAAGACATAAATTACACAGTTTTTATTTCCGTTAAGGAAACAACGAAGCAGGTTAGCTCGATGAATTATTACACATGTCGTTTGATGATTCGTCAAAATGCGATTTTGTCGATTGCTTCAGCAATATTGCGTCGATATGTACGTCAAAACCGAGTCGGTGCGACTAACTTTCAATCACTTATGAATCAAGCTAAACTGCGTTCGGAGGAGTATATCCATTTACGAGATTTAAAAGAAAACTGGAAAACCCACGTGTGCGAAGCTGGGGCGGAATGTACAATGCCTATACCATTTGAGTCAAAGTGAGAACTGAACTCGATTAGTCCCCAACCAGCAAAATAGTCCCAGAATGCGGACTTTATAAGAGTGGTAGGCTTGTAGCGCTCTAATATGTGTTTGGGACAATGTCATCGCTCTTATATTAGTCTTAGACAAGCTAGTACGGTCTTAAGAACGGTCAGTCTTATTACCTAATCTCATATATATATATATAAGAGCATTTTATAATGCTATTATAAGCCTCTTGCTCTTATATTAGTCTTAGACAAGCTAGTACGGACTCAAGAACGCTCAGTCTTATTACCTAGTCTCATATATGTATATAAGACATTGTATAATGCTATTATTAGCCTCTTGCTCTTATATTAGACTTAGACAAGCTAGTACGGACTCAAGAACGTTCAATCTTATTACCAAGTCTCATATATGTATACAAGAGCATTGTATAATGCTATTATTAGCCTCTTGCTCTTATATTAGTCTTAGACAAGATAGTACGGACTCAAGAACGCTCAGTCTTATTACCTAGTCTCATATATGTATATAAGAGCATTGTATAATGCTATTATAAGATTCTTCCTCTTATATTAGTCTTATACAAGATAGTACGTATTCAAGAACGCTTAGTCTTATTACCTGGTCTCATATATGTATATAAGAGCAGTGTATAATGCTATTATAAGCCTCTTGCTCTTATATTAGTCTTAGACAAGATAGCACGGTCTCAAGAACGCTTAGTCTTATATATCTATTTAAGAGCATTTCATAATGCTATTATAAGTAAGCCTCTTGTTCTTATATATAATATAATAACATTTACGAAGACATATAGCCTTAAAACGTCTGTAGCCTTTTTTATGACTTAAACCTTATTAAAATCACTAGCTCTTCTAAACTAATTACATCAATCTAGCCCTAAAAATAACCTCGGAACTTTAAAGTTTGGAGTAAACGGCTGGATTCTTTTGGAACACTACTTCTGAAGAAGGTTTTATGTAGGTAAGCACGGAACCCAAATTAATTCAACATGGCCGTATAATTCGTACTCAGAATACTAATATTAGTGTAAACGCTCTTACAATAGTCTAATAGTGCGCTGGGAAAATGCAGCTGTAGCAATGGCGTTACTCCCAATACAAATAAAGAAATGAAATAACTAAAAGAGAACACGAAATACCAGGAATGATAAGGCGCATCAAGTTTGAAGCGAGAAACAGGGTCTACTTTACAGTAAATAATTTATTCCCAGGCGATTACTTACCGTAAAACAAACACACCCGATGATAACAAACACTACGTCAATATATTTCAATATCAATAATTACTTCAAGTTTGTTACTTTTTTTTCACATGATGCACTAGCTGTCACACTAACGACTCCAGAATATTGATATACCGTGTGAATTTAAACAATATCAAAATAAGCTAGTTTAGACTTACAGGATTCTAACTTTGGACCTATATAATCCTATGTAGGCTTATAGGGTACTTACGTAAAAGTGATATTAGCCTAAGTCAGCCTAAATTAGTTTTGGGCAAGATTACTTTAAATACGAACAGCATTCAATAAAATTGATATTGGAACGATATTAGCATATTTACTCTTATAATTGGTGCCCAAATCCGGACTTAGACGATGATATAGAATCAATATAAGAGCAAAAAAATTTAGTCTTGAGACTTTTATAAGCCTGATTTTTGCTGGTTGGGTCGTGATACCTTTCAACTAAACTTAATTTATGATTTAGTGGCCTAATGGCCAGCTTAAGCGGTACGACGTTCGCTAGGTCAGCTAGTAATTACATAAATACAAGTTAATATGTACGTATATACTTTAGATTTTGACTTCGCAAATAAAATTAACTTATGGCGACTCCGTGGATTCTAGAACCACGGCGAGCATCCAAAGTACAAAGCCTATTCTAGTTCATTGTGAGCTGTCATTGGTTATCATTCGCGTGTCTGAAAATAATGTACGAATACGTGCTGCAATAAACATGAAAGAAATAAACGCTGGAATTGATTTTATTGCGACAAAAAGAGGAGGGAGTTCGATGTTATTAGTAGGACGAAGATGTCACCGAAAGAAAATGTATACTAATGGTTCATTCCGGTTGGGCTACTACAACAACGAATATATCACAGGGAAGTTACTTTAAACGACAAAAATGAATTAGCAAAGGAGAAACCGCATAATAGTGAATGTAAACCTAATTTTACTCAAAACAGAGCTTTGAAATTACTGGACAACCTTAAGGCAAGGACAAGCACTAATTTTTATTCGATTTAGAAGCAGTATGAGTCTAAGGTTATTAGACTGCGATGCATGCGATCAGGTACGGGCCGAGACGTATACGAAAAAAAAACTACACTTCGTTGCTAGATTTTCAGTGCAAGGGTCCAAGTGTAATAAATTAATAAATGATGTCTCAAAACTCTATGAGCCGCATTACGAGTGCTACAGAAAAGTAAAGTCCGGGCATTCTCACGTCGTTCACTGGAAAAGTCGTAAATAGTTTTCAAACATATAATGTAATGTAAAACTTGTTAAACTAAAGAAGTTTGAGTCTCCTTGATTCCTACTTTCTTTACAATGATAATTCAAAACAGCAACAATTTATTAGTATTCACCGTTCATACTATATTCGGTGCCATTTTTTATATCGTTTAACACCAAAATTTCAATAACATTTGACATACTGCACACTAAGTTCCGTCTGGCCTACAAATCTTGGCGTCCCTAATTAGCTTGTTAAGTGCCAAAACCAATTGGAGCTGTGCCCGTCCTAGAGCAATTAAAGTGTACAGTAACGACCACATTATTTCTTTTTTTTTTAATACTAAACGCTCTAAATTTACAAATATCGTTTTTTATAATTATTTTCATGGGCGTGAAAGAGGCAATTGCAGGCTGAGTAATTATAATACGAAGCCTGCACTTGCCATTCCGGCCGAGACTAATATAGTGCTTTTATCATAAATTGGGAAAAAAAGACAAAATTTAAATCAAGGATTGTAAAACCGGTTTTATTTAATACCTTTATAAAAATTACTATTATTATAAATTATTATTATTTACCTTTATAACTATTACCGCTAAAAAAAGAATACCTATATTATAATTAGAGGTATTGTTATCATTCCGCTTTTATCTATACCTCTATGTATAGACTATTTTCGATACTAAATACCGCTATTCATTGCACTTGAAAGGTAAGATGACAATTAAACATTATTACTAAAACGCAACAAATAAATGTAAGTACCTAATTTTTACAATACGCCAGTTCGCAGAAACAAATAATCGAGTATGTTAACACTGACATAGTGTAGTAAATTTAAGCTTCGAGGCGTTAACACAAGACTCGAGTCGCGACTGCTGAGTCTAGAAACCTCGAACCTTAAAGCCTCGAGCGTATAAGCCTCAAATTAATAAGTTCGCGTTGCTGCTTACGATCACAGAAACCTCGAGTCTTCAGGCCTCAAGCTTTAAAGCCTGCTGAGTTTTGAAGGTTTAAGTTTGTAAGGTTTTTATCTGTAAAGGTTTGTAGGAAAAAGTACAAGCTTTTAACAAATTAGATTGATCTGTGCCATAGGGTGAAATAGGTTTTTGTGAAATAGGGAAAAAAACGAATGTATCGCAGTTTTGTTTGTAATTTTATTTTTATATTTTATATGACATTTTAATCTTTAAATATTGTCTGTCTCTACAAATATTGGCTGAATATCTTCCAAATATTAAAATAGAATTTATGCCTAGAACGCTCATTGTTTGAGCTCTTAACGCTTGTGTCAGGCTTTCGAGGTTTGGGGCTGGAGCTTTCAATAAGCCCGAGTTTTTAAAGCTTGAGCTCTCTATGAGGCCCGAGTCTTAAAGACTTTCTCTTAAGAGCATCGATTTAAAATACCCTAGATACACTATCACCTACAAATTCAAGACGAAAAAGTGTCCAAGCCGGCCGAGCCGACATTGTGAGTGTGTGCGTGTTAGATACACGCTAAACGAGCGTAAGTCAATTGGGATCAATTTATTTTTTTTTCAATAGTGAGCCTTATGTCACCAGCGTAACGTTTTATTTTAAATGAGAGCGTTTGGCGATTACAGCATTTCAATTTTGTTCACGCACATTTTCCACTGATTGTGTTGGCAACATTGGACATACATTGGAACAGAGTCGGTATCGTGTACCGTGGAGTCGAAAATGATTTGTTTAAAATAGGTAGGTGGTAAACAAGCATACGACGTCAGATGTTAACGTCGATTTATTATAAATAGTAATGATAAATCGATTTATTATGTTGCGTTGTTTTTTAATTTTTATTATTTTAATGAGTGTTACTTTAGAACTCCGTAGTTTATGAACCGATTCGGAAAATTCTTTCTTTGTTTGGAATCATATGTTTGAAGCATGTTGGTCCCGTTGTTGCCGCAAACTAGTTCTGATGATGGTATCCATGAGGAATTGAGGGAAATCCTCAAAAAAACAGGGGAATCATATAGCGATTTTAGTTTTTCGGTAACAAATCGAGCATTTGCATTCAGAAAGTAGCATTTGGAGAACAGAAGCTGATGACGAAGACCATGGATGGGCCATCCAAAAGTGTTTGTGTGTGGCGCTAAGATATTTCGATCAAGATACTCAAGCGACTATGACAAAGCCACTTTAAATGGTTCTACTGTAATTTCATGTTATGTGACCATTAAATTAAAGCAGTCCTAAATTTAAAGCAGTTAATCGAATAAGTTATACTTGAAAGAAGAAATAGAATATTATTATCCGTAACACATTATTTTTAAAAACAAGGTTTAATTTACAAAAATTACAGTGAATCAGAGTAACTTGTATACATGATAATGTCTCAAGCTTTGAAATCTTTATTTTACATTTTGAAATTATATATAGGTAACATACCCCTCACGTTACTAGAACATATCTTTCTACAAATAGTCATAAATCATTTAATACTTTTTATTCACTTTCTTTTAGATAAACGCTAATATTTTAATTTATAGTTTTTACCAACTTACATATCTACATACACACTCCATAGGTGTGTGCTAATAACAAACAATACTTGTAAACTTTCATAAAAAAATTAGTCAGTCTGCGACTCCATTCCTTCGAAATTTTACTATAGTCCGATTCATAGGTCTCCCGTTTCGTTTCGATATACGACTCACTCAACGTGAGGGAAAGAGACAGTAGCATAGCTGGTCGTGTGTCTGATATTTTGATAAAATAATTGTTATAAGCGCGTTAAAGCTTAATATAACTACAAATCAATTAAATAATGAAACTTTAAATAAATACTCACCGAAAATACGAAATTCCATCCTTTTTTAACGTCATTAACGTGTTCTTTTTGCATTTTTTTACGGAGCACTTGGGCATGTTGACTCGCCGATGGCTAGCGCGCGACTCTGAGCGCAAGAGTGCTTAAAAGGCATTTAAGCACTCTTGAGCGCGGACGCTTTTGACAGGCGGATAGTGCATCTAGGGTATTTTAAATCGATGCTTAAGAGCTTATAAAAAGCTTGAGTCTTTAAGGTTCAGAACCGTTTTAGAGCTCAAACCTTCAACGCTTACGCCTTTAAAGCTTGAACCCTCAAGCTTTGCGAGTCTGTAAGGTTCAAAAATCTTTAAGACTAGTCTTTTAACAATACACTGACAGCTATTACCGGTAATGGTTTTTATGAGTAAAACGTCAATAACTTCATTCTTTCCCGTCGTTTTCTTTAACAGATTCGCAAGAAAAACCGAAAAACGCAAACTATTTGAGACAAATAAGATATAAGTAACACATTGGAAAAAAAAGGCAAATATAAAGGACCAATACAAACAATATCTAATAAACAAAAGAGCAATGAATGGCAAACGCACGTAAAGAAATTAGAAATTTCTACCACGGCTCCCAATACCTTCGCTTTAGAAAGAATGAAGTGTCACTTTAGAGATATAATAAAGAAAAAGGCCTTTCTGTCACATTCCATGCTTTTCTTTTGCTTTTCTTGTTTGTCGCAATGGGGAGTAGAAGCAATTTAACGTTTATTAAAAACCAAAAAGGGTATTCTTGCTTGCTTTACGACGGGCATAAATATAATTTTAGTCACATGAATAAAAATGAAACGAATAATTGGAAATGCGTAAATCGTAGTGAATGTTGCTTTGCATCAGTAACGTTGAACAAAAACAAAGATACGGTCGTGAAGGAAAGTGCTCATGTTTGCAAGTCACCGCGAACAAAATATCCGAGATATTTTTATATACAACTGTAAAGAAGAAGCGTGTAAGAAGATGACGCCTATTAAGAAGATATTTGAAGATAAGTTAACAGAAATAGAGAACGACGACATAATAATGTGCTCCTATGAAGAGAAAAAAAATTCCTTGTACAGGGCAAGACACAAGTATTTAGGGCAGAAAAACACTGAATTTAATTACCTAAAAGATATCAAGGTTCCGAAAATATTGGCTGAATCTTTTTTAACTGTAGAAAATGGAAATGATGACAAAATATTGATTTTTGCCAGTAACATAAGTAAACAGTTCTTGCTAAGTATTGCGAATACAAAAAAACAATTTTTTGGTGACGGGACCTTTAAGAGAGTCCCAAAACCGTTTTATCAATTGTATAGTATACATGTTGATGTCGGCTCAAGCAGCAAAGTAACGAATGTAGTGCCCGTAATTTTCGCATTGCTGCCAGATAAAACCGAAAGGACATATCATAGACTGTTTACATTGCTGCAAGAAGAAATGGGCGTGAGGATACACAAATATAAATGTGACTTTGAATTAGCACAGGTGAACGCTTGTCGCTCGGTGTTTCCTGAATGCCAGTTAACCGGCTGTTTCTATCACTATAATAGAGCAGTCTGGAAAAAAGGCAATAAATTGAAAATTGATGCCACCGAAGACGGTCGAAACATAATACAAATGTGTGCCAATTTGCCGTTGTTACCTGCTGATGAGATTAACGATTGTTGGGTGTGCATTCTGGGGGATGTACAAATGACTCACGAACTGCTGCTGTTTAAAAAATACATGGAGAGGCAATACTCAGTTGCAGCCATGAAAAACATAGAAGCAATAATCCCATAGAAGGTTTTCATAGAAGATTAAATATCCGCATGCCGCATAAACCCACTCTTATACGCTTTCTATATCGATTAAGGAAAGAGTCGAGGTACCAAGATACGCGGATCAAAAATAATCTGTTCAGTGGAGCCAGTAGACGTCGATGTGACATCCTTTTCAATAATAGGTATCGAGAGCTTTTGATTGAGCTGTACGTGGGTGCTATAGACGCAATCACATTTTTAAAACAGGTGATTCATCTGAAATCGGGATTGCGATAAAAGGATACAATAAAAATAACAAAATGTTAAAAACAAAGGCTTAAGGATTATGTTTTAAGAAAAAAATTATTTAAGTTTGGTTTTCGTTAAGAAAAACGTGTTTGTTTATAAATATTTATCTTATTTGACTTTGATTGTTGAAAATATAATTTCATGAATAAGTACACTTTTTGTTTAATTGAACCTTTTTTTTCTGAAAAGGTATAGTCAACCAGAAGCGACGTCTTTCGGCTGATATGATGATGATGATGATGATGATAATAGTCAACCAATTTGATTCCTATGCCACTATAGAACCTTGTCGCTATAGTCACTCAGACGTCGTTTAGTAAACATGTAGAACTTAGTCACTATGACATGGTTCTATAGTGACCTATCTTTGTTTGACAATACTGGGAGGCAATTTTTGAGCCTTTTCGCAAAAAAGATTCAGTGAGAGATTTTTCCAAATTTTTTTAAGGCTCATTTTACTTAGAAAAGAAAAAGACTCAAAAGTTGATCCCTTACTCGTGTACGCGTAAATTCGTACCAGAAGCCGACATAGAATTAGGACCTGAACTATTTAGAGTATTTTGAGAGTAGTGTATTTGGCCAATGGTGTATTTCAGGATTAGTGTATTATGGGAATAGTTTGTTTTGAGCTTTCAGCGTTTATGACTTTAGGTAATCTTGGTAATAGTTATAATATAGACAAAGTCGTTTTGGTTTTAGGGTATTTTGGGACTAAGGTAAATAGACACTGGGCTATTTTGAGTTTATGTTCATATGACCATAGGTGTTAAATGAAAATCAGTTGTATTGTGTAATAGTGTAATTTGAGACTGGGTTCTTTTGAACCGGAAGGTGTAAAACTTGTTAAACTAAAGAATTTTGAGTCTCCTTGATTCCTACTTTATTTACAATGATAATTCAAAACAGCGACAATTTATTAGTATTCACCCTTCATACAATATTCGGAGCCATTTTTTATATCGTTTAACACCAAAATTTCAATAACACTTGACATATTGCACACTAAGTTCCGTCTGGCCTACAAATCTTGCCGTCCCTAATTAGCTTGTTAAGTGCCAAAACCAATTGGAACTGTGCCCGTCCTAGAGCAATTAAAGTGTACAGTAACGACCACATTATTTCTTTTTTTTTTAATACGAAACGCTCTAAATTTACAAATATCGTTTTTAATAATTATTTTCATGGGCGTGAAAGAGGCAATTGCAGGCTGAGTAATTATAATACGAAGCCTGCACTTGCCATTCCGGCCTAGACTAATATAGTGCTTTTCTCAAAAATTGGGAAAATTAGACAAAATTTGAATCAAGGATTGTAAAAAAAACGAAACCAACGAAACGGAAGACCAGCGCCGGCTGTAATGCCGGCACTATGCTGAGTTGGGTCCATTTCGTGACACGACTGTTTTTGTATTCTGTCCCATTATTATGTACTTGTCTGTCATGAATAAATGTTTGAATCTGAATCTGAATCTAAAACCGATTTTATTTAATACCTTTATAAAAAATGATAAAACTATTACCGCTAATAAAAGAATACCTATATTCTAATTAGAGGTGTTGTTGTCATTCCGCTTTTATATATACCTCTATGTATAGACTATTTTCGATATTAAATACCGCTATTCATTGCACTTGAAAGGTAAGATGTCAATTAAACATTATTACTAAAATGCAACAAATAGGTGCAAATACCTACTTTTACAATACGCCAGTTTGCAGAAACAAATAATCGAGTATGTTGACACTGACAGCTATTACCGGTAATGGTTTTTATGAGTAAAACGTCAATAACTTCATTCTTTCCCGTCGTTTTCTTTAACAGATTCGCAAGAAAAACCAAAAAACTCAAACTATTTAAGACAGATAAGATATAAGTAACACGTTGGAAAAAAAGGCAAATATAAAGGACCAATACAAACAATACCTAATAAACAAAAGAGCCATGAATGGCAAAAGCACGTAAAGAATGTAGGAATTTCTACCACGGCTCCCAATAGTAGATTGTTAACCAAGAGTTGAAAGTGACCCATTTCACCCGAGATATTTTTAACCGACTTCCCGACGACCGATCTCCTTTTCTATGTTTGTCTCCTAACTAGTCTGAACAATATTCCGAAGTCAAACTTATGTTTGTCCCCTAACTAGTCTGAACAACATTCCGAAGTCAAACTTTCTGCTTTCGACCATTCCATCCACAATCAGTCGTTGCCCAGACTATGTACAAATCAACTTCTTTTCAATAACGAAGTCTCTTTGTCTATTGTTTTTGTCATGATTCAACTTCCGTGCAAAATGTTTTTTGTTTTCAATAATAAATAACTTTTCAAATTAAGATAATAATTAGGTAAAACACTTGAGAATCAATAATAAGGAGTCAAAGTTGCACCTCGTCCTTAGGTAGTACCCACCGCTACCCTTCGCGTGAACCTGCTAAACGGTGAAACAAAACTGGCAACCATACTGTCTTCTCGAAGAGCTCACGGTTTGAAATAATTGTCATACGATAAATAATATTTAAATTATTAAGAAATTTGCGGAACTATCTGTGGAAGAAATACGTTGTGAGGGGTCAGCCCAGCCCTATGGTCCCCTAAAGCGTCGACGATATTTGAATGCTAGCAATACAATGAGATAGGCCGCCAGCGTTATGGGCATCGATGCAGACGGAACTGCTGGACGAGGTCTTCTTTTTATGACTTTAATTTGTATTTTGATTTAGTTTTTAGTTAATTTGGTTTTAATTGTTTTTTTATGTGATTGCTTTATTAAATATAATTGCTTCAATGTACAAAATCGAAAAACGAAAAATTCTATTCTGTGGAAGTAGATTAAATTTAGACGACATTCAGTAAATGCAACAACTTTAGGTGAAAACCATTACCTTATTATACCTTTTCTACAATAGGAGACTAGAATTGTCTCTGTAGACTAAATAGTTTCCGAGATTAAACCCTTTCAAAGTTAATAATTTTTTTGAACTTAGTATACTTTGAAAGGCTTTATCGCGGAAACTATTGGGTCTATATAGAGATAATTTTAGACTCTTATTGTATACAGCGCTAGGTATGGCAACCGGGTACATACATCGGTTAGTAGTATAGGTGACACGACCGTACGTCATCACGGCTATCGTTGGTTCTCAAACTTTCCCCATTATTCATAAACGTCTATCAAACCTATATTAGTTAACTGGCCGCTAAAGTTCGTTTGTCCTTATATGTTACTTTGACACATGTGCTTGTGAGACAGTGACAACAGACATTTTAGTTAGCAGAGGTTTGTTAAGTTTTATGAATAAGGGGGTTTGTATTTTGGGGAAAATAATTGTCTTACTTACAAACCTGATATAAATTATATTAACAATGAAAAAAAAAATTACCTGTTCTACCTTCAACTACAATTCTATTTTCGCAGACAAATAATATTGTATACGACACCTAGTATATTTTACCTGAATCAACAAGCGCCAACACAGTTAAAAACTGACCATTCGTGCCCTTTCACTGCACTTTCTGCGTATTGTAATGAATAAGGATTCATTACAATACGCAGAAAGTGCATGAACATTATAATCCTGCCTTTAACACTTCTACTCTTATAGTTCCAAATATAACAGCCTACCATTTGAAATCTGGCCTACATTCACACTTATAAGCAACGGCAACGCAAAAAAGTTTGGCAATTACTGCTTACACTGACACCGACCGAGAGCGAAATATGCAATTCAGTACATCCGAGCGAAATCGCGGTTAACGTCAAAGTGGCGGTTGTCTGTGTATGTCTTGCCAGCGGCGTATTATGATACTCCCTGACATCCATGTATTCTTTCAGTATTTTATTAAATTATTACGTACATTCACGTTTAACTTGACCTATTTTGTGTTTAAACAAGTAAATGCCAATTGTAATGAGTAAATAATAATATTTTATTATATAATTTATTCTGCACGATAACGGTAGATTTTTTTTCCTTAATTATTTGTTTTGTTATTTGTTACTATAAAGTGGCAACTCGACCTCGTGTCACGATCCTGAGCCTGTACTCCGAACTTCGTATCGTGACGTCCCTTTCAATCTCGCGTTATAAACTATATGAGTGAAGGGGACGGCACAATACGAAGCTCTGAGTAGTCCCGCTGATTGACAGACCTTGTTTTCTTAGACCATGGAAGGTATTATCAGCAACTAGTCCATTAGGGTTACAATCGATTTTTCGATTTTTGACAAAGTTGCGTTCGGCGCTCGACGTCACAAACTTGGTTTATTCATTGGGCCAACATCATAAAAAGAACAAACACCCATGATTAACAAGATTAAAGACCCTGATTTGACGCAAGCTCTGAATGTATAAATTTACTGGATTAGTTGTCAAAAACACACCAAGCCCTGACTTCGGAATTTTCAACGAAACACTGGTCGAATAAGAATTCTACCAATAGAGACGGCAATATAATAAGAACAACCTCAACAGTCGGCAGATGGACAATCCCATCTCAATGAGGAAAAACATCAACACAGGACAAATTTGAGAGAAACTTGTGGACAAGAACACCGCATTGAATGGCTTCGAGCAACCACATACATGAAAAAAAAGAGTTATAGTTGCTGGGCTTTAATGACTCTTTTCTGAATAGCAGGGGTATTTTTTTTTCATAATTGTATTCGAACCAATTTTTAAAGAGGATCAAATGTCTGTATGGAAGTGCGACCAACTTGATACAATTAGAACAACAAAAAGACAAAAATGAAAGTGAAAGTACATACAGCGTACTTGCCGAGACCTGAAAACGTCCCATACTTATAATACCGTTGTATGGAAAAACAATTTATAGTTTATGGAAACAGAAGAATACTGATAGTAGTTTTTAATTAAATTTTAGCCAATTATTTGTTTTAGCTAATTTTTCGAATTTTCCAAGTAGGTATCATATCCTTTTAGTGCCCGGCCCGACACTCCGCGCCCATCGGCTGGACGGGTTGCCGGATCGGGCATTATCGAGACTGTGGTATTAGTATAGTTTTTTTAATTTATTTATGTTCTTGTTTTCTGTTATTTTTTTTATTTTTTTTTACGCTTGTTTTTCTTGTTTTTTTTCTTTTCTTTTTTCTGTTCTTTTAATTGTAGTTATAGCTTCTTGTGTATACTTTATCTTTGTTTAATTATGGTATTCATTATTTCATTTTTAGTTTATTTTTATTTAAATGTGTTACTTTCTGGGAAATCACTTAATGGTTCTGTCGGAAGATCAGCGCTGGTAATCGCGCCAGCACTACGCTGAGACAGAACCATTTCGTGCAATACCTGCTTCTTCTGTTTTTATTTATTTTCTTGTTTTTCTTGTGTTTTTTTTGCACGAATAAATATTTCTGATTTCTGATTTCTTTTATTATTTACCAATTTGATCCTATTTATTATAATTTTATTGTTTTGTGATAATTTGATGGGCTCTATACAAAGTGACATTCGAGCTCTTAAAATTCCAGCCAGCCACAAGCCGTAACCTAGTGTTGCTATGCATGTGCTTGTTATTCCCCTCAAATCTCTCTAGACCAAAAGGGCGTCGTTTAGGGTGAACGTAATAGGAATAAGCTTACCCTCTAGCATCTTGCCTCCAATAGGGCGCGTACAGCCCACTAAAGGCAGGTACAAACACAACGCTACCGTTTTCTGATGCGTTCTCAGCGAGCTCCTGAGAATCCTTTGCATTCTCCAATAACCCGATGTTATCCTTCAACCATCCCAATGCAGCGCCAGCTATGGCAACCTGAAAATCGATTTCCAGAAAAATTAATATAAACCAACTGTTTTTTTTTTCATAATCTCATCATCATCCTTCTAGCGTAGCCAGTAGTCGCTGAAGGATGCCCGGGGTCTGCTACTTAATCCCAAGATTTGGCGTAGGCACTAGGTTTTACCCTAGCGACTGCCATCTGACCTTCCAACGCAAGGGGAACCCAGGCTTTATTAGAATTAGGCTAGTCAAGTGAGTGGGCAACTTGACTTTTAGAAGTTCTCAAGCCGCCCGAAGGCCTCTTGAACTGAAAACGAACGAAATTCGAATATCTCCCTCTCTGCCGCACTAATTAGCAAGTGCGACAGAGAGGGAGATATTAGAACTTCGTTCGTTTTCGGTTCGCGGTAGCCCCTCTGAAATATTATTAGAATGGTGGTTTTTTAAAGTTGAAATCATAAAGGCCTGTCGCCACATTGCCGCCAGCTGGTGACTTACTGGTTAAAACCAAGCGGGTGACTGCGGAACACCAAATATGATCCCACATTCATGAGATAAAAGATCTTTAATCTTGTTAATTAATTAAAAATAACTAACCGAACCTTCGAGTGCATAAACAGGCGGGTTTTTGCTACCCAACTGAAAAGCAACTGTAGTCAGTAAACCTCTACTGGAATTCACACGGATATCACCCGTATTGTAAAGGACAAAACAGCCAGTGCCGTATGTGGCCTTCGCTTGACCCCTCTGCAGGCACATTTGACCTACTAGAGCGGACTGCTGATCGCCTAGGCAGCCCGATATTGGAATGTCTTTGAGTGGGCCGTCAGAGACGTAACCATATACCTGAAATTACAACATAAATACGGCTTAACTACAGTCAAGAGCAAAAATAAAGGGTACACTTTCTATGTTAATTCAATACAAAGTGTACCAATTATTTTTGCTCTTGAGTGTAAACGATACATATTTTAAAAGTCCCCAGCCAAATGTATCTATCATTGTATTCGCCAATAATTAGGGTTTCAATGTAATAGCAAATATGTAACACAACGATCTATTTGTAAAGCCGTTAATATCAGGTATTTTTGAGCAGATTGCACGGAATCGGCGAACAGAAACTCTGGTGTTTCCATAGCAATAATATCGTTCATTCATGAAGATACGCCTTGATTCAGTGCAACGCAAATGGCCCTGGTGTCCAGAAAGATGATACTTTGTAACGCGTTTAAAGTGGCAGTGATCCGCACATATATCTTCGTGTCGTGTTTCAACGCGCTTATCTCCGGTTTCATTGGGTAAATTGGTAGATTATTACGAAAAGGATGTGCCTCAGTGCATAGACATTTACAGTATCTGTGGGCTGGTAATGGACTTATAAAACGTGACCGGCATATGTCATGTCTTTTTCTATTCCAATATTAATAATATAAGGTACATGAAACAGGGATAAGTATGAAGTACGTCAGATCTTGGATCTTAAAGCCCCTGTTTATATCTTACCTCTGAACTGGATTTGATTTCCGGCAAGACGGGACTAGCGATTTCAAAAAACTTCAGCAATAAAGGGTCCCACTTCAGGTTTTCGATGTTCATAAGCATTGTCCGTGATGCGTTCGTCACATCAGTTACATGTTTCCCACCATTAGGCCCACCTACAAAATAAATAAGTACGAAATGGAAGATTGTAATAATCTCTGATTATAATTATTGGCAATTCTAACCACGAGGACGCGACTCACTGCTGAGGGGCTACACCGAACCTCGTATCGTGCCGTCCTTCTCTGTCATATAGTGAATAAGTCGAGAGTGAAAGGGACGGCACGATACGAAGTTCGGAGTACAGGCTCTGGTTGCGACACAGCTGCGGACCGGAGCGTAGAGTACAGTACTTTTCTCGCACGAGCGCGGGTTAGTAGTAGCCATAGCTGTAGTTGTGAACTCATAGCTCCTGCGCTGCGCTGACGCACACATAGAAAATATGCATGTATATCTCAACAACGACCATGGCTCGCCCGTAGATAAAAGTATGTACTGTTAGTATGTAGGTTAGCGACGCCACAAACGCTGCGCAACGCGAGCGGGACGTTATCACATATTCTAGTGCGCAGCGTCCCGCTTGCGTCGCGCATTATAGTCAAGGAAAATTAAGGTCGGTTAGGATGGCGAAATGGAAATAATTTATAATAGCAAAGTTTTCCTGCGTAACGGGTATATCATAATGCTAGTAATGACGTCGACATATAATCGCGCAAAATTTAAGTCATTTAGAGGTACAAATTAAAAAATTAATGAAAATTCTGAAAAATTGGCAATAAAATAATAGTTATTTTCATTATTTTAATACATTATTATGTGATTAGTATCATTATGATAAACGGGAAAAAAAGTAACGAATGTTATATTTATATCTAGTTAAGACACCGGCGTTTCATTAATTTACCATATTTACGCGCCTAAAAGTAGTAGAAAGTGCAAATCAACATTGTTAAAAAACCTTGGTATGTTTACAAAAATAATAATTATTATTATTTTTATATAAAAAACCGGCCAAGGGCGAGTTGGACTCGCGCACGAAGGGTTCCGTACTAGTATCTATAAAACAGCAAAAATAACTTAACCAAAATTACAGTTAAATCAACCTATCTCAAAAACTATAAGAGATACTTTGATCAAACCAAAAATCGTTGAAAGAGTTAATTAGCATGCATCACCTCTATTTTTTTTAGAATTTTATACCCCGTAGTTATAAAAATAGAGGGGGGGGGACATACTTTTTACGACTTTGAGAGCTGATATCTCAAAAACCGTTCACTTTAAGAAAAATGTTTTTTAGAAAACTTTATATCATTTTAAAAGACCTTTCCATTGATACCCCACACGGGTATGTACATCGAAAAAAAAATTTTCATCCCTCAGTTACATGTATGGGGGGCCCCACCCCCAATTCTTTTTTTTACTATTTAGTGTCATAATTTTGTAGCGGTTCATACAACACATATTCCCATCAAATTTCATCACTGTAGTACTTATAGTTTCCGAGTAAATCGGCTGTGACAGACGGACAGACGGACAGACGGACAGACGGACAGACGGACATGACGAAACTATAAGGGTTCCGTTTTTGCCATTTTGGCTACGGAACCCTAAAAACGGCGTTTATTTGACAATGTTTGTTTGAAAGTTTGCCGGATTCATGAATATAGTATCTTAGAATATGTATTTTTGAAGGTAAAAAAAAGCATAAATTAACGTTTTGCAGAACCGTAATTTTCCTGGACTATTATGTGTGACGCTGACGAAGCCTTAAAATTAAAACATTAACGGCGATATAGCCTAACATATAACTTATAACATATCAGATAAGATAAAACTATATTAACTGACTAAGAACCGGCTAAGCTGCCAATCGCATTAAATGTATTATATGTGTAAGTGTCCTTGGGCGTGTTCTATCGCGTGTATAATAGGTTGTGCTCCGAAGAACTGTTCGATATACGGTTTCAGTGGAATTCCTCCCTCGAACGCTCCGGTTGTGTAATGAGCTCCCTGCCTAAGTTTTCCCGAGGGACTACAGAATGGGGTTCTTCAAGAAAGGAGTGTCAAAAAAATTGTAAAGGGTCGGCAACGCACATTTGACACTCCTGGATTTGCACGCTTGTTTGCCACCGCCGTGGTATAAAAAAAAGTGTAGGCCTGTCTGTTATCTGTTCAAGCTTAAAGGTCCTTATCAGTTTAAAATCGCTCACCTAAGGCCTAAGTACATTTTCTGTTTGAATTGACACATATCTTGACATTTTCTTAATAGTTAGGGAGGCGAATAGGGGGATTTTCGGTAATACTCGAGCGTGGCAGTTTAAGATATGAGAGATACCTTAGACCTAATAGAACAACCTTGTAAAGTATTTAGCTCTATATGTAGTGACGCGCGCCTAGGATAGACGATCAGATTAGTAAAAAAAAATCGATAGTCTGAAATACTCGAGCGCGTCAGATTAAGATATTGGGGGTTGATTTTAGTGTTTTAAGACTAAATTTAACTAATCTGACGATAAGTCCTTGACGCCGCCGAGTAATAGGGTCGCGAACTTGTAAAAAAAAAACGTTAATCCGGCATTCTCGAGCGCGATTTTTATTTTATTTATTTTGAAGAATATAATGTAAAACTTACTAAAAATACAAAATCTGCCGGTTTCCGCATGACCGGAAGTGTGGAGGAGCCATTTCGTCTTCCGAAAAACGCGTCGCGGCATATAAGTCGCGAACGATACATTTTACAAAAAAAAGTTTAAATAAACAAAAAAGGTAATTTTATTTTACACAAAAAAGGTCTCTTTACATTTTTGTCCAAAGTTAAAACTTTTTGACTTGAAGCATCATAAAAACTCAAACTCCCGGTTTTTTGAGTATATCTCGAAGACTGAGGGTGTTAAAAAAATTTGATATGAAATAACGATGATTAAATTATGTGACTTTTATTATATCTCAAAATTTTATTTTTCTAAAGCTTCTCGACAATTTTCGTGGACTCGGAAAAAGTTACGCGTATCTGCGTAGTTGCGCGTTACAAAAGTATTATTAACATGTACAGTTTCATGTATGTATATTATTCAATAGCCTGTTGATCCTCAAATTGTTTTTTGGACGTACCGTAAACCGTAAGCAAAACGAAGTGAAGAATTGAAGTAAATGTAAAGGTCATACATAACAATACAATTATAATACAATTTTTATATCATTTCATTTTTTTATACAATAAACTAGCTTTTGCCCGCGGCTTCGCCCGCGTACTAAGAGTAATTTTTAACCATCTACAAAAAAGGAGGTTCTCAGTTTGACCTGCATGTAGATATGTATTGGATGTCATTTTCGTAATCGGCATCCCGAGGAACCACAAAGATGAAACCCATATCGATTTTTAAGAAAAATAAATGTCTGCCATTTTTGATTTGAAACTGGATGTCATTTTCGTAATCGGCACCCAGAGCAACCTCGAAGATGACACCCAAATTGATAATTAAGAAAAATAAATCTCCGCCATCTTTGATTAGAAAATGCATGCCATTTTCGTAATCGGCTCAAACTTGGAACCCTCTTTTCACCCCTTAAAGGGAGCAATTTCGAAAAACGCTGAAACATGTTTTGTTGTATTTAAACAAAGAGTCTATGTACGAAATTTTAAATCTCTCACTTCAAAAAATATTTGCTCCCCGTACAAACTGGGAGCTCCCTTTTGAACCCTTTAGGGGAGCAATTTCGAAAAACGCTTAAATATGTTTTGTTGTATTTAAACATAGAGTCTATGTACGAAGTTTTGAATCTCTCACTTCAAAAAAGATTTGCTCCCCGTACAAACTGGGAGCCCCCTTTTGAACCCTTTAGTGGAGCAATTTAGAAAAACGCTGAAATACGCCATTAATATATTTAAACACATACTCTATATACAAAGTTTCATGTCTCTCGCTTTAATAAATACGGGTTTTCATACAAACTTTGGACCCCCGTTTCACCCCTTTAGGGGGTGAATTTTGTAAAATCCTTGTCAGTCAGTCAGTCTGTCAGTTTCTTCTTTTATATATTTAGATAATACAAATCGCACTACATTACATCTACATTTCATCATCATCATCATCATCATCATTTCAGCCGAAAGACGTCCACTGCTGAACATAGGCCTCCCCCAAGGCTCGCCATTTAGACCGGTCCTGTGCCGTTCGTTTCCACCGGATTCCCGCGACCTTCACCAGGTCATCACTCCACCTTGTCGGAGGCCTACCGACAGCTCGTCTTCCGGTGCGTGGACGCCACTCAAGCAGTTTCTGGCCCCACATTTACGTTGGTTGTATCTATCGCTTTATTGTCATTCTTAAATTCCCCGTTTTATCAAGGAGAAAGAAAGGAAAAGAAGAACCAAAAAACCTTTTTCGGTCAGATTAAGAGAACCCACCAACATTTTTGTCAGATTAAGAAAATATGCTTTCAGGATACCGAGATAAACCTCCCCTATGAAAATCTGATGCGCTCGAGTATTTCAAAAAAACTTTATTTTTTTGCATTTTCAAAAATTCATCGTAACTTATCGTCACGCCGAAATCGTCAGTTTTTTTAAAGGGAGCTTCCTTGGGGCCTACTTAACACCCCTTCTGAAAATCTGACGCGCTCGAGTAAATTTTTTTTTTTTGCATTTTTGACTACTTTATATTCCTACCCCCACCACGCAAACCGGCAGATTAGTATACCGTTGTTATCAGAGGCACTTGGGGCATACGTAGTATGAATATCTGACGCGCTCGAGAATGCCCAAGTAACTGTTTTTTTTAACGTTTTTGAAACACCGTACACGCCAAACCCACCGCTAAAATGGTTTTTACCATACGAGCTTTTCTTTTCGAAATTATTTTATCTTTCGATTTTGATAGGTCTCGACGGCGCCGTTGAATTACGCCATTTAGCTACCTCGCCTCCCTAACCATAATGTTACTATCTAGAACAGGACTACTGCGACCTAATGTCATAAATTTTAAATATATTTTTTGGATTTTTCATTAAGAAATATCGTTTCAAACACCACTCCAAATCGACCATTTTCAAAGTAATTTTTTTATATATTCCGCTTCCTTCTACTACACACAATAAAATCAAAAAACCGGCCAAGTGCGTGTCGGACCACGCACAATGAAGGGTTCCGTACCAACACCTACTAGTTCACATTTAAAATCATTATCCAATACACTGAATCTAAAAAACACACACTTTCTATGACTTTGACAGCTAATATCTCACCAACGGTTCACTTAAATGGACAAGTTTTTAGAAATCTCCATATCATTTTTAAAGGCCTGTCCATTGATACCTCACACGACTATGTCCGTTGAATTATTTTTTTTCATCCACCGCACCGGTTACATTTATGGGGTCCCCTCCCTAATTTAATATTTTTTTTTGTAATTTCACATCACTTCTATGAAGCGGTTCATAGAATACACCTTCCTACCAAATTTCATAATTGTAGTGCTTATAGTCTCCGAGTAAATCGTCTGTGACATACGGACGGACGGACAGACATGACGAATGTATAAGGGTTCCGTTTTTGCCATTTTGGCTACGGAACCCTAAAAATGCCGTGCTACTAAATCATCCTTGTTAACCTTTATAATTACACACATGCAATAAACGATTTGTATTTGTTACTATCTAAAACTTAAATGAAATCATAGTATCTTTTAATGACTTTATTAGTATTACCTATACTTTTGTCATAATTTGAAATTAAAACATTTTAAAACCTGTAAGGCCTCTTAAACCGCTGAAAATTAAATTTGGCATGGAAATATTTTGAATTTCGGGGAAGGACATATGAAAACTGTATAACAGGAAGCAATCCCGAAGCGGGTGAAATGGGAATCTGATATTTGTATGGAGGTACGGTATAAACTATTAAGGAATAATCCAATAACTTCACTTGATGATTTGAAACGTTTCACACTTGGAGGTCGCATTTTGAAGCAAAAGCCTTATTGCAGTTGCATCATTCAAGTAATAGTTAATACTAAGTATTACTTGACACGATTAGGTGTATGCATAGTGAGACATGATGATGATGAGTTCCTGTTACCCCTCATTAGACATACCAGTTAAATTCCAGATAATCCATGTATCCACAGTACCAAAACAGCATGTTCCGTCCTTCGTTGCTTGTTTCACAGCATCCACATTGTCAATAAGCCATCTCAATTTCACAGCGCTGAAGTATGGAGATAACGGCAAACCACAAAGCGGCTAGAATAAGGATCCCAATTGTTACGGAACACATTTTCATAGTGAGGCCTGCCCGGCAAGCAAGAGGGGCATTATTTGACGACCGGTTTAGCCTAGTGGGTAGTGCACCTGCCTGTGAAGCTGACGGTCCTGGGTTCGAATCCCGGTCAGGGCAAATATTTGTGTGATGAGCATGAATATTTGTTTCTGAGTCTTGGATGTTTTCTATGTTTTTAAGTATTTATATCTATTAAATATATCGTCGTCTAATACCCATAACACAAGCCTTCTTGAGTTTACTGTGGGGCTAGTTCGATTTGTGTAAGATTGTCCTCTAATATTTATATTTATATTATAACCTAAACTCGGTCAATTGTGAAATGAATCCCCCCTCTCCGCCTTGGTGATATTTGGTGTGGTTCT
Source organism: Epiblema foenella (assembly GCA_963556455.1). Lineage (NCBI taxonomy): Eukaryota > Metazoa > Arthropoda > Insecta > Lepidoptera > Tortricidae > Epiblema > Epiblema foenella. The sequence goes on from OY747095.1 coordinate 42,305,087, forward strand.
AGGCGACACCCCTCCCCCATGAGACCACAAGTGTATTTTTTTGAATTTATGCTTCATTTAAATTTTTAAGCCAATGATATTGTACTGTATTGGTTGATCTTGTGTTTATTTGTGTTATGCAAAGATAGACTGGCTATTTTTTGACGTGCGAAATGAAGATTTATAATTTCCTACATGAGCAAATATTATTTCACCGTTTTGTAGGTACAGTAAAAAAATACATGTGAGGTTACCATGTACCCCCCTCCCCCAACGTGATCAGTGGTTAGGTTTTCTTAAGCCCCCCCAATCACCCCCCACGCAATCGTAGTTCAATACAATAACAATGTATTGACATTTGGAGGCTTGTTATCTTAAGATGTTTGATTAATTGAGCAAGTGCTAGAACAATATTAACAGCCAAGCATGAACTGTGTAGGAAGTAATCTTGCACTTTGTACCTAAATAACGTGAACTTTAGATTTTACTTGAAATAGTTCCAGAATTATTCATTTAGTACTTACACGGTCACAACAAGCCTATCATGGATTAAGTCCTCCAGGAGGTTATCTACAATGTATTTTTTCTAATTAGAGCAGCTACTAAATAAAATGATAGGTTATCTTTCTGTGACCTCTCTGTGATAATTATGTTAAAGACATGAAAGCAAGCAGTGTTACCTTAAGATAGTTCTGATTCCTAGTTTTGTTAGGGACAGTATCCAGGAGCTTGTCTATAGTGGCAGTTGTTCTCATGTCAAGCCATACTATAGCATTGTACAATGGTTTGCCAGTGTTCCGATCCCAGACTATTGTAGTCTCTCGCTGGTTTGTCACTCCAACAGCTATAATGTCCTGGAAACATAGAACGGGAAGATTGGAAGGAGCAAATGTGGGAGCGCCGCCGGGACAATAACCTCGAGCTCAAACTCTGGGGAAATGGGCTGAATGATCCTGAACAAAGATCGACAGCCCGCCTGTTTCCGGCCAGGTGTCCCTACACTACATCTACATCTACCTGGAAGCGTAGACATGAATTACAGTAATTCTACAACCAATTGAACTGCTCCGACAATTACTGTGACGTCTCTATTGTCGGAGTTTGTGTTCGATAGTAGTTCCCGGACTATTAAAAAATAACTAAAAATATCATCAAACTAAACAGAATATGAAACATGGGGTCACAGTAATAAGGCGACCGGTATAGCCTAGTGGGTAGTGCACCTGCCTGTGAAGCTGACGGTCCTGGGTTCGAATCCTGGTCAGGGCAAATATTTGTGTGATTGTTTCTGAGTCTTGGATGTTTCCTATGTATTTAAGTATTTATATCTATTAGATATATCGTCGTCTAGTACCCATAACACAAGCCTTCTTGAGCTTACTGTGGGGCTAGTTCGATTTGTGTAAGATTGTCCTCTAATATTTATTTATTTATTTATTTTAAGGGTAGAAAGGCTCGTAAAATGACTATTTCGCTTAGCAAGTTAGATTTATTTTAAGTGTCGGGCATCAAAAAATGATCTTAGATGGTTTCAAACCAGATAATGAAACCTAGGCCAAGAACTTCCTGCATGAGGCTGCTCAGTAATTGTAGACATGCCTCATCCAAGGCACATCCACACTGGCTACAATGAGATAGCAACCTACACCTTTTGCCTCTGGCTGCAATTGCAAGCCCAGTGTTAATCTAATATTTGATTGTGATGTCGCAGCTGAAACCGTTGTCCACTTTTTTGAAGCTGTAGATAGATAATAGAGCTGCAGATAGGTGGGCTAATGTAGCCACCAAGTGGGTGCCACATGATGGACGACGCAGACGGGGCAGGCCCAGACGGAGATGGCGGGATGATCTGGATGCATTTGCCAAGAATTGGGAGGAAGAAGCGCTCAATAGGGAGACCTGGAAAACATGGGGAGAGGCCTTTGCCCAGCAGTGAGATAGCCAATAGGCTATAAAGTAAGCAAGATAGATAATAATTGATAGCATACCTTTGCTGTTCCGCCCATAGCTTCCAATTTCTCAATGGCTTTCTCGACGCATGTCGTCACAACTTCGAGTATGGCCATAGGATCTTGCTCCACCCACCCCTCTTGTGGGAAATGCTGATCCAAAGACTTCTGATGCAACGCGACGACCTCCGAAGAGTTCGCTTTGAAGATAATAAATCTTGCGCTAGAGGTGCCCTCGTCAATGGCGCCGACGAGAGGTCCAAATTTTCCGTATTCAGTCATTTTCAACGCAGTAGTGAGTCGAATAAGTGTTACGATACTAAATGGACTAATTAAACTTTTTATGATATAATTATCCTTATCTAAGTCGACGCCAGGCTTATCACAATCCACAACAATAAATTCTTACCTACAAGGTTTAACACATATGTTAAAATTAATATTAACAAGCTCCTAACTGACAGGCTTATTAATCAAGAACTCTACTGTATTTTATTCTACAACAAAAAGCACGAAAGAAATCAACATTAACAATCATTACAAGGAACAAAGATAAGATAAGGGAGCCCAAATTCAAACCAAAATAGAAAAAATTACGAAGGCAAGTCAACATCGAGCCACTACACTTCCACAGACTATATAGAAAAAATAGTGGCAAAAATAGTTAATAACATAATGTACAGCCAAGGAATGCGCGGCCTGATAATTACAAGTTTAGAGTCTGGCAAGTGAAGGATGAGAACGAGTTTTTTATGGAACTGTTTATATGACAACACAACCTGTTTTGTCAAACGTCATTGTACTATGAAATATCATTTTGATACTTACGTTTATCCTATAAATTTACACGTCGCTACTCATTACTCATACTCATACTCATCATCATCTAATACGAGTATAAAAAAAAATTACGCGCGGACTTATGTCAGGTTAACTTGATATTTTTATTTGGCCTGAAATTTGATATGGAGATCTATTATAACACGAGTTTACATTTAGGATATTTTTTAACTCATTAATCGGGATCAAGTTCACATATGTCATGCGGACGAAGTCGCAGAACACAGATAGTTTATAACATTAGTTTGTATCGTAATTAACTATGTACAGGTAAGTGGATAAATTCGGTTTCAATTTTAAATACATTACAAGCGGCAAGACTGCTTTTCGTGTTACACGCCAGGGATACCACAACCTGAATTTTTGAATTTGCCGCGTTTTTACATTCTCATCTTTAATTAGCCACTAACATTAAGTGTAGATTCTTCAGAATCAGCATTAGGTCCAGTACTATTGCAGTCAGATCAGCCAATAGCTTATGCTTCCAAGACTTTAACAGAGTGCCAACAAAGATACAAATAATTGTTTATGTTTACTATATTTATGGTCACAGGGTTAAAGTAGAGACTGACCTCGACTGAATAATTTTGACCCGGGGTCTGAAGAATTGGTCTTGTTATCTGATTCATCTTTAAGTGAGGCGTCATATAAAACTGTTGGATCATATAAACAGTCAGAGGATACTTGTGAGGACAGCAGTTCAATTGATAGTATTCATGTTGATTCTGATGTTTAAAATTATAATCAAGGTATGGAAACCTACAATTCTAGGTCTGGTAGAAAAATTAAAAAACCTAAAAGATATGAATAAATTACTTAAGGAGAATGATGTTATGGTGTATGTCAACCTTAATTCATTATTAGTTTTAAGTATTATTTTTGATACTGGCGACCCACCAGAAAAAGGGACGAGGTAATTTCAAACCAAGCTTCTTATAAGAGACTACTGTAAAAGGCTAATAATAAAAGGAATCAGCTTCATCAGCTTTTAAATTAATGAACAACACAACACACACGTGATGTCCTCTCAAATCGGCTATGATGGAAAGGCATCCTAAAGTTTCATTTGTTTTTAACTTTCATCGCAGAGAGCGCCATTTGTAAGTGAGGTTAACTTAACTAACTAGAGAAACACTACTACTGAGAAGACAACATATTTTCAATAATCGACATGTTAAACTAGTGATAAAATGAATACATTTGTCTGATAATTTAAGCGACAACAACTTCCTTGGATCCCGTAACATATTAAACCAGTAGCAGGCGGGAAACGGGAGAGGGCTAAGAGCTACATTTTGATATATTTCGGCCATTAAACGACACCGTAAAATCTATCGCGCTAACTGAGGGGCTAAGATGATCTCTTATATGTAGGACATATAGCATTCATGCCTTACTGTCAAGTATGGAAGTGCGAGAGGGACGAATGCTATATGCCCGACATATAAGCGATCGTCTTAGCCCCTCTGGGCTGGTAACAATATCTCGCGAACCTCGCTACATTCAATAGAACATGACCCGACCGAACCGCGGTTATGAGAACATGTTCACCCGTCTGTTACTACTATTTGAGTCTGACTTCCTTACCGACAGTACCCGCCTGAATGGGTCGGATAATATCATGCTCGTTCATTACTGGACACTACTACAAGATTAAGTTATCTGTGGCGTGTTGAAGTGACAAAGTGAGACATTGGAAATAAAGGGCGGGAAAGGTGAAATGAAAAGGCGGTTTTATTCAATTTAATTTTAATAGGTAATGATGATTCCAGCTACTCAGTAAAAGTACAATATATAATTTAAGCTGTTTAGTCGGAGATATTCAAAATAATTTTAGTAATAACCAATACCTACACTTTAGCCGTTTTTTTTAAATATTAAAGGAGCATTTTGATAACATAGATCATTAATATCTTATTAAAAGTTTAATTTCTTTAGGGTTTCCAGGGCACGTATTGTTTTGGTTGTTTAATTTTCTTAACGATCGGTATCTATTTGACTTTAAAACCAGGACTACGTTGACTGGTTCTCAAGTTTCTAGTAAGGGTACTCCTCAAGGTTTCGTTTTATCTTCTCTTATATTTGTTTTAAGTTTGATATGCTTTATGAAACAGATTCCGTCTTCTGTTAAGCATTTATTTTTTGCTGATGATCTTGTTTTATATGTGAACTGTAATGATGTTAAAAGTGGTGAATCTATCATGATTTGTTGTCTGCGTAATGTTTACAATTTACTAACATTTTCATTGAAACTTAAGGTCAATGTGTCCAAAAGTCTGTAATTATTTTCTCTCAAAATGGTTTAAGTACATCAGCCTCGAGTTTTATATAATACGGATATTATAATATTATTCCTGATCAGTCTTTTGCTAGATATGTTGGTATCTTTCTTGATTATGACCTGTCCTGGAAAACTCATATTGATACAATTTGTAAAAGAGCTGAATTAGGGCTAAATATTTTGAAGTCATTGACTGGTGTTAAATAGGGTGCAGACCCAAAATTCTTAAAAGGATATATATTGGGACATTTCGATTACGGTTTTATGTTTTTTGAATATGCGATGCGAGTTATTCTCTCGTGAGATAACTAAATATTATTCAAAACAGAGCGTGTACGTATCTACTGCAATCAATGCATTGGAAATTGAGGCTGGCATAGTCCCTTTATTTATACGAAGGCTAGCTGTATAACATACAAATATTGTCCGAGACAACGAAGTGATATCTAGATATGTATAAAACTTTGATATTCCAAATTACGATTTAATTCCGTTACCAAAATCTTCTTTGAGTGATTCTATAACATATTTGAACTTTGAATTCGAAGATACGGGGTCTTGGTCTGCTCTACTTCCTTGTGTCGAATATAATTTTCATCACCTAATGCAAGATGTACATATTGATCTGATTAAAGGACGATCGATGACCAAATTAGTATGGACGCGTGCCTAGTCAACCAAGTTAATTTAAAATTGATTTTATAGTTCATCAATCGTAGATTTAGCTTTTTTATCTTTTATTTCATTCTAAGTTGGGAGTAATTGTGTATTTTTCAATTGAAAAAATACCCCTTGATGAATTAATTAGCATTCGCACGTCAAATCAATCAAATCATGTTTGCTCCTATACTTTTTGAAGGCGTCACTATGAAAACTGTCTTCATTAAAATTTGTTTTTTTAGTATGAATGAAAGGCATTTTGATGCTCCCAAGCAATGAAATACGAGTTCTATTATTCGTATTTCATAACTATTGCCTCAGATATAGCAATAGTAGTAGAATATGCATGTTTTTATGAATAAGTAGAGCAATGCAAGGCTGACAGGCGAGTGAAGTTTCTCACCGTCTGTGTTTTCCAAAGTACACCCTTTTGTCCAGAAACACGGCCTATTCTTTGAGTTCTCCCAGAAACAATATGAAATGGAAGCCCCACTTATTTTATTTTGGGTACAAGTGATACAACTTCAAGTAAAGCTATGGAACCGGATAAAGTACAACAACATAGCTTGGCGTTTGTTTTCGGGTATAACTAGTCGGTGTCGCAGCGGCCATGGTCTAAGAAAACAAGGTCTGACAATCAGGATCGTGACACGAGGTCGATTTGCCACTTTATAGTAACAAAACAGATAATTAAGGAAAAAAATCTGCTGTTATCATGCAAAACAAATTGTTTACGCATTACAATTGGCACTTGTTTAAGCACACAAAATAGGTCAAGATAAACATAAATGTACTTAATAATTTAATAAAATACTTACAAAATACATGGAAGTCAGGGAGTATCATAATACACCACTGGCAACACTGCTACTCACACATACGAGCGCCATGTCAGCCGCTTTGACGTTAACCGCGATCTCGCTCGGATGTACTGAATTGCATATATTTCGTTCTCGGTCGGTGTCAGTGTAACTAGTAATTGCCAAACTTCGCGGTGCCGTTGCTAATAAGAGTTGATGTAGGCCAGATTTTTAAATGGTATATAGGCTGTTCTATTCGTAACTGTAAGAGTAGAAGTCTTAAAGGCGGAACGACAATTAAGGCCAGATGCAATACCTATGATGATGAATTAATTGTTTTAGTATAATATTTGTTTATGTATTAGTATCAACCACCACGCCGAAATAATATGTCTGTAGGTATGATGAATAAGGGTCACGAATGGTCAGTTTTTAACTGTGTTGGTGTTTGTTCATTCAGGCAAAACATACTTGTCTTATACAATATTATTTGTTTGCGAAAATAGAATTGGAGTTGAGGGTAAAACAGGTAATTTTTTAAGTTTTGTATAATTTATATCCGATTTTTTAAGTAAGACAATTATTTTCCGAAAAAAATACAAAGTTTGAGAACCATCGATAGCAGTGACGCCGAAGGTCGTGTCACCCACACTACTAACCGATGTACCTGTTTGCCATACCTGTCGAAGTATATTATTGTATCATGGTAGCGGCGTGTACTACCTTATAGGTACAGATAGCCTAGGTGAGAAATAAGGTCAATGACCCACTTTCAGAGTATGAAAAATGAAATAGTAGATTGTTAACCAAGGGACTTGACACATGGGATGTTCAAGGGAGAAATGGGTGCTTTAACCCGAACTAAACACTACTTTTTTGATGGGGTCTATGATGGTGGCGTGATAGCGTGATAAATGACAAGATAAAGCATCTGTCACTTTCAGATACCACTCGAAAGAAAGTGATAGATGCTTTTTATCTATCGCGCGATTATAATACGAAGCCTGATTATATATTAAATTTGGTCTGCGTAAGTTTGTTCATATTATATTCCACTTTTGTTCCCAACTCGGCTGGCTTCCGATTCGTCGTCGTAGAGATGTATGCACTGACTTAGCTTTTCAATGTGTTATTCAATCCTTCTTCCCCTAGCCATAACGGACCTTTTGGAGAGATTAAGCTTTCTTCCGTCCGACTCCTGATTATTTTGATTATTTAGAAATTTGTTGTTTTTATATCTTTATTAGTGTAATATATTTATTTATACAAGGTATTGTCTCTTGATATACCTATCCGCGTTTTTGTATAGGTATTATTTGTTGGTGTCCAGGTTCAAGTTCCCCATTGTCATTTTACATTTTAATTTCGTTGCATAATTCACTGGTTGTTTATCGTCATCTTCAATTTGTTCCTGTTCAACTAATTTGTTCCAAGGTTAGCTGGAACAGATTCCTTAAAGGATAAACTCGTCTTCGTTATTCATCTATTTCTTTGTTTTCACTTGTTGTGTTTTATGTACAGTCAAGTGTAAAAATATGTATCGAATGAATCCTCTCATAAATATGTACCGGAACCTTAATGCGTAGACATAAGATCCATGGGACATATTTGTGAGTAGCTTGCATACATCCATATTTTTGCACTCGATTGTATAGTAAAGCAATACTTACATATATATATATCTATTTATTTCTTGATTCATGATCATCCAAATATTCTCCTGCAGTTAAAAATATGTTCTATATTCGGAGTAAATAAGACATCACAACTTTTAGCAAATCGTCGTACGGTTATCCTAAACAATAGTAACAATTCAAGGAATTTATGAATTTCCTTAACTGATTACGTGAATGGAGGCGATAACTACTCAAAGCGAGGCATTGTTCACCTGACCACTAACTAGTTATTCCAAGTACAGGGATCAATTTTTTTCTTACACTGTTCCGTGGAAGAACGATTCGTGTCTGTGTTAACCGCGGTCGGCCAATGTTAGAATTATGTGCCGCCTTTAGATCGTTTGATTTTTTGGCTAACTTAAGGGGTGTCCGGGCATCCGAGAGGCACGAATCCGGGGACAGAATTAGACAAGCGGAGCAATTTTGAAATTTGTTATTTACTCGTAATTATACGATTGCGTTAAAAATTTCTATCTGAGGATCCTAGAGATCACTAAGTAGGTAAATACGAATCCAGAGACGTAATAAAAACTATCTTTGTTTATACACATTCATCGTCCGAACCAACTGCATAACGGACCCGTGAGACAGCAATAGGACTCTGTTTCGACCCTTCGTGTACGAAACCCCAATTAATGCGCAAACCAGTGGAGTAGACCGGGAACCGAATCTGATGTCCATATTGTACTCTTCTCCAGCATCGCTGCACTGTCTGAGAGGAGTGTAAAGACGCATCTTAGGTCAGAATTGGTCCTTATTTTCAACTTTGCCGATAATAGCCCGATTGGCTTATCGAAAACCGTCTCACGTACAAAAATATGGTGTGGTGTACCTATTAAAAAGAAATTCAATAGGTAAACAGAATATATATCCAAAAACTTTTGCTTTACGTGGCATTGTAAAGCATAGCTAGTAAATAATATATTTTCATTTAATATAATAAATAATTTTCGATTTTATAGATATTTTTCAATGTTTTCAACTAAATTTAATGAAGTGACTGATAGAGTGACGTCACTACGCGTTTTCAATTACCTGTCAATTTAGTTAACTGTTAATTAATATATTTCGCAAGAAATAATAATTTCAAAATAAATCTTCCGGTAATACACTTATAATGGCTATTCTTATTGGATTACTAATATAATTTCTCGATGTAATCTTACAGCAAGTTCACCATTGTCATTTTTCCTGGTTTATTATTTTCCTGGGAGGGATATGCTGATTACGCTCACTAGGACATCTCCTGTCAAGAATCAAAGTTTTGTAATAACCATAATTCGCGAACAGAATGTTAGAATGTCCTCATCCTCTTCTCTAAACCCTAATGAACGCCCTTCAAGTGTCGTACAATGATTCTACTGTGAGTATAATACACTGCTGCAACTTCTAGGGTTCCTCTGCCTTAATCGTTCAACACTTCACAGTTGGCACCTCCTCCCTTGCCTCTGACTTGGATCCTGCAAACAACTTCTTCATTCTTTTGTTCCACCTTCCCCTGTCCTCCGAGGGTGGGAACCACGACGAACTTGTCACTCCTCCCGTAGGGGTCGGTGTCAAATGAAGATGAGGATCACCTCTGTACGGCTGAGCCCTTTGTTTGCCCGCTCTCGGAATGCTCGTTCTCATCACTAGAAGCCTCACTAATCCCTCGTGACACCGGTACCCCTTAAACCACCCTCGCACTGGCACCAGCTCTCAACTCCTCACAGTCTCTATCCTGGAGCGTCAACTCAGCATCCTCCCGTTACACCTGTAACCCCTGAATCGTACTCTCACTGGCATCAGCTTCCAACTTCTCCTTGCATTCATCTTGGGGCGTCAATTCAGCCTCATCTGTTGTCCTTGCTCTTATCTTCCTGTTCAGTTGCAGACACAACCTCGTCCTGATTTCCAGGCTGCACTCCCTCCCCTGGTTGATTCTCCCGTGGTGGTGTGCCCCAAGCCCTCTCGGCCATTAAAAAAGTAATTAACCTCTGCTGCGACATCATCACCTTCAAAATTCGCGAAGCATAGATATAAACACACCTGCGCAGTCTTCACACACCATCTTTAATAACTAAAACCTTGCTAAAACCGCACAATCATGAGGACAGTTTGAACTGAAAAAATTATGTCAAGAGCAACCGTATTCCAATATTCGAAATTTAAATTTTCATATTTAATTGGGGAATAATTTAACATACCTGGTTCTTCTGGCGAAATTTTGTGACTTCCTTACACGTTCCTCTCTGGCACATTGGTTGGAACCGCTGTTGTGTTTGACGTGATATTCTAGTGCGACTCAGGTGCGAGTGTAGGTTATATTAATTATTGAATATAATTTCATTATAGTTTTATGGGACACTGACAGAGGACTTTTACATTTTCTTCTTATGTCTTCTCGGCGGCCAGGTTCTAGGTCTGCACGAGAGGGATTAGAGCGAATAATTACGGCGTAACCATATATGTTTAGGCTCGGTTTTATAAAGATCCGTTAGACCTTGCGTCGGTTTGTTAAGTCAAAAATGTACTAAGTTTCTGAAATTTGATCTGACATTTGGTCTAACGGATCATTATAAAACCCGGTCTTAAAGATTTCTCATAAAAACTGCTTGTCAGTCATCTTCAAACTACAACATTTATTATCTGCACCATCTCCGCCACTAGTGACATCCTGCGCAGCTTGCGGGGTTGTAAGTTCTTTATTCCTATAGTCATAGCTAATGACTGTGACCGTGTCAAAAAAATTGAAGTCACAAATTGAATCCTTACATGAGGTATGAGTGTCTTTAAATCAGCGATATAAAGTCATACATAACTCATGTAAGGAAAAATACCTTTTAAGTTAATCCCAAACCAACTAACCAGTTAAATACAACCGCACTTAAAAATGGCATTACTTGTCATGTCAACCATCAATTTCAAACGTTTGCTGAAATGCTACGCAATCCTTCGTCCTTTTTTTGATGTATTTTATTGTATTCAAATATATAGTTTTTGCATCATTGGAAATCGTTTTTGGCATTTTTGTGGTAAAATCGTTTATAGTATAAAGTAAACCAACCAAGGTAGGTAATAAATATTTATTATACAAATAATTAACAATTTAGTTATTTAATAAACACGTTGAATGTGATTGTTGGTAACCTTTAATTCACTTGATGAAATATTTGGTCTATTGTCGCCAGGTAAATAATCCTGTATAGCTCCATTGTACCAGCCATCGCTCTCTTCTTGTGTAATAAATTTCAACATTGATTCTTCCGGGTTCGAGATACCTGGGCAGCGTCTCCTGATATTCTGTGTTGTCATTTGTGGTTAGAGGGCCTATCTTAAACGGGTCATTGTCAGGTTTAGGTTCGCGTCTTTTCGGTGGACATATCAAAAGTTAAGGGCCACAAAGCTTAATTTTGGATTGGTCTAGTAACCCGCATAAACGGTGTTTCCGTAACTATAAATCCATGTAATAAAAACATAACTTATATGTACATTAGCCGTTAACTATTGACCACCGGGTGGACAACTTTTGTTTTTACAACTGACAATGACCCAAACCCGTTATTGGCACCTAATTAAACCTTTATTGACGTGTAAGTTTTGTCTGTTGTGATTTGCTACCTCTTTTCGCATTTCAGATGGACTTTAATCGTGTTTAATCAAAACTAAACCTAAAATGATGGGGTGTCTTTAGTTCCTTGGAGTTTGGTACGGTTGTTGGTTAACTACAGTAAAAGCGGGTGCAGCGGCGGAAAATGCCGAAACATTAAAGCGTAATAAATATAGCGGCCTCGTCAAAGAGTACAATTTTGTACCTTTTGGTGTCGAAAGTTCTGGTCATGGGGTCCCAGCGCGCAAGTTTTTAACTGAAATCGCGAAGCGTTTGGTTGACATAACTGGTGACCGAAAAGCTGGCGACTTTCTCGCATAACGTATCAGCATTGTGATACAGCGAGGAAATGCCACCTGCATCCTCTGTACAATATCCCAAGGGCCTGTTTTAGATTTACTTAAGTTGTAATATTATTAAAGTTATTGTTAGTGTTAGATAAATTATGAAATGTAAGAGCGTTACTTGATCATATCAGTATATTTTCAATTGACAGGCAAAACATGTCAACAACCGTATCTAGGTGACGGAGTTAGGCTATGACACGCCTCCGCCGTGATTCCTAGGAATCCCTGGAGCCGGGAGCAGCTGATCCAGGTGGCGGATCCAGACGCGCCCGTCGTCAATTGTGACCTCATAGTGTAGGTTTCCAAGACGGCGGGTCACTCTGCCGAACTCCCACTTGCTCCCAGATATGGAGTAGTTTCGAGCTTGAACCCGGTTCCCTGGTAAGAACTCCCTGACAATGGTACCAGGTCGGGGTTCAGACTTCGGTGGCGCTCGTATGTTGAGAGGCCCATATGCTAGGTTTCGGATCGATGTAGTTGTCTAAGATGTCAGCTAGCTCTTCGAAAGTCTTACAGAGAGGATCATCTGGAGAGCACAGATCGTGGACTCTTTCATGTAGTTCCGGAGGCAATGTAGATAGAAGCATGTAGACTTTCATTTTGGGGTCACTCACATTATTCAGCATCAGATATATTGAAAGTCTTTTCATAAAATTTTTGAACGATTCCTTTTCGTGAAACGGCATGAAATTGAGTCTGGGCTGCGGATCGCGTTGTGCAGTACTTTCGAAACTCCTAGCATGTTGTGTCGCCGACATGTATGTGGAAGGCGCATCAGTAGAGGTAGTAGGGCGTAAGCCGTGTAGTTTTATCTTTAGCTGCAGAATGATTTCTTCCGTGGTATGTCGTTGTTCAATCTCTGATTCCAGATTATCCGTCTGAGCTTCTATATCACTTTGAATATTATCAAATTTCTTTTCGTAATTTTCGAGAGTTGACAGTCTTTGACTTAATTCGAAATCCGATGTAATTTGTATTTGTTCCAATTGTGTTTGTAATTTCGTTAATTGGCCGCGTATTGCGGCCCGTAAACGCGTGAGACGGTCTAATTCTTCCGCCATCGTCGCCAATTTGTTAGATAAATTATGAAATGTAAGAGCGTTACTTGATCATATCAGTATATTTTCAAGTGACAGGCAAAACATGTCAACAACCGTATCTAGGTGACGGAGTTAGGCTATGACAGTTAGTAACTATTTTTACTAACAATAATTAATATTAAATAATTTAAATGTAATTTACCCATTTTCTTTTCAAGAGATTCCAAGATTGATCAATGTATTCTCGAGATATTGTTTAATCTGGGGGAAAAAGCTTGGATTATCGCTTAATTTTTCGTGCTTTGTGGAAGATCTGCAATAGGCTTTGGAGTTCTGGCATACTTCTATAAAAAAAAAGATTTTGGTAAAAGTTCCATTGCCGAAAGGGTTTAGGAGTTGCTACGGCCACCTTCTGTCTACGTCATCAGATCAGCTCGGTGGTACCATAATACTGCATTGTCAGCGAACGTACACAAGTATGCTAAATCAGCCCAATCGGTTGAGTTGAGGATATAACTGCTCTAAAAGTCAATTGCAAGATTTGACCCACACATACAGATATACCTACACACTAACAGTGCAATTTAATAAAAGTTTGTTAAAATAAAAAGGTTTGAATAAAATAAACAGCAATAATTCTTTAATTCTTTACTGTAATCTATTATTGTAGCCGTCTTCTCCCGGCAATAAACAATAGCATTCTTTTGTAATGATCCCTGGGATCCCAGGGACCGGTAGACGACTGGTTAAGGCAAGTACAGTAGAACAAAGAAAAAAGTTCCCAAGGAATTGCCCGTAGTGGAGTTCTGTTGCTATTGTTATTGGCAGTTTTTGAAGCTCTTATCATTACTTACATATAAGCATTGGACGAAGTATGATGTGAAATAAACGAAGGAACCCTAAAAACTACGACAAGGACGCCCCATGCATTCGTCTTGTGTCAAAAGCGTAACATGCAGGGAATGTGGGCGAGAAGAGTACAGTCGATCTCCGGTCGCGGCTCGGTCGTGTCTTGCCGTTCTCATCAATCAATCACTGGAGCGACGCACGCGCTCCGGCCGACGCGCGCTCTTACAAAATGATTACAGCACTCCTTTTAGCTATTCTAGTGACATTTCTGACAGGATATATAGTTCAAACAATTACTAAACCAAAGAAATACCCCCCAGGTACGTAAGTCAATTCAAAATTCATAGGTCCATTAATCAATTGTTCATTTAACAACAATATTCGTTCTCAATTAATTTCTATTTGTGCTTGTTATGTAACCATTGACCGCTGTAAGCATGTTTTTTGTTATTCTATTGCTCATGTTATTAGTGCTGTAAGGATAATTTGTTAGCGAATGAAATATTTTTGGGAATCCTAACCTAAAAGCGCTCTACGCGGTGGTTACTAAAAGTGGTTATTTTCGCGACGTGATCATGTGTTAAATTGTTTGATGCGCCGATAATACCCTTGTAGGTACTGCACCTGCGCCAAATAAATAGTCGTGATTTAAAATCATGGCGGGCCAACAATGCGTTAGTTATGTTATTACTTTTACCAGTCATAATTTAAACTGTTTTGGAAGTAAATAGAAGGACTTTCGTGTTTCCTAAAGAATATTATGCTAGTTGTAACGAAGCGTACTTCGTTATAGTGTTGCACTAATATGCATAAGTAAGAATTGTTTCAGCTGGTTTAAGTCACTCCTTACCCGTACCCGTTACGACCGATGATACTACTGGTAGTACCACGGGGATTATTTTTTTTCCGTAGTAAGTATACTACGGGAAAAAAATAATCCCCGTAGTAGTACTCTACTTATCTTGTCTGTTAGTACCATGGGAGATATTGCATTACCCCTGGTGCTACTTATAAAAAAAATATTTAGTATACCTACCAGTAGTACTCCGTGGTACTACCAGTAGTAACACAGGTAGTACCACCGGTAAGCACTGGTTCAAGTTGCGTAATACTCCCGAAATCTTCATACTTTGGGAGATATACCTATACTAACTGACAACACTTTATCTTTATAGTATTAGTAATTGTATCTGCGTAATATAATATACTAGCGACCCGCCCCGGCTTCGTACGGGTGCACTATTTAATGGATGTTATTATACATATAAACCTTCCTCTTCAATCACTCTATTAAAGAAAACTGCATCAAAACCCGTTGCGTAGTTTTAAAGATTAAAGCATACATAGGGATATAGGGACAGAGAAAGCGACTTTGCTTTATACCATGTAGTGATGCCCTATATCCAATAAAATAAGTTTGATTTCGGAAGATCACACAATGTGTAATTTGATATACAGGATGAAATTTAATTCGTGATACAGATTAAAATAAGGTAAATTTACACATGATTCTCAACAACTTTTACTATGTGACCAACTTCAACCATCTCAAAGAAACAAGTAGGTACATATATCATATAGTTTGGTCTGTCCCAAAGGTGAAATGTAATCTAATACCAATGTCCTAAAGGCTGACATGGATTAAACTGTCACTTTACAACTTGCCGTTCTTACCTTTTAACACCCATCGCGTTCCGTTTGTTAGGAAAGACAAGTCGTCAAGGGCAATTAGAGGATTCAATTGAATGGACAAAATGTTTAGTCTGGTCATAGTCAAAGTTCTGTCGTTAGTATGACTGTATGTAAATTAAGGCGAATGTAGTTCGCTGGCTCATTAATGTTAGCTCCATCGTCGCCCGCGCGCGGATACTTGTAAGAATATTTTTAAGTGAACTATGAAGTAAATAGATTCGAGCATTTTCATAGGTTTCCCGAAAGACGGCCAGTCATTTATAGTTTAGCTTCTAAAAATGACTGAATTTGAGTATGATTGTGATACTGTAAACTGAGTACAAGAATAAAAACAAAACTGGCGTAGTCAATTCCCTTTGACCCATAACACCATGCCTTTGACCGAACTAGTGCACCTCTTCGGCAGCAGTATTTCGATTGAAATCTATTACCGAACTACCGATAATCTTTAGCAGCAACAGTTTGGTATGTAATATAAAGAAATAGATTAAGAAAGGCAACTTGGTATATGAATGACTCAGTTGAAATGTCGCATCAATTTAGAATCCTTGTCAGTTAAAAAACGCTCATCTGTTTAGGCCATTTTCTGTTTGAATTGACAGGTATCTTGACATTTTAAATTTTAAAAAGGACTATTGCGACCTTACGACATAAACTTTAAATGTATTTTTTGGATTTTTCATTAAGAAGCATTGTTCCAAACATCACTCCTAATCGACCATTTTCAAGCTAAAAACTATTTTTTTCCGCTTAGATTCTACTACACACAATAAAATAAAATAAATGGCTATGTTACTATCTAAAACTTTAATAAAAATAAAATCATCGATCGTAGCCTTTAATCACTTTATTGGTATTATCAATACTTTTGTCATAATTTGAAATCAAAACATTTTAAAGCTTATAAGGTCTGTTAACTATAGTTGGGCATCTCTGATGAGATCATCCCTTTCAGTAAACTTCAAACTTCTTCTCAGTAATGTCTACTTTCCGAATCGCCTCTGACTGATTGACTTGCTTTGTAAGACTAAAGTCATCCTTCAGTACGTGTATTTGTACCATGGTTCTTATATTAACAGCCCGTTTATTACGGCTTCGTAGCCAAAATGCGAAAATGGAAACCTTATAGTTTTTTCATGCCTGTTATTCCGTGTGTCACAGCCGAATGTATATATATGTATGTACCGCTATGCTCTACCGTCTAACAAGACGCGGACGTACTCTAGAAAGATCTTTCACGCGCGCTGTGTATACGAGTTACCCTTGTCAATAAGACAGTCCCAGTCCGTCGCGTCACTCTAAACTCGAGTAATTTAAAGAAATTACTATGGCTCTTCAACAACGCTGAATATTGTATTTATATTTGACCGATTGAAACGAAGATCTCTGCTTCAGCTTCGACAAAAATGCTTTCGTATGTCCGGATTTCCGTTTGTTCTCGTCTACAGGTCGCAATTATCAACCGGTTCTCGTGAAATTTCGTGAGCAGATTCGATAGTTAAATAGATTTTTTTTGTAGAGACGGTTTTTGGAAATTTCCAAAAACAATTTTTTTTATCAATGATTTAGTAAGTTTCTGCGGGCGAATTTCGGTTTGTTCTCCTCTACAGGTCGCATTTCTCAACCGATTCTCGTGAAATTTTGTGAGCAGGTTGGATAAATACCTATACAGATTTTTTTTGTCGAATAAGTTTTAGGAAATTAAAAAAATATATTTGTTCAACGGTTTGTTCTCCTCTACAGGTCGCATTTCGCAAAAGATTCTCGTGAAATTTTGCGAGCAGGTCCGGTAATTATATAGAATTATTTTGTCTAGTCAGTTTTTGGAAATTTTCAAAAACAAGTTTTATTACAAAGATTATGTAAGTTTCTGCGTCCGAATTTCGGTCTGTAGAGGACACTCTACAGGCCCCAATTTCACCAAGTTGACATATGTATGTATTTGACATATGTAGGCTGCCAAATCGACAATTTTCACGTGAAAACTGTTTCACCAACTACAATTGTAATGTTTCTTGACAACTGTCCTGCCTGTCAACTTTGGTGAAATAGGGGCCAGGTCGCATTTTTCAACCGCTTCTCGTGAAATTTTGTTAGCAGGTTCGATATTCATAATTGATATGTTTTATAATGTCAGATTTTGGAAATGATAAAAAAACTCACTCACGAAGTTTACAGCTCACAGAGCCACTAGTATAATTTTGAATATGTATATATTTATAATATATTGTAACGTTGTTGTACACGGTGTATGTTTGTCTATCTCATTGTCCCACTTTCTACTCAATCCCTCAATGTTTAGCTGGAAGTATCCCTCGTTAGAGATAAGTTCATCTGTGTACTTTAATATTATGTACATATGTACTATTGTTTTAACTGTTATTGTGTATAATAAAGTGCTTACATTTACTGCCGTAACGTAATACTTTTTATTTTCTACGTCATTGCACTGACTTTCAGTCACGAAATGCTGTCATAAATTATATCTTCTACGGGTATATACCTACGAATACATGTAGAGGATATTATGTTGTGTTGTAGTCCTGTCTTCGTCCATTACTTGGACTAGAGATTTTAGGAATTTGTTCATTGGTTGTCTAAATTTTTAAAACACATTTTAAGCATTTATTCCTGTAGTGTTCCTCTAACAGCAATAGCTTTTTGCCACGCATCACCTTTCCCCAGATACCTATGTGCAATATTCACAACATAATTTTCCCTATTTAGTACTGGCTTTTGGCTATTCGTTGTCTACCAGTGACTGGGATCCCAGGGCTCATTACTAAAGAATTCTATTGTATGCTTTTTTATGCTGGGAGACGATGGCTCAAACAATGATAAAAAAACAGACTTCAGACCAAAGATGTACCGTATATGTCTACCATGCAATGTATGTTTGAGTTATCCTTGCCCTTCTTTGACTTCTAAGCTTTTGCGTTGCGAGCTAAAAATTATGTAGGTCAGAAAAATAATATGTAGGTCTGACATCATCAAGCAAGCTTGTTCCGTGCATGAATCAGCTCATATGGCCCTTGACCGCGTCGTATGGAAGGACGTCGTGGTTGGTCACGATCCTCAGTTATGAGGGACGACAAAGAAGAATGTATATAAGTCCTTATTTCAATAAAAAAAAACAAGTACCTATATGTGCCGCTACTCCTAAATAAAACTATACGACGTATGAAATGGGTGCGATACTTCCTTCGCTTTTTTAGCATTAGAAAAAATGACAGTAGAGAACGTCTTACGAGGTTTTTTATCAGACACGTTCTACGGTAAAAGTGTCGAATAATGTCAATTAATATTAAACCCGTTATTTCATGCTTACTTTATACATTGCTCTTCATAAATAAGAAAATAAAAAACCCAAAAATGCAGAGATTGCAAGACACAAAGTTTTAAAAAAGTAATTTGTCATAGTCAACTAACTGACACTTATTCTGATCTTTCGTGCGAATAATGCGAAGTGTGTGTGCGTTTACGACCACATCTTCTTTGTTTACCTAATTTATAATCTTATAAAAATCAAGGCATAAGGAAGACGGAAAAGAGCGGTCGCTCTTAGGTGGCAAGTGCCTAGGAGTGCCTAAATGCCGGATCGGAAAAAAATACTTCTTTAGCTGATTTTATTTTTTTACTTAAAATAATGCACTACTGCGCCTAGTACCGTTACGCCGCAAGTGTCGTTTGAGACTTGTGCAACAACTTTGTTAAGGAGATGAACTTTTGCCTTCAGCACAGAATAGTATACCTAATAGTATTTTCTATGCGTCCTGAGTCGACTTTTCAAAGCAGCTCGTATCGACAAAATTGTCTTCAGTGAGTTTTGTTTAATCTGATTAAGGGGTTTTTTTGTCTACATTTTAATTGATTGCTTTGTGTTAGGAAAACTAGTTATATAATTTACTTATATGAGTAACTTTTATTACACAATGGAATAGAATAATAATGAATTCCTTAACTATGTACTATACGTAAGTAGGTATAAACAGTTTGAAATCCACCCTAATCTCTGCTTTTTCCAGGTCCAAAATGGCTGCCATTTGTTGGATGCGGCAACTTAGTACAAAAAATGAGCCGACTGCATGGGTCGCAGTGGAAAGCACTCTCACATTTAGCAAAAGAATATTCTACGCAGGTGCTTGGTCTGAAGTTAGGCAGTGAATTAGTTGTGGTGGTATACGGACTTAAGAATATACGCCAAGTATTTATTGAACCGGAATTCGAAGGCAGGCCAAACAGCTTTTTCATCAGATTACGGTGCTTCGGGAAAAGAATGGGTATGTTTTATTGTCTACGTCCAAGTTTTATCTCTGATAAAGAAAAAAAAAGTTTTCTTACACATAAAATAACAGTCAGCGCGGGAAATATTGACAATTTATTAACTTTTGTTCAAAACTATTAAGGCAAAAAGCGCGTTCGTTTTCACGTACCATTTTTGATCTGTTAAAGCAATCGCTATCGCTCTCATTCAGTTGCACGGAAACAATATACCTGACAAAATATTTTCAGGCATAACATCAGCTGATGGCCCTTTATGGAAAGAACACAGAAAGTTTGCTGTCAAGCACCTAAAACATGTGGGATTTGGCAAAGCAGCAATGGAACAAGAAATACAAAAAGAAATGAGCAGATTAATTGAGTATATATATATGAATAGTACAAAACCCATTAGTCCCAAGAGTATTTTTGCTACATCAGTTATGAATGTTCTGTGGAAGTATGTGGCAGGTAAGATATATTATGACTTCATTATTATTATAATGTATGTATGTCGCTGTCAGTATACATATACATATATTGTTAGGTAGGTACGAATATTTTTCGTTACTATAGGTCAGTTTATTCAAAATACTAATTCAATGTGGATACCATGAAAACAGTCATTACCTAGCTGATTAGTAATAAACAATCAAATCACTCGGGGGTACAGGTAGTACAGGTTTTGTCCTATTGTCGTCCAAGCGTCCATCTAAATTCGGTCTTCAGCTGTCCGCCGGTTTTATCAGGCTTTGTGTCGTATTTCTTTGAGTTAGGAGGTACTACATGGCAGATATGGAGATTTAAAATTTTAGGTTCTTCGAAAGAAAAGCAATCGGCCTAGCTTCAAGTTGTAGAAATTGGCTACTTAGAAGGAGAAAAGTAAGTTTAGGCAGCATTCTACCTGTCAGTTTTCGGGTTTACAAAAATTCTTTTAAATTTAATTGTAAAACGATAACGTGTGCGAAGGTACTTAAAAATATTAGTACTGTTTTAAGCAGTAACGTCTGCTAACGGAAATTATAAATTGAAGTTAAGGAAGCGCGAGTCTTTTTAGTAGATGCCACTCTGCGTACGCCTCCCCATAGCTTTGTAAGAGAGAACTGGTTGAAGGATTTGGTAACCGAGTGTGATTAGTGATTGTTCAGAAAGCTCAGTTAAAGCGATTGGCTGCATATGTCAGGATGTCACAGGTTCTATTGTAGGTACGTTTTGAAAAGTGTTTCTTTACTACCTACGATAAAGGGAGAATTTCTTACAGATATTTTGAGAGGATGCTAAATAAAATTTTGGGTTATAATGAAGTTTTTGTTCGATACAAGCATAATATGTCTTGCCCTGTAGTCGCTATGCCATGGAGTCGGGCCGGGTACACGACCTGTGTTCGGAACCCTCGGTGCACGAGTTAGACTCGCACTTGCCCTGTTTTTAGGGTTCCGTAGCCAACATGGCAAAAGCGGAACCCTTATAGATTCGTCACGTCTGTATGTCACAGCCGGTTTACTCGGAGACTATAAGCACTACACTTATGAAATTTGGTAGGAAGGTGTATTCTATGAACCGCTACATAAAAGTGATGTGAAATTAAACTACCATGTGACATAAAACCTCTTTCAAATTAGTTTTTGATTTGGCCGAATGCTGACAACATTTGTATGTTCAAAAATCCTATCATTAAAAGTTAACCCGACTTTTTAATTCTCGCCTCTTTCATTCATGATTTCACTATTTAGTTTTGTAATGACTTGTATTTGTTTTGTTTCTTTTAATGACTGTTGTCTTTTTGTTTCTTTGATATTTTTTCGCAACTGTATTAAAAAACGTCGTTTTATATACGCGCGGAAGTGTCATTTTCACTCGTCCCACAATGCACTATTATATATTTGTAAATATGTAGGTAGGTTAGTTATTATTTATATTTGAATTTGTAGCATAAGATTGCCTATTTGTGTACTGAAATAATTTGAAAACTTTATCTCCAATTTTTAGGAGAATCCATAGAAGAGGATCATCTAAAGCTATTGCTTGAGCTGCTGAGCGCCCGGTCTAAGGCATTCTCTATGGCAGGAGGGTGGCTAAATCAGTTCCCTTGGTGCAGATTTTTCTTCCCTGAAGCGAGTGGCTATTCGCTTATTAACAGAATTAATGTGCAAATTTCGGCAATTATAGAGGTACGGTTTGTTTTTAAACTTTAACGTTTTTTAGGGTTCTGTACCTGAAAAGGAAACGGAACCCTTATAGGAACACTTTGTTGTCCGTCTGTCTGTAAAGACCCTTTAGGGAACGCGTGGAAGTATTGAGTTTTTTTTTCTTATTAAAGGAAAAAGGGGCCCAGGCGTACATACCGCCCCGTATAGGCAGCAGAATATGTACAAAAAATTAAAATGAAACTGAAACCTTAGGTTTAAAACCTACTTCTAATAAATTTTATAAAAACTCGACTTCGTCCTAAATAGGAAGCGACAAAATACTATTTATATATGCTGTATCCAACAGTTTCGAATCCGACCAAGCTGCTCTCACAGCCAAAGTATTGAGTTGAAATAAAAACCATATACGTCTACGGTCCCTTGAAGCTGTGAAAAAATCAAACTTCTAAGTTAACTTTAAAAAAGTTTTATTTTTACTGCCGTTTATGTCGTAAAAAAATGTATATATTATGGTAAATGGGTATTTTTCGTTCACCTAGAGTTATGTTTGGCAATTAATATCGTCTTATACTACAAGTACAGGATAAAATCTGAAACTATACAATTGTAATGAATAATTAAATCATTAAAATATAGCCTTTATTTAAAGTAGATAATCAATACCTACAAATTTGTACGAAACCCTCGGTGGGCTAGTCCGGGTTTTTAAATACAGAAATAATTAAAACATTATTACACCATTTGATTTTATTTCAGGATGCTATACAGAAGCATAAAAATAACGCTACTGGTGGTGACGACTTCATTTATTCGTTCCTAAATGAAATGAGGGAAAAAAAAGATACATTTACGGGTAAGAGTACTTTAATCTCTATTTTGAACGTTAGGATTAAAAAAAACTCTTCTTTACATATTCAATATTCATACGCGTAAAGGGAATGAAATCATAATAAAGTGCGCTATATACTTATATTTTGGACAGGATATTAAAAAAAATTGAGAAAGTTCCGCAAAAGTACGAACTGGTAATTAATTTTATACAATGTATCATTTCAGACGATCAGTTAAAAGTGGTTTGCCTGGACATGTTCATCGCTGGTTCACAAACTACAAGTAACTTGCTGGAATTCATTATTTTGTCCGTTTTACGATACCAGCACATACAGGATAAGATTTATGAAGAGATACATCGAGTCATCGGGAATAACATGCCCTGTTGGACTGATAGCCATAAGTATGAGATAAATTATATTAAAAAATATATATCCTGCTGTACTCGTCATACGTATTAAATTTTAACAGTTTCGTCCATTAAATAAACATTCAATATTTCCAGACTTGTATACACATCGGCTTTTCTGCTGGAAGTTCAAAGGTGTTACACTATAGTGCCGCTGCTCGGCCCAAGAAGGGTCCTCGATGACACCATAGTTGATGGCTACATGATACCGAAGGAAACTACTGTCTTGATAGCAGTTGGCGACCTCAATTACGATCCAGAAGTTTTCGAAAATCCTTATGAATTTAAGCCGGAGAGATTTATCGATGACCAGGGTGCATTGAGAAATGCCGAGCACGTTTACACCTTCGGCTTAGGTAGGTACATCACATTATGATCCTATTCATACCCTTGCGCCGTCCGATCGTCCAGGGACTTCGATCAGAGCTGCGGCTGCCG
Organism: Epiblema foenella; assembly: GCA_963556455.1. Lineage (NCBI taxonomy): Eukaryota > Metazoa > Arthropoda > Insecta > Lepidoptera > Tortricidae > Epiblema > Epiblema foenella. The sequence continues at coordinate 42,328,877 of OY747095.1, forward strand.
CTAATATAGCCGAAATCCTTAAACGGCCCAAATATGCCATTGATACTGGCTGTACGTTGGTGCCGTTCGCGGTTGAAATGCTTGGACTGGGGGGCGGGGCGGTGCTCGTACACTATATGGGAAGCTGGTGAAGCGGCTCGTGAAGGCACCTGGGGACCAGAGGGCTGGCACCTATCTCGCCCAACGGATTGCGATTGCAATCCAGCGAGGTAATGCCGCCAGTTCTGGGCACCTCGCCGACACTGGCCCAGTTTTTTATTTGTAAATATTTGATTTTATTTTATTTTAGTTTATAGAGTCAAGCCTTATATTAGTGCCTTATGTTATAGTTATTTGCTTTTGTTTGTTTCTAAATAAATATATTGTATCGATTAAATTAATGAAAATAATATACATAGTTACTCTCGGATATTCGGATCGAAATAAAATGTTATTGAATCAAACGTAAATCGTTGATACGGTTTTCTATATTTAATTAAGAATTATTGCTGCTGATTTCCCAATTATAAAGGAATGACTGCGCTGATTATTCAATATTGTTAGTCTAACTGTGATCGGTCAGTGATTGAAAATATTTTCTCCACTAAATGTTGATTGATAGGATGGAGAGAAATACACAGAAAGGCTAGTCGAATTATGTAATCTAAAAGTTTTTATAATTTAGCTTGTATATAATAATAGTACTGATGATAGTATAAAATAATATGGATGTCCTGTTAGTTGTGTAGCGTCAGCGTTGCGTCTGCCTTTTATATACCTATGCCTTTTAAATCATTCAAAAGTGGTTTTTTTTAACTAAGTGCTACTTGATAAAATAATAAAGTCATAAGTAGTGTTCGGTGTTTCGTTGGCAAATTTCACATAGGTAAATGGAGTCGCCTATTTTTTTGATTAAACGAATAACGATTAAATGATAAATTTTACATAATACTCCTTATAAATTATCTAACTCAATTTCTGAAGAAATGTTAGATGTGCCCTTTTCGTTTTGACGGCAATATTTATCACTTTCATCGTTTTTCATGTTCTTTCATTTGGAGTAATAAATTGATGGATTACCGGATGTTTTATTCAGGTCGGAGAAGATGCCCCGGCGACGCATTAGCCCGCTCGTTTGTCTTTTTGACGTTCGTGGGAATCCTCCAGAAGTTCAAGATCCAGTGCGTGAACGGTGTTCTGCCCAGCGCCGAGCCTGTGATTGGCTTAATAGCTGCGCCGAGACCATACTCCGCAATGTTTGTGCCGCGTGAATAAGCCCGCGGACGCACTTGTTCAGCGATTAGCGATGCGACGGCGATTTGAGAACATCAAGTCACCCAAATTGTTCTGAAATCTTCGAGGCGTCGCTAGCCCAGCCAGTGCCGCCCCGGTTTAAGAGCGGGTTACAACTAACCCGAAATATTAAAACCTACGGAGAACCCGAAATATTGAGGCCTAGAAGAGGGCCTACTCCGAATTTCGTATTGTGCTGTCCCTTTCGCTCTCGTGATAAACACTATATGAGTGAAAGGGACGGCACGATACGAAGTTCGGAATTCGAAGTTCGGAGCAGGCCCTCAGTCGTCATCTGACTGGTTACAATTATTTGAAAGTGCATAGGTAACGAGTGTCATGATATTAACATACCGACTGTTATCTTAATATTCTTAGTCAAAATGTATTCGGGTCATTGTCAGTTGTAAAAATAAAAGTTGTCCACCCCACCGGTGCATAAGCCGTCAATAGTTAACGGCTTATGCGCATGTAAGTCACGTTTTTATTACATGGTTTATAGTTACGGAAACACCGTTTGTGCGGGGGTTACTAGACCAATCCAAAATTAAGATTTTAGGCCCTTAATTTTTGATATGTCCACCAAAAAGACGCGAACCTAAATCTGACAATGACCCATTCAGCGTTGTCACGAGTAGGATCATAGTACATTACTTACCAAGGGCGGTAAAACAAAGAATGTCTCAGATCGCAGGTGTTTGACGCCGGAGCCGAAGGCAAGGGCGATAATTATGCGATCTGAGGCTTTCTTAATTACCGCCCGAGGTAAGTACAAAATTTTATGTCACCCCCTGGCCAGGAAGTGGGATTTTCCTCGCGCGGAGCGTGCGGTAATTGCCACTTTATGGCCAGGTGTGACATAAAATTATTATCAATTGACCATCAAATGCAAGAGGCTTTATGTTCGCCTTTCCTTCATATAAGCGCTAAGTGAAAGAGTAAGGGTCGTAACATGGTAGTAGTTTAGCAAATAAGTGTTAACTTCAACTGTTTGCTAATTGCTATCATATTAAGTTTAAATGTGTTGTAGATTTGAGTAATTAAAAAAAAATTGACTATCTTCTAGATGAGTGTAGGCATAATTTAATACCAAAATATTTCCTTTCTTACACAGTCTGATTTTATTATTAACACTTTCGCTGCCAAGATTTTAATAGTGCTACGCAATTTTCTCCACATACGGGGAAACGCATGTTATCGGCTACGCGTCTACGAGCAGAGGACTCCCCAGGGGAGTTCTTGGCACTGAAAGTATTAACATAAAAATATATAATGTAATAAGTACTTGTGTATCAATAGACTAATAAACGCCTGGACGTAACCCACTGCAAAGATTTTATATGTAGACATATTTTTTGCTATAATCGTTCGAGCACTATAGTTATTTTTTCAAATAAAAGTTATAATGAAAGTTCCTATAATTTACTTTATGCTGAAAATTGGTATACAACGTGTTAAGAGGCCTTATAAGTTTTAAAATGTTTTGATTTCAAATTATGACAAAATTATTGATAATACCAATAAAGTTATTAAAGGATACGATGATTTTATTAAAGTTTTAGATAGTAACATAGCCACTTTTTGATTTTATTGTGTGTAGTAGAATTTTTAAACGAATAAAAACAAGTTTTTATGTTAGTGGTGTTTGAAACGATATTTGTTAATGAAAAATCGAAAAAATACATTTAAAGTTTATGACATAAGGTCGCAATAGTCGTGTTTTGGATAGTAACATTGAGAAAATGTCATGATATGTGTCAATTCAAACAGAAAATGGCGTAAATAGATGAGCGTTTTTTAACTGATAAGGACTCTTAATAGCCTGGATAAACATATAAGAATACTTTTTATCCTGAAAAATCATCCTTCGAAGGTATGAAATAGTGAATGGAAGTTTACGCGGACGAAGTCGCGGGCAGAAGCTAGTTTATAATAAATAAAAGGCTGTAAACTAGGTAAATATATCATTATTCCATGTGATATCTATGCTTATACTTTGTGTAATAATAAAATATCATTGGTTCTGCTGGGATGTTGCTCTAGGTGTCTCAAGCAAAACCATGACGCGATAAGAGTTAAGCGAGACTATTGATACCTACTTAACTATTAAAAAAATGTACGGGTTATAGAAAGTCGTGGATTTAATATAGATTTATTCCAATATATATGAATTCATGAGAAATTATTATCGGATTTTTTTACCAGTTCCTTTTTGACCAGAGAGAATATAATCACTTTTTTTATAGTTATGAATTGGCGTTTGTAGTGATGAAGCTAAGACGAATCGATTGTCTTAGTTAGCGATTATTTGGCGATTATTAATGAATGGTGAAACAAGTGGCAGGAGCCACTTGGCGAAACAAAGCCAAAGATAGAAAAAATTGGCGGAACTTGGAGGAGGCCTATGCCGGGAGCCAAGACTATGATGTCGATGTCTACAATAGAATAAAATAAAATACTGTATTGTAAATTATCGTTTAATAAAGGCTTAAAAAAAATGAATGGTGAATGATTATTAAAATCTATTTTATTGCAGTACCATAATCTTTAATCTAAATATATAAAAGAAGTCTTGATCTACCATCAACGCACAGCCGAAACTACTGGAACTAGAAACTTCAAAGGCCGTAGCAGGATAAGGGAACAAAATATGCCCTTTTGTAATTAAACGCTGGTTTTTTTTTCTATAGTTACTTACATCTAGTAGTACAATTGTGCAAAGTTCTGTTAAAAAAATTCAAGTGTCTACAAAACAGTTCGTTCACACATAATGGGCAGTATAAATGTCGTAAGTCGCATTCATAGGTATCATTTTCAGGACACCAATAGTGACGGCAACAATCTTCACAATATCCAGTTGATTTCATCCCTTCATCTTTAAGAGATATAGCCGCATGAGGAAGTCCTTTGAAGAACATGTCGACGTAGATTGTATGAGGAAGTTTCAAACAGTAAAACGTGGACCGCATATTTTCTATCTAAAATAAATTAAAACAATATAAACTGAATGTAAATAATCACGCTGACACAGAAACGCTACAATAACACTATAATGACTTTACTTGATCCAAAACTGGAGAATAATTTTCGAAAAAAACCGTGTGCCTCTCTTATTACACCAATTACTTTCACCATTGTGATATGGTTCAAAGATTTTGGATTTTTCGTGAACATTTTTTAATCGCGTCCTTCTTAGAAAGCATTTTTATATTGTAACTTAATTACTTAAGATTCAAAGATGCAATGCAAGAGCTAACAATGTCATATATTAAAAAAAAAAATTAAATCGCTTTATTGTCAAAATACTTATGTTTTTTATTTTGTTTTAAAGAGGATTTATGCATAAAGTTCTTTAGCGGTGTTAGAATGGTTTAAGAGCAAAATGTAACAAAATCCAACCAACATATTTTTTTTCATTTTGACACTGTTGCTTTTCGATTTTAGCGGTGAAACTAATATGACTGACAGATTATTACATAAGGTTTTTATAGCAATACCACTTAGAGTGGTCACGCATTCAGAAGTAAAAAAAAAAAATTAAGAAATTTTGACTTACGTGTTTTTTACAGAAATGTTAAAGATGGAGACTCAGTAATTTTTGAGAAAATATTTACTTTTCAGTTGACTAAAATGAAATAAAGATAGTATGATAAAGTTCAATACTTTTAGAGAAATATTTTTTTTTAGAAATTCGGATTTTATTTTTTTCCAGCTGAACCATTTGAATTTTTTTAACAGAACTTTGCACAATTGTACTACTAGATGTAAGTAACTATAGAAAAAAAAACCAGCGTTTAATTACAAAAGGGCATATTTTGTTCCCTTATCCTGCTACGGCCTTTGGTCCAGAGCTTACGTTTATGACGTATGTAAGGGATTTTTGGAAATTCCACCCCTAAGGGGGTAAAACAAGGGATGAAAGTTTGTATGGGAAACGTAATTTTTTAAATATATAAAAGAAGAAGTCCTGATCTACCCATCAACGCACAGCCGAAACTACTGGAACTACAAACTTCAAATTTGGTCCAGAGCTTACGTTTATGAAGTATGCAAGAGATAAGACGGGATTTTTGGAAATTCCGCCCCTAAGGGGGTAAAACAAGGGATGAAAGTTTGTATGGGAAACGTAATTTTTTTGGACCAAGAAACTTGAAATTTCATACTTAAACTCTCTGTTTAAATATAACAAAACTAAATTCAGCTATTTTCTATATTCGTCTCCTAAATGGGTCTTCAAAGTTTGTACGGGGAGCAAATCTTTTTTGAAGTTAGAGATTTAAAACTTCGTAAATAGACTCTATGTTTAAATACAACAAAACTTCCTCCAGCGTTTTTTGAAATTACTCCTCTAAAGGGGTGAAAAGGGGTTTCAACTTTGTACGGGGAGCAAACTTTTTTGAAGTTAGAGATTTGAAACTTCTTATATAGACTCTCTGATTAAATGCAACAAAACGTATTTCAGCGTTTTTTGAAATTTATCCTCTAAAGGGGTGAAAAGGGGGTTCCAACTTTGTACGGGGAGCAAATCTTTATTGAAGTTAGAGATTTGAAACTTCGTAAATAGACTTTTCTCATGACGGGCCTGTTCCTCTTGCCCGTAGAAAGAGGATCTTATACAAGGAGTCCTATTAATAAACGCTAAAAGGGATATCTTCCAAAATCGTGACAATTAACCCTTTGACCCCTTTGAACGCCAAGACAACTAAAGGTGTCGTGCCTACTGCGCCAATAACGACTGTATTATAAGTGTTGTGACGTACGTTTTTAATAGTAGATTGTTAAACGAGGGCTGAAAGGCACCCATTTCTGACGAGAATTTTGGCGCTAGAATGAAGTGAGAGCGCCAATAGTTCGAGACAGAAATGGGTGCCTTTCACCCGAGTTAAACACTACTTTTAATTTCGAATATGAGGAATGTAAAAGTCAGGTACCTATAATAAAAAAAAAAATTAAACGTACAATGAAGTTACTTAAAATTAATAGTAACGTTCGTACAGTCATTGAACGTTAGAGAAAGATTCTTTCCCGGGATATTAATATTCGATAGTTGTTGTGATATTTGAATATCATAGACAGTTCTGTAAATGTCGGAGAAAGCATTCTTTCGTTCATAGACCTATGCACTTAATTATTTAGCTCTTCACGTTGCTCGCAATTATAATAGTCTCTTATTCTATTCGATATCTTGGACTTGTTTGCTACGGAGGCTTCGATATAGCCTTCAGCCTATCCTTGCCTTCCATCCTCCGTGTCGTTTGAGCATAGTCAAGTCGGCGTCAGGACCGGCTGAAAGCGTAGCGGGCGTCTACATTGTAATAAGGTGAAAAACTGGTAACTTACTGTTAAGTTCGATGGACACGTCTAGAAGGATATCATCATCATAATATTAGCCGAAAGACAACCATCATCTTCATTAAAAACTTAAGTCTCCTCTTGTATACACATGCCTTACTGTTTAAGATTTAGAACACAAGCAGTCCATAGGTCCATACTTAAGTTTTGCACCTAAGTATAGCTGAATGTCAAAGCAATTCATGTGATATGTTTGTATTATGGTTTATTTTTGCAGTAACGCAAAAAATTGGTGTGTGACATTAGACTAACATATATCAGAAAGCGCTCATAGGGTTGACTCTGTATCTTAATGGAGTTCAGAGACATTTCCACAAGTTTATCCACAGCTGATAGAAACAATAGTGAAAAATGAAACAACATCAAGCTCGAAGTACATACAATTACAATTTTTATTATTCAGTCGGAGTCTAAATAATCTGAGTCCAGGTATTCCACTCCAGAAGAAGTTTTAAAACTCCTGAGCGCCTTGGTTGGATTATTCCTGAAACTCTAAACAACTTGGTTGGTTTATTTCATCTTCGCTTGAACTAGAACTGTTATCATACTCATCATTTACAGAGATTATTCGTTTTTATCGTGTACGTAGTAGTTTTATCGTGATACAGGGTTTCTCTACTAGTAAGCATATAAAATTCTTCTCCAATTTTGATAACATGATCAACACAGTTTTTCCACTCTTGTGAAGTCACTGAATTGAACGCTTCTTCAGCAATTTTCGCAACATCTTGCGCAAAGAAACGCAATTCTGCTTTTTACTATTGCCCATACTAATTCGGTCGGATTGAGATCGCAATGGTACAGTGGTAGTCTTAATAATATGTGACCATTTTCTCCTAAAAGTTCATCGATGTCGTATATTGAGTCAGGCCTATGTTTTATGGAATTCTATGTTCAAGTAACCACAGTTTCATTTCACTAACTCTTGAATTAGTGGGAGGTGCTTGAAAAGTAAACATACACTTTGAATTATGGTTTAAAAATACAATCAGTATGAATTTATATAATATTTAAAAGTAAAAAAACACCTTGTGGAAAGCCAGTCCTGTTAAGACGGTCTAAACTAGAGCTGGGCGTTTTTTCCGTAAGCGTTTCGAAAAACAAACGGAGAAACAGTTTCTTGCTGGAACTTAAAACTGTTTCTATAAAAACGATGACAAGGAGGCGACACAAAATGATTCTACAGTTGCAACGCAAAACGTGAAAATGCAACTGGATAACTAATTTCAAAACGTAAATAGTATAAACGCAACATAAAACCAAACTCACGTCTGTACTCGTTTCGAAACACTTATAACGAAACGAAACTGGCAAAACGTAAACGCAACACACGGAGAAACATACGCAGTCGTTTCGTTTGTTTGTATGAGTAGTTTCGTTTCATTTCGTTACGTTCGGCGACCAGCGACGCACGGAGAAACCAGTTACTTTTGAAGCTGCTCAAAACAGTTATCTGATAAAAAACGGTTACGTTTCGTTTCACGAAAAACGAAACGACCCAGGTCTAGTCTGAACTGGCAGACATTACATGACACAATCACATCCCTATTTGCGTTGGGGACTAAAATTAAATAATAAATATTGCAAAACCTTGTTTATTATGATGGAGTGGTATGGTGCATTATCCATCACAATTATTGATGGTTCGGTAATATAGGGCAATAACGTTTCTTTTACTCATTTGGTGAAATTTTAGGCATTCACCTCAGAATGGTAATCCTCTTTTTTTATTTTTACCGGTAAATAACAACAGTGTTAGGCACAAAGCCTTTTTACTCCCAGACAATTATCCACCGTTTCCCTTTAGAAACATCTTGTTGGACACCCAGTGTATTAATTGATTGCCAATATTTAGTAACTTCGTAGGACTCATGGATATAGCTTTTACTCAAGTAAATACTGTTTTTTTGGGAGCTCTTCAGGCAATCTTCTGTTTTCCAGTATGTGGTTTAGAAAATACTCGCGTTTTGAAGCTATAGCTGGTTTTTATAAGAGCTCCAGTCTGTTTGGCATTCTTTATATTTTAAGCCAACTGAAATTATAATTTGTCGCAGAAGTTCATGGCTGCCATTAAAATTGAGTTTTTCTTTCACCACTACCAAAAGTTTTCTTAGTGTGGTGTACTTCTTTCTGCACCGTATCAAAATTGTTGTCGTATGGTGTACAGTTATGAGTAAATTTTATAACCTCAAATTAATGTAATCAATGCTACCAAATATATAAATAATACTTAAAAATTAATTCGTTTTGTCCAATTACAGTGAGTTTACATTTTTACCATTAAAATACTTGTACATACTTACCGGTTAACTTTGCGGTTCTGTCTCTTTATCGGAAGAGACGAGACAATTACTTTCCTCTAAATCGGAAAGTAATTGTCTCGTCTTGAATTCCGTCATACAGTCTTCAAATACTTTAAATATGATTTTTCTCGTACCACTTTTATAGACATGGCATTAATTTTTACCACATAACGGTACCACGTAAGAAAATATCTTGTATCTTTACAAACAAGTGGTTATATTCTCTTTGATTATGGTAGGTATTCCTAATTACATAATTTGATACGAAAGGTCATATATAACTTGAGTGTTTTTTAATTTATGACGTGTGATCGCTGTTGCATCGCGATATTACCTATCACTTACTTTCTTAGACAGCTTTCTTTATCGGATCTGGCCCCTATTTCACCCAGTTGACATATGTGTGTATTTGACATATGTAGGTTGACAAACCGACAATTTTCATGTGAAAACTGTTTCATCAACTACAATTGTTTTTGACAATTGTCGCGCCTGTCAGACGATAGTATCTCCTCTAAGTAGTCTGTGCCTGTCAGCTTTGGTGAAATCGGGGCCAGCAACGACTTATGTCAAAATTTAATTTTAAAGACATTAAAGTGATTACGACATTTGGGTAAAGTCGGAGATACCGAGATTGCAAAGCGGCCGCTACCAATCATTGTTATAACTTAATTCGGAGTATAATTGGTCGTTTCACAGAATAAACAGAGGGGCTACTCCGAACTTTGAAATCTGAACTCCGTATCGTGCCGTCCCTCTCACTCATATAGTGAATAACACGAAAATGAAAGGGACGGCACGATACGAAGTTCGGAGTACAGGCTCAGTTCGGGAAAACGCGAAACAAACCGAATAGCTGTCAGCTTGTCGGTAATATCGGTAATTGATTACACGGCTAAATTACGAACATTGGCAAGTGGCTCAATAAACCCGATTCGCGACTGTCCTGTACTTCATGACGCACCTTCATGGATGAGCGACAATAATAACTCTGTCAATTTTTTATTTATGACACTGTCGTTGTCAAATCATAAAATATAGTGAATCATGAAATGAACCATAAAATTACATACAAACGATAAATCGGCCTGTTATACATTTAATAATCTTGATTATGTGTTTATTTAAGACCACGAATTTCTTATGACGTGTGGTAATACATTCAAGGATTACGTGCAAAATGCCTAACAGTCCGGTCGGGAGCAAAATCTTCAGCGATGAAGTAAGTGGCACGTTGTATTGTATTGCTCTAGATTAATTATGCCTATATCGGTTGTCTTTATCTCGAAAATTTCCTCCAAAACATTATCGTCGAAGGGTGAAATGGGAGTGGAAGTTGGTTACAGGAGATGTCGCGGGCAAAACCTGGATGTATGATAGTAGTACCTCTTGCCTGTGTTTGTTAAGGATCAGTATCACCAAAAATTAACTCTATGACAGAAGCGAAAAATTCTAATTACTTCAGCACTGTCAGTTTCATAACATACGAGAGGTTAATTAACTCAATATTTAACTAGACAAATAATATCCATAAACTCAGTTTATACGACGTATTTTGGTACAACGATCACGACATTTGTATGGGCCCTTATTTATCAGTATGCAATTGAAATACAACTCTATATTTCATAACAATAGTTAGCATTAAGGAGTAAAAGTTTCATGTTGAATAAATGAGTGAATCAAATTAATAGTGTACAAAAGATCGCTGATTAACGTATTTGTCGACATTTGTATGGCGATATTTGTACGGTAATTTATCCATACAAATGTCAAATGTTGCATACAAATGTCGAATAAGCCATACAAGTGTCGAATAAGGCATACAAATGTCGACTCAAATGTATACATAATGTAACGGCGACATTTATATGGCGCTGATGACATTTCTATGGCGCAATCGACAATTGTATGGCGTGGCCGACATTTGTATGGCACAGTTTTTTTTAAGTGTCAATATCTCAGTAACAATCAGATGCAGAGTGGTGCCTCACACACTATAATTTTGCTTTTTCAAAACCCTACCTCACCGTGCAGGAATTAATATAAGTTTCACAAAAGAAAAAAAACGCCATACAAATGTCGAAAAAACATGCTCTTCAAAAATTGACCCTGTATTGTTTATTCCAGGCATTAGGGTCACACCATTTCAAATGGCTGAGCATACGGAACTTGTTGTGTTTAGCTTTTACATATTCCTCGCAACCGACGTTCTTTTACATTTTTGATCATCGGTCTCGTGACCCAGGTATTCTGTTTTCTTCTATTTTCTACTTCACCATAGGTTTTATAATCACGATTTACAGCTCAATACGCCCAATGCGTCATGTAAAACATAAATATAAAACCTATCGTGCTACGAGCTAATACATGCATGATCGCTTGCCTAATGAACTTTTTTTTAACCTAACTGTGGCTTTATAGGCCGGGCCCAATAAAGCGATAGGAGTGCGCGGTTGGAGAGTAGCCTGGGGAAATAATGGGGGATGTAGACAGAAAATTTTTATTTAACATCAAATTGATAAGTGTTTACAATGCAATAAAACATTTCAAGCTTTACAATAAAACTTAAATAGGCACAAATTGATATGTTTACACGTAAAAATAAAGACTTAAAATTATGATGCTAAAAAGGAGCTAACCTCAGCATGTGTTGCAGCAGGCTTACCTACTACAACGCTGGTTTTCAGGCCGACACTTCGTACAATACGGATTTGCTTGCTGCTTGTCGGTCATTGTTGTTGTGGCTTGTTGTTGTGTCAATATTAGAAAACGATTAAAACAAGATAAGGCTGAGGACCAAATTTTTGAACCATAATTAACACAAAACGATGCGGAAAGTATGGGGACGTGACTCCATAGTGGGAGCATGGACTCCTGGAAAAAAAAACGTGCACGTGTTAAGGCTTTTAATTCGTCTACAATATTATCAAATTTGATTAATCATGTTCAAATTCACATTATTAGGGGTTCAGTACTACTGTGATGCCTATTTAAAAGATTTGTTTAAACGCGATATTTATGTATCTGTTTTTTTACCGACGTTTCGACACGGGTTGCACCGGTCATGTTCGTGTACAACGTAGCATAGAATCTTTTAGTATGTGTACAAAACGCGAGAGTTATACTATGATGCCAACTGTGCATCACTGCGAATAAATGCAATTATCTTTTTTTTTGTTGGTGGCTTTCACTCCTTGCTGAATTTGGCCCCTCCGGTCGACTCTGTCCACTTCCTAATTTGTATCTTTCCAAACTTGTCCACTTTCGAATTCGTCTACTCCAACATCGTCCTGTTCTTAAGTTGTCACTTCATAGATTCCGAAGTTGACTACTTCCGAAACAGTCATTTCCCTATTCGTATTTTCCTAACATGTCCATTTCCAGAATCGCCAACTCCCTAAATTCTCCACTCCTATAATGTCTTTTTCCTTGATAGTCACCGATTAGCTTACGTTAGGCTACGGGGACAACTTCCTATCTTACTTATTCCCAATATACTACTTTTTAGGATTCCGTACCTCAAAAGGGAAAAACGGGAACCCTTATCAAATCACTCCGTTTTCTGTCCGTCCGTCTGTCACAGCCGATTTTCTCCAAAACTACTGGACCGATTGAGTTGAAATTTGGTACACATATGTAAGTTGATTACCCAACGACGGACGTATAACGTAAACAATTGAATTTTGAGCATGGGGTCACTTTTGGGGGTTACATTAGACAATTAAAAATAGAAGATTTTTAAACTTCAATGTGTTTTTGCCCATAACGTAAACATTATCTGTCTCTTTCTATGTAGTTGGTGACAAATGAGATCCATGGGATTTCGGGGTGCTAAAGTCAAACATGTGGTCTATTTTGGATTTCAAGATGGTGGACATGAACACGATTAGAATCCCGAAATCCCATGAAACACATGTGTCACATGACTTTTTCAAATAAGTTTTATCCGCCAGGTTTGATGGGCGAATTAAGAAGTGGACAAGTTAGGAAGTGGCCAAATTAGGAAAAATAAATTATCAAGCGGACAAGTTAGGAAATAGACTAGTTCGGAAGTGGTCAAGTTAGGAAATAGCCAAGTTTGGAAGTGGACATGATAAGAAAGAGACAGGTTAGGAAGTGGACAAGTTTGGAAAGATACAAATTAGGAAGTGGCCAAAGTCGACCGGAGGGAATTTGGCAAGGGGTAAATACCCCAATCGCCAATGTCACCGTATACAGACATATCACACGAGAGGAGAATGATCATAGTTAAAAATTTTGATTTTCGTGGAAGGTTATGTCTGGGAACCTAAAACAAATAATAACACGACACAGACAATACCGGACGTTTGTACAGTTAAAAAAAGAGCGGGAAGTGGGTGACAGACGGTTAAGCATGCCAACATAGAGGAAAAAATGGAGAAGAAAAGAAATATAAGTTAACACTGTAATAAAAGTAAATCGACGGTTATATTATAATATAATTTAATATCGTGTTCCTGAATGTATTTGATGAGAAGGGCAATGAGGGGAGTGTCCATGGGAATGAGAAGCGATTGAAAATTGGCCGGACGTGGGATATTTTGGTCACACTAGTTCATTTGTATTTTACATTTGCGGGTATTTAATACACAGTAGTGCTAGTAAAAAATATACTCCATATTTCTCATTGTTAACTTGTGTGTTTCGTTTCAGTAACAGTGTTTGATTTTACAGCCGTGGCCTTAGTGATCGGCATGACTTATATGTGTGTGGACCTGTTCATAAAACAATATACCAGACGTTTAGACTGGAATCAATATTTAAGTCCATTATTAAAAGGCACGACGGTGGCTGTAATGATACAAAGTACCTTATTTAACTTACTGGTGAGAGGTTTCATAATTTATCAAAATCTTAATTAATAATTTTGATGTAAAAATAGTGGTCGTATCGAATTAGCTTTTAAAATACCTCTGCACATTCCTGGGTCGTCTAAACAGTGACATGATCCAGCCCCGTATCGTCAGTTTGCTATTGTTTTGGAGTTATGATACTTACGCTGTTTCCACAATATTTAGTACATATTTTCCTTCCACCAATTCAGTTTATCTAAACTCGTAAACCTCTTAATTCCATTTGGAATTAAGTGGTTTGTGACTTACGTATCATGGGCTAAAGTCAAAAACACACATCTCCGTTATTTTTTTTTTCAAAATAGACAATCTGTTTTCCAATAACCAATAACTATGAACAAAACATGACATGCCATAGCTATTTTTAACATTTCACAATTTGAAATCACTTCATTCATACTTTGTATTTCCATCCCTAGAAAACTAGCATCATCATCATCATCCTAGCGTTATCCCGGTACAGTTGTATTCTGAAGGATGCACGGGGTCCGCTACCTAATCCGAAGATTTGGCGTAGGCAAGGCATTAGTTTTTACGGAAGCGATTTTCAAATGACCTTCCAACCCGAGGGAAAATTGTATAGCGGTAATAATATCCGAATTCATGATCAATCATAGCTATGTTAATTACAATGAAGTGAAATGTAACATTGATGTGACGACGCAATGAAAATGGCACAATATTCTTTTCACTTCTCATGCTCGAAAAGTGTGTCATATTAGACTTGTCAAGCGGGGCTAAAGTAGTACATTTAACCCCTAGGGAAAATATGAATACATATTTATGATTTACAAAATATTTGAATTTGACCAATCAAAATACTTCACCTATTAAATCCACCAATCACAGAACACTAATTTAACTCTTAAAAAAATATTTGGTATTGGGTATTAACCAACCAGAATACAGCTTTACTAAAATCGACCAATCAGGAAATATAATTTTTTTTTCTATAGAGTCTAAAGATTAAGTTTGTAGTAGTCCCTATTTCACAATAATTAAAAAAGTGGTTAAATCGTTCGAGCAACACTTTGAAGCACTCAATAGAAGGTCAGTTAGCTTTTTTCGCGCGTGAATGTTGCGCGCGAACCGCAGTGTCTATGTTTTGTGTCAAAGGAGTATAGAAAAAAAAATCATCTGTCAAATAGAAAAAAAAATCAATCTGCAAAAGTATATATCTTCGCCGTGGAATTTATTGTTAATTTTGGGCGGGTTAACCTTTGTTTATTTATTTTCTCGCAATCGAAGTGAAAAGTAGAGTGTATAACTCTGGTCTAAAAGCCATATTACCCCTCGAACTATTTTCCCTCACTTCGTTCGGGAAAATAACTGTCTCGTGGTAATATGGCTCATTTTAGACCCTTGTCATACAATCTACTATTTAAATATTAATTATAGTATTGTTATGTTTAAATGTCAGTATTTATGTAATGTTGTAATAGTTTATCACAGCATGTAAGATACGCGGGAGATGGTGCGCGATATTTGGCGAGCAGTTTCGACAGCAATCCGATATGGTCAGTCTGCTCACATCTCTTCAACGAATCTGGTTGCCTGGACTCAAGATACATTCTACACCATTGCGTAACGAATAACCTGACGGAACGCTTCCCACTAAATTTGACATCTGTACATTTACATTATGTGTGAGTACTTACTCGTTTATTGTTTTGTTTATGTTAGGAAATAGTCACAGTAATCTGTGGAAATAGTATACAATTTTATTATATACGCTCCACTAGATAGGCACATACAGCAAATGTATAAATTGACGATTAATATAGATTAATCGTCAATTTATAGTATCCACACGACTATTCACGAATAGTCGTGTGGATACTAGTTTTTAGGAAGATTGACATCGGGCTTGCTAAGCAATTTGAACGATGAATCTAAAAAGATCGGGCACGCCCAAATTTCTAAATGGTTATTCGATTTTAGCCACTATACAAATTTAAATGTTGTCAATTCATTAGCAATTCCCTAAATTCTACTTTTTTGGTACTTTTGTGGTGTGGTTAAATCTGAAATGTAGACTCGACAATGTCGTCGTTTTTACGGTCTTGACAGAAAAAAATAGATTCCCGATTGACCGAGCTTGGATAGATATTTCATCATTAGTTATTGCCTTCAGCCTAAACTAAACCTTTATACATACATTACGGTACTATGTATAACATAAAATGAATTGAATATAAGCTTTAATCACCCCATATATATGACAGGACATCCTTACGAAGTAACATCGGGAGAACACTTACCTGGAGATTTTTTGTCGCTGCAGTGATATGGATACTTAACTTTTGTCTTACTACGATACCGATCAGTGACGTAGTGAAGGTACGCATTTCCGTGTTATTGTAAAAAATATAATTTTATTACCTTTATTATTGTGAAAAAAAAAACGAGAGCCCAATGTGTACTTACAAGGTAAAAAAACAGCGTTCAAGTGCATTATGTCGATACAATAATAGTCGATAATTATAGTCGTTGATATTTTATCTGGGCGTGGCGCGTCCATGTTACACGTTCACTGCGGCGGTTTGTTAGATTATTTTTGCGAACGCATATTTACACGTTGCATTTTTCAGCGACTTGTTTTTCATACGATTGATTTACTAATCGATTACTAGCAGAATTTTTCCACGATTTGTTTAATTCAGGGTAGTATTTTTTGTAGTAGTATTTTAACATTGTCTTATCATTTATTATAAACAAAATTCAGTGGTCTCATTTTATTCATTTATATATGTTTGTTATTCGATGCAAATACTCTACTTCTTAGTCGGATATCTTACGCTACAGCATTAATTATTAGTAGATATTCTCACAGAAAAATCGACTTGGATTTTTTATTCATTTTTGAGATTAAGCAGGAGGTTTCCTGCGAGTCCTTCTGCGAAGTTATTCGTCCGGCCATTGTGCAAAACAAGATATTAAATTTAATTACTTAGGCGAGCTTTTTCTAATACGACACCTTAAGTCAGTCATTGTCATTACTGGAGCGGCAAATTGAAAAAAAGGTTCCGGTGCTATTTTACTCGTATAAGCGCCATCGCCAAAGAAATCGCTTACATTTTTCCAATTCATGGGCAACCGAGCCCACATAAAAATCGCCCCGCGGGCTCATTGGCCCCTTTCGATTATTTTCGTGTGACTCGATCCAACTGGCCCAGTTGACCACTACTTCCCACTTACAGGTATACTCGACCCGCGGGCTCAGTCAACCAATCTTTAGCATTAGAGTCTTCTCAGCCCGCGGGCTCAGTCGACCCCTATCCGAGGCTTAAGGTTACTCACCCCACCGGCTTAATAGTTGATTAGTATATAGGGGGCGGGGCGGGCCGCTAGTTTCGAGGTTTAGGAATATTGGCAAAACGGTGTGATGATATTCAGCACTAATGGAACCTAAGCATCTCTGGGCTGGAATAACCCTAACGATAACAAATACGGGTAGGTACATGAGACAAACATTTAATTTCCACCATGGTACATCGAAATAATGTAATAGCTAAATGTAAGTTCAAAAAAGTGCCTATTAAGCAAACGCGAGGAAAAGAGTAGCTACATTCTTAAAAGTTCGACTCACAACTCCAGGCTTATTTTTTGGTTTCAAGTCCTATTTCGTAAACTTGGTCATATTCTAGTACTTTACTTTTCCTTTTAGAAAAGTCATTCTTTCTCAATTTTTCCACATCTTTTTTCATCATCCTTTGCAGAACTACAAGTAGTTGAATGATGTTCGTTTTCGGTTTAAAAGTTTATGGACCTTGCAGTGCCACCCCTAGATAGCATTATTTGTGCAGTTTAATTGTTTATGACATTGTCAATCGTCCAAAATAAATTGATTTGGCGCCATTTTTTTTACGTTGGAAAAATACATTTACGTATCCCACCCAGTGAAAGACCTGGGTGGGTATGACGGACTATCCGGATGGACCGTACTACCGTCTAAAAACCCAACGAGTACCGGCGACGCCTTTAGTGGAGCGCCGCAGGATCACAGTGGCATTCTACTGCGACGCACCGGCGGGTGGCCCGCAAATTTTTAATTTGCAGGACGCAATTCATGCGGGACACTCACCTGGGTGCCCCTAGCTCCTTTTTTATTTTTTATTTTCTATAGGAGAGGTAGATCCCCTATATTGGCGGCAGCAGGTGCGCATACCGCCGACGCCTGCCTCCTCCTCTGCGTCTACGGAGCGGGTGTGCGGCGGGATCATTTTCCCGCAGTTTTCTTCTGCGAAATTACCTCTTCACAGAAAGAGACCACGACTTTCCATTGTCTATCGCTATCGAGCATTGTGCCTACTATGCTCGCCAGTGACAGATCAGCCCCCACCTCGTCCCTCAGTTCCGCTCGATAGGGTTCCCAGGCAGGACATACCTCGAGAGTGTGACGCAGCGAGTCCACCTCGGCTCCACACTCGTGACAGTTGGGCAACTCATCCCGTCCGATCCGGTGCAGGTACTTACCGAAGCATCCATGCCCGGTAAGCACCTGGGCCAGCCTGAAGGTGAGAGCCCCGTGGCGCCGCCCCACCCAGCGATCTAGATGAGGGCGGATGGCCTGCACTGTCGTCAGACCGAATGTTGCGGCCCCCAGTTCTGCCTCCCATCTCCAAATTGATTTGGGGCCAACCGTGTTTCATAAAAGTATAGGTTAAAAGATTTTGAATATTTTGTATTCGGTCTTTTATCTAAGGAGAACAGCCAGGCGTCGAGTAATTCATTAAAAGGTAAATGTGCTAAGATATATAGTCGCTTGATATGGACCTTCCCCAGTCTAGTCCTACTTAGGATACATTGCTTCGCCTTTCTCCAGAGGCATCTTGTGAAATGGTAGTAGCATCCTTCAACTTGTACACCTGGACATGTATCAATAATTGCTGCTATGAGCGCTTTTTCAAAATCCACCCAATAGTGGGATTCCAATCCGTAGCTTGATTTTTTATGAGTCTAAATAGTGTGTCGAATGTTTGTTTTGCTTTATTTGGTAACTAAGCGTGCAATACTGCTACCACTTTTATGTTCTCTCTATCGCTACCAAGGTCGACGTGCAGCGTCACAAGCTGGTAAAAATTTCTTGGCATGATTTGAAGGTCCCGTCTATGTAAAACTGCTTACCTTGCGATAGCAAAGTTCTTAATTCTGTGCATGAGAACACTAATATCCTGGTATTAGTACCGTGTGGTCCACAGACAACATTTTTTTTTAAATTTGTTGGGTATTACAACATCAACAGCCTATTTATAAGTAATATTTTTTATTTCTAATGCCTTGTATCGCTTCCGGTACATTTTTTTTCACATTTTCAAAAGAGGAAATTTTAGTTAATGCTTTATCCAAACCCGCGTCTTGAATCTTGCTAGTAACATCGTCATAAATATGTGCCACTGGTGTCGTTAAGTCATGTACAACTCTTTCATTAATGGTGTTCATGTGTTTTTTTATTTCATTAGCAGCATAGTTAGGCTCATGATTATGAAGAGTTTCGGTAACGATAACGAAACTCGTTTCATTAATTGACTTTACTACGGCATAGCACTTGCGAATAGGATGATAGTGTCTTTATTCATTTTCCGTCTTATCCGTTTTTACTACATTGCCATGAGCTAAAGTTTTTATTTTTCCTAGATTGACATTTGGACCCACTCTAATCGAGATTTTTTCACCTATAGCTGCAGATTTTTGGGATTATTCTGACTCGTAATTTTGCCCCCTCAGTTAATAAGTTCTTTCAAGTTTCAGCGGTTTTTTTGTTTATTCCATTTTACAAAAACACAATTATGTAAAATAAAATATAAATAGCCTTTATTTCTACCATTATATTTAGTTCAGTTACTTAATCCGTTTTTCACTTTAATCAGGTAATAGTAGTCGCCTCCGTGGCGTAGGCCTCCCCCAAGCTCTTCCACAGTGCTCTGTCACGAGCCTTACGCATCGACACCCGTTATTTCAATGAAGACATCCCTCCATCTCTTCCTCGGGTGTCCTTTACCTCTGTTCCCTTCGTACGGATACCATTCCACCAAACACTTCGTCCACCTGTTCTCCATTCGGCATATGTGGCCCGCCCATTGCCATTTTAGTGTTCTCATTTTGGTTTTAACATCTACAACCTTCGTTGTTTTTCTTATTTTGTAGTTGTTTACCCTGTCTGCTAGCTTTAACTCGTACATAATTGTGTTAAAGCTAACACAATTATGTACGAGTCTGTAAATGTGAGTAGATGTAAAGAGGTTTTGTGCTTGTTATTTCCTAATGGTATAAACGTCTGGTGAAGTTTACATTACTTGCTCTTTAGGTACCGGTCTTGTGCCTGGTGGTGGGTAAGGTCGCCAGAGCTCCCCAGGATTTGCAGTGGTGTGAATAAAGTGTCGGTGTATGTCTGTAACTGTTAATATCTAAAACGAATTATATGAAAATCGAGACGCTTAAAATTGCTACCTATGTACTTGTAAAGTGTTCGGGAAAAAAACTAACAAACAACTGCGGCATGTGGTTGAAGGACCTCTTCAATTGTATAGTAAATTACAGATGATATTTATCTCCCCACGATTGTGTTTTAAAAACCAACCGAAGAGTTGTCCAACCTAAATTACGAACATAGTAGAATGCGCCACAGCACGTGAAAATTGTCGACGCATGCTTTTTCGAACGCTGTTCTGAGCCGCGTCAACACTCTACACTTGGACTCTAAGGGATAGGTACTAAAGAAATATTTTGTTGTTTCAGTTTTACAAGTATGTAGTATATCTGAGATTGGTTAGCACAACTTTGACCGCCACTTTTCTAGCAGTTTCTACCGAGCGATCAAAGCAAGCTTTTTTATATTTGGTGAATGTCAATTTAAAACCGTCAATTGTGAGTAATTTTTCCTAATTATCTTATATATATATAGATAGACCAGAACAACAGTCAGTATTCATTTATTTTAACCACGCGACTGGCTAACCAAGCGTCGTCTCCCGGCGAAAAGAAAGAAAGAAAGAAAAAACGTTTATTTGGTGTACATACAGATAAAAAGAAGAATACAAATTAGAAGTGGGTATACACCAAAAAGGTTGTCGCTCAGCATGTGCCACGACTGATGTCTCGTGACGCTGATTTTTAGGACAAACAAAAAATATATATACTAGTCTTAACCTAATTAATATATAATGGGTGACGATACGACCGCTCTTAATAACACAGCTCAAATAACGTTTATATTGTATGGCAACACTAAAACAAACAAGTTCCATTTGAGTTGTTGTAATGGCCAAATCCTAATGAAAAGAAAAGAAAAAAAATAAAAATAGCATTCTTTTGTGATGCGCCCGGGGATCCCTGGGACCAGTAGATGACAGATTAAGTAGTCCATGTTATTAACTTGGATTTAAAAAAAATAGTAATTATTCAAATAATATTTGAGTAAGAAAAACTGAAAAAATGACACGAAGTTACGACGCAGTGTCAGTTTTCCATTCTACAAAAAATAAGTATGTTTCCAAAAAAAAAAAATGTTTCTATGGGTGGGTTGCACTAAAGTAAATTGACCAAGCTGACTTTGAATTGACGATCTGCATGGGTGACATCTTGAATTGAATGAAGCCGCGAACATAAAGTTAGGTAAATTAAAAACGGTGTTTGTCATCTTGTTTATTTATACCTTATATGCCTTAACCTCGTTAACTAAGTAAGATCAACGGAACTTAAAGGTCCGCGGATATTGAACCTGCATATGTAACCCAAGCATAACGGGTTACATATGCAGGTTCAATATCCGCGTCTATTTCGACTACAAACTGAATTGATTTCGAAGCTTGGGATATTGTACTTTTCTTCCCGCGGATCTTTTAGCCGAATAAGTAGTAAACTAAACTTTTAAAATTTAGTTTAACTATAATTTTCTTCTGTTTTCTCATTTCCTGATTTCTTTGTTCAACTTAAGGAATTTTCAACCGGATGTATTTTCTACTGCGTTTTTTTTTCGAATTACATTAGCTTTTTCGGCGCATAAATTTTTAGATGCCTGATTCAGTTTCGCAAATGACCAGATATGCATATAATCGGATTTTTTTCGCAATTCACCAAATACGAAAATTACCTGATTTGGTTCCGCAATTTACATTGGTTCATGGCTGTAATTATCTTACATTGATATTGATCCATATTTCTTCGCATACATGTTTACTACATCCTTCAACGGTCCCGGGTTTCGAGTCTAAGATAATAGATGCATTGCCGTTTGCTGTTCTGCGATTCACCGATCTCCAATATATAATGATATGATGATAATTATGATAATATATTGAAAACTTTGAAATTGTAACGAAACCAATCATGTATCAAGGTCACTATTATATTGTTTTTTTTTTGGAAATTAATTCTAGATTCTCTACTACTAGTCTTATTCTAAAGAGTACCTATTTATATATCACTCCTATGAAGTGTTTCAGATTTTAAATCATTGATTGTACAGTCACCATCAAATATATCGATGGTTAAATTTGTTCCCTTAGGAAACGTGGTCCGACTGGCTTGTCCTATCGATCGGGCAACCCTGTCGTACAGCGTGGACTAGAGGTAATTGGTAATTTTTGCATTGGTATGAACCCCATAAACTCTTAGAAATTTCTATGTCCGGTCATTTGCAAAGTGGATTTCTGGTCATCAATCATTGTCGTCGTCGTAAAAGCCCTTGTTTTAAGTAGTACTCGTTGTAAGAAGTCGTTTTTAAAAAAAACGATATAAGTAGTCCTCGCTTTATGAAGTTGTCGTTCTAAGATATCGTCAGTTCGAGAAGTCGTTAACAGCGGCCTAAATCTTAGTTAATGTTTTTATTTAAAATGTAGAGGAAATAAATGACATAATATTGATAGTACATTACTGCCAACGCCAGGAAAGAAGGGCTTGCCGGGTGTGTAGGTATAGACGGCCAACCGTAGGGAGGCCGGATAGTGATACGAAGCCGACAAGCCCTTTTCACGGCAAGGCTTGAATAGTGCTTTTCTCAAACATATGCAATGAATTCTTTTACAGTTCTCTCGACTTGTTCCGCCCGAAACGTGATACTTTGAAGCCTGTTATAGCGAACATAAAGTCATTATTTCATTGCATATATGAGAAATATTACATAACATCTTTCTCTTGACAGCGCTCCGTAGAACACTCTGTAGTAGTCCGTAGTTGACGATTATGCTGTAATTAAGTATATAAAAGTTTGTATGAGAAATAATATTGTCGACAGAACTTTGTTTATTTTCAGAGTTCAACTGTAACACATGTCGGGCTGATTTATGGCGTAGGAATGATCGGAGTCTACGATTTTGGAATGACCTCACCTTTTACAATGGTCGACAACGTCGTATTGATATTTACTGTAGGCCTTATCATTGTATCTACAGTAAAATCATTCATTGTTAATATGCTTTTATTGCAACTGACTGACTGTATAGATGTCTACGAAAGCGAGAAATCTTGGCATTACATATTATTTGCTATGTTGCCATTGGCCACCGAGTTCTTATACGGCCAGAAATTGATTAACATGTTTTTATATCTACATTTGCTTCTGTCTTTATTTCCCTTCCTGGTAAGTGGCCCGTGATGTATGATGAATTTTATTGGCCTGTATAATAATATAGGCCAATAAAATTAGATTTTTCCAAAGAATTAATTTCTAGCAAAGTGGTTTTAATGCCTCCATTTGGTCTTAAATGCGTGTAACTAGTTTGCGCAATCCCAGGAGATATGCGTACCTTTTGGGAGCCAAAGAACTTTTGATCACCTTTCAGTTTTTTGCTTGTAGCTCGAAAACGGTATGTCCGTCGAAAAGTCATTTCCATTAAATATTAAAGAAAGAAAGATACATTTATTTGCGACAAACACATGAAAATTACAAACTAAGGCACCACATAACAGCATAAAGAAGGTTAAATTCTGTATTCAGCAGGACTGAGCGCGGCAGTTGAAACAATTTTTAATATTTCTGATTTATTTATTAATTTAATAAACAGATAAAAACATAATGATTATCAGGGCCTCACAAAACTGTCGGCACAGGTTGACTGTGTTATCAAAGTACAGTGCAGAGTTAACTAATTTGTAAATAGGTTTAGGTTAAATCCATGTTACATACTATTGCATACAGCTGTGCCTTAGGGGTTATGATACTTAAAAAGTGTCAATTTAATTTTCTTTTTAACTCGTTTTTTAGCATTTTACGGCTGATAGTTTCTGGTAAGCTGTTCAGAAGATAAGAATACGTTTTTTTAGCGTTCTGTCACCATAATAGTTGTTAATCTTCGGTACGCACAGTTTTTCGGACGCCATAGCCATAGTAACATATATTATGTAATAATATCGACTTTTTTTAGCCAGCTATTGACAGAGCTATGCTCTAGACTGCTATGTTTATTTATAGCAAGTAAATATTTATGTTCGAGACTAACAGGCAGTATTTTACAAATTTTGAATAGATGTTTATAGTTACCTTTACATTTTTGTCTAGTTTTACTGTTTACTAATAACTTTATAAATCTGTGTTATATGTCTTCTAACCTATCAATGTTTGATTTAGTTGTCAGTCCCTAACTCAGAAAAGAGTATGTTTGACATATGTAAGCACCTATGTATGTTTCAGATATATAAGCACCTTAAAGTTCTAACTATTATCTTGAAACTTAGATAAAATAATTTGGCTAATAATATTCTTAGTTTATCGCAGATAAAATTAGTATGAAAAGACCAAGTTTTCATCTACTTTCATGCCTAAGTAAGTTAAATATTTAGATCTTTTTATAGGTTTGTGGTGGTAAGGGCGCATAACTGTTGCAACCCTTACGCACCAACGTTAAATAGGAAGACACGAATTATGTACAGAGTTTATTTACATAAGTTATATACAAATATACAAAATAATAATGATATATGTTAACATGAATTTATCAACGCGCGCGGGTTAGGATTAGGCTGCTCATCACACAACTGTTATAAGGGTTGCTAGGCAACGGCGCGCTGCTGCGCGCAGGTCCAAGGTCGTTCCGTGGAGCTGACCAGGCCGCCACAGGTTCGCAAGTAAAATTTACCATATTATTGTGTAAACATTCAAAGGTTGAGTACACATAGCGGAAGAAGTGCTGACGGGACATAAATTTCGTGAATGGATCAATAAAAAAATTGTTATGGGACCACAAGCAAGCACCTCCTGCTCGTCCCGCGCCGTCGCTTAGCGAAAGCACGAAAGTCACTCGGTGTTATCGGAGTAAAGATTTATAACACTACCGAGTGATATCATTAACTCCGCAAGTGATGCTGTATTTGTCAAAAAACTATAACAACTGTCAACTGCACGTTAAAGGGACCAAATCTAAAACTTCAATAAAAACTTCGTATCCTTTTGCTAGTTTATTGAAATTATCAATACCTTTGTCAAAATTTTCTTTAAAAAATTTTTAAATTTATAAGGCCTTAACGAGCCCTCAAGCTCTAAGCCGAACGAAATTCCTCCAAAATCGATCCATTTTCATAACACAATATTGAACATGTCAAGTATAAGCTCAGTGTCGACCACTGGTCCGATACTTACCTGAAGACGTAGGAAACTATATTAAAACGTGTAGTCTTAACAAAAATTTCTCAGACCCACTTTTATGGGGACTAACAGTGTCTAATAATGATTTTATTGTTCTTACAAGTATTTAATTCTATAGCCAGATGCTAATGGGACACGCTCTTTAAGTTGAAGTTAGTAACTAAATTCATATTTATCTAACTATAAACAGATTTTTTTAATTTTCAAATGTTAATCGAACTGGCTTGTTATAATATTAATGAATTTATGCTAAGAACTGATACTTAATTTTAATAATGAAATGCAATTTTATCTAATAATTTCAATTTTAATATTGTAATGGACCGAATAATCTATAACTTAATATTGTAGAATAATCTTATACTTAATAACTACCTACCAAGAGTAGAAAATTGTAACACGAAGACATGTAAAATTATTTATAATTTTATTAATAAAAATCAATCAATCACACAATGTCTGAATCAATATCTTGTTGAAGTGTGTGGACGGTGTGTGCGATTTATGCAAGGTCTGTGCCAGCTCGTAGGATGCAGTCATCGGCGAACATGTGCGCTGAGCAGTACGGTAGTACATCACACAGGCTATTGAGGTGCATCAGATAAAGTACAGAAAAGCCCGAGCCTTGTGGCACTCCACATCCCACAGTATTATCACTACTGAAGGTGTTACCTATTCTAACCGCATGTAGGCACGCGAAGTTAGATAATCGCGAAACCACTCGTTTAGCGGTTCTCCCACTCCACACGTACATGGCGTTCAATGAGGTTTTTGATTCTAAGCTATCAAATGCTTTTTTAAAATCAAAGAATACTGATAATAAGGTTTTTTTTTTATAATATAGGGTATCATTTATTTCACCTGTAAATTAGGGTAATATCCTTTTCTTTTTGGAAACTATGTTGACAAGGGTTCAAAATGTTATGTTTACTAAGGTCGTTACCAAGCTGGTAATTTATGCACTTTTCCATTATTTTATCAATACTTGATGATATTGCGATTGGCTCGTAATTACAGAAGGATTTACGATCCCCTTTTTTGTGAATAGGTCGTACAATAGCTTGTTTTAATTTATTAGGAATTTTATGAAGTTTAACTGATAAATTAACTAGCCTGGCAGTCACTGGGCTTATTTTATCTGCTATTAGCTTAATATCAGACATACGTATCAGATCACTACCCGGTGGATGTATTAAAATTTATTTTATTGTTATTTATTTGATTCGATAACCTTTCACGGGTTGCCATCTCATAAACATGTCTGGTTTTTTTACATAATCATCTCTTTTATGCTATGGTACCTAGCGTACATGTGTGCTTCATCGCTTTAATTTCCTCAGAGTAAGTGGTAGCAAACTAGTTACACAGGTGATCATCATTGTTGGGGTTTTTCATATTGGTATGTATAATGACATCTAAGCTCATATTGTTCTGTCGTAATAGGGTAAATTGCCTATAACTTACAACTAGCCATCTCCAGTAACTGGCCACTTCACAAAAATATGCACAGAGTAAAACCATTTGTTGATATTTCTGCAATTAAATAAATAAAATTAAAAGTAAGTCGCTTTAACATTTTTTTTTCTAATTTCACCATTTTTGGTATTGTTGTGCTGGTTTGATTTATGTATGTAGGAATCATTGTATATGTTAAAACGTATAAACACCTCTGTTTTGTATAATTCTATAGAACAATTTATTGATACCATGTCTTCGAAATCTATAAGTTTTCTCAGTACTTCGCTTGCTCAGAGATAGAGCACTCGTGTTGCTGTTGTTTGGATTAGAGCTTTTCTGCATTACAGGCACTCTATCATAATATTATTGTTTAAATTCAAACCCGTGCTGTACAAAATTTTCACGCAGCATGGAGGTAGGCCTTTCTGTGTTTCTGTCGTGGGACAAAAATTGTTCTTTCGGCATTGTTGCAGTCATCGTTTCAGTGAACACCACGTCTGCAGAAGAGTGTTTATTTTTACGACACAGACGCTTAGCCGATTTGATACTCTATAGTGATTCATAATCAAGGTAACCATCCACCACCAAACCGCTCTATGCATAAGGAACCCACCATCAATTACAATGACATTACCTGCAATGTTTCGTGGATCAGACACACTGGTGAAAATAAATCGTAGAACACAATTTCTATTTTTGTTCGCATTCCTGTTTCATCAAAAATGGAAGGGAATAAGGGACTAATTCAAACTAGAAATAATTTTTGAGCTGTTGATCTGATTTTTTGAGAAGTGTTATGCGTCGGGAAAGTGTATCTGGTTTTACTGGTATATCTTCGCCGTGAATCCTGACTTTCAAGTTAAAATATTTAAAAGGAATCACTCTGTTTTTTCATTGAAACTTGATATTACTGAAAACGTTGCCAATAATATTAGCAATATCCTAAATTCATTTTTCAAACGCTTCATGACATTCAGTTTTCTCATCGCCAGTTACTTCTGTGCTAATGGACATAACGAATTGTCCAATTGGAAAGAGATGGTGAGATGAGAACCAGTCAGGAAGGATCGCAACGTCTGCAGCGTCTACGTGCTGCTCTGTTGAACCACACGTCACGCCACAAAAGTCTTCTAATTGTACGGAATTTCCATGATGTTAGGCATTGCGGCAACCTAAGTCACCAGAGTACTGTCCGTTATACCTCGTCCATGTGACAGCCCGCCTTGGGCTTTCAGAGACCTCATTACGACCTGATCAATTGTCTGACCAGTTACATTAGACCAAAACTTATCAGACCTTCTGATGGTGAAGAAGTCTTATTTCACAAATTTCAGGCGAGAGCTTTAGTTCCAAATCCAACATGGTACAATTGGCATGATTTTTCATATAAGAAGTGACCGCTGGAATGGAAGTACGGCAACATCCTTTGCACTGACTGTAGATTTGACTGACGTTGCAGAGCTTCTATGAACTGCTTAAATTAACACCATGTGGAAATACTGCACGCACAGCTTTGCGGTAAGTCCATTCTGCTGAAGCTCCGAAAAATTCTCATAGAATTGTTCCATAATGCTCATGAACGCTGGTTGGTCCAGGCCTGCGTTGTGAAAAATTTGGGGCTCCTAAATCATTCAGTGTATCCAATATTGCTTGATTCTCGTCGTCGGTAATGGTCATTGTTGACAATACAGTTTTTGCCTGTGCCAGGGGAAATATTATATGAGCCCTGATAGTTTTTGAATACGCGTGCCCGTCAGCATCTTTTCTGTAGACTGTCTTACGTAAATGGCGCTAAGAACATCCTGCAGCCCACTGCCGTCCATTATGTATCCAGTAGCACCGATAAAAGATATAAAAGAAATACAGAGGCGAGTCAAACGTTACAGAGTAGCATTTTAGTTTATCACCTCTTCGTTCAATTTAATCAAGGAAAACTGAGTATATACCGTCAGGATTTCCTGGAGGTGCATAAAGTGCAAAGAGTACGAGGTTTCTGAAATAGCTGACTTGAGATGAATCCTTTTCACCCAGGGAATTACATATAAGTTAATATATTAAAATATAAGTTTGCAGATAAATGAGAAATTTTCCTGGTTTTATTTCGGTTGTACCATGTTTTAGAATTTAGATGCTCTTTCGACTCCGAATTTAACCCTCTTTAATATTGAATGGAATTATATTTTCCGTAGGACGTACCGTACCGTAAAAAGCAAGGCTTTTGGCTTTCTTTCGTTACTTGGCTCCTAAAAGTTATGCACACCTCGGATTGGGCAAACTCGGATTACACACATTTAGGACCACAAATGAAGGTATAACGATTTCCAGCTTGCTGGAAATTAATTCCACAAAACGCTTTTTATGGGACCAATTTGATTAGTAGGCCAATCAAATTGGTCCCATAAAAAGCCAACGAGATAAATGTATATCGTCGGTTGTCAATCATAACTCACTATCAAATCTGTCACTACTCTTCGAAACCTCGTATCTCAGTACTGAGACAATGCTGAGATACGAGCTTTATTTTAAGTAGGTATTTGTTACTTAGTGAGTTTTGGTTGTCAACCGACGATATATAATAGACAATGTCAACTTAATTTTATTTATATCAATACATTAATTACCAATTATTATTTTAATGATGATAGTTTTTGATAAGGACCTGTTGGCAGTACCTAATAAACTTCACTGTTTTATTATGTTCCAATCGGGCTTTAAAAAAAAATTGAACGAAATGCACAAGCATACTTCTAAAACTTCTTTTGATAACAAGAAAATAATATGATTACTCTTAAATTAACACAGAAAAGTGCTTCAAACAACAGGCTGATTATTATGAGTTAATCATTTTTATTTTATTTCAGATGTTAAATACGTTAACGATGACCAAATTGTTACATAGTGAATTTCCTTCTATAAGAATTATCTACATTGAGGGACTTCTCTGCCTTATTGGATTTTGTTTATCTCTGCCGATTTTAGTGGTAATAATAATATCATGTTACGAGCCCCAATGCAAAATAGCTCGTCTAGTCGCAATTCTGCATGCGTATTTTTTTTCAAAAACTAGTATTTCTACCCGAATCGACTTTGATGATTAATGGAATACACTAGACGCAATGTCACTAAAGCTAGCTTAGTTTTGAGTTGTACAAAGTGTACATCTCGTTATTTATTTTAAAATAATTTAATTATAAATATTACATCTCACACGCAAATAATTACGTCTGCTTCATATTTAAGGCAAAATAGGTCGTCTATTTAAAATAAAACCTGTTTACCAGGGTTCGTAATATAAAATATTATTTTCAAATTGAATACGGAATATTCTCTGTCATGTAAAATGACAAACCACTATATAAAAGGGCAAATTCAGCCTAATTTTTTATTACTCCAAATCGTTTTTCTATCGAGATGGCACGAGGTAAGCCAGTGACTGAAGAAGTGCGGAAAATTATAATCTCCAGTAACAATAAAGGCAAATCTACGTACCAAATTGCCAAGGACCTTTCTATGCCAAGGTCTACAATCCAAACTATCATCGAGCATCATCGAAAACACGACAAAATTTCTTGTTTAAAGAAATCCGGCCGCCCACGAATTACTACTAAAGCAGAAAACAGGATTCTGAGGAAGATCATCAAGAAAAATCGTCGTGCAAGAGCTGGAGAACTTACGGTACTATGGCGTGACGCAATTAAAAAAAACATTTCAGTGGATACTTGCAAGAGAGTGATGAAGAGGATGGGCTACGGTTTTTACACTGCTAAAGAGAAACCGTTACTTACACAACGGCAGAAAACTAACAGGTTGAAATTCGCCAAAAAGTACAGAAATTGGACCGTCGATCAGTGGCGTAAAATTATATGGAGTGACGAATCTAAATTTGAAGTCACAGTAGGCGATGAACGAAGTAAAGTCATTCGCGAAAAAGGAGAGGCATTTCAAAAAGATTGTCTTAAGCGTAAGGTAAAGTTTCCAGCTTCCTTAATGATTTGGGGCTGCATGTCGGCACAGGGTGTCGGCTGTCTGCAATTTATAGATGGAACCGTCAATGCCGAAAAATACAAAAGCATCTTACAAGAGAGTTTGCTGCCGTCTATACGTAAGTTAAAGTATAAAAATGCGTATACTTTTCAACAAGATGGTGCCTCATGCCATACCGCTAAAGCAACGATGGCGTGGCTGAAAAAGAAAAAAATACCTACCATGTCGTGGCCATCCAGCAGCCCGGACTTGTCTCCCATAGAAACGTTGTGGTGGAAAATGAAGAAGAAGTTGCGAAAGGACCCGTCCAGATCAAAAGCTGATCTTAAAGAGAAACTTACCTGTGTTTGGAATGAAACAACCCCGGAAGAGTGTCGACAGCTGGTAGATACAATGCCGCTCAGAATTAAAGCCGTTTTAGATGCAAAAGGAGACGCCACCAAGTGGTAGACGTTCTAATCTGCGTCGGTAACACTAAAGACGAACTTTTTTGCATTTTAGTACAATTGGTGAAACAATGTTTTTTTTATTACCAAGGAAAGTTCGTTTTTTTTTTCATTGAATAAATAAAATACGATTTATAACTTATACTGTTTTTATATTGCTAATTCTTCCAAACACCTTCGTCCCCCAGAATTTTTAGGTTAACGTTAGTTTAGTACATTTTTTTCCTACCAGACGTACTCATTTGCATTGGGGCTCGTATGTTAAAAATGTACCTGCTTTGTATTGCCACACTTAATTGGGTATTTGGCACATATTAAAATTTATACCATGGTGTAGTTATATAGATAGAAAACCATCAAATTATCACAATAAATAGTAAATTAGACAAATTAATTAAAATCATAAAAAAAAATACTTAAATAGTAATAATATTTTTTAATAGTCCAAATGTAATTTGAAAGTTAGCAATAGAATTTTCAAGTAAAAATACAAATACAAAATTTATTAGTAACAATTGTTATAAGTCATACAAATTAAATATAAAATATCAAATAGGTGCTCAACTAACAATTTAGTTATGTCGGCATTAATAATTACAATTTTACAGTTTAAATTCTGCATTACTGAAGATTCCAAGCATATCATAATTGTGTATAAAACTTTTAATCTAATTTAATTTCATATTTATTAATATAACTTTAATTTAGGCATTATATATCCTTTCATAATGTGAGTGGTAGGTTGAAGAATACTTCATAGCTGTACAACAGTTCTGTCATAAGGTATTTCTTCAATCTACCTCTAAATCCAGCGGGAGTAGCTGCATCTCTAATAACATCGGGTAGTTGACTGTAAACAGCCGGTCCTAGATAATAGAGTGAACTATCTGACTTAGCGAGTCTGTGTGGCTCCGCGACCAGTCTATTCTGGTGTTTATTGCTACGTACGGCTAGTGGCTTTTCATTCGTTTGTTTTTCAATATTTTCTAAAATAAAAAATACAGTCTGTATGCACTCAACGAGCTCTAAACAACGATACTCCACTCGATGGGATAGGCCTATTTTTTTTTCTCCTCCCCCTTTAGCTGTACGGGAGCCAGCCCCCCTTATAAACCTGTGAAAACATTTTTAACAATTTGTGTAGCTTTGGATCAACAAGATGCTTAAACTGTGATAATTTGTAGACTATAGCTCCATTCGTTTAGTTTTTAAGGGGGGGGGGGGGGGGCTCCCACGCAACTAAAGGGGACAACGAATAAAAAAAATACCCCATCGAACCCCCTTTAAAAACCAACGATTGGAGCAAAAAATGGCCTTCCCCATAGAATGGGGTACGGTTGGATAGAGCTAGCTGAGTGCAAAATACTGTATTTTTTTAAATATTGAAAAACAAAGGATCTAGAAACCACTTATAATTTCTTAGAATTAACTTTCCCCCTTTAAAATCTCTCAGAAAAAACATTTGTCTTGAATCCCGCAGACACTGTGTGGTCTATCAAAAATTTCTAATAATTTCAAAACAAGAGTGAGGATCTGTTTAAGGGCATAATATTCGGTATCTGATTAGGAAAGAGTAGAAGAAAAGTTTTTTGACGCAATAAATTTTTGGCCTTTGTATGGACAGATGGCTGACTTGGACGACCTTCCCAATAGAAAAAAAAATGTTTTCATCGCATCAAAAAAATGTTTTCTTCTACTTTTTTCTAATCAGAACACGATACCGAATATGCCCTTAAAAGGATCCTCACTAGTTTTACTACATCCTGTATATAAAAGGATCTACGCTTATAAGCGGGGTAATGTATTTTTCTTTTTTAGGTTGACAAATATATCGATAATGTACGTATCGGATTATATTATGGATTATCTGCTACAACATTATATTTGGGAGGTTTAAGAATGGCTATTATCATGTGGGTGTACGGCGTTGGGAAATTCTCAACAGATATTAACTTTTGGCTGGGATTTAGTCCGACTAGGTTCTGGACTTGGTGTTGGACGATTGTACCTGCTCTTCTATTGGTGAGTCTACGTTGGTTAATGCATTTTGTTCCCAATTCTATGTATTATATTTAAAAGTGCAACATTTGTTTACCTTACCTGACTTTGCCTTATACCTAAACCTAAAGCTGCGACACTATCAGAATATTTACCTTAAAACTTAACCCTCATTCATAAAACTTAACAAACCTCTGCTATCTAAAATGTCTGTTGTCACTGTCTCACAAGCACACGTATCAAAGTGACAGATAAGGACAAACGAACTTTAGCGGCTAGTTGACTAATATAGGTTTGATAGACGTTTATGAATAAGGGGGTTAATGTATACGGTCTTTTATCGTAAATATAAAATGTATTGACAGCTAGACAAATGCAGTTCAAAGACGGGCTTACGCGAAAGAAAATCGATCTAGCTACGTCTCCTTTCCAAGAAAATCGCTTTTCACACCTGCTATTCAGAACAGAGTTATTGTTGCCTTCGAATGAGGGATCAAAGATGTACTTTTCTTTCCTCATTTGAGAGCAACGATAACTCTTTCCTCATAGAAGGTGTGAAAATTACACTCTGTAGTAAAATCCTTTGTAAGATATTTCATGTTTTAACAGCGGGCCTCATAGACGGTGTAAAAACCAATATGTGTCACACGGTAGCAATATTATTTCCGTCTTGGGCGTAAACAATTGCCCCTCGCTTCGCTCAAGATTCTACTTTAGAACCTCTCGCTACGCTCAGAATTCTATTGTAGAATCTTTCGCTTCACTCAGAATTCAATATACCGCCGTCGCCGTAAATATATCATTTTGCTCCCTTGAGACACAATATACTATTCTCGGGTTTGCATTTTCACTCACAAAAGTAAAAAAGGCAAAGTTAGCTATCAAGTTGATTAAATGAGTAAGGTTGTGTGGTAAATACTTCTTAAGCAAATATACGTAACTCTGGTACAGTCAATATTAACATACTGCATACCGATTTGGGGAGCGGCAACAAAAACCAAATTTTTAGAACTTGAAAGAGCCCAGAGATCACTTTTAAAGGCCATGCATTTTAAACCATTTAGATATCCCACTCTGGACCTGTATCAGCTTGCAGATGTCTTATCTGTCAGAAAGCTATACATTGTATCTGCGGCTCTAAGAGTGCACAAATCTACGCCATACACCTGTATTACACGAAACCAAAGAAGAAAAGATAATATAATTCCAACTAAATCAATAAACACAACCTTTGCAAGCAGGCAGTACATTTTTAAATCAGCTAAATTGTATAATTTCTTAAATAAACAAATCGACATTCATCACCTCACATATAATGAGTGTAAAAACTCGATATCAAAGTGGTTAAACCTAAAAAGCTACAATGAAATAGAAAATCTGCTTTAAAATAAATATGTAAAAGCTCACACATAAAACAATCACGCTTTCATACCATCACACATGCATTTATTACTTTAATAAGATATTAAGTACCTCATAATTATAGTTATGTTACTAGTTCTTAGTTAAATAGACACAGAAAGTGTCTAAAACTTTGAAGTGTTCATTTATTTCGTTCGTCCCATATATGTTATAGTCTACTTTATAATAATTATTTTGTTTTATTCTTTGCAATTGCATTGTATAGACTAAGGAAGAGCGATGCCTCTTAACACAGGTATTACATACTTAAAAAGAGGCATCAACAGCTATTTTGTAATGAAAACCAATTGTGATTGAATAAATAAATTTATTATTATTATTATTTAAATACATGCAGTGTTGCCAGACCAATAACAATATCCATAAGGGTAAAGATTCAATATTTAATCGAACGTATTTCCATAAACTAATAACTATGAAAAATGAAATTATACAAATTGACTTTAGACAAGCAATTCATTATAGTAAAAGTTGTTAGACAAACTGACATTAGGCAAAAAGTTTTTAGGCCAATCAAGGGAATACCCTATTAAAAGCCTTAACTATGGTCCAAAAATTTGATTAAATAATGTTGTTTGACTACGTATTTTTAATTTACAGATCTCATTTGGATATGCAGTATTTCAATTATTGAAAATGAGTAGTACAGTTCAAACAGTTGGTTTGGTATGGTTTCTGACATCTGCCTCGATCGTGTTTGGGCTTCAGGCCAGGACAATAGTGCATTACGTCATGCACAATGTGAGGAGTATTTCTTTCACATAACTTTCGGCATCGAATGCAATTGTAAATATACAACCTGATTTACCTGATATACCCCGTACTTAGAGCATAATTTAAGACTGCAACTCCAAAGGAGTCATGTGCGATTTGCCGACCCTTTATAAGATTAGAGGATGCACTGTGTTGACAGCAGAAGGAACACATTTAGGTCCCTCGCTCTCAACACAGTGCATCCTCCGGGAACTCTGGCAACCTTGCTCAGCTTCAGGAACACAACACTACATACTTGTATAAGTAAACACTTGTGTTGTGTTTGTATTTTGTCAGTTCTTTTTTTAATTTGTACAGAATTTGATTGGAGCTTTTCGAAGTAGCAAAAAGTACGGTCCACCGGACCCCCGCGATCGCAAAAGGCGTCGGCGTTACAATGCGGTCATAGATCACCGGGAATGTTTCCACGATTGCATGCCTGTAGATGTAAGTAGGTATTGTTCATCAATTAATGAAGTAAGTACACCTATAAGACTAGTGAACAATACGAGTACATCATACAAACATGTGTGAAAAAGATGTAGAAAAAAACGCAAGTGGGAGCGAGATAAGAAACGATGATATGTCACAATCACAGTTGTATTGTGACATATCATCGTTTAGATACATAAACTCAATACCTGTATTTCCAAAAAGGGTAGACAGAGCACATGAAACTAAATTCCAGTGCCATGTTTAGCAATTGTAGGTTTAAAATGGAGAAAATGTTATATTGCAGTGGTACTTTGCTATACCATCGCCCACAACACACCCGGTTCCCATAGTCGGCTCTTACGACACCCACGGGAAGAAAGCGGACAGTGCTATTCTAACCTGGCACCACACTGTGCAATCACAGTTGTGCTTCTTAGTTCAGTCAAGTTACCATAATTCCATTGGCTGAGATACGCGTCATACTCGTGATCGGGTGCTGTTTGTGGAGTCCGGTCTGTTCATGCGTGCTAGGACATAGTGACTATGTTAATACTAGTGTATTTTTATAGGGGATTGACGAGAGACATCATCCTGTTGTGGAGTCGGTTATATTATCAGTGACTTAGAGACCATATGTATACATCTCTAACAATATTAAATTAATCTTAATTTTGACGCTCAGAGACCATGTACATCTCTGAGATATTATATTAATTTCATTATACTCCTTGTTTAATCTTGAGACCTTATACATCTCTAACTTTACTGATGTTGTAATATTTGTAATAGGTAACTTTGCAAGTTTATCTTCACTGTGTGACATTAATTTTGTTATAATTGTAAACTCGAAATTACTATTCTCTCTTGAACTGTAAATTAATATTTTGACATGAAAAATGTATTACTTGTTATAGTCAGACTTTCTTAAATTGTAAATTAATATTTTGACATGTAAAAGTGCCCTTGTGGCCTATTTGTAGAATAAATGTTTGATTTTGATTGATTCCTTTCGGTGATATTCTAACACCTAGTCTATAGGATTCTCTTTCTACGATTAACTCACTCTAGCAGATTACTGAGTTCCATCCGGTTTTTAGGGTTCCGTACCCAAAGAGTAAAATGGGACTCTATTACTAAGACTTTGCTGTCCGTCCGTCCGTCTGTCACCAGGCTGTCTCATGAACCGTGACAGTTGAAATTTTCACAGATGATGTACTTCTGTCGCCGCTATTACAAATACGAAAAATCAGAATAAAATAAATATTTAAGGGGCTCCCATGCAACAAACGTATTTTTTTGCGTTTTTATAGATATTGGTACGGTACCCTTCGTGCGCGAGTCCGAATCGCACTTGTCGGGTTTTATTTTATACTCGGCCAAGGCTGGTCTGGAGTGTCTAAACCGAACACTTACACCTGTCGCCCACAGGCGCTGTTCATGTCCAGCTGAGCAATCTAATTTTGAAAAACAAAACACGCCTGTCGATTTAATAACAAAATATCAAGGCATGTAATTTATACAACATGGCTATTAAAAAATCCCAGGCGCTTGGGTATTAGCTTCTTCCTCTATCTACATCTATCCTGCGATTTCAGATTACTGGGTCATTCTACTTTTTCATGACCAGTTTTCTATTACCAAAAAAATCTAAGATATATATTGAATTAGTGTACAAAAATAGGGTTTCAAAATAGTACCTGAACCTAATAAAAGGAATTTATAGGTAAAACTACTTAAATATTAACATATTGCTGTAAAAGGTGGGTAACACAGTGGTAAAAACCATTTTTTCATACTAATGGTGATACATCCAAGGACCACTGAGTTACTCGATTTATGGATATTAGCTGTGGTTCGTTAATTACCAAAACTATCGGAAATGATACTGCAAGTAAACCTCTTTTTAAATAACAATAAAAAAAGTGTCAGAAAATGATGTACATGAAAAAGTAGAATGGCCCTACTATCTACTATCAGTGGATGAATACGGTAAAAGTATAAATATGTAAATTTTTGTTATATTTTCTATTTATAGGAAGAAGTGGATTGCAATCATTTGCCGCTTATGAACACGGCAGAAGGGCCTCCAAGCAGCGAGTCTGAAACCTCACTAACACAAATGTACGAAAACGCACCAGCCAAGGTTTCAAGTATCGTCACTATCGTGGAAACGAAGCCTTGACACCGGGGCAAACAGGCCTAGTACAGTCATACTCACTTTTTGAAATTCAGTAGGAATGACAGTTTAACATGACGTTATAGCGACAGGGTATAAAGGCATATCCACGCCAGTGGCCACAACAAAATCAACTTAACAGGGAAGAGTTTAGTTTTGATATTGTTTTTTATACCAATTTTGAGTCCGCTATATTTGAAATCTCACGACTGGCATTGCGTCAAATGATGGTGATGATTTTGTCTTCGAGACATAGATTAGAGATGTAAGCGTCATCGCAACTAGTGTTTGTTATATGATTATTGACCTCTATGAGCGAATCATTTTATCGTATAGGTGTGTAGTAAGCATGATTTCTTAGAAATAAATATATTTACAAATCTTACTTGTCGGTTAATAACGTATCCACTCCTTTTTTAGGATTTCGTAACTCAAAAGGAAAAAAGGAACACTTATAGGATCACTTTGTTGTCCGTCTGTCTGTCTCTATGTGACCCTTTATCTCGGGAACGCGTTGAGGTATCGAGTTGATATTAAAATCATATACTCAGCTCTACAGACCCTTGAATCTGTGAAAAAAATCAAACTTATATGCTAATGTAAAAAACATACATTCGTTTATGCCGTAAAAGAAGTATATTTCGGCACTCTTAACGGAATCAAAATTTATAGAGTACTTTCCGTTGACCTATAACTATGAAATCGGGCAAGTAACATCGTGCTTGTACTACAAGTACCGGGAAGAATCTGAACACGATGTCATTTGTAATAAAAAAATACATATAGTCTTACTTAAAGTACGTAATCAATACCTACAAATTGTACGGAGCCCTCGGTGGACAAGTCCGATTCGCGCATGTCCGGTTTTTTTTTTGTTTAGGGGGAAAATTAACCATAACCTTAATTTACAACATTTCATTAAGTGGTCTTCACATTAGGCCGAGTCTGTGTCGTGAAGGCCGTGTGATATTACCAGAAGATATTAAACAGTCTGTTTTTCAGGCATTGTCAATATTTACCTTTGTATCTTCTGTAATCGTCTATAGTATTCCAATACTTGGTAGTCTCATGAGGCTTAAATCTAGCTTCTAATTCAGTTACAAAGTGTTCCAAGAACGGATACACATGGCTTCGTCGACACCGAGGAGCCACCATTTCATCACTAGGGTTTCTTTACTTCTTCAAAGCCGCAAACTCATCTTCATCCCGAATTTTTGTAGGGATATTTTGACTGTGTTTGCAAGACCGCACGAATGACAAGTCATTATAAATTGACTGTTTTCTAATGAAACTTTTAATTGGTGGCTTCTTGGTTGCCAGAGTCAGCGTTTTGAACCCTTTCAAGTCAAGGGTGTCGCGAATGATAGGGAACATCGCGTCTCACAAACAGAAATTAGCGTTGAGTAGGACGCTCCAATATCTTCAGCTACTAAATGGTTCCCGAAGTGGAGACAAACGAAAGAAATTGATTACGCTCTTTATAGTTCAGATGCACACTCACACGAATACATCAAAACCAATTTCAAAACGTGTGCTGACGTGTGTGAAAACGCGTCGGATACTGTTCGATTCTTTATCATCATCATGTCTCGTGTCGGTGGAGTAATCGCCTCTCTATTAACTGCCAGCCTCTTGATTGCCAGCAGCCAGTTTGTCCTTCTTTTAACCTAGATTCTTCAATCTAGGCCTTCCTCTACCTCTCTTGCCATATATTAAGCATGTTTTCTCCCTTACCACGTTCAGAACCTTTTCATTCATCTCTTCGTTCCGCGATCATGAATAATAAAATCACACTTTTTAGCAGCTGTTGGTTCTTCAGTGTTTCCGCTCGGAATCTATCTGCCTTGAGATAGGTATTAAAACATTATTCATCATTGTTTGGCTACAGATTAGATATTTCGCTAAATGGAAAATATGTGACATGTATGATTTGACGTTGCTAGATTAGCAGCAAGTGTCATGGAATTATTTTAAACATTACGAGGCCTTTTTAAATACTACCCATCTACCGTGTGCATATTTAGCTTGGCCGAGTACCTACCCCATACGTCGGTATTCATTATCATAGTCCGTCGGCTATAAGCAGAGAGTAATAGCAAAGAATACGCAGAAAGAGCTGAAAAGGGCAAAATTCATTGCACATAAACCAAATTACAGTTGAAAACAATGTATTTCATGGAATCATACATAATCGCATACAGATCCAATAGGGTAAACAAATAATTCCATATTTATTGTCTTCTAACTAAGGGTACTAGGTATAGGGAAGTGAAAGTTTTGACAGACATGTAAAAAAGGTCACGTTTGGTCAACGTTAGTGACAAAACACTAAGGTATTCTATGTCTATCGAGACTTTCCTCCCTCTACAACTGCTACAGCTCGCTGCAGATCAAAAAAGTTAGCACGTTTTCTGGGGTTGAAATTCTCCAGGCATATAGCATGTCAACGGTAATTGTATTAACCGTTGCGTTCCTACGCCTTATTCCAAAATGCGCTAGAGATTTCATACCCTCTCAACAAATAAACCAATATTAAAAACCAAGTTATCATTTTAATTTATGATTAACAGATACCTCCCGAGCCCCCAAATTTCTACTTAAATGCATTGTCCATTACGTAATGACATTTATGAAAAAATAAATAATATTTTAGCTTAATACATTTGAGTCACAGCTTTGTTCAGCTTTGTTATATTTAATGATTATGCTTCGAAACTGCCGACATAAGTTTCAATGGAGATATTGTCGTGCCTCGGCCGCTAGCGCTCTATGGAGGATAACCGCCATATCGGTTTGTTAGTGAAACTAAAATTGATTGTCAAACTTAGCTTTATTTCCATTCAAATTATGGTGCAATTAGAATTAAACACATTTAGAAACGTCATTTAAATCTTAATGAGTCAGTTTTCAATTTACCAAATGAAACATTATATATTCGCACGACCGTTCATCCGACAAACCGATTTCCGATAAAGACACAACATATGGTTAAGCGGCCTATATATGCAATGTTACTGGTAATACTATCTACCTACAAGTTAAAATGTACTTTATTCGTAGGTATTACAAGTATGCTATTACGCAGTGCGCAATATTGAGTCTATGGGCCTATACACTGGCAAACAGTAGGTACATAGGCCAAAATATCAGTTGTCATTATCAATATGATATATGAGTAAAACTCTTCATAAGTGAAGCTACTATTTTTTATTGTATTACACTTAAGTATATTTTGGAATGTAACGTCTTATTAACCTCTGAGAGGGGCTTCGTACCCCAGAGCAACATCAGACGAAAACGATTTTCGTTTTAGTGTACATCTTTTATCTTCACTACCTTCACTGCTACTTCTTGTAATGTATATACGTACAAATGTACATTGGTAAACCGAAAAGATATGGTAGTGACGTTAGCTTACATATATATTTATGATAGTATAAGATTTATGTAAAATGAAATTAATATAATAATCATATTGAATTTTTAGAGAAAATTGCGCCTTTTAGCAATACATGCATGGATGAGTGAAAAATAGAGTATGTTGCATACAATATTATATAATTCCTAATGCACTTATTTATATGAGATATTAAAGCGACCATTTCATTATTAAATCCAAAAAGATTCTAAAATAATATTGTTACTGCATGAGCATTTCAACATAATTTACATGCTACATAGATAATACTTGAGTAGCTGTTAGAGAGGTTTATTAACTTACAAACCTCAGTTACTTGCTATACAAATGAATACAAAAATCAGGAGTTAATACTTCAGTTTCAAATGGTTATTTTGGTTTATTTGTACAGTTCACTGAAAAAACGAATAGCTAGCAAAGTACCAATTTGGCTCGGTTAAAAATTATTAGTTACATACAACCAAGATTTACTTAGAACGCGCAAAAATGCTTTGTTAATGATAAACAAGCAAAAACTGCTAAACGTCTTGGTTGTTGTAACAAAATACTTATTCATTTCCAAATTAATGTCTTGGTAAATGTAATCTTTACCTGATTTGGTTGGAAATAACAAATTTCACACTGTCACTGCCTCACTAGTGCATTATTTAATGATAGACCTTGCAACACTGGTTAAAATTTGTTAAGTTGTTTTGCTGCAAATGCCCGGTTGAATTACCAAAACATAAACAAGTGGCTTAAGTAAATACAATCCTTACTCTTATGCTGTTAAAAATAGACAAGTTTACACTTGAATTTGAAGACAACTGCATTTTTAGGACCTTGCAACACTAGGTCAGAAAATGATAAGTTGGAATGTTGCAAATACCCGGGTGAATTACTAAGAAGAAACAAGTTGCTTAAACGTGTCACACACTGCAGCGGCGTGCGGTGGCAGCCAGTTGTCACTAAAACAATCAAGGCCGCGTGTGTCTGAATTATTGTTAGGACAGTCATAGTGTACAACTGGCTGCTTGTTTGCCACCGTCGTTGTATAAAAAAAAACATTCAAAATATCGTGGCTGTCGACTTCGCCGACAAAAGATTTGTGATCTGCCAAGTTCTGCGCTTAAGTATGATAATCCGAGTAGCACTGCTTAATAACCGAGCAGGCTGGCTGTAGTTACTGAAGAAATTGGTCAAGAATTACCAAGTAATTTGCTGCCACTGGTGAACAAACCTGTTGTAGTAACCGAAAAAATTGGTTTAGAATACTGAGTATATCTGCTTAGTTACCGAGCTGGCTGGCTGTAGATACCTAATAAATCGCTTGAAAATACCAAATAACACTGGTGTTATGTATCAAGCAAGGTGGCAGTAGTTAACTAAGTAGGTTGACTGTGACAAATAAGCTTCGTTAGGTTAGTTTTCTCTGATTACATTGGCTAATTGCAGCCAATTTTACTTTATATGTTTTTAACCAAATGCATCGGTTAATATTTGATAAGTAAGAACAACAAAGTTGACTTATTTAGATTTAGCTACAAAGTTTGCAGGTGCTATATTGACAAACACGCTGGGTTATTTTCAACAGTATTTTCTTTATTTTTAACCCTTACGTTTTTTCAGTGTTTTGTGTCACTCTGTTAGTAAGTAAACTTACATTGTTTTTTCTCAATCCGCTCCATTATCTGTAGTATTTCGAGTGATAAAACTGTTATGGTGATTTTGGTTTAGCCTTCCTTTTGCCTCCTTTTGCCAAAATGCTCTAGGGCACGTAATACCAATTCAAGTTGATATTTATTTACATTGTACGAACATGGATAATCAATTCACGAGTACTCGAAATTAAATAAAAATATATACGATACATTACTCGTATCGTATTTAAATTTAAGCATATAGTGCCAACACCACTAGGAATTACCACATTCTTCCATGAAAATACTTTTTTTATAGGACAACCGTTAATATCAGCCAAGATATATGTTGTAGGTACAGTAAAAAGTATCTACGTCCCTATAGAATAAAAAAAACTACAACCATGGTAATACATGTGAAATAACCAACCAATTGCTGTCAGCTACTTAGGCCGGGTTTTATAAAGATCCGTTAAACCAAATTTCAGTAACTCAGTACATTTTTTGATTTAACAAACCCACATAAGGTCTAACGGATCTTTATAAAACCGAGCCTTAATACTCCAGTATTTAGTCAGTAAATTATAGTGTTATAGATAGGGTTTTCAATTAAAAAACAGTTGGCATTTAAACTTTATATACATCCGATTTTAGCTGTTTTCATATCACAGTGTTAGAGATTCTTATGTAGGTAATTTATTTTTTTGCCTTAGGTTTAGATTAATTGTATGATGGATAGAGAAATGCCCATTTTTATTGAATTCCAGTTGCAATCAACGGTGATTCGAATCGGTAAATTTGAACTTAATAATAATACTTTGACTAGGCTAGATCGTTTCAAGAGTAAGTAAAACTTTAACATCTTCATTGATTTCAATTTTATCAACGTGAAAAAGTAATAATGCGACGTATAGGCTGTCATGTGAGTAGTTTCACGTGAGTGAGTCAGAGGGAAAAAATAGTGTCTCTAACCATATTGCGCACCTGAGTGTACCATAGCGATTACTTATATAAGAAATTATAAAAAAAATATATCACCTACTTACATAAAAACCTACTTATTCACTATC
Source organism: Epiblema foenella (assembly GCA_963556455.1). Lineage (NCBI taxonomy): Eukaryota > Metazoa > Arthropoda > Insecta > Lepidoptera > Tortricidae > Epiblema > Epiblema foenella. The sequence continues at coordinate 42,373,041 of OY747095.1, forward strand.
TTGTTTATTATTTTCCCTCTGTTGCTCAATAAGCAGATTATTGTACATACTATTTACAGGAAACTAACCTAAGCGTATAAGCATTAAGAGTATAAGCTTCCAGCTAAACACTTGGTTATGTTTAGAGGGAACTAAGCATTATTACGAGTATTATAAAACTACTCAGGAGTTTTTTTTATCTAGGGTTTTGAATATGTCATGTTGTTATCTCATTACAAAAAGGTTGCGATGACTTTTGACAACTGCCCTGTTATTTAATTTTCACTAGTTTGGAAAATATGAAAGTTTGATTTCTGAGCCACTTCGTACCTTGTTACACTGAAATTCAGTATGATAGCCGCTATATAGAGATGTCATATTAATCACTGTGGCAAGGTATGAAATGGACCAGAAATCAAATTGCTTGAAAGAATGGCAGAATATTTTCTTTATAAAGGATATATCGTAAATTTAGTAATTACGTGAGTCAATCCTTACAAAATATAACGACGAACCTACGCATGATGCTACTAGTATGACTAAAAGCCACCCAACGTTCGGTAAAAAAAGAAAAATAAGGTAAAAAATTATTAACAACTAGATACTTATAAATATATGTTTAAAGTTTAACCATTATTATGTTCATACAGTTTAGACACACGCGGGTGTTGGGTCATCTGGAAGCCGTTAGTCTCCCATCAGGTATAGTAAGTAATATTTCGTCACTTTTTAGACCTTATCCACTTTTTTTAATTTGTTGCATATTGCCCACGAGCATGGTATCAATTTGAACTTATTTATGCAGTGGATACCACGTTTGATGGATAACTCCTTATAAGTCATTAGAACTTATCTTGGACCTTATTGGAATTAATATAAAATCGAAAAATGGCAAAACTTTTTATTCCTTGAGCGTCCAAAATAGACCAGCGGATAGACGACGCGCGGTCACGCGACTTAATTAAACCACTAAGGCCGGGTTTTATAAAGATCCGTTAGACCAAATATCAGATCAAATTTCAGTAACTCAGTACATTTTTTGACATAACAAACCGACATAAGGTCTAACGGATCTTTATAAAACCGAGCCTAAGGCCGGGTTTTATAAATATCCGTTAGACCAAATATTAGATCAAATTTCAGTAACTCAGTACATTTTTTGACATAAAAAACCGACATAAGGTCTAACGAATCTTTATAAAACCGAGCCTAAGCATACCAGATTTTTCTATAGTTAAAAAATAGTCACCCGTGAAATAATTACAATTCCTATAACGTATGCTTCACCTCAACTTTATATAATTTCCTGTGCAATTTAGTTAAATTCATGCAAATAACATATATTTACGATATATCGGAATTGTGAATGCTGCAATATCGAGACCTCCGGCCAATGATATTTATAGCTATGGTGATGTCATCGGAAGCTTCCCATCTCCGCTTCTGGCGTACGCTCTGTCCATTTAATGAAATATAATTATCGCTCTATCGACAGTTTTGTAGGCCATCACAAACTGATGAAAATATTTGGTTTTTTGTGAAACTATGATGATGTGAATATGGGTCGTCGCCTGATCTTCTGTTTCAACAATGGGTAGCTACATGAAAATATACTAGTCGGGCTAGTTGAAAAACGGCATTAAAATGTTGTTAAAGGAAAAATCCTATTTTAACCAATCGAGGCGTGTTTTTTCAAACGGGCTTTTTCCGTTTTTATTTTTTTTAACTATAAATGCAGCTCAGCTTAAAACATAAAATTAAGTATTGTCTTTGTGATTAGAGTTCTAAAAAGTCTCTCCTTATTTGCTCAAAAAAGGTTCAAATATCAAAGATCAGATCAAAAGAGCCTATTTTCTTGTTATGTACACTTAAAACATAAAACCGCGGATTAATGTTTGTCTCGAATTCCTGAAAAAAATGTGTAGGTAATGAGCCATTTTGAAAAGACACTCCTCAATTATTTCACTAGGCTTCGCTTTAATACGCATGTATTTACAAATTTCACTCAATCTTACTTTTACTTGCAATGAGTTTTCTATCTAATATTGATTAATGTCAATCTACTTTTACATATAATTACAATTCTCTTCCTAAAGACCTTATCTCTAATTTAGTAATTTAGTACTCTTCTTTTTGACTTTGTCTAAAGATACTTATAATTAATGTCTATGTTTATGGTAGACTTCGATTTGTTTCTGGGATGGTAAGGGTAATGAATACTAATGACGTTCGTTATAAGTCGTAATACAAGTAGGAGATCCAACGATGAAAACTTTAACTCATCTAAAAATACAACTCCTTTTTTTTTCAAACTACTTATGTTTTTAAATTGTGTCTAGGTGTTGAAAAGAAAAAAGTAAAGGTATTCCTAAGTTTAAAAGGAAATCATAACAAAGTGACTTAATATGAAAAAGTTGCTAAGAACGGAACTATTTATTTGTGACAAACTGAAATTAGTATTTCCTTATGTTTTTTACTAAGACGGCAAATATAGACATTACATATTTGAAAAGCTTAGTTTAATTTCATTGTTAATTCAAATTTGCATTAAACTTAATAGGAAAAATAATGTTGGTTTTTTTTCATTTAAAATAACTAAGATAATATTGTTTTTTACTTTGAGAGCTCTCTTACTTGTACCAATAAAATCAATTTAGAATTAACTTCTATTCTTTATATTTTTTTATTTTAAATACTGGAACTAGTAACTGAAGATACTACTTTTTCTTCTCTGATATAGTCAAAATGTAGATACTACTCGAATTAACCTAACCTAACTATAATACAAGACTTAGTATAACGAGTTGGATTTGCTAGTTCATAAATTTATTCAATGGCACTGATCGGCAAGTGTTCTGACCGTGTATAATACGAGTATTTACAACATGAGTCATTAAATTCTACTTTCATTATAAAGACGTTTTGTGAAGGCACATTGCGTTCTTATATAATCTGCCATTAATTAATATTGTACTGCACTAAATTGTTACGGTTACGTAGAAACAACATCTAAAATCGAATGTCCTAAATAACTCATAAGAGTCATAAGCTTGATACATAATAATACACATAATGTTTAGAATGTTGAAACCCTAAATGAATTAAATAATACCTTAATACGAAATACAATACGATTGATCGTTTTACGGTGGCTGTTCCGAAAACTCGCACGAAGCATTTTGCTTCCATCGTTATTGTGAGAACCGCCAAGCTGTGGAACTCCTTGCCGGAATCCTTGTTTCCCGTAAACTACAACCTTTCGGTCTTCAAAACGAGAGTGAATCGGTTTTTACTAGGTAAGCGCCTTCCATCCTAGACCACAATATTGTTTACCATCAGGTGATTTGTGGTCAAGCGCAAGCCTATTTAGACTAAAAAAATAATAATAATATAATATCAGATTACAAAATGAATAATTTATGACGATTTGACATAAAATTAGTACACGTACTCGTATGTCTAGGATGTAGGAAATTCAAATCGATAACGTGTGACTCCGCTAAAAGTAACGGAAAAACAACAAATACCCGCTGATATTAGAAATGGGAAAGTGTGTTTTTTTAAATATAAATCTCTAGTGAGCTTCAGACATATTGAATTGAATATAATAAACGGGTCAGTCATGTCTACAAAGTCGAGTATAGCTCGACATGTTTTTGTTGTTGTGAGTGTTGGGTGCAACCTGACATTGAATAATAGTGACGAAAATGAGGGTGGATTCTCGCGCCCCGCACCGCCGCTCCAACATCAACCAGCCGATCGAGCCGCGCGCGAGCGCATCGTCGCTGCTAGTTCTCATGATTAACGCCCATGTATTAGTCCCAGACATGTCGAGCTATACTCGACCTTGAAGACGTGAGTGGCCCGTTTATTATATTTCAATATAGTGTGTTTGTTTATTTACGGGTTAATCTTTTTGTAATGCAGCTACGGACTAAAGTCCAACACCATGATGAACTTATAACCTTTGATTTTAGATATTTTGCCATGTCATCGTTCTTACCTACTTATTAAGTAAAATTAAATGTAGCTAAATATAATACGAATGTCTTTTGATTATTTTAATGTATTAAATTCTTTAAACTCGGAGTTATTTCAGGAAGAGAGGTTTTTTTGTAGTTTTTTAAATACTTATACCTAAAATGTGTACATGACTAGAAAATGTAATTGTGTCTCAAATATTTCGTAACGAATTGTGGAACGATTCATATAATCAATCAAAGAAAGAACATTAAACAGATTTACCCGAATAATCAATTTGGATTTTGACAAATGCTTGAAGGTAAATGGCAATCTGTATATCCTGACGAATTAATCCGTCCGTAATTTGAGGTTCGAAACATGACAACCTCAATTTTTACGACGTATTTTACAAAATGATGTGTTTGTTAGTGTATGTGCTAACGCTTTTATGGCCAAATGTTAAATAGTTATTCGGAATTATCAACTCTGTGAATGTGTTAAGAATATGTTATTTACACTGTCACTTTGTTTGATATATGTCTGATGGCGGTTAAAGGGTTTGGTCTGCACGGCTAGAATAAACCGGATTTTACTAGGTAAAGGAGACCACAATATTAGCTTACCATCAAGTGATTTCTGGCCAAACGCAAACCAATTTATTTATAGTAAATATTTTTTGTTTGTTTTCGATATAACTAGGTGCGGCCAAAGAAATGTTTACACTTATACACCTTCTTTTAACTATAACGAGGTTTTTATTTAATTTGACCTTTAATCATTCGATTTACCTTTTATAACTTTGTAGATGGATGCTGAAAATTAGTAACTAATTTTAATTAAATAATGTTTGTTTAATAATAATATATTACATTTTCTGTATTTAATGTTATTTACAATTCATGTCAATATCATGCCAATCAGCATGTAAGTATTGTAGTCAGTGCGAATGGTGATAAATTAATTGATCTGAATTAAAAATATGTATCAGAAATTTGATACAAAATAAGTCTCCTCGATTACGATACCTAAATCTAAAAAGTAATTATTAATCTTGCGTCAAAGTCCTATATGTACATTGACTTTGCTCTGTCTAGATTTATCTACTGCGGCCGCCGCTTTACCCGACGACCATACTATTTGTATGCACTCCTATAACAAACATTAAGCTAACTGCTCTATATTCTACTTAATTCTATTATTACTTTTGATGCGCGTTACAAAGTCTTATATTTACAGTGACTTTGATTTACTAAATGAAATAATAAACCGTCCAATAGCTGGGTCCTTTACTAACGAGAAACATCAACTAACGAAACATATATTGTACTCTTTCAGATTCAATGTTTTATTTATAATACTTGTCATTGTATAATGATACTATAGATTATGGATACGCATTTTGGTAGACTCTTGTGATGTTTGTTGTCTAGCCGGTTTTCGGAAAAACAGGATCTCCCCGCGGCATGTGCTTGTGCACTTAAAGTTCGTTATCCTACATGATATTACAAAAGCTGCTTACGGTTATCCCTATATCCTACAAGCAGGATTATTATACTACAGTATTTTCATTTCAGGGACGCGGGTTATTGTATGTTTCTGTGTGTGTTATTGTATGTTCTAATATCAATAAAAAATTAAAAATGGTTTTTGTGACACACAACATAATAATAAACAAAGGCATAAACAAAAAATAAAAACAAATGACACGGAACGTTACTTAACATGTGTCATTCAGTAATTTTAGTAGTCGCACACAACACAAGCATGGCTCACATACGATTCCAAGCAACTGTACATGTAATGAGGTGATGACAATAAACAAGATAGTAGTTGTCAGTAGATCTTCATGTAATTATATAAATATCATAATAATTTGTATTTTATTTTGTAGTAAGTCTTATATGCGCCGCGCATACGTTTGTTATTGACTCTTATTCAAAACGTGCTTCCTAAAGAAAAAAAGATGATAAATCATATAAAATGTATAAAACTTAAATATTTAGTTTTCGAAAGACAAAAAAATATTTCAAAAGTACAGCATAAAATCCGAGCGCTCAAAACACCCCCAAAACTACCATACTAATTGAGCATAGTCTGTGACGTCATATACTATGCGCCCGTATTACCACTGTATGGAAAAACGAGTCATTTACTATTCTGGTAGTGAAATATTGCGTTTAGGTACATTGTTACCATACATCCTGATGGTGGTATTTAATTTATTTTTAGTCTATAAAAAAAATTACGTAATTTTTTGAAACTTTCAATTGTCATATCTTTTTTAATTTTGGTGCAAATTTATTAATTTACTGTTTTTTTGTCATAGTTTGATGGTCTACTATTAATGTAGCGACATCTTATTATTATTCATTCCGCATACATATTCTCTATTGTTATTCTTGAACGGTATAAATAACTATACTTAAATCAAACATTTTGATAATTTTAGGCTGCGGGTGAATAATCTATCAGCGAGAAAATATTTTTGTCACAATTTTTTGTGAGAAAATGAGCTGTATGCTTCACGTAGCGCGTAGGTGTTAGTAAGTGAAATTATTAAAGGAATGTTAAATGAAACAAGATCATGAGAATATAGGTATCTAAAATGTGAGACCGCTGCATGAGCCAATTTTTTAACTTGTTATTGTTTTAAGATTTTAATTCTGTGGTACATTTAAATTCCGCAATATGGCTAACCCTCACCTAACAGTCTTTAAGGTGATTCGCTGTGGGTAAACTGCCGATTTTCCAGAGGGCATCGCGATTCCACTAGAATTAACAGGCTCTGCTCAGACACACGTTTGCTGTAAATGTGCAGTTTACTTGCACTCGACATGCGGTTATTTATAATTTATAGAATCACCATTTCCTATTCAGAATAGAATTTTATATGCTGGTACCTACAAGATCTGTTAAGAGTACGATGCTATGCTATAACCCAATAGGTGTATTTCCTTGTCTATAGTGAACCGTCTTCTTGGCTACCATACATATTTATCTAGTTCTTTTACAATTTATGATAAATTATGATTTTATCGAATACAAATTGTATTCAATAAATAATGTTTTTAAAGGCATTTCGCTATCCAACATCTTATTAGCGTGTTCTCCGTTATGACATTTTTTTCTTGAATATATAAAGTTTCACTCCGATGAATATACATTACATTACGCTGTTAATAACCATATACAGTTTATATTTGATCAATGTAATTGATATTGTTGAAAAGTAGCAAATAAAGGTACAACTTGGAAGATCTTTTCAAACCTGCTTCTATATAATTTTACAGTGTTGTTTATACGTTTGCTGAATGACATTGAAATTACTTGAAACATTGTTGGTAGGGCGACACAGCGTTCGACAACGAGTTTAAAGACTACGTTGCTTTGTCACAATCAACGTCATAGTGCTTACAGATTTTCTCCATATTTTTTTTATAATAGCATTCAAATATCATTATATTCAGCGTTAAATGGGTATTTCCCTGAAGTAAGATATAAATGTTGCATACTGTCGCTCAGTTTTTTTTATAGTAAAGACGTTCGAAGCAAGTCACATCACAGCACTCACACCACACAGAGGCAGCTTTAAATAACTCGGTAACATACAGGAGAAAAAATGTTAGCACCATATTCTAACCAGCTTCCATTCCGTCCGGCATTAATAGCGTGTTTTTAAACACGAATTCACTAAACTACTTACGTACAGCTTGACCACAGTCCATCTTGGATAACCGTGACAAATGCAACGGATAAGCTTTTTATATAACTGCAATGATGATATTGCTATAATTATATAGCTTCACTCTATGTAGATATCCTCAATTGGATATGCCGTTTCTATAAACTTTTGATAAAATCTCTGGAATGCCCGCCTGAAACAAATAGTAAATGAAATTCTTAGTAGAACAGCAATAGCAGAGGTCAATAAACTAGATAAACTAGAGACACATTAGTAGTAATCCAGTAACTTTTTATACATTCAGAGCATGCGTCATATCCGGTAGTTCTGATTTTTTTGCAGATTTGTTTATGATGTTTGCCCAATGAAAAATCCAAGTTTGTAACCTCGAGTGTTGAACGACACTTTGTTGATAATCGAATTATGAATGAAAATTTCGTTATTTTTCAGATTTTGGCGAAGTTTAACACTAAAGTACTAGTTTTTGAGAGTACCTTGTTAGAATTTTTTTAAAGTAGAATAATTTAGCTATGATATGAGACTAGAATTGTTATTGTAGACCCAACAGTTTCCGAGATAAAGCCTTTCGAAGTTCATAATTTTTTGAGTAATTAGCGATATTTGACTGTTCTTCGTTGAGGCCGTTCTCTTTCTATCTGGTCCATGAGTTTACCTAGAGAGGAGTGAAACTTCTTAGCATTCTTCCTGAAAAGATTTTCTCAAATCTAGTCCTTTAGGGTTAGAATGAAATAGACAAAATCTGAAAAAAAGACGAAATTTTCACAAACTATTCTTTCAGGCGACAAGGTTACTGGATTATAAACATTAATAAGGTAACTGGCAGTGCCAAATTTTATTATGCCATGTTTTTATGTGTACATTGGCTAGGCTAAATACGTTTTTATAGGGACAACTTTCAGATTGCTCATCAACAGCTGCCGTGTAAAGAATTAATCCTCGATATGCTCGTATAATACCAAAGCCATAGAGAAACGTCTAAATTGCAAATTTGACGTTTCGGTTTAGTCGACTAGCATGAGAAAGGAATAGCCCAGCCAACCAGAAAATTCTAACAGGACAAACTACTCATATCAAATTATTCTGCTTTGCCTACACCACCCAAAAAATTGACGCATTTTAGCGATAAGACCGCCTGTTGTGTACCATTTTACATGTCCTGGAACCGTTGTACGATTTCCCATTGCAGTGGAGTCTGCGGGATCTTGAGGCTGGATACTAAAACCTTTATTAAGGAATTGGGTCGCCGGCTTAGGGTTTAGTGGCGAAGATGCGGGTCTATGGTCAATGTAAAAGGCACATGCCGACTTATATGTTATTTATTCATAATAGCAATAATGAAATACTTAGAAAATGCTCAATTCTTGGAAACATAAAATCCTCTTGTACCGTCTTGCATTTTTTCTCTAATTGACAGCAGAGAACTGTCAAACAAAAAGGAGGCTTACTTCGCCTTAAAAGGAGGTCGCCACAAGGGATAGGGGCTCTGATCCGCGCTGTGGATCGTATCTGGTTCAACAGATTTCGTTGGCTATACAACGCGGTAATGCTGGAAGCGTAATGGGAACTTTTGAACCAGGTCCGGTTCCGGGCGATATTTAGTTAATGTATTAAGGTTAATTGAAGAAGCCTGTTGTGGATTGCTTTATTGTTGTGTGTATATCTATATGTCAAGACGCCTGTTGCTGATTCATTGTTGTACCCACCTGACGAAGACTTCGTAGCGGATTAGAATTTCTCAGTAATGTCAAGATTGTGATATCCAATAAATACATTTTCCTGATTTTGCATGTTTGATTTAATGTCTTTTTCTGTTGTGTACTATTTTTGGTAACCAATAAAGAATATTTGTATGGTATTTTAGGTACACCTTTTTACAAAACAATACAATACAAATACTCTTTATTGCACACCTCAATAAAAGGATACAGTACAGTACAGAAACACAATGAGTAGAGGCAAACAACAGGCGGTCTTATCGCCTGTCTTTTTACTTATACCAACACTGATGCCGTGGTTGAGCATCCATTGTCTGCGTTAGCTATTATACTCACCCCACAGCCTCAGCCACAGGTCTGGTGGACTCCTGGCCGCGGAACACGTGGCACGCGAACCTCTGCAGTGTGGGGTGCTTAGTGATGAAGCCGAGGTACCGGTGGTCGCGTGGGTGGAACGCGCAGAACGAAACGTTCTTCAGGGAGTAGAAGTAGTCGATGCAGGGTGAGTTTCGGGCTCTCTGTACCCAACGGAATATAAAGTGAGTTTTTTTACATTTAATATATTTTTTTAATTTGCTAAAGAATCCTTAATAGTATAAACGATATGGTGAGGCAAAGAAGCAGTTTTGGTGAATATTCAACTACTAGTTTTCTTTCAGTCCCTGTCTGTACCGTCAAAGTATTATAAGGCTGTGTTCGTGCACACACGTACGCGATATAGGGCGCGTTTATCAGAATGTTTTGATGCATTTGACAAGTCCACGGAACATATTACTTGTGCTTAAACGTGATCTAAGATTTTAAAACTGTTACATATCTTGGTATGTCTTGGTGTGTCTTGGTATACTGACATAGGATAAAAACAGCTTGGATTACCTCTGATTTTGATCGATCAACCATTCGTAGGCCCTGATCCGAAACTTCTAGAATACACGGTTGCGCTCCCGGCTCGCCACTGCATTCGCCGACGATCTTCTTAACCGCCTGACAGACGACACCCGTTCCTTTATGAGCTAGTGTCTCCACTGATCCCATATACCTAGAAACATCAAATAGTTAGCAATATTAAATATTTAGAGTAACATTCCATTATCTGGTGAAAAAAACATACCCTAATAAGTAACGCTCTCTTTTAACTTTGGCATTTGCTGGATCAAAGTCATTGTAGTCCATGTCTACCGCGTAGGCTGATGGAAATATCCCTTGCTGCCCTGTCCTTAAATTTACTCCTGCATCAAAAATTTTATAGAATCAAAATAGGATAACATAAGAGAAAAGTGCAAGAAATATTCGTTTGTTTAGTCAGGTGAATTAAGAAAACTCTAAATATTGCAGGCACTCTTCGGTACTATACCTATATAGTTTCTCTGAGCTGCAATCCTTAGGGTCGGTTGCACCAACATACGATCACAGGCCGGTTATCGTCAAATATGGCGCCGGCAGCTGTCATCTCATAGAAACTTGTCGAACTTTCCATACAATCAGATTTTAACGAACACCGCTTACGATGACAGACGGTTTGGTGCAACCCACCCTTAATCTCTTCACCGCACAGTACGATTAAGTAAATTGTGTCTCACACGCCAGTCTTTGTAGCAAAAGGCTGAAAATGCACCTTATTTGATAGCACGTAGGTTGCTTTACGTTGACTTGATATGAAGCCATGGCGTGTGGGGCACTAAATGACTTTATATTAAGTTAATGGCGGTGAAAAGGCTGGAATTAAAATAAAATTAATTTTATAATACCTTTGCTTTAGATGTGAATTATGAAACCAACAGAGATATGGGTGAAAAAGACACCCAAGTAAAAAGTAGGAGGGCAAGCGCATGATGTAACGTGGCAATTACCTTCGCACCATAAATCCTCGGCTTCTTTCTGGACATAAATGGGGTCACCTATCTCCACCTCTATTTCGTCGTGATGCCGCGGGTTGAACTTGTGTAGGCCTCTGTGTGTCGCTTCCAGCATCTCCAGCTGACTGTGCGGCACAGTGGTCATGTTGCCAGCGAAATTAATGCCGCTAATGCTGCAGCTTGATGATGGGGAAACTGAAATGTTTGTTTCTGTAGGCATGAAAAAACTTATTATTACAGTTGCATTAAGCCGCAAAATATTTACACTACAGTATCAACGTAGTGTTTAGTACGACTTTAGGAGTATTGTGATGTGGCAAATCTTTGAGAGGATAGGGTGAAGCGGTCTTTATTTTATGCGATATTTGGGTGGATCAACTATTCTTTGTTGCTCGTTACCATGGTTACGTCTCTTGAGTCACTCTTTAAAACTGTGATTTTATAGGGTTTAAATTTATCAAACATGAGTTTTAGCAATGAGCATCTATCCTTTTGGATATGGGCCATCTCTTGAGCATGCTTGAATTCCATATTATGAACATTTCTCTAAGTTGTCTCCTAACTGAAGGGACCGAATAACAACAAAGAAAAGTTGATTGACCCATTTACACGCAACGTGTGCGCTTCCCAAATAATTAGATTAACTGTATTGAAAGAAGGATAATGTTTGATCAATTTGCACAAATACTAACCATGCTGTTGTAGAGGTGTCGGAGATAAACTTTTGGGTCCGGTGTCTATAGGAGAATGTGCTGTGCTGTGGCCGCTGTCGACGTCGCCAAGGCTCTGCAGCCGCTCGGAGTCGGGACTCGAGTCCTCGTCGAGCAAATAGCCGCACTTGAGCACGAGTAGCGGACGTCCCTGGCACCCTGGCCGGATCAGGGGGCCGGCCAGGGCCCCAAGTTCGTCGGCGAGCGACGCTGGCTGGCCACATGCCAGTATGGTTGCTGCAAAGTTATTGATATTGTTAGTGGATTACAGCTTGAGGGTGCTCAAATAGTTTGTAACAGCTGCAAGCTCGTAAAATTCGTGCTTCTTCCAGTTGCTTAGGTACAGACAGTATTATTTATATGTATCAGTCAATGTAGCCTAATTTATATTTGGCTAACTTGGCTGTCACTAACTATATGCTGCTGGCTACTGTTTTTTGATATCATGTACTGTTTTTTTCTTGCTGGAGCTGCAGGGATTGATTGAACGATATACAATCGAGCCGACAGCAATAGTTTGCACGAATTTAAAGAGACTAAGAGTATTAGTGTTAATTTGATAAATAAGATACGTTTGTTACACTGTAGCTCAAACACACCGGCGATCTGATCGTGACCCGTGACGTACTAACTAATATGGCCAATGGTCAAAGACTCGGTCAAAGTTTACGTTACTGTTCTGTTTGCGACAGTGTTAGTTCGGCCAGTGTATTGATTGATTCCTATTGTCGTTACTAGTGACTAAAGTAAGATAATGTCGTTTTAATAATCAATCGTACCTATAGTGTAAGAGTATAATTTTTTCCTGGTGATTCCATAGAACGCGATTTCCAGTGCCTTGCCTATTTTATGGTTTATGAGTAGGTACCGTAGTTCAGAAAAACATAATGGTAAGAATATTTCATACTGTTTTCCCGCAAGTGTTATGGATGTTACGCCAGTAGTTCGTGTTGTAACTTAATAAATAAATGACATGATAGATCTGTCAACGGTAAAATGTAATGGAATAATAGTGTACTGCCTTAGAAACAGTCACATCAGTCAGTTTGATGACGTCATAACTCTGGAGATCGGATTCTTAGTTAATGTTTCCCGGTAGTTCCAGGTATAAGTTCAATGATTAACAACATCCTTATAAAAATTATGAACAAAGGTTCCCAGGCAGTGCACATCATACAAACATACAAAGTTTAAGATAGAAATCGTGAAGAGGCATCTCAATGCGTTGTTTTTATCTGTAATGGCTCCTGGTTTGGCGCATGCTCATTGCGCCCGTCGCTTCTAACCACGTCATTTCATATATTAAAGGATGCATCGAATCCCAAAAACTTACTCGAAAATATCTGGAATACTTCAAAATATTTGAAATAACAAAATTAATTATGAAATCCATCCCTTTATGGCTTTATGGTATTTATGGTACCTTTTGTGTAAAAGCTTATTAAGCAAATAGTTTCGGTTGTATTCATGGAGCTGATGTTTACTGGTAATTAAGAAATATGAAGTAAAACAAAAACTATTCCAAATTGGAGGAAACTTTTTTAGGGTATAATTACAAAGGTATACTGAACGATATGAAAAAAAATAAACTCATTAAAATAGTAACTTGAGTAGAAATCAGTTTTATAATTCCTCTATTTTCTATGGTATTTTTAAGATCAATAATTAATGTTTTTAAATAAAAAAAGAATATTTCAAATATTGAAAAGGTAATAAAAAGGTAAATAGTTTAAAGTATGTTTGTTAGTTGACAACATATACTATACTATCTTGCATTAATTAATTAACTGAACCTTGAATAATTTGGAAACTTGTTGCGAATAATAAAATAACTGTTTTGTTGGGGAAGTTCTACGTGCGTTTAAAAATAGAAGGTCTAAAAATGATAAATTGAGCAGTTACGACGAGAACTACGTGCAAAAGGTTTGTGATTGGAGTATTGGTTACTAACCATGAGGCTTCATGTACTTAGTTCTGTATTCCGTGAAATAGGGTTCGGGTTTTGGGAAATCGCAACAGCACTATGGGATGAGGATGTCTCAATTCAATTGCATTCGCCAAGGCGCAGGTGCAGATTCTATTAATAGTGACGTTGCAAGCGCCAGCGTAAAATTATCGAACTGGCAATTAACTTCGGTCTTGAACCAACGAAAACAATAACAGGAAACTCATGCATGACCAGGATGATGACTTACATTTTCTGTTTTTTGGTATTTCGGGGAGTTTTCGCCTGCGTCTTTCGCCGTTGGCGAAGGTCTGGTGTCGAGGGCTGCGTTGTGCTTCGGGGGGCTCCGGCGGAGGGCCCGGGGACGCAGTCCCGGGCGGGAGCGCTGAGTCATTGTCTCCTACACAGCCCCGTTCGTCCTCCGGCGTGCCATCACTTTTCGATGACGGGGACTCGTCCTCCAAACCCACATTTGGCACTAAACTGTAACACCACATTACAACTTAGGAGATCCCTATGTCCCTCACTCATTACGTCGCGCAAGATCGAGAATTCACTCTACTATAGTCACCGGAAACTAATCGACGTTGCGTTATAGAGAAAGAAAAGGGAGCTTACGAGTAAAACGGCGTGGGGGCCTTTGTATGATGTGGTATTCTATCGAAAACTCTCCGAAATTCTTCAAACTCGCTGTCGGCCATGTCGCTTTTTCACCTGATTGTTGGGTACAGATCGGGGGGCGTGCGCGGCGCGGGACGGCCGGGTATCGACCGGCGCAGGGGTGCGCGGCTCGGCGCGCGCACTCCACGCAACCCGCTGCCCTTCGCATTCCATTAAATGCATCAAGCGGGATTTCCCCGGTCAATCATGATTGGCACTTATCTATCCAGCATCTATTAAGGCTATTTCTTAACATTTAGATGCGCTATACAAAAAGAAAGCAAAAGGTGTCAGAAGTAATAATACTACTTATTACTTTTGTATAAAAATATATATAATAATAAACGAAGAAATAAAAGTCTATGGTGTTCGTTAGTTAGGATTTATCATAGTTTTTCAACAATAATTACAATAAACTTTACACAACTGTACATCGTCAGTGTAACTATGGGTTATATAGGGATTTTCGTGATGACAAGTTCCACATTGGGCGGCAACTGTAAAAAATCCTGCCGCATTATACAGGCGAAGGACGCACTAACCAGCCCCACACAATTTCAAAAAACAATTCCTTTTTAAATGGTAATACAAAAATGGCTGTTGTTGTACATTCCACCTAAAAAGAATAAATAGGTACTTTCAATCAGCGTCAACAAAAAATAAAATCTAACAAAACAATTACAAATATAAATACCACTTACAGTATAGAAGTTCCCGATTTGGAGATGACGAGTTACTTTTCGTCGTAAAATTTTTGCAATTGCATTATGTAAACATCGATATCAAGAAGGTCGATAAAAAAAAAGTTCACGCCCTACTGTAAAACAATTTCAGTACGACAAGATAACGAGGTCTACACATAACATGTGTGTCCCCGCGGCAGTGAAACGGACACTAGCTCAGCATAAGGGTCATACTTAGTTGAAAAAACAAAAACCGTCCCTCCTGTGGTCAATAGTTAACGGCTTATGTGCATGTTAGCTATTTTTTTATTACATATATTTATGGTGACAGAAACACCGTTTATGCGGGCTAGTGGTCCAATCCAAAATTAAGCTTTGTAGCCCTTAACTTTTGGTGTGTCCACAGAAAAGACGCGAACCTAAATCCGTGTATGACCCATAATACTGAGGTGTCAGACAGTTACAGCGCTGATTTTCAGCCAGTACCGTCGGTGAGTCACGGAACGTCATACAATTGCAAAAAATAAATACACAAAATAAAAATAACTGCAATATAAAAAATAGTTATATAATCTAATAAGGGAACATACACAAACTACGTGACCCGTTTAGGGGGGGGGGAGGGGGGTCGTCAAAGTACCACTCTTAGTCACCGGGGGGAGGGGGAGGGTCGGTTTCTTGTCACGTAGCCGGTAGAATACTTTTGAGAAACATTCTAATTGAAGCAGACTCACGCGCCACGGTTTAACCCCATCACTAAAACTTGTCCAGTTTCGCCACATCACTAATTGTACTGTTTCTTCTTGATATATTTTTTACTAAATACAATTACAATTGAATAGCTACGCTATACCACGCTTGCACTCTCGAAGTATGCATTTTTAGGGGCCGTATGAGAAAATACAAAGAAAAACCATTGTTTTTTCAACTTTCCGCAATTTTTTTTTTATAAAATATACTACGTGAAAACTAGGGGGGAGGGGGGGGGTCTTGGCATATACTACGCTTGGTCACCTAGGGGGGGAGGGGGGTAAAAAACGCAAAAACAATTGGTCACGTAGTTTGTGTATGTTCCCTAAATCTAATACAATCTAATAAATCTGGAGCTTGTCCTTCGTTTAAATGTTATTATATCCTATCCCAGCCGACCGACAACCTCTTTCAATGTTACATAATTACTTTACAGCTTCGGTAAAGCGGACTCAACAAAGTTCGAGGTCTCAACTCCTTGGACCTCTCAGACGCTGCCAACTTTGGTAGTTGGAAGTCTAAGAATTAAATTATGTAACAGAGATGAGTTCTGGTTCGAGATTGAGTTATTATAGTCTTGGTTCAGTTTGCGAACTAGCGCAAACCACGCGACTCCTTGTCACGCGAGAGATACTTAACCATAAATTGAAGTTGTCTCGGAACGTGCGTGCAACACAGCTGTTTGTGCTAGCCGCGTTTCTTCCCAAGTTGAAATAATAAAAAGTAGGCAGACAGCGATTTGAGTTGAAAATGTCTCACGGACCCGGACGACGTATCACAGCGTCCATCGAAAAATGGAACGCTGCGCTTATGGCGTCCAACTCAGAGACGACGCACCGTACACTTAGGCATTCCGGCCGGCGGGCACGTGCACCGCGCGATCGCGACAACACTGACATATTCGTCCCGGTACCGCCGCACACCGGGTAGAGCCAGTCCGACCCAGGTCGGTCCTAGCTGAGTTTCTTGCTGGACTCTTCTCAGCTAGGCTAGGTTTAGTGAACCAGCGACAAAACTCCCAGTAGCTCGATCCCACTCACACCTCAGATTCGGTTGAAACTGCTCAACCAATCTCAATGGAGCGCAAACTCTTAGGGTATTCCAGTAGTCCAAACCACACGCGTGGTCGTGTCGGAGGTTTTCCTCTGGATTTTCCCCAGGCTACTCTCCAACCGCGTACTCCTATCGCTTTATTGGGCCCGGTCAATAAAGCCACAGTCAGGTTCAAAAAAAAAATCTCAAATATTTAACAGAAAAATTACTGTATTAAATATCATACAGTAATTTATGCGGCAATAAATCTATCGATTTATCGCCGCTACTGATTTGACATTCAATGCAGACGAGCCAAGGTTTGCTTTGGAACGCATTCTATTTTCACTTCGATAGGAAGCGATGCGGTGTTTGCGGAGCTTGCTGCCCTCATCCTCAGTAGAACGCGCGGCGCACGAACGAGAGCAGAGCACACAGCCAGCTGAGGATTACTTATAAAACATCAGAAAAAAAGGGCTGGGGACAGGCGGCACCGCTCGCGTAACCCGTTCCCTTTTACTAGGTCAAGAGAAAACATTATACAGAAATAATGACGGCGAGTCATTATTTAACGGGCTTCAAAGCCACACAATTGCGTATTCAGTGGGAAAACGAGATGTTTTTGGTTTATTTTAGAATTTGCTGATGTCTAGTGAGAAAATTATATGATGATTATTGATTAATCTGTAGGTAATCATACGACTGTTGATTGCCGTCGTCTATCGGTCCCTAGGATCCCAGGGATCATAACAAAAGAATGCTATTGTTTATTTTTTCGCCGAGAGACGACGACTTGACGTTTGTAGCATTTGTGACTTTTCCTTTTTTCCCCCCCGACGTGCAACGCAAAAGAAGGATGTTATTAATATTTGTAATTTTATATATGTGTTTCTGTCTGTGTATGATACGTACTATAATGGATGAACAGTAAAAAAAGTCTTTATGGCGGAGATGGTTCTTAGCTATGTTTTGTATCGGGATTATATTAATTATTGATTTAATGAACTTGCAATAAAACCGCAAGCTTCCGTTAAACTTAAGTTAGCATCGGTCATAGTCCAATTAGAACCATAACTAAATGCAGAACTGTAAATAATACACACGTGTGTTATCGATTGTGGAGTTGCTATTATTAGAATTTAACGCCATGGAGAATGTACACATTCGCGTGTAGTTGGTGGTTCCCTGTAATTTACGGACTCGTTTACATTGGTCAAATGGACTGTACATGCATGTGAAATGTGGGACATATCGACCAATGTAATTAACTAGTTTTACCTAAGTAGTAAACATTTTTGTCATGAATAAAATGAATATATATTCGTTATGCCACCAAACTGAAAATGAAACTACTAACACAGTCGAGGTTTTTAAAAAATATTCGATAGATACAAGTAAATACAAATCCAAACCCTATTTCCGCAGATAAACTGACAAAGATGTCCAAACATTTGAACCAGAGATTTTTGTGTTGGGATAGAACGAGGATATAACAACTCAAAGGCCCTCCTTGAAGTTTGTTTAACTTAGGTTTGACGGGCCGAGTAATTAAAATGATTCCAAGTATTTCGCGTAGAGTAAATAGTATACGTTTGCAAAAGAAATACCAATTTTCGGATACATTTCTGGAATTAATGACTTGCCGCTATTTCGCTTTTGATCCCGTGTTATGAATTCACTACTATGGATTCTGGATAATCTCGGTTCCAATTTAATCTTCAAGTGAAATGTAGAATATACATTTATTGAAATGTAAACGTCAAATATATAAGGAAATTCTCTATTATATATGAATTATACCTTTCGCTTGGGCAAATCTCGATTAATATTATATCAAAAAGTAAGTGACGAGCAACAAATAGAAGCATTATGATATTACGGATCATCCCGGAGCGCTTTTGCCATTAATTTAATTTCCTTGGAGACGCGGCGCTCTGATTTGTCATTCTATGTTTATTTGTCTATCTTGTCGTGCCAGTAACGATTTTCGTTATTTTATTTTGCACGACTTTACAACTGTTAGACAAAAAACACAAATTTAATAAAAATTTAGTTATGGCGTACAATTAAGTCTTGAAGACTTGTTAACCAAGATAGGGTTCTGTATATACATCAGTTACACCGACAGAGACCGATAAAGATACCAATGGTGACTATTTGATGTTAGATTACATAAGAGTACCAAAAAACTGAAATGACCTGAAATTTGGTTTAACGGATATTTATAAATCCGATAATAGACGTTGCAAGTTAAATAAAAGCTTGTATAAATATAATAGTAGCGAAAGATAAAACAAATTTTATAAACATGTTCATATGCTCAAATAGCAGTTAGTAATACTTTAATATTAACATATTGCTGTAAAAGGTGGGGTAACACAGTGGTAAAACCATATTTTCATACAAATGGTAAGACATCCACTTAGTTAGGTACTCGAATTATGGATATTAGCTGTGG
The DNA here is from genome assembly GCA_963556455.1 of Epiblema foenella. Taxonomy (NCBI): domain Eukaryota; kingdom Metazoa; phylum Arthropoda; class Insecta; order Lepidoptera; family Tortricidae; genus Epiblema; species Epiblema foenella. Next base: position 42,392,495 of record OY747095.1, read on the forward strand.
TTCGTTAATTACCAAAACTAACGGAAGTGATACTGCAGTTAAACCTCTTTCTAAATAACAATACAAAAATATGAAGTGAAAGCCAAGTATTCCAAAATCTGCATTAAAAAAGTGTCTGAAAATTATATACATGAAAAAGTAGAATGGCCCATCGAATTATTTAATAATCAATTGTACCTATTTTTATTATATGATATGCCACATATTTGAGTACTTACCTATTTTAGTGGCATAATTTTTAAGTTTATCAACTTTATACATGTTTGATTCTCATTGACTATTGCATATTTTACTAATGATAAACGTTAAAAATATCGCTTATTAATAAATAGGTAAATACATATGTGCTCTCATTCGCAATCGATATTTGTATTTGTGCAAACTTATCGAAATTAAATTAAATTGATGTATATAGCCGCGCTTGCTTTCCCGCGCATTATGCTTTTAGACAAGTAGATCCCCAGATAAAGCCCCCATGCACTGTCACTAACTATGACGTCACCTTATCCTATTCACGGATCGTTAGCCGTACATAGGTCAGGCCAAGCGTTACTAAGCATACATTATATTACTACGTGGTGTCAAGTAAATCAAAGTCGCAAGTAGATCTATTATATTTGTTTACGTATATGAACCGACAATGAAATTATAATTATTAATATTATGAATGAACAAATGGGATGGGATAAAAGTAAAATAAAAAATAAATAAACTAAAGTAACTGGAATCAGTGTCAATCTAAATAATATACCCTGGCGCCGTCCCATATTCCAGGCACCAAAGTTGATGCTGATGCAGCTGCATCCTCAGCTGAAAAACTCAAGCGCCGCAAATATGCCACTCTCGGCAGTAGTTACATGTTTGCGGCGTTTGGGGTTGAGACCCTGGGGCCATGGGGTCCAGGTGCTCGTCGCCTCTATAAGGACATTGCAAGGCGCCTTATAGAGGCTTCCGGTGACCAGAGGGCTGGCCACTATTTCGCCCATATAGCATAGCTATCCAGCGTGGCAATGCCTCCAGCCTTTTGGGAACCCTACCGAGCACTGAAGACTTAGGGCAATTTTTTTATTTATAATGCTTTATGTTATTGTGTTGTTTGTTTTTTGCTTGTTTTTGTTGTGTATTAATAAATCTAAATAAGATTCAGTGATCAAGACAGGAGGAATTTTTTAAGATTGTTTTCATCATCATCATGGCGGACCTGATGGCGGGCCCCGCATGTCCACGCTCGGAACACGACCTGAGAGACGCGACGGTCAAGACTGTCTCCATCGCTGGTCATTAGTCAAATTTTATGAGGAACTTCGACACGAAAGAAGATCATCATCAGTCTATGTATAAGTATACGTCCCACTGTTGGGCCCAGGCCTCTCACAGATAGATCAAAAGAATAAGGTAGAAGTTTATTATAACTTGTGCAATTTATAAGATAATACAGATTATCTAACTGTATTATCTTATAAATTGCACAAGTTATAATAAACTTCTTCTAGTTTATCTAAACTAGACATGTCATGACATGGTTGTCATTCATTAAATAACCAATCTATATGACAAGATGAAGGTATCACTGTTAAATCTCTTAAATTGAACTATAAAAACGAGTGCTCCGACTTTTGTTATTGCCTTATAAAAAATGGTTTAAAAATTACGTGATAGATGCAACTTGTAAAATATAGGTACTTAATAAAGTCAAATGAGGATAAATTCCAACTACTGTCAAAGAAGTTTAGTAAACAAAGAAATGCTCCCCGATGGAATCAGAAAATATCTCTGGTCTAATTTTATACCGTAGCCAGCAGCGAAGAGAATAAACACGCGGGTTCCTCACTAGATAATGAATGATAGGGAACGCTCTTTTCGCTAAACAATGGTAATAAATACAGTGACTGGACCGTTTAACTCCGTCAGCCCGAGTGCCTCCTCGCGGTCTACACTTATACGAGCCTTTGAAGGTGTTAGTGTCAGGCTACGCACATACTGTTGAACTATGATTTACCCGGGTAAAACAGACACTTATTAGTGAAGATATTATTTCCCTGTGCAATATCAACTGTGTGAGTCTCTGAAAAAAAGAGGTTCCCAACCTGTACAACTCATAAAAACACATACCTAGTAAAATCATTTGAAAATTGTTATGAGGTTTATTATTTACTAACCTTCACCCAGAGTTGGTCTACCCTCAAAATATAGCGAGACATCTGAATCAAATGATTATATTTGTCCTTATTAATTATAACAAAAACATAGTTTAAACATGTTCTCCCACGATGAAAATTTATAGAACAAATAAATCTGCGAATCAATAAAACATTGATACATTTAAGTGTGTCTCAGTCTTTATAGCGTGAAAAGAGAACATTTTCCAAGTAACTCCGAACGCTTGATTCAGCCAATCAAATATACCCACCCTCCGACGAGTCTCCCGCGCCTCTTCTCTTTATAAGGCGAACTGCCTGGGAGGATCCGGCAGTGTATCTCCATCAATGCAACGGCGCATCTCGACTCCTACAGTCTACTCAACTGAATTAACTTCATAATCACTTTCAAATTTTATCTAACTTGACTAACTTCGCATTGCCAGATAATGAGTGGCTCTGGCAAAGGGTTTCTCGGATTATGGCTGTACAGAAACGGTTCTGAGTGGGAGGTGAAGAAGGATATGCCCCACCATCCCAAGTTGGGAGACATCGGCGTGGCGTCGCACCAGCCGCCCGTTGAAGGCGAGAAGATTTCGGTGATATTCTCCTTAAAGAACCAAGTCGGCGGCTTGGTCCGTGTCTTGTCTGTATTTCAAGACTTGGGCATAAACGTGCTTCATATAGAGTCCAGGAAGTCTGCTAATGAATTAGCTAAAGTGAGTTGTCTGATTGCACCGACGATTTCTTATTTTCTTATGAATCTTAACATACAGTATAATGATATTTTAGGCAGATATCCTGGTGGACGTGGAATGTGACACTCGTAGGATGGAGCAATTAAAAAGAATGCTGAAACGTGAGGTTCAGGAGTTTGAAGTGATCCAATCTCAAGCCGGAGAAGTCTTTCCGCCACCTACACCGCTCTCTGCTGCCGCTAGTTTTGGTACTATTTGATATTTACGTAGTTATAACTACTGCATATTGGAAACGTTAAATTGACATCAACAATGAGTCTAGAATGTTGAAAGGGTTTCTTTTATTAAAAAAGTGTAAAGTGTGAACGTTAAATTACTGATTAATCCTATTTATCTATGAACAATTCGTAGCTTTAAGCTATTATGAAGATTGAAGATAGTGAATAGGCATCGTCTGGGATAGCTAGCTCCATCTTCGGCCCCGTCTATACCCTTGGGCTACTGGACAAGAACAAACCCACTCACAATAAAAAAAAACTGTGTCTAACTATCTCTAATTGTTATGTTTCAGAAATCTAGATATCATACATATATATTTGGCTTACTAATTCAATTCTGTTCTTGTTGAAATAGGTTACAAGGAATAAGATAAAATAGCTCTACAAACGAGAAAAAATCTGTGAAAAAGAGGGGTGTCAAGTTTAAATGCTCCCTAACTGATGAATTGAGTGCCGTTTTTTATGGCGGAGATGGTTCTTAGTTGTTTTGTGTCAGGGGTTTAGATTTAATTTTTAGTATAATTAATTCGTGTAACTTGTTTTTAACGCTGAGAACTTCGGACTTGGCTAGATTTCGGTGAGATGCCATGGTTCCCGCGGAAGATCTCTGACTTGGACCGCGCTCAGAACGTTCTGATGTATGGCTCCGAATTGGACGCCGATCACCCTGGCTTCAAGGATCCTGTGTATCGAAAGCGGCGCGAGCAGTTTGCTGCAATTGCCAACAATTATAAATAGTAAGTTACACAAAACAATATATCCCTTATGACCCCCAAAAATGAAAGCTATTCGTGTTTGGATCGCAAGTCTCGGGATTTGATACCAGTTTACACTAACATCTTCAGATATGTTGTTATTACCTGCATCTATTAAAATCCTGGATATTAAGGCTGCTCATGAACACTTTTTTTTACTTTTTGCGATGTTGATGTTTAACTGCATATGCGGACTTTTGTTATGCTTATAAGGTAAACGTCGTTCGACACTGAACACTTTCAATTTTATGTCATAATAATAGACATGAACAAAAGGTTGGATGTGGGGTGTACTCGAAATCAAGCTGATTTATTTACTTATGTTGGTAATTAAATTATGTATCAATATATATTTTTGTATTTTATAGCGGTCAACCGATACCAAAAGTGCAATATACTGAAGTTGAAATAAAAACATGGTAAGTTATACCACACAACTCACCATTATTTTGCAACCCACGACTAGATAGACTTTAGTCGATAATGATTAATTCATCATAGCACCCACACGCGTTGATTAGGACAAGCCTGAACATATGAAGTGCCAAATAAAACATACAAGTTGTTGTTGGGGGACGGCAGATGGGCTGTCGATTGCTCTTGGCGTTCATTCAGCCCCAAGAAAAACATACAAAGTAAAAAGAAGATATATTTTCTTAAGGGTACTTATCAGTAAAAACGCTCATCTATTCGGCTATTTCATGTACAAATTAACATGTTAATAACATTTTCTGTTCGTTACTATATAGTCTTATAAATTTTACATATATTTTTTGATTTGTCTCTAAGAAATTATATTTCAAACATCACTCAAATTGACAAATTTCAGGCTGTAAGCTGTCTTTTTATCCATAGATACTAATTAATTAATATAAGCATCGTATTCTTTGATCCGTTTATTGGACTTATCAATATTGTTTGCATTATTTGAGTTCAAAACATTTTAAAATTTGTAACTTGCAGTTTATTTTGAATGAAGTTCGCCCAACACTAAAGTACCTATATCTTAGTTAGCCCAAAAACATACGAAGATTATCTTAAAAAATGTTATAAGCCGCCAAGTAATTCATAATCAAGGTTTTCGCATACGACTGTGAAACCAATTAATTTTACCAGCGTGTTCCTGACCACATACATAAAATAAAATGACATATATCTGGATTCGGATTACGTCTTGTCTGAATTTTATATCATGTAGTAAAAATATTAAACAGTAATAAATCTGACATTAATTTTGTTATAAGAGATACATAGTGTGTAGGTATGTTTTGTGACGGAGGATTTAATTACACTAGAGTATTCCAGTGTTCCAAACCACACGCGTGGTCGTGTAGGTTTTCCCCAGGCTACTCTCCAACCGCGCACTCCTATCGCTTTATTGGGTCCGGCCTATAAAGCCACAGTAAGGTTAAAAAAGTGTATGACCAGATATTCTTTAACAGGGGGATAATCTTCCGCGAGCTGCACAAGCTATACTTGTTGCACGCATGCGAGGAGTATCTAGAGAACTGGCCGCAGCTGGTCAAGTACTGCGGTTACAGAGAGGACAACCTACCCCAGGTAAATAATTAAATTACATGAGAAATTATCATTTTATAGACTACAAATTACAGTCGCGGAATGAAAATGGGTCATACACGGATTTAGGTTCGCGTCTTTTCTGTGGATATACCAAAAGTTAAGGGCTACAAAGCTTAATTTTGGATTGAACCAGTAACCCGCATAAACAGTGTCTCCGTTTCTATAAATTCCTGTATTAAAAACATAGATAACATGCACTTAAGTCATTAACTATTGACCACAGGAGGCACGACTTTTGTTTTTTCAACCAAGTATGACCCAAATGCTCCTCGCTTTATTTAGGACTAACGATATTGAGATAAAGATTTAAGTGGCACAACTTTTTGTTCCTCGGCTGCATGCATACCTAATCATCAATTACTTACTATCGATTGTAGAGAGCCTTGTGAGTAGAGTTGGGTTTGCGATGTTTTATTTATTAAAGGGACCTTCTTCCCACCTTCAGCCTACACAAAATTGTATTGATCAGAACGTCCACAAGCCGCCCTTCAACAGAACACCGGGAAAGAAATCTATTTAAACTCTCCAACCACCAACTTTCCGTTTTCAGGATATCTGAGAGAATGCATCCGGAATACGCTGCATAAAATGCTCGTCAAAAATTTCAATAACTAAAAATAATCTAGTTCATAATTAAATAACTAACAACTTGCTTGTGGAGTAAGTCCACAGGGTTGACAACTGGTTTACCGTTCCGGGCCCAATCCAAACATAACCTTTAAAACTAAGTTGTGGAATATCCATACTATTATAAATGCGAAAGTGTGTCTGTCTATCTGTCTGTTTGTTACCTCTTCACGCTTAAACCGCTTAACTGATTTAGATGAATTTTGGTATAGGGATAATTTAAGTCCTGGGGAAGGACATAGAATGTTTTTTTTATCCCGGAAATCATCCCTTAAGGGGGTAGAAGTTTATAGAAGAGCGATAGCTATGTAAGCGCCTGAAACAAAAGAATATTAATTAAATTCTATCGCGATGAAAGAGTTTTACGCGGATAAAGTCGCGGGGAAAAGCTAGTTAATAATATACTGCTCCAGCAATTTGGGTTGTATAGTACAGTCGGCCATATAAGTAGCTGGAGACTGGTACTCTGAGACTAGTGCTTTCACTCTTGTGAGGCCGACCGTACAAAGTGTAATAGGGCTATTGACTCATAACTTGACAAAAAATATGCCAATTAGTGATAATTCTATTCAAATATATCAAAAAAACGAAGCTACTACCGTTTTGCTGTTTCTGGTTAGAGTGAGAAAGCGCGACAGATCAGTGACGACAACACCTCGAGCGCCATAGTAAATGACGATCGCTCTAATACAAAGGTGCGATTTGCCGAAAAGGGACAGAATATGCCCCCTCTTAAAACTTTGAAGACTTATAATTATGTAATTATTATTCGTTTGAGTAACTTTCTTCATCGTTTGTTTAAGAATTTGATCCCTTTTCGAGAAAATTCGGACTTATTGATTTCTTCTTCTTGTTGGCTATATTTAATTGTGTTAATAAAGTTAATTCCATGAGTTACCTAATTGAAAGTCCGAATTATATGTAAAATGATTAATATTTAAAAGAAAACCAACTATATTCGAAAAATAGGCCAAGAACTCTGTTGCCTCACTTGTTGTCTACGTTTCATAATATATCTTTCATTAATGCGAAGCAGCGAGATATTAGTCTACTAATAAAAATATGAAATTAGGTATAGATGAACCAAGTTACAGCTTTTGAGATTATTTTCAGGCCGAAAGTAGAATAGAAGTCTTTCCCTGTTCCCCATTCAAGAGGCACTCCTCAAGTTCACTTCGGTTTAATTGTAATTAGTGTTTGATTAATGAATCTTGGGTAACACAGTTTTTGTATCCAAATGGATACACAGGACAGGGAACGTGGTAAACCATGGCATTCCCATCACCTAACTACATTCTAAAGACGATAATAGGTATTTTATTAGGGATTGATTTGTTGCCAACGTCATTAGGTTTTAGCAACAGCGACTCCACCTCAATTTTACTTTCAAATCCGACTGATAATTCGTCATGTACAAACTAAAAATCGACAAATAGTATGTCAAATGCCAGCCTGCCCTCTGACATCAGGCAGAAAGCCAATAAGGCTAAACTTAGTAAAAAGCTTCATAGTTACCTTATTAAACTCGTAAAATAATCTATTGTACCTAGATGTAGAACCATAATATATAAAGTTACCTTGTTAAACTCATAAAATAATTTATTGTTAGAAGAGAGAAGAGACTGATCGATCCCACAGACAGACTGTGCAAACGGTTTTGTGGGACTATGTACTTGTTTGTGTTGTATCATTATTTCTTAATAAATAAATAAATAATAAATTACTGACCAAAAAGGGGATACTTGTATATGCGTCCTTTTTCAGTTCTAGAAAACGAATTGCAATATCATAAAAAATATTATAAGTGTTAGTGTGATTGGGTGGGTATTAAAAAAAATCGAGATAACTTTTTTAAAATTAGAAATAGGAATTTAATACAATTACGATGACCTATGAAAGGGAACGAAATAATATATCTAGGTCGGTATCAACGGAGAATTTCAAAGTCCCGTCTAAAAATAATCACGCTTGTGGTCGAGAATTTGACACTGGCGCGGTCAAGTTCGTCGTCTGACCTGGCTGTCTCGTGCCGATATACTAGTGCTTGTTTGTTTTCGTTTACTAAATTATATACATCGCTTTTATTATGCTTATACTTCTCGGACTAGACGCTGGGTTATTAGAGAGTGTCTATTATTTTATTGAAATATCTTACATCGATTTTCATTTCACCGAAAACGGTGTTTTTTTTCTAATTACATAATCATTAATTCATTGCATTTTATATAATCGAACCACTTTTCATAGTTAATCATTTCGAATCCATCTCAAGTCTAGCGTAACGGTACATGGAATTTACCTTTCATAGAAATATTAGTTATAAACATGATTCACAGATAGTACGTTCCATATAGTATTCTTTCCACGAACAATGTTTCAACGCAGTAACGTTTCATTGAAGAAAGCCAAGCCTTCTAAAATTCCTAAAATTTACTGTACTAAAAAGCAATTACAGTCGGTTTTGCTCGAACAGGTCTTTCTGGGCTTTCTCGGGTGTTATAGTCCAATTTAACAGGAATGACGTAGGTCGGGAATAAAATCAATAGACCAATCACAAGGACAAAACTACGATTAACGTTTCGTACAAAATGGCACTGATCAGTGCTTAAGCATGCGTAATGTTAGACGAACTAACATGAATTAGAAAGTCAAAGTAAAACAACCAGTATGATGAAGGGCTCTTTGTTGTCCAATTAGTCGAAATAACAGGAAAAATGTGCTTCGACAGATTAACAAAATAAACTTAAAGCACTCCAGTCGTCTACTGGTCCCTGGGATCCCAGGGATCATAACAAAAGAATGCTAATGTTTTTTTTTTCGTCGAGAGACAACGGCTTAATTAACCAAGCGTATTATAGCATTGACGAATTCGTCGGAAGCGGCTGCTGAAATCTAGAATGAATAATTTTTATTATAAATCAATGAAAAGTTACATAATACGTAAAAATTATAATAAATAATGTGCCTATACCTATGATCATGACTTGTAAAATACTATATTTTATAAATAAATAAATGAATGAATGAATGAAAGCAGTCGGACCGCGTGTTCCCTCAGGTTTCAACCAACTTGAATAAGGATCATTTTAAGGATTCATTATGAAATATACTTTATTCTTGATTGTAAAACTAAGTAAATTTCATCGATGTGTAGTTTAAATTAAACCACTAAAGGGAAAGATGGAAACTTTTACCACTCTATTGCAGTGATGATCGACCTGCCAACCTTGCTTTCAGTTAGAGGACGTCAGTGCTTTCCTGAAGAGAAAGACTGGGTTTCAGCTTCGCCCCGTGGCCGGATACCTCTCTCCCCGTGACTTCCTCTCGGGCCTCGCCTTCAGAGTGTTCCACTGCACGCAATACATCCGCCATTCATCCGACCCATTCTACACTCCGGAACCGTAAGTATAACGAAACTGCGTATAACCAGCCAATATGAAATTGTTGATTATTGTTAAATTGTATTTCTGTTATTTATTTCGTTTAATTCTTGACATTACCATATTATTTATTATTTTGACATTGTATTGATATGACCATATTTGGAATCGAGCGTTTATATTGTTTTTATTTCTATTATTTTAAATTTGACTAATGACATTGCCTAGGATATTCTAGCCGTGTATACAAATTTGACATTTCTATTGTTTTTTACCTTTGACATTATTTGATTTCAATTATTTTTCTTTCATTATTATTATTATACCTATTGACGATCCTTTGGTGAATTTATCTTGTTTTAAAAATGTAAACCATGATGTAATTTTATAAAGGAAATAAATATATCTATCTATCTATCTATCTATCTAACGTTGACGGCTCATGCTCAGAAAACGTCACTAGAAACTTCCAACTTCCATGTTCTCCAATTTGCTTTATAGGGACTGCTGCCATGAGCTGCTGGGGCATATGCCGTTACTTGCTAACCCCTCCTTCGCACAGTTCTCTCAAGAGCTGGGGCTCGCCTCTTTGGGGGCGTCTGACGAGGATATCGACAAATTGGCCACAGTAACTATCCAACAATATGAAATTATGCTTCAGAAAATTGCTTTGAATCCTTGGAGTATTCTATAAGTTTCTGATACAGGGCAATATATATTTTATACAATATATTGAAAACAACCGCACCTGTAATATGTCAACCATGAACTCTGTGATTTGCTTGCTTTTGTAATTATGTAAAACTTATTTATTGAGTATTTATGTAAAACTCACTTTCAAACATATTTTGTTCATTACCAATGTTTCTTATTCATTACCAATTTTTCAGTATCAAACGCTTCCCTATCCTTAAGCATCGTGAGTTATTTTCACAAAATAAAAGATACTCCTCAATTTTTTATCTTTGTCAAAAGAATTCTCTTGTTTAAGATTATTTAGCACTTTTTATATATATAATTTGTGTGAAAGCGATCTGGCATTAATATTGTACATATTTCAACGGATCTTGTTGTTCTAGCTTTATTTCTTCACCGTGGAGTTCGGTCTATGCCGTACTCCAGACGGCTCGTTCCGAGTCTACGGCGCTGGACTGCTATCATCAGTGTCTGAGCTGAAACATGCTCTCACTACGGAATCCAAGATCAAGCGCTTCGACCCAGAGGTCACCGTTAACGAAACCTGCATTATCACTGCCTACCAGAACGCTTACTACTATACTGATTCGTTCGAGGAGGCTAAAGAAAAAATGCGGTCAGTATTATATGTTATTAAGAATTGCAGTGTCCCTACTGTCCCTGCCAAGTCAAATTAGAAATAAGGCGGTTTGCAAGAACCACCGGCGCCGGCGCCGACACAAAGATCGTAGAAGCACGCAGTAGTAGGGTGGAAAGGACCAACTAATCAATATCCCGTTACTAGCTTTAGTAAAAAATAAAGCCTTTTATGTGATTAGTTAAATAATATGAAAGCGGTAGTCACTGATGAACCATGCAGTGTTTTTACTTCAACGACATTTGCCGCTTTAGGAGTTGGTATTTCAGCAACTTACTGGCTGGTTGTTTTTACATACGGATGAACTCATAAGCTGAATATATTGGTACTTTGTCGCTTTCAGCAGTTGGAAATTTAGTATGACAATTTAAACGTGACATTAAAGCGACAAGGTACAAAGGTGTTAGTTCGACCGTACGTAACGGAAGTCTCAGTTTTGCAGATCATCCAATCCACGACGGAGAGCCCAACTCCCATCAACGTTATAGACAAACACGAACTAGTACCCAATGAGAAAGCGTGGGACGCTTTCTCGTGAATTGTAGCTGACACACGTCTTTTCGACTTACAAAGATATGGTTGCAGGGCGTTTGCTGAAGGCATCCAGCGTCCATTTGGCGTGCGTTACAATCCGTACACCCAAAGCGTGGAAGTGTTGAGCAACGCCCAGAAGATTACGGCCCTCGTGCGCGAATTGCGCGGTGACATCTGCATCGTTTCGTCGGCCATCAAAAAGATCTCTGCCCAGGACTCCACCCTCGACGTCGAGACTATAGCCAACATGCTGCACACTGGCTTGCAGGTACACCTGCGAGACACTTTTCATCTTCAAACGGCTAAGCAAATTATCGCATTTCGCTCGGGCGACAGACACCAGTGATCGCAACAGTCTTTTATATCGGAACGAAACGTGTTGTAAAAAATGTGGCTATCGCTTATACAAGATGAAGGTAGGTATGCAATTGAGATATTGTCTTGATAGTCTTATGAACATCTGTGAAACGTCAAAACGCTCTATTTGCATGAATTTTGTAGGGAAACTGTAAGAAGTGGCATCACGCCTTTTCTATGGCAAACAGCCGTTCATATTGTACTATTTATTCATACAAATCTATAAAATATTTAGAATAAGTTGAAGCATGTTTTTATTACCAAGGGATTTCATTCCTTAGCTTATTTTTTTTAACCTAATTTAAAGTTTTTTTTAATTCCATTAGAGTTTAGCATAATTACAGTCGTAGCAAGCTGGGCTCATGTTGAAGATATTTACGACCCTTATTGTTGAAAATTGTTCTGCTTTGTACCTACGTTAGCCTCGAGCCAATAGAATATTCATACGCTCACTCAGATGTATTTAAGCTTTCCCAAAATGTGTACGTTATACGGTGTTTCACGGGACGTTAGAATTTCTGCGTCCAAACAATACATAATTTATATGCTACCGGCGTTGCGATGCAGTATGCAAAGCGAATTAAAACATTGCTGATTATGAAATACGTATATCTACGTGACTTAAAAATAGAAGACGTATTGTTTTTTTTATTTAAATTTAAACTCTATCCATTTCAAGTGACAACGACTAACGAAGTAGTGTTGAAATCCGCTGTCTAGTCTGAATTGAATAGATTAGTACCTTACAGTAAAAGTTCTTGTCAGAGATATTCTTTCCCGTATGATGGCTTCATCTGATCCAAATGTATGCAGCAAGTATTCATTTGGCTACCTGAAATATATATTTGGTCTAAGTGACAGCGACATCTCGCGAAGACAAACGTCGATAACTCGCACCTTGCGTAACTATTTAGCTGCCGTGCCGGCCATTTCACATGACTCGCAAGCTCAGTGGCGCATTTCTCGATTCGTAACATTTCTCTCGCAAGATTGCTCGAATACCAAAGACGAGACGGTCAATCCATCAAAAAATTAAAGATCGGTTTCTTAAAGATACTTTAGACCAAGTAGGTATACGTAAGTCATGTCAAATAATGTACTGAGTTACCAAAATGTTATCTGACATTTGGGTTAAAATAATTATAAACCCCGGTCTAACTCTACCTCTTTCATCTGACTGCTACGTTATTGATGGTCATAAAGTTAGGTAGGTACTGATAAATATCAAACCACTGTTTATAACGGGCGCGGATTTGTTTACATTCGGGCATGTTTAAGATTTTGTTTGATTATGCATGCATCATAGTTTGAATAATGTAAAGTATCATAAGGTTCAGTTTAAAAAATGTAAGTAAATGTGAATTTAAGAGCATCAGTAATAAAAAAGATAATATTCATGAATATAGGCCGACAACACTTTCTTATCATTATTGTCCCGTATTGTTGGTTGTCTGGAAGAGATCGCTTGTTAGCGATAAGACCGCCTGTTGTCTACCACTGTTACATGTATTTTAATTTCTGTTGTTCTTTGAATGTACTTCGTTTGGTGAGCAATAAAGAATATTTGTATTGAATTGTCCCGGACAAGCTTCAAGTAAACGTTAATTGTCTCGAATTTGAACGGTTTAAATGTAAATTGTTTCAAGAAAAAGAAGAAAGTTCGATATTTGATTAGGTTAGGTTAGGTTAGGTAACGTATATTCAAGTTTTATGAAGGCAACCCAATTGATGTTATTTGACAGTAGAAGTAAGTTAACAGTTTTTGCCTTATTTTTATTTATAACAACGGAATGGAACAGGGTGCAAAAGTGATAACTTACTTTGACTGACTGTACAAAATTAAAAAAAATTAACTCTTCATTTATGTTCTGTTTTTTTTTCAGGTGAGCGAGAGGAGCCCGCAAAGTGCTTCAGGCGGAAGCTCGCCCAACTCCGACCGCGGTGCGTCCCCGAGGCCAGAAAAATAAATAACATACCGAGGCCAGAAAAATAAATAACATATTATTGCCGTTTCCATCGCCGTCATCATACGCTTTCATTACATTATTACCTTTTTTGCGACCTGAAAATTCAGCATAGGAGTTTATTGAATTAATATTTTATGCTGCTTAAAGACTGTAAAAATTAATATTTTAATTTGAGCAATTCAATGACAGCTTTACTTCCGCGCCTCACCAAGATTCTTGTCTACCTACGTAAAAAAGAAACATACTATACATAGACAGTTAAACCCATAACTCATAGTTTTAGGTTCAGCCGTAGTTGGGCAAAAAGATGTAACCGCGTAATGCTTGAGTAACACGATAATTTATGTACTACAGAACTACTTACCACGGGGAAGTTACAATGGAAGTCGTACCTACTCGATGCACCGCATAGGCAAATTAAAAGTAATTGTAATTTAATGAAGGCATCCATAAATATCTGTGCAGGGCTCGGAACCGGTTTTTACTATTTTTGAAATATCTCTAAAAGTATTTGTCATATCTTCATTTTTATTTTAAGATTTGTTTTTGTTAACCTTCATCTATGAAATAAATTATTTAAAGTAAAAAATAACATCGTAAAACGGAATTAACCGAAATTTTTAACCGATTAATTGTATGAAGACGAAACCGGTTTCCGAGCCCTGTATCTGTGGTTGTGCCGTTCTCTCATTGTTGTTCGTATTAACCATTTTGCCTACATACAGACTACCTATAGTACCTTGGTCAAGATGGGACTAGCAGACGACACAGAATGTAGGATGTGTGGCGAGGATGACGAGACAATGGAACACTTACTGTGTGAATGTCACGCCCTTGCCAGACAAAGAATGAATGACGTTGGCAATGGTTACCCTGAACCAAAGGAATTTAGAGTACTCCCGCTGAACTCCATCATTCGGTTTGTGGAAATGCTGGAGAGCAGCCTGGAGTAGGCATAAAGGAGGGGGCAATTGCACAAAAGATCCCACTGGGTCGAAGTGCATCCGCTAGGGCCCTCATCTAAATAAGATAAAATAAGATAAGACCTATAGTACATTTTTTCTCAATCATTCAATCCACTTATGCCAATTTAGGTAGTTGATTTCATCTACGTTATTTTATTGTTCATGTTATTTAAACGTTAATTTAAGAAAATAATAAATGTATTAAGGTTCCTTATCAGTTAAAAAACGCTCATCTATTTACGACATTTTCTCTATGAATTGACATGTATCTTGACATTTTCGCAATGTTACTATCTAGAACATGACTATTGCTACCTTATGTCATAAACTTTAAATATAATTTTTGGATTAATCATTAAGAAATATCGTTTCAAATATCACTCCAAATCTAACATTTTCAAGCTAAAAACTTGTTTTTTCCCCTTAAATTACAAATGCTTTTGTCATAATTTGAAATCAAAACATTTTAAAACTTATAAGGCCTCGTAAACTATCACGAAATGGGCGTCAAGAAGTATTTAGCTAATAACTATTTTAGTCAAAATAACCGTTACTCTATCCTCTACTTCACAACTGTGCAATGGGTTATCAACTGTGTAAAACTGACCCAACGCCGTTCGATATATGGTTGAAAATAGAACAACAGTTAACAAAGTATCCGTCGCTAACCTTCACGTAATTCGCAGCTATTTATTTTTTATTCTTTATGGCGCAAAAAGAAATCTTAACGTACGAAAGGCAGACTTAATGCTACGAGGCTACCAGTCAACCTGTATTGCTAACCGGCTATTATTGTTTCGATTTTTATCAGCAATAATAAATCAAACAATATTGTTTATCTCAGTGTCTGTGTAAACAATTGGTAATTGCTATATAATGAATAATATATCGTAAAATGTCTACCGATCCCTAGGATCCCAGTGATCATAACAAAAGAATGCTATTGTTTATTTTTTTTCGCAGGGAGACGACGACTTAAATTACTTAAGCCCTTATGTCCCGGGCCAGAGATGTCCGGGCACATAAAAAATATTATCATTCATCATCATCATCATCATCCTAGCGTTATCCCAGTACAGTTGCATCCTGAAGGATGCCCGGGGTCCGCTACCTAATCCCACGATTTGGCGTAGGCACTAGTTTTTACGGAAGCGACTGCCATCTGACCTCCCGACCCGAGGGGAAACCAGACCTTACTGGAATTGGGCTCGTCAAGTGAGTGGGCAACTTGACTGTTAGAAGTTCTCAAACCGCCCAAAGGCCTCTAACTTGGCTTAACGACTGCTATCATAGACAGCAGCCGGGATCAACGGCTTAACGTGCCTTCCAAAGCACGGGAGCGCTCAGTTAATAACCACTCGAAGCGGTCACCCATCCAATATCTGACCTTTTTTTTTTTTGCGTTGTGGGAATGCTTTGCGCACCGTCCGCCCGGACGAGGGGGGACCGGACGGGTGTGTGGGACTCCTGGGCAGAAGGCCCAAACTACCCACTAAACCCCCAACGATTGTCCGACGACATCGCTTCCAGGGAGGGCCAGAGGTCACTTCACTTTGACCCTCGCGACACGCCCGATATGCGGGTCTGGCCAGGGCGAGCGTCCCGGGACAATTTCGGGGCGCTTCAATCCCAAGGACTTAAAGGATGGTTAGGGTCCCCCGACCCTACCACCCGGTCCACTATGGCGGGGGGAGCAAATGCGCATAGCGCCGGCGTGCGCGTCCCATCCAATATCTGACCTGGGCCGACTTTGCTTAACCTCGCATACCGCATGCGGTACGCGGGCGCCGCTGGGCCACGAGCGCTCCAAAAAAAATATTATCATTGTTTATTTTTTTACATGACCACCGATTTACATCGAATCGAACTGATGAATTCGAGTATGTTGCTTTTGGTGTAATTTTAGAAAATTACTCAATTTCCCATAATTGTTTTTATAATGTTCGGACAGTTCCGTCGATTTCTCGTGCTTCCTTGTAAAAAATGGGAGCATCCAGATTATTTATAAGAATATAGATAAAACGGGGGTCTTACTTGTGATGTTGATACAATGAACCTCACAAAGATCTAAGAACTAAAGTTCTGGACCGTACGCGATTCCATTTAATGTAGTTAGAAAGTAACTTGGCATTTAAATATTTACAATACATAAATATATTAATATTATGTTTGCATGTATGTATAAAATGAAATATGTTTATGTGATATTTATTTAAAGATTAATAAATGATCAAATAATTCGATTCTTTTTTATAAGTTTTGCAATTAAATACTCCGTTTAGGTATAGCTTTTACAAGTTGCCACAGAACCACCCGTGTGAATACCAGGGCCATTCAACCACCTAATTTCTTTGTTATTGGTATTTTTCAATGTTACTATCTAGAACATGTTACTATCTGTATATTTCGATTGTATATCTCTCATTCGTTTGAAAGAGATCCCCATCCAACATCATAAGGACATGATATTTCATCCCCATGAAATATCATAAGTCCTTATAGATTTTTCACTAGAAATGGTGTCAAAGATTTAGGCGGTTGAAAAGCTGTGATATTCACCCACTTAAACAAACACGTTGAATAAATAACTAACCACTAATACAATGATGATAAAAATGCATCTTAAGAGTCTAACTGCTTCCAATTACTAGTACTTATATGATATAAGTACTAGTAATTGGAAGCAGTTAGACTCTTAAGATGCATTTTTGAAAGTACCTATTTGTATACATAGGTATAAATAGGGTCTATTCACACGCACCAGCACAACCATCCCACAGCGCAGCGGCAAAAAGTGGCGAAGCAGTGTTTTTAATGTGAACGGTGTCGCCCGACCACAGGTTTTCGTTCTGTGGTTGGTGTTTGTAGTACGTGTGAATAGACCCATATAGTAATACAGAATATTTACGAATATGCAGCATATACACACAACCTTGTTGTAAAAACAAAATTAACTGCATGTTTTACGAGTGCGTGTAAACGTTTGTTGTTAATATCTTTCATGTTTCAATATTTATATAAAAACAGGTGTTAACTGCGAGTAGCCCTTTTATACAACAAGTTTTTAGTGGACGTTGTGGATTGCTTTGAACTACTAATTTTCTTCTACTAAAAACGTGAAAAATTTGGCTCGAAACTACCAAAAAGTAGAAACCTACCAGCTACGGCCACGATGTTCTTCAGAGATTCATTGCAGCTTAGATAAGGATTACTGAAATTTTCCAAAGTTCAGGTCAACTCCATATTTTTAAGAGTAGGTACACCTATACACTCGTTCATAGTTTTATTTATTGCGTCAAATAAACCTATGCAATACTACATCACTACATAGTATAAAACAAAGTCGCTTTCTCTGTCTCTATATCCCTATATCCCTATGTATGCTTAAATCTTTAAAACTACGCAACGGATATTGATGCGGTTTTTTTTAATAGATAGAGTGGCTGACTCAAGGGGAAGGTTTATATATGTATAATACATGCATCAGCATTGCACCCGTGCGAAGCCGGGGCCAGTCGCTAGTATTATAATATAAAAATCAGTACACAACTGTCAAATACACAATTGTCAAATGAAATGATTGAACTAAGAAATTACAAAATATTAATAAATCAGTTTGTTGTAGCTTCATTGTTTTTTGAGATATTTGAATAGGATTTTCACCATTTGGCATATTTTTTGCCTTGTTTTTACTCGAGTAGGTAGTCAAATTTTGAGTCCACAACCCTACTATGGCTAATCAGCACTCGCGAGATAAAAGTTATTACTGTTACTGTTTTTGTATCCAAATGGATACACAGGACAGGGAACTTGTTAATGTAGTTTTTTTATGTTAGGCTATAGTTTATAAAGATTAATTAATCCCTTAAGCCGCTATAGTCTGTGAAGTTTATGTAAACGACACCTTGATGTATAGCGGCGTATCCATTAGAGCAGCCTCAGGCCGAGCAGCCTCGACTTGAGGCAAACAGCCTCAGTTTGAGGCTGCTCGCTCTGAGTTGCGGATCAAGTTGAGGTAACACGCCTCATCGTGATCAGCATTCCCGTTTAACCCATCGCCTAACGGTCCCGGGGATCCCCGGGATCATTACAAAAAAATGCTATTGTTTAATTTTTTTCGCCGGGCGACCACGGCAAAAGGAAAACGCGATGGCAGAAGCGCGTAGAGTAGTAAATATTCAATGATTTACGAAACTTGTCAGTTCCCGAAAGGTGAGTTGCATCAAGCGAAGATTGAAATACATGAAGCAGCGTAATAGTTACTCAATCACTTGGAAGCGAGCCAGCGACTGATAATGTTAATTGTAGGAAAGAATACCTACCTAAAACACACTGAATGTCTATTGAACGATCAAAACCCGGTGGTCGAGATTCATTTCGGTCCGGAGATTGAAATTGGTTTAGGCACGCTGCCAAAATATCAGATTTTAATTTTTAGCAAAGTACTGGAGTCATTATTTACAACATTCTACAACATAGGATCTCGTTAGAAGTTTAGTTCTGTTCATTATTAAATCCATATTTTAATATCGCGCGAATATTTATAGGTAATTAATGAATGTAACGTGCAATTGTTAGGACGTCATAGAAAACGCACGTAATAGCAAATGATTATTATTGCACTTGGCGATCTATTAGGACACTTATAGTGTGCACGGAAGTAATCACATGCTTGTGTAAATGAATCTTGTAGTCCTTGGCAATGCTGCTTGAATTTAATTATAACTAGTTACGTATCTGTCAAAACCGCTTGAAAGTTGGCAAGTGAGCGACAAAGATCGCTAACAGAGCGGCAAAATTAGCTTTTAACATTGAAAATTTTTGATATCATGACGTACATTATTTTGATTTTCTTTCCTTAACCCCATTAAAGAGATAATAAATTATAGTATTTTATTTTCAAAGGTTTCCATACAAATATAAAATAATATATAGGAGAATTTTTGTTTATTTTAGTGTATTGTTGATATACATGCGGACCGTATCTGCTGCTCTAACTAGATTAGCTATGTTACTATTATATCTAATATTTATAAACGAATCAAAATACATTTAGTAACTTTGCTTAGAGCTAACATTACAAAGATTTTTTAAAGAGTGCATTGTCAACTGCAACAATGGAGATAGAGATTCCTTAGACTCAAACAAGGTGTTAAATAAAAGATGGCAATCTTTTGTTACGCAGTTGTCGCCGAGTGGGAGCCATCCCCCATGAAATAAATAAATGTGATTATGTATGGGTTTTGTCCGGAAGGGTCGTGGGCAGGCCCCGAGCCCGGCCTGTAGCGAACTTGCCCTAAATTCGGCTGCACAATACTCGAGATAAAATACAAAGACAAACCTAGAAAAAGTCAAAATTGAACTTAACGTCTCACTTTACGCGAATCGAATAACAAAACGTGAGAGATTTATTGCTACTATAGTTACATTTTTGACAAGTTGGTTCGATACGATGTCTAGACACTGTTACGTTACCTAAAGTGTCAATTTCGCCACCCTTAATGTATTTCAAACGCCCAGGTACGCGTGTTAACGAGCAGCCAAGACTAAGTGGAGATTTAAATTAAATAATATACGACGAAGTTTCTAAATAAATAGGTTACTAGGTCGACGGTGGCTGGGGCAAGATTACGTTATGACATAATAATGGCAGGAAACGTCCGCCAATCCGCCTCCGTTCCTACAATACCACTATTATGGTTTAACAAAGACATTAAAGTTATGGCGACACGTTTGTTGAAGATAAGTGGAATTGCGAGTCTTTTAAGAATATTAGTAATAAGTACATATGCAATTAATAAAAACTAGCTGAAAATTGCTAACCTAAACTGACAACTAATTTACTCGTATGATTAACAGAAAATGATTTTAATTACCAAAGCTATATGGATATATTTTTTTCGATATTACCATTCTAATTTTAGTCTACTGTTACAGTTTTGGAATCTCAAGGAATTCAGTGACAAAGTTGAGTACTGGATGCTGGGCGCGGGCGGCTCGGCGGCTGCAGCGCAGAGCTCCGCTCGGCCGGCCCAGTCTCCGAGCGGGCGGCAGCGGCACGCACCGCAGTCGCGCCCGGCGCCCACCGCGTCGCCACGCCGTCCGCTCCCACGCAAATCGATATTAACGTGCCACATGCAGACATTTTACGGCCGTTTAAAAAGTTTTATCGCGCTCTGATAATCTATTCTATTTCATCTTTCCCTTTTTTCGACAGCTTAACGCGCGTCTCACAGTTCGATGCTGCAACGTAAACACTACCAATACAAATCATACGACCTAACAGCTGACGGGAACAGCTGACTATTGTCATGTGGACGTAATGAGCTTATTATCGATAAGTATTTTAATTTAAGACGTGTTTTGTGCAAGTCCAGCTTGTAAATTGTTATATTCCGTATAAGGAAGTAAATGTTGCTAGATTAATTTGAATGTGAGATTAATTCGATGGCGCGTGCAACCGCTAGTGTCCGCACGTTTAATAGATCGTTTGAGCCTCAGATTTTGAGTTTATTAACGTAAGCGAAGGCCGCGGTTTGCGTGGACGCGTTGGCAGCGGCGCACGCGACGGCGACGCGTCATGCCCTGACTCGGGAGTCGGGAGCGCGTGCTCCGTCAGTACAGCCTTGCCCGCCGGAGGATATGTCCCTGTTATGGACTACCAATGCGTTGTCGTGTACACGGTCATCAACATCGCGCCGCCGCGATTTGATCAGAATGCGGATTTCTCCGACGGCTGTGTCACGTGGCTTAAAAACAAAATCAAAAGGTCAGTCGTGTTCTGGTCGTGCATTTATTGAATTCATTCACTGTTTTAATTTCTTCTTATTTTCTGTTCACATATTTGAACCACTTGCGATAATCTCGTGATTTTTTATTATTATCTCATTTAAATGATCATTAAATTGTACAAGTTACCATTTAAATGAAATACCAAAATTATCAATTTGTTTTATAGGGAACCTTATGGCGAAACGGAAATCAAACACTATTTTCTTCTATTAGACTATCTTTATCCCTGTTGCCACCCACAGGGATAAAGATAGTGTTCAATAAATTGCAAAGTAAGATGTAGAAAATATAGGTAACAATTCCCTCTTTGACTAAGACTGTAAGTTCCAAATAAATAATGTTGCATGACTATACAAAAAGCTGTATCAATTTTGGATCTGTATGTTTTCAGGGCGGTAGCAGTCTATCTTCAATCTTTGAAGCTGACTCCCAACAATGGCATCATCCACGGAAATCTCGCTTGCTTGTACTACAAACAGGGCCTAATAGACCTCGCAATAGACACGTATAAGCGCGCCATAGAGCTTCAGCCTAACTTTCCGGACGCCTATTGCAATCTGGCTAATGCTCTCAAGGAGAAAGGCCACGTCAGCGAGGCGGAAGAGTGCTATAACGTGGCTTTACGTTTATGCCCCTCTCATGTCGACACTCTAAACAATCTCGGCAATGTTAGGAGGGAGCAGGGAAGAATTGAAGAGGCAACTAAGTTGTACTTAAGAGCTTTGGACGAGTTTCCAAATTTCGCGGCCACTCATAGCAATTTAGCGTCACTTTTACAGCAACAAGGTACGTTTAAGTATTCATTATGCTCATGGAGGATTGATATGGAGAAATAAAGTTAGTTGACCCAAGTGTATGTAAACCTCCAGGCTTTACGGTTACAGCCCGTATGTTTCTTTGAACTACGAGTATGTGTCTCAATTGTTTGTGAATTTCATCTTCTGTATCAATATAGGTAATTATTCGTTTATTCAAATTTTGGCTAGCTTTTTAATGACTAAAATAATTTATTCTTATTAATGACTGTTTGAATACATATAAATAATATGCTATGTGACTACTTTGTTCAAACTTATGATCGACAATAACAATGAAGAACAAAGTTAGGAACACGTATCTTTTATTTTCTCATCACTCTGACTATGAAGACAAAAACGTACGTGTTTCGGTTTCCTCTACCGTAGTTAAATTAACACCCGCAAGTCAAATAAATTAATGATTCACATTTCATGGCGTTTACCATAACATTTGTTTCGAATATGACTAATTGAGGGTATACTTTGCAGGAAGGCTAAAAGAAGCATTGGTGCATTATAAACGAGCTATAAATATACAGCCAAAGTTCGCGGATGCCTACAGTAACATGGGTAATACTTTGAGAGAAATGCAAGATATAAATGGAGCTCTCGCTTGTTTCAGAAAAGCTATTGATATTAATCCAACATTTGCTGATGCACATTGCAACTTGGCTAGCATTTACAAAGATTTGGGTATTATTAATAATGCAATAGAATCATATGAAAATGCTTTAAAACTGAAACCGAACTTTCCTGACGCCTATTGTAACTTAGCTCATTGTTTACAAATCGTTTGCAATTGGGATGGGTATAATGAGCGGATGCAAAATATTTTAGACATAGTTGATGATCAACTAAACAAAGAAAAGTTACTGTCTGTACACCCACATCATTCCATTTTATACCCTTTGACAAATGAAACAAGGAAAGAAATTGCCGCTCGACATGCTAATTTATACGTCGACAAAGTAAACATGTTGAAAAAAATTAATTTTAAGTTCCCCAGTATATTGAGTGGAAGATTAAAAATTGGCTATGTGAGTAGTGATTTTGGTAATCATCCCACTTCACATCTCATGCAGTCGATACCAGGACTACATGACTCCAAAAGAGTTGAAATATTTTGTTATGCTTTAAATCCAGATGATGGAACCACATTCCGTAGTAAAATTAAGAAAGAATCAGAACATTTCGTTGATTTATCTTCTGAACTATGTAATATAACAGCGGCTAAGATGATAAATGACGACGGTATCCATATATTGGTCAACATGAATGGATACACTAAGGGAGCAAGGAATGAAATATTTGCTTTGAAACCAGCACCTCTTCAAGTTATGTGGCTGGGATACCCCGGCACGAGTGGAGCTGACTATATGGACTACATAGTTACTGATGAAACCTCGTCTCCAATAACATCAGCCAAATATTTTAGCGAAAAACTAGCTTATATGCCTCAAACTTATTTTATCGGAGACCATAAGCAAATGTTTCCTCATTTGAAAAAACAATTTAGAGTAAAGAGTGACAATGAGATTTTTGGTACTACTGTCGCCGTGATTAACTGCTCCGAAAGCCTCGAAACGTGTTTAAATGTGAGAGAAGAGAAAGAATTTGTTCAGTATGAGGAATTATCACCTATTGAGATGATTACGAGAGAGGTAGACATTCCAAATAATGTTATCGAAATTTTAAGCCGCCCACATCAATCGCAGGTAAGCACATTTGTGTATAAGATTTTAGTTACAAAACGCTGTTTATTTGTTAGGAATCTCTTTTAGTTTAGAAGTAATGTAGCCCAATTTATCGGAGACTCATTGAAAGCTTTCGTCTTTTTCAGGCATTTATCAACGATATAGCGATTTGGAGCGGTGTTTCTATAAATAATACTAACAAAAAAGTGGCTTCTGGTGAGAAAGTTTTTCAAAGCGTTATATTTACGTCAAGAATGATGTACGGTCTTCCAAAAGAGTCAGTTGTGTATTGCAATTTCAATCAACTATATAAAATGGATCCAGGTGTTTTGAGCATGTGGGTACAAATATTGAAGAGGGTACCAAAAAGTGTTCTTTGGCTCTTAAGTTTTCCTGCTGCTGGTGAACCAAACATTCTTAAAGCTGCAGAAGAATTAGGTAAATATCATTAAGAATTAGATAACTAAAAACATCATTAAGACGACGAGTATAATGTGATTTGATTTATGAAAATTGTACTAACCCTTAAAATAAGCCCACTATACTAACTTTTATATAGACCTGAGTATGAATCAAATAAATAAATAAAATAAAAAATAAATAAAGAAATATAACAAAACACAGGAATTATAAAAATGCCTATCAATAGGTAGGGTATGCGATCCAAATTGGGCTTCAGATTCAACAAATGAGAAAAGGGGCGTATTTCCGTTTTTAAATAGTACTTCAGTATTAACCGCTTCGCAGGTCTGGAGCCGGGTCGGATTATTTTTAGTAAAATCGCCTGTAAAGAGGAGCACGTCCGGCGCGGGCAGCTGGCCGACGTGTGTCTAGACACGCCGCTTTGCAACGGGCACACCACCGCCATGGACGTACTGTGGGCCGGCACCCCGCTCCTCACGCTTCCCGGGGAGACGCTGGCGTCAAGGTAAGCATCTGAAGGTTTACCGCGAATCGCAAACGAAATTATCCCTCTCTGTCGCACTTGTACGTTCGTACGTAAGTGCGACAGAGAGGTCTAGTAAAATTTCGCGTCACGCATTCCTTCTCTCTAATGGCAATCAAATTAGAAACATCATAACCCTAATGTGGAATTTTACGTGGCGATACAGACTGTCCTGAGCTCGTAGCACTAATTGTTAGGCTCGCTATCCCGTTCCTAACCAAAAATTCCCAAAAACCGCAAAGTCCCAACCTTTTGGCAGTCCTAATAACACGCACTGTGGCGCATAGAAGCACACCAGCTGTACGCGCTCTGCGACTGCTGAACTCGCTTCTGTCATGGGCACTGTGAGATGATGGATGAGAGTTGATTGATATTTGAATTTTCCTATTGTGAATTATGTGTCTTGTAACCTAAATTATACAGTGCCTTGGTTTCGACTGTAATGCTGTATATGTTTTGTTTGCAACAAATAAATAAATAAAAATAAAATAACATGCTGCCATGTCGCGAGTCGCACTATTTACAAATTTCTGTCCCTCTTATACTAATTAGAAGAGGATATCTATATTTCTCGTGTATACGAAGTTTGTCACTCAGCTCAGCAGCATCTACGTATTTGACACTACCACGCTTGAACAAGGTATTTTTTCCGTCTCAGAGGCCTATAGTATACGATAAGGATTTAGGATCTTATTCCTCCAGGTGCCATACAAAGCCCTCAGGAGACGGCTTGGCTCGCAATGCGTGTAATATGAAGGCTGTCGCTCTGTAATGTATTCCTTAATACTGTGTTACGTTACGTACGACAGATGAGTTTTTTTTCATTATGTACGATGAATAAGTTGTGTGTAATAAATAAGGACAGTTGATGAATTTAAAATATTTGATTATTCGAAGAAACCTCACTGGCAATCCCTTGGCGCACTTAATAACTAAACACTGATAATTTATTAGGAAAAATGAATGTTTGTTACCAACTTTTCGGCACGTTATGTGCCAATTCGACCAAATAAGAACAGAATCGATTCCATTTTTTCGTTTCATCTCAAAGCTTTATTCATTTAGGTGTAACAAAGCGATAATGCTCACGTTTTCATTCATATCGTTAGAACTTCGATAAATGTGCACAATGACGCCTACGTATGCGAAGCTTAGCGAGTAATATAATACAGGTTTTCCCATTAGTTGGAAACTCTACTCTCTTACTAATGGCCTAAACATACACTCTTGTGTATTCTTATACACGAGAGTAAGATCTCTGGTATAAGCCAGTCCACTGACATTATTAGTTGTATTATTTGGTACTACATGTATAGTAAGTATTAAGTCATCTATCGGGATTTAGGTTACTGTTTCCTCACATTTGTCCGTCCATATGTCATTAGAATTTTATTCAGCATCAGCAACCATCATCCATCATCGGACTATATCAGGGGTCGGCAACCTTTTAGCAATCAAGGGCCACATTTAGCTACCAAAATTCTCGCGGGCCGCATGTGTTAATTATTTGCGGCTCTATCAGATAAAAGATAAGTCAATAAGAAGGCTTGCGGGCCACAAGTGCGAATCTCAAGGGCCGCCTGTTGCCGACCGCTGGCCCATATGAACGAACATTTTTTGTTGAACGATCTACATGTTTTGTTTGCGTTTACGTAATTACAAAGCTACTAATAAATTTCAAAAAAAAAATGTGGAATGTAGGCGAAAAGTTGCAAAAGAACGGGGAAGGTTAACAAAGGTACATTGAAAAAATTGGTTTACGCGGTTCTCCAACATAATTAGCCGTATTATTAAAATGATTATAATAAATTAATTATTAATTTATTTATTTTTATGCTTATCTAAGTGAAATTTACTTTATTATTTAAAATATTTTCAAAACATTTTTATTTCATTAATTTATAAATTACTTCTTTTATATTTTTTTACGGTTTTAATATGAATAGTCCGTAACTTGTTTTATGTTGATGGTTCTAAAAAATATCGATGTAAACATATACTGAATATCAGTCACCTATGTAGATTCTGATGAATAAATTTAATCATAATAATATTTATTTTTATTAAATTGATTAAAGAGACAGCATACATCGTCACAGGAATAAAACCTCGATTTTGTTAGACCATCTGTACGTACAGTACAATCCGTTTATAACGACTTCGCATATAATATTTGACCGCTTTTAACGACTTCAAAATCACCACACATTATATTTCATACCAAATATTTTCAAAGTAAATCAGTCCGTTTTGTGCGACGTAATATCACCGGTCCCTTGAGTGTCGCTTTATTCGGATTCCACTGTATGTGCTATTATTTATTATGCGGTAAAAGACCGACAGTGATTCCCGATACATGAAAGAGCTACCATAATAGTTTGCACTAAAGTTCAATGTCAAATAAAATATAAAGTAAAAATGCAAAAAAAATATTGGGCTGTAGCTTTTTAGTTTTTTTTTTGCTCACGCCCATGTACACCAGTTAAAATAATCAAACACTTAAACAGCACAATTAAGGTGAAATTTGGTGAAACGATAATTCAATCACACGAAACGACATGCTAGTTCTGTCCTGAAAAAAAAATCTGTTTTTATTTTGTTACAGAGTGGCTGCTTCGCAATTGCAAACATTGAATTGCCCGGAGTTGGTCGCGAAAAACAGTGAGGATTATGTTAATATCGCTGTTAGATTAGGATTAGACAGCCAATAGTAAGTATATTTATTCTGATTGGCTCGGTTTTATTAATATCCGTTAGATCTTGTCCGTAACTTATGTCAAAAAAACCGGCTAAGTGCGTGCCGGATCACGCACAGTGAAGGGCTCCGTACATGTCGGTACTATTGTCGGTTCTACTAGTCACATTCAAAACTACTATACTACGTCCTTCGTTAGACCTATCGTGTTCAAACCAAAAATCGTTGAAAGTATTTATTAATGTTCACCACCTCAATTGTATTCAGAATTTTAAACTTCATAGTTTAGAAATTTGACAGCTAATATCTCAGCAACGGTTGACTTAATCGTAAAAGTATTTTAGAAACCTCTATATCATTTTTCACGGCCTATGGTTTTAATAATTTTTTTTTTTTATATTTCAGCCGGCGCTACGTTCGCGCGAAGGTTTGCACTGCGCGCTTTACAAGCACGTTGTTCGACTGTGAGCATTACGCTCGCGGACTGGAGAGTCTATATGAAAAAATGTGGAAACAATACCAGAGTGGCGAGCGTCCAATCCATATGAAAGCGTTTACATGAATCATTCTCGTATTTGACAATGTTGAGGTGAATTTATCTGGATGATATGCCAGTAAATAAATATACCTATGCCTTGATGGGCACTTAAAACTTCTTTCTTATTAAAAAAGATGTGTTTGTGAACTGACGTAAACATTTAGTATTTTCTAGAGCGTGATGTGAAAATGTTTTAATTCTATAGTATCCGTATTTATGAAAGAGACAATTTTTAAATTTCTCTCGTATTTCTCCAGGTTCTAATTCTTCATATTCTAGGACTTATAAAGGAGTAAATTTTGTCGCTATTTATATCTGGTTAAATTAACATCTTTTTGTACTTCAGCTCAAATCTATGACAGATTTTCATATAATATAGCAAGGACTGTCCCACACGAGAATTTCTCTATTTTGTACAGTAAATAAAAGTCGTATTTACTATCACCAGCCGACATTAAAATTTAGGTCTCCGTCCAAAAACATCCATTTTAAATAGAGCATTATATTATAAGTATAGTACTTAAGGTCTGTCAATGAAGATTAATCAATTTTAATACTTCATCTTCTGAACACTCGTGTTTTTTTTAAATAAATAATGAAAATTTTATATTTAGGGGTGTGTATTATTTCAATATTGCCCATGGTTCTTATAAAACATAGAGTTTATATATTCAAAGGACCTTTCCATATTTTGTTTCACATTTGGTCTTGACCGTTTTCAGCCACAGTAGCTGTATATATCCTCATCATCACCAACGTGAAACAAAACATTATCCATATTTTGTTTCATGATGGTACCTTGAATGACTTAATATGTCTGAGTTAATATATTATATATGTATATATATATATAGTCCTCCTTGTCGTATCCGACGACGGCGACCCTTACAACTTTTTCTGATGAGCACGGATATAGCTCGCAAAACCGAATTTGGATATAAATGTTCGGTCGCACTGTGTGCAGTATAACTGCCCCTGATCATTTCTTGTGTAGGAATATGAGGGCTTGGGCCGAGTCTTCCGTAGATGGCGCTTATGGTCCAGGTGTTCGAGTCGAGTTTCTTCAAAAGAAGCTACACCTTTTCGGACTCTATTATTCCATTCCGGTCTCATCGACGCAAGGAAGAATGAATATATTAACTCAGACTTTGTTGCATCCCTGTAATATAAAAAATATAGTATTTCACATTTAACTGTTACCTATTAACTACGTAATATTAGTAATTTGAAAACTACCTAAAATTATTGCAAAAATTGTCATCTCGAGGGGTCCGCACCGGCGGGCATGGGTTCAAATCTCACTCGTGGAATAATATTTTAATTTCATCCATTTTAATAGCTAATTTAGTTAATTGATTTGGAACTGAAAATATCAACATAAATTACACTTAGACAAATATCTTCAATAATCTTAGTATAAATATTAAATCAAAACATTACCTTTTTAATTCATTATATTCGTATATAGAGACCCTTAAAGTAATTTTACAAAATTCATTAATATTTGGTTAACAGTGCGGTTCAATATTTTAGCCCAGTTTTTTAAGGATAGTACATAAAATATGTGAAACATGTGTTGCTATTATAACTAATGACTCAAACGCCACGGGATACCTAATGCAATACTACACCCGAGCCAGTGTCGTAACAGACTAAAAGCGGTTCCTATGTCGAAAGTAGTTGGAAGTTGCAAAACCTCAATCAATGCTGCAGTAAGATTAATGAAACTTTAAGACTGACAGGTTCAGAGCATTTAAGACTGGAGACGCCATTGAGATAACTTACCCCTCTGCCGAAGGTGCAGGAGAAAAATCTACCACGTTTAAAACTACTTCATTAATCGATTATACGTCAGTCTCGAAATCGTTCCCGGCGTGTGAAGAGCTCCGTCAGAATGCCTTTATGTGCTGTTTTCGGATGCAAAAAACATTTTAATTTATCAAATTTAGGAAAAAATAAATTATCATTTCACACATTTTAATTATAATTCTCTGCACAGTTAAAGTTTTAATTGAAATCGTAAATCGAGCATCGATTACGAAGTCGATTTAGAAATATTCGTACTTGACCGCTATTTTAACATCAAACTTCACGGTATTTCGGGATACAAGGACTACTTTCTATAAGTTTCTATAGAAAAGGACTACTTTCTATAAGTTTCTAAATTTGATACTTGGTGATATTGGTCAATTTAGCCATGTTATAAGTTACGAATACCTAGTGTAAACGGTTGTAAGGTCGAATTTTATTACTCAAGTGTTTGGACTGTGCGTGCGTGATTGTTTTAGTATAGGAGCGTAGTAATAGGAGAGTATTTTGAAAGTGTAGTTTCTTTATATGCGTGTTACCTCCCCCTCCCCCCAGAAATTGACGAAATGTTTTGTTTGGAAAGATGCACTGAAGGCGTCTTCTGTCTTAAATGCTCTAAGCTGACAGGTGATGTTAAACCAATTGATATACTGTCTTATCATCTATGGGATAAATCCAATGACATACCTACAGGTATTCTGTTTTCTATCACAGAGGTCATGGCAGTAATTTGTGTTTAGATCAGTGTCAGTGATTTTCTTCAGATAGTAAAGGAGGTTTTATCATTTATCATGACGTTTTGCAGCGCTCACTTAGGTATAGCAAAGTAGTTATACTAGTTTTTTCCATGTTGTAGGTACCTACTTATGTCAATATGGCACAATGTAAAAACCAATAGGGCTACATTAACTCGCCCAGGAATAAGGACAAACTGAGGTTTAAGCTGCTTGTAGACATGTCTAAGTTTAACCAGGATTTTAAACCATCTCACTAATTTATATCCCCATTTCTCTTAAATGCAGACATATTTACAGGCCGCGTGAACGTCAACATTGTATGAATTAATCTGGTGATAAACAATCGTCGATCGATCAATCGGTAGGTGTGGACCCTCCTCCTCCCATGCTCAAAATCATCAACAGGTAGTGAGGTAAAATCAGAACAAATTTTTGAAAAATGATTTATTTTTTCTTTATTATTTTACATAATATTTATCATTCATAAGTATACATAAATACTATGGTGTCGGTAATAATAAATATTTTAAATACAAAACTGATTTCACGACTTTCTTTATTTTGATAAGTTTCCATTCCCTTTTCATGTAGTGAGCATCTATCCGTATGAAATCAATGCAGTATTCTGGGAGAGGTGGAAATTAATAAAAACAACTTAATTAGTGACCTACTCGATAACTTTATAAAGCGTACACATGGATTAGTCGTTCACTGGAACTATTGCGACGCGACGTGGCTGCGGGCCGCACTAGTCCAATCACCGAGGGTCTGCGACCATCATTCAGTACAGCTGGAAATTTTGCAGAATCATAGTGGAGCATATATACCAGTCATAAAATCATCCAGGTCAATAGCTGTAGGCACAGCTGGTCTGTTCAATCGAGAATATGCACCCGTATTTTACATTATTATTCTGCAAAACATCGACAGCCCAGTATCGTACAGCCTGAGTATAAAAAGCCCCCGATGACCAGGTTCAGAACTGGCGGCATCTTGACTGAATGCACGTCTCCACTATTTTATCAACACATTTAAGTACTTATGTTTACGGAAAGCACATTGTTTTCATTCTATAGTATTATTATTGATTTAGAATTTAATATCCTTATTACAGCATCGTTGTAATTAAACACTACGTTTCATCTAGTCATAGTTAATTTCTATATAGTTATGTTTCTTCGTCTACTTTTGTAGATCTGTTTGGTGTTTCATGATTCTATATTTTTGATTTGATTATTTATTGCTCTTATGTTTCTATTATAGTCTAACAACGAACTTCTATGTTATTAGAGTTTGCTGATATCTTGCACTTTTTTTTAAACAAGGTTAAAGTAAGAATTAGGTTGTTAAAGTACAAATATTTTTAGTTTGCAATGGAGTAGTAATGACGGGGCAACGTGCTGAGACGTGCTTGATATTAAAAAACTGTGCGAAATACCAAATTTGAAATATTACTTTTATTAGGTACTCATTGTACGACAATGTTTAGGTTAACAGACGTCTAGTGACAATATCTAAATAAACTACTAATCGTGTCGTTCTTAATTGTAGCAAAATTATAATATCATTATTTATAAAATTGTGCAGAGGGATTTATATCTAAGGTTCAAAGTGTAAGCATTGTCAGTGATTTGGTAAAAATTAGGTATAGTTTGTGAAATCCGTAGAACATAGTTGAAAGACGATTACTAAATTTATAATTACTTTCTACCCTATACGAAAATGTCGTTATCGTGTTCGTATGAAACTTAATTTACGTTTTGTATGTTTTTAAGACACGAAATCTACAGGTCGAACTGTACTTTGGTAATTATTGCTAAATTGTGATCTTTATTTGTATTTAAGTTGAGGTGGAAACTCCAACAATTAGTCCGCCTCTGGTACAAAATAGCATTAATCTTGTCTAAATAACCCGCATTCCTACGTTCCATTGTTTATTACTAACGTAACGGATTTGACTTTAGTCCTCTATCCAGCCACTGGATCGTTGTTTTGTACAAAAACACGGCTCCCTGCTCTCTTTACAAGCTTTTATTAGACGTTCATCTCGCTCAACTCGCGTCTTGTCATTTAGGATAGGTACACTAAAGTTACCGGGACATAGATACTTTAACAAATCTATTCAAATTGCAATATTTCCAATTATCGGAGCTCCAGCATCAACGAAAATGGTCGAAAGGTCTTCCGAGCACCTAATTGTTTTTTTTCGCGAACTTCTAATATTCTCTAAAAACTTCTTTACTATTAATTGATACTATCTCAATCCATATTATTGTAATTTTCATCAAAACTGATAAAAAAATTACCTAAATGTGTCAAGTCAAGTAATCGCTTAACATTTTATAATACCGTTTAGAAAATATTGATATTTCTTTTGAAGCGTATGTAATAAATCAGCATGTGAACGAAACGTTAAATCAGACTCAAGTACAGTCAGGCACGAAACCATGCTAGCACTTCAGACTTGGCGCACCACACAGTGGTTCGAAAGTACACGGCAGGAGTCAGCACCCGACTCTAAGCACGACATTTTGTACTTATGTTACTTGAGGAGTGCTACCTTCGTTATTGTCGCCCTCTCTTATCGCATTCACCAATAGTTTATTAGTTCAATACCCTAAAAAATTGACTCGACTAGCGTCACGTATTGAGCACATAAACTATCCTCGGGCTGACTGTACACATTAAAATCTAGCGTTCTTTACTTAATCGAAAAACAAATGTACAACGTATTAGTAAAGTAATAAATATCATTTAAGCAGTCACTCCCCAAATAAATTCAGGCATTATTCTAAGTGAGATCTGTTTTTGACATTTACACAGATAAAGGAACAATATCAAAAAAAATGTTACTAACATCAAAATATAGTTTTTAATGAGCTTACATTATCTATGTTTTAGTTTTATACACGGAGTTATATTATACACTTCATTTAGTAAATACATGAGGCAAAGTGTTCCTATTTATTTTCTGAGCAATTCATATCATATAAGGTACCTACATACGACGATGTGATAATGCTAAATATCATCCATTGGTTTATCTAAGTGTTACATCCTGATTCGACTAGCATATTGTACATTGTTTTATGTAGGTAGGCAAGTACTTTGACCGTTTGTTGAACATCGATAAGTTGAGTTCGATTGAATGTACAATATTAGGAGGAGGGTGTAATGTTGCTACTTATTGGGGTAGTGTGCGGGCGGCGGCGCTCGCGCCACGCGCCCCGCGCGCGTGCGCCGCGGCCTGCTCGGTCCTCTGCATCGAGTGCATCTCTACGACAATTAGTCCACGCCGCCCCGCCCCGGCTACGGCGGCGGGCGGCTACCATCGAGTTACGTTATTATTTACCTTAATTGTGACGTATTAACGTGGATGAGACTCTTGTATATAATATATTTATGTATATAATAATATCTAAGATACATTCCCTTACAACTATTTGTCTCGTACTTATTATCTAATCACTAGACAAATATTTTAGAATTTCGTTTCGGAGAGACGAAGCAGAGGCTACGCCGTAGTACCTACTCTCAAACGTCTACCAGCGAACCTAAATCTTAACCTATCAATTATTTGTATTATTATAATTTAGAATGTAGTAATGGTTTGCAGTTAAATAAAAAGTGAGTATACAGTTTAAGAGGTGCCGTTATTATCAGAGTCCCTTTGATATACTTTAAGTAATTTAAGTAAAGTTAATCTAAAACGTACCTATTTAGTACAATATATTAATTAGTAGACATCTAAAACGTACAATACTACTTCCTGTTCCTAATTTCTTCAGATTTGTTACAAATTTCGGGCACAAGTTAACTATGAAAAACAACACTGTTGGATGAATAGCTCCAGCGACCGTATGGGCTCGACGAACAACAATTTTCACCAGAGATAGCGTATAGAACTAACAACAGTGGTCAAACGTAATAAAAAAACGATTTAAAAGAGTAACAGTGGCATCTCAGGCACTGATCCCCCCGCCGGCGAACAGCGTGTACTCTCATAGTAATTCTACTCGTTTTCTCGCTCAAGCCAGTAGAATTACTTTGAGATTACTCGCTACTAGCCGGCGGTGGCACCAGTGCCTCAATGTCTAAAACTAATAATTTTTGTAGGGTTCCGTAAGGCATCCATGTCAGCTTTATTTATAAATACAATTTGTATAAATTTGACCACAGTTTTGCCTACTACATATTTGACCACACGGCAGTGTTCGCTATTCTACATGGTTTTCATTTTCTTTAAAATGTACAAATTAAATAATGTACCCTTCTGGAACCCGCTATGAGTGACTTATCTTGCGATTTCGTAGCTGATGACAGGAGCCCTGCTTGTCAGATATTCGAGGGTACCGTCGATCGTTGTTGGTGGGAAGACGCTCGCAGGCGGCTGCGTGTCGCCTGTCCTACTCCGAACATTGAAATCCGAACTTCGTAACATGCCGTCCCTTTCACTCATATGGTGTATAACACGAGAGTGAAAGGGACGACACGATACGAAGTTCGGATTTCGAAGGCCCTCAGGCTCACGGCACGACTCGCCACACGAAAGCTACCACGAATCGGCTTCCCCGCCACCAACGGCTCTAATGCTCAACAAAATGCTTCCAGCCACTAGAGCTTACTTCTAGCGAGCGGTTCAAGCTAAATATTCCTCTAAATCCAACTAATTATGAAAAGCATTGCATTGACTACTGTGCGCCAATTCTATATAGGTAGGGTAACTAATATTTTGGAACAAAATAAAAGGTTATATGTATCAGTGAGCAATTACAACTTGAGGATGATTTTTAAGAGTTCTAATCATATAATGGTAGTTGGATTACAATCTTAACTGCTCAACTTTATCTAATTAATCAACGTAGAAACACTGAATAGCAAACTAAGCGCACGTAGGCTTGGCATGCTAGGAAGCGAATAAATTAGATAGTTTTAAGATGGGATAAATCACAAAAGTTTATCGAATTATATTTTTATACAATTGAATGGTAGGTACTGATAATAATAAATAACAGAATATACTATGTTTTGTAAATATTCAGATGTTGTTTGGTGTTGTTCATTATTATATTTGTAATGTGGTTCAGACTAGCGACGATCAATTTACGGCCCCGGGCCCCAACCAGGCCTACATCAACATACCTTACAGGAAAATTGCGATTAAAAACAATCGTCTCGTGGTGCTAGACCATAAAATATTTCAATGTCAATATAAAAATTAACGTGTTATCGTATATTAATCTTATTCATTCATATAATCTCAACAATTCCTTCAACGTAATAAATATTTAATATATCAATTAAACGTTTACCATGGCAGAAACAAAGGAGATAGGTCGAGTACACATGCTGGAATTATCAGAAGGATCGAAACTAACTTCGCGCATGCACGCCACGGATGGGACTAAGTTTTATGATAAACACAGTACTGCAAGCAAATGATGGATATTTACCTGTTCTAACATTAAACGATGGTAAACTTACCCAAAATGCAATCGATTATTGACATCTGTCTCAACATATTAATATAAACATCACAATTATACTTTTGACCTTGTTATCATATACAAATATTCCAATGTCAGTAAATCGACATGCATTTTTAATGAAAAGCTAAAATTATTGCTGATTGAAAACATTTGCCATATAAAAACATTTGCCATATACAACTTACAACACGTAGCTACAAATTTATAGTAAAACCAAATAAAAATATAGATAGAATCGGATTGGTTTACACTACATTCCAACAGAAAACATCTATATTATTATCACAACAATGTAGAAATAGCAAAGAATAAACGAACAACTAAGTAAGTTTATAACATACCTACAAAACTCTACTATAACTAATCAATAAGTTCAAGCGGAGAAATTTGAGCATCAGATTTTAATATACATTATTTTTTTACTCCACTCATTTTACCACAGAAATAATAATAATTTGAAACTTCAATTTCACGATTTAATTTTAAATTTATACAACCATTTGCTACTCAATATTATTTTAGGAACTTTTTCCAATTACTGCGAAAAATTGCACTGTGTCAAAATCTTAATAAGAAAATTGGAAAATATGGAACCACCATTTTGCTCCAAAGATGTAATCGATTTGATTTAACTACAGGGCTCTTTCCATAAAGATATTTATTTCTAAAGCCTTACAATAAACACCTAGTTGCACGGCAAGCTAATATGTACAGGGTCTGGCCACCACGAAACTGTCTCACAATCGAACTGGCAGCGCGGCAACACGCGCTACACATCGGGTCCTCTGCGACACCGTACCCACTGGGTCATAACGAAAATTAAAACACATCTTGTCCATGTTATCTAAAATGTTCAGTCGTTTAGTTACTACTTCAGACTCCAAGAAAAGAGATTTATTATCTTAGATTAAGACGTCCATATTTTTATATCCCCGACACGTTATTTACATTTTCATTACGTTAATAATTATAGATAATTACTAGATAGTGCGATTATATCTACAAATTCTTTTTCGAAATAGGTATCGATGGATTCTACGACGCATCGTTTGCTAACCTTCCACTAAGTCGTACCAATATTACAGCTAGCTCTATTTTCGTCATTAAACTTGTTTCGGACAAGTGCGGATCGTTTCAAATTATTATTGATTGTGATTAAAGTGGGAAAATAAGTGGGTATAAGACATCGTCCCCTCTATTTATCCTCTTCCAGGAGAAC
Source organism: Epiblema foenella (assembly GCA_963556455.1). Lineage (NCBI taxonomy): Eukaryota > Metazoa > Arthropoda > Insecta > Lepidoptera > Tortricidae > Epiblema > Epiblema foenella. Next base: position 42,429,824 of record OY747095.1, read on the forward strand.
CAGATCGTCAGCCACTACGTCGGAGACGTGCAGGTAGATGATCCAGTACATTAGATTGAAGCAGACGAAGCACACCGGGAACACGATGCGCGAGTACTTGTCGATGTCCGAGGGCGTCATGCCCAGGAGTTTGCTTATATCCTGGAAATTAAACACAGCTGTTTGTAATTCATCACCATTCCAAAACGAATTTCTACACTTTTTATGAAGTATGTAAAAAGTATTCGTCAGCGTATGACAGAAATTATTAATCTTAAATATTCGCGTAGCACATAAATATAAAATATACGATTGTAGCACAAGAGATAAATATTCGCAAGTGTATGCAAGGCCTTAAACTAGAATATTGAAGAGTATTATTATGGGCATAAAGATTAATAAGAATTACCTTTCCAGGGTGGAGTATGTGCGGCGGAGGACCCGGGTTGTCCTCCTCGGCGCCGCTGCGGCCTCCGTTTATAGTGTTCTCTAATGTTCCGCCCTTTGAATGTGCTTTCGGGTCGTGCACTTTGAATCTCACCTCCTGAAAAATATTGTTGGAAAATTTACTGAGCGAACGAAGGCACCGCCACTTTCGTATACGAGTAACGAATGAGCAAGTTATATTACCGAACAGCTTACCGAAGCTCTTCCCGGGGGACACCTCCCTAATGTCCCCATTTTAGAGAGCGTGTGCGGATCACCGACAGGAGGGCAATCGACAGGCAGTTTCTTTTCGGACGCTATTTTCTGTATGGCTACGAATCTTTGCTTTCTCATTTGTATTCGCTTTGCCATATATCCTACTGTAGCGTATTCTGAAAAGAAAGAGAAATGCTACAGTCAACGCGTTCCGCGGCCGCATTTTCACACAGTCGACAATAGTCTTTTTATTAGATTTAATTAATTTCGCTTCGCTCAATAACAGCAATGCATATGTACTATAATCGCTACAAGGACATTAAATTGAGAAAAGTCGCGTTTGCTATCAATTAGACTTCCTAAAGAGATAGCGCATTAGGTAGCGCCTCCGCTTTTAACACTAAATTTCCATACCTAAAATTACTCATATCATACAATAAAAACAATACGCATTTGTCATCTAAAAAGTAGTGTTGGTAGTTGAGCTAACCCTGTAATTTAGCACTGCACTAGCGTGAAGAGTGAGAGGAACTTCTAAAATCGTATATGATTGTGATTAGGTATGAACGCATGATATTAGACAAACTTGTGTACCTAATAAACTGGCGAAGACCATGACGAAACATGTCCCGAGGTACACGTCGATAGACTTGACGTAGGAGATCTTGGGCAATGCTGCGTTGGTGGACGACATGAGCGTGGTCATGGTCAGCACGGTGGTGACGCCGAGCGACACACGCGCCGGCGTGGCGTTGCGGTTCAGCCAGAACGACACCCACGAGATGATCACGATCAGACCCGACGGAATGTAGATCTGAATTAGGTAGTACCCCATGGACCGCACAAATTGTATCTCGCATGCCAATCGAGAATAATTTCCTGTAGAACGTATAAAACAAATATTGTATTAAACCTGTAAAAGCGCAATAAATCGACTTTGTACAACATTTAAGGTACTCGTATTCATAATAAGATATTTTTTTCACTTTTATTTAAATAAACTTCGATCTTATTATAAAGATATATTGGAGATTTACAACCAACTGAATCTTTTACTAGGACTTATGTGACTTGAGTAGACAATAAACGAGTGTTAATTATATTAAGTACTAGTATAATCACACCACTCTATCGTGTTTTTTGTGCAATGATACAAAAGCAGGACGTGAAAAGAATCGTGACTGTTTTTGTCCAGTGTTAAAGGTAGTGGTCTTTTCACTTGTTATATATGGGTTAGTTCCCCCGCAATACCTGTGGTGAGGGAGATCTCCATGGCTCGCTGACGATGGCCGAGCACCTTGAACTGCGGCAGCGACACTTCGCTCGACACGCCCACCGAGTTGGGGCCCTCGTTCCATTTGTATCGGATGTCCCGCATGGTGTAGCCGACTGTGCGCAGCGGACACATACATGAAATAACCCCAGGCCCATCGCAATGGGTTTTGAGCTCGAGCCGTCATTCGGTCGGGGTGAGAGCGGGGGAATCACGAGCTCGGATAGTCGCGGTCTCGTCGTGCGGTAGTCGTGTCGTGTTAGCGTGTGTGCTAGTGTCGCGGTATCGATCGTCTGCACACGGGCTGAGGGAGACGGGGCGGTGGCGGAGCGATGAACAAACAGTGCTTGGGATAGCGGGCGTGTGATGTTACCTGTCGTCAGCGTTACTACTGTCGCACGCTGTCGGTGCCCGAGCACTCGGAACTGGGGCAGTTGTACCTCGTTGCTCATTCCGACGCTTAAAGGTCCGTCTTTCCAATGGTATCGAATGTCTCTCATAGTGTATCCGACTCCGGAGACATGTCAAACACACAAAACGCTATCACTTACGCTGCGGCAGCATTGCGGTTCCCTCACCCACGGGTCCGCAACGGTGTCGGAGATGAGACTCGTGGCCATTAATGGCGGGCCAACGAGTACACCCGAGTTATTATTTCATCTTTAAACTTCTCGGGTCAACTCGATGTGGATGATAGAAAAATATAAATTCTACTATTTCTACCTAATTGGTGAAAAAGGACTGTAATAAAACCAAAAGGCTAATATTTAAGGCTACCTTTTTTTAAATTTACGTACATAAACTATAAAATAAAGTAAAAAGCGGGCACAAACAGAGTATGAATTTTGAGGAATTTAAGAAAGCCGATAATAAAAGTCATGCAGGTGCGATCAGTCGGTGGGGTGCGGGGTGCGGAGCATGCGATGAGCGCTCGCGGCGGTGCCGGGTGTCGTGCTGCCGCGAGGGGCGCTCCGGCAGCCACGTCGCGGCGCGCCCGCGTGGCCGTGCCGGCCCGGGCCACCGTCCCCGCCTCCTTAGGCCCGCAGCTATCTCAGCGTCGATGTCTCAGTATCATTTCTTTCGCATAATGCTCGTGAGAACAAAGGCTTACTATTATTTACGAGTCTGCCTTCTGCGGGTGCTGTATGCGAGAAGGAGACGTTCCAACGGATATGATAACACGAGGGAAATCACGGCACGTGTTGACGATAACGCTTGTGCTCACAGGGTACCCTGTGTAGCATCTGTGATACAAGAAAGTGATCACGACACAATATCGGTAAGCCTAGTGATACATTTGCATTGTGGCAGGCTCAAATTAATGGATTGCTTTTGGTGGGCACAATTAAACACAGTTTTTGATATATAATTAATTATTTTTCTATCATCGGTGTAAATATGTTTAGGCTCGCACTTAGTCTCTTAATTGTGAATAGGTATAACGTCTCCGTTTATAATAAACGTGAACTGATAAAGATAGACACAGATTGCAGACACTCATTGGAAAGCGTGCTTTCATTTTATACACTGATACATGACAAGTCATATTATATAACATTTCCGATAGTATATAGTATTATATATATAATAAATATTGGTTGAAACAACTCTTGGCTAAATAATTTTAAGGCAGATTTTATGGCGTTTCACGTGGCACACTCAGTGACTTCTATATATTATACGATTTTAAAAATATCAAGATACTTACAACTCTCAATTTCTATGTGACATAATTGTCTGTCCATTGGAAAATATTGTAGATGCATAGGACATGATGCTGTGATAGTTAATCTGAAATATTGATAAAATAACTCGTAATGATTATGTAACAAAAGGTCGTCTTCGGTGCTTAATATTTAGAAACGTTGCTATTCATTTTACCTGATACTTCTGGTAATAGAGCCTGAATGATGGATACGTATGAATTCGTTGCTAGTGGTGGCTATGTGGAAATAAGACTGCTTCTCATTTACAAAGAATGTGTCTGGCACCCATATATTTTTTATGAACTCAGATCCTACTGATAACGTCTCCACTCCAGGTCTTTTCTTGTATGCCAGTCGTGGATCTGTCCAAAACTGTCTGAAGTAAAAATCCAATGTGAAGTCCTGTTGAAAATATAACAAGCACACTTAAATATCAACGGTATCATCTTTACAATTACAAAGCAAATGAAAATATGAGATTACGGTATGATTCAAATGAACGTATAAGGTTCGACGCAAAAAACATAATATGGATTTCTGGAGGGTTAATGATACAAAACACATAGTTCCTACTTCTTTTGCAATTTTTTATCGGATTTTGAGATATAATGTTACGTAGGCGGTAGGAGCTATGTTTCATCGATTGATTACGAAATGATTATTTTTTATTTTTATAGACTATAATACTATTGTTACATCAACATCTAACACCGGCATGCTTTTTTTAGAAACAGTTCATCTTACAGTGATGAGTACACACTGCGAGAGTAGTGGTCGGCAGACTAAGTACAAAGTAAGTAACAACAAGTCCGGAGCTTGAGTCTTAAGCTCCAGATAGCGTCAGTTTCTATTGAGTTTCGGTATTAAGACACTGTACTACATTCAAAAGACAAAATTCAGCGATAAGCTTGAACAAAATAAAAAAAGGTGTGCACAGAGTGTATCAGTGACATGAAGCCTAAGACATTAATGGTGTGAAGTGTGAGAATGAACAGGTAGGTGGTGCGCTACGTGGAGGAAGGGCGAGTAGAGTGGGCGGCAGCGCAGGCGGGCACCCACGGCTCGATATAGGCAGACCTCTCTCAAGCTAACAAGCCGGCACGAATACAAGTTGCCACGAACTTTGGACAAGATATAAAGAACATTTTCAACGTTCGTTAATGAGCACCAATCGCTGAAACGCGACTTAGTTTTGGCAACCTCCCCCCCGGGCCATGGGTCACGTCTCAGTGTGACCTTCCCAACCTTGATTTGGTTTCCACTTCGGGGTCTTTCACCCAATCACGCCTATCGGGCTCATTCAGCTGGACTCATTGGAAAGCCGACTTCGCTCCGCGGCCGCGTGCCGTGCTGCGCAAGCGGTCATTGTAATGCTAGCTACGTGATAACGCCTACTTCATAAGATTTTCCTTCTGTTGGCTATGAAGTATACGAGCGAGTTCCAGTCGGTGTTCCAATTTACTGAAGACCAAAAAGATACGAATACTGGTAATGTTCAGTAGATACACATAGACGTACAAACACAACAAACTACAAAATGAGTCACGACAAGAATTGCACAGTCGTCGCAAATCCATAGAGCATGAAATTAAAATATTCGGACATTAAAAACAAGAACATGATGATAGAAAACTGTTAAAACCATGATATATGCTGACTATGCGCTGTTCGAATACCGCGACATCTGCATTGTACACATTTTATTATTATTCCATTGTGAACGATTGGTAAAGGTATCTCGAGACAACAAAAATAATGATCATCTGTTGCTTAATGGCATTAAAACGGCAAATTAATATTTTCAAACTCGTCGGCTCTCCGCAGTTGACCGATTGTATGATCTTATTTTAAGCGATATAATAACAGATGCCATTATTTTATTGTCACTTTAGTAGCAGCAACTTTGGAGTTACGAGTACTGCTGGACACACAACTGGATAAACTTTCAAGGTAATAACGAATTGCTTTTCTTATTATGATGCCATAAACGTATAGTGTTTCAAGTTGCCATTTTGGTGTTTTAACAAGAAACAACATAATAAGAAAGGCTGTGGGCGGACAAAGGGCGATCTGCTCCACCAAACGCGGACATGCTCGCAGCCTCGTGTCTGGGGCTGCTCGGTCGCCGCGGCAGGCGCGCGCCGGAGCGACCGAGTCAAGCGTGAGCTGACAGGGGCGAGTACCATGAGCACTTCGGAGACGGAGCTGATAGAGAGCACATACATGGTGACGCCCACCTCCACTGGCGGACCTGCAATCAAGCCCAATCGTGAGTGCGCGCGCGCCTCGCGCCGTGAAAACCAAACCAGAGGACGGTGACGTTCCCCATCGCCTGCGGGCGGGCGGAGCAGAGGGGGCGCGGCGCGGGCGACGGCGGCCGGCCGCGCTGCCGGCTGCCGGCCCGGTCGACGGCAGCGCGGCCGGGCCTCGCGCGCGCGCGCGTCACGCCTACTCTATTTGATCGAACCGTGGACACGGGTGCTACGATGAACGGTATAATGCTGGTGATCGTACTAAGGGACAAATCTTGCTATATGCGCTGTGTCTTTAATATTGTTTGGAAAGTAAGATACCATTTTCACTTCAGATAGAGAGCTGATGGAGAGCACGTACATGGTGACCCCCACTTCCACGGGTGGTCCTGAAAACGACACAACAGACTCATAATATGGTGATTATTTGTCAGATTATGTATATGTGCTGAGCTCTCTTTTGTCCGGTGAGTAATTTATTTTCTGTTTTGTAGCATTATCCAACAGTGTCTTAACTCTTTTCTCTAATCTTTCGATATTTATTATTTACGATGAAATTAAAAGACACTGAAATAGTGATCATCTCAATAGTTGATAGTAGTTGATAGTGGTGGTAGTTGATAGTATAGAAAGGACGTCATGTTGATTTAAACACATTTCCGTGTGCATGCGCTTAGTTCAAACTCCCAATAATCAGAGATACCAGCAGTTACAAACGCGAAGGATGTAAAACGAGGACCCACTTTCGCAGCATAAAAAACGAGTGAAATATAACTTCGATTTTCAAGTAACTTGTTTTACTGGTTACACGTACCGCCGTGCGTTTCAAAGGCCGGGTTCACGGAGTTGCTAGTTACTACGGTGAGCCGCGTACGGTGCTCGCACGTTTCAGGATAATACGTTTTACGTCGACGTATCGATCACTTATCACTTATGACGGTGTTGAAGCAAGTTAATTTGAAATATGATGTAACGATTAGTGTTAACGCGTTAAGATCATTAGTAATATTAAATGGCTTTATATACACGGTTTAGAACATAAATGTACATGATAATTATCAGAGGTTGTATGTCGTTTATCACAACATATAATAATTAAACATGCAACGTAGCCGCTGTGTTCGAGTGGTAATATGTAGTTAGGTATTGGATTTATCCAAAAAGTAGTCCGTGTAAAATGAACTTGCATTTACACAGCGACCCAAAATAAAATGCAATTGACTTACTAAAGCTTATGCAATTTTATAATGAGTCGTGGATTAATAAAGCCCTAAGTTGAAATAATAAGGTGTATTAGTTACTAACCTCCATAGTTAGGCCTTACTCTTTTGTCATAACTTATACTAAAGGAATCCAAGATGGCGGATATATTGACATCGCCAAACATGCCACCCCCACCGGCGCCCCTGTGAACAATATAAAACAATGATTACATACGTCATTTAAAAAAACTTATTATGAGAGTCAAACTTTTTATGCACTTATTGCTCAATAAACTTTCCCGTGTTATTATTCTGTCTCGTCAGCCAGGAGATAACATAGTCGAGTTTTTTAGGAAAAAAATAATAATTTGGATTAGCATGCTCAAGAAATGACCCGCGTAGGAATGGGTTTATACCATCGCTATAACTCATGTTTAGAAGGATTCAACCCTATAAAATCACAATTTATAGAGTTACTAGACGTAACCATAGTAACGAGCAATAATAAATAGTTGAATGACCCAATTGAGCTAAATTACCAAAACACAAACGACCTCCCCTGACACCAAAGCAATGTCAGCAATACTCGTACATCAAAAGTGACACAATTATGTCTCTTCTCTACGCTTCAACTGTCGACTAAGTGAGATATGAAGATTCAATTAAATTATAACATTATTTACGTGTACATGTATTATTTGTCAATTTAGATATTGATGTAGGTGCAACTCTTTCATATAAACAAAAATGTTATAATGTAAATGATGAAACTAAATTTACTTTTCTCGTTCTTAATCTGGGCAGGTCTATTGTGAGCGCAGCACAATGGCCAAGCGTAATATGGAACTTGGAATAGGTACCTAGTTTTCTTGCATTTAATTAAACTCATTAACCTTTTAATGCCTTCCATTTTCGGGCTCAATATTAACTAAAAAAAAGCAAAATTAAAAAAAATATACAAAACCCCCGACGGATGGACTCTATAGAAAATAATTACATAGAGGTAATATTTTTTTTTAAATGGTTAACTGGGTGCTAGGTATATTTACAAGCTCACAAAAATCCGTCGGGGGCTGCCATTGCCATGTTAATTCCCAATGGAATTAAAATAGTAATAATAAATAAATTTCAGATAACTTAAAAGACGGTGTAAAATAAACTGCATACACTTACTTCATTTCAGGGCAGGCAATGACAGTCCAACCCTTTGATTGTAGTTAAAGCAAGAAATACATCGGCTATTTAAAGGGCTATACGTGCTATTTCATCGATTTTTGCTGATTTTTGAGTTGATACTTCTCCGTCAAAACTATAGATATATGTTTGGCACAAACGGTTATCGGCATACGTCGTTATTGCGGGTGTAATAACCAATCAGATAAAGAGCACATATAACAGAATATCTATTTGGTAGAAACGGACATATTCTGCCTACAGCTACTAAGCATCTAAGAAGATTGTGGAGAGTTTTCGCTAGAAAAGGTCTATAAAAATTGAAGATATGTTTACAAAAACAACATAACTAACATTTTTGGCGGATTTGAGTTATTGGTATCATAGTGACCGTCTAAGGAGCTAGCAAGTAGTCCAAAAATATTGACTAAAAATGACCCATTTGTCCAAAGTCGGTCTTTAAAAATATACCCAATTTTACAAAGCTAAATAATAAACCGTCAGAACGAAAAACTAAACGTGCCACTAAAATGATTAGTCATAACATGGCACAGTCGCAAATTGAGTATTTCAGTAAGTACGTATAATCGTCTCGTAATTTTGTATCGCGAGCCTGTAATTCAGGATAATCCATTATCTACAACTCCACAAATTCATCGCATGTTTTTTTTTCTTCGCGGAATTTTTAAAAGCACTCGGCAATAACTATATTGTGAACACATTTATCAGTACGTATAATTGATAATGTCCTAACAAATAAATGATAATCGCAAATAGGAAAAGTGACTAAAGAGTTTGCATTGCGACTGCATAGTTAATCTATTTAAGTATGTATTGGTACTCAAGTCAAGTATGGAGGTTAGGTATTAGAAATACCTAATGTTGATAAATTTTAAACTCTTACAAGTAGGCATAAATGTTCCTCAAAATGAGTTTCGCGTCTGTTATTACTTGTTTTTCATAATCTTTCTGTACTGTCTAATCGTTTTTGCACCCGCGATAACGACGTAAGTTAACGGTTCTTCAATCCTTTATCTACATTTGCAAGATCCAAATTTTATGAAAATTTACTTCTTATTTTTTACGATTTATTCAAACGGCCAAGAAAGCTCTAATTTCGTTACTAGTATGTTGTTTATGCACGTATATAAATGAAATGTACATGTAATTGTTCCTTATTTATGTCTTTAAATGCAAGAGAGACTATCATTTTTAACTCACCTACACAAAAGTTATGTATAAAAAACTGTTTTTTTGGCCTAAAATTGCCAAAGTATGATGCCATATATCTCAAAGACAGTGATCTTCAAGTAAATATGACATACTATTTCGGTTAACGTCATTTGTCTTAGTACAATAAGCGATAAAAAGACGAGAAAACGTAGTTATAGATTGAATGATGTTCTGGGGGCCTACTCGAACTTCGAAATCCGAGCTTCGTATCGTGCCGTCCCTTTCACTCATATAGAGCATAACACAAGAGTGAAAGGGACAGCACGATACGAAGTTCGGAGTACAGGCTAAGAATAAGAAAGAAGCTCTGAGCAAGGAGCTGATTACATATTGAAGTGATGCATTATAACAGGTAAGTGGGGCAAACACAATCAATGGTAATTATTCCTTCAGAGTAAGCGAGTGAAAGCCCCAGAAAGGTATGCATTGTTAATACTACGGCGAGGTTGTTAGTTACTTTAACATGCGAACGGTGAATTACGTCTTGAACGAACTTGCAGTGAACGCTTGAAGCGTTTATCTTAAGCCCAGAATTGTTTTTCGGCACAACACATTGCAACCATACTAATATCATAAATGCGAATGTGTGTCTGTCTGTTACCTCTTCACTCTTAAACCGCTGAACCAATTTAGATGATTAGGATACTTTTCATCCCGGAAATCATCCCTAAAAAAGTGAAAGTATGTATGGAAAAGTAACTAAGTAAGCGCCTGTAATAGAATTATATCGCGATGAACGATTCTACGCGGACAAAGTCGCGGGCACACGCTAGTATATGTGGATTATGAGAACTCTAGTTTTTCTAAAAACCACACTGGTAAATTATTGATGTTGATGGTGAACAAACGTTTAATCGCCATTTTTATCTAAAAATCTATCTTATGTAAAAGGTATTGATTCTATGTAAAATGTATTTCAAAAAATTAATCGTGTGTTCTATGTAAAATGTATTAAAAAATGTTTTTGTATTTGTACCAATCATTAAAATTGTAGTGGAGAAAAACTGTTTGATAATGTGAAAATCGGAATCGATCTTTGCGGTAGTGGCTTTGCCTTTGAAGCTGACGGTGGTAGATCAAATTCTGGCACGGAGAAATACTCGTGAGGTGAGCGAGAGTTTTACTCCTGAATCCTGAATATTATATTTATTTATTTAGCGGCTCATCTGCACCTCACGCGACTTCAAGGCCGGTGCCTACGTCTCAGCGAATCGCCTGTGCGATACAGAGAGGTAACGCCGCCAGCTGGGGCCCAGTACTGCAAGTTTTTCTAGTATATTACACACCGTATGACATTAATTTTGTTATAATTGTAAACTCGAAATTATTATTCCTTCTTGAACTGTAAATTAATATTTTGACATTTAAAAGTGCCTTTGTGGCCTATTTGCAGAATAAATGTTTGATTTTGATTTTGACCATCTTTTAGTAGGTACCCGTAACACATTCCTTATTGATGTTACTGTGGGTCAAGATCGACTTGCGTTTAATATTGCACTCTAAAAAATATATAAAAATAAAGCCCCATGGTTGAAAATCACATAGTAAGATAAAAATAGTTGTTGGATACGTGTTGTAAAACCTTTAGAGATATCAAAACTGTCCAACTATAGTGTAACGTGTGTAACGGCTGAAAGTTGTCAATGGAAAACGTGGCGGCCATTCTTTTATGGGTCCCGACGGAAAGACAAGAGAATGCATCGAACAACATTTATCTCGTGTGTGTAGTAAGCCAGCAAAACTTTTATATGATATGATTTTATTACTAGATCACTAAAGATTAGAACGCATGTTATAATTTATAATAAATGAGGTTAAGATGCCTAGTGTGACATGATAGGAAGATAAGACTTCTCACTCGAGATCTGTTAAAAACCTATGACGATTTGATAAATGTCGAGTGAAAAGTCGAGCGTTCGACACTCTAAAATCGACCCTCTGATTTAGTTTCATGATTTTAACTACACAAGAACCATCGAATCGAGAATATCAGTGTTTTTATCGAAGCACATAGTAATACAATTAAGTGCAATTTTGTCCAAAAAAAAAATGTTCAAATGTAACAAACAGGTCAGCGTGAGTGATAACTAACATGAATACACATAATCCCAATGAAGGCAATAGACAAGGCTTGCAGGAAATTACCCATAGGTGAGTAAAATAACAATTATATGGTAATAATTAATTAAACAGACCCTAGGCTATATACAGCCAGTGTCCGGATTGTTTTCCTCACTAAGCTAGTGTTCAAAAATTGTTTTTTTTAAGCATTTCTTTAAAACTATTGATATGATTCAGCTTCCTAATGAGGGAACTAGTCTCACAATGAAGTGCTAAGGCCGGGTTTTATAAAGATCCGTTAGACCAAATGTCAGATCAAATTTCAGTACGTCAGTACATTTTTTGACATAACAAACCGACATAAGGTCTAACGGATCTTTATAAAACAGAGCCTAAGTCTAACATTTATACGAACTTTGCATACTCTCTGCAATTTCTGATAAAGATACATTAATTTTCGATATTTTGTTCTACCTAGCCATGTCAAACGAGCTAAGTCCGGATTAAATATAGCGAAGCGCTAACTAATTAAGTTGACAGGGCACTGCTACAACTACCAAGTCCCTTGGGTGCGTTGTAATTTGAATACAATGATGGCTGACCACAGAACGCGGCTGCTGCACGACGGTATTAGAGAAGAAAACGATATCTACTTTTTTTTAATAAGAACGAAATGTTATTTTTATTGAAACAAATGAAAATAAAATACTATAACAATTACATACTATTACGATAAGGCTTAAGTCTATAAAAATAAAAAATAAATTAAAAACTAAACTAAATCTAAAATGGCCCCTGCGGCATTGTAATGCAACGCAATGTAGGTCCATCCATTACGCGGACTTAAAATTGCGCAAACTTGTACCTACTTTAATTACACTTTAAAAAGATTTTTCATGCCTCATATTCTGAAAGTAGGTCATATTTGACCTAAGATGCGATTTGAAAGTGAGGCATTTCACCCCATAGGTTGAAAAGAGAATAAAAAAATTGAGTAATGGCAGAAATCTGTACAGCCTCCTCTGTAAAAACTTATTGATTTCAAACTGTGTTAATAAACAAAAATGTTAACAATACTTTTCAATGTTTTCAATAAATTATAAGCATTATTTTGTTCAATATAAGTTATTTAATTACCCTACAGATTCGCTTCTAGTAAAAAGTCCATATACAAACACCATTAACGTCAGCAAACAGTTCCCGTCAAAACGGTCCATACACCAACGATTTTAAAATGGATTCAATAGGATTTGATTGATTCAGGCAATGATGTGGCATTTTTTTTAGTTTCCTCGTATTTGGAATGGAAAGCAGTGTTTAACTCGGGTGAAACAACTTTCAACCCTCGAGTTTAATAATACATAACTGACCTAGGGCGGTAAAACATAGAAGGACTCCGATCACATATTTGACGCCCGAGCCCAAGGAAGGCTCTCTTGATTACCGCCCGTGGTAAGTACAAAATTGCATGTCTCTCACTGGCCAGGAAGTGAGACTTTCCGCACGCTATGCTATACATTTATATAAATAACCCAATACAAAATACATATGGTTATGTGGTTATTATAATTAATTTTGTAATGTTGCTATATATTTTAGATATTGGCCCGTTATGTATAGCGAGCCCGTGCTGCAAATGATGCAGTATTCGTTAACAAACCAGTGAACTTGTGTAATTTACAATAATGTATTTAAAATAAAATCAGCCAAGTGTAATGCAACGCAATATAGACAGGTCCATAAATTACGCGGACTTAAACGCAAGCTTGTATTTACGACGTGTTTGATACCTACAACTTACAACATTATCACAGTAATCAATGGAAATTGTGCGAAACTTTTCTTTTATAATTACATTTCCTAAGTTCGGCTATGACTCGTTTACTAATGCCAACTTAGCTGTGATAATTTTCCTTTCCAAATTCATTAATTATGCTACTACCGTGTCCAGTCCCGTTTAGCTATCAGTGAACTTGACCTTTAAAGCTTAACCCGTCATCTACCAGTTCCGGGGATCCCCGGGCTAGTTACAAAATAATGCTATTGTTTATTTTTTTCGCCGAGAGACCACGATTAATATACCGCAAACTTATAAATTCTGAATCACAAATGGTTTAATAAAATACAAAATATCTTTAAACGAGCTATCCAACGATATCCCACACAATTGGCTAGCAAGAAACATATTACGTGTAGGGGTTTCAAGGTTTTAATTTTACTGTTTTATGTACTTTTATGTCCATACCGAATTACAGCCTTTCTAGTACTAAAGGTTAGTGAGCTAAGCCGCGGCCGGAAAGAAATGGACTTTTAGACAGCCCGCTTCCCCCCTCCTAGAGGTTCTAGGCGACCCCTCACGAAACCTCACGTGTTATTTATGAATCTTTTTGCACTACTTACATTTTAAAGTAAATGATATTGTATTGTATCAGTGGGTCTTGTGTTTATTTTCGTAAATGCGTTATGCAAAAATGGACTTGCTGTTTACGTGCGAAATGAAGATTTAGAATTTCCTACATGAGCAATTATTATTTCAGGGTTTTGTTGGTACAGTAAAAAAATACACGTGAGGTCACCTTACACCCCCCCCCCCCTGCTCACCGTGATCAGTGATGAAGTTTTCCTAAGCCCCTCCTCCCCCCCTTCGGAGCCTTTGATTTCTGGATATACCCTTACCTACCCTTATGAGGCCTTATAAGTTTTGAAATGTTTTGTTTTCAAATTATGACAAAAGTATTGATAGTACAGTACCAGTAAAGTGATTAAAGGATACGATTATTTTATTTAAGTTTTAGATAGTAACATAGCCATATTTTGTTTTTATTGTGTGTAAGAATTTAAGCGGGAGAAGCAAATTTTTAGCTTAAAAATGGCCGATTTGGAGTGATGTTTGATACGATATTTGTTAATGAAAAATCTAAAAAATACATTAAAAGTTATTGTCATAAGGTCGCAATAGTCCTGTTCTAGATAGTAACACTGAAAAAATATCAAGATACGTGCCAATTCAAACAGAAAATGGTCTAAATAGATAAGCGTTTTTTAACTGATACGGACTCGTATGTAACGATCGTCCGATTATAGAAATGAGTACATGGATCTGCCTTACAATCCACTAGATACTGCAACGAGGGACAGAATTAAATAAAATATGGGCTTCCCAATAACCTGAATAAGCCTCGGTTTTAAAAAAATCCGTTAGACCTTATGTCGGTTTGTTATGTCAAAAAATGTACTGAATTACTGAAATTTGACCTGACGTTCAGTCAAACGAATCTTTATATAACAGGGCCTAAAACGATTGGTTAGATATTTTTCCCGAAGTTGTTTCTTCCTCGATTTTTCTTTTCACTTATTTTCACAATCGCGATCTTGACTAGTAGTGTTTCTCTATGACATTTAATTTTAATATTGTGTTTTTCCTGAATCACATTTTTCTCTTCTTCAATACATTAGTTATACTTATGTCCCTCGTATTAAGAGACGTAGAAAGAGAAAGGTATCAAAAGGCGCATTTAAAAAATTAGCCCGAAAGAGATACGTATACCTACTTTTAAGTAGGTGTACGTGTCTCTTTCAGGCTAATCCCCGTTTACCTTCCCCGTTAATCTTTTAAGATCTGTTCAAACGGGTCTAACGCGATATTGTATTTACCTTTGTTACCGATGTTTTGACACGGGTTGCACCGGTCACGATCCCGTCAGAACTGTCGTCTCAGCAAGTTGGCAACGGAGATACACAGATATACAGTATATTATTGTATCATGGGCACGGCACATGATTTAAGAAAGTTATTGTTAGATTTGTTAGTCTGTCATTAGCATTGCATGATTTAGTTTATAGGAAAGAAGTGGGTGTAAGTTCCGAACCTGTAAGTGAGAGAGCGGAACACTCGCCAACAAACTGTATATACAGTTTGGCGAGGTAAAAAGATATGCCTACTGTAATTTATATTTTTGATATAAATAAATAAAAAAAAAGAAAACAAGGTCTGACAATCCAGATCGTGACACCGCATTACGCCACTGTCGACGAGACACTCACACTTACGTCCGCATACCGTCGATAGGCTGACGCTGGCTGGTGACGTAATGTCGTGTCACCCACACTACTAATACTAACCGATGTACTGGATTGCCATACCTGGAGCAGTTTATCATTGTATCACGGGCAAGGCATACAACACTCACAGTATCCGCAAATCACCTACGTTACCTACCTACGTTACAAATTTATTTATTTTATTTATTTATTTACATATAAAACAAACGGTCATACAAAAATATTGAAATGAAATATAATGAAGAATAAAAGATTTCATTTTTATTCTTCAATTTAAGCATATATTACATGCACTTATGAATGTCAAAAAACTACCACCGGTTCATAAAATAAACCTCTGCCTCGAGAAGAACCGGCGTAAGAAACTCGGCCAGATGTAATTTTTTCAAAATAATATACAATGTATATAAAATAACAGTATCATAATACTACAGAATTAAAATGCTATATTTAATATTTAGGACAAAATATGTCTGTGTTAGATTACTTGTGCGGGACGCTATCACTGCCAAACATCCCTGTCCATGATGTAATCGTTACAATATTGTTGCAGTTTTTTCTCTTAATATAGGCCTATAGTTTCCACTTTTATTATTTTTATTAATTTAGGCCTTTTTAATCACGCAATCCATAGAAGTAGCCGTACTTCACCGTATGTTCCTGTTTTTTTCACACCTCCCAGCGTCACCCCATTCGTCGTTAAACCCAGCCTAAGTCACGTTCATACGATTAATATCACTAATATCGTGTGCTTTGAAATCACAATTGAATATTAAAAATTAAATGTCATTTAACAATTCAAACTCCAGCGGACGAACCTAGAGTCTGAAACGTGTGCCTCTAGTTCTACAAAGGTGAGTACGATCTATATGTGGAAAAGGTCAGATCTTTATTAATAGTGAAGTTCACTGATTCAATCTATTTCCACAAGCCTAGTTTAAACATCGGTTAAGGTTGTGTCCAAGCGCAGTCAATACAGATGCATTTAATTATTGGAGATAAAGGTCACTTCTGGCTGTTTTAGCTAACCTTAACCGTAAAATGTCAACCGACTGAATTTAATTGATGGCTGGAGTTTTCTGATAGCCAATTAGCCGCCCTAATAATAGTCATTTAAAGTTATGATATGATATGTTACGGGATGGGAACGAGTCACTCCGACCCAGGTCGGGCCTAGCTGAGTCACTCCGACCCAGGTCGAGCCTAGCTGAGTCACTCCGACCCAGGTCGGGCCTAGCTGAGTTTCTTGCTGGACTCTTCTCTGCTAGGCTAGGTTTAGTGAACCAGCGACAAAACTCCCAGTAGCTCGATTCCACTCACACCTCAGATTCGCTTGAAGCCGCTCAACCAATCTCACTGGAGCGCAAACTCTTAGAGTATTCCAGTGTTCCAAACAACACGCGTGGTCGTGCCGGAGGTTTTCCCCTGGATTTTCCCCAGGCTACTCTCCAACCGCGCACTCCTATCGCTTTATTGGGCCCGGCCTAAAAAGCCACAGTCAGGTTCAAAAAAAATATCGTCACGTTAACGTATAATATTATTATTATCAAAATTGTATGTTTTGCACGTTATTATTAATACATGTATTTATATCGTTTTTACTTAACGTCATGAAATTGTAGCGTGTTAAAGTTTTCAAGCATTTAATATATTATCACAATATCAGTATCGCTACATGGAGCAATGGTAAATAGAAAACAAATTTCGATATTTGTCCAAAACAGTGTTACAATTTGCAAAGCATTACAATTAAACGTTTTTTGACACGCGGGAGCATTTGTTAGAATAATCGCGTAAAGGCCTTTAAGGTAATATTGTTGAAAAGTCAATAGGAATTCATTTAGCGTGTGTCGTATGATTTTATAGCGATACAAAGTTGAACATTATGCGCATGAATATTGATATTATTATTTTTAACTTAGGTCACAGAGTTGCTTAAGTAGGTAGTTTAGGTTTTTTCAAATAACCTCGCAAAGTACCTCGCACGCTATTAAATCACGGGTAGCGTGTTTTAGCTCGATATTCTTGAAAACAGAAAAACATTAGAAAAAAAAATTGAAAAAAAATTAGTGGATTACTGAAAAAGTCTTAAAACTTGGCAATATGAGATAACATTATTTTTTGTTGTAATAAGTATGTAACTCATTAAAAAAATATAGTAAATAGGGTCCCTTCCAGTTCGTACATTCAACAGCAGAAGTAGCTACAAGGGCCTAGTTCTCAAAATTATCTACACACGGACTCTCATTTCAAGAGAATGATACTGTAGATCATTCTGAGTTTAACTACTTCTGCTGCTGACTGTACCTAAAATTGTGTATAGCCAGAAACAATTTAAAATACGGATACAAATTGTATTGTAGGTACTTCCTCACTAAATAACCCGTTTTCATTGCTCTGAGTGTCTATTATACATACCAGGTAGGTACTCGAGTAGTTAATTTTTTTTTTTCAAATTAATTCGCCATTCCAACATTGGGTCGCTCATATAATATTGAAAAAATTGAAATGTAAATTCATATTTCTGTTAAGTCGAATCCGGGCTACACTTTTCATTACATTATATTCAAAGAGGATTTTTAGTTGATATGGTTACAATTTTATAATTATGCCTTTAATTGTGAAGCAATTTTGTTCTTTTATTGCCAAATTTCATGATAATCACGATTCTATGCCAACGGAAAGTGTCCTTACTGAATACCGAACGACTCGAACGAGCATCTACATATTCGGCAATATGCGGCAGAAAGGCCGTATAATTTAGTACTTAGATGTTCATTTATTTTACTGCTTCAAGTGATTGCAATACTTAGTACACATTGACTGTAATTTCAACTTGGTATCTCCACGTGTCCCTGAGAAAAAAACCGGTCAACTGCGAGTCGACTCGCGCATCGAGAGTTCCGAATACAGATGTGTACCGGTTCCAACCCTATTAATTCAGGAAAATTTCAAGAGTAGAAATTGAACGCCGTGGGTACAACGCCATCTATCGGCGAATTTTGTTACAAATTTGAGCGACTGAAAAACTTAGTATGTATGGTGGTTTTTCGAGGATAATCACGTGAACCGATTTTTTTTTTCTTTATTTGAAAGAAGGTATTTTCAGCATATTCGCGTAGGAATTTATAATACAAAAATACATGCAAAGCTGATTAAATTACAAACTTAGTATATAAATGTTTTTTGATGATAAAAAATAAAGAAAAACTAGATAGAGCTATAGTTATATTTGTACTGTAAAATGTACTTTAATATAAATGTTATGTAATAATTTCATATTTTTTGCTTTGTTACATTTTCCGTCATAAATCAAAAATAACTCATAGTAAAAAAAAAGTTTTAGAATGTGCAACTCAAGCCCTTTCATATGACACCCCACTTGTCATATTCACTAGACTTTCAAATTTTGAACCACCTATTAACTGTAATTTTTCACAGAAAATAAACAAAAATTAAAAAACAAATGTTCTATGCATCTAGGTTAACCTTTTTTATACCTGTTCCAAATTTCTAATCGATAGCATAAGTAGTTATTGAGATATTTAGCGATGTGACAGACAGACAAACAGAGTAAGGGTTCCTTTTTTACCATTTTGGTACGGAACCCTACGACGACCGGTTTAGCCTAGTGGGTAGTGCACCGGCCTGTGAAGCTGACGGCCCTGGGTTCGAATCCCGGTCAGGGCAAATATTTGTGTGATGAGCATGAATATTTGTTTCTGAGTCTTGGATGTTTTCTATGTATTTAAGTATTTATATCTATTAAATATATAGTCGTCTAGCACCCATAACACAAGCCTTCTTGAGCTTACTGTGGGGCTAGTTCGATTTGTGTAAGATTGTTCTCTAATATTTATTAATTAATTTATTATTTATTATTATTAACCCTAAAAGGGCCACGAAGTGATAAAGTCATCTACCGGTCCCTGGGATCCCAGATCCCCAAACTTTATTTTTTTCGCCGAGAGACGATGGCTTAAATGGCATTATGGTACTACGCCTATTTCATTATTGGAATAATTGACTGGCTCAATTCAGTTGGTGTATTAACAATCATCCGGAAAAACGCACTAGAACAGACGCCATTAGTTAGTATCCAACATTGACCATTTTTTATTTAAGCCCGGTGTAAGTGAGTGAACCTTTACCGTTAAATCAGTTTAGCTTTACTAATTGATCATTCCGCACTCCACACCCTCGCGTAAATAAAATTAGGATTCGTATCCCCGGAACTTTTATGAAAAATCCCGGGAATTTCGCGTCTACATGTTACTGTAGTTTGAACATTTATCTTTATATTGCACGGTTTTGTACACACTGGGTCTACGCGTATGGCGTAGTTTGTATTACGCATCTCAATTTACGCATCGAGCTATATTATCAGTGCCTTTACCATGATTTTGCATGACCGTACTCGATTGCGACTGCGTAAACGATTTAGTATGCCGATTCTTAGTTTTATTGCGTAACCGCCAGAGGCGCCGTACTTTTGCCATACAAACTACGCAGTCGCTAGCGAGTACGGTCGTAAGGTCATGTAAACTCATGGTAAAGGCACTGAACGACGAGCAGGCGAATTTGCGAAAACGATGAACCGAGTAAAACCGACACTTAGTTAAGTCCCGTGGTGATCTCAAATTCTTGTGTTGCTCGCTCTTTAGCAACTTGCGAAATTTAAATAAAAATTCTTATTATCGTAAATTGTATCAGAATTTTTAACTTTCAGATATATGAATTAGAAATTTCTTTAATCCAGCTAATAGAAAAATTTATATTGAAAACAGCCTTATTTCAAGATTATTTTTGATAGGTGTAGGTAGTATTTAAAGTTTTATAAATAACTAGCGACCCGCTCCGGCTTCGCACGGGTGCACTATTTAATGGATGTTATTATACATATAAACCTTCCTCTTCAATCACTCTATCTTTTAAAAAAAACCGCATCAAAATCCGTTGCGTAGTTTTAAAGATTTAAGCATACATAGGGATATGGGGACAAAGAAAGCGACTTTGTTTTATACTATGTAGTGATTCAAACGCTCAGATCATAACAATTTCTTTTGCAGATTTATTCGACGGCTCATTTTAAGACTATTGTTTTAAAATTCATCTTTGGGGTTATTCCGCCTTAAGGAATTCAATATTTTTGGTGATGAAACAGAAATGTTATATATGATTAAAACTTATACATATTTCTAAAATCAAAGAAACCTGAAAACAGTGTTACTGCGCTTGTGATTAATTTGACTTTGCGTAATTTTGTGATTATATTTGAAAATGATACTTGAGTATATTCTAATTTCATTTATTTTGTGTAAACAATGAGCTCATGCCGTGGTGTTGACGCGTCCGATTTGGAGAGACCACCGAGACAATTTAGGATTGATATTACGGGTCAACTCGCGCGATCAAGTCAAGGTAACATTGAGTGTTAGCGAGGGATATCATATCCAGCCAGAGTTCGGACGGATGGCCATCATTATATGACAGGGCGACATCATAATGATATTATTGCGAGTAATGACGCCTATCCGTTCGATTTCTGGTATATCCACACGGGTTGATTATTTACTGCGGTATTAATTGCGAAAAACCAATAAAATATAAGCCGGGACGGGTATACTAAGCCAATATTACACCAATCGGTACGCGACATGAACTGAATAGAAAAACTCTAAATAAAATTTACCAAAAATAAACGTTCTATGGAATTTCAAGTATTTTTGCACATACAAAAACAATGTATGGATCATACCGAATCCATCCGACGTCACGGTACTATGAACTAGTGCTTTTCGATATACCTAAGTACAATACGCTGATGTGTCATCGTCTGTCGAGCGCTCGGACTATCCGAAATAGGCTTTGTACCGTGTTCGTTTCATAGATATTGTGTGTTCTATACCTCGAGTATAAGTTTTTTCGAAATAAAACACAACTGAACGCGTTTGCGTTTAGTCTCAATCTGTATCACAAAAAATTGTTACCACTAAAGGCCACCAGAGGCTCTGCTCGCGTTGCCATTTAAATTGACTAAAAGCGTTCGTTTGTGTTTTGTTTCGAAAAAAATATACTAGAGGTTCTGAGCATTGTTTTAAAATAGTTTTGGATGTAATGGGTGCAGATATTTAGTTTGGGATACTAGTTTCTTATTCGATATTGAATGCGTTTATTCCCGGTTAGTTCTAGGGAATTTCCTACTATGGAAGATTTATTTATTTTCTTTGATATTTCCTTTTTGTATATATATCTACACGTCTCTGCTTGCATACGTATAATTGTGAACTTTAAACTCTTCATGCAAATACAATACTTTTCTGCATTGGTTGCATTATAATAATACCGCACTACAAGTTGAGAGCTATCGGAATCAATTCTCCAGATATTCTCGGAGCGCGGCCTTCCCGTACTGCGGCATTGTAGCGCGCAGCCATTCGGGACAAAACTAACTACTCGTACAACGACACAATTCGGACATTCGGCCAACCGTATGAAATGGCGGCAAGCTAACAACCTTCGCTATAACAGTTTCGCTCACGCGATTGTGCATAAATGAAGCCGAAAGCCCGTGTTAATCCCGCTCCGTTCATTTAGACCAGTCCAATTTGCCACGCAGTAACATTATACCGCTTGGTTAAAATCATCCATCAGACTAAATCATAAATTAACCTGCGAAAAAACCCGGCGAACTGCTCAGTGTTATGATAAAAGACTTCCGTTTTGGGTCATTTTCAGCAAGATGAGTACGTCGTGTAACGTAACTGCGAATTAATTTTAATTTCCATTTCACAAAAGTGGTGGATATCTATCTCTAAACTGAAAATCAACATATTTGAAATCAAAGTTGTATTCAAACTTCGAGATGTGTCCGGATTCCCGAATCGATAGAGATACTTATCGTCTACGGATTTCGAAGCCGGACATTGATTGCTAACAGTAAAGATAGGAACACGAATCGCAAGCTGGATTTAACTATCGAATTCGTCCGGATAGAAATAGAAAACTCAAGTTGCTATGGATACTGCTTAATCACAATACACGAATCTATTTGAAGACATATCTTGCCTTTATGTCAAGTATTGAAACGTAGTTTATTATAGTGATGTCTATTTGCAAAGACTTTATTACTGGAAGTAGCACGTTTTTATGGTGTCGTGCGATAGGGAAGGCTGGCGAATGCCCGGACCGGCGCGGGCCGCGCCTGCGAGACAGCGAGAGTGAGCTCGAGCCCGAAAATTATAGGTAGTCTCTTTCACACTTAGGGCGGCCCAAAACATACACATGTAAAAATCTTTCACTAAGGCCGGGTTTTATAAAGATCCTTTAGACCAAATGTCAGATCAAATTTCAGTAACTCAGTACATTTTTTGACATAACAAACCGAAATAAAGTCTAACGGATCTTTATAAAACTGAGCCTTAGACTATGTCACGTGAAAATTCAGTTGACGCGTAAACATATTGCAATATAGAAAAAATAATGCGCAGTAAATGTAACGTTAGTGTCTAATACTTTTATAATAGAATGTCTCCGATTACAGTACAAAATTTTTACCGTTAAACATATGATCTGATTGTTCTGTTTTGATCCCAACACGCCCTTTGTTTCATTTGCAAGAATTCGTAACTCACCGGTTGGAAGCGAAGGAAATAATATCCGCAAGGCATGTTATAACAAGCTGGTAATCATGGCGTGGCCATAGCCTTAAGCGTTAGTAAAGTACGAATGAAATTTGTATTACGTGAAGGTCTTGATGCCTTTTTCAGCTATCTAAAAATAGAAGCAGTCCCGGAGGCAGGGCGTAGCTAACCCAACGCGCAGCGCGGCCCCTGGATGTGAGCAGCCTGCCGATTTTTGCCCTTGTAATTTTGGTAGCAAGACACCATTTCCCACGCACCTAGACGGAACGATTTTCCTCGCTCTTTTAACATTTAATGTACCGCACGATGGAATAACATGTAAAATATAAGATTCTAGTCGCATATTTAAGGTTGTTTAGCCACTGACATCTTTATTACACTGTGTTCGAGTCTTGGATGATTTTCTAACTTTACCTTTATCTCTTAAAAAGGTATGTGCGTGTACGAGATCGTGTGTCACCCGCAGCATAGCTTAATTTGGCTAATAGTTAAACAATATTTAACTAAATCATTTATGCTTACTGCTTTACGATTCAAAAAATCACATCGCTGATGGGTCGCGTTAGGGGAAGTCAAAACGGAATTCTGAAAGTTGCTGGGCGATTTGACTAACCCATGCTGCGGCACTGGATGATGCAGGTATGGGCTACTCTGGCATACGTCAAGTAGTTCTTAGTGTAAATGTAATTGTAGGTACTTTAGTAACAATAGGTCTGAAATTTGAATGACCGTTCGATAATAATTAAGGATGCTTGTGCCACTGTTTAAAGCCAACTTCTTCTTATGTATCTACGTATATTTATAAAGTGAACGATTTAATTTTAGATTTTTCCAATACAATTTTTTCAGAAATATATTTGGAAACTCGATTGCAAAACAAATTGCATGTCTGTAAAGCTAACATATCCAATTGACAGATATTTTTATTTTGTGCGCATTAATATTTCGGGTGTGCGCATTATTAATATTGAGAAAAAAGTGTTTTATAGCCAATTAGAAATCTATCAGGTACAACAGGCAGCTCTAGTCTAGATTCAAAGTCGGAACTTGTTCAGCTTTAAATACAATTTGTACTTGAATCTGACGTAGCTGCCCTAGCATGTCGAATATCTGCAGTAGCTAGCTATCAAGCAAGTATCTATAGAATGCACATACATTGGTACACTGACAACTTTTGAATGTCGATACTTCCACTCGTTGTGACTGCAAAGCTGTATCGATAAAAGCATCCGATGCTGATTATTCGTTCGTTGAAATTCAGTGAAATCTAGCAACACATTGAACAGGAAACCGTTTTATAACAATTATTAAGTCGAAGTTCCCATAGATCTAGCCCATTTTACGTATAGTTTTATAAATGAGTAAGTAATGAGAAATAATGTTCCAGTGTTAGGAGTCATAGTACCATTATATATATTTGGATTTGCAATAAGTGTCTCACAAAGACGAACTAATTTAGCTTCTGTACAATAACTGTACGTACTCCAAGTACTTGATGGTTACACATTTTCGCTCTACCTGGAGCTAATTAAACTTCAATTTATGTTATTAAATTAGCTTCAAGCGTGTCTTGAATTGCCTGCCCATTTGCCTGGTTTTGACATTAGGTATTTCTACGCGACTTAGTCCAATTACTTACACGTTCAGTTTCATACCGCCTTAGGTTGTTATATTTTTTATTCGATGTCAGGCGGTTTTTACTTGAAAAATTGGTGTGAAAGCGTCTGACAGATTGTTAAGTACAAGTTCGCGTGCGTGCTACGACACTTCCAGCTGCTTCGCGTGAGCGCCCGTGCCTTTGTAGACCCGAGTATGCAAATACATGTTTTTGCGGGATTAAGTATAGCAGTCTTGACAAACTTGGAAATATTATATATGTGTATATATAATATTACCTAGTAAAGGAATACGTGACGAAACTAGTTCTACATGAGCATTATTTCCATGTCAACCATAACTTTTTGATAGAAGTTGGTAATACTTTAAATGCCTACATTATTGTAATTTATTAATATTTATTTTTAAGTATTACGATTTGATATTAGAATCCCTTAAAATGTTTATTACTTTAGTGAAACAAAATAGTTTCTAAAGTGAAACGATTACCGTTATCAAAACATCGTTATATTTATAACTGCCTATAATAATAGGCCATTGTAGAACAAAACTTCGTAAATTTGAATTTTGAATGTTATCAAGAAGTAAGTTTACAAAATATTTTGGCCAATATATAATTGTTCAAATTACTACTTCAAAAATATGTTGTTTTTAAAGTACAAATCTATGAGCTAATGTCATTAAAATGACATTAAACTATGCCAACATTAGTAAATAAAATTACATGATTACCCTTCAGGTGATACGATGTAAACAATTGTTTATAGATAGATCTTGTTTTGTAAAACACTTTTGCTTCGGGTCTAAGATAATTAAGTGGTAGCTTGTGGCTGAATAGATGTAGTAGATTAGAAGAGGCTGCGTCATACGATTAAAAGAGATGATTTTATATCATTCAAATGGGATTTAGATAGTATATTAAACAACTGAATGAATTATCATGGTTTCCTTACCCATTTTTTGTAATAGTATTCGACAATCCCCATTAAACGTTTTAGCATGCTTGGGCATACCAACGCCCTCGATAAAACGTAAATCTTATTGAAAGTCTCCAAAGCCGTTTATTCTTTGTGAATCAATAAAAGAGGGACTACTTTAAGCTTGCTTTTAATCATGCCCGTATTCAAGTATGCCTTCGCTTTAAGCTTGTTTTTCACGTTATTAATGGTCGTAAGTATTGTCAGTGTTTTTAATTTACTGTCTCTACTTTATCAAGTACATGAACTGAGGTTACATTGACTCGAGTTACTTCCAAAATAAATATTGAAAAAGCACGATAAAATCAACACTACTCAACAACTAAATTAGCAAAGCTATTGTATTTTGTATATGTCAATTTATTTTTCTCGAGACCGTACTTTGTCACCTGAACAGCAATAAATAAATAAAAAACCACATCGTTCAAAAATAAGTAGCAGTTTGTAATTCTCAGGTTTACTTATTAATTTCTTCTCAGTTCTGTAAAAAAGGTCACTAGAAAGACAGTAAGTCTAACGCATTCCGTTTTATAGCCGCGCTGTGATTTAAGGAATCTGAAGTAAAGTTTACGTCAGCGGCACATTTGGGGGTATCCGTATTGCATGTATACTTACGCGACATGGTTGGCTTGCGGGAGAAAGGCGGCTGCGAGCGCCAGGAGCAGGGGCGCGCTGCGGGGGCGGGCGCCGCTCATGTCGCGAGCGGAGGTCGCATGGAGCTTGGGCCCCGGCCGCGCTCGCCTGCCGCCGATCTCGCGGCGGACTAGGTGTCTCGTCTGCCGTGGCGGCGCGAGTAATGCCGGGTTTGGCTCCTCCGCCCCCGCCGTGCCGCTATCGATCTGGCAGGCGTGACCCGGGACGGTACCGCCTGTCGCTCCAGCTATCGACCGCCGCGCCGCCGCAGCCGCTGCGACGCGTACTCACCTCCTAATTACTACTACCGGACTCCTTCACATTAAAACTTCAAACCTGCGCGCGACACCTAAATAAATATCTGTACAATCTCTACATTTGAGTCATTTTATATGACCGCTGTAACCGTTAACGACGATGTCTCCTGAACTAACTGCTTGACACGTTCTCAATTTTGTGTAGCGACTTGAAATATTCGAAATATTGAAGCACAATAAGCTACTGGATTCCAGCGGTATTTCATAAATGGAAACGTTTTACCGACGGGATTTCTCCGTCAGTTATTTTTTTTTATTTCTGAATACATTTTCTGGGATTTCACGAGATCAAACACATAAGCTGTGACCTTTTGACAAAATGAACAGTATGCACACATGTTTTTTATATGAAAAATCTATATTAACTTCTATGGTGTGCGTTAACGTAAAGCAGAGAGGTAGTTGAACGCAGCAGCGTGTATAAAGCGAGTAAACAGCCGGTCTCAGGGAGGGCTAATGCACTAGATTGTCTGTAAAGTTCACTATTCGTGTGACTGAGATGTCCTCGCTAACGACTCCATTGCCGTAAATCGATTTTACGGTTTGCCTTTGCATCCTTACTATATATAATACTTTGTTGACGTCGTACAGTCTAGCGATATCGAATACTCTGTCTGAGGACGACCTATGACGTACTTTCCACGAATTAATTCAAAGCAGTATGCATGCATAGCCTAATAAATGTATGTACTCGTATCTGCATTGCTCTGTGACATGGGCAACGAGATTGAATGGTGGGCACCTACTCACATACGCTACAAACGTTCGTAGTTTAATTCCCAGAGTCCGAACAACGGTTTCCTCTGATGCAGGGATAAATAGTTTATGTTTGTAAACTTTCACTCGCTGTTTGCAGTTTAACATATTATATTATGCTCGTGTATTGAATGAAAAACGTTCCATTTCACTTTCCCGTCGTAAGGGTTGTTTTCAAAGTCAGAAACTTCCTTTATTACAAAACCGGGGTCGTTGTATCAAACGAAAATACGTTGACATACAGGTTTGGTCTGTCACAAAAACTTTTCAAATCACCTGAGCGGCATGTTATTCTGTTAAGTTCGTACATTATAAGAAATTTTAATACGATTCCTGATTAACGTTGAGGTTGTCTGGAAGAGATCGCTCTTTAGCGATAAGACCGCCTGTTGTTCTGCCTCTGTCTCCCTGTATCTTTGTTTTGTTTTTGTGCTGTTTTATTATGTGAGGTGTACAATAAAGAGTATTTGTATTGTATTGTATCGTTGACAATATCGTGAATGTGGACTTGATTCATAGAGATTTTATGTATACATACCTATAGTTAGTGAATGCCCTCTATCGGTCAATAAAAATTATCGCATTTACCTCCTGTAATATAAACTTTAGTTGGTATGAAAATTATTGAAAGCCGAGGGATAAAACTTTTTAAATGACTGTTTTTGGATTAATCCTTAAACTCTCTGTCTGTGACCTTTCCAAGTTTTATCCGCTGAACAGATTTAGATGAAATTTGGTATCGAAATAGTTTCAGACCAGACATCCTACAGGATGTACAGAATAGCTTTATTTTTTAAGGATACGCTGTGCTCCTAAATGTTTGCTAGCTCGCTCGCTAGTGGTAACACACGGACCATAGCAAAATTTGAATAAAAATTCACACTGTCATTGTCATTCCGGTACATCAAACGTTTAGATTTTAGATAAATGAATTACTAATCTTTTTTTGGTAGAACCGTCATTATAATGTAACTAATGGATAAGAAGTAGTAACATGTTTTAAGAATTATTTTCAAAAAAAGGTCAACTGGAGTTACAACTCCTGTTAATTCAAAGAATGAGAAGGGGAGTGGAGTTTCTTTGTGATGTGGTGACTAATGCTCCTTCTGAGTTAAATCTCATAGTACATTTACTAAGCTTTCGCTTTAATCCCTAGGGCTTTTGAAATTTGAAAGCTCTCAAAGCCAATTAAAGAGTATACGTGGACGAAATCCCAGACAAAAACGAATATTACGATACGAAATCGCATGGTCGATTTACAAGACCTACGTAAACATTGTAAATGTATAGGAAACGTGCGATAATGTATAATTTTGAAAATTAATATTTTGTAAGTAGGACGGATACTAAGTGTGGATATGTATCTAAAAACACCGTGAAAATAAGTACTAATACGTATTAAACTGCGCAATGCAAAGTTACTCGGGTTGCAGTCATAAGTACCTTACTTAATCCCCGTTATAAATTGACACTTCTTTACTCTAAGCGGCCTCTCGAACTCGAAACATCAATCAAGCGAAAAATAAATTCAAAATCAGTTTGAGTGCTCAAGTGAAAGCAAAGGTCAGTCAGTCAGGTGGCTTTGAAGATGTCAACACTTCCTGGGCTGAAGTGGCAATCGCGGCCCTCTCATATCGCTCTGCCTCCTTAGCGGCGGTCGGCGCGGCCCGGCCCGCTAAAGCTTGCCAATTCCGGAAAATAAACTTCTATTAATATTAATTATTAAAAATCTGCCTCGAAACTTGAAACATTATTTAAAATTTGATATTCAGTGACAATGCTTACGTGCTTAATGGTTTTACTTTGTGGTTGTAGTATACCTTGTACTTACAAAAACGGTCGTTTTGCCATATCGTGCAGGTTGCAGTACTGCGGTTTCTCTTCGATTTTTTCTTTATTATCCACGTAAGGATTTCGCTGTAACGAGAAAAATTGTTGTCAAGCACAAAAATTGTCATTTCGGGACGCATTAAAACGCGTCTCCCACTTACCATTATTTGATTCAGCTTATGTCATGCTTGTTTTTACAACTTTAATTGCGATTTTCAGTTAATTTAACTGTTTGACTTGTTTAAGATTGTCATAGTAACGTAAATTGTCAAAAGCGTTTTAGGGCGAGTTTATAATCACGTTTAACTAACGTGTAACTATGGGACGGACGGATATAAAAGACGTACATCGCCTGCAAAAGATAATTCTCGTCTAGACTTCAAATTAGTAGTTACGAAATTGGTCTGTGCGGGGTCAAGCCAGGTCCCGCACTTCAAGAAGACCTCTCGTAAAAACTGAGACGCCTCTGTTACGCTGCTCCGAGATGCTGAGTCGCCTCTGCTACGGTGCTCCGCGGCCCTGAGTCGCCTCTGCTACGGTGTTCCGCGGCCCTAAGCCGTCTCTGCTACGGGGGTCCGCGGCCTTTACCCGCCTCTGCTACGGGGCTTCGCGGCTCTGACCCGCCTCTGCTACGGGGCTCCGCGGCCCTGAGTCGCCTCTGCTACGGTGTTCCGCGGCCCTAAGCCGTCTCTGCTACGGGGGTCCGCGGCCTTTACCCGCCTCTGCTACGGGGCTTCGCGGCTCTGACCCGCCTCTGCTACGGGGCTCCGCGGCCCTGAGTCGCCTCTGCTACGGGGCTCCGCGGCTCTGAACCGCCTCTGCTACGGGGCTCCGCGGCCCTGGGCCGCCTCTGCTACGGGGCTCCGCGGCTTCTAGCCGCCTGCACTATGCTGCCACGCGGCCCCAAGCCGCCCGATTTTATTTTTGAAGATTGATTTTAATAATGAAGTGCGACCCCATTTACTTGAATTGCATTTCATACAAAAATATTTTCATAGTTTCCACGTGAAAAATGTCGTCGGCGCCGTGGGACACAATATGAAACATAGATACATTCCGCATTGCGTTATGACTTATGACTTCAATTTGCTTGGCGGTCTTCTTGCCGTCTACAGAGGTGTTAGAATGAGTGATCGAACACGTTATAATAAAATATGAACTCGAAATATAAAGGTCTGACTAACTCTCTAGGGTGAGAAGGATTAAAGTGCAGTTTATATTTCAACGTTAACCAGTGTATAATTATCACTTCAGAGGGCTGGAGTGTCTCAGTTACTTAATGTAAACGTTATTTAGTATTTTTTACACTTCATTTTTTACTTTTACGTGGTTGGTATTGTTGTAGACTCTTGTTAATGTACGTAATAAAAATAACTAGGTATTTCAATAATACAGGCCCGACGTACCGGGTGCAGTTATGCTAAAGGAAGAGAGACATATTTTCATCTCATTATACTGCATAGCTGGGTCCTGGTACTCCGCCACCATGGCCCATTATGTGGATCCGGCATGATGAATTATCCGGCATGATATAATATTATATCCGGCATATAATTATGTAGATTTCTAATAAGTACCTACCTATCATAGAAACACTGATACTATTTGTAAGAAAGAAAATATAAATAAATGTTCAAACCTCCTGACTGAAGTTATTATTGATTTTTATGAATAATAGTTATATAGTTATTTTGTACCTAAATACGAAAAAGCGTTTTAAAAGTCAAAGAGAAAGTACCAATAAAAAACAAAGAATCATTATAAATTAATATCCATACACGATATAAAATATAGTTATCATTTATTCAAACTTGAATAATAAGATAAAATCTCTGTTCTATGTTGTGGTATCAGAATAAAAAATCTGTCATAATTACTACTAATGCAACTACTATCAATACACTAAAATGATGCACCTATCAGTTTGTTGAAGCCAAGTTTCTACATAAGAATATATACAGGGTGACATTGGACACGTACCTAACTAGAAATATTTTTCCGACTCTACTTACTTGTTTTTTAAACATTTTTAGAAACTGTACAGGTGCGAGTTAGACTCGCACACTATCGGTTCCATACAAACGTAAGTGTGTACCAAAAAGACTTTTCATTTAGAATCTTTATTACTTGTTGTGTACTGGAAATAGTACATAATTATTCATACAGTAAAACAAATCAACTGTCTGTTCATGCGATACAGCCTGGTGACAAACGGATAAGGAACCCTAAAAATAAAAATTGAATAGGTACCTAAATCATGGTCACGCTATCATTTCTGACAGATACTGTATTGGAGATGACATAACATAGGTAACTATACCTAGAGATTTTCCTAGCTCGAACGACGTTTGATAGTGCTTGATATAATAAAAACAATAGACAAACCTATCGATAAGTACCACTTCAACGTCATAAAGACAACAGACCTGTATTAGTAGACGCCGCAAGAGCGGCAAACACATGCGTGTCACCGATCATGTACAAATTGACATAATCCGTAATTTTTAGGTCCTCCAATTTTTTTTTCTAACCTGAGATTAATAGTTGTTATATGGAGCAGTCTAAGTGAAACTTTTAGTGTGTATTGTTTCATTTGCCTGTCCAGATTTTAGGTAATCTATGTTGAAGTAAACAGAAAGTAATTTTAATAGTAGTAGTATAGTCTTACAAGGTGAGCAACAAGGCTACATGAGGGCGGCCGAGCACCGCGTAGGGCCGAAAGCCCGAATCGTCACAACCGAGCGCGTTCTCATGCGCGCGCTTCTCTACAAGAGCCTGAGACCATGCGGACACTCACTATCCTTGAATGTCTTATAAGCGAACCTGAGGGTCAAGGGCCCAAAGCTGAGCAGCAAAGGTAGGACTGAAGGCCCAAAGTGTCCCATCGGTGCGCGCTTCCTACGAGTCCCGAAGGTCGAGCCCACGCGGCTCTCATTTTCCCCGAATGTCACACAAGCGAATCTAAAGCCCAAGGCCCGAAACATCCCAAAAAAGCGTGCTCTCTGCACGCAGACTCTCACTATCCTCGAGTGTCTCACAAGCAACCAAAAGGGCCAAAGGGTCTCATAAGAGCACGCTTCCTACGCGAGCCCGAGAGCCTAAGGCCCAAAGAGCGAGCCCTCGCGGCTCTGACTATCCCCGAGTGTCAAACCAGCGAACCTAAAGCACAACGCCCGAAACATCTCGCAGAGTGCGCTCTCTGCACGCAGATTCTCACTATCCCTGAATGTCTCACAAGGAATCCTGAGGACCAAAGGCCCAAAGCGTCCCATCAGAGAGCGCTCTCTATAGTTGTAGTCGAAGGCCCGACCGGCAAGTTCACGAGGACAAAGTACTCACCCCCCTCCCTCTCTCAAAAGCAAGACCTTAGAGTACAACAAACGCTCAAAGCAAATTTTTACCGTCGTTTTTAACCCCTTGGTGCTTGGTACCCGGGGCGGACCGCCTTACGCCGCCACTGTGCTAGCGTACAAATCACGGTACATGCGGCGTCTACTTCTATACAAGTCTGTGTGGAAAAAACTCATCGATGTACTAATAAAGTGGCAAAATCGTAACACGCATTTTATTGCATTCCTCTACTTAATATTAACGTTAAATAAGTAATGGAACTTTTTACATTCATAGACCTTATTCATTTAAAAGTAGGTAAATAAATTCACATTTATAAATGTCACCACTTATTCACATTTACAAATTAAGGCAAATATTAGAAACGTCTCTAAAAGAGAGAATCAAATCGTTTATTGTATATTCTAACTATATAATGATGTATGTATGTAGGTAGGGTGACCAAATAACTTGAAAAAAATTGAGAACGTTGGAACTACACACTTTACTTCATCTTTAGGGTTCCGTAACCAAAATGGTGAATACGGAATACTTATAATTTCGTCATATCTGTCTGTCCTTCCGTATGTCACAGCCGATTTACTCGGAGACAATAAGTATCACAATTATGAAATTTGGTAGAAAAGTGTATTTCTGTGAACTGCTACATAGAAGTGATGTGAAATTAGAAAAAAACGCTCTATATCGTCTGATAAAAATGATATAGAGTGTTGTCAACCAACAAACATACCTTAATCTATTTACCTTTTTATATATTATTTATTTGAAATGTTCCTTTTTTATATAAAAAAAATTTACATTGTCAATGTCTTCAAAATGTGTTAGAAAATGGAAGGAATTAAAAAAAATATTTTAATGCTTTTCCTATATTTCCTTTAGTTTTCATATCGACGACCGGTTTAGCCTAGTGGGTAGTGCACCTGCCTGTGAAGCTGACGGTCCTGGGTTCGAATCCCGGTCAGGGCAAATATTTGTGTGATGAGCATGAATATTTGTTTCTGAGTCTTGGATGTTTTCTATGTATTTAAGTATTTATATTTATTAAATATATCGTCGTCTAGTACCCATAACACAAGCCTTCTTGAGCTTACTGTGGGGCTAGTTCGATTTGTGTAAGATTGTCCTCTAATATTTATTTATTTATTATTTATTTATTTTTCATAGAGATTTCTAAAAAACTTTTCCATTAAAGTCAACGGTTGGTGAGACATTAGCTGTTAAAGTCATTAAAAAAAGTGTGTCTCCCCCCCTCTAATTTAAAAACTATGAAGTATATAATTCTGAAAAAAATTAGGTGCTGTGCATCAATAAATACTTTCAACGATTTTTGGTTTGAACAAGATAGGGTTTACGGTTGTTTTTCGCTGAAAAACTGTCTTGCCCAAACAAAAGATTTTTAGTCAATGTATTTTATAGTGGTTTTAAATATGGACTAGACTGGCACGGAACTCTCCATTGTGCGTGATCCGACACGCACTTGTTCTTTCATTATATCACATCCCCGAAATTACCGGTATCTCATTTTAAAGGTGACGTGCAAGTTATTAGTGGTATTGCTAGTTAAATTACTCGCGCGTTTCTCAAAATACCGCGGTGGATACATCAGATATTTTCCGTCGACTTACCGGGATAATTACGAGCTAGTTTAATTTCCATGTCAGTTTATGATGGGTTAATATAGGACATTTTCCGATGTTCAGGGGTGGCTAGGAATACCGACAAGATACAAAATAATTAGTAGTAGGTACTTACTTACAGAAGGACTTATCGAAACAAAACCGGATCGTAGCGATGGTGTTAACAAGACATGTAATTGCATATCTATTCACAAAATTGTCACACATTCGTCGTAAAAACTATTGTGTAAAAGTAAATGCCAAAATTTACAGACAAATAAGATCATTTTTATTGGTAAAGATACACGTCACTCACGTCTTTAAGGTCGTATATAGCTCGTCGTATTTCGGCCCGGTACGCGGTCTTAAGACCATTTATTTTGTTAAAAAACGTGTATATGTGGTAGTTATATCCAAATCAACGTTCAGTTTAACAAGTAGAATTTACGATTCCCCAAGGATCTGGCACGTGCACAAGACGGAAGATTTAAAACAAGATAAAACCAAAATAAACCAGCCAATTCTAATGTAAAAAAATAAGCAGGTAACGCTTAATGACGCATGAGCTTTTTCTTTAGTCCTGCCGTTTCTTACCATCACATGGGAAAGAAAGAAATAAAAAAACATCGTGTTACCAAGATAATTATTATTAATGTTCAATCTAGGTCCGATTGCTGGTCCGTTATAAATAAAATCGAGGCATCTACATACACATTAATTCGATATCCTTTCATTTTTGACTATGATGTTCGAACGTAAAGTTACTGTAACGCGTGTGTCATTTATCACTGTGCTACAAAGTGTTAGTCACGCCATTTTATAAGGCTAGCTACACGCCGCTCGGCCAACGTGTTATTAAGTATGCAAATGTCCACCCTATAGGTATACAGTTACTAAAGAAAATAATATTGAAATGAATCGGATGAGTGGTGATAATTACATACAGACTCACAAAGAAATAGTAGTTTATGCAACTGATACATAATGAGAGGTCTTAAAACACGAGTGTGGTTTTATGAAACGAGCGTCAGCGAGTTTCATAATAGGATCACACGAGTGTTTTAAGGCCTAATTATGTACAGTTGCATATACTACTTTATCTACATCAGTATATTAAATCCTCTTTCATGTGTTCAGGAACCATTGCGTTGCAAGTGTAGTGAGGTCGAGCGTGAGCCCGTTGAAGTCTTTTGAGCACGAGCCTGTATCGTTATGGGCGGAGATGGCCATAACGATACCGTTTTTGATACTGTTATGGCCGTCTCCGCTCCGGACCGGTGCGATATTGTAAAGTTGGTCCTTACCTACACTTTTTGAGCACATAAAAGAGGATTTACTGTATGGGTGTAGATAAAATATATAACAAAACAAAATTTAATAAATCAGGCGAATATATGTTATTGTTGTGATAAGTGTTTCACATGTAGTTTACGAATTCGGCAGTATTAAAATAGCCTAGTTAAACAGATACACATATTTCTAAGCCTACGATAACGCGTCAAAAATATTGTATCGCAGAGATAATGGATGGAAGATTCATCGTTTAATTCTTTTATCTACAAAATAATCGATTAAACAATCAATAGTAACAAAATTAATCGAATCTTCGAACAACAGTTGATTTAATCGCCATTTTAACCTACAAAATTTCGACTAACAGTTGATTGAATTCCTCTGTATTAAAATATATTTATTATACTATTTTAATTTAAACTTTAGTGAGTCATGTTATGACCTTATACACGTTGATTTTTAATCAATGATCAGGAGTTATTAACTAAAGTAGATTTGAATGGGTGAGGTCTCTTACAATTAAATCGCTTAGTTAATTAAGTTCAATGTTAATCTTAAGTATCTTAATAGGTACTAAAATCTACTAAATGTATGGTCATCCTACATTTCCTCAAATGTGGGCATGCACATGTCAACTTTCTGTACCGTGGCGGGAATTTTAATAGGCCTTATGTCAAAAAACTAGGTATTACATTTACTTGCCATACATGTAACAATTCGCAACTTATTAGGTACCTAATCATAATTTAATTATTTTAGGGCGTCCGTTATTATTAATTGAATGCTAATACCCGATTAAAAATTCCAAGAAAAAAAAATAACTTGTTTTTCATAATTTGTACTAAACGGTTAAAACTCACGTAAATTGTCAGTCCGGGCGACATGTTTAGAACTTTTCTGGACTTGTTCTCCATGTTCCCCATATTCATGTGTGCAAAGACTAGTAACTTCGTACTAGTGTTCAGTGAAATTGTCATGATAGAGACTTTGCTCTGTTCTCATTTGATTTTATTTTATACAGAAGCCTTATACGAGGTGCGGTCCAAAAGATTCTGACTCCATTTCATTAAGCCGTTGTCTCCTGGCGAAAACAATAAATAATAGCATTCTTTTGTTATGAATGTTATGATCCCTGTGATCCCAGAGACTGGTAGACGACGGGTTAAGGATGTGATTCAGAATCAGAATCAGAATCAGAATCAGAATCAGAATATATTTTATTGCCTCAAATTACAAATTACAAAATACGAAATCTTTACAGACTAAACATAAACAGTAATACTTAATATCTATAGTTAAAATTTAAAACAAAACATTGGTTGGGCAAAGGGTTCCAGTCTCAGCTTGTGCCAAGCACAGGGCCTGACGCTGGTTTTCAGAAAGTACCCTAGAGAGATCGGTCGGTCGATCACTGGTTAACAAATTACAGTGCTTATAATAATAATATATTAATAAAATAAAATGTGAAAGACAATACAAATTACAGTACTTATATTATATCTACAGTGCTTAACTAGGTACATTATAAAATGAAAAAGGCAATAAAAGAAGATGTGTGTGTGTGTGTATATATATGTATAGGTGTGCGTTTGTGGGTGTGGTTCTTTTTCGAAAACAATTGAACTTAATAATTTTCTTATTTGGTGTCACCATCCCTATTGATATGGATAGATTTTGACTTGTAACAGTGGCCTTGTTTTGATTGTGAGGATGAGTGCATTAGCGGCCCGCCCAACTACATGTGTAGCTCGGAGTAACAATTAATACCTGAGTTTTACCCGTTTAGTAAAATATACTTATTATATTATACTCTCTCATCACTACATAGTATAAAACAAAGTCGCTTTCCCTATGTGTGCTTAAATCTTTAAAACTACGCAACGGATTTTGATGCGGTTTTTTTTAATAGATAGAGTGATTGAAGAGAAAGGTTTATATGTATAATAACATCCATTGAATAGTGCACCGGTGCGAAGCCGGGGCGGGTCGCTAGTACTTAGTATTTAGCTAAAAGAAAGAAATAAAACGTTGAAAGTTGCAGCACCATTTTACTGGTATTCTTTTGAATAATCCATTCCCAATGCAGCGCAGTGCGAAATTTAAATTTCAAGCACCAAGCTGTAGTCCTTTTTAGTTGTAAAAATAAAGCTTTATCTGTTCTTTTTTTAAAACCGTTATTTGTTCTATTACACCTATACTATATTCATACTGTAATAACAACTTTAAAGCCATAAGGCACAGCACAGCTGTACCCTTTATGGTAATAAAGGGTACAGCTGTGCTGGTCTTGAGATCTTCAAAACCTATGTTGATTAAAAATAAATTTTCATTTTCATGTCATTTCATAGAAGAACATTAATGCATAGGTATCACTCGATAAATCGCAAATCAAAGTTACACGACAGTGCTTAACTTGAGACTCCAAACACTTAATTATTATGCTTGTAGTTCTCGCTAGGGATGTCAAAAAATAATCGATTATTAAAAAATCGATTATTATTTAAGAAAATAATCGATTTACATTTTGCAATAAATCGATTAATAGTAACATAATTTATCAAAGAATATTGTAAGCTACCACCCTGGACATGAGAATATTAGACGTCTACAAAGTCCTAGTCCTAAGATCCTGGCATTATGAGGACATTTCTAGCAATGAAGGTAATATTGAAGCCACGCCTCTTAGGTATCGTGAATTTCAAAATATCCTGATTTGCTCAGATATTATCACGATACTGCAATACACGTCAACATTCTTGTGATACTGATCATGATATGAGTGTACCGCATGAATAATCACCGTGGACCACCCCATAGGAAAAATAAATAAAATTATAAAATTGGAAAAATCGATTATTATTTTTTCAAAAATCGATTGTTTTTAATCGATTTTTCAAGACGGAAGTGACATCCCTAGTTCTCGCGTGATAAATGATACAATTATACGAGTGAACGATACAGATTATTCAGTAGTATATTTCATTATTTTACATTCAAGTATCATCGCGTATTATATCATAGGTAATGTAAATATTACGTATACAAGACGAAATTTTTGTTTATACACTCAAGTGCAAAGTGTGACCAGCGGAGAAGTGGGGATGAAATCGAATGGCCTATCTACTCCTCGTGGTTAAAATACTACACTACTTAAATCTTGACCTTGAAGTTTAAACATAAGATCTCAACCGTTCTGAACGGATACGGAACAAGGCGTTCGAAGGGTTCTGAGTGCGTGGTTCTTAGGTGTACAATTTTTTTCTTTGTCGTCGCTAATGTTCACGTAAGTCTTTTGTGGCAATATATTTTTCTAATAATGGGTTTCAGGCTTAAACTGTGCAATTATGAAAATTGCTGTGGCTGTAATAATAGCATTTGAACATGTATTTAGTAGAGTAGGTGAGTATGGCAAGAGCAGCGATGGCGTGCGTTATTGTAGAACGGGTTTACATGCAACTGTGACCCAGATGTATTATGCACATTTTCCCATTTAATCACGCACACGAGATTTTTATAGAACACGATTAATCAACTTTTACTTTACACCCTTTGACCCTTCATAATTATGAGCATTTATGGACTCATGTAAAAACACGTTTTTATACTATGAATGTAATTCCTTTTCCGCCATCTTATCACACATTCATGATTCTACACAGGCTACTCTATCAAAAATTATAAACATATACTCATATTATCTTGGTCGTAAGCGGTTCTCCCCATAAAACTAAATGAGGGGAGTGCTTGGAGCACAATTTTTCACTTCGTTGGACTAAGTATGTAAACATATCAAAAGTCCCCGCCCATAGCCCTTAAGCCAGGGTGTGGAGGTCCCATTTTTCGGTTTCTCGTAATGAGAAGTCACTTATAATTTCTCAGGATTAACTTTCCCCTTTTAAAATCTCATGAAATTCATCCTAGCGAAAAAATGTGTAGAACCTTTTTTGCAGAGAATTTTATGTTAATTACTTATGTCTCAGAACATGTTTTGGTATAGGCCACCGTTAATGAGCGTTTTACGAAAAACCGAAATATGGGACCTTCAAATCCCCCCCGGCTCAAGGGCTATGGGCGGGGAATTTGATATGTTCACCTCCTAACTATGCAGTCCAAACAAAGTTACGACGACAAAAATTGTATTGCAAGCATTTCCCTCTACTTATACCTTTTCGTTGCCTTGATAATTAGAATTTGACATTAAAATCTAACTAACGGTAGTACAAAAGTTACGTGATTATCCCGCTGGCCTACTTAAGGAGTAGGGTGTTCGCTCCTCGTCTAGCGGGGCATTACCGGCTTTCTTGTCCTCCTGAATATAAATCGAGTTCAAGCCATAATAATAATGAAGGCCGAGAAGGACAAAGTCAGCAAGTACCTAGACTTGGCACACGAGGTGACCGCCATGTGGGATGTTGATTCAACGATCATTGTCCCGATAGTCGTCTCTGCGAACGGTCTAATAGCGAAGAGTCTCGACCAACACCTCAAGAGACTCTCGCTAGATGGCTGGGTCAAGGGTCAGATACAGAAGGCCGTACTCCTGGACACGGCGCGGATAGTCAGGAGGTTCCTCTCTGTCGCCCTAACCACCGGTAGCTTAGACCCCGCCTCGCTGCCGGCGGCACACTAGGTTAGGTTTTTATAATGATTTTATGTTTTGTAAATATTGTTTTACATTTTACTTTTTATATAATTATTATAAAACCTAACTTAAGCGAAAAAATAAATAAAGAGATAATAATCATAATAATAAAGAACGGTCTAATAGCGAAGAGTCTCGTCCAACACCTCAAGAGACTCTCGCTAGATGGCTGGGTTAAGGTTCAGACCTGATACAGAAGGCGGTACTCCTGGACATGGCGCGGATAGTCAGGAGGTTCCTCTCTCTGTCGCCCTAACCACCGGTAGCTTTTAGGCCCCGCCTCGCTGCCGGCGGCACGCTAGGTTAGGTTTTTATAATGATTTTAGTTTTGTAAATATTGTTTTATATTTTACTTTTTACATAATTATTATAAAATCTAACCTAAGTCTTAAAGTGAATAAAGAGAATAATAATAATAATATACTTTATTGCGCACTATACAAAATGGAATTGTTATAAACAAACTTTAACACTGATAATAATGCAAACAACAGGCGGGTCTTATCGCTAAAAAGCGATCTCTTCCAGACAACCTTTGGGTAGCAGGAAATTCAGAAAATGAAAGTTAACAGGTAGTGCATATTTAGGAGAGAGATATACAATGATCGATACTATATAATAAATTAATACAAGAAGTGACTATATATATACAAATACAATAGACACATACATATGTAAATATTTATATACACACATATATTATACACATATACATATATAAATCCAAAGGCAATCAAGAGAGCGACAAGAAATGAAGTTTCAAAGCATTTTTAAAAACAGGAAGTGACTTTGCACACCTCAAATCCAACGACAAAGCATTCCAAAGCCGAACAGCACGAAATTATAGAATTTAGAGGAAGATGATGGTGGAGCAAGAAGATGATTTTGAGAGGACCTTACATAAGAGAGACGCGAAAAACGTTCCTTAAGATATTGAGGAGTTGCTGGGTTAAAAAGTATGCCATAAAGATACATATGATAATGTTACATAGCTCGCTAAGTAACAATTAAAACCTCTCACAGTTACCTGACAACGAGACAAATAAAAAAACTCTACATAGGTAATGAATTAAAAGTTCTCTTACCGAAACATTTTGTACTAGAAGGTAGAATTTATGTCCTATGCGAAACTTGGCTGCTTGCCTAACGGCTCTTTTAGGTAATGCTCCAAAGGGCTTACGACTTGTGAAACAATACAGTAGTTTTCGAACAGACTTTTTTGTTTATATAATGACTTCCTTAATTTACCGAGCGAGCGTGGGCTCAGCTTCGGCTGCTGTCTTGTTTGCATCGACTTCCGTAACGCAGTTTCAGCATTGGAATAATCAAAATTAAGGCATTGGAAAAATCAAAATTAAGTGCAGCGACCCCGAAAACCCATTCAAAAATAATGACGAATCGCATTTACAGCGTTCTCGAAAAATACAATGTATTGGATTGCAATCAGCACGGTTTCCGCAAAAACAGAATGAGAACCCTTACAGTATACAAATTTGTTCAGGAAGCCTTACAATATATTCAAATTAAAATTACTCGATAGGCAAGCTACTTGACATGACGAAAGCCTACGACAGAATGTCTCATAGCTCTTGACAAAACTTAGGCATATAGGCATCCGAGGGAATGCGCATAAATGTTTGTAGTCGTGTCTAGCTGGTGGAAAGCAGCTTGTGCAACTAGAATATTTTGAATATCTTACTAACAGTTTAAACTCATTGAAATCAGACCCAGTAACTACTAACTGCTCCATACCGCAGGGAAGCGTGATCGGATGTCCGCTCTTCCTGATATATATCAACGATCTGCCTAAAATCACAAAACCTCTCAGTGTACTATTTGTGAAATCGTGGCTATCAGACCATAACCTTGCAATTAATAATAAAAAAAACAGCTCAGACCGCTCAGGCGGTAACAAAAACCACCCACTGGCCTATCTGCGCTAAGCCAATCCATGGGAATTTAATAAGTTAGGGAGGCTTCGTTGCTCGGTGCCATAATTGACATTAACCTAAACTGGCCAAGCCATACGTGTAACATAAAAACGAAGTTATCGCGGTTTATTTACGCCCTCGGTATTTTAAAACCAAACACCTCGGAAAATTGAACCAACACGGCTTGTTATGCTTATGCCAATAATCCAGAAACGTTATACATCAGAGCTTGCGTCAAATCTGGTAGTTCTGATTATTTGCAGACGAAAAATCGATTATAACCCTAAAGGACTGGTTGCTGACAGTACCTTATCATCTCGATATCGTTGAATAGCTCGTTTTAAAATATAGCAGAGTTTCTAAAACCATTTCTTGATTCAGATATCCGTTTGCGTCATTTTAAGGTTTAAAGTGAGAATTTTTGTTGTGTTCAAATGGGTCCACCACTGCTTTAACAGGCAGTAGATACAGGGCGTATAAAAAAAGTAACAGTGGTATATATAATGGTTTCTAAAGGGAAAACTATAAAGAGTAAGTAGACATTGCTAGTTAATGTGTAATAGCCAAATTTCAGAAATATACATAAAAGGAAACAACATTCAACAATTCGTACAATTTTCATTGATTAACTTACTTAGATAATGTTATTAGTTGTGACAAAAGCATAGTATATATAAGCTTACAAACTTTTAGGCCCGCATAATGTAACGGGACCCTACATCGCGCGTAGTGTCAGGCGACACGCACTTGGCCGATTTTTTCCGTACAAAAAGGGGCTGCTCATTTTGCGCAACACTGCGGCATGCTTTCCGGTACAGTTTTAAGGTGTTAAATATAATTTTAATGTAGGTAAGCTTTGTTTTACCACACGTTTAATAACAAACTTTGACAGCTACACTTCAGGACCATAGATCACAGTGGCGCTAACTGGTGAACATAAAAACGATAGCCCTTAAGTTAATTATGACTAATGATCAATAGTCACTGTAGGAACCACTAAGGCCGGCTTTTATAAAGATCCGTTAGACCAAATGTCCACCATTTTTGACATAACAAACCGACATAAGGTCTAACGGATCTTTATAAAACCGAGCCTAAACCATTCGTCACTGTAGCTGCTGCCAACCAGATGCATAATGTATAATCATTCGTCATTTTCGTCAAATTAATGTGAACATCGCTTTTGATAACATAGGTACCTATATATATATATATATATGAAA
The DNA here is from genome assembly GCA_963556455.1 of Epiblema foenella. Classification (NCBI taxonomy): domain Eukaryota; kingdom Metazoa; phylum Arthropoda; class Insecta; order Lepidoptera; family Tortricidae; genus Epiblema; species Epiblema foenella. Next base: position 42,473,236 of record OY747095.1, read on the forward strand.
AAGTTAGATACAGATTTTTTTTAATTTCTCATACTCTGAAAAAGTTTGTTAATAAAAAACGAAATAGTTACTGTTATTGTTACTAAAAAGTGATTGAATAATTTTAAACAATTTTTCAATATAACCACCTAAACTTAGATAAAAATGATAATTTCAATAAACTATAAGCATTAGTTTATTCAAAATAAACTCTTCAGAAACGCTTTCACAAATAGTCCATACACAAATACTATTAACGTCAATCAACTGATTCAAAAAATGTTTTTGAATTATTGGCACGTTAGTTTCGCCGTATTTGAAATGAAAAGCAGTGACTCTAGTAAAACCGCTCATTTCATCTTCGAACTATTGACGCCAAATTGTCTCGTTTGAAACTGGTGGCTTTCAACTATTGGTTAACAATCTACTATAAGAGACCTATACTAAAAGGGAGTACTTATACTAAAAGGGATTAAAACAACGCTTTTTATACCTTCTGCCTGTAATTTTAACGGAAGCGAAAAACGACATAGTATGTAGCAAGCATAATAAGTATGACTAATTTTATTTGAGTCTTTTCTATCAATTATCGAGTGACTATACAAATTTATGGCGAATCAAAACACTCTTAAAATAAGAACAAAAATCTTTTCACACATATATTGCTGATAAAAACAGAACGGAAATTTTAATTTTGGGGCGGCGCCAAAGCATAAAGATAGCTTGCTCCTAACTTATAACGCCAATACATGTTTAGGGTTCCGTAGTAAACAAGGAAACCTTTTAATTTCGCCAAATCAGTCCGTGCGTTCGTCCTACCGCGGCTTAACTGGGTAACGATTAGTACTATAAAGATATTTTTCTTAATCCAAACAACTGAATTAAAAGCAGAGTTGCAAATAAACCTTTTGAAAAACTACTAACGAATTACCAACGGTCGTAGGTACATTTTAAAATGATGTTTATTGACAATGCAATATTATAGCCATAGCTCAGCATTTAATGAATTTGAATGTGAAGTGTAGATGGGATGTTTGATTGTAATAATGTTAAGGACCTTTTGTCCTCGCTAGAAATACGGGCGGCCAAACGTCCTTAGATTAAGTATTAGTCATAAAAGTGTTCATGTGGTGAGTAGTGAGATAATTGATCAGATTCAGATTCTGATCCCTATGCTGGGAGAGATACAAGCTCCTCTTGGAATCCTCCCTCCGAGGACCGGGAGGTATGGAACGAGCGGATGAGGGGCCTATTTGCACCGAGGAGGGGAGTGTTGAGACTAGTAAAAATACAACAATGTGCTTTCTGTGGGTATCACACTAAGAGTCAGCAAATAGTGCGTCATTTAAAGGGGATTCATACATGTCTAAATAGACGCGACGAGGACATTGTGTTTGCTAATTTGGGATATTTTCTTACCACAGAGCCTAAGCGACAGTGTCCAAATAGGCGAATTCCTCCTAGGGACATCCTTGATCAAGTCCGTCATGTAATGTCCCATTCTTACTTAGTATCACCTGTTTCGTTAAGGCTTATGTCTTGTAAACTCAGACGGAAAAAATATGATACGTGAATTGGAAAATACAGTTTAATTTGACTTCAATATACTACTCCGAATGTGTAAGGCCGGACCGGACGAAGCTCAACTTCATTTTATACTTTTTTAATTTATCTTTAGAACATGCATCAGTGTTTTGTTGTACTTTAAAGCACTAGCAGTTGCGGAAATGCAAAAAAGCTCTACTAAAATATTTCTAAGTTGCTTTTTTAGTCCAGTGATATTTTATACTTTCGATAATTCATTTCACAAACGGTGAATTTAATGAAAATAATTTAAATTTACTATACGTTTTTAGACATACAGAAACAAACATAACTCAAGGATCACATATCGGAAATCAATCCTTAATGTTTCCTCTCTGGTCGGAAAGGCGTTTCGAAAAATGCAATATTTTTAATTTCACGTCCTTAACAAACTCAAGTGAAGACAAAATCAAGATAGATTCCAATTATCCAGAACTTGCATCGTTGTTCTTGGACTAGCAATACCCGAAAACCTGCCCAGTCTAAAACTAAGGATAGGTTCGCACTAAGCGGCTAGCCGCATTGCGGCCAGCTGTGCGGTTGACCGCAATCAAAAATATGTATGAAACCGCATACATATTTTTGATAACAGCAGTGTGTAAAATTCAACTGGCATGATTTGATTACTTTGTTACAAAGGCCAGAATATGGTCTGCCACTTTTGAAGCTTATTGTACATACAAATAATAACGCCGATAAGTGGTAGACCACTTTCTTTGTTTACTGTATTTTGATATCGATTGTAGGTGAAGTTATTATAAGCTTATAAGTGACTAGCGACCGGCTTCGCACGGGTGCCATGCTGATGCATGTATTATACATATAAACCTTCCCCTTGAGTCACTCTATCTATTAAAAAAAACCGCATCAAAATCCGTTGCGTAGTTTTAAAGATTTAAGCATACATAGGGATATCCCTATATCCCTATGTCCCTACATAGGGACAGAGAAAGCGACTTTGTTTTATACTATGTAGTGAAGATGGATAAAAGTGTATAATCTTCTTTAAAACTGTCATCGCTAGCGAAATAAACGCTCGTTCTAATTTCAGGTTTTACCCTGCTATCTTTAATACACGACGAAGCCTGTTAACGCTCTCGCTGAGCATGATTCAATTAGTGCAAGAGTGCTCACCACACGCTCTTCGTCACTACACTGCACTGCCTAAGTGTACTTTATAACATGTTAACATTAATAATTGTATAAAATATGTAGGTACATTATGATTTCATGTCATATTATTAAATTACGTTTTCAGCGCTATTTTACTCTAAAATCTAGGATTCAATTTAAACCTTGTGCGGTGTGAAGAATCTTGTGATAGATAAACATCGTTGGAAGTAATTTTCTTGTCATGATTTCATAAAAGGGAGTACCTATCTATGTTATTTTTAGGGTTCCGTATCCGAAGGGTCCAAACGGAACCCTATCGTTATCACTCTCGCGTCCGTCCGTTCGTCCGTCGTCTGTCAAATTTCACAATATAAGAATTTTATTGACCCAAAGCCATACATATTCTCAAAACATATTTTAACCAACGAGTTGGGGGGTATCATTGTTTAAAGCTCATTGAGGAAATAAATACAATATTTTTTGTTTTTAGAAAATATTGGAAAACAAAGTAAAGAGAAGCCGCCAAAGTCAGCTTCTAAGTTTTTTTTATAACTTCACATTATCCCATTATCTTGAAATTTGGTGATAACGTTTATTATATGGACTTGGCCGATTTTTTTGCGTGAGTTGTGATTTAGCGCGTGCTACGTTACAAGTAACAACATTGGAGGATTAGATTGTTCCATTTCCTGTCGCAATGTTTTTAAATGACAAAGGTAATAACGATCTTATCGTCCGATCAGTAGGACAAAGCAGTCGGACCAAGGGCAGTATTAGTAAATAGCGTATACTCGTGTATTCTTAATTTCGGGCGGCTTATAATCCCCACTTCTAGTTGCTTAATTTTATTTTTTTACTTACCTGAAACCGCATGAACCCACCGCCACCCCAATGCTGACCGCTTTTCCTGTGTTCCTTGTCGTGCCTATTAATATTAGATTTTCGGGACTGCGACACAGCATGCGTTAGCTCCCGTCAGTTCAGTGATCACTTTGCCTGTTTCGGTGATATTTGTGTTTTAATTTCCTTGTCGTGTGTATTTCACGAATGTATTCTTGAATTTGTTAATGCATACTGAACAAAGATACGAATAAATGTGCATTACGACTACATATATCTAAATTTTCATTGATCACCTATGAATGTATAGACTATGTACACTAACAAAATCTTCTCAGCGCTTTCTTTTGCAAGATATTTGTACAATATTCACAGCAGAAGCCTATGCAGTCTATCGGCTTCTTATGCGAATTGAAACTGTAAATAATTTAATAATTATAAAATATTCTTTGAGTACGATTAAAGTTATAAGCTATATAAAAATTCGCTTTTAAAACTAATTTATTCTGTACATAATTAAGGAAGTATTATTCAAATACCGTCTTAAAGGAAAAGTCATTTCATTTATGTGGGTGCCTTCTCATAGTGGGACCACTGGAAATGAAATGGCTGATAAAGCTGCTTGTGCAGGTGTAAATGCACTCGATATTTCCGATGCTATGTATGTACCTATGACTGATTATTTAAGCAATATAAGATTAGCTACAAAAACATTGTGGGGGCAAATGTGGAAAAAGGACCGATAAATGAAAGGACGATGGTATGGAAGCACACAAGATCTGTGAAATTGTGGAATGAATTGCCTCCCTCCTTTAGGCAGTCGCAGTCTGTTGCGTCGCTCAAGGGGAAGTTGAAGAAACTGTGGCTTTGTGATTCTGGCTAATTTCATAAAATATTTACCTTTTATTTTGCTCAGGCTATAATTTCCTTCTCAATATCGTTTATTTGTGTATTTATACTTGTCCTTAATAAATTATATATGTATGTTTTATATCTCTTGTCTTTTTTATACCTTGTTGTACAGGTTGCTGAATTTGTCTACCTCCGTTCATTTCTCTCATTTGCTCAAAGGTTAACTGGAAGAAATCCCTTAAAGGGATAAGTTCGCCTTTGTACATACCATTTCTTTTTGTACTTGTAATTTTTGTTATTGTGTACAATAAAGAGTTTACTACTACAAGATTTACCAGTAAGATCGTGGTATGATAGCCTCCAACGAGCCAGTCGTCATTTTATCACCACAATAAACCGACTGCGTTATGGGCATAATAACGCTCCGACACACTAAGCAAGACAGAAAATAATTAAGCGTAATCTCTGTACATATTGTGGAGCTGAAGAAGGAACCGTGGATCACATTATATTCAGCTGTCAAAGGTAGCTCATCGACAGGTTGCTACTCGCGAGTGAACTAAGTAAAGTGTGTCAAAATAATTATAGTGATTTATCTTTCCGCCTAATCAATTACTAAAAAACATCGAAACTTATAAACTTATTCAAATACATTAAAACACTGCAAACAATATAAAAGGGCACTTGAAAATCTGTGATGTGATTATACCAAATGAAGACGTGGCTTAAGGGTCTCTGTAACCAGGCCATAAAAATTACAAAAATTACATAGGTTGCAGGGCTTTTCTAATTTATACTGTAAGGGTTTTATGGACGAGGTGGAAAGATCTCTCGTTTTCAGGTTTAGTTGTAGAAAACATAAGATTGAATGTGTTTTGTGAAAGTTTATGTAATAATAATAATAATAATAACTTCGAAGTGCCGTACTATAAGTATACACCTGCGCCAGTTTTCGAAAATGGTCGTGCCACGCTCTATTGGGATCGATCTGTCATCACGGACAGGACTATTATAGCCAATAAACCTGATATCGTGCTGACAGATCGATTGAAGCGCCAGGCAGTGCTCGTTGACATCACCATCCCCCATGACGAGAACCTCGTGAAGGCCGAGAAGGACAAAGCCAGCAAGTACCTAGACTTGGCACACGAAGTGACCGCCATGTGGGATGTTGATTCAACGATCATTGTCCCGATAGTCGTCTCTGCGAACGGTCTAATAGCGAAGAGTTTCGACCAACACCTCAAGAGACTCTCGCTAGGTGGCTGGGTCAAGGGTCAGATACAAAAGGCGGTACTCCTGGACACGGCGCGGATAGTCAGGAGGTTCCTCTCTCTGTCGCCCTAACCACCGGTAGCTTAAGCCCCGCCTCGCTGCCGGCGGCACACTAGGTTAGGTTTTTATAATGATTTTATGTTTTGTAAGTGTATTTTTATATTTTACTTATTATAAAAAAATTGTAAAAACCTAGCCTAAGACGAAAAGTAAATAAAGATAATAATAATAATAATCGTTTATTGCAACCATGTACTTAGATACAATCTAATGGTTGTGTATGTGCCATGTAAGTTTATTTCACATTTAAAACTACCAATTAACTGACTAATTTACTTCTCCTTTGCGTTTTTGGCTATTTTAGAATGAAACCGGCATTCTAAAATAGCGATCTGGTTCACTCTGAACTTACTTTTCAGTGACATATATGTTTAGTAGAAGTCTCCGTAGTAAGCCCGTAATAGGCGCGATGTAGTGTACCAATACCAACAGGACAAGATACCGTCTCTGTAGACGCGGGTGTAGTACTTGGCAATGGTCCTACAGCCAAGCAAGAATAACGAATGTTAGGTACTGTAGCAACATACCTATGACGTACAACAGTCATATATTATTTGTCGTTCTTTCTGGAGCTGGAAACTTAAGAGAGGGTGCGATAGGGAATAGCGATTTCCCGCATAAGGAGGTAATCCCGTGTATTCGAGCTGTGTAAGCATGTAGGTAACACGATTTAGACGGCCAAGTGAGTGTCGGACTTTGCATATTTAGGGTACCGTACGGTCAAAATTAAGTTGGTTGTAATTGGAAAAATCAGGGATTTCCAAAACCAAATCTGATTATCAATATGTGGGTATTTTTTAGTAAAATATATATCGCCATATTTCAAGTTCATAAGTCAATGAGTCAAATTAATTAGGTCCTCCGACTGTGAACGAAATAGATTTCCTTAAGTTCTTTATTTGGAATAAACTTATTTTCATCTTTTTAGTTTTATGATTCCGAAAAAGTTTTTAATATTCTGGTATTGTATGTAGTGGTCTTCCGACAGCGAATGGAGTAGATTTCCTTAAGTTCTTTATTTGGAATATACTTATTTTTATCTTTTTAGTTAACTTTCGTCCAGTGCATTCGGGTTATTATATTTAAATTTCACGAATTTTTTATTTTCATTTTAAAGTATCTTATGCCGTAAAACATGTTTTAAATACATGCATTATATATATATAAAACACAAAACACACAAAATGGAGTACATGGCCCGCCAATTCCGAAATATTGTTTTTATTGCAACGTCACACATCCTATGTTACTCGGGTTGACGTAAAAATTCCAACGATACCTCACACATCTAAATCGGTTAAGGCGTTGAGAGGTTCTGGGGGCACAAACCTCACGTACATACATACATATGGACCCTGAAAACATTACACTCCTTTTTTCGGGCAGTCGTGCAATAAAAATGGTTAATTTGGGGGGCTCCCATTCCTTTGTTTTACAATATTTCTTAAACGAAAAATACAGTATTTATTTACTACAGCTCCAAAGAACGATACCCCTCTCGATGAGGTAAGTTTTTTTTTCACATTCCTCTTTAGCTGTATGGGAATGGGGGCGTCCGTAATAAACTTTGATTTTTTTATTGTCAATTTGTATGGCTTTTGACTTATCAACAGGTGCTTATATTCTGAAAATTTAAAGACTGTAGCTTCAACAGTTTGAATATAAAGCCTGTGTGAGACGACGGACAGACAGACAGGCAGACGCGTGAGGGACAGCAATATGGCTCCATTTGGGCCATTCGGGTACGTCCAATAATATGTCAAAATTAGTTATCGTCATTTACCTACTAACACCACATAAATCAATATAATTAGACGGGATCTTACAAGAAATCATAAAAATATACATATTTAAAGTGTATCTTAAATTAAGAAATAACATTTTAAACATGTTCCAAATTTATATAGCCCGTGTTTCATTTACGTATGAAAGTATCGTGACTCAATCTCAAGTACAACAGTCAGAACAATATCTCCGATTTCAGAATATCGGCGAATAAAGTGAATTTATTATTGAATCCAATATGCCCAATGTGAATGAAAGCATGTTGATTTAATATCTCAATTCATTTGCAACAGCTTAGAGAAAAGCTAAAAAGTATTACCTTCGCGATAAAATTACGTTAAAACCTATTTGTATGGTTTAAAGTATATTAGTCACATCTACTCGAGTACTATTCAAGGTAATTTAGACCATAGTCAAGTGATTGAGACATATAAATCGAGACACATTCGAGTGTAGGAAGGAGGAAAAATAAGAACAGGGAAGTTAGTTTTAAGCGAGTATCGGAAAACACGCTAAATGTAAAGTGAAAAACTGAACATCATTCTGTTCCAGTGCTGCATAGTTGCTTTGCTTGTAATTAATTTCAATCCTTATTTGTATCTATTATTAACTTATAATAATGGCTTAATGACCTAACAAGCAGTCTGAACCTAGAAATAAATTTATAAAGAGTGGTAATCCGGCAATTCTGGCATAATGGCACAATCTCTCATCGAGAGTCTACCTACAACTCAAACCTGACTTACTACAGTTACTGGCTACAGACACTTTCATTTTTTAAATTTAATTAATTCAAGTTGATTCACTGTATTAGATTATCCAACTGCGAACAATAAAACTTAGCACACATCAATTAATTTAATGTTCTTACATCCAGGCGTTGCTAACAAAGTCGTGTTTCAAGTGTTCAGAGCGAATCTCAGAATACAGGCTGCTCAGGCAGTGTAATCCGCTTTTAACTCCACTTAGAGCCTATTACTGCAGTCGAGTCTGACGTTGCATGACCAGTAACCGCCAGTAGTATTAACTTCATTCCGTAAATCGGCCTGTTTTGTTCACGCTATACTTCGTTTTTATTTTCAAATTAGAAAAATCGTGCGATTGTCGTCATGCGATTTCAAAGAAAACAATCTTGAATCGGGGAAATATGTGGCGTGATATCTTTGAGACGTGATAAGCTACTGAAATAAGTGTAAATAAAACCAGAGGATAAATTCTCTGATGTCTTAGGGAAACGATGAATTCAAATGGCGCTTCTATACTTCTTTTCTTTTCCGTGGACGTCTACGTCACGATTTTTCCGTTACCGTTCACGATAATATCGTAGACGTCGATGCATGACGCTTTTATAGTTTTACAATATTACCGTGATGGCAAGTTTTTTAACACGCTTTTATTAGCTTGACCTGTATGTATGTATGTATCTATGTAACGGAATCTTTCTAGTTAATTTTCACCATTTTACAAAAGTCTGAATAACTTGAAAATATGCACAGGGGTTAAGGGCCGATGACAATACAATAATACGAGCGCTAGGCTAGGCGAGGGGTTATAATTAGACATTTCTCGATTTTTCGTTTTGCTTTGAGTTTTAGTATAAAAACTGTCCAAGTGCGTGTCGGATCACGCACAATGAAAGGTTCCGTACCAACACCTCTAGTCCACATATAAACTACTATCCAATACATTGATGAGAATATAAAAAGGTCGTATCTTCATAGAGAACTCACGGCTCTTACGACCTTTTGTTTGGCCAAGACAGTTTTTTTTCAGCGAAAACTCAAAATCTTGTATTTTGTTCAAACCAAAAATAGCTGAAAGTATTTATTAATGCACACCATCTCAATTTTTTTCAGAATTATGAACTTCATAAATCGGAAACTAAAGGGGAGGAAACACTTTTTATGACTTTCACAGCTAATATAAGCTGATTGACTTAATGGAAAAGTTGTTTAGTAATACCTCCATATCCATCGATACCCCACACGACTATGTATATAATTATGTGCCCCCCCCCCCCCCCCTAAACGGTTTTTTTGTAATTTCATATCACTTTTATGTTCCTTCCTACCAAATTTCATAATTTTATAGGAAAGTGTATTGCTTATAGTCTTCGAGTAAATCGGCTGTGACATACGGAAGGACGTACGGACGGACGAACGGACGGACGGACAGACAGACATGACGAAACTACAAGGGTTCCGTTTCTGCCATTTTGGCCAAGGAATTCTAAAAATCGGGCGAGTTTGCCCGCCAGAGTCAATTTTAAAGTTAACGCGGTACAGTAAAAGTGGAAAAAAGAAATCTCTGTGTATATAGTATACATTAAGGGTGTTAGTGCACAGCTTAATGGATACGCTTATGTAGCTCTAAATCGTGCGGAAGGTCACTAAATGGTATTATAGTAGATGAACTTGATTGCTCGAAATTAGCAGAGAAAGCTCCATGTAATATAGATGCGTTAGATGAAATGGAAAGATTACGTAGACATAAATGAAATTTTAGATTTATTATTGAATATAAAATATATCAACAATCGAAGCAATTGGCTACCTACAAGTTTTTTTATTATTGTCGTCTTGAGACTAAAAATACAGAAAATAGATTTATAGTTAAAAAAAGTGTAAAAAACACGCTTTAATAGCAATCGAACTAAAAAGTAGAAAATACCTAATATTGAAGTATAGGAGAGTTTGCATACTACAATAGGAAATCCAGCTAGCTTCGACTAGCTTCTAAGTTCTAACAAGCCTATTTATTATACACTGCCATTCTTGCACAAATCTGTCAACTTGATTTTCGTTTGGTTGGAACTCGCCTGGTGATGAGAAATATTAACCCCCAATTAATACAGATTTAAGAGTAATACAAACAAGTTATAAATGCTGTTATTATTTATTGATAAATGATACACTTCTAGATGAATTAAGTGAGATCGCAGTATCTTCCAATACACGAGTCATATCCAACAATTGACAACAACTCATTGACAATTCTGGTTCTCGGTCAGGGTTAGGAAAGCCGTGCATGGATGCGCCTGCAATATGCAATATAACTTATCAATTATGAGTTGTAAATAGAGCACATTAGCTTTTACCCACGGTTTTGCAAACACGTCTTTTTTGTCAAGGCGTTAAATAATTTTCAGATGTATTTTAGTAGGTATTCTTCCATTTTATGACTTATATGATGATGACTGTATGATTATTCATATGGTGGAATCGTCAAATCAGTGCATAGTTGGGTTGTTTGATAAAATAACCTAAGTGATTGCAACCAAAGACCACAAATTTTCCTCGGAACAGTCGGGACCCTCATTTTCACGAGTAACACTAAAAGAAATGTGTGAAAAACTGAGTAATGAAAAGCGATAAGAGTAACAAGACAAATTCGATCAATACAAAAATAAGCTAATGACAGCAAAAACAAACAGAATTATCAGAAATCTAACGGAATGAGTAATAATAAACTGACAATTACGCCAATTCAATAGAAGTTCGTTTTTACGGCGATAAGTAATGGCAAACTTGTAAGGAATGTGCCATTACTGTTAAAATTCCAATCTTAAATAATCTATTTCACTTGAAAAAAAACCGACTTCAATTTAATACTTCGCCAAGTCACTCCGAGAGCAGAAAACACCGAAAAGGCATCTTTTGGAGTCGGTTTTTATTTTATTTCAGTCACACTTTTTAGTTAGTCGTTACCGGAGTGCATTTCATGATAATTCCAATAAGCTAAAACACGGTTAATCTACACCGTTTTATTACGGAGTTCCATTGTTCACCTTCCGGCTTCAATTACCAGATCAGGTTGATAGTAACATTACATCAGGACCATTTAAATTGGCTTCGTCATAGTCGCTTCAGTATCTTAATCGAAATATCTTAGCGCTAACCAACTACGAGTTTTGAATGACCATCCGTGGTCTCTTCATCAATTACTGTATACCAAATGCTACTTTCTGAATGCAAATGCTCGATGTGTTATCGAAAACACTAAAATCGCTTTACGTTTCCCTTGAATTTTTGAGAAGTTCCCTCAATTCCTCATGGTTCCCATCATCATAAGTGAACTTTGACAACAATGGAAACCTGGAAGCATATGCTTTCAAATAAATAAACAATTTAGTAAATCTGTTCATAAATGACTAAATGCAAATGAGTACGTCTGGTAGGAAAAAAATGTACTAAACTAACGTTAACCTAAAAATTCTGGGGGACGAAGGTGTTTGGAAGAATTAGCAATATAAAAACAGTATAAGTTATAAATCGTATTTTATTTATTCAATGAAAAAAAAAACGAACTTTCCTTGGTAATAAAAAAAACATTGTTTCACCAATTGTACTAAAATGCAAAAAAGTTCGTCTTTAGTGTTACCGACGCAGATTAGAACGTCTACCACTTGGTGGCGTCTCCTTTTGCATCTAAAACGGCTTTAATTCTGAGCGGCATTGTATCTACCAGCTGTCGACACTCTTCCGGGGTTGTTTCATTCCAAACACAGGTAAGTTTCTCTTTAAGATCAGCTTTTGATCTGGACGGGTCCTTTCGCAACTTCTTCTTCATTTTCCACCACAACGTTTCTATGGGAGACAAGTCCGGGCTGCTGGATGGCCACGACATGGTAGGTATTTTTTTCTTTTTCAGCCACGCCATCGTTGCTTTAGCGGTATGGCATGAGGCACCATCTTGTTGAAAAGTATACGCATTTTTATACTTTAACTTACGTATAGACGGCAGCAAACTCTCTTGTAAGATGCTTTTGTATTTTTCGGCATTGACGGTTCCATCTATAAATTGCAGACAGCCGACACCCTGTGCCGACATGCAGCCCCAAATCATTAAGGAAGCTGGAAACTTTACCTTACGCTTAAGACAATCTTTTTGAAATGCCTCTCCTTTTTCGCGAATGACTTTACTTCGTTCATCGCCTACTGTGACTTCAAATTTAGATTCGTCACTCCATATAATTTTACGCCACTGATCGACGGTCCAATTTCTGTACTTTTTGGCGAATTTCAACCTGTTAGTTTTCTGCCGTTGTGTAAGTAACGGTTTCTCTTTAGCAGTGTAAAAACCGTAGCCCATCCTCTTCATCACTCTCTTGCAAGTATCCACTGAAATGTTTTTTTTAATTGCGTCACGCCATAGTACCGTAAGTTCTCCAGCTCTTGCACGACGATTTTTCTTGATGATCTTCCTCAGAATCCTGTTTTCTGCTTTAGTAGTAATTCGTGGGCGGCCGGATTTCTTTAAACAAGAAATTTTGTCGTGTTTTCGATGATGCTCGATGATAGTTTGGATTGTAGACCTTGGCATAGAAAGGTCCTTGGCAATTTGGTACGTAGATTTGCCTTTATTGTTACTGGAGATTATAATTTTCCGCACTTCTTCAGTCACTGGCTTACCTCGTGCCATCTCGATAGAAAAACGATTTGGAGTAATAAAAAATTAGGCTGAATTTGCCCTTTTATATAGTGGTTTGTCATTTTACATGACAGAGAATATTCCGTATTCAATTTGAAAATAATATTTTATATTACGAACCCTGGTAAACAGGTTTTATTTTAAATAGACGACCTATTTTGCCTTAAATATGAAGCAGACGTAATTATTTGCGTGTGAGATGTAATATTTATAATTAAATTATTTTAAAATAAATAACGAGATGTACACTTTGTACAACTCAAAACTAAGCTAGCTTTAGTGACATTGCGTCTAGTGTATTCCATTAATCATCAAAGTCGATTCGGGTAGAAATACTAGTTTTTGAAAAAAAATACGCATGCAGAATTGCGACTAGACGAGCTATTTTGCATTGGGGCTCGTAATCGAGTAACAAACATACAAAAAAACCGGTCAAGTGAGAGTTTGACTAGCGCACCGAGGGTTCCGAACACAGAGCGTGTCCCGAGACCCCAATAATTCAGGAATATATATATATATTTATATTATTAATTTGAGCGCCTGAATAACGTATAGTAATTCTTTAGCACATGAACCGAGTTTACAAAACAAAAATACATGCAAAGGTGATTAAATTACAAACTTATATTTAGTAATTCGACCTATTCTGTAAAGGGGGTTATATACTAGAGCTAATTTGGAATGATTATGAAAATGGAAATTTTGAAAAAATATATATAATTACAGGTTTAAAAAGCCTTTTTGTGTTAGCCAATGAACTATTTTACGGCTACCAATTATTTTGAACTAATAAACATGTCAAGGATTACCAACATTTTAGTAATAATAGGGTTTAAAGTCACAACTCCACAAGTCATTGTTGTGACTTTAAACAAAGCACTCTAAGAACTCCATACATTTTACTTGACGCCGGTTCTTAACAACTACGGTAGGCAGATAACAAAGCGCAATCTATTTAATCTCTTATTTTAAACATTAAAATTATTACGGGTCGATGGGTCTGAAAGTTTTGGCTTATTATTATATAGCAAGTGCTTTAGAGGTTGTGACTCAGTATATTAAGGAACTCTCTATTGTTTTTCATGCGGTTATGCATGTAATTGCTAGACGATTTCTAGAGCGTTAGGGGCTGAAATACTTTGATTTTGATTGACATAAGTCGTTTTGGTTAGGAGATTCTTTAACTCTTGTGATACCAGAGTATGATAGAAGCGAAATCACTGAATTTGCAACTACAATAGTAAAAATTTAAATTAAATAATTCTCAAACCTTCTTTATCTTAGCCACTATCAGACTCAAGGTAGAAATTATGTTCATTAGCTTCAACTTCGCTAAATGTCATCGGTATAAATGACACGTCAGTGCCAAATGCATGACGTTGGCAAATATCGTGTTGTTGACAACTGTCTATAAAGTCGCCTCACCATACGTCCTTATTATATCTTGACCCTGAGATTCGTGACAAAATATGTCGGAATATTCGGAGTCAGCCTTATACTGGATCTTCAGAGATGAATTCTTCGTATGTCAGCAGCCATCGTAAATATCTACATGACTCTGGCCTGGTTCATACCTTCAACTCCCACCCCCGAAATCATCAATTTGAGGGATGATTCAAGAGATTAAAAGTATTCTACATGTTAATCCAGGCTAAAAACTCTATGTATACAAAGTTTCATCATAATCCGTTCAGCCGTTTTCTCGTAATTGAGTAACAAACATCCAAAGATCCATACATCCTTACTTGGTATGTATCATATCAAGTAGGATATTTTGTATGATTTCATTAAAAATGTATTGTTTTCAAAATTTTCCCTGTACTTGTAGTATATAAAGACCGCTTTAGCCTAGTTGGTAGTGACCCTGCCTTCGAAGCTGGAGATCCCGGGTTCGAATCCCGGTCAGGGCATGTATTATTTGTGTGATGAACACGAATATTTGTTCCTTAGTCTTGGATGTTTTCTATGTATTTAAGTATCTATTTATCTATATAAGTATGTATATCGTCACTTGGTACCCATAATACAAGCTTTGCTTAGTTTGGGACTAGGTTGATTTGTGTAAGATTGTCCAAAAAATATTTATTTATTATTATTTTATTAAATAAATATATTACTTGCCAAATTTCATAGTTCTAAGTCAACGGGAAGTACCTTATAAATTTTGATTCTCTTGAGAGTGTCGAAATATAAGTTTTTTGCGGCATAAACGCCCGTATCTTTATTTTACGTTAACTTAGAACTTTGGTTTTTTCAAGGGACTGTAGACCTGAGAATAAGGTTTTAATTTCAACTCGATACCTCTACGCGTTCCCGAGATAAATGGTCGTGACAGACAGACAAACAGACAGACGGACAACAAAGTGATCTTATAAGGGTTCCGTTTTTTGCCTTTTGAGGTACGGAATCCTAAAAAGAAAAAAAAACATACAGGCGAATTGAGAACCTCCTCCTTTTTTTGAAGTCCGTTAAAAAAACGGGGTATAATGCTACTTCATATTACTTTGACGTGAGCTTACTGATGGCCCACATATACAGGCAAACACAGGTAATACTAATATTACCATAAAGTAAGGATAACACTGGAGCCGGCAATACACACATACACAGATGTGCGAAAGAGATGTAAGCGTAGATAAAAACATACGTGGAAACGATATACAATGTGTCATTTCCTGTCCTCTATCGCGAATCATTTGTCGCCGGCCTGTGTCACAAATACATCATCAATGTATTTAAGACTATGCCTTAATTTAAATTTGGCGCCAATGTATACACATCACTATACCCCGTTATCTTGTCGCACAGAAATTGTATTTCAGTAGAGCGTGAATGTTTTTTTTATCGACCTTCTTGATATCGATGTTTATATAACGCAATTGAATTTTCGCCTTTTAAGCCTATGCTCAATTTTATGAAAACTATTTGTATTACCATTACCAGCAGCTTTTAAAAAACAATTGTTTATTGAAATTGTGCAGGATTTACAGTTGCCGCCTAATGTGAAACTTGTCATCACGAAAGTCCCTATATAACCCGTAGTTACACTGACGATGTACAGTTGTGTAAAGTTTATTGTAAATATTGTGGAAAAACTATGACGTTTATTATTATATATATTTTTATACAAAAATAATAAGTAGCACCTAGTGATACCTCTTAAAATTATCAGTGGCATACAGTATCGATAGTCGATAAAAAAACATTCACGCTCAACTGAAAAACAATTTCTGTGCGACAAGATAACGGGGTCTACACATCACGACTAATTATGGGATGTCGAAATTTTGCTACATCGATATCAATCTTCTGATACATTTCGATAGGAATATTGACACCAAATAAAAAACCAATAAGTTCGAATTTTCTCGAAAAATGATCAAATTGTTAATCAAATGGCGAAAAAAGCAACTCAAAAGAATAAATTATTACATAATTATGTTTTCCAAGTTTTAAGAGGGTGCATAATATTGTTCCCTTTTCGGCAAAACGCACCTTTGTACTGGAACGATCGTTGTAGACGCCGGTACTTGCGCTATGCGTGGAATCGACGGGTGTAGAAATGATGATTAACTTTCTTTAAAAATAATGGTTTAATAACCCAGTATAAATGTATAAAATAAAATAAAATGACACGACTTGTTATGGTGAACGGTGGATGGGCCCGGTCGGTAAAGCGGAGCGCTCGCGTCGCTGCGGCAGGTTTGCTGTACGCGTAAGTGTGCGAGTGGCGTAGACGAAGCGCACACATATGCTAGGCGTTAACAAACGTCATTTAATATGGCGCTGGAGTAGTCAAATTTTGAATTAACATCCCTATTTAGTCAGCCTATCATACCTCCGTCCTCTTTGGTGATACGCTAATCCTCCTTCTATCTAATCCTCTTTCAACGGCTGGCAGGCAATACTAATATTAATGAAGTAAGGATAAAACTGGATCCGGTAATACACACATACACAAATGTGCGAAAGAGATGTAAGCATACAAACAATAGCATACGTGGGAATGAGATACAATGTCTCATATCCTATTATTTGTCACCGAAACGTCATCAATGATCAACGAAACCGTATTAGCCTTAAATCACTTTATTGGTATTATCAATACTTTTGTCATAAGTTGAAATCAAATCATTTAAAAACGTATAAGGTCTCTTTACAAAAACAAAGATCAGTTTCAGCTTCTGCGTGTATTATTACATTTCAAGAATCGACAATCAGTATTAGTGGCTTCCACCATCATTGGTTCCAGAAATTCAAAAAACTTCGGGACGTAACGCCGCGATATTAAAAAAAAATATGTATGTTTTATATTGTAGCATTTTAATTCTGTGGTGTTATGATACTGTTATTTTATATACATTGTATATTGTTTTGAAAAATGAGACCTCGCCGAGTTTCTTACACCGGTTCTTCTCGAAGCAGAGGTTTATTTTATGAATCGGTGGTAGTTTTTTGACATTCATAAGTGCATATAATATATCTAAATTGAAGAATAAATGATTTCATTTAATTTCAACTATATCAGATAATACGACGACCACCTTTCAACAACCCGGATACAATGCAATTGATAAATGCAATGCATGCATTATTGGGCACTTCCTGGAAGGATTAAAAGATTAAAAAATTACGATAATTTTAATTTTAATATTTTTTATTCTCTCCGTAGGAAATGCACACTGGAACTAACATACGACACTAAAGTAGAGCTATTAATTGCCCTGTATATTTTATTAATTTTTTCTGTAAGAAAAAATACTTTTGCAATAATCCTTATTTATATTTATGAATAAGAAAAACAATCTTGTATTTTAATAAATTGTATTGTATTGTATGAAATAGTTTATTCATAAATTTTTACAAAGAATTAAACACAACACTTAACCCACTTAACCCATGACCTACTCTAATCTAATAACCAACCCCGAGTCCCAAAACTCCCGGTGCCCAAAACGCTTGCCAGCGTTGCCACGTTGGTTGTACTGAATTGTTATCCCTTCAAATCCCAAAGCGCCCAGATATAATCTATCAAGTGATAAATAGCATGTCATCTATCCATACAGATCCATGGTTTAAGAAAATAGGTCAAGTAGGATAATAAAATCTCAGTAAATAGGTACATAGTGGAAATGTTGATTGGATCTTAAGAGAACGAAGGAAATTAATAAGTGGTAATTCATTTATTTAGATTCCCTTAATATCGCTGTGATCGCTGTGGCAGGTAGCGGCCAAATGCGAGCTGTTTATTTCCCATCATCAGAATACATAAGAGATTTTGGAAAATCAACCTTATTACGTAGGTCGCTGGTCTGTCTTTGCAAATTTGTAAATAAGATTTTGAGAGACTGCTCAAATGTTGATATACTACACGGAAATTGATTGTTAGTACACCATTTCAACGGGCAGCGAGCTCTCTCTGAATCCGGAACTGAGATATATGTCGGCTAACCTGCACCAATTTTGCTCTTCTGCATTTCTCCCTGCTAAAATTCTGAAACTAGCAGAAGGTATGTAATGAAAAAATGACTTTCGCGCGTGAATAACTAGGTAAATAATAAGGAAAACGATTAACTATTGAATTTCTTCTGCTTCTACCTAGCGTTATCCCGGCTCTTGCCTACGACTAGCCTCCTTACTGTCTTCTTTAGAGCTTGCTCACTCTGTGTTAGGTGTCAGATAATATGATGGCTCGGTACTCTCCATATAGTGATGTTGAAAAGTTTACTACGTATTTTATTTTTCTCCATAATCTTATGTATGCGGAATGCACAGTAACAAGATGTTATATACTGGCTTTTACACTGTGACGAGTGGTTATTAATTAAGATAAAAACCTGTATATTAAGATAAAGATGTGATCCCACCAAAAACATTTTCATGTAAAATGTTGCCAAGATGAGACCATATGGCTTGCAATGTCAAAAAGTTATCAGGTATTATGCAGAGCCATGCTTCTTACTCGACATGCCCTAACTCTATATATAAGCCCTAACTTAACAAACTCTACAACTTAGTCAAAATAAAATATATGGCTTGACAGTTTCGTTACTACAAAAAACTATTGTATGACAGAAAAGTGAATAAAATGTTCACCTTACCTTGTAAGTATTATAATTTATTTTTAATTATTTAGAACACACACAGTCACATAAAAATATCCAAATTGATAGTACATGAAATTTACCTACACAAAAATATACAAAAGACCTGGAGGTTAATTATTTTACGTAGTGTTAACTACAGTATTTTATTGTTTAACTAACGAACATGTTAAAGTTCTAAAGCAAAGTAAAAACTCTTAGTAGGAACAATCTAATCTCAGTCGACAATTTTAATATCTTACTTCAACTTTAAATGCTGAACTAAAACATTGTAGACTAGATATAGAATTATGAAAGGGATCAATATTGTATAGATGCTTAGTAAAATAACTCGTCTGAAAAAATTCTTTCGTTCGTTTTTAACCAACAAACAGTAAATTAAAAATTACCTACATATATATAGAGGTAAATGCATTGGGTGAATGCTCCGTTCAAAATGCGGGAATTATTTATTTTAATGCTACTGTTTTGTCAGCTTTCAAATCCATTAAGCCTTTGGGAAAAACATAAAGACTCTCTGAGGACATTAAACGGCAAGTGGAAAAGGAATTACAAGACAGTACGCAGGTGCTCATAGATAAGGTTTATAACAGGTGCTTAATGTCGATTGTGGAGCTACTAGTGTATCTCAAGCAGGGCTACATTTAGATCAATACCGTTTGCCTCAACCAAAAAGATGCGCAGCAACTCTAAATAAACTTGAATATCTACGGGAATAACGACACTTGTGCCCACTAAGAGGAAGTGTCGAATGAGGAGATACTGTCCGATGAACAAATGGCGGCCTATTAGGAAATTCTTGGCAACGTTCAAAAAGGCATTGGCAAAATTTTCTTTTTAGATGCTCCTGATGGCACAGGGCTAACATTTCCTTATCAATTTATTGTTGGCAAAGGTAAAAGGTAATCGCTTTGGCTGTCGTGTCGTCAGGAGTCTCAACAACGATATTGGAAGGAAGGAAAAAAGGCTCACGCTGCTTTCAAACTGCCGCTTAATCTCAGTCGTATTTATATCGTAACTCCAGTTTGCAATATCTCGAAGAAAAGTAAGGTGGCACAAGTGTTGTGCGATTGCAAACTTTTGGGATGAAAACACAATGACGCCTAAAGGGGGTTTGAAGCCGTGAATAGAACTCTGAAAGGGAACGACGACGTGATGGGTGGAGTCACCGTGTTGTTTGTTAGCTGGAGACTATCGTCAGACTCTCCCTGTTATACTTATCCAGGGGAACATCCACTGCCGAAGTAAAAACTTGCCTGAAGGCATCAATGCTAATAAAAAAAACTTCACCTCACAAAAAACATGAGAGTGGTGGAGAATTTTCAGATCTCATTAAAATAGGAAATGAAGATTTCCGGAAATTTCCAGTTGAGTCCGAATTTACCCAGATGTCTACACCCTACAAATTAAGTAAGTACACGGAGTGGTTGTGTGAACGCGATATTTTGACGCCTGATCGTTCGATCCGGCTTCCAGTATTGATAACACTTTGTTGAAGGCATTTGAAGGTGCCGAACATCAGCACAAGTTTGTGGATTCTGTAGTAAACACGGATGATGCAGTAATTACCCAATTGAGTTTTCCAATTCACTCAAGCCTCCTGGCTTACCAACTTACGCTCTCATCCTCAAAGTGGGTGCACCAGTAATGCTATTGCGAAATCTCAGTCCACCTAAGCTGTGCAACGGGGCCAGGTTGTGAGAAAGAGTCTTATATAAAAACGTGGTAGAGGCCATTGTAATTACTGGTTGTGCCCGCGGTGAAGCTGTCTATATACCACGGATACCACTAACCTTCGGAGTACCCATTCGAGTTTAAAAAGCTGCAGTTCTCCCATAAGGTCTGTTTCGCAATGACGATCCATATGAGGCAAGGTCAACCACTGAAAATGGCAGAAATAAATCTTACAGGGAACTGCTATTCCCACGGTCCGTTTTTTGTGACTTACTCAAGAGTAAGGGCCTGGCTACATTACTACGGCGCGGCGTCCTGAACGTGAAATGTAGATACACGGTGCCGTGCCGCGTTGAGCGGATTCAAGGTACGGTGCCGCGTCGTCCCACGACGCCGTGTTGTCCTAGGGTGCAGAGTCGTCAAAATTGTTAAGATCAGTCGTCAACCAGACATCATAAGTATTCTACTCTTGTTGTTGTTACAAAAATCTGGGTGAACCCACAATTTTTAATTATGACTTAAACGTTGTCTTTTTTAGGAATAGGGCCACAAGGCCAAGAAATTCTAAGGTAGAACAGTTCTCAGTAATCCATCAAAATTGTCATAGTTTCCGAAACAAACAAATTATCGTAAAAGGCCTTGTGGATAAATTCGAACCCCATGTTTTGGTAATTTCCGAGACCTGGCTATGTTTGGATGATGTGAAGATAGTAACAATTCAAGGTTATGTGCATCCTAGCTGTAACGGGAAATTACACCCATGGAGGTGTCTCTGTTTTCGTAAAAAGCCATGTAAAATATAAAAATTGCAAGAACATAGTCAGTTTACCAGTAGAATATCATTGTGAATTATGTGGAATAGAAATCGACAGTAACATTGAAAAATTTGTAGTCATAGGTATGTATAGGACTGGCAAAGGAAACTTTGAAGTAATTGTAGATACACTAAAAACTTTATTTGACCTGCTGAACAGTGTTTATTTAAGAAATGATATAATTTTAGTAGGTGATTAGAACATAAATTTTTTATGCGAATCGCGCAAAAAAGAATGTATCGTAGACTTATTATCATCACAAGGACTAGCAAATGTCGTAACGTTTCCAACTCGAGTAGATGGAACATGTCAAACTTCTATCGACTGCGTTGTAACAAATAAACAAATGCCAAAAATTACTGTGAATCCCAGCTGGTATCTCCGATCACGACGCTCAATTATTAGAGTTTCCCTATAACCCGACGCTTCTATCAGAATATAGAGAAATTGTAAGTAGACCATTTAGCGCGCAAATAATTACTGATATATGTCAAGCAATGCAATCATGTGACTGGCAAGAAGTAATTGGACATGACGATAGCAAAATATTTGACATCTTCATGAGGATATTATCGTGGAATATGAACACCCATATGCCAACTAAACGGACACAGAAAAAGTTGAACCATAGTACACCATGGATGAATGAAATGCTACTAAAAGTTCAACAAGATATAGAAGGTTTATACCTTTTTAAGAGACAATACCCTGAAATAGAATTAGAGGATACAATAAATAGTAAAAAGCAATCGAGAAACATCCTATATGAGGATAGTAAAAGATTAAATATAGACAATAGAATAAGAAGATCTAAAAATTCAAAAAAGGAGGTATGGAACATCATTAAGGAGGAAACAAACAGCGTTACACTTGAAGTGAAATGGGACATTGTTGATCAAAAAACAAACCAAATCGTGACTTCAGAAGCTGATGAGCTTGCAAGAAGGGGATCAGCAAACTGTTTTGTAGGTCCGGAACCGTTTGTGGGACTCTCGCAGAGAACCATAACACTAGCCTTGAAAGAATGCGCCAAAACCAAGCACCAACATGAGTGGAGGAATGAGGCGGGCTTAAGGCACTCAAAGCTCTTCATGGAAGGAGTGGATACAGGCTGGACCAAAAAACTTTGGAAATACAGCAGAAAGCAACTCAGGATGATAACTGGGGTGTTTACAGGTCACTTCGGGGTCAAAGGAACCTTGATCAAGATGGGACTATCAGACGACACAGAATGTAGGATGTGTGGCGAGGATGACGAGACAATGGAACACTTACTGTGTGAATGTCACGCCCTTGCCAGACAAAGAATGAATGACTTTGGCAATGGTTGCCCTGAACCAAAGGAATTTAAAGTACTCCCGCTGAACTCCATCATTCGGTTTGTGGAAATGCTGGAGAGCAGCTTGGAGTAGGCATAAAGGAGGGGGCAATTGCACAAAAGATCCCACTGGCTCGAAGTGCATCCGCTAGGGCCCTCATCCAAATAAGATAAGATAAGATAAGACTTCAGAAGACTTATCCAACTACATTAACAACTACTACGCAGAAACAGGCCTGACTGAAAAAAATCACATAACCATATTACTAGTGGCTCTGTGAGCTGTAAACCTCGTGAGTTTTTTTATTATTTTCAAAATCTGACATTGTAAAAAAGATCAATAATGAATATCGAACCTGCTAACAAAATTTCACGCGAAGTGGTTGAATAATGCGACCTGTAGAGGAGAACAAACCGAAATTCGGACGCAGAAACTAAAAAAATCTTTGAAATAAAAATTGATTTTGAAAAATTGACTTGACAAAAAAATACTATATAATTACCGGACCTGCTCACAAAATTTCACGAGAATCGTTTGCGAAATCGACCTGTAGAGGAGAACTAACCGTTGAACAAATATTTTTTTTAATTTCCAAAAACTTATTCGACTAAAAAAACTGTATATTTATCCAACCTGCTCACAAAACTTCACGAGAATCGGTTGAGGAAATGTAGAGGAGAACAAACCGAAATTCGACCGCTGAAACTGACAAAATCATTGATAAAAAAAATATTTTTGAAAATATCCGAAAACCGTCTCGACAAAAAAATTATATATCACTATCGAACCTGTTCACGAAATTTCACGAGAATCGGTTGACAATTGCGACATGTAGACGAGAACAAACAGAAATCCGGATATCGGGGATCTGGACATACGAAAGCTTTTTGTCGAAGCTGAAGCAGAGACTTTCGTTTCACACGGTCAATAAAAAATTATAATATATAACGTAACACATTATTATTTTTAAGGATAATAAAAATAGCTTTGAGTATTTTTAACAATACATTACAGAATTAATTGATAGTCATAGAACTTGCTAAGTACAGTCGCTTTGTTTGCCTACTCAAAGCTAAACTTTGATTACGAATGCGTCTATTGATTACGTAATTGAGTGAATTGGAAAGCGTTTCGTTATCGAATTGATAATATGTGTCTAAATTTACCTATTTGATCGCATTGTAATTCTATAGTGATTAATTTTCACGTTGCTATTGAAATTTACTCTTTGTCACGAATCACGAACGTTGGCGCGGATTCGTAATTTTTTCCATTGCAATTTGTTCTCTGTATCAAATAATTGTAATCACACTTGTCTAAATCAACACTGAGCCTGTACTCCAAACTTCGAAATCCGAACTTCGTATCGTACCGTCTCTTTCACTCTCGTGTTATATACTATATGAGTGAAAGGGACGGCATAATACGAAGCTTGGATTTCGAAATTCGTAGTAGCCGCTCTGTTGATATGCAGTTTGAATAGTTATTCAAAAGTCATTGGCTAGAAAGAATATTTCATATTTCGCATTTGCAATATCGAATCGAATGCGCATGTCAAACAACTCAAATGTTTTTATAGTGACACAATGTCAGCTAGTTGAGTTGTCACCTACAAATAGAGAAAATGTATTGGTTATTGTAATATAAAAGTATATTTAAAAGAATAATATCATATCTTCAATGTCTTTCTTCGTGTCATGGGAGGAGGTGAATTACTAGCAATATTTTTAGTGTTTTTCAAAACATTTTAGAAAGTTGTACAGCCATATAACATAAGCCTAATAACCAGGTTTGTTAGTTTTATAAACAGCAACGGTTTTTTAGTAAATATAAGAAGAGAAAACTGTAAGTAATTCAGTTTTAATTAATAAAATGGAGTCGCATAATAAACTGATAACAAATTTAAATTATAAATCTTGGCGTCAAATGGTCAAGCTATTTTTGGATGAAAAGGATTTAAATCAAGATGTTAAGGATTTCAATGATGCGATACAAAAACACATTATACTTAATTTAATTGACGAACGATTATAATTATGTTATTAATTGCAAAACAAATAACATTTTAGAAATAATAGATATTATATTCCGATACGAGTACGACGTGACAGAAGGTAATCTTATGAAAATAATAAAAATCTAAAGTTATATTTATACCGGAAATCTTACAGAAGAAATCCGTAACTTACTAAATTTTCATGCTAAAAAATAGTTGAAATATTGATATAAATGATATAAAACCCGCCAAGTGCGCCTCGGACTCCTCACATTTAGGGTTCCGAACCAACCCCAAAGCTCCAGTTAAACTACACTAAACACAAATCGTAACAATTCCAATCGCCGTTCAGTTGTTCTAACATATTCTAACTTTCAAATAATCATATCCTTAAATATCTAAACCCCGTGAGTTTCAGACGTATTGAAATATAATTACATCTTACAATTATTAACACAAACCACTATCAATTTATGCAACCCTAGTATATTATTTCACAAATCGTAACAATTTATATCGTTGAAAAAGTCGTATAAAATAATGTTTAAAACAAACTGCTGGCTGTAATGTTACCTTGGTGCTATAAATTACAAAACAAAGAAAGTGAAACAGCGATCATTGGCATATTCTAACCTTGAGAAAATAACATATAATGACATTTACTGCAGACTGTTATCTTTTACGTAATCCTGGTTCATCGATTTCAATCAAGTTTCGCGCTTGTCGCACATTTGTCCAGCATTTGTCTCGAATGTCTCCTATATTTGTCTCGTATGTCTCGCATTTGTCTCGTATATCTCGCGTTTGTCTCGTATTTCTCTTGAAAATATCTCGAATTTTTCTTCATCATAGGGATCACTTTTTGGAATAATAATTAATAACCTGTAAGTTATTAATTATTATTCCAAAAAGTTTTAATATATTTTCAGTAACATGAAAAGTCAGAACTTCGTCCAGGTTTATCTGATGAGTCATTTCTAACGGTGTCAAATGGGCATGGTTCACAGTCTTTGGCTGTCATGTCTGAAGGCGGCCTGACGTCTCCTCTTTACAATCATAGGAGACGATTTATCCCTCACTTTCTCTCAATGCCCAGCTGGCAACTTAAACAAGGCTGCTGTAATATTGGTCAGCAGAGAGCAGTAATCCTCGCTCGTTAAAATTGTGCAGTAGTTGAACAACGGTCACGTTAAATATATTTATTTATTAACTTTGTCCAGGTTTACCTGATGAGTCATTTCTAACGGTGTCAAATGGGCATGATTCACAGTCTTTGGCTGTCATGTCTGAAGGTGGCCTGACGTCTCCTCTTTACAATCATAGGAGACGATTTATCCCTCACTTTCTCTCAATTCCCAGCTGCCAACTTAAACAAGGCTGCCGTAATATTGGTCAGCATAGAGCAGTAATCTTCGCTCGTTAAAATTGTGCAGTAATTGAACAACGGTCACGTTAAATATATTTATTTATTATCGATCATAATTAATTTATCTCTTTTTATACAACGCTGGTAGCAAAAAAGCGTACGGTCTACCTGATGATAAGCGGCCACCGCAGCCTATAGACGCCCACAACTCCAAAGGAGTCACGTACGCATTGCCGACTAAATAAATTTATAATATTTTAGTTGAAAGTTTACATAATTTTTTTATTACATATTCGTACTTGCGAAATTTACCGAACTTAGTTATTTTGAGTATAATTTATCGAATATTAACGAATATTTGTCCCATATATACGAAATACCTTTAGGTCATGAACTTAACTACTTGGATGATTTGGCCATTATCACCACTGGCACAATGGTTTAGCACCTGGAACATATAGATATCATTCTGGAAAATTTGACAAATGGAGTTCATGCAATTCAATAGTGTAAATTTTTATGTAAGGAGGTGAAAATGGGATATCAAATTTCTTCAAAAGGAATTGACCCGGAAAAACTAAAGGACATCAAAGTGTAATAAAAAAAGAGATTACGAAGCAGTTGTTAAGTAAAACTTGAACAATAAGGATAAATAGTTTAATTAAGGAAGGAATTCAGTTTAGTTTTTTTACAAAAATAGATAGGTAGATAATTATTTGCCTAAGTGTGTATTATGTCTAAGATGTAATAGATAAAAATTTATGAATAAAATGTAAAGAAAAAGGAAGAGACTAACAATGAATGTGATTTCGCCCATACCTCATCCAAAATGAGAGATAGCTTACGGTTCCTAGTAAGACAAACTTCTCAACATAAAAAATAAGGTAGTCATTTTAGTTACAAGCAGAGAATCAGTGAATATATTCTTATTGTACCTGCGTCTTCGGTTGGGGAACCTACTAAAAAATTTAGAAATTTAGATTTTAGGCGTTTGTATAAAATATAGTCTACCAAAAAATATATATTTAGCCCAAACCTGATGAATATTGTATCAAGAAACAACAAACAATGGCGATATTAGTTTAAAATCATAGTATCCTGGACAAAGGTGTTATAAAGTATAGGTTAAGCAACTTAAGAAATTGAATTGCTTAAAAGTCAATAGATTATGCTACTTAAAAATATATATTTAGCCCAAACCTGATGAATATTGTATCAAGAAACAACAAACAATGGCGATATTAGTTTAAAATCATAGTATCCTGGACAAAGGTGTTATAAAGTATAGGTTAAGCAACTTAAGAAATTGAATTGCTTAAAAGTCAATAGATTATGCTACTTATGAAGATAAATAAATGTGTAAAACATTAAATAATAAACGAATGAGTTTTCAATGTTTTTTTATATACAAAAAAGGTATAAACAACAAAAATAAAAAACCGGTCCTTTCTTCTTGAGGCTGAACTTGTAGAAGATAATTTAAAAAACCTGGAAACAAAAAATGAAAGATTTAATCAGGAGGGAGACAAGAGAATTAATGACAAAAAAATTGCCATTCACGTATTTTTCATAAAAAATGTATTCGCTGGAAGGACAACAATTAAACGAATTAAAAACAGATTGGAACTAGTTGTAATTAAAGAAATATGTAGTTAATCTAAATTATTTTATCAGAGCAGAAAATTATTTCCTGTTGCTTTCTATTTGATTGTTTGAATCATATTGCCAAATGTATATTTTCTCCTAACACCTAGGATGGTTTAAGAAGGATTGTGAATTTTGAAGACAACTTGCAAACTTACTTACATATCTAACGTATTTGAAAGCCAGCAAAGCGAGTGAAATAAAAGTTAGTAAAAAAATATTTTTAATCATTCTGACTAAAGGGCCCCAGTTTCGGAAGAGTCTAATAATAAAGAAGGACCAATGTTGTCGGTTTAATCATTCGGACAAACTTATTGGCGAGGTTTGGGTCCTAGTTTCGAAAGAGTACGGTATTAGTTCAACATTGTCGATTAAATTTTCAATTCCGTCGATATCAAACGACAAGTGTCCAAAGCTAGTTCGGATTGAGTTTCCGAAAAATTGTGTAACGGTTGGTAAGGCAGGTTTCTGTTTTGAAAACAAATAAGAAAATTTAATTTAAAAAGGTTATAGGATGTCATGTTTGAAAAAATAAATAAATAGCTAAATGCGTGATGAATCGCGCACTGCAGGGATTCCGTACCGACGCTTACTGGCCCATCTTCTGAACCACTGTTCAATGTCTAGAGTTGAGTAAGGCCGTGTCTTCATGGGCAGCTCGTGTCATTCGCGTTAAAATGCGTACATTAAAGTAAAGCAATGAATATTAATTTCCATTTCATATTTTTGTATGACAATTAGTTTCTGTTTTGTCCTCCTGAGACCCACCATACAAATAAAAATACAATCGAATTTAAACCTAACAGTTCCGATTACAAATTTGAATTTTATTTTATGTCAAATCAATCAAACCAAAACAAATGCAACTCTATCACTTCAAAATTTAACTTATTTTCCGTTGACCATATTTTGTCCTTTATATAGGACGCGGGGTCTTAGGAGGTTAAGACCTAATAAAATTATGCGAAACTAGAATGTGCTACTGGGACCCTTTTGTTATGAATTGTCACATTATTTTTGATATTCCACCTATAGATACCTCATCACGTCTATTAAGGGAAAACTGGAATTCAAATTCCTCGAAGACGGGAACGTTGTCGCCTCATGGTGGCTAGTCTGCGATTGATGTCCGATATTTGGTATTTTGATTATGACAGTTTTATAATTTCCTGTTTAGCTTTTGTATTAAAAAAAAATAGTTGCGGGCGTACTGTACTGCTCCTGGAAGAGAACGGGAAAATTCTTAATAAAATCGTCTAGCTCCAGTTAATAATATTATTATTTGCTTTGTATTCAAAAACTAAGTTCATAATTACGAAACAGAAATATGAATTGAGAAAAGTCAAAGGGAAGACATTTTTTATCCGTCTTAATTATTATTAAGCTTATCCATTATTTAATATTTTAATTCACTGGATTCAAATACAATTACAATTTAATTTTAATTAAACAATAATACATTAAAAATTAAAGTAAATTAAATTATAAAACCATATTAATAAAATAACTAAATAAGTACTAACAAATAAAAATCGAATACCTAAAATAGCCCCATTGTGACATGATCCCCATTGCACTGGCGGTGTTACCTTGATTAAGGCGATTAAGGGGTAAGCGCCAGCCCTGGGATCGATATGGCCCTAATAAAGACTTCTTGTCAGCTGACCAATCCAATATCTCCACAGCGAGTGCCGCAATCTCGAAGCCATTAAGCAATTAAGAGTATTTGCGGCGCTCGAGACATTGGGCCTGTATAGCTGCAGCGCCGGCCTGTGTGCGGGTAGCTTATATATGGGACTGAGCGAACGTGTCGACACAAGTTGCGTTCCACACAAGGACCCAACCCAGTTTCCACGGTATCAATGTAGCTCCGTCGGGGACTTGCCATCATCCCTAACCTATACGGGCTCTAAAATCGAAGACACAGAGGCCGTGGCAAGCGACCGGCGGATCAAGTCGTTAATACAGTGTTGCAGTAGACGATCGACGCTCCATGCGCTCGATAGGCCATGTCGACCAAGCTGATCCACTTTTTTATACACACATATGCGTGCGTGCGAGCGACACATATTTTGGACCGAGGAGACGGGCTCATTCCGAATCGTCCGGATTGCTTTCAATAAATATGGGCTGCCTTGAGGCGAGGGCAGTCATGGCCTCTGAATATGATTCGAGAATGGAATGTTCGCATGGGCACGAATCAGACCAGGCGTCCCTGGCCTCATTCAGGCTAGCTAAATCGACGTCAAGTTAAAATAACACTGACAAGGGATAGCGAGCCATGGATTGACGCCAAAAAAGCCGGTAGTACGACGCTGTGGGCATACCGAACACCCAGACCATCAAATCTGATCGGGAGGACCGCTTTAGTCCACTGGCGAGTATCAAAATCTACATTTATAATTTTGGAAAGCATTACCTGAAGACAATCATCATTGGATGTCAGGATTGATGGGAATTTCCACAACGGACAACCGCGAAGTAAATACATAAATTGTGACGTAAAAAGGCAAAAACGGAGAAGAAAAAAAAAGACAAAAAGCACATGAAAAGACATAAAAAAACAAAGACATGGAACTTATGACATAGTATTATGAACATTCGTATCAAATAACATTTAAAATATATATTAAATACTTTACCTGAAAAGATAAACAACATTTAATGCTAATATTTCGCGTATTCCACTATTTATTATAACATTTTGTTATAAGACATTTCGTTTTTACATCTCTTGTCAATTCAAACCTGACAACTCCCGAACAAATATCATAGACATACCATAGAAAAGTTAATTGCGATACTATGAACCTCATTATTTACATGCATATAATAATCAGATTAATTGTTTTTTTTAGTTCTAAACCAGTCAAAAATATTAAACGTTGACCATTTAATTACGGAAATAGACAGACATTTGTATGATAAATATACGTACCGACTCAGATTCATACAGTGATCGCATTTTGAAGACACGTTTTTATGGAAGAAGGTTTGTCAAAAAGTTATTCCAAATTGGAACGGACTTTCCAACGACAAAAGGAAAGTTCAAAATTGATGAAATAAAATAAATAAATGAAATAAATGAACTTTATTCTGCAAGTAGGCCGCAAAGGCACTTTTACAAGTCAAAAACTACTAGCGTTTCTCAAGAGACCACTGCCGAGAAGAAACGCCGAAAGAAACTCGACAGTCAGTCATTTTCTCCAAAATATGCTTATTACAATGATACTACTTAACCTACTTAAGTAAATGTAAATGGTACACAACAAAAGAGAATTGAAAGAAAAACGAGGATAAAATAACAATAGGTATTTACAAAAAAAAAACATGTCGAATCGTTTGATATGCTTTCCTGCAAGAAATGAGATACAATGAAAATATTAGACTCTACGTTATTTAGGATGGTTTCTTTTATTTTCGTCCTATTTATCGAAAGGAGTAATAAGCAGAGATCGGAAAAATTTGCGTCATTCTTTGCAATAATGTGGACATGACTCCAAAATTAATCAAAATTTTAATCAATTAATTAATTTCTTACTTGACATATAATTTGATTCCTAGTCAATAAATACGAAAGTTTGTTAAAGTATATATTTATTAAATAAAGTAATCAGATTTTTTTTTCAATTTTTCTGCAGTTGGCCCATTTTTTTACATCAAAAACATACTGAAGTGCTGAAAAAAGCTTCTTCGTCAGAAATAATAATCATAACAGGATATTTACCAGGTAGTAGTTGTTGGGTATTATATCTAGTGTAAATAATCGTGTCAGTTTAAAATCGTAACTTCTTTAATAAGGCTTGTTCACGAAACAAAGTAGCCGTAAGAAAATGAAATTAAATCATGTACTTCAAACAAAAATCAGTCAATTATATCAGTAAACGATATAAAAAGAAAGTACAATGCTAATTTTTGTAGAAGCCCTAAGAGTTGGCGAACTGTTTGACTTTATTTCGAATGCCTGCCATCAGCGTACGTATTGAACTGTTACTGAACTGACGAGAGGCTGCGTTCCATGTTTTTTTGAAGTCAGCTTCATGTCGGCCACTGCACCCTTCTTGACCAGGTATCGTTTGATATTTGCCCAATACCTTTCAATCGGACGAAGTTCTGGGCAATTTGGTGGGTTAATGTTTTTCTCAACCTAATTAATATTCTCGTCATCAAGCAATTTTAAGGTGCCTTTAGCGTAATGAGCTGAAGCTGAATCAGGCCAAAATATTGGGGCGCGTGTATGTTTCCGATATATGGGCAGAAATCACTTCTTATTACACTGCTTTCGGTGGACATCTTCGTTGATTGTGTCGGTAGTGAAAAAACTCATACTTTGAAGCCTGCATGAACAAATAGCTTGCCATACAAGAATTTTTTTGGAGATTTTTTCAAAAGCCACGCACGTATGATCTTCTGAAACCTCGCCAGCTGCGTACGTATAAAACTTGGGCCCCGGTAACATTCTCATGTTTTTTTTAACATATGTTTCGTCATCCATTAAAATGCATTGGTCGTTATTTTGAATTAAATACTTGTTCAAAGCTTTAGCTCGAGATTTCGCTCTTTCAAGCTGGGCAGCAGTTCTTTTCGGTATTTTATATTTCTTCCTGGTTTCTAAATTATTTCTTTTTTTGGCGTTTTGCACGTTCCCAACTAACTTTTTGGCTACATCGCGAGTAGAGGCCGATGGATTTTGACGGAAAGACGCAATTATTTCTGCGTCCAATTTCGGCTTCACGCAGTCTTTGCTGCGACCGCAAACTGGCAGATCGCCTAGTGTATTAAATTCTTCAAACTATTTTATAACGCTTCGTTCACCATCTTTAGATAATTTATACCGTTTTGCGAGTTGTCGCATCGAAATACCCTTTTCTGTACAGTAGGATACGATAGTTATTTATGTATGTCATTTATTTTTCTTAAACTTGACAATACCTATGTTAGAATATCACGCATTAGCATATCAAAAAGTTTGTATAGAAATAAGTATGAACGCCCAACTTTAGGTGGCTACTTTATTTCGTGAACACAATAACCACTTTAAATAACATTTTGCAAATAATTATAAGCACGTATAAAATATTATCTCCGGAAATTCAAATTTTATTTCAAGAAATAACTAATTGATTAACATTTTGATTAATTTTGGAGTCATGTCCACATTATTACGAGCAATGACGCAAATTTGCCGATCTCTGGTAATAAGGCAAGACAATGTTGTGAATGAACAGTCCATCGACTTTTTCATTGCAGTGCGCGCAGTGAATTTTTTGCGATTCTCGTTGTGTTATTGACCTAACCGAAAATATAATAGTTCAGGCGACGAATGCTCAAAATAAGGTATAGAGGGAAATGCATGGAACACAAGTTTTGATTTCGTAACTTTATTTGGACTAGTTTCCTAACTATTCAAAAACCCTCCTCTTATCTCCTGATAAACATATCAAAAGTTCCCGCCCATAGCCCTTAAGCCGGGACGAGGAGGGGGGTTTGAAAGTCCCATTTTTCGGTTTTTCGTAAAAAAATCGTAAAGGGTGGCCCATAGCAAAAAATAATCTGAGACATAAGTAATTTAAATAAAATCCTCTACAAACAAGGTCCTACATGTACACTTTTTCGCTAGGATGAATATTTATATTTAAATGGGGAAAGTTGATTCTAATAAATTATAAGTGGCATCTAATTCCCATGTTTTTTCAATATTATTAAAAAAAATACAGTATTTATGCAGTCAACGAGCTCTAAATAACAATTCTCCACTCGATGGGGTAGGCCAATTTTTTTTTCGCGTCCCCCCCTATTGCTGTTTGGGAGCCCCCTTATAAACCTGCAAAATTATTTTTCGATAATTTGTATTGCTTTGGATTAACACGATACTTAAACTGTGAAAATTTGAAGACTTATAGCTCCATCCGTTTAGTTTTTAAGGAGGGGTCCCACGCAGGTAAAGGGGAGCGCGAATAAAAAAAATGATTTACCCCATCGAGCCCCCTTTAAAAACCAACGGTTAGAGCAATAGCCTCCATTAAGGAAATGGTTCATAAATTCATAACGCAAAATATACTTCTGTAGGCGACGCGCTTACCAACCTCCGCGAAGGGCGCACTGGCTGGTTGGCAGCCACGGCTTCGCTCGCCGCGATCAGCGCGCGTATTTTGTTTTTTATTATTGATTTTTCGCTTCTGTGTCAATTTGTTGTTTGGTTTGCTTTCTATTTATTTGCCCCCCATTGTTGTAATATGTAAATAATAAGTGTGTTCTGTGCTTTCTCCATGTGTTTATGTAAAAAGTAACTGTAAGTATATAGGTATATTTTGTGCTGATCCTGTGTTTTACAATAGAACTACCCAATGAAGAATCTGTATTCCTTTTCGTTACACGATGATAATGCCATATTGCACCAACGTGGTCAAATCATGTACACGCATTAAGTACACGGTTAGGTATCTGTGAAGCCCTATCGAGAAGCCAGGCACGTGGCGATCTGTGTTCCAAGCGCATTAGCATAAATACACATAATCACCACACACGTAGCAATAGCTTTATGCATCTCACATACCGAATTTACAAAGGAATGTAACAAACAATATCGAAACGCGCGACCCGTTAACGAACTGCTGGTAAAAGATTTGTGAAAATTTGCAACACTGAAAATGATATCTACAAGTTGTGTCTAGTCCCAACTTCGTAAGCGTAAAATCGTATCATATTGCTCATTAGAAACAGAGGCTGAGGAATAACCTTTCTAAAACTTAATAGAAGAGGCTGAACAATAATGATTTTGATAATGAGATATTGGAAAATTTACCCTCAAAAATCTCAATAGACACCGCAAGATGTAGCGTAGGTATATTAACGCAAGCATAGTCGTGGTAATGGTATGTAGGTACCTACTCAAGTTAACCCTTTATAAGGCAGAGACGATTTGGAAACCACTTAGTTAATAAACATTTACAGAGAAGAACATCTTCTTTTTTATTTAACTATAATGGTATTATATAGCGAATATATCAATCAGGCTTTCTTTCCTCATTCATACTTTTTCGGTTAGTATTTAATTTTAGTGTAATGAATTAATCTATAGTATGTGGTCAATTTATGCACTATGCATGTCAAGGGAAGCAAGCTATCGTCATTGTTTCCATTATACTATTAAAAATACACACGTCGCTGTATCTAATAATTTGAATTATAGCTCTTGCAATTCACGATGGCGAGTGGCGAGACTCTTATTGGTATGATGATAAGGTCTAATTTTGATAAATCCACTCTCCATCGTGATTTGTAATTACTGTACTAAGTTGTTTGTAGTGTCAGGAAAGTGTATCATTTGCCACTTAAGATTAATAAAATTATAAAAGGTTACATGTTATATCGATGAGTATTGTAATAAGAACTTTTTGCATGGTATTACGTACATGGCAGTTATGACAAATGAAGAAGTATTGAGTATTTCCTATCACGTATCTGTCTTGTTCGGCATTAGATCGGCTTATCATTGTACTAACATAAAATAAATTTAATATTCGCTTATTAATGTAATGATTTCAGAAATAATGTGCAAATTCAACGGTGACGATATTGAAACCCAATTAAGGCAGTTCTTCAGTTCATCTGATGATGTAAGTGACGGTATGAAATTATATTCTTCCCAAAAATATGACATAAATGTTAGGTTTGACGTAATCCAAAGTAGAAATTATGACCTTAAAGAACTTGAAAACATCTTGTCTGAAAATGTGCCGTCTACCAACGTATCGCATATCATGGCGTCAACTGAAAACAAAACGAAAGTTTCCAGAGGGGCTACCGCGAACCACAAACGAAGATTTCCCTCTCTGTCTCACTTATATGCAAAGTTGCAAGTGCGACAGAGAGGGAAAACTTCGTTTGCTGTTCGCGGTAGCGCCCCAGGACACAAAGCGGTCAAGCTACCTTTAGCCAATTACAAACAAAACAAATAAATTGGGGTAAGGCAGCTGGTTTATTCTATAATCTAAATTTTGACGAAGACTTGATACTTTAAAAAATTATTTCCCGAAAAACTGTTGGATTTAATTGTACGTAATTCTAATCTCTACGCCCTGCAACAAAAATCTGTCCAGTTTCAAGAAATAAGTAAAGATGAAATGTCTGCATTTTTAGGAATAAATATACTGATGGGTATACATTCTTTACCCAACACCGATTTGTACTGGTCCACTGACGATTTCTACGGCAACCCGGTAATTAAAAAAGTTATGACTTGCAAAAGATTTAAAAAGATCTTAGAAAATTTGCAGGTGTCGAACAACGATGACAGTCCCAAAGTTCAACCGGATAAATTAAACAAAATGCTCCCGCATTTAGTTAATAGTTAACATATTGAACCACACATTTTCAGAAAACGCAACACAGTCAAAACATCAAACTAAAAACGAAAGCATGATTAAATTTAAAGGACGCTGCTCTTTTAAGCAATACATGCCAAATAAACTCATTAAACGTGGTTATAAAGTATGGGCACGCTGCGATTCAAACAGTGATTATTTATATGAATTTCAAATCTATACAGGAAAGGAGGATGTAGAAGAAAAAGCTTCTATGGGGCTAGGCTACAAAGTCGTAACATCGTTATGTAAAGATGTTGAAGCAGGCACCTGGATAGCAATCGACAACTTTTTTACGAGCTTGCCCCTCTTGGATTGCCTGTACGAAAGGGGTATATTTTGTATTGGCACATCTCGAGCAAACCACATAGGTATTCCACTTTCAATTAAGGAAAAGCCTAAAAGAAAATATGCACAACCAAAGCCAGGAGAATTCATGTATGAATACGATCCGCCGTTATCTTTTATAAGATGGCACGTTTCCAAAGATGTCCTTATCATGACTAATGCTTTTGATCCAAGGAAAGTCGAAATTATTCATAGAACTCAAAAAAATGGAACCAAGAAGAAAATGTTTTCTCCGAGGACTATTTCTAAATACACCGAAGTAATGGGAGGTGTCGATAGATTTGATCATCTGAAATCCACGTATGCCATTGGACGAAGATCTCGTAAGACTTGGCACAGAATATTTTGGTACTTATTGGAGGCTGCAGTCATTAATTCGTACATAATGCACCGACAAAGACATAATATTTATTGCCATCGCGAGTTTCGTTTACGATTTGGTCAAGCCTTAATAAATGGTTTCAATGGCCGCAAAAGGAAGATACCATCTTTACAACGTAATAAAACCGGCCAAATGCGTGCACAATGAAGGGTTCCGTACCAACACCTACTAGTCCACATTTAAAATCACTATCCAATACATTGAATATAAAAAAGTCGTATCTTCATAGGGAACTCACGGCACTTACAACCTTTTGTTGGGCAAGACAGTTTTTAAGCGAAAACTTAAAAACCGTAAAACCTATATTGTTGAAACCAAAAATCGTTGAAAGTATTTACTAATGCACACCACCTCATTTTTTTTCAGAATTTTAAACTTTATAGTTTGGAAATTAGAGGGGGACACACACTTTCTATGACTTTGACAGCTAATATCTCACCAACGGTTGACTTAAATGGACAAGTTTTTTTAGAAATCTCCATATCATTTTTTAAGGCCTATCCATCGATATTCCACACGACTATGTGCGTTAATTTTTTTTTTTTTCATTCACCGCTTACATGTATGGCGTGCCCCCCTTAATTTAATATTGTTTTGTAATTTCACAACACTTTTATGTAGCGGTTCATAGAATACACCTTCCTACCAAATTTCATAATTATAGTGCTTAGTCTCCGAGTAAATCGGCTGTGACATACGGACGGACGGACAGACATGACGAATCTATAAGGGTTCCGTTTTTGCCATTTTGGCTACGGAACCCTAAAAAATGTGGGACTGCATATGCCGTTTCCTAAAACGTCGAAAAGGTGTAAATTTTGCAGTACAAGAACAACACCGAAACGAACAAGTTATATATGTCAATATTGTGGTGTTCCAGTTTGTATTTATCCATGCTTCAAATTGTTTCATCAAGGAACATGATTAAAACCTACATGCTGTTCATCTTACAAAGTATTGATAAAGGTATTTATTTGAATACAGACTCGTATACGTCACAGTAAATATATTGTCAATAAAATGGATTATTCCCAAACTTTACGAAATAAAAAATTCCAAAAGTCCTAAGAAATTATACAGAATTACCTTATCAAATGTGTTACATGTCATGGAATCAAACATACAACAACATTAAGGCTCGGTTTTATAAAGATCCATTAGACCTTATGTCGGTTTGTAATATCACAAAACGTACTGAGTTACTGAAATTTGATCTGACATTTGGTCTAACGGATCTTTATAAATAAATAAATCAATAAATATTAGAGGACAATCTTACACACATCGAACTAGCCCCGCAGTAAGCTCAAGAAGGCTTGTGTTATGGGTACTAGACGACGATATATTTAATAGATACCTATAAACACTTAAATACATAGAAAATATCCAAGACTCAACATCACACATCCATCACACAAATATTTGCCCTGACCGGGATTCGAACCCAGGATCGTCAGCTTCACAGGCAGGTGCACTACCCACTAGGCTAAACCGGTCGTCCATCTTTATGACCTTTAGACCATTATTATAAAACCCGGCCTTACAAGATTATAGAAATTCTGTATTGGAAAATGTAAGAACAGATGTACTTATACCGTGGATTAACTGAAATGTACGTATGTTGAATTTATACAAAGTCTGTGATTAATTTGTTATTTTTTTACAGCTCCATGATATCCAAATTATGTTTTACCGCTTGGCTGTACCGACAACGATATGGCTATATTTATTTTTTGAGACAATACGCCACGAAACAATATGGCTGCAAGACGAAGGTATGCCATTGGAGACTTGTGAGGAATATGGTCACCGGCAGAGTTTCGGACATTTACTAAATTAACCATATTTATGCGATTTGTTTTGTAGAATATGTGGTGGCGAATTATACACCAGAATTCCAGAATTTAACTGAAAATAATTGTACTCCTACCAGTAGAAGTGGCAAACTTTTTTTTATTTACTTGTATGTATGTGGGAAATGGGTTACAATTTGCAGTTCCAGTTGCAGTTTATCTGGTGGACTCGCCGTACCCTACCTTTTCAGGTGTTCATACATCTAATTACACTTATGTACTAGTAAGACAAAAAAATAAAAATAAATAAATGTCAAGAAAGATTACAATTATAAGGAATCATTCAGAAAGTCATTGATATTATAATAACATTTATATATGACTGACTACTCATAGACTACTCAAGAATTTAGTTAAGAATCTACATTCTTAACTAAATCCTCGAATGTCTATTCCCCGAACGTCTATATACCTGTATGGCTATTCTCCTAATGCCTGTTTACTTGTATGACTAATTACCTGTATGTCTATTCTCCGAATGTCTACTCCCCGAACGTCTATTAGTTGTACTCGCATACCTACACTCTGCACATTATAGACTAGTTTGAAGTTTAGGAGTGGAGGCTCATGACGTCATGACTTTGTATAACCTGTACCGATCCGTGAGCCTTAACGTCACGCACGACCACTTTTGTGGCTCTTGGCTTTAAAGGGGTTAAAAATGACTGAACTTTGTTTAAGACTAAATAAAATTAAAGTCAATGTTCAAATGGGTCAAATAAAAAAAACTAGTTATCTATATTTGTTATATATACGTTATTTAATGAGAGAAAAGAACAACAATAACTGAAATAGGTAATTCGACCTTCGTATCGTGCTGTCCTTTTCGCACTTCAGACACTTCGAACATAAGGAAAAGCTCTATAAGTGAAGCAATATTCTTATCGAATCTCATGACTTTAAAATTAAACGTATACCATTTTAGCAGAATTTCTTATTCAGTTTATATTTGAAAAATATAACTTTTTGTAGAATTTGTTTGTAGTAAGCTTCATTCTGTTCAGCCTGTTTAAATACTTAATATAAGCTTTATCAAATTCAATATCATGCAACTTTCTGTTTTTTTTTTAGTTTTGAAAATAAGCTTTGATATATTTTATCATCCCAGTATATGATTTCTTTTTTAAGTGAAATAAAAAGTTTAGTTAAGTGAAATACAAACTTCTAATGTATTTGTTGTACGATGTCTATTCTCTGTACAACTTAATAGTTCGTAATTTACTTCTGGACACCACTGTTTCTGGAAATATTTCTTGAAGGCAATTATTTCTGGAGAGAGTTGATCATCGTAACTGGCTAAAATTGAACAATACGCCTCATTTATTCTCTTTGCTGGCACAAGAGGCAGCACTGACAGCATTCGGATCATATTTCGGTTTTGAGAGGAATTAGTGGCGTCTAATTCTTTGGCTTTTTTCCATACTGCCTTATTGTAATGGAAAAAGCATCCACTAATTTTGACACTTTTGAATATTTTCTTCACAGCATTGATAGGAGCTTGCTCGTAGTCACACTTATATCTCGAAATTTCTATATTGAAATGTTCCTTGACAATTTGAAAAATCGACGGTATGTGTTTTCCGATTTATCCGGCAAAAGTCCGTAGATAACTGGAAGAATGTTCGTAGTGGTGAGCTTTGATTTAAATCGACGTGCAATGTTAACAGCTGGTAAAAGGGTTGCGGAACAGTGAAAAATGTAGCATCTCCATAATTGGTTCCATTATATTGACTCAGAATGTTGTTTGCTAAAAATGAAGAAAAGACAACTATTTTGTCCTGTTGTCCATCTTCAAAGACAAGTAAATCCTCAGCCATGGTTTCTGGAACCTTTACGTCAGCCAAAGTATTGAAACTCAATTTTTTTACATTTAAAAACCGTTTTCTGGACCCGTAAAGACCATTTTTCTTTGAACTGAAAAGTGGCACTTCTTTTCCTTGTGATTGTAAACTTTCGAAATTGTCTTCATATATAGCTTGTATAGGTCGGAAATCTTTACACACTTGTATCTTACATTGGTCCATAGTCCAATCCACTTCATTTTGTTCTGCATCTGCTTCGCACAGATGCTTTTTTTGGCGAATAATCTTTCGTTGATTTTAATGTAATGTAAGCGTGGCACTGCATATTTCACGATTACAGCATCGCCATAATGTGGTACCATTTTTATTTGTAACACTTAATGTATATTTGTATCCGGTGGATAATAGTATATTTTATTTTTTCGACTTTTAATAAAATATAAATCTTCCATTTTAACAATTGATTCGAACACACATGCAGTATCTCATCATGACTAGACAATTAAATGACAATAGAAGATACAACTTCAAATTCAAAATACTTACGCTCATGCATTTCAAGTGGCCAGTATTAGGTGTTAAAGTAAAAAGATTAGATAACTCGATTATTTATATTGACGGAGCAGATTTATAAAATTTGTTATTACGTTACACTGAATTCATAAGTACAAAAGGTGGACTTTATACCTCAATGCATTCTCTACCAGTCAATTGCATAGCCAAACAAAAATTTACGAAGGTCGATATTACTCATTGACAAATTACAAATTTAGGGAATTGGTCATCTGGAAAATTGGACGTTCGGAGAATGGTCATTCTGGGAATTGGACGAAATAGACAGACTGACATTCCGGGAATTGGACATTCTGGGAATTGGACATCTGGAGAATTGGACGTTCGGACGAAATAGACAGACTGGACATTCAGGGAATTGGACATTCGGGGAATTGGACATCTGGAGAATTGGACGTTTGGACGAAATAGACAGACTGGACATTCAGGGAATTGGACATTCGGGGAAT
The DNA here is from genome assembly GCA_963556455.1 of Epiblema foenella. Classification (NCBI taxonomy): domain Eukaryota; kingdom Metazoa; phylum Arthropoda; class Insecta; order Lepidoptera; family Tortricidae; genus Epiblema; species Epiblema foenella. Next base: position 42,514,845 of record OY747095.1, read on the forward strand.
TGGACATCTGGAGAATTGGACGTTCGGAGAATGGTCATTCTGGGAATTGGACGAAATATAAAGACAGGGAATTGAACCTAGGTGACCGGACCCATGTATAGATTGGGGAATTTTGGGTTGGACCTTGGTTCTAGTTCTGTGTATTATCTGTCTCATGGCTTTCTTGCTCTGAAGAAAAGGGCCACTGGTTCGAGGAAGAGAGCTCGTACACGAATGTATTATTTGTACTGGTGCATCCAACGAACATTTTGCTCTACTCTTGATAGAGTTATTTAATTTCAGTCTTAGCCGGTTTTCTGAATCACTTGCATGATTGTGACTTCTAGAATTTTAGTTCTCTATGAATTGTCTTTCACCTTGTAATTGCGTTTTAAGTGCACTCGTTTTCATTGAGTTTTTCTTGAGACAACTCCAGTAGAAGACCTTTGTGCACTAACAGGCTGAGTGCATATATTGACCAAATGTTTTTCTTAATGATTTTGTTTTTTTTTGCCGTAGATGTGTTCCCCTGGGCATTACAAATATGGTAGTGTATTTAACTTTCACGTAGCATATTTGTGTGACTGGAGCCTTATAAAGGGTTAAGTCCAACTTCGTATTAACTTATCTTAGTTTCAGCTACGATGCGTTTGAACAGTCCCGATTAAGTCATGTTGAACGTTTGGTGCAAACAGCGATCTTCACAATAGAGCACTTTGCTTCATAGCTGTTCACCCTTACTTCTTACTACCCTTACATTTTGCGTACACTTTATTTTAATAACTTAATAAACAACTCTCTGGCAGCGTTATGAAGGCCATCAAATAAGTTATACAATTCCATGACATAATATTAGGTATAATAGTAAACTTTAACATGATAATATTACATCGAGGGCATTTTAGAAGAACAATGTTATTTCCGCAACAATGCGAGGAAATGCACTTTAGAAACAACGCACTGTGAATTTAAATTCCACTTAGAAACAAGTAAATAAATGGAAGTATATTCAGAATAAGTTCATGGCAAATATTGCAGATATTATCAGTTAAAGTGCATGGAAAAAAATCTAGATTAAACAGCTGCAATCTAAATCACAATTCGGTTTTTATGTAGACTAACTTAGTACCCGCGAAAGCGCGTACTAAGTTAGTCTGAACTAGTCAAACTTGATCATTTTCATATTTGTCGAAAAAAACCGGCAGTGCCATCAGAAAAACACATTATAAACCGTAAAGATGACAATGTATAAAAATTTCCACTGACATAATTTCGTTCGTGTATAATTTTGGTACGACAATATGTCCTAAAAAAATATTATTATTCACATTCAAAATTATATTTCACCGAATATACAAAATCTCCCTCTATTGTTATTGTCTCAGTATACAAATAGACTAGAAGTAAATTTGAATGCCTGTGTATACCTATTGTCGAATTATAAAGACCGGCCAAGTGCGAGTCGGACTCACGCACGAAGGGTTCATAATTGTCGAATTATAAAAACCGGCCAAGTGCGAGTCGGACTCGTGCACAAAGTACCGTTATCTATAATAAAATTGTTGTATGGGAGCCCCCTTAAATATTTATTTTATTCTATGTTTTAGTATTTGTTGTTATAGCGGCAACAAACATACATCACGTGTGAAATTTTCAACTGTCTAACTATCAGCACGGTTCATGAGATACAGCCTGTTGACAGACGTTTTACCCTTTGGGTACGGTACCGTAAAAATAACTATTTTTTTAATGATGTAGGTATTCGGTTTCTAACCAATTTCAAAAAAACTTGAGGTTCTTCATATACTCGATCCATAATATATTTTTGTCTCACCACGGAAAATCCCACTTTCTGGCAAGGGAGAGACATAAAAATGTTGTCCTTAATAAAGGGCGGTAATAAAGAAAGCCTCAGATGCGATCTGAGACATTCTGTATTTTACCGCCCTAGATAAGTAATATTGGACGATAGTATTACGGAGGACGTATTACTATTACGCTTTATTTAATATTTATGACATAAAAGATAAAACTAATCGTAAAACCATTGCCTTCTGCAGGTACGGAACTGGGCGAAGATTCGTCGAGGAGCACATGTTGAAAATGCATTTATTGCAATCACATATTGCTCTTTTCATCGGCCGAACACTTGGACCTTCCATTCCGTCGTTGAATTCGAAGTGACCTGACATCGTTGCTTTAATTTTATTACACATTTAGTCGTAGAGTACTTTCGGCACTGAATGTTGACTGAAAGATTCGCTTGCATGAAGGTTTTAAACATAGCATAAAATTAAGTGTGTCTATGCCTTGCATATACGTTTCGACTGAAAACTAAATACTTGAATGAAGCTATTCCGTAGAAGTAAAAAAAACAACACTATTTCAATTGAAAACTTTCAATGTAAATTGCTGCTGAAAATAAACCATAGAAATACGACATAATAAATCAAAAATGCTAGGTATTTATAAATAATATATTTATTTTAATCTTAACAAAACATAAATATATGAAAACGATGGGAAAGTGTGGGCTGACTTCCCGCGTTAAATGGAAGTTGTTTACCTTTTAAATGTAGATCATATTGTAAAAACGGATAGAAATTCGGGAAAAATATTTGACACAGCCTTTTTCATAGAACCAGTTTAAGATTTGAATTAAAATTATTTATAATAATATAATATATTAGCAAAGAGTTCGTAACACTATCCTTCGTAAAAAAAATTAAACAAACTCATTCTTGTATTTAAAACAAAACATTACTTACTTAATTTTGTGTTTCATCTTCAAACGAAGTATCTTATTTAAACACTCGTAAACAGAAAATTACTAAATTATTTTATTTCACAATATACAATGCCAATATAGAACAATAATAAAACAAGATCTTACACTAGCTTCAATAAAACTAACTTAAAAATAAATATAATAAAGAGACAAAAATTACAATTATAAAAAGAAAACAGCGTCCAGCTCTCCCTCCTGCGGCATGGACCCCAGGACGCTAGCTGCATTATCCCTTTGGATCGCAATGGCGATCCGTTGGCAAAGGTACCTCAACCGAGACGACAATGCCTTTATAAAGCTTTTCATGGTTGTTACCGTAAGCGCCGCAAATTCATAATCTCTAATTAAAGATGAGTATTTGCGGCGCTTGAGTAGTTGAGCCAGATCAGCCGCAGCGCCGGCCTGCGAGCGGCTCGTAAACAGTGACTTTATCATTAATACATCTTCTTACCAGTATGTTTATTTTATATTGTTTAAGAGATGTTATCGATCTGGTATAAGTAAGTTATGATATTTCATTTTATTAAATTTAAAATCTTGTATAGCGATTTCATTATTATTTTTTTGTATAAAATGCTAAACACTTGGTTTTTTAGCCACTTTTTATTAAACCGGCTGTGTCAGTTAACCCTCTACTGGGTTATTTGTCAGGTGTTTCTCACCATAACAGGAAATAGTTCTAATGAATTTATTAGACATCCACCCATCAGTGAAGTACTCCTTAAATTTATTGATATATGCTTTCTGTAAGGTTTTCAGATATTGAGAGCCATCCTTCATGTTGTATATGTAGATACGGAAAAAGACTCCGATACTATTATGTTTACTTTTATTATAATAATCAACTAATATTAATACACAGATGCAAATTTATGTCACATCCTTTTTTATTCCGACGCCACGGTAACCAAGGGTCTAACACTTCGGGTATGAACACAGACGGTAAATAAGGCAGTTGTAAACATAAAAATACTTACAACCCTTTTGTATTCAGTTTACAAGTAGCTTAATTTTTTTTTTGCATATTTCATTATTGCTTGCGAATAGTGGAAATAGCGGCACGAAAAACATTGATATTTCGAAATCAATTTTGAAATTACTTGGTTTCCATGGCGGATATTTTTTTCTTGAGGATAGACAAAAAACGAGTTTCTGCTTCCTTATTTGGTAGAAGTGCAAAAATAATTGTAATTATATTAGTACTGCTTTCAGCTCCTCCTAGTGTCACAATGGAAACTATACAATCGAGGGTAGAGGGCAGGAGCCCTCAAAAATGTCCCATCGCCAAAAAATAAATGAAATTTATCTCCGATCTTACTGTAATGTTTCAAATGTATGCAGCAATAGATCCAGCATAAACTGAGCTAATGATAACTGAATGAATGTTAAGTAAAGTCACTAACATGGTATAAAATATTTATAAGCAATTTTTGTGACTGTCTGACACGGGTTGTATTTATTTGATACGGGTAATGAAAATGTACTTATCTGAGTCAAAAACTCTGATACTAGACACAGGAAACTAATAATTCTTTATACTCAACAGACTCCCTGTAGAGTTTCATCAAGTATAAATTTAGACTCATCATTGTTTATTTGCAACAGACTTCCTGTAGTTTCATCAAGTATAAATTTAGACTGTTCATTGTTAATATGCAACAGACTTCCTGTAGTTTCACTAAGTATAGACTCATCATTGTCTACATGCATGAGTCTAGTTTAGACTGTTGCATGCAACATATTTCATTTAGTTCCATCAGTATCAGTTTGGATTCTTCGTTTCCATTACATGTCTATCCGTCTATCCGTCCGTATGTCACAGCCAATTTACTTGGAAACTAAATTGGGGAGGGACTCCATACATGTAACCGGTGGATGAAAATAAATATTTCAATGCACATACTCGTGTGGGGTTATCCATGGTCTTTAAAAGTAATAATGGAGGTTTCTAAAAAACTTTTCCATTTCAGACAACCGTTGCTAAGATATTAGCTGTCAAAGTCATAAAAACTATGAAGTTTAAAATTCTGATAAAAATTGAAGGGGTGTGCATTATTAAATAGTTTCAAACATTTTTCGTATGAACAAGATAGGTTTTACGGCTTTTTAGTTTTCACTGAAAAACTGTCTTGCCCAAACAAAAGGTCGTAAGTGCCGTGAGTTCCCTATGAAGATTCGACCTTTTTTAAATTCAATGTATTGGTGGTTTTAAATGTGGACTACTCGTAGTAGGTGTTGGTACGGAACTTTTCATTGAGTGTGATTCGACACGCACTTGGTCAGTTTTTATCTATTTTATTTTCAGATTCAGGCTCTACAACTAAAGTATACAGTACTACGAAGTTATTGACCTCCACGTTCGACTTGTTCATATCATCTTTTTCACCTGAATGAGTAGTGCTCTGAATCTTTTCCCATAGTTTATGAACTAAAAAAAACATATTTTTGCCATCCTCCTTATATGTATATCATTTACGTATAACTTCTTTCCCCACAACATTACAAAAATCACTGTAACTCATTTTCTAATACAGTTCCTCAAAAAGTGGTACTTTATGTAGCTGATGTATATCGTGCGCAAAGTTGGATTTCGCGCACTAGTGCTTTTTACTTTTCCAATTTTTTTTTTAAATTTACTGTTGGTCTAATCCAAAAATCCAACAGAAGAGTTTTAGGTTCAATCAGTTTACTCATTTATTTAATAAAGCATTTGGCATTAAAACTATACTTCTATTATATTTAAAACATTGCATATTAAACAAGTTAAAGGGTTAGGTTTAAAGGTTTAGGTTTTATTATCATATACTAAAAAATCTAAAACTGTTTTCAAAAAGTTATCTGATTGAGAAAACTAAATAAAACAGTAATTAAAAGAGCGACAATACAAAATGTATTTACTTGCCATTGTGGGCTTTGCACGTACCTGGTCTACATCTGGTGTAGTTTACACACATTTTATTTAACAATCATATAAATCGCACATATCACAAAGTGAGACATTTTATATCACGTGGTAGGTTAATTACATTTAAACATGAAAAAACAGTTATTTTTAATTTTATAATTGATTTATATTTGTTTTTTTGGTAAATAAATGTATGTTTTGGCGAAAAAAAAAAACAAGCCTTCATTCATCCGGCGCGGCGGTCCTGCATAATGTACTATTATAGTCGGTATGTGTCATGGGTAGAAAGTTCTTCCCTATTATTTGCCAAGCACTTTGAATAATCGACTTTAGTCGCATCGAACAGTTATAATCCACAGGCACGAAATCCATTTATTATGCCCTCCCGTTGGAAAAAAATATCTAATACTGTTTTTCTTGGGGCGATAGTTAATTTGTTCAGTCTTTTTTCGTAATTATTTTTGGTACCCGTTTGCCACGCATTTTTAAATGCTAATGAAATGCTGCTACATCAGCTGTTAGCAAAATTTTAGATACATTCCCTAATGGGTAGGCCACTTCGGGAGTAACATGAGACTTGTGTCCATCAAGAAATACTACCAGAAACCATACCAGAGACATTATTTTTTATTGCGCAAGTTGTGGGTAAAAGACATTTGCTATATATTCATAAAAAGTGCGATCTGTGATCCAACCATTATCGCTTTTGCCTATACTTCATCCTGTTGGAACACTGGAAACAATCGTGTCAGGGATTCTTTTACTATGGTATATTACAAGGGATTTCTCTGAAAATCATTAGCTGATAAAGAAAACCAGTTATCGTTTCCTTTGCTGGTGCTTTCTCAATATTGTTGACGTTTTTTCTGCCTTTTTGGACCAATACATTTCCATTTTTTGGGCACACATTTAATCCCGTCTCATCAGCGTTAAATATTCTGCTTAGATCTTCAATCACGTCCGTTAAATTTTCTTCAAATATGTATTGCTTTATATTCTCAAACCATTTTTTAATGTTTTGTTTAGACACGCAACCACTGGCATTAGTTACACCTTCTGATTTCCTTTGTACGATATCAGGATGATAAAAAAAAACAGCGAATCCATATGTTTCTGGGGCGATCATTATGAAAGGGACCTTGAGGAAATCTGATACGGATGAATAAACATTGTCTTGGTTTAATGGAAAACCAAACTTGGCAAATTTTATAATAAAGTCTGCTAATGCCTTTGCCATTGTCAGCTGGGATAGTATTAGGGCCTGATTTAAATGTTGAGTGTGGGTTTTAATTGTAAACTTGCTCTTGGCATATCGAAAAATTTACAAGCAGATCTTATGGATCATCACTGACAATTGTATAGCATTCTCAATAACATTTTTAGAATAACTTCGTTTTTAGACATTGCAGACAAACCAAGGTTCCTGAATTATTTCTTCAAAAAATAAACATAGCACATAACACATGTACAATTCTGGTAAAATAAGGGGCTGACTGGGGAGTAAAATAAATTTGATGGCAGCTAAGCTGAACCCCGAAAGATAAGGCCCTGAAGGATATCACAGTATGGCTACTGCCGCAGATTGAGGAATTTTCAACAAAGATTATGTTTTCTTCGTTATCAGTGGGTATATTCACTTCAGGACGTGCGTCAAAAAATGTTTCTATTACAGCATCCTTCTGAAATTGTAAGGACATAATTGGTATGTTATTAAAATTTTTTAACAACTTAAAAAATAAGATATATTTTGATATTATATAAATCGTTGTGGTTTAGGCTCTTTTCGTCTGGTTCCTTGTTCGTAATAGTCATTCATTTCCTAGTTCGTCAGTTTCCCCGTTCGTCTTTTCCCCTTTCGCCGGTCCCCCGTTCGTCTTTGTTCCCATTCGTCTGTTCCATTCGGTGTCCCTGTTCGCCTATTCCCGTTTCGTCTGCTCATCCCGGTTACCCTGTTCGTCGGTTCCCCTTTCGTCCGTTTACCCTGGTTTATAAGTATTCCCGTTATATGTGTGTCTACGTTAATCATCCTACAAATTACTTAATTATAAACTAATGTTACAAATATACTCGTATCAAGCGATGCCCTAAAATTTGGATAAGAAAAAAAGAGTGGTTTTTTTATAATTTTATTAGTCTAGATGCTAAATACAGCTAAATGTATTTCAAGAAATTAAAAGTAACAGAACAACATATTTTGTATCAAGTATTAAATAACACCCTGTATATTAACAAAGAAATGACTAGTTTATATTCCTGTCGCAGTTTTCTAAATTGTGCCTAACAAACACTTATTAATCTTAAAACACTAAATAATAACAAAACTCAAAGGGTTAACTAATTCTTTATACTCCAATGCAAGTGTTTTTGTAAGAAAGTTAAAACACAACAGTTATGTATATATTAATTGAATCTTTGTTTCTTATTATTCTTTGGGGTGTGAAATTTTAGTCTCTGGTAAAGCATCTTATTTAATAACCTCATTAACTGTTATTTCGTTGTCATTTAGCTTTTATATTATAATATATGTCCAGACTCTTTCTATTTTGCTTTGCCTTATTTGTATCACAAACATATTGAAATATTTTGCTGTCAATTAACTGGGCTTCTTCCTTTAATAGTTGTAAAAAGTAGTATATATTCGGTGTTTTGGGAAGTTTGTTGTTTAATCTGTGATGCCAACTGTCCACAGCGTTGTTTGTTCGATATAAGTCGCTAGAACAACTTATTATTTCTACCGGGATTTTGTTAAACCATTGTGTTCTAAAATACTTTTTGAATTTCTTTACAACAGTTGTTCCTGGGATATCTTCAATGATTGAAGACCATGCTTCTTTTATTTTGTCAGGTGGTAACAGCGCTAAAATTGAAGCTTTTCTTGTTAGGTTCCGTCCATATCGAGTTTTATTGAGCCGTATTTTTTGACTTCTTCCACAGCCCTGCTGCAGTGGTATCAGCAACCTGTGACTTCTACTTGAGGAAATAACTTACGAACGGCGTCCAATTGAGCTAGTTCATAATCACATTTAAAATTAACTATACTAACGCCAAGTTTTTCTTTAATCAACCGAAAAACTCGGCAGTAGGTGGTTTGTTCTTTGTTTGGTAGAAGACCGTATATTACCGGTATAACGCTTTTTGCAAATCGTGTTGATTTACAGTCTAAATGCAAAACATATAACTGGCAAAAAGGGCTTGGTGCTGCCTTGAATGTTCCGTCTCCATAAGAAGACTCTTTAAGACCATTTACAAGATTTTTAGAAAGTATAGTAGCAAAAATTAGAATTTTATCTTTTCCGCCATCTTGACAACAAGAAGTCTTCGGTGAATGGTCCAGACAAATGTACGTCTTCTAATTTTTTTAAAGTTAGTTTATCGGCTTCTAGAAGTTTCTTCCGGGCATTATAAATACCATTCTTTACTGATTTAAATGAAGGTATCTGCCGCATAAACTGTGGCCCTTTCGACTTGATGAGGTTTTCAACTTTATCTTCGTGGATATTGGACAGAAATAAAATTTTCACAGGCTTCTTTCTTGCAATCGTTCATCATAATACCAATTTCATTTCTCATTTGATCAGGCTCACAAAGATTTTTCTTACGCAGTATATTTTCTTTTCAGTCCAATTTAACTATCGCATTGGTACGAGTTTATGGAGATGCAGCAATAGAGAGACACGTCTCTCTATTGCTGCATCTCCATAAACTCGTACCGTCACCATTATTGGCCACCAAATTGTATTTAAAGTCTTCATGTAATAATACAGGTTTCCCCCTCTTACTAGTTATAAACTTAAAGTTCATATTTTTATCGTCTATTTATATTTACTGTATTTATTGTATTAATTCTCACGATACAATTGTCTTGGCCGTGACAATGATAATGGCAGCGTAATTGCTTTCTATCGGATAATGTATAAGTGGCCAGTTATATTTAAAATAAGGTCAATAAGCTTTGTTGCGACGATAAGTATTAATATCGTGTTTGTAGCTAGAGTCTAGCTGATACCTAATGAAAAGATAACTTAGCTATAATATACAGGATGCCATTTTTTTGGTACCTAGACGGGAAGTACCGTCAACAATAAACATAGCAAGTTTATTCAAAAGTAACAGTCCCTGATATTGATAAAAAAATCTATTCTGCTTTTTAATTCACGTCCTTCACACAGGAATCGAACCGGCTAAAATAAATAAGAAAATTCTTCATTATCTTAAATATCAATCATACGATTAATAGCATAGCAGGTTATGCAGGTATATAAATATGTGTATATATGTATTTACACAGTACACATATATTTGTGTACTGTGTAAGTATATATTTTGTTTTATGGCCATGTATTTGTGTATGCTAGTTCTGTATATTTGATGTGTATAGTAGGGTAATATATTAATAATAAATAAATATTTTGCTTTTCATTATTAATTTTATAAGATACATAAACTACAATATGTTCTGTTTCACCCTGAGGTTTACGTATGGTTGTGTGCGGGGCCTCAACTCTCTTGAAATTATGCATTTCGATGTCTTTTTGACTGACTTGATGATGACTTTAGTAAACCATGCAATGCAAGCACCGCCCCCACCGTTAACCGCCTAATGGAAGGGAAATTGAGGACATATCAATTGACGAACCGGGAACTTGACATATTGGTAAATGGACGAACGGAAACAGACAAGACGAACGAGTAACAGGACGAACTAGGCAATGGACGAAATGGGAATTAGACGAACGGAACAATTGACGAACTGAGAAATGGACAAACAAAGGCCGACTAGACGAACGGGGAATCGGACGAACAGTGCAGAATTGATCGTTGTTTGTGAAATCATCGTTCCTTGCATTTTACCCTTTGCGATAGTGGATCGTCTTTGTTTAAACAGGTATCATAAAATTCTCGTAAATCGTGGACCATAACTTTAATTGCCAAATTATATAATGTTTCAACTTTACGCGTGCGATGCCATTGATTATTCCCAACATTATGTTTTCCCAAATATTTATTTAATTTAACCTCAACTGTAAGGTAGTAATTTAAGTAACTAAACATATGTCGCTAGTATTTAAAATAACGTGGGTTAGAAATTTGAAAATTAGCCATCTGAATATTAAAGAATTAGTAATTACAATATAATAATTATTATCTCTTATTTCTTGTGATCATATAAAGTGAAAAATGAAATTTATCATAGAAATATTATTTTCAAATTCATGTACGCTATCAGAAAAAAGAAACGACAGGCCACATTCATGACTCGCCAATGTAAAAATTGTATTAATTTAATCTTTTGTGTTATCAGGAAAGTTTACTTGAATTGTGTGAATATAAATAGAATTCTTAGATCCATTTCAGTATAATGTGGCCAGTTATTGAGGGGGCTAGAAAGTTATTGACGATTTACTATACTTATGTTTACTATTTATGAATAAACGAAGCATGGCAATCAAATGTACAACAACTCAGCTTTAGCATTGCTAACTAGTACTAACTTAACACAAGCTAAAAGCTCCAAAGGAAATGTCGAGATGGCAGGGTTAAACAAACTTCACAAAAGGAGTTACTCACACATGAGCGGATTCGAATATGTCTCTGCGAGGTCGACTCGCGTTTCCTAAGTTGAGCGTGGGTTACAATAGTAATTTTGTTGCAACTCCAGTGACTTTGAATTAACATAAATTATGTCGTCATATATTATGGAATTAATAGTTATTTTGGCACTCGATATAATTTTTACGATTGGCATGTCGCCGTAAGAACGACCCATTTTTATTCATCTTATAAAAATTGCATCTGTAGCAATTTCTTGAAAGTAAACTGTTACCCTGGTGATTTTTTAGCACCTATTTCCAATCATTAATTAACTACAGAAAATTGTCAATAAAATTATTTTAAATTGACTTTGACAATCACGTTGCGAGGTCGGTCATTTAACTAAGGGACAGATTGTCATATGAATGTAACAAATGCAAAGAGGTATGAATTCAATCTTAAGTGGCCAGTATATATAAGTAAATAATGAATACTTTACAACAAACAGAGGGGCTACCGCGAACTGAAAACGAACGAAGTTCGAATATCTCCCTCTCTGTCCCTCGCATTAGCAAGTGCGACAAAGAGGGAGATATTCGAACTTCGTTCGTTTTCGGTTCGCGGTAGCCCTTCTGGGCGATGCGCAAATTGGATGGCTATACATACTTCCGAAACAACTTTTATATAGGGCCATCAAAAATGAAAAAGCGATAGTAAACAAACATTATGAATAAGTAGTGCTGCGTAAATAAAAAGTAAAAACACACAAGCAGTAAACACGTTTAATTTGTTTCGTAGTTTCCGAAAACATTAAAGAAAAAAATATTACGTAAATTAAATTTGTCAGATGTCACCATCACAAGTTACGTAGAACTATGTTTTTAACAGCATTTGATGCACTGGCGTTCAAAAGGTACTTAAGCTTGAAGTGATTAAAAAAATAACATTCGCAGAGGGTTAATACGGTATTAATAAGATAAAGCTGAAGGTGACGGAACGTAAAAATGCAGAATGAGTGATGAGTGATGAATGGTTGAGATGGATGATTTATCTAATATAAGCCTAATCAAGGACGACGATGGCGCTTAAAGCCTTTTTGAATTTAGGGGATTTTGAAAAATATAGGGAACAAATACGTAAATAGATTTGACATCACCCCAACTATAACTCAGAATACCATAGGGTTAATAGTATCAAATAAACCTAAACTCGAGAATGATAATACAACGTACCTTAAGAACGGTTGAATTTAAATTAAGTGTTACTAAATATTAAGAAAAACTAAAGTAAAACGCGGCACGATCTGTCGTTCTACCGCTGCTGGAGATGTCCTTGTAAAGCACGTAGACGTTGTCTGACGAAAACGTATCGACGTGTATCGACGAACGAAGCCGCTCCAAACTTGATAAAAGTTGGCTCTACAGCCGGGTTAGTTGAGTGTCCCTTTTAGAACCGGTTCTCAAACCCGTAGGGTCGGGCTAGAACAATTACATGTTAAAATTAAAAACCTATACCGAGAAAATGCAGTAATTTCAGAAAACTACAGACAGTGATTCCGCAAGCGCACAAACTTACCCAAATCAAAGTTTGGCCTCACTGAAATTATACCGTGACTGCACGTAAATGCTTAACCACCAGCACACTTGTGGGAAAAAAACTGATTCTCGTGAACAGATAAATGAAACCCACTGGCCCTTGCCAACAACAAGGCTCCACTAAGCCTTTGCAGCAATAAATCTTCTATAGTATTTTAGCGTACAATGTTGTTCACTTGAATGTCACAGAACGAATGATCACCCAAATTTTCTTCCATGACAAGGAACGCCTGTTCAAATTCCGAAGCGCGAAATCTAATTTCAAAAATCTGACTAGCTTTTTTAGAACCAGACAGTTTCGAACCCCTGAATTATAACGACGAAGATTAAACACGTTTTGGTATCGTTTGTAAAATTAAGAAAAGCGCCATCTGCTTGCGCTGTGCAAAACTACGAAGCAGAATGGAACGACGACTAACGGCAGGAAATCAAACGCTCTAACCACAGCCTAAAAGTTCGCCTATTGACGTATAGATGGCGTGGAAGTCTATGCAGGAATCAAAATTAAAATTAAAAAATACACAGTAGCGTTATTAACGCTACAGACATTTCCCTACCAAATGAAAACAACGACAGAAAAGGATAGTACCCAAATAATATATTGAAGGAGATTACATCCGTCACAAAACTATAATCACCGTAGCAATACTGACACAAAAAAAATGTGAACACCTCAATTTTAACCCACAAAATATCGACGAGAACTGAACGCTCCATAAACGAACACTTGGACCTATCCGGGCAAACATCAGGAAATACACCAACGGTCATTATGCAAATATAACTAACACCTGAACTAATAAATAATAAACCACAACATTCAGTCATTGACTAATAATTCTTTTCCTTGAATTATTAACCGAAAACCTATGGTAGTTAACCTCCTTACCATCTACATTAACCTAAGCTTACTACAAAAAAAACCATTACCGGTTTACTAAGGAAAGCAACATCTTTGAAATTAAATTATGGGCGGGTGCTATCGCAGAATATACTATGGTCCTGAACAAAGTTAGCCAGGCCATTAAAATCAAACGTCCGGATAAGGTGAGCGACCACTACGAACTCGACCACTGATCTACACAGAGGGAGAATGAAAACATCAGACTGCAGTCGTGAATGCTCCGTTCACATGCTAAGAAAAATCATCACTACGTTGAGTGAGGTTGTAGTTGTCCAGGTTGGGAATTCATATTCCAAAGGAATTGAATAGTACCCCTTGACCAATGACGACGTCACAGCCAAGTCACATCGCTAATGAGGATCGTACTACACACGAAATCCTCCATTAAAACGATCTAAGTCAAGTCCGAAATTATTTAATTTGCCTAAAAAACTAAAAACTTAACTAACACACTTTTACAATAAACAAGAAATGGAAAATACCGTTTCGGATAGGTCAACAACATTTGGAATGGAATTACACAGAGCGCTTAGCCCGACTGTGTCCTATCAGTTAGTCCACAATCTGACCATTTACACGCCACTAACAATTCAAAACAAAAAAACTTAGAGAATAAATAAGGAGCCTAATATGCAAACCGAAACATAATTAACGACGACGTGTAAACTTGTCTTTCAGGATTTAGAGGTGAACAGTTAAACAGATTATTTTAATATATCTTTCACGTGATATGTACCAAGATGTGGAGGATCGACGTCGGCAAGTTCATAAACCTGGGGTGAGACACGTCTGACTACACGACTCTCGATGAAACGCGGCGCAAATTTCCCCCCTCTTAACACGTCGGTCGTCCCGCGCTGAAAATTCTTACGCCAGACGATCTGCCCGACAGCAAACCGGACTGATTTACGATTTTTGTTAAACTGTCTTGCATTGCGCTGGAAAGCCAGCACTAGAGCGTCAGTAACTTTAGCATACACATCCTGTAAAGTACGGAGATTCGCCGCACGTTCTGCCCGACTGAGTCCCATCTCTTGGTACTCAGCCTGACCTTCGACGCGCTCCGGATGAACCATAACTTCACGGCCGTACATCAAAAAGTTTGGGGAGAAAGACGTCGCCAAGTTAATACACGAATTGAGGTACAATGCGACCCTGAGGAGATGGTCCGGCCAACTACGCTGTTCGTCAGTTACCAGGATGCTCAGCGCCGTTACGACTACTTGATTATATCTCTCGACAACATTAGCTTGAGGGGAGTAGTACGGAGTATAACAAGGCCTTGGAATACCAAAGGTTTCTAAAAAACCAATAAAAGGCGCGCTATGAAAAACCGTAGCGTTATCGCACAAGATGTTACTCGGTGTCCCGTAACGCATAAAGACTTCCGTCTCTAAAGCGGCAGTAATAGTAGCAGCACTAACCCTCTTTAACGCCACTAACCACACGAATTTCGTAAAAACGTCGACCATAGTCAGAATATAACGAAAACCATTTCGAGCCAATGGTAAGGGTCCTATCAGATCGATAGAAAGAAGATCCATTGGAGCAGCTACCGGACGAGGATAGAGACGTTGGCCACGTGGCTGTGAATTCGAAATTTTATAAGCTTTACAAACCGGACATTCGGCCAGGAGTGTAGCGATATCCCGGTACATGTATGGCCAATAGTATAAGTCTTTAGCTTTCAGATAAGTCTTCAACACGCCAGGATGTACGTTAGGAAAACCTTCGTGAATTTCAGTAATGGCTTCCCGTCTTTTTGAGGCAGGGAGGATAATACGCCAAGGGTTTGGTGCCAATGGATTCTCAACCGCCATTCTACGCATTAAAATCCCATCACGCAAAGCGTAAGCTGTGAACATCTGAGGTGTCTCCATCACGCCATGAAACACCCTCTCGTACCAAGCATCTCCACTAGGGTTTGCGCCTCGCTTGAAAGAAATCAAACCAACTTGAGCGCGGGATAGAGCATCTGGAACAACATTTAGGACGCCTTTACGATGTTCAATTTCGTAATTATATTGTGAGATCAATGTCGCCCATCGAGCCAAACGACCTGAAGGATTATCGAGAGTAGTCAACCACTTAAGGGCGATATGGTCAGTGATGATCTTAAATCTCATCCCGTCAAGGTAACCACGAAAGTGTTTGATAGAATCGAGGACTGCGAGTAATTCGTGCTCTGTAGTTCCATAACTGCGTTCGGCTTTAGTGAACAGACGGGAATAGAACGCGATAGGGTGTTCCACACCGTCGAACTCCTGAGCTAAGACTGATCCAAGCCCGACTTTACTAGCATCACATTGAAGAATAAAAGGCTTCGTAAAATCAGGGCATTCCATCAACGGAGCACTCATCAAGGCCTCTTTCAATCTGACGAAAGAAGCGGCTGCATCATCGTTCCAGCTGATCGCATCTCGACCTTTCCTTTTACCTAATAACGCTGTTAGTGGAGCAATAATGGACGAAAAATTGTTAACGAATCGCCGATAATACGAACACATTCCGATGAAGGCGCGTAGGGCCTTTGCGTTAGAAGGCGTTGGGTAGCCGTTAATAGACTCGAGTTTCTTCGGATCAGTCTGTAAACCACGTTCGTTGACAATATACCCTAAATATTTCAGCTCAGATTTGCAGAATTCGCATTTCTTCAGGTTGACGGTGAGACCTGCTTCCTTCAATCTATCACGCACCTTACGAATAAGACGAAGATGGCTGTCAAAATCTCGCGAAACTAAAATCAAATCGTCTACGTATCCTAAAATGAAGTCATCGGACTCTGGGGTATGTTCGTAGTTGACAATCATGTCTGTAAGCCTCTGCATTTCAGACGCAGCGTTGGTTAAGCCAAACGGGAGCCGAACAAATTCAAATAAACCCCTCTGCGGAGCTATGAAGGCGGTTTTCTCGCAACTAGCCTTGTCCGCCAATGGAATCTGCCAAAATGCGCTCCTAAAATCCAAGGAGGTCAAATATTTTGCACCTCTCAGATTGTCTAGTATGTCCTGAATACGAGGGAGCGGGTAGGAATCCCGAACAGTAACGCTATTTAATTTCCTGCTGTCGACGCAGAATCTGACACTACCGTCCTTCTTTGTAACCATAACCACTGGAGAAGCCCAAGGGGATCGAGACGGACGAATAACACCCATCTCGAGCATTTTGTCGATCTCTTCGTTAAGGACCTTCAACTTAGCCGGAGAGAGCGGATAATAGCGCTGTCTGATAGGAGAGCCAACGGTTTCGATCTTATGCGACAACCAAGAGGTACAACCCAAACCGGCCTTATCTGAAGAAATTTCTTCGAATTCCGTTATAACGGCTCGAAGTTTAGATTCTTGAGTGGGAGTAAACTCCGTACGCGGGTGAATATACCGCACTTCAGCTACATTCAAAGACAGTTCATCAGACTGGACAGGATCCGGCATAAGGAGTTTCCCGGGTTGATCCCGCATAAACGCATGCTTCAAAATGTCGGTTAGCCCGAACTCATTCCAAAACCCGATACCTAAAATAAAGCGAGTAGGCAAATTACTACCTACCAAACAGGAATGAGTAGCGCAGATGCCGTTAAAAGAGATAGGAACATCCGATCCACCCAATATGTCAATAGGAGAATTATCTGCCGAAACAACTGACGGACGAATCTTCTTACAATAAGAAAAACCTAACTCAGAAAGCAATGAAATATCTATAAGAGAAGCTTGCGCACCAGAGTCCAAAAGCGCATTAACGGAAACACCAGTGATATTAACCTCGATAAATAACCTATTATCCGGGGACTTATTCAGAACTACCGGTGAAACCGTAGGACCTCTTAGTGCGCTCCCAATCAGTTTTTTTGAAGAGCCCGGATTGCAATTCGGACAGTATCGCGTGATGACACCTTCGCGCCTACAGTTGAAACATATCGCGCCGGTAACGTTAGGGCAATCGCGATAGTTGTGACCTCTTGCATTGCACTTCAAGCAGAGGACTGTGTTAGAGTCATCCTTGTCTGGGACATTAATGGGAGCAATCGTCAGGCGTGACGGACGCGTTCCTTGGAAATTTTCAAAGTTCTTGGCGACATCCAAGAGTCCATCAATATCCTTAATTACATTGGTAGCAAGGCAAGGGTGATATCTAGGGTTCATGCCGTATTTGATAATATTGAAAAGACTATCTTCAGACACCGGAGAGCGCAGCTTAGCATTAAGATCGCGTGCCAGTATGACGAAATCGACCACTGATTGGTTAGCCTTCTGAGATAAAGCGCGCAGCTGACTCTCAACCTTGAAATCATAATCGGTAACATCGAAAGTCTTGAAAAAGGCGGCTTTAAGCTCAATAAAGGTAAGTTTCGGATACCTAATAGCCCTGAAATATTTTAAAGCGCTTCCGGATAACAATTCATGAAAACGTCTGACGACGTAAGATGGAGGAACGTTACGCGCAATGCCCTCTTCCATAATACGAGAAAAGAATTCACGAACACACGTCTCGCCATTGTAACTCAGGTTCCATTTGGTGAGTGACTCGCCCTTAGGGGGTGCCGTTACGGTGTACTCTCGTGCGTATGAGCCCCGGTACCGCGGATCGGTATCGAAGAACTCCTCCTCCTCACCAACAAGCGGATCTAACACACGGGGTGGATGCTCATTCAACACCATTGGGATGCGAGGTGTTTCACGAAGGGGATCGTCGTCGCTGAAACTCGACATGGTGTACTGAGGAACCAAAATAACGAAGGCAACTAACGAAAAACCGGAAGTCTAACAGAGAAAATAAAAAAAAACGACTGAATTGTTTAGAACTGACACGCGAAGCTTGACGAAATTAAGAAACTCGCAGAAATTATCAGGATCTCAGTCTCACAAAATTTCACAAAGTCTCACAAAGTCTCACAAAGTCTCACAAAGACTCACAAAGACTCACTAAGTCTCACAAAGTCTCACAAAGTCTCACAAAGACTCACAAAGTCTCACTAAGAAACTCAAAGAAACTCAAAGAAACTCAAAGAAACTCAAAGAAACTCAAAGAAACTCAAAGAAACTCAAAGAAACTCAAAGAAACTCAAAGAAACTCAAAGAAACTCAAAGAAACTCAAAGAAACTCAAAGAAACTCAAAGAAACTCAAAGAAACTCAAAGAAACTCAAAGAAACTCAAAGAAACTCAAAGAAACTCAAAGAAACTCAAAGAAACTCAAAGAAACTCAAAGAAACTCAAAGAAACTCAAAGAAACTCAAATATCCCTCAAGATCCCTCAAGATCCCTCAAGATCCCTCAAGATCCCTCAAGATTCCCCAAGGTAATGAAAATCCAAAAAAAAAAAAAAAAAAAAATCCAGAAAATTGCGAATATTACAAAAACAGATTCAAGAAGTTGACGAAGGTCAATACGAGGATGAATTGGGATCAATTGAAAGTGATTAAAAGTGAATTAAGGGTCACATGAGTCACTAGGTGTATTTGACAGAGATTGAAATACTATCGCGAGTTGACCACCAGTGGGAGAACACGGACCAGCACTGAAAATAACTATTATGCGAACTGTACCAGTAATAGAAAGAGGACAAGGGAACTCTTAGCCCAGCTCGGACCTCACCGAGTACCAACGAGACTAAACCGAATTAGGTAAGCAAGCCCAAAAATAAACAAACTATTTTTTTTGGTGAAAAAATAGTATTTACTAAAATTAGTTTGAAATTACTAATTCGTAACTAAAAAAGCAGAAATCCTAAAATAAAAAAGCAAAAAGATGTTTCCTGCCGGGAATCGAACCACGAACAAATGTTTGCCTGACCAACGCTTTCCCACTGAGCTAAGTTGATTCTTACAAGGAGATACGAAAAAGTGCTATATATGGCTCGGCCTATTCAAAATTTACACGAAGGTCGATTACGTCACGTAAACTAAATAACGACTAGTTAAGAATTACGAGTTACGACTTGACGGCGCTTGTACTGAAAAAAAAAAGTATAACCGTCGTCACCTGCCCACAAACGTCGAATGCCAAACTGACTATTATTCCTGCACTGAAAAGATTAGCTAAGGAATAAAGTACGCTAAAGCTCACTTACCTTGGTTTTCCCTAGACACTACGGGAAATAACTAAGGGTCAACTAGTCTACTAAATAAGTGACACAGGGTATAAGGTTGGGGTCAGAAGAACAACGCAATAGGTTAAAGGCAAAACTTGTCGTAAATCAATTATTATCACAACACAAAGCAATAAAAAAATCAATGCAGGGAAGCTGTCAATGGCGTACACAGGGTTAAGAAGAATTACGTTTTCCAATCGTTCCAGGTGACGTAAGGGATGAGCTTCGATCAAGGATTTACTGAAACACAATAAATAGTTAATTAAACGCGACCGAGAATCGGTCACCTTCCTCTCACCAAGTTTGAAAGAAAAAAAAATTCAATGTTATAATGTTGAAATTTCACATAAAAAGTAAACGAACCAGGGTTCTTACCTTATGTCGGGCGCCAAATTCTGCTGCGTAAATAAAAAGTAAAAACACACAAGCAGTAAACACGTTTAATTTGTTTCGTAGTTTCCGAAAACATTAAAGAAAAAAATATTACGTAAATTAAATTTGTCAGATGTCACCATCACAAGTTACGTAGAACTATGTTTTTAACAGCATTTGATGCACTGGCGTTCAAAAGGTACTTAAGCTTGAAGTGATTAAAAAAATAACATTCGCAGAGGGTTAATACGGTATTAATAAGATAAAGCTGAAGGTGACGGAACGTAAAAATGCAGAATGAGTGATGAGTGATGAATGGTTGAGATGGATGATTTATCTAATATAAGCCTAATCAAGGACGACGATGGCGCTTAAAGCCTTTTTGAATTTAGGGGATTTTGAAAAATATAGGGAACAAATACGTAAATAGATTTGACATCACCCCAACTATAACTCAGAATACCATAGGGTTAATAGTATCAAATAAACCTAAACTCGAGAATGATAATACAACGTACCTTAAGAACGGTTGAATTTAAATTAAGTGTTACTAAATATTAAGAAAAACTAAAGTAAAACGCGGCACGATCTGTCGTTCTACCGCTGCTGGAGATGTCCTTGTAAAGCACGTAGACGTTGTCTGACGAAAACGTATCGACGTGTATCGACGAACGAAGCCGCTCCAAACTTGATAAAAGTTGGCTCTACAGCCGGGTTAGTTGAGTGTCCCTTTTAGAACCGGTTCTCAAACCCGTAGGGTCGGGCTAGAACAATTACATGTTAAAATTAAAAACCTATACCGAGAAAATGCAGTAATTTCAGAAAACTACAGACAGTGATTCCGCAAGCGCACAAACTTACCCAAATCAAAGTTTGGCCTCACTGAAATTATACCGTGACTGCACGTAAATGCTTAACCACCAGCACACTTGTGGGAAAAAAACTGATTCTCGTGAACAGATAAATGAAACCCACTGGCCCTTGCCAACAACAAGGCTCCACTAAGCCTTTGCAGCAATAAATCTTCTATAGTATTTTAGCGTACAATGTTGTTCACTTGAATGTCACAGAACGAATGATCACCCAAATTTTCTTCCATGACAAGGAACGCCTGTTCAAATTCCGAAGCGCGAAATCTAATTTCAAAAATCTGACTAGCTTTTTTAGAACCAGACAGTTTCGAACCCCTGAATTATAACGACGAAGATTAAACACGTTTTGGTATCGTTTGTAAAATTAAGAAAAGCGCCATCTGCTTGCGCTGTGCAAAACTACGAAGCAGAATGGAACGACGACTAACGGCAGGAAATCAAACGCTCTAACCACAGCCTAAAAGTTCGCCTATTGACGTATAGATGGCGTGGAAGTCTATGCAGGAATCAAAATTAAAATTAAAAAATACACAGTAGCGTTATTAACGCTACAGTAGGTATCATTTCTTTTGTTATTGCTTAATTTTATGTTGATCAATTAATTTCCAAATTGGCATAGCGAAGTTGACTAATAGCGAAGTTGACTAATAGCGAAGTGGACTAATAGCGAAGTGGACTAATAGCGAAGTAGATTGAAGTTGACCGGCGTTGAACTGTTTGCTAAGTTGACCGACCGCGAACAAAGGCAACAACAAAAAACTGAATGATGAAGATCATTCAGTTTTTTGTTATGATAATAATAAAACATTAATGTGTTGTCTTATAATTTACTAACCGATGGAAGAAAAAAAATTCAACGCACATTGTCGTGTGGATTATTTATGGATAGGCCTTTAAAAATTATGTGGATGGTTCTAAAACCACTTTTTCTGTTTAGTCAACCGTTGATGAGATATTAGCTGTCAAAGTCATAATAAGTGTTCCCCCCCCCTCTATTTTTTAAAAAATTCGTCAGGTAGATTTAAAATAAAAAACCGGTCAAGCGCGAGTCGGACTCGCGCACCGAGGGTTCCGTATACAGATGTGTACCGGTTCCAACCCTATTAAATCAGGCAAATCTCAACAACATGGTGTGTAAATTGGACGCCATGGGTACAGCGCCATCTATCGGCAACTTTTGTTACAAATTTATGCGACTGAATATAATAACTTTGTATGTATGGTAGTTTTTCAAGGTCAATTCTTTATCACGTAAACCGATTTAAATTTTTTATCTTTGTTTTGAAAAAAGGTACTTTCAGCATAATCTCGTAGGAATTTATAAAACAAAAATACATGAAAAGGTGATTAAATTACAAACTTAGTATAGAAATGTATTTTGACAATAAAAAAAAAACTATATAGAGCTACAGTTATATTTTTCCTGTAAAATATACATTGATATCAATGTTATGTAATAATTTTATATTTTTTCCTTTTGGTAAACTTCGGAGATAAGGGGGGGGGGGGACGGTATTTTTTTTTTACATTTTTGCTCATAAACCAAAAATGACAACGTAAAAAAAAATCAGAATATGCAACCCAAATCCTTTTATATGACACCCCACTCGACATATTAACTAGACTCAAATTTCGAACCACTGTTATTTTTTTCACAGAAAATAATAAAAATATTTATAAAAGTATTCCAAATTTCAAATCGATAGCATAAGTAGTTCTTGAGATATTTAGCGATGTGACAGACAGACAGACGGACAAAGTGAAACCATAAGGGTTCCTTTTTACCATTTTGGTGCGGAACCCTAAAAATGAACATGTTAGATTATGCTGGAGGCCTACACTAGCAGTGGACGTCTTACGTTACGGCTGAGATTATGAATTCAATGCCACTTGTGCCTTGTAGCTTGGCTCTAACGATTAGGAAGAATAGTTTATTTTTTTCAGTTAACGTTTTTTTTTAGTGTATTTAAATAAGCAGACTTCGATTTAGCAAAAAAAGGAACTTTGAGCGAATATCGGTATTATTATTTAAAATAGTTATTCGAAATATACACCTTACGCCATCTTATCCAATTTTTATGTAACACTGCAATACTATTAGCTGGAGCGTTTTTGTTTCAGCTTCAGGTTATAGTTGTGCATCCAAGCAGCGTTAGGTGGCGCTATTGACCACATAACCTTTCGTATGGTTCCGAAAGTTCGTTAATTCTTCGCAATAGACAAAAGATGGCGCTGAAAAAAAAGTTATACCAAGTGAAAGGTTAATAAAACTGCCGACTGTTCCGTTCACTCCTGTCCCCACTGTTTCAGCTACCGTATTGTAAAATTTGTAAGTGACTGATTTACCTTTCTCTCTTAGTTCTAGTCTTATTTATTTCAGAGGTTTTTTATGGAATGACAACTGCCGACGCCCTATTTTTTTTAAATTTTATTCGTTTATTCGTATAATAGAATTCACAGGACTACTGTTCAAAACAAATAAAAATATAATTAGGTATGTCAACCAGCACACATTACAAAACAATAAAGTTTCATGTTTACTTATAGCTGTTCAGCCAAAAATTAAAATTACTTAGGTATACTGTTCTTTACTACACACACTATTACTGACATGTAAAACCTAAAATTTTATAAATAAATGATTGAATTGAATTAGATTTAAGTATATATATAAAACAAGCCCATTATTATTCAGGTAGAACATGTTCTATTTGTAGGTAGAATATAAATGAATGCATGTGAGGATATGGTTTGCAAAATAAAATCAGTTCGACTTGAATTGGCAAACAGGTAGTTTCCTTGAACTTTCCCTAAACATTTCACATGAATGCTAATTATGGCTAATTGGCAAATTGCTGTAGCCCATCAGGCCTAAACCGGTCGTATGGTAAAAGGACAGAAGGCTTGTCCCTGGTGTCATGTCTGCTGTGGGACGCCATTTGTGTGAGCACTTTCGATGCCTCGCACCTCGGCTGCTCTCACAAAGCGGAACAAAGACTCCGCATTGACAAACTATCGAGTAGTACGTAGTCTTGCCATAAATTCTGTCCTATATGAAATGACATTTATTTTGAAAATAAAAGAAAGTTTATAAATAAATTAGGGTTATTTTTATTAATTATACTATACAGATTGTATAAAATAAAATATTTATTCAAAATGTCCACCTTTTACTTTAACACACTTCTTTAAACGGTCCGGCCACTCGTCTATGACGGCACGGACGGTATCGATGGGTATTGAAGCCGCTGCCCGCACTAAATCTAACTTCAGAGACTCAACATTGCGATGAGGTTTAGAGCAGGCTTTCTCCTCCAAAATATTCCACAGACCATAGTCCAAGGGGTTGAGATCCGGGCTTCCTGAGGGCCAATCTTCAGCCGCAATAAACTCGGGTAAATGCGTCGCTAACCACCGTTGCGTTGTCTTAGCTTTATGTGCAGGGGCAGAGTCTTGTTGAAATATCCAGTGCTTACCGGCAAATAAAGTATCATTTAGCGGCTTAACAACTCTCTTCAAAATGTCTTTTTGATAGTTCGTAGCACGTATTTTTACCCCTTGTTCACAAAAATGAAGCTCTGTGACGCCTTCATAGGATACTCCCCACCAAACCATGACATATGCAGGATGGTGGCCTCTTTCTACCCTTGGAACTTTTTCAGAAGCTTCTTGGGAACTGTGAGCATATATTTTATCATTTTGGCGGTTGAATTTTTGCTCCACAGTAAAGATTTTTTCATCTGTAAACAGAATATTACGATACTTTGCATGCCGCGACCATAACACTTTAGCTCTCGTCGCTCTTATTTTCCGTAGGGCCGCTGTCAATCGCTGACCTGTGCTCCGTCGATAAGCCCCAAGCTTAAGGTCTTGTTTTATGATACGGGACATAGTTCTAGGGGGAATTTTCATTTCCCTAGCCATGATTTTCTGCTTGCGTAGCGGATTTCTTCGAATTCGCTCAGCTACCGCTTTAATCGCTGCCGGTGTCCTTGTTTGCCGTGGTCGACCGCTCCTGGGCCGGTCGTCGACTAAACCGATGTCGTTGTATCGCTTGATGGTACGATAGATAAATTTCTTTGTTATATTCAAAGGTTTCAGCAGTTTGAAAATGTTGTTCACTTGCTTTTTACACTTGTATAACGCTATCACTGCGACACGATTCTCTTTGATGCCCCACTCCATCTTCAGGGAAACGATACCTGGAGCCAAATATACTTTTTCTGGCAGCCAAATGTCTATTTAAGCATAATCAAGAAACAAAAGTACATCGAACGTTCCATTATTAAATTTAAAATGGCGAAAAATTTGGGACAGAATTTATGGCTAGACTACGTATATTGTTTTTATTACAACAGAATGTAGACTATGTAAACGTTTTCTCTCAGATAAACATTAGTAAAAAAAAGGTTCGGTTCTGGCAGTTCTTCCTAACACTCCTCCTCGCTTCGCTCGTCGTCGTGCCTACAACACCGACCTGGCTTGTATTGTATTGTACAAATTGTAGAAATCGATAGTTTCTATTATTGCATTTGACACCGTAGCCTAAGGATTTAGCTAAGCCTGCCTATAACAGATTATTAGCCCAAACAATAATATGCATAATATCCATTAGAAAAACATAAATTAAAAATATCCGTACCTACTTTCTTTTTGCAAATATAAAAAAAAACATTAATACACTGCTTCTGAAAATACTTTTGAAACTATTTAACTGCGAATGTTTGCGGTGTGCAGTCTTTTATAGATAACAATGCTTCACAAATTTTATGAGCAGGAAGTAAAAGTAGAAATGATATGTCATTCTAGTCATGTTTCGACCTCTTTTTATTTTATTTTGTTTTAGCTTCTTAGACTTTTTCAAAATTGCTCTGCTGAAGTGGTACTAACAGCCAGACATTAGCACCTGGGGAAACGGCATGAGCAGCATTAATTTGTGCCTGCTCGTAATCGCATTTAAAATTATCTATGCACAGACCAAGATTTTCTTTAAGTAACCTGCAAAATCGGTAGTAAATTTCTTAATTCTTGTTTGGTAAAAATCCGTACACTACAACAAACACATAATTGGTTTCTTTATTCGATTTACTATCTAAATGTAACGCGTACACTTGTACGAATTGGTGTACCCGTCGTCTATGTATGTTTGTATGCTGAGAACGGCGGTATGAATTATCTTAATTTTAGTTTCGTTTATTTGTAGAAAATCTTGAATTTATTACAGACGTCTTTTTTTAGGGCTCCGCATCCAAAATGGCGAAAAAGGAACCCTTACAGTTTCGTCATGTCTGTCCGTCCGTATGTCACAGCTGATTTACTCGGAGACTATAAGCACTACAATTATAAAATTTGGTAGGAGGGTGTATTTTATGAACCTGTACATAAAAGTGATGTGAAATTAAAAAAGAAATTAAATTAGGGTGGCACTCCATACATGTAACCGATGGATGAAAAGAAAAATTTCAACACACAGTGCGGGGTATCCATGGATAGGCCTTTAAGAATAATATGGAGGCTCCTAAAAAACTTTCCCATTTAATTCAACCGTAATTCCTGATCATTGCTAGCAACTATTGACTTCCAAAAAGTAACTACAGTATCAACAGCTTTTCGTTTATTAATATCTACATATACTCACGCCCATATCCCATTGGGATATACAGAGAGCAAAGAACGCCAAATTATACTATGGTCCTTACATACTTGAAAATTACAGAATAATAACAAAAAATAAAGTATTTCCCTAAAAATAATCTAATTCTTCGATTCAACATATCATTAAAAATACGAAGTACGTCATTTAGATCAACCGACTTCGTTCTTTTCTTTTCAAATGCTATAAACACCATGCCTGCCATTCTTTCGTGACCCATTGACAGCCTCTGAGGCCTATTGATTGCAGTCAATGTTGAAAACGTAGATTCACATACAGCAGTTCTGCATCCTATGATCGCCACAGATGCAAAAAGTTCATATGTATCTCTAAACGCCACTCGCTGCCTATATACAACTTGCATTGTGCTTTCCGTTTCATCCTCGTGACGACTCAAATAACCTTTGACTACGGCAGCCTCTTCTCTTGATGGAATTGTTAGACCTGAAAAAAATTTTGAAATTGTGAAGTGGACATAAATAAATTACAAACAGCTAAGTTTAGTATTTTTTTTTAACTTACAACATGTCTACATCTAACTCATCGAGACTCGCTATAGAATTTAGAAGATCGTCGTTGTCTGAAAACCTTCTTTTTAATTTAGCCATTAGTATGTTCAGTGTTTCGAAATACTCAGATTTAAGCGGCTGTGCGTTCTGATCTTCTGTATTTTGACTCGCTGACGAAGACGAAGGGCTATACATTACGTAATCATCCATCCGATTAGATTTTTTGACTTGTTTGTCCGTGGGTCCTTTCGGAATGGCCACTAACATAATGATTAGCTTCTTCTAAAATTTTGTGATACATTTCATCTGATCTCAGTTTAGTTATTTCATTTTAGACACACTTTATTATTGTTATGGCGTCTTTCAATCCTGCGCTTCGGGCTTGTAAAGCTGCATCTGCAGGTTGAAGCAGTTATAAGATTTTTCAGGGCACGACCAAATAATTGAATAAATAAGACAATATTACGGTTTTTGAGTTTTCGCTGAAGAACTGTCTTTCTCAAACAAAAGGCCGTAAGTGCCGTGAGCTTCCTGTGAAGATACGGCCTTTTTTAGATCCAATGTGTTGGACAGTGGTTTTATATGTGGACTAGTAGGTGTTGGTACGGAATCCTTCATTGTGCGTGATCCAAAATGCATTTGACCGGTTTTTTATTATCCAGCACTATGTCGAGATTTTATTTTGCACATCATCATGAAAGGTAATCTTTTGTAACCACTATTTTTTTTTACCATATTTATTTTTTCTGGAAACTTTTAATTCTTGTGATACTTCTCCGAATAAACAACTCGTCAGTTTTTTCAATTGCCATTTTATGTTATCAAAATAAATCATTTGTCCGAACAATTTTTACGGGTAAGTAATAAAAGATATAAGAATTTATCATATAACAGTCATAACGTATACGCACAGTTAGTATAATCGCTTTGTGTATAACGTTCATTGCATATAATGAACGAAATGTATAATGCCAAATCATATATTTTCAAAAAATATAACGTTATTTAGATATAATTTCAATTGATATAACGATCGAAACGTATAATATTCAATACATCTAAATATTGAAACGTATAATAATCAATTAATATAATAACGTAACGTAACGTTTTTTTTTAAGGCGCATAAAAAAAAATACCTAACACCAGAAGACTAAGGCGGGAGCTTCGCTTCGCTTCGCTCCCGCCTTAGTCTTCTGAACCTAACCAACAGAGTCGGTTTTGCTCCGGAAGGTTTTGCTCGCTCGCTTCGCTCGCTCGCCCGGTAGCTAAGTGTGTTTTGAAAAATTATGAGTTGTACTTAAATATATTACGTATTATGAGCATAGTTTTTCAAGGCGCATAAAAAAAAATACCTAACACCAGAAGACTAAGGCGGGAGCTTCGCTTCGCTTCGCTCCCGCCTTAGTCTTCTGAACCTAACCAACAGAGTCGGTTTTGCTCCGGAAGGTTTTGCTCGCTCGCTTCGCTCGCTCGCCCGGTAGCTAAGTGTGTTTTGAAAAATTATGAGTTGTAGGTACTACCTACGTATTATGAGCATAGTTTTTCTAGGCGCATAAAAAAAATACCTAACACCAGAAGACTAAGGCGGGAGCTTCGCTTCGCTTCGCTCCCGCCTTAGTCTTCTGAACCTAACCAACAGAGTCGGTTTTGCTCCGGAAGGTTTTGCTCGCTCGCTTCGCTCGCTCGCCCGTTAGCTAGTTATGAGTTATATTAAAAGATATTATGTATTTTGAGCGTTATACGTTTTTTAAATTATGTATTTTGAGCGTTATACGTTATTTATATTATGTATTTTGATCGTTATACGTTATTTATATTATACGAATTGATATTCGGCAATATGAGTGTTATATGAAAAATAATTATATAATGTCAATATTAGATCAATTGATCGTTATTCCTTATAAAATTATTGGTTTTGTTGTTATAGCTTTCGTTCGTTATATCTTGTGAACGTTATTAATATGAAAATATATGTTTTGTTGTTATGTCTCATGGGACGCACCCATTTTTACCGCTACGTCTTCTGGTGTTGGGTCTTTTTATGCGCCTTGCAAAATCATGCTTGTTTGCTTGTTTGCATACGGTAATGCCAACTATTCTAAGAAATGCCATCTGTTATCAAGTACGGGTACGGTACGGGGTAGTACGGGGGTAAATGATCTACCCTCGTTTTCTCGCTCGCTTTTCATCTAGGGCACCAATGCAACGAAAATTCTATCTTAGCGAAAATCCTTTCTTTTGTCTATATTCTACTCCTATTCTGTGCATGGTATGGTGCCTGCAAGCTTATTTTCAGAATAACCGCGATGACCAGGCGCTTTAAATCAAAATATAGATAATTCGAAAGCATTTGATTATACCGAGCACTAGTTCTTGACACATCAAATGTAGTCTTCAACATTTAAAATGATTTTATAGTAAAGATATTAAGTTAAGAAAAAAAAATAGTATTAAAATATTTTCAATTAATAAGAAAACGTAACTTTTGCTATTTTCAATGAAACAAAACAAAAAATAAAATGTGTAGGTAAACTTAACTAAATTACGCTTAATTCGATAAACGAAATTCGGTTCCTTTAACTTGTAGAGCTTAGGTCTGTATATAGTCTATCGAGTCGTTCTTCAAAGCTCGTTGAGTAGATAAATATGTATTTTTTGTTTAAAAATATTTGAAAACAAAGGAATCGTACTTTGGCATTATAGTCAGCTCTCAAAATTCCTTTTTTTCGAGTTGTCAAAACCTCTCCATTTGCTATTTGATTATTTATTGGCACTGGTATACGAGGGCTGCCACTTATGTATCCGGAATAGAAAAACCAGACATATATGACTAAATACGGTTTTATTGTTTTTCAAAATATTCTCCGTGATGATCGATGCACTTTTGCATACGTTGAAGCCAATTTTTAGAACACTGACTGAAGTATCTCCAAAACATGTTTGAAGTTCAAACTTTGAACGCGTCGACGGTATCTTCACGGGTCGAAAATCGTTGACCACGTAATTTATTCTTTACTTTTTAAAAATAAATAAAAATCATTGGGTGCCAAGTTAGGGCTGTACGGTGGATGACCCGTCAATTCTATATTTTCACCTTCCAAAAATCGAGTTGTTTCGTACAGAATTTGGAGACAAGTTGGGAATAAGTTGATTCTGTAACCATTTTTCATAATTGACATTATTCATGGCATCGTGATGAATCACCGGTCTTATCAGTAGACTTGTACATAAGTAGAGCACCCGGTACAAATCCTTTGGCACTACCTGTATGTACTATTTTAAGGCGTTGACCTTTTGAGATTAATTGTTTCACTCCTTTATCCGTAGAATCGATCCAGCACTTCCCTGTTAAATGGGATGTATGAATATAAGTTTCGTCCGTATACACAATACCTCTCTGTACTTCCTTATTAAGCCCAGGTACTTTACTTTTTTAAGTCTAACTTCATCTTTTTCCATCAGCATTTTTCTATTGTTAGTAATTTTCTTGAATAGAAGACCCATTTGGCGTAGTATCTTTCTTAGTGTAAAGTCACAGCCTTTGAAATCAGTCCAAATTGTAATTCGTCCAAGTAGCGATTTGTCCATTACGTGGTTCGTCAAGAAGCATTTACCCCGTTCGTCCATATCGC
Organism: Epiblema foenella; assembly: GCA_963556455.1. Taxonomy (NCBI): domain Eukaryota; kingdom Metazoa; phylum Arthropoda; class Insecta; order Lepidoptera; family Tortricidae; genus Epiblema; species Epiblema foenella. The sequence goes on from OY747095.1 coordinate 42,545,678, forward strand.
GATTCGTCTAAGTAGCTATTTGTCCAAATCTTAGTTCGTCAACTACGTGGTTCGTCAAGTATCATTTACGCCGTTCGTCCATATCGCGATTCGTCCAAGTTGCCATTTGTCCATATCTTAGTTCGCCAACTACGTGGTTAATAGGATTTGATAGCGATCCACTAGAATTACTAAGGTAATAATAGTACCTACTAATAATGCTCGACTATGCATGTCACCGGCATGGGAACTTTGTCATAGAAATATAGGTTAAATTTAAAACAACGAAGATTTTCCAGTATTACGCCTTAATCCTTGTTATTATTCTTCATTGCTGCAAAAATAATCTCCAATGAGAACAAAATGCATTCACATTACGAGTAAAACAATATTAATAGCGATTTGTTAGCTGTTAGGCCAATACGCTTTTCGCCCGAATCGCGTTTGGCCGATCGTCTACTACGCAGTTAGTCCATGATACGATTGGTCTATTACGCTGTTCGTCCATTTCGCGATTGGTCTATTACGCTGTTCGTCCATTTCGCGAATGGTCTATTACGCTGTTCGTCCATTTCGCGATTGGTCTATTACGCTGTTCGTCCATTTCGCGATTGGTCTATTACGCTGTTCGTCCATTCGCGACTGGTCTATTACGCTGTTCGCCCATTTCGCGATTCGTCCATTATGTAGTTAATCCGATACGCCGCCATTAGACTGTAATTATTATTCGTCTAAATAAGCGTGATTCTCTGGCGTTTCAACCGCCCATCAGTCCCTAATACAATATGCCAATAATTTGTATGAAAAATTGAAAAACAACCTAACTTACCCATGAAAAAATGAATTTTTGTTTTCTTTGAACTTGTTTTCTGTGTAAGGTGTGCAAAGAGGATTTTTATTATTTTGTATTGTATTTAAGGTAATTGCAAAAAAAAAATACCGTCACTAGGTTTATGACATAGGCAAAGAAAGGATTTTGAAAGATTTATCATAAACACATAATTTTTTTATGAAAAAATGCATGAATAAAACACCAAATAAAGTTATCGAATGTATTACCAAAAAAAACTTAAACAGCTTAACCACTAAGCAAAGAAAAAATGATGTCCTTCAAATAAACTAAACCTAAACAACTAGTTCACCTAGAAATCCGTCATTTATGGACCGATTCGTTTGTTTGTTAAGTATATTAATATTTTTTTGATTTAATAACTTTTTGAAGAAATTCTATGGCGCTTATTTCACACTTTCTTAGCAATTTTAGTTTTTTGCGTAAGAATTCGTTGGATTTCAAATCTTGCAATCTTTTCTTTCGACTTATAGGCATTTTCCTTCTGATCAATATATCGAAGTGTCGCCCTTTTTTCTTAAGTATCGACATACTTAAGAAAGAAGGGCAACACTTCGGCTTCGGTTCTGGTCGACACCAGCAAGAGTAAATTTGGCTTGACAGGAATTTTCTTGTTTATTCGACTGTGCCACCCTTCAACCGCGTTCGTTGTCCGCTGATTTTCATCGGCTACGCTTAGCATTGCAAAAAAGGAGCCGCTGCTTTTCAAAATAGTTACAAAATTCTTCGAACGCTGCGGAGTCCTGGCATACTTGACGAACTGACTTTATATCAATCCAAGCGTCCATCAGAATGTTGGTGGGCAATAGTGTTAAATAAGAAGCTAGCTTCATGACGTTTCTGCCCACAAGAGTTTGGTCCAGATTTAATGATGTGCACTTTTTTATAATGGCCTGCTGATAGTGAAAAAAGCAGCCGCTGATATGCACATTTGGATACACGCTTGACGAAATGCGTTTTGGACGAATTGAATGTTGGACAAAATGCGTACCTATTTGGACCAAATACGTATTGACGTATTGCGTGTTATACGAAATGCGAGTTGGACGAAACGCGAGTTGGACGAAATGCGAGTTGGACGAAACGCGAGTTGGACGGTAGACGTATCGGACCGAATGCGTGCTGGACGAAATGCAAGTTGGACGAAATGCGAGTTGGACGAAATGATTGTTGGACGAAATGAGTGTTGAAATCCAATTTGGACGAAGAGCGTATTGGCCTAACAGCTAACAAATCTTGTCATTGTACCTATCTATTCGATTATAAATTAAGTGGCCAGTATTAATATATTATCTATATTATTAGATAAAGGTTTTAAACTCTTCAACAACTTCCTAGTATAGTCTTCATATAGTCGCTATCAGATATATGTATAAGACGCCAGGTTCACAGCCATCTTTTATGGCCAAGCATTAAAGTGCGTATTACCTTTCCCGCACCGATATACAGGGTGTATTTTGACGAAAAGCGTTTTGGACGCAAAGCGTGTTGGACTAAAAGCCTGTTGGACGTAATACGTGTAGGACGAAAAGCGTGTTGAACTAAAAGTGCGTTGGACGTAAAGCGTGTTGGACGAAAAGCGTGTTGGACGTAATGCGTGTTGGACGTAATGCGTGTTGGACGTAATGCGTGTTGGACGTAATGCGTGTTGGACGTAATGCGTGTTGGACGTAATGCGTGTTGGACGTAATGCGTGTTGGACGTAATGCGTGTTGGACGTAATGCGTGTTGGACGTAATGCGTGTTGGACGTAATGCGTGTTGGACGTAATGCGTGTTGGACGTAATGCGTGTTGGACGTAATGCGTGTTGGACGTAATGCGTGTTGGACGTAATGCGTGTTGGACAAAAATCGTTTTGGTAAAAAGCGAGTTAAACGAAAAGCGTGTTCGACGAAAAGCGTATCAGACGCTTATCGTGTTGGACAAAAAGCGTAATTAAATTAATTTGGACGAATCGCGGGTTGGAGCAACAGCTATCAAATCGTTGTTGGGTTGCCTTCGTGCGGGAAATCTCTCCGCGTACAGACGAAGAGCGGCATTCCCGTTTCCCCTACACTACTACACTCTTCGTAAAGAAGAATCATATCCACAAGTTCCTCCGCAGAAAAATTTAAAGGCATTGTCAGTAATTTTTAATTTAAATTTCTATTCATTAGATTTTCTTTTTATCTGGCAGACGAATGTCAAACTGACTTGTAATTTAAATTTAAAGGAAAAAAGTCCAATTAATTGATTTAACCTGACCTCTTTCAAATTAAAAATAACAAGATGACTTAATCTAATGGGATGTAATAATAATGTTAAAGTGAACTTACAATGATATGCAAAATCCCTGTTGTAAATAATAACAAAAAATAGTCCTTAAATGATAATTTCAAAAAGTGGTTAGTGTTTCGTATTTATTATGCTTATCAGTATCTGGTCATAGTCGAAATTGCAGTAATCTGATATGATGTGGCTTGATTTTAATTAGTCATTAGCAAGGCAGCTGTAATTAACACCCCTGTCTACGCACGTACAAGCTAGACGACAACTTTCTCTTACACTCGTAAGATGGCGTCAAAAGAATCATTCGTCAAAATAGTCATTTATACAACTCGAAAAATTAAAACAAACTAAAATAAAAACAGATCATCACATGTAGCGATTACGCTGCAGTACATATAAAACTGGGGCCCAGGTAATGTTCTCATGTCTTTTTTAACATATGTTTCGTCATCCATTAAAATGCATTGGTCGTTATTTTGTATTAAATATTTGTTCAAAGCTTTAGCTCGAGATTTCGCTCTTTCAAGCTGGGCAGCTTCTTTTTCTGTGTTTTATATTTCTTCCTGAGGGGCTACCGCGCACTGAAAATGAACCAAGTTCGAATATCTCCCTCTCTGTCGCACTTGCTAATTCGTGCGGCAGAGAGGGAGATATTCGAACTTCGAGGCCCTCTGGTCTGTAAATTATTTCTTTTTTTTGGCGTTTAGCACAAACTAAAATAAAAACAGATCATCACATGTAGCGATTACGCTGCAGTACATATAAAACTGGGGCCCAGGTAATGTTCTCATGTCTTTTTTAACATATGTTTCGTCATCCATTAAAATGCATTGGTCGTTATTTTGTATTAACTATTTGTTCAAAGCTTTAGCTCGAGATTTCGCTCTTTCAAGCTGGGCAGCTTCTTTTTCTGTGTTTTATATTTCTTCCTGAGGGGCTACCGCGCACTGAAAATGAACGAAGTTCGAATATCTCCCTCTCTGTCGCACTTGCTAATTCGTGCGGCAGAGAGGGAGATATTCGAACTTCGAGGCCTTCTGGTCTGTAAATTATTTCTTTTTTTGGCGTTTAGCACGTTCCCAACCGAAGTATTTAACTTTTTGGCTACATCGCGAGTAGAGGCCGATGGATTTTGACGGAAAGACGCCACTATTTCTGCATCCAATTTCGGCTTCACGCAGCCTTTTCTGCGACCGCGACCTGGCAGATCGCCTAGTGTATTAAATTCCCCAAACTTTTTCATAACTTTTCGTACACCATTTTTAGATAGGTAATTTATACCGTTTTGCGAGTTGTCGCATCGAAATACGCTTATCTGTACAATAGGATACGATAATTAATTTACGATTTTTTTCATTGCGGTGCAAATACTTTTCTTATTGTTTTAAGACAAACGTCATAACGTGCCGTAAAATACCAATAGTGGTGGACCGGAATGGTGACGTTGCATGTCCATTCTCTGTTGGTCCGTGACAAGACGAACGCCATCCTAACGTCCTCTGTTTTCAGGAATACCATTTTTTTAAGGAATAATATTTTTATTGTAAAATTGGGTGAAGCGATTTTATACAAGTGAAATTCAGGAGAAAATGTTATGAATTGTGCATATGTTACCATCAAATACTAAAGTCAAATTAAAATAAAAAATAAAATTACAATTAGGACGACCTCATCCTCTTTCGGCCTTATTACTGCGACGTGTGTACCATCCTCGACACTGGCAAATACAATTTTAGTCCAAAGTGAAATTCGGGAGGAAATGTTTCGAATTGTGCATAGGTTACAATAAAACTCTTATGTGAAAATAATATATATATAATTAGGACGTTCAAGCTGTGGTACATTTTTCTGTTAAAAAATGCGCCCTCATCTTCTTGCGGCCTTATTACTGCGACATGTGTCCCATCTTCGATGCCCAGCGTCCCGGGAATTGCAAAACGATCATAAAATCTGAGAACAAAGTAAAAGCAAGCCTCCGTTAGCGGGCCGGTTTTATTAGAGCCAAACGGTATCGCACGAGACGATGGCAATTGCCTTGACGGTATGACGCTCATTCTTTGGAAACTGGAAAGGTCGCTTGTGTGGGACGCCATCTGCGTTGATACCCTAGTTAGCGCCATCCCACCATCAAGCATCCTTCGAGCCCGTAGGAGCAAACCAAATAATATATGCCGCAACGGGACAAATTTGATTTCCGCCATCACTGGTTCTTCCTTATATCAAAAAAGTTCCATGCTTTGTCATTATCATCATCGTATCAGCTGAAAGATGCTGCTGGGCCTTCCCCAAAAAAGAGCCACGATGAGTGAGTAGGCCGTGTAAATAGGCAATTTTGTACTAAGCGGGCGGTGTTGGGCAAATGTGCGAAGGTTACGCCGCAGTATAATTTTGCTGATATGAGTTAGGTAAAAATTTATTTAGGGTTTGGGAACTGCTTACCTCTGCTTACGTTTGGTATTTTCTGCAGCTCTCGTGGTGTCTCTGTTGTATTATCCGCTGATGTTATGGGCAGGCAACTATTACTTGATATTTGCGTAGCGGGCGTACAAAAGGCGCTAGAACAATAAACGGCAATAATAAGATTAGTTTAGCAGAATACTTAATAATTATAGATTATTGGCGTCGACTGCGGTTGACGAATTATTTTTTCTCAACTGACTTATGACGTGTGTTTTATTTGATAGGCTTTCTGGTCATAGAAGAAGCAGCCTCCAAAGTGGTTGAACAATGCTAAAGCGAATTTTGATTATACGGAGGCGTAACCAGTCGTGTTTAAATCATCGCAACAGAATTTTTCCTTTGCTTGTTCGTGTCTGTCGTGCAAATTATACCACTTGGATTTACTACTAATAGAAACGTATACCCTTTAAATCGTTATTATCCGTAGGGAAAACTAGTAATGTTGTGTATAGTCGAATATTTGTTTAGATGTTGGTTGCCAGAATATACCAGATTGGACCTAGGCTGATGAGGTGAAGATGGAATGGGGAGATGATATGACAGGGTTTGTGATATGCCTAATAGGGTAAAGGTTTTCGTAAGAATTAAGACGGCGGTAGATAAAATATACCTTTTTTAGTATTTAGGGAAATAACACGGTGATAAGTAGGTAAATAAAATTAACACATACTAACATCAAGTTTTCCACGGAAGTATGTTTAAGGTACATACTAGTTGGATACCATAATTATGTTCGGGTATTACTAATAGGAAACCAATATAAAATCGCTAAAATTACATATACACACCGGGTCTTGTTTGTAGTGAATAATGTTAAATGAAACCGGTTTAACTCGAACTTATGCCGACGCAATCAACGACCACTTATCTCCAATGTAGACCTGATATAGCTTCGTGTTGAAGCTGTACCAGTCGACGAAATACTGCCTCGATTCCGAGCTTGAGGTGCGAGTGTCCCAGAATTTAAAGCTGTTATTCGGGCAACGGGCAAGCCTAGGCCTCGCAAATGGGGACCGGGCGATTCAAATCTAGACCACTCGCTCCGATAGCTCCCGACCCGGCGAAAAAGCTAAAACAATACACTAAGGCAAGACCTACGCAATGGCAAAACAAGATCACAAGGCAAATTTAGATTAATAGGACGAAACACTTACCCAAATATTGACGAACGCTTGGCTTTTTATTAGGAGGAGGATACGATCCCCTGAAACACTCCCTCGAGAAACAACTGTCAGCTGACACCGGAAAATACCAATAATCACACGCAGTCACTTATTAACGAATGGAATTCATAAATTTACTTTCACACCGAAAAAATCGTAAGCAAATTTGCTTAAAAATTGGTACGTCAGATCTCCAAGTGTCACAATCGTAGAATGAATCAAATTTTGTTTGCAAACCCGTCAAAAGAATAATTTCAAATTACGAAGCTTGACAATCCATTTCCGAAAAGGAAACGGTCAACTAGAAAGCCAGTATGTATTTCAGCAAAAGAGGATCTTCACCCACCACGAGGTACGGTACTATGTAACACGTAGATATTTTTGTAGGTATCCTTAAGGCTCACACGGTTTTTCCTTCCACTTCATGGCATGAACTTCTAAATGGGCAGAAAATATTCGCCGATTTCCTTCGATTCCCTTTCGAATCACTTTCACTTTGATATGTGTGTCATTATCAGCAGTTCCTTATCACCGAATATCATTGTTTTCCAAAAGCAAATGCATCACTTACAACGGAAAATACCGAAACCGCCGGTTGTGTGTTGTTGGTATATTTAAGGGGTTGAAATTTTTATGAATTCATGATCAAATCTTCACCAAATGTAGATATTGAAGTTAGTTAAAAAGGTGAAAATTGTCATAAGCTTCGTGTAATCATTCTCTCTTGGAGCTTTGTGCCATTCCGAGATATGAATACGCCCCAATATCTTTTTAGTAGAGCTACCATTTGCAAAAAATGCCAAGGTAACAAGAATCTGGAATAAACTGTAAAAAATATAACCGCCTCCTAATGTGAACCTTGCCTAGTTTAGTTTTGCTTAGGCGGCACTCTTTTACTTTGTTCTGTAGGCACCTGGTAAAGTGGTAAAAGCATCCTTGGATTTGGATACCTTCAAAAGTATTAATTAAAGCCGATAATATGAGGGTCTTTTCAAAATCGACCTTGTCACTCGTGGGGCTACTCTGGAATTTGACTTTTTATTAAATTGAATAGTATCTCATAAGTCGGTTTTTTTATCTGGTATCAAAGCATACATCACCGGTACCACTTTAATATGTTCTCTGTTGCTGTCTAGATCGACATGTATAGTCACCAATTGGTAGAAATTTCTCTAACAAGACTTGAATGTCCCGTCAACATAATTATTTGCTCTGCGGTAACAAGCCTCGTAATTCTTGGCATGAAAATACCAATATTCTTGTGTCATTGTTTGTAAAATCGGCGAATAATTAATTCGATAATTTTGGTGGTATGCTAACGTCAATGGCTTTTTTTGAAGTGCTTCTTTTTATTCTTAATGATTTATAACGTTCCAGGTATAATTTTTTCTTATATTTTCTTTCCTTTATCCAAACCAGCGTCTTTGACTTCATTATTAATGGTGTCATAGATTTGTGAGATCGGCGTAGTTATGTCCTCGACGACTAGCTTGTCCATTTTGTCCATATACTTCTTTATTTCGTTAGCAGAAAAATCGTGATCATCATTATGATCTGTTTTGTGAACGATGGCATTTTCATTATGTAGACTGTAGTTAATATATTTGTAATTTAATACTGCAATAAACAGATTAAATTTTAAATATTTTTTTTTTATCAGTTGTTTTTACGACAGCGTGACTTGTCTTACACTTTACACATCACCATAAAATTGTTTCATCTTTATTTATCCTTTTGATTCGGTATCGGTGACCTGACTTCAACATGATTGGCTTTCCACGTTGCGAAGCTATAAAACCTACAACATCTGAACTGGACGACGCGGATGTACTTGGTTTACAGGGATATGGGTTCATTCGCCTTTCCTTATACATTTTAACAAGAATTCAATGTTATGTCAAAGACAGTCTCAATAAAATTAATCTTATGACGCAAGTATAAGTCAGCCAGTTATTATGAATGTTATGCAATCTCTTTCTATATAGGTCGGAGAGATTACATTCTAACAAGGTCACCCTAAAGGCCGCAGAAAAATACAGAGATTACATAAGAGATGGTGGTATTCTAACCCGACACCACATGCGTACCAATACCAATAAATAACTAATAAGTACATATTTGTCATGTCATGGTGGTCGGAGTATTTATCAAAGAAATTACGTCAACTAGGTATTGTAAATATCCTATATTGTTGACGGGAGCATGTAGAAAGTGGTCGATTGTACTCACGGGCTGAGTAGACGTAGCGATAAGACAGCGGGTATTTTAGTCCGTGGGCTGAGTTGACCCTTACGCGGTAAATAGTGGTAGACTAAACCCGCTGGCTGGGTAGACACTTAAGCGGTAGATTGTGGGTGTTTTAGGCCGCGGGTGATCAGCGGGGCTGAGTCGCCCACAACAAAAAAATATTGGTTAACTGAACCCGCGGGTTAAGCGGTATGTGGGCTCAGTTGACCATGAAGGGATACCAAGGTTTGGCAAAATAAGCCATAACATACTATAGTACCATAGACGTTTGGCTCTGTTACTATAGTACCATATACGTTTGGCTCTGGTACTATAGGCGGTTGCCACACTGTAACAACCGCCATAGTTGACTTGCAATATTAGTGAAGTTATATGAAGAAAGAGGAAGTCGTGACGCGATACGAGAGTATAAAATCGGCCCTCTTTACAAATTTTGGGTGAGACAGCAGTTACTAGGTAGTCAGCAAATTAAGTTAGTGCTCTACATGCTCCGTCATTATTGATACTGTTAAAACAAATTTGGTCCACATATCGAGGCGTACGGCCGACAGGCGTTACTGCTGCAGCAGAGGGAACAAGTAGTCGCATAGGCCTAGAAATTAAGCTATGTAAAGTCGGAAGTGACGCCTTAGTTGCAGTCTTCGTTATATTAATGCTCTTTTCAGTCGCTATTCCTCGGCACGAGCTAGCAACATGTTCCAAAGACCAACTTTCGGCTCTTAGTTGCAGTCTTCGTCATATTAACCGCTCTTTGGCACTAGCTACCAACATGACAAACATGCAATTCTTAATAACAGGATTACTGAATTGAATTGAATTTACCATACAATTTTTTTTTGTCATTGATAATCCCGATAGAGGGAATACGTCTTCTCACACGCTTAAAAATTGGGCTATGGACAGTCGGAAGTGACCCATAAAAGCAGTTTCCGGTAAATCCAAAGGCCAACTTTTGGCTCTGAGTGGCGCTCTTCGTAATATTAGTGGTATATTAAGCCACTCTTCTTCGGCACAAGTAAGCAACATAGTCCAAAGGCCAACTTTAGGCTTAGTCGTATTTTTATGCCATATTCTGAGCAACAAGAATAAGAGATGCAAATATCTTACTTTGTGAATTCGTTGTCAGCAAGTTGGGACATGCTCCGTCAGTATCGATTCTGTTAAAACAAATATAAAACTTTAAATCAGGCCATACGGCCGATACGAGTCGCTGCCGTAGCAGTTGCAACACGTCGTCGCACAGGCATAGAAATTTGGGTATGGACAGCCAAGTAAGCGGCCTATGAAAGTGGTTTACGGCAAAACCAAAGGCTAACTTTTGGCTCTTAGTTGCCGTCTTCTTAATGCCGCTCATCTTCCGCATGAGCTAGAAATATGACACGAGCCATTCTCAATAATGCAATTGTTGCTGGACATCAATATAATTTTAGGGCAAATCAAAATACTGACGGTATGTCGCGTATTCTCGTATCCGTCTATGTAACCTATAATACATGTTTTGTGTACTACAAGCCTCTACAAGTATATAAATAAATGAAGCTGGTGTTCGTTGACCTAGCAGGCCATCTGGCCTGGCTGCACAAAGTCGACAGATGGACACACTAGAAGACTGTAGTCCAGATAAAATATTTTTCAATTACCACTAAATAAAAGTACACTCCAAAATCAATAGCCTTTTCGCTCTTATTAAAATTTTTGACCTGATTGAAACGACATAGAGTAGTAGGTTTATATCGGACGATACAGTACCACATTTTTATTTTTATGTCCTGTACCTATCCAAACCATGTACACGGCAAATATCATCCGAATGCCTTCGTCCACGGTCATAATTAAGTTCTAGTACTTTTTTCGGATTTATCAGTTTTAAAGAAAGAATGAAAATAATTTATTCGTGACAAAGCATTAAACAATTTAAAACATTATAAGTAGTTACATGACTAAAACTTCCACTAAATGGTGCCACCTGAGCATAATGCTGACTCACAAGCTAGCGCAGGTCTTTCGGCGAGACCATTTTTGTGGATCACGTTGCTGCGTTGTCTGACGCGGCCTTAACCTATTCTGAACGTAGCTGGCTGGCAGGCTGCTAATTATTTGTCAATAGGCAAGGCCGCACAGACACCGGTCAACATGGCTGCAATTTATAATTTATAATAATTTCTTTCCCAAATCACTCAAAAAGTGACATAAAAAGACATGAATATGATTTTGTAACAGTGTGATATTGACATTAGAGAACTCAAATGGTAAAATTGAGACTACATACAAAATTTCATCGAAATCGTTTTGATGCCATTAAATCGTCGATGTCGGATATCTTGTATTTCTGGTTTGAGAGCATGATAATGGATTGCTTAGCTTGTCTCCTTAGAGCCTTAGCATGGCTAGATTTTTCATCCCAAAGGATGGGAAAATTTTGAATGAACTTATCTAATTCCATGATGGCACAGTCAAAACTGTCATTGAATGAATTTTGACATAGAGGAAAAAATTAGACACATATTCAAGTTGTTCAGAAAGGTTTTAAATGAAAATAACGGCAAAGGTAGTCAAGCAATAAATCGCGTTTAAATCTTAGATTAGAGTAAAAAATTTAGTTCTTTGAAACACAAAAAAGAAACTTTCATGTAGTAAGTAAGGAAAAAGAGTCTTTTATATGTCATTTAAAAAAAAGAAAATGTTTTTTAACTATAGAACTTTTTGTAAAAGTCGAAATAGTACTCATTTCTGACTAAAAAGGGGTAAAGATTTCGAATTTTGGGTTATAATTTTAAATAGAAGAAACGATTGCGCTTTAGGAAAGATCTTTTAAAACGCAGTTTTAGGGCGTCTCAGGTTTGTGATTTAAAAACAACTAAAGTTAGGCAAGTCCTAGATGATTAGATTTGTTAATGCGGAGGGCAGGGTCTAAATTCGCTATCCGGTGCACGCAACACTAAACTCAAAAGACACCAATTCTCAATTGATACCAATATTTAAAAAAACTAATCTCGTAACGAACGAAACCCAAATGAACTTATTACCAATATGAACCGTTCTTTATTTGCACTTTTCTCAATATGGCCTAATCACAAATGGGTTGATGCTCATAAAAGCCGATACACAGAAGGCTCTTTTCCCAAAATACCCTAAATTTTAATTCCCTTAATGATTGATTCACAAAACGGCATCTTCCCAAAATACCCTAAATTCTCGATTATCATACGCTGTACTATGGTACGAGTAGTCCATCTTAAACAAAAATAGTATCTCCCCTGCATCGAAAATACTGTTTTTTTAGGATTCCGTAATAAAATAAAAACCCTTATAGTTTCGCCATTGTCGCCCGTCCGTCCGTTCATCCGTCCGTTTGTCCGTCTGTCCGCAGCTTAGCTCAGTGACATTAAGTACTAGAAATTTGCAATTTGGTAGGTACAGGTATACTTATTAGTCACGCCGACAAAGCGGTATTAATAAACCGGCCAAGTGCGAGTCGGGCTCGCGCACAAAGGGTTCCGTAGCAGCAAATATAATAAACTTATTATGTCAATTTATACACCTGGTGAATGGAGCCTAAACTCTCCCGATATTTTGCCTTGTACTTTTATGTATGAATATTAATTTTATATATGTATTTATAAATATTCCGTGCTATAGGCGTGCCCAAATCGGCTTGTGATAACTGAATAAAGAAGTATATACACCAGCTTCACAATTAAAATTACCAAATATATTATCCAGGTGAGTTTCACCTCTAGTGGTTATACAATTTTGGAGAAGAGGTGTATATCCCGCATTCTGCATAAATTTATGTATGTAGTTTTGTTTGAGGAAATCTTCGTTAAAATCTCCAAAAATTAGTGTAGGCATAGAATGTTCATTAAATATATATTTGTTCATAAATTCTTTTAAGGTATTATTGGAGCACCTAGGTGATCTGTATATTGCAAATAATCTCTTATTATCATACTCCAATGAGACTCCTTCAATGTGTCCAGAAACACTACTTGATTGCTCTAAGTAGCTTTTAGGAGATGTAATCGGCAAATTCGGTTTAATAAATGCTAGAACCCCAAACCCAGGATTTGATGATGTTTGTTCCGGCCCATTTGTTCTAATTAATTCTATGAAACCGGGTAAAGAGAAGTTATCGTTTAAGCAACTCCAAGTTTCTGATGCAAAATAAATGTCACATGATAATATTTGTGGATCACTGGCTATGTCCGGTAAATGTTTATTTAAAGATTGTACATTATGATACACAATTTGAGAGCAGTTACGAGGTTCCCTCAAAAATCGGAAAACGGGAACTAATAGTTTCTGTCGCAATCTAGCCATTTCTTTTACTATAGAATCTTGAGAACTAGGGGGGCGTGGCGGTTTGAAAGAATCAGTTACTATAAATAAACCTTGTGCAGTAGTTGCACGAGAACACGCTACGTACATCATTGATCTTTGAATTGTAGGTTTTAAATGTATCACCACTCGCTCTAAGGTTGTACCTTGACTTTTGTGTATAGTGATGGCTTCCGCTGGCACAACAGGAAACTGACTCCTCCGAACCTGTAAATTTGATGATTTATACCGCTTTACTGTATACGTAACCGGTTCTAATGGTGTCCAGCCCTGGTCCAGTCTATTTTTATAACGGTGCAGCGAAGAGATTGCATTGCATCGTTTGTGTTGGCCAATGACATTATCATCGAAGGATAACCACATACGCAACGGCCGTCTTTCACCAGTTGCCCTGTTGATGGCAAAATCAATAGCTGATAGTTTACCAGTAGATCCGTTAGTAAGGCCATCTGCAGTATCTATATTAACAGTCAACATGTATTTAGCACCGATCTTTAAAACTAAAGTCGAAGGAAGACCGTATGTTTGCTGAGTCGTTAATTTGGAAACTGTCTCTAAAGCTTTTTGCTTCATTGTGGAATTTAATTCACCGCAAACAGTATCTATTGCTTTCGATATAGCTCCATCGGTAGTCATACTTGATAAGACTGCGTTATTGTGATTGTCTACCTCTCGATTGCTGGCATATAGATGAATGGCTCCTCGGGATTCCTCTGGCAACGTATTGTTATTAAAACAACGACTTTTAAATAGTGTTATATCTTCATCGGTCATTGTCCCACTTGCCATATTATTTAAAGCTGTAGCAAAGGCAACATCATCTCTTTGTCGCATTATTTGATGCAATTCCGTTAAGCTAAAGAGATCCCAAATTGGTGTTCCACATAATTCAGCAAGAGGATTTCGTGAGCTAGGCTGAAACACCCAATTGTCACCGACAGGTGGTAGTTGCCTGAAATCACCGACAACAATTACAGATATGCCAGCAAATAAAACAGATGAATGAAATACTTGTTGTAGTCGGCGATTGATTTGATGAAAAGTTCTTGAACCCAACATGGAAATTTCATCAATAATAATAAGGCGCATTTTTGACAATTTTGTGGCTAATGTGTTGGCGACACTGGGTGAAAGTTCCGGTAAAATACTTCCTGCTTGCGAAACTGGAAGGCCCAGGGCGCTGTGTACGGTTTGTCCGCCTATACCAAATGCGGCTTTTCCAGTAAACGCTGTGAGGAGAATTTTTAAATCATCAGGGTTCGTGCCAGGTTCCCTATTAAACTGAAGTGTCAAGGACTGGAACAAAGCTCTTATTAAGACACTTTTGCCAACTCCAGCTCCCCCACTTATAAATAAATAAATAGGAGAAGATGCCTTACGCATGTTTTCAAGGACGTGTAGTAATATGTCTCGTTGGTCAAAATTTAACTTTCTACATAAATCAAGCACATCACCTTCACAAAGTTGCGGAGGTTTAGCGATAAAAGTTAAAGGATCGCCACATATTTGTGGTCCACCATGACCGCCAGGAATAATGTCCTCAGCAACATCTCCGATTTGAGTTTCAAATTCGTAGTCTCCGAAAGGCTCTACCCCATTTACCCCTCTCTCATTAATTTCCTCATTTTCCTCATTTGAATCAGCATCTCTTATAGCTAACAATAAAGATTCGAACTGGTCTGGCCCTCCAAGCTTGTTAAACTGATCACTTTCATTTTGTATTAAATCTTTATGTTGCAAAAAAATATTTTTTAAATCTAAATCAGGATTAATTAATTCCTCTTCCTCGTTACGCCAAGGTATATAGAGCATTATTTGCTCTCGGTAAAAGTTATCTGGGTCTTCATGATAACTGTAACGGCGAAAACGGATTATTCTGGGTTTTATTTTTTGCCTTATAAATCCCAAATTGTCTTGTAGGGGAAGCCAACTGCCGTTGTTTTCGTCCATTTCTTGACTATGGTCATTGTCGTCACTAGAATCTAGATAGGTAGCACTAGCGACCGGCCGGCGTTTCGAGTAATAATAATAGGCTGCAAAATAGGCTAAACTGACATTTTCTAATGCAATTGGTCGTTTAGTATAATAATCAATGAAGCTTTTTTGAAATATATCATCCGAATTAGGATCTAAATTTTGAATTTCACGCGTACTTTTTAAAATATGTACTCTTTCCTGTGGCAGACTAGTGTTAACATATATTTCTCCTTCACTAGCTCTCGATAGTGGAAAACTTGCTAGACAGTACACGGCCTCTTGAGCAGAAATTTCACTAGCGTTCAAAAAAACATTTGAAACGCTACGCAAGGACTCCTTTATACTGCTATTGCCATTTTTAGGTTCTTCTATGGCGGAACGTAAAAGACGTGACATACCTTTGTCTGCCTTATTTATGTAATCCACAATATAAACTGCACAAGCAAATGGATCTACTATATACTGGATATCCATATTTGCTTTATGCAACTCTATGATTTTTTTAGAAAATGCATTGATATACGTGTCTTTTGGAGACCGCTTTAGAAATACTTTGGGCCTCTTTAAAGTGCTTCTTATAGCTAAAATATAATTTTCATATGTAACACCTACGAATTCCAAAAAATCTGTAAATGTTTCTATTTCAGGTGGAATATCTTGCATTTTAATTTGGATACTTCTTGCAATATCTTTGACCCTTTTATAAGAAGCATTATCCTTTGGAAGTTCGACTAGTATTTGAGTGGAATCTAAAGGGAAAAACGGTATATCAAAACGGCAAAGTTTGTCCGGCTTGGGCCTACACGTGTGCGTATGTTTATGTTTTTGAACATGAAGAATATCCTCTGTTAGTTCATTGCTATCACAAGTTAAAATGTTATCCACAAACTGGACGACTCTTTCAGCTGATTCAACATCACCGGGTACAAAAATAGGTGCCTCCTCAAGCCAAAGCATCATATGTGCATGTGGCGAGCCCCTATGCTGGAATTCAATCCTATAGTAAAAATGACTAATAACATACTTTCCAAAAGGACCGGAAGAACAAGACCACGTTTTACGAATTTCCCTTAGCTTTGTTTCAAAGTAAGAGGCACATATAAACGGGTCGGATTGAATGAGCCGCGCTTTCGTTTCGTAACTTAGATTTTCGACTTCATACAAAGAAACAGTTTCACCGTCAACAACTTCCTTTAGCATTACCAGAAGTTCTAGCCACTGTACTTCGGCAGCCGACAGCGTCAAAAAGAAAGATGGTACTCCAAACTGTCTTATCATGGCTAATACCTTCTTCTTTTCTCCCTCCCAGTGTGAAGGAGAATTTCTAATGCCACTAAGTACGCGATACCCGTCGTCGTGCTGAACTAAATTATCTATATAGTTCATATCTAGAACATTACTGGCTAAAACTGGTGTTCCTTTAACAGTTTTTTTTCGAAGACATGTTGTTATACTATTTTTTACAATTGCCATTTGCTGTTTTTTTAGAGCAGTAAAAAGATAATCCGGTCGAACAGCTCGTCGGTCTTGTCTTGATATTTCCGATTTAATTATTTCAGAATGTCTCAAATTAATCTTAAAATCTCGTTTGACGCCGCAATGAACTTTTATAAATGCCAACTCCTCTAAATGCTCATCAAATAATAAAGAGATAGGGCGCTGTCCTTCACCGGGAGCCAGTACTATAACATCCTGATTGTCATCCAAAAGTGTTTCTGTACCTCCTGGGTTAAGTTCAACACCTTCCGTAGGATCTACAGTCTCTTCGTCGATAGCATCGGCATCGCATGTACATCTAGTTTCATTTTCAGGATCATTACCTGCCCAAGATACATTTAGTGCGACACCGTTTTCCTGAAATAACTCGCACTGTACTAAATATTGCGCGGCCCTACGCACGAATTCAGGCCGTACTTGTTCTTTGCGGCCGTGCCTATAACAAAACCTTCGTTTCAGTTCAACTGTAATTACGTTGTCGTCATTTACGGACCGAGGTAAAGCACTGACCATGTTGTTAACTAGCACTGGAACATTAACAACGTTACCTTGAAGGCCATGTTGGAATCCTAAACCCTGACCCCTGCGAACAATTTTCAAAAAGACATGGCGTGGGCTTACCAAACGCTCTTCCAGAGGAGTCAAGTCTTTTAATACTTCTGGAATACAGGGAAAAATTAAACCATTCGCCCTCGCAAGCCTAGGTATAGTACCTTTGTTAATATATCTTGCACATGTGGAACAAAATTCTCCGTAATTTTGAGTTGGATTTAAATGGAAAACATTATCCACAAATAGTTGTCCATATTTGTTTAAAGCAATATCCTTAGATATTTTTTTTATAGAATTAATGTGCCACAATCTACCGCAGCAGTGGCAAGGATGCGTGTTTCCTTCCTTAATATTTTTTAAATAATTTTGTACAGTTAAGTCCCATGAATATTTTTGCTTCGATCGTAATTCTTGTCTAGCAGCACTGTTTCGCATCTGTTCATTTCGTCTATATTCCTCGTTTTCTCGAGTAACACGACGAGCGTGTGTGTCGCGCTCTTGCTCAGCTTCTCTAAATTCGACATCCATTCGAGCTACTCGATGCGCTTGAGTGTTACGCTGTTGCTCATCTCGTCTGTACTCGTCATCTTGACGAGCAGCTCGATGAGCTTCAGTGTCGCGCTCTTGCTCAGCTTGTCGATATCGGACATCCGTTCGAGCTACCCGATGAGCTTGAGTATTACGCTGTTGCTCATCTCGTCTGTACTCGTCATCTTGACGGGCAGCTCGATGAGCTTCAGTGTCGCGCTCTTGCTCAGCTTGTCGATATCGGACATCCGTTCGAGCTACCCGATGAGCTTGAGTATTACGCTGTTGCTCATCTCGTCTGTACTCGTCATCTTGACGGGCAGCTCGATGAGCTTCAGTGTCGCGTTCTTGCTCAACTTGCCTTATTTCTAGATTTAAACGTTTGCTTCGGCGAAGAGAACTATTCACTACCTGTTCATGACACTTTTTTCGTTTGTTGGACCTAAGAACCTCTTTAGCGACTTGGTTCCTCTCTTTTTCTCTAATTGAAACATCTTTATTAGATCTGGACAGCCTCTTTCTATCTCTATTGTTTTGTTTTATACGTTCCGCGTCCATAGTAGTACAGTTATTCGCTATGCTCTGTGTTTCCTCCATAACATACTCGTAATTCTGATTAAAATTTAAGTTATCGTTCTGACTGTGGGATGTTATTGAATTTTGTGAACGGTGTTTCTGTTTCTTTTCAGTCTGTTTCTGTTTATTTGTCTCCAGTTTAAGGGCTATATTATTGAAAAGATTAGAAGGGGCACGTCCTGGTGAACGCCTGCTCGTAGCGGGAAAAGCCAAAAGCCCATCGGTTAAAAGCATTTCAAGCAAATGGGGTCTCATCATTTCTGGCACGTAATTAAATTGAGAAGGGTTCGTTTTTAAAGCTAAAGAGGTGGCAAAAGCAATGGCAAACAAACCACAATCAATAGTATTCGGTTGTCGCTGAACACTTGGAAACTGAATACATGACTCCGATAGATACGGAAACAAGGCTTTTACATATATTTTTTGCGATTTTCCTAGAACACCAACAAGACTATCGTACACACGCAGTATTCCATTAATGTAATAAATACAACTCCAGTGCCCCACTAATCCCACGTCACCGTCATAAATTACTTGAAGGTGCGTCTCATTTTTAGGTACAGGTTCAATCAGTTCAGGGTGTTGAAATAATTCTAGCTCACGCGGTCTAAATGATGTGCACCGAAGTAACTTTTCATGAAATGCGCGAACCACATCATCTTCGATATAGTTATTATAATTCAGAATGTAGGAAAACGTATTATCTAAAGTATCCATTGTTAGATGATATACAATAAGCTTTAGAAATTTTAAAAACCTGCTACGAAACACTAAAATTTGCACCAAAAACAAATGAATTTATATTATTGGGGGATTTATTAGTACGTGACCGGTTTAATAGCACCTATTAAACCAGTATACCTACTTACTTATTTTTTATAATAGGTACAATTCAATATTAAAAAGTCTCAACGCCAAATTCGACTTGCGAAAGAAGTAAATGGGAACGATGAAATTCTCTTAGCGCGCACAAGTGACAACGACGTCTGCCCTCACGTGTCTGCCCGTTCGGGTCGACGCGGTTAGCTATCTTATCCCCGCCCCCGCGCGAGACCACGCCCCGCAACTCACGCGCTGCAGCGCAGCGAGCGACCGATCTTCTTGAATCGATGTAATAATAATCTATAGGATTAACGCGTTTTAAAAATATTGGTTCGATGGATATGTTTAACCTATTATTACTCAACAATCACATTTGTAATATTAAACTTTATCAAATGCACAATGTATTTAAGGTACATTACTGGATAAGGATTAATGGCGTATTGCTTGAATAAGCTAATATTTCTCGTAAAAAGTACCTACATTATAAAGATTTTATATCATCGCGGATTTTTAAAGGTGTACAATACTGTAGTATATTTTTTGATCTATCTTATAAGGTTCAGCCATCGTTTTCAGTGTAAGCACAATAACTTAACCAAAATTACAGTTAAATCAACCTATCTCAAAAACTATAAGAGATACTTTGATCAAACCAAAAATCGTTGAAAGAGTTAATTAGCATGCATCACCTCTATTTTTTTTAGAATTTTATACCCCGTAGTTATAAAAATAGAGGGGGGGGGACATACTTTTTACGACTTTGAGAGCTGATATCTCAAAAACCGTTCACTTTAAGAAAAATGTTTTTTAGAAAACTTTATATCATTTTAAAAGACCTTTCCATTGATACCCCACACGGGTATGTACATCGAAAAAAAAATTTTCATCCCTCAGTTACATGTATGGGGGGCCCCACCCCCAATTCTTTTTTTTACTATTTAGTGTCATAATTTTGTAGCGGTTCATACAACACATATTCCCATCAAATTTCATCACTGTAGTACTTATAGTTTCCGAGTAAATCGGCTGTGACAGACGGACAGACGGACAGACGGACAGACGGACAGACGGACATGACGAAACTATAAGGGTTCCGTTTTTGCCATTTTGGCTACGGAACCCTAAAAATATAGAAAGCAATTTCCTATACAGTGTGTTACCACCATCGGGGCTTTTATAACGCGTATTTGTAACGTAACCATGATATTCATCTAAATAAAAAAGGAAAAAAAAACGAAAGTTTTTCTTTACCATTCCTGAGTATGTGCGGAATGAAAAGTGTCGTAGAATGTACGGGCTCTCATACAAACCATGACACTTCTCACTTCAATTTTCATTTTCAAATTTCTGACTAAATTTTAGTTATTGAAGAAAATGAATATAGTGGTTAGGTTACATATATTTGTTATTTTAACCACCTTTAACAGTGTGTACCCTTGTGCACCTTTAACTGTCCTTTGGAAGCCCTGACTTGACACCGCGAACATCGAACAATTGCGGATATGTATCTCATCATCTGTAAGAGGTTTTTCTGTCAATGCCAATTTTCGATGTTCATGGTAGACATGCTGTACGTCCGAGTAGGATTATGCAAAATTTGCATTTAATGTTCGTTAAAAAAATACAGTAGCAATAAACTTAAACAATATTTATTTGGCAAAAAATAAATAAAACATTTCTATTTTAAACTTAAATTATTCTTGTTTTTGTTAATCTTCGTCGTTTATCTCTGACGTTTCTTGAGTCGAATGACGTTTTCTAAAAAATCTGTAGCGGATATTAATCCCTGACTGAGATCCGATAATTGCAGTTGATACTTACGATCAAAAACAACGTCACATCGTTGTCTCTTCGCTCCACTGAACAACGGATTGCATATACGAGTGTCTTGGTACTTGGCTTCTCGCCTTAGTTTATATAGGAACCGCACTAATGTTGGCTTGTGCGGCATGCGAATATTAAGCCGCCGATGCCAGCCCTCAACCGGATTATTGGTGCGGTGCTTTTCTTGAGTGCAACTTAATTTATGGGGTCCTAATTTCAACCAAGTCGTTTCCATGTACTGTTTGAACAGCATGAATTCATTTCCTACTGGTGCCTCACTTAGTAGTGTCACCCACATATCATATATCTCGGACTGTGGCAACAGCGGCATATCAGCACACTTTCAGTAAATTTGCGGCCCTCGGTCGTAGTATAAATTTTTAATGACTTTGCTTTCTTCCAAACAGCACGATTATAATGAAAGTAGCATCCTGTCAACTCGCAGTTCGGGTAAACTGATTCACATGCATTAATTTGCGCTAATTCGTAGTCGCATTTAAACTTTTGTATATTTGCTCCCATTTCATCTCGTAGCAACGTAAAAAATCTTGTATAAGTGTTTTCATTTTTATTTGGCAGCAACGCGAACAGTACGGGTACAACATTGGTTATAGTTTTGTTAGCCTCTATGTTAGCATGTATAGAGTACAATTGGCTAAAGGGTTTTGGTTTTCTTTTATAAGTCCCATCGCCGTAGTACTGAATTTGTTTTTCCGCTGTTTTTCTCACAAATTCTCTGCCTACCTTCGTCGAAAAAATTAAATTTTTCTCTGTGTCTCCATCTTCCAGTACCAGAAATTCATCTGCCAATAAATCAGGTACTTTGACATTTTCCAGCCGAGTAAACTCCGTAGTCTTTTGGTTCAGATATCTGTGCCTGGCCCTGTAGAAAGAACTTCTAACTTCATCAAAGGAGCACATACTGAAGCCAGGATCGGCTTCATGCAAATCTATCACCATTTTTTCAAATACTTTCTTCACCGGAGTCATTTTCTTGCAAACTTCTGCCTTACAAGTATCTATGGCAATACCGCGTATGTTCTCACTGTAGTGCCTCTTGCAGACATGATCGCTTACCTTCAGCACCGTGTCTTTATTCTTGTTGCGGATGCAAAGGGTTAGGGCTCATTACAACAAAATTTCATAATGCCTTATTTACTAATTTGACTAAATTTCAAATGATCACGATCCCATAATGCCTAAATATCAAATTGACGCATTATTAAAATGAACGTAAGTCATAATGACTTAGACCGAAAACGTATAATTCCCAAAATGCCTAAATATTGATTTGTACATTTCCTTCAAACACCGGAAAGTCAAAATGTCACAGTCTCATAACACCTAATTTTTTTATCCGTCTTAATAAATACTTCATTTAAATTCCTGAACTCGATTAGAACCTACAGTTCCCACATGCGATTGTCCACGTGAGAATATCAACCTTTACTCTTTGAGTAGGTACAGAACCCTAAAAATCGATAGTTTATGTTCGGAGACCCTTAAATGAAAATACAGAAGTTAGACTTACATTTATTACATTTTATCTTAATGTATTTAACACATTTCACAGAGTTCTTAGGTAGGTAACAAACATAAAAAAACATACAAACGAATTAAGAACCTCCTCATTTTTAACTTGGTACAGTACAGTAAGGCTTAGTGTAGTCGCTTCTTTAAAACACACACATTCTTCAAAAAGTCAATAGTCGATACCTCTCCCTCACTCAGTGCTATTTTTTGCCTTTGATATTGGGTATCAAAGTAAATATCTCTCCGTCTTCTGCTGCTCGCTGTAAACAGCGAGTTTTTTATTCGGTAATCTTGCCATCTGGCTTCTCGTTTCAATTTGTATAGAAATCGAATCAAGGTAGGCTTGTGGGGCATTCGAGTGTTCAGCCGTCTATGCCAGCCCTCGACCGGATTATTAGTCCGATGCCTCTCTTGTGCACAGCTGACCATAGAACCACCCAATCGAATAAATTGCCGCTCCATATAGGATTTGAAAATTAACAGGGTGTCGTTATTTGGAGCCATATTAAGTATGTCCAACCAGCAATCAGTAATTTCTTGTTCAGGTACTAGAGGCAAATTTGCACATAACTCAGCAATTTGACGGCCTTCTGTCGTGGTGTCTAGCTTGATTTTTTCTGCTTTTTTATATACAGCACGTGCAAAATGGTACTGACATCCGGTCACTTTAACGCCAGGGAATACAGCTTTACATGCGTTTATTGCTGCGATCTCAAAGTCACATTTAAATTTTTCAATTCTCATGTTCAGTATCTGCCTTATAAATGTGAATAAGCGACAGTATGTTTCCTGGGTTTTATTAGGAAGCAGTGCAAAAACCACCGGTACCACGTTAGTAAACTTGCTGTTAGAACTTGTGTCTACATGTATACTGTAAATTTGGCTGAATGGTTTTGGTCTCCTTTTGAACGTGCCGTCGCCAAAAAACTGTTTCACTTGCCCCGCACTACTTTCTAAGTATTGTCTACTTATTGGGGTTGAAAAAATCAAAATTTTATCGTGGGTGCCATCATCAATTACCAAAAAGTGTTGGGATATTACATTTGGAATTTCCACATCTTCTATACGTGTATATTCTGTTTTTTGCTGGCCTAAAAATTTATGTCTGTGCCTATATAATGAACTCCTTTTCTCATCGTATGAGTACATGGTAAACTCTGGGTCAGCCTCATGCATCTCGGTGACTGCTTTTTCAAACACCAAACGAATCGGCTCCATTTCTTCACAAATCGCTTTCTTGCAGGTCTCCATTACGACATCTCGTACATTTTGTTGGTAGTGAGGCCGACATACATGTTCGCTTTCTCGAACAACAGCATCTTCTGTTGTATTTATTGTTATCGATGCGTTACATTGGTCGGAACGATTGACACATCGCCACATGGTGTATTCAGTTTTTTTATTTTTATACCCGTAGTTATATTTATGCCCATTATGCAAAACTGCACGGCCGCCTTTTTGATTTGTTATAAAAACAAGATTCATTGTTAGAATTATATTCACTAGTCATGAAAATATAATTACAATGACAATAGCAATGATGTTTGCCTGATGTCATTTTATAATCTTTATAATAGTACTTTAGTTTCAAGTGGCCAGCGATAAAGAAGAAAACCATGTATGAAGGTTAAATAACGTTTTTTATTTAGGTATTTTGGGATTTGGTTGTTTTGCGATAAAGGTGTTGTGATGTTTGATTATTATGGGACTATGACATTTTGAAATTCAGTCGTATTAAAAATTCGGTGTTTTGAGAAAAAAATATAGGTATTTTGGGAATCAGCCATTTTGACACTAAGTTATTTTAAGATCTAGGTATGTTGGTAATTGGGTATAACGGAATTTATGTAAAATGGGACCTAACCATGCAAAGCAACCAGTATTGCGGTTGGCACATTTCCAGTTGTTGGAATTTTTGTTGTTATGACTAAAATTATAACGGTGCCCGTCATATAAAAGAGCGGGGTGTCCTTTTTGATTTTCAATAAAAAATATTTCCCTGTTAGCCATTGCGAATCTCAAGAAACAATAAAATCATGATATCGATTCCTTTTGCGTCGGTTGACACTTCATTTCTAAGTGGCTAGTGTTAAGATAGTATCTGTAGTGGCATGTTATGTTTACGCGAGGTTTTATTGTATAAAAATAAGACAATAGAGAATTTGGTGTATTATGGGAAAAGTCCGTTTTGTGAATCAATCATTATGAAAATCGAGTGCTCTGTGATTAAAATTTAGGGTATTTTGGGAAAAGAGCCTTCTGTGTATCGGCTTTTATGAGCATCAACCCATTTGTGATTAGGCCATATTGAGAAAAGTGCAAATAAAGAACGGTTCATATTGGTAATAAGTTCATTTGGGTTTCGTTCGGTACGAGATTAGTTTTTTTAAATATTGGTATCAATTGAGAATTGGTGTCTTTTGAGTTTAGTGTCGCGTGCACCGGATAGTAAATTCGATTTACGTACTGTAATTAGAATAAGAGAATTTCTCAATAATCTATCTAATTCTTAGGTAGGCAGTAGATTTCAAAATGTGTATGTAGAAATTAAACCACGACCAAAACAAATCAAAGTTTTAAAAGCGGGGGGCAGGGATTTGAATTTAATTTAAGGTACTGTTAAAAAATATATATATTCTTATTTTTACTTAAAATTTAAGTATTCATAAAGAATCTAGTAAATTTAACATGAAAAGTGTGGAATAATGAGTTTACTTAAAAAAGGTGACATTATACTTGGTGATCGTGGTTTTCAAATTCAGGATCTAGTTTCTCATATGGAAGTTACAATAAACATGCCACAGTTCCTAAAGGGCAGCAATCAGTTTGAAGCACACCACCTAAGAAAAGAAAAGAAATTATCATCTGAACGTATCAATGTCGAGCGTATTATAGGTTTAGGGAAAACATTCAATATTCTGAGTAATAAGTTAACATTTAGTTCGGTAGATCTTGCGAGGAAGAATCATATTTGTATGCTTTATGCTTACCAATTTAAGAAAGAGCATAATGTAAATAAGGATTCTGAGGAATTATATAGGTACTGTAGTGTTATAAAAAAAATAAAGCACAATAAACCACTCCAAGAACACATATAATTTATTAATAATAGTATTGCCGAAACTGATTTATAAAAAAATACTTAACACTATACATTTAAAATTTATCACGTAACACTCAATAGACCCGCCTTAATATCATAACACATTCGAAATGAATACCCCTTAAGGGGTTATTAAAATATTGACCATGGGGAAAACTGAAAACGTTGGGTAAAGACAACTGTTAGTTGAAGTTTTTGATGCCGAAATATACCAAAATGATTCACGGCTGATGAGATGAAGATGGAATGGGGAAATGGTATGATAAGGGTTTGCAATTTGCCTAATAGGTTTTCCGATAAAATATACCTTATAGAATTTAGAGAAGAGAAAGACACGTTGAAATATAAATTAAATTAACGCTTACCAACGTCAAGTTTCCCAGGGTAATGTGTTTAAGGTACATATAAGATGGACACAGAATTTATCAAAATACAATTACTAGAATTACACAAACACCCCGCGTCTTGTTTGTAACACCAATATGAATCGACCCGGTTTACTCCAATCTATGCCGCCGTATGCCGCCACCACTTATCTCCACAGAAGACCTGGTGCAGCTTCGGGTTGACAGCAGCCGTCAAAAGACGCACGTCTCCGACCTCGACGTGCGGGAGTCCTCAGAATTCAGAGCTGGTCTTCAGGCAACACGCAAGCCTAGGCCTCGCGAATGGCGATCGGGCAACCCGCGTCTAGATCAGCCGGTTAGTTAGGCTTCCGTCCCGACGGAAGAGCTAAAACAATACACTAGGTGAGACCTATGCCACGGCACGAACAAAGCACATTTAGACGAATATGATGAAAAACTTACCCAAACGTTAGGAAACGTTTGACTCTTTGATAAGAGGAGGATAAAATCCTCCCGGAACACACCTTCACTAGGGTCTGCTGATGCCAGAAAATTACGATCCACTTCCGACACTATTAATGAATAGAACAGACAAAATCTCTTGCCACACAGGAAAAAAATCTAGGCAAATTTGGAAGATGGATAAGCACGTCCTCACTCCAAGACTCTCAATGGCAGAATGAACCTGATTTTGTTTGCAAATCCGTCAAACGAATAGTTTCAAATTACGAAGCTTGACAATCCATTTTCGAAAACGAAACGCTCAACTAGAAAGCCAGTACGTATTCCAGCAAAAGAGGATCTTTATCCACGACCACGACGTACTATCTAAAACGTAGATCGTGCGATATTCGAATTAGAAAAAGAGGCAAACCCGAGTCAAAACATATAGCAACAGCGTACGAACAAATAGTATAAAAGACCCGAATAACATAACGGACGAACGCCTGATCTTTTACGTTGGGCAAATTTTTGATGCGATGAAATTGCTTGCGACAAAATGGCAGGCGCTTAAGTTTTACTATGTAATGTATGGTTGCTAAATAGGCTAATTCGAATATAATGCAGTGTTTTCGCTGCAGTACTTAATAAATAAAATAAAAAAAGATATGAATTACTTATTAACCTTTTATTTATCTTTCCCTTTAAAACACACTGCTATATAAATAAATATGAATCATTGTAAATCCATACAATGGATATTATACTGAGATGGTTAAGTTGTTAGTTGAAACTACTAAACAATGGTCGATACTAGATTAATTTATAAAATTTTCTAGCAATAACAGGTATCATGTATGTATGATAAAAAACAGTTATTTTTGGTATGATAACTTCTGAAATAAGCTTATCATTTTTATTTACATTAATTCTCTTTTCATCTTTATTTGTCCAAACAAAAAAATCACAATACTGTCTTTCAGTAACAAGTACCTATGTTTGAATTTGAAAATAGTAGGGGCTACTTTCTTTCAAGCAATATTCATTATTGATCATTTCTATGTGCTTATAATTATCCACACTGATAAACTCATCTTTTATAGGGAAAGGACATTTCACTTCCAATACTGTTAGTTCTCCAATTAATCCGTCAGGCGAAGCTCCGATATATGGATATTTACTAGAAAAACCAAATCCACAACATTGTACTTTATTGCCCTTCATCCACGTTCATAACCAAGATTTCATAACCAGTTATGGATATGGATTTTTTTTCACTGTTTCATAACCAGTTATCAAACAAAACTTTTTTTTCC
Organism: Epiblema foenella; assembly: GCA_963556455.1. Classification (NCBI taxonomy): domain Eukaryota; kingdom Metazoa; phylum Arthropoda; class Insecta; order Lepidoptera; family Tortricidae; genus Epiblema; species Epiblema foenella. The sequence goes on from OY747095.1 coordinate 42,573,503, forward strand.
ATTTTTACAACCAGAACCTCCTATTCATGTCTGGTCTCCTGGTACTTTTCTGAATAATGAGAGTTTACTCAAACATGCAATTGGGTATGAGATTTAGTTAAACTGATTCAGTTAAAAAGGTGAAATTAAATCTTAAAATATAATTTAATAGTAAAAAAAAACACTTATATGAACACGAAAATAGTTATTTTGTCATTTTGATAAATAGTAAAACTTAAACTTGTCAACTTGGACATACAAAACGGCTGCTTCTTCTGCCTTAACTTAAAACATAAAAGGTGCAATTATTTCTAAGCAGTGTCCTACATTTATTTCTTTTGCCATCAATTCTTCTATTGTTCGATTGATTTCTTTGTCGATTTCGACGTAGTTATCATTTTTTCGTTTGGTTTTTCTGTTCCTCATTTTAAATTCTTTTTCTAAAATATCCAAAATTTTAGCTATGGAGGGCCTTTTCTGCCCAACAAAACGGTTTATTCGAGAATGCCACCCTTCTAGATGATTAGTATTTCTTATTTCTTCTCCTTGGCAACACCACGTTTTAATAAACTGCACATCCTTTAACCAAAATCGATTGAAATAATCATTGAACTTTGCTACCTCCTTATTTTTTGGAGATTTTTTCATTACGTAGTTATAGCCCGCAGTAATGTATTTTAAGGGTAAACGTGCCAGGCCAGCACATCGTGCAACATGTCTCCTCTGCACTCTTGATTTGATTCCTAACTGTTTGGATTTTTTAAAGAGACTGCGACAAAAATGATAAAAACAGCCCTTTAATGTCGTATCTGGAAATACTTTTCGAAGAGCATTCATAGCAGCTTTCTCATAATCCAACAATATCTTTGACGGATTCCAGTTTGAAAATCTTGTTTTGATTATATCAAACAATGTTTGGTAGGTTTTGGTTGTTTTTCCTTGGAGAAAGGCAAAAAACAACGGAATCACTTTTTTTGTGTCAGTATTGTAACCGTGGATACTATATATTTGTTTGAATGGTTGCGGGCAGGATTTGAAAGTACCATCGAGTAAATAAACTTCAAAGTTTTGTAAAATGCTTTCAGTATCCGGAGAACAGAAGACGAGAATTCGGATCTCATCATTATAATCACCAATTAGGTATTTCTCGAACTTCTCGGGCACTATCACTTCCTTAGGCAGTTAATGTTGAAGTTTGGGAACTTTCAAAACATTATTTCGTGCATTGTACATACCACTTTTGACACTTTCATATGTCGGCAGCTCCGCAATCATATCCAAACCATCATCCTTTAGTTCACATATTGCCGCTTCAAACTGTTTTTGAATTGGATCATGATTTTCGCAAATTTTGTTCTATCAAACTTGCTTCTTCTGGAGAAACAAGAGGAATGATATTGACGCATATAGACCCGTAGCGATTATCCCGGTGCTTGCCAAAATATTTGAGCACGGCATAAGTTCTAGGTTAACGGACTTTCTTATCACGACTAACGCATTGTCAAATAGACAATACGCGTATCGGAAAGGGCGCTCAACGACCACATTAACACGAGCCGTCGTTCGTCAGATATTAGAGGCCCGTGAGCTTAAGAACCAAAAAATGGCTTATCGAGCAGGCGTTCTATGATCATAAGGAGTTAGTTTGTATTACGCGAGGATAAAGAATATGTATTTTTAAAATAATGTATTAACAATACCATAGCTACCTACATTACATTTAATGTATGATATATTAAGATGAATTGACATGTAATTCGATATTACCAATAAATATGATTATGATTATGATTATGATTATGAAACCTGAAAGAAAACATCAAATATTAATAAAGAGAAATATTATTAAATTCTGGTCATCTCACACACAGGTGTGTTCTCGTTAGAGATACTGTTAGTACATAACCAGGGACATATATACTTACTACCAGACCTAGAGCAAACATGTATGTTCATCAAATCATATAGTAAAAGTGTGTCCTTGATGAGCATGGAACCGTTGGATCAATGGTAGGTCCTGGTCCCCATGTTTTACCAAAAACAAAAAAATATTCTTATATCTATGAAAGAGCTCCAAAAGGCTTTTTAAGTTTAATATAAGTTCTAGTCTTCTGTTATCAAGTTAGTGGTTAGTTCAAGCTAGGTTTCAGTAATTAAGATGAGGAATCCAAACCCTGACATGAATTCACATAAAAGATAATGGGTTTTACGGTTCACAATTCTTCAGGGATTCTACCCTAGACGATTCACCTTGGCCAAGTCGTAGTTATAGTTTTAATTTATGTTTAGGCTAATAACATCGTTTAAGTATATCTATTTATTTATATATTCTATGTTAGCGACGGGGGAGCGTTACACAGCTAAATACTCGTGTATTATCTTATTAATGCTCGTCATACATATGCCCAGAGTCGCCTCTATCACGCGATACGTGACATGACGGTCATACATTATAAGTTTTCGCACAACTTGAATATTTTGTGGAACAACGACCGATTTTAGGCGACCTTACTAGCAGCCTGGCTCGGCTCCCTTACCTCACTATTCTCCATAGCGAGGGTGCGATCCTCAACGAATTTCAAAAAGTCGTAAAATGTTGGCGCCTTTGTGTTATCCCCTGTCTAGGTAATAAGCTCGGTTAGTAAGTGGATCAAGTTTTTTAGTTATAAGACATATAAATAGACTGTCCCACTTATCAACCGACTCACCTAAGTTTTTTAAGGCAGCCAAGTGTTGTTTTGTGACTGAAATTAATGAGCGCAATGCCGACACGCTAGATTTTGTGAAAACCGGTAATTCAAATAGCCCATTAATATGTTCGTTAATGATTTTGAATTTGTTGTCGTACCGATCTGCCAAAATTTGTAATGCTTCGGTATAGCTAGCGCCAATGACAGGTAAGTTCTTAATTAAATCGTAAGGCTCACCCTTAACAAAACTTCTCAAGTAGAAAAACTTTTGAATGCTGTCAAACCCTTCATTATTGTGTACAAGGGCATTAAACATTTCTATGACGGAGTTATATTCAGTATATTTGCCATAAAATGGCTCTAAATGAATATCTGGCAGCTTTAATTTTGAAACTGCCTGAGCAGGTGTAGCGGGCACCAGCGTAGACGCGGGCGCGGCAACTGCTGTGAGTATGTCTATACGCGTACGCATCGCGGCAACGCACTCATGGAAGCACGTTTCCGTGTTCGTTGGATCTTCGTTGTCGCCTATTTCAATGTTAATGGTCTCATACTCACTAAAAGCAACCATCGCCTTTTCCACCATCAACTGCAGCATTCTTATGGAATCAATGTCTTGACCATCTATTTTTTGTTTTAATCTGGTGAGCACTGCTTTTCTTGCTCCTCGACACGCGATCAGATGTTTGCGCTCTTCCTCCGGAGTCTTTGGATGCGTCATGGTTTGTTTTGATATCTAATGGTTTAAGATAACAGTTGGTAAGTTAAAGCTTGTCAATATGCTAGTACAATAAGTTTAGTTCGCATAAAAAACGTAAGTATATATAGATACTTACATTATACTTGCGCTTTCCTTAAACACGTGTTACACCAACAATTTTTCTTACAAACTTATTCTTATTAAAAAACTGTCACTTAAAAAACATTAAAACCATATTAAACCAATATTTCGTACAAAACATATAAAATTTGTACAATGTAAAATGTCAAAATAAAAATCGTGTCGATGTCAAATTGAAGTTTTCCTACCGAAGCGAATTCGGCCAGTAACAATATAAGGTCGTACTCACACCCGGCCGAAGTATATTTTTGCAGCCGTTGAATTCGACCCGCCTAGCACGGCGAGTGGTCGACTGAATGGATCTCGGCCGACTTGTTAAGCCGTTGACACTGCCCTGATGTCGTTGTTTGGTGGTTTGCCGTTGCACTATGGCGGCGCAACTGACGTCTGCTATGAATCAAATCAAATCAAAAAATCAAAAATGTTATCCTTGACTCACATCGAGTGCCGGCGAAGGACCATGTTAAAGAATCGATATCTGCGAGTTGTAATTTTATGAAAATAAAATACAGATTCGTTTGCTGTATTCAGAAGAATGAATTTATAGAAAAACAAATTATTGTCATTATAAATATCATCTATAGACAATTATCAATTTTAAGGTTGCTACCATATAGATCGCAATAGTGAGTTCCATTTATGCAGCAAGATGACATATTAGCTGGTTATTTAGTGTCGTCAACCTTGCAGATTTTCAACAAAGGACGCCACTTGGCACAGTTGTACCTAATGGTCATCTGAGCAAATTTAGCCCTGTACCCACGAAATTCATCCATGGTGGTGGGGGCTGGAGGGGGGTGAAAACCCCATCTACCACGCTGCACTCTGAGCTCGATTTCTTCATAAGTTTAGTGAATAGGTCATGTTTTGTATCGTTTTCGTATAATTCAAGGATGAGGAATTCATTTCTGAAACAAAATTTTCACTCGTCCGTAGAAAAAAACAGAGTTCTGCACAAAACTTGTAATTTTTTTTTTAAGAAATTATACAAAATCTTGCACTACAATTAAACCGCGAGGTAATGCACTATAAAAAAAATATGAGTTAATAGCCCATTTTATGTAAATTGTATGAACATAAACTGTATTGACAGATTTAACCTGCAAATGTGTAAAAAAATAAATTCATGTAGCGGCGGAGCTGCGTACTGGCGAGAAGCTATTTTATTTCTACATGAGTTTAGAAAATAGGTCATGTTTGGTATCGTTTTTGTGTAACTCAAGGACGAGGAATTAATTTTTGGAACATCATTTTCACTCGTTCGCAGAAAAAAAACAGTTCTGCACAAAACTTGAAAAAAATTATATGAAATACTACAAAATCTTGTCTTACAATTAAACCGCGAGGTAATACACTATAAAAAAATGAATTAATATAGAATGTACAGACATAAACTATATTGACAGATTTAACTTTAAAATGTGTTAAAAATACAATTCAATACAAATACTCTTTATTGCATACCTCACACAAATGAATCAGTAGGTAGAGGTAGATAACAATATAGAAATGAATAATTAATGAAGAATTATTCAACCGCTCTGCGCGAAAACCTGAAAAAAAAATTCAAAAAAAATCTACAAAATCTTGCCCTACAACTAAACCATGAGGTAATGCACTATACAAATATGAGTTAATAGCCCATTTTATGTAGAATGTATAAACATAAACTATATTTATTGACAGATTGAACCTTGAAATGTGTTAAAAAATATTTTTTATTTAGCGGTGGAGCTCCATACTGGTAATATTCTATAGAATTCTTAATTTTATTGTTAGATAATGAAACTGATTAGGTGCTTCTAAATGAAGAAGTAATATTTTATGATATTCTTAATATTAAAACAGATTGAGATAACCATAATTCCGAATTTTAGTATATTTGGTTATATTGGTATCCCCACAATTTTACCTGGAAACCGTATGTTGATATCAGTGCAAAAAGTTGATCTAAAATAAAGACAATAGTTGATCTAAAATAAAGACATTAGTTATTTAATTATAATAACTTTAAATGCCGAAGATCATCTCAACTTCACATGTAATATAAAGCAATAATAACAAATCTGTCAAAAATCGGTAAATCCTCCTTTAAATTTCCTGCTTCGGCCTTTATCGGAATCATGAAACGCGCTTTTCTTGCCTTTACCGACAAAAAAATAAACTGTATTAAATACACCCAGAAAAGGCGTGCCTGTCCACAGCTCAATTAATCTAATAGGCAAAATCCTACGGGGTCTCCCCTCAAACTATGAGATTACTGGCTTGGAGACCAAAAACACTTGATAGTCTGCTTGCACGGGTAATGATTTAGGTACCATCCATTCTGCCAGAGGAGCTACGACGACGATGTGTCAAAGATTTCTTTTAATTTTCTTCTGAGCCTCAGCATAGGAGCAAAACGAGCCAGGCTATTGGCCTCAGGCACCAAGGAGTCCGGTGAATGGCCTAACGGCTACCCATCGCCAAACACTGGCACCTTATTGGAGTCTGAATCCCTCCGAATCGCGAATTGTTTATGACTCGGGTTCCCTATCTGTCTTCCACACCGGTGTATCCTAGCGGCGGTATGGTTGACGGGTCTCTTTATTTATTTATTTTCATATTTGGGGAAAAAAACAGATACAGGCCGATGTAATAAATAGGACAAATCAGTATAGATGAAGTATGTACAGTCTGTATCCTAAGACAATTCCCACTAGGATTTCACACATATTAGTTAAGATGACATCACGGGTGATAGCCATGGCAAGATATTGACAGAAACCGTTGGCCGCTTTTCCAAATAGGCCGCTCTGAATGACATCATCCGCCGCTCTCTAGTCAACGTGCCATCTCTTCTTGAACCAATTGGCATCGCTAGAATCGATGGCAACTGGCCAGACGGCATGTCCCTCATCCCCTAGAAGGTGAGAATGGCGCTAGTAGCGTGAGACGCAAGCTGTACAGTCACTCTGGCTCCTTTTCACCTCCACGGGACTAGCAATCACCCTGCCGTGGAGGCCGAAACGGCGGAAAAGCTTAAAAAGCACAAATATAGGGACCTAGGCACTGGTTACACTTTTATACCGTTCAGTGTCGAGACCCTTGGCCCATCCCAGTGCCCGTCAAATATTCAAGGACCTATTCAAAATGCTGGTGGATTACAAGTTCGCTCAACGCATTAACATAGCGATTCATCGAGGAAACGCTGCCAGCTTCTTAATGACCCAATTTTTTAAACATATTTTACTTTAAGTAGTTTGGCGTTAATTTTCAGTAATATATCCCTTATTTTCAGTAATTATCCCCAGTAGATCCCTAAAAAAGTGTAACCTAAAGTATGGTTTCCAAGTAAAATTTTGCATACCAATTGGACCAAGTCTCAATCTGTTTTAATGTTGAGAAGTTGAGAATATCATAAAATATTACTTCTAGATTTAGAAACACCTAATCAAAGTCATTAGCAAACAGTAAAACGAAGAACCCTATAGCTTCTCACCAGTACGCAGCTTCGCCGCTAAATAGAAATAATTCTTAATTAATTATTCATTTCTATATTGTCGTCTACCTCTACCTACTGATTCATTTGTGTGAGGTATGCAATAAAGAGTATTTGTATTGTATTGTATTTTTAACACATTTAAAAGTTAAATCTTACAATATAGTTTGTGTTTGTACATTCTATATTAATTCATTTTTTTATAGTGTATTACCTCGCGGTTTACTTGTAAGGCAAGATTTTGTAGTATTTCATATAATTTTTGTCAAGTTTTGTGCAGAACTATTTTTTTTCTGCGAACGAGTGAAAATGATGTCCCAAAAATTAATTCGTCGTCCTTGAGTTATACAAAAACGATACCAAACATGACCTATTTTCTAAACTCGTGTAGAAATAAAATAGCTTCTCGCCAGTACGCAGCTCCACCACTACATGAAATATTTTTTTTTACACATTTTCAGGTTAAATCTGTCAATACAGTTTATGTTTATACATTTCACATAAAATGGGCAAATAACTCATATTTTTTTTATAGTGCATTACCTCGCGGTTTAATTGTAGTGCAACATTTTGTATAATTTCTTAAAAATTTTTTTTCAAGTTTTGTGCAGAACTGTTTTTTTCTACGGAGGAGGGGAAATTTTGTTTCAGAAATGAATTCCTCATCCTTGAATTATACGAAAACGATACCAAACATGACCTACTCACTAAACTTATGAAGAAATCGAGCTCAGCGTGCAGCGCGGTAGATGGGGTTTTCACCCCCCTCCAGCCCCCACCACCATGGACGATTTTCGTGGGTACAAGGCTAAATCTGCTCAGATGACTATTAGGTACAACTGTGCCAAGTGGCGTTCTTTGTTGAAAATCTGCAAGGTGCTCCATACAAATACGACACTAAATAACCCACTATATTAAACCCGCCAAAAATAAAAGACTAGTGTACATAAGAAAATATGTATATAGCGGTGAGTAATAAAAAAGTTCAAATTTTACCATAAAGGTCAGATACATAGCGTTAAAACTGTTGGAACCCGGATTCCGGTTACATAAGTACCAGCCCTCGTATGTCTAGGCCTTTTTGTGTTAAATATTTAAAATGAACTCTTATCTTGATCCAAGCAAAGAGTTAAGAGTAAATCGTGATATGGTTTCCTCGTACCTAATAGACACAATTTTTGTAACTGCATATACCTCGTAACTACATAAACAGGATAAACTTTGTTATCTATCTTTAACTTTTTTATTTGATGAGTCAGGGAGCGTACCGGATGCCGGTTTCGTCATAATGACGTATATAACAGGATTTTTCAAAAATCGTAGTGACAGATAATCTATCAACGTTTGATTATAACTAGTGTTCGGAGTTTCGGTGGCAAATTTCACAGAGGTAAATGGAGTCGCCTAACATTTTTTTTGATTAAACGAATAACGATTAATTTTGCATAATACTTCTTATAAATTATCTTGCGAGCATACCTACTTATACCACGATAACACAGGACTACTAATAACACAAGTATGTAGGTAAACATTGTTTAACAAATTTATTTATTTTTACTTATTGCATACGTACAAACATGTCACCTAAAGACTCGGGACAGTATAATGTTTGTACCTGCCGCCAATTATGCAATTCGGTATCACAAACATCATACTCCCTATGTCTACATCTGGAACAAACTTCGGCAAAAACCAACCTTTCTTCTTCTAATTCTATATCATGGTAATGCCATTAAATATAATAATTCCTTGAATAAGGTTTTTGGCAAATTCAAATCATATACCCATCCGCGAAAATTCATCATCAAAAACAATAAAGAGAAAATGAATAGAAAAAGAGTTATCAAAGCCGGTAGGTATAATAAAATCATTTGAATAAATACTTACTTTTCAACAAAGTCAAAATTTCTATGTTGCGATTTAATATTTTAGCAACACTCTTTAAGGTAATATTTTTCAATGCCAGAGTTATTGAAAAATATTGAATAATAGATGAATGATTTCCACCCATTTTAAGATGTAAACGAGACTTCTGGATACGCCAACCAATCCTAATACATTTGGTTACATTTTAATTTTTTTCACATTTGGTGTATCTAATAACTATGCTGATAAGATAGCTCCCTGAACTATATTCCTTATTTCGTTTTGTTCAAACCCTCCCCAATGTGAATTCAAAAAATCTGCTTTAAAATCCTCAAAATTATTCCATCTATCTTTGTATACCCTCGCCCATTCTCCAGCTGATCCCTCTAGACACTCAATTGAAGATTCTAGTTCATGTCCTTTTCAATCCATCCTTCGAAGATAGGATTCCAAATCTTCCATAAAAGTAACAGGATGTAACTTTGTTTTTCCGAACCTTGGTCTTTCAGAACTAAAGTTTCTAATATTATATATAATATTACTTTTGTTTTCTGGGGTCAAACTTTTCTCTATTAATTGAGCTGAACCTTCTCCTGTAAGATTAGAACTTTCTCCAAGTTGTAAAGTTGGTCTAACTTCAGTTTGCATCACTATTCCCCGTTCTGCTTCATTAGAGCTTATTATTCCTTCTGAAGTTTCTACTTCGATTGAACTTATAGCTGTATGTAACTCCTCTCGTAACCGTACTATCCCTTCAGTTAAATTTCTTTCAGTTCTTTTCAACATGTTAAAGAACAACCCCTGAGCTGCTTTATTATTATTTTTTACATTTGTTTCGATAAATCTTCGTCTAACTCTCTCAACTGGAACTATAATTTCCCCTCTTCCTACCTAAAAATAATCCTAATTTTTAATGCTTCTAACTAAATATAATATGCTACTAAAAAGACGAAAAATCCCAAAACCTTGACAAGATCACACTCCGTTGTCACAGCAACAAAATGTTCAAGAGGCTACTAAAAAAGTCCTCCCCCTCGCTAACATAGAATATATAAATAAATAGATATACTTAAACGATGTTATTAGCCCAAACTTAAATTGAAACTATTGTTACGTTACGTCGCCCCCCGATAGGTTGGGAGGCGAGGTAATTGAGTAAAAGTAAAAAGTAACTGACTAGTTGTGTAAAAAAAGAAAATAAGTCAGGGTCGGGGTAAATGTTGATTTATTTGTCACTAAAAATGTTTAGATTTTATCACGACACTGGTTAACAAAAATTGTATAAAGGTCGGGAATTAATGGTACGACGACGGCGACGATATGTAGAATCCGGTGGGTGGCGTAGGTGACGAGCACCCAAGGACGTCTGCCAGGATCGGCGGAGGCGGCTTGGGGAGACGCAGGGCAGCGTCAGCAAAGACGGTTCGAGAAACCGCAAGGCAGCTCCAGCAGAGGCGGCTCAGGGGGCGCAAGGCAGCGCCAGTAGAGATGCCTCAGGGGGCCGTAAGGCAGCACCCGTAGAGGCGGCTGAGGGCCGCGGAACAGCGTAGCAGAGGTGGCTCAGGGCCGCGGTGCAGCGTAGCAGAGGCGGCTCAGGGCCTCGGAGCAGCGTAGTAAAGGCGGCTCAGTGCCTCGGAGTAGCGTAGCAAAGGCGGGGCCTGGCTTGGCCCCGCACAGACCAATTTCGTAATGACTATTTCAAGTCTAGACGAGAACTGAATTTAGTAAGCGATGTACGCCTTTTATATCTATGCCCGTAGTTGTTCCAGAATATTTAGTTCTAATTTCATAATTTCAAATTTATAAAATACCAGTAACTTATTTTAGCTCAATAAAAAAATTTAACCTCAGCCTAAATCACGATTGACAATTTATGTTGCTATGACGATAGACAATCAATACATTTGTTAAGTAAAAGAAAAATACAGAATTATGTATAAAATACGTAATAAATTATAAACTAAATCAAGTGGGGTAAGTGGGAGGCGCATTTTAATGCGTTCCATATTGTGAGCAATGTGGAAATTTCATAAGTTGAACAAAACTAAACAATTCGTCGTTACAGCGGGTGTGAGAAGTTTAGCGGAACCAATAAATGATTAATATGGATAACAAGGAGATATACGAGGAGACGCGCTTTGCATCAAACTGCAGTCGAGGGTCAGGCAGATGCTCACAACACGAGCAAGCACAAGGTATGCTACACTATAACTACGACTTGGCCAAGGTGAATCGTCTAGGATAGAATCCCTGAAGAATTGTGAACCGTGAAACTCATTGTCTTTTATGTGAATTCATGTCAGGTTTTGGATTCCTCATCTTAATTACTGAAACCTAGCTTAAACTAAACACTAACTTGATAACAGAAGACTAGAACTTATATTAAACGTAAACAGTCTTTTGGAGCTCTTTCATAGATAAGATTTTATTTTTTATTTTTGGTAAAACATGGGGACCAGGACCTACCATTGATCCGATCCCGCAACAGCAGTGAGACCTAAACCTAACTATGAATAGAATATTATTTCCTAATCTTACAATTATTAGATAATTCTTCAATCCTAGCTAGCTAAAGAATTTATATTATTCTGTTCCCAAACTTACACACTTAATCCACTACTGTTGACACCTGGATGGGGGAAATCAAAGTAGCTAATGTGAAAAAGAGACTTCGATAGCAGTGGGAGAGAGTGGAAAGGATAGGAAAAATAAGTAAAACCAAACAGACGTCTCCATGAAGCGAGAATATAATGACAAGTAAAATGTAAAAAAAATACAAAAAATTCAATAATAAGGCAGATGATAGAAGTCTTCTAAAAAAGGTTATAAAAAGGTTGCAACCGCAACATAATGAATATCTATTTTATTGTGTGTAATTTTTAATAGATATTACTTTATAAACTCTACCAGTGTTTCGGAACCTAGGTGTCTGAAGAGAAGAAATACCAAGAAACTCTTCAGTCTATGTTATTTGTAAGCCTTTACAAAGACTCAGCTACCAAATTCTATTACCAGAACTCCCTACAACTGCTAAATTAATGACCTGCTCTGCTTGTCATTAAACCCCAGTGAACTGCTCTGCTCGTCACTTGGTGAAGCCATGTTAAGTAATCTGCTCAGCTTGTCACTGAATAGCTTAAATCAGTGAACTGCTCTGCTTGTCACATGGTAAAACCATATAAGTGATTCGCTCAGCTTGTCATCGTTATGGCTTCAAAGTATTTAGTTTAAATCAAAGTATCTAGTACAAATTAGCGACTCTAGAAAAATACCATAATTTCGTCAATTCTCTTATAAATAAAAGTTCCTTTCAGCATTCTGCTGCAGCTATAAATTCTGGTTCTGTACTCGAGAGTGCTACAACTGACTGCTTTCTTGAGTTCCATGTCACTGGTCCACCGTTTAACCAAATCACGAAACCCGAAGTACTACGTCTAGTGTCTGGATCTCCCACAAAGTTAGAATCACAATATCCTCGAAGCACTTTATCACCTTCACCAAAGTGAATACCTTTATCCTTTGAACCTTTCAAAAAATTTTAAATGGTTTTTGCGTTATTAAGATCATTTAAATTTGGAGAATTTTGCTGTCTCGAACAATAACCGACATGAAAACGAATGTCTGGTCTAGTTTTATTTGAAATATATAACAACGAGATGATAGGTCATCTCTCGATACAATTCATGAGACTTAATATCGATTTTTATTGATGGATGTTGCTCTACTAGAATGGTTGGACATCTACATTTTTTAGCTTCATTCAAGTTGAATTTCTTAACAATCTTCTCAACATACGTTTTCTGAAAAAAAAATCACGCCATTTTCTTCTTGTTTTATATCCAAACCAATGTAATTAGACACTTCTTCGCATATTCTCAAGTCAAATGCTTTCTCCAATGTTTCTATTACATGAAGTAGGTCGTCTTCTCTTTCTCCAACAACCAAACCGTCATCCACATAGATTGCAAGAATAATTCTTCTTTCACCTTCCATCACAAAAATACATTGATCTAACTTCAACTGTTTAAATCCCATTTTTACTAAGAAATCTGTGGATTTAATGTTCCACATTAATGGGGCTTGTATTAATCCGTATAAGCTTTTATTCAGTTTACACACTTTATTCCCTTTATTACTATAACCTTTAGGAACTTTCATATAGATGCACTCCTTTAAATCTCCATGTAAAAATGCTGTCTTCACGTCAAACTGCTTCATTTTCAGTCTCTTACTTGCGACGATTGACAATAGTATTCTTAATGAATTTGTGTTTACAACTGGACTATGTTTCATGATCATATATTTTGTACTTCTCTTGAAAACCCCTTGCAACTAATCTTGCTTTATACCTTCCATCTGATTTAATCGTAAAAATCCACTTGCTTGTTACTAATTTCCTACCTTCATCTTCTTTCATGTCTAAAATGGACCATGTATTATTTTCTTCCAGCGATTTAATTTCTTCTTCTATCGCTTTCGTCCATTAAAAACTCTAATGGCTTGTTTTACTCTTTCTTTAGTTTTGTCATCCAATTCATCACTTTCTGATTGAAGATAAAAAACTAGATGGCTCTTTATACCTACAGAAGATTTTGGATACTCTTGTTGTAGGCAATGTTCTTGTAATAATCTGAGCGACAGCGGCATTTGCCTTTTCTTTTTCAGCCTGCTTACTCTTGACTGCATCTTTCAAGATCCGGTTTGTCCTTTTCACGAAATGAAACATTGTTCTAGGCGTGTAAATAACCTCAAGTCACCAAGCATCCATGTTCCTTAGAATAGGATATATCCTCATCAATTTCTTCAGCAAACGGATTTTCAGGATTTATTACTCTTAGCATGTATTCTTCCTCTTCAGTCGTGTTTATGAAGTATCGTTTGAGTGAATACTGGTCTAAGTGACAATATGAGACATTCCACAAGTTTTCACCTACATCCTCTATCATTTGCACACGGAGGCCTATACCTGGTCTTAGATTAGATCCAGTCATGGGTAATCTCCATAGATTCTTGACTAAGTTTAATCAATCCTAAGTCTTGCAGCAGCACCTATATGGTTTATGCCCAAAGTATGAAGCAAAGTAGCCGTGTTTTTCGATATACTATACAAATCGTCTGCAGGATTCTTTCCCTTAGTCTTCTCATTCATTATTGATGTGTTTCCTTCTATCCATTTGATCCTAGAGAAGAAAGGCTTCTTCACAATCATGAGTCCTGGCCCTAGTTGTAGGTTGCAGAATGTCTCTGCATATGCGTTTTGAGCAAAGTAACCTGCCTCTTTCCTGGCCAAATCATTAAACAAGTAATGGTGCATTAATGCAAATTGTTGTGGCCCTAAGCACTCATTCCATTTTGTAGCATTCTCAGTCCCTTGAGAAATCACCGCTGCAACACCTGACCCCATCCTTGTAGATTCCATGTTGTTAGTTATCTCGGCCTTCTTTGCTTCTCCCCCTATTGAAATGGTATACCCTGTGTAGTGTAATAAAAATAAAGCACATAAAACACACTCCAAGAACACGTATAATTTATTAGTAATAGTACAGCCGAAACTGATTTATAAAAAATCATAACACATACGAAATGAATGCCCCTTAGGGAGTTATTGAAATATTGACCGTTGGGAAAACTGTAAACGTTGGGTAAAAATAATTGCTAATTGAAGTTTTTGATGCTGGGTATACCAGAATAAATCACGGATGAGGGAATGAAGATGGAATGGGATGGATAGGATGGTATGATAAGGCCTAATAGGTTTTCCGAAAATAAAAATGACGTCGGTAGATAGAATATACCTTTCTGAATTTAGAGAGTTGAAAGACACGTTAAAATATAAGTTAAATTACCGCTTACCAACGACAAGTTTCCCTGGGTAGAGAGTTTAAAGTACATAAAAGATGGGCACCGGATTTATCAAAATACAATTGCTAGAACTACACGAAAACCCCGCGTCTTGTTTGCAACACCAATATGAGTCGACCCGGTTTACTTCTATCTACGCCGCCGTATGCCGCCACCACTTATCTCCGCAGAAGGTCCGGGGCAGCTTCGGGTTGACGGCAGCCGTCAAAAGACGCACGTCTCCGACCTCGACGTGCGCGAGTCCTCAGAATTCAAAGCTTCAGGCAACACGAAAGCCTAGGCCTCACGAATGGCGGTCAGGCAACCCGCGTCTAGGTCAGCCGGTTAGTCAGGCTTCCGTCCCGACGGAAGAGCTAAAACAATACACTAGGTGAGACCTATGCCACGGCACAACATGATCACAAAGCACATTTAGACGAATATCACGAAACACTTACCCAAACGCTTAGGAAACGCTTGACTCTTTGAAAAGAGAAGGATAAAATCCTCCCGGACCACTTCGACACTAGTGTCCGCTGATGCTAGAAAACTTCGATCCACTTCCGACACTATTATTGAATAAAACAGACAAAATCTCTTGCCACACAGGGAAAAAAATGGAAGATGGATAAATATGTCCTCACTCCGAGACTCTCAATGGCAGAATGAACCAAATTTTGTTTGCAAATCCGTCAAACGAATAGTTTCAAATTACGAAGCTTGACAATCCATTTTCGAAAACGAAACACTCAACTAGAAAGCCAGTACGTATTCCAGCAAAAGAGGATCTTTATCCACGACCACGACGTACTAAGTAAAACGTAGATCGTGCGATATTCGAATTATAAAAAGAGGCAAACCCGAGTCAAAACATATAGCAACAGTGTACGAACAAATAGTATAGAAGACCCGAATAAAATAACGGCCGAACGCCTGATCTTTTACGTTGAGCAAATTTTTGATGCGATGAAATTGCTTGTGGAAAAATGGCAGGCGCTTAAGTTTTACTATGTAATGTATGGTCGCAAAATAGGCTAACTCGAATATTATGCAGTGTTTTCGCTGCACCTGGTATTCTCTTTGCTATTTCCTTAAAAGCGTTGCAGATGCTATAGTACGCCTATTAGGGGTCACAAAACCGGTTTCACCGAAACCGAAAAAACCGGAAAAACCGGGTTTTTCGTCGATTGAGAAAACCGGCTTTCAAATTTGAACAAACCGGTTTTTCGAGTTTTTCGGTTTTACACTTAAATACTTGATAGTTGTAAGTATTACTTTGATTATCAGTTTATTACTACTTATAACTTCTTCTTCTATTTGTAATTTCTACTTTTTAGTTTATCAGTAAATATAGAACATATAATTGAATTAATAAAAATTAGCTAATTGCCCTACCCTACGTATAGTTTGTTTTTCAATACAACATCTCTGGTCCTCGTTGGAAACTTGGAATCATTTCAGTCAAACCACAGCATGTAACATACACCAAATGAATACACGGTAAATAAAAATAAAGAACAATATCTGTAAGTTAATTAACATGACAAAAGATCATTTTAAAACAAAGTGTGTGCGGGTTTAAAATAAACATACCGAACGAGATATTTTTTAACTATTGCATTTGCGTTCCAGAAGTGCATGGAGGATATTATTTTAGTTATTTTGTTTTGAATTTTTGTTCCTAATAATTAGAAGATATAAAAAAGGTTTTATATCCATTGTTAAATGACTGAATATTAAAGTTGAAATTCATAAAATGCAGTTTTTTTCACTTTTTATATGTAAAACCGAAAAATCACCGAAAAACCGGAAAACCCGGTTTTGTAATGTATAAAAACCGAAAAACCGGTTTCCAAAATAACTAGCGGTTTTGTGACCCCTAACGCCTATCCCTTTTCTCACGCTCCTTGTGTTTCAGGTAAGAAGCAAATTGCCCTGTGAGATCTTGCATCTTCTTTTGTACTTTTTCTCACCCTCTATAGTAATTTCCCTCATCTTTTTGGTTTTAGTAGTTGTCTTCACATGTTGACAGGTTTCTGTATTAAACACTGTTTTGTGGCCTTCAACCTCAGATAATTCTTTAACTTTAAATTTTTTTCTGTCGAAGCAAGCAATTGTTGCAGCAATCCAATCCCAAATACTGCATATAGGGGTGGCGGTGTTAACTTCCAAGAAGTGCAGTGCTTCCTCATAAGCTTGGGACGCAGTCACACTCTGTCTCTTAAATGGACAAAAGGTTTGACGCCCCTGAGTCAAAATGTCTGCATTCTCGTGACTCAATTTTTGTAT
Organism: Epiblema foenella; assembly: GCA_963556455.1. NCBI lineage: Eukaryota > Metazoa > Arthropoda > Insecta > Lepidoptera > Tortricidae > Epiblema > Epiblema foenella. The sequence continues at coordinate 42,590,493 of OY747095.1, forward strand.
AACGTAGTATAAAGTGGCATCAATTTGTGGCCCATTGTCATGTAGAAAATTACGACACATATCTTTAATGACTGTCGTAATATAATTAGAATGTACCATATCATGTGGAAAGGCCCATGACCTGAGAAACTATTCAGGGGCTTTGGCAGTATATATTTATTAATAATTTAGAAGATAACACACGTGGTATTAAATATTACAATAAACTTTGTAACACAAACATATCAATATTACTATTTGAAGGTAAATTCCTTTATTGAATCTTTCGTCAAGTTTGCGTAGGTGAGAATTTATTTTGTAGAAAGCTGTAGATCCAAATATCCTAATGTTTGATAGATTAGGTTTTATGTTAAACCACATTTCGGCTGGTGTCTCGTCTCTTCCTTCTATAGGACTCCTGTTAACCAGGAAACTAGCTGTTAGCAGTGATTCACCCCATAGATAATTCGGAACACGACCATCGAATAGCAGAGCTCTTGTCCTTTCCATCAAGGTTCAATTTAATCTTTCAGCTTTTCCATTTAATTGAGGTTTATAGGGTATTGTTCGATCTAAAACTATTCCTATTCCACGAAAGCAGGTTATTGTTCGAGTACTCCCGGCCATTATCACATATTATTTTATTCACTTTTCTATTGAAATGATTCTCCGCCAAAAAACACAAACTGCTTTATTTTATCAATGGCTTCACTTTGAAGGTAATTAAGTACACCATACAAAAGTGTGAATAATCGTCTAAAAAAGTAATAAAATATTTTTTGTTATCCCAAGTGGGAACTTCGATTAGGCCGCCAATGTCAGTATGAATTATTTACAAAGGAAATTTGGCTCTAACTCTATTATTTCCAAAAGCTTTCCTTCTCATTTTTGACTTGGTGCAAATATTACAAAAAAAAAAAACAATTGTTCCCCCCCAATTTCAATTCCATTAACCAGTTTCGCTAGACGCGGTACGTCGGATACGTGACCTAGCCTACGATGCCAGATATTGACGCTCTCCATAATTAGCGCTTCCCGAGTAAAATTAGCCGAAAAATCTGTTTCATACAGTCCATTTTTTGTTTTACATCCCGTTAATACTGTTCAACCATTTTTTATAATAAATACCTTATTTCCAGTGAAGAGTACAGAGCCATTTTTGTCTGTGATCGAGCTCACGGAGATCAGGTTCCTTGAGACTCCCGGAACGTAAAGCACATCTTCAAATACTCCAAAATTAGTACTGATGGTACCTGTACCTTGAGCGACGATGTTTTCCGCATTAGCACATCTTATATCCACATTTATTTGTTCAGTAACATTTATAATATCTTTATTACTGAACATATGCGATAAGGCTCCCGAATCTATGACTGCTTTAATAGGGATCTGCATTTGAAACCCTTCACCTACCAGGCTGAAGTTACGACAATATTTTTCAATATGACCTTTCTTATTACATTTTCGGTATACTTTTGTTGTGAAACAATCTACATTGTTGTGTCCTGTTTTGTTTACAGAATCTTGAAATGTGACCTATCTTGCCACAGCTGTAACATTTTTTCTCATTGGTCTTAAAAACTTCATTATTATTTGTAGGAATATTAGGAATACCCAGCTCGTCTGTTTTTAATTGAGTTGATATCCTTTGAATAAGATTGAAAATGGTTTTGTCTTTCTTTGGGGTAATCTCCTATAATGTTTTAAAATAATATAAGTTTTCTGGTATAATAGTCATAATTTTTTGTATTAGCATTTCTTCATTTATATCGTTATTTGTACTATTTAATTCGGTAGGTATATAGATTTTGTAAGTTACTGATATCTTCTATAATATTTCCGATATAGTTATAGCTGTAAAATTCTATTATTTTCAAATGTTTATCTTCTTTCACGTCATATCTGAATATAATATCTAATTTTTCAAATATATCCTTTGATGTCTTGCAATTAATCACATAATGTAAAAATTGTTCGTCAATTGAATTGAATACAATATATTTTGCTTTTGCATCATTGTAATCTTTTTCATCTTCATTTAGACCTTTTGCTTCCAGAAATAATTTTGTCATTTGACGCCAATTTTTATAATTAGAATTTGTTTTTAGTTTATTAACTGACTCCATTATTAATTAGAACTGACTTACACTTTTTTCTTCTTATATTTACCAAAATAAACCGTTGCTAGCCTTATAAAATCAACAAACCCGGTGCTAGGCTTATTTCATACGGGTGTATAACTTTCTAAGATCTTCTGAAAAACACTTTTTTGAAAAATATCATTAGTAGTTTACTCCTTAAGGTCCATAACCTGAGAAACTAATCAGGGGCTTTGGCAGTATATATTTATTAATAATTTAGAAAATAACACACGTGGTATTAAATATTACAATAAACTTTATAATACAAACATATCAATATTACTTTTATTTATTTTAAGCCTTATTAAACGATAATTTACACTACAGTATTTTATTTTATTCTATTGTAGACATCGACATCATCGTCTTGCCTCCCGGCATAGGCCTCCTCCAAGTTCCGCCAAATTTTCCTATCTTTGGCTTTGTTTCGCTAAGTGGCTCCTGCCACTTGTTTCAAGTCGTCTTCCCATCTTCGAACCTGTCCTCCTCTTCTTCGCTTCCCATCTCTTGGGTACCATTCTACTATTTCTTTGCTCCATTTTTCTACTCTGCTTCTCATCAAGTGGCCTGTCCATTTCCATTTTTGTGTTTTTATTGTTTTCATAATATCATTAACTTTTGTTTTTTCTCTTATGTGATCTAGTCTTATTTTTTCTATTTTCTTAATATTAAAGATGCTTCTTTCCATGCTGTGCTGGCAGGTTTTTAAATTGTTGGTTGTTTTTTGTGTCAAGGCCCAAGTTTGGCACCCATATGTCATGCAGGGAAGTATACAGGTATTGAATATTTTCTTCTTTTCTTTAAGTCTATAGTCGTATAGTCAATATTACTATTTGAAGGTGAATACTCAACTGAACTGACATTCTGTTACAGCGAGTTGTTTGACATGCGCATTCGATTGCAAATACCAAATATAGAACATTTTTTATGGCCAATGAGTTTGACAACTATTCAAACCTCATTTCAATAAAATTAAGTATGATACTTTCTTTAAAAAAAAAACCTGTGTAAAACAATAAATAATAAACTGATAGTTGATATTTTATTTAATAAAACAAATAAACAAAAAAGGGGTCCTTTTTCTTTCAGGAGAAGTTAATATTTACATGTTATTAAAAAAACCGGTGTATTCCTCTCTTTAGGCGGAATTTGCCGGGTCATGATCTCTGAAAGGAAAGAAAAGAAGGTTAGAGTAGTTCTAAGGGATGAGGGATTTGTTTAAAATAATAATAATACTCCCAAGTTTAAAAGCTGTAGAAGCACGTGATATCTTATTTTTAATCTTGTTTTTAATTACGTATTAGTTTTACAAATAAATAAATTCGTATATTATCTTAGGCGGATAATAGAATAATATGAATATTCAAACATCCGGTTTGCCAACCCTAGTTGAGACTGATCCAAAGAATTCGTTATTTAAATTGCAAAGTTGGAGGCAATAGGGCATTTGTATGTGAGAATAAGTTGTTATTTTGTAGAAAGCAAATTATAAAATGATAACAGGAAAGGATATATATATTGCTTATTTAATTCTTTATAGAACAAAAACGTTGTTTTTCACACGTCACAGGAGATGCAACTTTAAATATAATTTTATAAAATTATGCATGTTCCCTAATGTTTAGTGAGTTTCATCTATAATCTTTTTTATATTAATGTTTTGAATACAGCTAGTTAACTAAATACAGTTTTCTTACCGGGGAGAGGGCTCCGGGAGGGTCCTCAAGCGGGGGAGGAAGAAGTGCCAAAATGTCATCGAAATTTTCGAGATTACCGGGAATCGCTTGAACTTGAGCTTTAGTTTGAGTGGAAACGTTTTGTGGGACGTCTTCAAATGGGTGATACGGTAAATTTTTCTGCTGGAACGGTATTGATTAAGTAAGAGCACGATTTAACAAGGAATATAAGAAGGTTGTGGGACTTACTCTCATTCGGAGCCTTTGCTTACGTATAGACGCCAGCCTGCGGTCGATATCAGATATTTTGAATCTCTGGTTCGAAAGCATGACAATAGTTTGTTTGGCTTGTTTTCTTCGAGCCTTAGCGTGGCAGGATTTTCGTCCCAAAGAATAGGAAATTCTTGAATTAATTTATCTAGTTCCATGATGACACAGTTAAAATTGTTATTGAATGAATTTTGACATAGAGGGAAAAATTACGAAATAATAGAAGGATGTTCAATTTATTCAGGAAGGTTTTAAATGTAAACGTTGAATAGGTTTTATTTAAGTAAAGGAAGTATAAGGTACTGTACAGAGCCCGATTTATTTATATTTAAATTACAGTTAGAGGCTACTGTGAGAAAGTGCTGGTTTAAGTGTTCCGGCACTTTGCGCGAGGGTACATCCTTTCCACTTTCATCCTTAAGCGCGATGGTGGGTTTGAAGGGTTTTGTGGACACTTCATCATTGACTACGCGCCGCATCTCCTTAGAAGGGTTCTTACTTTTGACAATCCGGTTTGCATTGTACTCTCGGCGGGCAGTTAGTGTTTCAGATTTAATGCGATCTGTACAGCGTGACCCGTGTGTACAGCGCCACGCCGCCGTGAGCGATGCGCCTGCGACAGTAGCTATTTGAAAGTTGATAGCCACATAACCTCACTCGGTCAATTTCATGTTATACTCTGGTAGCTTTAGATGCCAGGAACCTAATTTATTTTTCTAAACGTCTGGGTTTCGTGCACTCTGTATAAGGTCTCTGTAGTTCTTAAAAGCAAGGTGATTTGTATAAGGTGTCATTCAGTAATTACGTAAGGATCATTTTGGCAATTTTTGACCCCGCTTACATGGGGGTATTTTTTTAAATTTATTTATCAAAAAAGTACATAACAGTTACAACATGTATGTAAGGACATAATATTTATCGGACCACTCCCCTCCTCTTATTACATAAGATTATATCTAGTTTTTTGCAAAACAGAAGAAAACTATCGGTACGCTAAAACTCAGAATTGATAGGTATATATGCGGCGTTTGAAGTGCAGTGCCGTTGGTTTGCACAGCTTAGTAATATCGTTAACTAATTTTGGATACTACGTGCTCTCAAAATTTTTGCCATCCTCTGTAATTTTATTAGCTGACAGTGATGGTAAATAGAGCTTGTTCGTATTACTACTCTTTCAGAGCTTGTATCAGCGTTTTACTGTTTCCCTGCTTTTTATGAACAGCTGCGTTAAAATGACGATAACAACCGCGTCAGGGTATACTGTTTTAAACTCATTTATTTGTGATTTTTTGTAATCATCTGTAATAGTATATTATGCAACTGGTGTATAAGAAGGGTATATAAAGGCGAGTGGTGTGGGTTGCGATGTGAGCCTTGGCGAACATCGCAAGTAAAGACACCACGAGCCTTTTTATACCAGTTATGCACCGTTACATACAATACTTTTTCTACGAGTCATTTCAAATAACAAGTAACTACCTATTTTTCAGACTTTTTATGCGCCATATTTCCCCATAGTAATTGTGCATGTTACCTACGCAATTCTTCGTGTATTTTTAAAAGAATCAACGTACCTACACATTTCCTTCATGAACGCAAAAAAAAATCGTTTGATTTAAGTAATATAATCATTTATCAGCTTGAATGTTTTCGTTTTTAATTAGACATTTGGTGGGAAATCAAAAATATGACACTTTGTTTTTTTTTTAATTTGCTAGACTTGGCATCCGACCTAAACTGAATTCAAATCCGGATCGAATCTTAACTGTTTCGTTTTCATAAAAATATCCGAAAATAAATAAAACTTGTTAAACAGCATAAAAAAAATATAAATGTATTAGTAAATAGTATATTATGCAATTAATACATAAAAAGTATAGCAAAGTTGTGTTAAATGGGCAGCACTGATTTTAATCATAAAAAAGTTTCACTTGAACGCACCAAAGAATGACTACTAAATATAGTATTTGTAGTAGTCTGTGGCACCCAACTCTGCTTTAATTTTTCATTAAAGTAGGGTAAGAAGTGTGTTTTTGGGCAATAGACTAGATAGACTTTTTTACAGAAGAAATAAAGGATGTATTTATATTAGAGTTCATGATTGCTTAAGTCGCGAATAAAAGTATAGGAGTAGAAAAAGTTCTTTTTGTCAACACCCACTTAATGTTTAATGATACTAAATAAACGTACGTAGCTCTCTTGGTTTTTGTTACATATAAGGGCATATATTACGGGAACAACATTAGTAGTATGAGGGTCCGAATCGATATCCATGTGTAATGAATACAATTGATAGTATGTTTCAGGAACACATTTAAATGTTTCATCACCGCTTGTTGTATTGTCCAAAAATATTTATTAATTTATTTATTTATTATTAATTTATAATTATAAGATCTCAGTGTTTAGGCGCCATGTAACTGACAATTTTCTGGATCACTGTTCTGTGCCAGTTTGGCTCTTCGGCTGCCTTTGGCTTACACTCTTTTGGGGTATCTAAACGGTTCTCATATCGTAGTCCGTTTGCTTCGATTCGAATATAGACGTAGTCATAATAGCGGGAATATAGTTTGGCGACGGTCAAGCTTTAGTATAAAATTATATTGCTTTTATAAAAATCTGTTCAATGTATAAGATTTCAGTGTTTAGGCGCTATATAACTGCAAGTTTTCTGGATTATTGTTCAAATGTAATAAGCCAATTGGCGACGCACTTACAACATGATCCAATGCAATTTTCAACAAACTGATTATATGAACGGCATGGTCCTTGTTGAAATCGATCAGATTTTCTCGTCTGCAAACCAAAACTAAAAGGAAATTGGTTATTTCCTTTCTAGTTTTGGTTTGGGGAGGATGAAAACTGCTTCCTTGCGTTACCGGAGAAATATAAAGGTTACACAAAAGTAACGTATGACCCAGGCTGTTTAAGTGCACGAATTCCTTAATGCGGCTTTTATTTTTTTAAATATGTTTTTGGTACTTGCCTCTAAGAACGGACTAGTCAAACAAAGAACATTTGATAATATGTTTTTATGTTGATATTGCCAACTTAAAATTTATTGTTATAACTATAAGAAATATTTTTTATTTCCCTCGTTCATCTAGTACTTACTTTTCAGCCTATAAAACAATATACTATTGATGTTTCTACCTATCTACTATTCAATTTCATTGAAATTTAATAGTAAATTGGTAGAAATAATCTTTCTACCTATTTTGATAATACGAATAAAGTTTTTAACATATCTGCATGCATTGCTTAGATTTCGTTAGTACGTTTTTAAGGTCGATTATGGCTCGACATGTTTCGGTCCAATACGTGGTCCTTAATCATGAGAACCATGCAGTCGCAACGGCTGTTCGTCTATAGTAATGCGCGCTCGCGCACGGCCCGCTCGGCTGCTAGATGTTGAAGGCGAGAATCCACCCTCATTTTAGTCACTGTTCAATGTGTGGTTACACACAACACTCACAACCACGGCCCGTGAGTGACCCGTTAATTTTATTTCAATATGTCTGTCACTCACAGGAATTTTCTTGGAGTTCATTTTCCAAGATCGCGAGCCTTTGCATGAATGCGGTTCGAGGTCTTTGGGACGGTGTCTTTTAGGACATGAAAACAGGGACTTCCATTAACATTCTACTAAATTTCATCAAAGTCCAATCAAACAAAAACAAACAATTACATAATAGGTATATTTTTAAGTTAGACGAAATACATGCAAGTACAAGATTATTGATCAGAGTATATTATACACCAAAGGCAGAATATTGATTACGCTTTACCTCTTAGCTATAAAGATGAGTTTTTATTATTTTCTGCCAGTGGTATGTAATATTATTATAATAATATAATAGACACGGTCAAACGGATCTGTATAAGACCATACCGTGCTTAATAGTTAGAAAACTAGAACTATAGAAAGAGTTATACAATACCATGTTGTACTATTTTGGCAGTATATTAATATCGCAATAGTTATGATTGGATGGCAATGTTAGGTAAGTACTTTATTTATTGCTACTGATATGATAATTATAATGTGCTGCGTCGGGGGCAAACTATCGCAAAACTGAAATAAATTCTAGATGTAAGTGATATTAAGAAAAGTGAAGCGAAATAGGCATGTAAGGAACTTGAGTATTTTTTTAAAACTATCGCCACAAAATGCAAATTCTAAAATATTAATTTAAAATAAAGAAATACTAAGTAATCTTTTCTTGTTGTTGTTTCTCACTGAAAACGTGCCTGTTAATCTCTAAGGTTTAATAAATAGGCGTATTTTATTTGTCTACCAATAGTTGTACTTTTTTGTTTCTGTATTATCTCTACATGTCCATTCATACACCTATTATCATGCAGTTTACAAAATATTACATTATTTTCATTTATCTTATCATCAACGCACTTTATCAGGCTTCTTTTGTTTTCAACAACCACAAAATGTCAGAATAAACTAGCTTTCTAAATTATTTTCACGACTCTGCTCGAAAATGTGGTCATAGATGAACTAAATGTACACAAAACTGCTTACATATGAACATTTGATACCGGTACAGGTATCAAATGTTCATATATAAGAGGTACTCCCAAAAAACCTGAGCCCATTTGATGTAAGTGCCAACTTACTATGGAAACCTGACTATGGTCTTTTAATTAAAGTTTATGTTGATATTGTCAACATTAAAATTATTATTATAAGATTTTTTTTAATTTCTCACAGTAGTCGTGAAAAGCACAATTGATGCACTAGAAAGTGAAACTCGTTCATCTATTGCTTACTTTCCAGCCTTAACAATATACTATTGATGTTTCTAACAATCTACTATTCAATTTCATAATAGAAATAATCTTACTACGTATCTTGATAAAACGAATAAAGTTTTTAACATCTGCATGCATTGCTTCGATTTCGTTAGTAATTTAATATTGCTTTAATTTAGTAAACAGGTGAACACGCCTTTTAATTTACCTAGTCATTGAGTGATTATACAGCATGTAAAAGATTAACATTTATTTATTAAATACTATCAGAAATCAGATAATCGATTTGAGTAGAAAATTTAAAATTATAACCCGCTAACAAATCTGTATTAAACTATAACAATAATTGGATAAATAAACACAGTAAATGTTCCCCACGTCCCCTTCACAGACTATCATGACCAGAAGGCCGGCAGCGTTGCCCCTGTGGATAACTAAACTTTTCCTCTGGCGAAAATAGCTGCCAGCGCTCTGGTCAACCGAAGTCTCAATAAGGCGCTCCGCGATCTCTGATCTATCTGGAAAGCATATCCTCAATTTCTAAATATCTTTGCTTTAGAGTATGTATTGTATTGTGATTTATTATCGTAGATCAACGATATAGATTTTAAAGTGCATAACGTAAATGTCCGCAACTTAAAAAAAACTCTTTAGTGTAGGTACAAATGTCTGTTTTTGTCTATCCTGTCAACCATCCCTTATTTTTAATCCGTTTTTCATGACATTAAGTATATATAGTAAACGAGCCACTGACAGTCCTAAATATTTTTTTTCTTTCTTTCTCGCTCGATTATCTGATCTCTTTTTATTATATCTATTGTTGGCACATCATATACTTTACCAACTAATACTTACATTACTATTACCTTTTGTAAATTATAAATAGAAAAAAAAACATTAGATACTGTCCCAAAATACTACTAGCGGCAATAGACAGTATCTCAAAAATATATTTGTGTTGCATTTTGACACATTGTTTCAAAAACTGTATTGAGATACTGCTTTTGTAACATAATGACTTTTAAGCACAGTTTAAAATGTATAAACACTAAATATTATTATAACTACAATTGTATTAAAGTTATTGACTTATCTTATTATTAACGTTCAGGGCACAAAATGACAAATATGTCAGTCACCGGCATTTTTTGGAACGTGACTTAAATTAATTAGAACTGACAAATAGGAAAAATAATATAGACAATCGTCGGCCTTATTATTATTATTATTATAGCACTGATAATTTTTAAACATGGCTGTACTAAAATTGTCCTATTGACATGGTTTTCATTACCGATATATTATGATCTAACCCGAACCTTATATATAAATTAATGATAAATAAAGTGCAGCGGGGCATTCGAGACTACGAGAAATTTAAACTAATCGAAAATATCTTCCGTGTTTTATTTACATCATTTACTAGTGCTATCTATACCCGGATATCGGAAAAGCGCTTTCACAATTTCACCAAGATGACACTAGTAAAATGATTTAAAACAGAAAATACTTCGATTAGTTTTTCTTCGCTGTCTAGATTGCCCCGCTGGACCTCATACAAACATCAACATACACTTAACTGACTATGAGTTATGTTTTCAATAAGGATTTAGACTGGTCAGTTAATTGTGTCGTTCACCATTCATGGTATGATCCATGTACCATTTATTCGATCGTACCATTCATGGTACGATCGGTGTCACAGACACGTTTACACTTCGTTCGTAATATGATATACACCTAATGTAAGAGATTATATCATCTACATGAATATAAAATTTTACAATGTTTATATTACGATAGTAAAGTTATTCGTGAATTTAAAAATACTGTAATAATTTGTTTTTTACAGCCAGGATTAGGAATAATACTCGTTTCAAACTACCAGTCAATCCTGTAAAAGTGTTTCAAACTAAAAAGCTCTGCCGAAACTAGTTTTAAAACTCCGGCTTCGTATGTGGCCGAACGGGACTCAGTAATTTTAATAAATATTTTTCTATTTTAGAACATAATTAGAACTTGAGTTTGTGTTTTAGTACCAACTTATCAGTATAACTTGTTTGACTTAAAGCCACGAATCGCATCCAGTGTAAAAGAAAACATTAACTAATCGAGAAATATGGTAATTGTGCGTTACAGTATGTTCATCAACGATTATATAATTAGTGTGGTTAGTACACCTGACTGCGTTCTTTTTAAGAAAAAATAAGTTAAGTTCTTCTGTGAAAATGAAATGGCGATGGCTGAATGAAATGGTCAGACAGCTTTACGCTAGAGTACCTAAGCCATATATGCATCAAATAACTAAAATTAAAGTGGTGGCATTTACTAGAATAGCTTCAAGAAGAATTTATTACTTGATACAAATACATAAAAAAGAAACTTACATTTTACATATGACCATACTAGCAATATTAAATATTTATTGAATTATGTCTGGATCTGATCTGGTCCAAACGCGCCGAAAATGTTGCCACGCTGAATGGCGACAGATATTCGTTGGACGCTCCAACTCAAGATCCAAGTTGGACCAGGTAAGAGCTGGAAGATGGGTCACTCCTGTCCGTCAAATGCCGTCCTAGGTCTTTAATCGAGTTCCTTGCCTTCTCACCCCAAATCCCAGTCATTTCGACGGCGACCGGAACAAAATCGTACACTGATTTTAAATAGGCATATTTGCAGTACTTCAATTTAGGTAGCAGCATTTGTCGGCTGCACCTGCTCTTCTACTTTCATTGCCCTATACCGGAGTAAGAGGTGAGAGGGTGCAAAAGTACTCACACAAGTTGCATTCCATAGTAGGCCTAAAAATCAATCGTACCGATTTTCATGCTTTTAACACCATTTGCAGAGTTTTGTTGAATTTTGGGGTGTACCGCTAAGACAATGACATGGTCATAATTTAACTCATTCGTATTACATGCACCGGCAGATGTTGGTAGTGCCATCAATATAAATCGTCTCTATCTGAGTGCAAAATACATATCAAAAACTCTTCTGTGATTTTTATCGAGTAACCACTGTCTTCTACGGAGTCGTAATACACAAGTTTCCTTTGACATCATTGAAATTGTATGTTTAGAAGCAATGCGTTTCATATTTGAGACACATTAGGGCTGCTCGTGGACTCTGAGCCTCATTTTATAGCTGGTAGAGATCGACTGCGTTCGCGGGCTTAGTGAGGGAAGAGCGACGCACATTGGCCCCGCCCTTCTCCGCGGATCACACATGAGTGAAGCTGGCGTGCACTGCGTCGTCCTGGGCGATCTGGGTGCCCGCAGCGAAATACTGGAAAGTTACAGAATATTGGTCAGTAACTAGGTACTAAAAATAAATAGTAGATTGTATGACAAGGGTCTAAAATGAGCCATATTACCACGAGATAGTTATTTTCCCGAACAAAGTGAGAGAAAATAGTTCGAGGGGTAATATGGCTTTTAGACCAGAGTTATACACTCCACTTTTCACTTCGATTGCGAGAAAATAAATAAACAAAGGTTAGCCATTAATTCCACGGCGAACTTATATGTAATTTGGCAGCATGTTTTTTTTTCTAAACTGCTTTCATGCTTTGACACACAAAATAGACACCGCGGTTCGCGCGCAACATTCACGCGCAAGAAAGCTAACTCACCTTCCATTGAGCGCTGCAAAGCGTTGCTCGAACGAACTAATCAGTTTTTTAATTATTGTGAAATAGGGACTACTACAAACTTAATCTTAAGACTCTTTAGAGAAATGAATTCTGTTTTCTGATTGGTCGATCTTAGTAAAGCTGTATTCTGGTTTGTTAATACCCAATACCAAATATTTTTTAAAGAGTTAAATTAGTGTTTTGTGATTGGTGGATTTAATAGGTGAAGTATTATGATTGGTCTAAATTGAAAGTTTTGTATATCATAAATATGTATTCATATTTTCCCTAGGGGTTAAATGTACTACTTTAGCCCCGCTTGACAAGTCTAATATGACACACTTTTCGAGCATAAGAAATGAAAAATAAAATCCGGCACGGGCTTGACCCGTACTATAAATACATCGGTCCCTTTTAGAAGTTCATTCGTTCTATTCTGAAAATAGTTATGTAATATCGCATAGGGTGTCGTTAAACATACAAAAAAAAATAGAGAGAAATTGATTATTTCCTTTTTTATAATCGGTTGTAAATGGAGGTAGTTAAAACGCTAATTAGGTTGGCCTGTCTGGAATTTGGTATTAATATTTGATTAACATGGTTGATAGAGGCTAACTACTGCAGGGCGTAATTTTGTCTTGGCTAGTGTGGGTCTATCACAGAAGTTCCATATTTTTTAGTTCCATATGGATCAATCGGTGTACATTTGTAAATGTCAAATAAATGATCCCAATAGTTCCATATGGAACTACATACTAGGCTTTACACCTGGTTTTGTTTTTATTTTAGTTTTAAATCAGTTGAGTACCTACGTTCGTAGTAACCTATCTTCGGAGATGTGCTCCAGGGTGAATCAACTCATTTGAGAGATAATAATACTCGTACCCAAGATGTTGTAACACGCCGTGCTTACCTCGGCCGAGATTTACTATTGTAAAACATATTTTTTACAGAAGGATGAACACACGATCCCTTGTATAAGAAACAACGTAAAACCTGAAGTGTCATATAGGTACTTGACAGTGTCAACTGAAGTATGTAGATAATCAATGTGTAGTAGTGGCCAATTATTTAAATTATATGTATATAAACAAAGGTTGTACATAATTAGCAGAGGTAGACGTATGATATGAAAAAAATCCATGCATCCCTACCAGTGGAGACAACCCGGTAGGTATAGGTGGAAAAGGGGAATATGTACCATTAGTTCCATATGGTAGTTCTGGAAAATTTCCTTAAAAATCAATATCCCGGTACATCCATATGGAACTTCTGGGACGGACCCGCCAGTGTCCGTCAGTCTTCAACTATGTCTAATTTCAAATAACTCAATCATATTTTGTTAAGTAAATACCAAACTCAATAATGTGTTCGTCCACCAAAAGGATCAAAGGAAAAACTTGTTCATGAGTATAACTTGCAAGATTGGAAATGTAATTGTTATTTAACTTTTGTGCGTTGGCGTTGTTGTGAATTCGGGAAAAGGTTGGGTACACAAAACACACTCATTAACAAACCTTAAAACTTGCACAATTTACGATTGGTGGGTGCGGGAGACTTTACAGTGATATAACCTTATTTTATTTATGTACTAGCTTTTACCCGCGGCTTCGCCCGCGTAATAAAAGTAATTTTTAACCGTCTACAAAAAGGAGGTTCTCAGTTTGATCCGTATGTTTGTATGTATGTATGTATGTAGATACGTATGGATGTCATTTCCGTAATCGGCACCCCGTGGAACCATAAAGACGACACCTATATAAATTTTAAAGATAAATTAATGTCCGCCATCTTGGATTTGAAAATGGATGTCATTTTCATAGTTGGCACCCCGATAAGAAAAATAAATGTCCGCCATCTTGGATTTGAAAATGCATGTCATTTTCGTAATCCGCACCCCGAGGAACCTCGGAGATGACACTCATATCGATTTTTAGGAAACAAAAATACCGTATATCCATCACATAACATCATCATATTTGATAATGGTTGTCATTTTCGTAATCGGCACCTCGAGGAACAACAAAAATGACACCCATATCGATTTAAAAAAAAAAGAAATGTCCGCCATCTTGGATTTGAAAATGCATGCCTTTTTCGTAATCGGCACCCCGAAGAACCTCGAATATGACACCCATATTACTGCTCCCCGCACAAACTTGAAACCCCTTTTTCACCCCTCTAGGGGAGCAATTCCGAAAAACGCTGAAACGTGTTTTGTTGTATTTAAACAGAGTCCATATACGAAGTTTTAAATCTCTTGTTTCAAAAAGATTTGCTTCCCGTACAAATTTGGACCCCCTTTTCACCCCTTTAGGGAAGAAATTTCAAAAAACGCTGAAATATGGTTTGTTGTATTTTAACAGAGTCTATAATATATACGAAGTTTTAAATCTCTCACTTCAAAAAAGATGTGCTCCCCGTACAAACACCACATGGAACCACCTTTTCATACCTTTAGGGGAGTAATTTCGAAAAATGCCGAGTAATATTTTGTTGTATTTAAAAAGAAAGTCTATATACGAAGTTTTAAATCTCTCACTTCAAAAAAGATTTGCTCCCCGTACAAAATTGGAACCCCCTTTTCACCCCTTTAGGGGAGCAATTAAGAAACACGCTGAAATACGTTCTGTTGTATTTAAACAAAGATTCTATTTACGAAGTTTCAAATCTCTCACTTCAAAAAAGATTCGCTCCCCGTACAAACTTTGAACCCCCTTTTCATCCCTTTAGGGGAGCAATTTAGAAAAACGCTGAAATACGCCATTAATGTATTTAAACAGAGAGTCTTTATACAAAGTTTCAACGCTTCTTCCCGCGGCTTCGCCCGCGTACTAAGAGTAATTTTTAACCGTCTACAAAAAAGTTTGACCTGCATGCAGATATGTATTGGATGTCATTTTCGTAATCGGCACCCCGAGAAACCACAAAGATGAAACCCATGTCGATTTTTAAGAAAAGTAAATGTCCGCCATCTTGGATTTGAAAATGGATGTCATTTTTGTAATTTGCACCCCGAGGAACCTCGAAGATGACACCCATATTGATTTTTAAGAAAATAAATGTCCGCCATCTTTAATTTGAAAATGAATGTCATTTTCGTAATCGGCACCCCGAGGAATCTCGAAAATGACACCCATATCGATTTTTAAGAAAAGGAAAAATTTGCTCCCCGCTCAAACTTGGAACCCTCTTTTCACCCCTTAAAGGGAGCAATTCCGAAAAACGCTGAAACACGTTTTGTTGTATTTAAACAAAGAGTCTATATACGAAGTTGTAAATCTCTCACTTCAAAAAAGATTTGCTCCCCGTACATACTTGAAACCCCCTTTTCACCCCTTTAGTGGAGCAATTTAGAAAAACGCTGAAATACGCCATTAATATATTTAAACACAGACTCTACATACAAAGTTTCATGTCTCTCACTTTAATAAATACAGTTTTTCATACAAACTTTGGACCCCCGTTTCACCCCTTTAGGGGGTGAATTTTGAAAAATCCTTTCTTAGTGCACCCCTAGACCTTATAAGGAATGTAGAGGTTGTTACGGTATGAGGCTGGCCGTGTAGGTCCAGAATCATAACGTATACAAATTGAATTTAAACTATTATTCGAGAATGCGTCAAATTGGCATTCTTCTGGAAACAATTGGTTTTCCAGGGCCTGATCTTCAGGACACCATCGGAAACACATGTTCTGTTAATTATTTTAAGATCATTGTTGTAAGTATATTTCAGTACAGTGTGAAATATACTAGTTTCATATGTGCTTCCAGTGTTATATTTTAGCTACGATCTCCTCCCAGTACCTCTAAACCCGTACCTCTCGAGCAGCATACCCCAGTATTAATATATATACTACGTAATATACCACATTTGGTGGAGGCGCGGGGTATGATGGGGGAATGATGCTGCAATCCTGCTGAGAGTTATATCTTTTGAAGCAAGGGTGATTTTATCTCCTCTCTTCCTCTTAGAAAGCTCCTCATCTGAGTCGCTCTTTATTTTGTAAATGTCTGTTTTGAATTTTAATGCTTTCTTAACATTGCTGTCAATGCTTCCTATTATTTTCCTCAAGTTATTTCCTCTAGTTAGGAAGAGTGAGATAAGGAAGAGCAGGTCTTCTGCTAAATTAGCTGATTGATGCACAACGAAAGATTGACCATCAACCTCTAGATGTAGAACCTCAACTGCTGAGGGATTGTTGGCATTAAAAGCAGCTGCTTTGGCTGCCATTTCATTCATGATGATCACTGGACTAAATCCTTCATAAGCCATTAACTTGACAAGGGCCCTAGTAGCATCAAAATTGGCCTTTGACACCCTGCCCATGATAGCAGCCTTAATCATTGTCTCATGGTCCAGATTCATGAGTCTTGATTGTGAGTTGCAGATAGAGTCTCTCTCCCCAACTGATAACTTGAGAAACCCAGTCATAATGTCCCAGTCAGTGACCTCAGCTGATGTGCCGGGGATAGGGTTAGGGTCTTTATTTTTATCAGAATCATCAGCCCTCTCATCATCATCTGCTTCAGTAGGCTCTTCTTTTTGTTGTTGAAGCTTTTTGTCCTTTGGTTGAGGTGTCTGTCTATTTGAGGGAGATTGGTTCTTCTTTGAGCCAGTGTGGCTTCTGGGTTCTGTGCCTCCATGTTTGGAAGCATAGTCAGCTTCTTCATCAGTGATACGGGCATCTCCTCCTGCCTGACTCTGGAGCTTTTTAATCGTTTCTGATTTCTCATGTATTGGCGGAGGAGTAGCTCCAGGTTGTTGTACTTCCATTTCAGTAGCCATTGCTCCGTAAATCACAAATCTTTAGTAGCAATCAATTAGTTTTTTAATTTAATATGATTATACCAGGTCTGTGTGTGTAATTTAAAAGTGTAAACTAATATAGTGTTCTCTAATTTCATGCAAACGAGTATGCTGACTTGCTATGATGACTCTGAAGCAAATTTGGCAGCGAGGGGAGAAGGATGACCAGCTAAGCAGTCTAGAACAAAGAAAGCCAGGCAGTTTGAAAAAAAAAGAAGACCACTTCGCAGAGATGGGCACTCGCTGTACTCCATCAGCAGAGGGCGAGGAGGCTCCTATGGGCCTCAGCACCATCATCCTGCGTCGTTGTCATCGGATAGGCGCGAATAATATTAAATGATTTTCGATATGTTTGTTTGGTCTTGGCTAATTTTTGAAACAAACTGCTTGCTGGTTCAGTTCTCAACCCGCGTTGTTACCTGTTCTTTTTTGGCATTTGCTTCGAGATCTAGTTAGTTTATAGGGTTAGGCAGGTCCTTGCCTACATTCTTCACCCCGAGCAGGAGGGAGAATGTAGAGGTTGTTACGGTATGAGGCTGGCCGTGTAGGTCCAGAATCATAACGTATACAAATTGAATTTAAACTATTATTCGAGAATGCGTCAAATTGGCATTCTTCTGGAAACAATTGGTTTTCCAGGGACTGATCTTCAGGACACCATCGGAAACACATGTTCTGTTAATTATTTTAAGATCATTGTTGTAAGTATATTTCAGTACAGTGTGAAATATACTAGTTTCATATGTGCTTCCAGTGTTATATTTTAGCTACGATCTCCTCCCAGTACCTCTAAACCCGTACCTCTCGAGCAGCATACCCCAGTATTAATATATATACTACGTAATATACCACAGAACCTACGTGCCAAATTTGGTATCTCTAGAACCAGCGGTTTGGGCTGTGCGTTGATATGTCAGTCAGTCAGTTTCTTCTTTTATATATTTAGATTGTGTGGCTTTATTTACATCCTACTGGATATTAAATTTCTGAAGAAATGTATGTTAGTTACACTAAGGTTAGAATTTTGATTCAATCATCAGTTCATGTGACATCCACATTAATCAATCCTTTTTTGTTTCTTTTTTGAACCTCACCATCGCTTTATAAGCCGGGTCCAATAAGGGTGTGTGGTTGGAGAGTGGCCTGGGGAAAACTCCGAAGTCGTTAATCAATCCATAAACGCAGATTATATGTGACACTGTTAAATTTCGCAAAATACCCAATGGGTATTGACCCACGACCCATTATAAATTGTATAATATGTTAGTTATAGCACAGAATGAGTAATAGTACTATACGTACAGAAGGCTTACGATTAACAAAACCCCCGTTTACGTACGCCAAACGTTCCTAAACGTGGCCATCTCTTTCTATCGCACGCATTTCTACTCGCTACATCACTTTCTAACGGCACCCGACTGTACCTGGTTAGGTGTACTCCATTTTAGTAAAAATACCGTCTAGTTACAAGACGATTTATTACGGCGCAGGTTGACATCAAACATTAGATTTAAGTAGGTATCGAAAAATTGTGGATGCTTTATTGTCTTTAAATGAAAGCATCGTCCGCAACACGGACTGATAAAAATGCTATGTAATGCCTATGATTACTAAAATTGGCTAAAAAAGGTTCATGAATAACATAGTGGCAGAAACATGCTCGAGTTCTTTTGAATACATTATGTGAATCTAATGTAAAAAAGTACAAGTTTGCGTATATTTGTAAAGGACTTGTACCATTTTTTACCAGAACCACTGCATTGCCACAACAGTATTTTATATCCAAACACGATTTATATTCATGAGAACTCAGGGTACACGTAATTTTTAATGCAAAAGTTTTCAATTCATGGGGCAGCATCACAAAACTTACGTTACTCCTTTACGAACTTCTAATAAATCTTCCGATGAACATGTCTTAATATGTCCCGCCCCAGAAGAAAGTCATTGGACTAAAGGGAATAAGAAAATGTTAAAATGCCTGTCAGGTTGTAATATGAATGAATACTTCAGTACCTCTAGTATAAGTTTTTTTGAAACAAAACACAAACGAGCGCGTTTGTGTTTAGTCTCAATTTGTGTGGCGAAGAATCGTTACCACCAAAGGCCACCAGAGGGGCTACCGCGAACTGAAAACGAACGAAGTTCGAATATCTCCCTCTCTGCCGCACGAATTAGCAAGTGCGACAGAGAGGGAGATATTCGAACTTCGTTCGTTTTCGTTTCCCGGTAGCCCCTCAGAGCCGCTGCTAGCGTTGCCATACAAATGGATAGTAACGAAAACGCGTTCGTTTGTGTTTTGTTAAAAAAAACTTACTTATATTAGTTACAGTTAACAATTTTCAGAAAGCGTATGTTCTGTTAAGTAATACGATAATCTACGACGTATTATTGATTTTCAGGGATCATTAATAAAATTTATATGAAAATGTTTATTTGACTTTTTCCATAATGTTCACCATAATAGTAATATATTGTGACGCGTGACTACAAAAAGTATCTCTTTTTTGATCCATAGTTATTTCTAAAAATAATAGTCTTGTTCTTATAGTCAACAATAAAGTGAGTGAAAAGAAGTTAGTAATTTTTCGTACCTAAAAGTGTTTGATATGAAATTAATCTTATAGCAACAAACAAATTTATAAACACTGACCCCTGCAAAAGCTGCGCCGTTCCATCCCAGACGTTCGTGTTCACGCATCTGCCTAGAGGCGTGCGCGTGGGCATGCGAGGGCTTGTGGTCGGCGCGAGAGGCGAGCCTCGCCTTGGCAGACAGAGCGGCGCGCAGCGGCACGTTGGCGCGCGCCGCCTCTGCACGCCCGTGCTGGCAGAACTCCAGCAACGCCACCCCCAGCGCCAGCGCTAGACCACCTACTAGCACGTAGAATATGCCAGCTACCTGGCTTAGCGTCATCTCCGTTATGCTCGTTTCCTGGAAAATCAGGATAATCAATGAGGGTTTTCAAATATACAAGCACCTTGATAGGTGCCTACGTCACAGTACTTCTATCGTTTTATAAAAGCAAGAGCGGCGAAGTTGTTTCATGACATATTATTTTCATGGTGTTAGTTATCAACCCCACGCCCAGGTGCTCTTGCCCTCTGGTGAAAACCTCCATTAAACGCAGTGTTATTTTTTAACTGCCCAAAACTAAACAAAGACCTGGAAATTGTGGGTCGGTCTCAGACAATTTAGAACGCAAAATCACTAGTTTGATTTTTGCCAGAGTGATGTAAGACTTTTCGGTGTAAAATTAAATAAGCTTTCGTTTTGTCACATATCTCATAACTAAAAAGTCAAAGGTTTTCAAAAAATGCGAATAATAATAAAGTACATATATCCATGTATCTTTTTATACCCATAGCCCCCGAAAATCAAATTGTAAGACATATAAACAGAAGTTTCTGTGTGCATGTGTAGTGAACTTGACAGCTGTTACATGCATTTTGGTCCTAAAATCTGTCTTGGTCATTAGATTATGAAGTCCTCGTAATAAGTCCCGCATCAATTATATTTATTTTATAGTGTATAGCACTGGCGTGATCCTGGGCTATCTACTGTTGTCACGTTTATTTAAATCCACCTGATATAAGTGAACTAGAAGCAAAGCTATGATTTCAGAACACTTAGGCAGAATTAGGAGAAATCTAAAACCACTTCAATTGTTGGAATCCATTTTTTTTTTTTTTTTTTTTGAAGCTGACTGTGGCTTTATAGGCCGGGCCCAATAAAGCGATAGGAGTGCGCGGTTGGAGAGCAGCCTGGGGAAAATCCAGGGGAAAACCTCCGGCACGACCACGCGTGTGGTTTGGAACACTGGAATACTCTAAGAGTTTGCGCTCCAGTGAGATTGGTTGAGCGGTTTCAACCGAATCTGAGGTGTGAGTGGAATCGAGCTACTGGGAGTTTTGTCGCTGGTTCACTAAACCTAGCCTAGCTGAGAAGAGTCCAGCAAGAAACTCAGCTAGGCCCGACCTGGGTCGGACTGACTCTACCCGGTGTGCGGCGGTACCGGGACGAATAGGGACTATATGTGTCACTGTTGTCGCGATCGCGCGGTGGACGTCCCCGCCTGTTGGAATCCATCAAGCATCTTGACTTGGAGATGACAGCAAAATATCAGTACTTAACTATCTATTTAAACCATTAACCTTCTTTTTGTTTTAGCCGTAGTTGGGTAAAATGTTAATATTAACATAGCGCATATCGTATTGTTTAAATCTAAGTAGATTTGCAGTTCTTGCAAGCTTCAAATTCAGATATTCTCCCCTGGAAATATATTAACGGAAAATCTCACATATGGATGCATTTTACTCCACGAAGACAAGTTTTTTCATCACAGTTATGTACTACTGGTACGTGCCGAATTTACTAAGCTTCAATGTAATTTCCCTTGATCACATATTGATAGGATACGTAGATTTCGCATAAAAAGCGAATATTTTCCGGATGGATTACGTTTCCCAAGATAAGGCGGCTCTAGAAGGTCCTGGCCTGGGGAATTTTGGGAAATGAAAACAAGGCCATTAATGAACATTCGTACAAAATTTCATCAAAGTTACCAAAATTTCGAGGTTTTGCTTCCTCGACACAACTACAGTAGCAATGAATGAAAACTGCTCACTTTCCCTTGCTCTGGTTAGTTAGGATTAAAGATTTAGTGTCGGTCTTTTACGAGAAATTATTTCATTTTCACTTACCCTAATGGACGCACTACACTCTTTCCTTTTTGAACATCGCCAGAACGATTTTCTTTCGTTATTTTCTGATACAAAATTGTACCGGTACCGGTCGACCCATCGATTTTTCTTTTCTTTTAAATAAAATAGCTTATTTCTATCCTTTTTAACTGATAAGTTTTACCATTCTACAGCTAGAACATGACAGTAACCAAGGATGAGAATGCCAACCCAAATACTTTATGGACATTAATAACGGTCTGTATTTACAAATGACGACCGTTTTAGCGTAGTTGGTAGTGACCCTACCTACGAAGCTGGAGGTCCCGGGTTCTCGAATCCCGATCAAGAAAACATTTTTTGTAATTGGAAGCATTTTTACCTTTTTTTGACGTGATTAACGTCTTTTATTTAAATTGGTGAACAAGAAAAAGTGTGACGTAATGTATGACTAACCTGAGCCTTGTTAAGAAAATTTCTATAAAAATGTTATTGAATTTAGAAACTTGTTTGTAAAAGCTTTAAGTATATCAAAGTGATGCAACTCGGCCAGCTGAATGATTTCAAGTTATAACTAAACAGTTGACGGTCAAACCCTTCGAGGAGAGAAACCCTCTTCAAAGGGTCAAAATCACGTAAAATTATCTTCCGTAAACCGACTTTACAGACAACCACTTTTTTTGTAATTGGAAACATTTTTATTTGTTTGTGTAGGCCAACAACTACTCAAGGAACAAAGCGAGAACTAGTGAATAGGCAGCTACTGACGCTGAGCTAGTAGTAATTACCACTAGTTAAATCGGTTCTCTGGACTCAATGGTACAAATGGGATGAAATGTTCCACCTAATCACGCTACATAGTGCGCACTACACATTTCAGAGCGATGATCACGCGTTTGATTTGATTTTGCCGTTGCATTAATTACTCTCACGATGTTTGATTCGCGTGAGGATTAAACCTTTTTGAAGATATAATTAAAGATACTTAAATGTGTTTCATAGGCCGGATCGCTTTAGAAGTTTTGTAGAATAATATAGTTATAGTACCTTCAATTAAAATGGCATATGATAGTTGACTGTACAAGATTTTATTGTTGACTGTACTTTTTACTTTTTATTTCCAATGTCAACTTTTCTAAGTACAGTGTACTTTTATTTCACGAGCGCGGGTTAGCCATAGTTGTAGTTCTGCACAATATGCACATACGAACATGATATGCGTATACGACTATAGTGTCGAATAGTATGCCAAATAAATAAAAGAACGAAAAGTTTATTTTTGAATTTTGGGAAGAGATTTAAGATTTCTAATATGACGTTGGCCTAATATTTTACCAGACATGTCCTGTAGGACATATACTAGCAGTGATATCTTTTTAGTTATTAAGCATTTAACAAACTTAGGTGCATGTTTCATTGAATAATGTTTAGGTGCATTACTAATGACGTAATTACGTTTCCAAACAGACCTTCATTGAATTCGTAATGTTGGTGGTGTTTATTATATGAAGAAGAATTGATTTGGTGTGCTCTCTAAAGACGGGATTGTACTTCCGAGAAAACCGGTTGAAGAAGACAAATTTTATCAGCATATTCGTCACTGGGTGCGAAAATAATCTGAACCACATGTGACTTATTCGTGTCCAAATACAAAGAATGCTGGAGTGTATTTGGTAGTTTCGTTTATTGATATATTTTATGTAAATTGACGTCCCAATTCCTGTGGTCATATTCTACGAATGGTGATATAGCTACGGTGACAAGTTTGTTGTATCTTTCCACAAGATTCGGCTTCGCGCATTTAATGGGGTAATAGTGTATTTAGGGTATTTGGTATAAGTGGAACAGATCAGTTATTTCTTGGCTAATAAATTGAGCTCCGTTGTCTAGAAGGATAGTTGGTGGGCTACCGTAAATTAAAAATACAAGATTTTCAAGAATATGAGTGATTACTGATGAGGTAGCGCGTTTTCGAAAAGCAGCATGTTACAATGAAAATGAAATTATTATGTTTAAGTGTTGTTGGTAATGCTCCGATTAGGTCGATTGAAATGCATTGAAATGGGCGGGAGCATTGCTTGCTTAGGCTTACCTATCAGGCCAAGTTTAAGTTGAGTTTGGTGCTTGTTAGCTAAGCAAGTCTCACATTTAGCTATGAAATTTGAAATATCTTTGTACATACCTGGCCAAAATTTTTCAATTTTATTCTATGATGTGTTTTATACGTTCCAAAATGAACTCAAGTGGGTGTAGAATGGTTTTCAGTGATGATATGAATTCTGTATTCAAGAGAACTTCTTTCCAATTGTATTCTGATTGGAGTAATGTAGTTGTTTTTGAGTATCTATATAATTTGTTATTAATACTATATAAAGCTGCATTACGACTCATTATATATTATATAATCAGGAGTTGTATTTGGGTATAAAATACATTTTGAATAAATATTATTATACCAATCATCGTTTGTTTGGGAACTATCATAATTAGTAATATTTATAGGTAGTAATCATGACAAGGCATCAGGAATTATGTTTTCTTTACCGCAATTGTGTTTTATTTCAAAGTTTCTTTTAACAAAAGACGAATACTCCAGCGGGCTAGACGTCCTCTAGGATTGTTAAGATTGAGAAACCATTGTAAAGCTGAGTGGTCCGGTATAAATGGTGAACATTAGGCCATTGTCTAAGCAACAACGCCAATGTTCTAACGCAAGAATGATACTTAAATGTTCTCTTTCCGTGATGGAATAGTTTTTTTGAGGATCGGTAATCACTTGCTCATGTAAGCTATAGGCTTCTCAATTCCATCAAACTCTTGAGTTAGCATGCCACCGATTCCGAAACTAGAAGCATCGCAATGTACAGCGAATGGTTTTGTATAGTCGGGACAAGCATGGATTGGGGTGGAAACAAAAGCGTCATTTATAGTTCTGAAGGCTTGGTCTGCTGCTGTAGACCATTTGAATGGTGGTGCTTTTTTAGAAGTTGAAGTAAGTTTTGTGAGTGCTGAAATCTGGGTTAAAACATCTGTACCAACTAGTGCTGCGTAAATAAAAAATAAACACACACAAGCAGTAAACACGTCTAATTTATTTTGTAGTTTCCGAAAACATTAAAGAAAATGATACGTCAATTAAATTTGTCAGACGACACCATCACAAGTTTCGTAGAACAACGTTTTTAACAGCATTTGATGCACTGGCGTTCAAAAGGTACTTAATTAAGCTTGAAGTGATTAAAAAATAACATTCGCAGAGTAATACGGTATTATTTTTTTTGGGGGTAGAATTCTAATAAGATAAGGCTGAAGGTGACGGAACGTAAAATGCAGAATGAGTGATGAATGATGAATGGTTGAGATGGATGATTTATCTAATATAAGCCTAATCAAGGACTACGATGGCGCTTAAAGCCTTTTTGAATTTAGGGGAGTTTAAAAATATAGGGAACAAATACGTAGATAGATATGACATCACCCCAACTATAACTCAGAATACCATAGGATTTATAGTATCAAATAAACCTAAACTCGAGAATGATAATTCAACGTACCTTAAGAACAGTTGAATTTAAATTAAGTGTTACTAAATATTAAGAAAACTAAAGTATAACGCGGCACGATCTGTCGTTCTACCGCTGCTGGAGATGTCCTTGGAAAGCTCGTAGACGTTGACTGACGAAAATAACGTATCAACGTGTATCGAAGAACGAAGCCGCTCCAAACTTGATAAAAGTTGGCTCTACAGCCGGGTTAGTCGAGTGTCCCTTTAAAACCGGTTCTCAAACCCGTAGGGTCGGGCTAGAACAATTACATGTTAAAATTAAAAACCTATACCGAGAAAATGCAGTAATTTCAGAAAACTACAGACAGTGATTCCGCAAGCGCACAAACTTACCCAAATCAAAGTTTGGCCTCACTGAAATTATACCGTGACTGCACGTAAATGACTTATCCACCAGCACACTTGTGGGAAAAAAACTGTTTCTCGTGATCAGATAAATGAAACACACTGCCCCTTGACAACAACAAGGCTCCACTATGCCTTTGCAGCTATAAATCTTCTATAGTATTTTAGCGTACAATGTTGTTCACTTGAATGTCACAGAACGAATGATCACCCAAATTTTCTTCCATGACAAGGAACGCCTGTTCAAATTCCGAAGCGCGAAATCTAATTTCAAATCTGACTAGCTTTTTTGAACCAGACAGTTTCGAACCCCTGAATTATAACGACGAAGGTTAAACACATTTTGGTATCGTTTGAATAATTAAGAAAAGCGCCATCTGCTTGCGCTATGCAAAACTACGAAGCAGTTCGGAATGACGACTAACGGCAGGAAATCACACGCTCTAACCACAGTCTAAAAGTTCGCTTATTGACGTGTAGATGGCGTGGAAGTCTATGCAGGAATCATAATTAAAATTAAAAATACACAGTAGCGTCATTAACGCTACACTAGCTGTTCCTAAAAACTTTTTGACTTCTCGTGGGGTCGTGGGGGCTGGTATATCTAAAATAGCTTTGACTTTGTCAGGGTCAGTCTGTAAGCCGTGTTCATGTACTATGTAGCCAAGGTATTTCAGTTCTTTTTTGAAAAATGGGCACTTGGGAAAGTTAATTGTTATGTTGGCTTGGGATAGTCTCTGGTAAACTTATTTAATAACTCTATATGTTCGTCAAAAGTATTGCTAATGATAATTATGTCGTTTAAGTAAGTAAATACACAATTGTCAAAGTTTTCTGATGGAATTAGGGTATCCATGAAGCACTGTTAAGTGGCAGGAGCATTCGTTAGTCCGAATGGCATTACACGGAACATGTACATCCCTTTTGATGTAACGTGAAAACTAGTCTTAGGTCTGTCTGATGGGCGTGAAAAGCCTTGGCTATGTCAATAGAAGAAAGGTATTTAGCATTTTTTAGTCTGTCGAGAATGTCAGAAATAAATAGTAGTTTTGTTTGTAGGCATCTTTTTTAGTGATGGAATTCAATTTACGACTATCGATACAAAAACGCCATTGTCCGTCTTTTTTCGATGTAATTATGACGGGATTTAGCCATGGGATTTCGCAGGGTTCTATAACATTAAGTTTTTAGGGGTATCATCAACTTCTTTGCATAAGGCTTTCTGTTTCTCAGGTGACAGCCGATAACAGCGTTGCCTAATTGGTGGGTGATCACCGGTATCGATATGGTGTTTAACGAGATGAGTTTTACCTAAAGGTTTAGATTCGGTTGAAATGTTTCTAAACTTTTCGATTATAGTATCAGAAATTAGACGTTGAGTGTTTGTAAGGTTATCGTAGTGAGTGACGTGATTGGAAGGAGTATCGATAACTAATGTCTCGATAAATTTATCTGCATATGACGTTAGTCTGAAGGATGTCTGGAACTAACTTAAATAACTTCCAGAAGTCGACGCCTAAGATCAAGGGTTGTTTGACAGATTGTATAACATGAGTAGTTATTACGGCCACTTTTTCTTTAAAATGAATTGGTATTTGTATTGTACCAATTGAATAGATTGATAGGCCATTGGCTGCAGTACCGGTAATTGTATGTTTGTGATTTAATTTACTACAGTGTGATAAAAGTATTTTATGAAAATTATTGCCAAGAATGCTAATAGCACTGCCACCATCTAGGAGACCGCATAAAGTTAAGTTGTTTGACTGTACATTAACATAGGGACGTTCGTCATTAGGATTTCTGTTAAAAAGTGTAGAAGTAGTTTTATAAGACGTCATGAATAATCTTAAAGTGTCTAACCAAAGGTTTCATTCTGTAGCAGTAGTTTTGTGTAAGTTACTTTTCTCCTTTACGCGTTTTTTGAAAATTTATGACAATTAGTACATTTTGGATAAGTGACATTTTGTTTACCACAGCGGAAACACACTATGTTTAACTAGTGCAAATATCTAATGAATGTTCATTAGTTCTACAACGGGGACAGGAGAAGCGTAACGATGTTGAAGGTTGAGCTGTTACAGTGTGGACCGATGATTTATATGGAAATGGTGGTATGTTAGGACGTATGGGTTGATCGTGATTTAAATTTGGTTGATCCACAGTGTTTGGGTTGAAATAAGAATCGGTATTAAGTACAGCTTTCGTATCATTGTACTAATCCATCATAGTCAGAAGGAAGGTAGCTGATCCTTGTAGCACAGGTATACACCTATTACAAGCATCAGCGATAGAATGTCTAGAAGATCAAATACCATAGCAGTTAATGAAATGTACAATTATTTAGATCTGTAGTATTGAAACAATAAACATTATTATTATTCTCTTTATTTATTTTCCTTCTTAGGTCAGGCTTTTACAATATCTTTATAAAAATAAAATATAAAAATACACTTACCCAGTGTGCGTGTCCAGGAGTACCGCCTTCTGTATTATTATTATTATTTGCACGTTTTGAATAACTGGTCTATTGTTGTAACATCTGTGGGACGTAATTTTGAACTGAAGTACGGACTCAATATTTCATCGTAAAATGCCGATTTTAGTATTTTCCGAAAGTGGTTCATGTAATTTAGAAAATAGTGCCTCCATGGCTGAGAAAAAGATAACGATTCTTTCGTTAGTTTTTGTTTTTGAGATTGAATATTTTGCATTAAATTATAGTCATGGTTATGAAGTTTCATAATCCTCAAATAAATGTTCCTTGAATGTTTTGCAATCGGTCAAGATAGTTTTTTGTCCTATACCAATCTAAAGGTGTACCGGATAGGAAATCGTATAAACGTTTATTGTCAATATTACGTGCTATTGCGAACTCTTCCATTTGGGGAGTGGGTAGTCAACGTGACAAAATGTTTAATGGTTGGAATGTGCAGGGGTCAAAATGTCCAGATGGACCGGCTGTCTATGTGGCAAAAAGTATGAACGTCATAATGCCCCGGTGTCAAAATGTACATATCATCATGGTCACAATGATTTAGTGACAAATGGTATACATCTCAAAATGCAAGTACAACAAAAGGTGTGATAGACAGAATGCTCGATTGATGTAACGTGCTAAAGTTTAAATGAACAACTGTTAAAAAGATCAATACTTCCTAGCGGGGACAGATTAATCATTGTTTTCTGGTATATAAGCTCAGTACATTTTTTTTAAATTGATGTACACTTTAGTACATTTTTCGTAATTTTTTGATATGAGTTTTACGACACCTTGTCACCGCCAGATAGTATAACACTCTTGTTGTGTTATGGAAAATTATTACGACACATTGACCTCTATATAAATTTGGCACAAGAGGCGTAACCTGGATATAGATTTATAAATTCCTACAACTAATCTTTCGTCATACGATTAAATAAATAATTAACGACACATTATTACAAATTTCTTTATTTCAACTTATAAGATAGCGTAAGTTACGAACATAAATCAACTACTTCAAATTGGCACTTAAACTAAAAAAATAGCTACGTTTGTGTAACTAGTATTGCTTCTTTATCTTCCAATCTAATTATTATAGTTGTTAAGCTGGCTCGCAAGTATGTACACTTTTTCGCACAACTTTTGTTCGACTGGGGTCTAAGGTAACCGATGAACCACACGACAGACGGTTTATGCATTTCCATAGAGTGTACCCACTTGGAATATGCACGCTCAAAGTACATCTACATATGTATATATATCAAGTAACAGTGTATCCCTACCTTTTTGAGTTTTACTGAATATTATTTTTTCGATTTCTTCTTGCATTGTAACTGAATAATTCCGTGACAGATTACAAAGTGACATTAAATATTGTTTTAGTATATCAGTCACAATTCACAATACAAGTTACTTTTTAATCTAAAATGGCCAATATCAATTGACAGAGATAGGTTGAATGCTTTGAAGAGAGTAAGTAGGTACGTAACATAATTTAAGCTGGACATTTTGACACATGCACGTGGTGCCGCTTATACCTTTCGACTCATGTACGTTTTTACGTTGATGCATTTAAACACGTGTTCACGTTAGCTATTATACATTATGACATCTGTTCGATTCGACCCGAACACATTTTAACTCCAGGCCATTTTAACATTGCACATTTTGACGATCATACTTTTTGCCACATAGACAGCAGGTCCATCTGGACATTTTGACCCCTGCACATTCCAACCATTAAACATTTTGTCACGTTGACTATACTCCCCAAATGTGTTTCGCTAAGGTTGGTTAGCTTCTGTGCTAGTAGGTCGAAATGTGTACTAGGCTCTAGCAAACAGGACGCGGATGCATAACTAGACTTTGGTGACGTTTATGAAAAAAATAATTTTCTTTGACAATCTGTCAACTGTTCACAAACATCTTTTTAAATTTGGATAGTTTCGGAAGATAATTCTGTTGTGATATCTAGACGACTGATTCTGCTTGATAAATGATGCAAATAAGTGTCTATTTTGTCGTGATTCGTGATGTCGTGATTTGAACTTCGGCAAGTTGTGGCAATTTCAGTGGAAATCACGGATAATGTTATTGTATGTGTATGTGTGTAATTATTTGTTGTGTGTTTTGTTAAGTATCGTGGCAAAATACTAGGAGAGAAAGCAAATTAAAGAATTTTTGATAGATAAAGGTAAGATAAGTAATAATATGATTAATATGTTACGAGAAAATGATAATAAAGTAAAGAAGATCTGTAAGTTATGTTGCAATAGTAGGAGTCAAATTTTATAGACCGAGAGTCAAAGTAAAATTGATTTTAGGCCGAGAGACGGATGTCCGAATTTTCGGGGTTCGGTAGACTATTCAATTTTAGAATTTTTAAAAATAAAATTAGATTAAGATTAGCTATTACAAAGTTGTATAAAATATAAATATGTTCTTGTTGCGGTTGATATGGAGTACTTCTAGGCTGTAGGCTGCTCAGCGGTGTGAGTTTCGGGGTTGGTTGGATTGAACACGTTGATGCGCCAGTGTGAGGTCCGCAGGTCCTCAGGAGTGGGTGTTCAGGATGGAGAAGCAAAGACAGGAAGCCAGGGAAGAGATTTATTTTATATAAACAATAAGCATATGATGCGTTTGGCCTACGATTTATTGGTAAGCTACGTATTAAATGAGTTAAATTAACAAATAAGTATTGAAACTTACAATATTCTGTGCCTTGAAACTGTATAATAAAACTGCACTGTAGAAAATAACTGAACACAATTATCTCGATCATAACACGAATAATAATCAACTTCACTGTGGTAAGTAGGTATTTAGGTATATTATATTTAATTTTTAAAATATCAGCATAACTGAGTAGATGATTATCGATCGAAAATCAAGATCGAACTGCGCTGCCGATAAATGGCTGCGCAATGTCACGTGGAATTTGAAAATGTAGTTCAATTTTCAATTATAGAGAAATGCTAAGTCTTGTACAGTCAACTACAAAGAGATGTAACGACTTTATTATCATATGTCATTGTAATTGTAGGTACTATAACTACTGCTGCGTGAAAGGAAAATAAACACACACTAGCAGTAAACAAGTTTAATTTATTTTGTAGTTTTCGAAAACTAATGTAAGTAAATGATACGTCAATTTGTCAGACACCATCACAAGGTTCGTAGAACAACGTTTTTAACAGCATTTGATGCACTGGAGTTCAAAAGGTACTTAATTAAGCTTGACGTGATTAAAAAATAACATTTGCAGAGGGTTAATGCGGTATTATGTTTATTTTTTGGATGGAATTCTAAAAAGATAAGGCTGAGGGTGACGGAACGTAAAATGCAGAATGAGTGATGAATGAGGTATGGTTGAGATAGATGATTTACCTAATATAAGCCTAATCAAGGACTACGATGGCGCTTAAAGCCTTTCTGAATTTAGGGGAAATTAAAAATATAGGGAACAAATACGTAGATAGATATGACAACACCCCAAATATAACTCAGAATATCATAGGGTTTATAGTATCAATTAAACCTAAACGCGAGAATGATAATTCAACGTACCTTAAGAACAGATGAATTTAAATTAAGTATTACTAAATACTGAGAAAACTAGTATAACGCGGCACGATCTGTCGTTCTACCGCTGCTGGAGATGTCCTTGGAAAGCTCGTAGACGTTGACAGACGAAAATAACGTATCAACGTGTATCGAAGAACGAAGCCGCTCCAAACTTGATAAAAGTTGGCTCTACAGCCGGGTTAGTCGAGTGTCCCTTTAAAACCGGTTCTCACATGTTAAATTAAAAACCTATACCGAGAAAATGCAGTAAGTTCAGAAAACTACAGACAGTGATTCCGCGAGCGCAAAAACTTACCCAAATCAAAGTTTGGCCTCGCTGAAATTATACCGTGACTCACGGTGCACGTAAATGACTTAGACACCAGCACACTTGTGGGAAAAAACTGGTTCTCTTGATCAGATAGATGAAACGCACTGGCACTTGACAACAACAAGGCTCCACTATGCCTTTGCAGCTATAAATCTTCTACAGAATTAGTAGTATTTTACCGTAAAATGTTGTTCACATGAATATCACAGAATGAATGATCACCCAAATTTTCTTCCATGACAAGGAACGCCTGTTCAAATTCCGAAGCGCGAAATCTAATTTCAAATCTGACTAGCTTTTTTGGAACCAGACAGTTTCGAACCCCTGAATTATAACGACGAAGGTTAAACACGTTTTGGTATCGTTTGTATAATTAAGTAAAGCGCCATCTACTTGCGCTGTACAAAACTACGAAGCAGTTCGGAATGACGACTAACGTCAAGAAATCAAACGCTCTAACCACAGCCTAAAAGTTCGCCTATTGACGTGTAGATGGCGTGGAAGTCTATGCAGGAATCATAATTAAAATTAAAAATACACAGTAGCGTTATTAACGCTACACTACATAATTCTACAAAACTTCAAAAGCGATCCAGCCTATGAAACACATTTATGTATCTTTCATTATATCTTTGAAATGGTTTAGGTACCTATCTAACTATTAGCGGATTCTAATTAGATAAAACACGATTGCTCTATCTTATGCTGGAAGGGAAATCCAGTTCAATTAAAAAAGAAATTCCAATTGCCGTTGCACAGCAAGAATGTTACTTTTATAACACATGTTCAATTATGAAAGTATTATTGAAGCCACCCAGTACCTTCAGCCACCATAATTAGTTTTAAAAAAAATTTACTCGATTGCATTCGGGCAAGTTAGTCAAAATTGCTAGTCAGCAAGATTTGACCATTATAAACTAACATGCCTTCCTACGTATATAGATATAGTTTCACTTAATCAAAATCTTGTAAAAATCAGTAGATATATATTGCTAAATTTCCAAAACTAGCACAACATGTTTTACTTTTAAAATGAATATGATTAAAAAATTGGTCTAGTGCGTGTCGGACTTCGCAAATATAGGGTTCCGTACCAACCGCAAAAGTAAGTTGGAAACCCTTAAAACATTTAATAATGTTTTTGATATTTGTATGGCTTTGGGTCAACAAAAGATATACTGTGAAACTTTGAATACTGTAGCCCCAACTTGGCCGTAAAACCTGTATGACAGACGACGAACGGACAAGTGAGTGACAGCAATGGAGTTCCATTTGGACCCTTCGCGTACGGATCCCTAAAAAATTAAAAGTATTGACGACTCTGTTTCAGCAGAATTGTAGCGTGCTGGACGCTACACAGAACCCCATTGCTGTCACTCACTTGTCCGTTCGTCGTGTTGAATAACTGACTTGAAAGCTGGAAATATTTAGTGCAACTAGCAATTCGTAAACACGGCAACAGCGAAAATTAACAGGCTGTTGAACATAAAAGCTTAATGAAATGAAATGACGCTGCTGTATTAAATCTACCAGCCTGCTGTAGGCAACACGAAATTTTCATCACTTTAAAGACTATTATTAGTTTTGTGGTCCTAATAATGAATTAACTTACACTTCGTGGTTTTGTTTACCTGAGCAATTGTAAATAATAAATCGACTTTATTGTATGATGGTTACACACGGGTCCACTGGTGGTAATTGTAAATTGTAACGCGCTCATTATAATCACGCTACTGAGATTGGGTATACATGGTTAGGTTATTTTATGCATTAATAGTAAGGGACAACTAGGGTAATTCCGAGATATATGACTATAAGGTAGAGATGGCCCATCGAAATATTTCATAGAAGAGTTGACTAGATGTTGATAGTTCGGTACTGTTCGGATCGCTTCGCGTCGTGCTTGGGCGCTACGGTACAATAAAAAAATAGTAAAAAAAGGAAAGAAAATCCTTGTGAATTGTTTTGCCTAGTGTAAATATTTTAAAGGGAGTTCTAGATTCATGCAGCTGTCAAGTTTGATTCGAATGATAATGGTTATTGTTGTATATCTCCTGCTCAGTTTATTACCAACTCAGTTTTATCATCAAGCGCGTCGTGCTTTCACTTTTTTAATTTTGGTCCGTCTCTCTCAGAAAAAAAAGGAGAGATAGCCAGTTGAAGACCGTTTATAAATTAGTAGTCCCATAGTATTAAAAAGCAAAAATAAGGAAAAAATAAATAAACGGAAAGGATCGAAAGACGGACGAAGTAATTTTCGTCACGGATGTGGCTTAAATTACTACGAAACACTTCCTTCTCAAGATTCTCATTTGAAATACTAACTTTAGTGCACAGTGTGTCAATTTTGGCGTGATTTGGCGAATTCAGCTTAATTTCAAACTGAATTCGCAGACATATGTTTCAAAAACGGTCTTGAGTGAAATAAGAATTGAAAAATAGGAAATAAGACCAATTAAATATGCAAACTAGAATTATCCTATGGCCATCTTTACTATAATGACTTGGCCATCACGCCCAGATAGAAAGATGACAAATTGTTAATAAAAAACACAACAATAATTATTTTAAAGTTGTTCTAATTATAACATGCTACTTTTTTATTTAATTCGTCAAAGTTTAATGTTGAAAGTTTAATTACAAATACATATTTTTACAATAATTTATAAGAATTTTATTTATAGCGTTTAAAAAAACCAAGTATGGTCAACTACCCCGGACTTACCCTATATATACTAAATGCTATACTCTGTTTTTATTCCCTTTTCACGATTCAAACGCCGAGTTTCATGATGAGAATAATGATCATTTGGTGTGTACTTTTTACAAAAACTTACCTCATCCTTGGCCTCGTCACAATCAGATTTTCTGGTGGCAATCACCCACTTACGCCACAGCTTCGATATAACGCCGTTGGCTTTCAGATCAACTATGGCTAGATTTATCACCTCCCTAAAACAAATAAAATTCTTTATTTATTACCACACAATTTTAGTTGTAACCAGATTGATAGTGGTAGTGGACAGTTATAATCGACATGTTTAGTTGAGGTAAATATTAAATATACTAAAACTCAGTTAACATTACAGTAAGATAAATAATTATTTAAATTAATATTTAGGTACTGCTCAGAAATATATGTACTCCTCGCCCGGTACTATATCTGTGCCACTGTACTTGTGTACTTGAGGTATATAAAGGATTTCGGCCGTTACCATAATCCTCACAAAGAGGCTTAAGTTTAGCATAATTACCACGCTGGGTGGACTACCGATTGTACACCAATATAACTATACATGTATATGAATCACGATGTACATAAGTACACGTATCTCGAATCCCCCTAAAGTGTCCTTACTCCTACCGCGCAATAAACCGTACGTGTCATATAAAATGTAAATTTTTAAACTGTCGTTAAAAATCACGTGGTACGGCGCACCGTAAAAACGAAGCAGTAGGTAGGTCTATAAATTCGATGTGTAGAGTGCCCCACTGACGGGCGACCCATGTAAATTTACGAGTTTTCAGTATTCAACTGGGAATTACCGCGCAGAAGCGAGATTTCAGCCAGATAGTGTGAACTGGAAGCTTTCCTACACTGAAATTTACTGCGAAGTTTGCGTCTGCCCTTAGTAATATGTGCTCAACCACCCCTTTTTTATTTTTAGTCGGCAAAGCTATCATACAGATATTAAAAGTGGTAAACTTCGGTGGTTAGTATGCATGTATCATAATGTTTACACAATATCGCGGAGTTATATATATCGTGTGCCCGATTCACCCGACGAACTTTAATAGTGTATTCCTGACCAAATTCGGAGACTAAAACTTCGTACAAAGTTCGTCATTTCGGTCTACTATTAGAGAAATTTTTGACAATAAATTATGCCAGTAACTAATATCATAACTCGAAAAATTTCACTTCCGGTGAAATTACCAAGTATTATCATAGTTTTGGAGACAATATCAATGTGATTCTTGAACTTATCACTTCGATAAATCCGTTTATTTAGTAGTTTTAGAGAATTATCAAATCGGCACAAACTCTCAAGTTTATGATATAATATTAAACTAAATATATCGGCTCTTACATAAAAACCATTTTTTCAAGACCCAAATGTGAATTTAATGTTCTCCCAACGTTACACTAATTATATTAAAAAATGGC
Organism: Epiblema foenella; assembly: GCA_963556455.1. NCBI lineage: Eukaryota > Metazoa > Arthropoda > Insecta > Lepidoptera > Tortricidae > Epiblema > Epiblema foenella. Next base: position 42,626,909 of record OY747095.1, read on the forward strand.
CTTATAATTGGCTAAGCCATCGCTTACTAACTTGCACTTCCTTTTCCCCCAAGACTAGGTCTAGTTATTACACTGCAAATGAGTTTAGTTCATATAGCTTGAAATGTTGTTCAAACCTCATTTCGCCGTGAAGTTTTAGCGAAAATTCCTCTAGCTTTTCTTAAAGAAAAGATGAAGTCAGCCTTACATGAAATAGCTATTAGTTTTCACTGCCCTGCCTAGTTTGTCTTTACGACATTGTCCACTTGTGAGAGTTTAATATTAACTGACACCGAGATTTCAGTTCACAAAAGAAGAATAAGACAAACTTAGAAGACCAACAGGGATGATGATGGTGGATACAATACCATCAAATTATTACAATAAATAGTAAATTAATTTAGACAAATTAATTAAAATCATGAAAAGATAATACGGGGCTATAACGATTCGAAAAAACGTTTTTTGTTTATTGGCTAAACGTAAATTGAAGGTTAGCAATAGAATTTTCATGTTTCAATAAAAAAGAAATTGTATGGCAACTATGAAAATAAACGGAATATTTCATGCCAAATCGGTTAAAACCGTTTTTCTCCAAACAATGGTATTACGAGGCGTCTTCAGTGCTCGCTAGCTGTACTTTGCCTCTCATTTTCGTCTTTTGTGCTGCTCTAATAGTAGTTGGTCGCGTACAAATATTTGATATTCTCTAAAAACTGGTTCGAATGACATGAAAAAAAAATATCATACCCATGAGAGGGAAAACTTCGGCATCTATTTGGCCAGAGGATATGTTTAGCTATCTAAAGGGGAAACGCTGCTAGCCTTCTGGGCACGATAGCCTGTGAACTTCCCCCAGGCGCCCTGGGGGCATTTAGTTTTTATAGGTTTTTAGGATTAGTTTCGATTTAGTCCTTAGTTAAGTCATGTTTCTTTTTTTACTAAAAATTTAATAGTTTATTTTAATTGTTGTCCCCAAATTACAAAAAGTCATCGTATTTGATTCTACAATATTTACTTGAAAAATAAAGTCGCCTTTATACATGGTGTTGTTATTGCCATTAAATTCCTGTTGTGTGTTGTTTGATGAATACAATAAAGCAACATATACATTTGTAAAACCTATCTTAGCATGGTAACGTACTTCTTATGTAACGATATCTTGCTTTAACAGTTAGTTTTAGTTAGTGGATAATCAAATGCGGGCACAGGGTTTAATTGCCGGTGCCCTAGCCGCAGACTCCCACATAAATACGAGTAGCAGTGACCTATGTAATAAAATACGTTACGTTGCATTCTAACTTGTACATGCAGTTGATTGCTGGTTTAGCTCCGTTATCCTTTCGGAAATGACAATTTACTTTGTAATACCTAATAATGTGGGGATAAAGACTCAATAAATGTTATAATTCAATTTAAATATTTATTTCGGAATAAAAATCCATATGCATGTTATGTAACAAATGAAATCTTAATGTGTACTATGTTAGTACCAGGCAGCGGAACTTTGGTGCCGATGACAGACGCATGACGTAGCGGCTGTACACAGAGTGTTTTTATCTAGATGATAGATAATCATTAATCACTAACAACTTATTGGCCTCTTTAGTTCACGGATGTTTTATTGACACTTGAGACGGCCAGTACTTATAAAAACATAATCACTTAACTGTCTTTGTCACTGTCATCAGAAAATTATCGAAAACAATATTGTACATCGTTATATGATTTTTTGTTCGTGATTTTAGAAATGTGAATTGATAAGGTACAACATTTATAATTAACTCATTATCAACATCGCTTGACCGCAGTCGCCATGGAGTCGATGCAGCCGTTTTTGCAGACATTTCCTTTCTTAGTTGTTAAGGATAAAAAAATGTTTTGCTCTTGCTGTCAGCAAAATATAACAGCTAAACCTAGTAACATAGAAAAACATTTAAAAACTAAAAAGCACATTGAAAGAGAAGGATCGAAAATGACACAACAAGAACATAATATTAATGTTTGAATTTTAAATGTTCTGTTCCGTAAATGATATTTAGTTTGTTGTTTTTTCTTTTCTTGTGAATATATTTTTCTCTTCAAATACTGTAAAATGTGGTTATTGAAAAATAATATTAAATAAGATAAAAACCATTCCTTGTCACATTTTTTTTCGCCAACGACGTATAGATAATATAAAGGCACCGCAGATTAAACGCTAGCGACTGATATATGCATCGAATCACGCAAGTCGAAACTTTCCTTAGTTTATTTGAGTCAGGTTGAATATCAAGTTTGACATTGCTATTAACTCGGCGAGCTAGTGACAACTGTTGCATCTGTCAAAGCGTGATAAAAGTTAATAGTTATGTTGTGTATAATTTATAAGAACATCCTATATCCCTATTATTTTGCGTCATAATGATGTCATCGGCACCAAAGTTCCGCTGCCTGGACTTAGTACCAATCATTATCTAAAGAAAAAAAAATGGGAAAACTATTGTCATATAACGTGGCTAAATTTGGGTTTCTAGACCAATTCAAAATTAAGCTTTGTAGCCCCTAACTTTTGATATGACCACAGGAAAGACGCGAGCCTAAATCTGTATATAACCCATCTAAAGGTTTTACAAAACTGCTCATGTTTAGTTTATCGCTTAATCCGCTTTCACTACTAATTCCAATTGGAGTTAGTGTTATGCACCGAACTGGTAGTTTATTTAAATTAAGTTAGAAGTGCTTCGCTATCTAGGATTAAATTCTAGCCCTCTATCTGCATGCCTGTAACAGATTTTTTTCTTTGCGTTGGCAGTTATCACAAAATTAGTGACAAATGCCAACTTGAAGAAAAATAAATTAATCCTATATAAGGTGCAGCCATTTTGAAATGTTGCGGTACATTTTCCGTAACTGATTGTTATTTACAAAGATTTCCTACTTTCTACTACTACGATACTACTTCAAGTACTATTTGCAATACAGGTTCAAGTCTCTCTATTACCTTTCATGATTAAACCGATGAATCAACTTTTAATACAAAAATAGTTTAATTTGGGAAAATATACATTTAAAATAACGATTAACGATATTTAATCAATAATAAATATAGTAACGCGCAAAATAAACAAGTATATTTAATATCGAATTTTCGTACAATTTGCCATATGAGTGTAACATATCTTACCTCAAAGGCGATCCCTTTGCAGTTGCGATAGCAAAGTCTACGTGCTTATATCGGCAAACTCGTGGAATGAAACCACAAGCAAGTTGTCCTTCTTTTTCCATTGTGTATTGGGCAAGATCCTCATTCAGCATTTGTGCTTCTATGCCATTGTGCTAAAAAAGTACAGCGTATGGATATAATTAATTTTTGGTTGTATCTAAGGTTTTCCCTGGATTTTCTCCAGGCTGGTCTTCAATCGCGCACTCCTATCGCTTTCTTAGACCGGCTTACACTAAATAAATAAAAAATGTGTTACGTGCGCGAAGCAAATATTCTCTGATAAATTATAAAAGTACATATAGGTTACACCCAAATATTAGTGAAACAAAATTACAAATTACGTTAGGTAATACTTAATCAATAAGTTCTGGACATTACCCGTTACACACAGACTCACATTTCACTTCACTGGATTTCGGAATATAATTATTGATCATTATCTTGTTCGCTTCATTTAACTTCATTTTACGTGGGTCGTCTAGAATTGGTTAGACATTAGCTAGATTGATAGAGAATGCTTTATGGGAAAGCGGATTTCTATTTTAGACATAACGCACAAATACAATCGTCTAATAAAACCGGTCACGTGCGTGTCGGACCACGCACCATGAAGGGTTCCGTGCCTACTACGTAGGTATATCTGAACAAAAAAATTTTTGAACCAGATGGTTCAAAACACATTCCGTTAAAATTATTTTTATTGTACACAACCTCAATTCAATTCATAATTTTAACAAACTTCTTGGTTTGGAAATTAGAGGGAGGTCACACTTATTCCGACTTTGACAGCTAACATCTCACGAACGGTTGACTTAAATTGAAAAGTTATTAGAAACCTTTACATCAGTTTTAAAGGCCTATCCATATACATCCCACACGCCTATATGCATTAAAACAAATTTTCATGTCTCGGTTAATTGTATGGAGTGTCCACCCAAATTTTTGTTTTGTAATTTAGCATCACTTTTATGTAGCCGTTCATAGTATACACCTTCCTGCTAAATTTCATAATTGCAGTACATAAGTACTACAATTATAAAGTCTCCGAGTAAATCGGCTGTGATATACGAACGGACAGGCATAGCGAAACTATAAGGATTCCGTTTTCGCCATTTTGGCTACGGAACCCTAATAAAGCGACGACTGCTTTTGCCTAGTTGGTAGTGACGCTACCTTCGAAGCTGGTGGTCCCGAGTTCGAATCCCGGTCAGGGCATTTATTTGTGTGATGAACACGAATATCTGTTCCTGAGTCTTGGATGTTTTCTATGTATCAAAGTATCTGTTTTTGTATATAAATATGTATATCGTCACTTAGTACCCATAGTACAAGCATTGCTTAGTTTGGGACCTGGTTGATTTGTGTAAGATTGTCCACATATACTTATTTAAATATTTTAAAGGGGTGTAAGGTTTCTGAAATGTGAGTTTGTTAGTTTGTATGTAATGGGTCAGTCATCTCCGGAACTACTTATCCGATTTCAATATTCTTTTACCAGGAGCTACAGGGTGCAATTATTATACCTTTTTGTAAAATAAATCATTTTAATATCATCGAATAAAAATTGTCGTTAATTATTAAATCATAACAGTAGATTGTGAACCAAGGGTTGAAAGTCACCCTTTCTAAACGATTTTTTTATTATTTTGTCGAGGTTGAAATAGGTGGTTTCACCTGAGTCTCTGAACACTCTGATTTAGAAAACAAGGAAATTTTTTATTTTTTTATTTAAGAAAAAAAGGGGTTTGTCGCCAGGCGAACATATCGCCCCGTAGAGGCAGCAGAATATGTACAATAAACTAAAAAGAAACTTAAACTCTAGATTTCAAACCTACTTCTACTAAATTGTATAAAAACTCGGCTTCGTGAGGAAATGAATAAAGTACCAAATATGCAAAAACATTTCCTGAAACAATCAAATCCTATCATTCTATAACCATATAATTTTATAAACGTTCGTAAATGGACCATTTTTGCGGGAACCGTTGACCGGCGATAATAAAGGGATTATATTAAACATTTACCATTTATTTTTTTAATACTTGTTCTAGAGCAGAAATGTACCACTTACAGCACGCCGCTTGAACAATGAGCCATTTCAAGAGTATGAGAAATGAAAAATATTTACCATCGCGTTGCTTACATAGGCTAGCACTAAAAAAGGTTACCTGATTTAAAAGGCATGTCTCTTACTTCGGTATGTGGCATGGTCGGTGAGCCAACGGACTGACTCGGGTCTGATAAACGTTCCACTATGAGATAGGCGGCCAGGTTTGCCGTGTATGAACAGACCAGTATCAAAGCAAAGAACCACCACACCGTCCCAACAATTCTACCGGAGAGTGACCTATAAGAGAAATGCACAACAGACATATATTATATAAAAATATTCCGAATATAGGTACCAGTAGGCTTAAGGAATTGAGCGCAAAATCGGATATTACAATGCAGATTCGTTGTAGAAGAAGTATTGGGGCCTTTTTGTACTGTTGGCAAGAAACCACCTTCAGTGATACACTGGACTGTCGCCTCAGGAATAAGTAAGAATTTTTGGTTTGTTTTTCCAAAAGTACAGTATTGGTTAGTTAGCTCGTTTAGTGATATAATAAACATTGATAGTAGAGATTTAACAAAAATTATCGTTTCCTTCCCAAGAACATCTTGTTTTGCCCAATAAACACTTTTCCTGCATCTGCCCCATGTTCACCTAACGCCAAACTCGCCATTTCTTTCCATGTGGCAGTCCCCATTTGAATTTTGCCCATGTTCAGTCGAATCTTTTCATGTAGCTCTTCCAAGGTGCTTGTGAGCACATTCATAACCTGTCCTAAGGTTTTCCCTACCGTTTCAATGGACCTTTTCTTCTCTATGTGATCGAAGAAATCTGCATCAAAGAAGTGGATTCGTTGACCACTAAAGCATGGAACTGTCGTCACCTGATTGTAGACACCAGAGAGCATTCCAGTTTGATTTGCACATGACATTTTTGCATAATATGACACCACAGGAAAATCAAACTTGGTGATCTCATTGCTGCTTCCTTGTGCTCTAAAACAGGTTCCTAATTCTTCTCTAGTGAACCATGAGCCTATATTGGTGATCTGGGCGAGGATTGACAAATCTTCTTTGTATGTTCCAAATAGGCTATGGAAAGCTATCTGCGCTGCTTTTTCTCCCTCCATTGATCCAGCTATATAATATGGTCCTTTTGCTTGTCCAACTTTGTAAGGATACCACCCCCCTGAACCAGTCGTGCTGAAGAACTTACAGAAGCTTTCTTTGTCTCCATGTGCCTTCCAGACCAGGGCAAACATAGTTATCGGGAAAAACATAAAAGACTACAACTACTCCGCTCTGATTTTTGTAAATACAGCATAAAACTCGTAGTCGTATCTCAGGCAATCATTGAAGCTCGCGAAGCAGAGAAGATATAGAAAAGTAATGTTATTATATGTGAACCATCTCGCATCCGTATAACAAGGTGATTATCGGGCCTTCTCGCTTCGGGCGTTCGTTTATATACAACACAATATATTGTCCTATATCGCCGCCACGCACGATTTAACACAAGACTTGGAATTTAATCTAACTTCCATAGCCAGCGCCGAAGTGCTTATATTGACCGCATTACTTGTCTGCTTGAAAATTGGCAACGCAATTTTATTTTATTTATGTATTAGTTTCTTTGTTCGCTGTAAGAAACTCTTTCAGATATATCATAACCAAAGCTTCTGTGAAATTTGATTTTTAAATTATTTATTAGCACTACAACAAGACTTTTATATATTTTTTGTATCCTCCTGTATTAAGTATACTTCCAAAACCGGATAAGTGACAATTGATCTCTTTGTCACTTATACTGACGATATAGTCCTGCGAGAATGAATGGTTTCTGTTTCAATTTTCTTGAGGAAATTAATTCATAATACTGTTTTTAAACGAAGTTTTATATCTATACTAAAAGTCAGACAGTTACTAATTTAAAACGTATGTGCTATTGCCATTGACTTATCGAACGACCCTCATGTTTTTAAAGTTTAAAAATATTTCATGTCGAAAATAAAATAAGTACACAAAATCTATTCGGTTTATACATTTTCCGCCGTCAATAATGAAACAACTCTTCTCCATTATTCTCAGCACATCAATAATATGCGAGAAGAAACATGAGGTATCGTATTTTCTCAAATAAGTTCAGTTCTCAAGACGTCTGTCAAGCTGTAACTGGAAAAATGTTCGCAGCACTCAATACGCTTTTTTCTTACTTTACTTTTTCGTATTTTATTACGATAAAGAACTTTGTCCTTGAGTTTTTATACCAAAAATAGCCAAATTAGCTCTGGCTTGTCTGTTAATATGTTCACGCTGCTCTAACGCCTGCTACTTACTGGTACCTATGTATATTTGAATTAAGTCGGATATGCTTAAAACAGTCGTTCCTTTCAAACTTACATATTAATTTGCTAGCGAGTGAGGAACAATTTGTGCCTGTCATAATGTATCGACAATTCGTGCAAAAATATTTTATCAAATGTGATATCGAAAAGTCACTAATTCGTAATAATATGACAGGAATTTAATTGGCTGGATCAACTTTTTTGTGTTGTTATCTTGACCCGTTGTCCAAGGGACACTAGTGGCGCAGTTTTTCAAAAAAATGTTGTATTACGAGCCCCAATGCAAAATAGCTCGTCTAGTCGCAATTCTGCATGCGTATTTTTTTTCAAAAACTAGTATTTCTACCCGAATCGACTTTGATGATTAATGGAATACACTAGACGCAATGTCACTAAAGCTAGCTTAGTTTTGAGTTGTACAAAGTGTACATCTCGTTATTTATTTTAAAATAATTTAATTATAAATATTACATCTCACACGCAAATAATTACGTCTGCTTCATATTTAAGGCAAAATAGGTCGTCTATTTAAAATAAAACCTGTTTACCAGGGTTCGTAATATAAAATATTATTTTCAAATTGAATACGGAATATTCTCTGTCATGTAAAATGACAAACCACTATATAAAAGGGCAAATTCAGCCTAATTGTTTATTACTCCAAATCGTTTTTCTATCGAGATGGCACGAGGTAAGCCAGTGACTGAAGAAGTGCGGAAAATTATAATCTCCAGTAACAATAAAGGCAAATCTACGTACCAAATTGCCAAGGACCTTTCTATGCCAAGGTCTACAATCCAAACTATCATCGAGCATCATCGAAAACACGACAAAATTTCTTGTTTAAAGAAATCCGGCCGCCCACGAATTACTACTAAAGCAGAAAACAGGATTCTGAGGAAGATCATCAAGAAAAATCGTCGTGCAAGAGCTGGAGAACTTACGGTACTATGGCGTGACGCAATTAAAAAAAACATTTCAGTGGATACTTGCAAGAGAGTGATGAAGAGGATGGGCTACGGTTTTTACACTGCTAAAGAGAAACCGTTACTTACACAACGGCAGAAAACTAACAGGTTGAAATTCGCCAAAAAGTACAGAAATTGGACCGTCGATCAGTGGCGTAAAATTATATGGAGTGACGAATCTAAATTTGAAGTCACAGTAGGCGATGAACGAAGTAAAGTCATTCGCGAAAAAGGAGAGGCATTTCAAAAAGATTGTCTTAAGCGTAAGGTAAAGTTTCCAGCTTCCTTAATGATTTGGGGCTGCATGTCGGCACAGGGTGTCGGCTGTCTGCAATTTATAGATGGAACCGTCAATGCCGAAAAATACAAAAGCATCTTACAAGAGAGTTTGCTGCCGTCTATACGTAAGTTAAAGTATAAAAATGCGTATACTTTTCAACAAGATGGTGCCTCATGCCATACCGCTAAAGCAACGATGGCGTGGCTGAAAAAGAAAAAAATACCTACCATGTCGTGGCCATCCAGCAGCCCGGACTTGTCTCCCATAGAAACGTTGTGGTGGAAAATGAAGAAGAAGTTGCGAAAGGACCCGTCCAGATCAAAAGCTGATCTTAAAGAGAAACTTACCTGTGTTTGGAATGAAACAACCCCGGAAGAGTGTCGACAGCTGGTAGATACAATGCCGCTCAGAATTAAAGCCGTTTTAGATGCAAAAGGAGACGCCACCAAGTGGTAGACGTTCTAATCTGCGTCGGTAACACTAAAGACGAACTTTTTTGCATTTTAGTACAATTGGTGAAACAATGTTTTTTTTATTACCAAGGAAAGTTCGTTTTTTTTTTCATTGAATAAATAAAATACGATTTATAACTTATACTGTTTTTATATTGCTAATTCTTCCAAACACCTTCGTCCCCCAGAATTTTTAGGTTAACGTTAGTTTAGTACATTTTTTTCCTACCAGACGTACTCATTTGCATTGGGGCTCGTAAGTTCTCCTAACATGCTTAGTAGATGGACCATTATGGACATAGCTTATAAGTACCACAAATACGTATGTTTGATAAACTTAAATAACATAAAATCACGATTGTATTCGAATTTTGTCCCCTGGACAACTAGACGTGACCACGGTAACGAGTGGCACTAAAAAGTTGATTCGCCCAATTAAGTCTTGTATTGAAAACAGACTAAAATTTAAATCCATTAAGAATATCTACCTGTACGTATATAAATTATTAATAGGACAGACAATATAAACTTAACTCTTTGGGGATGGTGCCCATAAGGCTGGCCACATTTCCTCCCTGGATAGCGATACCTATCCTTTGACCGAGGAAGTAGCCAGCCTTCTGGTCAGCCGTATTTTAAAAATATATTTTTTAAAGTTTATGGGCGTCTGGGATCCAAGGTCATAGAGCTTCGACCGCGAAGGCCGCAAATACATGACTGTTTGTCAGGCCCGCGTATTTGTGGCGCTTCGCGGCTTCCGCCGCAATTGCCGGTCCGCCTGCCCTGAATATCTTAGATGTTTATGGTTAATATGGACTATAAACATATAAGACCTACATTTATTCATTATACGTACTTTGGAACCACGTCGCTGCCTTGTTGCATGAACGAGCCCAATGAAAACCAGAATGAATTCCATATACTGAACTCGTTGTGCAAAATAATCTAGGAAAAAAAATACCTTATTAGAATAAGCTTACCAAAACCAACAAGTGTAATGGAAATTGAGGTATAAATAAATCAACTGCAGGCCTCGCACTCTTCAACTGAGTTTTTTTTAAATATATAAACGTGGTATACAGTCAGCATACATTTTTTTATACAACGCCGGTGGCAAACAAGCGTACGGTCCACCTGATGGTAAGCGGCGACCGCAGTCTATAGACGCCCGCAACTCCAAAGGAGTCACGTGCGCGTTGCCGACCCTTTATGAGATTTGAGGATGCACTGTGTTAACAGCAGAAGGAACACATTTAGGTCCCTCGCTCTCAACACAGTGCATCCTCGGGAGCTCTGGCAACCTTGCTCACCTCCAGGAACACAACACTACATACTTGTATAGTAAATAAAGTTATTATGGCTGTGATCTTCTGCGAGGCGGAGGCACTTCCCCAGTTGGGCTGCTGAAAATCCAGCAAGATGACATTTTGCTGTGCCCTACCTCTCTTAAAACATATAGTACATATAATATGTAGGAGCCAAAGTGGCACTATTTGGCCACTTTGGCTGCTAAAACTACTATTTGACGCTGACTGTACAGAAGAGCTGTACTTTTACATAACATAGGTATATAAATAAAGAAAGTGTTTGAAATTAAGTAACTAGAGTTACTTAATTTTCGAGAAAATTATGAATCAAATATTATCTATATAGAAATGCTGTATTCTATTTAATAAGAGTTCGTAGGACAAAATATACTGAAAAACGTTATCAAAGAAGGATTATGACTAATGTTGTTTATTTATACTGATTTATTAATTTCATCAGATTGTATTTTCATTACACGAACGGTAATAAAGCGTTGCGTAGAAAATACTACAGGGATAAAATAATAATTATTATAATACTACTTATTAATTCAGCATACTTAATAATTTCACCGAGTTCCTAGCTGTAATGCAGAACTAATTACAAAACCCTATTAAAGGTAGTACAAACCTCATTAGCGCTGCTTATTTTATGGTCCAAGTGTGTGTCGGTTATAGAGACTGAACGCCACTCGTGAGGAGAAAATCTCGACACTAAGAAGAGCACTATGCTGACAGCGAAGAAGCTGAAGAGTACGCACAACTGTAAAATTAAGATTGTCAGGACGACAAAATACGTAATTATAATATATGACATGGTGTGCGTCATGATTTTTTAAATTAATATTCCAGTCTTTGGATAGGTACATCCTATGTTTTAAGGTCTAATTTCGCTGCTGGACACTAAACTTAATTTTTGTCTACAGGAAAGACGCATGTTTATTGTTCTTGTTTTTGAAGCTATACTCCAATTATTATCGGTGTTATTGGCGAAATTTATAACTACATACAAAGAATAATATTCTACAAAATTGCATACACATAACATTATAGACTTACCACATATATGGCAATGTCAAATCTGCATTTTTTTTAAACATTTATTTTTGTCTGCAATTACATGAACGAGGCAGGTTTTGAATGACATATGCGGTATTGTTAAGCGGTAGAAGTGCGACAATAAAAATTATGTATAGTCATGAGAGGTGTTTAGTACATAAAGAGAGTGATAATGACGCAGGAATTATTGAATAAAATCTATTTTATTTTTAATTAGTGTCATCTTTTAGGAGTATATTTACAATATAGTTTATCTAAATATAAAACGTCCTTTCTAAAAAAATTCGTATCTTGAATATCCGCGTCATCATCTTTTAATTTCTACCTTCTGGGATGTTCTTTTAGCCTCGGAAATAGATAGAAATCGCTAGAAGGGAGGTCTGGTGAACATGGAGGATGCTTCATCGTTGATTTGAGTGAGCATCTTTAATGGCAGCCATCGCAACCTAGACTTATCCGTTGAAGCGTTACCTTGGTGAAACTGAACAACCTTTGAACATTGCCACGACATTCGTCGCGTATAACGTCACGCATTTTTATATTGGATCTGTGTATAAAATCCCTACCCCGTGTGGTTGCCGGGTAAGAATTGCGCCACCCCATCTCTTCCCGTGGGTTTCGTAGGAGGCGAATAAGGGAAAATCGGAGGGTGGGCAGCAGCATCGTTCGATCATTACCACCATCAAACTGCGGTCGCCAACCCGCTTGCCAAGCGTGGCGACTATGGCAAATCCCCCCCAAATTGGGGGAGGCCTATGTTCAGCAGTGGACGTCTTTCGGCTGAAATGATGATGATGATAAAATCCCTGTAGTAGTGACTCCATGATCAAGGTATTAGATCATTACCACCCCTTGGTTATCCCAGAGAAGACAGCCCTACCTTACTGGAGGATGGAATTCCCTTACATGTCTCAGGACTCTCAGATGATGGCCACTTACAAGTCATGAACTGTTGTTTAGTTTCTGGATCGTGATGCAGAAATCACATTTCGTCCATATTAGTCATGAGTCGAGGAAAAATCTGTCAGAATCTTGTTGTAACAATTCCAAACAGTTGAGGGAAATCCGCAGTTTATAGTATTTTTGTGCATCCGTAAGAATTCTGAGCAACTAGCGCGCATCAGCGCAACAAATAATGCGCAATGAATAAAGCGCAATGAATAAAGTATCAACTTTATTCATACACAAAGGGTCATGTATAAATAGATGCTCCCTATCAAAATCTTAACTTATTCAGCTAAAAAATGAACAGGAACACTGCGACCCGTTAAAGTAAATTTCTAAATATTTGTTATCACTTGATCGGTTACTGCTGAAGTTAGGCGCCCCAAGACTGGGTCGTCGTTAGTGCAAGTTCTCCTTCTCTTAAACTTCGCCTTCTACCGCGAAATTGTAGAATAAGAAGGTGCACGAACCTCTAATGTTACTTGCAAGTCTAAACGACTCTGTTCTGTGGTAAATTTTTTCAAGCGCAGCAATTTAATTACCGCTTGAACGTGAATTTTCTCCAGTTTTGTCAATTCGCCCAAACAGAACAATATAAATGTATTCGTTTAAAAAAAACCAAAGAACTATCACAATGTGTCAATAATATTGGCAATACGGGCCAATACTTTTTACATTTCCTCACTAAAGAATTTATATATCATTCTCATTACTTATTGAACACCTTCGTAGGTACCTAAACGATTTTTTACCATGCCTCTTCATTGGTTTATGATAAAAATATTATTTCCTGTTGCAATAGATGATTAATGTATGTATTTTAGCATATTACTATTACGTAGTCGTTTCGTAATACTCCAATGAACGTGAATAGGAGTAAAAATTGTAGTATTTACAAACTCGTACCTCAACTGCAAACCCCGCTATTTTACACGACGCATGTCGGTCATTTGGGAACAGTTTTAGATAGTATGCAATTTCTCAAATAACTTTGCTTTAGTACTTTGCTGTCAATGGCACTTGCGAAGCCGACAACATGGCTTTATCGACAAAATGTTTGCGCCCCGAGCCCCAAAAGCATATGGAACTGGTAACTTTTGCACGCAAGTTTCAGAGGGCTTGTTAGCTCCTATTTTAACGTTGTTTACGATCGTTATGGGTGTAAACTCTGTAAACCGACAGAGTTATATTATCATTCAAAACATATTATCTCATTACTATCTAAAACTTGGTCTGGGATATTATTCCTTAGCATGGCGATGGAAATTTCCATCAGAACATTGTCCTATGAATTAATTGTACTTTTGGTGGTGATTGATATTTATTTTTATGACTCAACTTTCAACAACAGTATAGCGTGAAATGGAATGTAGTTGTGAACAAATAAATAAACAAAACTTTCATATTTCATAATTTGAATTCGCGTATACGTCGTTCCGTGCCAATTACGAAACGTTTGGCTTTCAAACGCTGTATTCTGGAGGATTTAACTGCGAAATATCGATTTAGGATTAAATGAGTATCAGGTATTATGTGATACTATGTTGCTTTGTGCATAAATATTCAAAATTAAAATAACTCGAAAGCATGTGGTGGAAATATACGTCATTATGCAATGACTTCGCTCTTAACTTATGGCGGATTATTAATTTAGGACTTCATTTTGCATAATGATTGATATTTACATCATGTTAAAAAATAGACACATTCCGTTTATCGTAGGTATCTATAATAATATTTTATTATTTATATTTATTATTATTATTATTTTTTAATTTATTTTTTTGGAATATTTTTTTAGAAGTCAACTCACATTATCCTGATTTATTAAAAAAAAACATGCAAAGAAGGGTTAAGAGTTTTCACAGTGATAACAGGTAATGTCGGCCTCATAACATCTTTGTGCGCCCTGTCGATTTAAGGCCGTGCAATTACAAATATCGCGTTCTATGAAACACTGTTCTGCCCAGACGAGGAAACAATAATTATTTATTTTCAGATATGTGATTATTGACTATATGACTCTCTTTCTGACAATAGCCGAAATTTTTGATAGCTTGAAATTTTCTCATTGAAATAAATCCTAAGTTGAGTCTGTATTTCTTTTTTTTACTCAGCCTACTAAAACAACAAATTATAAACAACGACACAATTGAGTTTAAATGATGGTATTTTACCTCATCTTAACTCTGTCAAGAGAAAATTTAATAAAACTACAATTGTTGGCCTCGTATCCCTAGATGGCCTCGTTAACACTCGGCCATCTATAAGTACTCGGCCGGCATTTCCCTATTTCGTGGCTTCGGCAGTAATGTACTATTGGTCATGTATCCTATATATTTTAGTCCAACTGTTCGCCAAATTTGATAGAGAGAATTTACGTAAAATGATTGTCATTACAATTATTGACTTTTACATGTACGGACAAATAAGCATGTTACAAATATTTTCAAACGTCACCTAAACTGATGTACGTCCGTTTTGATCACGTACATTTATTATCCTAATAAAAATAAACAGCTCTGGGAAAAGATATTTTAAAACTTATTTAAATGAATAAAAAACTCACCCATATCTCCTTCGACAATGGTCTGAGAAAACTGAATGTGTCTGCTAATTGCTTCGGAGTTTTCGCATGGCTAATTGGATAATCGATTGAAAGGAACGATTCACTGAAATCCACCACAAGCTCGCGCTCCGGAGTCACCGCCAGCGGCGCCATTGCAATATCCGCTTCCTGTTAAATAAACATTTAATTAGACCGTTAGTAAATAGTGGCACTTAAATTCCAAGCGACGCTACCTTTGTTTTACAGGATGCTTATTAATTTATTGATTTAAACTTTATTGCACAAAATACATGAATTGTACAAATGGCGGGCTTAATGCCAAATGGCATTCCCTACCAGCCAACCATTGTGCTAAAAACATATTGGGTGTCTTAGTAATTTCTTTGTACATTAGGAAATTTTTCGTTTAAAGTTGTACGGTTGGTTAACTGAAGTCACGTCCAGCCTGTCAGTTGTGTGACGAAATGTGTGTTTGACATTAACTTTTTAAGAAATCTCTTGTTGAACATCTGGTAGACAATAGTTATTATACAATTGATGAGTTTATGACCACGTGTATTTTATAGTTAATAGTAGAATTAGTAGACTATTGCTATGTAAATTTGTAACGCCAGCAATATCGATAAAAATGACATGTACTTATCTCAGGAATTGTATAAAATAGTATATTGTTATTAATGAATGTTAGATAAATTAATTTATGTGATGTGTGTTTAATTGAATTCTATAATTAGTTAATTTGTTATTAGACATAAATAGAACACTAGACTAATTTATATTTAATTAAGAATATTTGTACGCCCTGTATCATGGCAAAATAAGGATGGAAAAACAACACGTAACACCAATGTATACCCTTTTTACACAAATAAACGCTCATTCATTCATTCAATGTCCAGTTATGTGACTTGTGACTATCCGTTATTGGTACATATTAAATGAAAACGCTCTTTAAGAATACCGTGGTGGCCTACTGACACACTGTGACATTTGAAGAGCTTACATATATATTGCAGAGTGAGCCGGGATAATAGGTACGGGTTGACACATGATGTCTATCCGAGGAGGCACCAGCGGATTGAAGCAACAAATTATAGATGAAAAAATAAATTTATTAAAGAACGTAAATACAAGCTTTTTTCGTTCTGTTCTCTTCATACTGGGTAATTAAGTATATGTACGTATGTCTATGATTATAGATTATTGAATACTCCTATACATATACCAAAATTACCTTCGAAGCGGATTATCGTGTAATACTGTATATGTGAATATTCTTTCACTACAAAAAAATAATCTCCTTTAGCGTTACGTAACTTTCATAACAGAATTATTACATCAGCGGTACTGACATGTAGACAAAAGTCAAACTAGTCATTTTGCGTTCTAGACTGTCTGAGACCAACCCCTTGCCACAAGGGAGAGGTAGGGTTAAGTAATGTACTAAGATCGAATTTGAAAGATGAATTATTCGAGACATGGCTTCGTTATCTTGTGGCGACCTCCTTTTAAGGCGAAGTGAGCCTCCTTTTTGTTTGACAGCTCTCTGCTGTCAATTAATTAGAGAAAAATGTAAGACGGTACAAGACGATTTTATGTTTCCAAATATTTAGTATTGTCTAAGCATTTCATTATTGTTGTTATGAATAAATAACATATAAGTTGGCACGCGCTTTTTGCATTCATCATCGACCCGCATCTTCGCCACTAAAGTGGTGACCCCGACGTGATTTGTAGTGTTGTATCTCTTGAGGAACTTGTCCCTATCTTCAGCTTTAGTGTGCTTCTTGTATGCATATCTAATCATGCATAGAGGCAGGAACATCCTAGTGGCCTGGCGAGTGGTCGCAATCAGTGCATTGTTCGCAATCATTCTTGTGAGCGTTGACACATCTGCTGCTTTCTTAAGTGTCTTTGTGACTTTTACGATTGAAGCAGGATAGGGGAAATGCTTGAAAGTCCTCATGAAGGCATCTTCAAATTTGGCCCTATATTTCCCGTCTGAACGCAGCATAGATAGATAGATCGTCATGGGTCCTAGACTCTGAATCATAGACGACTTCCTTTCTGGAGGGAAAGTGCATCCTTCAAGTAGGATATGATGTGCAGGAGTTAATCCGTAAGACTCCGGCTTATAGCACTTGTAGCCGTCTTCCCCTTTGGATATGGGGATTCTGCTATGTCCAACTCTGAGCTCTGACAATCTGAGTTTAAATCCTCCCATGAAATTCAAGAAAGGGCCCATGGTTCCATACCAGTCTTCTGG
The DNA here is from genome assembly GCA_963556455.1 of Epiblema foenella. Lineage (NCBI taxonomy): Eukaryota > Metazoa > Arthropoda > Insecta > Lepidoptera > Tortricidae > Epiblema > Epiblema foenella. The sequence continues at coordinate 42,644,336 of OY747095.1, forward strand.
GTCATTCTGCCCAAACACCTTGTACACGAGCTTTTGTGCATCCAGCGCCTTGTTCCAAGCTGCTTCAAGAAGTGAACTAGCTGGGGTGTGTATTCCGCCTCCAAGATGAAGTTGCGCGTCGTTCAACTTCCTCTTAGTTGCCAGCTGCGCATTTGGGTCCTTCACTTGCTGTCTTTTCGCGTTGTGAAAGGATGCTAAGAAACTAAGGATGTCGCACGACAGGTTTATATCTTTGTATGCGATCATTTGCTTGTCTGCGGCAAATACTGTGGTTATAATGCCTTCGTATGCATTTATAACAGCAAGCAAGCACCTCTGTTTCCTATTGTCTTCAGGATTAATCCTTGGTCTCTTGTCACTAGCAATCTCCGTTTCAGTATCATCTGGATCCACCACCCTCATCCTCTTCCTTGACTGCGCGGGCTCATCATCTCCTTCTCTTGATGTTCCTGGAATATTGCCTTCTTCTTCTGTTTCCATGTTTGCGTCATCACCAGGGAGCCTTCTGTCTTTTCCGCTCATGATTCTTGTTTTCTTATTATTCAATTGTGTTAAAACTTTTGGGTCTGTTCACGAGTACCAAACATCGTTTTTTGATCGATACAGGATCTGACTTATGCTGCTATCCTCGTCGCTGGCTCAGGGAGCAAAGAAAACCCAGCGATTGGGAGCTTAGCGCAGCAAACGGCAGCACAATAAAAACATACGGAACCATTGCACTTACTCTAGATTTTGGACTGCGGCGCGAGTTTTTCTGGCAATTCGTGGTTGCCGATGTCAGCACTGCCATCATAGGCTCAGACTTCTTGGCATATTATCACCTTTTACCTGATTGTCAACTAAACAAGTTGGTAGATGGTACAACAGGGTTGAACACCACAGTCTTAGCTGTCATTACTGATCAGTCCAGCGTTAAGGCTATTGACATCCGGACCTCATCAGTATTCGCACAAGTGCTTACTGAATTTCCAGATGTTGTAAAACCACCTGGGCTTCCTCGCATTGTTAAGCACAATACTGTTCACCACATTCGGACAACTCCTGGACCACCTCTTTCTTGCCGCCCACGTCGTTTGGCTCCTCAAAAGCTTTCAGCTGCCAAGAAAGAATTTGAAGATTTGGTGCGAGCCGGTATTGCGCGGCCTTCACAAAGCGCTTGGTCCTCGCCGCTGCATATGGTCTTAAAAAAAGACAATTCATGGCGTCCGTGTGGCGATTACCGGGCTTTAAATGCGAGGACTATTCCAGATCGTTACCCCGTTCGATACATTAACGATTTTGCCCACAACCTCGCTGGAGCTAAAGTTTTCACAACTATCGATCTTGTGAAGGCTTACCATCAGATACCTGTGGCTGAAGAGGATATCCCTAAGACGGCAATCGTCACGCCATTCGGCCTTTTTGAATATCCCTTCATGACTTTTGGGCTAAGAAATGCTGGCCAAACGTTTCAAAGGTTTATAGACGAGGTCACACGTGGCCTCGATTTCGTTTTTCCTTACGTGGATGATATTTTGGTTTTTTCTGAAAATGAGATTCTTCATAAACAACATCTAAGAATGTTATTCAAGCGCCTCCAGGAGTATGGTGTTGTTGTGAACACATCAAAATGCGTTTTTGGCGCCCGAGAGGTTGTGTTTTTAGGTTGTCACATCAGTCCAGAAGGTACTCGTCCTCCTCAAGACCGCATTCAGGCTCTATTAGATTTTCCCCCTCCAAAGACCGTTCAGGGTGTGCGTCGGTTTCTTGGTACGATAAATTATTACCGGCGATTTATTCCTCATGCCGCACGTTTTCAAGCGCCCTTAATTGATGCTGTAACTGCTACTAATGGTAAAGGTGCTAAGCCATTCATATGGACACCTGAACTCCTAGAGTATTTCGAAGCTTGTAAGTCGAGCCTTTCCAAGGCTACTCTCTTACAGCACCCGATCGATAACGCACCTCTTGGGTTGTTTACAGACGCGTCTAGCGTACACATCGGGTCGTGTTTGCAGTACAAATCGAAAGGAACCGGGTGATTGCTGACAAAACTGAATTGAAAAACCGAATCCAGCTGCGCTGAAGGTGATCTTCAATCACAGCAGCAACCACCTTCTCCACTATTCGGAAAAGGCAGCAGTGGTTTTTCTTACACAGAAATTGATGATCTTTCAGATGAACCTTGTTTTGTTTAGGAGACCGATCATACTAGATACCTCAATATTGGCGTCACTTATCATGCTGCTGCCACTGACAAGGCCAGTCAGGGGGGCTTGCAGCACTGCATTATCGTATAGTCCTACCCCTCCCCTGTATCGAGGAACAAACGAAACCTGAGAGACTTATCGTACTAGAAACCGGAAATTTTATTTTTTTTGAAAAATTTTTTTTACTATGGCCACCAGGTTTTTTGCATGGCAGCATAGCCGTTTCGTGTTCCCCCAGGAATGACGCATCTTATAATATACATATCACCTGGGAGTCTTATCGAATTAGGTTCAGTGTACTGAGCTCCTTCAATCGCTGCAGCACCACCTTCTCCACTATTAGGAAAAGGCAGCAGTGGTTTTTCTTACACAGAAATTAATGATCTTTCAGATGAACCTTGTTTTGTTTAGGAGACCGATCATACTAGATACCTCAATATTGGCGTCACTTATCATGCTGCTGCCACTGACAAGGCCAGTCAGGGGGGCTTGCAGCACTGCATTATCGTATAGTCCTACCCCTCCCCTGTATCGAGGAACAAACGAAACCTGGGAGACTTATCGTACTAGAAACCGGAAATTTTATTTTTTTTGAAAAATTTTTTTTACTATGGCCACCAGGTTTTTTGCATGGCAGCATAGCCGTTTCGTGTTCCCCCAGGAATGACGCATCTTATAATATACATATCACCTGGGAGTCTTATCGAATTAGGTTCAGTGTACTGAGCTCCTTCAATCGCTGCAGCACCACCTTCTCCACTATTAGGAAAAGGCAGCAGTGGTTTTTCTTACACAGAAATTGATGATCTTTCAGATGAACCTTGTTTTGTTTAGGAGACCGATCATACTAGATACCTCAATATTGGCGTCACTTATCATGCTGCTGCCACTGACAAGGCCAGTCAGGGGGGCTTGCAGCACTGCATTATCGTATAGTCCTACCCCTCCCCTGTATCGAGGAACAAACGAAACCTGGGAGACTTATCGTACTAGAAACCGGAAATTTTATTTTTTTTGAAAAATTTTTTTTACTATGGCCACCAGGTTTTTTGCATGGCAGCATAGCCGTTTCGTGTTCCCCCAGGAATGACGCATCTTATAATATATATCTCATCTGGGAGTCTTATCGAACTAGGTTCAGTGTCGTCGGCTCTTCTACTAGTATATCAAGGGTGAGGATAATGTAGTCGCAGATACAATGTCGCGCATTGAGGCTATTTCTTTAGAAGATGATTTTATGGCGCTATCGAAATCGCAGGAGGTAGACCCAGAGTTAGCAGAATTGCGCAAATCCAATTCTAGTCTTAAGCTTACCAAGCTCAATATCCCTGGTACTGACATTTCAGTCGAATGTGACGTCTCGACTGGAAAGCCTCGTCCCTATTTAACTCCTTCGTTTCGCCGAGCAGCTTTCTCTAAGTTGCACAACCTAAGCCACCCTGGTGTTCGTGCCACCACGCGACTGCTGGTTAGTCGTTATGTTTGGCCCTCTATCAGGAACGATTCACGAAGATGGACTCAGTCATGCCTAGAGTGTCAGCGTGCTAAGGTATCCAGGCATATTTCCGCGCCTCTTGGTCGCATTACTCAACCATCTGGCCGTTTTCGGCATATCCACATCGACATCATCGGTCCCCTCCCAGTTTGCAATGAGTTTCGTTATTGTTTAACTGCTATTGATAGAGTCTCAAGGTGGCCGGAGGTTTGGCCCATGCGTTCAATTACGGCTGAAGAAGTTGCTGACACTCTAATTAGAGGATGGGTATCGCGTTTTGGTGTTCCGTCAATAATAACAACAGATCAGGGAACTCAATTTGAGTCTGATCTGTTTCGTCGCCTCACGCAAACCTTGTCTTCAAAACGCATCAGGACTACGGCTTACCACCCTTGTTCCAATGGTATGGTTGAGCGATTACATCGCCAACTGAAAACAGCCCTAATGTGCCATTCTGACTCTTGGGTAAAGGCCTTACCACTAGTCTTGCTTGGCATGCGAACAGCGTTTAAGGATGACCTTAAAGCTACCGCAGCGGAAATGCTCTACGGCGAATCCTTACGCTTGCCTGGAGAGATGCTCGCTCCTGTTCCAGACCGAATGGCGGATCCAGCTGATTTTGTCACTGAATTTCGCCGAAAAATGGCTGCTATTCGTCCTATCCCTGCCTCACGTCATTCGAAGCCAGTTATTTTCATCTCTAAGGTTTTATCATCAGCGTCTCACGTTTTCTTGCGTGATGACACAGTTCGACGCCCTCTTCAACCGCCTTATTCAGGTCCATACGAAATTTTATCTCGGGCTGATGACGGTAAAACTTTGACGCTTAACGTAAAAGGCAGGAAACTGATAGTGAGTGTTGATCGCGTAAAACCTGCCTTTTTGGAGGTTGGTAACGAATCAAATGTTAGTCATGAAGCTCACAACACTTTATTAATCCCAGCGTCGACTAAATTGGCTCAAAACCGACCGCTGTCAACGTCTCCTAACCTGTCTGATTCTTGTTATAATAAACATCTGGGAAAATCTCCTGCAGGGGCCACCACCCAAAGAAACCAACTACCTATCACGCGCACGCGGTCCGGTCGCAAGGTAACGTTCAGTAAATGTGATGATTTTTGTTATTTCTAATATTTTATTTTTCTCCGTGGGGGGGTGGTGTGGCGACCTCCTTTTAAGGCGAAGTGAGCCTCCTTTTTGTTTGACAGCTCTCTGCTGTCAATTAATTAGAGAAAAATGTAAGACGGTACAAGACGATTTTATGTTTCCAAATATTTAGTATTGTCTAAGCATTTCATTATTGTTGTTATGAATAAATAACATATAAGTTGGCACGCGCTTTTTGCATTCATCATCGACCCGCATCTTCGCCACTAAAATCTTAATATGAATATGACTTATAATCCCGCGAGTTAGGGTCTAAAATTAATTTACTTACACTCATAAAAAAGTGGATAGTGAAATAGTTCGTTACGTTCGCACGTCATAATCATAAAATATGAATTGACTTTTTATTTGTAGACAATGGCCTCTTTTGAAAACCACTGGATGTGGGAAGTTGTAGTTTTGTTAACTTTCATTACATTTTTTTTTAAGTATGTGAATACCTAATACCATCTGCACGAATTTTTACAACGATACGAGTTTCAGTGCGTTTAAATGTACAGCGATTATCTTGACGAAGAAATGTTTGTCTCTAGCTAAACTTTTATTTCAAAGATATATTAAATCTCAGCAAAAAAAATCACCAACAGTAACCGATTCCTAGCATCTAGTGGCATATCCATAAGTACCTATGCGTTTAAGGTAATTCTCTCCAAAGTGCGCTGTCAAATCCAATCACTGCTAATGTATCTACTCATAATTCTAGTAATAATAATATTTTATAATATTTATTTATTATACACAGAAATACAAATTATGCGAATATCTGTTGAGACCCAAACTAGGCCGAGCCTGTATATTGGGACCCACTGAGACGGTTAACAAAACACGTGAGTAATCATACTCCACATAAATAGCACGACATGGGCATTGCAAAATGAAAATTAAGTTGTTAGTTATTACGAACATATTAGTTTTTAACATTAACATGCAGTACACAAGGAACACATTATTATTAAGCTATGGTATACGGTATTTAAGTGCAAGAGGCTTAGTGTATGTCTGTGTGTGTGCGTTTGTATGTGTATGTGTATGTGTGTGGGTGTGGGTGTGTGTGAATGCTTGCGTCAGAGTGTTCATTAATTACGGTATAGCAACCTTATTTAATAACGGGAACGTACTATGTCTTCCGTATCACTATATGACAAAGTGGCTAATCATTTCTTTAGAGTGGACATAACTTTGTATATCGCGCACTGTTTTATGTCGCAGACTTTGCAGACAGCATTCAGATGATAACAACATTCTGATGGTAAAAGTTATATTTCTGGTTGGTATACCGGTCGAAGAAACGCAACTTTAGTTTCTTCTTGCCTGTATAATCATAAGCATCAAGTTTCGGTGTTCAAATTTGTAGTCAGTGCCTACATATAAGAAATTATAGAAATAAATTTGAAATCTTTTGTTGAGAAATAAGAACAATATACTTATAGTGTACTGAAAACCAGAGACCGATACCGGTATTTTTAAAAAACCCTGAATTAGCCCAATATTTTGGATTATTTTTTGCTCTTTACGAAGGGCTGAATCATGTATTTAGGTAACAACGTCGTATTATTAGATTGTCCCATTAAAAACGAAATAATGAACCGGTGACCGTCATAATACCGGTATTTTTCTATGGAGAAAATACCGGTATCCGATCCCTGCTGAAAACCGGATGACCACAAACACGACGCCCGAAAAGTATTCCTTTCAGGGCCAATCCTTGGCTGGTCCTAGTCTTCCTGGAATAAAAAACTGGACAAGTGTACGTGCAAGACTCACCCACCAAGATAGATAGATAGATATATTTATTTCCTTTATAAAATTACATCATGGTTTACATTTTTAAAACAAGATAAATTCACAAAAGGATCGTCAATAGGTATAATAATAAGGAAAGAAAAATAATTGAAATCAAATAATGTCAAAGGTAAAAAATAAATAGAAATTTCAAATTTGTATACACGGCTAGAATATCCTAGGCAAAGTCATTAGTCAAATTTAAAATAATAGAAATAAAAACAATATAAACGCTCGATTCCAAATATGGTCAAATATCAATACAATGTCAGAAGGATTCCGTACCGTTTGTAGGTATTGATTACGTATTTTAAATAAAGAGTTTTTTCCTGTACAGTCAGCGTCATATAGTATGTAGCAGCTAAGGTCATCAAATACTTTGCAACATCCAAAATGGTCATTAATACTAACTCAGCCAAATCAATCAAATTGTTTAGGTCATCCATAGTTCTCAAATACAACGAAGCACACACAACGACTAATACTTTAGTACATTCAAGCCGCCACAATGACCATAACAACCACATCGCCGCTGGTTTCGTAGCAGCCAAAGTATTCATAAATATGTATACAACACCAAATTAAACTATATTCTTAATGTAGTAAAGTTTAATCTCTGTTGAACTAGCTTCTTCCAACATTTCATTTTGACAGTCACCGAAAAGAGTGCTAACTTGTCAATAATCGTCTTATCTCTTTCTTGCGAAACGCTGAATATTATTCATGTTTAATATAACCATTCAAAACACCTTTGGGCGTTTTTAATTTTTTTTCCTGAAAGCATGATTCTTCCAGACATGGATGCTGGGCTCATTCTATTCCTATGAGCGTGACGTAGAAATCGAAGATTTTTTTTTATCAACAGAGTCGAATATACTTCTGAATAGAATGAATGACCATGACCCCGCACTGACTACCGCACACGTCCAGGTCTGGAACAATCGGGTTTTCGGGGAAAAAAATTAAAAACGCCCTACTAGTAGTATCGTCACAACCACAATGTCGGTTGCCTTTTCTTTATTCGCTGTAAATTAAAGCTAACCAACAATGAGTAAGTAGTTTCCATAAAATTACAATTGTATTTGAAAAGAAATAAGAATGACTATCTTTTGCCTATACAGGGTGGAATTTCCAAATAGGTCGGTGAGAGCCGCTATGAGAATGATTTTAGGAGATCATCCCAAACTTTGGATCACTAGAAATCAAATCACTAAATTTTTTTTTAATATTTTTTATCAGCTCGATCTTTGACCATTTATCATACCACATATGCACAAAAAAAACTTTTCTATTGGAAAATCCACTCTGTAGATATAGGTATGTAAAATAAACTACCGGTAAAGAAAATCAAACAAATAATTTATTTCCCTTAAAATCAATATTCCAGTAGAACAGTGGGGAATAAAAACTAAAAGCGGGTATACCCACCTTCAGCTAGAATAACATCACTAAGCCTTTGACGCATAGATCGTACAGCATTGTGGCAGAATACACTACCTCTTAACGATTCCCACGTGTCAATGACATGTCGCCGTAAAGATGCTGTAGTTCTCGCTTGTGTGCTATCCCAAATTTGAACCATTTTCCCCCATACGTTTTCAATGGGGTTCAAGTCGGGACTGAGCGGTGGGAATACAATTTGTTCCAAGTCCCTTGTTTGGTTTATGTAGTTACGTACAATCCTACAATTGTGTACGGAACTGTTATCCTGAACAAATTTAATTTTTTGGTCAGGGTAAAATACTTGGGCTGTGGGCAACAACACCTCTTCAAGAATTTCTTTATACCGTTGCCCATTTAAACGTCCACCTACTTCTACCAACTCGCCAACCCCATCTTGGCACATCCACCCCCAAAAGCCTAGAGTGATTCGTCCACTTCTATTATTAGCTATAACATTTCCTTCTTCGTATCTTGTATTGTTCAACCTCCACAGTGAAAGGCGACCACGTGAAGATGAACAGAACACTTTCTCGTCTACGAAAACTACGTTCTGAAAATTGTAGTTCAAGTAATTTCGGGCAAATTGTAAACGTTGTGTTTTGTGTCTCGGCGTAAGTGCAGGTTTTTTAGCAGGAATTCTATGTTTTAATCCGTTTTCATTAAAGCGTCTCCTTATTGTCGATTGCGACACACCGAATTCTACCGCCAGATTGCTTGTATTTAAAAAGCGATCATTCAAAGCCTGCTGTACTATTTGTCGATCTTCGTCCCCGTTTGTCCGACGTGGGCGTCCAAACGACACGTGGTTTTTCAAATTTTTCTCCATGTTTCATCTTTCAATCCACTGATATACCGAATTCCTCTAAAACAAACATATATTTATTTTATAGCACATGACCAGAGCTCGGAATAGGTAGTGCCTATTTACCTAAACTTCGTGGGAGGACGTAACTAAGAGTGGTTACAAGCACCAAAAATAATTACTTCTTTTTATTGAATGTGGGGTTTCCCGGGATTTACTGTATTATACTAGAGGCTTAATACATTCCTCTTTACTTATAAATCTTGTTATATTGCATGTTATTTGTTTAATTACCTTTAAATTACAATCAGTCATTAAAAATATAATATGGATCAAATTGAATCAAAAGGATGCCGAAATTTGATACTTTTAGTTGACTTAGACAGAATTATACTCCTTTTTTCCATGAGAGGGGACCTGTGTCCAGCATTAGGGCGTATATAGATTGGTGATGAGACAGAACTATGATATCGTATAGAAAATTCCGACATTCATTCCGACGTTTCGAATCCTTTACAGCACTCGTAGTCACGGAATGTATTTTAAATTTATTATACGCGATATAATCGGTTGAAAAATAGTTTTATTTAATATACATGCATACCATCATATTAGAAATAAATTAGAATACATCTGTACTATATTTTCTATGCCATATCATAGTTCTGTCTTATCACTAATCTATATACGCCCTAATGCTGGACACAGGTCCCCTCTCATGGAAGAAAGGAGTATAATTCTGTCTAAGTCAACTAAAAACTATCAAATTTCGGAATCCTTTTGATTCAATTTGATCCATATTATATTTTTAATGACTGATTGTTATTTCAAGGTAATTAAACAAATAATATGCAATATAACAAGATTTATAAGTAAAGCGAAATGTATTAAGCCTCTAGAATAATACAGTAAATCCCGGGAAATCCCGCATTCATTGAAAAGAAATAATTATTTTTGGTGCTTGTAACCACTCTTAGTTACGTCCTCCCGCGAAGTTTAGGTAAATAGGCACTACCTATTCCGAGCTCTGCACATGACATATATTTTGATATAATTAATTACATGAAAAAAAAAACAACTTACGGTTATTCCAAGCTCGTTTGAGATGTCTGTCACAGAAACGCCTTCTTCTCGCAAATGAATAATCTTGTGCCTCATTTCGTCGCTTATACGATTCATGATGGATTGATTCTTGATACCAATTACTAATATATTATTGTGATCAAATAATAATTATGAAATCATCTAATCAAGTAATCGTTCAAGTGTAAACATGCACTTGACATTGAAAACTGTTACGTCAGTTTGCTGGCATTTCCTTTTAAATACGTAGATGCCGTAGATGGTTTGAATTAAAATAGGTTTTATTTCTCAAAGAAAATTTTAAATAAGAACATCGTTCCGATTATTTAAACACACCCATTGAACATTACAAAACATGTAATAAAGTTAATTTTCCTAGTCTATTGAGCTACATATTTATGAATACTTTGGCTGCTACGAAACCAGCGGCGATGTGGTTGTTATGGTCATTGTGGCGGCTTGAATGTACTAAAGTATTTGTCGTTGTGTGTGCTTCGTTGTATTTGAGAACTATGGATGACCTAAACAATTTGATTGATTTGGCTGAGTTAGTATTAATGACCATTTTGGATGTTGCAAAGTATTTGATGACCTTAGCTGCTACATACTATATGACGCTGACTGTACATGTAGTAAAAGACGATATTGCTTGCCAAATTTCATAGTTCTAGGTCAACGAAAAGTATCCTATAAATTTTGATTCCCTTGTATCTAAATATACGTTTTTTGCGGCATAAACGGCCGAATGTGTTTTTTACGGTAACTTAGAAGTTTGATTTTTACAAAGCTTCAATAGACTGTAGACCTGAGTATATGGTTTTAATTTCAACTCGATACCTCAACGCGTTTCCTAGATAAAATATCTTGACAGACAGACATACAGACATACAGACAGACGGACAACAAAGTGATCCTATAAGGGTTCCGTTTTTCTTTTGAGGTCTATACAAGTATGTAGTGTTGTGTTCCTGGAGGTGAGCAAGGTTGCCAGAGCTCCCGAGGATGCACTGTGTTGAGAGCGAGGGACCGAAATTTGTCCTTTCTGCTGTCAACACAGTGCATCCTCAAATTTTATAAAGAGTCGGCAACGCGTACATGACTCGGGCGTCTATAGGCTGCGGTGGCCGCTTACCATCAGGTGGACCGTAAGCTTGTTTGCCACAGGCGTTGTATAAAAAAAAGGTACGAGACCCTAAAAAGAAGTTCAAATAAGACAGTGACAACGGGAACGCCCGGTCTCTGGCCTTTATCCTCTTAATTACATTGCTTTGACGGCTACGAACCATTTTATTTTATTCAAGCTGCAAATTGTTGAAAAACAAACTAATTTCGCTGTGTTGTTGACAAATTAAAAATCAGTAGGTATAATGTTACTTCTTTTTAAATGAGGTATTTACAATTCCAGTCTAGTGAAATTAATAGATTTATTCATGCGTTAATATACCTATAAGTGATAAATTAAACCAGAATATAGCCGCAGGAACTATATTTATTTAAATAAATACACACGTTATGACGTCTCAGAGTAGAAGTAAATAATATCAAAAATGGCGAAATAAACAAAAGAGTCAAGCGGGAGCTGACATGGAAAGGCGCGAAATTTAAATTTAAAATTATGAATCCAACAACAAGTCTTTCAAAAAACTATCTAATTTATGTTATGTCTCAATATACTACCGAAAGAAATATCCTCAAAATGAAGCCATGTATTTGATATAAATAGATACCAAGTAGAGCTTTATGCGATGTTTGAGGTCTACTTTAGGAGCCACCTGGAAGGACAAAATTAAAAGTGAAACTGTCCTCGCAAAGACTAACACGTCCAGCATTACTACGATCCTAAAACAGAGGCGACTTCGTTGGCTGGGGAATGATCCCCGATAGACTACCCCGCCAGGTAATGATGAGCCAGATAGCACACGCAGAAAGACCTATATGTAGGTCGTAAAATGCCGAGATTTAAAGACTGCTGCAAGCGTGACATGGAATGTTCTGGTATCGACCCTGACTTGCTCAAAAGAAACCCAGAGTGGCGTAGAGATCTATGCACTGGAATGAAAAACCATGACGTAGTGTGTCTTCCCACGCGGATGTACCCAGGATATCACGGGTCCATAGATGATTCCTAATCAGTGGGGTTATCCACGTGAGAACAATCAAGAGTTCGCGATGCGCGAAGCTGAACTTTTAAACCTAAATACCTAAACTATGACTCACCACCTCAATCCTTGGCTCCGTTGACCCCAGCAGTCAGCCAGGAGTGAGTTTCTGTTTGTATTAGTGTAATATGTGTGTGTGTGTTCTGCGTTAACTGAAGTCCTGTATCCCGTGGCGCGGCGCTCCCCTGGAGACGTCCACATTCAGGTCTGCAGCACCCTTCCTAAGCGTCCGTGAAGTACACCACACTCTGTATATTCTAAACCACTATTAATAACTATTCCAAAATCCGTTCGGTATTAACTCATATCCGTGCGCGTGAGAATGCGGCTAGCAATCAAACTGTTCTCCCGGACGCTGCGCCTTGAAAAACGTCCCGCTCCGCGCGCTGTTTTCCAACTCACCCGACATGCCAAAAAACCTAAATCTACCGTGCCTGGCGAATCGTAAACAGTGTGGCTTGAACACCTCAAACACTTCGCTGTCATAATAGTAACGCCTCACTTCCTGATCGAATTACATGCGACGCGACATATGCGGCAAAAAATGTCGCGCCACTATTGGAAATTACAGCCTTAAATGTAGCTGTATCAGCCGCCATAATCCAATATACCCACAATATTGCAACAATCATCCGACAAGGATGCAGTGGCCATCGATGATGAAAGATTTATCGTATAGTTAAATGACTGCATCGAAATGTTTCTGTTAATCCCATTAGTTCACTGATAGCGAATGCTTCATGGCATTAAATCTGGTGGCATTTTTACATATTTCTTGAATTATGTATACATATTTCTTGAATTATGCAATAAAATTTAAATTAAATAAAGCTTGTGAGATTGATAATACAAAGAGTATTGTATTAAATTTGTTCGTTGATATAGGCACAAGTCAAGTCAAAGTAACTCTCCGAAATATTTCATTAAATGTAGCGACGGACGCTGAAATAACAAAGTACACATAAGAAACCTCTCGTAAAGACAAAGGGATTAAGGGAACCTTCGTTGGATATTAGATTTACCGTCAAATTTCTTCGCAAAGTTAAAGCAAACGAGTGTCCGTTGACCGTGGGGGCGCAAATCCTTTATAACTACAATATACTTCTGAAACTCGATAAACAAGGACCTTGAAGGGAGCGATGTGGTCGTACCCTTAAATATTGAAAGGGATGGCTGGAGAGTATTTTGAGTTCAATCCTCTATAATCTATATCGGTATTCTATCATCACATCAAATACGCCTATTTATTCGATTGCGCTGACAACAAAACAGTCAAAAAAAGGCTATGTTTATTCGGACACATGCAAAAGTATACTAAGTACGCTAACATATCTATCTACACGTTGCACACTTTACGACCCACCAACCTTAGGTGAACCTACGGGACTATTCTGTGTAAATGACGAGATCGGTAAAATTAAAAGTGTATGATTTGCGGTTGTTTAGATAGAAAATAAAAATTAGCGAACTTTAGAGCTGTAGCAAACGGCCACGGGTGGATCTTGAAGCCTCCTACAAAGGAATTTGAATTCTCCGTTGGCGGCCGCCGCGGGGTTACACTGCGTCTGCGACACCCCCGAGCTGGCGCAAGCTTATAGCTCCGGCCGTCAGTTTCGCACGCTACGTTTATAGATGAGGGTGTATTGCACTTATAACCAGAGCTCGGAATAGGTAGTGCCTATTTACCTAAACTTCGCGGGAGGACGTAACTAAGAGTGGTTACAAGCACCAAAAATAATTATTTCTTTTTAATGAATGCGGGATTTCCCGGGATTTACTGTATTATTCTAGAGGCTTAATACATTTCGCTTTACTTATAAATCTTGTTATATTGCATATTATTTGTTTAATTATCTTAAAATAACAATCAGTCATTAAAAATATCATATGGATCAAATTGAATCAAAAGGATTCCGAAATTTGATCGTTTTTAGTTGACTTAGACAGAATTATACTCCTTTCTTCCATGAGAGGGGACCTGTGTCTAGCAGTAGGACGTATACAGATTAGTGATGAGACAGAACTATGATGTGGCATAGAAGATATCGTACAGATGTATTCTAATTTATTTCTAATATGATGGTATACATGTACTTATATATTAAATAAAACTATTTTTCAACCGATTATATCGCGTATAATGAATTTAAAATACATCCCGTGACCACGAGTGCTGTAAAGGACTCGAAACGTTAGAATGAATGTCGGAATTTTCTATACGATATCATAGTTTCTGTCTTATCACCAATCTATATACGCCCTAATGCTGGACACAGGTCCCCTCTCATGGAAGAAAGGAAGTCTCATGGAGTATAATTCTGTCTAAGTCAACTAAAAGTATCAAATTTCGGAATCCTTTTGATTCAATTTGATCCATATTATATTTTTAATGACTGTTTGTTATTTCAAGGTAATTAAACAAATAATATGCAATATAACAAGATTTATAAGTAAAGCGAAATGTATTAAGCCTCTAGAATAATACAGTAAATCCCGGGAAATCCCGCATTCATTAAAAAGAAATAATTATTTTTGGTGCTTGTAACCACTCTTAGTTACGTCCTCCCGCGAAGTTTAGGTAAATAGGCACTACCTATTCCGAGCTCTGCTTATAACTTACGAAAATAGATGATTTTGATGAAATATTACGTGATAACAGAGGAAGTAATAGTGCAGCGAAACACCATGGAGATAAACCTTTTGAACAAGTTTCCAAATTGATTGTTTCTAATTAAAGAGTACTTCAACTAACAAAAAAGAGACGCCAGTACTACATCATCAATTTCACGTTACGATGTGCATTTTGATAAACGTAAATGAACTCTGATGATGCTAGTATTATTGTGGAGTTACGTTTGTCGCCTGTGTTTTTTATCACCACAGTTTCAGTTTCACGATCATATGTTTATACGGAAAACACTGAAATTGCTACATTACATCTACGATATGATATTTTATATCTACCACTTTTAAAAAAACTTAGTTTCAATCCAATTTTTCAATCCCGTCAAAACCCCCTTCAAGAATGAAATTCAAATAACGCTTACTTAGATGAGAATTTCCGTATTTTAGCAAAGACTACTTACGGAGTTTCAATTCTGTCACTTAAAACAACACCAGTCATAATTTCAACTCCATTGATGATACTCTTTAAAGAATGATTTTCTACAAACGCTGAGATAAGTTGGTTTGTATGTTAACAGTCTATATACAAAGTTTATAGCCTCTCACTATAAAAAACAATTGTTCCACATACTTACAATTTTTCAAACTTATTGGTATCCAAAAAATGCTGAAACATATTGTATTTTTATTGGCACGAAGCGTTTACGTTGAACTCGGCTCACGGGTGACCCCCCCCCCCCCCCTGACTGGAGCAGTAAGGTTAGGCTCACCGGTGGGCCCAGCGGCCCACACAGAAAATAATGAATTTTCTTTTGGCGTTCAACGTGTTAACATATTAGTTATATTAAGAGTTATATAGAAATTATCTGTACAACCCTCTCTTCCTATCATTATATTCGAACAATAAATTACAAAAGAACAGTTGTAATTTGTACTTTACCATGTATTTCTAGAACTGATTTTCTTTCGACTAAAGTAATTCCAGCTTACACTTTTCAGAATTCAACGGGACTATTCACTACCATTTACAGAATAAAATCATCTTACTATCAGAATAAATAAAAACAAGTTACTAACAACTCCAAAACGGTTATTTAAACATACATTGATGTATGTGCACTTTCCAGACATTCATTCTTTGCCGTTTTTAAAAGTTTAAGTGGGTAAACACTTTTATGTTAAGTAACTTATTCATCTCTTCAAATAACGAGTCTTTTTATCATGCTAAGCGACAAATACAGAGTAAATTTTGAATGAACCTTTTACCCGGTGCATAACAATGATATCTGATAGCAGTGTCTGTGTTGTGGTCGTAGAAAATACCTACTTTTAATAACGATATAGGCAAATGTTCGATACAACATGGAAATTCTGTTCAAATAAATAGGCCACCGGCACGTTTATAAAACACGACTTCTCCGAGTTCTCGGAGAATACCGATGTCGTAATTAATGGAATAATTTAATCTTGAAAATTAAATCAATTTAAAGCTAACTTTGTAAGTAATGTGTAGCAGTTTATGGCACAGGCTTTTACTTTTTCTCTACGTGCCGGTCTTCTAATTCTAAATTTAATCCCGTTTCTGTTGATATAAAAGGCAGTGGATGTGTCATTTTTCTTGTTTACCGCCGAGTACCATCTGAATCTACTCGCATTTTCCGGCATTTGCAGTCGTAAAATAAGTGAGTTATGCTTATGTGACTCTAGCCATGTAGATAGAGATAGTGTGAATTATATTATCTTTCTTTTAGATCTCGGCACTGTCAGAGTGGTGGAAATAGAAATGCATTATGTTCATAGTTATCGTAAATGGGTCATTTATTCTGCCACAGTATTAATGCATGGATACCAATTATTCATTCACAGAAGAGAGACCAATTTGCGAACGTTTGAACAGGTTGAGTCGGTTCTGTGATTTTGGATCGGTGCGATAATCTAAGTCTCTTATTTACGGACCATTAACCGTATCCCTCGACCTTACTTAGAGGATTGAAACAAAGTGGGAGAGTTGGATGTAATAAAAATTAAAATAAGCCCCTCAAAGCAAGAAAATACACTTCTTATAGGTATTGCAAACGCTGGTAAGAAGGTAGTAGTTACATAAAATTAATTAAAAGTGAAAGTAATGCAAACGTAGACACTTAAACTGAACGAATTTAAAGTGCATTATATGGAACGCCAGACCATAAATATGTACGTACAGGATGCAAGAATAAACTTTTATTTCACCCGTCAATAAATTCTCTCTCAACTATTTAAATGCTCTCCACACATAACGGCTAATTCTGAATCTTAACATAAATAGGGTGAGATTATTTATCCCAGTCAAAGTTTTTATAATAATGATATAAGATAGGATTTTGCCTGGCATGTGGAATCGGTTTTTCACTATATGAAAATACATCCATGGAAGACACTCGTATGCCCTGTCGGTTTAATCCCCGTTGGCCAACCGTTGGTTGTGCGGATAATATTGTTTAGTAGCTATTTAATCCACCAGCGGGAAATAATGTTCTTTTTTTTATAAATATAAAAACTTTGGTTGCAGTTATCCCTTTAAGCGAACTGATTTCAAACGATGCATCAAACTTTAGTTTTCTGTGTTCCTATTTACGAATGTCCAAAAAGTTTTTAGTTTAATGCCGTTTGCATAGTGTAGCTTTAAATCTGTGACATTAAAATTTGTGTTTGCGAGACGACGGAAACCATATTTTAGTTAAATTAGATACTGTTTTGAACTAGATCAACGTAGTTGACTGTTAACAGAAAGTTGAGATAAATTCTGTTGTGTAACACTCCTATGGATACGCTTGGCTGACTAAGCTAGACTAAATTACATTTCTAAAGTCTATTAGGTTACAGTACTTGACTTCCCTATTTAGCTATAAATAAATAAAATGATAATAAATGAATGAACTTTATTATGCCAGTAGGCCGCAATGGTACTATCTATTCAAGTTGACTTATTTACGATACGATTTGATATTCGTTCCGAGATTCTTGATGTAAGTAACAAAAAATGATTAGTAATTAGAAATATTTTGACCAGAATGAAATAGTCACAAATTTTGGATCATTAAATTGTATTTATTTATTTTATTATCTTATTCTTATCAGGCAAAAAGGCCCATATTTATATACCTCACAGAATAACATACATATCAATAAAAGGTGCTAATTTAAGCGACGTAACGGTGTGGCTCCGCTGCGTTGTCAGCTTTGATGTAGGGTTCGGGAGGTTGTCTCGGAACCGTCGAAATATAAACACCCTTCGGCCAAAAGTCAGCACACGCGATGGTCCACTCCAGCGGCCGCCGCACACGCACAACCAGGGCTCGGAAACCGGTTTCGTCTTCATACAATTAACCGGTTAAAAAATTCGGTTAATTACGTTTAACGATATTTTTTAGTACTTTTAAATCATTTATTCCATAGATGAAGGCTAACATAAGCAAATCTTAAAGTAAAAATGGAGATATTAGAAGTGCTTTAGGAAATATTTCCAAAATAGTAAAAACCGGTTCCGAGCCCTGCGCACAACAAACTAGCTGAAGTGCACATTTACTACCGATAAATGTTACTTGAGATCGTTGTATGCGAAATATTGGACCACTTCGTTCTTTGCCAGTACCAATAACGCCACTGCTTAAAACTTTCTCGATAGAACAAAGTCAAGTCTTGATTTTCCTATTTGCCCACATCTAGAATCTCACATTAGGGAATATGAGCAGGTAGGTAAAACTTCACAAACTGAGATACGTATATATCGAAATTTGTCAAAAGAAGCTATTCCCGAAAAGAGTTGTTTCTCGTTTTCTCTTGCGCGAAAGACATAAACTTATCTGTTATACGGGTGGGATCACATATTGGAGGAGGTATATTTTAAAATTCAACTTTATGTCGTTGAATCTCTAAAAAAAAGTCAGACATTTATTCTGCAAATAGGCCACAAGGGCAATTTTACATGTCAAAATATTAATTTACAGTTCAAGAAGGAATAATAATTTTGAGTTTACAATTATAACAAAATTAATGTCATGCAGTGAAGATAAACTTGCAAAGTTATCTATTACAAATATTACAACATCAGTAAAGTTAGAGATGTATAAGGTTTCAAGATTAAACAAGGAGTATAATGAAATTAATATAATATCCCAGAGATGTACATGGTCTCTGAGCGTCAAAATTAAGATTAATTATAAAAACTAAGTCACTGATAATAAAAACGAATCCACAACAGGATGATGTCTCTCGTCAATCCCCTATAAAAAGAAACTAGTATTAACGTAGTCACCATGTCCTAGCAAGCATGAACAGACCGGACTCCACAAACAGCACCCGATCACGAGTATGACGCGTATCTCAGCCATCGCCTCCCTCGACTATCTGTTAGGGAAGGTGGCGACCCGATCAACGACGCCACCGTAGGCAAAGCCCTTAAAGCGAGCATGACATATTCAAGCTGGCGGACATTGATAATAACAAAATTAAGGCGATTGTGAGGCGAGAAATACCATCGTGTTACATAAAGCGTAACGGAACTACTATAGAAGGATATATCCTAAAATAAACATAGATATATTAAAAGTAACAGGATTAAACTACCACTGGCTTGAAAGCATTTTTGTCATTTAAGAAATCGTTGACAGTATAATTAAATACGCCTGGCTTAGCAAATACCTTTTAATATGGGACTTAAATTTACTGAATGGCAAATTAACTATTTCGATAGGTATTTTATTATAAAATCGTATACAGTTCCCCACAAATGACGTGCTAACCTTTCGGAGACGACTGGCCTTCACTGCAATCTTGTGTTTACTTCTAGTGTTGTAATCATGGATATCACTGTTAAGCTTGAATTCCTGTAATTTTTTCCGCACATGCATAATATTTCCAAGAATGTATTGGCATGCTACATTAAGAATGTTTGCCTCTTTAAATTTATCTCTGAGAGAATCTCTGGCTTTTAGTTCGTAGATGGAGCGTACAGCTCGTTTCTGTAGCACGAAGATGGTCTGGATGTCAGCCGTTCTACCCCACAACAGGATTCCGTAGGACATAACACTATGGAAGTAACTATAATACACCAGCCTGGCCGTTTCAACGTTAGATTCAGATTCAGATTCAGATTCATTTATTCACAATATAAGATTACAATATAAATTACAATGTCAATTTACAGGAATCTCTATTGTGATCGTCAATAACATTAAATAAAACAAAATAAATTAAAATCAATGAATAAAATAGCAGTTAAATAATACAATGAGTATGATAAAATTCACCTGAGAGGATCGTCATGAATATTAATATTTTTGGTACTCTAAACACGGGTAACAAGGAAATTAAATATCAATATTTCGTAATGGTCGTCAAAGTAAATATTAAAACAGGAATTAAATTAAATCAATAATATTAAATTAAATGAAACAATGTCAACTATATTTTATTTCCATGTATTCGCTAATAGAATATAACGGGGTTTCTAAAAAAAAGTTTCTCAGTTGACGTTTGAATGTTTCGTCAGATGGTTCAGTTCTTAATTTGGCGGGTAGGCGCTCGTAGTAGGTTGGTCCAATTACCCGTGGATTTTTAGCTGAGAGTGCCATGCGACGCGGTACTGTCCTAAGTCTCCCGGTGGATCGGATCTGCTTCCCCGTGACTTCAACTCGTTTAAAAGTTTGCAAATTGCTTCTGACAAACATGAGCACCTCAAACAAGTACAGGGAGTAGTGTGTCATGATGCCGTGCGTTTTAAATAGATCTTTACATGGATGTCTCGGTTTTACTCCCGCTAGCAATCGCATCGCACGTTTTTGTAATAAGAAGACCCGCTTGGAATCAGTTGAATTGCCCCAGATTGCTATACCATATGACATTAGCGAGTGAAAGTGTGAAAAATAAACAGATTTTAATGAACTTCGTGATACCAATGGCTGCAACTTTTTAAGGGCAAATACAGCACTACTAAGCCTATTACATAGTTGGTCAACATGGCACTTCCAGTTAAGGTTTGCGTCAATCGTAAATCCAAGAAATTTGCATTCGCTGCATAATGGCATTGGACCGTTGGTGATACATGGGGGCAAGGCAGTCGTCCGACCTGCAAAGACCATTACCATGGACTTTGTGACGTTAAGAAGTAAGCCGTTTGTCGAGAACCATGTTTGCAGTTGACCACAAGCTTCACGAATTTTCATCGCGAGCTGCTAATAAGTTTTCGCGCTCACTATGACTGTAGTGTCATCCGCGAATAATACAGATAAGCCACTCGTGATCGCCGATGGAAGATCATTAATAAATAGTAAAAATAACGTATTTCCGATCGCGGATCCTTGCGGAATACCAACGTTAACGTATCCAGCATCAGAAACAAGTGTTTTGCCGTTTGTTGACATTTTTACGACCTGTTTCCGGCCGCCTAAGAACGACGCAAACAAATCGTGTGCGCAATTTTCGATACCGTAACGTTTTAACTTACTTAATAGCAATTTATGGCTTATGACATCGAACGCCTTGGACAGATCACATAGTATTAGTTAACTGTCTAATACGTCTAACTGCATAGGCCGCAGAAGATTTAATTTTTTTTAAAACATTCGCATGTAGTAGAAAGTATATGCTGAATACATACTCTTTTAATTTCAATCACTGTACGTCTTCTTGCAATAATAATAATAATTCCTTGCCTTAATTCCAGATTTATCATGAACAATCGACTTTAGAACCGAACATAATCAAATTTAGCGGATTTTCTTTGAACAGGTATTCCATTGCCGTCAGTTGATTAATCGTTTGAGAGCTTAAACATCCCTCATCGCTTTTAGTAGGAATTCAAAATCTGTTACAAGTTCATCCTTTACTTACGCCTCGATTAAATATTGATATTGCAAACTGATAAAAAAAAGTGGAACGCCGTAGAACTCAATACACAAAACAAATACGGGAAGCGTATTAACTAACGCAATAACACATTTTCAACGTTCGTGTTCCAATACGATGAGTGTACGATCTAGTAGCAGGTAATTAAATTCAACGACTAGTTTTTAACAACTCGGTAAACTTATTAAAAGGAATTAAGCAATGAGTGCAATTGGAATAAATAAGTAAATAAAGGTCTGGATCGTTGAGTGTGCCAGTTAATTGAGAAAACCATTACAGGACGAACACGTAACTTTCAATTGTTATAGAACAAAGGAAATTAAATTTACGAAAGGTTCTCGTTTTGTCTTGTTTTTGAGTTGGTTCTCCTTCTCACGGATTCCTTTTTATAACAAGCATCCCTATTGGATAGCTAACGAAAAGGATAAGGAAGATAAATATATTTATATACGACTACCTATTTCGTTCCATTTTGTATAAAACTCTGGAGAAGCTTTTGCTACAAAAAGGGAGCAATTCAAAGTCTTAACCTTATTTGGACACTAATTCCAAGTAAAACTTTTCCCTTCAGGTACCTTTTTCGATGTCCTGCCTGTCATGGCTGCTTTATTCTTAAATACTTTTTGCTAGTCTATTTAGGGTCACATTTAGACAAAGGTCCTTTTTTTCTTGCTACTCGTCTCAAATAATACGTTGTATTTTGACATGAATTATTTTAAAATTCGAATATAATCCCTTTTTCTCTTTACGTTAATCATATATGAGTAAGTAGATACTTAAACACCGGGTTCAAGACCCGAGACTGAAGTTTGCTCCTGTACTTACTTAAATCCCAGATCTTTGTCTTACTGGCTCGTTAGTTTTGGCTCGATATGCCGCGCTATTGGCCCACACATAGACCTACTTGTCAAAAACTTCGGAATATCCAACTTTCAGTTCACATAACTTTTTTAAGCAGTCTCCCAGGGATGGATCTCCGGGCACATAACAAAAGAATGCTATTGTTTATTTGTAGTCGGAGAGGACAGGGTATCCGAGAACCGTATAATATATATATGTATTGTATATCATTTGTGGTTTAGAAGTAGTAGCAAGCTTTAAGTTGAAAACGCCTTGATTTTAAGATATATTTTGATATACCTAGCCGTAAATGTTATCTAAGAAATTAAAACGTTCAGATTAATAATAAGACTCGCTGTGCGAAAATGTTTCGAAAAAAATGTGGCCGTAACGTAATGATATTATTACCTAGGTTACATTTTATTTACTCGTACATGTATGAATGAGAAGTTATTCAATTATTTAGAGCATCTTTGTTAAACCGGACGTGATTCGTTTAATGAAACCTTTTTAGTTGGAAATAGTAATGACGGTGAATACAATATAGCTTAATTTCTATGTGATTACATATTCAAAGGAATGTCACTTGAATGTAGCTATAACTAAGCTAACGTTAAATTAATTTCAGCATTAAGTCCGAAGCTTATTAGCATTTTGGTTCCTAAAGCTTCCCTCTGGTAAAGCCTCGTGGCCTTATTATTGAACTTTCGTCAAATCTAATTTAGTAAAAATGGCGTTCAAATTCGATTAGCTTTGAAATATGGCTTCGTAAAAGGTAAAGCCTATTTTAAGTATATCTAGTATTTTTTTCGAAACGTAACAAAAACGAAAGCGTCTGCGTTTACTCTCATTTGTATGGCAACGCGAACAGCGCATCTGGTGAACTTTGGTGGTTTATGTTTCGAAAAAAATATATACTAGAGGTGCAGAGCTCGTTTGTATGATGACTATTATTAGATAAGGATGTTGAGATGGATATTGTAAGTGCAAGTTGGAGTGGGGTGCTAATCTTGTTGATTGAATGATCTACGTGTACAAAACGAGTTTCTATTTTGCTAGAGATCACCCAGGCTTACCTTTCGAAGTATTTCACCGACTAAACCGGACCAACTGGAGGGTGCGGTTTCCGAGCCATAAGTTCCGTCCTTTACAAGCCTCAACTCATCTAAAATAAATGATTTGTGTTTGAGATTTCAAGGGCGCTTCAGATTTTGTAATTTTAAGTACAGGTATCGTCTTTCCACGTAGTAATAAACTATTTTGGGACTACAACAGGAGTTGAAGTTCTAAAATAGTTACATTCTTCCTAAGAAGGATGAATAGTTTATGGACATTATTGTTTCATGGAACCTGAGTAGCTCCGACATAAATATGTGGATATATCCATTAAGGCGAAAATCGCGTTGTTGTAAATGCAAGAAATATCTGACATTGTAATAAATGACAGAGGTTATGTACTCTGTGCCTGTAAATATGTCTGGCTATAAGAATACGTATATATATATATATATACGTATTCTTTACTTTTCGTACCTACTCGTATTTATAAACATGTGCAATAATTTGGTATAGGATACTTTAAGAGATTTAACCCTGCTCTGATTCCATATCGATTGTACCCATTTCACCACAGTCCTTCAAATTTGGACGAAATGCGAGTTGGACAAAATGCATGCTGGACCAAATATGCGTTGGCCGAAATAAGGATTTTAAACCCATTTGGGCGAACTGCGTATTGGATGAACGGCTACTAAATCTATTTAACACCGACAGCCCTTAATAAATTGCGTAAGAACTACTTATTCTTTGAACAACTTACATAAGAGAACAACGGTTGGAACTCACTTGGAAAGTCACTATTTGCGCGCGCGTCGGAGGGCAGTGTTGCGCGGTCGGTTGCCTCGATAACACAACCTGATGAAGGACTCCAATAATTGGAGTCCTTCAAACATGTCGCAAATAGTGACTTTCCAAGTGAGTTCCAACCGTTGTTCTCTTATTAAGTATAAATATGTCTCACGTTAGTGTAAATTTATGTAACAACTTACATTTTATTTTAAGCTTCTCAACCACAAGATCCATCAAATCCTTGCAAAATCCCTGGAACTGATCTTCGTGTAAGGCATAGCCCGTTTTAGTACTAGCTTTGTACATCATATACGGTTCTTGTAGTATTGTGGTGACTATGTAGGTTTTGTTGGTTTCGTAAGTGGCTGGTGATTTTAGTTGTACCTGTTTTGCCGACGTCACTGACAAACCATTTGCGTCGGTCCACGTGCCCACCTGTTTTAAGTGAATGTAATTGATATTAATGTCTGAAATCATGTTACGGTACGCATCCGATGTTTGACAATATTTTTCGATCATGCGAGTATTTAGACCTACTCCAGAGAGGTAATTACTTCGTGGTCAAAGGAACCTTGGCCAAGATAGGACTAGCAGACGACACAGAATGTAGGATGTGTGGCGAGGATGACGAGACAATGGAACACTTACTGTGTGAATGTCATGCCCTTGCCAGACAAAGAATGAATGACTTTGGCAATGGTTACCCTGAACCAAAGGAATTTAGAGTACTCCCGCTGAACTCCATCATTCGGTTTGTGGAAATACTAGAGAGCAGCTTGGAGTAGGCATAAAGGAGGGGGCAATTGCACAAAAGATCCCACTGGGTCAAAGTACATCCGCTAGGGCCCTCATCTAAATAAGATAAGATAAGAAGATAAGAGGTAATTACGTAACGTTTTCAAGCGTGCGTAGATTAAATGTCATTTCTCATCATCATCATCAAATCATCATCTTGAGCACAGGCAGTGGGCGATTGCAGAATCGCCCACTGCTGATCATAGGCCTTTCTTCTAGTAGGTAGGCCACTCATTCCGGTCCCTTTCTAGTCTCATCAAGGAGTAATTTTCCATAAATGACAGATCTTCCTGGCATAAGTTTGACACGTTACGTAATCAACTCGCAGGTATAATCTTTGTTTGACACCCATATACGCAATCATTTTGAGTCTAAAATATACACATAATAAATCTAATTTGCTTTTCAGTTCACTCGACCGTAACATAAACATTTTGCGTACAAGCGTGAATTGTGCGTGCACATTTCCTTAGAAATTATGTTCCCTTGCGATATTTTTATATATTTTAAATGAAACAGAAAAAAGAGGGAGTTACTACGCATTGATTTATGACCCCAAGAAATCATTAGCAAGTTAAAGAAGAAATGGGGTGAAAGGTGAACGAAAGTTAAAATTAAACTTTGCCCAAAATTATTGCCAGCCCCTCGAACTTCAGAATTAGAGGTTTAAAAACACTTATTGCAAAAGTAATGATGATCAAGTTTAATTATTTACATATTTAAACGTCGTCGTCGTCTCCCGGCAAAAAAAAACAATAGCATTATTTTATTATGATCCCGGGGATCCCAGGGACCGGTAGACGACGGATTAAAAGGAAAAGCTGATAATAAATAAATATTAGAGGACAATCTTACACAAATCGAACTAGCCCCACAGTAAGCTCAAGAAGGCTTGTGTTATGGGTACTAGACGACGCGATGCAATGTAAAAAGCTATTTAAATGAAAGTTGACATAGAAGCTGCAATTTTTGACTGTATGGGTATTTTGACATTTATTTTTATAATTATTACTTTTTGTGAATTCTATTATTATTATTCTCTTTATTTTCTCTTTATTATTATTATTATTATTTTTTAATTATTGTATTCTTTGCTAATTTATTATTGTTGACATATTATATAACGTACGCAGCACTCGCAAATGTTTGCATGCCTGCGTGCAGGCTGAATACATGGAACTGTATTATAATGTATAAGACCTATTTGTATTTACTGTATTCTAGCAAATAAACGATTTGATTGATTGATTGATTTGATTGATTGATTGATATATTTAATAGATATAAATACTTAAATACATAGAAAACATCCAAGACTCAGAAGCAAATATTCATGCTCATCACACAAATATTTGCCCTGACCGGGATTCGAACCCCCACTAGGCTAAACCGGTCGTCGGGATAAACTCTGAATTATGATAAATTTTCATCTAAATCAATACGTACCGTCAACATAGCGCTTTGTACGGTCATCTCAACAACTTGAATAGTGAAATTATGCCTATGGCCTTCTTCATTAAAAGATATGTTTCCTGTAAGCCCCTCGATATCAGTCTGAAAATAAATAAAACAATTTAGGGACCTGCGGGGTAATCACGTAACTTTTGTACTACCGTTCTGTAGTTTTTAATGTCAAATTTTAATTGTCAGCTCATACATTCATACTTCAAAATTGACAGTAAAATCTATCTACCGTTAGTACATAAAATTACGTGATTTGTCTGCAGCTCATACATTTATACTTCAAAATTGACAGTAAAATCTATCCACCGTTAGTACATAAAGTGACGTGATTCGCCTGCTGATATTGACTTGAAACAAGTACGAGTCGGACTCGCGCACGAATGGTTCCGTGCCATCTATAAAAACGGAAAAAAAATCGTATGTTGTATGGGAGCTCCTTTAAATATGTATTTTATTCTGTTTTTCAGTATTTGTTGTTATATCGGCAACAAAAATATTATAATATGTGAAAAGTTCAACTGTCTATCACGATTCATAAGATACAGCCTGGTGACAGAGAAGGACAGACAGACAGACATACAGACGGAAGGACAGTGGAGTTTTTTTTTATATAACGCCGGTGGCAAACAAGCGTACGGTCCAACCGATGATAAGCGGCCACCGCAGCCTATAGACGCCCGCAACTCCAAAGGAGTCACGTGCGCGTTACTGACCCTTTATAAGATTTGAGGATGCACTGTGTTGACAGCAGAAGGAACACATTTAGGTCCCTCGCTCTCAACACAGTGCATCCTCGGGAGGTCTGGCAACCTTGCCCACCTCCAGGAACACAACACTACACTACTACTAGTCTTAGTAATAGGGTCCAATATTACCCTTTGATTACGGAATCCTAAAAACTACGTTTTTCTCAGTATATGGGAATTTGGGTTCCTTTAATGAGCATTCTTGATTTTGATAAGGAAGAAAGTGTCCCCAATTTCTAGCTGTAACAATACCTAGATATTAGTAATGTCATGTTTGTTACCTTTTTAATTAACCTGGAAATTTTGTCGCCATGTTCAAAGGGAATCACCCAGCTTTTCCCAGGGTTACAATCGATTACTTTGGTCGAGTTGGCTTGGCCGGCCGCCCGGCGTAGTGCGTTACGGAATGCATCAGGCTTCTTCCTGGACAATCTCCCGAGTGCGTCCATCAACACTTGGACCCCATCGTACATTAGTGCAGCTTGAGCCTGTATGAAAATGAACATAGTCAAAACTAATTTCGCAGGATTAATTGATTACTCATAAAAATAGGAATCACTTTAAATGTTGTAAACCAAATCTTAGGTTAGGTTAGATAAATTATTCTATTTACGCTCTCGGTTTTTAGATTATATTCTTCTTGATAAGGATTCTTATAATATTGAAACAACAATCGCATTTTAAAATTTATAACCCGCGTACGATTTTCATACTGAGTGGCATGTAAAAAATACAAGTAGGTACGTAAATAAAAGTTATGGTCTGACCGAGAAACAAATGCTCGGTACTAAGTAAAATAATAAAACAGTACCTTATGTAGGTATTTACTAAGTACCTACGCAGCAAATACTAAAACAGCACCGCGTATGTAGGTATTTACTTACTACTTACGCAGCAAATAATAAGGCAGCACCACTTATGTAGGTATTTACTAACTACCTATGCAGCAAATAATAAGGTAGCGCCGCTTATGCAGGTATTTACTAAGTACCTGCGCAGCAAATACTAAGACATCACCGCTTATGTAGGTATTTACTAAATACCTGCGCAGCAAATACTAAGACGTCACCATGTAGGTATTTACTAACTACATACGCAGCTAATAATAAGATTGCACCGCTTATCTAGGTATTCACTAACTACCTACGCAGCAAATAATAAGACAGCACCGCTTATCTAGGTATTTACTAACTAATTACGCAGCAAATAATAAAACAGCACCGCTTATGTAGGTATTTACTAAGTACCTACGCAGCAAATAACGATCTCAAATCATTTCTATATTATAAATTTTGAAGGACACAATAAGCGCGAACATGTACGAAGTAATAATTTATGGAGAGGTTTCATTTATGGTTTCATTAGGGCGTGCCACGTGAGAGTTACTGAAATCAACATAAACTGGTTATGAACTCTCTTCATAATTTTCACGCCGACTTAATTCTGAAGTCTTTCACACTGTGCCCTGATTTTTAACACAAAAAATATGTTACAATTTTAACATTTTTAATGTTGGAGCGAAAATTCGAGTTTGTTTATGGGCTACTTTTAATATATAAAACATCTTACGAATTGCTTGAAGTGTTTCAGCAAAATAAACAGATAAAATAATCACAATGCGGCGTAGGTATTTTGTGAATTTCGTATCGTAGATTTTTAGTATCATATTAGGTTTTTTTGTAGCTAACTAGCGTGTTGAACAACGCGTGTAAAAGTACTCAAAATCTGTCCAAATGCAGGCCAACCATGGTTGGAATATATACATTTATAAAAATGACCTATAAAATGTGCATTTTTGCAACGAAATTTTAACAATATTAATATATTGTATATATATTTATTTTGTATTCAGAGACTAAAACAGTTCATAATAGTACAATACAGAACATACTCGTAGATAGAGAATGATTAACACATCACAGCCAATTAACCCAAACACTATTTTAATCTATAAGCTTATAAGTACATTATTTTGAAATGTCCGAGGATTACCACTCATCATAATTAAACTTGCATCTAAGTAAATCTGGAACGTTCGCCAATAAACGATGCAATTAATCCACTGAATTGGAAAAGTATATTGACAAGCTCAGTTATGCGAACTGTATATATCAAAATGGAGCAGCGCCCAAATTAATCCGCTGGCCTTTCGAAGTGAACTCAAACTAATCAAAGTGCTGCAGCATATAAGCCCTGTCGCATGCGAGGATTTTACACTGCGCAACTTCAATCGTATCATAGTCTATTAAATGTAGGTTAGGTTAGATTATTTGATGGTGTCGTATTTAAAGTGCTTGAAGTTTTCTTACATGAACTTCTGTCATGACCTATTGCATTTTTAAAGAGACAAAATCTGCGATTAGCGACTTCCTGGTTGTTAAAAATATGACAATGGAGTGCAAATTTAACTTTAACGACACTTAGGCATAATGCTGCTTTGGGCGTGAAATGGTCAAGCGCTAGAATAACTAACTCCTTAGCATGATATTCGTCTGTTTTGTTTTTACCCAAAAAAATAAATTTCACTCGGTTGGATTGATTCAGTTATGAATGTAACTGTCATTTTTAGAGTGTAAAAGATTAGCAAGGATTGAAACGATATTAAAGAGAACGGCATCGGCGAGACGTTTGTAATTATGTAGACCAGGAATGCCGTAAGTTCGTCTAGGCGATCATAGTTGAAACAGTTTCCAGTTACGGTGGTTTGGTCATGCGCGGCCGTTAATCGGGGCAGAGCACTCACCGATATGGTTCCCTTGAATCGGGGGTCCATTCTCCGCAAACCGTCCATGAAATCGCGCACAATCTTCCGCGAGTGGTCGACGATGCGGAACCCCGTTATGTTGACTGCGCCGTACTCTGTTACTTCGTTCTCCCAGTGATCGTCCATAACCTGTCAATGGGAATAACTTGAAGCTACATATGTAAAAAACCTTTGAATTTTAACCTAATTTATCCGCGCTTTATGAGGCACTCGGAGCTCTGAAAATTCATAACATAGTATTGGAAATTATTTGCTCGATATGATAGTGTTATAACCTCACAAATCCTGAGACAGTCTGTATTTTACTAAGATTCTTATACAAATACGAGTACAATGAAATAGTATATTATGCAACTGGTGTATAAGAAGGGTATAAAAAGGCGAGTGGTGTGGGTTGCGATGTGAGCCTCGGCGAACATCGCAAGTAAAGACACCACGAGCCTTTTTATACCAGTTATACACCGTTGCATACAATACTTTTTCTACGACTTATTTCAAATAAAAAGTAAGTATTTTCAGACTTTTCATGCGCCATATTTTCCCTTAGTAATTGTACAACTTACCTACGCAATTTCTTCAGTAATGCTATATAACTTCTTCGTGGATTTTTAAAAGAATCAACGTACCTACACATTTTCTTCATGAACACAAAAAAATAGTTTTATTTAAGTAATATAATCATTTATCAGTTTGAATGTTTATGTTTTCAATTAGAAATTTGGTGGGAAATCAAAAATATGACACTTTGTTTATGGTTTGTTTTTTTTTTTATTTGCTAGACTTGGCATCCGACCTAAACTGAATTCAAATCCGGATCGAATCTCAACTGTTTCTTTTTCATAAATATATCCAAAAATAGATAAAATTGTTAAATAATACAAAAAGATGATAAATGTATGTATTTATATTTGTAAATAATAGATTATGCATTAATTAATACATAAAAATTATAGCAATGTTGCGATAAGTTGGCAGCACTGATTTTAATCATAAAAGTTTCACTTGTACGCATCACAGAATGACTACTAAACATAGTATTTGTAGTAGTATGTGGCACCCAACTCTGCTTTTATTTTTCATTAAAGTAGGGTAAATAGTGTGTTTTTGGGCATTAGACTAAATAGACTTTTTACAGAATAAATAAAGTATGTACCTATTTATATTAGAGTTCACGATTCCGTAAGTCGCGAAAAAAAGAACAGGAGTAGAAAAAGGTATCTTGCGACCGATTAGTGAAAGTTGAGGTTAGTGAGAAGTTTTAACCCCCGACGCAAACGAGAGGAGTTATAAGTTTAACATGTGCTCCTCTGTATTTGTGTCTGGAACCGATTTGAGGGCGGTTTTTTAATCGAACGTCTTGTCTGCCGAGGTGTTTCTCAGATGTGTTTGCTGATTTCGTTTTTTATTTATAATTAAGTGGAATAAAATCTACACATACATACAACTATTTGAACAATATAATTAATTATTCGGACCTACCAGTGATCGGTCAAATTTATCTATTCAATGTGCATTGAGTCGTACTCGTAATAGAAATGATATGGATATGTGGGAAATTTCTCGATGGTCGTATATATTTACGACACAATAGCGCAAATGGGTGAAAAAACATCTCGAATTACTCCAATTTGGTCTGTATGCAAGCGAGAATCTAAAATGCATTGTCATAAAAAAAGTGACGAATCGAAGTGACCAGAGTTTTTTAAATGTTTGATTGACTACTACACTTTTCCCCACCGATGACGAGAGATCGAAAAGCGACCAATCGAAGTAAACTAGTGATGTGATTTAATCGACTCTTGTCAGATTGGTTCAGTAGTGAAAGAACTGGGGAAAGTCGATACGATGGACGAATGGTCAAAGACACTTCGCTAATAGGGTTCGCGAGGGAGGAAGTGCGAAAAGACGCTATTCAATTCCTATTATCTCATTTCCTGTAAGAACGTTTATTTATGTAGAGAGCCGGGAGTTTCGCGCTCGCTCATATTTATGGATCCGCCGCAACTCGACTCCACAGAAAATAAAATATTACCTCTACATGTGGTATTAACGTGAAAGGTAAAGTAATTTTAAAATGAACTTTTTCAAAAAGAATGTGCAATTTGAACCGTCTGTACCAGAAAATACCCTCTGTTATGTAATAAGTATAAATTTATTTTCATTTTAACTTAACATTCGTGTGAATATTCAGTAATAATTTATGAATTATACATATTGTTGTAGCAGGATTAAAGATATTCAAATAAAAATAAACCTATTACCGAGAACAGTCGTATATCATGGTATTTGTGTGACAACACGAATAAATAATTCGAAGTTACGCTTGTGTAGATCAATTTTGTATCCAAAATTAATATCATTTATTAACCATCATTTTCATCTCAGTCATTTAACTATTCGTTGGTTTTTTTTATGCTAACGGTGCACACCTACCTACACGTGCAATTTTCTAGACTGCATCTATAATTACAAAGCGTAACGAGACAAAAATACACTGGGAGGGACACTGGAAAACAGGTTGCAAAATGCAGTTCTCTGTTTGATTCCCTATTGACTAAGTTAGAAACCTTTTTAGGTGAGCATAAAAGGCAAATGCTCAAAATTTTATCCGTAAATACGCAAAGTTCAACTCTTCGGAACAATCGAATGCTATAAGTAGATTTATATGCATTCAAGTAAGGTTTATATTTGCTCTTGTAACAATGATATTGGTTTTTATCAGTCTTGTCTTTATAATGAAATATTGTGAAGTATTTACAACGATTTGAAGATAATAGTATGATCTAAAGTATGTACTGCAAGTTGATTAGCTAACGTTTCAAACATATGTTAGCTAGATCTGTCATTCCTATACAAAAAATTAAGTATCTACTTTACATACGATTCTAGCGTTACAGTACTTTTATCTCATTGACAATATTTCATAATTTTCAAAAGTCTTAATTCGAAAACCATTTCGGTAGAAAGATGTTAAGTACACAAAAAAAATATTTTCGGATTTTTTTCGCCATTAATTTTGGAAAAATCGCGAAAAAGTATAAACCGGATGGTGACGTCACTTTCTCTGCACTATCGAGAGAGACCTTAGTTGTGATACGATAAAAAGTAACAACTAACGAAAATAACAACTATAACAACTCTCAAACTGTCATTCTACCGTCAGTGTCAATTATTGTCTGGTATCGTTTTTTTTAATTGCGGCTCTAGATTCTTGTTGTGTATATGACGTCATATTTTACTTACGCCCTTTTAGAATGACCTATTTTTCAAAATGCTTTTTTTGTATGAAAAATTCAGTTTTCGTGAAAAAGAAAAAACACGGGTTCCTTAAAATTTCACCTATTTTCTAACTAGTTCATAAAATTAAGTAGTTGAAAATATGAAATGTTGTCAATTATGATTAACCTGCGCTCGTGAGATAAAAGAACTGTATGTAATTACCTCTCTGTCTTGAACATAACAGTTGACTTCAAAGCTATGGACCTATATGTTTCACCACAAAATTATATATCAACTCCTAATATTATATGATGCATATAATGAGATTGTTAAAAGTCGATGAAGTTATTTCAGATAGTCTTAAGGAAAGGCCTGAGAAATAATGTAGAATTACACTACACTAAATTACTGTGGACTGAAAAATTAACAAAGAAACAAACTAACCGGACAACATATTTAAAAATGACTTGGTAACTGTCAAAAAACCTAAATGTCATCGTAAAAATAAACTGTCATTCTGCCATTTCGTAATTATCAACGACAGTGATATATTTTTTTTTTACAAAACGCATAGCTCTTTTTTTTCTAATACAATAACCGAACAGATGTTTCATAAGTGATCCAGTGTTCTAAATTAAATTATAATATACTAGCGACCCGCCCCGGCTTCGCACGGGTGCACTATTTAATGGATGTTATTATACATATAAACCTTCCTCTTCGATCACTCTATCCTTAAAAAAAATCGCATCAAAATCCGTTGCGTAGTTTTAAAGATTTAAGCATACATAGGGATATAGGGATATAGGGACAGAGAAAGCGACTTTGTTTTATACTATGTAGTGATTGTACTGAATATTCACGTAATTACGCACAGAGCTTCCGTAGAGAGCGGGTTGGTTAATTGCAAACCCACGCGTGTTAGAGGGGGTCATTTGCACTGGAATGGACTTGCCTTAAGGCTCTGTAACTGTAAATTTTAGCTAGATATGCTGTGTTCTATTCCGTTACGCGGTAAAGTGTACCGCCAGTTTAAAATTAACTTGTGCCGTCATATGGCATCGCAATGACAAACGTCAATTCAATGTGATTGACAAACTCACTATTTGATCTCTTCATTCGTGTTACAAACTATACCACTTCATCTGCCTTTGTATAATTTATTGTTGTATTCTTGTTAATTCAAGTATTTAGATTAGATTGTTGCTACGTTATTATTGTTTTTTCTTATTTCGATCGATTTGAATGTATTGTCTTTTTTGTAAACCATATCGATTACTGAAGAATTTTGGTCCAATTTTGGTCTCACCACAAAAATTTTCAAACGCTACGATGTCTCTCACAAGGGCGGTATCAGGGTCACACACAGAGCCGGTTACGTGATACATTTAGGCTCGGTTTTATAAAAATCCTTTAGACCTTATGTCGGTTTGTTGTGTCAAAAAATGTACTGAGCTACTGAAATTTGATCTGACATTTGGTCTAACGGATCTTTATAAAATCCGGCCTTGGTTAGACATTATTTTTTCTGTTGTCAAAGTGATGAAAATGAGTTTAGTTTTACGTTCGTTGCCTAAGTTCTACAAAAAAGACCCCGGAAAAGTGGGTTAAAGTGCCATTTAATCAAAATTATGAAAAGGTCTTGTATAAAAGCTGTACAACGAGATCCTGTGTAATATTTATATTTTTGTAGAGCACTTTATGTACGAGTACTTTGTGTTTGTGTTTCTCTACTCTTCCTCCAATATTTTTATATTAGAAAACATTTTCTTGTGGGTGAAAATACCCACAAGAAGCTAATAGGTCGGTAACACGACGAAACGCAACGTAGTGCTTTTGGGTTATGACGTCACAATAAACATTCGTAATGGCGGTTATCGTTTCTCTTATTAATAGTACATTTACAAAGCGTAATTTTGAAAAGTAATTAATAATGATCATGATTTTATATCAACATGATCATGGTTTTATATCAACATAGTTCGACTTCCTATTAAAAAATCTATCATATTCTTACAATTTAGATTTTGACTATTTGTATAGTAAAATATTTAAGTTGAAAACAACCCCATCAAAAAAAAACTGTACGGTCATAATTTTGCACATGAAATTCAAACGTTTATCGTATTAATACGAACTCAAAGTATATATAGATATAGAGATTTTAAATTTGATATTGATTAAAAAAATTACCATCTGGTGACTACGAGAATAAAGTGGATAAGTACAGGTAAGCATCTAAGCGTAACTCTGACGTCAATTCCGCAATGCGTTCTGGAGATTTCCTATAGATACCCTACCCTTGTTCACCATCTTACTAATTATGGGGAAAAATTTAGTGTAAGTAATTAAAATCTTATAATCTTTTCTCCGCAATTAGTACGAGTGTGGACTAGACTATAGATATATAAATGGGTCATTGTCAGTTGCAAAAACAAAAGTTGTCCCTTCGATGGTCAATAGTTAACGGATTATGTGCATGTAAGCTATGTTTTTAGTACATGAATTATAGCAACGGAGACTGTTTATGCGGGTTACTAGACCAATCATAAATTAAGCTTTGTGGCCCTTAACTTTTGATATGTCCACCGAAAAGACGCGTACCTAAATCTGACAATGACCCAAATGTTTGGTCGCGTATCAAACTGCCGTTTACTCACCAGTCCGCTGAGCATGTAATGGTAGGTCCTCCTGCCCAATTGCACTTTCCGAACATGCTCGACAAGAATACTTTTGGCATTTTTTGCATTGCAATCGAGAACAATACGCTTGTTGCTCCATCGGTCGTGTTGTTCCAATGCCAGCAAAAAGTCCATCGCTTCCGATGCGTTGGTAATCCGTTTCACAAGAGAGATCCGGAACGCGGTGCTGCCTGGCTGCATCGATTGATATAGCTGCTGTAGGCGTAGCAATCCTGTGTAAATACAATAGGCATGAAAAAAAAAATTTTTTTTTTTCACCGCATTCGAACTAGTTTTTAGAGACGATTAAATGATTGTATAGGACCAATACAATTAGAGCAAGACAGAATAGCTAACGAGCACTGAAAACGCTCCATACTGATTCACACGCCGGTGTGACGTCACGCCTGCGTGGGCTCGTACTGCCATTGTGTGAAAAAAGGTAAATTTGTCGTTTTTGTCCTTTACGTATATAGTTTCCATATTATTCATATTTATTTATTCATAAAATATACAAAAATTTTACATGGCAGAAGATTGTTACAATAATTTAATTATGTCGATTAAATAAAAAATAAAAATTTCAATTAGATTAGGAACATTATTTAAATTATTACATAGTGAATTTAAATGTCAAAAAAAAAATTAGAATTACAAAAGCATGCAACAAATTTAATTTACATATTCATCTATGTCATAGAAGGCCTTCGCCGTTAGCCATTTTTTTTAAATTATTTATAAATGTCACGTCACTCTCAATATTTTTAATTGTTTCGATACAACATCAATTCATACAATTTCTTATTTATTGAAACATGAGAATCCTATTGATAACTTTCAATTTACGGTTGGTAAATAA
Source organism: Epiblema foenella (assembly GCA_963556455.1). Classification (NCBI taxonomy): domain Eukaryota; kingdom Metazoa; phylum Arthropoda; class Insecta; order Lepidoptera; family Tortricidae; genus Epiblema; species Epiblema foenella. The sequence continues at coordinate 42,681,182 of OY747095.1, forward strand.
ACAAAAAACTATAAGTCAAATAAACAATTTTATGATTTTCATTAATTTGTGTTATTTTATATATTTATTGTGATAATTTGATGGTTTTCTATCCATATAGCCACACAGTGTTACAAATCGTAAGATAATCATCATCCCTATTCACACCTCTTGCCAGTTTGGCTACTCGTTTGATAAGATAAACGTACCAGTGCTGGACACCTTAGTGCCCAATAGATGACACCTATTAATCAAGTATTGGGCACCCAACAGGGTTGGATGCTGGGTCAACGGGACGTGTCATTTTTAATCAGAGAATTTTAATATGGTGATAGGTTTCCTGGCCCAGCAATTAAAGTACTTAACTGCGGGGTAATCACGTAACTTTTGTACTACCGTTAGATAGATTTTAATGTCAAATTTTAATTGTCATCTCATATATTTATACTTCAAAGTTGACAGTAAAATCTATCTACCGTTAGTACATAAAGTTACGTGATTCGCCTGCTGTATTCAATTATTGAATACAGTTAACTACTCCTAACCACCACTACCACCATTGGTTTTAATATTAAAGGTATTATACAACATACTTGAACATATTACATTAAGCCGTGTCAATAATACAATAGTCATCCAAAAAATATACACCCTACTTTACTCAGAGACAATTGCATGAAGAAAATACAAATACACTCGAGGTCAAAAATTTCGGGCATCCTAAATTAAATAACCGCAATAGGTTTTTCTAAATATTTTAGACTAGTTTTATTTACATGATATTTTATTCTCCGTAATACTCAACAGTATTAGCAATTGCCGGGATCCTGTTATAAAAATATCAATCTCCAAAACTGACGATTATTGCGATATCTCGCTCCGTTAACATTGTTTTTTCCATAGGTTTTTAGGTCTCCGATTTAAACCTAGAAACGTTAATTTTTTTAACTGTTATTTTGCAGGTTAGATGTAAAATTAAATCAAGATCACGAAATTCTATTTCATTAAAAAACTGTACAAGTTTGTACTATTTTAAGAAATATGACGGTATTTTACCGACCCATATTCTTTGTCCGCGCGTGTAACAATACTCGTACATGTAGAACAGAGACAATACCAGAATCATTTATACGCTGCTCTATTTTCCAGTTCTCCTAAACCAATTCGAGTCCACGCGAATTTTATCGAATTATACGCCCCATATAAAACAAGCGGAACGAAAAAGGGACTACAACGTGCTCGGAAGAGGCAAAAAATAAAAAAAAACTTTTGCTCTGGGATGGGGTGCCTATGCTGAAAGGTATGAAAGTTGTATAATCTCTTTCACTTAAAAAAAAGCGACTTCAATTTAGTACTTCACGAAGACGTTCCGAGAGCTTAATGCGTTGCTTTAAAAACCGAAACCGAAATCGCTATACATCTATGATACTTGAAGCGTTCCTACGATTGCTCGTAGATTTCGTCATTATATCACCTTACCAAACTTATATGGGTCAAACTCGCAGGTCCCTCCTCTCAATCGAAAAAATCTGATACGGTTTATAAATTAACCTTACTACGAGTTTTTTGTACATCGTTTTACACATGTGCCTTATGGACCAATTAATATATGGCGCAAAGGACGCATCCAATATAACAACGCTTTCAGGGAGTTGTTGCGGCTGCCATGTTGGTGCAAGACATCCGCAACAGCCTGACCGTTATAGCTGACAGGCTAGATACTCTGAGCTCCTCATTAATTAGATTAGAGTACATTCAGTTATAAAGGCATTCTCAAACTAAGAGTGTCCTGGTAGCTGACCCCTGCTTACGGGAGAGCAAAGTAATTGTTAGTCCCGTTAATTATTAATTATAGTATTTATGATAATATCGTGACTAACCCATTATGGATCAATTAGGTCCGAATTAAAAGATTTATATTTTATTTAACGGAGTTCTGAGGTAACCTTCGAAACAGACCTACACCCGAATTGAGAATCTCTATTTGAAGTCGGTTAAAGAGACAAAACTCAATGTATGTACGCGACTGTTGAGAATTTTTTATTAGACCATAGTCACATATTTTTAATCTCTAGTTATATTAGATATATAGATAGATAAGATAGATAGGTATGGGACCTATCCGGCACTGTGGAAAGTTTGAAGAGTGTTACCAATTCATAAGCGTGGCCCAAAGACATGACATGATAAATTATAGGCCAATAGCTCTCCTCTCGGTATTTGGGAAAGTTTTTGAATCTGTGTTATATAAAAAACTACGGGGATGGTTTACTGATGCTCAGCGTGGATTCTTACCGAACAAGTCCACAAATAGTAATTTACTCAATCTGTTACGTTAATCGTTCATAATATGGATGAAAGAAAACAAGTTGACGTGGTGTACCTTGACTGCCAAAATGGATTTGACGGGCGCTGATTTCTCTTTAATGCTATTAAATTTCTTTGCGGATTATTTTCATGGACAAACACAGTATGCACAGTGTATAGGAAGCAGAATGGGATTTCAGATAACATACAGTAACATCTGGCATACGACAGGGTAGCAGTCTTGGTCCTCTCTTATTTCTAATAATTATTAATGACCTACCCGATTTTATAGGACATTCTGCTATACTGGTGTTTGCTGATGATGTCATACTGGCCAAATCCATCCAAAATACATCTGCGTCAAGCTCCAGTCTAGCATAGATGTCATTCATCGGTGGGGTTTAAATAACCCGGGTAAATGTACAGTACATCATATTCGTTGAACGAGAAGCCTTACAAAATGTCACAACTATCGGGTTTTCCAGAAAATATAAACACGTATTTGGAGTGCTTCCATGTCTTTACTAATAGTTGTAAGAAAAAAGTTTGAATGTAGGTTTTCTGTTTCCATGGTTACCAACGAATTATTATTTTATTTCAAGTGCAGTTCTGTAAAATACACAAAATGCGACGCATTTCTCCCGCGAAATAATCGTGCACAAATGCAATCCTTAAAATAACGTTAAAAGAGTTGGCAAAAACTGTGGGAGTCAGCATTGAAGCCGTACGTACCGCATTACGAAAGTACGGCGAAGAATACTCCGAAAAGCGGCCGAAAACCGGGACCTGCAGACCGAAAGCTGGACCGGAAAATCGCTCAAGCGTTCAGTAGAAAACCCGATCTATCTGTTAGGGATGTGGCCAAAAAACTACGAACATCGGCAAGCAATAATGTATCGAGTCAAAGCAAGTATTGGTCTTAAAACATATAAAAAACCAAACCGAAGTGATAAGCAGGCCGCAAGTGTGAAGCCAAGAGCTCGCAAGTTTTATGATACTCTCTTGAGGCGAAAATCAGCATGCATTATTATAGACGTGGAGACGTACATAAAATTTGATTATAAAATGCTCCCGGGTGACCATTTTATACTGTTCGCAAAGGCCAAGATATCAGTGATACCAACAAATCCATCTGCACTGAAAAATTCAGTAAAAATGCAATGGTTTGGCCAGCTATTTGTGAGTGCGGCAAATTATCCAAGCCATTTGTCACTATGCAAACGATGAAGTCCGACCGTACATCACCGAGTGTTTAAATCGCCGTCTACTGGCTATGATCCGCGAGCATGATGGACCTGTTCCATTTTGGCCGAATTTGGCATCCGGGCACTACTCCAAGACCTCGTTAGCATCGTATAAAGAAAACAAAATCGAATACGTGCCTAAGCACATGAATCCTCCAAACTGCCCAGAAGCCAGGCCTATTGAAACGTTTTGGGCACTAACTTCGGAAAAACACTAAGGCTGCGGATTCCATTGAGGCTTTTAAAAGAAACTGATTGATAGCCTCAAGCTCCGGTCATTGGCTTACAATTAATGACGTTGGAAGAAATTGTACAGTAATTGATTAGATAATAAGTTAAAAGTATAATTCATCATAAAAAATAGACAACGAATATTATTACTTGGTTTAATTTTATATAGAACTCGTGCTTATACTTTTTAGAACACCCGATATAACCAACTCTACTCAGAACATTGTGCAAGTCTGTAACAAAGCCTACTCTGTCTGTGTTGGGAATGGTCCGTTATCAGAACCTCGAAGTGCGTAAACAAGTTGCATGGTAAAATGACTATATCTATAAACTTATACGCGGCAGTATAAGTAATCCCTCCTTATTACAATTTGTAACTATGAAACTACAGCTACGTATGACAGGTACTTCGTCGACGACAGCGGCCCCTATTTGTGGTCCCCCAACACTACAGTAATTCTGAGCACCAGTCCCTTGAACCACATCAATAATATTGTCCTTTATGAGCCAATATTGGATACCTATATTCTCGCTGTCGGAGACGTATTCTCCGAAATTCCTGGCTACAGCCCTCGGTATTTGAGAGTCAATCAACCGTTCTATGTCAATACAGTACTAAATGTGTCGACTGTATCCAAACTTGTTTTATATTTTCTACTACAATGTATAAAATGGTGATAATGTAACATTTAGCTCGAAACTATCTATTAAGTTGTACAGGTAAGATTCACTGGGAAATATATTTCCTGAGCACAGTGAAATATAAAAATATTGTCAAACAAGAGTAAACGTTGGGTCGAAGAGCAAATAGCCATGTCCGAAATTAAGCATTCATTAATTACGATAATGAATTGACCTGCGATTGATTTTGAGCGTGAATCAAATATAAACGGATTAAACGTTCAATTAACGATTTTCTCTCCGATTAACACTACTCATGTGAATTTAGTTACTTAATATGAGCGGATAAAATAATAATTGTAACACTAAGCTTTTCGGCCATTTGGAAAACTCACTGAAGTTGTAACATGTTTTTTTAAGATATGTACAGTCAGCATTCTTATTCCCTTATTATTGACCAAGTGAAACGAAGGTCTCTGCTTCAGCTTCGACAAAAATGTATTCGTACATCCGGCGGATTTCCGTTTGTTCTCCTCTACAGGTTGCATTTATCAACCGATTTTCGTGAAGGCTGTTGAATTATACAGAATTTTTTCACGAGTTACTTTATTTAAATTTAAAAAACAAATATTTTTTCAATGCTTTCGTGTGTTTCTGCAGCGGATTTCGATTTATTCTCTTCTTCAGATCGCATTTCTCAACAAATTTTCATGAAATTTGTGAGCAAATTAAATAATTATATAGATATTTTGTCGTCAGTTTTTGGATAATTTAAAAAACTTTTTGTAATGTATTGTTCTCCTCTATAAGTCGCAGTTTTTCAACCGATAATCGTGAAATTTTGTGAGCAGGTTCGATAATTAATATAGATGTTTTTGTCATGTCAGAATAAAAACACAAAAGTCTACAGCTGAGAGTTACAAGTAATAAAGACCTTCGACCTCTTCATATGCATAATTACTTCTGATGCTCGCTATATCTATTTCAAATAAAGTAAGTATAAAATTATTCTCTCAATAACGTTACGGCAAAATTCCTGTTAAATAGCAAAATAAAAATCAATTCAGTTCATATGGATTATATTTAAATCATTTCTCGTGCTCGTTCTAACATTTAGCCTGACGTTTTAATGTATTTAAAAACAATTTGTTATCACTCGAACCTGTTTCCTTTAAGTCTAAATCCTCAGTCGGGCTTAACTTAGTTCTTGGTTAGGCATTTTCGATTACAGTTACATCATTCAATTCATTTAGGCCCGGTTTTATAAAGATCCGTTAGACCTTATGTCGGTTAGTTATGTCAAAAAATGTACTGAGTTACTGAAATTTGATCTGACATTTGGTCCAACGGATCTTTATAAAACCCTGCCTTATTCGTCCACGTAACGCTAGATCGGCAGGGCAGTAATGCACTCGTTGTGTAGGCCAGTGGTGGGATATTGTGACCTCCTAAGCCGCTCCGCGTACACCCAAGTGAAATCCAAAACAGTTTCCTTGTTGAGAGATAAATGTGCGGCTGGAGATGCGGTGAAAGTTTTGCCCGCATCCGGACTATTCTCACCATGTGTCGCGTTTGAACTCGTGACCCTTGAGGTTTTCTACTGTCGTCACCCGACTAATGGCTTATGACGTCACCCACCCCAGCCGCCTAGCCCCGACATCAATTATGAACTTGTCGATCCCAAAACTCTTCAGCTGATTTACGTACACATCTTTATTTCGAATTCGGCTCTGATATTGTCTGAATAACGTGGATCGAGAACCGTATATTTGACACCTCTTATCCTGCCGAAAATGAAACGTAATTGAATTCTACATCAATTTCTTGAGCAATATAAAATGTGAGAGTAATTTCGTGATAGGTAACTTAGGGAAATCGAGTTCGCTGTAGACGTTGTTCCATGATGATGATGATGATGATGATGATAAAGACGTTCTGACAATGCTTAGTATATTATATTACCCAGCAACAACATGATCTTAATAAAAAAGCAGTTTATTCAGCGATGACCATTGCGCGTACAAAACTTTACATTACAAAGACTCTGCCCACTCTGTTGTCAACCCATTTTGGTCCAATTTTTACCGATAGATTGTTTTGTTTTATTTTCCCTTACAACCTTCCTTTTTATTCTTCAACCTGTAAATTGGGTTACAATGATGAGGTATGTATGGTGCGTTGCGAAAATAGGTTTTCGGTAAAATGATTTATTTTCATGTACACGGCATGGCTTGTAATCAAAAACCATTTGCCTCTTACGAAAAGAGCAAAAGCGTAGATTGAATTTGTGTGTAAATCCATTATGTTCAAGTGTTCTCTAAGAGCCAGTAAGTAAAACATGATTCAATTAACGAACAATTCGCACATTGGCACAGGTTATTTATTTACTAGGACCAGCCGCTTCGCTCGACACAGGCGAACTAATATATAAAACCTGACCACTGACTAAATCCTAGCTGTTAAGAATCTAGAACACAAAGTATAAGAGATACAAGTTTACATTACGAGTACAAAATTTAATGCGATTTAGGCGGGTAAATCGCACCGGGGACTTTTGTTTCAGCTATATGCGAGTCTTCTATTATATCCACACGACATGGCCGAAACAGTGTTGCAGAATCTGAAATTACATCGCGCACAAAATGTCCGTCGATCATACTATGCAGCATTATTTGAACGTCACACTCGACTTTATTAATGTCTTCTAACACTAGTCAGAAAAGTCTATGATTTAATTAAGTTTTTAAACTGATATATGCATACTTGCACTAATATCTCAATAGTGGTGTGTTGAACAAAGCCAGATATTTTTTTTACACATATTTAAATTCTTTATGTACTTCATAGTACCATAAAAATACATCATGACGAAAGCGAATAACGAAAATAGGATAAAGATGGTGACATTACTTTTTATCGAATTCAAGTCAAGTTCGACCCTACTGTTCGCGCCTACAGTAAAACAGAGTTACTTAATACCACAAAGCGAATAAAATTAAAAGTTCATTTTGTAAAAATATCAAAGGCGTAGCGACTTGTTCCCGGCACGTAAGACAAAGCTCGCGCCGGAGTCACCAAGCCACTTGGAACATTTCCAAACCAGTCCAGTCTAGGGATAATTATACTGGAGTTTAAATTATAGACATTCCCAACAATAATTATATCTATGAGTGGCTAAATACTTCAAAAAACGAGTTTTTGACATCACTACATAGTATAAAACAAAGTCGCTTTCTCTGTCCCTATATCCCTATGTATGCTTAAATCTTTAAAACTACGCAACGGATTTTGATGCGGTTTTTTTAATAGATAGAGTGATGAAGAGGAAGGTTTATATGTATAATAACATCCATTAAATAGTGCACCCGTGCGAAGCCGGGGCGGGTCGCTAGTATGTAATAAATGAAATAAATGAACTTTATTCTGCAAATAGGCCGCAATGGCACTTTTACAAGTCAAAAACTACTAAAATGACATGAATTGTATATTTAGTATGTGCGTTATGTTCATTGACCCAAAACGCTCCAAGCTGAAGCTCACGGAAGAAGATTTTACTTAATCAAAATCGAGTGGTTCATAAGCATACCTATTTAAACCTCAAAACATGAGCACCCTTATTTATTTGCGGCAGTGCGTTAGAGCCACTCAAGTCAAGGTCTATTCTCAACAAAATTTACGACAGTGCATAAATATCAATTTCCCGCTTATTTGCAATAAATTCACATTTTCATGCTGAGGTCTGGTTACTCCGGTTGAGTGCGCAACTTTTTCGTAGTATTATTATAACTTTTTTTTGGTTATTTTGATCGTAAATTCAACAATTCTTTTATATACGTTTATGATCTTTTATATTTATCAGTTTTTAAGAGCGAGTTTATAAATAATTCAATATAATTTTGTTGTTTTATTCCACTAATGCATTTCTTTGTTCACTGTGCTTCCCGCGTTATTGTTTGAGAATTGTGCCTCTCGTCTCTAGATTGCCGAGACGCTGATTTGCTCAGCTCCTTTACTTGCTTCTATTATGCAATTGTGCCATTTTACTTAACCGATTTTTTTATTCAGACGTACCCTGACTGCATAAAAGCTAGCGATCGTAAGTGAAACATTTTAGGCCTTCATGTTTAGTACCTACTTTCGAGTTACTTGCTTATTTACTCGGTTGTATTATAGAAAGTCAGTTTATGTTTGTTCTTTGTATTGTATTAAAATATGTAATAAAGTGACGATAAAGTAGTCAGTGTGACCAACACGCCAGCCACGTCATGATATTGTATCTTTATTAAATTGTCCAAAGTGTTAGAGGCCTTATAGGTTTTAAAATGTTTTGATTTCAAATTATGACAAAATTATTGATAAATGATAATACCAATAAAGTGATTAAAGGATACGATAATTTTATTAAAGTTTTAGATAGTAACATGCCCATTTTTTGATTTTATTGTGTGCATTAGAATTTAAGCGAAAAAACAGTTTTTAGCTTGAAAATAGTCGATTTGGAGTGATGTTTGAAACTATAATTCTTAATAAAAAATTAAAAAAATACGTTTAAAAATTTATTACATTAGGCCGAAATAGTACTTTTCTAGATGTAACACTGAGAAAATGTCAAGATACGTGTCAATTCAATCAGAAAATCGTCTAAATAGTTGAGCGTTTTTTAACTGATAAGTACTGTTCTGTAGAGGTTGTTACGGTATGAGGCTGGCCGTGTCGGTCCAGAATCATAACGTATACAAATTGAATTAAACTATTATTCGAGAATGCGTCAAACTGGCATTCTTCTGGAAACAATTGGTTTTCCAGGGACTTGTGTTCACGACACCATCGGAATGTAAACCATTTAAGAGATTATTGTAAGCATATTTCAGAAACAGTAACAAAACATACTAGTTTCATATGTGCTTCCAGTGTTGTATTTTAGCTATTCTCTCCTCCCAGTACCTCTAAACCCGTACCTCTCGTGCAGCATACCCCAGTATTAATATATATACGTTAGTTACCACATTTGGTGGAGGTGCCACACCAACCACCACCCACTACCACAGTACCCTTAACCTGAACCCATAAATCGTGCAATTTATCTATAAGTATTTATTACAGATTGATGAAAGCATAACTTATACCTCAGGTTACCTATTATGTGTATGCATAGACAGCCTGCATATCTGATAAATGAATCGGCTTGATGGTCACATCACGTACCCGGTGTCAGGTGGAAGAGTGATATTCGACATGATCGGTAGCCATATTACTGAAATAATCCCTGAGTGCATACACGGGTGCATATGTATGCCGGTGACATGTGTGACGTCTTGTGGGTATGCGGCCTCCGCCTTGAATAAATTGAATCCTGATATGATCTGTGCACAGAATAGTTTGTAACTAGCGAGTTTGTGTGGTGAAATCTTTTTATGGGCATTGAACTGAACTTTCGCAATAAAACCATTCTAGAAGAGTATCGCATCTGTTTCTCTCATACGCAGTAGGTAGACGTATTTCTTAAGCGAGGCGTATCTTACGGGAACCGCCTTAAGCCTTAATATATAAATAATGTAACAAGAAACAATAATAAATGTAGTTTTTTTTTGTCATCGCCTAATAATGATGTTTTTGTGATTTTCAAACTTAATCTAAGTCTATTATATCACCCTTCCAAGTGGTCCGTGGTGCGATATATCTGTTCAGAGTAATAATTCAAATATTTGGAGCAATAATACCGATCCAATGTTTATCGATGCTTTTTTTACACAGTCAGAAACTCAAACGCTGTAGATATAGACGTATTTCTTACGCAGGGCGTAGTTTACGGGAACCACCTAAGGGTCGACTTTTCAATCGCTAGGTAAAATTATTCGTCAGTTAAAATTATCGCTGTTACTTTGTAATTTCATATGAAAGAAGAGGAAAGAGCTAGCATTTATCTCACTGATACTTTTATCTGGGGATTGAAAACTCAGCCCTTAAGAAATAACAATGAATATACAGATAATGTAACAAGAAACAATAACAAACTTAAGTACAATAGATTTTTTTCTTCATCGCCTTGATGATGATTTCTTTGTACAAATTTTGTCTAAAACTAGAAATGAGGATGCTACCTATTGCTACGAGTTACATACTTAGGTGCATATTACGACTCATAATGTACCGTTATTAATATTCCCATATTCTGTGGTAATATTTTGTCTGTGGAACGACTCGAGAGCACAGCGCTATCTAAGTTTGAATTTGGATATGGATTTTATCAGTACACATGGATCACAACCAAATCTTATAACTATAACGAGCAATAATATGACTATGAGGTTTGACTTTTGGCACATTTCGAGTGTTTCTGTACTTACATAGTAATAAGTTATGATACCTACATCTTATATTTATAAAAACTCAATTATCCCGGTATCGATCAGTTTGTGTCTCATGTTGGTACAAAAACAAAAAAATATTATAACAATAATTTTGTACCGATTAAAAAAAAATAACCAGCTAATCTAATACAGCAAATAAATTCAAATACTATATGCTTTTGAAGAAGCTTGCCTTAATTGGTTAGAGAACCTAAGATTTATATTTATTTCGCGACAAAACATTATTTTTAGTTACAAATTCTCATAATTGGATTAGGTTAAAGGATTTTGCGCATTCTGCTGCGAGTATCAAGATAGTTATACAGATTTACACCATGCGTACTTAACTTGAAGTGGTTATTAATAAAATATTTTTCATTTTTTATTTTCATGAATAAGCGAGGAGACAACACTGATATATTGCCGTACTACCAGCCGCCAGTGTCATTCACACGCCAAACTGTTAGATACTCACGAGCGAAATTAAACCTTACAAGATAGTAAGGGGGTTGTATTCACTGTTCACATCGTTTCTGCTAACACCTATAAGCGTCGTTGGCATTCCAGTCCAGTCATATCCAGAAGTCCAGTCAAATTCAGAGAATAATTATTAACTAAACGTCCATCAAACCAACTTTTGATTATTTTAATACAGTACTGCAATAATAAAAGTACAGTTAAATATAGTTTGACTTCATCCGTCACGTCAATATGTGCGCTGATAACACGCTTTGATAAATAGAGGTATTTTTTGCTTCACTACTAATAGAGTTTACGCCACAGAAAGCCGGTATGGAGTACCTACAGTTTAATGCTATCGTGGTCTCGCAATTTTGCTGGAGACAGTAAAAATATACGGTCAAACCGTAAAATGCGCCGCGATAATCTAGTGAATTCCTGTAGTATCCCACCAAATCCCGTGCAATGGCGCGGCGGCAAAACTGCGGTGAAATACTTTTTTGATTGCCTAACTCAATAACTAAATCGATTTGACGCATACGTGATTTTTGATAGACATGCAACAGAAAACATTTCTCTGAAACCGTCAAATAGAAACGCAATTTTAATGTTTTGTTCTATACTAATTCAATGGGGGCTATCGTTTTTGTGCTCACCAGTCGGCGCCACTGTCGGGTAAGGTCCAGCTGACAAAAATTGTTATTGGCTATTATATAATTGTTATGGGCATGTGAACGAAGTTTACATTTAGATCATATTTAATACCTTAAAACCGAACCGTAAAAATATCGAACATCCCGCATTGCAGCGCAGTCCCGTTAGGTTCGGAAAATAAAGGAGGAAATAAGTTTCCGAAAGACAAAACTGTCTCAAAGCACTGACAGTCATTGACCCGTAACTCATATTTTTCATAATCAAGCTCAGGTATTGCAAAATAGTTACCATATTGTTATATTATAATTAGATACTAACCCTCGTAGCGCAACCACAAAGAGTGACATTTGGCATTTCGGAGACCTCACGCTACACTAGCGCCTCTAGCGGCGAATACGCGATATCTCTCATTGTCAGTTTATAAATGGGTATAAGTAATATAATATAGACAATTAAAAAACCCGGTATTGACCTGCAGCAAAGAAATTTAATACAGATTAACTAATTACTTTAAGAGCAAACGTTTTCAAGTAATTGAAATTAAAAGCTAATTTACTGTCATTTACTAACAAATAATCGAGCCAGAAAAGTACATTTCTGCAGGCATGTATCCAGTCGGAACACTTTCGTATTAACCAAAATACTTATCTGTGGTCCTGCAATTTGTGGCTGTCATGGCGTATTCATAGCGTCTTTACTTTACTATGTCAAAATAAATAATTCAATAGAAGTAAAGTGTTTTGTGTAATCCCTACCATGAATTATCAAATTCTAGAATAATCTAGAATACCTACATATAAAATTCTTACACTTGACATTTACGATCATTTTCAATACTATTAAAACGTACTATGGTTTATTAAATCAGAAGAAATGCAGTTCAGATTCAAATAATCATTTCTATCAACATGACTTAACAGTTATTTATCAAATAGGTGTGGACGGAGGAATTTACTAAAACACTAGTAACTTAATTTTTACTGTTTATTAAATAGTTTAAACAAAAATGGTGTACTATGATAGAATCACCGATCAGGTATGGCAATTACTGGGTAAAGAAGTAAGTAGGCCATTCAACTTTTTCATGTACATAATTTTCAGACACTTTTTTTTAATGCAGATTTTGGAATACTTTACCCGCACTTCATATTTTTGTATTGTTATTTAGAAAGAGGTTTAATTGCAGTATCACTTCCGATAGTTTTGGTAATTAACGAAACACAGCTAATATCCATAAATCGAGTAACTCTGTGGTCCTTGGATATTTCACCAATTGTGTGAAAAAAATGATTTTTACCACTGTGTTATCCCACCTTTTACAGCAATGTGTTAATATTTAAGTATTTTTACCTATAAATTCCTTTTATTAGGTTCAGCTACTATTTCGAAATCCTATTTTTGTACACTAATTCAGTACATATCGTAGATTCTTTTTATAATAGATAACTGGTCATGAAAAAGTAGAATGACCCATAAACTTGTGAAGATGTTTCTTTTTCACGACCAAGACTACAATGATACGTTTGACGCCGTTCCGACGTTCCGATCGTAATGACGTAGTGTTGGGCCTTTTCAAAATTAATGAAGAATTTCAGTGATAATATGGCTGCACAGCCGCGCTCATAACTGGTGAGCTCGATGAGGTTTGTGTTATGGGTACTAGATTTAATAGGCTTGGTTTCATAAATAAACATCTTAGACTCTGAAACCTACAATGATGCTCATCACCCAAATATTTGCCCTTACCGAGATTTGAAGCTACCGGTAGCATTGTAGGAAGGTCACGGTATCCACTGGGTTAGATTGGTCTTCAATGATGTCATTGGTTTAAGCGATTAAGGGCCGGGCACCAACCGTCGGCTGTCGTCCCATAGGTTGTATTCACACTTTCCATACAATCAAATATTAACGAACACCGCTTAGGATTTCATACATTTAAGACTGGAGACGCCATTGATATACCTACGCCTCTGCTAAAGGTATAGGAGAAAAATCTGCTACGTTATCAAAAACTACTTCATTAATTGATTATACGTCAGTCACGAAATCGTTCCCGGCGTGAGAAGAGCTCCGTCAAAATGTGCGGTTTTCAGGTGCAAAAAACGTTTCAGTTTATCAAATTTACGAAAAGATGAATTATCATTTCACGTGCTTGTATATTTTAGCGTTATTCATAAAACTTAACAAACCTCTGCTAGCTAAAATATCTGCCTTCACTGTCTCACAAGCACATGCGTCAAAGTGATGGATAAGGACAAACGAACTTTAGCGGCTTGTTAACTAATATAGGTTTGATAGACGTTTATGAATAAGGCGGTTAAAGTTTTACTTAAATCGTAAATCGAGCATCAATTACAAAGTCGATTAAAAAATTCATACTTGACCATCACACTTGACCGCTATTTTAGCATCATATGTCACCGTATTTCAGGACAGAAGGACTACTGTCCATAAGAATTTCTATGAAATATGATCCTTACTGAAATTGGTCTATTTAGCCATGCTATAATTGACCTAGTGTAAACGCTGGTTAGGTCGTATTTTATTGCTCAAATTTAGTGTTTTGAGCATGCGTGCGTGATTGTTTTAGTGTAGACCTACACTAAAATAATCACGCACGCATGCTCAAAACACAAGTTAAGGCAATTTGGAGGCCTTTAGGAGTCTTGAAAACTTCTAAAAGTCGAGTTAACACATTTTGCCCACTCGTTTATCGTCATACGAAAATTTAAAGATAAACAGATGAGAGTACGTCTTTAACTGATAAAATCATATAAAATAAAAAGCAACATAAATTATAAGTGCATCGTATAATTATCAAGCTTAGAGCAAGTAAGATAGGAGACGCCTTCGACGAGGTAACACACATCTAAAGAAACTACGCACACTTGTAATCATTCCCCCATTACTATGCACCTGTGCATAATTTATGTTGCTTTTTATTTTAAATGATTTTATCAGTTAAAGACGTACTCTCATCTGTTTATCTTTAAATTTTCGTATGACGATAAACGAGTGGGCAAAATGTGTTAACTCGACTTTTAGAAGTTTTCAAGACTCCTAAAGGCCTCCAAATTGCCTTAACTTTTGGTGTCACATATAACAACCGTGATTAACCATCAAGGGCTTTATCTGTATTTCAAAGCACGGAAGCGCTCAGTTAGTAACTAATATGTATCTAATTTATACCTAAATAATAACTAACGTCAACCTTCGACCTTCATTTACGATACAAATACGATATTGGCATTCAAAAACAGGCTTTTGTTCAACCCCTCGGCTAAGAATATTGCAAAATGTTTAATATTATACGTAAATCATGAAAGTGGCTTTTTGATAGTGCTTACTTTACTAGGAATACTTTCATAACTTTTCCTAACAGTAGAGGCGGGTCTTAGCCGTCGAAGGTGAAATATGTAAATAGCCAGCGTTCAAATAGTGAAGTCTTCCTCGAGATTTAAAGGAGCTACAATAACCTCACACTCTGAAAATATGTATGTATGAGTCGGCGAAGGAGTTACTTTAATACTCATACTGCTTTTTACTAAACATGGGGAGGCGTTCTTTGTAAGAAATCAATTTAAAAATACCCCAGCTCTCTAAATACGTCAAGAGGTTTTTGTGGAAACAGATGTACCAATTTTGGTTCGGAAATAAAATCGTAACGCCTTTTACATTTTGTTTCTAAGAAAGTGTCCATTTTAAACGCAGTCAGGTATAATCAATGACGAAGATCCGTTGTATATGTCCCTACATATATTCTCAAACGAATTATTAGTAATTACTGATAAATTTCTAATTATGACGGAAAATTGTAATAAAAAACATATCTCAATGCCTTACAAAATGTTTCCAAGTTGCTTGTTAAAAAGTAACTTGAGAGTAACTTTCGTATCCGAAGTTAGTTTTATGGAAGTTGAGATAATATAACTCCAGTAAAAACTTTATTTCGAATTCAGAAAAACATTTTCTTATTGGTGTAAACAACCGTCCATGTTGTAATGGAGCGCGATGGCCGTAGATTGAAGCCAAGGCGAGCGCAAAATTTACGATTTACAAAAAGCACTATTTCTGTGGAGCAACACAATAAAGTGAATGCAGTAAGCCGCCTTGACTTCCGAGCTTACCCCGTTCGCAGTCTCCCTTTATCTTAATATTCAGTGATATTAAAAAGTTAATCCGCAAAAATAACAGGAGCATCCGCCTCGGTCGCTGTTATCACAGGCGTCTAAGAAAAACAAGAGCTGTGCTTAATGCAAAGGTAATATTAACCAATGTTCAACTGGAGGTAAGGGAGGTGAAAATTGAAAAGTAATAGTTAAAGCCCGTTTTTGTTTAAATATTAGATGAACTAGAATAGTGATGATTTTACCGTGATTTTTTGACCGTGAATTTATAAGCAAATTCAATATTATTTGAGGGAATGTTGATGAAAGATTTTAATTATTCAGGTGATACTGGTTTGGATTAAAATAAACTCAAACTCAAACTCAAAATATTCTTTATTCAAATAGGCCTAGCAATAAGCACTTTTGAATAAAGAATAGACTTAACTTATAACTTACAAGAGCAGAGGAAAGTTTGGAATTCAATATCATTAAGTAACTATTATTAATATTATTGTTGTTCACTGTTGACAGGATTATAATAATGTAATTCTATCTCAATTGAATATTATCTGTGTGTCATATCTAAAGTAGCGACATTATTGTGTGAATAAATAAATAAATATGGTTTATTTATCTCACATTATACAGTTTTACTTAAAATACACATTTTATATTTTAGATACTTATACTGTGATCGTCGGTTCTATATGACATTATCAAATTACATTAAATAAATAAAGTAATAAATAAATAAAGTAGTAAATTATCACTGTAGTAAATATTTTACAGTTATAATATGTCAATAAGTTACAAAATGAAGATTCAAGATTAAGATGTCAATAGGTTAAAATTAGATCGCAATATGGATCGCCAATAATCGTAAAACTACCTACATTGTTCATGTAACTAAACAATTCAGATGTTAATAAAACAAAACGAAATGTAGTAAATTTAATTAGTACTTATTCTTGAATATAATAAATAAATAAAATAAAAAGTGTCTTAGTTTGCTGCATTTTTTTAATTTAGCCTTTCTTTCTTAAACCAATGACACGTGGGTTTTTGCCCTTAGATGCGCTGTCGAACGAATCACTTTATTCAAAACTTCCACTTACGTAAATGTCTACAAGTTACTTCGAATAAACATCAAAACTTCAAACAAGTATAGCAAGTAGTGCGTCACAATATGGTTCTCAACGAAGATACCTCTGCATGAGTGTCTTGTTTTCACTCAGGCCATTGTATACGTACGACCACGTTTATCCTTTAACATTATATGACACGATATATCGCAAACCCAACAAAGTGTTGTACACTCGTGTGTGTGGTGCGTGAGCACTGTGCGCGTAGAATCGAGCTTTCTGTTATACATTCATATTAGTGTGCGATATGTCCAGTGATATGGACCTCATATTTTGTAACACTTAGTGATCATGTTCCACTTACCGTCATGCGAGTCGTACATGTAGATGATCTCGGTCCAACCGTACCATACGATGGTATCTACAATCGCCTTATGATAGTCCGGCCTCATGCTGACAGCGTGGTCGATCAGTCCCGATGATGGTGGTATCACCTGTCAATTAATTCCTGTATTGATACTGTATGAGACGTCGATAATTAAGTAAAAAACAAGAAAAATATTGGCGTCATTTTCAAAATAAGTGTACTTAGATGGAATTAATTCGTCTAATTTTTAATTAGAACTTTGGTTATCAAAATTACCCTAATAAATCTAAGTAACACAATATAAGGGCCATTCTACTTTTTCATGTACATCATTTCCAGACACTTTTTTTTTAAATGCAGATTTTGGAATACTTGGCCCTCATTTCTTTTTTGTATTGTTATTTAGAAAGAGGTTAATTGCAGTATCACTTCCGATAGTTTCGGTAATTAACGAACCACAGCTAATATTCATGAATCGAGTAATTCAGTGGTCCTTGGATGTCTCACCATTTGTATGAAAAAATGGTTTTTACCACTGTGTTACCCGCCTTTTACAGCAATATGTTAATATTTAAGTATTTTCACCTATGAATTCCTTTTATTAGGTTCAGGTACTATTTAGAAGTCCTATTTTTGTACACTAATTCAGTACATATCATAAATTGGTTTTTGTAATAGAAAACTGGTCATGAAAAAGTAGAATGAACCATAACCAATTAAAAATAGTTGAATCAATATTCAACACCACTTATCTAAGCGCAGTGACGTATTTGCTTGTGTTATCAACTGACGATATGATGATTATTACCTTCTCCGGGAACCACGGCGTCACAAACGGCATCTGGAAGGTGTTGGTGTAGGAATGCAGCGTGTCGAAAGACTCCGGCGTCACCGCGCCGAGCATACCGAAAACGCCTCGCGCGAATTGATTGCATACTGAAACAAACACGAGTATTACTAAACTGTTTTTGTACTCCAAGGAAGGCTCTTTGAAGTGCAAAATATTGTAGGTCTTGCATATATATAACATATCATTCGTACATAGACTCACAGCTTTACTCCCAACAGGGTTAGACAACAAATGCTTATGCGACGGGTTCGCCAGCACCGGTTATAGTCAACTCTATTGTCACAATGACCTCTTAGGACAACCACGCTAAAGGAAGGGGTGTAAAATGGTTTTTAAACAACCTAACTGTCCAGTCCTTGATAGATTTTTAAGTTTTCCATTTGTGTTACTGCATGGATTACCTTCTGGATTGTTATTTTAATACCACATGTATCGAAACGCTGAAAGAAAAAATATCCTTCCTAATCCGTATCCGATTATAAAACAAAAATATATATCGATTACAGGGATGAAAGGCGTTTTATATTTCTCGTGTCTCGTTAAATAAGTGCCGACGAAGAGATGGATTAAATCGGACGTTCGCTTTATTTTCAAGTTCATTAAATTTAGCTCGACTGACAGGCTTTTAAGGTAATTGCATTAGGTTGCAATTACAATACGGAGGGGCGATTGAGCCGTTGTCAATATCGGTGTCTATTGGGAATGGTGAATTGAATTGGTTATTTCGATAACCAAATATGTAAACGTTATAAGGCTCTAGATAATTATCAAATGTATGTGGATCGGGCTCAAAAACCAAAATGCATACTCGTAATATTACAAATACGAAATTAACTCTGTCTGTCTGTTGTGTAAACCACAATAAAGAGGAAATTTGGTGTGGAGGCATGTTGAAACTCGGAGAAAGATATAGGATAGATATTATTCCGGAAATCAGTCCCTAAGAGGGTTTGGGCTAGCTTTTATTAATACACAACAAAAAACGAGCAAAAAATAAACAACACAATAATATAAAGCATTATAAATAAAAAAATTGCCCTAAGTCTTCGGTGCTCGGTAGGGTTCCCAGAAGGCTGGCCGCATTGCCACGCTGGATAGCTATGCTAATCCGCTGGGCGAAATAGTGGCCAGCCCTCTGGTCACCGGAAGCCTCTATAAGGCGCCTTGCAATGTCCTTATAGAGGCGACGAGCACTTGGACCCCATGGCCCCAGGGTCTCAACCCCAAACGCCGCAAACATGTAACTACTGCCGAGAGTGGCATATTTGCGGCGCTTGAGGTTTTCAGCTGAGGATGCAGCTGCACTAGCATCAACTTTGGTGCCTGGAATATGGGACGTAATGGGCTAGTGTCGAGCACTGGATATTTACCTTAATATTTGGTCTTAAAAATTACAAATAATCGCAATAGTTTGACCTTACCTCGCGTGATTGTACCTTCTAATCCCTAGCGCTATCTGTGTTATTAAAGAAAGTATACTAAGAGCCAAATTTTATATAGTATTCAAGTCGCAACTACCCTTTGGGGCGTAGTTCTACGAGACCTTCTTTAATCTTTAGTCAGTTTTACATGAAATTACTGTGATTTCTGTTTATGTTACGGTTTTTAGGGTTCTGTATTAAACAAGGAATATTTCGTTTCGCATTGTCCGTCTGCCCGTCGGCTGCTCAGCTTAGTGACCCTTACAGAAAGCAGAAATTTGGAAGCAAATCGTTCACGCCGATCAAATGTTGTTTTGGGTTCCTCCCTTACGTAGGTGGGGAATCGGAAACTTGACCCCGTCGCAAAAATATTAAGGATTATCTCAATGCATTTTTGATTTACATACGTTTGCGTGATAATTTTTGTTATGGTCATGTGTCTTCCCCCCAAACGGTAGAATCGATTTTAATTCATTTTATCATTTAAATTCTTAGTCTCGACTGACGAGATGGCTTTTGGCTATATGTATTTTTTGTGTCGGGAGCTTTTTGAAATATTATTAAAGCACTATTACTTGACTACATTTCAGCGGCCTTGTCCGTGTGGCCTAATTAATTAATAGGCCGCAGACGAATCTGCGAAAAAAAAATGTAATAATCCATAGCGAGCTAGGCGAAATTACTAAAAAAAAAATATAGTTTGTTCGAAATAATTGCCATACGATAAATAAATAATCTTATAAAATTAACTTTCAGTGTATTTTTATTTCAATATAGGTCAACAATTTTATTATATTATTATTATATCTTAATTTGATTGTTACATGTCATTTTATTTCTGTACTTGCACCAGTTTCTCTTTTGTAAAACATGATATGGAAATACGTCCGAATTGGTTGTAATTAATCTGAATATTAAATTGTTTAGTTTCTCTTTCAACGGAACTTTATGAAAACTTATCAAATTGTTCAGCGAAACACCATCAAAAATATAAATATCAGTAATGAACAGATAGATCGAAACTATGTGAGCATTTCAGCATTGGATCAATATACGTATATACTTTGTTCCAGTTCAGGTGGCGAAAGAGCACTTAACGTGGGATTTTACAACTTCTTTTGTTGCTAAATATGAAAAGAAAAGATAACAAAGAGAGGCCATAAAACAGACTGCAAACCGATGCGGCACGTGTACAGTATTGTAAAAATATTTAATCAATACATGGCTGCTTGGTTATTTTACAACCCTACTTGAAAATAACAACTAAACAGTGGATGTTGGTATAATGATTGGTTTTAAGTGCATTTTTTCATCTAAACTGGAACTAAGTATTAGTATACTTAGTTCCAGTTTAGATAAAAAAAATGCACTACTTGAAGGTAACGACTAAACAGTAGATGTTGGTATAATGATTGGTTTTAAGTGCATTTTTTTCATCTAAACTGGAACTAAGTATACTAGCTAACCGTTATAGAGATTGCGGGGCTTCAGCCTGGACCATGACCTTGAAAATAAGCCAAATACCAATTTAACCCTTGCCCCACTGTAGTTAGTGGTCAAGTTTCCATTTTGTAAGTTCCGTTAAAACAGGTAGGTAAGTAGAAATTATACTCTAGGATTCTCTGAAAATATATAAATACTTTATGAAACTGGCTGTACCGTATCCCATTTGCATAGGTAGGTTCCTCCTACTCATGAACTTGACCGATAAAAGGACGTTTTAAAAGCCTTTAAAGGATTCAAATTCTAATTGCAACTACTACTTTAAATATAAAATCGATGACTTTAGGATAAGTGAAACTAATTAAAACAAAAACTAGGCTTGAAATGTGTGAAAGTTAGTTAATTCATTGTCAACGTAGGTAAAATTAAATGTAGATGTATTAACTTGAAATTCAAACGTAACTCGTTACCGGCTGAGTTCTAAATTGAAGGCTAAATATATGCACTAAAAAAGGTTTACATGTGAGTCAAGCTGCATACCTACAATGAAGCATTGTACTATTAGCATCGCAGTTGGTAGGCCTTATCCCGTTGTAATAGGGTTCACGAATGGTTAGTTAACTGTGACGCTGTTAGTAGGCATAACAATAGAGAGTGCTATCATAAATCGTAATAAGAATCTCGCAACACTTACGTCTTTTTAAGGAGGATACCTACAACAACATAACAGGCACCCTTGTAGACCGCCTTTCATTTTGCAACGCATAATGACTCACTACACCCAACATATGTACGATTCGTTGTTGTTTGTTCGAAATAATATTTCTCAGTTTGCCCGCGTGAATATTCAGGGGAAACAACTGCGTTCCTCGGGGCGCCTTCGAACTGTCTCTAGTCGTATAGCTCTCTCAAGAAAAAATCCCCTGGTAATCGGTCCTACCTATTTCGAACGATTACCTTCTAGTTAACGAAATGAGTCATCTGATGAAACATTTAGACATTACCTGAAAAAGCTTTTGTTGGATAACCCCCTGTACTCGGTAAATGAGTACCTACATGGACTTTCATTTTTGTAAATTGTGTGAGCTTTATTGTTCGACATCTGTTTAAATTTGTGTAATGATATGCGACTACCATTTATTTGTATGGACACTGTTGTATTAAATATTATATTTGCATGCTATAATTTTGTGTTCAATTATGTTATGACGATCCTTATTGGGAGAATATGTTCAATTCATTATCTCATTATTATTATTATGTAATCTTAATTGACGATCATGATGTGATTTTTTATACATTTAACATGAATGCAAATTTATATTGTAATTTACATCTATGAAATAAATGGATCTGAATCAACAAAAACACTTTGTTCTCAATCATGTCCATAACAATTTTTGTCGAAAAATCTATTTTAAATTGGGGAAAGTTATGCCGTTTTCTGAACAGTCACTTTTCTTTAAAATACGTGTCGGATGATTCTCCATTACGTTACCTAATGGCCTATTCTTAAATTTAATAGTTTAAGTAGGTTAATGAGCTAACACGTATTGTAATATCTTATACTTTCTGTGTTTCTACTTCGCAACAAACAGATAAACTAATACAAATTGATGTCATTACAAAACTAGAACGGTTCCTTTAAATATATCCTATATATACGAGTGATGTATTCTGTGAAATCCTAATATTGTATAAATACGTACGTGCTCATATCTTTTCTATTTTATATTGTCTCTCTATATGTATTTCTCTGGCCTGTGCCACTCATTTTGTATCAACTCAATTAGTTATTAGATTTATTGGATTATTTATAGTATAGCAATTAATTTTAATAATAGCTAAGCCCGCTTAACATTCAGCCTTGCCTTTTAGTCGTCGGTACCAGAAATTTAAAAACATGAAAGGTTCGATGACTGATTTTAAATGAACTCCATCTGATTTAGTATTCCTAGTAAAGAGTTGAATCCCGGTTTCGTTTATTATGATACGGTTGAGCTAAAATTTACAAGTTTCTTGAGTCAATGCGAGTTCTTGTAGTGACACCGCATCCGCAGTACCGTATCTGGTAAGTAGGTACTAGCAGTTAAACCGAATAGCCGTTGCTACCGTCTGCGGCATCCTCTTTCACGGCCTATTGCCTTTGTTTTCTCTTTTAATTTCCGCATCACTTTTTTGTTCATTGTTCTCATTTTACGAGAGGTGAAATATGGCCTAGGCTTATGTCTATCTGTCACAATTAAGTTGGGGTCTTTCATTGATAGCACTAGACGATCCCCTGGCAGCAATATAAAGCATTGCGATAACGCTGGCGGTCTCGGGGTTTTCTTTTGTTCCCTTGAGTTGCAAATATAACAAAAATAACGCAGATGTAAGTGAACTGTGAGGATCTTGTTAAATAGAGGGACAGACAAAAATAACGAATACATTAATTATAGCAGGTATCTACATATTTGATGACGATCTTATTCAAATCTGTCAAACCCAACTTTGGAATAATTTGTTAATATTGAGATCTTTTGTGCGGGCGGATAGCTTATAAAACTGTTTTTGGATTGAGAATCTTCTAGCATACAGAACTAAGCCATTTTTCGTATGTATTACTTCGACACAACTCGACCTTATAAAATAATCTTATTTAAAAGTGTCTATCTTTGTAAAATAACGAGCAGTTTAGGTGAGCTTCCCAGAACACCATATCCAAAGTCATCCGGGATCGTGAAATTCAAATGACAATTAAGTTGATCTATCATTGTAACAGTTTTGTTAACTCTAACATGTAAAATAACCCATGAGAGCTACTTGTACAGTAAATATTTAGTTTTGATTTTGAACGTGGCATTTAGTGTGCGACTGTTAAACAAGGAAATCGCTAAAAGATAACGGGAGTTTAATCAGTAAGTCGGGAAATTCAGTCATGTTATATTGCGTAACTGGAATAATTGTCTTTTACAGCCCAGAATCGTTGAGCGACAAGAATACCAATAAACGCCGCTTGGGCACACATTCTGAGTGAAAAGCCTGGGTTGAAATGAAACATTTTTCACCGACTTTTTTCGGGCGAACTGTTTTGTAACGATTGGAATTTAAAACAAGCGCTTCAAAGGATTGTCTGTCGTCAGTTCCTAAAGTAAGATTAGACTGGAAATGACGCAATCTAAATCATTTTTACATACATTGTATATTGTTTTGAAAAAATGACACCTCGACGAGTTTCTTACACCGGTTCTTCTCGAGTCAGAGGTTTATTTTATGGACCGGTGGTAGTTTTTTGACATTCATGTGCGTGTAATATGCCTAAATTGAAGAATAAATGATTTAATTTCATTTCATTCGTTGGTAGCATATTCCCTTCGACCTGTCAAGTATGGACACTTAAACAAGTTCACTGTATTGTATTCCTATCTAATTACACTAAAATACTAAATGGTTAGATTATCTTATATTAATTTTCTATTCTTATCTTCAGATAAATATCTAACAAAATGTATACTTATCTTAAGATCTTTTTTTTTCGTTATTAAAGCTCCTAAAATATATATACATACAAGTAGTATTTTAGGAGCTTTAATCCTTCCTTACTGGTGGTTCATTTCTCGTTTTTGGATTTGAATTAATAATTAAAACTGGGATATATAAATCTGTTTGTTTTTATCAGTGTTTCTTTGTTTATGATACTACAAAACACTTTGTATAGTTCATCAACTGTGGACTTTAAACACCTGACAAAGGAAGCAAGTTTATATCTGCAGTAAATTTTAACTGTAATAACTGTTTTTTTTTCGTATGGCTGAACAATACACCTTTGTCTTTGGCTGAATAACGAAAACTTTGTCGAATCGTATAAGTATGGAATCATTATTTTTTTAAATCTGCTGTGTATTTGAAATGCCGTGTATACCGTTCATTAAGTTAAAAGAAACTAAGAGAGACTAGCGTTATAGTGGGTTCACCAAGCCTCTATCTATGTTCCTTCTTTGGAAACCGTACTATGCCACTTTTGCTATCTCGGATCTTTCCATAGCACGGTTTTAACTTTTTTTTCAATAAGAATATATTATTATGTTAAAATACTTACTCAGGCGACTGAGTTTGAAGGCATCGGCTGTGTTGATAACGTCCACATAAGCCTGCAGCTCGAGGCGGCGGCTGCTGATGTTCTGATTGTGAGTGTTCATCGCGTACTTGAACACGTTCTGTATCTCCTCGGTGTTCTGATCGAATATGGCGCCTGGAACAAACGAAAGTTGTAGTTCATTTTATAATTTTTATACCAAAAAAATAGCGTCATGTAAAGTTACCAAACTTACGTAAGGTTCTTAATATCGACTTCACGTACGTTTGAAAAAATACGTAATTATTTAGGAGGATCGCCAAATGTGAATATCTGGGCCACCCAGTGGGGCAGCTTACTGCCGATTGACCCAGGTAAGGGTGGAATGTTTTCGAATCAGACCTGCATTACAGAAAATGTTACGAACGGAACAAGTGGCGACAACTGAGGTCATCCTTTGAAGTACCTATAGTTATGTTAGTATTTGTTTATCATATCTGGACAATATTACTGCCGTCCTATGTCTAAAACCAAACTAACCCACAAATTATAGTTTTGAGATATGAGCAAAAAACGTTAAAATAAAAATTTCTAGGAAATGTGTATATTTATTCCAGATTTCTTTTACGTAAAAATTAAAACTACATTTATACTTGCTTTTTTATTGCATTACTCCGTAAAAGAATGAATATTTATTTTGATAATAAGGTTTTTGTGTTTTACTGTTGCAAATAATTACTAAACTACCAACGATATTACACTTAAAACACCGTTAAGTATACCTTAGCCGTTCTTTAGGATTGCATAACAAACAGAACATAGCTAAATAACGGCTAAGTCACTTAACAATTTTATAGTGTGAGCAGATTACACTGAAAAACTTTAAATAAGCACGTTATTGGACTGTAACCGTTTTGTAGCTTTGCAATAACTGCAAATATTCAAGCAAGTTGTATGCGTTCCTAATTTAAAAACACGTTAGATAACGAACCATCGCCTCTAACTGGGTTTTAGTCGTGTAATCTTGTGGAAGAAAGTTTTAGTTTTTTGGCAAAACCACGTTAATCCACACTGTTATAGAAGTAAGTTTTAAAAGTAATTCAATATTTTAATAAATATATAAAATCTGTATAGATGTATCTATTTGTTTACAAAAAAAGAAACAAATCCTCTTCGAACCGTTTCATAGCCAGCTTTATCGAAATATACAATCTCGTTTAGTAGATACGAAATTTATTTGTCTCCGTCATTGTCTTAGTTATGTTTAATATATATATCGGAATCCTTCATAGATCTAACTCATGGGTAACTAGGCTATTGAAGCACACCGTGCTACAGTCATGTCTTCAGCCTAGTCTCAATTTAAGTTTTAGATCTCGTGCTATTTTTAAAAGATTTTTATTTAAGTGAAGTAAAACCAACAGCCTTAACAACAATATCGGGAAATATATAAGTGAAAGCTTTCATTGCAGAGCTTTCGAAGTCTAAAGTTGTTTTATTGGGATTTCAATCCGACCTTTGTGATTTTATTACACTCAGCAAAATTTCATACGTTTTTATGTTTTTGTTATGCAAAAATGCATAAATCAATAGGGTTATACCTACGTTATGTTTGTTCATTTAAGCCGTGCGAACTGTAAATTTGTGAAAATGGAGGAGGACAAGACTTGAAAGTACTATCCGCAGTGAAGTGGTGTATTTTGTTTATCTGGATTTTACAATCACTATAAGCAAACACCAATAATACCGTTTTTCCATCGCAGTTGTCTTCAACGAGTAGGAAATCGGCAAATTGCCTTAGTATTTGACATTCTTCGGGCGTACAACATTTTAATTTTAATTCTTCTAGAGTACCTAGTCAATCGACAAGAGTAATTATAGTCCTCTTAAATAAAAAAGTAGACTTCTAGATTCTTTTTTCTCTGTCGATATGCCGATGATTTATCAATATTGAATCTTGGAAGTTAATAGTGAAGATGAATGTTTTTTTTTCTGAAGATCATATCATTTAAGTATACTGCTTCTGGATTGGTTCGTAATTATTTGCACATCTTTTTTAAAACCAGCAATCTCTTTTTATTACTACTTCTTTTGTCTTTTGTTATATTTGTTATGCATTACGTTACATGGTATTTGCTTTTTATAATACCTTTCCAGCCGGAGTCCTGTGTTAACATTTCCCTTGCACGCTGGTGTACTACCACATATCCACAAAGATTGGGAGTATTTTTTGTACACTTTTTTCCGGTAATATTTACGGCCATTGATTAACAGTATTTATGCTCCTCTTTTAGAAGGAATAAGCTGTAATAGTGTTAAAATCATCTTCTAACACGCTTGATGAAGTAGGCGGCTCACAATATTCATATGAATAATGCATTGTTATAGTGTTCTCAGCAATCAACTCAAATAAGCAGTGAAAATTAGAATATCAATATCCAATCTAAAACTTCTGATGATATGATAGCAAGACAGCGTTGAAAACTCATATCTACTGCATTTTTTTCCTATTTTATTGCGATGCATTCAAATAGGTTCAATTACTATAGAGAAGACCGTCGATTATGTTCGGCGATAGGACCAGAGGGTCCACGACAAATTGTAACGTATAGTAATGAAATGTATACATATCAAATAAACACATTTATTTTTTGTGTGATCAGTATAAATATTTCGACTACTCTTTGGCAAAATAGCATAGGTAAATTCAACTAACAGTACTTTTAATTTAACCAGATAATCTTGTATATTAAATACCCAGCTATCTCAAAAACAGGGCTAACGATTTTGATAAAATTTGGTATTTAGAGTTTTACCTCCTAAATTCATCTAAACAAGTCTAGAATCTGACCTGAGTTCTGAGGTCCTATCTGACTTTTGAATTTGAAACGTTACAATTTTCAGTGGGTACAAAATCGACGATCTCCTTTACCACTTACCGTTCCGTATCCAGCTACTAAACAGGATTTTAAATTCCCATACGGTTGCTGGCTACAAAATGGTAAAGAAAGTCTCGTTTCGTATCTACCTACTAAACGGGATTTTATATTTCCATATGGTAGCTGGCTATGAAACGGTTTGAAGGATGGTTTCCTGACATTTTGTGACGATAATTAATATCATCACTCACTACACAACTAGACACAACGTCCTGCGCACGCGCCGCTCGGCTGACTGGCCGCATGCCGTAAAATCGGAGGGATAATATTTTGCGTATAGCTAGGTTTTAGCGTAGCATTGCTGGTTAGCCGGGTTTAAGAGTTGCATTATTATGTTTTTTAATGTAGGTAGTCACGGATTAGTTACAGTTACTAGGTTTTAGTGTTGTATTTGCAATAGGAATCGCAAGCAAAGTCTTACAAATACAGGGCTAAGGGTGTTTTGCCGTGTATAAGCGTAGTAACTGTTTTTTTTTGTAGTATTTGATAAGAAATTATATGTATAAAAGAAGGTAAGAAAAAGGTAAAAGGACTTTAACGGCGCTTTATGAAGTTTTTGTCTAATAACGGTTTTTTAGCTGTGAATCATGCTAGTGATTTATTAAATTAAACAACAGCTAGGGGCTTTTAGAGTACTTATAGTGTAGTAATGTTGGTTTGCGATTATATAGTATTGTAAAGTCTCAAACTATCATGCACTTAGCGTGGTAGGTCGACTCAGTATCTTCGCAACTACAAATGATAAAAATATGATTCCAAGACCATTCGATAGAGCTTTTCTTTCTCTTTTAGCCCATGTAAACTACAGAAAACTGCTATAAAGCAGCTTTGATCAGTTTTAGACATAGGACGGCAGATTATAGACCGGATTCACAAACTTGTGTAAACGCGTTTTAAAAAGTTAGAATACATTGCGTTTTAATAGATCGACATTTAATATACGCTTACACCGAGCAGTAATCGTGACGCACGAGATGCGCCTTTGTGTAAAGGCAGCGTTAAGCTTTAACCTCTTGCCTGTGTCTGATAAGGATCAGTACAATCGAAAATTAACTCTATGACAAAAAGGAACAGAGTTAATTTTCGATTGTACTGATCCTTATCAGACACAGACAAGAGGTTAATGTGGTCGCCAATAACTCATGCGAAAGCGTTATGTAGTGAAGTGGAAATATTCTATCATTTTGTGGTCCGTGTGTGAGGATTGTACTCTTTTGCATTAAGTATAGCTGACTGAAATGTTCAGACATTTGATTTGCTTTGTTAATGTAAATACTGACAAAATATTGTTTAATTACTTATTTTAATAGTAATAATTTGAAAAATAGACCTCCAAGATAAGAGAGTGAAATTTGTTTGCTGTAGCACAGATGAACCTAACTTAACCTAAATCCATTATAGTAAATCGGAATTCTGTTAAATTCTGGTGTTTACTAAACCTGTTTCATTATTTCCTCTCTTCCAATAAAAAAATAACATTATGTTGATAAAACAATGTTACGGCCTATGCTCAACAGTGGGCGATTACAGGCTTCCGAGTGGTGATGATTATCGTACAAACAATATTGTAATAAGAATACACTTACGTAATTCGTAGCACTTCGTGAATGAACAAGTGTGTATTTAGAAATTCCATAATATTTAATTACGTATTCTGTCGATTGTTCCATAATTACATGTACTGGGATTGTGTTTTTCAATACGTAAATTCAACTAAACTTAATTAAATTAATCTACATAAACCTTATAGTAAAAGGTTACTTATAATACAAACCCTTGAATCCCATTCATTTAAGGATTATTAAGTTATTTTTCTCAAACATGCAATGAAATATTGAGGTTATGTTCCTTATAATAGGCTGCGAAGTGTTACGTTTCGGGTGCGGCTAGACGAGAGGCCTTTAAAGGAATTTCATATAAAGTTTGAGGCCTAGGCCTGCAAGATGCTCTTTTTTAATTTTCATTCCACATTTATTTGTGACGCAGCATCACGGCGTTCAGCCATAAGCCATTATTTGCTTTTTGGTTCATCATGACATACTGCCTACGATTATTAAAAAAATAAAATAAACGATGTATGTTATATTTTGCTATTTTATTTATATAAAATCGACATGAACATAATAAATAACACATTATTAACACAATCCAATAATTTTAATTGCAAATTTAACTACAAAAATACGCATATAAAATATTTCATCTAAATATTAGCGGTAAAAATGTATACTCAAACTGTGAAGGTATTTTTTAAATCATTTTGGAGGCAGAATAGATATTGATTTTGGTCATTCTGTAATTGGATTTTTTACCCATTTAAATTGTTAAATAATCTGTTTGTTTGCGTTTTGTATAATATTAATAAGCATCTTACAGCCCGAAAGGCATCGTGATGATCGTGTTTTGGTCTTTTCAACTACTCGTATTATTATTCGACAGTTTTAACTATAACGATAAATTGTTTTCTTAAAAAAGTTACGTTTATCTACCCATTTAGATATAAGCATTCATAAAAAATTATGAGGTTATAATTTTTTACAATTAACAAGAATGACAAGCTGTCAGTGTCATTCCATAGGATAGGTCAATCCATAGGATATTTCGTTCAGAAACGTGTCTTCGTACATTTTAGTATATTTTTGTAATAGCAGTGTTTTATATTGAATTCGAGTTGGAAATTAAATGAAATAAATAGTAATATATGTGTTAGTTGTATTTTTTGTCTTATTTACATTTAGTTTCTTTAGAAAAATTATAGTTTGATTTCTTGGAGTTTTTTTTTATTTCATTGCATGTTTGAGAAAAGCACTATACATACCTCGGCGTGAATAGGGGTTGCCAACCTCGTAACTATCCGGCTATATGTACTCGGCCGGCAATCCCTTACTTCCCGGCCTCTTTAGTAATGTACTATAGCACTAGAATTAACTTTAACGACAATATAGGCAATAAACTGAAAAAAGTGACAGATTTTCCAAGATGGCGGAAAAAGATATCGAGCTGGAGTGTCGAAAATTTTGGGTTACCATAATTATATTGACCTTTACAACATATAAAAGAACTTTAACAATCAGACCTTTTCAAACGTTCTCTTACGCTAAATACGTCATTCATTACAATTTTAATATGTTTAATAATGTATCTCTTTAGTTTTTCTAGTCTCAACTTCAACAACATAATCTACTCAAAGGTTTATCATATACAATATGAATATTGTATTAAAATAATATATACGTCTGGAACTAACAGCTATCCTACAAAACGTCTGTAACTGAAGCTAGAATATAATATTGTAGTTGAAGATCAATGACTCTTCGCTACATACTCGTATCTATTATCTGCAGCAAAAGATAGAATTATCATTTCCAATGAAAATCCCCTACGTGTTACAGTGGTACTCCACTCGACATCTTTATCGCTCGTATTGTGAAAAAACGGGTCCGCCGATATTCTGAAAAGCGTCATCGGCTTGATATATGAGTGCTGACCAAAACGTTTATCGGAATCAGTGGCCACAGCTCGCTGGTTCCTTTAACGCGCGACTTTGGCAGCCTGACTTTACGCCGCACACTATCACTATGTCTTTTTTCTCCCCCACCGACCGAACATTATGCCCTATCCTAAGAGCCATTTTGAGGCTCAATTCTTGGTAATATTTCTTCCATTTGCAACGTCATTTCTTTCTATATTAGGTTCCGAATGGTCGTTGTGTGCGCTTATACAGTTATAGTTTCACGTGGACTCACGCACTGTACTTATTCGGTTTTAATTTTAACGTCATCGGTTTTTGTTTTTCATTTATGAGGGTAGACGTGTGCCCAGTAGTGGGACGTATTATATGTAGGTGAAGATGACTATGATCTAGTGTCAATTTGTTCAAACAAGAAATAGGCATATCCCGACATTAAGCCAATAAAATATCGGAGTTAAATTAAGTCCATGTTACCTATATTACTCCAGTTTTATAATATTGTCCTTGTTGGTACACACGCCATCATAGACTCGTATACAAACTTCACCATTCACAGAACTTTTGAGTACGTGCCACACGTTTAGAGTTTAGCGTGGTTTAGTTTGTATAATATATATATGTTTGCTTGAACGTGTGCTTACTTATTGGGCACAGTTATTTTAAAAAAGGTTGTTATTAATGCTTCTTATTATTATGGTTTGTGGGTATGTATATATCTAACAGTTTATCTGAAAGATCAGCAATATGTACCATAACAAATGATTCTTTTAAAGTGGGATTTGTCGACGCTCGGGATAGTCCTACCTGGTTGAGGCTGTAAGTTCATTAAAAGAAGATTAAAAGAAACTTTTTCAGCGCTGCAAAGTGTTCTAAGCCCGGGGCGCAGTAACAGTGCTATGAATTTAACGAGACGATAATAGCTCGCTGTAATAGCGCTTAAACTTAAATTTTCGTACAATGATGTCGTTGGCGATTTATTTGCATGTAAAGTTGTATCTCTGTCATTTAAAATGCTTACACTCCAAAGCTTTATTAATGTTACACTCAATTTTAAGCACACTACTTAATCCAAATGTTATTAATTAATTAATCACGTGCTTTATCCCGGCGATATAAATCACGCGGTAATGTGCTATGTATTTTAGTTATGTAATAAATATACTTTTAATATGGTCTACATTTAATAAATTCCATAAATTAGAGACAAAAGATATTTAAATTTAGAAAGAAGGAAATGTTTTCCTTCATTCTAAATTTTGGTATGGGATGGCGCATCGTAACTGACGATTCTCAATATGATTTGAGACGTTAGTGCCGTTAATGAAGCATGAGTCTTCTGGTTGATGTCGCTGTACGCCTCCCTTAAGGCGTTTGTATAAAAAAAAAGATGTTTAGTTCTTGGATTAAGAGTACCGTTTTTATTCGTAACTATGACAATTGGCTACAATCTATTTTCAGTTTTTTTTTTATTAATTATTTTATTTATATTTTTTTGAACCTGACTGTGGCTTTATAGGCCGGGCCCAAGAAAGCAATAAGGGTGCGCGGTTGGTGAGTAGCCTGGGGAAAATCCAGTTGAAACCTCCGACACGACCACGCGTGTGGTTTGGAACAGTGGAATACTCTAAGAGATTGCACTCCAGTGAGATTGGTTGAGCGGTTTTAACCGAATCTGAGGTGTGAGTGGAATCGAGGTACTGGGAGTTTTGTCGCTGGTTCACTAAACCTAGCCTAACTGAGAGGAGTCCAGCAAGAAACTCAGTCATTATGATGTTGAGGGATGTCATTCGTAGTACGTGTTGCTATGAGAAGATATTTCACTACCCAATACCAAACAGAGTAATTTCAGTGAAAGGTCTCGTGTCTATTTTTATATAATTATATTGGAAATACTTGGAATGCCTATACTTGAAGTTAAGTTCTATCTTATTGAATAGTTAATAGAAAGAAAGAAAGAAAGAAAGAAACATTTATTCACAGACACAGAAGACACACATAAATGACAAGAAAAAATACACAGAAACCACACATGTGTGTCCCCGCGGCAGTGAAACGGACACTGGCTCAGCATTATGCTGAGGTGTCATTGACACCTACAGCGCTGATTTTCAGCCAGTACCGTCGGTGACTCACGGAGCGCCATACAGTTGCAGAAAAATAAATTGGTATAATAAAAATAACTGCAATAGTGAAAATAATTCGTAACAAGTCGTACATTAATAAATAAATAAAATAATAATAATAATAAGAAAAAATAAAAACACTACTTACATACAGCATCGGGAGTACAAAAACTAAAAAGCTACTTTGAAATCTATAAATGAATACGGTTGGTATATTTTTTGCTGCTAATAGTGCTGGATTAGGATTGGGATTTTTGGAGCGTCAACAAATAGCCTTTAAGCTTACGCTTAAAGGTATACTTGCTAGGCGCCGCCTGGATAGGAGGTGGGAGGTCATTCCAGCACTTAGACGCCGCAAACCTGAAGCTGCTAATGAATATAATGTTAACTAAGAATTGCGTGTTACTTGTGCGATGGTTTCGCTATAGGTAGGAATGTGTTATGGATTCCGAAACTAGAGGGAGACAATCTCTAGTTTCGGGCTCCATAACATATACGCGTGTGGGGTATCAAATGAATGGTCGATAAGTATGCTGCCGTCCTAATTCTAAAGGACGCATGTCAAAAAAATCAAATTTCACTTTTCAACACTATTGTATAGATTTGGTATTAATGCATCATATGACCATTAAAAAAAATTTTTTTAATTAGATTTTTTTTTCAGAAAGTTACTAAGAAAATTTAGCACATGTCCAAAAATATGTTATTTCCTAAGCCAGCTGGCCCTATATGCCTTATACTAAGCGACAACGCGTTATCTCCGCTTTACTAATGAATCAATGACGCATATCCCTGCCTTGCGTTATTTTTGATTAGTGTTCGCAATGAACCTACTCATAGTGTAGGTAGACGCATAATTAAGACGGCTGAATTTTATCTGTAAACAGTCATTACTGATCATTTGAAAAAATCAAATCATCGCGGTAATGTCGCAGCTAAATTAGACAATATACATATGTTAACGGTGTTAGTTAACATTGAAGTGTGTTTGAACACTGAAGAAATCACACTGAAATATTTTGAGCCTAGTCACTCTTTTATGAGTGCTGATTCTTTTCATCACAGAGTGGAATTTTCAATGAAGAGGTCTGGCGGTAAAATTTACGATTTCCAGGACTTTTGCCAGGCCGTACACCAATCATCAAAACGTGGATGTCAAAAGTTTAACATACGAAGATTTTAGTTTATGGGAAGACTTCAGTTCCCAACACAAGCTAAAAAAGTTAAATCCCAGATCATATCCTCACGACATAGTGGAAGTGACCTTCCGGAAAGGGAGTCTTGATATCCTGCACAAAAAGTCCTACGATAGTGAAATATTCTCGTGTAATTTTTTAAAGGCAAAATTCACGAAGTGTGGAAAGATTCAAAAAACAACAAACCAAAAGGCATTTCGACGGAAAAGAAGAACAATCTTATTAAGATCTTGAAATCTATAATCATAAAAAATAGGTTGAAATGTAAATTTTGCTTGCTAGTTGACATATACTAAATACAGTTTTTGACATGTGCATAATAAAGCAAATAGTGTAGTACAGTTAAATAGTGTTTTGTAATCATTTATACATACACTTAAGCTATTAAACCAATATTAAAGATGAAGTGTTATGTTATTAAATTTTAAATTATACCTTATATATAAAAACGCAAATATGAAATACTAAGCCAAAGGGACGTAGGTTGGAAATACGTTTCATTACCGTAGTAGTTTATTTCAAAATGTTAAGTAAATGAGACGCATGTCAATTTTTAAGCAACATAAACAAAAAATCTAAATTTAAATTTAAGTAATGCATTCCCGTAAAAAATATTTGTCATATTTGAGAAATTTGCATAACTCGGTGTTGATTTTTAACGTGCCGTGAATTAAATAACAAAATAACTCATTTCTCGAAACCTATACAACTGATATGCGTCCTTTGGAATTAGCACGGCAGTATGGATAACGGTTATCGAAAGGTTAAGGGACAGAACTTTCGCATTTACAATATTAGTATGGACGAGTTGAATGTGACTGTACCTATAAATGCCACTTGTAACTAATATTTACCTTTCTACACATACGTATTTATGTAGTACCTACTGTATTCATGCCGGGTCATCGGGCGGGTCGCTCGTACGCGCTTGTGCACTTAGCTTGGGGGTATTCTATTTTTAAACCTTTTAATAACGATTTATCACAGTAATCTACTGTAAAGCAATATGTGTGTGATTATATAATTCTGATAATCTTTGTAAAATTAACTGGGGATTCCATTATAATTTAACCCCCTTATTCATAAACGTCTATCAAACCTATATTATATTAGTTAACTAGCCGCTAAAGTTCGTTTGTCCTTATTTGTCACTTTGACAATGACGTTTGGGAGAATGGGACAAAGAACATTTTAGTTAGCAGAGGTTTGTTAAGTTTTATAAACAAGCGGGTAAGTTATCATCAAAACACATTTTATGATTTTATATTACACGCAACCCCCACAATTTTTATCAGTTCCACAAACTATTAGCCAGCCTCTAATACGGTATTTACACACAGTAAACAAAAATAGTAGATTGTGTCTCAAGGGAGCAAAATGATATATTTACGGCGAGGGCGGTATATTGAATTCTGAGTGAAGCAAAAGATTCTACAATAGAATCCTGAGCGTAGCGAGGGATTCTAAAGTAGAATCTTGAGCGTAGCGAGGGATTCAAGTGTTTACGCCCAAGACGAAAATAATTTTGCTACCGTGTGACACATACTGCTTTTCACACCGTCTATGAGGCCCGCTGCTAAAAACATGAAATATCTTACAAATGATTTTGCTACAGTGTCACATACTGCGTTTCACACCTTCTATGAGGAAAAGAGTCATTGTTGCCCTCAAATGAGGGAAGAAAAGTACAACTTTGATCCCTCATTCAAAGGCAACAATAACTCTTTTCTGAATAGCAGGTGTGAAAAATACATTACTTGCCTCTATAAACAGAACTTACGAGATTACGAGTAGGTACTCCGAAAACTCAAACTTAATTATTTAATTTCTTTAGTTTTTTTGCATCGGGCAACGAGGCCCTAGATACCCCACCCTAACTTGTTTATTCATAAATGTACATAAAAAACACAAAATAAATAAATAAAAACGAAACTTGACCTATTCTAATCTAATAACCCACCCAAGTTACTCACCCACCCACCCCATTCCCGGTGCAAGGTGCCCAAAACGATTGCAGCGTTACCGCGTTGGACTGCAATAGACAACCTTTGCATCAAGAATGATCCGGAGCTGGGATCTAGCTCCCAGTCCCGCATGCATCTCCCTACCTCACATATTATAAATGTTTTGGCCTCTGCGCACCAACAGCCGCTCGTCTGAACCGCCAATGGAACGAATAAGGAGTCAAATTTATACATATATACCTTAGAGCTGGTTTTCACTTGTCGGATATCGGGCTTTGATTTTTATCGGGTGTCGGAGCCTCATAGGTACAAATTGGTGTCTGACATGTCTGCATAGCCTGCATAGTTAATTGCACCCCACACTTTTAAACTATATATGTTTTTTTGTTAATGTTTGAATTTTCATACGCATTTTGTTCTAAATTAATTAGTCATAATTGATTGTTGGATTTTCTATTGCAGCATGCAAACTCTCCTATACTTCAAAATTATTTTCTACTTTTTAGTTCGATTGCTATTAAGCATGTATAATTAGTTTTTTAAACTGTAAATTTTTTACTCTGAGGACCCTTGACCTAATACTTTTCTAGATAAGGGATTATATGTAAGACTCCTAAGATCCTATTCCTAAAGTGGATAATGGTTATCAAAATGCAGTCTTAATTGAGATTGATTTAGGTAATTTTTCATTTCTCCGTAGGACACAGTTGGACGGAGACGTCCTTAACGAGTTTCCTATTTTATGCAACAGAGATATTAAGAGATTAACTTCATATTTCATTTATTGAATTAAAATCATGTGTTACAAAAGTCATAAAATAAGTGTTCATTAAGGCGGAGTATAATAAACAAGAGGATCCATTTCACTGGCTGCTATATTTATGTAAATTTGAAACTTTTGAAGGTTGTAACTTTGGCAAGAAAAACGTTTGAGTAAATATTGAGTGAGTCACTCAAAGTTAAATAGTTTATAACCTAACCTGCAGTATTTTTCTAGCAAGGGGAAGGAATAGTCAGTAGAAGTTCACGCGAACGAAGTCCCGGGAAAAAGCTAGTAAATTAATAATTACTGATTTTAAGCGACTACGACGAGCAAAAATAATTGGTACACTTTCTATGGAAATTAAATACAAAGTTTACTCGTCATTTTTGCTCGTGAGTGTATTTTTTTTTGATTGAATAGAAGTAAAAAAAAATTGAAACACCTATTTTCTCGCATACGCTCCGAATTCTATAACACACTCGGCAATCCCTTTTTTTAAGGTAATGTCAACCAATTTTATTTCTGAGCCACTTCGTACCTTGTCACAGTGAAAGTAAATATGAAAGCCGCTAGAAATCTCATATTAATGTCACTGTGAAAAGGTACGAAGTGACCCAGTTGTAGGAGTTTCTCCTAAAGATTATGACGATGTAGTAGTTTTATGGGAGCCTATGCTGAGGGAGTACAAGTAAACACTTCCAAATATTTTGACGTATGCCTAAATTATTAAGAATAATTGATATTATTTGGATCTCATTTGTTAGATTATGTGCTAATTATGATAAATATAACTTTTGATAGTATTTTTCAGTATATCTTAAGTTAAGGTGATTGTAAGCCATGATAAAAATCTAAAAGTGACGTATGGGAAACATTTTGTTAAATTACTTTATTGTGACGCTTAGTGTTGCAAATGTTATCATTTAAAGAAGAATATAAGTGTGTTAAATTTCATTAATAATGACTGATTTGCAAACAACACTCTGGACTTAAAACAGACCTAAAGTTCGTATCGTAATGGAACGTCACAGCAGTAGTAACTAGGTTCAAAGTATAATATTTACCATGTTAAGCAATTTATATTGAAACATGTAATATTTATCAAAGAATATAAAAGAAGGAGAATTCATTAAAAGCGATTCTAAAAAAAAATATTTTTTTTTACTGGGTGGAATTCCATTATGTCACCGAACATATTTTGGAAAATGCCCAAATATAATCACCCATAGACAATACAATGTAACGGCCGTAATACATTCAATTACTTAAAGTGTTATACACATGTTCTCCAACACCAGTATTCAAATTGATTTACTATTATTTTAACAATCTTACATCATAGCGGCTGCACCCAATAGGTGTTGTAATTGTTTATTATAAGTTTTTGAAAATATGACTAGGTTTAGAATGCAAGTTCATTACGAAGAAGTAGTTTTATTGCTGGGAGATAGGAGCTGGCCACGAGCCAACAGCTTACACGGGAATTCTTCACGTAATTTCATTTTATGTCACATAAATGTGTTAAGGGTTAAAATGTTAGTTTCCGCTGTAAGGACCGTTCACGTACCGTAGTTTGCGATAATTGTACATGAAAGGCGGTCTCATACTCATTAATTAATATATTCGGATTCTAGGAGACGAGAAAAGGATATAATTTTGAGGTTAAACGTGAAAGTATTGACTAAATTTGAAATAAGTTCTATTCTTGTTTGAAAGAAAGAAAGAAAGAAACATTTATTCGCGACAAACACAAGACATTTACGAAGATGACAGAACAGAATAACATATTGCCACGAAATGGTCACAACTCAGCGTTATGCTGGCAGGGCCAGCGCTGGTCTTCCGTTGTGACCATTTGGTGATTACACGGCACAGTGACGAAAACGCAAACACATAGAATTAACAAAAATTAGCTAAAAAAATAAAATAAAAATAATAATAAACAAGCAATAATAACAATCACTAATACACTTAACAATATAACAAACGCTTGGCTTAAAAAACCTGATTCCAGGCCGCACAAGATATACCTTTTTTATTCTGTGGCATCAAAATTTAAAACTACATTGGTCATCTAATCCCAAGTATTAGTGCAACTAAGCACTGGTTTTTGCGGAAGCGACTTCCGGTTTGCCTTCAAACACAGTGGGGAAAACTAAGACCTCGTTGGGGTTTTGAACTCCGTCCAGAAAGTTAGCAACTGACTATAAGATGTTTATAGCGCTTCCAAATGCTTGTAATTGAATAGTGTTGTCAAATGTAATTACCGGAATCAACGACTTGTCGCGACTACCAAGACACGGGAGTGACCTGTTACGAGTAGTAAGCACACTCTAAAGTGGCTTAACTCGCACAACTAGTGCGGTCCAGCTAGGCCAGTAACGCGCCGACTTTATTAAAATAAAGGTGTTTTGGTAGCTTAGGTACTTACTGGACTACATTTATCTCATGAAAGCGGGTGAGCCATGGTTGTGTGTTGCACATTGTCTATGTGTTCGTATGTGTCACAAATACAACTATAGCTAACCCGCGCTCGAGAGATAAAAGTGATGTACCAGAAAGTGAGCTAGTTAAAACAAAATTGACACCCATTTTCTTACCGCTTTAAGAGTCGGTTACACCAAACCTTCTGTAAGCGTAGCAATGAATCTTAAAATAAAACTGTA
This sequence comes from Epiblema foenella, assembly GCA_963556455.1. Classification (NCBI taxonomy): domain Eukaryota; kingdom Metazoa; phylum Arthropoda; class Insecta; order Lepidoptera; family Tortricidae; genus Epiblema; species Epiblema foenella. The sequence continues at coordinate 42,721,479 of OY747095.1, forward strand.
CGGCAAAATTGAAAATTTTCTACGGAATGACAGCTAGCAGCGCCATATTAAATTTGATTTATCAACATATTAGTATTTGTTGGAAAAATATAGGTAATAATAAACATTACCATTACAAGTATATGGGTCAATGGGAAGTAAAAAATTCCTCCGTACAAATTTTTTGTAAAAATCGGACTTTGGTGGCTTCTCATACCTTTGTTTTACAATATTAATAATATTAATATATAATAATAATAGATAACTTTGGAAGTTTATCTTCACTGTATGACATTATTGTAAACTAGAAATTATTATTCCTTCTTGAACTGTAAATTAATATTTTGACATAAAAAATGTATTACTTATTATTATAGTCAGACTTTCTTAAATTGTTAATTAATATTTTGACATGTAAAAGTGCCCTTGTGACCTATTTGCAGAATAAATGTCTGATTTTGATTGATTAATCTTATCTTTTTATCTACTTGTGCTAGGTCAAAATATTTTTGTGCGCCCCCTTTTATATGAGAGCCCCCATAAAAACAAAAATAAATTTTGACTATTTATGTGGCTTTACGTCAATAAGATGCTTATACTGACCAAATTTGAAGACTGTATATGCAACCGTTTGGCTATAAAACCATTTCACATTTTCCTGTTTACGTTGCCACCTACTTTCGGCCGCGCTTTGATATGGCGAAATAAAGTAAAATATATCAGTGCAAATTAAACTCGCATACGATCAACATCAACTGAAGGTACGGCCAATTAACTTTACTATTTTGTACCTACTTTTAAATAATAAACAGTTTCATAACTACAACTTGACTTCTCCGTTCTCTCAACGCACTCAAACACAGCTTTCAAGTGTATGGGCTAACTGGCTCATGCAACCTGTGTGACAGACGGCGGACGGATGGACGGACTGACGCGTGAGTGACAACAATAGGGTTCCGTTTGATCCTTCGGGTACGAAACCCTGCAAAAAGGACAACCTCTTAATTAACGGAATTCTAAGTAACTATAAATACTAAAATATTTATATATAAATATTTATTTCTACACTACGTTTGCCGACACGCGGTGTCCACTCAGGAACCAGTCTGCTCCAACGGGCATCGGTTTTGCGACATATGTGACCTGCCCACTGCCACTTCAGCTTACTAATTCGCTGAGCTATGTCGGTAACAATAAATTGCTCTGAATAATTAGGTTCAATTTATGTAATATATAACTGATTCAAAAGTGCTTGTTGCTAGGCCTATTTGAATAAAGAATATTTTGAGTTTGAAGTGCCACCTGTCAAGCATATGGGTATATGTATGGTGGGTATTCACCCTAATCCCATCAAACACTATCGATAAGGAATGTAATTTCAGTATTGATATACCCTTTTCCATAGAATTCGTATTCGTATGAATATGAGGATAAAATAACAAAAGTTGAAGGTAGCCGTGAGCTCCGCGGATCGCGGCGATAACTTCCGTCGCCTGTAGCGCTACCAAGTTTATTCAAATATGTATTGTTAAAACTTCGCTCGCTCCCACCTTGTTTTGGTGGGACTGTAAAGGGAAATATGATAGGTATCTTGTGGAAGTCAAATAATTATTACACATTGTTCTTGACACGATGTTGACGGAATGTTGTTAGAGAGTTTGTTTATTGGCTCGTATGTAATACACGTGTAGGTAACCGAAGAAAAAATCTAACCCCCGTATTCATAAAACTTAACAAACCTCTGCTAACTAAAAAGTTCTTTGTCCCATTCTCACAAACGTCAATGTCAAAGTGACAGATAAGGACAAACGAACTTTAGCGGCTAGTTAACTAATATAGGTTTGACAGACGTTTATGAATAAGGGGGTCAGTCTGTTAAAAAGTGCAATGACAGTTCAATAGAATATTAAAACAAATAAATATCAAATAAATGACGTGATAATTGTATAAACCTATTGAATATGCGAAAGGTTTACACTCACCCAACCCAAAAAATGTTAATTACTAAAAAACCTTATTAATTACTATTATAAGTAATTAATTTGTCAGTTATAGACGACTTTTTGAAGCAACTTCAGTTTTCGGTTTCTGTAGTAAACAAGGAATTAGTAGTTTCGCTATGTTCGTATTTCAGTCCGTCCGAGCTTAGCTCAGTAACGCTTGCTATTGGAAAGCTGTAATTTGGCAGGAGTATTCAAATCGATCACGCCGACAAAGCGCAAAAGTAAAGACTTGAAAACGTTTCGAGGCTAATCCCCAAATGCGATTTTATCGTTTCCGATTACCTATTGAAAAAAACCTTAACGCATAATATGCTTTATTCCACAAACGCAGAATGGCAAAAACGCAAAACGCCATTTGGCGATACGCGTATTAAAAAGAAAAATCACGCCTAATGTCTAATATACGCGCGAAATCTTGCTGACAACTTATACTCCATATATCACACCGTTGGGAGATGACTGCTGGAACAAAAAGGTTTATTTCATTCCAGCATGTTTAAATTCAATAGTATTCTGAGTTGTATATATTTTACGGATCATTATGCTACGTCACGTAAACCTGCAAGGCGCTGCAACTCGTTGCATTTACACGTAATTGATGCTTGATGATTTTGGTCAGTTCCCTCCTTACGAGATTTAACTCTATCAGTGTACTACTGACATACTTCAATATTACTTGAATAAAAACGCGTAAAAAGTCCAAAATTAAATGATAATTCGGACGCATCAGTGCTGACGCTGGACCAAATAATCCGACTAGTGTTTGAAATGAATATGAAAATTTCTTGGTCAAATGTATGTAGTTAGTGTTATAATTTCTAATGCTAGTAGCGGCAGCCCGGAAGGAAACAACAACGGATTCTAGAATTTCGATGTTGATGTATTAGTAAGAGACGAATAAAGAGGTACGTTACATTCTTAAAAGAATATACCTTTTTCAAAATGAAAAAAATTTTACGTGACGATCATAATACTTGTGGGCCCTGTTTTTTTGAGTAGCATTAGTATTGTTATTTGTCAGCCAGGACTGTCAGCTTCGTAGGCAGGGTCACCAAGTCCAAATTATTTGAGGGATGTTTGTATTAAGCCTGCAGCCCAGGTTTTCCCATGAAATTCTATGAGATGTTTTTGACAATAAGCGCTGGAATATAATGTGATCATGGTCTAAGAATACAAGGTCTGTCAATCCAGATCGTGACACGACCTTGTTCACTGTCGACGACACACTCACACTCAAGTCCGCACCGTCGATAGGCTTAATGTCCACGGTCGTGTCACACACACTACTAACCGATGTACCGGATTACCATACCTGGAGCAGTATATTGTATCATGGATATAATAATAAGCAACACGAGCGCCTAAACTATACAGGGCGTCCCACGACTATGCCACATGGAGGGAAAGTACCTTGAATATTGTAGATGGAACATTTTACTGAAGGAAGACATTATTTGAATTTAAAAAAACAATTTAAACTGCATTCACAGATATTTAAATAATTTTATGGTTGAACCGGGAATCAAACCCGTTACATGAGAAAAATAATTACCCTGTAGCTTTATCATACCGATCTAAAGGGTTCATCATAAGGATTATTTTTTGCTAAATAACATAATGTCAGAAATAAAAGGAAGACCATGCATTTTAACAGTTTTAATACAAAATTAATCAATTTATCACGTGTAACTGGTTCGATTCCCGGTTCGACCATAAAATTATTTAAATATCTGTGAATGCAGTTTAAATTGTTATTTAAATTCAAATAATGTCTTCTTTAAGTAAAATGTTCCATCTACAATATTCAAGGTACTTTCCCTCCATGTGACATAGCCGTGGGACGCCCTGTATAGGGGAACCTAATCATGTAAAGTACTATATACAGCGTAGGTATCGGCATGTAGGTATGGTGCATAGCTTAGATTAAACCCTTTTGGCAGGATATTTATTTACATAGTTATTTCCCAGCGTATTCCCTTAGAATCAGATGAAGCCGAACAACCAATCTCTCTGGAGCGCAAACTCCTAGAGTATTCCAGTGTTTAAGCCGCCCGCATGGCTGTTTCTCAGGTTTCCCTGGATTTTCCCCAGGTTGATCTCAAACCGCGAACTCCTATCGCTTTATAGGACCGGACCTATAAAGCAACAGTCAGATTAAGATGTTTTTTTTTTAATCTGACTGTTGCTTACCCCGCATCCAGCTTAGCCCGCCGTCTACTAGTCCTTGGAATCCCAAGACTCTTTGCAAAATAATGCTATTGTACTTCTTTTTCGTCGAGAGCCGACGGTTTGTAAAACGAGGATAGCATGAGCTCTCTGCGTGCGTGATGCGCGCTCTATCGACCAATGTAATTGAGACTTGTAAGCCGTATGGCATGTATTTGGTTGGATCAACTATTCTTTGTTGCTTGATACCATGGTTACGTCTCCTGAGTCACTCTTTAAAACTGTGATTTTATAGGGTTTAAATTTACCAAACATGAGTTTTAGCGATGAGCATAAATCAATTTGGACATGGGCGGTCTCTTGAGCATGCTTGAAGTCCTTATTATACATATTTTTCTAAGAAACTCGGTTACTGTTGTCTCCTCGCTGACGGGACAGAATAACAACAAGAAAAAGTTGATTGACCCTTTTATGCCGCATGCACAGTAGACAATTAGATAATATGTCGCTTTTTTTAAATTTAGTTTTAAATAATACATGACCATAAAACACACAGTCCAAAGGTGTTAAGATAATTCCCTTGTGAGTTTGACCGATGCGTGTGCGATTGTCTCTAATAGAAGCCGATATAAAAATTGTCAATGCATCCCATAGTAGTTGTTCAGTAAGTAGCAGGTGGGAGCTGTACTAAAACCCATTCGAACAAGGTAATAACGCCAACTTTCGTCAAATGTTGCTTCCGAGTTTAAAGTGCTACCGTTAAAAGTCTCCTTTTCTGCAGTGAAAATGCTTTCGTGTTTTCTTTAAGAAAATAATTACTAAACTTTAGTATGATATAACTGGTAACAATATCTTGGAATAGGTACTTTAGATAAATAAAATAATAAAATATAAATATTCCGTAGCTAAGTAATGCAGTTCAATAGTGTTTGTATGGAAATAACTTTAATGAAAAATAACTTTAACCTCGTTTAGAATATTTTTGATAATATTCTTACCTTAAAAAAATAAAATGCAAATATACAGAACTATTCGTATGAATTATAGATTTTTGTCCAAACGATTCCCGAATATTACGTGGAAACGTGAAAACTCCATCAAAATAGGTTTAGTTGTTCAAATTTTTATGACAACAGTCGAACTCACACATGCGCACATCTTCCTTTATTTTTACCCTACCTAATATCTATAATATCCATATTTATAATTACAATGACATCATAAAAGTTAATAAAATAAAGGGCGCTCCTATAAAACTATAAACAAAAAACATTTCTGTTTAAAAATGAAACAATAATAGTACCGTTGCCAACCTTTTGATGATAACGGATTTCTACTAATAAAACGCAACCTCAGACATAGTACGAACATACTTTTAAACACATCTTAAAACGCCTTTATTATAACCTACATTCATTTTCTGCAACCGAAAGAGACGTCACATTAGGTTGGAAAGAGAAAATCGATAGTCCCTTCAACTTGGTACTCGGGTGACCGCATGCGTTAGAGCGAAAGGGAAACAAAACATATTTACATCACGCTCACATAAAATCGCCAAAATAAAATAAAAACTATAATCACAAAGTTTTTATGAAGCAAAACGGACAAGCGAAGCTATCAACTGTAAACTGAAATGAATTATCTCACTTATCGCTGGAGTACGCCACTTACCGACAACTATCTTCTCGACTGAAAAGGGCTGCGCCGCCACACCGACGCACAACAACAACAGCCCGGCGCCGGCCGTCCAGCGTACTTTGCGTTCGTACGCCATTATGTACTAGCAGCCCGACCACTTTGATATACAGTTCGATGGGGAAACTCACATAATACAGCCTCTTTGTGTCAGATCCACTAAAACAATTTTGTGTCGAACGTAAGGAGATAAAGTGTCGGGATGCTGCGTACAAACCTGAGACTTAGGGGCGACTGATTGCGAGGCGGCGCGGCGGTGGCGTGGGGCCCCTCCCGCGCGCCACAACCGCGCGCTCACTTTCTCCCTGAAACCTTGTTCGAAATTCATTTTAATCGCTTAAAAAATACAGATCTATTACAATAATTATGTCAAGTATACGTAAACTAACAATAATCGGTTCTACGGGCGTTAAAAACAACACCTATAGAATCATGATGTTAAAGTAAAATCTTTCTAGGAAGATGTGCAAGTTCATAAACTTTCTCGCCTTTAAAGTATGTTTATAATCTAAGTTCAGTTTAACTATGTTGTTCCGTGTTAGAGGTGCGCGCGTCGGTCTACTGAGGCGAACTCCCGCCCCCCCGCTTCACCCCTATACTTCCCCCGGTCACATTAGCCTCGGTTTTCTGGAAAACCACTGCTCCCAAGCTCCGCCTATTAACTTTAGTTTTGTGTTACTGTACTAAAACGTAATGGTTATCGGGGACCGAAATCGGATACAAGATTGACTTTATATGTTGCCTTATGTACCGCTTGGTCACATATTAATGTACGATCAGATGTACATATATATATGAACATCAAATTAATAATCTGGCAATAAACATGCAGGTATTAATCCTATCCTATCCAAATAATATTATAAACGTGAAAGTTTGTGCGGATGGATGTACGTTCCGCTTAATATCAAAAACTACTGAACGGATCTCTATGAAACTTTCCAGTATTGTAGCTTAGACATCGAAATAGGACATAGGCTACCTTTTATCCGCGGGTAACACCGCAAAGCGCTGCTTGTAATATTATAAACGTAAAAGTTTGTGCGGATGGATGTACGTTCCGCTTAATCTCAAAAACTACCGAACGGATCTCTATGAAACTTTCCAGTATTGTAGCTTAGACATCAGAATAGAACATAGGCTACCTTTTATCCGCAGGTAACACCGCAGCGCGCTGCTAGTCAACATAAATAGATGAAATTTTCACAGTTTAAGCATCGTGTTGATACAAACCTATGTACAAATTCTCCAAAAATATTTTAATGAGTTTATAAAGGGGGCCCAGACAGCTAAAGGAGGGCGCGTTAAAAAAAATTGTCAACCCCATCGATCGTGGTTTAGAGCCCGTTGAGTACATAAATACCATGCTTTTTGGTTTTAAAAATATAGAAAACAAAGCAACGCGAAGCCACTTATATTTTTTCTCAATTAGCTTTCCTCCTTTAAAATCTTATTAAATATTCATCCTAGCAAAACAGTGTGCAGAACCATTTTTGTAGAGAATTTTATATAAATTACTTATGTCTAAGAACACAGTCTCAGTGTTGCTATGGGCCAACGTTTACGAGTTTTTTACGAAATACCGAATTATGCCTAGGGCCTATATATTCTGTCCCTTTTCCGCAATACGCACCTTTGTATTGAAACGGTCGTCTTTAACTTTGGCGTTTGTGGTCAGTGACGTCACTGATCTGTCGCGCTTTCTCTCTCTAGCTAGAAACATTAAAACTTCGTAGCTTCGTTATTTGAATAGGATTTTCACCTTTTGCCATATTTTTAGGGTTCCGTACCAAAATGGTAAAAAAGGAACCCTTATGGTTTCACTTTGTCTGTTAGTCTGTCTGTCTGTCTGTCACATCGCATATAAATATCTCAAGATCTACTTATACTATCGATTTGAAATTTGGAATAGTTATAAAGAAGGCATACCTACATACATGAAACATGACTTTTTTTAAATAATTTTTTTATTTTCTGTGAAAAATGACAGATAATAGGTTGTTCAAAATTTGAAAGTCTAGTTAATATGTCGAGTGGGGTGTCATATGAAAGGGCTTGGGTTGCACATTCTGAAACAATTTTTTTTTATGTTGAGTCATTTTTGTTTTATGAGGGAAAATTTAAAAAAAATACCGTTCCCCCCCTTATTCTCGAAGTTTACCAAGGAAAAAATATAAAATTATTACATAACATTGATATCAATGTATATTTTACAGGAAAAATATAACTGTAGCTCTATATAGTTTTTCTTTTTTTTGTAGTCAAAAACCTTTTCTATACTAAGTTTGTAATTTAATCACCTTCGCATGTGTTTTTGTTTTATAAATTCCTACGAGATTATGCTGAAATTACCTTCTTTCAAGTAAAGAAAAAAAAATGCAATCGGTTTACGTGATAAAGAATTATCCTTGAAAAACCACCATACATACAAAGTTATTCAGTCGCTCACATTTGTAACAAAAGTCGCCGATAGATGGCGCTGTACCCATGGCGTCCAATTTCACACCATGTTGCTGAGATTTTCCTGATTTAATAGGGTTGGAACCGGTACACATCTGTATACGGAACCCTCGGTGCGCGAGTCCGATTCGCACTTGACCGGTTTTATTTTTCCTTGTTCCTTTTGGAGTAGTCAAATTTTGAATCAACAATCCTATTGAATTTCCGATGCTGGTCATTTTATCTATAGATTATTTTAGGTAAGACACTATATATAATAATTACCATGTTGTATGTCTGTCAATAACTAGACAGCAAAACAATCGTTATATATTTATATAGGTACTCAAAGGAAAGTTAAATGAATAAATTGAATCCCTTGATGGTTTACTTAGTAAGAAAGACAAACAATTTTGCGGCAGCAAACAAAAAACTGTCCCTCAAATAAGTTAAAGGGAAGGGCTAAGAAGTTTAATATCCTTAAACAGTTGACGAGCTCGGTCCCTTAAACCTTGAAAGCTCAAAGGGAAAATAAAAAGATATTTCAATTGCAAATTTAAGCAAGTTTGATTTTGATCGCTACTTTGGGAAGAATCTGAGAAACGGCCAGCTCGTTGTCGGTTGCGGCCATTTTCAATACAAATACATAAAATGCTAATTTGAAACTTCGTAGGATAACTAGAAAGTTGAAACGCAATCAAGATCAGTCCGAACTAATATTCATCTTTCGCGTACAGACAAGGGCACCAATATGTATACAATTTTTCACCTTATTGCATTGAAATACGATCTAAAACTATATACATGTTTGGGTCATGTCAGATTTAGGTTCGCGTCTTTCCTGTGGACATATCAAAAGTTAAGGGCCACAACTATAAATCCATGTAATAAAAACATAACTTACATGTACATAAGCCGTTAACTATTGACCACCGGGTGGACAACTTTTGTTTTTACAACTGACATAGACCCATTTATGCCCTCAACTGTCTCTTGTATAGCTGAGAAGCTATTGTTAGGCTACTAACTGTTACAAAAAGCTTATTATTAACAACAATTGTTAAGCTACATCTATATTTGTCGATACTCGATGCGGTATCAGTAATCTGACAGTGCGAACTGTCAGTCGGATCACAGTGTTTACAGCGTCCCTATATTTTAATGAGTGCTTCCTGATTGCAGATTTGGAGCGGGATACGCGGAACTGGCTCCCTACGGATGCAGAACTGAAACCATACCGCGTCGCCTTCACGCAATATGTCAAGTGAGGAAATCTGGACGGCATCAGCAAGATCTCGGTAGATTAGAAAGTATCGCGTACAGATTCCGCCCCGCTAAGTCAGCAAGTACACAAGTTGTTCGCAACTTCGCAGGTTACCTAACAAGTGCATGGTACCTATTGTAATAAGTCTCACTAAAAAATGTGAGAAAATCTTCTATTCCAGAATAGACGTGTTTAGGATTCCGTGCCCAAAAGGAACCCTTATGGTGCGACTCTGTCTGTCAGTCTATCTGTCACATCGTTAATTAAATCAAGAGCTAATTATGCTATCGATTTGAAATTCGGTATAGTTTTAAACAAGGCTAACCCAGATGCATGGAACATGATTTTTTAACTACTCATACGCGACTGGACGCGACGAGACATTTGGAACCCATTTCGCATTTTTTTCTTGAATTTATGTAGTTTGAAAGGACTATCAACCTTAAGGCAAATCAAATTATGTGACCATCGTTTCAATCATCTGACCAGCTTGATGGCTCTACAATATTATTAATTAACATCCACGTAATTGCTTTAAAATTCAATTTGAAGATTGAACTCAATTAAGTAATACGAGTAGTAACGTAAATAAAAGTTGCAAACAAATTTAATTATATAAAATAATTACGTGTAATGCGTTTATCATGCCCAGAAATCGTATTTTTTATGTTTTTTGGTGAAGCGGAGGGGTGGTAATGTTACTGCTCTAGATAATTTCGATCGCCCTAGATAATTTTATTATTATAGATTTAATAAATTAAAAATAAACCACAACTTAACCATATAATTTATGAGATTCAGTGCGATCTATTCAGGGTGAAGATTTCCTGCTAATGATATCTACTTAGGTAAAATTAGAAACCAGTTACGAGTAGATACTTAACCCATCGTCAGTCAGTCCCTGGGATCCCAGGGCTCATTAAATGAAATGCTATTGTGTATTTTCTTCGCCAGGAGGCGATGGCTTAATTGACCTAGTGAAATGAAGGTATGTCCGGATTTCCAGATTTTCTCCTCTACAAGTCGCATTTCTCAACCGATTCCCGTGAAATTTTGTGAGCAAGTTCAATTATTATGTACATTTATTAAAAAATTCCAAAAAAAACGTTCGCGTGGTCTACTGCTCACGGAGCCACTAGTAACTACTAATCCTGTATCAACCCGTGTTTTCCCAAAGAAAGGCATGTTTTTGGAACTAGGTACAATGTGCGACATTCTTACATGAAGACACGCGTAGTGTGAACACGAAGTTAGAACAGAATAATAAATAGTTCGTTATGTTTCATTTAAGGCTATAATTATAATGATGATGATAACGACTAAATAAATAAAAATAACTAGGATGTAATACCTAGTACGAGTACTTCGAGTTAAAAGTCCAAAAACGTCTAAATTGTCTATCTGTTACAAAGTAAATTTCTTAAAATTGCCATGGCCATGATATGATCAGTACTGCTGACACGAATTCGTGTCATTTTACTTTAGACAATTACCTCGCCGGCACCGAATGTTTTTTTTTATGTTAAAACGGGTTCGTCCCCATATTTCCTTACATTGTATAACAGCATTTAACAAATCGTCTCCCCCGAGACCGTAAAATATAAAAGCAATAAATGTCAAGTGCAAACAGCCAAGTTTCACAACATAGAAGTTTGTGAACGGTCGCGGCGGCTTCTGAGACCAAGTGGCTATTCAGAATTTTTCTCTATTATTTAGGTACTGTCGTAATATATCGTGTTTAAAACTGTCTTAATATGTACTCTAAAGCCGGATTTACATTTGTCTGACGCGAAGTGTCGTACCGCGACAGAAAGTTATCAGTATCATAATTATGTATATTTAGGTATCGATTTGAGGCGCTCTGGCGTGATGGCCTGTTTTTTTTAACCTGACTGTGGCTTTATAGGCTAGGCCAAACAAAGCGATAAGAGTACGCGGTTGGAGAGTAGTCTGGGGAAAATCTAGGGGAAACTTCTCAGACACGACCATTCCCGTACTGTGTCAAGTGTACAGCTCATGTCAAATAAATATAAATCTGGCGATATATGGCCTTTGGTTAAGATTGAGAAACTAAGAACGAGTATCATCATCATCATTTCAGCCGAAAGACGTCCACTGCTGAACATAAGCCTCCCCCAAGGCTCGCCATTTAGACCGGTCCTGTGCCGTTCGTTTCCACCGGATTCCCGCAACCTTCACCAGGTCATCACTCCACCTTGTCGGAGGCCTACCTACAGCTCGTCTTCCGGTGCGTGGACGCCACTCAAGCAGTTTCTGGCCCCATCGACCGTCAGTCCTGCGAACAATGTGCCCTGCCCACTGCCACTTAAGTCTCGCAATTTTGAAGGCCATGTCGGTGACCCCAGTTCTGCTACGGATGTTTCAATCCTAATTCTATCACGCAGAGAAACCCCGAGCATTTCCATTGCTCTTTGGGTGACCTTGAGCTTTCTTATGAGGCCCATCGTTAGCGCCCATGTCTCGGATCCATATGAACGAGTATCACGTTTTCATAATTATATTTTCTTACCTAAAACTTACATAAAAACGAAATAATATAAATTGTTTTACCTATTTAGTTAACACGAGAAAAAACATGTTTCAATAGAGAAGTTGAACGCCACTAGTAAACCTAATCAACAAGTACGCTAGTCAGATCTTTTCTAGATACAAGTGAGCCTCGACGTCAATACCATCCGCTTGTAAGTTTCGAGCATGTTGGAGGTATTCCACTGAAGTTTATTTCGCGAAAGGACAACATGGAACGTCGTCTGAATATCAGTTGCGCTCAATTTAACTCTTTGATACTAGCAAAAGGCTGAACGACGAGGCTTATCAGAACTTTATAATAGGTACCTTAAAAAATGTACAGTACGTTATTTGCTGTAGACTTTATTTTTAGGGTTCCGTACCAAAATGGTAAAAAATGTACCCCTATGGTATCACTTTGTCTGTCTGTCACATCGCTAAATATCTCAAGAACTACTTATGCTATCGATTTGAAATTTGTAAGATTTATAAAGAAAGGTAACCTAGATGCATAGAACATAGTTTTATTTATTATTATTTTTTTCTGTGAAAAATGACAGATAAAAGGGGGTTCGTAATTTCAAAGTCTAGCGAATATGTATTGTCAAGTGGGGTATCATATGAAAGGACTTGAGTTACACATTCTAAAACATTTTTTTTTACGTTGTTACTTGAGTACTGTCCCTTTTTTTTTGAACCTGACTGTGGCGTATAGGCCGGGCCCAGTAAAGCGATAGGAGTGCGCGGTTGGAGAGTAGCCTGGGGAAAATCCAGGGGAAAACCTCCGGCACGACCACGCGTGTGGTTTGGAACACTGGAATACTCTAAGAGTTTGCGCTCCAGTGAGATTGGTTGAGCGGTTTCAACCGAATCTGAGGTGTGAGTGGAATCGAGCTACTGGGAGTTTTGTGGCTGGTTCACTAAACTTAGCCTAGCTGAGAAGAGTCCAGCAAGAAACTCAGCTAGGCCCGACCTGGGTCGGACTGACTCTACCCGGTGTGCGGCGGTACCGGGACGAAAAGGGACTATATGTGTCACTGTTGTCGCGATCGCGCGGTGGACGTCCCCGCCGGCGGGAATGCCTAAGTGTACGCGTCGTGTCAGAGTTGGACGCCGCAAGCGCAGCGTTCCATCTTTCGATAGACGCTGTGATTACGTCGTCCGGGTCCGTAAGTGTGTGCCTAGGACGCCGGACCGTGCGGCCCCTAATCAGTGATCGCCGAGTAACGACAGAGGGGGGAGGGATGGGAACGTAGTCGACAGCCTTCCTAACTAACGGATTCCTATGATGGGGAGCGTTGTCAAAATAACGTCTGGCAGTCTGCTAAAGAAACCATACATAGTGCTAATCCCCATGTCGTGGTGCAGACTGAGGTTCGACTGGTACCACGGAGCACCAGTCGCCCTACGGAGAAATGAGTACTGTCCCAATCCCAAGCTAACATATCGCTATATAATTCATAAAACGAGATGAATAATACATGTCAACGAAAGTGTCAAATAATAAAATATTAGTTAACTTTGCAGACGGCTCGTTTTACTACTTACTAGGTCGGGACGTACCGATCGCGGAATCGGGTATTTTAACATTATGGCCAGTAAAATAATTGACTTACATTATTTTTGCGTGTCAAATTTAAAAAAGAAAGGAGGTTAGCTGTCACGATACAGTCTATTAAGGGACTTATTTATTTACTCCAAGAGCTTATTTTAATCTTGCATTTTGGTGTACTCATTTTTTCGTGTTGTTATCTACTCTAGATCTCGGACCCCCTAGATATCCGTATTAACCCCGACTGTGGTCTTCGAATTTTGTTTTTATGCCTCCCAAAACAACAAAATTTGATCGCAGGGAAATGATTGAATACCGTGATTTGGTCAAATCGTCGGGTCTCATATAATTAACACGAGCGAAATGGGTATTTGAAGTAACGTTCAAAGTCTAAAGACATAAGATGGCCATTATTAACACTGATGAGTGATGAGGTAGATGAAGTTTTTTATTTATTTATTACACGTAAAGTTTACATAAATATATTTTATTTCTCATCTGCCAAACTGTATAACAGATTGTTGGTAGGTAGTCTGTGGGCAAGCAGCTATCGGGCCATCAGGCAGTGCTAAGTTTAAGTACTCATATGTTAAGAGATTGTGGACATATGCGGACAGTCGGCTGTTCATGTGTCGTCGTAACAATAGATAAATAGATATAGGACGACCGCTTTAGCCTAGTTGGTAGTGACCCTGCCTTCGAAGCTGGAGGTCCCGGGTTCGAATTCCGGTCAGGGCATGTATTTGTGTCATGAACACGAATATTTGTTCCTGAGTCTTGGATGTTTTCTATGTATTTAAGTATCTATTTATCTATATAAGTATGTATATCGTCACTTGGTACCCACAGTACAAGCTTTGCTTAAAAAAAAAATCAAAAAAAAAAATCAAAAATAATTTATTTTTATAACGTGTGCACAAAATGGTGCCGAATCCTCCTTTTAAGTAGGACACTTGTGTTAGGAGGCATCCGCTCTTTCATACAGCGATGTAACGCGGTTAAAAATAAATGTTAACTAATATAAGTTACAAAAACTATTTAAAAGAAACTAAGAACTAAATAATCTCATATGGTGAGGGAGAAGAATATCTAGACACTCGGTAGCGTGTCAAAACCAAGTTTCTCTTAAGAGGCCTTATAATTAAGTTTAAGTTGCTTAGTTTGGGACTAGGTTGATTTGTGTAAGATTGTCCAAAAATATTTATTAAAAAAAAAAATAGATTAACCAGTAATCCGGCGTAAACTCGAGAAAAAACTATGTACTACGCGCCTTTGTTTCCCGGCATACAAATTTGAAACCCATTCAAACAAGTGATTTCAAGTTTCTCTCATTGAAAGCCGAACACTTAATTGCACAGAAAAGCTCTCTTACTGTTGTGAATCGAGGCACACTCGAGTTATTTGACTGGAGGAAGTTACTTGATGAAGAAGTTCATTAGATATTCAAAGTTTCATTATTTGTGTGCTGAGATCTGCAGTGGCAAACTTCTCTGTAGTTTTGAGATTGATTCCACCGGAAATCTGCCGTTTCAATAGTTTTAAGTATGGGATTATGTTTAGATATAAAATCGTCACGTTTTTTCTGATTGGTCAACATATTGAGGCGTGATGAAGATAGTATCTCTGTAGCTGTCATGTAATATTATAGAAAAATTATTGCACTATGCACCATAATTTTTTTTTTCAGGATTTGACACGCTATTTTATAAACTATACCGACAATAAAAAAAAATCAGTTGAATACAAACACACTGACACAAATTTACTGACATAAATTTGTTATAAAAATAATGTCTATGACGATTTCAAAGTATTTTTTACACCTACCTGCTCGACAATATATAATACCTTCTATTAAAACTATAGCACAATTGCGGAAGCAAAACCTCGAAATGTTGGCCACTGATGAAATCTGGTACGAAGGTTACAAGTGAAAAAATAAGGGACCAAGTGACCCTTTATTTAATTTCTCAATCTTAATTGAAATATTAACAAAATATCAATTTTGAGGAAACCCTCGTTACTCTTTATGTCATGCAAATTAGTATTATTTGTTGTGGTATTTGGTGATAGAAAATATATATTTTATTGAAATTATGTTCGAAATATTCTACTCGCTTTCATTGCATTTGGGTGTACCGACAATATGTATAAATCTATTAATGTTATTTAATTACATATATACATAGTGGAAAGTATCAGCACCTACTAAAAATTTATCCTTTTCCTCTTTATGGTTCACCAAGTAAAGTGATTAGCACATTAGTTCACGTGGTGTATGGTAGGATTTACGTGGAATAGCACTGCCCAGCCTGTCTCTCCAACATTTTACGCTTGGCACTTCCTTTAGGACTGTCCAGGTTGTTTAGAAATATTCGACGAATGTTCTTCGCCACGGCGCAGAGTTTTTTTTCTCCGACAGGACGCCATAGTGCGCCCGGAAAAGCGTTGGAATTCACCGTAAAGTTTCCAGCTCCGAAAATAGATACGAGGAAAATTTATTCTTTACAAATCATGTTGTCTTGTACGCAAGAGAAAAAACCTAGCTATGATTTTTTTAACTGTCATTTTCAGCGCCGCCCCATAAATGCAAGGTTTCTGATTCAGACTGTCTCAAAAAGGTTGCTCAAGCCATGGTGCCGTCGTTTGCCGACGGTATTCTAGGCAACGAACCTCTGGACCCGATGAACTTAGATGACATTGAACGGCTCGAGTTGCGATTAAATATCTCCAACGTGGTTGTCACAGGGCTAAAGAGTGCCGTCATTGACAAAATGCGGTAAGCACAACCTTAACTACAATATATATATTTTTTCCATTCCTTAAATAGGTCAAAGTTCAAACCGAATAAATTCGACGCTCAACTGTCGCATCACTACATAGTATAAAACAAAGTCGCTTTCTCTGTCCCTATATCCCTATGTATGCATAAATCTTTAAAACTACGCAACGGATTTTGATGCGTTTTTTTTAATAGATAGAGTGATTGAAGAGGAAGATTTATATGTATAATAACATCCATTAAATAGTGCACCCGCGCGAGGCCGGGGCGGGTCGCTAGTAATGCATAAAAAGCAAAACTTCATTATATCGTTTCGCGTAACGAAAAGAAATTCCACGAATAAGCTAAATATGCCCAATACCTATTTGTTGTTTTGTCGTGCTGTTAACATTGTTATTTTTTATTCCACCACCTAAACGTACTCCACTCCACACATACCTACTATTTAGGCCAGGTTTTATAAAGAACCGTTAGACCAAATGTCAGATCAAATTTCAGTAACTCAGTACATTTTTTGATTTAATAAACCGACATAAGGTCTAACGGATCTTTATAACACCGAGCCTTAGCAGTTTTATTTCTACCGCATTCAGTCTAATCTTTTTGTTGTAGAAATAATTACTCTCTTATGAAAGGCGAGGCGAGCCTTCATTTATATATTTTGGCTCCCCACAAACGCGTGCAATACTCCATTTATCTGATGGAAAAAATGGCTCTCGAAAGTTTAAATATAAACATATTACCTTTATAAAGTGGGCCTATAGCTTGTCAGTATTATATTATAAGTTGAAATGAAATGAAATGAAATCATTTATTCCTCAATTTAGGCATGTTACATGCACTTATGAATGTCAAAAAACTACCACCGGTTCATAAAATAAACCTCTGCCTCGAGAAGAACCGGCGTAAGAAACTCGGCGAGGTGTCATTTTTTCAAAACAATATATAATGTATATAAAATAACATTAAAAATAGTACAAAATTCAAATGCTACAGTATAAACATACATACATATTTTTTAATATTATGAACAAAATATTTCTGTGTTAGATTACTTGTGCGGGACGCTATCACTGCCAAACATCCATATCCATGATGTAATCGTTTATCTTATAATATGCTTTTGAAATAAGTGTCTGTTTCACGACAGATTTAAATTTAGAATCCGTGAGTTCACTAATGTGTCTTGGAATTTTATTGTAGAATTTTATACAATTTCCCAAGAACGACTTTTTCGCCTTCACTAGTCTATAAGTTGTTACGTATAGGATACATTCATCATCATCATCATCATCTTAGCGTTATCCCGGTACATTTGCATCTTAAAGGATGCACGGGGTCCGCTACCTAATCCCAAGAGTTGGCGTAGGCACTAGTTTTTATGGAATCGACTACCATTTGACCTTCTAACCCGAGGAGAAACCAAACCTCATTGGAATTAGGCTTGTCAAGTGAGTGGGCAACTTGACTGTTAGAAGTTCTCAAGCCGCCCGAAAGCCTCCAATCTCTCCTCATTATTTATACTATTTACTTTTCAGGTGACCCTTTGGTGAAGTTATTGAATGGTAATTGGAAGTTTGTATTAGACGAATTTGGAGCACCAATAATAGCGAAATCGATGAAGAAGATATTCAACGCTATCAGAAAGTACATTCAGTCCGTGCCACTAAACGAGATCGTAGATTTTTAAGTCTTGATACCAAAAAGTTAAGGGTTATTGTAATGAAAAATAAGTATAATCCGCGACTGTGATATTATAATATTTATTGTGGTCAATGGAATATGTCATATGTACATGTATGTATTCACTAATCTAGATAGATGTCAACTAGATGGGCTTCTGTGCTTTTAGCTCCAATTAATTATTATGTGTTTTCGAAGAGATAATGTAAAGTTCATCTTGTCGCACTAGATTGTAATAATCTATATTATATATCGTACCTAAATAGGATTACAATGCAATGTACGAATTTCAAAATAATGAGGTCCGCACGAAATTTCTAAAACAGTCATTTAAAAATCATGTTTTCTTAAGTACGCAATTTTTAATAACATGTGGTCTTATGCACGTTTTAATAAACGCTAATATTTACGAATATGAAAATATATCTGCTTTCAAAATCCTTATAATTCCAGTAAAATATGGACATTATAAAAATAATACTCCAGTGCTCATGCTTAGCATTTTAAAAATAATGCTAGGCACAATGTTGACACAAGAAAAAAATAATTGAAGACATATATTTTTCTAGGATAATTTAGTTAAACTTGTGGGAAAGGTAACTGTAAAAAATATTATATAATTTCTGTTTTATCAAATAGAAAGGTGGATTGGATGTCATAATATATTTCATTTGACTGCTCTTTATCATTATGATTATTAATTGTACTGTATTATGATTTGTAGCAGCTAAGATTTAGTAAAAAATCCTAAAAAAAACCACTTTAGAATTTTATTTTTAAAGATCATCTGAATTTATTTTTCCCGCTCATGGGACATAATCCAGTTGAAATGTCGTTACAAAGTGGGGGTAACTGGAAAGTGTTCGGAACTTAATGGATCTTTACCTGGTTATTTGGGGTTATACTAGGAAGAGTATCCTAATTTTTTCATCTCAAGGAGCCCCTCGAGGAAAATATGTCTGACATTTTTCAGATTTTCTTTTATATCTCTAAAACTAAGGAAATTTAGGTTCCACTTTGTATAATAAACTTAGAGTATTTTTTTTTATTCATTGCTTAACCTAATTATTAGGCCTAATATTAACGGAGATTCAGTCGATTAAATTTATAGTATGGTATAGTATTGTAGCTCGTGCTAACAGCAACTTCCCAGAGGTTACATGAATAATTGAATATAAGCGACAATAGCTCCATTCCACTCACACCTCAGATTTGGTTACGGCTGCTCAACCAATCTTACTAGCGCAATCACTTTGAGTATTCCAGTGTTTAAACCAGTCGTGTCGGAGGTTTCTCCCGAATTTTCCCCAGGCCACTCTCCAACCACGCACTCCTATCGCTTTATTGGGCGCGGCCTATAAAGCCACAGTCAGATTCAAAAAAAATATAGCGAATTGTGAAATTCTTCAATCATGTTGTTCTAGGAGAACTGGTTTACAACATTGGGAAATTGATAAAACTTGTAATATTTGAACTAAACATACTAACTTATGTACACGTGAAGCTAACCTTAACTAAAATAACAGAGTTTGTAAAAACTAAGGCCTCGAACCAACATGCTAACACGGTGAACCATTTAACGCGCCTGGAAATCCGAGCTTTACCTCCTTTGTGTTAAATAAGAGGACGGCAGCTTTCCTCACTGACAGGCGTGCTGATAATTAAACTGAACACTGACCTTAATAAAAGCTTGTTGTTTATGTAGGAAACAAGGATGAACACACACCGACATATTTATTTTTACTTTTATTAACACATTTTCTCTCTTGTGATGAACAAATGAACTTTAATCTGCAAGTGGGCGGCAATGGCGGTTTTACAAGTCAAAATCTACTAGCATTTCTTAAAACAAAATCACCGTCGGGAACAAACGCTGAAAGAAACTCGACAGTAATTTTCGCCCAAAAATTATGCTTATTGCAATGATAATACTTAAGCTATTTAAGATAAGTAAATCTGAGTATGTAAACAACAATAAAACGATTACCTAAAGACTATTGTTACCTAGTTTTGACTGGGATTCAATGAAATAAAAGTATGTCATACGTTTATAAATCAGGGACTTAACAAGAATTATGTATCATATTGTACGAGCGCTATATAGTGTTAATCAGTAGCACTATCTCATAACATCACTATGAATGATAATGCAGACTTAATGTTTCAATGTACGAATAAAATTCTTCTGTTTTGTTCTGAACACCGCTGGCTCCACGCCAGAAATAAAACTGACTCCTCAAACTTCCTTTTTAAAAGCTACTGCAAAGTCAGTTACGTCAAAAACTATTTAAGCACTATAACAATGACACGTTAACTTTTTTGGCCAAGACGTGGGTTACGCTCTTCAACGGACTTTAGTGAGAATTTTTAGATGGTCTAAGCTAAGGGCGGGGCCAGGCAACAATAGATGGAATCTTCATAAAACTGTTTTACTTCGTTTTTTTATGACATCACGTTTATTTTTGTGCCGGCGCAGACAATACAGTATCCGTCAATGAATTCGTGTCACGTCAATTCAGTTTTTAACTTATTGAAATTTACGGTAGGAAGCCGGGCGCAATCATTGCTGTACGAGGGGAGCACTCGTAAAGAGACTAGTCGGGAACTTTAGAGCTTCGGTACTCTACGAGTTAAAATTGGTCCACGTCGAAAAATTCCGACAATGACGACGTGCCGGCAGGACGTCGAGAGCGTCCCGTGGGCTCGTGAATGCTACTCAATGCTGTAGATCTGTTTTTATTCGTTTATTCGCATCGAGTTCGCGTTTTATTGCGCTTTGGGCATTCGATTCCACGCACACTCAACTAATTCGCAACACGCGTTCATTTGCGAGTTCCATGAAGTGCTCTAGTCTAAAAAATCCTAAAATTACATTTGGTACGAGCATTGTACAATTTATTTCCAAACTAACTAACGTTTTATTTATTTCAAAGCAGTGTCTTAATGATTTTAGTACAGTCGCCATCAGATATATGGGAGCGAACGAGGTGCTCACAAATATCTGAACACGACTCTATTGTCAAGGCGTTAAAGTGCATGTTCAGATATTTTTGAGCACCCTGAAAAGTACAGATATATTTCTAGTACAGATATATTAAAAGTACAGATATAGATATATATATGGTGACTGTACCTATATCAAAATGTAATAATTCCAAAATGATGGTTGCCAACTTGCAATATGGGTTTTAATCAAGCGAATTAGCAAAACCTGATTTAAAAATTAACCCAGATTCATCTCCATAGATGGGAAGAAATATGTATTATAGGATTTTTGTTAATCTTTTCCCGATATTGTGGCGGGTCGATAGAACGCGACATTATTATTAAACTATTTTTTTTACATTCCTGAGCATTAAAAAGTCTTCCTTTATGTTTCCCGCTGTGCTGGATTTTCGCCCATATTCATTTTAGGATGCCTCCGGAGTTGCGTATAAGGACAGAATATTATAACCGACATACTACCCACTAAGGACCAGTTTCAATTCGATTATGTACAGGTGAGGGTACCAATATGTATACATTTTGTCCACCTTATGCCGTCGAAACATAGTCAAATAATGTACACATATTTATGGCCATGACTGTACCTGTCAAGTTTATTACTTGAAAAATTACTTGTTTTCCATCCTAACTTTCTATGCCTTAACAATCTTTTAAGTAAGAGCGCACGCTTATGTCTTCCGCACACGAGAAAACGAGATGCAAAACTCTTCGGGAATAGGTTTTTTGAAAAAAATAGAGTATGTCATTTATAAAAATAAGACCATCCACCATTTCTCCAGTCACTGTCTATAATATTTGGTCGAGCACATTCTACCTATACTTATGGTATCGTTATACAGTTACGTTAGATTATAGTACGTTATATAATTACCTATACAGAATGATTTGTGAGACGTCAGCAGGTCTAACTCTACACATACAGTTTTACTTCCAAAAGGTGTGGATGTTTTGTTTAAAAAAATACTATGATGAACGATCAATTAAAATTTACTGTGTGTGTAGAGTTAGACATGCTGACGTCTCACAAATCATCCTGTATATATAACATACCATACTTCTTTTTTAGGGTTCCGTACCTCAAGGGTAAAATGGAACTCTACTACTAAGACTCCGCTGTCCGTCCGTCTGTCCGTCTTTCACCAAATTGTGTCACATGAACCGTGACAGGTAGACAGTTGAAGTTTTCACAGATGATGTATTTATATTGTCGCTATAACAACAATTAATAAAAAACAGATTAAAATAAATATTTATGGGGGCTCCCATACAACAAACTTGATTATTTACCCTTTTTATAGATAATGGTACGGAACCCTTTGTGCGCGAGTCCGACCTGCGCTTGGTCGGTTTTTTATTTAAAAAATGTAAATAATTTAAAACTTTTTATTAGCCGTATAAGAATAAAATGTACGCTAATCTCACTAAGGGCCGATTTTTCGATACCCTGATATAGGTATCCGTCAGATAAATGTTAGCTCTGTCCTTTTCTTTCATATGACATTAGAAAGGAAAAACGATACTTTTTAATAAACATATAGTTTTATCTGGCGATTGAAAAATTAACCCTGTTACTGGTACCAAACGGTAGCTTATAATTTAATGAATGTGTAGGGTAAGTGGAAACTCAAAGTTTTTCCAAAGTGCTTTTTGAACAAAATAATACTAATAAGGTAACGTGTCCTCGGGTAAATCCGAGTGTCGGGTAAATCCGAATGTCGGGTAATTCCGAAATTAACAAATTTCAGTGTAAAAGCGATTTTATAGCATATCATCATTGTCATCAAGAAGAAATGTTAAAATTTTTGTTGATGTTTGGTAGTGCAACAAAACCACTTATACTGAAATTTGGTATTTTCGGGATTACCCGACATTCGGAATTACCCTGGGACACCTTATTGCATTTTTATCTTTTTATTTTAATTTACTGTTGTTTTCATATTTTTACCTAAATTTTCCATCGCATTAGTTTAATTTATGATAACAGTCCACATAATGATAATATGCTTTTTGACTTCCAAAACCGTTATAAACAAATTCACATTGAGCAGGCCGGTATTAAAATAGGTACAAATTACCAGACTCGGTCTTTTCCATTCCCAGTACTGAAAATGTAAAGGTATGGTATTCATTTGACTTCAACAAAAAGTTCGAATGCAATTCTAACTTCATTGGATTAATAAATTTCCATTCATGTGATGAAGGCTCAATTGGAACAGTTTTAGACGTAAACGAAATAGTTCCGAAGCTAATTAAGTAAAAGAGGAACTTCTTAAAATAGTTGGCATAAAAAGGCTGGAAATTGACTTCCATTCAATTTGTTTCCAAGCTACTTCATCCAGATGGAATCTCACTTGAAACTTCCAAGTGGCCTTTCCATTTACTTTGATGGTAAACTAAGAAAGAGAGATTATAAAAAAGATCGTCTATATTATTTTAATTTTAACTTGTATTCACGTGTAATAAGACATGATTAAGGTTAGCTAATAAAGTTGAGCAGTAAAGTAACACTTAGCATCTTTTAATTAAGTGATTTTTTTAACTTCCCATTTACCTAGTTTATTTACAAATAAATCAAAGAACAAAAGATTAAATAAATTACACAAATGAAACATAATATAGGATTACAATAAAATAAAAATTAACAAATAAAACTTAAATTATTGACAAATATAAATTAACAAAATAAAAACTGACAATTATAAAAAGAATACTCCCTCCAACAGCTCCGCCTGCGGCATGGTAAGTTATTAGTTATGTCTTTGTGAAGTTTTAAGATACACTCGAGGTCAAAAATTTCGGGTCACTCTAAATTAAACACTCGAAATAGGTGTTTCTAAATATTTAGAACTATATATCATTCTTCGTAATACCCAACAGTATTAGCAATTCCCGGGATCCTATCATAAAGTAGTAATCTCCAAAACTGACGATTGTTGCGATATCACGCTCCGCTAACATTGTTTTTTTTTTCATGAGTTTTAGGAGTCCGATTTAACCTGGAAACATTATTTTTTTAACTGTTATTTTGTAAAATTAAATAAAGATCATAACAGTATTAAAAAACCCGACCCGTATTCTTTGTTTGCGGATAATACGAACAAAGTGTTATCAACCTTTTTACACAACTGCCCAAAAAAGCCGGCCAAGTGCGAGTCGGACTTCTCATGTTTTATAATATGTTGCCTACTTTCGCCGTTTCGAAAATGTCGCTTTTTAGCTTGGTCAACTGAACATTTTCCAAAACTTATTTAACGAAATTTGATTAGTTTTGTTGTATTTAGCAATTTTCACATAGGAATTATGAGTTTAGATTCTATGTTACGTACCTATCTATATTTTTGAAAATATAGAAACAATAATATTAGTCGCTACAATTTGTTCCCAAGCAGATTTATGCAGGTAATATTTGGTCTCATGGTCAAATAGATATCTCTGGGTAAATCTCGAGCTCCCAGAAGGGTCACAAAGATCGTTTTAAACCCGTGACTTCTTATGTATTAAATCACCTCGGATTTTTGGCTAAATTGGTACGGTTGCGATTGCAGGGTTGAGCTGAGCTAAGATATAAACAGCCCTTGTCTACTGGGTTATTTATGACATTTGATTGTAGATTTTATAACGTCTGTTGCTTATGGGTACCAAGTATAATATTGCATTGTGTTATACATATTGTAGATTAATCCTATTGCATAACTTTATCTGTATATACATTTTAGGGTGGATCAACTATTCTTTGTCGCTTGTTACCATGGTTACGTCTCCTGAGTCACTCTTTAAAACTGTGATTTTATTGGGTTTTAATCCACCAAACATGACTTTTAGCGATAAGTATAAATCCATTTGGACATGGGTCATCTCCTGAGCATGCTTGAATTCCATATTATAAATATTTTTCTAAGAAACATGGTTACTGTTGTCTCCTCGCCTCCGGGACAGAATAACAACAAAAAAAAAATGATTGACCCATTAATAAATTGTTGTGTTGTAATAAAACATTTTTAATACGATATAAAGCATTCTTTATTAACGGTTTAATACAGATAGCGTTAAACTGTAAACCTTACACCGGATGCCTCCATAGGGTTATATATAAGTCGAAACCTTACTTATTAGGCACATATGAAGTGTATGTTCTCGTGTTAAGCCCGGACTTGTTCACGAACATAACACCGGTGGATGAAATAAAGGTAACATCATAAGTTAAATAATAACTCTCTCGTATGATATAAAAGCCGTGTTATGTACTCGCGGGCGATATGTGGTCCCGGGGGTGAGGCGATAACTTTTCTCCTCCAGAAAACACAGTACAAGCTCCAGCGATGAACTTCTAAGGTAAATCTTAATCAAAGCAAGCCGTGGTTTATTCATTTTCGTACACCGGAAACGAGTATTTGAACTAGAAAAAAAAAGCATTGGACAACATGAATGTAATAAAATCACTAATCAAGCATGTGTGGAGACTAAATATTTAAAAACCCAACATTCCTTTTCCTGCTGCCAGCAAAATGAGTCGCTAATCGAAATGCCGTGGACGAAAGAGCGGAATTCCAGCGAGAATATACGTCGGCAACAGCACCATCGGTATACGTAAGTTTGGCGGTTAACTTTTTGCGTGTATTTACAGCGAGTAACAACCCCAAGTTTATTTTCTTAAAACAGCGGCAGTCGGCGTTTGACTAAGAAGATTACTTATTCAACGTCATGCGCGACATCTGAGCGTGCAGCGCCGTGTCTCTTGCCACTTCATTAACACATTTAAACATTAAGATTTGGGCCATGCGGGCTGTGGCTTAATGTGTATAGAACATGTGTTATATCACAGTATTCGCATTTTTATTGCGACCCGGTTACCCGATCTTCAAAGGCCTGGCAACTTAACGGTCTGAACGGATAACATTCGAATTGGGTATATGTTATTTTCTCTGTGCCCTTATTTATTTATCTACTCACTTTGAATTTTGAGGTGAACTCTATTCCCTTTGTAGTAATGGTGATGTTTGGTAAGTGAGTGGAGATTTTGTTTATCGGTGTTATACGAGTAAATGTGGTATCTACTTATTTACCAAGGGAGTTTATAGCATCAACGTTGCTTTTCTCTTTGATTAATTTTGATTATGAAAACATAATGAGAATTAATGTAGGTCTCTGCCTACTCCAATGGGATACGGGCGCGAGTATGTGTATGTATGTATGTGTAGAATTAACGTTAATATAGGTTTAATACTAAGGCATAAACGCTAGTCGACCAATATAATAAGGGTCAAAGCCTTAAGTAAAATTATCGTTAATAAATCAGTTCAATGTCAATCTATAAACCAAAATGTCTTAAACCATACAATAATAATAATAAATTGTATTTCATTCAACAAATAGGGCTTAGTTTAGGTACAGTATGGTTGAGGCCTCTTATATAGAGAGTATCAGGAGATCTCGCTGTTCCTAATATACTCGTAGTACATAATAGAAACCTATAGTTAAATTTAACTTAAGTAGTAAATATACCTACATTCGCCATCAATAACAGACGTAATGTGCTCATGAACAGCCTTAGTCATATAACGCGTATATGTACTAGGTATTGTAGTTATGTTCGTTCCCGCAGTGGCAAAAGTATATGCACGTTTAAATTATATCATTATAGCATATTTTGGCACTGAGTTCGTAGTTTGTTTACTCTATATTGGAAGTATTGTAACGCGACTAAAATATTGTCACCTGGGCCATTCTACTTTTTCATGTACATAATTTTCAGACACTTTTTTTGAAATGCAATTTTGGAATACTTGGCCCTCACTTCATAATTTTGCATTGTTATTTAGAAAGAGGTTTAATTGCATTATCACTTCCGATAGTGTTGGTAATTAACGAACCACAGCTAATATCCATAAATCGAATAACTCAGTGGTCCTTGGATGTCTCACCATTTGTATGAGAAAATGGTTTTTACCACTGTGTTACCCACCTTTTACAGAAATATGTTAATATTTAAGTATTTCTACCTATAAAATCTTTTTATTAGGTTCAGGTACTATTTCGGAATCCCATTTTTGTACACTAATTCAATACTTATCATAGATTTTTTTTGTAATAGAAAATTGGTCATGAAAAAGTAGAATGACCCACCTGCTTATTTCCAAACAATGGTAGTGGCAGATCTGATAAATTAACACAAAATTGTATCAAACCACTGAATTATCTAAGACTGTTTAAAATGCCTGGTTCATATTTTAAATAAACGCCAAATACCTATGCGCTGTAATTCGGATTCATCTTATTTATTTAACTGCCACGTCTGCCGTCGGTAGGCGTGGCACGTACAACGTAACGTTACACGTTACTCATACGTGTCCGAACCGTCTGCGTCATTCACTACGTAAATGACTTCGAATGGGCAGTTCACACGATTCCATTAGCAATCCAATCTAGTACAGACTTACAGTGGAACTGGGGCGGCCGGCGGAGCGCTAAACGGTCGAAAACAACCGTTGCGGTTCTTGGCCGATAACAAATGGGCACTTGTTATTGTTTCCTTCTGCTATACTTAGGTCAGGTTGCCTAGGCCTCATGGCCTTGGTAACGTATATTTGTCCTCGTACACGCGTAAATTATATTAAACTAGCAGCGCCCTGCGGTGTTACCCGCGGATAAAAGGTAGCCTATGTCCTATTCTGATGTCTAAGGAAAGTTTCAAATACAATACTGGAATGTTTCATAGAGATCCGTTCAGTAGTTTTTGAGATTAGGCGGAACGTACATCCATCCGCACAAACTTTCACGTAAATAATATTATTAGGATTTACATTGACGTCTGGGACGAGTTGTCAACCGAGTCGTCTAACAAGTACAGCAAATAAATATAGTTTATTTTAGTATACAAAGTCCAGTTTAATCTAAATATATAAATATAGTACATAAATTAACACGTGTCAACGTCCACTGTAGGTACCATTGAATACAAAAAAACTGTTAACTAGCATGAAACCATGTTATCCCAACGTTTGAATATAATTTGGTGGTTTCTTTACAGTTATTTTGTTAACACGTTTTTTGAGTATTTTATTCAAGTTTGAACTACTAAGTATGTTACTCCTTAATTATTTTTTATTTTGTTTTACATTTACTAAGCTCTGCATTTATGATTTTGCACAAAAAAATAATCGGCCTACCCATACAATATCAATGAACCTGTATTTGTTTTACAATAAGCTGGAAGCTATCGATATTGTATGAACTCCCTGAACATAGATTATTACGTTGAGCGTGTGTCATACTCTGGCTCTCGAGGGAAATACAGCCGGTGCGAGATGTACGCTTATGCTATCCTAAGCCTATTTCTGTATAGAGGGGCTACTCTGAACTTCAAAATCCGAACTTTGTATCGTGTCGTCCCTTTCACTCATATAGCGAATAACACGAGAGTGAAAGGGACGGCACGATACGAAGTTCGGATTTCGAAGTTCGGAGTACAGGGCCTGGGGCGCTACCGCGAACAGCAAACAAGGTTTTGCCTCTCTGTCTCACTTATATGCAAACTTGCAAGTGCGACAGAGAGGGAAAACTTCGTTTTCTGTTCGCGGTAGCGCCCCTGATCTTTCGCGAGGCAGCGCCGTACTCCTCATTATGTACTGCTATCGTTTAACTCAGATAATTTCTGCACGGCACACGGTATAAGACGGGTTACGTCAGAAGTTAGCGGCCGCGAGAGTGAGTCCCTGCACTGTCGCCCAGTCCCAGTGTTACCAGGGCCCTTTGACATAAATTACGTTTCGTTTCTTGAAAATTTATATTTTTGATGCAAAAAATACTTATCAAAACGTTCGATTTTAAGAAATGAGTCGCCACATACATCTAGGATACGGCGATGGAATTACGCCGTGTAGATAGACGGTATATCAAATACGAGTATCATACATACTAACCTAGAGCACGCCTACCACAACATACATTTATTCTAAATACAAAATCAACTGACAAACTTAAAATTAACTATAAATAAAAAAATGCTGCTAAATTCGCCTTCAAGACTTATGGTGCCCAGAAGACTGGCAGCGTTACCTCTTTGGATGGCCAGACTTAAACCCTGGCCGAAGTAGATGCCAGCCCTCTGGTCACCCGAGGTATCGATTAGGCGCTGGGAGATATCCTTAAAAATAAATGTCATAGTTGCAACCGACGGGCAGACAATCGTACCATGGGTGCTTTTGTCACCTTTTCTGTATGAAATCCTATAGATTGTCTCGCTTGGTCCCGGTTAGATACAATTCACCTTTCTCTAAAGTTACGAAAATTTCCTTTACAACAGAAGTTACTTACATGTTGCTCGAGCCGGTCAAAAGTTACGAAAAATGTAAGAAATGTAACCATCTGGCAACACTGCCCCGTCCGCTTCCCGTTCATACTTACCCGTTGTATTTTTACACCATTGCCCAAAAAAGGAGTGTCATGTTTTCATGATTCATGTATGTATGTGAGATTCTTTGTTCCCCCAGAACTTCTCAACGCCTTAACCGATTTAGGTTTGTGAGGTATTGTTGGAATCCTAACGCCATCCCAAGTAACATAATATATGTGACGCTGCAATAGAAGAAACAGTATGGCGGACTACTCGTATATAATCCATATTGTGTGTTTTAAAAAAAAAATCGATCTTATCAAGTGGTGTATGAAAATAAAGCATTTGAAAAGACGATTTCAAAAATATACATAATGCATGTATTTAAAAATATGATTTTACGCCATAACATACTTTAAATAAAAAAAAATCATAAATGGAGTAATAAAAAATAATTAAATAATTAATAAAAACACGACTGCACTGGATAAAAGTTAGCTAAAAAGATAAAAACAAATTTCAAAAATAAATAAGTAAAGGAATACTATTTTGTTTTCAGTCGGGGGACCTGACCATATACAATACCAAAATATTAGGTGCTCCGACTGCGAACAGAATAGTTTTCCTCAAGTTATTTATTTTTGAAACTTGTTTTTATATTTTTATTAACTTTTATCCAGTGCAGTCTTGTTTTATTAATAATTATAAGCTTTTATATAATTTTCCATGTTATTTCAGTCGAGTTTATAAATACATGTACGCTCCCAAAGGCTCAAAAGTATCTGAGCAACCGTATGCCCTTAAAAATACAGTTGTGTTCAAATATTTTGGACAGTTCGTCCGTATACATGTTTTTGAATTATAATATATTCGGTACCAATCTTTTGACTGAGCTGAAATTTGGTATACTTGTGTAACTTCGGTGACAATCCTAAATTACGGTACCATCAACATCTAGCTGATTTAATGATGGAGACAGAAGCTGGCCAACGCAACACAAGATAAACCCGATGAGTAGTTAATGACAGAAAAAAATACAGTCGGCAGTAAAACCTGGTACCAAAAATTTAATTACTGACAAAAACTATAATCTTTGTTATTGTGTAAAGATTAGATTAGATTACATTAGATAATTTATTTCATGATAAGGAATTACATCATAAATTTGCACACATGTCAAAATTACAAGAATTGTTATCCTGATCGTCATAACAGGAGAAATAAAAAGAACATAATGTCAACTAGAGTAATACAAAACACGATAAAAAGTAAACAGAAAAATAAATGCATCTTCCATTCGGAATCGTCAGTCAGATAAATAATAACAATGTCCATTACAAAATACAAATATTTACAACTACTATTAAAAATTGTAAAGTAAAAGACATTCAATATTTCCTTTGAATATATTATTTCGGTGGTCCAATGCAGAATACGCGGTTGAAAGAAGCGGGCCACCGGCTATCAGCGGCGGTCCAACCTCTTCCGCCACTCGTTTCCGCCTTAGTCTCGCTAGGAAATGCTATCTCAAGTATCAATATATTTGCCAAAAGGCACTCTTCTTAGACGATAACTGTGCATTATAGCTTTTTTCTGGTTACCTTCAATAGTATAATACTTGTTTTGTGAGGGACGAAGACGCGAAAACGAAAGTTTTTTATTTTTATTTATTTATCTCAAAAATATTACTTACAGTAGGCATATTGATCTTACCTCGCCAAACTGTATATGCAGTTTGTTAGCGAGTGTTGCGCTCTCTCACTTACAGGTTTGGAACTTACACCTACTTCTTTCCTATAAACTAAACTTTGAACTTTGTATTAATGTAAATCCGCTATAATTAAATTTATTATGGCTTTGCAATTGCATATTGGAATTTTATAGGAAATTAAATAAATTAATTCCTTGACGCGGACATTTCCAAAATTAATTAAGAGGCCTTATAAGTTTTAATATGTTTTGATTTCAAATTGTGAAAAAAATATTGATAAATACCATTAAATTGATTAGAGGATACGATAATTTTATAAAAGTTTTAGATAGTAACAGGGCCATTTTTTGATTTTATCGTGTGAATTAGAATTTAAGAGGAAAAAAGCCGTTTTTAGTTGGAAAATGGTGGTCGATTATTCTTAATAAAAAATCCAAAGAATACATTTAAAATTTATGACATTAGCTCGCAATAGTCCTTTTCTAGATAGTAACACTAAGAAATTGTCAAGATACTTGTCAATTCAATCAGAAAATCGTCTAAGTAGATGAGTGTTTTTTTAACTGATAAGGACCCTCTACTCACATCTCTGGGGAGCCCAATAATTTTTGACTTCCGTAGGTTTTTTTAGTATGGCAAAGCATATAGCTGCATAATAATTATTTCTATTTTTTATTTATTTACAGGATTCGTTATGAAAATTAACATTTTTCTGAGAACTATCCATCTATATAAGCTGAGCCACCTACACTTTCAATTTTTTTTGTATACTTTGATTTATTGTACCTGTCTTGGTTACCTGTAAATGTATACAATCATTGAATAAACGTCTTATTATTATTACTATTATTTGTATCTCTCCTTTGGGATATCACGGCACAATGTCCGGTCCTTTTGGAAGGCGTTCACGGGGATACAGATCCAACACGAAGAGGCCCCTTTGAGATACTATAATGTATTGGGATGTGTACACCTAGCGGATACTATCTCTGCCATGCACTATTGAGGAGATACAGCCATTATTATTATTATATATACTAAGGCTGGGTTGCACCAAATCGTCTGGAATAGTAACCCGTGTTCATTAATATACGGGTTTGTCACATCCGTCATTTTCACCTTTCGTGTTACTTTTGTTTCTTGTCGTACATTAAGTCAGTATAAAAGTATAACACACTATCTGGATAGCTATCGTTTGACCAGCAATGGTTTATTTTCTAACGTTCAATTGGATGAAAGGGGACTTCAAAGCTGATAGCTATATTGAAAAGCAACAGCAAAAGTAATATCGTTTGTTTTTCTGACATTGGTTGCGCAACTCAATTGTGTTTTATTTTTCATCGCCACCCAGCCGGGACAGTGTGAAAAAGGCAAATAGTAATTGGCTTAGATAAAAAAGTCCCCATTTCACTGTATTATCACGACTAGTGAAAACTTTAACGAGAGTTATTTATTTATTTAATCTTTATTGCACAAAAGAAACCTTATCATACAAAAGGCGGACTTAATGCTTAGTTATCTGTTTGAAATGGGGTTAGATGAGGGCGGATAACATGAAAGCAATTTTAATACACGGAACATCATATAGGTAGCTGCTGCTAACATCATACAGCTAACTGTATGATGTTGCATATATTATCTGCTAACACACCTTTTGCCTGGTGCCCAAATATGTCGTAACACAGTATGGATGTATATAAATACTTTTTTTTTTCATTTCATTTTTTCATTTTTTTTTTGCAAAACATACAGAGATGTTACAATAGTCATGTCAGAGGTATACAATTTCCATGAATGCATCTTCCGCCACAGCTGGCATGCAAAATTATTAAGTTAACTTAAAATAATATATCATAGTTACTAATAAATAATTCGGTATAAATGAACTATATTTTATACAGTGTATAAAATATTCAATAGAATTTCACAAAACACAGACAAATACAAAGGCGAACTTATCCCTTTAAGAGAAACAGCTTTATAAGAGTAAGCAAGTGCCAAAATTAGGGATCAACCAACGTAACGTACAGTCAAGTTTATAAAAATATGTTAAAAAAACATCTGGGCAACCTTATGCCCTTAACAATAAAGTAGTGTTCACATATTTTGACCACATTGTCCTTGCACGTATTTTCAAACTCGGCTAGGTACGTTTGAAACGTTACATAATAAACTAGCAGAACGAACTATTTACTAGTGGCTCTGTGAGCTGTAGACCTCGTGAGTGAGTTTTTTTATCATGTCCAAAATCTGACATTATAAAAAAAATCATTTATGAATATCGAACCTGCTAACAAAATTTCACGAGAAGCGTTTGAAAAATGCGACCTGTAGCGGAGAACAAACTTAAATTCGGACGCAGAAACTTACAAAATCATTGATAAAATTGTTTTTGGTATCTAAAAACCGCCTCGACAAAAAAAATCTATATAACTATTGAACCTGCGGGGTAATCACGTAACTTTTTTACTACCGTTAGGTAGATTTTAATGTCAAATTTTAATTGTCAGCTCATACATTTATACTTCAAAATTGACAGTAAAATCTATCTACCGTTAGTACATAGAGTTACGTGATTCGCCTGCTGCTCACGAAATTTCACTTGAATCGGTTGAGAATTGCGACCTGTAGACGAGAACAAACGGAAATCCGGACATACGAAAGCATTTTTGTCGAAGCTCAAGCAGAGACCTTCGTTTGACTCGGTCAATTATAGAACTCTGATCACTTTTTTATGCTTATCAAGCGTTATTGATTCCGGTTTCTATGTATTTAAGTATCTATTCATTTATATAAGTAATGTATATCGTCACTTGGTACTAGTAAAAGCTTTGTTTAGTTTGGGACTAGGTTGATTTGTGTAAGATTGTCTACAAATATTTATTTAAACCATGAATAAGTTTTTATTTTGTTTTATGTAAAATGTTTTATCTTGATTAGGTAAGTCTATTACTTACGCTATGCTGCCAATATGCTTTGATAATAATTGCACATTATACTTGATGGCATTGTTTATAGAGTAATCTTTAAATAGGTACTTTAAAGACGTGTGTAAGTGCAAGTGCAAAGTGAACGTCGTAAATAGGGATGGTTGACACAAATTAAGAAAAACAATAACTTCAACTTTCTCGAAAAAGATCAAATTCTCAATCAAATGCCGAAAAAAGTAACTCAAAAGAATAAATAATTACATAATTATAAGTCTTCAATGTTTTAAGAGGGGGAATATTTCGTTCCTTTTCCGCAAAACGCCCCTCTGTATTGAACGATGGTCATTTACTATGGCGCTTTAGGTTAGTGAAGTGACTGATTTGTAGCGCTTTCTCTCTCTAATTAAAAACGTTCTAATGGTTGTAGCTTCGTTATTTTTTGAGATATTTTAACGGGATTTTCACAATTTGGCACAATTTTATGTCTTCTTTCTTTTAGATAATAATTCGGATACTAATAAAATTTGAGGCCACATTCGAGCGAAAATAATCATTAGTAATCAGATTCAAATTCAGATTCATTTATTTCATAGATGTAAATTACAATATAAGTTTGCATTCATGTCAAAAGTATACGAATTCACATGATCGTCAATTAAGATATAAATAATAATAATGGAATAGGAGGGTCAATCAACTTTTCTTTGTTGTTATTCGGTCCCGTCAGCGAGGAGACAAACAGTAACAGGGTTTCTTAGAAAAATGTCCATAATATGGACTTCAAGCACGCTCAACAGATGACCCATGTCCAAATGGATAGATGCTCATCGCTAAAACTCATGTTTGGTAAATGTAAACCCTATAAAATCACAGTTTTCAAGAGTGACTCAGGAGACGTAACCATGGTAACGAGCAACAAAGAATAGTTGATCCACCCAGGATTTAAACATATTCACCGAATAAGGATCGTCATAACATAAATTGGACACACAGAAAATATAAATAAAATACAAATGGAATTTAAGACAACAATATGGTGGAAATTAAATAAATGATGAATTCGAATGTAATTACACAATTTTGAACAAATGTCAAAAAATAATTAATCACACAATTTATAATAAAAACAGTTTATCAGCAAAATGTCCGTAAGTATTATCAATTAAAAATGTAATTCCATGTACTCATCGTAACCATAAATTTAATTAGATCGCGGTACACGTTCGAACCTAGACCTATTTAAGGCACGAGTGAATAGGCACCTTCTGGGTGAGCTCGCTTCATCGTCGGCCTCATCTTTGCCCCCTGGCTAGATGCTGGCCAAGAGCGATCCCATTTTTAATAAAAAAAAAAAAAGAACAAGTAAGGTTTGATTTTAAAGGGAAGTGCGACGTGTTTTGTGTACCTACGCGTGTAAAATATCTCCATATGCGAGCTAATGGAACGTGCCGGACGCAATCGAGCGTCCACGGCAGCGCGGTTCAGAGGGGCTACTAGGAACTGTGAAATCCGAACTTCGTATCATGCCGTCCCTTTCACTCATATAGTGTATAACACGAGAGTGAAAGGGACGGCACGATACGAAGTTCGGGTTTCGAAGTTCGGAGTACAGACCCAGATCTGTTGAAAAAGTGAAAAATGGACAACAGTTACCTATGACTTAACATGAATAGAATTTGGTGTTAAAGTCGAATATCGAATGAAATAAGAGCATGTGTCAGTATCATACTTAAAGTATTTTACCTGTACGTGTAAGTTATTCATCAGCAAATAAGTCATTTCTGAACTTCTGTGACCTATATTAAGAAGACTAGGTAATGACTTTCGTAATAGTACATTTTTATGCAAGTGCGGAAGGTTTGTCATTTTGTACGAGTCCCGAGTTGTCTTGGCCCGTGCCGTGAGGCGAGGGACAAGACTTGGGACGAGTGAAAGTGACACTTCCGCACGACAAACGACATTTTTTTTACAGTTGCGAAAAAATATCAAAGAAACAAAACTAAATAAAACAGAACCTAAGCTTAAACGAGACAAAACAAAATGTGTCATTGTGGGCTTCGGACGTACCTGGTCTATATCTAGCGTAGTTTACAAACCTACATTTTATTTAACAATCGTATAAATCGCGCATATCACAAAAATATTGTTAAAACAATACGTCATTACAAAATTATGAATGAAAGAGGTGGGAATTAAAAACTCGGTTTAACTTTTAATTGATAAACTTTTTACAACATGCCATGGTTATCAGCATTGAGCCAAATCAAAAACTATTTTGGGGGAGGTTTTATGTCACATGGTAGTTTAATTACATTTAAATATGAGAAAACAAATATTTTTAACTTTATAATTAATTAATCTGAAACATTTATTGATAATTAAATTATATTTGATTTATTTATAAATAAATGTATCTCTTGGCGAAGAATAATAACAAGCATTCATTCGTTCGGCGCGGCGGTCTTGCATAATACTCTATTAATCGGAAGTCTCGCATTATACTCGTTTCTGGTCATTGCTCTACTCAATAAGGGAACTTTTTGAAATCAGTTTTAGATTTTTTGGTATTTGATAACCCTTTAACTTGTTTAATATGCGGGTTTAATGTTTTAAATATAATAATAGTAAAGTTTGCCAAATGCCAAATGCTTTATTAAATAAATAAGTAAACTGATTGAACCTAAAACTCTTCGGTTGGATGTATGGCTTGGACCAACAACAAATAAAAAAAGGAACGTAAAAAGCACTAGTGCGAGAAATACAACTTTGCGCACGATATACAGCTAGATAAAGCACCACTTTTTGAGCAACAGTATTAGAAAATTAATTATTTTGGCAAAATAAAGACTTCCATTCACAAAAAGAGGCGCCCACTCCTCATTGCGTAGGTTGGTACCGTTTAATTTTTTCGAGTATATATTAATGATTTGGTAACGCATTTATTCTTAAACTGTAAGTAATTTGGCAACATGCGAAACCGCAAGTTTTAGCTACAATTGAAGGTTTTTTCTTACGAAACCAGTTGTGATCTAATCATATTTGTTCGACTGTCAGTATTGTCGTAATTCTACAGTACGACTGGTTTTCATTTTCAGGCGAATAGCCCTTTGGGTACCTGAAGCTATTGTTGAAGACTGAGTTTGTTAGCTAGAACTAGTTTCCTATAAGGAAGAAGAATTCACCGAACGCAACCGGTTTCATACGAGGCAGGAATTTTTTTTGGATCGAAACTTGTTACTAACCTCCGGATCCGGTTCCGTACGCGGCCAGTGAGAAAGAAGGTATAAGTATGTATATGCCACTTTATTTATATTTTCCTTCTTATGCTAGGTTTTTACAATATTATTATAAAAAGTAAAATATAAAAATACACTTACAAAACATAAAAATATTATAAAATCCATCACCTAGGCACCTAGGGTGCCGCCGGCAGCGAGGCGGGGCCTAAGCTACCGGTGGTTAGGGCGACAGAGAGAGGAACCTCCTGACTATCTGCGCCGTGTCCAGGAGTACCGCCTTCTGTATCTGACCCTTGACCCAGCCATCTAGCGATAGTTTCTTGAGATGTTGATCGGGACTCTTCGCGTATATGCCATATTACTATAATTATTTATATTCAGTATATACTTAATATACCATGGGTATAACAAGTTGGAATTTATTTTCAAATAGGATTTTAAGCTGAGAGTTGAATAAAGTTCGTTAGCGATTCAGAGACATGCGCCTTCCCGGAGTGGCAAGACTGTTTATTTCATTTTGAAACTCCGCAGTGGAATTAAAATAGGTTGCGGAACAAGCGTAATTATTGAGCTAAAACACCTTTGAAGTATATTGAAAATATATCGAACTGTGACCTGTATCAAGAGTAATGAAAAAGGATACACTTTGTATCACATGACCATATACATTGACCCGCTTTCATGTCTATTGCACTTTTTAAAGACATTTGAGACAGGGACAGGGAGTTTATTCCAATTGAGAAAGAAAAGGAATGTTTATTGTAAAAGTACTTCTATCCTATGTATTACGAAACAGAGTTTTTCCGGCTGTCTGTAATTATACTTAACAATGTCGAAAATTTGATCATCACTATAGTTTACCCATCCACGGCGTATAAACCACAAATATATTGCTATCTCTAGAAAAGTAAGTAGTAAACTATAAAATACTCGAAGGTGCTCTAATATTATACTTGTTTTTGATTTTGGTTATCATCAAGTTCTCGTGCCACGTTTGACAAAACGGACTGCATTTTTATTAAAACAATGGAAGCAACTTGATAAATTGTTAACGACCCTCGATTTTGTTAATTTGTTTTTTTTATCTCTTATTGACATGATTTATTCTATTTTTATCACTTACCTATTGGGATTTTTGATTATATATATCCATTATTACAGTACATTGGCCGCCTCAGATGCCACTGGAGTGACAATACACGACCGCCCCCGGTGTTAAAAGTAGAATTGTACAGAATTTCTGCACGCCTACGCCCAAGAGGGGAGGAAAAGCTTCTATGCAGCTAAATTGATAATTTGTGTGAAATGGCTGACAATCATGCCAATTTAAATACACGAATTAATGGTACCATACGGTACCGCTAGGATATAATGGGTCTTGTGAACCTCGTATCAAACTAATTAATGTAGACAAAAATTAAACGATCACTACGACAATAACTTATTTGTGTATATATATATATAAAAATTGTACGATTGTCCACTTCTGAACTGAATTATTTTTCATAATATCATAGAGGTAAATCGAAAAACATCACTAAAAAAACAACACATTGGTACACACATTTACATTAACTGTTTACCAACTTTCAATGTAAATAACATGTAACTAACAAAATTGGATCTTTTTTGTCTATAAATAAATACAATTTTGAATTTAAACGTAAGATATAATATTGAAAATAGGCCACTAATAGTAAAAATAAGATGTTATTGCAACTCCCAACACCAGAGTCAACTCTACGACAAAAATAAAAATCGCGTTATATCGCTTACCCGAAAAAAAAAACAGAAAGTGCAATGTGATTGTGCATGATAACAAATTCGTAGTTTATTATTGCTACTGGGACACCAAAGAGAGCTAAATCTGGAATATTAATGTGAAAACGCCTGTTTACTCTTTAAAATGCTGACATTTATTTTATTCATGTAATAAATCATCTCATTCATATCTGGAACAGATCAACTGAGGAAGTGCCTTCGATTCAACTTACAAAACACCTCAGCCATAATCACACCATTCCATGCTCTGTACGAATGTGGTGTCCTGTTCCTGGTGGCAAGTAAGTTCAGGCTACCGAATATTTACCGAATATACCGTTGATCACCCAGCCCAGGACATATTTAGAAGACAACGAATCTTGACCTTGCCTTGTGTCTATATATTAGCAGCTTGTAAATACGTCCGATCCAACCTCCATCGATATAAAACCTATGGCGAAGGTAACCAGAGACCGTCGCGCAGGCAGCACCTCCTGGTGCCTCCTCGCCGACGACTAGCTACGGCCCGTTCGGCGCTCAGTGTTGTCGGACCCAACCTGTATAACTGTGTGCCGCTTGAAATTAAAGACTCAACAAGCGATACAAATTTTGTAAAGAAATTAAAAAATATGCTCACTGAACTGGCATGTTATAATGTAAACGAATTTCTGCAAAGAAATCATTGACTGTAACATATGCGTACTTACTAACAAATTTTAAATACTTGTGTGTCTGTTCAGTTATTGTGTTCATGACTTGTAAATGTTTTTATTTTACCAATAAATAATCTGAATCTGAAAATATGCGCTGTGTTGAGGTTGACAGACCTGCATTTATCCTTAGCTGTCCACACAACGAATCTTCAAACCAATAAGAGGTCGGAAACGGACTTATGGCTTCTATTGAGTCGGAAACGTCTATAGGCTAATGTATCACTTACTATCCGACACGCTGTATGCTTCTCGCCATCATAGTCGTGTATGATACCCGAATATATAGAAAAATATAAATAAATAAATAAATATATAAATAAATATTAGAGGACAATCCTACACAAATCGAACTAGCCCCACAGTATGCTCAAGAAGGCTTGTGTTATGGGTACTAGACGACAATATATTTAATAGATATAAATACTTAAATACATAGAAAACATCCAAGACTCAAGAACAAATATCCGTGATCATCACACAAATATATGTCCTGACCGGGATTCGAACCCGGGACTCCAGCTTCGAAGGCAGGGTCACTACCAACTAGGCTAAAGCGGTCGTCAAAATATGTTTATCACTCATATGTAAATAATTTCGATAGGTTAGGAAACCACTTAATATTTTTATAACATTTCACTATTACGTCGGCCAATTCCATCCTGAGATTTAGGGTAATGTATTCCTAACATTAAAACGATGTAGGGAAGGACCACGAGATGTTCCATTTAATAAAACTTTTGGCTTTTGTTTCCTTAATTGAAATTAGATCTCAAGAATGACACAGCTGCTACATTGAAACTCATCCGCGAGGAAAATGGCTTCAATTCTTTCGATGGAATAATTTCAACGGCGTTATTGTTTCAGAAATTATTAAAAATCGATGAATATTTGAATGACTTATTGCCACGTGAAAAAGCAATCGATTTTCTATAATGAAATAAGGTAAACCAGTCACCAAGCTGGAGTTTATGACAATAGTGTAGAGAGAAGGCTATTTGGTCAGTCGGAGTGTTTACAAAATGAAACTGTCAACATCGGAAACATCGAAGCGAACTAGGTGCTTACCTGAAACGACTTTATATTATTGAATATACAGGGTGTCCCACGGCTATGCCACATGGAGGGAAAGTACCCAGAATATTGTAGATGGAGCATTTTATTGAAAGAACACATTATTTGAATTTAAAAAACAATTTTAACTGCATTCACAGATATTTAAATATTTTTATGGCTGAACCGGGAATCGAACCCGTTACACGAGAAATTTTCATACAAAATGTTAAAATTCATGGTCTTCCTTTTATTTCTGACACTATGTTATTTAGCGAAAAATAATCCTTATGATGAAGCCTTTCGATCGGTATGATAAAGATACAGGGTGATTATTTTTCTCGCGTAACGGGTTGCATTCCCAGTTCAATCATAAAATTATTTAAATATCTGTGAATGTAGTTCAAATTGTTTATTAAATTAAAATAATGTGTTCTATCAATAAAATGCTCCATCTACAATATTCTAGGTACTTTCCCTCCATGTGGCATAGCCGTGGGACGCCCTGTATATACGTATTGACGTTGGAGTTCATGGTTCAGATACTGTAAATAACGCAACTATGGGCGAGAACATTCCCTTTGTTTTCTGGTCTGCTTATTTGCATGAGGGCCGTCGGTTCACAATCACAATATGATGTGTCCCCCGTTTCATGTTCCTATCATTCTCGTTTCCAAAAACATCAAAAGCTGGGGATATACATATATGAAATGCTGAGAATATAACTAGGTACCTTACATTCAACAATTATAAGGACTAGTAACTTCGTACTAGTGTTCAGTGGAATTGACATGATGAGAGACTTCGCTCTGTTCTCATTTGATTTTATTTTTAGACTGATGCTCAGAGACCTTATACATCTCTGAGGATATTTATTTAATAGATTTTGTTATTTTCATGTTGACGTGTTATAGATATAGCTCAACATATTTTATTATGATTATTGTTACATACTTTATTACATTTTATCTTGACGCTTGGAGACCCTATACATCTCTTAATCTCGACTGTTATTAGTTTCTTAGTTTTATTTTTGACACGTAACACTACATTTAATTAATGATACTTTGATTATTGTATTATTTTTATTTGATGTACCTAGATAGATTTTGACTTATAAAAGTGCCCTTGAGGCCTATTTGCAGAATAAATGTTTTGATTTTGATTTTGGTACCTTACTTTCAACAATAATTAACTTAATTTCGATTGAGTAGGTATATTTGGTCCTTTATACCTAAGGGTTGAGGGGTCTCAGGTTTAGTAAATAAAACACACGATGACGAATTACGTAATTTTATTTACTTTTATTATAACAAATATTAATATTAGTCTTGGCATACGGATAATTTATCATTAACGCTAATACAAAATAAATACACCACTAAGTTCTTATACACGTCAAGTAATGATCGAATTGAATAAAATTAAATGTCCGTTTGATACCTTCTTAACTATTTAAGTTTACTCTTATTCTACCATTATCAATCAGATCGTAGTCAATTAGATTCAGTTATATTAACGATAACATATATTGAAATATCTACCTTATGAATACGTCAGTGAAACGATTATGTAAATCAGTCGTTTGACGAATAACATTTAGGTAACACATAATACTTAAGATTAATGTAATATATGTAGGTACGATATTTGAATTAAACCTGTTTAACAGTAGGTAGGTATAGCACGAGGAATTGAAACGATATTATTGGCGTACGCTGAATTTTAGAAAATATCAAGCCAAATGGTTGCAGACTCTATTCCCGTTATTATTTAATTAAAAATGTTTCAAGTCGATATCAAATGTTCTACTGACGGATGGACATTGTCGCCTGGTCAACTATTCCATTAACGATTGGACTTCAACTCTGTTCGAATGATCATTGATTAGTTTTGTGACCTCGAACTAACAGTTATTAACTCTCCAATTGAAGGAAACGTGGAATACGAGTGCCGTTTTACAATAGTATTTATTAGTGTTGCGATTGAAATTTTATATCCATCTTGTGTGGGTAGTATCATACTAATTTACTATTTCTCGATGTCTACTGACGAACAATGAAACGTGACTTTACAATAATGCGTTTTTTTACCTTATAAAAATGGGTAGTTTTTATAAGGCAGCACTGCGGAGAGAGCACAATCCACCAACCATAATCATGATAACAGGTAAATTACTTTAAGTTTACCTCTGATTTTATTCTCTAATTCCATTAGATACTCTACTTTATCGTTATCACTAATGTAATGCTTTCTATTACATAAATAAAAAAAAAAACATGTTTGTAATAAATACTTATTGACGTGAAGACAGAATATTAATTGGATTACAAATGTCAAAGTTTCAGTACTTTAATTTCATTGACGAATATTGTCAGCTGCTGTATAAAATCTCTCGTCATAATGCCGAAAACTGGCATTGCATTCCTAAAAACCCTCGTTACAAATCCATTGCATAAGCGAGAAAAGGTGCGACACATATTCGTATGTCTCTCCGTCACGCCTTTTTCACGTACCGCGCGTCTCGTGCTAGCCGGGGTATCATAATGGCAAATATCCTTTTCGAGGAAAGTGTCTCATTTCACTGTATAACTAGCTCAAAATCTGGGATGTCCAACTATATCAGTACAGTTTTGTTGGTGAGCTGAACCTCAAATAATTTCAAGTAACTCAGCAAACGCTTAACTGAGGAGTCTATCGGTCCCCGACTAAATGGTAGCCGAGTGTTTTGACATCTAGGCACACAAGTGCCTAGATTTCAGCATCTATATCTTACTGAAGTAACTAAACTTTCATAATTCAAATACAAAGCTGAATACAAAAGCTAAAGCTTAATTAAAAAATATTTAATACCTATCTTGCACAAGGTAATTTCTAATGGAACATATAATTTCTAATGGAAAATATTATTATCAGTTTCAATGAACGCCCACGTGCCAGTAACGACTGGTACATGTTTATACAAATTATCTCTTAGGGGCATTTCATCAACAAATGTGCAAACTAATAAATACGTAAAAGGATCTTTAAATCCGTATTATCAGGACGGACGCTTAATATATTCAAGAAACTGTTAATGCTAGAAAAAATATTGTCTATCAGACAATCCACTTAGACAATTCATATATCATTAAACGAAACACGTGTATGAAAATGTTTAATAATAATTCCCGTCTGATATGATCCTTGAAATTGAAGTGAGAGCCATGGGTACTCTCAAACAGGTCGTTTCACTGCAGCAGACAATTAGCATTAAGTTAATTTGCCGATCGCATTTTAAAATATTCAACTTCAATATTGACTAACAAAGCATAATCCTTGATAAGTTTTTTCATTGTTTTGTAAACAATACACTTTTTTATTTACTTTACGCGAATGCAAAACATTCGTCGATTACCTAACTAACCTAATGATACAATTATGATTTATCACACTTCCGCGTTCTCCATTCAGTAATACACGAGCGCTGTCCGAGTCTACAGCGAGTAATATATAAGTATAATAAAAAGTCCTCGTGTATTAATAAATAAGAACGTAATTCCGCTATCTTACAATTTAGAATTCCATCTTACAACTTCCC
Source organism: Epiblema foenella (assembly GCA_963556455.1). Classification (NCBI taxonomy): domain Eukaryota; kingdom Metazoa; phylum Arthropoda; class Insecta; order Lepidoptera; family Tortricidae; genus Epiblema; species Epiblema foenella. The sequence goes on from OY747095.1 coordinate 42,765,893, forward strand.
CATTTTTCCTTCAAAGCGCACTTTTAAAATGATGCGAATTTCACCAGAGGCTTCTTAAATCAAATTTTCATAGGTTTGAGGAAAAAAATACCTATTCTACTTTTTTTGGTATCTAAAGATAGAATAATATTCGGGACATAATACATATCTGGAAACATAAATTAGCTCGTTATGGATTGTTCTTGTTTAATGACTGAAAGACGATACCTAGACCCAAGTATTAGAAGACCATTCATTACATTTATATCTGTAAAATTATAGCTAACATCTATTACTTACTAACACTATGGCTGTGTAATTTGATTATTAATATTAGTAATAATAAACATTGATACTACCTGTAAGTTATTTAAATGTAATCTGTTATTCAATATAGGACACCATAAAGATTGAATTTATCTCAGATAGTGTTCAGTAAAAATGGGAAGGTAATTAAAGCGCCGGCGCGGCGAACCGCCGCCGAGCGCGATAACTCGCCTCGATTAACTTATCTCCAGCTCACTACTGGTATAACTTGACAATTAGGTACTGAATATAAAATAATTTCACCTAATTGAATAAGTTTACTTACTAAACACGTAATTATTAAGACCCTGAGACCTGTTCATCTACTCGGTTAAAACCGTCAGGCGTTTTCGAAATAAACGGGACGGGAATTTCAATCTCAAAAGTACAGGGAGCTAAAAAGGTTTCCCAACGGGTATTATGTTACCATACTTGAGTTACGGCTTCACTATGCTAATTTAAGTATTTTAGGAATCGGATGAAACAAAAACTCAAAAGCACCAGTATCACGAAGCTCCGAAGTATGGAAATATAACTTACTTGAGTATGCTAGATCACTGATACACCTATGAATTGGTTAATGAATTGAGATATAATTTAGACATAAATTACGCTAGACCTGCACTGGGATGCCACTTAGCGTGGCGCGGCACGAGGAGTGGGGTTGTCCATTGTTGCGCTCTCGCTGTCCGTCGGCAACAGGTGGTAGTGTGAGCGACGCCTGTTCGATACAGGTTCAGCAGTTGTTTACAGCTGATAGAGGTCCACGTTGGAGGAGACCTGCTTGGAGTGGGACGCGCGGCACACGGGGCCGGGGTCCCGGGCCGCGGATCACACTTGCGTGAAACTGGCATGCAACGCGGTCTCCTCTTGGCCAATCTGGTTGGCGGGCGTGTAATACTGTCGGAAACATTCAGATTAGTAACTGAATCCAGGCGCTGATACAGGGGGGGGCAACAGGGTCAATTGCCCTCCCCTGAAGCCTGTGTCAGGGGAGGGCAATTGCCTATGTCCTGACGTAGGAAATTATGTTCTGACAATAAAAACAGTTATCAAAAGTCAGTTTTATTTTTGGAAAGTTTGAAAGTGCCCCCCCCCCCCCCCCCCTGAACAAAATCCTGGATCCGCGCCTGACTGTCTCACAAGATCTGTGCATCTAGTCGAGTGGGCAATGAATTGCAGATTTTGTGACTGGTAGTGGTCATAATCGAAATAAATAACGAATAGGGGCACAGACCTAAATCGTCCTAGTCTCAATGTTGGCCATATTAAGTAATTAAGTAAGTAACATAGGTATTTTTTTGATAATGTTGCTACATATACAATACCAGCACCGCCCTACGGTGTTACCCGCGGATAAAAGGTAGCCTATGTCCTATTATGATGTCTAAGCTGCAATACTGGAAAGTTTCATAGAGATCCGTTCAGTAGTTTTTGAGATTAAGCGGAACGTACATCCATCCGCACAAATTTTCACGTTTATAATATTATTAGGATTAGGATATACATGCTTGGTTAATAGATACCTACACAAATACTACATTACATAAATGACAAAGATAGTATTTTAAAAATAACTGATGTTCATACAAGCATTAGTCCTTGTCGGGGTTGTCAATTGAAGTGAAAGTCAGGGATCGCTATTTTTAAGAAACCCCAAAATAGCCCAATATTATGGATTATTTTATGCTTTTTACGTAGGATTCAATCGTGTTTTTAGGTAACTACTTCGTATTGAGAAGCGGTTGAAAAATGCGACCAGCGGGGTAATCCCGTAACTTTTGTACTATCGTTAGATAGATTTTAATGTCAAATTTTAATTGTCATCTCATACATTTATACTTCAAAGTTGACAGTAAAATCTATCTACCGTTAGTACATAAAGTTACGTGATTCGCCTGCTGTAGAGGAGGAAATTCGGACGCAGAAACTTACAAAATCTCTGAAATAAAAATTGTTTTTGAATTTCCAAAAACTAACTTACTCGACAAAAAAAAACTATATAACTATCGAACCTGCTCACGAAATTTCACGTGAATCGGTTGAAAATTGAGACCTGTAGACGAGAACAAACGGAAATCCCGAATCTGGACATACAAAAGCATTTTTGTCGAAGCAGAATCAGAGACCTTCGTTTCACTCGGTCAAAAATGAACCAATAACAAAAAAGAACGCAATAATACCGGTATTTTGGTACGGATAAAATACCAATATCCGATCCCTGCAGCCTGGTGAACGTTTTCAAACATAGGTACTAAAGAATTTCTTATGCGACTTAATGGGTCATTCTACTTTTTCATGACCAGTTTTCTATTACAATAAAAATCTATGATATTATTGAATTAGTGTACAAAAATGGTATTTTAAAATAGCACCTGAACCTAATAAAATAATTTTGTATATAAAAATACTTATATATTAACATTTTGCTGTAAAAGGTGGGTAACACAGTGGTAATAAAAACCACTTTTTCATACAAATGGTGAGATATCCAAGGACCACTGAGTTACTCGATTTATGGATATTAGCTATGGTTCGTTAATAACCAAAACTATCGGAAGTGATACTGCAATTAAACCTCTTTCTTAATGATAATACAAAAATGAGTGAGTTCCAGTGAGTTATTCCAAAATCTGCATTAGAAAAAGGGATTGAAAATTATGTACATGAAAAAGTAAAATGGCCCTAATATTAAACACTTACTCCGGCGTAAGCTCCTCCATTCCATCCGAGACGTTCGTGTTCGCGCTGCATCTGCCTGGAGGTATGCGAGGGCTTGTGGTCGGCGCGAGAGGCGAGCCTCGCCTTGGCGGAGAGAGCGGCGCGCAGCGGCACGTTGGCGCGCGCCGCCTCCGCGCGCCCGTGCTGGCAGAACTCCAGCAACGCCACCCCCAGCGCCAGCGCTAGACCACCCACCAGCACGTAGAAGAGACCCGCCACTTGGCCCAATGTTAGCTCGTTCACCTGCGTATTCTAAAATAAAAATAAAGAAGTTAAAACATATGTTGATCACGAAAACTGTCATCCGATCTTCTTATTCTTTCATACCACGAAATATTTTATTTAATACACACCTGTTCAGTAATATCACACTCCGCTTTGGTAAACCATTTTCGTATTAGTTTTTGCAATTCGCCGTCATCCTTTAGAGATTGTAGTGCTAGATTGATGCCATCCCTAAAATAAAATATGATTTATACCACAAATCACCCTTCGTTAGCAAAGCGCGTCGAATAACAGTACATTCGCATTGCAAATTCGCTGTACACTATTAAAAAAGGCAATGCATAACTTCGCAATCTCCAGAACGGATTTGAAACTTGTGCTTACCGCAATTCTGATCCCTTTTGCAAAGCAACAGCGAAGTCTTTCACGCCAGAGTTCGTGACGGTGACCAGCATCTCGCACGGCTTGCTAGCGTCGTTTTCGGTGAAAGAAGAGTGATCGAGTAGGAAGCTTAGCCAACTGTGCTTGCTACGAGGTATAGCGATATTCCTTATTCCTTCAGATGTATCCTGAACAAAGAGCAAAAGCGTTACAAGCACTTCTCAAAACAATTCAATACTCGTGATATTCAAAGGGTGTAATATAAGAGTTTGTAAATTCACCTCGGGACAAGCTGCCACTTTGCTGTACGTCTGAGTGGGCTCGCCTATGCGTTGCAGCGTGAGATAAGAGGCGAGGCTAGCTGTGTACGATGATATAACTATGAATGTGAAAAACCACCAAACTGAACCTACGATTCTGCCGGACATAGATCTGAAAATAAGAACAAATTTAAAATTGCAATTTGAGTATGTAGATATATGTGCATGCATTTAAGAGGCTTTCATCTTATGACAAGGCATCAAATTATGACAAAAGTATGGATAATACCAATAAAGTGATTAAAGGATGCGATCACTTTATAGAAGTTTTAGATAGTGATATAGCATTTTTTTACTTTATTATGTGTAGTAAAATATAAGCGAAAAAAGCCGATTCTAGTTTAAAAATGGTCATTATGGAGTGATATTTGTAACGATATTTCTTAATAGAAAATTTAAAAAATGCATTTATAATTTATGACATAAGGTCATAATGGTCCTGTTCTAGATAGTAACTCTGAGAAAATGTCAAGACACGTGTCAATTCAAACAGAAAATGGCTTAAAAATAGATTAGAGTTTTTCAACTCATTAAGGGCTCTTAAATATGGTTTGTTATTTTCACCTAGGCAAGGTACCTAATGGCTAGAAGTAGGTAGTATAGATACTTTTATGTACCTAGAAATGTATTAGTAAAAACAAATAAGTAATTTAGGTTGTGGTATTTGCGTGTTTACAGCAGAAGAATTGCTAAAAAGCATATGTTAAAAAGTAATAAAACACTATATTATCCTAGAATATTGGACGCAAAAGTCAAATTATAATCAAACAAATACATATTTTATAAATCATCATCCTCCTAGCGTTATCCCGGTACAGTTGCTGAAGGATGAAGGATGCCCGGGGTCCGCTACCTAATTCCAAGACTTGGCGTAGGCACTCGTTTTTACGGAAGCGACTGCCATCTGACCTTCCAACCCGAGGGGAAACCAGACCTTATTGGAATTAGGCTTGTCAAGTGAGTGGGCAACTTGACTGTTAGAAGTTCTCAAGCCGCCCGAAGGCCTCTAACTTGGCTTAACGACTGCTATCATAGACAGCAGCAGGGATCAACGGCTTAACGTGCCTTCCAAAGCACGGGAGCGCTCAGTTAATAATCGCTCAAAGCGGTCACCCATCCAATAACTGATCTGGGCCGACGTTGCTTAACCTCGCATACCGCACTTGGTACGCGGGTGCCGCTGGGCCACGAGCGCTCGACATATTTTATAAATAACAGATATAATAAAAATGTACATATCTGTTCCGGCTACAAATATGAATTACTATTTCGAATGAAATGTTAGATAAATATTTGAAACTCAGATATCCTCGTGCTACGTCTGCTTCGTTGAGTAACATTGCCTTACAGTTGAAATTATATTTATTTCAAACTGTGACTGGAACGATTCGCTCACCACTACGTTTTCAGATCTCATCCGCGAGTTTTATTTGAAGTGTGAAATTATGACTGTTAATTTTGTCCATAATATTTGCGTTTAGCGCACAGACGATGCGAAATAAACAACCAGTGCCGCTTTTACACACACTGCTTCCTCATTAAGTAGTAAAAGGACTTATCCACAACAATTTGAAATCACAAAGTCACACGTGTGAAGTAATTAGAGTAGAATCCGGATACAGCGACACTCAATGGACTGGTGATATTACGTCGCACAAAACGGACTGATTTCCTTAGTGTTATTTACGAAAATCTAACATGACGGGTTTTCAACGCGGCAAAACGAGCTAGCGAATGGATTTTAGGTATGGTTGAACCGCGAGCGAAGCGAATGGTTCGAAAATAGAATCCTGTGCGAAGCGAATGGTTCAAAAATATAATCTTGAGTTTAGCGAGTTGTTTAAAAATAGAATCCTGAGCGTAGCGAGTGTTGCAACGCACAAGACGTATAATAACTTTTCAGCAGTGTATAACACAAATCTTTTCACCTCACTAGAGCGAGGAATTTTTTTTTCGGTACAGTTGCATCCTAAATATAGTTAGCCCGCGGTCCGCTACCTAATCCAGAGATTTGGCGTAGGTACTAGTTCTTTTAACACAACAGCACAATATAAAATTATTGTTGCTGGACTGTCTGGACTGGCCTTTACAATTTACATGTTATTATGTTTAAAAAAGTTACAAATAGCACGTTCGGATTATATGCATCTTCATAATAAGCGGATTCTACTGTTCACCTAATGATTATATAATCCACATTTTATACTAAACTATGGTTTAACCATAGCAAAGCTGGCATTAGATTATAGTTATTTAGATACTATTTAAAGAAAATTACTAAAGTGTTTTTATAACAAATTGAAGGTGATAAAATCTTAACTGAGATACAGAAGAAATACAGAGTCAAGTATATTTAAGGGGATTGCGATAACGAACAAAACTAATATACTTTACACAATCAAATATTAAAATATACACTGACCTCGGAGTAATGTCGCTGCCTTGCTGCATAAAGGATCCCACAGAGAACCACATAGAATTCCAAAAGCTGAACTCGTTGACGACCGTAGTCTGAAAACATTTTGCTATTTGAATAAAATTCTATTTAGTTAATGGTCTACGTTACTCAAGTCCCGAATTACCTAATAATGTTATTAGACTTATTAGGTAGGAAAGGTAAATGGTCTACGTTACTTAAGTCCCGAATTACCTAATAATGTTATTAGACTTATTAGGTAGGAAAGGTAAATGGTCTACGTTACTTAAGTCCCGAATTACCTAATAATGTTAATAGACTTATTAGGTAGGAAAGGGCAAATCTCAATCACACTGTCACATCCGTTGATGTCACTACCGTGGATGTAATTATAGCTGTAATGTTCCAGTTTAATTATGAATTTATTGAGTAATGTGTAATAATCAATAGTTCATTGGGTCATTCTACTTTTTCATGACCAGTTTTCTATTACAAAAATAAATCTATGATATGTATTAAATCAGTGTACAAAAACAGGATTTCGAAATAGTACCTGAACCTAATAAAAGGAATTTATAGGTAAAAATACTTAAATATTGACATATTGGCGTAAAACGTGGGTCACATGGTAAAAATATTTTTTTTTCATACAAATGGTGAGACATCCAAGAACCACTGAGTTACTCGATTTATGGATATTAGCTGTGGTTCGGTAATTACCAAAACTATCGGAAGTGATACTGCAATTAAACCTCTTTCTAAATAACAATACAAAAATATGAAGTGAGGGCCGAGTATTGCAAAATCTACATTTAAAAAAAAGTGTTTGAAAATTATGTACATTAAAAAGTAGAATGACCCCATTATTTTATAATTAAATTCTTCCGTAAACTGGTATATTATAGCTATCATTTAATACACAGATATGACAGTGTGCACAAAAATCAAAATAACTCGAAAATATACAGTGTTTTACCGGCATGCGGGCTTTTTTTTTACTAGGGTATTTAAAATGTTAACCTTAACCTAACCATGCGCTTAATTTTTTTCTAAAACTAAAATTTATACTTCACTTAGTTTCTAAAAAAAAATTAATTGACAGCTATGAATAGCATAGTATATTGACAACGCAGTACAAATGAAAGGCCTTAATGTTCTGTTCGGCGTTACGTTATCTTAATTACAGTGAAGGTGCAGATTAAGGAAATATATTTTTGCAGTTAACAGATAATAAACAGTTTCAATAAATTCCCGCGTCCGGATTTATCGCTTTATTGGGCCCGGCTTGTAAAGCCACAGTTGGAAAAAAAAATGGCCGCGTGCCGGTAACGCACTGCATACTTATGCATATTTATGGAATATTTGTTAAATTATTCATATAACAACTTTGACTATTGCGAGTAGCAAAACGTTCACAGAGCGCATTCACTAAATAATATAAATTGAAATAGAAAACTCAATCAATGTGGATCAGTTCAGATCAGATGACGTGCAAGCATACTTAATAAGCTTTTAGGGATAACCGAGCGATTTTCAGAATGAAATAGCTACATGTCACGGCACATGACTGTTTTAATTATATTAACACCCGGTTTTCACCCACGTAAATCAATCAGATTAGGATTACCCAATGACGACTTAATGTGATATTGGGATCTAATCCCATTACGTTGAATATTTAACTGTTATTTCTTCTATTAAACCAAATGAACGCTATCGCGACTAAACAACAAAAGGATTCGACATAATGAATCGACTTCAGAAAGAAGTTGTTACCTTAGTAGTTGCGACTTCGTTATGTTCAGAAGATTGAGTATCGGTATAGGATACGACTCGCCATTCGTAAGGTGAAAATCTCGATACAATGAACAACACTACTGTCACAGCCAAAACGCTGAACAGTAAGCAGAGCTGTAAAAAAACATATTTTTTTATTATTAAACGTTTTACGGCAACTGTACATTATTTTTACTTAAGCGGGACTTATTGCGTACATACGAGGTGGACCCGAGTAGCCCGACAAATTTTAAACATGCAATTTTGAGGATAAAATAACTAAAAAAACGTTTTTTTTTGTTCAGATATGTAATTGTTGTGTTTAAAACAGGAATTAATGACATTTTGTATGAATACATCACCTAAAATAAAGTAAGAATCTTTTTTTTTTTTTCTAGAAATGTTTAATTTATGTGGGATGAGTGAAATGGAGCGTAAGATGAATGAATGAATGTGATAAAGAACGACTGAATGTAAGACAAACGAATGAATGACTGATGTAAATAAAGAGATCGAGTGATTAGTAGTATGTGCAAGTGGGAAAGAGAGAGCGATAGAATGACTGGAATTTTGAATAAAAAACGGAAGAGAAAAGAGAGAATTAAGGGGACGCTGAAGACGAGGTGGTGTAATTTATTTTATTTCAAAATAATATAGTTATTTCAAGATTCACAGTGGTTTTCGTTACGCCCCGATCCCACATTTATGATGCCCGTCGCTTTGATATAGTGTTGCAAATTTGTGACTTGGTCATATTAATGGCAATGTCACAATCGAAAGCGCTTTTTTACCGAATTACGACAGAAAACAGTTTAGATAAAAATCAATAATATCTCTAAAATTAAACTGATTCAAACAAAATTTACATGACATTTAATCTCCAGAAATGGTCAGGAATACATTATTAAAATATGTCGGGTTACTCGAACAGGGTAGTTATGTAAAATAAATAATTTTTGAATTTAAACTTCCATGAATCATGTTTCATATTACACTAGAGTGTATAGTGTAACATGTATTTAGAGCAGGGACCGATACCGGTATTTTTTAAAAACCCTGAGTTAGGCCAATATTTTGGATTATTTTTTGCTCTTTACGTAGGGTTAATCATGTATTTAGGTAACAACGTCGTATTATTAGATTGTCCCATTAAAAACGAAATAATGAACCGGTGACCGTAATAATGCCGGTATTTTTCTATGGAGAAAATACCGGTATCCGATCCCTGATTTAGAGTGTACGTTGCAGCTTCGCCGCGAGTGCACTCGTCCGGTGGAAGATAACTCTCTAGTTAGAAAAATTACGCCCGGAGTTTTAATAAATGAGTTTAAACCGTTTAGTAAAATATAATGAGGGTATAAATAAATTTATTTACGTTGACGTTACGGATGTGTTGCACATCCGAGGTCGCGAAAATACTTGCGAGAGCAGGTATCAACATTTTCATACCGCGCGAAATTCTCTATGTATAGGTACTAATATATATAGGTATCGGCACTTGGTCTTTATCAAGCACTTGTTTACTAGGGTTTTTATTCATCATAACCAACGATATAATTGTTCAAAATAGTACATTACTTACCAAGGACGGTAAAATAAAGAATGTCTCAGATTGCAGGTATTTGAAGCCCGAGCCGAAGGCAAGGGCGATAATTATGCGATCTGAGGCTTTCTTAATTACCGCCCGAGGTAAGTACAAAATTTTATGTCACCCTCTGGCCAGGAAGTGGGATTTTCCGCGCGCGGAGCGTGCGGTAATTGCCACTTTATGACCAGGTGTGACATAAAAATAATTAAATGCAATTGAGTCCTGTTTTATTTGTTTTCAGTAATCTGTTACTTATAAATAAGTCACTCGAGTCCTAGATAAAATTATCTTACCCAAACTTCCGTAGAGAGTGGATCAAGAAAACTGAAAATTGTGCTCGGTTCGTCAGCAGTGTTCTTAATACTCGGCTTAATGTCGAACGACAAAAATGGTTTGCTGAAATCGACTACTGTCTCTCGCTCAACTGTCACAGTAAGCGGAGCTATGGCCATGTCCACTTCCTATAATAAAATGTCAGTAGTTAATTATTAAGAAAAACTAGAATTAAGAGTATAAAACTAGTTCAATGTAACTTAAAATAAATAAACAATAACTAGCAGTAAGAAAATAAGTTAAATAACTTAAGCTTAACATCGTAGCCTTGTAGCGAACCTTTTATTGGTGAGCATGGTACGAACTACTACCAACGCATAAAACTTTATAATGAAGATAAAAAAAACAGTAATTTAAATTACGTGTTACTACTTAATTAAAAAAAAATGCACGCGGATTTACATTCACTTGAAGAGACTAGAATAATATTTGGCAAGAAATTGTTTAGTCATATTATGTCATATATCAAAACGATATACTTGACAATCGTGCGTGGACATACAAAGCTCAAAATAGCTATATTTTTCATCTTAGAGAACCGTTTTTGCAAACATTCTACAAAAGATGCTTACGGAATCACTGTTGTGTCCGGTGTCTTCCATTCGGAATCAGTTTTCCGATTCATATCAGCTACTTTGAGTGCCCAATGAGCACATTCTATTGTGATTTTTTTAATTTATGGTTACAAAGAGTCCACTGAGTAGCATTAAAATAACGTATTTTAACTTACTTTGCGTATTATTTCACCGATCATTCCGTCCCATCCACCGATAATTTTGGGATTTTCATTTCCGTATTTACCATCTTTGACTACTCTTAGTTCATCTGGAAGATAAATAAGAATTTTGAAATAACTTACTAAGTAATTATTTACAAATCGTTCGCAATCATTAAAACTTCATGTTTTTGAAAGAAAAGTTATATTTAACGAAGAGTAAGCCATTAAAGCGATAACATTCGAATTTTGCGGACAGTGTTGGTAGTCGATTCAAACCTGATCCAACTTGAACACAGTACTTAAATGGAGTGACTCACACTTGATTTCCAACTTATCCGATAACATTTTGGCGAGGTCAACGCAGAACCCCTTGTACGGGTCGTTAGGCGTGACTCTCGTGTGTTCCGAGTTTTGGCGCATAATGTAGGGGGGCTCTTCTATGGTCGACACTATGTAGGTCTTGTTCCTGTTGTACACCCCCGGGATACTTGGGCCCGGCAGCTTTGGCACTACCGGGACAAAGCCTTTGTTGTCGTACCAAGTTGCGATCTGTAGCAGGAATAGTTTATCGATTAGCACACCTCCGGCGTTAAGGGGCACGCTAAGTATAATAAATCACTGTTAACTCGGAGCTGTTGAGCCAGTAGAATTCACTTTGGCCCGAATTTACCTTACAAACTGAGCGGGAATGAGTTTCTTAATAAATGTACCTATATTGTTAGTTCGTTATCACAGTTTCTGGTTGGGTCTATTCTGTCTTTGGTTTTTGATAAACGTTATTTTTATTAACAGCAACTTCAATAATCCCGTGTTTGCGAGAAAACTCGTATATCTCGGTCAATTTATTTTTAGTCATGATTATAAGACACTTTACGATTTTTACTAGTGATAAAGCCAGAGGGGTGATTATGTAACGTTTACGAGCGTGAGTAAGGTTACTCTGAATACCAAATTCCATAAAAACAATTAAACTTACCTAACACTTAGTTTGACATGTTACTAAGGGTCGATTTTTCAACCGTCAGATGAAATTATCCGTCAGTTAAACTTATCGCTGTCACTTTCTAATGTTACTTGAAAGAAAAGGACAGAGCTAACGTCTATCTGACAGATACTTTTATCCGAGGATCGAAAACTCGGCCCTTAATCAAGTAGCTGCTCATGATGAGGTTATCTCTAGCTAAAACAAGGGCTCTTTATTAAACATATCGAATCTTTTAAAATCAAAACGAAAGGCATTGTTTGATTGAATCGGGCATCACGTTTAGGAATTGCATGATTATATTACTACTATCTATAACATCCTATATAATATGAAAATGTTTTAAAACAATTACAAATAATTAGGTACATTGATATGGGTTAGACAACCATCTGGTGCTAGCTTCTGATCATACCTCGTAGACAACGTCGTGATATTTTTTTTATTTATTTGTCGTGTTTTATTGCATTTATTTGCAAGCAAAATCGCAAGTACGTACTTATTATTTTCGCTAATAGACATGTACGTTCTAGCGTTGTGGCAAAATAAAATAACATTTTTTCTATAAACCTAAAATAAACGAGACCGTCGCCTAATAGAAAGGATATGATCGGGGTCAATTTAATATCCCGTCAATATGATAAGCCCCATCGTAACAAGGTTATAACGTTAAATTTCAGTGTCACAGAGCCACGAAGCTAGTATATAAATTAACCAAGGTATAGTGTCTAAGAAGCTGTTTTTCTCACCTTTATCATTTCCCCCTCAACCGTCATCTCCATGACTTGCAGTGAGAAATTTTTTCGGTGACCCTCTTCGTTGAACCTGACGATGCCTGTCAAGCCTTCAATCTCCGTCTGAAGCAAATACATCATATCTTGTTTTCCTTGTTATTCTTAGCTAACACAATATACTACGATTAGATACATCAGAAAATAAGAGGTACTCGTGACGCGCACGTTACATGTTAATCGTTAATTAAACTCAAAGTATTATTATTATAAAACCGTTATTAATTTCGAAAAGGAATAGCCTGTCCATCCGTTTATTATGCACTTTGATGTTTTAAATATGTATATGAAACAAAAAAAACGGTCGAGTTAAACTAATTATATCGCTTGAATGAAGTCTCGAAGTATCCATTTGCTGTATACCAAAACGTTCTCCAGAGTATAACAAATATTATTCTCGAAAGCGCATAATGCAAATCGGTTCAGGTAAACGCGAGATGATTGCGCACAAACATACAAAAGGCACGGACTGAGAATCTACTTTTAAAAAATCGGTTAAAAAACTGACAATCCCATTCTAATCGCGGCTAGATAATAAAATGGTTTAGTGCTGAGAATAGCTAGATAATAAAATGGTTTAGATAAAGTTTCATGTCGTAAATTATGTATATGTAATACTAATAAGGAGAGGCAGTACAAGAGATCCTGACGGGTCGAGACTGATGAACCCGATACAAAAAAATTGCAACGAACAGTAATCAGTATAGGTGTAAATTCAACGTCTTCATGTGATTGAAACTTTTTGAAATGTATCCAAGTGCAAAAAATGTGACGAGAAGGATTTTCATGTGAATCGGCCCGTTGTGAAGGTTAATTAGGCGTCAACCGGCGAAACCTAATTAATCGGCGGCCTAGAGGCGTTGAACCGAGGCCCGCCTTAGTACGGGACACACGTACTTAATTTTATGACTGGTCGAACCGAACTTGATACAAAAAAAATAGCAACGAACAGTAATCAGTATACATAGATTACAAGATTCAACGTCTTAGTGTGAATTGAAACGTTTGGAAATTAATCCGAGTGCAAAAAATGCGACGAGAAGGATTTTAATATCGTCGTGTGAATCGGCCCGTTGTGAAGGTTAATTAGGCGTCAACCGGCGAAACTTAATTAATCGGCGGCCTAGAGGCGTTGAACCGAGGCCCGCCTTAGTACGGGACACACGTACTTAATTATATGACTGGTCGAACTAAACTCGATACAAAAAAAATCGCAACCAACAGTAATCAGTATACGTAGATGACAAGATTCAACGTCTTTGTGTGAATTGAAACGTTTTGAAATGTATCCAAGTGCAAAAAATGTGACGAGATGGATTTTCATATCGTCGTGTGAATCGGCCCGTTGTGAAGGTTAATTAGGCGTCAACCGGCGAAACCTAATTAATCGGCGGCCTAGAGGCGTCGAATCGAGGCCCGCTTTAGTACGGGACACACGTACTTAATTTTATGACTGGTCGAACTGAACTCGATACAAAAAAAATCGCAACGAACAGTAATCAGTATACGTAGTTGACAAGATTCAACGTCTTAGTGTGAATTGAAACGTTTTGAAATTAATCCGAGTGCAAAAAATGCGACGAGAAGGATTTTAATATCGTCGTGTGAATCGGCCCGTTGTGAAAGTTAATTAGGCGTCAACCGGCGAAACCTAATTAATCGGCGGCCTAGAGGCGTTGAACCGAGGCCCGCCTTAGTACGGGACACACGTACTTAATTTTATGACTGGTCGAACCGAACTTGATACAAAAAAAATAGCAACGAACAGTAATCAGTATACATAGATTACAAGATTCAACGTCTTAGTGTGAATTGAAACGTTTGGAAATTAATCCGAGTGCAAAAAATGCGACGAGAAGGATTTTAATATCGTCGTGTGAATCGGCCCGTTGTGAAGGTTAATTAGGCGTCAACCGGCGAAACTTAATTAATCGGCGGCCTAGAGGCGTTGAACCGAGGCCCGCCTTAGTACGGGACACATGTACTTAATTATATGACTGGTCGAACTAAACTCGATACAAAAAAAATCGCAACCAACAGTAATCAGTATACGTAGATGACAAGATTCAACGTCTTAGTGTGAATTGAAACGTTTTGAAATGTATCCAAGTGCAAAAAATGTGACGAGAAGGATTTTCATATCGTCGTGTGAATCGGCCCGTTGTGAAGGTTAATTAGGCGTCAACCGGCGAAACCTAATTAATCGGCGGCCTAGAGGCGTCGAACCGAGGCCCGCTTTAGTACGGGACACACGTACTTAATTTTATGACTGGTCGAACTGAACTCGATACAAAAAAAAAATCGCAACCAACAGTAATCAGTATACGTAGATTACAAGATTCAACGTTGTGTGAATTGAGATGTTTTGAAACTAATCCGAGTGCAAAAAATGCGACGAGAAGGAATTTCATATCGTCGTGTGAATCGGCCCGTTGTGAAGGTTAATTAGGCGTCAACCGGCGAAACCTAATTAATCGGCGGCCTAGAGGCGTTGAACCGAGGCCCGACTTAGTACGACACACGTACTTAATTTTTATACGGGTGGAACCGAACTCGGTACAAAAAAATAGCAACGAACAGTAATCAGTATACGTAGATTACAAGATTCAACGTCTTAGTGTGAATTGAAACGTTTTGAAATGAACAAAAGTGCAAATAATGTGACGAGAAGGATTTTCATATCATGTGAATCGGCCCGTTGTGAGTGTTAATTAGGCGTCAACCGGCGAAACCTAATTAATCGGCGGCCTAGAGGCGTTGAACCGAGGCCTGCCTTAGTACGGGACACACGAACTTAATTTTTATACGGGTCGAACCAAACTTGGTACAAAAAAATAGCAAAGAACAGTAATCAGTATACGTAGATGACAATATTCAACGTCTTAGTGTGAATTGAAACGTTTTGAAATTAATCCGAGTGCAAAAAATGCGACGAGAAGGACTTTCATATCGTCGTGTGAATCGGTCCGCTAATTAATCGGCGGCCTAGAGGCGTCAAACCGAGACCCGCCTTAGTTCGGGACACACGAACTTCATTTTCACATATTGCTAATGGCAGGTTAAAAAAATCATGGGGGCAGCCGCTATTGACTCGGATCTCTCCTCGAAGGAATGATTAGGTAAAGTTATAGAGCTTGCGTTAGGTTAATCCAAATGTCATTTTCCATATTTAAAATGGCAGATATACGTTACGTAGGTTTTAAGTCTCATAATCTACTAGCTTGTCTCATTTTAGCGGTAACAAATTTTGGTGGGAACGAAAAGTCCGACTAGTTTTTTCTTTATTGCTCTATTACCACAATGATCGTGTCCCAGTGCTCGTCACTGACCCAATACTTGCCACCTCCAATTTTAACCATTTAACCGCCATCGTCTGATTTATCAGATATAGTGACAATGTAAATGAGATCTTCTTCATTTATGATAGAATTGAAAATTGAGGGTTACTTTTCATGACGTTCGGCGGTTAAAGGATTCGATAGCAGCAAAAGAAACACTTGGTTTCTATACCGTATTTTAGTAACAGTCAATCAACAACTTTAATTAAACGTCAAAAACTCTGTTGATATCATTTGTAGGGATATATAACTAATGAGTTTTTTTATTGTAAAACTGCGTCTTTTTTTATCTATAAGTACGATGTTTCTCAAGTAGGCATTTTCGTAAGTTTTACATTATTACCGTATATTTTACCATAGGTTATTCTTTATAGGACAGTGTCAATTATTAGAACAACAAAACATCATTTAAGTACCTTACATTCATTACTACACAGTAAAATAAGTGAAATTGTGATACTTTTGACGCATGTATTATTTTTATCTTACGTTCGATGATGCATTTCTGATACTGCGACTGTGGACAGGTTCAGCTGCAATTTAAACAGTTTTGAGTCTTATTTCCTATATATTAACGTCTAAACCAACAATACTGTAGTTTTAAAAAATAACCAACATGAAATGTTGCATATATAAATTTCATTATTTATAGTCTCATACTTTTTTTTAATGGTAAAACGGCCATATATGAGGTTAAGGCACTGTAAAATTAATGTCAATATTAATATAGTTGTTTGAACCTCGACTTTATTGTTAGTGTCTGAAATCTTGAGTACTTCGGTAGAAAATACACTCCCGATTTGTGTTTAAAATAAATAAACGGCTGGAATGCATTAATATATTGACCGTGGTGATAATCAAAACGCTGAATAAACTGCTTTGGATAATGTTTTATTGCGTGACAGTTTCAAAATAAGAATAAGACAAAATAATAGTCCCTTAGCTTATACTGGACACATGGAAAACCGGAGGTAATGAATAAAGAACACAAACGTTGTGCACCTCGCCTAAGAAATGCTCTCTCGTATTCAACACCTGCGCTCCCTTTGTGATTGCGCCCGATTTAAATTTTGCTACGTTATTATGCTCTGATTCCACAGCAAGGGACTGCCAGCGTTTATTTATGACCCCACGATTTTTTTTCAACTTAACCCTTCTCAACGTTGTATTATCTCGAAGGGCCAAGATCGGCAATGGAAAGTTTGCACACACTCAACATTTAAAAGCTGATTTCACGAATCAGGTATTCCGTTTTGTTACCTACAGTTATATTCTCCTAGGTACGGAAAACTGACGTACAAGAAACACTCGCATACTTATACATAAAACGTTTGTTTCACAAAGCAAGGACATTGTTGGCGATGTGGATAAAATGCAGATAGTAAAGCAAAGGTTCTCCAATAGAGCCAAGGACACTTCTAAAACTGGCAGTGCGCGTGGACTGTATTTACCAACCAGAGAAAGTATATACAGCGAAATAACATCGTGTTATTTTAATTTTATTAGTAAAGTCTGTATTCTGAGTGACATACTATCTCCATAATCCTCTGTTTTGATTATAGATTGTGTCAATTAATTCATAAATTGGTCGCAAAGGTAGAAATTCAAATGTAAAACTTTTATGAAACTAAGAAGCTGAATATTCAAATATTAATCTACTTTGTATAAATACCTGAATATTTGTTTACATATAAAGGACTAAATATTATCTCTTTTTAGGGTTCCGTAGCCAAAATGGCAAAAACGGAACCCTTATAAATTCGTCATGTCTGTCCGTCCGTCCGTCCGTCCGTATATCACAGCCGATTTACTCAGAGACTATAAGCACTACAATTATGAAATTTGGTAGGAAGGTGTATTCTATGAACCGCTACATAAAAGTGAAGTGAAATATCAAAAAAAATATTAAATTAGGGGGGAGGGGGGGCGCTCCATGTAACCGGTGGATGAAAAAAAATTTTTCAACGCACATAGTCGTGTCGGGTATCGATGGACAGGCCTTTAAAAATAATATGAAGGTTTCTACAAAACTTGTCCATTTAAGTGAACCGTTGGTGAGATATTAGCTGTCAAAGTCATAGAATGTGTGCCTCCCCCTCTAATTTCCAAACTATAAAGTTTAAAATTCTGAACAATATAGGTTTTACGGTTTTTGAGTTTTCGCTTAAAAACTGGCTTGCCCAAACAAAAGGTCGCAAGTGCCGTTAGTTCCCTGTGAAGATACGACTTTTTTAGATTCAATGTATTGGATAGTGATTTTAAATGTGGACTAGTAGGTGTTGGTACGGAACCCTTCATTGTGCGTGGTCCGACACGCACTTGGCCGGTTTTTTTCTTTTTCGGCGTCGAAACTTGCTTGCTTCCGAACGGCCCCAGTGCTGTATGCCTTGAAGTTGGCGTAAAAAAGGCTAGTAGATTCTACCGAAGCCAGTCACTCAGTGTTCCGACCAGCATCTACGTAACCTTGCCACGGGGAGTAATATTCTAGATGGGGATGCTTCGATTTCGTAAACCATCGCATCCGTTTAAGAGACACGCTTATATGACTTTCGCGTACGAGAAAACGAGATGCAACCCTTTTCGGGCCATGGCATTTTAGAAAAATTATTAAGTAATTATTTAACTTTGTAAAGTTTACGCACATTTCCTCTTATCTTGTGAGATTTTAAGTAAAATACCATATAATTTTAATTTGTTTGTATAGTTTGAAATCCACTTTATCTATCGAGAAAATTTTAAGCGAAAATGTTTCAGAGAAACAATTCTAATCAGCTAAATAATTATGTAATCAAGAATCATACACTTGAAGATCGGTCCTTATTTTTTCTTAATCCACCCACAACGGCGTTTCGCGATATTTTTCGTTATATGCACTTTAATATGATTCTTTTTAGTCATAAGTATGGATAAAAATGTGATTTAAATAAAGTTTTTTACTGTATTCGTATATAAAATATATTTTTCAGTAGTTCGGACGCAGTAGTGTGTAGAGGAATATCGGGTTAAAAGCAAAAGTCACTAAGGGTGGGTTGCACCAAACCGTCTGTAATCGTAAGCGGTGTTCTTTAAAATCTGATTGTATGGAAAGTTTGACAAGTTTCTATGGGATGACAGCTGCCGGCGCCATATTTGACGATGACCGGCCCGTGATCGTATTTTGGTGCAACGACCCTAAATAACAAATACCTACTTAAAATAAAGCTCGTATATCAGCACCGTTTGAGTGATTTCGAAGAGTAGTGACAGATTTGATAGTGAGTTTTGATTCTCACCCGACGATATGTGAAATGAGATAAGTTAAAATTAAACTCGACCATGCGTGGCGAAAGGCTCAACGCCTTCAATTAAAGACCGAGTGACCAAGCCGGGAGGGCTTTGATGTCCCAACCTGAATTATCATCATGCCGATATTCTAGAAAGTTTTTAAAATTACTGCTATTTATAAATTTTGATTATCACTACATAGTATAAAACAAAGTCGCTTTCTCTATCCCTATGTCCCTATATCCCTATGTATGCTTAAATCTTTAAAACTACGCAACGGATTTTGATGCGGTTTTTTTTAATAGATAGAGTGACTCAAGGGGAAGGTTTATATGTATAATACATGCATCAACATTGCACCCGTGCGAAGCCGGGGCGGGTCGCTAGTAATATACAAAACGAATGATTTTGAAATGATTGTTACTAAATATGTAATAAGCGCACACACCTTTCTTTTTAATACAAAGACCCTATTCAAAACAGGTTCTTTATTCCTTCTGTATTAACCGACAGAATAAGGTTTTCATTAGAACATCGGTTCATGGCTCTATCATTCTGTCAGTCAGACAGACATCAAAGTGGGATTAATCTTACGATATAGCAAAATGTCACATTTTGTCATTTCAAATCGGGCCTCAGGCCTTTATTATATCATTACTCTATTAAACCTTACAACTTATCGCACAAATAGCGTACCTATAGTAAAATAGTTTTGTCCCGTTTTCACAAATACGAATGTCAAAGTGGTAGATAAATTAACACACAAAAATAAAACGAATTTTAGCGGCTTTTGATCTAAAATAATTGATGATGAACGTTTATAAATAAACGCATTAGTTAGAACTGGACGTGTTCAGTGATATGTACTATCAGATAAACTTGTAATGTATCTTATGTAAATACTAGGATAGGATTTATACATTTAAATTCTAAAATATTAGACTTGACAAACTCGGTAACGACACAAATAAATAACCACCAATTAGGAGAGCTGACTATAAATAGAAACACGAAAAGGTCCAATGTAGGTAGGCGAAAGCACCCACACACATTCAAAATAAAAATGAGAAATAACTTTCCTACTAAACTCACGCATGTACCTTGTCCCAGAAGGTGTAGGCGGCTACTGCCTACCCCTATTCGCCTATAGGTAGAGTATTTTCATGTTATATTTACTTTTCAGTGCCTTTTTTATAATTGAAAGTTGAATAAAATAAAATAAAAATATATAAAATCATTATCTACTATACAAGTATGTAGTGTTGTGTTCCTGGAGGTGAGCAAGGTTGCCAGAGCTCCCGAGGATGCACTGTGTTGAGAGTAACCTAAATTTGTCCCTTCTGCTATCAACACAGTGAAATTTCAAATTTCATAAAGGGACGGCAACGTAGTTGCGGGCGTCTATAGGCTTCGGTGGCCGCTTACCATCAGGTGGACCGTACGCTTGTTTGTTTGCCACCGGCGTTGTATAAAAAAAAGTGATAAAGCGAAACGCTTACTTCAACCGTAATTTGAATTACCAGTATTCTTAGATTACAGACGGTTTTGTACAATCTAACCAAACCGTCTATAATCGAAAGCGGTGTTCGTTAAAATCTGATTGTATGGAAAGTTGAACAAGTTTCTATGGAATGACAGCTGCCGGCGCCATGTTTAACATGGATCGGTCTGTAACCGTAAGTTGGTGTAACTGCCTCTAATTGTTGGAAACCTTGGTACCTAGATCTATCTAGACCAGCGATCTCTCCTTCTTCTCCATCATTAATTTAAGCTGGCTAGTCAAGTTAGGATGTATTATTAGCTAAGATTATCTTTGTACATCTCTTAGGGTGCCCTGAAAACCAGCGCCTTAGCATATATTGCTATTGGCATATGCTGAGTGGTATCCTTTTTGGTGTTCATAACTCACAATTAATTTAGTGTTTATTGCATCTTATTTCATGTACTTTATTATTGTGTAATGTTAAATCATTATTACCAAAATAAATATTTCTTTCTATCATTTTTACTATGGAAAATGAAATATTTAGTCCTTAGGAGAGACAAGTTTTATTTTATTTGTCATAGGTCAGACCATTTATTTCCGAGAGACAGGATATATTATAGTAATCGTTTGACTAAGTTCAGTTCTCACGGTTTGAAATAATTGCCATATGTATTATAACATTGGAATAAATTTTTAATTACGGTCGGTTGTTAATTGATTAGGCCACTGCTGGCTATTTAAATAAATAGTAAACGAAGTAGGCTTGTGTAGTACATGTACTAAGAACTAAAAAGACCTAATTCCCAACACTGTACTAGAGCGAACTATTCCGTAACGTTTCTGCTCTTAGTACATTTAGTACATGCGGAGCGAAACAACAATATCCGATCAGATGACCGAACCTGTGAAAGCGACCGAACGAAACTGAGGGCCTACCGCGACACGTAAACGAAGTTTTCCCTCTCTGTTGTATTTATGTGCAAACTTGCAAGTGCGAGAGACAGGGAAAATTTCGAATGCCGTTCGCGGTAGCAGCCCTGAACGGCTCTCGAAATCTCGACTGGAGCGACCGAATGAAACGAAACTTGTGTGAACTAATTAAGAATCACGCTAGAGTAAGCGAGATGACGAATTTGATCTGTACTACTTTAAAAACGGATCATGATCCCGTTCGATTATACTGGTCATTCATTCACACACACATAGTTCGTTCATTCAATTCTGTCAGACGAGAACAAATAGGCCCGTTTCTTTCGGTGTACTATAGTGTACTAAAAGAACTAAAAGACCGAACTAGTACATTTGAGCGAATGTACTAGTCAGGGGCGATCCGCTCAGTGAACGAGCGCGCACAAGCCTAAAACGAAGTATTAAAGTATTCACAATGATACCTCACTAGGTATCATCGTTGATACTTTCACATGATCATCGATCACAATACGTACGCATAAATTAAGAATTCGCAAATCGCAATGGCATTCACATGAATAGTATCAATCATTCGCAGAGCCAATAGTGGTCACGATTTACCCAAGAGAATAGGAATCGTAACCGAGGGCAAAAATTAAGCCGCCTTTTGTTCGTTGAATGTAACGATCAATGAAGTAGGCAAATAAGGTATCGAACTGAGCCCGGAATGCTAATATGATAACACAATGGAAGACAAATTTGGAAATAAATTATTACGTTTTTTTCTATGACACCTAACTAATAAAATACTCAATTTTATCCTATTATAAATCTATCTGGCGTAATTTTCGCATAATAACACGACACTGCACATCTCTGCTATATTCTGCTTCTCTTAGGTTAATTAGTTGTATTATTGTGTAAATGGATCCACTGAAAATCAGCGTCGTGGCACTTCATGCTCCGACACAATGCTGAGTGGGCTCCATTTTGGAACCATCCTCAAATGTGTATTTCCTAGATTTAAGCTAACTGTACTTTATGTTGTGGTTTCAAATAAATAAGTCACTCATTCATTCAAATCCGGTACCAAAAACGATAATGATAATAATATACGAGTATTTACTATACAGTCAACTAGTCAACTACACAAAACATATCCATATTTTCAATTAATTTAGTTATAAATTCATGAACAAATGTATAGTTACAACTGTTTTCCAAATTGTTCTGGCTATCAGGCAGTCAAACAAGTAACTTTAACTTTAATTAAACTTTAAGTTTAGTTCAGTGTTCATACTATAATTTTGGAACAAATAATTACATACAAGAAAAACATACATTATGTAATTGAAATACGTACCTTCTTGATCATTCTAGAAATCTTGTCGCCATGTTCGTACGGAACAATCTTGTCTCCCTGTCTAGGGTTGCAGTCTAGGACGCGGCTGGTGTTAACGTTGGCGTTGCGGCGCATTTGCGCTCTGAAGATGTCTGGCTTCTTGCGCAGGAGTCGCAGAACGGCGTCCACCAGTACTTGCACGGCATCGTATGTTAGCGCCGCCTGAGCCTGTACCAATGAATTATTCCTCAATAGGGTTTTTGACACCAAATGAAAAAAATCTATAAATCAACTTCTCGAAGGAGTATGAAAATTAGAATCAGATGAGGAAAAAAACAGCCTAAGTGAATAAATAATAACAAAGATATACGCATAACGTACCTTTGTATGTAACGATCGTCATTTTACTATGACGCTAGAGATTTGTGATGTCACATCACATCTGCAGCGCTTTCTTTCGCTCTAACTAGCAACATTAAATAGTAAAATAGGATGTCATTTGCCATATTTTTTTTTAAGTAATGTTAGGTGCACGGCGCATGGCATGCTGTCCGTCGTGGTCGCCGCAATCGGCGCGCGTCTTTTATTTATAATTATTAATTTACACAGATAGTGAATAAAGCTTATCCATCGGGAAAACTCGGAGTACGAGTATACCCGAATTGTCAATCATGTATGTATTCAGTTATGTGTCTATGTACGAGGATCAAATTGTTTTTAATTCGCCTACATTTTAATTAATTCCGTTGACACGAAACTTACCCATATAAATTGACAAATTTTCATGTTACAATGGAATCAATATGTAGGCAAATTAAATGCCTTAACTATATGCCGAAAATTTGGTACTCACCCTTATATATTCATAAATATAACTATATGTACAAGATTAATTAATAAATAATTTTCGGCGATTAAATCGTTTATGTCAATTAATGTAAAACTTCATCAGTAAATGTCAGATATCGAAATACTACCAGATTTTATTATGAACCTTAACATTGACTAATAAAGTTTCATATTTTAATGTATATAAATATAGTGATTTTCAGTTATTTAATCCGGTAATTGATTGACACATGCCTAATCGTATTCCGAGTTTGCTCGATGGAGGAATAAAATTCACTACATCAGTGCTTATTTTGACTTCCTTGATTTTCATAGGGTATTTTCACGGGACGGGAGTGACTTTTGTATGAATATATTTACTTTCATGAGTGATTTTGGACTACGTAATTTATTATTAGTAAAACCACGCTCGGAAGCCTCGCCTTTTTTCAACTCAATATGCAGGGATTTTATTAAATCACCAATTTTGCTATAGGACGTCGAATTGAGTTGACATAAACTCATCATCATGTAAAATAAATTTTATTGTTACTTTTAAGTTGTTAATAAAAGCATAAAGAGTCATTAAGTATATATTTGTATAGTACCTATGGTAAATGTCGTGATGCACCTAAGTGCATCATTCTACTTTTTCATGACCAGATTTCTATTACAAAAAAAAACTAAGATATGTATTGAATTAGTGTACAAAAATAGGATTTTGAAATAGTACCTGAACCTAATAAAAGAAATGGTTCCAAACCATGCCGCAGGAACCATTTTTAGATTTTTATTAGTTTTTTATTATTTATTAGCCCTACTTTTAAGTTAGGTATTGTTATAATTTTTTATTTAGTTTATGTTTAAAATTAAATAATAAAAAAAGAAATTTATAGGTAAAAATACTTCTATATCAACATATTACTGTAAAAGGGGGGTACCACAGTGGTAAAAACCAAATTCCGTACAAATTTTGAGACATCCAAGGACCGCTGAGTTACTCGATTTATGGATATTAGCTGTGGTTCGTTAATTACCAAAACTATCGGAAGTGACATTGCAATTAAAGCTCGTTCTAAATAACAACATAAAAATATGATGTGAGGGCCAGGTATTCCAAAATCTGCATTTAAAAACAGTGTCTGAAAACTATGTACATGAAAAAGTAGATTAGTCAAAGTACCTAATTTGTGAACCAATATTATTTCAACTGTCCATTAAAAAAAAAATAATCACCAATTCGGTGATAAAGGCAGTTAATGGAATACTGCAAATATTATTGCTAAACTCCGAAATCCGAACTTCGTATCGTGCGGTCCCTTTCACTCTCGTGTTATACACCATATGAGTAAAAGGGACGGCACTATACGAACTTCGGAGTAGGCCCTCTGGTATTCCTTAATTATTTTTTATTACATTAGAATATGTTCTCATTTAAGAAAATTTAGTCTGAACGCTTCCAAATACCTACCTATAAACATTCATGGCACCGGCTTCATAAAACAGCGATTTTTCGCTTATTTTACATATCCAATCACAAAAGACTTCTCTCCAGCAAGCGAATCACGTAACTTTATGTACTAACGGTAGATAGATTTTACTGTCAATTTTGAAGTATAAATGTATGAGCTGACAATTATAATTTGACATTAAAATCTATCTAACGGTAGTACAAAAGTTACATGATTACCCCGCAGGTTTCACATGTACAAAATAAACTTCAAAGTAATGAGCGGGTAGACTAAAAATAACAATAATAAAAGACAAGAAAAAATAAAATATTACATTGCCAAGTAAAGTACTCTCACAAAACTCTAATCAAGAAGTTCGCTGAACAACGATATATATTAAAGCAATAATCGTTTGTAGGACAATATTTATCACAACAAAGTGATCAAGAAGTTTTCACCTTCAATTTATAATTAGAAAGTGACTGTATTAGCAGGTGAATCGCATTCCCGTTTGCGGTTTATGTGAAATCAAAAAATCAGAAATCAGAAATATTTATTCGTGCAAAAAAAAATACAAGAAGAACAAGAAAATAAATAAAAACAGAAGAAGCAGGCATTGCACGAAATGGTTCTGTCTCAGCGTAGTGCTGGCGCGATTACCAGCGCTGATCTTCCGACAGAACCATTAAGTGATTTTTTTTGTGTGGTATGATACTCGGGAATAGTAATCTCACAAATATAGGTTCTAAGTTGTTAATAAGTTAGAATCATAGCCCCAATATAAATAAAATATGATAAAAATGAATCACACACCTCCGAGCAGCCAATTCACCTGATCGCGGTTGACAGTTACACTTAGTCGTATATTTGCACCGCCTGCGTTGCATCGAGCAAACGCGACGACCCTAAGGTTGCGGTCTGATTGCCAGCGAGCAGCGGGGCGGTGAGCGGTCGTTTATACAATCAAATCGCCAGAATATTCATATTATGAGAAAGCGCGAAAGAGCACGTACTCTGCCGTAGGCTAATCACGTAACTTTATGTATTATCGTTAGACAGATTTAATTGACAATTTTGAGGTATAAATCGCTGAGTTAATGTCATTTTTTTAAACCCGACGATGGAAATCCCATACTATAACGAGAAATTAATGAAATTATTCGAATTATGCCATCATTAAATTTCTAGTGTTCAAAATATCGTCAGTGTTAGATAGTATATCTTCTGTGCGTACACAAGAAAATACTGTACTTGGTAATTATGTTAATGCCAAGCAATACATCGAAATAGGCAGCATAGTTGGCATTTTCCACAAACTGCTGTATTAACTTTGGCATGCAAAGGAAATAATTGGTGCAAAATCATAAAAGGCGTAACTTACGTAATGCTAAGTTATTATTTAACTTTTGAATTCGTGCAAACTTGTTGTTTTATTGTTTTCATACCGAAATTGTGTTGCGCTTCCAATCATCGATGAAATCTCGAACCATTTTCCTGGAAAAGTCCACAACTCTGAACCCAGTTATATTAATGGCCCCGAATTCAGTAACCTCCTTCTCCCATCGATCGTCCATCACCTGTACGGAAACGGAAAACAATATATATAACATCTATCGAATAAAAATAAAAATATTAATAAAAAATATTAAATTTGTATCTTACACTAATCGAGTCCCAATCCCAAACGAAACAAAGCTTGTACTACTATGCGTCGATTTACATACTTATATAGATATATAATATACTTAAATACATCTACCACTCAGGAACAAATATCCTTGCTTATCACACAAATATCCCTCATCGGCTTTCGAACCCAGGACTGCCAGCTTTGTAGAGGCAAGTTCACTACTAACTAGGCTAAAGTGAATTTAGAATGAAGGAAAAGTTGAAAAATTTAGGCACCGAGCAGGATTCGAACCTGCGACCTCCCGGCACTCGCGGCCAGTCGCTCTAGCCAACTGAGCTATAGGTGCAATCGCTACCCAGTTCCAAATTCATCAAGCGTTCCTTCGTATTAAGCAGTACCGCTGCTAACGTAAACTATTTTTTTTTATACAAACGCCTTAAAGGAGGCGTACAGCGACATCTACCAGAAGACTTATACTTCATTAACGGCACTAACGTCTCAAATCAAAAAAAAAAAAACCCAAAATAGGCTAAAGTGCTTAGACCTGTTCCTCTGTGGTGTCGAAATACCCTATCGCGCTAGAAACGAAATATAACATACTATGGGGCGATCGCATGCGAAAGGGATGCCATAATTAGCTGTCAAAAATCGGTTTTGTTAGACAGAGAATCGTGAAAAAGAAGTACGGTGTATAAGTTCTATACATTATTTCGTGAAGTGGCTTACTATTTAATATTGCATTTAAGAGGCGCACAGAATCCCTTTTTGTTCCGATAAAACTTAATTCATATTGCGCTCAAATAATGAAAAGTCATGGCAAAACCAGTTACAGCTCTAATGGAAAATGGAATAGAAAATCCAGATAAGCGTTATTGCAAAAGCTAGATAGGAATAGCTAGTGAGGTCAAACCAGCTCCATTTCGAATTAAACCATTATTTTTACAGGATAGCAAGTGGGAAGAGATTAGAGTACGTACCAATCCGCTTAAAAAGTAATGATAGTTGCGGCGTCCGAGTAGAACGTCGCGGACGTGCAGTATGAGCGTTTCCTTGGCTAGCTGAGTGGTGGAGTCTAGTACTACGTATTTGTTGCTCCAGCGGTCGAGCCTTTCCAGGGCCACGAGGAACGAGACAACATCTGTCGCGTTGCTCACTCTCTTCACGTTTGATATGCGGAACGTCGCATTCCCGGGCTGCAGGCTCTGGTACAGTTGCTGTAGACGCAGCAAACCTGAAACGTAAATACACTGTGCATGCGCTTCCACTGATGTTTGAATCCGGTCTTTGTCAGCTTAGTTAGGATATTTGTTCAGTGACGTCGGATTGCTGGCCTGCTACAAGGAAATTTAATTGCTGAGTAAATATTATGATCGTACTATTGCACTCAGGTATTCCCATTATTACAATTTGTTACAAGTCTGCTTCTAATTTAATTTATCTTTACGTAGGGTCGCTAGGCCCGTTACGAGACTAGGTCCGTTTGCGACCACCTGAAGGACGAGATTTTTTTCTATTATTAATAATACCATTTTCACAGATCCTAAAGAAACAGTGACTTACATGAATTTTAATTACACATTAGTCATTTACTCGTATTCAAGAACAACATAATTATTGTGTTTGAAATAAAAGTGATAAGAATTTTATAATTACTATTACCATAGAAATAATTCTAATTAGTAAACTTCAAAAATACCATAAAACGGCAATAATATTCATACATAATTATTAACTAAAGTAGCATGTCAAATTCCAAATTTATAACTATAAAATGCTTTAACAAATAAATTAAAATTTAACAATAATAAAACAAAATATAGGTACATTAAAATACGCTTTTATTTAATAAATCATCTACTGAGTAATAAACATTTGGTAGGTATTGAATGGGAATACGTTAAAAAAACCGGCTCTGTGCGAGTCGGACCCGCGCACCAAGTGTTCCGTACCATTATCTATAAAACAGCAAAAAAAAAGTTTGTTGTATGGGAGCCCACTTAAATATTTATTTTATTCTGTTTGTTAGCAATTGTTGTCATAGCAGCAACAGCAAATTAGCTGGTCGCTAACCGATCTATCGACCCTATAGCAATATGATTACCAATATCATTATTAATGTCTAGGTATACAGTTGCGGGACATTGTATTTAATTTGAAGTCATGTCATTTGCTTTACCGAATAATTAAATAAATAAATAATAATCATAAACATGTATTACATTTTCGACCTTGTTCCTGCACATTATTTGATTTTATTTTAATTTAATAAAACTACATTTCTTACTGTATGACATACAACTCGAATTGAATTTACTATCTGTTTCTTGATTACTAACTTATGCCTATTGTGTATGTATTACTAATTAATTAATTTTGTTCTAAGACTTACTATCTACGTTCAACCTATATGTAAATATCATGATTGCAACAAATCAAGATTAAATGTACAGGGTGGCCAACTTGGAGGTACTTATACAATTTTTTTTTGCGGCCATTTTGTTTTGGCGGTAAATATGACAGTTATTGCATCGTATTATATACATATCATATTAGACTTGTCAAGCGGGGCTAAAATAGTACATTTAGCCCCTAGAGTAAATATGAATACATATATATGATTTACAAAACATTTTAATTGACCAATAAAAATACTTCACCTATGAAATCCACCAATCACAGAACACTAGTTTAACACTTTAATAGTAGATTGTATGACAAGGGTCTAAAACGAGCCATATTACCACGAGATAGTTATTTTCCCGAACGAAGTGAGGGAAAATTGTTCGAGGGGTAATATGGCTTTTAGACCAGAGTTATACACTCTACTTTTCACTTCGATTGCGAGAAAATAAATAAACAAAGGTTAACCCACCCAAAATTAACAATAAATTCCACGGCGAAGATATATACTTTTGCTGCATGATTTTTTTTCTATACTCCTTTGACACACAAAACATAGAGACTGCGGTTCGCGCGCAACATTCACGCGCGAAAAAAGCTAACTGACCTTCTATTGAGCGCTTCAAAGTGTTGCTCGAACGATTTAACCACTTTTTTAATTATTGTGAAATAGGGACTACTACAAACTTAATCTTTAGACTCTTTAGAAAAAATAATTATGTTTCCTGATTGGTCGATTTTAGTAAAGCTGTATTCTGGTTGGTTAATTAGTGTTCTGTGATTGATGGATTTAATAGGTGAAGTATTTTGATTGGTCAAATTCAAATATTTTGTAAATCATAAATATGTATTCATATTTTCCCTAGGGGTTAAATGTACTACTTTAGCCCCGCTTAACAAGTCTAATATGACACACTTTTCGAGCATGAGAAGTGAAAAAAATATTTCGTATTGGGTCAACCTATCAGAATACAGCTTTACTAAAATCGACCAATCAGGAAAGAATTCATTTCTGTAAAGATTAAGTTTATAGTAGTCCTTATTGCGCAATAATTAAAAATGTGGTTAATTCGTTTGTGTAGATACGGCATTTGTCATGGAGCGTTTTAAGACGGAACAACGTGTTTTAATTATTAAAACGTTTTACTCAACCCAATTGTGTATTGCGGAAACTCTAAGAAAATTCTAAAGAAAACTAAAAAAGAAAAGAAGATCGCCTGATTTAACAGCTCCTGACTTTTCTGTGGAGCTATCTAAAGGAACGTGTCGATGCTAATAGGCCAACGAACCTTCAGCAATTAAAACAAAATATTCGAAACACAGTCACTAAGATAACGCCGGAAATGTGTGAAAAAGTGATGAAAAACGCGATGAAAAGGGTTCGCATCTGCCATGCTGCTAGAGGTGGGCATTTGTCTGACATTATTTTCCATGTCTAATTGCCGACCCTAAATATTATATTTAACAAGGAATACTTAATATTTTCTTGTTTTATAGAATAAAATTTCAAAAATAAAGTGTATACCTCTTATTTGGCCACCCTGTATATACCTCTGATAATTCAATGTGAAACATTTTCCCGTGTGGTGTAGGGTTAGAAATGCAATTTTATGTCTTAAAAGTTAACTACGGGAATAGGGTTCCTTTACTTTGCCTTACTTACTCTGCCTACTTACTTTGGGAATAAAGGAGTGTTTTTTTTTTGAACCTGACTGTGGCTTTATCGGCCGGGCCCAATAAAGCGATAGGAGTGCGCGGTTGGAGAGTAGCCTGGGGGAAATCCAGGGGAAAACCTTCGGCACGACCACGCGTGTGGTTTGGAACACTGGAATACTCTAAGAGTTTGCGCTTCAATGAGATTGGTTGAGCGGTTTCAACCGAATCTGAGGTGGAGTGAGTTAATGAAACTGTGTGCTAGCAGCTAAACGGGCATCGGCTAAGCTAGGTTTAGTGAACCAGCGACAAAACTCCGAGTAGCTCCATTCGACTCACACCTCAAATTTGGTTGAAGCCGCTGCGACACTCCAACCGCGCACTCCTATCGCTTTATTGGTGGACAGGTACCAAAAAAAAGCTCCTGAGGAAGTGTTGTGTTGAGAGTGAAAGACCTGCATATGGCTGTCAACAAAACAAATCCTTAAGCCAATTAAAATGGTTGAGTCACTAGTGTCCATAGTTTACGGTAGTTGCTTACCATTAGGCAGGCAGTAAGCTTGTTTGTATAAAAAAAACAATCACAACCTTCCTGCAATGCGCAGGTATAGTCAGCCAAGAATGATCTACCGCTTATGAAAATTATTGTACAAATAATAGAATCGAAACTAGACCACTTTCTCGGATGAATGTACCACAGGAAGCCACCCAGTCAAAAGGCAGGCCTATAAAAACATATTAATTAAGGAGGAAACTGATACTACACACCAATTAAACATGTTAAACAGTTTCCATAAAAGAGCCCGTAGCGAAATTGAATTAAGAATTTCACACATTTAATTATGTGGTGATTACCTGTCCGCCCGCATGTACATTGCGTAGTGTAATAATTGATAGTTATTTCACGGTTGTACAGTCACCAGTATTAATATCTGGTACAACAAAGAGCGCATAAATATCTAACACGTCCTAACCGCAACTAGAAATAGAATCGTATATATTACGCGCCTCGTTGTGCAAGATAATGATGCTGCTCTGCTGACTGGACTAGGTATCACTATTTTAGTGGTAAATCGAATAAAATATCATTCGCTATTTGATTATTTAGGTTTTTTCCATTTGTCATCTAGGTATATGAATAATAAAAATCATTATTAGTATATTTTGAGAAGGCTCTACGTATTACCAACATAAAATAGTTCATTATGATACAAGTGTCTTAAGTTGATCATTACACGCGAGGCGGGATTATTAAAGCTGAGAGTGTAATGATATGAATACCACCAATACCACGTGTATAGAAATAAAATAGATATTTGTGAAAAAATATACAAAAATAAAGTATGTAAACATAAAGATGCTCAAATGTGCTCAGGAGCTCCATGAGCTCATACCGCCTTCCCCCTTTTCCATCGGACATCCAGACGTACGGCTGGATACCATCCTTACTTGGTCGAAATTCCTCTTATTCGAACCAAGCGCTTTGCATCATCTTTTATAATGCGCACTTCTAAGGTTTGGAATTCTCTGCCGGCGTTTGTGTTTCCGAGCTCATATAACCTAGACCTTTTTAAGGCACGAGTGAATAGGCACCTTCTGGGTGAGCTCGCTTCATCGTCGGCCTCATCTTTGCCCCCTGGCTAGATGCTGGCCAAGAGCGATCCCTTTTTTAATAAAAAATAAATAAAAAGATAATTTTATTTAGATCTGTAAATATCAATGGACATTTTTTGCTAGATACTGACTATCTGGAGCTTCTTTTGAAGACCTTTCAACATCTCTTGACGACAATACTTTAGACTTGCTACCAATATATCCATCAGAACGTCTCTTTAAAAATGCCGTCAGATTTTCAGTACGTTTTTAAATCAATATTCGAATAAATACACCAGAGCACGCTAGGCTTTTATTTGCTCGCCAGTTCGTTAAAATATGCTAAAAACACATTTTCAGAGAACGACTGAGCTTTTTTGTTGTTTTTCCATTGAATGAATGTTTCGTATGCAGCAATATATTTTTCTCTAGAATTTGGTGGTAACAGACTTTCACTTGCATTTTGTGCCACTGTAAGGATTTCTGGCGTGTCAGTTCAAGCAAAATCTCCTCTTCCCTAATTGAGCAACACATTTTAGATAAAAAGTAATCAAAAACACAGCGACAATAAATGAAGTTACAAATATCTAAGGAAAATGGCGCGCTTTTTTATTTTTTCCGCGCTCTGCGCGCCGCCCGCTATGCGCGCGCAGAAGGGCTACCGCGCAACGCGAACGAAGTTCATTAGTGTGTCTCCTTCTCTGTCGCTCGAATATGCAAGTGCGACAGAGAGAAAGGCATATGCACGAAGTTGGCGTTTTGCGGTAGTCGCTTAGTGGAAGAAAAGAGAGGCACAAACAAAATCGACAAACACCAAAATGACAAGTAATAAAACAAAACTAAGTTATTGTTAATTCTGAATACTTCCATTAAAGCGTAAGTTTATAAATCTTAATGAGGAATGCATAAAGGAGGTATCAAAGAAGTAAGTATTGACAAATGTGGACTTTTTTGCGACAAAAAAATATTCACTGATACTTTTTAGCCAGTACCAACAAGAACCCTGTCACCGAGATTTAAAAAAAGCATAGTTAAAGAATGCACCGTATTCATACATACCTCTTGTGGTACCATCGTATCTTAATCGAGATATAAATATTATAGCACAACTTTCGTAATACGCATGTTTAATATCCTGGATTATGAGCCTAAAAGCGAAGTAATAAGAGCCACTTTAAGAGCAAATGTGTTGCAAAAACATAACTTTAATTCTACAAGAATGTGCTTCTCTCTTTAATCATTTTTAACCGAACTTTTTCACTTTTTTTAACATTATCCTCCATGCAAACCCTCTCGTAACAATTACAGACACAACAAAAAATAATTAGCCAGCCCCTCTGAATTGAGTTAATCGATTATTATTTATATGTGAATAAAAATCATTAACGTCACCATCAACGACAGATAATTTCTTCATGGACCGTAGGGCTGGCTCGTTCCTTGCTCAGCGAATTGGCATAGCCGACCAACGGGGGAAAGCAGCCAGCCTTATGGGTACCCTCCCCAGGGTTCCGATCTGGGGGATCTAATTAAGCTATTTTTTGTTATAAAATAGATATGTAATACAAGTATAATTATGTTAATAATTTTTTATATGTGATAGTAGCTGTTAGGCTACTATAATTATACCTATTGCAAGGGGTTTTCAAAATTTTAGTCCCTTCGGCTTGCCTATATTATTTGAAAATCCATTTGAGCATAAGTATTTATTGTAGCGACAAGAAAACCAACTCACCGGCTTGCCCAACAGAAAGTGCGACGTTGTAGTAGGGTCATTGTCAGTTGTAAAAACAAAAGTTGTCCACCCGGTGGTCAATAGTTAACGGCTTATGTGCATATAAGTTATGTTTTTATTACATGGATTTATAGTTACGGGAACACAGTTTGTGCGGGTTACTAGACCGATCCAAAATTACGCTTTGTGGCCCTTAACTTTTGATATGTCCACCGAAAAGACGCGAACCTAAATCTGACAATGACCCAGTATCAAAGCTGTATTAAAGTAAATCGACGACTCTTCAAAAAATGTCACTAAATTTGAAAAAATATTTTTGTCGTATTCGGTTTTTGATATAACGGGAAGACGCTCCCGATAAAGCCTTCATTACCCACGTGTCAACCCTCTTCCCGCTCATCTCCGTCACAGCTTCAATCTTTTCGCGGATATTACCCTTAAATTATGACAAGAGTGGCACATCGCGAGCTGCATAATGAACAAATGATGAATAGCGGAATCCGTCTTGTTTTACGTTTCGATTTAAAGATGCTTGGACTTTTGAACTGTTTTTTTTTCAGGTTAATTAAAGGGTGTTTATTACCTGGATAAAATGTTTTAGACGGTTATTTAAAAAAAATGTATTTAAAAACAAAAAATACACTTTTTTAAACATACAATTACTAAACATGGTAGCCTGTACTAGGACTGTAATAGGTATATTTTGTCATCTTAGTGAGGTAATTTATGACGCTAAACAGTAATAATAAAGTAATATGTACAGGTAGTGTATAAGTTTATCTGAAAAAAAAACGATCGCCTTTGCGTTTAGTCTCGATTTTTCTGGCAACGTGAGTAGCGCCTCTGGTGACCTTAGGTGGTAACTATTTTTTGTCATACAAATTGAGACCAAACGCATTTGTTTGTGATTTGTATCAAAAAATACTTATACTACAGGTGAGTAAGGTCTTTTTTTGAACCTGACTGGGGCTTTATAGGCAGGGCCCAATAAAGTGATAGGAGTGCGTGGTTGGAGGGTAAAAGAATATAAGTGATAAGTTATGTTTCATAGTTTTGGTTGGTACTAAACTGTATAGTCTCTTTCATATTTGTTTTTATTTTCCATTGATAGATATTCTATAGAATTTTGTGTCTTCAGAAAACATTTTATTTTGAACCTGACTGTGGCTTTATAGGACGGGCCCAATAGAGCGATAGGAGTGCGCGGTTGGAGAGAAGCCTGGGGAAAATCCAGGGGAAACCTCCGACACGACCACGCGAGTAGTTTTGAACACTGGAATACTCTAAGAGTTTGCGCTCCCGTCAGATTGGTTGAGCGGTTTCAACCTCTGAGGTGTCTTTGGAATCGAGCTACTGGGAGTTTTGTCGCTGGTTTACTAAACCTAGCCTAGCTGAGAAGAGTCCAGCAAGAAACTCAGCTAGGCCCGACCTGGGTCGAACTAACTCTACCCAGTGTGTGACGGTACCGGACGAATATGAGTCAGTGTTGTCGCGATCGCGCGGTGGACGTCCCCGCCGACAGGAACGCCTAAGTGTACGCGTCGTGTCTGAGCTGGGCGTCATAAGCGCATCGTTCCAGCTTTCGATGGAAGCTGTGATTACGTCATCCGGGTCCGTGAGTGTGTCTAGGAAGCCAGACCGTGCGGCCCCTAACCAGCAGTGATCGTCGAGTTACATCTGAGAGGCGAGGGATGGGAACGTAGTCGACAGCCTTCCTAGCTAACGGATTCCTATGATGGGAAGCGTTGTCAAAATATCGTCTGGCGGGCTGGTTAAAGAAACCATACGTGGTGCTAATCCCCATGTCGTGGTGCAGACTGAGATTCGACTGGTACCACGGGGTACCAGTCGCCCTACGGAGCGAGTCAGGTCGCCAGAGCTCCCAAGGATGTGCTGTGGTAAGTGAAGGATGAGCAACGTCTCTAGCTATCAATAGAATGAACCCTCAAAATCAAGAAAGGGTTGGTAACGAGCCTGTGGTTCTTTCGCGAGCGTCCATGTAATATGCTTAACAACAGGCAGGCCCTAAGCTTCATTGCCGCCGTCGTAGTAACCAAAAAGTTATAAGCTCGGATAATTCAAACAATATTAGACAAAACTGAGAAGTAAAATGTAAT
Source organism: Epiblema foenella (assembly GCA_963556455.1). Taxonomy (NCBI): domain Eukaryota; kingdom Metazoa; phylum Arthropoda; class Insecta; order Lepidoptera; family Tortricidae; genus Epiblema; species Epiblema foenella. The sequence goes on from OY747095.1 coordinate 42,802,175, forward strand.
GAAAAGGTTTTCCATGTTGTTCATTATATTTTCACGAGAATAGAATCTTTTGTCGGGTAGCGTGGGCGAAGAACGTTCCTAACAAGCTAAGTAAGATAATGCACGAGATACTAACTACTCTCCAGTGCGGATTTCATTCCTTACGGAAGTCTTTAGATGTTTGGAGTTGGATCGGGTGGTCGCACTCATCGCGGTTCAGACTACTAACTTTCCAAATGTCTTTTTGGAGCATCTGCCAAATTCGAATAGAAAAGTTTTTCTTTATCTTTGAAAGTCTAGCTCAGTAACGACCCGGAAGCTTATTTACTCTAGAGAATCAGCGCTAAGTTCCAACTTCATCTATGAAAACTTACACAAAGAAGTTCAACTTGTTGATTTCAAATACAATTCTTGCCCAAGTAATAGAATGAATTGTTTACTATATTGAATCAGAGTTTTATTGTGACATTATTTCTCATGTTTTTTAGGGTTCCGTAGCCAAAATGGCGAAAACGGAATCCTTATAGTTTCGCCATGTCCGTCCGTATGTCACAGCCGATTTACTCGGAGACTATAAGCACTACAATTATAAAATTTGGTAAGAAGGTGTATTCTATGAACTAGTGATGTCAAATGACAAAAAATATTATATTAGGGGGGGCACTCCATACATGTATATGGATGAAAAAAAATTCAACGTCCATAGTCGTGTGGGATATCCAATAGATAGGCCTTTAAAAATGATATGGAGGTTTCTAAAAAAAATCAATTTAAGTCCCCCGTTGATGAGATATCAGCTGTCAAAGTTATAAAAAGTGTCCCCTCCCCCCACCGTCTAATTTCACACTATGAAGTTTAAGATTCTGAAAAAAATTTTGGTAGTTTGCAATAATAAATAGTTTCAACTTATTTTTGGTTTGAACAATACAGCTTTTGTGTCTTTTGGGGTTTTGTTGAAAAATTGTCTTGCGCTGATTTTGTAAGTGAATGAATATACGATTTTTTTAGGTTCAATGTATTGGATAGTCGTATTAAATGTGGACTAGTAGGTGTTGGTACGGAACCCTTCATTGTGCGGGATCCGATACGCACTTGGCCGATTTTTATTTTAGGACAATCAAGGTTTCTTTGGCAATAAAGTGACCTAACTTCGGACATTAATTCGTATATTATTACAATAAATAGTAAGGCAATATCAGGCCGGTAAAGAGATTTAGGTTGACATCTTTCACGTGGACATAGCAAGTGATTGGGGATTTCGGGGCGAGTGGCGGTTGCACCTATAGCTCAGTTGGCTAGAGCGACTGGCCGCGAGAGCCGCAGGTTCAAATCCTGCTCGGTGTCTGAATTTTTCAATTTTTCCTTTATTTCTAAATTTGACATAGCAAGAGCCGTTACGTAAAATATTTGTTCGGAGATAATATATAATTCACGTAAACAGTCTCGTCTTATAATTATAAATATAAGTTATGTTTCATAGTTTTAATTGGTACTAAACTTTATAGTCTCTTTCACATTTGTTTTATTTACCTTTGTTAGATATTCTATAGAATTTTGTGTCTTCAGAAAGCATTTTATTTTGAACCTGACTGTGGCTTTATATGACGGGGCCAATAAAGCGATAGGAGTGCGTGGTTGGAGGGTAGCCTGGGGAAAATCCAGGGAAAACCTCCGACACGACCACGCGGGTAGTTATGAACACTGGAATACTCTAAGAGTTTGCGCTCCAGTCAGATTGGTTGAGCGGTTACAACCGAATCTGAGGGTGTGATTGGAATCGAGCTACTGGGAGTTTTGTCGCTGGTTCACTAAACCTAGCCTAGCTGAGAAGAGTCCAGCAAGAAAATCGGCTAGGCCCGACTTGGGTCGGACTGACTCTACCCGGTATGCGGCGGTACTACGAAAGCAATGCCAAAGAGTTGGCGTTTCTTATTTAGTGTGTTAGTAGTGTTCGTTTAATATATAACACGACTCTAGGCCGAGGGCTGTGAGAGCTCGTTAGATGTAATCCAGTAACTTTACACATCAGAGCTTGCCTCAAATTCAGTAATTCTGTTTTTTGCAGACTTGCTTATGATGTTGAATAAATCCAAGTTTATAACCTTGAGCGCCAAACGCAACTTCGTTAAAACTTTTGAAAAAATCGCAGAAGTCGATTATAACCCTAAAGGACTAGCTTTAATAGTACCTTTTTTAAAGTAGATCGATTTTTTTTTTAATTTAACGTTATCGTGCCAGATTAACCTTTGCACGTAAACACCTAATTAAAGAGCTATCAGATACGATTGAATTGCATAATCATACCACCTCTGCCATTGACTGGAAATAAGAAGGAAATTGTGGGGTCATTTCGGAGTAGCATTATCCACTAACAGATACAATGCATAAAAGTATTACGGAAGCTAGCAGTATCTCGGAAGTTATCAGTAGCCGCATCGCTACCGACCTTTGGTATTGTTTCATGTTACAATATAGAATAATTTTATTTAGAGATAGAGGCATCACTATTACAAATAAGTGGAACATTCAAAATTACTTTTTTTAAGGCATCTATTGGCTTTACCAGAACAATTCTATCTTTTTAGTTGAAGACGGTAAATTGTTGCGGCTTGTTATCCTAATTTTAGAGAAAATACGTAAGCAAGAAAGCCGTTCCTTTTTTGTGAAGAAAATTGCCCGCTGTGAAGTCTGGAGGGAATGTCGGGGCCAGCGGAATTCCGGCGTTGTCGGTCGTTGGACGTGATTCTTCTTTAGACATGATTACGTCTTTTCTTATATTGTGCGCGATGAATGGACCCCCCACGGGTGGCGCAGAAGTCAATTGCTCGCAGTTTCTGACTGCTAAAAAAATGAAATGCACCACTCTTCAATTTCCATGTTGGGGCCATGGCCCAGTTGACTGATAAGAGATCATAAACAGCAAATTGGTTTAGGTGCAATAGTTACGAGTGGCCAGAATATGATCAATATGGTATGATCCATAACTCGGATACTGAATTGAAATCTTAAAAAGGCTTTTGTGAAAAAAAGAACAGCTTAAATAAGACCTGCCTGTCTGTGAAGCTGACTGTCCTGGGTTCGAATCCCGGTCAGGGCAAATATTTGTGTGATGAGCATGAATATTTGTTTCTGAGTCTTGGATGTTTTCTATGTATTTAAGTATTTATATCTATTAAATATATCGTCGTCTAGTACCCATAACACAAGCCTTCTTGAGCTTACTGTGGGGCTAGTTCGATTTGTGTAAGATTGTCCTCTAATATTTATTTATTTATTTAAGACAGTTGCGTGAGGACCAAAAACTTGGCACATAGTTAAGGCATTTAATGTGCCTACATTTTAAATGATTTCGATGTCTTTTGCGTGTAAAATTACCCATATACATTGAATGGGTAATTTTCGTGTCAAAACGGAATCAATTAAAATGTAGACGTAAAATGCCTTAACTATGCGCCAAGAATTTAGTCCTCACAGTTATAGGTGAAAATGTATGGTAATATGTCCCATCCCTCATTAGAATAGTTACGTAAATAATATCATGCAGGACGTGCCCAAAATGGCCAATTATGGTAGTATACCTTGAAACGATACACGAATTGTCTTGGTCTTCGTTAGATATCATTTATACTGTTGCTTCTGATATACTTGATACCATCCTTACTTGGTCGAAATTCCTCTTATTCGAACCAAGCGCTTTGCATCATCTTTTATAATGCGCACTTCTAAGGTTTGGAATTCTCTGCCGGCGTTTGTGTTTCCGAGCTCATATAACCTAGACCTTTTTAAGGCAGGACTGAATAGGCACCTTCTGGGTGAGCTCGCTTCATCGTCGGCCTCATCTTTGCTCCCTGGCTAGATGCTGGCCAAGAGCGATCCCATTTTTAATAAAAAAAAATATATATCAGACGATGGCGGCTGGAAGGTTTATATTCAGAACTGTCGCCCTACTCCCAGTGTCAGGCTGCGTAATAATTTTTAAAGCCAGTAGCCCGCCCATCGCATAGAACAGCGTTTCCGTTGCGAGAATGCAATATACAGCGGAGATATCAACGTCATAAGTTTCAACTTTTTGCCACCAACTTAGTGAATTTGCTTTGCTTTAGCACATCTATATATATATTTAAGATCTGGCATGATGCCACGCGCCATTTTCATGTAATTTTGGCGCGTTGAATTATATATTCAATGATCGGTATTCATTTAACTATGCAGCCGTGAAGATAATTTGCATAGCTAGCTTAAGCTAAATAAATACTTGCTTAAGTGGATGAATTGAAAAGACAGTCATGAAATGTTTCCAAGCCTGTCCGATTCGGAAAATAAAATTAGAAGATTTTTCGGGTAAGTAAAATTAAACAGAAATCAGAAATTAGAAATATTTATCCGTGCAAAACACAAAAAAAAAACAAGAAAATAAATAAAAACAGAAGAACAACGAATATATCTTCCATATTTTACATCATTTACTGAGTGATATCTATGGGTGGTTAGCGGAAAAGCACTTTCACAATTTCACAAAGATGTCACCCTAATAAATGATGTAAAACACGAAAAATATTTCGAATAGTTGTAATTTCCCGCATTATAAATTGCCCCACTGCATCTTATACAAGTATGTATCTCGACTTTTTTTTAAGATTATAAATTGATTGTATTTTGACTACACATTGCATTGTTGTTTGTCACAAGCTAAAACAAGATACTTAAAACACTCTGAATGTAAAAAGAATACCAGTGATGTCCTCATTTTTTCTACGTCAACTAATTGATCAGTAAGTTATAAGTTATAAACGACATACTCGAGTTAAAAAGGCAGTATTTTATTTTATAAAAATCGGTAAACACCACACATATTTATATACTCATTTAAAAAATATAACATCCCTGGAATGCTTCGTCTTGTATATCATTTTCTCTTGCACGATACGAAACGAAATGTGTGGTTGCGTTGTGTGGTTTACGACAATCAATGAACGGGATCTTTCAGCGTTTGAACCCGTAGATTATGCACCCTGTATTTAATTTCCGATAATTTCGCAAACAAAGTGCCGCGTTGTGTTTATCAACAATAATTAAAAAACCTTGCTAAAAACATGGTTATTATTTATTACTAAACCGCGTGTCGTGAAAAACTTTGTAATAAGCTAATAAGACTTTATAACTAGACCAAAAAATTCACAATATTAGACTGCCTGTCAAGGACAAGTTGCAATAAAATGTTAAACTTAGATACTCCAATTAAGTCAGATTCATACAAGATTTGTCAGTAAAAATTCTCAGTAAAACTTGCTCTCAAATATGTCGCGAGAGAGATCCCATTTTTAATAAAAAAAAAATGTAAATTAAAGTATGGCAGTTTCACATACTTGCGTTGACTAAAATTAAAACCTAATATGCCTTTGGGAATTTCACTGTATTGACGCTAACGAACGTCCCTCTTTGATCGGAAATAAATATAAATAGAATTTGGATAAGTTTTGCGCCACCGCTTGTTAATAGTGATGCGAGAGAGCTAATATTACATACACAAAGTGTATAAAATAATAATTTAATGAATCATTGTGCGAACAATGAAATATGAGCACTCCACTACACATCTAGTCCCGTATTAGGTTATTGCATTGTACCTATCTAATAACATGTGTACGTACATGTACCATTATGTATTGTATTGAATTTCCACACAAACTTACTTGCTATGTAGATGTAAGTAGCAGACAGTACGGCCTACCTATTTGGAATAGTCACCGTAGGCTATAGATAGACGCTTGCGATTCTATTGCCGTATCCACCCAATGGGATGGCCCAACGTAAAGGACGGAGGAAAAGAATGAGAATTTGTTGAGACACTCTTCAAAGGTTTCTGTCCTCTACCTGCAATGTGGGCGTGTCGTCAAACAGTGTATCGATGTATCATGCAGTTTAGTAAGAAAGAGTGCCACTGTTGGCAGAATTACTTGAGTGCTTTAGAGACCATGCTGCAGGGTTTAACACGCCACTCTACGCGAGAGGTACCTACTTTAATTTTATCGAGAATGTGAAAATAACTGTCATGCTTCTTGGAAATACAATTGTTGGGATGATTATTTATCAGTTTTCACCCTTTATAACGTTAATAACCGGAAAAAGTAATTTAAATCCAGCACAGTTTGTCACTGGCGTTAAAATGCCGTTTGACCTCTTTACGGATTAAATGCCTGCCGGCAACAGGATTCGTCCCTTAATTCTAACTTACTCAAAAGAAAACGGATTGTGTGATTAAGTCTTGCGTCCCACTCGCGCTGCCCCTAATCACACGAGCCCATAAAAGATGGAACCAATGCAATCAAACGGTTCACTAGTTACCGGATCGCTTTGAAGCGACCCGCGCTCCTATACCTACGTCATACTTATATGTATACGTAGGTAGGTACTTACGTTGCCGAAATGTTAACTTTTAGTCACCGTGAGTTTTAACCGTTTAGTAAAAAATAGTGAAAATGTCTCACGAAAGCTTAAATTCAAGATAACCTTAAAGGCTATTCATCCTTACGTGTCGTATCATGTAAAAAAATACTTGTAGATATTATTACACTTTAGGATATAGCCTATACCTACTTTAAGATAAATCTTGTTGTGTGTTCCTTTCATTTATTTAGTGTCTGGTTTACAAAAATAAAAGACATATAAATGTATCGAATCGTTTTAACACTAATTATGCCTACTCAGTCAAATGGACCACCCTGGATCGCTTCTAGCTCAAATGTCTCCATGACACCTGCAGTCACCACGATAGCCAGCGAAATCTGCTGCACTATATACGATCACGTCTATCTCTCAGTCGTCGACCCAAATCCATATCAAATTCCTTGGCTTCCAAACCCCAAGATCCTGGAGTCTACCACAACAGGGACAAAATCGGACTTTGGTCCCAAGGCAGGGAATTTATCATACTTGTACTTCAGGTTATCAGCATACTCTAGTCACATCACCAGATCTGTTGGGCGAAGGTCAGTACCGTTGCCTAACAGATCTGGTGATATGACTCAAATGGGACCAGAAAAACCCTATTATGCCACCAAAGTTGACATTGTTTAATAGAGGCAATCGTTCAACTCCAATTTGACTGAACCGGCTCGATCCACCAGGATATAGTGAAATCCAGTCGGATTGAGAATAATACCGAACAATCCCTAGTTACATATTGTTTATATGTCTAGAAAAAATGGCCCACTTTATTTGACGATTTTCACACGTCTATAAAAGTTTCGGTTTCGGTGTCGGCCGAAACTAGAGCCAAAGCCGAACCTTCGGTTTCGGTTTCGGCAAAAAAACGTGTTTCAGTCGGACGCTATAAATTATTTTATATTATAAGTCACTGCGTTCAGCCTATAAACTTATTTCAGAATGCAAGAAATACTTATTTCTATATTTACTTTTTCCAACATAAAGACAAAGGCAAGTAGAAACACGAAGTTAACAAAGGGAGCGGTCGCTAAAACACTTTCTCAAAAACTAGCGCATATTCTAGTCGGGATGTTGGAGCGCTATAGTAAAATCCGGGGGGCTTGCAGTCCTTTGTCTTGGCTGAAGCACTGTTCTGTTGACCAGCCGGTATGCTCCTTATGTCGCCATGATAAGGCCGCTTTTGGTGATTTCATCTGACGTGCCATTATGTCATTCATTACACACAAATCAAACGAAATGTGACGTCATATAACACTGGCCCTGTACAATCATCGTATGCAAAAACGAGTAATTTTCTGTATTGCTCGTGAAATACTGCGTTTAGGTTATAGTTATAATCAATAAATAATTAAAAAATAACATGTATTATTATTATTTTGTTACAATTGGTTGGTTGTTTGGTTGGTATCTTTCTCATACTTGTCAGAAGGTAACGTTCAATTAATAAACGCGGCGTCGTAGAAATAATCCAGAACAATTTTAAACAAATGGCTCAGCTACAGAGCTTTCAATTTATAATATTAGTTTAACTAAACTTAATAGTGTAACGAAGGAGTTGGACATTGATATCTTTAATAGTAACATCCAAACCGTGCGGCGTAACCTAACGGAGAATTTATTTGAATGAGCGTGTTTTAGATGGAGTTTTTTTTTGTACCTGACTGTGGCTTTATAGGCCGGGCCCAATTAAGCGATAGGAGTGCGCGGTTGGAGAGTAGCCTGGGGAAAATCCTGGGGAAAACCTCCGGCACGACCACGCGTGTGGTTTGGAACACTGGAATACTCTAAGAGTTCGCGCTTCAGTGAGATTGGTTGAGCGGTTTCAATCGAATCTGAGGTGTGAGTGGAATTGATCTACTGGGAGTTTTGTCGCTGGTTCACTAAACCTACCCTAGCTGAGAAGAGTCCAGCAAGAAACTCAGCTAGGCCCGACCTGGGTCGGACTGACTCTACCCGGTGTGCGGCGGTACCGGGACGAATATGGACTATATGTGTCACTGTTGTCGCGATCGCGCGGTGGACGTCCCCGCCAGATGTCCACTTCATATTAAACTGTATTTATCTTATTTCTTTGACTACTGCTTTATTTGGCTTATGATGCAGTATATAGAGTGCTAATCACCATTTGTTCTTTGCTATCGTGTTGTTACTAGTGCGAACCTGTAATTGGCTTTTTATATTATATTTCAAAAGTTAATGTATTGATAGCAGCTATTGGTTCTCCGAATAAATACATAAATAAATAAAGGCAGAGGACAAAAAATAGTTATATAAAGAGCTCATCAGAGCAGTCTCTATGAGAATTAGAGGAACGAGAAGAAAAATAGAAAGATTTGTATGCGAAGACGGCTGTGGAACACCCATCATAGAACACTAGATTCCTTTTCTTTTTATGATATATTATTTTATATATATTGTATTATTTAACGTAATAAAGTTCCTCACACTAAAGCTTAAAGAGCTTAATTGTAAAAAAAAAAACCACATTTGTATTATAACAATCACTCTTTTTTGCTAATCTATTAACCGCCAAGAAAGTCATTCTAGTTATTAATTTATTCCGGATTATATAATGAAAACGGCAGCAATTAAATTCATTATGGTTTTACCAGTAATCCCGGGAAAGGTGTGGCCTAAAATGCGCGGTTGAAGGCTGAAAATCCGGGGCATTATACATTAAACTCGGTGAATAAATTGAAAGTCGATAAAGCCATTTCTATCCTATATTGAACTAGCTGCTCTAAAATGTCGGCGTATAAAATTTTATTCAAAGTAACATAATTTTTAAATATGCTCATGGTCGGCAGCTCGGACCTGGTTTTTGGTATTACCTGTTAAATGGGAGAGATTCTAAATCTTCATGTCTACTAGTGGCTCTGTGAGCTGTAGACCTCGTGAGTGAGTTTTTTCTATCATTTCCAAAATCTGACATTATAAAAACGATCAATTACGAATATCGGACCTGCTAACAAAATTTCACGAGAAGCGGTTGAAAAATGCGACCTGTAGAGGAGAACAAACCGAAATTCGGACGCAGAAACTTACAAAATTTTATATTGTGCTGTTGTGTTAAAAAAACTAGTACCTACGCCAAATCTCGGGATTAGGTAGTGGACTCCGGGCATCCAACTATATTTAAGATGCAACTGTACTGGAATAAGGCTAGGACAAGGAGGGCTCTAGCGTGGTGAAAAGATTTGTGTTATACACGGCTGCAAAGTTATTTTACGTCTCGTGTGTTGCAACACTCACTATGCTCAGGATTCTATTTTTGACCATTCACTTCGCTCGTGGTTCAACCATAGAATCCATTCACTAGCTCGTAGTTCAAACCTAGAATCCATTCCCTAGCTCGTGTTTCAATACCACACTCGCGGTTAAAATACAACATGCACCCTTGTATAACAAATAACAATAAATTAATTTAATGGACGTTTCAATAGTCATAACAATTTATATTAGTTCTCTTGCTTTAAGCTCTGCTGCATATTTCAAATTCTTTATGTTATGAATTTGCAACCAGTTCGAAACACACTTAGGGTCGGTTGCACCAACATACGATCACAGGCCGGTCATCATCAAATATGGCGCCGGTAGCTGTCATCCCATAGAAACTTGTCAAACTTTCCATACAATCAGATTTTAACGAACACCGCTTACGATTACAGACGGTTTGGTGCAACCCACCCTTATACTGTAATGTTGTAATAGTTATTTATTAGTCATATGGTTTGTGTGTATTTTTTTTCTTGTCATTTATATGTGTCTTCTGTGTCTGTGAATAAATGTTTCTTCTTTCTTTCTTGTAACACATTTTGTTGATGCTAAGATTGCATATGGAGTAATTATTAGGCTTACATGTATGAATTTGGCGATTGAACTTTTTAGTAATGAAGATATACCTAAGATACAGCCTTTGAAGTGGGTATTAGATTTAATTAATATTAGATTTGTTTTTATGGGACCGGTTTGAGTAAAATTATAAAACTATTGGCAAGGTTTCCCCGTTAAGGGGCTCCACGCGCTATTCATCGATTTTTTTTTTATTAAAAATGGGATCGCTCTTAGCCAGCATCTAGCCAGTGGGCAAAGACGACATAGCTGCGTCAAAACAATAGATATATTTATGGCACAAACAGTTATCGATTCTTTCTTTTTTGCTAAAGCGATGTAGGATGTTTCGGTGTACAATTAAATAAGCTTCCGTTTTGCCGTATATCTCATATCCATAAAGTCAATGGTTTTCGAAAAAACTGCGAATGTAATAAAAATAAAGTAGATATTTTCATGTCGCCATTTATCCCCATGCGGTCCCCGAAGTTAAAATTGTAAGACATGATTCTGTGTGCGTGTGTAGTGAACTTGAAAACTGTGACTTGCATTTTGGTCCTATTTATACCCTAAAATCTATCTTAGTCATTACATTATGAAGTCCTCGTAATACTTCTCGCATCAATTATATTTATTTTGTGGTGTATAGCACTGGCGCGGTCCTAGGCTATCCACTGTTGTCACTTTTATTGAAATTCGCCTGATAATGTAAGTGCTAGAAGCAAAGTTATGATTTCAGACTTGACGCCCTCTCACGCCCGTCATGTTGAATTTTCTGAACCTCAATATTCACAAACACGTAGACAGAATTAGGAGAAGTCTAAGACTACTTCAATTGTCGGAATCCATCAAACATCTTGCCTTGGAGATGGCAGCAAATTATCGGTACTTAACGATCTATTTAAACCTTTCCTTTTAGTTTAGCCGTAGTTGGATAAAATGTTAATATTTACATATTGCATATCCTATTGTGTAAATCTAGTTAGATTTGAAATTCTCGCAAGCTTCAAATTTAGATATTCTGGAAAGAGATTAACGGAAAATCTCACATACAGATAAATCTAACTCCCGAGATACAGGTCTCCCACCTAGTTCGGGGTCGGAAATATCGATCACTACTTTTAGGCGTTGTTGTACTGTCCAGATGAATTTCTATGATGTATTGTGATTGTTTGTAGCTATGTACAAAATAAACCATTATTATTAAAAAATAAAATATTATTATCATTTTACTCCACGAAGACATGTTTTTTCATCACAGTTATATGTACTACAGGTTAGTGCAGAATTTATAAAGCTTCAATATTGCCCTTAACCATCTTTTAATAGGGTACGTAGATTGCGTACAAAATGTGAATTTCTTCTGGATGGAGTACATTTCCAAGATAGTGGTGGCTTTAGAAGGTCCTGGCTTGGGGACTTTTGGGAGACAAAATTAAGGCTATCAATGAACATTCGTACCAAATTTCATAAAAGTTACTAAAAAATCGAGGTTTTGCTTCCTCCAATGGTTTATATGTTGTTTATGCACTTATATATAAAACGTGTACATATAACTGTTCCATATTGACGTTTCTAACAACACAGGAGAGATTTTTATTTTTAACTCATCTTCACAAAAGTTACGTCCAGACAACTGTTTTTTCTGCCTAAAATTGCCAAATTTTAATGCCTTATATCTCAAAAACAGTAAGTGTTAAAGTAAATATGGTATACTATTTCGGTGAACCTTGTTGTTCTTAATACGATGGAGCCATAAAAAAACAAGAGAAAACGGAAAGATACAGATCGAAGGTCATTGGGAGCTAGAAGCGCTTTAAAGAAGATAATCGTATCAACCGGATAATAAAATTTAACATATCGGTTAAATAATTTTAATAAATATAACAAAAACATGGATATCATAAATGGTCTAACACGCTGCCTTGAGGGACCCGATATAATATGCCTGTACTCTGGATTACGTAGCCACAGCCACTACATTAAAAAATTTGAAAACGTGTAGTAAGTATAACTAATAGACCCAAGGTGAGATATTCCAACAAAATAGAAGTTCTAAGTACGTTTATTTTATTCCGTTACCACTGATCATTATAATATCATAATAATCATTCGCTTAGATTCACTATGAGGAACCAAAACAAAAACTATTTAAGTCGGCTTATTTAAATTCATGAATCATCAGGTAAACCGATTTGAGCGTGTCCCTATTGTTTTACAAACGCAATCAAAGCTATCTTGGCAGATTCTAAATCTTCATATCTATAAAAAAAAATTGTCTCTAAGTTGTACCTATGCATGCCATTCGAATCAGTTTTAGAGAGAATCCGTATTCCGGTTCGTATGGAATGGAACCAACTACAATTATCAGTAGTACACAAAAGACAAAAATGACAGTGAAATGTCACGTCATATAACACTGGCCCCGTACTACCATTGTATGGAAAAACTAGTAATTTTCTGTATTGATCGTGAAATATTGCGTTTAGGTTATAGTTATCATCAATCATAACTAAGATGCTCTACTCGTATCTAGTCATAACCTAGAGCATAATTAATAAACGGAACTCACTTGATACGTCACTGTATTTTAAATTTAGTGATCAAGTTAGTTTTCAAACAGCCAGAGCCTTGGTTGCGCTGGCGATTACCGCGGTGTTTACCCTCCGAGTGGAGACGCAGCTTGTTTTATTCAGTGTTTGTATAAAGCCTTCCCATTCTACAGCGACAATGCTTGGATCACCCCCATTGTGGCTGTATTGAGTTAGACGATTAGGTGCCTCAATAACAGACCCCGGAGCGAGTAATCTATTGCTGTCATCAAATCCTTTGCTAAGAATGCTTATACGATGCCTAGATGCTCGTAATCCTTGGATTAATTCATATAACTTACATTTTTATAAAATCCTAATTCTCAAAGGTAAAATTCGCACCGCACGTTATTAGCTGGTAAAAAGAATTATTAACTGCCACAAAAAAAATTAATGTAAATTAAATTATTTGATTAATAATTTTAATTGGGGATGCGCCGAATATTCGGTTATTATTCGGTATTCGGCATATTCGGCATGTTTTTGAATGTTCGGTATTCGGCCGAATTGCTCGGTTCAGCTGCCGAATATTTACCGAACAATTTTGAGAGGGTTTTGTTACAAGTTACAAGAGTGTATAATAGTTACTGCTTCGTGAAATTAATACTTAACCCATTATTAACAGTGATTTGACTTAATTTTCGTCAATATTTCGCTTTGATAATGAACAAAAATTTTACCATTCAATTAGTCTGTTTTACAACAATAGATGAAGGAACTACATTGAACCGAATAATTCGGCCTAATATTCGGTTCGGCAATAGCTGTACCTAATATTCGGCCGAATGTTAGTATTCGATCAAACTCATATTCGGCGTATCTCTAATAATCTATGGGTGTCAGTGGTAAAATCAGCCTACTAAAAAAAATTTTGCTATTTAATGACACTTTTGACTAGTCTAAACTATGTAAAATAAACATCGCTGCGGTTGGGTGGAGTCTCCAGCTTGTGCTTGCGGTGCCGACGCACAGTCCATCCGGCACATCATCGAGGAGTGTCCCTTAACGCGCTACACCGGTGGCCCTCCAGATGACCTGATCACCCTTAGTGACGAGGCCATCAAGTGGCTGACCGACTTCAAGATTAATTTATAATGTATTCTGTATCTGTTTACAACCTGTATGCCATACGCTTAAATAAAATATGTAAAATAAGGTGCATTCAATGTGAAGAAAACTTTGGATCAAATACGTAAACACGGCCACAAGTTTATCCCAACATTACGGAGACGCCCGTTACCGTTTTACCTACGTTGTTCAATAACAACGGATCCCGATAGCTCCGAGTGGGCTTAAATGTTTGAAAAATGTTGGAGTGTTTAAGTTTGCCCATGACTGCGCGAGGTTTGATCGAGTTTCTCTGAAACAAGTACGAGTATGTGGAATAGGAGTGCAGAACGAGATAAGTTGGAAGTAAATACATAGTTCCAGGGGTTCTATGATAGTCGCGTGATATGAAGAAGAAGAAGAAAATTTATTTAGAAGAAAGAAAGAAAGAAAATACATTTATTAACGTCTAAACAACACATTACAATATTTAACAATGGAATGAAAACAGACAAACGACGCTAAAAAGGGCCCCACTCAGCATAATGCCACGGCAAGCCGCGACGCTGGTTTTCAGTGGGGTCCTGCCTTAAAACTATCGAATGACGACACAGACGCAATAACAACATAAAAGAAATAAAAAAAAAATCTATTAAGCTAAGCAATAACATAATGTATGTGAATCAAATTCCGCCACCATAGCAAAAAGGCAAGGTCCAAAACTATTGTCCAATCTGAACTACTTCGCAAACCATTACAGTGGTAAACTTAGACTAAACTTACAGACTAAAGATACAATGGTAGCAAAAATGGCATCCACTCAGCATGTGTCGCGCCGCATTTTAGCGCCACGACGCTGATCTTCCGTGGACCCAGAGTGAAAATGTGTGCAAGACAAAGAGCAGTGTTTTTTTCTTATATTATATATTATATTATAAATAATGAACACTATATTTTAATAATAAAATAAACTCGTGCACGAGATGATAATAATAATAATACATTTTGGGGGAACTTTGACCGTAGATATCGTGACAAACGACAAGATAAAAGTGTCACTTTCTGATACCACTTGATAGAAAGTGACCGATGTTTTACATTGTCGTTTATCACGCTTTCATGCGAAGGTAATAGGCCCCTACCCCTAGGTGTTGATTTCGTAATAGTTTTAATCCCTTATAGAGAGCTTCAATGTCTATCCAGGGATCGGATACCGGTATAGAAACATACCGGTATTATTACGCTCACCGGTTCAATATTTCGTTTTTAATAGGACAATCTAATAATACGACGTTGTTACCTAAATACATGATTCAGCCCTACGTAAAGAGCAAAAAATAATCCAAAATATCGGGCTAATTCAGGGTTTTTTAAAAATACCGGTATCGGTCTATGTCTATCTGCTGGATTAAGAAGGTAAAAGCCTTTCGGAATGATAAATCAGCGCATCGGCAGTACTTGACCAGTTACATAATTATTCAATTGTTTCTAGAGTCACACCGGTACTAAAAGGCTGATACATATGGAGTTATGTGGGTATGTGTAGTTCTGCATACATCTTCAACTGTATCACAAGTAAAGACGGTTCGGCATTTTAAATCGAGTGCAATACAAGCTTTCACCGCTTGACAACTAAATTATGAACTCGCGCGCCTTGTGGAATGGAGCGGCTCTGGTAAATATTTACCTACAGACTTTTATTTATCCTTTCTTTTATTTTTAAAAGTGTCCAATTATTAGGGTTCCATAGCGAAATTGTAAAAAAGGAACTCTTATGGTTTCACTTTGTCTGTCTGTCTGTCTGATGCTATTGATTTGAAATTTGGAATAGTTATAGAGAAGGCACCCCAATGCATAGAACATGTTTTTTTCTATAATTTATTTTTACTTTCTGTGAAAAATGACAGATAGGTGGTTCAAAATTTCAAAGTCTAGTGAATATATCAAATGAAAGAACTTGAGGTGCACATTCTGAAATATTTTTTTTTATTGAGTCTATTTCGATTTATGGCGTAAAAATTTAAAAAAGAAATACATGGTCTCGTTGCATATATGGTCTCGCCGGAAGACCAGCGCTGGCTTTTGAGCCAGCATTATGCTGAGGCGGGACCATTTCGTGGCAATTTTATTAGTTAGTAGTACAGTATATTATTATACAGTCTTGTTCTATGTCACGAATAATTATTTTCATTCATTTCAAATACCGTTAGAAATCCAAACTAACAAACCATCTGAACTAAGATTTTGTAGTAGCTGCGAGTCCAAAAATTTACTCTAAAGTGTATGCTTTGAATGGGAAAAATAAAATATTGTGTACTTATTTAACGTAGCCAAATAAAATAGTTTTTGATTTGACTGAATGTTGACAACGCTGACAACCATGGCACGTTGAAAAAACCTATCAATTAAAAATTAAACCTACTTTTTAAATCCCGCCTCTTCAATAATTTCACGCATTAATTTTGTAAGGACGTATTGTTTAATAATATTTTTGTGATATATGCGATTTACATTATTGTTAAATAAAATGTATTTAAACTACGCCAGATATAGACCAGGTATTTGCAAAGCCGACAATGGCAAGTAAACAAATTTTGTTTTGTCTTTTAATTACTGTTTTATTTAGATTTGTTTCTGTAATACTTTTTCGCATCTGTATTAAAAAACGTCGTTTGATATACGTGCGTAAGTCTTATTATCACTCATCCCGAGTATTGTCTACACAACGCCAGACTCGTGCAAAATGACAAACCTTCCGCACTTGCATCAAAATGTACCATTACTCAAACATGCTCGGTAAAGCAAATCTTACGTTGGCAATGATTCCCGCCCGGACAGTGATTGCCTGCCTGGTATTACTAGATGGCATTGCTTACACTCGACCGTTTATCACACATTCGCCAGGAAAACCCCCTATTGAACCTTTGTAGTAATGTACTACTGCAATAATGTATTCGTATCTATAAGCACATTGTTTCAGTCGTTATAGGTTTAGTTAACTGACAAGTGGGGATATTTCATTTTCGGCATGCGCATAGCAAAACACAAATTCAAAATATTTTATTAATAATAAATTCTTTCAGAACACTTTTTGAATGTTAAAAGTTACATAATATTCATCCTGGAGAGGATACGTTACATAAATTAGAAATATAATTCATGAGCATTCTTAAACAATAACATAACGCGCGTGGATAATGGGCTTAATGACAGCTGTTCTGCCCTACAGCAAAATTCCATAAAACGTGTCACAATGGAAATAGTTGAAATAGCCTTGCTGTAGCAACGTCAGTTAGCTGTTCTATTTTTTATAGCATATACGACTGATTTGATCCTTTTGAAAGTGCTACAATATGAGGAAGGTATTGCAGCTAGAACTCCACTGTGATACTAAAAAAAACTGAGTTTTGTAAGTTGGCTAACTCTGGTTATTAAGTTTATTGTTAGCCATGACATTCGTGAATCTGTTGAAATACATACTGTTTGTATGCTAGTCTAGGTATCTCAACTTACTTTAAATATATTAGTGATGTGTCATTTGCGAATTACATTTTTTTTCCAGAAGTTTTCAGCCACAAAAGGAAGGTCATTAACATAGATCACAAATAAGAGAGTTCCTAATATCGATCCTTGCGGACCACCGATTCTCAATATTTAAAATTCTTTTTGAATCCTTCCTAACAAGTACGACCGTAATTAAAATTCTTTTTGAATCCGTACGACCGTAATAGGTCAAGTGCTGTTCCTTCAACGCCGTAGTGATTTAATTTAGCTATCAACGTGTCGCTCATTCACTTACCCTTTATTCATAATACTTAAAATCTCTGCTAACTAAAATGTGTTTCGTTTGTTCTCACAAACACAAATAACAAGTAATTGACAAGGATAGACGAATTTTAGAGGCAATTGAACTAAATAGGTTAGACGAACGATTACGAATAAGCCATGTAGTGGAAGCACATTTTAAACACGCTTAACACGTCGCACCTCGAGTATCTGGTCGTGGCTCGTCCCTGTGAACTAAGATCTTACCGTCTTTGATAGAACGCGTCGAACGGTTCAATTAGATGCATCCGACGCGATTGCACAAAAGCGCTAACGAAATTATAGATCTTTTGACGCAAAATCAAGAGTTGACTGTGCATGTGACGTCACGAAGGCGCGTTGTCGATGAATACCTAGTGTTAAAGTGCTAACGACCGATATTCATCGTAATCGACACCCGATAATGACAGCGGCGGCAAACGATGATCACGCAAATACGAGGAATTTTTATATAAAAAGGAGTCTTATCTATGATGGTGATTTTCAGACGGTTTTTTTGTGTAGTTTCAAGAAACCGATATTCAACATGATTGTTGATGCCTCTGGATACTTTTTTTGATATTAAATGAAATCACAGTATTTTATATAAAAATATATATTCTTTTTCTATGGATTTCGTTTCGTTTCTCATATTGTAAATGTCATCTTAGAATGTGTCAACTTAGAATCATGAGCAATATTGGTTTTAAATTGCTAAATTTTATGTACGTTTTTCTAGATTCCGTTGTTACAACTGCTTTGACATATACGAAAATCGTACAATTGAGTTATAATTGCAGAGAGTGATATAATCTAAAAAGGTCAGGTCCTTCATATTGTCGTGAATACTCGAACAAAAAAAGAGTTTTCTAATTATTAATAATATTTTAATTTTTCAGGCTTCAATTTGCGATTAAATCTAATAAATACATATATTACTGGGTGTATTTTTTAAGATACGATATTGTTATTGTCACTAACCCACTATGGATCATAAGGTCTGAAATAAAAGCATTTTTTTTTAAATCTTTTAATTATTCGCTTTGTCTTGGCTCTGTCAATAGGGATGATGGCTCAAAACTTGACTACTCCATAAGACTAACTCCTAAAGAAACAAGCCAATGGTGAATTCAATTATCTCAAAAAATAACGAAGCTACAACCGTTTTAATGTTGCTGGTTAGATAGAGAAAGCGCTATGGATCAGTTACGTCATTGACCACAAGCGCCATAGTAAATGACACTCGTTCCAATACAATGGTGCATTATCCGGAAAAGGGACAGAGTATGTCCCTCTTAAAACTGAAGACTTATAGTTATGTAATTATTTATTCTTTTGAGTTACTTTTTTCACCATTTGATTAAAAATTTGAACTATTTTGGAGAACATTTGAACTTATTGATTCTTATTTGGTATCAACATTCCATCCATGAGAACGCGCCAAGACAATCCCTGAGCGTTTCCGCCTGTTACTCGATTCCGGTCTACCGAAGCTTTTAATGGGGCTTTCACCTTTGTAGAGCTTAGATGAGCCACGCATGTCGGTCGGTACTAGCTAACATAGCTTTAGCTTAGTCATAGTAGCAGCAGTTCAAATAGAGGGTGTGATTAAAATTACCAGGTGTCATACGGCTACTATGAAATTACTTAATTAGCAGGAAATAATTAACGACGATCGTTTTCATATTTTATTTTGCCTTCAAAATATATAACACCCTGTACAACCATCTCGGCGGGTGGTACTAAAACCATGTTTTCTGGATTATGAACCAACATCTAATCCTCATATTACAAGTTAAGTCTGCTTAACGGAGGTGAAAATATACATAAATGTGCTTTCTATTACTACATTCATGGTAACTTCTAGGTAACTTTAAAAGCCACGTCATCAATGCAAACAATATGCTGGATAGTGTACACTGTGTGGGTTTATAGTAGATTGCTAATTAAGGGCGTTCGAACGCCAAAATATCATGTCTGAAATGGGTAATTTCACCGGAGTTAAACAATCTGTTTTTCATTTCGAATACTAGGTAACTAAAAAACTGCCAAAATATGCACAACTGGGGGAACTGTTGAGTGACGTTAACAATCCTTGTGTATGGACAAAATTATTTATTTATTTTTAAATTAATAATTATTCGTATATATATTTTTAAGGGCAAATGCAGTAATTTGCCGAATCTAACTACGATTGACCGTAAAATTACGATTTGAAACGGGATATTTACCATGTATATTTTTGAGTTACAACTCGCAGCACGTCAGTTAATCCTTGATAATGGCGCTTGCAACAGTGCCGAAATATCGGGAACTCAAAAACATACATGGTAAATATCCAGTTTCAAATCGTAATTCTAATGTAAATGACCATGTAAGCTTGAAATCTTATACGATTGACCGTACTTTTTTCTTTTTAATACTTTTCTGCTCTACTTATAGCAGAAATGTACCACTTTCAGTGCTCCACTTAGTTAAACAATGCTCACTTTCAGAGACGAGAAATGAAAAAGTGGTTGTCTATAAAGTCGGTTTACGGACGATCATTTTACGTGATAACGTCATAAGAAAACATTGATACGGAGCCGCAGAACTTTAAAAGCGACAGACTCAATCATATATTTGTGAATGATATCATAGTCCCAGCTGGTAATTCAACAATGTTCCGTACATGCCATTTGTATGTTGCGGCAAAGGTGTACAATGCCTTACCAAGCGAAATTAAAGCACTATCGTCTGCAAAGTTTTTAAACGTTTTAAAAAAATACCTCATTGAACTATGTCCTTATAGTTTAAATGAGTATTATAACCAATTATAAATAAAGCCTTCAAAATTGTGTTTATCTCTAAAAATTCATTTTGTAATTGAGTGCAATTATTTCGCACAAAACTGTAAAAATACATATAATATAATATTTAGATTCGTTTGTAGTTCGTAAATATGTTGCTACACCCTACTACGGGAATCCGGTGGAAACAAACGGCACAGGACCGGTCTAAATGGCGAGCCTTGGGGGAGGCCTATGTTCAGCAGTGGACGTCTTTCGGCTGAAATGATGATGATGATGATGATGATAACCCTACTAGGGTCCATGTCTGTCCGTACTGCCTAGCTTATAAGAACACCTTGTAAATACCATAGTTGCAACAATAAAAGAATAAAGAGTCGCCGGGGCCTATCCGGGGCATCCCGCCGAGCAGAGTCCTAACAGTACGCCTAGTTTGCCTTAGCCATCAGATTGATCGATATGCCACCAACCGATCAAAAATAGAACTTAATAAAATTGAGTAGAGAAACCGGTTTGACCGTCAACTGTTTAGGTATAGGCTGAGTTGCATCAAAGTAATTCGTTCAAAAAGCTATTTTACGGTTCGAACGATGAGGTTCAAAATCCAATAACATTTTTTATAGAAATTCGCTTAACAAGACTCAGGTTAGTCATACATTACGTCACACTTTTTTGTGTTGGCCTCCGTTCATCGATTTATAAGACGTTATCACGTCAAAATTATCATGCATTCCTTTAAATCCATACACTTGTTTGCCACTGAAATACCACATCGGAAGTATTAGCAGAAGAATTATTTAGTCTGAGTTAGGGCACCTAACAGTTGAAATCTATAAATTTACACTAACGTGAGACATATTCACACTTAATAAGAGAACAACGGTTGAACCTCACTTGGAAAGTCACTATTTGCGACATGTTTCGAACTACAATTGGAGTCCTTCATCAGGTTGAGTGTTATCAAGGCAACCGACTACGAAACATGTCACAAATAGTGACTTTCCAAGTGAGTTTCAACCGTTGTTCTCTTATTAAGTTGAAATCTAGTTTTCACAAAGACCACCTTAAATTAAAAAGCGAAAATACTACACACAATAACCCAAAACCAATATCTATACAAACTTTACCCGTTTTAACGCCTATTCATTCTCAATATCAACAAGACTGATATAATGGGTTTTAAAATTACTTTATTCGATAGATCACGTTTGTTTGATGTGACAGGCTGAAGAGGGTGAATATTTGGGTATCAGTATCAGGTCAATCTCATGTTCCGCCCTCGCAGTCTCCGATCTCTACTTTATTTCCGTTCTCGGGTAACGTAGCTACTTTAATGTACTTAAAGGTGCCTCTTTAGTAAACCCGTGACATAACATTAAGCTAATCCTAGTCAATGGCAAAGTGGTTTCTAAAATGTACGGGTCATTCTACTTTTTCATGACCAGTTTTCTATTACAAAAAAAATTACGATATATATTAAATTGCTGTACAAAAATAGGATTTCGAAACCTAATAAAAATAATTTATAGGTAAAAATACTTAAATATTAACATATTGCTATAAAATGTGGGTAACATAGTGGTAAAAACCATTTTTTCATACAAATGGTGAATGCTTGATTTATGTATATTAGCTGCGGTTCGTTAATTACTCAAACTAACGGAAGTGATACCCTAAGTACTCTTTCTAAATAACAATACAAAAATATGAAGTGAGGGCCAAGTATTCCAAAATCTGCATTAAAAAAAAATAAACAAATAAATATTTTAGGACAATCTTACATAAATCAACCTAGTCCCAAAATAAGCAAAGCTTGTACTATGGGTACCAAGTGACGATATACATACTACTACTACGAAATAAATAGATACTTAAATACATAGAAAACATCCAAGACTCAGGAACAAATATTCGTGTTCATCACACAAATACATGCCCTGACCGGGATTCGTACCAGGGACCTCCATCTTCGAAGGCAGGGTCACTACCAACTAGGCTAAAGCGGTCGTCGTTTACTACTACTACTACTACAAATAGGCTAAAGTGTCTGAAAATTATGTACATGAAATGGTAGAATGGCCCGTACACATTTCCATGTTTATCCCAATACGCCGTGTATTTGGATAAATACGGAAATGTGTATTTTTTGAATTGATAACGTCATTAATATCAATGTACGGATAATTATGACGTAACGTATAACTAACCTTATCACATAAAATTATCGTCCGTAAACCGACTTTACAGACAACCACATTTTTATTTAATTGATTATATAATATAAATAATAAACAGACTTTTTTACATATCTCAAAGTTACAAGACACAACTTAAGACACATAAGCATAAAGGCACATCGCGCCGCTGGGCCACGAGAGCTTATTAAATAGATAAATACCATATTTAAAAAAATATATTGCATATCGCAAAGGAATGAGAAGCCACTAAAGTCAGCGTTTTTTAGAATATTTTGTTACAATTTTTTTTTCCTTTCCATTAACCCGAAAAGTTGAAATTTGGTGCTAGAGTTAGTTATGTACATTTTACCGATAAATACTAATAAATCGATAAATCAGATTTCTTCCTTGAAATTTCTATTTTTTCCTATTAAAAACAACTTCATTTTGCGGTTGGTTCGAAACCTTAAATGTGAGGAGTCCGACTCGAACTTGGCCGGTTTTTTTGTATTAAACTGCAGAGAACGAGCTCTAATGCCTTCCTTTATTAAGGAACGTTTTCAGTGGCGTACTTTCTTAATGTAATGCTTATGGTACTTTTATATCAGCGGCTACTTACGCGGTGTCCTACGCGGGCGAAATCCTCGCGAACGCGAAGCGAAGCGACGCGGCGCGAAAGAAACAAACAGTCGACGCTCTATTGAAGTGTCGTACGTGACCAATACAGGCTCGGCGTGCGGGCGGCGCGGCGCGGCGCGAAGCGAAGCGAACGGGATCGCTTGGTTTGATATTTCTGCTCGCGAAAGTGACGCGGCGACGCGGCTGTTCGAGTTGTTTGTTGGGCGATTCGCGCGCAATTAGGACAGGGCCGCCGCGTCGCGTTCTCGCCGCGTCGCTACGCGCCGCTTCGCTTCGCGTACGCGAGGATTTCGCCCAAGTAGGACACGGCCTTAGGATCTGCACCATATCCGGCCCACCCGCCCTCTGCTGTAACATCCGCACTTGCTTTTTATGGGTTTTCTGCGTTTTTATTCGTCGCCCTCGCGACAACTTCTACGAGTGGTTTATAGAAACTATAAAATTGTCGTATATCCGGCGGGATCAAACTACGACTAATAAATGACTCGTTCATTCTGAAAAACGCTTTTAAGGCAAGATAATTTTTGAAGCGTTTTTGATACGGCCACAATATGCCATTACTACATAGTATAAAACAAAGTCGCTTTCTCTGTCCCTGTATCCCTATGTATGCTTAAATCTTTAAAACTACGCAACTGATTTTGATGCGGTTTTTTTTAATAGATAGAGTGATTGAAGAGAAAGGTTTATATGTATAATAACATCCATTAAATAGTGCACCCATGCGAAGCCGGGGCAGGTCGCTAGTCACATATATATGTGCTTTGGCTAATTATGAGATTTCTAAAAAGCGGTACTAGGTAGCTTAACTAACAACAAGTACATTGACTATACATCAATATTTTGTTTTTTTATCAGAAGTCAAAACATAATTTCCTTATTTCTTTTTTTTACCTCGGCTAAATCACATAATAATCAATTTAAAAATCGGCCAATTGCTAGTCGGACTCGCGCAAGAGGAGATCCGTATCATTATCACTACATAGTATAAAACAAAGTCTCTTTCTCTGTCCCTATATCCCTATGTATGCTTAAATCTTTAAAACTACGCAACGGATTTTGATGCGTTTTTTTTAATAGATAGAGTGATTGAAGAGGAAGGTTTATATGTATAATAACATCCATTAAACAGTGCACCCGTGCGAAGCCGGGGCGGGTCGCTAGTTATCTATAAAAAACTGCAAAAAAAATCACGTTTGTCTTATGGGAGCCCCCTCAAAAAATGTTTTTTAGCATTTGTTGTTAAAGCGGCAACAGAAATACATCATCTGTAAAAATTTCAACTGTAACTATCACGGCTCATGAGATACAGAATGGTGTCAGACAGACATACGTACGGACGTACAGCGGATTCTTAGTAACAGGGTTCCGTTTTACCCTTTGGAAACGGAACCATAAAAATTACGATATTTTTGAACCTCGACCCGTGCGCTAGTATCTGTTTCATCGTAGCTCCCTAACGGATGAACCGATTTGCGTGCGGTTTTTAATTGAAAGTCTTGATGATGGAGATGGCTGTTTTTTTGTACAAACGCCTTAAGGGAGGCGTACAGCGACATCTACAAGAAGACTCATGCTTCATTAACGGCACTAACGTCTCAAATCATATTGAGAATCGTCAGTTACGATGCGCCATCCCATTCCCAAATTTGGAATGAAGGAAAAATTGAAAAAAAAAAACTAACGATTCTCAATATGATTTGAGACGTTAGTGCCGTTAATGAAGCATGAGTCTTCTGGTAAATGTCGCTGTACGTCTCGCTTCTCGATTAAGGCGTTTGTATAAAAAATAGTTTACGTTAGCAGCGGTACTGCTTAATACGAAGGAACGGTTGATGAATTTGGAACTGGGTAGCGATTGCACCTATAGCTCAGATGGCTAGAGCGACTGGCCGTGAGTGCCGGGAGGTCGGAGGTTCGAATCCTGCTCGGTGCCTAAATTTTTCAATTTTTCCTTCATTCTAAATATGGAGATGGTTTGTAGCTACGTTTTTTGTCGGGAGGTTTTTATTTTTTACCGGGCTGCTACTAGGATAACGTTAGGAGGATAATGTTGTTTTAAGAACGATTTTAGCCAAAACGGGCTGAGGCAGACGAGTTAGGTTAAGGGAAACTGTGCGAATGGTTTACGGAATGGGTAATGACGTTGATGGATGACAATTAAACTAACCATCGGTTGACATTGATAACTTTTTTTCGGGCCTCTATTGTGCCTGTGCTTTATCGATTCAGCCCCCAGATCTTACTTACGAGAAATCATATGTTATATTTTTAATAAATTTAAAAAATAAACCAAGCCCTGAACTGCTCAAATATTCAAATCGGTTTCTTAAAATACTCTATATCTTCAAAAAAAATTAAAAATAAGGAGTTAAAAATAATGACAACCTTAATTAACTTGTACATAATTTGATTCGTAAAAGCAATTCTAAACAAATTTTACTATGGAGATAGCCACTTACTTGTTGAAATTGTTCCAAAAACGGACTCCGAAGAGTGTTATAACCTCTTTATTTTATGCGCGTAAGGTATAAATATGCCTCTTGCAAGGGGCGTGGTTTACGAGCAGCGAGGTAGCATGATCCCGCCGGATTTACGAGGTAGAAGTCACGAGACACTACATAACAGTCTACCTAACTATAAAATAATATAAAAATATCACACTCGGCAACCCCGAAACGTATCAAATGGAAAAATCCCAAAAATAAATACAGCAATAATTATACGTCCCACGTAAAGGTTAGCGATAAAAGAGACATTCTACTACAAACAGTGAGGTGTACTCTAAAACCACGTTTTATATGTAAATGGGCTTTTCCGTTAGCAAAGTGCTCTTTTCTTGGTGATCCTGTGATGTACTTACTCATAAAATGAATTTTACGCTCCCCGCTTCCGCATTCCGTACGGCTAAGTCCATTTCGGGAGGCCATATTGATTCCTACCGTCATACTACGAACTCATATCTCGACATTCCTATGAGAAAACTTTCTTTGATTTACATTCAACCGGTTGTCAATTTTTGTGTTTATATATTAATGCAAAATATGTAACTTGGTTATATAATTTTGAAAATTTACAATATTTTCTACTCACAACTACAATAAAGGAACAAATAAAACCAATTACAAAAAAAAAACACTCCATCTCAAAGTTCAGCCTGCGGCATGGACCCCAAAACGCTGTCGGCGTTACCCCTCGGGATTGCTACCGCGAACGACATTCGAAATTTTCCCTCTCTGTCGCACTTGCAAGTTTGCGCATAAGTGAGTCAGAGAGGGAAAACTTCGTTTGTGGTTCGCGGTAGCCCCTCTGAACTGCAAGAGCAATCCGTTGGGAGAGGTTCGCGCCAGCTCTGGGGTTCCATGAGGCGTGGACCAGCCGTGACGGCTAGGCCTTCATGAAGGTTTTCATGTCGGCTGACCAGGGTAAAAAATGAATATGAATAATAAATACGTATTTATGGACAATTCTACACAAAGGACCTAGTCCCTATTGTAAGGAAAAATTACACAGATAATATTAAATGCAATATATATAACGTATTAAAACTTAAAAGACGGTCATTTGATCGTTTTGATACGTCACGCCATCGGTGGCGCGACTTGTTTATCGGACCGATTGGAGGGGGTAGACTGGAAGGGATAAAAAGGCCGGCCATACTCACAAGCGGGGGGACTAGCGCATTCGATCAAAAGCCGTTGATGAGTAAACATCTCGAATAAGTCTACTGTATTCGTTGTTGGGCTATTTAGGTACTAAGTGCAATTTGTGTTATAAATGAGAAATATAATTAACATGATTATACAAATGGATATAGTGTTTCAATCCTGACCTACCAGCTCCAATACTATTGTGTAATACACAATTTAAAGGATTAATCAAATTAATGTATATAAAAATATTCTATCACTGATCCTTAGTAATTTATGATAATAATTCACTATGAAAACAGTTACGTACTAAAACTGCTATTTTTTAAATCTAGTGTAGTGACTAAATCATTTGTTTCGATTCAGATGATATTTTCGTAAGTTGATGGACACCTATCAAATGAATGAATTTATAATCGTAACAAATGACGTGTTATATAAAAAATAAGTATTCCAATAAATTGCAAACGAATGTAGTCTGAAATTACCTTTATCACAGATTTTGGAAATACAGTATTTCTGTACGATACAAAATTGACGTGGGTAGAATAAAAATCATACGACAAAAGTTCTTACTCTAGATTTGTATCCAGTAGTGAAATATATGGGAACTTTAAAAATTATATATAAAATCGATTTGAATAATCATTCACCATTCATTAATAATCGCTAATTAAGAGAATTGATTCGTCTTACCCTCATCCATACAAACGCCAATTCATAACTGTCAAAAAGGAACGGGTAAATAAGTATTTTCCACAATTACTATGCAAAGCTAGTACTATGAGTACGAGGCTACGATATACATTCTTTAAATACATACTTAACTACATAGAAAACATCCAAGATTCAGTAAAAAATATTCGTGCAAATAAACGTTCGGACCGCGATTCGAAACCGGGACCTCCAGATTCGTAGGCAAGGTCACTACCAACTAGGCTAAAGTCGTCTGAGATGAGATTTAATTTTGAGTTAATACGGGTCTAGTTATAAATAGAGAAGAGTGGAAAATGCTGGAAGAGACCAGTGTCACAAGGACACGCCAACACCTCATGATACATAATTATATTATTACCGTCCAATATCACTTACCTCACCTAAAATGATGGCAACAAAGGCAAATAAATAAATAAATAATACGGGTAGAGTGAACACTTTCATTGCCGTTCGCCGAAAATCAGAACCTATCCATGCCATTATCTACAGTGGGCCGATTTTTCAATCCCCATATATAAAAGTATCTGTCAGATAAATTTTAGCTCTGCCCTTTTCTTTCACACGACATTAGAAAGTGACAGTGATACTTTTAACTGACGTATAATTTTATCTGGCAATTGAAAAATCAACCCAGTATATATCAAAATGGAAAGCGAATATTTTAACCCGCTAAATTACACACAGTGTCATTTCCAACCATTCATTCCATTATTTACCAGTGAATCATTTTTAGCCGCCGTATAAAACATATATTCGTCAGTTAAAATTATAGCTGTCACTTCCTAATGTCATATGAAAGAAAAGGACAGAGCTAACATTCATCCGGGGTTTGAAAAATCGGCCCTTAATAGAAATATTTCGTGCGGCCGTTTAACGTAGTAGTAAAAATTAAAATTTACTTTTTCTGTCTATACCGTACTCAAATAATACATACATACGACTATGAACTGTTAATGATACTTAATACGTACCTAATATAAGTTTACTTTAGTAACAATTATTCAGTAACATTTTAAACTCTCGCGCTTTGTAAACATACTTAAAGATTTCTTTAAACGGGTCTAACACGATATTTATGCATTTACCTTTGTTACCGACGTTTCGACACGGGTTGCACCGGTCTTGGTCGCGGTTAAACCTGTTAGACCCGTTTAAACAAATCTTTAAGAATTATTCAGTAAATTTTGTGGTTTGCAATCCATTAAAATTATAGTATTCATTTGTTCAAGAGCAGGAATTAAAATCTAAAATACCATTATAAAATTAGAATTATTATATTCTAAAATCAACCCCTACACGATTTGTCAAAAAAGGAATTTACTCAAAGTTTTGTTTGTAGCACTAACGTCAACCCATTTCGTCATTCGTGTTTGGTTTTACGTCACATTTACGATGTAGGATAATGGTTGTGGTTATCGCTGTAGATACTGAGTGTGTAACTTACGCATTTCCGTAAAAGGAAACATCATAGGCTTAACAGAAATTCACCTTTTAGAAAGAAAACCTTTATAATCCAGTAACCTTCTCGCCTGAAAATATGGATTAGTGTGCGTCAAATTCGGTAGTTCTGATTTTTTGCAGACTTCTTTATGATATTCTTTAAGAGAGGTAGGGCATAGCAAAATTTCATCTTGTTCGAATTTGGAGCAGCCCAACTGGAGAAGTACCTCCGCCTTGCAGAAGACCACAGCCATAATAACATTATCTACTATACAAGTATGTAGTGTTGTGTTACTGGAGGTGAGCAAAGTTGCCAGAGCTCCCGAGGATGCACTGTGTTGAGACTTGAGAGCGAGGGACCTAAATTTGTCCCTTCTGTTGTCAACACAGTGCATCCTTTAGAGTTGCGGGCGTCTATAAACTGCGGTGGCTGGCGTTGTATAAAAAAAGAAGATATTGGCCCGATGATTAATCCAAGTTTGTGACCTCGAACCAAACGCAACTTTGTCAAAAACCGAAAAAGTGATTATAACCCTAAGTGACTAGTTGCTGATAGCACCTTCTCAGGACCTTTTTAGAGAAGATTAAATTTGATACAATATGAGACTATAATTGTCTCTGTAGACCCAATAGTTTCCGCGATAAGGCCTTTCAAAGTTTTCGAATTTCGAAAAAAAATTAAACTTTGAAATCCTTTGTCTCGGAAATTATTTGGTCTATAGAAACAATTTTAGTGTCACCACATTCTAGTAAATTTAGTCTGCTTTAAAAACGTCCTGAGAAAGTACTATCAAAAACTTTAGGGCAGCTTTTCCCAAACTATATAAATATTGGATCGGGCCTAAGACTGGACAATCCCGTATTCATATACAACTTTACGCTCATTTGTTCACTGACACCCAAAAAGCGAGTCCCAAAAATTTTCATTTTTTGTTAGGTGGGTTTTGGTCGGTCTGTTCAACATTGGGAACCACTGATTTAGGGTAATAATTGTTTTTTTTATTTATAAAAATCTATTGACTGGCTATAACTCTAAAGGATAGTTTTAATACTACTTTTCAGATTATCAATAATACCCACTTTAAGATAACAATAAATATACGTGCATACTAAAGCTTCGAAATAATATATATATCTATATTAATAATTCCATCGAAGGGTACGGTAGACCCGAACAAAACCTATCTCAAATTCTGAAGCGTAAAAAAATAAGAGTTTTCAATCGACAACATGTATTGGCAAAACTCGGATTGTCGCGTATTTCGTGTTTGAATAAGGGAAAATAATGACAAAAACGATCTGCCATATTTATTAGTTGCCATTGACTGATTGAAGGATGCGTTCAGAAACTTATTTTTTTGTGACCACAGTGCTGTGACTACAAGTGATTTTGTTTGTTTGACATAGACGACGAGTGCGTTCAGAAACTGTGAATGCGAAAAAACATCTCAAAGGTATCAGAGGGGCTACTCCGAACTTCGTATCGTGCCGTCACTCTCACTCATTTACTGAATAACACGAGAGTGAAAGGGACGGTACCAAATTCGTATCGTGCCGTCCCTTTCACTCTCATGTTATATACTATATGAGAGAAAGAGACGGCACGATACGAAGTTCGGAGTAGGCCTTCAGTTACACGGTGACGTAGAAAGAGGATTAGCGTATGATTAAAAGGGTATGGTAACCTGACTAAATTAAAATGTATCAGAAGACTGATACATCCTTTAGCACGATCGTGGCATCCCATTCTTAGTCGTGTTATATGTGGTGACAGCAATGCCATTTATCGATGACGTTTCGGTGACGGTGACAAATATTACGGCCTTATATACGATGAGGGACAGGAGATTTGTCAGTTCATGCTTACATCTCTCTCACACTTCTTTGTACGTGTGTATGGCCGGCTCCAGTCTTATTCTCTCTATATCGCGTGATAATAATCACCGTGTAATATGAATGCCAATGAATGAATGTTTAAGGCATGTTACGGCTGGGTGTGTGTGTTTTTTTTTTTTCAAAACATAAAATACCGAGGGGTTGTTTGGTGATTTCGGTCCATGTCGACAGGTGCCGGAAGCACGGCGCGTCCTGCAAAATCATATCCCTATCTCGCTTTATCTTATAACTTGGTACTGCTCATACCGTTCGACGTCCGTTCGTCGTTCATATGTAAAAAGTTTAGCGTTTTATTTTAATAAATATAATTAAATATTTGACATATATTTTCACTAAGTTTCTTAGGATAAGTAACAAAAATGTGCTTAGATTTAATGTCTAAGCATATTCTGTTCAGGGCAGGGTCCATTAATTGGACAAGAAAATTATCAACAGGACCCCTCCGAATAGTTTGGCGGGGAGATACCTTATTATAAAAAGGGGAAAATATTAATCGCTTACTAAAAATAATACTGACTACACCAAAAAAATACACAAATAAACGGAATTTTAGTAAGGGTTGTCTAAAAGAAAATAATTACTTAGTTTTATTCAAAATGAATATTATTTATTTTACCCGAGTGTAGCCGTGTTTTCATCTAGTATAGATATATTAACATGACTATTCTTTAACAAAATCCAAAGAGTAAATTCACATCTCGGAAAACACGTGGCTATGAAGAAAATTGGAATTTTTAATACCACGTTTCAGGGGAACCTAGAGTTAACGATACGCGATTTGTTGTATAGGCGTACGACAAATCGCTCTTGCGGTCTAAATGGGAATACCAGCGCCATAGGGACCATACCGCAGGGTATTCATGAAGAAGTATTCTTTATTAATGTTTCTTTTGATAAAAAATGTTAGATTTGAGATAGAATATATTTAGTTATTTTTTTAAGTTGTTGACTTACTAGTGAGGTTTACTAGTAAGTCAATAAATGCATTAAACTCCATGTTTACTCAATAATAACAAAACTATTTATTTATTCAATATAAGGAGTAACATATGTCGTTAAACGTAAATGTTCTCCTGAGTGTCACTGGATATCCAGTCAGCGGGGTAATCACGTAACTTTTGTACTACCGTTAGATAGATTTTAATGTCAAATTTTAATTGTCAGCGGGGTAATCACGTAACTTTTTTACTACCGTTAGGTAGATTTTAATGTCAAATTTTAATTGTCAACTCATACATTTATACTTCAAAATTGACAGTAAAATGTATCTACCGTTAGTACATAAAGTTACGTGATTCGCCTGCGGCTCATACATTTATACTTCAAAATTGACAGTAACATCTATCTACCGTTAGTACTTAAAGTTACGTGATTCCCCTGCTGGTCAACAATAAATGGAAATTCTCAGGCCTTTCATCAATCATCATTCATTTAAACGTTAATACAATAGTTAAATGAATATACTGAATATAGTTATTAAACAGATTTTTCGTTTACTGACAAACCAACAGAGAGTGAATTCATACAATTACAAATTTCACTACGACAAGGATTGGCATCTGCCCAAGTAACTCGTACACAGTCTGTGTATATTACTTTATTATTTATTTTTACATTTACGGTGGAATATTTGACTAATTAAATGCTATGCATTAGAATTACGATTTGAAACGGGATATTTACCATGTATTTTTGAGTTCCCGATATTTCGGCACTGTTGCAAGTGCCATTATCAAGGATTAACTGATGTGCTGCGAGTTTTAGTTGTGGTCTACCCACACACCATAGCGAATGAAATACAAATATACATGGTAAATATCCCGTTTCAAATCGTAATTCTAATGTACATGACCATGTAAGCTTGAAATCTTATAAATGCTATACAGGTGAATAGACTTACTTATCCTCATACAGGGAACTTTTTCAAGTAATAGTAATACGAATGTAGGGTCGGTTGGTGGGTTTACGGTCTGTTAATTTGATGCGCCAGTTTGCGGCCACTTGGATGAGTTGATGAACTGAAAGGATATTTTCTTGCCTTTTTAATATATTCCCATTAAATAACTACTAATTAAAACGCATACGACTCACTATTTCTTTAGGGCATGTAAAAATGTAAACATCTTTAATTGAAAAAATTTCGTTCTTCAAAAGGCCGCAAAATGACGCAGGCCACGTAACTGGCCTAGTGACCCTATTATAATTTTGTAATTGTTGATGTACAGTCGCCATCAGATATATCGGAGCGAACAAGGTGCTCACAAATATCTGAACACGAATCTATTGTGAAGGCGTTAAAGTGCATGTTCAGGTATTTTTGAGCACCCTGAAGAGTACAGATATATTTGATGGCGTTTGTACCGGTTATTGGCTCAGTTTAATCGGAATTGGCCCATCATTGTATAAATAACCTGTCGATCACAATATATTTTACTCAAAATTGCCGAACCGTAAGTATTTATGACACGGTGTCACTATACAGATAGTAAACTATCAAAATATGGCATTTACTTGCCATTTATTACAGTTTATCAAAATCATAAGAAGTTAGGAGGCTTCTAAATTTCGAAAATTCATGTTTGTTTTATCGCTCAAGCGTAAATTAAAATGTACCAGTAGAATCCTTTTGCAAAAATAATGAAATAGTTGTATTACAACTATGTAGCTAACGCAGGACCTAGACACGCGAAACAGCGATTTGACATATTTTACTCATGCAACGTGGTTCGAATATGAGGTGTGATGTCATAATATGGTGTTAATTTGTAGTAACCGTTTCAAACGCCGTTACCAGCGAGCCACGTTAGTCCCGAAATTTTGTTTTTTTTGTGTTCTAATTGTAGTAGAACTTATTATCCTCTGTAGAAACGGATTCGAATGCAAAGTAGCCAATTGAGAAAAAAAAAGGTAATAAGTGTTACCGAAGGCTAACCTCACCCTTAATACTGGAAAGTTTATTCAAACCATCAGCCTTCCAGCCGTAATAAATTCACCAATAGGTCCGTTTCAAAGACCTTTAGTATGCACGGAACCATCCGAACTCATTAATGAATGGTTCAATCAGCATTTCGCGTCGCGAATACAAAATAAACTCATTATAGTAATGACTGCACTCATTATTCGCTGAAGATACTTGGAAATATTGAGACCAGTCTTCACAATTAACATTCTAGACGCGGCTGCTACTGAAATTTCTTTTCTCCTTCAGAAATAAAGGCGTAACCTTTACCTATTTTAACATTTTTTTACAGTTGTGAATATTAATGAGAAGGGGAAACAAAGTAGCTATTTCGATGAATGGGTTTTCTGAATCATAAAAATCGTAAGGCATAGAAATACTGAAAAATAAGAATTGTCCCTTATTGCTGGAAATTACGTATTGGGTCCACACCACACCGATTTGTGGTATTTTCGATAATAAATTTCCTATCTGGAATCACTAATTGAAGCATAATTATCTATAAATATTTATCTTTAAATATTTGTAAACCTTAGAATTACGATTAGAAACGGGATATTTACCATGTATATCCCGTTTCAAATCGTAATTCTAATGTAAATGACCATGTAAGCTTGAAATGTTATATTTATAAACCAAATACAACGTTACATTAGCATTAAAAATAATAACTAACATTGACATTAGGTTTGTAACAGATTCACTAAGGTTGAGCGTCTGTCCACCGAACTAGGTCAAAGCCTGTGACTCGGGACTCAGTAATTACTCCAAAGAGGTGATTAGTAATCGAAGAGTAAATAAAGACACCGAATAAAAAGCAGTAAAATAAAGGAAGGGAAATAAAAGTGACACACCATAAAATTAGAAACTAAAGAAAATGTGTGTGTGTTCATGTGTGTGTGAGTGTAGAAGATTTAGCTAATGTGTCTGGGATGTGGTTATTTTAGACCCCGGTATCTTGTTGCACAGAAATTGTTTTTCAGTAGAGCGTGAATGTTTTTTTATCGACCTTCTTGATATCGATGTTTATATAATGCAATTGAATTTTCGCCTTTTGAGTCTATGTTCAATTTTAATGAAACCTTTTTGTATTACCATCACCAGCAGCTTTTAAAAAGCAATTGTTATTTGAAATTGTGTGGGGCTGGTCAGTGCGTCCTTCGCATGTATATGCAGTAGGATTTACAGTTGCCGCCCAATGTGGAACTTGTCATCACGAAAATCGCTATATAACCCATAGTTACACTGACCATGTACAATTGTGTAAAGTTTATTGTAATTATTGTGGAAAAACTATGATTAATCCTAACGAACACCCTAGACTTTTATTTCTTCGTTTATTATTATGTATATTTTTATACAAAAGTAATAAGTAGTATCTAGTGACACCTCTTTGAAATTATCAGTGACATACAGTATCGACATTTAGATAGTCGATAAAAAAAACATTCACGCTCTACTAAAAACAATTTTTGTGCGACAAGATAACGGGGTCTAGTTATTTTACACAGATTAATAGTTCTTCTGTCTCCTGATACGTTTGTGATTGTAGCCAGATGATATTTTTACTACGTTTACTAATAATTTTGGCGCAGAAAGGGAGATGGCTACATCTATGAAGAATAGCTCGAAGGATATATAGTTGTTTAACAGTCAGGAGTTTTGTCTCGGAGTAAAATTGTGTATAATTAACATGTATTAGTATAATAAGTAATAGATTCACTACTTAGTAGAAGACTAATAAAACTACGTACCTAATGGTTACGCGATTACATAAAGCCCGTTTCACAGAAAACGGAACCGAATATACCACAAATCGCCATGGGCGAATCCTTAAAATACCGATAATAGTGGTAGGTAAATATACTTGCTTTATTCGATATGTGTATACCTACCCGTATTTAACGAGATTATTAAATCTAGCGAGAAGTAGCGGGGAGATTTAACTGGACATATTCGCATGAATATGTATAGTTAACGCGCCCCGCTAACCTTCACTATATTCGCTTATCTTCACTATATTCATATTAGGCGTAAGGAAATACGCGCCATTTCTTGGAAACAGTCACGAACCATTAACTATTATGCTTTCAATACCTACCCGCCATTGGATGCTGTACAATGTATTTCATTTATATCTGTTTTAAACTGTTATAATATTAAATTAACGACGTATACACCGTGAGCGTCAATAACCCGAAAGATTTAAACCACCTATTTTTGACTACAGTACGAGTAACTAATGCTATATCAACATAGGTATGGGACCGTTTATTAATTAAATTACTATTTTAGTATAAAATAAATTATATTTATTGACCGCTTCTTTGTTAACAAACGTTTGCTTCAGAGAGTGAGCGAGTTTAATTAATCTCAAGTAGAGAAACAGAGAGCGTATTTTGTCGTTTTAGTGACATCAATTTCAAACTATTAGCCAGTTATCAGTAAAAGTAAATAGTTTGCATTCTCGCGATTGAGAACAGAACAAAACATTTGATAGTGAAACCTTTTTGTAGGATAGATACCAAACGTAATTAAATGAAACTGGCTGACAACGATGCAGTTAGTGCGTCTGCGTGTACAAGTGGTAGGTGGCTACGTCACGCCTTTAGGGTGTGTTAGATTTGAGATTTTTTAACTTGTGATTTGTTTAAATAATTAATATCTCTGGGCAGCCTGCCACATGGGATAGATTTGGGGCTCTTTATTAGGTTTCTTTCAATATCTAGTTTAGTAATAGGTTAGTTTTAATATCTCTTAAATTATGGGTTTTTCGACTATATGTTGTATAAATATATATACTCCAATTAGGCTCTAAAATCGTTGGTTGCACGACAATGGCTCGACGCGGTGTACGGCTGTCCGGTGATCATCATTAAGTAATTAATGTAGGCTCACCGTCATGCGAATCGTAGATGTAGATGACGTGTTTCCAACCGTAGTGGGTGATGGTGTCGATAACGGCTCGGTGGTAGTCGGGCCGCATACTTATGGCGTAGTCGATGAGGCCAGATGATGGGGGGATAACCTATAAAATAATTTTAATAAGTAAATAACGTTTTTCTATTCGTCGACTTCAATGTTTGAATTACGATATAGTAGACAAAACTAAAATCACATACATTTCTCTATTGGTTGCCTTCAAGTGAACTCTTATGAAATAGACCAATCACGTGTCGCCTTTTACTGTACTCTTATGAAATTGGCCAATCACGTGTCACCATTACAGTACTCTTATGAAATTGAAAAATCACGTGACGCCGCGGACATAGAACAAAAGACCAACGAGCGCCCGACCCATGTGCCTAATGTTCATTGCCGCAGGACTAGTTTGTTTGACAGTTTTAGTTTGTTTAATTAATTTCCGTTGACTCGTAGAAAAAGTAGTGTATGCAATAGTCATATAATTAGCTTTTTAAGTCTCGAACCTTAATTAGACCACTCGGCAAGCCTCGTGGTCTAAACGCAGTTCTCGCCTAAAAAAGCATACATTATATAACGATTGCATAAACTACTATATATTCACATTTTTATCAACACGGCTTATATTAATAAATATACGAATACCTACAAATTTTAAATAGTTTTATTACGAACAAATTATCAAAGATAATTTTTTCACCTGGGTCTTGGGTCACCGGAAAATATTTCAGAAGCAAAAAGTGTTTTTTAAAGATCAAAATTGGTTTTCTTTTTTTCTTAAAACTAGATTCCACAAGGGAGATATAAGAAACGTCAAATGCCGCAGGGGGAAGCAGAGGCAGTATAATAACATTTACATTTTCTGTTCATTTAAAGTAACAGGTAAAGATGGTGACATTCAACATTATGTATTTTTTCTGGCTCTGTCACAAACACGGTTTGGAAGCGACCGTTACGCACTTGGATCATAAAAAATATTTCCACTTGGGATATTTCGAGAGTAACGTCGGAAATGACAATGTTTTTTTGTTTCCAACGTAAGTTCTCGTTTGTTTTTTATACAACGCGGTTGAAACAAGCGTACGGCCCAACTGATGGTAAGCGGCCACCGCAGCCTATAGACGCCCGCAACTCCGAAGGAGTCACGTGCGCGTTGCCGACCCTTTATAACATTTGAGGACATTTGTTGACAGCAGAACGAACACATTTAGGTCCCTCGCTCTCAACACAGTGCATCCTTGGGACCTCTGGCGACCTTGCTCACCTCCAGGAACACAACACTAAATACTTGTATAGTAAATAATGTTATTATGGCTGTGGTCTTCTGCAAGGCGGAGGTACTTCCCCAGTTAGGCTGCTCTAAATTCGAGTAAGATGACAATTTGCTGTGCCCTACCTCTCTTTTCTTTCTTTTATTTTTTTTCTCTTTTTTCGTCCATTAGTTTAAAACTAGCGACCCGCCCCGGCTTCGAACGGGTGCACTATTTAATGGATGTTATTATACATATAAACCTTCCTCTTCAATCACTCTATCTATTAAAAAAAACCGCATCAAAATCCGTTGCGTAGTTTTAAAGATTTAAGCATACATAGGAATATAGGGACAGAGAAAGCGACTTTGTTTTATACTATGTCGTGATAGTGAAGACCTAAGCGTCACGGGGTTGCAAGGCATGCATAATGCATTCAGGGTGGTGGTTGTTTGGAGGATTCTAAACAGTCATATTATTCTGAACTAACACTTATCTATTTAAATCATTACTCCTATATTGTTACAGTAGTGAATGACAACAACTGAATAAGTAGGTATTATTACACTGGCATAGTTTCATTCGTCTTGTTAAATGAAACATTTGGTACGGAGCCTTGCCAAACCGAAACTCAATTTGTATCCAACCCAACGCTAACTCCGTGTGTTCATTTGTACGGTTCATCAGGCCAAACGCTTTACAATCAGATTTAAGCACGGATATATATATCACTAAAGACTCCAATGCCGTTGTAATTCGATGATAAGGCGGTTAATGTCATTAACACGTGTCAATGTAATTAATGGGTTACGTTTACGGTGTTAAATGCGTACTACTTGAATCAAACAAGGGGCGCTACCGCGAACAGCAAACGAAGTTTTTGCTCCCTCCCCACTTGCACGTTCGGACGTAAGTGCGACAGAGAGAGAAAACTTCGTTTGCTGTCGCGGTAGCGCCCAAGGTCTGGATTTACATAGGGTTTTGCAAAATGAAAGCGTTTTTACGTACCTGTGATCTAAATTGTCGCTGTTAAAGGTTTTATCACATTTATTTCAGTTAGATTTATTTAATTTTAGTTTATAGTTAGGTTGGTTATGTTTTTATAATATTCAGGTTAAGTGGTAGTTTTTTGACATTCATAGGTGCATTTAATATGCCTAAATTGAAAAATAAATAATTTCATTTCATTTCATAAGAGGCTTTACAAGTTTAATTTTTTTTTATCTCTGTCCCTATATCCCTATGTATGCTTAAATATTTAAAACTACGCAACAGATTTTGATGCAGTTTTAATACATAGAGTGTTTGAAGAGGAAGGCATATTTAGCGTATTTAACTCATTAAAAAAAAACTAAAATTTAAACTGTTTATTTCATTGAATTCATAATAAAGTTACTTTTTTTTCTATACTTAACTACTAATTTTAATTATAAAAGATTTTTTGAGTTAAAAACCTTCTTACATAACCATTAAGTTAAACTATTACATATATCTTCTATAGTTGATTTTTGTTTCGCAGCATATGCTGTTTGACAATGGTTCTTGTTTGACTACAGGTTTTACCCTCAATTTTAAGTCACTAGAAAATCTATTTAATATTGAAGGGAGAATACAATTCCATACCCTCTGCCCATATTCATAATTATTTTTGCCTACTTCATAGGTCTCTATTCTTCATAGGTCTAATCCTCAAACTATGTATAAGTTTATGGACGAAGGTGTTAAATACTTTTTACTTAAAGTTAAAATAATATTATTGTGCAAATGTCAATGCTTTTTCCAAATTATTTACAATTCCCGGGTACCCGGGAATTCTATAATTATAAATAATTACTTTCCCGGGTAGTATAAGGCTTAATTTCCCGGGAATTCCCATCCCGGGTACCCGGGAAAAAAACCCCACTGGACAGTCAGCTCCTCACAAATTGGATGAAAGCTCATTCAAATGTGACCACATACACGTACTAAGTGTGTGTGATCGCACCTTTGAATGTGACTAATTAAATTTTAAATGCAGCTGATTTAAATCAAATTAACACAATATTTTTAATATACGATATTGTTATTGTTACTAATCCGTTATGGATCACAGGATCTTAAATAA
The DNA here is from genome assembly GCA_963556455.1 of Epiblema foenella. NCBI lineage: Eukaryota > Metazoa > Arthropoda > Insecta > Lepidoptera > Tortricidae > Epiblema > Epiblema foenella. The sequence continues at coordinate 42,842,417 of OY747095.1, forward strand.
AATATTTATATTTATTCTAAAATTGTTAGGTATATTTTATTTATCATCGTTCATTGAAAATAAAATTACGCATTACTAAAAAAAGTTTCGATTCATCGTTTTTGTAATGGAGTAATTTTCGCGTATTCGTTTCGATATATAAGTTGCAACGAGGAAGTGAGCGAGAAAAACATTTTCAAATGTAGACTGAATAATAAATATCCAGCGAGGAAATATCGCCAGCATTATGGGCACCTTTGCACCAAAACGACAAGGGGTAAATTATTTGGTTAGCTATTACGTGTTGATTAATTTTTGCTTATTTTTTTCTTTATGCTATATATCTTGTATTATAAAGAGATGCGAAGCGACGGCCATAAACACCTACACTACTAGGTCTTCTTGTTACCAAAAATACAAAAAGTTCATTAAGGCAAAACCCATTCACAGATCTGACGAAAATACTGAAGTTTGAGCTTCCAGTGTGAATTTACAAAAACGATAGCTTTTTTATTTTTCTAATGAAATAACTGGATCGATTTTTCATAAGTGATTCAGTGTTCCAACAATCAATAAAAGTGTACTAAATATTTACGAAATTACGCGCAGAGCTTCCGTAGATAGTGGGATGGTTAATTGCAAACTCACGCGTGTTAGAGGGGGTCATTTGCACTGGAATGGCCTTGCCTTAAATTAAAATAAAAAAAAAACAAAAAAGGTTTATTAATCCAAAATAGATAAATAAATACATTGATCGATGTTCCATCAAAGACCAAACTAGGCGAGTGCGGTTAACAATGATAATCTTAAGTTAATTTTAGGTACATACAAATGTAGGTACATAAAAAACAAATGTAACATTCGAATTCTTACCTTTTCAGGGAACCAGGGCGTGACAAAAGGCATCTGGAAGGTGTTTGTGTACGAGTGTAGAGTGTCGAAGGAGTCTGGAGTTACGGCCCCTAGGAAGGCGATGACTCCACGGTTGAACTGGTTGCATACTGAAAGATAACACACGATAAGTCTAGTATTGAGACTAAAGTCCTAGGGCCCGACACTGACCCAATGCTTGCCAATTTCAACCTTATGTCATAATAATAGGAGAGAATGTGGTTCAATGATGACGGTTTCATATATTGAAACGTTCATCACATTTCTTTTGCGAAGCCGTGATTATATAAGAGTGGTATTTGAACGCAATGTGGATCCCAGGACGTAACAGCGGACGTATCCGGTAGTTTAATTAGAAAATAGCATAGCATTTCGTCTTCCATAGCATAGCATTTTCTTTTTAGCTCCTATCGCTTTAATGGGCTTGGCCTACAAAAAGCCACAGTCAGGTTTAAAAAAAAAAAAAATATTTTATTAGCAGCTATAATATTAGGTACTTGTTGTGTCTGTTTATGATGATTCAAGGAATGCAGCGATTGTTAAAGTCGAGTTAAAAGGATCGCGTTACACGCTTCTGGTATGGCTCCCAATTTAAACTTATTTTAACTTAAATTGCTTGTTATAGCGGATACGGTAATATGATCTGTATAAAATTACCAACCTACTCGTAGGTAGGTAGAGCGGTAACAGGCAGACCAACAGACGAACAGTGGGAGCTATAGTAACAGAGGGTTCCCTTTGGGCACGGTAGAATAAAATCTTTTGTAAATAATATAAATATATCTAACTGACTAAAAGTCATCATCATCCTCCTAGCGTTATGCCAGTACATGTTGCATCCTGAAAGATGCCCGCCACTTAATCCCAAGAGTTTGGATTTGATGACTGATTGTCAGAAGTCGGTTCGAGTTTTTAAAAATAATTTGTCGTAGTCAAAAACTGCCACTTATCCGAATCTTTTGTGCAAATTCAATGTGTGTTTGCGACCCCTGCTTCTTTGTTTACCTAATTTCTAATGTTAAAATAAGCAAGGTATAATGTGGAAGACAGTTTCGACATTATGTCATTGAATAAAATATCGTCCTTGAATACTAAACTAGATAAAAGTTTTAAAAAATCAAATTATTTTTAACTCGGACTAAAATGTTCACCTAAAGGTTTAAATTTGCCACTATCTTTCTGAATGCCGTTCTGTAATGTGTGAGCTAACGACCGAATCACAAAGTATTTACTATCTTTGTTTTTTTTCTACTCATTTAGTGGTTAGTGAGTCTATTTCAGAATACATTTAAAAACGCTCATCTATTTCGTCATTTTCTATTTGAATTAACAGGTATCTTGACATTTTCTCAGTGTTACTATCTAAAACAGGACTATGCGACATTATGACATAAACTTATAATGCATTTTTTTAATTTTTCATTAAGAAATATCGTTTCAAACATCACTCCAAATCGATTATTTTCAAGCTAAAAACTTGTTTTTCCGCTTAAATTCTACTATGCACAACTAAATCAAAAAATGGCTATGTTACTATCTAAAAATTTTATAAAGTCATCGTATCTTCTAATCACTTTATTGGCATTAACAATACCTTTGTCATAATTTGAGATCAAAACATTTTAAAATTTATAAGGCCCCTTGAGAGTTATTTTTTCTTAAACTAAAAATAAATATAAAAATGATTACTATAAGTTATTTAAAATATGTAAAAAATTTCCCGCAACCCTAAGATACAAGTATTTATTATTACTCAATCAACACGGCAATCAAGAGAGTAACTTATCTCAAATGAGCCAAAAACATGGCACCAGGTCTGTAGCTGCAGGTAAGTATGCTGAACAAAGATTAAGCAAATTCTATGGCGATAGACTCATTGAAAACGATTACCTTATTTAGTTAACGCCTTACCTGGCGGCGAATAGAAGGGAGCGAAACAAAAATAGATTTAAAAGAGCCTTGTTCCAATACTACCTCAACAGTATGTAAATAGGTACTTTATATCTAGCTGACTATCCACTTTTTGCCACTACACTTAAGGATGTTTTTTTTATTCATTAAGACTTTCGATTAAGATAGTAGGTAACTAACTCACTTAAAATTACTACTTATATACTTAAGATTATAATAGACTCATGGATCCCACAGTCAAACTGTGCAAACAGTTTTGCGGGACGTTGTATTTAACTTTAAGTCATGTCATTTGCTTTACTGAATAAATAAATAAATAATAAAACAATAAATTAATTAAAGAGTCGTAAAGGAAAAATTGTATATACACATATCAGATCTCAATCATATCTTTTATTCATAACAAAGATTTGAGTAAAATCCAGTCCAAAATAAAAGTTCTTTTTACAAGAAATCGGTTGCTACTTATCATGAAAGCGTGCATCACACAATGTAGCATCATAGGTAACTTAAAATAATAAGTCACTCATTTAAAACAAAAACCCTAATGTCGTCCGGTTATCCGCTAGAACTAGAAACGCGGCCGCATAACCTCATTTACTATTGTTTTGGATTATTCTAACAGGAACGGTGTTGCATACTAATTCGACAATTCTAGAGTCGAATATTCAGTGCGGAATTGTGTGCTGATACCAGCTAGAGATAAACCGGTTATTAGTGAAACAGCCTTGATTTATACAGCTGCTGTTTAACGCATACCGATCATAGCTGTGTTTTGAGCGAGGAGTAGGTACCTAAGGCAACATTAACTGGTTATGTACTCGTACTGGGATGAGATATCCCCCAACTATTGGGAATGCAGTCACAAATGCCTTATGTCCATTTCAGTGAAGACGATGTATGAATTTTTGTGATAGTTTCCGTTCAATATTGAGTCACGCGTTCCAGTGTTCTTATGAAGTATTAATGGAGGTGAACAATAGATGTCAACTACAAATTGTACTTCGGAGAGTGTGCTCAGGAGCTCCATGAGCTCATACCGCCTTCCCCCTTCTTCTGTCGGACATCCAGACGTACGGCTGGATACCATCCTTACTTGGTCGAAATTCCTCTTATTCGAACCAAGCGCTTTGCATCATCTTTTATAATGCGCACTTCTAAGGTTTGGAATTCTCTGCCGACGTTTGTGTTTCCGAGCTCATATAACCTAGACCTTTTTAAGGCACGAGTGAATAGGCACCTTCTGTGTGAGCTCGCTTCATCGTCGGCCTCATCTTTGCCCCCTGGCCAAGAGCGATCCCATTTTTAATAATAAAAAAAAACTATTGAATATTATGGTGTTAAATTGGGACGTCTACATATTTTTTTTTTTTTTGTATAAATATGCTCGGAAATTATTAAATTTTGTTTGGAGTTAATCGTCACCCGTCCTTTATCTGTATTAATACCTTTATTTTCTTTTTGATTTTTTATTGTTTACATATGATATGAATTATTTCTTCCAATTGTTTGAGAAAAGCATTTTAATTACCCTTGCAGACGGCAAGCCCATTACTTTACTAGTGTACTACTAGACTAGTGGGACTCTGTGAGCTGTAGACCTCGTGAGTGACTTTTTATATCATTTCCAAAATCTGACATTATAAAGAAGATCGAACCTGCTAACAAAATTTTAAGAGAAGCGGTTGAAAAATGCGACCTGTAGAGGAGAAAAGACCGAAATTCGGACACAGAAACTTACAAATTATTTGAAATAAAAATTGTTTTTTAAAATTTCCAAAAACTGACTCGACAAAAAATCTATATATTTACCGGACCTGCTCACAAAATTTCACGAGAATCGGTTGAGAAATACGACCTGCAGAGGAGAAGAAACCGAAATTCGCCCGCAGAAACTTACAGCAGCTTACGGCTTCTAGAATTTGTGAATGCAAATCTACAATGTATTTTATATCGACTTGATGCTTTTATTAGATCAACTGGAACACATTTCATTATTATTTTTAAAATTTAATTTATAACAATTGGAATGAGCTAACATAGCTCATGCCATTTATGGGAAGAGGCCTTTTCCCAGGGGGACACAGATTTATTAAAAAAATATTGTAACATAGTTGTTTCCCGGGTATCGCCTAATCATGTTTCTCTTCACGCACGCATTAGTGCTCACTGCTTCCAAATATTGTTGGGGGTTTTCGTGTTGAAATATGGATGTCGTAATAAAAAAAGCAAATATCGGTCGGTCTGCCCGCGGGAGTTGGGCGGAATGCCGATCACGTTTACTCAGCATCACGGGGCGTCTCATATACTTTAAGATAGTTTACCGATACTAATGTTCATACCTATACCTATAGGTAGGCAGCTAAACTTCATAATCATTTTTTACTAAACTGACCCTAGGGTGGAATGTTATTATTCCATTTTTGCTATTGCTGCAGCATTATTTTGAGAATCTGGCTACCGAAGTGTCGTTATCAATAGTTAGTTACGTAACTGCTGGTCTACGGAAACACTATGCATTATTATGTTATAACATCAGGTCGTGCCGATAATTGCATTGACATATAAACGTACCTTTCGGTACGGAACCCTAAAAATGTTGTAAGGTTCCGTACCGAAAGGTCCAAACTGTCACTCACGCGTTCGTCTGTCCGTCCGACCGTCGTCTGTCACAAAATTTTGTTCCGAAGATTTTTTTACTTCCTATTGATCTACGAGTATAAACCTGAAAATCGGTCCAATGATTACCCAAAAATATGAAACGTCCTCGAGATCTCTTAAGACTTAAGCCTCCCTTTGATACATTTCGCCTTATTTATGAAAGTCAAAAGTCAGTTCTTTCATGCACCCCCTCGCGTCTGTAACCACAATCACGTCTGGCAAGGTCGCCATGTGATGTGGGAGATGATTGAAATGAGTTGATGGTTACACAATGTTTATTAGATAGCTATATTTATATGGTGCATTACAGGGTTTATATACTAGCATCATAGAGTAATCTTATACTAGAGAGTACACAAATAGTTATACATGCAGATATGTGAGGGGGTTTATTACCTATCATACTACAATGTTTATTATTATGTATATTTTACGAACAAATACTAATTATATTAATAAAGTTGATTTTATATTTGAAATATGTTTATTTCCCCTATGAAAGCTGACTTAATTTTGTGGTTTGTTCGGAACCCTAAATTTGCGAAGTCCGACACGCACATGGCCAGTTATTTGATCTTGTATTTTTGCCGGAGAAGAGTAAAAAATGCTTAGTAAGACTTTTTTGTATCAAAAAGGCACTAAACTGGATTACTACATTCTCTGTACAAGCACAATTAGCTCGCAGTGTATTACCTATATTATTAACTCAAATGATGGTGCTAATGTCAGTAAATAATAATGTCCTGCAAAAATCGAGCCGTTCTTAGTGAAAGTTAATTTTACGATTATGTTTCTACTCGATTATAAATCGATTAATTCTCCAGCTATACCCGTACTTATGTGGTTTTAATCCCAATGGTGCCATTAGCGCTCAGTCATTATCAAAGTTTCGTATTTTAGGATTCCCGGTAGCGATTACTCCGGGCCACACATAAGAGAACATGTTATCGATTTTAGATTACACTAGAAGCAAAAGTGCAGGTGGATTACCGCAACGTTTTGCTTGTAAAGGTGAGTCGCCGTTGGTCCCAGTATCGCAGCACGTAGGGCCTTTATGCGTTCGCCATAGTAAGCTGGAGCAATCTAACCAAATGGGCACTATAAACGTACCGAGCTTCTAGTCGTTTAGGACTTGTTCGGAGTATTTTTGATGTCGATCTTTAAAAATAACACACAAGTTAACGCTCGAGGAAGATATTGTTTTGGCTCTGATTATTTACGTACCTGAAAAGAGCCTTCGGCGACTAGTTGTTACCAGTCATACACACTCTTATCTAGGACTAGTTGTATTATCTTGGGCTTAATCACTAGCGAGAACATTATGTGAGATGTTTCTCATTAATATAATCAAGATTAAAAACGTTAATAGTTCTCATAGGATTTCTGAGCATTTTCTTTTATTTAAGTTCATATGGAATACCGAAAATAATATTACCGTGTGCACTGCTTTTAGTTGCATAGTTCATTAGCAGTAGCAGTTATTCAATTCCTTATATAAGGACATTGTAATACGTAAATAATAGATAAGGTAAAAGAGTATGGTTGATTCATTAGATGCCACACATCCAATAATGCCTTATTATGGGTCGAAGCGACGCTGACGGTCGGCGATGCCCGGTTCCCATCATGGCAGAGCGTTCACATTCCTGCCCAGCGGATAACTGAACCCTTGAAGTCTATTTTTGTTCGCTGCCTCCAATCTCCATCACAATATGTTTAGAGTCGTAATTTTTTAGATGAAAAGCAAAAACTATGCAATAGACATTAAAGGATTCATCTTTAAGAAAGCTAATAAAACTTTAGCTGCGCCAACGAGATTTACTTGTATAGAAAATATTTTTTCACTTCTCATGCTCGAAAAGTGTGTCATATTAGACTTGTCAAGCGGGGCTAAAGTAGTACATTTAACCCCTAGGGAAAATATGAATACATATTTATGATTTACAAAATATTTGAATTTGACCAATCAAAATACTTCACCTATTAAATCCACCAATCACAGAACACTAATTTAACTCTTAAAAAAATATTTGGTATTGGGTATTAACCAACCAGAATACAGCTTTACTAAAATCGACCAATCAGGAAACATAATTATTTTTTCTATAGAGTCTAAAGATTAAGTTTGTAGTAGTCCCTATTTCACAATAATTAAAAAAGTGGTTAAATCGTTCGAGCAACACTTTGAAGCGCTCAATAGAAGGTCAGTTAGCTTTTTTCGCGCGTGAATGTTGCGCGCGAACCGCAGTGTCTATGTTTTGTGTCAAAGGAGTATAGAAAAAAAAAATCATGCTGCAAAAGTATATATCTTCGCCGTGGAATTTATTGTTAATTTTGGGTGGGTTAACCTTTGTTTATTTATTTTCTCGCAATCGAAGTGAAAAGTAGAGTGTATAACTCTGGTCTAAAAGCCATATTACCCCTCGAACTATTTTCCCTCACTTCGTTCGGGAAAATAACTATCTCGTGGTAATATGGCTCATTTTAGACCCTTGTCATACAATCTACTATTAATACTTATTTATAGCAAGGCAACATTAAATTTCTACTCCTTTTTCCTGTTTATTGCGTAATGGTACTAAAATATCACAGGTTCAATCATGGAATAAATATAAACCGAAAGATGTCGAAAAATGTTAATAACCAACCGAAACAGATTCTAATGGGCGACATCCCATATAATTACTTCGCTGTTTAGTTAATTAAATTTAATGATTATATTAACACTAAGTGAGCGTATGTATATTTGGAAGCGAGAAGGTGAACTAAGCCTACTGTTAAAGGGTCAAGTCTAATTTAATTCGTCTACACAAACCGCCCGCGTGGTTTATCGGAGGTTTCCCCTGGATTTTCCACTGGCTACTCTTCAACCACGTACTCCTATCGAATTATTGGGTCCGGCCTATAAAGCCACATGTTAAAAAAAATCGTCTACAAATTAGTTTATTCCGTTGTGACATGAAAAATTGTCATAAAATGTATATGTGTAACTTTCGTATCACAACGGAATCAAATAAATTGTAGTCGAATTAAAAGTCTCATGATCGAAAAACTTTGTTTGTCATCCTTAACTGAGCTGGTTTCTCCGGTACCTACGCAATGCGAGAGGGGTGACAGCGCCTGCAAAACGGGCATTAAATTGAACTCTAACGTCACACAATTAAAACCCTATTGTACCACAGGAACACCGGTGGATGATTGAAAAGCCATTTCATTTGTGAATTCATCACCTCAAATTATGTTTCTCTCCGTAAAACAGCACCGTGATATTCTTACTTGACGTAATGCTAGAATATTTAGCAGAATATAATTAATTCCTTATGTAGTTTAACATAATAGTATTACCAAGAAGCATTATAAATAAACATCAAGTCATAATAATACGCAACGCTTTAACAGTATTTAACTGTATAAGCCGTAGGCACGTGCTAACAGTTGCAACAACACCAGAAACCGTATTACAAACAGTAATTTGCGAAACTTGCGGCACCGTCCCAATCTTGCCAAAGTACGCGATAATTTGACAACTTCAAAGTATCATTTAGCCAGTTGTGTCATGGAACAGATGTGCTAGTGGTAAATAAATCAGCGCCTAAAACGTTGAGTGACTTGCTCGTTAACGTCTGCAGACGTGCGCCAACAAAATCGTTCCAGATACTCAATATGGGGGCCGGAACTTTAGGTAATATCAATTAACTCTTGGGTGTTTTATTAATAACTAGCTGTCATGTATTTTGATCATTTTTATTGATAACGTTACAGTAGACTTTTCGTATTATCTGGCTAATGAAGGTTCAGACTAGAAAATAGAGGACATTTCAAACAACTATGAGCAACATTGCGTATAATGTGGCAAAATCATAATGATACTTGGGCAGAAATGTAGTTCAGTACATACTGTGCATAACCAAACACAAGATTCATGATACTTAAATATTCTAAGTTTGACATGAAAGTACCAAACAGGAATAATGTACTGTGATGCGACTTTGCTAAACCGGGCCAATGGGGGACGTGTGCGGAGCTATACAATATACAATACGTTCATTAAACTTATTTTAGCTACCTATATATAATGCCGGACACATATGAAGCAAAAGAGAGGCAAACCACTGGAAAGATGGTCAGGCGAAATAATTAAAATAGCAGGAAAATATTGGATGAAAACAGCCGAAGATAGAGAAAAGTGGAAGGAGTTGGAGGGGGCCATCAGTACTCCAGAAGTCCTTAATATTGTATGAAATTGTTTTTTAAATCATGAATATCTAATTTATATTTTGTAACACATTACAAAATATAAATTAGATATTCATGATTCATGATGGTTGCTACAGCAATGAATATATAGTGTTAATTATTTTATTATTATATATAATGCCGTAGTAAAATTTTGTTACAGACAACGGACGGACGGACGTGTGAATGATAGCAGCGTTCCGTTTGGACCCTTCAGGAACCGAATACGGAACCCAAAAAAGGAAAAGGGTCAGACCATATTTTAGTCAAATATTAATAAGGGGGTATATTTTTGTTACTAAATATGAAGTTAAAACAATGAAGGCATTTTTAATAACCCATTCTTTCTAATTACTTACCTACAGCGTTGATAATAATAATAATCTTTTATTGCTTTTTAAAACCTAACGTTACATTACAATATTATCAGTAATGAATGAAGTAACATGTGTTAGGTTTGTGACAAGTTTACCGGGGGTGAGCCTCTGTCTCCCGAACTAGGCTTTGAGCCTGTGACTCGGGAGTCAGTGATTCCTCCAGGGTATTAGCTCACAAGATGGTCACAATAATGAGAACAGTGTAAATTATGTACTTAAGTGGAAAGTTGTTATAACAAAAAGAGAAATATTAAAAGATATGAGCCAGCGAGCACCATTACAAGGTAAATATAAATATATGTAAATTTATTTGTACATCTCACTATGTCTATATGCTTGTGTATGTGTGCGTATGTGTGTGTGTGGGAGAGGGTGTGTGCATGTTAATCGTCAAAATGTCAAAAGTTAGTTATTTTAAGCACGTCAGTAGGCTTTCTGTTTCCTGGTATGATAGTCGTGATAAGAATGTATTCAGTTTTGCTTTACAGTTAAGTGTTTAAGGGGTAGATATAAAATTTAGTTTGGTATTAATATTATTATAAATGCGAGCGCTCATTGAGTTGAACTGTCGGTATATGATAACGCTCTGTATCAAAATGTATTTCGATATCCTTCATGTTTTACTTGTTTTTCATGAGAGCAAACCTTCTTTTCCGTTGCAGCAATATAACTGTATCACATACCGCTGTTCAAAGATACGTTCGGGCAACACCAGAACACAGGAACCGCAAATTACTAAGGACCGGATTGAAGGCGAAACATTTCGGGTTACTTCCCATACGCTGTTCATCTGTTTATAAACGAGGGCATACAGTTCCGTTGCCATGGAGATGGCACGTCATCAAGATATTTGAAAATTCGTCGTCTTCTAATAACTCATAGGTGGCTCAGTGGTACAGCGTATGCCTACATAATATAGATAAGATATGTGTAATTCCAATCCAGTGGTTAGCGCACTTTTTGTAAGATATTTTTAAATCTTAGTGATTTTCGTGATGCATTCAATAAGAACCAAGAATCAATTATTTATTCGTGACAATACAACACAATAAAAAAAACAAATAAAAACAGTAAAACATGGTATTGCACGAAATGATTCCATATCCGCGTAGTGCTAGCGATTGCCAGCGCTGGCACTCTGCATAGAAAGTTCTACAATAATTGATTGAATGGAAAAATCCGTACCACACCTTGTTTATAGGTAAACAAAGACGCAGTGGTTGTAAACACACACATCTTGAATTCGCATTATTCGCACGACAGATCAGAAGTGACAGTGACAATGAAAAATTACTTTTTTAAAACCCGAACCGACTACCTACTTACTATCTCTGCCTCTTTGGGTTTTTATTGTACAACTTTTAGATGAATGAAAAAGATCAATATTCAGTTGTGCCTTTCGCTGTCGAAACCCTCGGGCCCTGAAGCACCAGCGCCCACAATTATTTGGACATATTCCAAATTATTAGTCGAAGCTTCCGGGTACCGTAGGACCTTATGTGTACCTTCCCCCAGGGTTCCGATCGGGGTGTCTAATTTAGTTATGTTTTCTTATATATCTATTGTGTAATGAATTCCGTCACATTGCATTGATTTTCCATTAATTCATTTTCCATTAACACATTCCATTGAACATCCATGATGATGATGATGACAACTAAATTAAAAAAAATATATTTATTCAGTGCTCTTATGCCCGGTAGCATATTTAAACATTCAAAATGGTTGATAGTGGTAATGCTACAGGCATAAAACTCGCATTTGCTCATATTAATTTCAAGGCCTATTCTTTTTAATGCGGGAATATTTTTTTTGATGTCCTGCATAACCAAAGTGGTAACTTATAGTCCCATCATCCTGGGACTATAAGTGGTAACTTATAGTCCCATCATCCAGGTAACAGACATTTAGGGGTGATTCAATAGACTTTATTATATTATGGATAGCTAGGGAAAATATGAGTGGGCCTAGTGGGTCTCCTTGCTGGGCTCCAACTTGAGAAGGTATCTTTTTATCACCATAAAAAAGGTTAGTTGGGGAAGAGTAACACTGAATGAGAAAAGAATATAAGGGTGGGAGGACATCTCTAGTCTCTTTCAGTATTACATCTCTTTCTATACTATTGAAGGCGTTTTTTAAGTCGATCTTAACAATCACAGTATCGGTATCTTCATGAGCGGTGGTAAAATCCCGAGTGGCTTGGCTTGGATTGCTGCCTCGAATCCAAGATGTGTACCAACTCTAACTTGATTAGGCTGAAGGTAATCTGCTATTTCTTCTTTAACAACACGGCATCTAAGCTTTGCAATGAGTCGTCGAAGGGCCCATTGCTATAGGTCTAACTCCTCCATTTTTTTTCGTCAATGCGCAAAGCGATGCTCCGTAGAGATATGGTCTAACCTGCGGGTTCACCATACCTTTTAATAGGAAATTGCACAGTCTCACTATTGACTCCAAAAGTTTAGAACCATTATTGCCCGTTGAAGGGGAAGTAAGCTCTTTAAGATGTTGTGGTCTCAGGCCATCCAGTCCAGATGCGGAACCAATAAAATATTGATCGACATACGGCAATTGATCAAACTTGTGGTACCTAATTAGGTGAGCAGTACGAACAAAGTTATAAGAAATAAAATTATCCCAAAATTGTTTGTACGAGATATGACTTGAAACATTCACCCTTAAAGGAATGAAATTACTGCAAATTACATTAATTATATGACTAGGAGTCAGGAGTTGTGAACGTGGAACGCTAGGAACGAGGTAAAAGTGACCGCAGCGGAACGAAGCGTGGCGTACAAAGATTAAATTGAATCTGGCAACCTGCCAGGGATACAGTGCAGAAATTACAAAATATTATGCTGATTTGATCTTGAGCAAAAGGTTGCCCGCTTCTGATCTCAACTAATAAATGACGATATTTCCCCCCCAAGCGAAGCGAAGAGTTAAAAATTTACTGTTATTGTACCACTAGGTCGTGTTTTATATCAGTGATTTCAATTTCGCATTTGACACCAATTGTTCACCTGTATTATAGAGACATACATAAAAAATAAAGTCTTTTGGTGAAGAAAAACATGTTAAACAAAAGTATTGATAATACCAATAAAATGGTTAAAGGATACGATGACTTTATAAAAGTTTTAGATACTCACATACCCATTATTTTGATTTTATTGTGCGTAGTAGAATTTAAGCGGAAAAAAGACTCGTTTTGGAGTGAGGGTTGAAAAGATATTTTTTAATAAAAAAATCCAAAAAATACATTCAACATTTATGAACTTAGGCCGCAATAGTCCTGTTATAGGTAGCAACACTGAGAAAATGTCAAGATACGTGTAACTTCAAACAGAAAATGGCCTAAATAGATGAGCCTTTTAACTTAAAAGGGCTCTTAACGCACGGTGAAGGAAAACATCGTGACTAAAACGGACTAATAACAACAAGGTCTAGACCTTTTAGGTTAAATGGTGGTCGCTGTCGATGTTGAACTAATGCGCTCTTGTTCAGATTTTAGATATACTAATAACCAATCTTCCTTCGAACCGGGTAAATATCTCTTATAGTTTAGAGAAGAAGTGATTTCTATGACATGATATTTAATGCTTTACAAAAACATCAAACGTTAAGATTACGAATGTAATAAGGATATTATATATTTTTTTCAGGTTTATTAACCAGCTTATTTTAAGCCTTGGCGTTTTAAAATCTGAAATTAGAGGTATTTCCGCACCATATTGAGCAATATTATTGACTTTTCACACCTGCTATTCAGAAAAGAGTCATTGTTGCCTTCGATTGAGGGATCAAAGATGTACTGTTCTTCCCTCATTTGAGGGCAACAATGACTCTTTCCCTCATAGAAGGTGTGATAAGCAGTATGTGACACTCTGTAGTAAAATCATTTGTAAGATATTTCATGTTTTAGCCGCGGGCCTCATGCACGGTGTGAAAAGCAGCATGTGTCACACGGTAGCAATATTATTTCCGTCTTGGGCGTAAACACTTGAATCCCTTTAGATTCTACTTTAGAATCCCTCACTACGCTCAGGGTTCTATTGTAGAATCTTTCGCTTCACTCAGAATTCAAGATACCGCCCTCGCCGTAAATATATCATTTTGCTCCCTTGAGACACAATCTACCATTACACTTCGCTATAATAGAACATAGTGTTTGTTTTCCAGTTAGAAAGAGTTCCAGAAGCATTTATAGCTGTCGCAGGAAATATATTTTATTTACAGTTAAACAATGCACATTAAAACAAGTTCTATTTAATTAATATTGACTTCGTGCTGTGATTATGATGAATGTAAGAGGCATTCTACTTTTTCATGATCAGTTTTGTTTTACGATAAAAATATGATATGTATTGAATTAGAGTACAAAAATAGTATTTCGAAATACTGCCTGAACCTAATAAAAGGAATTTATAGGTCAAAATACTTAAATATTAACATACTGCTGTAAAAATTGGGTAACACAGTGGTAAAAACCATTTTTTCATATAAATGGTGAGACATCTAAGAACCACTGAATTACTCGATTTATGGATACTAGCTGTGGTTCGTTAATTACCAAAACTATCGGAAGTGATACCGCAATTAAACATCTTTCTAAATAACAGTATAAAAATATGAAGTGAGATCTAAGTTACTTCCAAAATCTACATTTAAAAAAAATGTGCATAAAAATTATGTACATGAAAAAGTAGAATGGCCAAAGAATATCTATATATATAAATGTTTAAAATAATTGGATAAGGAAATGGTAAAGAGTAAGAAGTTTTGATATGAATGACAGATTATTTTGTTTGAAAGCACAGTGAACACTGTATTAACATGCAAATTAACTTTATTGGTAGATCTGCCAAGTGGTCCTAGGTTTCAAGCTCGTTGAAGGCAAATATTTGTGAGTCGGAAATGGATATTTGCTTCTGAGTACAGTCAGCATCTTAAACGTTACACATTCTAGCATTTATATATTAGGAGATAAGGTCGAAAAGTGTGTCTATGTTTTTTGCCAACTGTACTTCTCTTGCTTCCGTGTCACAAATAATTTGGGCAACCACCTTTGTGACTAACCCCCTTTAATAAGCGTTCATCAAACCTCATCATCATCATCCTGGCGTTATCCCGGTACAGTTTCATCCTGAAGGATGCACGGGATCCACCACCTAACCCCAAGATTTGCCGTAGGCACTAGTTTTTACGGAAGCGACTGCCATTTGACCTTCCAACCCGAGGACCAGACTTTATTGGAATTAGGCTTGTCAAATGAATGGGCAACTTGACTGTTAGACTCAAGCCACCGGAAGGCCTCTAACTTGGCTTAACGACTGCTGTCATAGGCAGCAGCCGGGGTCAACTAGTTAACGTGCCTTCCAAAGCACGGGAGCGCTCAGTTAACTCAAAGCGGCCATATCCAATAACTGACCTAGGCCAACGTTGCTTAACTTCGCATACCGCACGCGGTACGCGGGAGCCGCTGGGCCAGCCCTCCAAACAAGCGTCCATCAATCATCAAATCTATTTCAGTTAAACAGCTGCTCGTTTGACCTTGTCTGTCACATTGAAATTTAAGTCTATGAGAAATAGACAAAACAGATTTTTGCTAGCAGAATTCTGATAACCTTAACGACCTGGCAAAATCCAACAAAGTAATACTTAGATGGGTTCCGGGTCAATCCGATATTGACGGCAACGAGGTAGCAGACAAACTCGCTAGGATGGGTGCAGGATACACCTTTCATCGGCCCAGAACCTTTCTGTGGGATCACCAAACAGAAAGTAAGCTCTCTGCTAAGCAACAAATCGGAAGCTATAGAATTGTGGAAGTTCATTAAAGGACTAAAACAATTAAAAGCTTTAATAAAAGGCTACAATGCCAAGTTGTCTAAAGAGCTATTACAACTCAAAAGACACAAAACGAGCGCAGTGACAAGAATACTCACAAACATCATGCAAACTTAACAAACATCTAACACAAATGGGCATAAAACAAAGCGCAGCATGCAGATTCTGCCAAGAGTCGGAGGAAACTGCCATCCATATCCTCTGCTCCTGTGGACCACTTATGCGCAATTCTTTTGCGCATAAGTGGTGGTATCTACCTAGGGAGGCACATCATGCCCCCAGAGGAGATACAACAGATTGCGACCCAAAGAATCTGGAAATTCCTGGAAGCAACGGGTATAAGCAAAGAACTTTAAGGGCTGCCACAATAGATCACAATACAATAATAATAAATAAATAGCAGAATTCTGTTAGGTTTTGTGAATAAGGGGGTAAGAGTGGGTTGCACCAACTTACGATTACTAACCGATCATCGTTAAATATGGCGCTGGCAGCTGTCCCATAGAAACTTGTCAAACTATCTATATAATCAGATTTTAAGGATCACTAAATACGATTACAGGATGGTTTGGTGCGGTACCCTAAAGCAGGTTCAGATGCCAGCGGAAACGTAAGGTTGGTCTCTATGTTATTATCCATTCAAAAATTACAGATATACCTAACATAAGTTAACATAAGTGACAATTGATTTAGCCTAGTTGGTAGTGAGCCGGTCAGGGCATTTATTTGTGTGATGAACACGAGTATTTGTTCCTGAAACTTGGATGTTTTCTATGTATTTAAGTATCTATTTATATATATAAGTATGTACATCGTCGCTTAGTACCCATATAAGCTTTGCTTAGTTAGACACAAATCGACCTAGTCCACAAAAATATTTAAAAAAGTTTGACACAACCTGGCAACGTGTGATTTATAAAAGTCATTCATTCATTTATTTATTGATAAAATATTTTATTTTACAAGTCATGAATGTCATGATCACATTATAATAAGTTCTATATTTTATGTCACATGAAATTAATTAACAATAAAATTACTCATACTAGATTTCAGCAGCCGCTTTCGACGAATTCGTCAATGCTATAAATAGGTCAATAGCGTTTTAAGTTTGTTTGCAAACAATCTGTTTCTATTCAGATATTTCTAGTGGGAGAGAGTTGTATAACTTGACCCCTAACTATGACATCGAGTGATTTCCGAGAGTTGGCGAGGACATATGTAGATGGAAATATGGCCAGATGTGTGTCGACGTGTAGTCATAAATCATTAGGCAATACTTCCCCTGCGCACTCGCCAGCTACTCTAAAATGCGATTGAGAGGTCCTAAGTGATGATTTATGACCCTATCGGCACCTTGATTCTGCTCTTATTAAACTTTTGTTTATTTTCATTTTTTTTATACAACGCCGGTGGCAAACAAGTGTACGCTCCACCCGATGGTAAGCGGCCACCGCAGCCTATAGACGCCCGCAACTCCAAAGGAGTCACGTGCGCGTTGCCGACCCTTTATAAGATTTGAGGATGCACTGTGTTGACAGCAGAAGGAACACATTTAGGTTTCTCGCTCTCAACACAGTGTATCCTCGAGAGCTCTGGCAACCTTGCTCACCTCCAGGAACACAACACTACATACTTGTATAGTAAATAATGTTATTATGGCTGTGGTCTTCTGCAAGGCGGAGGTACTTCCCCAGTTGGGCTGCTCCAAATTCGAGCAAGATGAAATTTTGCTGTGCCCGAGAGAGGTACTCTTATTTTTTTCATCCCAGCGTTACCTGTGTTTCAAAACTCAAATAGATAAAAACCTTTTTCTCTCCAATTTTCTCTTTTGATGTAGATACGCGTACCTAATGATGAAGAGACGCGTGAAATCTCTCCGTCCTTCACACTTAAGCCATGTCAATTTCAGGGCGGAGAAGTTTTAATTGTAAAATATAAGTAAAGTGTCCTCGACTGTATTTAGCGGTATAGGGATATTCGTTATTATAGCAAAGAGATTCATGTGTTGTATTTTTATTGCTTGTTGTTTTGATAAAATTAAAATTGAAAACGCTGCCAGCGTATTTCTGATCGGTTCGACTCCTTGGCATTGCATAGAGATGTAGCCTCACTCTGCATTTTCTATCGCTTGTGCGCACTCTAGTGTTGCAAGTGTTTATGGACGACGGTGATTGCTTACCATCAGGCGATCCGTGTGCTCGTTTGCCCCCTATAACATTTAAAAAAATTGATTTAACGCGCAAATAAAATCCTTCGAGAAGCTTGCCCTTTAATTCGCAATGTAAGATAAATAAGCAACACAATTTTCTAGTTATTTTTATATTTTTTTGCAGACATTTCTTTTATCGCTAACCAGATTTGAACTCATATTTTATTTATTTGCCTCTCAATATTAAAATATATTTAATGACCGTCATCATCATCATCATCATTTCAGCCGAAAGACGTCCACTGCTGAACATAGGCCTCCCCTAAGGCTCGCCATTTAGACCGGTCCTGTGCCGTTCGTTTCCACCGGATTCCCGCGACCTTCACCAGGTCATCACTCCACCTTGTCGGAGGCCTACCGACAGCTCGTCTTCCGGTGCGTGGACGCCACTCAAGCAGTTTCTGGCCCCATCGACCGTCAGTCCTGCGAGCAATGTGCCCTGCCCACTGCCACTTAAGTCTCGCAATTTTGAAGGCTTTGTCGGTGACCCCAGTTCTGCTACGGATTTAATGACCGTATAAGATAAAATAAGTGCCATTTTAATTGGTATTAGTATTTTTCCGAAATCGAATTTATTGTGACCTCAGCCGAGAAGGGAAGGACCGGTTCAGGGCCCATGAATCCCGTTCCCGCCCCCTCCCTTGACAGTTCATCCGCTTTCTCGTTTCCCGCTACACCCTGGTGTCCTGGCACTCATGCCAAGGTCACGCCTAGGTGCTTTCCTATCTCATTGAGTTCTTTTTTGCATTCTCTTACTAGTGCAGAGGTCACGGTTGCCCTGTTTAGTGCTATTAGCGCAGCCTGACTGTCCGTATATATCACTACCCTTCCAATCAACTGTCTTTTCTCTTTTATCATCTGCACGCACCTCATTATTGCATAGACTTCCGACTGAAATACTCTGGCATACCTGCCCAGTCATACGGCTTCTCTTATCCCCAGCTTAGGTACCACTATGCCTGCACCTGCTAGCTTGGTAGATCCTCTCCTCGATCCATCCGTAAAGTAGATAGTCATCGGATGCTCTACTTCAACCTTCCATTCGTCTCTCTCCTATATGTATTTAATGACCGTAAGATAAAAGAAGTGCCATTTTAACTAGTATCAGTATTTCTCCGAAATCGAATTTGTTTTCGTATTGCTGCCGCCTGTTTCTATTTCTGTTTCTTAAAAAAGTAGTAGAAAATGGAGCTGCGCTATCTCGATATGCCGGCTGGAACAAAAACCTTGTGTTCTCCTGCTACACCGAGCTTTATAATATCGGAAAAAACGGAAAACACATAAAATTGCCTTCGTAGCTACAGTTAGGACTTTAACTTTTTATAGGGGCTTTAAGAGTGAAAATTCAACGGATAGCTGTGAACAAATAGTAGTCCCTGAAGAGCGGAAACTGCCATAAAAATTCGCGCCGTCGTCATTAGTCGCCGACGTGTTTTGATCAGGGAAACGGAGCGACGGCCACGGTGGCCCGCCCTTTATCTTCGACTTGCAATTTTAAATGAGGGCCCGCGAAAAACCGCCTCAAAGAGAAGTCGATTTTATGTGCCAAAGGAGACGGCACTGTATTTATTTGATGGCTTTCACGCGACAGCTGAAAAATATCTCCGCTGTGATTTCACTCTCTAAACTACTCGAGATAAACGCGCGTAGATGAATATATACATGAGACTTAGGGAGTCTGAAATATACTTCGTGGGATACCTTTTATTTCTGCGTTTTTTTTAAATAATGCCAATCTATTAATCTATTTCACATATTATGTCGCTGAGATCAAATAATAAAACTTCAACTAATAACTATACATTACATTTCAAACTTTAATGTAATTTTTATTTTCTATATTCGTCAATGTACTACAGCAGTAATCCTAAATTTAGATTACTGCACAGATTTTTGTCATATACGTCTATATATGTGTATAAACGCTATCAAATTAATTAAAACACAACTCGTTTAGAGCTTCTGATATTACAGAGATAAAAAACTTTCCATCACAGTGGTACTAGCGGTACGCCAAAAATAGCTGCAAATGGTGTTAAAAGCTTTAAAATCGGATCTTTAGGCCATACGAATCAATTTGACCCGTAGCACCATAAAAATCGAGAAGTTATGACGTTATATTTTTCTTGTATTGTATTACTTCCTTTTTTTTGGTGCTACCTACTGAATGAAAATGAGACAAATGTAAGGTTATTGATCAAGATGTATTTTTAAAAAGTAGTCGGCAAACAGTAATATTTCAGTCTGTCACCATCACTAATTAGAGAATATAATTAGCAACAAACAGAACCCAAAAATCTCTTCATTACCAATTATTAAAAAAAAGGTTCGATTCTCTCGAAAACCACGGGACTTTTACTAAACTAAACCAAGTCTAATGTTTACTAGACAACCTGTATAATATATATCTTCTGTTGTGTGCATCCCTTTCACGTCTTAATCACATTTGAAAAATATCTCCGGACTCGTTTTGAGACATAGCATGTATGAGAACGACCCCGCAAAGCAGAATAACATTTCAATAATTGTTATTATGTTATAGGGGGCAAACGAGCAGACGGATCGCCTCATCATCATCATCATCATCATTTCAGCCGAAAGACGTCCACTGCTGAACATAGGCCTCCCCCAAGGCTCGCCATTTAGACCGGTCCTGTGCCGTTCGTTTCCACCGGATTCCCGCGACCTTCACCAGGTCATCACTCCACCTTGTCGGAGGCCTACCGACAGCTCGTCTTCCGGTGCGTGGACGCCACTCAAGCAGTTTCTGGCCCCATCGACCGTCAGTCCTGCGAGCAATGTGCCCTGCCCACTGCCACTTAAGTCTCGCAATTTTGAAGGCTATGTCGGTGACCCCAGTTCTGCTACGGATAGCTTCATTCCGAATTCTATCACGCAGAGAAACCCCGAGCATAGCTCTTTCCATTGCTCTTTGGGTGACCTTGAGCTTTCTTATGAGGCCCATCGTTAGCGCCCATGTCTCGGATCCATATGTCATCACTGGCAACACACACTGGTCAAAGACTTTTGACTTGAGGCACTGCGGTAAATTGGACGAGAATACACTGCGAAGCTTCCCGAACGCTGCCCAGCCGAGTCGGATTCGACGAGTGATCTCTTTCTCGAAGTTGGACCTACCCAACTGGACTGTTTGTCCCAGGTATACGTACTCGTCAACAACTTCGAGCGTCAGACAAGGAGATGTGATCTCTCCGAAGCTCTTCACCGCTGCACTGGAGGATGCTTTCAAATTTCTGGACTGGGAAGGACGAGGCATCAACGTAAATGGCGAGTACATCACTCACCTTCGATTTGCTGACGACATTGTAGTCATGGCTGAGACCATGGAGGACCTCAGTACAATGCTCGTTGATCTCAGCAGAGTTTCCGATCGAGTTGGTCTGAAAATGAACATGGACAAGACGAAGGTCATGTCTAATGCCCATGTTGTACCAACTCCCGTAATAATCGGCGGCTCTGCGCTCGAAGTTGTTGACGAGTACGTATACCTGGGACGGATCGCCTGATGGTAAGCAATTACCGTCGCCCATATACAGCTGCAACACCAGAGGAGTCGCAAGTGCGCTGCCGGCCTTTCAGAAGGGAATACTCTCTTTATTTAATTGATAAATAAATAAATAAATTAATAAATATTAGAGGACAATCTAACACAAATCGAACTAGCCGCACAGTAAGCTCAAGAAGGCTTGTGTTATGGGTACTAGACGACGAAAAATGTTCATTTCGAGATGTATTCGAACCAGCAAACTTTCAGTAGCCAGGTCCAATCACTTTTAACCTACTGAGCTATCCGATCCTTTCTAAATTCAACGAATTTACGCATTATATTTTACATAAGCATTGACGTTGAAATGTAAGCGAGATTGGAAGCCGTGAACATAAACAGTACCCCGGTTTCGCAATAATATGAATACGCTACTCAACAATATTCTCTGCCATTATACGACCACACTCTAGAGCTCATCTGTGCGGGCTCTAACACGCAATTGCTTTCAAGTGGGCTTTTATGCCCCGGATACGACTCGCGACAAATGTTTAGCCATAAGGACTTAGACGTCACAATGAACAAATTAGCCCCCGAAGTGGTTCTAATTGTTATAAAAGGTTTTCAATGATGAGAGAGTATGAGATTATAAATGACAGTTTGCACCTACTGGTGGTATGTATAAAATTTAGACATGTGAAATAGGTTACTATTTTTTCCTATACATCTGGCCTCGTATTATGGTCGCAGTTATTGCGTGACAAACGAAGAGATATAGCATCTGTCAATGTCTATCGAGTGGTATCACAGATGCTTTGTCTTATCTTGTCGTCTATCGTTTAGCCAAAGTAACGAGAAATATTGCGTTCTTTGAAACGTTGTTCTGTCCAGACAACGAAACAATAAGGATTGATTGTCAGATATATGATTCTAGACTATATGACTCTCTGAGAATAGCCGAAATATGATTGCTTATGATTTTCTTGATAGAAGAAAAATCCAAAGTTGAGTATTTCTTTTCCTTTTGTTACTCAGCCTAATAAAACAAGGCATTAGTAAACGACACTATTAAGTTTAAATGATGGTATTTTACCTCATCTAAACTCTGTCAAGAGGTAATTTAATAAAACTGCACGCAGTCAGATATTTATAGATATTTGTCTAAAAAAGCCTTTCCCGAAGAGTGTTGCATCCCGTTTTGTCGTACGTGAAAGAGATAAGCGTGTCTCTTTCACGGGGGCTTTAATTGGAATTTGTATTTTTCCGATTTTAATATTTATGTAAACCCGTCGAGGGAGCGTGTCAGCACGAGATCATGCCAACACCTTCCATATCCCCCTCTTGTTTTATTTTCACCAGGAAAAAATCCCAAAAACACCTAGATTTCACGTTTTTATCTATCTCGTCGCCTTAACTTCAAATTAAAATATTATTTATTGTGCCAGGCGATAAAATATCAGGTGGGTAGCATTGCTACCCTACAGATGCCCCAGGGGTGGTGCTAAAACTGCAACAAAACTGACAGCCGTACTGTCTTCTCGAAGATCTCACCGTTCAAAATAATTGCCATACGATAAATAAGTAAAATAAATATAACTGTTTATTTTCCACTTTTTGTTTTGAGCCTCGTAAAAAATTACAAATTCTTATCACTCATATTATTATTATTTTTTTATTATTATCAAGGCTAACACTGCTAAACAGTTCATTTATCAGGCTCTAATAATAATCATCATCATCATCATATCAGCCGAAAGACGTCTACTGCTGGACATAGGCCTCCCCCAAAGATTGCCACAATGACCGGTCCTGCGCCACCCGCATCGGACTCCCGCGACCTTTACTAGGTCATCAGTCCACCTTGTGGGAGGCCTACCCACGCTGCGCCTTAATAATAATGTAGTCTGATATTGCTACTAAATGAAATGCCAAGCCAAGACGATTTTCCTAGAAAATGGAAATATTCATCCGGCAGTATTCTATATGCGGGGTAGCTCCGTACACTATCGCTATTATTTCAAGATAAAATTTCAAGATAATATAATATCTTGAATGTAATTCAATAGTACTCTTATTTTTACACACAACACAAGTAACGCGGCTTAAATTCGCTCAAGTAAATCAGAAAAGTAAATAACAACAAAAATAATCATGGGTAATAACACAAAATTGTTGTGTTTATATAATTTTCTCAAATTAGTATTCATAAAATTACAATCTTGTACAGTCACGTTCGCCAATATGTACACATTTTTGGACCTAATCACAAAGGAATACAATGCAAAAGTGTACATCTACTCTAATAAGGGATACTGAATGAGTGTAATGAACTCGAATGTAATTATTACAATTTGAGCAAATACTTACAGCTTTTGCCCGCGACTTCGATCGCATGAACTTCTACTGACTATTCCTCCCCCTTGGTAGATAAATATCGCAGGTTAGGTTATAAACTACTTAACTTTGAGTGACTCACTTAAAATTTACTGAAACATTTTTACGTCTTAAAGTTACAATCTTACAAAGTTTCTTATTTATATATTAGCAAGTGAAATGGGCCCTCTTGTTGATGAAAGGAGGCATGTGTCCTGAAGCGGGATGTAATAGGCGGATAATGAAACAAAATGGTTATGATTTATCAATACCTATACATGTATGTTGGTAATAGGTACTGGCTAATTAAGTCAGACATTAAATACACATTTCATTCCAGCCCGGAGAACGCCGTCGACTCGATCCTATATAGCATTTATACGTACGACTTATGAGTGATGACATTTTATACTATATAATAAAACACTAATTAATGTCTGCTAAGAAACTACCTCATCATATCCATGTAGCATACTGGTGTCATGGCTCGATGTTGCGTACGTCTACACATACGTTCTTGTTCGATGACGTTACCCAATTCCCTACTTTCCGAGCCTTAGTACTGACATGCTCGATGTAGCGACTATGTCTTCCCCTACATATTAAGCTTGAATCGAACAATAACTTCGATGTGTTTCGAATTGCAACGTGTTAGGAGTCCTACATTATAACCCAAGATTTGTAATGACCTGCAGTGAAGTAAACTATGAGTACAGTAGCTACTATTACTGAAACTTTGACATTGACAGGTGATGTTAATGCATTTGATATCCTGTCTGAACAGGCTCGCTGGCCCCAAGTAAGGAGCTCGCGGGCCGCAAGGGGTTCGCGGGCCGCAAGTAAGTATCACGCGGGCCGCAAGTAAGGGGCTCGCGGACCGTAAATAATGGGCTCGTGGGCCGCCTGTTGCCGACCGCTGTAATATAAAGTATTTATAACAAACATACGATTTTTAGACAGTGTGTATGTAATTACCATTACTCTTATTACCATAGTGTTCAAGTAGAATATTCGATGGACGAAGAACATATGTCAGTGGTAAACTTTAAGTAATTTACTTAGCTATAGCTAATGTATACATTTGCACTCATTATTAGCAGAGAAAGTTAGAAATATAATCGACGTTGTCTCGAAAAACACTCCATTACAGCTTCACAGATATACCGTGGCCGATATTGCATTCCACCGATCGATTTGCGCCTTATTTCCATGCGTAAATAGGGCTCGCTCAACCCCAAACAGTGGTGATCTAGTATGTAATTCCGGGCGAATATTACGCGCGGCTGCTAAAGTCGTGCTGATGGATTCTTCTCACGTCGCGTGCCACTCGATGGAGCCCGACAGACTACAGGGAACAGACGATGCAGTGTTCTGTATTATGAAGATTGTGTAGCAGATTTTTTCCATACAAAAAGCGGCAACGTCCACCTCCTAAGCGTGATGTTTGGAAATGTTGTAGATATCATTAAATACTAGGTTTATACGTTTTTATTTTTTGTAAAAATTGCTTTCAAGTTAAAATGTGGACCTTTGAAGATTCTGTTTTGAACTTCCTATGTTTTTGTATTTATTCTTAAACGATAAAAAATTACTTAAGGATGTAATGAATCCATCAAGGCTAATACTGTTTCATTTGATAAAGAGCTAAGGGATGGGAAACGTTGCCGCCCGAAGCTCTAATTCTGCGAACCGAACCGGCACCAAACGGCCGACGGCGACGACTCTCTCTATCACACGATGCGGCCACAAGACTGCCCCGAAAAATAGATTCACAATAGTCTTAACATAACTTTGTATGCCCTGATCTGTATCCGTAAAAATGGTTTGAATTTTACGTTTAAACTTCAGGTATAATTTGGATAACCTAAGTCGGTAAATGTAAACGCATTACTCGACTTCAATAGCTGTCATTATATGTGACGATTGTATAAAATACTTATACTTTAATTTACGAATATTTACAAACTAAAAACACTTTACTGTAATTAATAACATAGAACTAATAAAAATAAATTAAATTAAAACGTATAAATTAAATTAAATTAAATTATAACTTCAGGTTCATGGTTTAAGTAGCTTTTTGACATCGGTTCCTCAAGCTATTTAGGGCCTGTGACGGCGTAGCACACAAACAATCCTGGGCATCGAATGGGTGAACAAAAAATGGTTAATTCCTAAGTCATCCTATCCACCCCATTAGGTAAAACGCACACGATCTACGAAACATATAGCAAGCTTTTGACCCCGCAGTTATGAAAGATTCGTCTGAATGCGATAAATTTTATTGAAACTACCTAATTATTCAAAAAGAGAAAACCATTTTCCAAAACCTAAAATAAAATGTTATTCAACAATTTATGTGACATTAAACGTTTACAAAACAAAATGGTATCCCACTTTTATGTTTCCTCATATTTTCCACGTCGTTTGCCTTAGAAATTTACCTGTATATAAAAGCTTAAATAAGGCCGCTTCTTAGTACAGTCGACGTCAAAGAGATTATACATTAATGGCCAAGTTGCAAGAATGTAAACATATCTTTGACCTCAGTATCTACGAGTAGAATCCTACGTAAGAGAGAACGTTTTGTTTAGAAAGCTATAAACTCAGACTAAGCAGACATCAAAAAATAATACTAATAGCCGGCAAGATGGTCGTATACAACTTTGTATAAAAGCGATAGAGAGAGACATATGACTTTGTGGCAGACAAACGATTGCCCGCCCAAGTTAACGAGGTTATTTATGGTAAGTCGTCAACCATTTTAAACAAGTTCTCAATTTATCTGCATAACAGCTTTTCAGTGTCTTTTGGTGGCATGCGTATAGGATCTCAATAGAAATCTTTACTCTATCTGTCGCTATAAATAAAACATACACTTTGAAGATATTTTTATTTAACGTTCTTAAAAACCGAGATATCGCGTTAGAGACACATGTATGTCTTCCGCATATGAAAAAAAGACTGCAATAATCCCAGGGGTCAGTTTTTTTTAAAAAATATCGATAAATTTATAGATAAGTGCAATTCTATCCAAACTGATTTATCACATTAATAATGTATTGTTTGACTTAGCTTAAGGTAAAAAGGGAAATAAGAACTTTGCTTTGGATTTTAAGAAATTATGTTTTGCAACTATTAAATAACGGAATATGAAGTCAAAAGTCGGAGCGTTCGTGGCCCAGTGCGAGGTTAATCAACATCGGACTAGGTCAGTTCTTGGATGGGTGACCGCCGTAGTTATTAACTGAGCGCTCCCGTGTTATGGAAGGCACGTTAACTCGTTTATCCCGGCTGCTGTCTATGATATCAGTCGTTAAGCCAAGTTAGAGGCCTTCGGGCGGCTTGAGAACTTCTAACAATCAAGTTGCCTACTCACTTGACAAGTAATAAATTATAAGTAACAAATACCTACTTAAAATAAAGCTCGTATCTCAGCATCGTTTCAGTACTTAGATACGAGGTTTCGAAGAGTAGTGACAGATCTGATTTGATAGTGAGTTTTAGTTGTCAACCGACGAAATGTAGTCAAGATATTTAAACACGTAAAATAATTATTTCCCTATAATATTTCCTTTTCTTGTTTACATACTGATTGACTATTTTTAAGTAGGTTAGGTTTTATAATTGTAATAAGAATATTTTTGGGAAAAATGAATGGTCTTAAGAGAAACGCTAGTAGATTTTGACTTGTAAAAGAACCTTTGCGGCCTACTTGCAGAATAAAGTTCATTATTCATTTGAAAATTCCAGCAGTTTGCACTGCATCTTCCAAATTATAAATTTCTATGTACATATAAAGGTGAGGTATCTGTTATATTATCTGTGGCACCACAGTTCAGTCGGTCGGTATGTCACACTCACGCGATATCACAATTTTAATCACTCATACCTATTATCGATAAATTATGAGATATAAAAGCAGGCGGTAGTTTTCTTGTTTTATTTGGGATAAAATAATATCTGTCGGAGTATAAAACTTCGGACGTGGCATAATGCATGTCTGTTTGCTTTGTAAACATCTATGCTTTTTTACCATTACATATGTAAATTGCAGCAAACCAAAATACACATTAAAATATAACAACACAAATGATTAATGAATAAATAGTTTCATTTTAATATCTAGTCGACATTTTATTACATATCGACTAGCTAAACTATTAAGTCTGATTTACACACATGATTACTCACATGCCATTTTCATTACATTGCGGTTTACCTAAGTTTAATGACTACTGTCGATCTATCAAACCACGAAATGTAGTTAAAGTCGCATTCGAATCTCTTAAATGTGTACATAAGGCTTATCTTTCGCCTTAAATGGCAAAAGTACGAATAAGTAGATACAGCTCTTAAAGTGCACAAACGGTTTCGTAGTGAAATTTGCGCCCTCGACTCAAAAGTGTTTTGATCAGCCTACCGTGACTGCGAAATAAAAAGCGTTCGCGGTCTTGCATCGCAATGAGACACCAAGACAAGGACGTAAGTAAAGTGGAACTTAATTCAATGACCCGACTTGCATAGCAAAGTAACTTATTAACTGCTATAGTTTCTTGAGGCCAACAAGAATATCCGCTGGCTATTTTCTAGTATAATCTGACACGGATCGCGTTAAAGATTAACTTCAACGCGCCTCACTACCTACGCAGTCAAGATATTAGGTTGCTTTGCTCGTATTTACAAGGGGTTATGTACACCGGCTTCCCGTACCGCTTCCGAAGCCGTATTGCCTGTATTTACCTCTAACTTTATATCAGTTTGGGTTTCAATACATTTGATGCGAATATTATAACACTTTTTTGGCTGCTCGCCACAAGCTTGCTAGTGTATTTAGATTGTGGCTGTAAAAAATACAGGAACGCTTGACCTGTCGCACACCTGTATCCGAAGCGCACAATATTTCACTGAGCGTCAGCGCCAACTGGTGGTCTATTTTCGTAGCTTCCGATTTCAATGTGTTTCGCCCAGTTGTTGTCCCGGGTAGCGGAAAACGCGACACACAATAACAAGAATATTTTCTTCCTGACATAAGTGTTAAGTGGGGAAACTATTTCGTCTAGAACTACGGATAACGTGACTGAACGATCATTCGGCACATAATATGGAAATGTGACTGAAACGTGAAATAGATTAATCCAACAATTATCGACTTACATCGTGAGCGAGGATTAAACGTAATTGACGTGTTCCTGATACGCTAATCTCAGTAGATATCTGCCGATTTAATTGACATTTGTTCCAATTCGGTGAAGATCAGTTTTATAAACATCCGTAAGACTAGGTACATGTCGGTAAGATAACATAAGTCTCTAGTCTCTCTCCACCGTCGATTTATAAAACGGTTATGTCAAAAAATGTACTGAGTCAGCGAAATGTGATCTAACGGATCTTTATAAAACCGGGCCTAATGATCTAATATCCAACGCGGACAATGCAAATTTCTATTGATATCGATAAACCACTAGGAGAGCAATGAGACTACTCCATTTTATAGATAATTTATATGCTTATCTTCGCGATTGGGTGTATTTGCTCATAAATTATTATCCGCTATTAAAATGTTGTCTACTGTGAGTATGGCGACTTCCTCACTTGTTGATTCGGAGGCTATACGATATAAGAAAGCTGTTAGCTGTCAGAATCAACTGTAAGTCGAGGCAGTATCTATCGCTTCTTTACTGCGCGCTTACATTTAAAAGGGTGCTTCCTGACTGGCGCGGGATTCGCGGAAGAGATGATATTACACATGTAATACTAACATTCCGCTATATGAGAAAGTCCGTGAGAAATCAGTAAGCTCACAGCGAAGAACACAAAATACAAAATAGTTTTTTATAAAATGTACAATGTTTATGTTCTAAGGGATTAAGCAAACAGTTGCCTGTGTTGAACACCGCTCTTCCTTAGGCTATTAATGTATTAAAACAACCAATATCAAAAAATGGGTACAAAGAAGAAAAAAAAAACTCTACATCTAGGCATTGTCAATAAATCAGAAGCAGTGTAACAGTGTTTTGATTACGTTACTAGAATAGAACCAATCTATTACCCAACGAGAAATATCCCGTTCTTTGAAACGCTGTTCTGTCCAGACGAGAAAAGGATAAGGATTGATTTTCAGATATATGATTCTTGACTATATGACTGTGTTTCTGACAATAGGCGAAACATGATTGCTTTAAACTTTCTCTATAGAATAAAAATCCAAAGTTGAGTCTTTATTTTCCTTTTTTTACTCAGCCTACTAAAACAATGCATTATTAAACGACACCATCCAGTTAAAATTATGGTATTTTACGTCATCAAAACTCTGTCAATAGGAAATTTAATAAAACTGCACACAGTCAGATATTTATCGATATTTGTCTTAAAAAGTGGTTGACCGCTTTGAGTGGTTATTAACTGAGCGCTCCCGTGCTTTGGAAGGCACGTTAAGCCGTTGATCCCGGCTGCTGTCTATGGCAGCAGTCGTTAAGCCAAGTTGGAGGCCTTTGGGCGGCTTGAGAACTTCTTACAGTCAAGTTACCCACTACCCACTCACTTGACAAAAGGGGTCGAAGTTGCACCATGTCCGTAGGGAGTTCCCACAGCTACCCTACACGTGACCTCTGGATGTTGCTAAACAGTGCAACAAAACTGACAACCGTACTGTCTTCTCGAAGATCTCACGGTTCGAAATAATTACCATACGATAAAAAATTGGGAGTTTTGTAGCTGTTTCACTAACCAAGCCTAGCTGAGAAGCATACAGCAAGAAACATAGCTAGGCCCGACCTGGGTCAGACTGGCTCACCCGGTATATGGCGGTACCGGGACGAATAGGGATTATATGTCTGTGTTGTCGCGATGCAATGATTGCGTCGGCCGGGGCCTGTACACTACTCTCGTGTTATACACTATATGAATGAAAGGGACGGCTCGATACGAAGTTTGGGTTTCGAATTTCGGAGTAGCCCCTCGGGTCCGTGAGTACGTGCCTAGGACGCCGGACCGTACGGCCCCTAATCACTGATCGCCGAGTTACAAGAGAGGGAGGAGTGATGGGAACGTAAAGTTGACACTGACAGTCTTGCTATCTAACGCCGGATTCCTATGATGGGGAGCGTTGTCAAAATAACATCTGACATTCGGCTTAAAGAAACCATACATGGTGTTAAATTCCATGTCGTGGTTGGCTTTGGCATACGGAAATGTCAACATGGTTCAATACTTACGTAAAATTTTGTAGCCCCTTAGATACAGCGTTATCGAACTCGACCACTCTAACAACCTTCTAGTTGACCCCTGATGACATATCAGTTACAGGTAGATGGAGCTTAAGGCACTGTATTGACAGCGACATTTTTTGAATGGGGTTCTTTTTACTTTGCTTTCAAGTATATCACCAATACCAATCTTCAAGTCTTTAAATCACCAATTGAAGGACTTCTCATACAAATTTCAACCCCTCTTTTCACCCCCTTTCATCTCAAATTTATATGATTTTAATAGCCTATAACCTGGCCGAAGATCTAATAAACTTATTACTGAACATAAGGTGTAGTACAATCTATTTGCTAGTTTTCACGTGATGCCTAGACAAATAAACTGACAGACAAACAGACACAAATTCTAAAAACTGTTAGAATGTGTTCTGTTATCGATTCTAAGACCCCTCCACCAATTTTTTTGCTGTTATCTGTCTGTTTCGGCCCTCTACAGCTTTGCTTTATTATATGTATAGATAAAAGTGTTGATAATTAAATGATAAATAACAAACAAGCCCAAAACGATTCCTAGTTAAGAGCGGGCCATTATTAATAATCACTACATAGTATAAAACAAAGTCACTTTCTCTGTCCCTATATCCCTATGTATGCTTAAATCTTTAAAACTACGCAACGGATTTTGATGCGGTTTTTTTAATAGATAGAGTGATTAAAGAGGAAGGTTTATATGTATAATAACATTCATTAAATAGTGCACCCGTGCGAAGCCGGGGCTAGTTTATATAATAAACTGCCAAAAAAAACATTTGAGAAATGAAACTATATCGCTGCATAACATTTCATAATTAACAAGAGCTGACGGGTAAACAAGTCAAAATGTCATTTAGTCTGTTGCCATATAAATCAGAATAATAGCGCCCTCTTGACAATGGTCATATATTTCTGGTCGGGCTTTAATTCCAGCGGTAGCTGCATGGTACGAGAGGGTAACAGCTTCAGTAAATTGAGCCCTAACGTCATATAAATACGCTCTTTCCGCCGCACAGCTGCTGTATTTTTTCACTATGTAGTATATTGGAAATTGCGGTCTCATTTCAAGAAATCATATTTTTTGCCCAAGCCCATATTGATGTTTCCTAATCAGTGTTTACACGTCGACAGCGTCATAAATTCCTGGCTCGCAGATTTTTCGCGTGAAAAATTTTAGCCTCTCAGCCAAGTTTATGACAAAATGTATTTTGCAAAGTGTATAGAAATTGAGAGTAAGGAGCAGTAAGACTTTGTTTACTCAGTATTAAGGTAAAATAAAGGTCTCTGTGCTCGACCCAATACATTGCACTTTCAATGTTATGTCATGATAACAGAGGTGATTAATAGGTGTCATCTATTGAACACTAAGGTGTCGATGGGAGTTTTACCTTATATGGAATATTTACTTTTCCGCTCGCAGTCCGCAAAGAAAAAGTAAATCTGTAGCTTTATGCATTTGCATAAGATAATTACAACTGGAGTATAGTTTTAACGTTTGAATTTATCCTAGTTCATAAACCCTCAATCGTTAAAATGTACAGACGCCCACCCAAAAAGGGTAGCTAGAACACAATAAATATAATTTCAATGCCACATTTAGCAATTGTAGGTTTAAATACGGGGAAAATATGATATTGCATTATATTAAAAGTTGCTAGGCCATCGTAAATCGCAAATGTGTCTGATGTAGTAAATATGAAAAAATGTTTACATATTGGTGCCCCCATCTGTTTACCTTAAGTTTCAAGTTACTTACTGAGCCTGGAGAGTTTGAAAGCATCAGCTGTGTTGATGACGTCCACGTATAACTGAAAATCTAGCTTGTAAGTCTTATTGAGCGTGGAATGCTGCATTATCGCGAACTTGAAGGCGTTCTGGATCTCCTCGGTATTCTGGTCAAAGACGACACCTGGAACAAAACAAATCTCGTTATCATTGTCGGCAGTCAGCTGCAGAGAAACCTGACTACGTGCATGTGCGTGCGAGCTCTGGAAGTACGGCGGTGGAGGAGCCCAATCCCGTTTGTATGAACTGCTACTTTTAGTATGGCGACTGGAACCGGTTGCCGTTCTGATTGGAATGTGGGGATATTTTGTCAAGTTTACAAGAAGGGATGTAAGAAGAAGTGCTCAAATAACAGGGGAATAGCACTACTCCCAACTGCGTATAAAGTACTTTCCTATGTGTTACTGGCCCGATTAGAGAAGTATGCCGAGGAAATTCTAGGAGACTAACAGTGTGGATTCCGCCGCAATCGGAGCACTGTAGACCAAATCTTCCTTCTCAAACAATTCGTGCATAAGAAGTGGAAATTTGCGCAAGAATTACACTCCCTTTTCGTAGATTTTGCTAAAGCCTATGACAGTTTACACAGACGGTCACTTTTCTCTATACTCAGGAACTTCAGGATACTTGATAAACTCGTAAGAATGATTAAGGTAGCTACAGAAGTTGCGGGTTAAAGTAGGAAGAGAGTTGACAGACGAATTTGATGTCGTCACTGACCTTAAGCAAGGAGATGCGCTGTCATCCATTCTGTTTAACCTAGTGCTCGAACACGTTATTAGGAAGGCAGAACTACTAGACGGCGAAGTAGTGTTAAATGGCTAGCATATGATTATTGGGCATGCAGATAACCTTACATTACTAGAGAAGGAAAAGGCTCTGGGGGACAAAAATTTAACGGTCGGCCTCAAGATCAGTAAAGAGAAGACGGAATATTTACATATGCGGAGATACTGGAATACTCTGGAACCAAGAGAAAATCTTGATGTAAACGATGTCGTATATAAAGGGGTTGTGAAATTCAAATACCTAGGCTACTTGATAACTTACACCAACAGCAAGGAAGATAAAATTTAATTTCGCATCCAGAGGGCTCTTAGGTGCGCTTTTCTCGAACATTATTTGAACTACCTACATTCCTCATCTATTATCACACAGCCATTCGTGGAACAACGTAGAAATAAAAACTGAAATAAGTATTAACAGATTTATAAGATAGTTTGCCTATATCAAAGCAATACGGTTCCTAATCATTATAAATGATCAAAACAGACAGAAATAAATAAGTTTTTTATAACAGTATATATATCACCGTCAGATTGTAAAAACCGTTAGATTATAATCTAACTAGCGAGATTGTAAACTGTTGAAACATTGTAATCGACCAAAAAATAATGAATTAAATTGTAAACAGTATTTTACAGTTCCAACTCTCCTGACACAAAACTTGCAATTTAGGTTAGGTTCGTTATTAGGGCTTATCTTTAGTGAGATTCTAGGAGACCCCCCCCCCAGTCGTGAGAATTTCATGACCCCCTCCCCCTCCTTCGGAACCTCGCGTGATTTCTGGATAAACCCTTACCTAGGTTCTTCAAAGCAGAAATAGAAACCCCGTGCGGGGCTTCGTCGACTTGCTGAAGGAAAGTACAAAACATTTTTGTGTTCACTACCGTGCCTCCGCCAAGAGGAGCCAAGCTAAGCACAAGGGCACTACCTATTTTTTCTCGAAGTACTTTGTCATTTTTTTGAACCGTCATATTAATAACAGTTTACACTGATTGAATATTAAAGCAGAAACAGTCAAAGAGTTGAACCTCGAAATTAACTATT
The DNA here is from genome assembly GCA_963556455.1 of Epiblema foenella. Taxonomy (NCBI): domain Eukaryota; kingdom Metazoa; phylum Arthropoda; class Insecta; order Lepidoptera; family Tortricidae; genus Epiblema; species Epiblema foenella. The sequence continues at coordinate 42,877,268 of OY747095.1, forward strand.
TCATCAAAATCATTGTAAGACGGTCGTGTAAGCGAATTTAATACTTCAGTGTGGGCAATCCCTAACCCCCATTATTTCACAACTTCCATAAATGACTGCGTCAACGTATAAAATTTTATTACGTTTCGCATGTAAGGCAGACTGATTAACTCTCATTTTTTATATCAACATGACTTATGTGGTTACCATAAATATAAAAAACGTAGCAAAAATACGACATAATGTCGTAAAGTTCAGATATTATGGCATGTTACGAATTCAGGGCCGATGCAGAGTCAATTTCTAAGAGTGCCTGCTTCTCGCAACCAAGGTAATGGCATCCGATGGCGTGGCCGATATCGTTTTCCTTCCAAATTTCAGTCGAGTTCAGCTTACCTATGCCAAATATTTTTTGTCAAAAATTCTGAAATTAATATTTTAATTCTGAGTACATTTGCTACATGGCTTTGATGGATTTTGTTATTAGTCAGTGTATGTTCCATAGACCATTAAATATGTATGAAATAAAAAAATGTATAGTCGAAAACGCCAGTTTTTCGTGTGCGAATTTGACTTGCAGTGCTCCGAAAAAATCATGTTACTTTTATTTTTTTTATAGCAGCAACTATATATATACTATGTAAATTTTCAACGCCTGTTATGGGTCATGAGGTCACAAATACAACCCGCAGACAAACGGATGGACAGCGAACTTAAGATCTCGTCGACACCCTCAAGTAACTGACTAAAAACAGGTCTTGTGGTAACTTTTTCATTAAAAATTTGACAACACAAAAGATGAAAGAATAAGTTGGTCTGGTTTGTCCTAAGGTTGACTAGTTGAGAATTGTTTTACTTTTGTGCAATATTAATGGACCAATGGTATTTTTAATATGGCTGAGATACGCGTCATACTCGGGTGCTGTTTGTGGAGTCCGGTCTGTTCATGCTTGCTAGGACATAGTGACTACGTTAATACAAGTGTCTTTTTATAGGGGATTGACGAGAGACATCATCCTGTTGTGGATTCGTTTTTATAATCAGTGACTTAGAGACCATATACATCTCTAACAATATTAAATTAATTTTAATTTTGACGCTCAGAGACCATGTACATCTCGGGGATATTATATTAATTTTATTATACCCCTTGTTTAATCTTGAGACCTTATACATCTCTAACTTTACTGATGTTGTAATATTTGTAAGAGATAACTTTGCAAGTTTATCTTCACTGTATGACATTAATTTTGTTATAATTGTAAACTCGAAATTACTATTCCATCTTATACTGTAAATTAATATTTTGACATGAAAAATGTATTACTTATTATAGTCAGGCTTTCTTAAATTGTAAATTAATATTTTGACATGTAAAAGTGCCCTTGTGGCCTATTTGCAGAATAAATGTTTGTATTTGTATATTTGTATTTAGTATATTTTATGTACGTACATGCGTTATTTGAATTCCTCGAATAAAATAATATGAACAGTTTTATTGACACGTATTTTATGTTTTATATTCCTTTTGTACGAGAAATGTAAAATGTTTGTTTGTACGGCGATGCTCAGTTAAAGGCGAGAGTTGGCGTTGGCGCGCCGCAACACCAGGCTCTGAAGTGGACGGCAGCCGATCCGGAATAAAACCTGTCCATTGGTTTATGAATATGACTAGGGTGTGCGAGCGGCATTCACAATTTATTGTTTTGTGAGCATACGCTGTGTAGTATTCCGGTATGGAATTTATGGCCTCAGTCTGCCCGGAGAAAAATATGGATTTATTGTACGAGCTTTGCAACAAATTGTTATTGATTTCAGGAATTTGGTAGCTTAATGTAATTCGATTACATGGTGATTTCAAAGATTAATAACACCTTTATATTTTACAAGTTTTTACATTCAAGCTACATTTAACAGACAGGACATGCCCCAAATTTCTTATCTCCAAATGTCAAGTCAATTACAAAGATTTTAAATGAGTCGTTTTCGAAATAAGTGTACATATTATGGGACTTAAATAATGGTACGAGAGTGAAAAGGATAGAAATACTTCTTCGGTATTTTTGGTTAAGCATCTGGAACGATCTTCGATACGCAGCTTTTTACATGACTGTCATTCCTTGCTGCTAGCTGCTATTGAAGGTTCAGCTTTGTGATCCGCAACCGATCCGCAACTTTCCCGACCCTATGGCCATCAAGTTAGAGTATAATGCTTTAAGCAAGAAGTAAACTTATCATAAGCATTACTCCTCGAACAAGTCCATCTAAGGTTTTTGTACAAATGCCTAATTGCATTAAAAAGTATGGCTAAGTCTCATTCATGAACAAATACTTTATATTTTCTAACCACTCGCTATGAAAACGGGATTCGCTCGTGGAAATATACCGCCCTAAATAATATTGTTAAAATCCTTTATTACGACAGAAGAAAACGAATCCTTCATCGTTAGCAGCCGTAATCATCATAATGAAAGATAATGTCTCTCGGATATTCCCGGGAACTACCAACAAATAAGCGACATTGCTACGTGAAGAAAAGCCAAGCTATCCCCGACCCTATTTCCTTCAGATGAAAAACACGAATTCATCGACATTTAGGCAATAGTGAATAGAAAATATGTCAAACAGAAGCGCATTCAAAATCAGCGCCCCGCTGAATAAATCTGAATGTTCCGGCCACTTGTTTCGACTTTTGTTTGAAAGTGTAAAGGCCATGAGGAGAAAAATACACGGCGGCTTACTTTTTATTGTAACGTGAATGGTTGGAGGCGGAAAGTTTCCTTATTTTTCACGTTCCGACGCCAGATGCCCTTAATGCCGCGGGTCACTTTGTTTATTATCCTGGGGTAATTTCAGGCCTAACACCTCCTTCTGACAAGGGAATCTGTTTAGATATATAAAACTCCCGCTGTCTTACTTAACTGTGAGCTATAACGTCACGTGTACAGTCCACGTCACAGATATGTTTACACTTTTACGGTTAAAGATTTATTTATTCTCAAAGAATACATTTTCACTTACTGAGAATACAATTATTATCATGCCTTAATTATTACGCCCGTGAGAGCTTACATGTGCAACAAACAATACAAGTAAACAAGTATTGCGCATCATTCCACATTATGCCGTTGGTTAAAACCTTTGTATGCCTCTCCGGGCCAAAGATTTGAACCCATTGTTTCACATCTCAAAGCCGTAACTTGGTTAGACAATTTTGACATCCGCATATGAGGGGTTAAGGGCAACAGAGAGAGGAACCTCCTAACTATCTGCGCTGTGTCCAGGAATACCAGGTACCGTTTGTATCTGAACCTTAATCCAGAAATCTAGTGTGAATCTTAGACCGTGTGTAGCGACGACTATCGAGACATCACGCAAAGACGGCTGAACGGATTATATTGAAACTTGGTATACAATGAGTTTATAGCCTGGATTTATTTATTTATTGTATAGTCATGAACACGTTTACATAATAAGGTCTTATAACTAAGGATGGTAAGTTCATGACACCCTGTTGGGGCACATAATATTTGCTAAGTTATAACTGTATCGTAACTAGCGCGTAAAAGATTCTATCTATACATATTATCTAGCCAGTTATATTAAGTTAACTTAAATTTAGGTACATTTCATGCAGATAACAATTTTCTGTTTTACTACCTCGTCAGCTTTTCATCATTTAAAAACTCCTCGATTGAGTAATAACAGTGATAAATTAACATGTCTTTTAATTTATTTTTAAATATACTATAATTTGGTTCTAATTCAATACTGTTCGGGATTTTATTATATATTGAAATAAGGTTATATTGGGGCCCATTTTTGTAGATGGCTAAGTAAGATCTAGGTAAAAGTAATTTGTTCTTATATTGACATCTAGTTTTTATCGTTTCCGGTTACATAGCTGGGTAAGCTGGTGAGCAGCTTGTCACAGTAGCGTGTGTTGTGATATGTTTACATAGCTGCATAAGTTAACTGATCAATTACTTAATTGACCAGTCGACTAACTTAGTCGATGTGATAAATCTATTAACATGATAGGTTTCTATATTGAACCTCTTGAATATATCTATGCCCAAATCCCGTTATTATTGTTAACATTTTTAGTACATTGTAAAAAAAAACATATAAGAGTACACAATAAGACAGTAGGACATTTATTGATATCGAAATTATTGTTTCCACAAGTCTTATTCGTGTGAACAACGCAGACAGCCGGATGACACCGACATTTCAAAATGAGAATTGACATTTTACGCCTCTGCCCTCGAAGAAAACATGTCGTGTTATTATTTTTTATTTCTTTATGGTGTATAGTAAGGAATATACCTATTGTATTGTACCTTTTGTAGAAGTATTTTCATGCAAATCCGTTCTTACTTCATTAGTAGGGTAGCCGACTTCACCCGCTTTATAAAAAGACCTTTCACATAAAATATAATTAATTACAGAGGCGGAGGTTTCATGAAATCGCAAAATCTACTACCTAATCAATTTGCACGATATGTAAAACCATATGTGCGTTAAAGTGAAATATAGTCTATATACGTTGTTTTTTCTGCATTAGAAAGAATTACAGAGAACGATTTAAGAGGTTTTTTATCAGGCACGCTCTGCGGTAAAAGTGTCAATTAATATCAATATATTAGACCCTTATTTTACACTTACATTATATACTGTTATTCAAAAATAAGAAAAATTACTTAATTTATATCTAGTTTTTTTAAATGATAAATCATAAATTATTTTTTTAAATTACAATACGTTCCATTCATTTAAAACTTTTACGATAAAAAACCTAGAGGAAGAGATTGTAGAAAGTCGGTTCGGGTTTTAAGAATAGTAGTTTATGCAACTGATACATAATGAGAGGTCTTAAAACACGAGAGTGGTTTTATGAAACGAGCGTTAGCGAGTTTCATAATAGGATCACACTCGTGTTTTAAAACCTAATTATGTACAGTTGCATACACTACTTTATCTACATCCGTATATTAAATCCTCTTTCATGTGTTCAGGAACCATTGCGTTGCAAGTGTAGTGAGGTCGAGCGTGAGCCCGTTGAAGTCTTTTGAGCACGAGCCTGTATCGTTATGGGCGGAGATAGCCATAACGATACCGTTTTTGATGCTGTTATGGCCATCTCCGCCCTGGACCGGCAATTGTAAAGTTGGTCCTTACCTACACTTTTTGACCACATAAAAGAGGATTTACTGTATAGGTGTAGATAAAGTAATTTTTCATAGCCCCCAACTGTCACTCTGATCTTTCGTGCAGATAATGCGAATTCAATGTGTGTGTGTTTACGACCACTGCTTCTTTGTTCACCTACTTAAAAAAAACAATCTACTTATATGAACACAACTCCTTGGAATCATGAAAATAAGTATTTCAATGACGTTTTTAAAGTGAATATCCCATAAATATTGGTGATTCAATAGGTATGATAAAAACGCTATTACCACAAATAGGCCTGAGAAACATCACCTTAAAGGGATTTTTTATAGAAAGTTGGCATACCTACATTTTATACGCAAATAGTTTCGAAGATAGCGAACCGATGTGTGAAGTACGAAAGTTTGAGTACGTTGTTAGAGTTTGTAGATTTTGATGTAGAACTATATCGATCTTGCACTTTGGGTCCCACCGTGTGTCAGGAGGATTTATGAGAAGCCTTTGAAACGAGGTCTTTCAACTTTCGTTCACCATTTTTTATTATCGTTACAAATAATCTTTCATAGTATTTACAGCAGGATTTGAAGATATCAATTATTATCAAATAAACGTTAAAAGGATTAAGCACCTGTTAGAAATAACGTTATCATAGTAAAAATAACTGTATTTTTAAGCAGACTGAAGTCCCAGTGCTTTACAATGAAGCGAGGTTTCCATTAATTTGAGGGATGATGAAGGGATAAAAAGTATTATATATGTTAATCCAAGTTATAAACTCGTTGTGTACCCAGTTTCATCGTAATCCGTTGAGCAGTTTTTGCGTGATTGAGTTACAGACATCTAAACAACCTATGTTTAGGACGATATCGTGTTTGTGGACCACAAGATGGCGCTGTACCTAATAGAAACTAGATGACGGTTGTTCGATTCGAATTCCTTAAGAAAGAGCCGTCTAGTCGTCATCTTTGATTGTTAGGGTATTTAGTCGAGGTCGCCTTCGGGGACCAACTTGAAAGGCCTGGTTACAAAAAAAAAACATCTTTGATTGGTAACCAAGTGAGTGCATAGTAACGGTGTAAACAACCTAACTGTCACATTTATAATAATAGTGGGATGGGATGTATATTCCGACAATTTATTGATAACTGTATATAAGTGAACTGAATAAACCACATGAACTTTAATTTTCAATGTTACGTGTAGCAATTTTTAGTTAGAGCAAGATCATATATCTCTTGGATGATATTGCATCAGTAGGTCGCTAGCCCAAACTCACAATATTCCCATGTTGTATGTAAGGGCGCCCACGCGAAGAAAAGGGGTCCTCCTATTTTAACACTACACTACAACTATGGAATGAACTGTCGCCTGCGGTATTTCCGGACCAATATGACCTTCAAACCTTCAAGAAAAGAGCGTATTCCCTTTTGAAAGGCCGGCAACGTACTTGCGACTTTTCTGGTGTTGCAGGTGTTTATGGGCGACGATAATTGCTTACCATCAGGCGATCCGTCTGCTCGTTTGCCCCCTATAATATATAAAAAAAACTACACTGGATTTAAAAACCGGGCAAGTGCGTGTTGGATTTCGCCCATTAAGGGTTCCGTACCAAACGCACAATGCGGTTAGTTGTTCTTTTTTTTTTCTTAACAGGTTTGCGCTTGACTACAAATCACCTGATGGTAAGCAATATTGTGGTCTAGGATGGAACGCACTTACCTAGTAAAAACCGATTCACTCTCGCTTTTTGTTCATAGGAAAAGGGAGTGAATTTAAAGCAAGAAAACTGATTAATCAATATATATTTGTTAGTAAAATACTATTACGTGTATTTTCATAACTATTAATATTATTACTAAACTTCACGTCCGTAGATAAATGGGAAGATAAAAAAATCTACGAAACAACTTTTTTTGTTAATCTGACTAGCTTCCCATACCTTTGTGTTCCAATATTTTAAAACAAAAAATACAGTATATATCTACTCAACTATCCCTAAACAACGATATGCCACTCGATGGGATACGACAATAATAATTTTCGTGCCCCATTTAGTATTATTTGACCATTTGTATGGCCTTGGGCCAACAAGATGCTTATACTGTCAAAATAATGTGTAGCAGACGACGGACAGACAGACAGATGGACATACGGACAGGTGGATAGACGGACGCGTGAGGGACAGCAATAATAGAGCTCCGTTGGGACTTGAGACCCTTCGGATACGGAACCTTAAAAACCAAAACAAAAGTCCACTCAATTTTGACAGTTAGACTCAAATTAAGCCGTACAGAATATTACAAAATTTTTGACGGATTGTCATTATTATATATCAATACTAAAAAAATCACTCGACGGTCCCATCGGAAGACCAGCGCTGGCGATTGCCCGCATTATGCTGAGATGGTACCGTTTCGAGATAACACAACTTTTTTGTTTATTTTTATATTCTATTTTTGCTGTATTAATTGTTGTCTTTGTCTCGAATAAATATTTCTTATTTCTTAATATATGGGTCCCTGCTATCCCTACAAACTTGATAAGTTACGATTTCCAGTAAACTATTCGGTGTTCCCAGTTAGCGAGTTGCAGGTTGGGGAACCATAACATACGTCATCTACCCATATTAATTATACAGCCATGGGTCGATTTCCGTTAAACTACACCTTGTTTAGGAGGGTCTATCTGAGATAGACGTTTCGTATTTCCGATTTGATATCGTTCACGTGCGTTCTTGCGCACAACTGGCTATTTTCAGGCTTAGGCCTGTTCCTTTTATTAATTAGCTAAACTCGGCTCACACTCACCCCGGGGTGTTATTTCACCCGAGTGCGGCTGACACCGGCGAATGGCGAAGAACGGTGACGGAATTGACGCGCAAACGAGACACTATCCTAACTAGATGACAGAGCACAGGCTATGCGATAGAGCGAATAGCATGGTGTTTTCTAGTAGTTGTCAAACATCGGTTTTGTTTAATTGAGAACCTTTTGTACGTAACTGCTATTACCCGTCGTCTACCGGTGCCGGGGATCCCGGGGCTCATTACAAAAGAATGCTACTTATATTTTTCGCAGGGAGACCACGGCTTAATTATTCTGAGCTGTTTTGTCTGAGCGAGCTTAAATAATAAATATATAAATATTAGAGGACAATCTTACACAAATCGAACTAGCCCCACAGTAAGCTCAAGAAGGCTTGTGTTATGGGTACTAGACGACGATATATGTAATAGATATAAATACTTAAATACATAGAAAACATCCAAGACTCGGAAACAAATATTCATGCTCATCACATAAATATTTGCCCTGACCGGGATTCGAACCCAGGACCGTCAGCTTCACAGGCAGGTGCACTACCCACTAGGCTAAACCGGTCGTCAAAATTCGTCATTGAAATCAATTCAAAATGCGAAACGTAGGTACATCTCAGATTGCCTCTTAGAATCCTCTATGGAATGGCTGTGATCCCCGTTATGATTACAAGCGATTTGTTATACTTCGCGTGAGACGTCATTTTTTAAATGTTGTTTATCTATTGAATTTCCACTTAGTCGATAATTTACTTGTAAGGAACAAGTGCACGCGATGTGGTTTTCTTTACGTGAAACCCCCGAATGATGAGGGCGTCACGCTTAGGCTACTTTGACGACCGCTTTAGCCTAGTTGGTAGTGACCCTGCCTTCGAAGCTGGAGGTCCCGGGTTCGAATCCCGGTCAGGGCATTTATTTGTGTGATGAACACGAATATTTGTTCCTGGGTCTTGGATGATTTCTATGTATTTAAGTATCTATTTATCTATATAAGTATGTATATCGTCGCCTAGTACCCATAGTACAAGCTTTGCTTAGTTTGGGACTAGGTTGATTTGTGTAAGATTGTCCACAAATTATTCTCTTTATTTATTTTCCTTCTTAGGTCAGGCTTTTACAATATCTTTATAAAAAGTAAAATATAAAAATACACTTACAAAACATAAAATCATTATAAAAACCTAACCTAGGGTGCCGCCGGCAGCGAGGCGGGGCCTAAGCTACCGGTGGTTAGGGCGACAGAGAGAGGAACCTCCTGACTATCCGCGCCGTGTCCAGGAGTACCGCCTTCTGTATCTGACCCTTGACCCAGCCATCTAGCGAGAGTCTCTTGAGGTGTTGGTCGAGACCCTTCGCTATTAGACCGTTCGCAGAGACGACTATCGGGACAATGATCGTTGCATCAACATCCCACATGGCGGTCACCTCGTGTGCCAAGTCTAGGTACTTGCTGACTTTCCACAAATTATTATTATTATTATTTCGCATTAAGCGGTACGGGGCCGGTTTGATATAAGTAAGATGTTGCTGTCAGTAAAACGCGACATGGTTGCATTCAACATCGATCGCAGCAGTTGAGAACGTCTTTCTGATTACGTACCAGCAGCAGCGATTGGATAAATACAATCCAGGGATCGTTACCGGTATTCTTACTACCGGTTTTAAATAAGCTATATATAGCGATTCAAAAGTGCTTGTTGCTAGGCCTATTTTAATAAAGAATATTTTGAGTTTGAGTATAACCGGTTACAATTGCATTTCGCTATTTATATCGCTAACGCTCTGATTAGATTATAATCAAAACCGGTATTCAAATATATTAGCGGTTACGCCAATGGACAACAATACCTCTATTTGACACTTTACCCATAAAAACCATTACCGGTAATAGCTGTCAGTGTCAATATACTCGATTATTTGTTTCTGCAAACTGACATATTGTAAAAGTAGGTATTTACACCTATTTGTTGCGTTTTAGTAGTAATGTTTAATTGACATCTTACCTTTCAAGTGCAATGAATAGCGGTATTGAATACAGGTATTTAATATCGTAAATAGTCTATACATAAAAGCGAAATGACAACAATACCTATAATTAGAATATAGGTATTCTTTTATTAACGGTAATAGTTAATTTCTATACAGGTATTAAATAAAACCGGTTTTACAATCCCTGATACAATCCCAAAAGGCCACGAAATCAAACAGCTGGTCCAAGACCTAGCCCAAAGCGTTTAAAAGGCATACCTGTCAAGCACTCATATAAATGTAGGATAACAATGTAATATTATGGTACCTACCACCGAAATGATCTAATGATGGAGATAGCTGGACGTAGCAACTCTTAACCAGGGATCGGATACCGGTATTTTCTCCATAGAAAAATACCGGTATTAATACGGTCACCGGTTCATTATTTCGTTTTTAATGGGACAATCTAATAATACGACGTTGTTATCAAAATACATGATTCAGCCCTACGTAAAGAGCAAAAAATAATCCAAAATATTGGGCTCATTCAGGGTTTTTTAAAAATACCGGTATCGGTCCCTGCTCTTAACTTAAACTGCACAAGATTAACCCCTTCGTGTTTGGGGTCATCGGAACCATTTCAACAAGTAGTTGATAATTGTTGGAAAAAAAGGTACAGTCGGCAATAAAAGCTTGTACCAAGAATTTTTGGGCTGAAACTTATTTGATGTTGGTACACTTAGCAGGAATGATGTATAGAGTTTATTATTAACAGACCTTCAAATTAGTCATTGATTGAAGAGACGCAGAAGTAGGTTGAGGTTACATACTTCAACCTCCAATTTAAGATCCATTAGGTACGACTAAGTGTGGTTCCGATAATTTGGGAACATGAATACTTCGCCCGCTCGCGGGAATATGAAGAGAAAGTTCAGTTCAACCACATTTTGTTCATAGAAATAACTATCAAGTCAAGGACAAGTTGCACGTAAAAGCAAAGTTGCACCTAAAACACTTCTAATTATCTCAATTTAGTTGTTATATTTAAGCTATATGCTTATATATTCTTAGCAAAACTTGCTTTTAACTATTAACTATAATATGTTGAATATAGCAGTTTTACACTCTTTCGTAGACTACGAGTATATGAGATTAATATATTATAAGTGCATTTGAATTCCAGTGTCTTTGAATTTTTCAAGCAACTTCGTTTAACCTCAGTGATGTCTGTTTGTAAAGAAATGCGACGTGTATAATAAACAGAAAATTACAAGATAAAAAAGTCAATAGTGTTTTTATAGTGAAAATCATAATGGATTATGTTTGTCACCAATATTTTAGTCATCTTGCTCGAATTTGGAGCAGCCCAACTGGGGAAGTACCTCCACCTTGCAGAAGACCACAGCCATAATAACATTATTTACTATACAGGTATGTAGTAGTGTTGTGTTTCTGGAGGTGAGCAAGGTTGCTAGAGCTCCGGAGGATGCACTGTGTTGAGAGTGTGGGACCTAAATTTGTCCCTTCTGCTGTCAACACAGTGAATCCTCAAATTTTATAGAGGGTCGGAAAGGCGCACGTGACTCCTTTGGAATTGCTGGCGTCTATAGGCTGCGGTGTCCGCTTACCATCAGGTGGACCGTACGCTTGTTTGCCATCGTCGTTGTATAAAAAAAAAGATATTGGCCCGATGATTAATCCAAGTTTGTGACCTCGAACCAAACGCAACTTTGTCAAAAACCGAAAAAGTGATTATAACCCTAAGTGACTAGTTGCTGATAGCACCTTCTTAGGACCATTTTAGAGAAGATTAAATTTGATACAATATGAGACTAGAATTGTCTCTGTAGACCCAATGGTTTCCGCGATAAAGCCTTTCAAAGTTTACGAATTTCGAAAAAAAATTAAGTAAACCTGTGAAGTGTGAAGGCTTGCATCGCCGTAGGATAAAGGATTTTGTCACGTGTGCATTCCAAGTGATTGAGAACAGCGAAGTTTCGCAGTGGATATTTGTGTTATGACGGAGAATTAATCTGCGTCGTGTAAATAAATGTGAAGCGTATGTCAAAGTGGCGGCGGCGCGGCGGCGGCCCTGGCTCTCCGGAAACCATTCCCCTCAATAGATTGAAGTACCAAAATGCTTTCCAAACTTATTATATACTGGACCAACAATATTAATAATCCCCTAATAGCTTTGTAATTATACAAACATAATAGTAGATTACTTATCAAGGGCGGTAAAACAAATAATGTCTCAGATCGCAGGTATTTGACGCCCGAGCCGAAGGCAAGGGCGATAATTATGCGATCTGAGGCTTTCTTAATTACCGCTCGAGGTAAGTACAAAATTTTATGTCGCACCCTGGCCAGGAAGTGGGATTTTCCGCGCGCGGAGCGTGCGGTAATTGCCACTTTATGGCCCGGTGTGACATAAATTAATTTAATACGCTGTAATATGCTTTCATAAATCCATAGTGATCCAAGAAGCGATGTAAAGTCAACATTATGAAACGTTTATATTCTAGCAGTTAATAGATTCGAGAGGTCAAAAAGTGGTACAACAGAGTTAAATAAATATGTCCACTGGCTTAGGTAGGTTCTAGTTGAATATTCCTTATCGGAAGACGGCGAGGTAGGTACGCCTGTATTTTTAGGCAAACTAACATCGACCGAGACAGGTCAGCCATCTAGCCGGCTTATGTAAATGCTAGCATCCCATTTTGACCTAACTTATGTACAGATATACTAGGTATAGTATAAACTAGTTTAAGTATATTTTGCTATTTCTGCGACGCACCGGCTTAGGCACTATTTTACATAGAGTAACAATATAATCCTACTATGGAAAAAAACAATTTAACTTTTTTTGTCAAATACAAACGCTATCATTCAAACATGAGAATGTCATGTCGTGTGAACCCTATAGACATGAAGGAGGATATCGCATTGGACGCCTTGACATTCGAGGGGTGAGTGGTCAAACCCGATAAATCGAGGTAGTTGTTTTTTGAAATAAGAACTCAATATCCATTACGCAGAGTTCTATTTTCAATAAACCTATTAGATGACTTATCGGGTTTGACCACTCACCCCTCGAATACGACGTGCGGTCTTAAACTGTCCGGCCTGACAAGGAAAAGAAGTATTTACAAAAATATTTGTAGTTTTCCATATAGTCTCCGTCTATTTGATTACACTTTTCAGATCTGGAGATTAGCATCTCCGTCCCCTTAAAAAAATACATAATTTTTTGTCCTCGAAATGGGCGTAAAACACACGGGTCACTTCATTATCCGAAGAAAATCTCCTTAACTTAAGTCTGCCTTAAGTTTTGAAATAAATAGTAGTCACTAGGGGCCAGGTCAGGACTGTAGGCTGGTTGAATAATTTCCTCGAAGCCACACTTTGGAACAGCAGCCTTGCTAATTGCAGCATTATGAACGGGCATTGTCGTGGAGTAGCCGCACACCTCTGCTAACTTTACCTCGGCGTTTCTGCTTGATCGCCTCTCGTAATTGTTCAATAAGAGTAGCGTAGTAGCTTCCGTTAACTATGGTATTCCGTTTTTTTAGGTCTGCAGTATTCCGTTGCAATCCCAGGTAATAGCCATTATCTTTTTGGTGGATTTCGTTTCTTGGCCTTCCTAAGCGGCTTTTCACCATGCCACGCCTTGCTCCTAGTACACCTTTGTTTCAATACGTGAGTGTCTGTGATTGCTCCTACACACTTACGTCAGATGTGAGTGGAAACACACGAGTGGGGCGTTCAGTTTAAGAAATATAAACTGTTCGGGGATACAATCGTAAATTATATTAAGGGTGTGTTACACCAAACCGTCTGTAATAGTAAGCAGTGTTAGTTAGAATCGGATTGCATGGAAAGTTTGACAAGTTTCTATGGGATGACAGCTGCCGGCGCCATAGTTAAAGTTGATCGGTCTATAATCGTAAGTTGGTGCAACTCACCCTAAGTGGATACTTCTTAATTTGCCTACCTGTTTATTTTCGTCATTAAATATAATTAACCATCAATGTAGAATAAACTTAAATATAATACAATTATGCTTTGGTATTTGGTTGATTTCTGTATTATTTTTCGGTATTTATGGCCAGTGTTGAGTTGTTGGCGTCTTAAATTGTATTTAACTTAAGGCGAGGCCATTCCATTGCAAATGTCCTGTTCTACGGAAGCTCTGCGCGTAGTTTAGAAAATATTTAGTACATTTTAATGTATTTTTAGAAAAATCTATCCAGTTATTGTAATACAAATAATAAAAAAGTTGTCCTTTAAAAAAAAACATATCACTGAATCGATTACTAAATCGGCGTTTATTAAGATAATGAAGATATTTAGGATTTTTTGACAGAGTTACTAAAGCATTTTTCAATATTTTGCTCGGTTATTGTGTTTCTTTTTCAGTCTACAGTAATTCTTGTGTACAGTACAGTACAGTTTCTACAATTTTAGAATGAAGGAAAAATTGAAAAATTTAGGCACCGAGCAGGAAAAGAAAAAAAAAATAGTATCTACAATATTTCTTCACACTGGAAGCTTAATTTTCAATATTTTCATCAGATCTCTGAATTGGCCTTGCCTTAAGCGCCATTTATTTCTGCTTAGCGCCACCTAGCGTTTGTAATGGAACTAAAATTTAAAACTTTGAGTATAGGGCAGCTAATACACTGCCAATTACTCCAATAAGTATCCACTTAAAAAACTTTTTTCACTTTATCTGTACGAGCAAACATCATTTACATACATTTGTACGTAGGTATTGAGCTGTTAAAGCAAAAATTCGTTTGAAATTTTCCATTTAAAATATTGCAATTCAAATAACTTGTTATAAAATATGTCAATAGCACTCGCTTACTGTTACAAAAGCGCAAATAAACGTAAGTTCCCGCTGGATAAATATTGGATTCACAGTGCGTAAAAAGCAAAAAAATATATTTAACATGAAATTTGTATTGCGCAGTCTCAATTCGCTTGGAGGTTTTAATATACGTAAGCTGATGTTGTAAAAGCGTAAAATTTCGTAGAATTTTTTAAATTTCGCACGAATGTTTATAAATTCGTATCCCAAAAGTACCAATTTATGAAAATATATTTAACCTTAATTATTATTGGGAAACGGGAATTAATGGCGTACAATACTAAATTTATTTACCATTTGAGGATTGCCTGACGTCAGTCAGCTCGCGTCCATGGATATTGTATTAAATAAATGAGTATTGTAAGCGATTAAGTCCCGTTTTCCAACAAAAGCGTGTAGGTTTAAGAGTCCTTCATCATCATCATCATTTCAGCCGAAAGACGTCCACTGCTGAGCATAGGCCTCCCCCAAGGCTCGTCATTTAGACCGGTCCTGCGCCGTTCATTTCCACCGGATTCCCGCGACCTTCACCAGGTCATCACTCCACCTTGTCGGAGGCCTACCGACAGCTCGTCTTCCGGTGCGTGGACGCCACTCAAGCAGTTTCTGGCCCCATCGACCGTCAGTCCTGCGAGCAATGTGCCCTGCCCGCTGCCACTTAAGTCTCGCAATTTTGAAGGCTATGTCGGCGACGCCAGTTCTGCTACGGATAGCTTCATTCCTAATTCTATCGCACAGAGAAACCCCGAGCATAGCTCTTTCCATTGCTCTTTGGGTGACCTTGAGCTTTCTTATGAGGCCCATCGTTAGCGCCCATTAAGAGTCCTTATCAGTTCAAAAACGCTCATCTATTTAGGCCATTTTCTGTATCAATTGACCCATATCTTGATATTTTCTAGAACAGGACTATTTCCCCCTAATGTCATACATTTTAAATGTATTTCCTGGATTTTTCATTAAGAAATATCGTTTCAAACATCACTCCAAAACGACCATTTTCAAGCTATTTTTTTTCCGCTTAACTTCTATGACACACAAAATCAAAAATTGCCTGTGTTACTGTCTAAAACTTTTATAAAATGATTGTATATTTTAATCACTTTATTGGTATTATAAACACTATTGTCACAATTTGAAATTAAAACATTTTAAACCTTGTGAGACTTCTCAAAACAATGTTTTTAAACTGTATGATAAATCTATGCATTTCGTTTAAAAACTACGTATCCTATGATAATATCCGGTGTGCAGAAAAACATCTATTTATTTTCTATTGTAAAAGTAGTTAAATAAAAGTCATTGTCAAAACAATTTACTTATTTGTTTTAAGACACTAACACCAAACTGAACGTTCGTAAGGTAGATCTAAATGTTATTTCCCATTCTAAAAATGACAGTTATATCTACCTAACATAACGTAACTGGAAACCGTCGAAATTTACATTTACGTGTATAAAAACACAAACCAGCGGTAGCCAACAGGCGGCCCGCAGGCCTCCTTATGGACAACTGACAATTTGGTATTTTTTGTCTGATAGAGAAACAAATTATGAACACATGCGGTCCGCGACAGTTTTTTAAACAACTATGTGGCCCTTTACTGCTAAAAGGATTACGACCCCTGCTCGAAACCAAGCCTCTTCAAGATATTCCGGGCAAGAGTCAATAGGCTATTACTGAACGACTTTGTATTAGGTACCTGGTCTGGCATTCTCATGAGCCACACTAACGTATCTCCTATTTTGGATTAGGTACCTGGTCTGGCATTCACGATATAAACGGACACATTCATGATGGACCAGCATAATCCAGGCTGCCGTGAGAGAGCGCATTTTGGCCGAAACAGCAGAAGGAACAAGTCCTATCACAGATGTAGTCTAAAGGTCGGTTGCACCAACATACGATCACAGGCCGGTCATCGTCAATATGGCGCCGGCAGCTGTCATCCCATAGAAACTTGTCAAACTTTCCATACAATCACAATTTAATGAACACCGCTTACGATTACAGACGGTTTGGTGCAACCCACCCTAAGGTTAAACGCTGTTCATTCGTTCATAAAAAATAAAGACATGATACCAAAACAATCATCGGTAACCAGTAGGAGCCTTTTGAACCTGACTGTGGCTTTATAGGCCGGGCCCAATAAAGCGATAGGAGTGCGCGGTTGGAGAGTAGCCTGGGGAAAATCCAGGGGAAAACCTCCGGCACGACCACGCGTGTGGTTTGGAACACTGGAATACTCTAAGAGTTTGCGCTCCAGTGAGATTGGTTGAGCGGTTTCAACCGAATCTGAGGTGTGAGTGGAATCGAGCTACTGGGTGTTTTGTCGCTGATTCACTAAACCTAGCCTAGCTGAGATAATAATTTATTCATAAAAAAACATGTTGTACAAAATTAAGAACTATAATAGGCTAGGAGTTTACAAATATATGGTAGTAAATAACACGTGCCTGAGCTAGGAAGCCCTGTGTTTCAGGCAAAGAAGGACTTACAAGAAAGAATGAGTCCAGCAAGAAACTCAGCTAGGCCCGACCTGGGTCGGACTGACTCTACCCGGTGTGCGGCGGTACCAGGACGAATAGAGACTATATGTGTCACTAGTAGGAGCCATTTAACACTATTTATCAACTTTACACATTTTAGTACCAAATACATTAATCAGTTGCCATATTGTCGTGGCGAGTAAACAATGTATCGAGTGCATTGCGTGTGCTCTCTACGGCGGTGGCAATTATCGATGCTAACATCATTTCGGGGCCCGCGCTGGTTATCATCGACCAATGTTATCACAAACGATGCTTGCTCGAGCTAGTTTTGGGTCATAATTTCGGGCTGTAATCATCGGTACGCGCCGATATTATAATGAGGAAATAAGCCATCCATTACACTTGCTTCGGGCACCGGCACAAGAGTTATATAAACGAATAAATATTCGTTTATATAATAGTGATTAAATAGGTATAAATATAAATATTTTTTCGACAATCTTACACAAATCAACCTAGTCCCAAACTAAGCAAAGCTTGTACTATGGGTACCATGTGACGATATACATACTTATATATAAATAGATACTTATGTACATAGAAAACATCCAAGACTCAGGAACAAATATTCGTGTTCATCACACAAATACATGCCCTGACCGGGATTCGAACCCGGGACCTCCAGCTTCGAAGGCAGGGTCACTACCAACTAGGCTAAAGCGGTCGTCAAAATACCTACTAAATATTCCTACTAAATCAATTAAATGTTAACCAAACCAAACTAAATTGACTGCCCGCAACTCCCATACCTATGGGGAGCTCTAAACAAAAAAAATCCCTAGGGAGCGTGGATACCTATCCACACTCCCCATTTAACCCTTTAGCACCCCTTCTCGAAAACTGTCCTTAGCAAAAACTCACTCATTTAGTTAGACCGGGGCTAAGCAGGTTGCTGAAAACAGTGACGGTAGTGACATACATTTTGGCAATTTGATCCGATTTCGAACGAACACCCAAAATTGAATCAGCAGGCCCCTATTTCACCAAAGCTGACAGGCGCGACAATTGTCAAAAAACATTACAATTGTAGTTGGTGAAACAGTTTTCACGTGAAAATTGACGATTTGACAGCCTACATATTTCAAATACATACATATGTCAACTTGGTGAAATAGGGGCCTGAACAAGGCACGTTTTAAAAAAATATATTTTAATCACTATTTTTATTTATACCGTACTGTAAACTGGGGTGACTTTAGGAAAAAACGGGGCCACTTTGATAGATTTAGAACACTTATATAATCATCAATAAGTATTTCTAGTCTGATTGCGTTTAGTAAACGGTTAGGAAATTTACCAAGATATCTCATGCTAACCAAATTAAAACTAACATACGGTATAAAAACTGGATTTTTAAAGTCGCCCCTCAATTTGAAAGTAACCCCAGTTGACTGTATTATATATTATTGGTGTTTATTATTTTTCATTGTTTTTTTAATTTTATGTTTATGCATGTGGCGTTTGCCTATAATTGGCTGTGCAATAAGTTTAAGAACATATACTTGAAACCTTTGTTTGTAATGTACGGTAAGTAACCGACCAGGGACGCTACCGTGAACAGCGAACGAAGTTTTCCCTCTCTGTCGCACTTACAAGTTTGCATATAAGTGAGACAGAGAGGGAAAACTTCGTTTGTGGTTCGCGGTAGCCTCTCAGACTGTAATAAGACCAATACGGTAAGTAAAACATACATTGGATTGAATTCATAAGCTCCCGATGCACGATTTGAATGGGACACGTCTGTCTCTGTTTTTTAAAGTGAGAATAATAGACATCAAATGAAATAGGTGATATATTTTTTTTATACAACGCCGGTGGCAAACAAGGGTACGGTCCACCTGATCGTAAGCGGCCACCGCAGCCCATAGTATTAGGCGCCCGCAACTCCAAAGGAGCCACGTATGCGTTGCCTACCCTTTATAAAATCTGAGGATACATTGTGTTGATAGCAGAAGGGACAAATTTAGGTCCCCCGCTCTCAACACAGTGCATCCTCGGGAGCTCTGGCAACCTTGCTAATAATGGGCAAAATGTCACATTTTTGTACTCGAATGTCGATCCAGTTTAGGTATTCGGTGATCTTTTCCCAACAAAACAGTCACGGTGGCTTAGTACTCGTACCCCTAAGCCATAAATGTACCTTATAAAAACAAGGCCAATTTATATCAGGTCTCAAAGGACATAAAACCGGAAAAGTGCGAGAAACTTTCTTGCAGAAGGTTCCGTGCGAACTTACCATAATCCACCCGTCAGGCTGTCAGCCCCGTAACTTCTAAACGGTGTCGTTGAAAGTTGAAGTAATGTATTCTGAAGATAATCCATAGCACAAAAAAGGCCTCAGAGACCAATACAGCGCGATAAAAAAAAAACCCGACAAGTGCGTGTCGGACTCGCCCACCGAGGGTTCCGTACAAAGTAGGTATTGATTACGTACTTTAAATGAAGACTATATTTTTTATGATTTAATTACATATGTATACTTTCAGATTTTTACTTGTATACTAGTAGTAGTACTAGCCTTGAGAGTGTCGAAATATAACTTTTTTGCGGCATAAACGGCCGTATCTTTTATTATACTAATTTTTTCACAGCTTTCAAGGAACTGTAAATGGTATTAATTTCAATTCGATGTCGCGTGGAAAACGCGTTCTCGAGATAAAGGCTCTTGACAGGCAGACAGGCGGACAACAAAGTGATGATATAAGGGTTCCTTTTTTACGGAATCCTAAAAAAGAGGTTATTTAATAGCTGCAATGCTAAGTTATACCTGCCACCATTTATATCTTTCACGTCATCGGCGGTCGTAAAGAGGCAATTGTCGCCCGTTTTTCGCACAGAAGTTTCTGCTTCGTAAAACTTTGTAAACACGTAAAGGTAATAAAAAGCCTCAGATTGCATATCTATTGTCGTTTGCTTCGGTTCCGATGACAATAGCTGTCAGCCTAATTCAAATTCCTTAGGCTCGGTTTTATATAGATCCGTTAGACCTTATTTCGGTTTGTTATGTCAAAAAATGTACTGAGTTACTGAAATTTGACCTGAATTATAGTATAACGGATCTTTATAAAACCCGGCCTAATAAGTAATCTCGAGCCGCCTATCAACCGTTCGTTAACAAGACACGGAGTTTATTGAACCTCCCAATACGAAGCATGTATACAGCCACAAAACAGAGCGCGGCGTGACACAGAACGGCCCACACATAAAAGGCCCGCTTTGAAATCATCTTCCGTCGAGACTTTCTCGCAGTGTTTTTCCTGAAAGACTTCCTTATTCAAACGAATTCAAATGTAGATAGTTCGATATTGCGGCCAGCACGGTAATCATGTTACTTCATATACTAACGGTAGATAGATTTTATTGTCAATTTTGAAACATAAATGTATGAGCTGACAATTAAAATTTGACATTAAAATCTACCTAACGGTAGTACAAAAGTTACGTGATTACCCCGCAGCACGGTAATCATGTTACTTTATGTACTAATGTTAGGCAAATTTTAATGTCATTTTTGACATTAGCTCCGAGTTATATTTCAAAAGTGTCATTAAAATATACCTACCGTTAGCACATAAAGTTATGTGATTAGCCTGCTGCATTAAAGACAGATATTGTGAAAAAACATTTGAATAACACGTATTTCTATTTGCCAAAATTATGACGCTCTAGTACGAATTATTCTTCAAAATATTGGAACAAAAGACAGGAAAAACAAAAGGAATACAGGACTACATTCCTACGTGTACATTTGGTGCCCTGAATTCAATTCCTGATTTGAGATTCAAAATGTGATACATCCGAAATGTCTGTTTTTAAAATCTTGATGACAAAGATATGAACACGATATCCTAAGCACATCCCCTTATGACATTTAAGTCGAATGGAGTCGGGCCCTAGTTGTTACAACACTGTGATTAGCTCATTAATATTTGGTCCCTACCTCCGTCGTTTCTCCACTTTCGACTACCTATTGTCAAGATACGGGAAAGGACATTCAGGAGGCCATGCCTCGCTCCTTAATTGAACACACTCGATATCCATATCTAACGTTGTCTAGTACCCGAAACACGAGCTTAGCTCAGTTTAAGACCACCTAGGTCAACTTGTACTAGATTAGGGTAAACCCCTAACATATATATGCAGCTCATGAAACAATTCACGTTACTAATATTTAATTCGTATAATAAACGTTTGATATAAACAATTACTATATTTTATAAAGTGTAACGCTGAGACGTTATAGCATAGTTTATAATTACAATATAGGGTATAACGTACATTCATGTGATGTAGGTGGGTACTACACCTTACTTTTTGTGTCAATTGGCTATTTACGACGATTTCCGAACACTAGCGGCCGTCCAATAATCATCTTATTTATTAACTAGCTTTTTCCCACGACTTCGTTCGCGCGAACATCCGTATCAACTATACTGCGCATTTCATACCGTTGGGAGGTGATATCTGGAGTAAAAAATGTACTCCAGCATATTTCAATTCAATAGTATTGTGACTTAGTGGGTCATTCTACTTTTTCACTTTTATATTACCAAAAGAATCTATGATATCTATTGAAAAGGTGGGTAACACAGGGGTAAAAACCATTTTTTCATACAAATGGTGAGACATCCAAGGACCACTGAGTTACTCGATTTATGGATATTAGCTGTGGTTCGTTAATTACCAAAACTATCGGAATTGATACTACAATTAAACCTCTTTCTAAATAACAATACAAAAATATGAAGTGAGGGCCAAGTATTGCAAAATCATCATTTAAAAAAAGTGTCTGAAAATTATGTACATGAAAAAGTAGAATGGCCTTTGTAAACCTGCTAGGCGCTGCAACTCGTTGCATTTACATGTGCATTGGTGCTTGATGATTTTGGTCAATTCCCTACTTCCCGGGATTTAACTCTACTAATATGTACTACTAACACACTTCAATTTTGATCGAATAAAAACGCGTGAGAAGTCCAAAATTCAATGATGATCTGGTAAAGTTTGCCGAGCTCAAGCCATATCGGTGCCGACGCTGGAACAAATAATCTGACTATATAAAGTGTTTACGTAGCGCTTTAATAGTTTACACTGACTCCTACCTACGCGATTTTGACGGGGGTCTACTTTTTGCTGGCAAGCCCACTAAAACGGTTCGGCCTTCACTAGAATATGTATGAAAAACAATTCTGGGCTGCGCATGGAGCGGACTCGGCGCACTACTGTAGGTCATCTTGATTCTAAGTTTTGTAATGGAATATATACTCTACCTGTTTGTTTAGAACCTCAATTTACATAAGTGTAAAAGATTTAAAAGAAGAAGACTAGTTTCTTGGTCAAATGTAGTTAGTGTTACAATTTCTATTGCTAATGCGAACTCAAAAGGTAAAAGTGTTTAATTTATTTTAAATATCCCCTAAATGAATGATATCTATTGGTAGAAATAGATGATGGCGCTAATATTTCAATACAAATACCACTAAAGATGACCAACTTATTAAAACAATTATTAAGGTTTAGGAGTCAATTTTTTTCGAAACAATAACAAATGAAATTGTTCGTATATTATGACCTATTATGAACCTGACTGGTTTTATAGACCAGACCTAATAAAGCGGTTTAAACACTGAAATACTCTAAGAGTTTGCGCAGCTCCAACCGAATTTGAGGAGTGAGTGTAATTGGAATCGAGCTACTGGTAGTTTCGTTGCTGGTTCACTAAACTAAGCCTAGCTGAGAAGCAGCAAGAAACTTGGCTAGGCCGGACCTAGGTCGGACTGACTACCTGGTATTCGGCGGTAACGGGACGAATAGGGACTATAATTATATGTGTCTGTGTTGTCACGATCGCGCGGGCCCGTTGGCGGGAGCGGAGGGATGAGAACGTAGTCGACAGCCTTCCTATCTAACGGATTTCTATGATACGAAGCGTTGTCACAATAATATCTGGCAGTTTTCTTAAAGAAACCATGCATGGTGCTAATTTGCATGTCATGGTTGGCTTTGATAAACGGAAATGTAAAAGTGTCTTCAATATCTATTTCATGTCAAATTTTGTAGGCCCTCAGATAACACCGTTATCACACTCGACCACTCAAGGCACTGGTTTGTCAATGTACACAGCCACCGACTAACATAATTAAATTTTTCATTTCAAATAGTTAATATGGGTTTTTTATCGCTAGTCCCCTAAGCACTTTTTACCCTCCATTTTTTCACATATCATTTATGTATTGTACAATTGTTGAATGGGATTCTTTTTAGTTTACTTTCAAATTTTCAAGTCTGTACAAAGTTCAACCCCCCTTTTCACCCCCTTCCATTCCCAATCTGTATGATTTTTATAGCCTATAACCTAGCCGAAAATCTATTTAACATTTGTGAAGGTTGTACTAAAATCTATAAGCCAGTTTTCGCCTGATGCCTAGACAAATAAACATACAGAAAAACATACGAAAATTCTAAAATCTGTTGAAATGTGATCTGTTATCGAATCTAAGACAATAGGTTTTTTTGCTAAAAGCAACACGAGGCGAGAAACAATACTCGAAAAACACAGTTTAAGGGCTATTTGGTACTATTGGGTACCATTAAAACATAATATATAAATACCGTATGTTTTTGAAGAAAACAAATCTTTCCTGTAATATTTAGATTAGCTCTTACAAGCTTGTATTTAAAAAATAGCAGCAAAAATTTATATAAATGTAGCATTTTGCTTTATTTATGTCATAATATTTTAAGTTATCAAACTTGAAAAAGCTATAATGTCGACTATTTTGAAAATACCCAAAAATTCTCAATATAATTTAGCTTTATTATAGTTTAATCTACTTTATGAAGTGATAAATTATTAATATAATTGTCACGTACTTTAAGTACTTATATAATCTAGGCCTTAACATCGATCTTTGGCGGCTGTGCGGGGGTTAAAAGTCTAAATATAGAATTTTTTAATTATTTTTCCTGTAATCTACATTACACAGCAACTTTTGAGCCCTATTACATTACGGTACTCCGAAATTCGTGATTTTCGACCCACCCTACTACATACGTAGGTATATATAAACATATTGATGAAACTGAGAACCTCCTTTTTTGTAAACGGTTAAAAATTAGGCTTAGTACGTGGGCGAAGCCGCGGGAAAAAGCTAGTAAACTTATATGAACCTTGTGAATGTCATAGATTGTCCCTATTGATTATTGAGATATGCCGTATTGTTAGTAAGATTACCGATTATAAACTAATTTGTCTTCCCAGTAAGTTACAGACGAATCTCAGTATAAATAAATATTTCTCAGCCGGACTTATTAAAGTTTCCCAACAGTCTCTGAGAGTTTAAAACAACTAGTAATAATAGTTGTATATACAGAGTTGAAGTTACTGTTATTCTATACAATTAAAGTCAGTACCACAACTTAGTTCTGTTCTTCATAGTCGCACATTTCAACGTACAAAATAATTCTTGTAATTTTAAACATGGCTACTCTTTGATCCACCATACCCTCCTGAGACCCACCATACAAATAAAAATACAATCGAATTTGAACCTAACAGTTCCAATTACAAATTTGAATTTTATTTTATGTCAAATCAATCAAACCAAAACAAATGCAACTCTATGACTTCAAAATTTAACTTATTTTCCGTTGACCATATTTTGTCCTTTATATATATAGGACGCGGGGTCTTAGGAGGATACTGTTGTGCTTGTAAAGATCGAAAATTAAATGTATATAGTAACCTCATCCTAACGTGCATTGGAGTAGCCTCGAAAATGGAGGTAAGTTGAAAATCACAAAATCTACCAATCTAGAAGCAATATACAGGGCGTCCCACGGCTATGCCACATGGAGGGAAAGTACCTTGAATATTGTAGATGGAACATTTTACTGAAGGAAGACATTATTTGAATTTAAAAAACAATATAAAGTGCAATCACAGATATTTAAATAATTTTATGGTTGAACCGGGAATCGAACCCGTTACACGTGATAAATTGATTAATTTTGTGTTAAAATTGTCAAAATGAATGGTCTTCCTTTTATTCTTGACACTGTTATTTAGTAAAACATAATCCTTATGATGAACCCTTTAGATCGGTATGATAAAGCTACAGGGTAATTATTTTTCTCGTGTAACGGTTTCGATTCCCGGTTCAACCATAAAATTATTTATATATCTGTGAATGCAGTTTATTTTTTTTTCTAATTCAAATAATGTCTTCTTTCAGTAAAAAGTTCCATCTACAATATTCAAGGTACTTTCCCTCCATGTGGCATAGCCGTGGGACGCCCTGTATACTCTGGCAACACTTGCCATGATGGTATGTTTACCTGTGCCCTCGCTTTAGTTTGCTCTAGATGCTAGCTCTAGAAGCAACTGTGCTTCAACCAAATTTCCGAGTTAACGGCAATTTGCTGCCTCTTGAGATTTTTTGAGCAGTAAAAAGGGGGAAATTAGAAACAAAAATACTATAAACTGATACTTGCAGAATAAACTCCATCCGAACTGTGGAAATGGTCCACAGTTTTTCGAAATTACCCGGTGTTTTCAAAATTACGCGCTCCATAAAAAAAGATATACAAAACCATAACGATGTTTTAAAAAAGATATTCCAAATATTTTGTTGTTATATTTGATTTATTTTCAAAATCCAGCCATATTGTTAAATAAATAAATAAATAAATATTTGTGGACAATCTTACACAAATCAACTTGGTCCCAAACTAAGCAAAGCTTGTACTATGGGTACTAGGCGACGATATAGATACTTATATAGATAAATATATACTTAAATACATAGAAAACATCCAAGACTGAGGAACAAATATTCGTGTTCATCACACAAATAAATGCCCTGACCGGGATTCGAACCCGGGACCTCCAGCTTCGAAGGCAGGGTCATTACCAACTAGGCTAAAGCGGTCGTCAAAACAGTATTTTCAATAAGCGTTGATCAACCAATATATTCAATTTCATGAAAATGGCATCTATCGCAAGGAATACTTCATAGATTGTGACTTTCGAGTCATACTCTCCACTCGCCCAAAAATTTCGAATATACGCCCCAATACACCTTATAATTAAATTCCGTGGAGAGCCTCAGCTGTCTACTTTAATCCCCTTTCAAAAAACTTAACAAACCTTTACTAACTAAAAAGTGCTTTGTTTCTTGCTCAGAAACATGAACGTGACAGTCTCAGAGATAAGGTCAAACGAATTTTAGCGGTAATTTTACTAAAGTAGGTTTGACGAACGATTATGAATAAGGGGGTCCAGTGTTTAACTAACCAGTATCCATAAACTTAAATTATATGTGAAGTGACACCGCATAGAAACGCAATATTTGTCGTATCTTACGTTGGTAGGTACCACATGTGGCCAACGATGCCGACTACCAACGCGGTCGCATTCCGCTACGCTGCGCCGTCGTCATCTACGCAAATATGGCCTTACCGACATTTATGTATATTACAGTCGAATTCATTAATATTTGTACAATTTTACACTCTATGCCTTTGTGATAAGGTCTAAAAATTTATATATATTAGTGAACCTGACTGTGCACGCTTGCTGATCGTTGGCAGCCAACTAGGGCATGGCACTATTTATTATTATGTTTTATGCAAACTCTATTGCACAAAACAAAATAATGACCAAATGGCGAACACTAATCTTCTACCTCTCTAAACATAGCTAATTTTCAAATTGATGCACAGTTAATTGGATTGGAGGCCTTTGAAATGTGGTGTTGGCGTAAGATGGAGAGGATTAGGTTGGACGAAAAGAAAAACGAACAAAGAAGAAGTTTTGAGTATGGTAGGAGACAAAAGTTTATTAAAAACGTTGTAAGTGGAATAGACATGATGACGGGATACCTGATACGGCACCACAGCTACTTCTTAAACATCTTAGAGGACAGAAGAGGAAGGCCTAGACTAACTTATTTAAACCAAGTAAGGGAGGAAGTTGCTGCCATGTTCGATGAGGAGCAAAACACTGGCAATGAACAAAAAAAAGTAGCGATTACTCCACCGACAAGAGCGAAGCTCTCGAGATATTGTGATGATCATGTACAGTATAGTAAATGCTCAAAGATTTAAGGTAGACCAGTCTAAACATTTTCCAAAAAAAGTAATTGAAAACCTGTTTTCCGAGAATTTTTTTTTCACTCTGAAACAAATATTTTCAATATTGATATTTAATTAAGGATATCAATGTACCAATTTGAACACTAAAAACCTCAGATTTTTGAATGGAAACGTTTGTTGTTACAAGATATATTTTTTAGAGTTTAATATGTAAGAAAGAGCGCATACATTTAAAAGTTGTTTTTAGTCCTATAACGAATGCGTTACTATTCCAGCAGCTAGACAAATAAGCTCCTTATTCCATATTATATAGACTATAGGGGAATAGCAGGATTGCAAACGCATTGCTGCCCCCACCGTCCTAATTCGCGATCCTAAACGAACGCTCATAACATTATTGAAATTTGAATGAAGCCACCTACTCCATTTAACATTCCATTTTGCACTTGAAATGGATTTCATTGTATTTCGAGTTTGACAACGTTTTAATAGAATATAATTTCGGCATTGTATTTCCCTTTTTTCAGCAAATTTAATAATAATTAGGTTCTCTGAGGAGTAATGAAAAACAAAGCGCCCGTTTGTTAATTAATTATGACGCATGTTAGACAGCGAAATGGTTTAAATGTAATTTTTGGATGCCAGTACATTTTAGTACTAAATGGGTCATTCCATGAAAGTCGGCTAACTTTTTAGTATTTTGGCAGAGAAGTGTTTTAAACATTAGAAGAAAAATTATTAGCATAATCAGTGGCATAAGCTCTATACTGCTGTATTCAAAAGTTTCTATAGTGGGAAACAGAGTCCCAGGCGAACAAATTTAAAATTTTCGATGTAGCTACGGCCTGACGTAAATTCTAGCTGACACTTTATGTTTCGAAAAAATGTTACGTAGAATACTGATTTTTTTTTGTATAAAACAATGAATTTATAATAATTGACTTTTAGTAAAGAAACTAAAATGATTGTGAATTAATAAATAAACTCAAATGGAAACATAATTTACATGACTATCTAGGGTCTGACTTTTGGTATATATAAAAAATAATTTTCTGTAACAAAAACAAAGCCACGAATTCCAAAATGAGCGCAATAATCAAACAAATTTTGTCTTTATATCCTTGAATATCAGTTATTGTATATTTTTTACATGAAACAATTTATACGTCATAAACACCAGTTACCCAACTTTCATGGAATGGTTCAATTAGAAGATTAATATTATATGAATGTAAAACCTAATAATATCATAAAAATAGGATACGCCTACTGATAACATTCTCTAATATCAAAGTTTTCTTGTTGCTTTACTATCCCATAACGCAGGAGACAAAATTACTTAATTTCTTCGAATAATGTTCATATTATATTTATTTCAAAACATGCTTGGAAAATAACATTTAGTTACCACATTCAATGTTTCTTTTTTGTATTCTTGTGGTCTGTCCGGCGGTCTGAGAGCAAACTGCCATAAAACATTGAGCAATAAATGAATAGTGCAACAATAGCATTTTTTATTACGAATGGTCACAAATCGTAACACGAACTTCTGAATTGTAACCTAAGCGTAGAATCTTTAAAGCTTTAAATACCTTGTGTCTTCCGTAAACGAAGACTATCTGAACAACTACATTTTCAATTTTTATTGGTGTCATTTGACATTGAACTTTAATGCAAACTATTACGTTAGCTTTGGTTGTGTGTAAGAAATCACTTACGGTATTTTACAAAAGCAATTATCTTTATGGCTGTTCAGCCACCAACCAGCGGATAAACTATAACCCCTTAATATCGATCAGACAAAGTGCACTGGAAATCATCACCATTGCCAATAGCTATAAGAAAAGTGGTTCTAAGCTCACTGAAAATATACAATACTATATACATTCGCAAGTAATTTATAATTCGCATCTGCGGGGATAGCAAAAAACGCGAAGCATAACTGTTTCACACATCAAGCCTTTGGCTGCTTTTTAAGGTTCCGTAGCCAAAAACGGATCCCTTATAGTTACGTCATGTCTATCCGTCCGTATGTCACAGCCGATTTACTCGAAGACTGCAAGTTGTATTTATTCTATGAACCGCTACATAAAATTGATGTGTAATTACAAATGAAATATTAAATTGGGGGGCACTCCATACATGTAACCGATGGTTAAAAAAAAATTTTCAACGCAAATAGTCGTGTGGGGTATCAATAGATATAGGTACCTTTAAAATTAATAAGGAGGTTTCTAAATAACTTTTCCATTTAAGTCAACCGTTGATGGGATGTTAGCTGTCAAAGTCATAAAAAGTATTCACCCCCCCCCCCCCCCCTTAAATTTCCAAACTCTGAAGTTTAAATTTTTTTCAACGTTTTTTGGTTTGAACAAGTTAGGTTTTACGGTTTTTGAGTTTTTGCTGAAAAACCCTTTACCAGGAAAAAAAGTTGTAAGTGCCGTGAATTCCATATGAAGATACGATAGATTCAATGTATTGGATAGTGACTTTAAACGTGGACTAGCAGGTTGCGTTGGCAATAATTGTTCAATAATTATGAAGTAAACCGTACCATAAATGTTTACGGTCGCGTTCATATTTATCTGTTCGAATTGTCAATTATCATATTTATATAAGTTTTATATTGTTTGTAACTTTTGTGTTTTTTGTCCTTCGTGGCTTCACGTGGTCCCAAAGGAAGATCAGCGCTAGCCAATGCTAACTACATATGCTGATTTGGGGCCATTTCGTGGCTGTGTTCTGTATTGTGGTGTTATATTTATTTTTACTGTATCTATGTCACGAACAAATGTCTTTCCTTTTTTTCATTACAAATTAGTTAAGAAAATTCCCCTGTAGACTTGTAAACAGTCAACGTTATTAAATTATTAGGTTTAAACAAAAAATAAATTGAATATCTCAAGTAGATGATTGAGGAACTAGTAAATGATGCTCTAAGATTTCTGCAACCAGATCGTATTTGCGATGTTTTTCACGAGCGTGTATTTGGGCGATTGTGGGCCATGTGAGTAAGCCATACGAAGCGGCGTCGGCATTTACAATGCGAACGTAAAAAAAAACTAGATCCATTTGTTTATACGAGTAAGACAATTTTTGTAGTAAGATGCGCTTATAGCATAGGGTCTTTCAAAGTGCAATTGATGAAGAGGATGCAGGAACAGGAGTATTTGAAAAAAATTGAAAAGAATGTTCTAGTCTGCACTTTTCTCTCGTTGGCTCTTACACATTTTTATGCCAAAATCAACGATCGTAGATTGTTCTCAATGCACACGGACTTTACCTTACGTAGTTTCTGCAGTCGAATGAAAATACTACCTTCAGTATTAGCTAATAACGGTTCTAGGATTTAGTTAGCGGAACTACATTAAATTCACAATGAAATTTTATTACTTATACCAGCAAATACTAAATATATTGATAAATCAGATTGCTTTATTTTTCCTATTAAAACCAAATTAATTTTTCTGTTAATTCTGAACCCTAAATGTGTGGAGTCCAACACGCGTTATTGTTATTCTGGCGCGTAATATAGAATAACGTAATATATATTTAGGTAACGTGTCTAATATTTACGTGGGAGATTTATTTAGAGAGCCCATTTTAAGTGTTGTGTAGAGTCAGCAAATAATGTGATCTACTTTTGAACCTTAACTTAATGAACAAATAATAGAATAGAGAAACGTGAGACCGATTTAGCTTCGCTTATCTACTGTTACTCGATTGATTTAACGTGAATATAACACCCTGATAAACAGACGTGAACTCAGACTATTTTGGTTAATGGTCCAAAACACAACTATATATGGTCCAAACTAACTAGTACCTATTGGTACAAATCATTACATTTAACAAAGTCGGTTAGTGACGATTACATTTTCCAAATAACAAAGTGGTAGGTGAACGTAATTCTACCCGACGCCATCGCCACTAGTTTGAAAGGACCATAGTTATACAACTGTGGTCCTAATGACCTGTGCCTTTACCATGAGTTTGCATGACCGCACTCGCTAGCGACTGCGTAAACGATTTAGTATGCCGATTCTTAGTTCTGTTGCGTAACCGCCAGAGGCGCTGTATTTTTGCGAATACTATTTTTTACGCAGTCGCTAGCGAGTATGGTCATGTAAACTCATGGCACTTGCATGCGCCTTGAACTATCATTTACGTATTTAAGGGGATGCCTCGATTCGGTCAGCCAGGCCCCCCGTGAATGAGACACTCTTACGCCTTTCGCGCACGCTAAAACGGGATGCAACACTCTTCGAGAATGACTTTATTAGACAAATCTCCATAAATATTTGAACGCGTGCAGTTTTATTGAATTTGCTCTTGACGGAGTTTAGATGGGGTAAAATATCATCATTTTAACTTAATTGTGTCATTTAATAATATTTTGTTTTAGTAGAATGAGTAAAAAAAAGAAAATAAAGACTTTATTTTGGATCATATTTCTGATATTCTCAGAAACAGTCATATAGTCAAGAATCCATACACCGTAGGCGTTAATAACCCGAAAGATTTAAACAAACGGTTTTAGAGCCTAATTAGAGAATCTAAAGTTATATATCATATAGTGCAAAAACCCATAGTTAAAGAGATATTAATTATTTAAAACAAATCACAAGTTTAAAAAATCTCCGTTCTAACACGCCCTAGAGGCGTGACGTAGCCATCTACTACTTTTACAAGCAGATGCACTAACTGCATGGTTGTTAGCCAGTTTCACTTAATTATGTTTGGTATTTATCCTACAAAAAGGTTACACTACCGATTTTTTTTGTCTTCACTGATAACTAGCTGATAGTTTGAAATTAATGTCGCTACAATAACAATGCTCGCTCTGCTTCTCAACTTGAGATTAATAAAACTCGCTCACTCTGTGAAGTAAAGGCTTGTTCACAAAGAAGCGGTCAATTAATATCATTCAATTTGTACTGAAATGGTAATTTAGTTAAGACATATAATTGGACCCATGTTGATATAGCGTTATTTACTCGTACTGTTATCAAAAATACGTGGTTTAAATATTTCGAGTTATTAACGCCCACGGTGTATATCTGAAAATCAATCCTTATTGTTTCATCGTCTGGGCAGAACAGTGTTTTTAAGAACGCGATATTCTCGTTGCGGCCTTAATCGTATAACGGTCACATGGTGCATGTCCTAGCAATATGTATAGTCAATCCGCTGCCATCATCACATGAGTAAGCACGCATTATGATTTATGATATATAACGGTACTAGATATATACATCTGTAGCACCTGCCATTTACATAAGATTACTGATTGCGAATGTAACTTTACGTGAACTTTTCATGAAAATGTTATAAGACTACTTACTTTACGTAATTACGAGACAATTTCATGTGATTATTGTGTTATTTAGTTTTGTTTATTTGTGTACAGGCCAAACAAGAGCAAACTTCACACAAATCATGAAATAACCATGATTACACACTGGTACACTACATTAAATACACTACATATATATATATTTCGCAATTTCAATACTTGAATAAAAATAAAGGACAAATTAAAGCGAGCCCAAGTCGGTAATTTCTAACTGCGAATATCTTACAAGCGAACCTCAAGGTCGAAGGTGAGGGACGGAGTATATGGGGTCAGAAGTCGTTTAGCGGAAGGCCGAAGGCCCGAAACTTCTCTTTGGAACGAGCGCGCGCGCTATGTGAGCCCGAGGGCTGAAGGCCCAAAGGGCAGCCAAAGTCGACACTTTCTAGCCCCGAGTGTTTTACAAGCGAACCTTAGGGCCGACGGCCCGAAGGGGATGGGCGAAGTACACCAGCTCTGAAACCATTCCGCAAAGGGCCGAAGGCCCGAAGGGTGAGCGTAAGTCACCACTTTCTAGCCCCGAGGGTCTCAAATGTAAACCTGAGGACCAAAGGCCCGGTGGCGAAGGGCGAGGCACACGAGGTCAGAAGGCGTTCCGCGTGGGGCCGTAGACTCAACGTGCGAGCCCACGTGAACACACATATTTACCTTCTTCTGCTCACGACTGCCACGGATTTGTACACTTCTTCCAACTAGTCGGAAAGCGTAAATGAATACCCAGATTTCATTTTCACAACGGCTCCTATAATTGGATGACGCATTTTGAAGTACGAGTGTACCTTATTTTGTTTACACAATTAAGGTAAACGTCCTAGTAACTTCTTCGACTTCCATTAGGCTCTAAGGTGTCGAACCTTAGTGCCTAATGGAAGTCGCCCCCTGGTGAGTTATCATCATAACACCTAGCTAAAATTCGTCCCAACTAAACTACAAACCTATTGCAGAAAACCGTTTCTGAATCGGTCAAGCCATTTTGAAGATATTGATTTGCACAGCATACAAACAAACAAACAACCTCTCACCCTAAACGCATATACCTTCTCCGTTCCGTCGTGGGTAATAAAAATGAAAACAACCGGCCAAATGCGTGCCGGGCCCCGCGGACGGTATGGTTCCGTAGTTGCCGTCCGTCAGACTTTTGTCACACGCAAATGAAGTTTAATAAACACAATAATGAGTTTCCTATATTACTCTAAATACCAAAGATTTATCAACATTTTCCAAAATATTAGGCCACATACTCTCAAGAGCCCTTCCATTTTATGTTTCACACCGATATATTACTACTAAAAAAAAAAATTATACGATTTTTAAAACCGTTTTTTTTCTAATTTACTCTCTAACAGTGGCTCCGCCGGTCATAATTCATTTATTTGGGTCACCGACTTACATAATTATTATTTGCATCTTTCAAATCAATCGGTTCAGCAGTTTAGCAAATTGCCTATTACAGATGGGCTATGCAAGATGCGGAAAAATGTGTGGAAACACAAAAATAAAGCGAAGTAACCAGTACTAAGTAAATGAGCATGAACGTACTCGCGCGTTTTTATGCACGTTTAACACGCCACGTGCGCAACTATTCTGACATTACTACTGTTGGTTTGGCTTGTACATACAACTGCCAAATGTTTTGATTTCAATCCAATACCAGTCATGTGGACGTCATAACAAAGCCAGCTCTGCGATTCATAAACTTCCTGAATTTATCTCACAACAAGTCCTACATACACACAAAATGAATCACATCAATGAGCCGTCGTCTCCCGGCGAAAAAATAAACAATAGCATTCTTTTGTTATGATCCCTGGGATCTCAGGGACTGGTAGACAACAAACAACATGTTCCGACATAGGAGACAGAACTGGGGGCCGTAACATTCGGTCAGACGACAGTGCAGGCCATCCGCCCTCATCTAGATCGCTGGGTGGAGCGGCGTCAAGGGGCTCTCACGTTTAGGCTGGTCCAGGTGCTTACCGGGCACGGATACTTCGGAAAATTCCTGCACCGGATTGGACGGGAGGTGTTACCCAACTGTCATGAGTGTGGAGCCGAGGTGGACTCGGTACGTCACACTCGAGGAGTGTGCTGCCTGGGAACCCTATCGAGTGGAACTGAGGGACGCTGAGGCGCTGATCTCTCGCTGTCGAACGTGGTAGGGGCAATGCTCCACAGCGATAGGTGGTGGAAAGTCGTGGTCCTTACTGTGAAGAGGTAATTTCGTAGAAGGAGACTCCAGAGCGGATGCGGGAAAACGACCCTGCCGCACACCCGCTAGGTAGGCGCAGGGGAGAAGGCAGGCGCCGGCGATATGCGCATCGGCTGCCTCCAAATTAGAGCTATTTGCCTCTCATGGGCAAAAATAGGGCCTCGGGGCATCCAGGTGAGTGCCCCGCATGAATTTCGGCCTGCAAACAAACTTGCGGGCCACCCGCCGGTGCGTCGCAGTAGAATGCCATTTGCGATCCTGCGGCGCCCCACTGAAGGCGTAGTCGGTACTCGTTGGGTTTTTAGACGGTAGTACGGTTTAACCGGATAGTCCGTCATACTTAATCCGGTCTTTCACCGGGTGGGATACGTAAACATATTTTCCCAACATTAAAAAAAGCGACTGGTAGACGAGGGCTTAATGTTCTAAAGTTCGAATCTGGTTTGAATGATACCATGAATAAAAATTGGAAACCATCTAGCCTTGACGCGTCCAGATAAAGGATTGTAAATCAGATGAAACGTTTTTGTTTAAAAACGAAGAATAGCGTTTGTGTAAATTACAATCAGGGATGAATGCTTTTGTGTTCAAGTCTATTCTTACAAAGAGAATTAAATCCGTTGATGTGGGCGCGAGAAACTATTTAATATGCGAAAAACAAGACGTTATTGTTAATATCTTCAGATATTAAATAACATCATTTGTATTGAAATTCATCCAACTATTTCACTAGTAAATTACCTATAATAATACTCATTATGAATTACTACTTTTATTTTATACAACGCCGGTGGCAAACAAGCGTACGGTCCACCTGATGGTAAGCGGCCACCGCAGCCTATAGACGTCCACAACTCCAAAGGAGTCACGTGCGCGTTGCCGACCCTTTATAAGATTTGAGGATGCACTGTGTTGAAAGCAGAAGGAACACATTTAGGTCCCTCGCCCTCAACACAGTGCATCCTCGGGAGCTCTGGCAACCGACGATGCGCACTAACTACTATGATGTACGACGTTAACTACTATGTTAACGTATCATATCTTGCCTACTTATGCGTTGTTTTACATATAAGAAACTTGTGAAGGCGGACAAGTGCGACATACTTCATTGGCACAGGTATTTTAGCTAATATTTAAATCCATCAGCAGCAGTTGCAGGTGATAAAGAATGAATGACATTTAAAATACCTAGCATGAATTTAGTACGGAAATTATATCAAAAAAATTAATAATTTATCAAATTATTAATTTATTAATTATTTGTTGGTAAAATACGTATATTTTACCAACAAATAATTAATATATTGATTTAATAAATATTATTATTATAAATATTATTATTTGACGACCGGTTTAGCCTAGTGGGTAGTGCACCTGCCTGTGAAGCTGACGGTCCTGGGTTCGAATCGCGGTCAGGGCAAATATTTGTGTGATGAGCATGAATATTTGTTTCTGAGTCTTAGATTTTTTCTATGTATTTAAGTATTTATATCTATTAAATATATCGTCGTCTAGTACCCATAACACAAGCCTTCTTGAGCTTGCTGTGGGGCTAGTTCGATTCGTGTAAGATTGTCCTCTAATATTTATTTATTTATTTTTTATTTATTTATAACCAAATTTCAAATTTATAAGTTAATTGGAAGTTAAAAATTGTTCAGCAAAATAAATGTATAAAAATGCAGACTTTGGTGATTTCACATTCGTTTTCCAATATAAATAAAAACAAAAAGCCCAAGCGTCCCCTTTAACTGTATGGGAGCCCCCCTTAAAAACAATTAAAAATAATTATTTTACAAAATGTGTGCCTTTGGGTAACTAAGGGTCGGTTGCACCAACATACGATCACAGGCCGGTCATCGTAAAATATGGCGCCGGCAGCTGTCATCCCATAGAAACTTGTCAAACTTTCCATACAATCAGATTTTAACGAACACCGCTTACGATTACAGACGGTTTGGTGCAACTCACCCTAAGATGCTTATACTGTTTGAAGTCTGTAGCTCCAACCGTCTTGCTGTAAAATCTTTATGATAGACGACGGACGGACGAATGAACGCGTGAGTGGCAATAATAGGATTCCGTTTGGAACCTTCGGGTACGAAACCCTAAAAATCCGACATCTAGACGACCTTTCTCACTCAATTTAAGGTTTCCCATCATCATAATATTTTGTCAGTATTTATGATATTTAAACATCACCAACGGGGTCGGCAACGCGCTTAAGATTCTTCTGTACTCGCAACCATCCATAGGTTACGTTGTCTGCTTACCATGAAGCAGACCGTTTTCCACTGTCGTTCTATAAAAAATAAAGATACTTAAACGGTCTTATCCACGAAGACAAAATATTTAGACGGTCTTATCCACAATGACGAACAACGATGCGTAATCCAAGTTCAGATATATACCTATGTCTGAACCGAATTGTCAGCGTTGTTAATAACAGTTCAGGTGGACCTGACAGGCGCTAAAGGGCCACATGTCGTGGGCTTTGCGGTCTCTCGTACGTTCGATGCCTTTGTTTCAGCCAGCAGCATATGACACCATACAGTCACTTGCAAAAACGTGACACGACAAAATTACTTTACTTATGCAGTTGTAACGATATTCTAGCAGCTTGACTGCTATATTCATGTGGGATTGGTACTTTTTGATGGCTGTGCAAGGTGCAGGCTGCTAGATGATGAATAAGGAA
This sequence comes from Epiblema foenella, assembly GCA_963556455.1. Classification (NCBI taxonomy): domain Eukaryota; kingdom Metazoa; phylum Arthropoda; class Insecta; order Lepidoptera; family Tortricidae; genus Epiblema; species Epiblema foenella. The sequence continues at coordinate 42,914,985 of OY747095.1, forward strand.
CATTCGAATGTAGTTTGAAATAGTTTGAAATGGCGAATGAGTTGACGTATGATTTAGTTGGTAAGACGATCTGGACGACTCAAGACGTATTATATTATTAACGTTGTAAATAAAAACAAGCTTTATATAACGAAGAATACATTTATTTCATCGTGGACCCTGTCCAGGGTCTACATTCATATAGCAGGCTACACTCGAAGTTTACACCTACCTACTTACCTGTCAAAGCGAAAAAACTCAGCATAGCAAAGCCCAATCCAACTGAGGAACTCAACTCGGCCGCGACTTTGCGCGAATTGCGTAGTAGTAAGTGTTTTATCTGTTCATTGCGTGGTGGGGATGCGCAACGCACTGCGGTTAGTTGGCATCACACGCAATATATCAGGAAAACCGCTGCCGCTGCCGCCGCCGCTCACAGTCATGGCCGGCCCGCTAAATTGGTTTGGTGTGAAATTTACACTTGGAATTCTCCTAAAAAGGCAAAATATGAAAAGGCCTTGGCCCAGTCTTTTGGCTGTTAGAATAAAATTTGTAAAGAAAAATTGGTACTATTCTGTGTTCTAACCAGATGCCCTACTTAAATTAATGTGTACCTACTTTTAGAGTCGATTTGCAGAAAAGCAAAGCAACCATCCAAAAAAATATTATTCATATGAAATCCGTCCTTCCTGAGCAAGTATGTGTAGGTACTTTTTAGTTCAAGAATCTCATCTTTGTCTACATTAAAGCTCTAAAACCCAATATGAGAATTCTCCCCTTAATGGTGGCATTAAATATTTAAATCCATCACAAAGTTAAAAGAAATTAAATTCATTCACGTACGCGGGCTTAGAGGCACTTGCCGACATATTTAGAACTTTAAATACTTTCAGCATAACTTTGGGATGCACAAGAAAGTTTATAATATGCTTCCGCAGGGCCAATATTCCATGTATTTGACGTAACCGGTATATAATTGTTTCTATTATTGAAATTGAAATGAGAAAGATATAGAAATGGGTATTGGGTATATAACACTTCAGGCAAATATCGGGGATGGAGTGCTGACCCAGCAGGAGCTGTGATGATGATGAAGATTTCATGCCATGCTGGCATGCTAATTGCAAAGAAGTACTAGTAATAATGAAAATGGTGACGGCTTACAAACACAACTTGAAAGCAAATTCCACTAACTTTTGTTAATTTAAAACATATAACTCCCGTGAATCTCAGACATACTGAAATACCGGGTGTACAATCCAAATGGGTCAGTATGGTGAAGTCGGAAACTATGAGAGATAGCGAGATCTGTTCTTAGGAACCATGAAGTCGATTTTAGATTTAATAATAATTACATTCAAACTTTTTTATTAACTCTCATGCATAACCGGGAATCGAACCTGGTCTATCGAACTATCGAACCAGCCGCGACGGCCGCGCGTCTAGCACTGCGCGCTCGCGCGCGGCTCGATCGGCTGCTCGATTTTGGGCCACGTATTGGTCTGAAACATGTCGAGCGATACTCGACTTTAAAGACGTGAGTGACCAGTTTATTGTATTTCAATTTATGTGAAAAGGACACTTCACTTTGGAAAGTAAGTAACCTCCCTCGTAGTTACTACTCATCTTAAGGGGGTGCCTCGATTCGGCCCCCGTGAAAGAGACAAGCTTATGTATTTCGCGCACGATTATCATTTTAACTTAAGTGTGTCGTTTAATAATGTGTTGTTTTAGTAGGCCGAGACTCAACTTTGGATTGTTTTTATTTATATCATATAGTCAAGAATCATATACATGAAAATAAATCCTTATTGTTTCCTTGTCTGGGCAGAACAGCGTTTCAAAGAACGCGATATTTCCCGACGCACGGCCTTAAAGCATTACGCTGCTAACTTCTAGAATGGTTGTCCGAAATGATTGCTTAGAGATCAGCTCTCAAAAGGCACGTCAAATCGTTATTGTAGGTAGATTATCTACGTCACTAAATACGGAATGCAATATTTTTATTAACACGCTTATTCATTTTCTAAATTTGACTTTTTGTACGCCTATACAACAAAATATTGCAGCCAAGCGTACCTATTTTACATGGACCTGATTTCTGAGCTATAAATTAGCGGTATCATTTGCCAATATTCGCTTTAGATTTTACGTTGGATTAATTTCGCTCTCCATATTGACAAATTCTAGCTTAGTCAGTGTTGGTCGGAAGCGGCCTGCGTCATGCCGAGCGGTAAACGACCGAAGATACCTTTTGATAAATTGACGTGCACATTAGATACATTCCCGGTCTTTGAACACAAATCGTAAAGGAATTAATTTGCCGATTGGTAACGCTTTGTATCTGAGGCCCGAATTGAAAACAGAGAGGAAGCACATCTTAATTTCAATCATGTCTCGTATATCTGAGTCAATCAACTTTTTCTTGTTGTTATTCTGTCCCGTCAGCGAGGAGACAACTGTAACCGAGTTTCTTAGAATGATGTTTATATTATGAGCTCCAAGCGCGCTCAAGGGATGACCCATGTCAAAATGGATTTATTCTCATCGCTAAAACTCATGTTTGGTAGATAAACCCTATAAAATCACAGTTTTAATGAGTGACTCAGGAGATGTAACCATGGTAACGAGGAACAAGGAATAGTTGATCCACACATCTCATTATCAGTTCGTCCGTTCATCATTCGAGATGCGAAATGTAGCTCATGCACGCATTTCAGTATCATTTATGATACATAATAAGGGTAAATAAGTGTTTGGGTCAACACCGGAACATCTGCAACTCAGTTATATATTTTTCCAAAATCGTCATCGTGCCTTGATTCTCCCTCGCTACCCCATTTAGGTTATAAGTACAACCTGTATAGCTCGACAAAATAACGTATTCATCACAGCTACATATAAGAATCCGTGGAGCTTGATTATTTTCGGTACCCTACAAAATTTTGACGGGTGCCGTCGAACCGAAGGCGGGAAGGCCGGATATCATATACTTAGATTATTTTTACGTTGTCATACCCAATATATAAATGTCAATCAAATTAATATTCAAATTCAAGGTTTATTTGGTGATATCGATTTTGTTCAATACAAAACCTTGTGTAGGTATGTAAGTATTATTATTTTTACTGTGGTATTACAGTCATCACACGTCCACAAGAAATCAAAGCTAAGGAAGTTTGATTACTAGTTGTTCGAAACGAAGCACTTAACAGGCGTAATTGTTTCCGAGGAACCGATAAATGACTCGTGAACTTGTTTATTTTATGTCAAGTTTGATTAAAGTTAAATTGCGTCTTGTTGTTCATCGTTTTCTTATTATTTTTGCCAAAGGTACATTTAATTCTTGAGGTATCTATGTTTAGATTATATTGTGATACAAAACGTAGCCAGGGTAACCTATCGCAACCACTATTTTTTTATCGAATTTCATTTGTCCGAAAACTTAGGTTTTGTGAAGAAACTGACGAGTTGTATATTCGGACAAGTATGTCCGAGTATACAACTCGTCAGTTTTTTCATTTGCCATTTGATGTTATCCATATAAATAATTTGTCCGAACAACTTTTACCACTATGATCATTTGACTTTTCATTGCTTTTGTTTTTTTTTCACAATCCATTTTTCACTCCTCCAGCTTTACCTAGGAATGTGTAGAAAATGAAAATTAACCAAACATGTACAATGCAAAATGTAGTGTGTGTGTGCTGGAGAAGTGAAAAAATCGTAGTGGTAAAAGTTGTTCGGACAAATGATTTATTTGGATAACATCAAATGGCAAATGAAAAAACTGACTGACTGATAAAATCTTAAATGTAAAAGATTATAGACTATGTAGACTGTAATAAATATATTTGTAATTTAATACTGCAATAAACAGACTATTTTTTTTTTTTTTTGACGAGTTGTATATTCGGAGAAGTATCACAAAACCTAAAAGTTTTCGTACAGATGAAATTTGGTGAAAGAAATTTAGTGGTTGCGATAGGTTACCATTTCTTCCATTTAGATTCACACCACTTATTCTAGACGGAGTATTTGGCTTGGAATAGAGTGATTGTCAGAAAATGAACATTCCAAAAAATAAAGGTCGTGAAGGAAAGCCTGATAAGTGAAGTATTAGAGTAGCATGTTTTTTAGACACGTTTTCACATCGTTCAAAAACAACATACTTAATTTTTTTAGTATTCGTAAAGTTGTATAGTGTAAAATGGATTCATTTATATAAAAAATCTCATTTTGTAAGAAAATGTCTTTCTGATCGCATCAAATTTCATTTATCCTCTGCGTAACAGAGGGTATTCAAAAAACGAAACTTTAATTAAAACAGCCCCGGGCAAGAAATTTATTTAGTGTCGTATTAAGTACTAACTGAAATATCTAGTAAATGGTTTGTTTGTCAGGTTTCTAGAACGAGCATACTTATATGAAAATCTTTTTTCAAAGAGAAAGATTTCGTTCCTCTGTATTACGTCAGCTGTGTAACACTATATTTTGCATTTTAACTTAAAATATTAATGTACCCACAACAGTTTAATATCTGGCTACAAGTAGGCTACTACCAACACTTCAAGCGAAATTCAAAAAGCGTATCTATAGCTCTTTTAGTTTTTGTGTAGTGGTACGGTAAATCGAGGGTTTTTACTGAAAATCAATTTAATTTTGTGTTATGCCTAAGATAAGTAATCTTATAGTTTTTTTACTGCTGTTTCTTCATAGTCCGACGGTGAAATTAATGGCTTGGCATATTCGAATGCTCGAATTTCTTACAGTATTTTTTAATTCTTATTGACATGTTTTTGGGTCCCAATTTCGCATCCTTTGTGTTATGGTGTATTACATTGTGTGACTTTACACATTTTTTTCCCATACAAATTTAGCTTTCAATTAGTTCCTTTGTATAATATTTTTGTGAATATTCCTATTGTTACGTAAATTTTTTTGCAATCCTTGGGTGTATTGCATGATTTGTTAGCTGTTAGGCCAATACGCTTTTCGTCCAAATCGCGTTTGGCCGATCGTCTACTACGCAGTTAGTCCATGATATGATTGCTCTATTACGCTGTTCGTTCATTTCGCGATTGGTCTATTACGCTATAAATGCCAGAATTGCATAGAACAGAAAACCTGTACCTAAAGTAAATTAAATTTCGCAATTACTTTAAAATATTGAATAAAACCCTTCAAAGCAATTTTTTCACAACAAATTGTCGAGCAAAACCGTTGGACGAGGCGGTGAAAGCCATACAACGAGAAATATTACGTTCTTTGAAACACTGTTCTGGCCAGAGGAGGAAACAATAACGATTGATTTTCAGATATATAATTCTTGACTATATGATTATATTTCTGACAACAGCTGAAATATGATTAATTAAATTTTTCTCCATAAAAAAATAATCCAAAGTTGAGTCGGTATTGTCTTTTTTTACTCACCCTACTAACACAACGCACTATTAAACGACAGAAGTAAGTTATTATGATGGTAATTGGTATTTTATCTCATGTAAACTCTGTCAAGATGAAAAATAAAACTGCACACAGTCAGATTTGTCTAAATAAACCATTCCCGAAGAGTGTTGTATCCCTTTCCGTCGTGCGCGAAAGACATAAGCGCATCTCTTTTGCAGGGGGCGAGGTTGACCGAAACGAGGAATGCCTTTAAACGATCAACAATGGCATTTATTCAAGTTTCTAAATTGTATAAAATTCTAAGCATTGTTATTTCGGAAGACTAAACGGTTTGGTATGCCAATACAACGTTCTCTCTCACCTACCTGCTTTCGTTGTCCGAATAAACAACGATCGAGATAAATTGGTGTTATTACACAAAAGGATGTTTAGTTCATTCTTGAGATTTCAGTTCTTCTACTGCTCCGCTTTGATTGAATCTCGGCATTTGTTAAGCAGTGTTAGCCTAACGAGATGGTCCACAAAGTGACTGCTTTTACTTTGTTCTGTCTATTAACGTTTCTAATTGTAGGGGTAAGTCAATTTTAAGCAAATTTGGCTGTTATTACTTCTGTAACTTTTTGCTTTTTACATAATATGTACAAGAAATAAAACATAAATAAGTATCTCTTGTTTGCGTTTATGGCTTGCTTTGCTCCAATATGCATTAAATATTTAAAATAGAAATAATACATAAAACTGATCGCGTAAAAATACTGATTTGCACAGCAAAAATATGAATTGCACATCAGAGTGCGCATTTCAATTTTATTTTGGCTCGCAAATAAGTAGTTTTAAAGTTCATAGATTTTTTGTTGATGTGCCTACAAAATATGTAACATGAACAAAACAAATGCCTATTAACAGATTTGTTCGTCTTGTCAACTCGGATCTAGCACACCACCGAGGTGTCGGTATAGACAACAGTGTTAGGAATGAAATATTTGCGAACGCGAGTTAGCGGGGTGCCATTTCTAGCTGTCAAAAGTCGGTTTTGTTCACATTTTGTTAGAAAACCTTCTGTACGCAAGTAAGTACTATTAATTATTCTGTGCTATTAGCACAGTCCACAACTACATGTAAGAGGTGACTTACTTAAGTTTTTTACTATACTTGTTTGATACATTGTTACGGACTTATATTTGATTTAACTAATTTAATTAGGTAAATAGTCGTTTTTTTTAACCTGACTGTTGCTTTATAGGCCGGGCTCAATAAAGCGATAGGAGTGCGCGGTTGGAGAGTAGCCTGGGGAAAATCCAGGGGAAAACCTCCGGCACGACCACGCGTGTGGTTTGGAACACTGTAATACTCTAAGAGTTTGCGCTCCAGTGAGATTGGTTGAGCGGTTTCAACCGAATCTGAGGTGTGAGTGGAATCGAGCTACTGGGAGTTTTGTCACTGGTTCACTAAACCTAGCCTAGCTGAGAAGAATCCAGCAAGAAACTCAGATAGGCCCGACTGGGTCGGACTGACGGCTCGACCTGGGTCGGATTGACTTAGGTCAAATCTATTTAGTCGTTTGAGAGCGAGGTCATACGATCTAAGTGTATACACTTAGATCTTATGACTATAGTTTATAAAGCCGGCTTGGAATTTATTTGTGTGATGAGCTCAAATATTTATTCCTTAGTCTTGTATGTTTTCTATGTATTTAAGTATCTATTTATCGATATAAGTATGCATATCGTCGCCTAGTACTCATAGTACCAGCTTTGCTTAGTTCGGGACTAGGGCAATTTGTGTAAGATTGTCCAGAAATATATTTCTTGAATTTATTTACTTATCTAATATCTAGTATAGAAACGGTTCATATTTGGTAACTTTACTAGTTTACTCTAGAATGGGTAAGTTTATTCTACATCTGACTACAGGATCGCTACGCCTGTTGTGCGACCGTCGTTAGTTTTCACCACTTTAAGAATCTTTTTTTTTTCATACAAAGATACAGTAGAATCCAGATACAGCGACAGTGAAGGAACCGGTGATATTACGTCGCACTAACAGAATGTCGCACAAAACGGACTGATTTTCATAGAAAGTGTGTTGCTTAAATCTTAACATGAGAGGTTTTCGAGGTCGTTAAAAGCGGTAAAACGTTATATGCGGAGACGTAATAAGCGGATTCTACTGTACTTATTAATATTTCTAGAGAAAACATTAACACATCTGACTTTCAGAAAGATTTTCAATTGAATTTGACGACCGCTTTAGCCTAGTTGGTAGTGACCCTGCCTTCGAAGCTGGAGGACCCGGGTTCGAATCCCGGTCAGGGCATATATTTGTGTGATGAACACGAATATTTGTTCTTGAGTCTTGGATGTTTTCTATGTATTTAAGTATCTATTTATCTATATAAGTATGTATATTGTCACTTGGTGCCCATAGTACAAGCTTTGCTTAGTTTGGGACTAGGTTGATTTGTGTAAGATTGTCCAAAAATATTTATTTATTATCTAAAGAAAAAGTGTGTCATATTTGGTGTATAGTAGCATTGAATGGAAAGGACAAATATAAAAAATAATAATAAAATAAATATTAGAGGACAATCTTACACAAATCGAACTAGCCCCACAGTAAGCTCAAGAAGGCTTGTGTTATGGGTACTAGACGACGATATATTTAATAGATATAAATACTTAAATACATAGAAAACATCCAAGACTCAGGAACAAATATTCATGCTCATCACACAAATATTTGCCATGACCGGGATTCGAACCCAGGACCGTCAGCTTCACAGGCAGGTGCACTTACCCACTAGGTTAAACCGGTCGTCAAAACATGCTTTCAGTTCATCAAATCATCCAAGTGATCGCATACCGGCACACTAAATTGGGTGGCCGCTTACCGACTTATTAACTAGACTCTACGAAGTTTCATAAGGCATCTTATTCCAGGTATCAAGTACTCCTACCTACACCAAACAAAAGCTGGAAGCGATGGTCTTGAAAGTTCTATGGGTGAAAGTATTCAAGAATTTGCCCCCAACTACAAGGGAGAAGGCAATAAAGGCTCTTAAGAACAATGATGACTACGATAAGTTCATTAAACAGCTACAGAAGGTGAAGAAGGAGAAAGTTGAACGCTTAATGAGCCTTTTCGGTGACATACTTGTTGAGTATATAAGTTAATAAATAAGTGACAATAAATCTTTTAAGTATTTAATAATCTTTTACTTACTAGTGGCTCCGGCGGGATAATCACTAGGGTGGGTCGAAATTCACAAATTTTGGAGTATCGTAATGTAAATAAATGTTAAATAGTTTGTATTTATATATTTAATATGGAGTGAAAATAAAAAATATAAATATTTTTTATACTTAACAGCCATGCGGGGGTTAAAAGTCTAAATCTAGAATTTTTAATTATTTTTCCTATAATCTACAGAATTCACAGCAACTTTTGAGGCCTATTACATTACGGTACTCCGAAATTCGTGATTTTCGACCCACCCTAGTAATCACTCAACTTTTCTACTACCGTTAGTTATATTTTAATGTGAAAGTAATTGTCATCTCATACATTTATACTTTAAAATTGACAGTAAAATCTATCTACCGTTAGTACATAAAGTTACGTGATTCGCCTGCGGGAGTACTGCGAGAGTTTCTTTTTACATTTTCAACCACCATTGCCATTTTGGAAAAATCCAAAAAATAACTTGTCATAGTATATATATGTAATTACCTGCTCACAAAATTTCACGAGAAATGGTCACAATTTTAATGCGATCTGTAGAGAAGAACGTCCATATGAATCTGGAAATCCGAACATACGAAAGCATTTTTGCCGAAGCTGAAACTGAGACCTTCAATCGCTTCACTCACTCGGACAATGATATAAAATAGCATCGCTTCTTTTTATTTCTTTGCGTGTCTTAGGAGTAGACTAAGAAGCGGCTTGAAGTTTTTTAATTACTGTCGTTAGCGATGGGCTAACAACCCATCATTGAAATATTACAGATTTCTGCATTGTTAAACCTAACTGTGAACTGACGCTGATTTCCGCATTTTTCTGCTTAGATTTTTTACATGACAAACAGGTGATGCATGTCTGTGGTGCAGCCCAAATCAGGAGACCATACTGATTTTTTAAATAAATTGTATTAATTAAAGTCCGCTACGTATATAAAATCTCAAAATAATGAATCAGTTTTTTGGGCTATACTTTCAAGTTATGGGTAAACCATGAGAAAGAGTGCTAATTGTTTTAATTTTTTTTATAAACAATTAGTTTATTTTATTTATCGTATGGCAATTTTGTCGCGTTTTGTTGCACCCTTAAGCACCACCCAGGGTTCATGTGTAGGGTAACGGTGGGTACTCCCTACGGACGTGATTCAACTTCGACCCTCCCCCCCTTGTCAAGTGAGTTGGCAACTTGACTGTTTGAAGTTCTAAAGCCACCCGAAGGCCTCTAACTTGACTTAACAACTGCTATCATAGACAGCAGCTGGGATCAACGGCTCAACGCACTGGAGCGCTCAGTCAATAACCACTCAAAGCTGTCATCCATCCAAGAACTAACCTGGGCCGACGTTGCTTAACCTCGCACACCGCACGCGATACGCGGGCGCCGCTGGGCCACGCGCGAAAATAATATGTTAATTTTCTACTACGTCTTTGTCAAACTTTCATAAGACCTGCCTAATACTGCGTCAGGCGTCAGACCGCATCAGTGAGTAGCACGTCAGATAAGTATAAATCCGGCACAATGCATTAACTGTCAAGGCAATTATATTTAATTGCAACATCTTTATCCTCACACCATAACCACTTCCATTGAAATGTTCCCCGAGCCCGCATTTAATTCACTCTTTAACCACTCAACACGCTGATGCGAGAAATAATTGCAGACAGTTAGCACCCGTCACGGAACGCGACTCATCAATTCACAACGATCCAGCGTCCCTTTCACACCTATTGTATCTATATAATACCGACGGCGACAACATCATCTTATCATACATTACATCGAACTGTGGTAGATTGATAACCGCGCATTCGTTTGTATTGGTCTAGGCTGGATATATTACCCATCCGAATCGCCAATAACGTTTTCATCGGTCTGATTGAATGCGTATAGCAGTTAATAAATGTTGAGTTATGTACATAGCTATTTGACGGGTTTCGTGTTTGGAAATGTAAATCAAAGCTCTTATACAAATATGAGCAATATCGGACTACGAAAAACACACAATCCGGCCTCCTGTTAGATTAGCCTCACAAAAAAAGATATTAACGAACGTTCACTGTAACTGTATAATGAAATTATGAGGCCATACGTAATGTGTGAAATGTAGTAGATCTACTTAGTGATAATCAATTAGATTAGCCTCACTCATGCCCGAAAACCATGATTTTACACAATGGCCACCCTACACCGCACGGCGTGGCGTTACGTCATTCCTCATAGTTTGTCTTAATAAATAAATAAATAATAATAATAATATTTATTGTAGCCAATAAACCTGATATCGTGCTGACAGATCAATCGAAACGCCAGGCAGTGCTCGTTGACATCACCATCCCCCATGACGAGGACCTCGTGAAGGCCGAGAAGGACAAAGTCAGCAAGTACCTAGACTTGGCACACGAGGTGACTGCCATGTGGGATGTTGATTCAACGATCATTGTCCCGATAGTCGTTTCTACGAACGGTCTTATAGCGAAGAGTCTAGACCAACACCTCAAGAGACTCTTGCTAGATGGCTGGGTCAAGGGTCAGATACAGAAGGCGGTACTCCTGGACACGGCGCGGATAGTCAGGAGGTTCCTCTCTCTGTCGCCCTAACCACCGGTAGCTTAGGCCCCGCCTCGCTGCTGGCGGCACCCTAGGTTAGGATTTTATAATATTTTTATGTTTTGTAAGTGTATTTTTATATTTTAATTTTTATAAAGATATTGTAAAAACCTAGCCTAAGAACCAAAATAAATAAAGGATAATAATAATAAGTTTATGGTAACCATGTCCGGAAAAATTTTAACGAAAAAACATGTTGGTTTAGTAGGAATAAATTAATTCTGGTTACTTCTCCCGAATCACTCTGTATACACAAATACCCCTATTCAATCAGTGTGATCTGTAAAATTGAAATTGCTCGTGTTTCATAAAATGTTGTATTCATACGTGTATTTCCTTTCTGAAACTAATCTAGCACATGAGTATCGATTAAGCCGTCATCTCGTCATCATCGAAATCTCCGGGCACAACAAAACAATGTAATTGTTTGTATTTTTCGCCGGGAAATATTTTCTAAAAAGTCTGAAATTTCGCTGTTAACCCGTAATAGCGAAACTTCAGACTTTTTAGAAAATATGGTTAGCCTAGAAATCACGGTTCCGGATCAATAATACTACAAGTAGTTTAATTAGAGCTGTACGATTTATCTATTAACTATACGGGGCGTCCCACGGTTATGCCACATGAAGGGAAAGTACCTTGAATATTGTAGATTCTACAATATTCAAGGTACTTTCCCTCCATGTGGCATATTCGTGGGACACCCTGTATACTTACAACGATAAAAACAGTAGGATAACCCTTTTGGGGCACATGTTTCGGGTTTTCAAACTTCGAAGTTATGATTAGAAACAGGAATGAACTTTATTGCATAACTGTGTAAATTATAATGGTGATAACAAATGGCACAGTCTCAACAGCTTGCACATTTCGGGATACATCACTACATAGTATAAAACAAAGCTTTCTCTGTCCCTATGTCCCTATATCCCTATATCCCTATGTATGCTTAAACCTTTAAAACTACGCAATGGATTTTGATGCGGTTTTTTAATAGATAGAGTGACTCAAGGGTAAGGTTTATATGTATAATACATGCATCAGCATTGCACCCGTGCGAAGCCGGGGCGGGTCGCTAGTTAGTAATAAGATAACTTATACTAAATTCCATGGAGCTAAACATATAGAAACATAAAATACTTTGCCAATTAGCCAGTTTTTGAGACCAATTCTGAATTTGGTACTCTTCAGCTTTTATTGAATTCATTTTTTGATTTCTAATGCCTGCTTTCATTCACCATTGTAGTAAAAATCCCAGTTATCCATGAATCGACAGACATTACAGTCCCACAAAGCGAGTAATTTAACCAACCTCCATACAATTACACTTAACAATAAGTACCCCTTAATCTATTTAAGCTACAAAATAACAATCATAACAAGCCAATAATCATCAATTTACACGTTCCATATTCAAGCCGTACGTAAATTTAGTACCTCAATATAGCGCGGCGGTTCGCGCCTGATTAAATGAAGCGGACTCGTGTGTTTTGCCGCCCGCAATACAAAGCTGGCGTTATTGGCTGTATCGTCATACCCACATACCAATCAGGAAGGCTAACTATTGAGTGAGGCGTCGAGCGAGGCAGCGAACAGTGAACCATCGCATAAATTGTGTTTACGCTACCATCGCATGAAGTGCTTTAACGGGCTCCGAGCATAGCCAATTCTAGCGCTTCACTTCATACAAAACAAATTCAAAAGCAAATACAATCGTAGTAACAGAGCAGACAGCTTCGTGGCAGAGCTGGTCCTGTATTGATTGCAATACGGTGGCTCGACTCCACTTTACCAAAGTGATCTTCGGTGGTCGACAAACGATGTTGCGATAGCAAAAGGATAGCGAATGTAACGCGTATTTCATCGGCTGAAGTGTTTCGACCAGTTAGGTAAAACCAAAAAATTGTTCGACCACTTCTACTCTATTATTTCTACATCAGGGTTCAAAAGTGATGGACCATTTTCTTCGTTGACTGCACAGTTTTGTGGGAAACGTTATGTTTAAGAATTCGACTATTGTGATTAATAAATAAATAATGTTACCTAGCTTCTGTTGTATTTAGTAAAAAGAGTGACAATTTATTTTTAATCTGTAAGAAACATTTGCTGACGACATTGTAATTTTAAATCAAAATGTAGAATTTCGTAAATGGTGCCAACTGTATATTTAATCACAATCTTAGAAAATTCGCTATGTTATTCAATAATTAAAATCTTATTAACAAGCAGAAATTGTTTCTTTAAATGATCAAAATAATAAAAAACCACTGTGTGTGCATTGTCCTACATCCAATTCTCGTTAAGAAAATAGGCACAATTTTAATGAATCACACGTCACATTAAATAGCTGTGGCAATAGTTTTTATTTATACCACTTCGATGGCAAACAAGCATGCGTCCTGCCTGAAGGTAAGCCGTCACCGCAGCCTATGGACGCTGCTTATAACACCAGGGATATCACATGTACGTTGAAGAATAGCACTTTCCCCTTTCTTTCTGTGGGCTCCGTATGATTCCAGGTTAGAATACCATTTCCCCCTTTCTTCCCGTGGGTGTCTTAAGAGTCGACTATGGGAACGGGGTTGTAGTGTGTTGTGAGCTATGGGCTAATAACTTATAACTACAATATCACATTTTCTCTATCTTTAAACCTGCAATTGTTAAATGTGTCGCTGTAAATAATTTTCATGAGCTCTGCCTATCCCTTTTGGGAATACTGGCGTGAGTTTATGTGTGTATGTTTTTATTATGTAACCTCTGCTAACTAAAGCATATTATATCATTTTTTCTTGGCAGGTCTCCTAGTACACGCCCAAATAACAGTAACTAATTTATTAGCTTCTTGTATTACATATAAATTTAGCCAATTGTTGAGTAAGTAAACCCTGTTTTTGCCCCAAAAGGCCCTGTAACTCTGTAATGGCAAGTTGAGGGTCCGCATTCAACCATTAGCATAAGAAACTATTTCACAGCGCAACATACGTTCTGAACAAGCACGCGTAGGGTGCAAGAGGAAACTTTTATTGCAATCACAAACTACGAAACAACCAAGCTAAAGAGGTAAGTTAGAAAAATAAAAATAAACAATACGCCAGCAAAGGATATGGTAGGCATTAAAAGTTGCCAGCTTTCGGCCCGAACTATGTAGTCCATTTAAAGCAATAATTATGCATTATGTTCGCTCTGTATTCTCGAGAGTTGTCTGCGTTTATGGAGATTTATTGTAACTTTACGAACTATAATGTAGGCGCCGACTCTGCGACCGCCTTGCACGTACACCACATTTATTACAAATAATATAATAATGTTCTAGTTAAATTTAAACAACTATGTTTCCGCTATAATGTTTAACTAGCGACCCGCCCCGGCTTCGCACGGGTGCACTATTTAATGGATGTTATTATACGTATAAACCTTCCTCTTCAATCACTCTATCTATAAAAAAAAACCGGCCAAGGGCGAGTTGGACTCGCGCACGAAGGGTTCCGTACTAGTATCTATAAAACAGCAAAAATAACTTAACCAAAATTACAGTTAAATCAACCTATCTCAAAAACTATAAGAGATACTTTGATCAAACCAAAAATCGTTGAAAGAGTTAATTAGCATGCATCACCTCTATTTTTTTTAGAATTTTATACCCCGTAGTTATAAAAATAGAGGGGGGGGGACATACTTTTTACGACTTTGAGAGCTGATATCTCAAAAACCGTTCACTTTAAGAAAAATGTTTTTTAGAAAACTTTATATCATTTTAAAAGACCTTTCCATTGATACCCCACACGGGTATGTACATCGAAAAAAAAATTTTCATCCCTCAGTTACATGTATGGGGGGCCCCACCCCCAATTCTTTTTTTTACTATTTAGTGTCATAATTTTGTAGCGGTTCATACAACACATATTCCCATCAAATTTCATCACTGTAGTACTTATAGTTTCCGAGTAAATCGGCTGTGACAGACGGACAGACGGACAGACGGACAGACGGACAGACGGACATGACGAAACTATAAGGGTTCCGTTTTTGCCATTTTGGCTACGGAACCCTAAAAAACCGCATCAAAATCCGTAGTTTTAAAGATTTAAGCATACATAGGGATATAGGGACAGATAAAGCGACTTGTTTTATACTATGTAGTGATAGTGATATTACTCGCGAACCATATAATTGTGTTTATCGTTTGACAATGAGTGAATAACTTAACGGGTTTTCCTAAAGCTGCCGCATTTTATCTTCGCGTTTATTATTACTTATGTACATTTGGGCCATTCTACTTTTTCATGTACATAATTTTCTGACACTTTTTAGGGTTCCGTAGCCAAAATGGCAAAAACGGAACCCTTATAGTTTCGTCATGTCCGTCTGTCCGTCTGTCCGTCTGTCCGTCTGTCCGTCTGTCACAGCCGATTTACTCGGAAACTATAAGTACAACAGTGATGAAATTTGATGGGAATATGTGTTGTATGAACCGCTACAAAATTATGACACTAAATAGTAAAAAAAAGAATTGGGGGTGGGGCCCCCCATACATGTAACTGAGGGATGAAAATTTTTTTTTCGATGTACATACCCGTGTGGGGTATCAATGGAAAGGTCTTTTAAAATGATATAAAGTTTTCTAAAAAACATTTTTCTTAAAGTGAACGGTTTTTGAGATATCAGCTCTCAAAGTCGTAAAAAGTATGTCCCCCCCCCTCTATTTTTATAACTACGGGGTATAAAATTCTAAAAAAAATAGAGGTGATGCATGCTAATTAACTCTTTCAACGATTTTTGGTTTGATCAAAGTATCTCTTATAGTTTTTGAGATAGGTTGATTTAACTGTAATTTTGGTTAAGTTATTTGATTCAATGTATTGGATAGTGATTTTAAATGTGGACTAGTAGGTGTTGGTACGGAACCCTTCATTGTGCGTGGTCCGACACGCACTTGGCCGGTTTTTAATGCAGAATTTGAAATACTTGGCCTTCTCTTCATATTTTTGTATTGTTATTTAGAAAGAGGTTTAATTGCAGCATCATTTCCGATAGTTTTAGTAATTAACGAACCACAGCTAATATCCATAAATCGAGTAACTCAGTGGTCCTTGGACGTATCACCATTTGTATGAAAAAATGGTTTTTACCACTATGTTACCCACCTTTTACTGCAATATGTTAATAAAGTAGTTTTACCTCTAAATTCCTTTTATTAGGTTCCGGTACTATTTTAAAATCCTATTTTATTTATTTCTATATATTAGGAGAACCAACAGCAGTACAAACAATGTAACAACATGCATATTAACAGCAGAGCCAATTACAGGATCTCACAGATAGCGATAGAGTATATACATACTGAACTAAACTAAAGTGCGCACTAGTACACAATTACAAACATTATTAAACGTTATTTTTGTACACTAATTCAATATATATCTTAGATTTTTTTGGTAATAGAAAACTGGTCATGAAAAAGTAGAATGACCCATTTATCTCACGAACCCGACTGAGCCATGGTTGTTATATACATGTACATTGTCTATGTGTGCGTCAGCTGGGGTTATGTATTCACATTGTCTATATCTTCGTATGTGTCGCAATTACAACTGTGGTTAACCCGCGTTCGTGAGATTAAACCACCTACTTATAATAGCCGTTAGTATACTGAGTCCTCTTTTGTTTTTTATATTGTTTAAGGTCAATCAACTTTTTCTTGTTGTTATTCTGTCCCGTCAGCGAGGAGTCAACAATAACCGAGTTTCTTACAAAAATATTTATGATATGGACTTCAAGCATGCTCAAGAGATGACCCATGTCCTAATGGATTGATGCTCATCGCTAAAACTTATGTTTGGTAGATTTTAACTCTATAAAATCATAGTTTTAAAGAGTGACTCAGGAGACGTAACCATGGTAACGGGCAACAAAGAATAGTTGATCCACCCTTAAAACATTCTGAAATGAAATTTTAATGTGTTACATGTCTCATACGCTCCTTAATGCCAGAAGTGGCGATAAACAAAGTTAATTTTGAACTTGATATATTAAACTTAAGGTATATCATATTCTCTTTGCCTTTGGCTCAATTACGGGCATTATACGTGATAATTTCCAAGGTATTCCATAATTGAATCCCGCAGGTGCCGAGGTAGCATCTCGTGCCTCCCGGCTCGCTGCTGCGTATTGCCACGTCGCGAGGGACAAGGTGGGGTTTAAATTATAAGAACAAACTTGTTCAGTATTATCGCTTACAGAGGGGAAACAGCAGTGCAGTTATTTAAATTGCATTCGAGAACGTGCCTGCATGATTGTATCGTTCCATTTTTAAATTATACATATCGCGTAGTCACACAAAGATCTACTTTGTCGGCCATATGCCTATAAAGTGTGAGTACCTACAATTCCTGTGCGGTGGGAGTTTCATTCGAATGCGAATGCATCCCAATGAAACTCTTTTCAATACATTTATTCATAGTATATTAATCTACAGAAAGTTCCATGTTATGCTTCTGACAGTCTTCTTCAAAAATAGGTATGTAGTATGTAGGCTTATTTATGGGTCGGCCCATTGCCATATAAAACATAATACAATGGATCCATATACTTATATGTGTAGTGAACATAACTGTGTTCTTAGACTCATTATAAATAATCATTCATCAGGTCATTTGTACTAAAAGGAAGATGGACTCATTAAAAGTATAGATTACTTATGAGGGAGGAAACAATCGCTCCATCCGGTCCGGATAATTCAGCAGCTCTACGTTCAAAGCACCCGAATCCGTCCCGCCCTCTCTATTTCCCTCCCCAACCTGACGATGCCGTCCCAGCCTTATCAGTTAAAGTGGAAGATGTGGTTTTGGCAATTAACTCTTTCCATAGCGGCTCAGCTGCGGGCTTGGATGTCATTCACCCGGCCCATTTCAAATGAGTTAACATCGAACACGATGAGAGTTAGTGGGGTGCGCCTCAGCAAGCATTCGATTTTATAATTTTTTACTTAGTGGGAAATTGAATATCCCCAGGATTTTTCCCTATATATATGGGGCCTCTCTTTGTACATTAAGGAAGAAAAATGGAAGCGTAAGACCGATTGTCGTAGGAAGCACTTATTGTCTACTTGCGGCTAAGCTTGGGTGCCCCGCCATGAAGACGGAAATGGCCTTTTACCTTCGGCCACATCAGCAGGGGTTCGGGGCACCTCAAGAGAGATTAAAAATAGCGTTATTCTCAAACTGGATTCAAAAAACGCCTTTAATTCAGTGGAAAGGGACGTGTTGTTACATCAGGCTAAGGAAAATGTGCCAAATGCTGTACTCATTCCTTTACCAAGTATATCGCCTATCATCCAATCTGTTTCACGGTTCCAATCTTAATCTATCCCAACGTGCCCAGCAGGGCGATCCTCTTGGCCGTCTCACGTTTAGCCTGGCTATCCATAAGGTCATAACCGAGCTCAAGTCCCCACTTAACGTCTGGTATCTCGATGATGGTACCATCAGAGGCAAACCTATAGATGTGGAGCAAGATTTGCTTGTCTTGCTGCCTTATTTGAGGAATATTAGACTAGACGTGAATACTAGTAAGTGCGAGTTCTTCAGGGGAAGGCCGGCCATTTCACCAAGTTGACATATGTATGTATTTGACATATGTAGGCTGACAAATCGACAATTTCCATGTGAAAACTGTTTCACCAACTACAATTGTAATGTTGTTTGACAATTGTCGCGCCTGTCAGCTTTGGTGAAATAGGGGCCTGGTCTCACAGAAAATAACACTACCTCTTTTTCATTCCTCGGTGCTCCCATATTTTTTCCGCAGTCCCTGATGTTCTTCTGATAAACACGAACCTCTTTCTGCTCGCCGGCGAACGCCTCAAAGATACCAATCCTCATATAGCTCTAACTGTTTTACAGAAGTGTTTCGCGGTCTCTAAAATAATTTACCTGTTTATCACGGCCCCGGCGTGGTTCTTCCCCAGTGATGATACGGCGGATCCGGAATGTTAGTTTGCCGGCTTTTTTGACATCAGCACACGGATCTTGTCAATAATATTTTATTGGTAAATGGTAACAATATACGTATAAGCAATCCGTATGTTGCTGACGTCTTGATGGCGAAGTTGACTCTCAACCCAAGGTCTATTGTACCCGAGAACCGCAAACTCCAGCGCGCGGCTGGGATGATGTAGGCTGCAAAGCCATAATCACGAGATTTATCGATGGCACCACTGGTGTAAATCTCACAAGGCTCCTGGCGGTATCTCGATCAGGGGCGTGGTTGTACGCGCTTCCAACGCCTCAATTGGGAACTTTACTAGACGGTAACTCGTTGCGTGTGGCCGTTGCCTTCCGCCTGGGTTGCGTTGTATGTCAACCTCATACATGCATCTGTGGTACCATGGAGAGTGCTGACGGCCATCACGCACTGAATTGGCGCCGGTTCTCAATTACTTTATACAAAGGGCTCTGAAGTCGGCCGGTGTGCCATCATTACCGGAGCTGCCGGGCTTTAGTTGCACTGTTCCAATGGCAAAAGACCCGATGGCCACACATTGGTGTCGTGGGAAAAGGGATGTTGCCTGGTGTGGGATGCCACGTGCGTCAATACCTTCGCAGCCTGCCATATCAGCCGCACTACTCTTGCCGCCGGTGCGGCAGCTGAATTTCAGGCTTCAATGAAGCGGCAAAAGTATTATCTGCTGAGGTCTGCCTACATTTATGGCCCATTGGCATTGGAGACTGCGGGGTGCTGTTAGGCCGACGCTACGAAACTTGTTCGTAATATAGCCCTTCGGCTTTGGCAAAAGGGGGAGGACCCCCGCGCCGAGTCGTTTTTGGTGCAAAACCTGTCCATGGCTATACAGCGAGGATACATCGCCAGTGTTATGGGATACCTTTTAACCGGAAACGGCGAGGGGCGATCTATTTGATTAGTTTAATTTTTATTTATTTTATGTGTAATTTTTTTTTAGTTCAGTTTGTGTTTGTATTGAAAATTAAATGGAATTATAAAGTACTTACTCTTAAACTTTAATATTAATTAGTGATATTTTTAATTCAGAAAACAATAAGGTAAATATTTAAAACTAATTACGTTCTAAATTAACATTAATTACAAAGAAAAAACAAATGAAATATAAAAACCCTAGACAACGTCCCCAAGGTCGCTCCTTGGCGGAAATGATCCCAAGATGCTGGCGGCGTTGCCCCGCTGCACAGCAATGCTGAGCCTTTGCCCGAGAAACGCGCCAGCTCTGGGATCACAGCAAGTTCTTATTAGTTTATTTTTCAGTACATTGAAATACTCTTAAACTAATTTAGAAGAGTGTTATTGTTTTGGAGTTGTTTATGTAAATATATATATATATATCTGATTACCGTATGTATAAGACTTCCAGGTATTTCCATGGACTTTTGTGGCATGGATAAGAAAACAAGCATGGAATACAGAAAATTGTGTACGAAAGTCATAATTGGGTCATTGTCAGATTTAAGTTCGCGTCTTTTTGGTGGACATATCAAAATTTAAGGACCACGAGGCTTAATTTTGGATTAGTCTAGTAACCGGCACAAACGGTGTTTCCATAACTATAAATCCGTGTAATAAAAACATAACTTATATGTACATAAGCCGTTAATTATTGACCACCGGGTGGACAACTTTTGTTTTTACAACTGACAATAACCCAATTTTTCATTTTTTCTTACGGATTCTAAATTTAAGTCTGTCGTGAAACAGACACTGATTTCAAAAGCATATTATAAGATAAACGATTATATCATGGATAGGGATGTTTGCTAGTGATAGCGTCCCGCACAAGTAATCTAACACAGAAATATTTTGTCCTTAATATTAAAAATATGTATGTATGTTTATATTGTAGCATTTGAATTCTGTAGTATTATGATACTGTTATTTTATATACATTGTATATTGTTTTGAAAAAATGACACCTCGCCGAGTTTCTTACGCCGGTTCTTCTCGAGGCAGAGGTTTATTTTATGAACCGGTGGTAGTTTTTTGACATCCAAGGATCACTATTTATGGATTAACTGTTGTTCGTTAATTAACCAAAACTATCGGAAGTGATACTGTAATTAAATCTCTTTCTAAATAACAATACAAAAATATGAAGTGAGGGCCACGTATTCCAAAATCTGCATTTTAAAAAAAGTGTCTGAAAATTATGTACATGAAAAAGTAGAATGGCCCTAATATGCACAATTGCCCGGGATAGGTAATTTCTGGAACTTCCGAATAGGTTCTGGAAGTTTTTCTTTGTTTTCAACTTTTGCACGAGCAAAGCACGATATATAGGGCAATTGTGTTAGTTTTTTTACAGTAATGTGCTTTTGAAACTGCTTCACGAAAATAAAATTGTTGGAAGTGTTCGGGTACAAGTGAATCCCATCAAAAATATCAATGTGAAAAAATGCCAAGTTTGTAAATGGTTTCGCTAATAAAATAAGTAAGATCTAACTGGAAACCAAGTTCTTTCAAAGCTCCTTAGAACATAGCTATTGTCATGCATAATCGTGCTTCAATCGTTTTAAAATGAGTTGTTATTGTTATTTCCCACTCAATAGTTCGACATAGCAAAAGTTATTTTTCAAACTCATCTAAATACTTGATACCTTAACTTCGACAGACTTATTCGAATACTTGGCTAGGTTTTTGCCAATGACATACTAGACTAGATTGTACTTAGACTTAAGAAGAGAAGATTTAAGTTGGTGGGTAGGAACTTGCAAAGTCTTGCATAACAAGAGCTGTGATCTAAGGAGCTTTGACAGAACTTAGTTAGATCTGACTTCTATTACGTATTAGCGAAACCGTAGGTATACGAACTTGGCATATATTCACATTTATGTTTCTAATGGAATACCATATTTTTATCAAATAAATAGATAATTTAAAAAATCGTATCAGCATTGCGATACAGCGAGGAAATGCCGCCAGCATCCTCGGTACAATTCCCCAAGAGCCTGTTTTAGATTTAAGTTACTTATTAAATTATTTAAGTTATCGGTCTTTAACTATCATTATAGCAGCTTGTTATTCTTAATAAATAAATAAAATAACTAGACACATTTTGAAAAAAAAAACAGTAAAATGTAAAATTAACTTTTTTAGATTATTTTTTTAACTTATCTGGATGCCAAATTTCAACATTCTAGGTCCACTGGAGTGTATCAGTCAGTGCTTAAGTATATAAATAGTGATTTTCTGACGTCAAAATCTCGTGAACGGCAACAGATTTTTTTTGAAATTCAATGCAAGTCAAAAGCGGCCAGGAATGGTTTGTATATAATCCACGAACGGGTGTGTCACCTTTTTTACTTTGCGAACTTGGCTAACTTTATGTATTTAAATGTTAGCTGCATGAGAAATGAGACAATTCAACAATTTTAAATTTAAATTGACATAACAACAAACCTTTCTTTATTACACTCATCATCACACATTTAAGAGAAATATCGTATTTTATCTGTTTTTATTACTATTTTAAGTGGAATTACAGTCCTGTAAAAAGTCAGTTGTGTAAAAAGTAGGTAAGTAGATTAAAATAAAACAAATGTGAAATACCGCGATAAATCGAACGAACTAGTTTGAAAGTGGATAAAGTAAAAAAGTTCTCGTCCATTCCTGGCGCCTATTTTATAGATGAGGATGTTAACATACCCCATTACATTTGTAGCGGGTTTAAGAATACGTACACACGAGAAGTGGCGGTTTCTTAATTAATATAAGCCTTATTCTTTAGACATTAAGGTTTGTGGTGACGCTGGTTGTCGAGGCGGGTGCTGCGGAGAGCGAATACAAGCCAGCTACACATTGTTACTGCCTGCCTTGAGATTTATGTGTAAACGGGTTCGACGTGGTCCATACAACGACTACCAATAGAATCTAACCGTCGTTGGAATACGTTTTACGACGTGATCTTTTCCGAGCACTTTAAAATAGTGTTTTTGTTATCTTATTTTGGATTGAAGTGAGTATATTCGAAGACATCGCTTTTAAGCTATAAAATTGACCCTTAACCATGGTAACTCATGAGTTTGCATATCCTTACTCGCTAGCGACTGCGTAAAAATTTGTATGGGCAAAAGTACAGCGCCTCTGGCGGTTACGTAATAGAACTAAGAATCGGCATACTAAATCGTTGATGCAGTCGCTAGCGAGTACGGTCATGCAAACTCATAAAGGCACTGTACGTAATTCGATGAGTAATGTATTTTCATGGGGACAACTAATTACCGTATTAAATAACTGGCAATAAGATTTCAAGCTTTCATTTTAAATACGTTTAATAACGGAATATTTACCATGTAAAATGTCGGGAACTCACAAATATACATGGTAAACATCCCGTTATTACTGGCAAATTTATGACCATTAATATAAAACTGTAGTAGTCAATATCACATTTTATTAAATAACTGTGCAAGTATTGATTTTCGAAATATAAACATATTAACCAACAAAAATAAATCTAATTACAACTAAATTAAAACCTAAATATAAACTAAATTAAATCTAAAAATGGCCCCCGCGGCATGGTGCCGAAGATACTGGCAGCATTTCCTCTTTGAATAGCCAAACTTATTTGTTGGCCGAGGTAGCTGCCAGCTCTTCGGTCACCTATGGCATCAATAAGCCTCTTCGATAGTCCCTTGAAGAGGCTTAGAGCGCCAGGACCCCACGGGCCGAATGTCTCGACGCCGAAAGGCGTGAACAAGTATACTCGTATTATATGTCAACATGATAATTGGTCTTATTTTGATCTGTCATTTACTGGTGAAGTTTCACATTAATGGATATAAACAATTCAATCACTGAATGTGCATTGAATGCAGTATACAATTGTCAATTTGGCTATACTTGTATTCCGTTGGAAAAAAAATTACAATACATTGCGTTAAAATGGAATATCCAATACTTCAGTGGTAAACTTAAAGCAATTTACCTGTCCGAAGGCAGCTAAAATAAACAATAATGCCTCTGGAGTTGTTGATTGTCACCTAACCCGTAAAATTGTGATTGCGGTTTTTCTTCTTACCGTAATGTATAAGCAGCATTCCTGGCTATAGAAATACAATTCTGCAAGTGCACCTAGAGTCAATTAAATGCAGGCATGAGATTCCATATAATAAGAAGCGGCCTATTTTAAGTATATCAATCAAAAAATCAAACATTTATTCTGCAAATAGGCCACAAGGGCACTTTTACATGTCAAAATATTAATTTACAATTTACGAATGTGTCTGACTATAATAAGTAATACATTTTCCAGCTCTAAATAATAATATTAATTACAATTATAACAAAATTAATGTCATACAGTGAAGATAAGTTTGCAAAGTTACAAAGTTAAGTTTGCAAAGTTATATGTATGCCATACTATTAAATAAAACTGTCAACTATGGCCAGAAGTAAAATTAAATACCTACCGACTTAAGAAACGAATAGAATTAGTTTTATGAAGCTCTTGTTTCGCTTATAATGAATATTAGAAGTAAATTCGAAAATTGAGAGCACTGCAGTACGATGGCACTGGGAAAGGTAACTAATTAATAATAATTACATCGAGTAAAAGGTAGAAAGCGCTAGGGCGGTAGACAAAGTTGGCGCTCCGAGCGAAAGAGATAATTATATTCGGGACAATCTTTTGCTTAGTGCACAGCGTAGAGTATTCGCTAAGAGACGAACGGCTTTCTGGCTGAATTCTGGATAATATTTTTACTTTATAAATGAGATGCCATATTTCATTGATCATCAGATTAAAAAACTAGTGGATATAGACCTCGTGGGGTTTTTTTAAGTTTCCAAGAACTGACTACAACAATTATGTTTAATTATCGAAACTGTTCACAAAATTTCACGAGAATCGTTCGAGAGATTCCAGAGGAGAATAAACCAAAATTCAGCCGCAGAAACTTTACAAAATCATTGAAAAAAAAAATGTTTTTAAGAATTTCCAGAAACTGACTCGATAAAAAACTTCTATACAATTATCGAAAATATTCACAGAATTTCACGAGAATCAATTGAGAAATGCGACCTGTAGAGGGGAACAAATGGAAATCTGGATATCTAGACATACAAGCATTTTTGTCGAAGCTGAAGTGGAGACTCGTTTCACTCTATCAATAAATATTAGGAGGACAGTCTTACCCTAATCCATCAAGAATAGAAAATAATATTCATTTAACACGATGTAAACACATTCACGTCATACATTTATGGAACACATCAAATACTCAGAAATTAATACTCATGATAGAAAGTAATAATCGCGCGAACACTTACCCTTTTCAGAATCAGCTCCGCAGGCAGGTTCGCTACCAATTAGGCTAAATAGTTGATTACTCCCTTCTAATACGGCACCTATCAATACTGGATTTAATACTCCCGTATCACGGACTACATTTATTATAATAATCCGACGTAAAACTTTTTTTGAAAATAGTGAACGAACCACCGCATATTTGGAGGAACATAATATCCTTCGAATGCGACAATATTGAAATGAAATGAAGTGAAATCATTTATTCTTCAATTTAGGCAAGTTACATGCACTTATGAATGTCAAAAAACTACCACCGGTTCATAAAATAAACGTCTGCCTCGAGAAGAACCGGCGTAAGAAACTCGGCGAGGTGTCATTTTTTCAAAACAATATACAATGTATATAAAACAACAGTATCATAATACTACAGAATTAAAATGCTACAATATAAACATATATACATATTTTTTAATATTAAGGACGAAATATTTCTGTGTTAGATTAATTGTGCGGGACGCTATCACTGCCATTATTAAAACTATAAGGGCCGGTTGTAAAATAAATCACGTGTGAGTTTACGGCTACTTCATCCTACCTGTGATAGCAACATCACGTGATTTCATAATGTCCCAATTTGACGTTGTGTTGACTGATCCACTTTAGGAATTCAGTTCCTGAACACCAGTCAAAAGTCGCCGCTCAAATAATGTACACGAAAGTCAATGAATCTCGTTCCCAAGCGAGTATTCGTAATATATTGAAGCCAGCGTTCGGATATGTACATTACATTCTCGAGATGCAATTTGTTGTAGTTGGTGGTGGATATAACAACCTCTAAGGTTGCTTGCCCACCGTCGAGAAGCGAGGCGATGCAACAAACTTTATAGGTAGGGAACCTACTGTTTGTGATATTTGATAAAATAATTGTCTACCGCAAAGGGGCTATTTAAGACCCAAGGGGCTATTTGGCATTCTTAGAACTATTCGCTTAGAGCTAACAAATATATTACCATGTTAAACGTTAAAATATGATGGTTATATTGGTATAAAAAAAAACTCCACTGTACTACTAATGAGACGCTATTTGGAGGGCGTGGTAACCGCCAGCTCCACCAATAGAATAGAATTAATTTCTATATCAAAATAACCAAAATGGTTATGCTACTATTGACAATAAAATGTAATTTAAATGTATTTCCAATAATGTAAGTGCCAATTTTATAAATGTGTAAATAAATAAATAAATAAACAAATAAACAATAAATAAACAATAATGTGAAAATATTCAGATTCAGATTTTGAGTTTAGTACCAAATTACCCCTTGGGTCTCAAATAGCTTTACGGTATTTCAGCCTTTTCTCGCTGATGGAAACCTCCACGAAACTGCTTTTACACCAGAATTCTTTTATTGTGTTCACTTGTATGGAAACGTAGCATAACTTAGGTCTGGAGGAAAAGCACTTTTGCAACACGAGTACATTTGCTAGCTTTGCGTTCTTTCGTAGGCAATAGGCTGGAAAAATTAAAAAGCGAGTGTTCTAAATGTATCTGCATATATTTTTTAACGTTTATTACGTACGTAACTTGGTCGAGGTGGTTACCATAGGCCAAGGATAAGTAACATAGTGTCAGAAATAAAAGGAAGAACATGAAGTTTAACATTTTTAATACAAAATTTATCAATTTATCACGTGTAACTGGTTCGATTCCCGGTTCAACCATAAAATTATTTATATATCTGCTAATAATTTTATGGTTGAACCGGGAATCGAACCCGTTACAGGAGAAAAATAATTACCCTGTGTAGCTTTATCATACCGAGCGAAAGGCTTCATCATAAGGATTACTTTTTTCTAGATAACATAGTGTAAGAAATAAAAGGAAGACCATTAATTTTAACATTTGATGTGAAATTTTCTGGTGTAACAGGTTCTTCCCGGTTCAACCATAAAATTAATGAAATATCTGTGAATGCAGTTTAAATAGTTTTTTAAATTCAAATAACGTCTTCTTTCAGTAAAATGTTCCATCTACAATATTTAAGGTACTTTCCCTCCATATGGCATAGCCGTGGGACACCCTGTATTTTTTAACGTTTATTACGTACGTAACTTGGTCAAGGTGGTTACCATGACACTTGTCATTTAGCTATAATCCCAATACATATATATAACTTTTAAACGTCAATCATGATATATTTTTTACTTATGCCACTTCTCACCGTAATCAAGCTATGTTAAAGGCACTATAGAACGAACGCAAAACACTGATAGGAGATGAGAATGAGCGAGTTGAACCAAATTGGGGCCAAGACGTGTGCGGCTACAACAATAAGCTAACAACAAGCTAATTTCAAGTCAACATGTTTTAGATCTTGAATTCAGGAACTGCTCTTGCAAGTTTGACCTACAAATTCCCTCATTTTCGTCGCCGTGACGCACCAGTCCCACTCAAATCAGCTACATTTGTGTTTTGTGCAATTCTGAGCAGACAATTGAGTCGACCACGGCTGACAATGATGTCAGTACATGGCCGCCATTGCGTTAAGCCGGGGCGGGGACGTCCACCGCGCGATCGCGACAACAGTGACACATATAGTCCCTATTCGTCCCGGTACCGCCGCACACCGGTTAGAGTCAGTCCGACCCAGGTCGGGCCTAGTTGAGTTTCTTGCTGGACTCTTCTCAGGTTTAGTGAACCAGTGACAAAACTCTTAGTAGCTCGATTCCACTCACACCTCAGATTCGGTTGAAACCGCTCAACCAATCTCACTGGAGCGCAAACTCTTAGAGTATTCCAGTGTTCCAAACCACACGCGTGGTTGTGCCGGAGGTTTTCCCCGGATTTTCCCCAGGCTACTCTCCAACCGCGCACTCCTATCGCTTTATTGGGCCCGGCCTATAAAGCCACAGTCAGGTTAAAAAAAAAAAGCGTTAAGCCGGGTTGTAAGTATATCAATGATGTCTCCAGTCTTCAGTTCATATATTAGGCATGGTCTAAAAAAACAAGCTCTGACAATCCAGATTCGTGACACTGTGACGTCTCTGTCGAAGATACACTCACACTCACATCCATCGATAGGCTGATGCCGATGCTGAGGTCGTGTCACCCACACTACTAACCGATATACCGGATTGCCATACCTGGCGCAGTATATTATTGTATTATGTATTTATGTATCTGACATGATGCTCTCTTTTTTTTCAAACTGACTGTTTATAGGCCGGCCCAATAAAGCGATAGGAGTGTGCGGTTGGAGAGTAGCCTGTGGAAAATCCAGAGAAAACCCTCCGACACGACCATGGGTGTGGGATTCTCTTATGCGCTCTAGCTTTAGAGCATTTAAGACTGGAGACACCATTAATATACTTACCCCTCCGCCGAAGGTATATGAGAAAAATCTGCCACTTTATTAAAAACAACTTCATTAATCGATTATACGTCAGTCTCCAAATCGTTCCCAGCGTGTGAAGTGCTCCATCAAAATGCCTTTATGCGCTGTTTTCAGATGCAAAAATATTTTAACTTGTCAAATTTACGAAAAGATAAATTATCATTTTACTTGCACGTATACTTTCGCTTTTATTATAATTCTCTGCACAATTAAAGGTTTAATTAAAATCGTAAATCGAGCATCGATTACAAAGTCGATTTAAAAGCTTGGCCGCTATTTTTACATTTCACGGCAGCGTATTTCCGACCGTAAGGACTACCATCTATGAGAATTTATATGAAATGTAATCTTTAGTGAATTGGTAAATTTGGCCATGCGATAATTGATCTAGTGTAAATGCTTGTAAGGTCGAATTTTATTGCTCAAATTTAGTGTTTTGAGTGTGCGCGCGTGATTTTTTTAGTAAAGATTCGTAGTAATGGTGAAATGTTTTGCAAGTGTGCGTGGTTTCGTTATGTGTGTTACCTCGTCCCGTCCCCCCCCCCCAAAATTTGACGAAATATTTTCTTCGGAAAAATGCGCTGAAGGGGTGTCCTGTCTTAAATGCTCCGGCGCCTGAACAATTATGAGCCGTCACGTCAGGCGCAAATGAAGGTGAACCAAACCGTACCTACCCACTAAACGTATGACACCGATATCGCAATGTCACATCACACTTCAAACAAGTATAAACCCGGCTTTAGACGATGACGCAAAAACGTCACGTCCGTAACTAGACGAAGGAGAAAATGTTGTTGATATTACTTTTCTAGCTGTCATACTTCGATTTTGTTGGTAAGTGGAGCGAATATATACGAATAGGAAATAAACTTAAGACCCCTCTTTTGTGTTGTTGTGACGTGTTGGAATTGACGTTACGTATAGCCTGTAACGCGAGCTAATAATTAAACGGTAAGTTATTAATCTTCCCAGCAATTATTTCCAAGTTCCGTACTTACAGTTGAAGAAAAAATTGATTTACATAAAGATAGTCTTCGTATATGTTATTACTCTTTTGGAGTAATATTAATGTCCTTTTCTATTTTTGTTTTCTTTTGTTGTTAAGTCCTTTTATCATAGACTATTTTTTTTAAAGACAAAATAATATTCAAAAATTAAAATACTAAAACTATGAATACTCATTACTTGATGCTACCTCTGCATCTGCATTGACGGATTTGTTATGATCGCAGTGTCAAGATCCATTAATTCGGGATCCTAACTTTTGATCAAACTTATCCAAATTTAAATAATGAATAAAATATTTTGACACAAGGGATTAGTGCAGATGCGCTAAGGAAGCGTCCTTTTAAATATCTGCTACTGTTTTTTTTTTTTATTATGGTCTACAAACTAGATGTTACAAGTTTTGAACACTCATGGTCTATTACATTACAGTGGCTAGTTACACTCTTGTACATCCTAAAAAAGTAGACACATCATGCATAGAATATGCGTGCAGGTTTTACAAAAACAAAATATGTAATAGTTGTAAGTAGTAAACTGTTACAGGCAACATCCTGTATATTTAAAATTTGTACACAAATAAAACAAACGTTTATTTGACAAATCCACTAGTACATGCAAGAGTAAGTAAAGTCCGCATAATTTTTGACCTACGTGCTATTATTTATTCTACGTCTGTGGTCCATAAACACTCGTGACAAAACACTGAGCGAGGAACTTAAATATTAAACAGATGCCGAATCCGTATTGAATTATGTTTGTTGCCGCTCCGATCCAATGTCTGGACCAATAATAAACACCGGTGAAAGTTTCTTATAAAACAAAATTGGCCGCTCGTAAGTTCTCTCAAATACGTACACAATTTTGAATCTTATCCACGAGACGTAAGTTACACCCAGAATGGCAAGAATACATATTTATGACCGCGACAGTCGCTTTCTGGGGCAAACAAACATGAGCCTTCAGAACACAGTAATAGTTGTCCTAATAATAGACGAATACCTTCATTAAGGATATTCATATCTGATGTGACTTAAGATGATTTCACCTGAAATTATTAATGTTGTTGTTGTTTAATAAATTATTATTTCAACTTTTAAAAAAAAATTACATTACTTTCATAATGTTCTAAGCACTTATTTGTCTATAAATGATTTTTATATTGTAGGGAGCTACTGAAAACCTCACTGCTTCTAGCGATTTAGTAGGTATGCATTGAAAATGACCATTATTAGATTTAGATTTATTTATTTCCTTTAGAAAATCATATTATTATTTTACATCAAAATAATATAAAGCGGATAAGTATACCGCAATTTTTATTTTTTTAGTAAATTAAAAAAATTCGCAAATGATCAAAAGAATATGAATGTCTCTAAATGTAGGTACACAGTCTAGGATTTCCTAGGTGATGTCAAATATCAAATTCAAAATAATAAAATAAATAATGTCATAGTGTCAATAGGTGCAATGTCAGTAATTAATATAATTACAATCGTGAATGTGAAAATAATATTAAAACAATAATAATAATAATTTAAAATGTTAAAGATAATTAATTTGAAAATATTCAATCATATTTTACGGAATATAACGGTTTAGAGGATATTTTCTTGATCTTCTCATGTCCTCATCCGTAAACATATCGACGCTACAATTGTCATTTTAGATATAGATGACATTTGTTTTATGTTGATATCATTTTGATTTAGGTACGAGTATAAACTAGAATACATGATAAAAATGTGTCTGATTAAAAAATACGTTTTATGACTAGTTGTTACTACTTTGATTGTTGGTGAGCCACGCAGCTGTTACTAATACTAAAGACAACAAGTAAAGTAACCTACTATAAACTGCAAATTTAATGAAACGGTACATAGTTTTCATTTAATTAAGTACCTAAATATAACATAAATTTTTCGCTATACGCTGAATTTTTATAGTTTTCGAATTTCCCCTCGCGCAGGTAAATAACCGTTGAGTATTAATGTGTTTTTTATACATATTTTTTGCCACCCAACCTTCTTGAGATCTTGTTTAACTAAACACGGTTATCAATTTAATATTATACACGCCAATCGGTAACTATCTTCCTAACGTCCGTCTTGATAATGGGATTTACAGGACATCCTCAAAGGAGTCTTACTATACTGATGGTTAAGTTTCGAATTACACCACAATAATTTAAAAATACTTATATTAAATCATCGTTATTTTATGTTTTTTTCAATTTTCCGGTTGTTATTGGGGTGTCTCGTAAATAATGTCGGTTCGACAACTTTTACAGGTCGTATCTAATTATTTTAAGTGGCGATGTATAGCGTCTTTAAAAGGTCCAAGTGAGACCGACAATCGACGAGTGCTGGTACTGGGTTGGTTTTCAACAGATTCCTTTGTAGCCTCAATATCGATCGAAAGCCGGTCGATCTTCAAGGGTCAAATCTCCACTATTAAAACGATTAAAACAACGCTGTGCCGTCCGTTCATTTAACACGTTCTCCCCCTTCAACTTCACATGACTTTCTTGCTGCCGCAGCAGCTTTAAATTTTTGTTTCCAATAATGTCTCAACAATAAACGAATTTCGTATTTGTCATCTTCCATACTTTTTATTATCAAACCGTGTTACGCCGTCAATTAACAAAGACAGTATAAATTACAACAATTGCATGCTTTATAGAACTAGAGAATTGTCTTAATAGATTACGATATGAATAAATAGTGGTGTAGTAAAATTTTAATTACGAAACCCGACATTACTTATGAGACACCGTCAGTAAATAAAGGCTTAGTGGAATGGTACCCCTGATTAACCCACCCAAATAACCGCAGCTAAAGTTTATAGGTCTTCATGATACAAATTTCTAAATAATTTTACAATTTATCGCCTCGGTCTCGAAAATCAGTAGCGGCCTCGCGGAATAGATATAAAATGCAATTGTTCTACTAAGTGATTTAGCCTAATAAACGTTTATAAATAACAAAAGAGCGCAATGCGACGTTTTTTTTTACATAGACAATCTCACATTTAGGGCCAATGACGACCCCAATGCGACAAGCCTCTGGGTCATACACGGATTTAGGTTCGAGTCTTTTCTGTGGACATACCAAAAGTTAAGGGCTACAAAGCTTAATTTTGGATTGGACCAGTAACCCACATAAACTGTGTCTCCGTTTTGTATAAATCCCTGTAATAAAAACATAGCTAATATGCACATAAGCCGTTAACTATTGACCATAGGAGGGACGACTTTTGTTTTTTCAACTTAGTATGACCCCTCTATACGAACGATTTCTACTACAAGACAAAAAAAATCTGCTTCGTGCTACAGCGCAGCGTAGGTTAAAAAGCTCCTAGACGTTCTACGTACTGGCTAAATATATGGACCATCACTAATGGGACGCAATACTGCAATACGTCGATAGGTCGATAGCGCTGTGTAATTTCCGTGCGGTTTTCATCCGAGTGGCTTCTACTGCGGGATTTTTATGCAAAATCAATGTTTCATCGCATTTTTATAGCCCCACGTCTTTCTGCCAAATTGAGAGAAAGAAGGCGCGAGCAAATTCATTCGCGAGCCAAAACGTTTCACTAATTAAGGCACTCTTTTATTTTGCGCTTAACGGCCCACAGTCTTGTGTAAATGATGCTTTGATGGTTGCCGTTAAGACGTTGAATAACCAGTAAACTTAGGGTCGATTTTTCAATTGACAGATTAATTTATCCATCAGTTAAAATTATCGCTCTCAAATTGTAATATCTTATGAAAGAAAAGGACAGAACTAACATTCATCTGATAGACACTTTTATCTGGGGATTAAAAAAATTGGCCCTTATCAGGTTTGTCGTTAAAAATGATCATATTCGGATACCGTTAAATGCTAAAACGGTCATATTTAGCAAATTGTATCTCGCTACTAACAACAAAGTACGTGTATTTTGGTCCTTTAAGGCAAGGCCATTCCGTATATCGAAGGGTGAGTGGTCAAACCCGATAAGTCGTCTAAAAGGTTTTTTGAAAATGGAACTCTGTGTAATGGATGTTAAGTTTTTATTTCAAAAAACATTTGTCTCGATTTATCGGGTTTGACCACTCACCCGTCGATATGATCCCCTCTAACACGCGTGAATTTGCGATTAAGTAACCATGCTGCTCCCTACGGATTCTGTGCGGGTAATTTCGTAAATATTTATTTATTTATTTTAATTGATTTAATTAATTTTTGGAACACTGTATTACTTATGACAAAACTGTCCAATTTTTGCATTAGAACAATAAAAAATATCATTTATGATGATATTTAGAATTTTTAGACAGAGTTACTTACCATGGCATTTTTCAATATTTTGTTAGGTCCTACTCAGTAATTTTTGTGTAGTGTAATTCTACATTACTTCTTTACATTCGAAGCTCAAACTTTAGTATTTTCGTCAGATCTCTGAATAAGTCATTCAAGGATTTAAAGTATTAACATTCATCCTTTTTTTTTAAATTGTTGAATGCATAAATATTCAAAGGTATTTCAATCTCACGCCGGCCGCAACGCCATATTAACCCCTTTTCAGACTGATCGTAAATCGTTTATAAAATTGTTATTTCAACAATTTCAATAATTACCAGAACATTCAATTGCATTTTTCTCATAAGCTGGCGACAAAAAAGTTATTAAAAAAATATATATTTGAAATGTAGGTAAGGCAAACGTGCCAACGAAAGACATCTTAATTCCTCGTAGTTGACACCTACTGTTCAGAAATTAAGATCGACAATGCCATACACCTGGATGTTTACTTTTTTCGTAGTATCCGGTATCCTTTACTTAAGTCAGCAAAATAAAATAAAAACATTAACGCCCGATTTTTCAATCCCCAAATAAAAGTATCTGTCAGATAAATATTCTGTCCTTTTCTTTCAAATTACATTAGACAGTGACAGCGATAATTTTAATTATATCTGTCGATTGAAAAATCAACCCTAAAGTTAAGAAAATTGTTTTTTTATCCGGAACAACAATTGATAAAAGTTCGTTTTCCGATTAAAGTGGACAAAGGTTGGGGTAAAATTAATAAATGAATCTTAATCTGTATAAAAAGCGTTGGTACTGTTAGCGGGGAATGAATGAGACATCTTTCATTTATTCTACTTTGTGAAGAAAACTTGGGATAACAACACATTCAGTGGGAACCCGCCTAGAGCCGCTCGTAGCCGATACCATCCGTTTCTCTGTATGTAGATGAAGTTGCTTACTTAATTAATATTAGTCTGTGTCTTTTGCAAATCATATATAGAATAATTCCAAAAAAATATAAATAGAGCCGGGTACGTACAGGAAAAAACCTTTTCGAAATAATTTAAACATTTTATCAATATCATTAAACCTACATAAAAAAAAAGTTTTTCATTGACAATTACAAGGAAAAACGTTTATATTTTATCGGTACAAGTGTCCATCTTTTTTACGTTTTTATATGTATGCCTTGTAAATGTTTCGACTACACGAATTTGGTTTGTCATTCATTGTATCATTGTATTTTTCCTTGTATAGCTAAATCTCGTTTCTTTCTCTAAATCTTTTTTTTTTTATGTTATAGGGGCAAACGTGTAGACGGATCGCCTGATGGTAAGCAATTACCGTCGCCCATAAACACCTGCCACACCAGAGGAGTCGCAAGTGCGTTGCCGGCCTTTCAGAAGGGAATACGCTCTTTTCTTGAAGGTTTGAAGGTCATATCGATCCGGAAATACCGCAGTACGTATTAATATAAAATATAATATAATTATTTCGTGTAATAACATGGCATTAAGATCCACGTTGCCACAAGACCAATTATATCATAGTTCACAGCTTTAGGTACTCATATTCTGTTTTTCAAATTGTGACAATTCCTCAGAACCACTGACACTGAGTGTCCGATTATCATTGACTAACATTGAGACTAAACATTCAAGCAATTCATTTTTAATTGCTTTGGTAATGCAATTTAAACTTTCTGTACGAATAGCTTTATTTATATTTTAGCTTGAAGATACACTCCGGTGGTTACAAATATTCATAAACTGCTACTGTAAAAGTGTACAGTTAAATTGTAACACGCATATTTTTCGCTCTTATCACAATAACAATAGGGGTTAAGAGTGTACGTGTTTCAGTGTTTTACATTACAAGAGTGAGTGTTTAATAATAGACCTTGTACTGTTGCAATAAGGTTTACGGATCGTCAATTAACTCTGTTAATAGTACAAATATATACCGTGTTGGTGGAAGTTGAGCGCATAGAGACGTCAAAGTGGTACCTACTGGTGCTGAAACAGCAGTACATTTGCATTT
The DNA here is from genome assembly GCA_963556455.1 of Epiblema foenella. Taxonomy (NCBI): domain Eukaryota; kingdom Metazoa; phylum Arthropoda; class Insecta; order Lepidoptera; family Tortricidae; genus Epiblema; species Epiblema foenella. Next base: position 42,951,230 of record OY747095.1, read on the forward strand.
TTAAAACAAAACTGCACGTTTTTTTGTTTCGTCGCCAATGGTCTATGCAAGTGCACTATTTACAGTATTTACCTCATCATCATCATCCTAGCGTTATCCCGGTACAAGCTGCAACCTTAAGGATGCCCGGGGTCCGCTACCTAATCCCAAGATTTGGCGTAAGTACTAGTTTTTACGGAAGCGACTGCCATCTGACCTTCCAACCCGAGGGGAAACCAGACCTTATTGGAATTAGGCTTGTCAAGTGAATGGGCAACTTGACTGTTAGAAGTTCTCAAGCCGCCCGAAGGCCTCTAACTTGGCTTAACGACTGCTATCATAGACAGCAGCCGGGATCAACGGCTTAACGTGCCTTCCAAAGCACGGGATCGTTCAGTTAATAACCACTCAAAGCGGTCACCATCCAATAACTGACCTAAGCCGACGTTGCTTAACCTCGCATACCGCATGCGGTACGCGGGCGCCGCTGGGCCACGAGCGCTCTCTATTTACAGTATTTACCTCTGGTATATTTAGTGAATAGATCTCAACTATGCTGGCAGAGTCTAAAGTCCAAATTGAAGGTTTGTCAACAGGCTATGGAGCATGGAATGGAGGTGTTAATAGCGATCGCATCCGGACACCACACTGCGCTCCAAAACGCGCATAGCTGATGTAGGCGAAAAGACAGCAACGCAAACGAGGCCGGCCTAAACGGGTATGGCGGGATGACTTAGACGCCTTTGGCAAAGGCACTGATGTGGGTGTCATGGCATTCATTGAGAGAGGCCTTTGCCCAGCAGTGAGACACCCATATAGGCTAAAAAAAAAAGCAATTCAAAAGCCAACACAAACAAACTTTTCTAAGTTAAAATACTGTTTAAATGTATATGATCAAGATAGGTATGAGAAGCCAACCGGTCTGCGATATTTGACTAACAAAAAAACATGCATTTTACCTAATAATACTAGTAATGTATATGGCAGGAGAGTATGGACGTACTACCTACCTCATACACTAAATGGTTTCCCCATACATGTTATCAATAAAATAGAAGACAATCCAAAGCAAACTAAAAATATCATAAACAGAACAATATTGTATAGCCCAATCTAAACGAAAGAAGACCATATATTAAATAAAATATAAGCTTAGCATCACAATCTTAAAATGTATAGATTTAGCTAAGTAATTAACATAAAATGTAATTAATTTTCTTTTTTAAAATAAACAGTTAAAAAAATTTAAAAAGTACACAGTAAATATCGTAGTTAACCCTTTTATCATCAAAAGTAATAATCCCAAAAACTCGTAAACATTTGCCAAATTCGTATGCAGTGTAGGTTATGCACTTCAATTTGTGAATGGTCCGCTTGAAAGCGCTTCCATATTTTTTCAACCACCACTGCGAGGCGTGGGGCAGTGTTGCTCGTGGCTGCTTCACTGAGATTTTGTTTTTTGAAACATGTTTATAATGGCTATACCTACGCTGCTCTAATCGTGAAACCGATGTGTGTAATCTTCGGAATTTGGACGTGTAACTCAAATTGGCACTGACACGTCAGCGGGCAACATCGGTCATTCATTTACACGGCTAAATTACAGACAAAGGCAAGTGGCTCAATAATCCGGGTTCGCAACTATACATGTGAAACGAAATTTTCACAAAGACCTATTTTAGCTAAAATACCCTTACTTTGGACGATCGTATTTGTGAGAAAGGGACACATAATTAGGTAGGTAAAGTGTTTGTTTATCTCTTGAAGTTCAAAGCACTAACACTAGAATCAATTCACTTCAATAAAGTTTATATCATTCAAAATTGGAAAAGAGTTCTTTATTATATTGCATTTGTTTTGTTTCATTCAATTCTTAAACAAAATAAACTGTACCCTATTTCCCGTTAAAGTAGATTAAAATTTCATTGCCTATTTTTCTTGTATGATGGGCGACTGGAGGATAAGTTCATGAATAAAGGGGTTAGTGTTACACAAAAGCAATTCGTCATTCTTTCTTATGTAGATCAAATTTGATCGCACACTAATAATTCAGAATATATAGGTAGTGAATTCCCAGTAGGCGGTCTTTTATAAAAATGGAATGGAATGCATTTAAGTTAAATTATCAACAATTTTTTATCTGCTTTAATACATTTTGACTCAGTTATATTGTATATATAAAGGCATGGATCTATTTGAGAAGTACATTTCTCTTGCTAGATTGATAACAAGAAATTCTCGTGCGCGAATATTGATCCTGTTACTAAATCTATATATATAAAAGAAGTTCTGACTGACTGACTGACTGACTCATCAACGCACAGACGAAACTGCTAATACTAGAGAGTTGATTTTTGCACAGTCGATTACATTTACAACATAGGCTATAAATAAGAAAGGATCTTTCGAAATTCACCCCCTATGGAGGTAAAATAAGGGATGAAAGTTTGTATGAAAACACGTATTTATGGAAGTGAGAGATCTGAAACTTTGAATAAAACGTCTGTTTAAATATATTAATGGCGTATTTCAGCGTTTTCCCAAATTGCTCCTCTAAAGGGGTTAAAAGGGGGTTCAAAGTTTGTACGGGGAGCCAATATTTTTTGAAGTGAGAGATTAGAAACATCGTAAACAGACTCTCTCTTTAAATACGACAAAACGTATTTCCGCATTTTTTGAAATTGCTCCCCTAAAGAGGTGAAAATTGGGTTCCACGTTTGCACGGAGAGCAAATCTTTATTGAAGTGAGAGATTTGATACTTCGTTAATAAACTCTCTGCTTAAATACAACAAAACGTGTTTCAGGGTTTTTCGAAATTGCTTCCCTAAAGGGGTGAAAAGGGGGATCCAAACTTTTACGGGGAGCAAAATCTTTTTTAAATGAAAGATTTGAAACTTCATTAGTAGACTCTCTGTTTAAATACAACAATAATTGTTTCAGCGTTTTTCGAAATTGCTCCCCTAAAGGGGTGTAAAACGGGTTCCAAGTTTGTGCGGGGAGCAAACCTTTACTTTTCTTAATTATCGATATGGTTGCATCGTCGAGGTGCCTGACATGACATGACATGCATTTTCAAATCAAAGATGGCGGACATTTATTTTTCTTAAAAATCGATATGGGTGTCATGTGGTTGCTCGGGGTGGGGATAAAGTCTACGCGAAGTCGCGGGCGGCCGCAAGTATAAATATACGGCTTACGAAAAAAATCCGAGAACAATACAATGTAATCAAGTGACGTGGCATCGTCATGACAGTAGCTTTTAATTCCCGGCCGTTTCACGCATCCCCGATTATTAGAAAGCCATTTAATTTAAACAATAAAGCCAACAAATCACCACAAAATTTATAGCCTATTATTGCCTTGTGTTCAACATCAATACATCACTACATTGAATGCAGTTACAGGACGTCACATTTCAATACTCGCGTTCGAGGGAATGTGAGCGTACGGATTCAGGCTGTACAATGGGTGCGAATACACAATGCAGTGGAGTAGTAACAAGTAGGCTTGAGTCAATGAGGAAGTAAGAACTATTAGAATATCCCGTTGCAGATCAAAAGGAACTAAGCGACCAATTTTCACTATCAAAATCGGTTTGCGGTCAATTAAATTCGACCAATTTATTAATAAAATAACAATTTATTAATAAAATAAGTCTAACTTTTTAAATTTCAACTCCACGATTGGTTTATTTTCTGTACATTCTTCTTAGTTTACAATGTTTTTGTCTTTAGCGCAAGATATTCAGTTAAATGGCAATCGGATCTTGTGTCAGCCTACGATACAGGCCTAGCCTAGTGTAGGGGTCACAGAAAAGTGTTTTAACTTACTTTGTCATGCAGTGTCTGTAACATTTTCTTTTTTTTATATATATTTTGATCGTTTGGTAATGTTCATAGCACTGTGTATAAATAAACTATTTTTGTTTTTTTTTGTAATATTTTACAGGTCAGTTTTATAATACTTATGAATGAATGTCATGCAACGTAACTATTCCTCCTATCCTTCCTCCTTCCTTTGGTTTGGTGCGGTTTGAACGAGCGTGTAAGCGAGACGGAGTGGCGTGGACAGCGATGTGCACGCGACAATTAGCACAGAAATAATGACGCAAATGCTGCTTTTCACATCGACACACAAATTAGGAAGGATTAGTTTGTACAATTTTGAAGTTGAACAACGTAATAAATACCACTGAAATTAAGGACTCAAATAAACTAGATCATGCTGACAGTGTTGCCAGGGCCCTTAGGGCGAAAATTACGTTTCTTTTCTTGAAAAGTTACATTTTGGATGCAAAAGTTACATTTTTTTTAATTTTCATAATTACTTTCGTAACGTTCGATTTTAAGAAATGAGTAGCTACAACTATAATTCGGCGAGTTCGGCGACAGAATTACGCCAGTCTGATGGGAGGTATCTCGAATGTCATACATATTTGCAACAGACAGACAGACTGAGGCGTACCACGTAGGTTCTTTTGTCACCTTTTCTGTATGAAAGCCTATACATTGTCTCGATTGGTCCCGGTTAGATACAATTGACCTTTCTTTTTAAATAGTTTCGTTATTGTCAAAAGTTACAAAAATTTCCTTTACAACAGAAGTTACTTACATGTTACGCGAACCGCAGGCGAATCACGTAACTTTATGAACTAACGGTAGATAGATTTTACTGTCAATTTTGAAGTATAAACAAACAATTAAAATGACAATTAAAATTTGACATTAAAATCTACCTGACGGTAGTAAAAAAGTTACGTGATTACCCCGCAGGTCAACAGTTACGAAAAATGTAAGAAATGTAACCTTCTGGCAACACTGCATGCTGATTAAACGAGATCGTATCTCTTAGTTCACATATAACGTGTCGGCGCAACTCTAGTAAACAAGCGCTGCGTGGTGGAAGATGTGCTTTTCGCTTCCCGGGGCAGATGCAATCAGTCAAGTGGTCAGGTGTCCGGCGCGCGTGCTATGTTTTATGTGCCGTCATGTACCGACCGGACGACCGGTTTAGCCTAGTGGGTAGTGCACCTGCCTGTGAAGCTGACGGTCCTGGGTTCGAATCCCGAGGGCAAATATTTGTGTGATGAGCATGAATATTTATTTCTGAGTCTTGGATGTTTTCTATGTATTTAAGTATTTATATCTATTAAATATATCGTCGTCTAGTACCCATAACACAAGCCATCTTGAGCTCACTGTGGGGTTAGTTCGATTTGTGTAAGATTGTCCTCTAATATTTATTTATTTTATTTATTCATGTATACGTAAATCTCGGGTCACACAGACTGACGATGTAACTAGTCAAGCAGGTTCTAATATCGATACAAGTCGAAAAACGTGATACAATTTGAGGAACGTGTCAGGAGATGCCAAAAAGAAATGTAGCCCATTAAAAAGCTCTTTAGGTTTTCAGGATATTATGTGGGTTATTAAAGGCGCCTTAAAGACGTTAACACGAGCATTCACGGTTTCACCCGAACTTGAGCGAGTTTTTATCCGACTGCAGCGTAATCCTTTATGGATAAAGTTTTTAAGGGTGTATACAGTATAGCTATCTATAATAGTGTCGTTTACGGGCATGAGGCACGTTTGTGGGATAAAACTGACCAATTGCGAGTCGGAATTGCGCATGAGGGTTTCGTACTCGCATGATTTGAGTCAACTCAAGTATTTTGGGCATATATAGTGTAACATCTGCTCCCGCCACGAAATTATTGTAAACGATAGACTTATACCGGTGCGCGGCGTCCTTTTTTTATTTTTTTTTTTTGACCTGACTGTGGCTTTATAGGCCGAGCCCAATAAAGCGATAGGAGTGCGCGGTTGGAGAGTAGCCTGGGGAAAATCCAGGGGAAAACCTCCGGCACGACCACGCGTGTGGTTTGGAACTCTGGAATACTCTAAGAGTTTGCGCTCCAGTGAGATTGGTTGAGCGGTTTCAACCGAATCTTAGGTGTGAGTGGAATCGAGGTACTGGGAGTTTTGTCGCTGTTTCACTAAACCTAGCCTAGCTGAGAAGAGTCCAGCAAGAAACTCAGCTATTATTATTAATGTCTGAACAGCGATTGGCCTTAGTGCCGCCTGATGGAAAGCGATACAAGGCCTAAGATATAGCTCGCTGGTTCAGTAATAGCCAATACACTCTTGCCTTGAAGAGGCTTGAATTATAATTAACCGGAAATGCAGAAGACGGGATCAAGTTCCATTCGTTTGCTGTTCGCATTTGAAAAGAAGAAGCAAAACTTTCGAGGCTGTCCCTTTATGCTGCTTTGCTGCATATATCCGGACAGTATTCTTATGCAATATGTACAGTTTCTTGGAATTAGGTAGCGGACCGGGCTTTGTTCAGGATGCAAAACGTACTCTAACTACGTACTGCAAGAATTCCTGAATGTAAATACTTACTAGAAATATAATAATGATACTCTTCTATGTAACTTATTAAAATAAAGACTAAATTGCGTTTCTCTGTAAACAATAATGATTTATTTACTATTTCCATAAATGCAATTACAATATTCCAAATAAACTATTCACTCACCTGTAAACAATAAAGAAACAACATTTTAAGCCTTTACTTCTGGCCTTGTTAATTATTTAATACACATTAATAATATTATAGTACACGAATAAAAACATAACGTTTTGCCGTATTCATTGTAAAGCAAATCTAATGTCAATCAACCGCGGCTGTCAGACATCAGCTATCAGCTTATAAAAACTAAAGAGGTTAAGAAAAGAGGATGCACGTGAGTGTAATGATTTTCTTTATATAAATATAATTATAATAGTTTAGGAAACATTAGATATAGATTATTATTATTTTAATTTTGTAATGTAATAATTGCAACTGTACAACCCTGTACGGGTCAGGGTTTCATGTTGTACCTTAAACTAGCATATTCTATAAGACCTGCTGTATCAACATGAGAACAATAAAGTATTATTATTATTAACTGGAATAATGCTAGGAGGACGATGATGATTTACAGGTTTAAAGTTTTCAAACATATTTCTTTATTTTTAATTTACTTCTTGCCAAATTTTATGCTTCTAGGACAACGCTAACTCCCTATAGGTATTGATTCCCATGCGAGTATAACAGGTTAGACGTAAATATCACTTCGATATATCTTAACCTGTCACTCTGTCTCCAATTTATAAAGATCAGTTAGACCAGCCGATAGGTTATGTCAAAAATTTTACTAAGCTACGAAAATTTCATCTGACATTATTTAAGATCAAGTGTATTGTTCTAAATATAAATACCTAAAGTCTAAACCACATTTTTTAACAAAAACAAAAATATATACATATATGTAAAATATGTAGTACAAGTCATAACATAAGTCATTTAAAATGCATATAGTTAGTACTCGTGAAACTTAGGAAGTCTGTTTAAAACTACATAAAATGAGTATATATATATATATATATATATACATATATATGTATATGATCATACAACTAACTATTATAAGTGTGTCTACTCGTATGTACCTAACTATAGTAACTTTGGTAACTGCGTATTGTGTAAACCTACCCATCATTCTATGTAAGGGAGTCCCTCTGCCAACAAACTGTCCTGCAGTTTGGCAGAAGAAAAAAATGTTAACAAAGGGTTGTTTCGTAAATAAATTTATTATTATTATTATTTATTATTGTATGTATTTTTTCATATCTCGGGACCATGGGGTCCCGGACCTTTGGAAGGCATGCGTGGGGCCAAAGCCAACAGCGCAGAGGCCGCTTTAAGACAAAAATAATCTAAAAGCAAGGGATACACATGGCGGATACCATCTCCGAATGCACAACATGATATATTCGGAGATGGTCCCCGGCAGGTGCAAAGACTATTGGAGTGCAGCTCTTTGGCTGCGATGGGAACTAAGATCACTGGGATATTGAGTTGAATGTTGGATGGACTGGATAATGGATTATGGGAGGAGACTAGCGGACACCTGCCGTGACAATTAGTCTCGGAATTGTAAAAAGGCAGGCGGTGACTTGCTTGCTCGCTGAGTGGGCCTCACATAACAGTTATTTATTATTATTATTAAACGGATTTTTATAAAACCCGGTTAAATCAAGCTCCCAAGCAAACGAAGGAATACACAGTTGACTTTAAAATCGTCAAGTCAAGGTTCAAATAGGTTGATCGCCTTATTCGGCTCGGGCGAGCCGTCGCGCGGATACAAAGTATCGCTTTGATCACTGAGCCTGCTAACGTGTCTCGACGAATACATATCGGCACCAAAAAACGTCGCTACGAGCAACTAACTATATTGACTTTCAGGCTGTGACATTTGAATGAGTTTTAAGCAGCTACAACACCTAGAAAATTGATCAATTGGACACACATAAACGTAAATATGTATTAGGAAAACGTAAAAACTACCTCAAAATAGTATGTTTTTTGTGACCCAATAAAGCGATAGGAGTGCGCGGTTGGAGAGTAGCCCATGGAAAATCCAGGGAAAAACCTCCGACACGACCACGCGTGTGGTTTAGGACACTGGAAATACTCTAAAAGTTTGCGCTCCAGTGAGATTGGTTAAGCGGTTTCAACCGAATCTGAGGTGTGATTGGAATCGAGCTACTAGTTTTGTCGGTGGTTCGCGTAAACGTAGCCTAGCTGAGAAGAGTCCAGCAAGAAACTCAGCTAGGCCCGACCTGGATTGCCTGACTCTACCTGGTGTGCGGCGGTACCGGGATGAATAGGGACTATATGTGTCAGTGATGTCGCGATCGCACGATGGACGTCCCCGCCGGCGGGAATAGTACGGTTAGTTATTGTTGATGCATGGAAGGAGGCAATGGCAGGCTGAGTATTCGTTTTAAAATGGCGGGCTTGGGAGTGCGTTCCATTGTGCGTTAGAAACTGTCTAGGTTATACAATTTTTTATGTTTTTATTTTACATATTGTCGATCTTTTTGTGAATTTATTATACTCTCTTTTGACATACATTACAGTAATTCATGTATTTTTTTAAATTTCATATGCATCAATAAATTGCTCTGAATAATTAGATTCAATTTATGTAATATATAACTGACGAATCAAAAGTGCTTGTTGCTAGGCCTATTTGAATAAAGAATATTTTGAGTTTGAGTTTTGATTAGGTAGGCAACACGAAGCCGAGGCTAATATGAGTGTAGTGTTTGTCTCAAAAATAGCGGAAATAAAACGATATTAGAATAGGGATGTACACTCAAAATGTACCTATTAATAACCGAATTATCCAAAAGGAAGAAGACGTAAAACTATGTCAAATTGTAAAAAACCCATTAAAATATCTTAAAAAATACGACGCTATAACCGTTAGAACGTTCTTAATTAGAGCGAGAAAGCGCTACAAATCAGTGGCGTCACTAACCTAAAGCACCATAGTAAATAACGATCGAATAATAGATAGATGACACTTTAAACTTAAAAGAATTATATAATCATTTATTCTATTGAGTTACTATTTTCGCCATTTGATTGAGATTTTTATCCTTTTTCGAGAAAATTTTAAGGTTTGATAAACATAACCTAAAACGTCCTAAATCTTAAACTTTCCCGCCGTTTATTTTTTTAACACAATCGCAAGTGTATTTTTCTATCGAAAATAGCAAGTTGAACTGAACTGGCAGCAACAAAAAGTCGTTGTTCTAACAGAAAAAAAAAAACTGATTATGCGTAAAACGATTTATGCAATATTTTATACAACGGCACATAGCATTGTGATGCAAAAAAAATGTATCCCCACTTTAAAGGAGGACGGAGCATCCTAATATTTCATACCAAAATTTGTTTCATCAATCAAATGGCAAAAAAAGGAACTCAAAAGAATAGATAGTTACATAATTATAAGATTTATAAGTCTTCAAAGTTTTAAGAGGAGGCATACTCTGTCCCTTTTCCGCAAAACGCACCTTTGTATTGGAACGACCGTCATTTACTATGGCGCTCGTGGTCAACGTCACTGATCTGTTGCCCTTTCTCTCTCTAACCAGCAACATTAAAACGGTTGTAGCTTCGTCATTTTTTGAGATATTTGAATAAAATTTTCACCATTTGGCATGTTTTTTTGCCGTGTTTCTTTTGAAATAGTCTTATGGAGTCAAATTTTGAGTCAACATCCCTATTGGTCTCATTAACGAATAGACAGACGGACATGCTGAAATCGTAAAGATTCTTTGTATACTGAGGAACCCTAAAACCATTTTCACCTTACACACACAATTCTGTGGTAGCTCAATATTGAATAAAGGTTTACAGTTACCCGGCGCGAATTTCCTTTGTTCACCTATGATCATATATTGCAGCCTGTGTACTGAAGAACACTCTATACTATACGGCATACCGGCGCAATAAAAATAAACATTTTCCGATAGAGGGCAACACGAGATCATATGATATAAAATGTAACACATGATCAAGGTAGTGATGCGCGACTTCGATTGAATTGTCTATTCGAATGATTAGCGATTACTAATGCCAATAATATTCGAATTGGAAATTAGTAGTAAATGCTAATAATCGAATGATGGCGCCGATTAGTAGTATCACCAGGGTCATTGTCAGATTTAGGTTCGAGTCTTTTCGGTGGACGTATCCAAAGTTAAGAGGCAAAAAGCTTAATTTTGGATTGGTCTAGTAAACCGCACAAACGGTGTTTCCGTAACTATAAATCCATGTAATAAAAACATAACTTACATGTACATAAGCCGTTAACTATTGACCACCGGGTGGACAACTTTTGTTTTTACAATTGACAATGACCCACCAATTAAAACTTCCGTGAGTTTCAAACAAATTGAATAGAATAGAATAGAATGGAATGGAATGGGATGGGATGAGATGGGATGGAATGGGATAGGATAGGATGGGATAGAATAGAATAGAATAGAATAGCATAAAATAGAATAGAATAGAATAAAATAGAATAGAATAGAATAAAATAGAATAGAATGAATTTAAATTTTGCAACAACTAAATTAATAAATTGAAATTTAATATGGGTCACTCACATCTTTAAATTCGAATATCGCTCGACGACTTAAAGATGTGAGTGACCTGTTAATAATATTTCAATAGTATCACCAAAAATCGAATGATTTTCAAATTAATCGACTTATTCGAATGATTTTAATAATGTACCAATTGACTTAGTAGCATTTAAAGTCGCGCATCATTACCTTCCAAAGGAAAAATCGCGCAAAAAAGGCTGAACAGAGTATGATAGAACTGTGTATACTACGAATTTAAATCCTCGAATAACACATAGAGAACTTTTAATCCTGAATATCATCTCGAACAGATGGAACAGGAAGCGGAAGTTTACGCGGACGAAGTATCGGGAAAATGACAACATTAATTAATATGTTACATTTCCCGTCTTAGATCACATTCATATACCTTGAAGACTACTGTACAGTCGCCGCCACACACATCAAAGCAAGCTAGGTGAGCACAAACGAGTCATTCTACTTTTTCATGACCAGTTTTCTATTACAAAAAAAAATCTATGACGTGTATTGAAATAGTGTACAAAAATAGGATTTCGAAATAGTACCTGAACCTAACAAAAGTAATTTATATGTAGAAATATTTAAATATTAACATATCTCTGTAAAAGGTGGGTAACACAGTGGTAAAACCATTTTTTCATACAAATTGTGAGTCATCCAAGGACCACTGAGTTACACGATTTATGGATGTTAGCTGTGGTTCGTTAATTACTGAAACTATCGGAAGTGATACTGCAATTGAACCTCTTTCTAAATAACAATACAAAAATATCAAGTGGGGGCCAAATATTCCAAAAGCTGCATTTAAAAAAAAGTGTCTGAAAATTATGTACATGAAAAAGTAGAATGGCCCAAACATCTAAATGCGACTCTATTTTCCAGGCGTTAAGAGTAATATATTACTACATATTCAGATATTTTCATCACTCTTAAGTATACAAATGTATAACTATTGTAACGGTTTACATGGATTTTGAGTGTACAGTCAATTGCAAAACTATATGCATTCAACTTACCTACTCAAAAATATGTTTCATAGCGTATAAGATGCCGGTACGTACATATTTATGAGAGAATTAATTATTATACATGACGACCGCTTTAGCCTAGTTGGTAGTGACCCTGCCTTCGAAGCTGGAGGTCCCGGGTTCGAATCCCGGTCAGGGCATCTATTTGTGTGATGAACACGAATATTTGTTCTTGAGTCTTGGATGTTTTTCTATGTATTTAAGTATCTATTTATCTATTAAATATATCGTCGTCTAGTACCCATAACACAAGCCTTCTTGAGCTTACTGTGGGGCTAGTTCGATTTGTGTAAGATTGTCCAAAGATATTTATTTATTTATACGTACATTCGGACTTGACTGTACGTACCACAAAAAACTACAAAAGTTAACGATCCTCGTCAACGGACAAAGGTAACTATTTAAGAAGGCAATCGTCCACATAAAGTGAAAGAGAAGTTTTTATTACAGTTTCACCTTTGTTAGTAATTGTATTTAAAGGCAATAAACATCACACGAGGGAAGATGGGGGAAAGGGACGAATGAGAAGAAAACGATACAGCATGATTTCACTTTAGCAGACAAAGACATATTTGAGTAGACGTCGCATGTGTGTTGTTTTGTTGATTATTGTCCTATATTTAGGGTTCCGTAGCCAAAATGGCAAAAACAGAACCCTTACAGATTCGTCATGTCTGTCTGTCCGTCCGTCCGTCCGTCCGTCCGTCCGTTCGTATGTTACAGTCGATTTACTCGGAGACTTTATAGTCTAGTAGTAGTGCTTATGCACTACAATAGATACATAAACCGATAAGGAAATACCTGGAATTTTTTATTTGTTTGATTTTTATTTGAGTGCATTCTAAAATAATACAGTTGAATTAATTTACACTCGACAAAAAAAAATAAGGACATTTAACATGATCGATCACATGAGAAATACATGTATTTTTTTTTAATTGTGCCGCAAACATTACGGATACAAAACCTTGAGACGGTTTGTGTGATCTAAAACATATTCCGTCTGTGTTTTCGGCTTCGTATTGAGAAAATTATGAATGGTTGTCACCGAGGCGCGAAGCTGGGTCAGGGGTGACTTTCATTGTTTATGTATGAAGTTGTTATTTACGGGCGAGTTGCATCACGGCTAGGCCGAGGCCTGGCTAACGTATGCGGCTTACCTGATACCTTACCCAACAAAATTGCATGTCTATGTACAATGTTTGAGATTTATGATAGTTTTTTGCAATGTAAATGATAGCTAGAGCTACTGGCCGCGACTGCCGGGAGGTCGCTGGTTCAAATCCTGTTCGGTGCCTGAATTTTTCAATTTTTCCTTTATTTCTAAACTAGCGACACGCCCCGGCTTCGCACGGGTGCACTATTTAATGGATGTTATTATACATATAAACCTTCCTCTTCAATCACTCTATGAATTTAAAAAAACCGCATCAAAATCCGTTGCGTAGTTTTAAAGATTTAAGCATACAAAGGGATATAGGGACATAGGGATATAGGGATAAATTTGTCCTGGGCGATGTATTACAAAATCGTTTATGGATTTTTAATCTTATAGAATGCAGTAATTAAGTATATTTTTGCACGGATTAATTTAACACAACTCGACCAACTCAAATACCGATTCTTAAGTATAAGTACATACATTTATCTCCACTCTCATATACATAACTCATTAGAATAGCACACCGTCCTTATTACGATGGTACTTAATACTAATTAATGTCACCTTTTCTTACCTCAGACTGTGGCAAACAAGTACACGTACAACATTTTAAACTTTCGCGTTTTGTACACATAAATATTTACTTTTTTTAAAGACGTTTCGACACAAGTTGCACCGGTCATATCCGCAGCAGTATTGTCGTCTCAGCAAGTTGTCAACGGAGATATTTTTTTATTATTTACACAACATATGACTACTCCACAAAAAGTTATAACAAATGTGAAGGGTAGGCCTGAAAAAAGTTTTCTACCCGTCCACTATGTTTTTAACTGTCTAACACAACACTCACGCCCCTACGTTAGACCGTTTAAACAAATCTTTTAAGAGTCCTTATAAGTTTTAAAATGTTTTGATTTCAAATTATGATAAAAGTATTGATAATAACAATAAACTGATTAAAGGATACGATGATTTTATTATTTTATTGTGTGTATTAAAATTTAAAAGGAAAAACACAGTTTTTAGCTTGAACATGGTCGATTTGGAGTGACGTTTGGAACTATATTTCTTAATGAAAAATCCAAAAAATACATTTAAAATTCATGACATTAGGTCGCAATAGTCCTCTTCTAGATAGTGGCATTGAGAAAACGTCAAAATACGTGTCAATTCAATCAGAAAATCGCCTAAATAGATGAGCGTTTTTAACTTATAAGGACTCTTAAGTATGTGCAACAAGTATACGGTCTGCCAGATGGTAAGCAGACATCGTAACAAGCGCGCTGCCGACCCTTTTTTTCCCCTCAGAAACTTCACGTACGAAGTCACAAGCAACGTATAAGGGGCCATCCATAAACTACGTCACACGTTAAGTGGGCGGGAGGGGGTCGACGAAGTGTGACATTGTGTGACAAGGGGAGGGAGGGGTCCCACCTTTTGTGACGTCACATTTCAAAATCCAAAACATCTAATGAGTTAAAATGCCAAATATGGACTATTAACGAAAATCTTACAAGTGCATATACAAATAGAGTTGGAAAAACTCTATTTGTATACGCATAAGGTTTAAATTGTGTGTTGGAGATAATTTATTGTTATGTTATTTTTTTCAAATGTTTGAGTTGATGTTGGTTAGTAGTTAATTTCGGAATATGTGACGTCACACTATGGGGGGGGGGGGGTCTCACAAATGTGACCAACTGTGGCAAGGACGGGGGAGGGGTCAAAAAATCACAAAATTAGTGTGACATACTTTATGGATGACCCCTAACATCAATTAAGTAGTTTGCTTCAACATTGGTCAAATTATTCACACGGCAATAACACCATCAATCCAATGCATATTGTATAAGGCCCACATGTTAGTAGCTCCTTACACACATGTGAAGTACGGATAACAAATGGAGGTTTCGACCTGATTGAGATCTAATTTATTGGCTCACATCTAACTACAGCCGCGGTCTAAATCACAATAATGGCATACGGGACGTTCCAGCACGAGACTAGAGATTACGAACGTGTATTGTTGGCGTACGTTAACATAACTTGTCGAGTGCCTATCTCGAAATTAAATTAAGCGAACCGAGACAGCGGGGGTCCTTTGCGTAAAGGTTATATATCAGAGCTGATGTACAGAAGCCCCATAAGCACTACGTAAACTCGTTTTACTAACCATATATCAGGTTATGAGTTGGTCTTGCTCTTTCTTTACCATAATAGAAGGAAATAGAGGGGAGGAGAGGCAGGGGAAGACCGAGACGTGCGTTTATAGGTCAAGCAAATGAGAAGGTAAATGTAATGACGTATCAGGATCTCAAAGCGTTAGCAGAGAACCTAACAGAGTGGCGATTACTCCACCGACAAGAGCTAGGCTGTTACTTAAATATATGATGACTCTTTCTTACGACTACGTAAACTCGTTTTACTAACCATATAGCAGGTTATGAGTGGGTCTTGCTCTTTCTTTAACATAATAGAAGGAAATAGAGGGGAGGAGAGGCAGGGGAAGACCGAGACGCGCGTTTATAGGTCAAGCGAATGAGAAGGTAAATGTAATGACGTATCAGGATCTCAAAGCGTTAGCAGAGAACTGAACAGAGTGGCGATTACTCCACCGACAAGAGCTAGGCTGTTACGTAAATATATGATGACTCTTCCTTGTGGCTTTTCGGTGACGAAATAGTAGATTGTTAACCAAGGGTCGAAAGCCACCCAGCCAGTAGCTCGAGGCTGTAATGGGTGGTTTCACCGGAGTCAAACACTCTGCTTTTCATTTTAAATACGAGGGAACTAAAAAAATGGGTCATACTAAGTTAAAAAACAAAAGTCGTCCGTACTGTGGACAATAGTTAGCTATGTGCATGTTAGCTATGCTTTTATTACAGGGATTTTATACAAAACGGAGACACTGTTTATGTGGGTTACGGTCCAATCCAAAATTAAGCTTTGTAGCCCTTAACTTTTGGAATAACCTTTGGAACCCACAGAAAAGACGCGAACCTAAATCCGTGTATGACCCGAATGCCAAAATATGCACAAACATTTTCTGAATCACCGAAATTTTGGCGGCAACTGTTGAGTGACGTTAACAGGGTCCATAGCAGTTTATTTTATATAATGAAGAATTAATCGTACTTATATTTGTATGTGTTACTGCCTTTGCCCAATCTAACTACGTTTCACCGTACTTTTTGACGTGTTAACGTCTTATAAATGGATGAACGGATGCCAACACGAAAAGGTGTGACGTAATGTACGACTAACCTGAGCCCTTTTAAGCGAATTTCTATAAAAATGTTATTGGATTATGAACCTTATTGTTCAATAATGTAAAATAGCTTTTTGAACGAATTACTTTGATGCAACTCGCCCAACTGAATGATTTTAAGTTATACCTAAACAACTGGCGGTCAAAAGGTAAACGCGTAAGCGCCCGGAAATTAGTTTCTTATGACGTTATCACGTAAAATTATCGTATTCCGGTCCGGTTATCCGTATATCCGGTTCCTTATTTATTCCAAGTCGGTGACAAACAAGCGTGCGGCTCGCCTGATAGTAAGTGGTTACCGCAGCCTATGGACGCTTGCAACTCCAGCGGTGTCACGTGCGCCTTGCCGACCCTTTAAAAAGTTTACCCCATACTGAAGACCTTCCTAAAGATACCTTTGTGAAGTCGACAGCGAGGCTGTCGACCCTCTATTGAATTGGGTAAATAAAAATGCCTCATTCTTTTGTTTTCAGTCATTTCAGTCTGTATGACCCTACGAGCTAACTTGTTCGTGCAACTGAATTAGGTACGGTAATAAATAACAACAAATACACAATAAGAAACACAAATTGCATTACCTACCCAATTACAACATAGCTTCCTCAAAGAAATGTTCATTGAATCGACGCGAACAGCAGAAACGAAGCAAGTGTGAATGACGTTTAGTATTATGGACGCGTCTCGTCTCACGTTACCAGGGGAGCCGTAAAAATAAAAGATCAGAGGTGTTACTCCGAACTTCGAAATCCGAACTTCGTATCATGCCGTCCCTTTCACTCATATGGTGTACAACACGAGAGTGAGTGGGACGGCGATACAAAGTTCGGAGTAGGCCCTCTGGTGCGTACTCGCGAGACAAAATGTTGCTCCACTTATAACTCACTACATTATTAAAGATACGTGTAGCAAAGCGAAAGGATGCCTATTTCCATATTCCTTTTGTTCCCAGCTTAATAGTTTGCGGGATGGGTGGAAAAGAAGTTTGATGTTATAGACAGATTTTTCATCACACTTGCCCGTAAAAGGTATATTAATGTACGCAGTCATACTGAAGAACGATGAATCCCGTGGGAGTAATGGCTTTGAAGTATTTACCCCCTTATTCATAAAATTTAAACCTCTGCCAACTAAAATGTTCTTTGTCCCATTCTCACAAACGTTAATGTGAAAGTGACAAATAAGGACAAACGAACATTAGCGGCTAGTTAACTAATATAGATTAGGTAGACGTTTATGAATATATGGTTAGTTTTACAATATGCCGTTCACTCGTAGGTGAGTCATACACGGATTTAGGTTCACATCTTTTCTGTGGACATACTAAAAGTTAAGGGCTACAAAGTTAATTTTGGATTGGACCAGTAACCCACATAAACAGTGTCTCCATTTTGTATAAATCCCTGTAATAAAAACATAGCTAACATGCAAATAAGCTGTTAACTATTGACCACAGGAGGGACGACTTTTGTTTTTTCAACTAAGTATGATCCAGGTATGCCATTCCACACTAAAGAGGTTTGTAAACAAAGCATGTGTATTTTTAAAATCTTCGAAACTTCAAACAGTCCACAAATCGTAATTAAAATATTTTGACGCTACGTTTAGCTGCATTTGTTTTGCATTTTAAAACTGTTTCAGTGTACTTTGCAATTAATTCAATGCCCACATACATGCCGTACCAGTCGATTCCGAGCTGCTTTCGAACTCAATAGGGAAAACGCGAGGAAGACTGTGACGATCTGTATAGTCAGCAGCAGGGCTGCCAGATTGTATAATTGGATACAAAACGTGTATAATTAGGTGACAGATTGTATCCTTTTTGTATCCTGGATCCTCATGTATAATTGGATACATAAAACCTAATTTCATAATGTAAGTTCATACTCTATGATTCTACACATACAATTCGGACCCATCGCTACGTTGAGTGACGTTGTGGGCTAGGTACTCTACTATGAATATAAGTCGAAAGTCGAAACTCGCGATATAACCATCCTCTCTATCTCTGTCGCTTGAATATGCAAAAGTGCGACAGAGAAGGAGATATAGAGTGTTTCGACTTTCGATTTTTGTTTAAGGCCGCAAATTGCTACGGTTGTCATACTTGTCATTGTTGGGTTTTGGATTTGGCGCCAATCGACTTCTTTTTCTTTTCGTTCCGAACAGGCAAATAAGTTATCGCGTTATATGCATACTCAATAAATAAATCAATCATGTAGGTAAGTTTACGCCGTTAACAATCAATATTGTGTTTGTAAAGGATTTTTATGCACTGTATGTATCCTGACACGCAATTTTGTATAATTTCAGAGTCACGACTGAATAATTTAAAAATATCAGCTGGCAGCCCTGGTTAGCAGAAACGACCGGGCTTTATATACATACAGAGTAGTTTGTAAAATACAACATAAATAAATCAGTACAAAAAAAATTGAAACTGAAATGATGCAATTTCAACGAAGACCGGATACAAAGAGAACTGTAAATAAGCTAAAGAGCTTGTCGATTCGACCTCAACGAAAAAAACGTCCAGTGGAAGCTCTGAGCATAATTTTATAACTCGTTTTGAGATGACAAACCGGGAAGAGGAATAAAAAAGGTTCTTGCCTTCGGCTTCTCAATATCAACGCGCTATTATGAATTAAGATTGTAATCCATTTAAAGGGTGAAGTGAGGCGATTAAAAAATGAGTCCGGCAAGCTGTTATTTTTACTTTTTGCGGACTCCAGCGAAGCTCTGAAGATTCAATTTATTTCTAATTCAAATCTCAACATTTGGTCGCAAACGGAACATCGATAAGATTAAGTGTAACCCCAAAGATTTTCTTAGAATGTTGGGCTACAAAAAAATCAATTCCATGTGAGCCTAAATTAGGTCGCGTACTTGCGCCCTCACTCTCCCTTAATGAAAATTCCAAGTATCTTTCGAGACGTTTGGCCGAACCTAGAAGAGCTACAGGTTGGTCGGTTGTGAACCATCGGAATCTAAACATATAATATCCATTCTGTATACTGAGGTTGACAATATGACTCATGTAATTAAATTCTTCAGTTTTTTAGATCGCGGGCTAAGATTAAAATGCTTTAGGTTAGGGAGCGGATCCCTAGCCATGGAAATATTTAGTAGTCTAACCAGCAGGGTAATCACGTAACTTATTTACTACCGTTAGGCAGATTTTAATGTCAAATTTTAGTTGTCAACTCATACATTTATACTTCAAAATTGACAGTAACATATATCTACCGTTAGTACATAAAGTTACGTGATTCGCCTGCAGCAGGGCCAGTTAGTAAGCCTTGGCTTTTTTAGAGATTCATAAAACCTAAAGCAAAACCTCATTCTTTGACGACCGCTTAAGCCTAGTTGGTTGTGACCCTGCCTTCGAAGCTGGAGGTCCCAGGTTCTAATCCCGGTCAGGGCACTTATTTGTATGATGAACACGGATATTTTTTGTTCCTGACTCTTCTGATATGTAATTAATGTATATTTTAAGTATGTAATTAATGATAACTATTGATAGAAAGATATCACGGAAGCCACTTTGCAAACAATTACAAATTTCTCGAAAATTATGACTTTTTAAACCTGACTGGTTTTATAAGTCGGGCCCAATAAAATCCAGAACTTTCGACTCGACCACGCAGGCGGTGTAAACCCTGGAATACTTTAAGAATTTGGGCTCCAGTGAAATTGGTTGAGCAGCTTCACCCGAAGCTGAAGTGTGAGTGGAATCGAGCTACTGAGAGTTCTGTACCTAGCCTAGCTGAGAAGAGTTCAGCTAGGCCCAACTTGGGTCTGACTGACTCTACCCGGTATGCGGCGGCACCGGGACGAATTGGGAATATGTGTCTGTTGTCGCGATCGCGCGATGGACGTCCTCGCTGGCGGTAATGCCTAAGTGTACGCGTCGTGCCCGAGTTGGACGCCGTGATTACGTCGTCCGGGTCCGTGAGTACGCGTCTAGGACGCCAGACCATACCGCCCCTAATCAGTGATCGCCGAGTTACAACAGAGGGGGGAGGGATGGGAACGTAGTCGACAACCTTCCTAACTAACGGATTCCTATGATGAGGATCGTTATCAAAATAACATCTGGTAGTCTGCTTAAAGAAACCATGCATGGTGCTAATTTCCATGTCGTGGTTGGCTTTGGTATACGGAAATGTCAACGTGCCTTCAATACCTCCGTCAAATGTTGTAGACCCTCGGATAACACCGTTATCGAACTCGACCACTCTTAACAACATTCTAGACCCCTGATAGCATGTCAATTATGGGTAGTCAGAGTTCAAGGTACTGGTTTTTCAATGCATCGACTGTCTATCATGGGTTGACGAATTTTTAGTTATTTGTAGCTAGTCTCCTAAGCACTTTTACCCTCCATTTTTTCACAGTTTATCTGTTTATTGTACAATTTTTGAACCCCGCTTTTCACCCCCTTTCATTCCCAATATGTATGGTTTATATAGCTGGCCGAAAATCCAATAAATTTATTAGTGAAGGTTGTACAAAAATCTACTCTCTGGTTTTTACGTGATGCATAGACAAATAAACAGACAGACAAACAGATAAAAATTCTAAAAACTGTTGAAATGTGTTATCGATTCTACAAGCAAGACCTCTCAATCGATTTTTTTTCTAATATCTTCAATGTACAGATTTTTGACCTTCTATAGCTTTATTATATGTATAGATTATTTATTTATTAGACACTTACCGATAAAAAGTCTATATACCGATCTTTATAAAACCGGTTGCACCTACATGTACAAAACAGTAGTAGCAATGATGACTCATGTTACATTTTATAACATAGTGTGACTCTATAGATAGAAAACTATCAAATTACCGCAATAAATGGTAAATTAGATGAATTAAATAAATTTATAAAAAGATATGGCACTTTAAAGATTCGCCATAACGTTGTTTTATGTTTATTGGCCAAATACGAATTGAAGGTTACCAATAGAATTCTCTATGTTAAATACAACAGAAATAGTATGGCTTGATGACTCCCAATAACGCGATATTTATTGAACTTTTTTTTAATTATTTCCATGTAATATTGAAAAATGAACGTATTACGTTACAAAAGTAACTATTTAAATTAATAATAATAACACATTTGTTCAACTAAATTATATATTTTAACTGCGTCAGGCACTAATTTATCTTTAAGTCGTATAATCAATTATTTTCAATGTTGTTCAACTTGCAGCACAAACAGTTTAACATTTAACGGAAAATGAATATGCGCATGTGATCAAATGTAAATTGTTAATATGAGCATTGCACGAACCTCGAAAGTAAATGAATGTGGATATTAAAGGAATGAAGGATAAATTGCTTTATTAATTTTTCCGCCGTTTCTTTTACCATATTTCTGTTATTGGCATTTTTTGCAATCTGGAGGCTTACAATTATAGGAATCGTTTCATCCAAACAATCCATTCGTTTGTACATACAATACAATATTAGTATTTATTTTGCATTTTAAAATAGTGCACAAGAAGAGTAAGTTTTTTTTTTAAATGTACAGTACATTTTGATTTATGTTACTGATTTCCAGTAGTCGAATCTATTTGAGAAATTGAGACAATGATATGATACCCCTACTATTGATCCGATAGGATGATGCAGCCAGAAATGAAGATAGTGGATCGTCACTAATCGGGGTAGTGACGTCAGTTTATGTACTACCGTTGGTAGATTTTATTGTCAAATTTTAATTGTCAACTTCAAAATTAACACTAAATCCTCGGTACTACGTAAAGTTACGTGATTTGCCTGCTGGGACTAGACAAACTTGGTGGCTCGATGCCTCACTGTCGCACTAGCTCTGTACAAATTAGTAAGCACATGAGAGATTTTCTCGTCTCGCGTCGCGTCGCGGTGGCAGTAACTGCCAGCACAACTGTAATATTGTGCTAGCTCCGCTGTAAATAGACGTATACCGTTTGTTCTAGTCTACAGGTCGCAATTCTCAACCAATTCTCGTGAAATTTCGTGAGCAGGTTCGATAGTTGTATAGAATTTTTTGTCGAGTCAGTTTATGGAAATTTTCAAAAACAATTTATATTTCAAAGATTTTGTAAGCAGGTTCGATATTCATAAATTGATTTTTTTATAATGTCAGATTTTGGAAATGATAAACTCACTCACTAGGTCTGCAGCTCACAGAGCTACTAGTATAAATGAGTGTTTTTACCTTTGAAATCCGCAGCATAGACTAAGAAACTACGATTTCCCAAGGGCGAGTATCTATCTTGCAATCACGGCATTAAGCGCTTATTACACCATCCTGAATTCAGAATCCTGACTGAGCTAGGAAGCAGATTCAGGAACGTGTAATCGCATTCAGGAAGTAAGGATCCTAAAAAGTATCCTAACTAGGACGTCAGGATGGTTCCGGACGAACTGAATGACCAAGCATCCTAGCTAGGAAGCTGTTTAGGACAGTGTAATAACATTTAGCCAGATCAGTCTGCTCGCGCCAGCGGCAGCGTATGCACGTGTAGGTCGCGTGGAATGAACGAAGCACGAAAGAATGCCAACACTAGTGCGCGATTACTCTGTGGTAAAAGTGAAGTATGTATTCTGTAGTATTTATCAGGTTTTTCTGTGAAAAATGGCGTCTCACATATTAAGTAATAATGAAAAACAAACGCTCACAAATATTATAGAACTTTATAGGGACATGCCATATTTGTGGGACAAAAATGATAAGAATTATATGAATAAAAATGTGCGTGAGGAGGGCTACAAAGTTTTATTAGGTGTATATAAAAATATCGACTGCCAAAGCTAGGCCAAGGCCAACTTTCTGTTTTTTTGATAACATCGGCGGCATCGCTAGGATACGTCGCACTCCGTCGAGCAGTGGAAACGAACTGATTCAGAGACTGATTCAGTGTAGTGTAATCAGAAGCTTCCTTCCTATCCCCTCCCTCGCATCCTAGTTAGGACGCCTGAATTCAGGATAGTGTAATAACCGCTTTAAGCTTGCGCTACACTGTTTACACTCAGCGGACATCGATACACATCTCACGTGTAAGATAAACGTGTTCAACACCTTATTCTTCTCACTGGAGCGCAAACTCTTAGAGTACTCCGGTGTTTAAACCGATCGAGTTGTCGTGTCGAATGTTCCCTCTGGATTTTCCTCCAGCTATCTCCACGCACTCCTATCGCTTTCACTTTCTTTCAATCTTCTGCCCTAAACTTATTACAAGATACTTATATAATGTGTTTAGCCATCTCTCTTGTCAATATAGGCGAGAGTTTATGTTTAAGTTTACTTTTATACCATACATAATAATAATAAATAATAAATATTAGAGGACAATCTTACACAAATCGAACTAGCCCCACAGTAAGCTCAAGAAGGCTTGTGTTATGGGTACTAGACGACGATATATTTAATAGATGTAAATACTTAAATACATAGAAAACATCCAAGACTCAGAAACAAATATTCATGCTCATCACACAAATATTTGCCCTGACCGGGATTCGAACCCAGGACCGTCAGCTTCACAGGCAGGTGCACTACCCACTAGGCTAAACCAGTCGTCCCTATATAGACTTTAGAGCGTATAAGAAAAGAATAAGAGCTAAAAGAAGTTCATTATCGGATCAGTTCAAAGCCGGTAATATAAAATTGGGCTTACATATTGCAACTAAGGCGACTTCCTGACCGCGGAGGCTGTACGATATCAAAAAAAAAACTGGTCAGGAAAATCTCAACAACATGGTGTGGAAATTGGACTCCATGGGTACAGCGCCATCTACCGGCGACTTTTGTTACAAATTTGAGCGACTGAATAACTTTGTATGTATGGTAGTTTTTCAAGGATAATTCTTTATCACGTAAACCGAATTCAATTTTTATTTCGTTATTTGAAAAAAGATACTTTCAGCATAATCTCGTAGGAATTTATAAAACAAATATACATGCAAAGGTGATTAAATTACTAACTTAGTATAAATATAAAAAAGTATATAGATAAATAAAAGGAAAAACTAGATACAGCTCCAGTTAAAGTTTTCCTGTAAAACATACATTGATATCAATGTTATGTAATAATTTTATATTTTTTCCTTGGTAAACTTCAGAGATAAGGGGTGGAACGGTATTTTTTTTACATTTTACCTCATAAAACAAAAATGACAACATAAAAAAAAATTGTTTCAGAATGTGCAATCCAAGCCCTTTCATATGACACCCCTCGACATATTAACTAGAATTTCAAATTTTGAACCACCTGTTTGTTTTCTGTATTTTTTCACAGATAATAAAAAAAAAATATTTAAAAAATTCAAGTTCTATGTATGTAAGTAGCCTTCTTTATAACTATTCCAAATTTCAAATCGATAGCATAAGTTTTTGAGATATTTAGCGATGTGACCGACAGACAAACGGACAGACAGACAAAGTGAAACCATAAGGGTTCCTTTTTTACCATTTTGGTACGGAACCCTAAAAAATTTTAGTATTAACTGTCAGTCGAGTCAATACCGCATCTTTACTGCGCCCCTACATTTATGGCCACCTCCTGATTGGTCGGTGCGGAGTCGGCACGATATAACAGAACTGTCAGTTTCTACTGTAAGGCTCGGTTTTATAAAGATCCGTTAGACCTTATGTCGGTAACAAATCCCATTTACCAATCCCACCCCGCCAAGCCAGTAAGTCGCCTAACCAATACCTATTTGTGCTGGTCGTTAACGGCAATACAATTATTGTGGTTTAATCGCTCTTTCTCGGTATTACTTAGGGAGAGATAATTTTATTCCCTAACATTCAAATTAATGAACGGAAATAAATTATTACGTGTAAAAGCATTTCATTACGGTATTTAACCTTTATACTTTACCGTAAAATGGGGTGAGTAGGGACGAAATCGAAGTTCAAACCTGGATAAAAGTTTATTTTTATATATTATGTATGGATTTTAGTTTTTCATAGTTTGTTGTTTCATTTAATAGTTTCAACGATAAAGACATAATAGTAGGCAATCCCAGCTCACCGCGTAGTTGGGGTTAAAAGAGATAGCAATGGGGTGAGATGGGAAAATTGCTAGGGTTAAAACTTTCGGATTATGACAGTAGCTTGACTTATCAAGAGAATATTTTATTTATGTAGCAAAATTATGTTTTATTTACGCTCCTACATACACTATTTAACGTTTTCTGTAAGTTGTGACCTTTATTTTTATGACGTAGGTATAGTTTTCAAGATATGTTTTTTAAATTACTTTGGTCTCTACGGATTTAGTAAGGTGAATCCCATCAAAATCATAAATGTGAAATGAATGACAGGCAAGTTCAAATATTAACAATGAGCTTTAGATTACCACTTAGAACTTTATCGACTTCGCCGACAAGAGTATTGGTACTCGTATCTTCTTATAATGGGTGCCGAGATCTGTGTAAAAGTCCTCAAATTTTAGTTATAGGCTTTTAAGTAGATTCATAAGTATTTTAAATGTTAATAAACAATAAATTACGCAGTGCATTTGTTTCGCTTGGGACAAATATTTATAGATAGCATGTACCTGAAAACTATTAGTAGCTAAGTCGAATTTCGGTGTGGGAATGTTTGACATTAGCCAATGATTAGGTATCGACTCAAAAACCAGAATGGACATGATTAAAGCTCAAGATTCGACTTGGCTATTAATAGTTTTAAGGTACATGCTATGTTCAGATTCAGATTCATTTATTTCACAATTAAAATCACAATATAAATTATGCCATTTATAAATATTTGTCTAAATTGACAACCCTGAACTACAAAACCCAACTCTCCCCATTCATGACCCAACTGTCCCCATTGTAGTGCCAACTCACCCCATAAAAATTGTCTAATGCAGTAGTATCGTTTTCTATGTTAAAACCGTTATAAATAAGGAAGATATAACTTCTTTTCTGTTTTCAATAAGCTTGTAAGTGTATAAATGATATCCGAAAGGTTCAAGAACACTTACTTTGGCTAATTTCACATAAAGACGAAATTAAATTCAAACAAAAATCCGCCGCTTTCGAGCATCAACTTTGACAGTGAATTTTCGTTTTAACATTGTATGATGTGGCAACTTAGTGTTGCCAAAAGAAGAAAAAATATGACTAAAAATTATTTTAAGAGTAACCTGTGCCCGAAAATTAAAATAGCTACTGAAAAAAGAAATTCTAGATTCCCATCCCTACTCCCCCTACAATCCCTACTCACCCCATTTTACGGTATTCTCTTTCGTTTAGAATTAGGCTACGTTTTTTACAATATTATAATTAACCTTTATAAAGAATGGGATTGCTCTTGATAATTATTTAGCCAGGGGCAAGGATTCATCCGACTGTGAAGCGAGCTCAACCAGAAGTTGCCTACTTCTACTACTAGTTGATCACTCGTGCCTAAAAAAGGTTACATGATCTCGGAAATATAGATGCCAGGAAGAGACCTTTTCATTATTATTGTTATAGATAAGGAGTACTGTGTTTTACCAAATCTCTAAGAAATAAATAATTTTAATGTGAGTACTTTTATTAATCTAAACTCGGTAATTCATTCAATAAATATGAAATGAATTGTTTATTTTATAAATTCAAAAACAATCTAATTGGCGGATGTTTCGTCCAACCATAACAAAAAGTATCCACTACAGGTTTCGTCAATTTATGCTACAAAGAATCATCCACAACACGTTTCGTCACCTATGCTACATACTCCATTAACAATGACTTGTCCGATAAGGAACCACACCAAATAGGGTACCTAGGCAGAACATATGAAACCTTCAACGCTGTTGCTTTTTTACACTTCGCACATACAAGTATATTATTTTTAAGTACCTATATCACTTTGGGCTTTGGGCTCAAGCATGTGAAAGTAAAAAAAAGAAAAAGTAGACATCTGTCACTTACGATTTTTGTGCGGCCGATGAATGGCGATTTTAAAGTCAACAAATTAAATTGTCTAAGAAGATTTACAAGTTATATTCCGGAGTCCGGAGACGGAGGGTAAGCATAGCTCAACTATTACATATATTTTTTTTCCATTAACTAACACCCGACAGATCAGAGTCCGTGACGGCTAGAAGAAAAATTTAAGAACCAGTGCAATCATAACAATTTCAGATCGAAGAAACAAACGCAAAAAGGAAAAAACGTGGTACTGTAGTGATGAGTTGCACAAAACATTTCAAAGCTTTCTATAATCAACTCTTAGGAAAATAACACAAGGCCATGGATAATTTGTAATCCAGATTTGTGTTTACGTCTAAACTTTGTCAAACAAACCAGTTACATACCTGTGTATGTAATTTTCTTCTCTTTTTTGTTTTCCCTAAAACAGTTTAGGGTGACCACAGACATAAAAATTGAGAATGACCGTTACGGTTTCAACATTTTGAAAAATGTTTTAAACGGCTTTTCATGATCGTCCACGAGTTGGTCATGAAAATCAGGGAAAAACAGGTAACCGTTTATTATGTTTTTTATTACTTTTATAATGTACACGTGTCCAAGCGCTTTATTATACATTATTTACCATTGCGGATCCACCCACGTGAGGATGCACTATTTGTCAATTTCTATACAGGTATTAAATAAAACCCGGTTTTACAATCCCTGGCTAAAATAGCCGATCTCAATTCTGAAATACCATTTTATAAAATATATTTGGAAGTCGGATGAATTCCGGAGATTATTCCCATTCCACAAACTTACCAAGCTGCAAAATCACGAACTTTACCTCTTCATAATATTAATACAGAAATAAACTCGCCGTCAGTAGTGCGCCGAATAACACGAGCGGGCGTCATGAAAAGGGTGATTAGTAGACCCCGTTATCTTGTCGCACAGAAATCGTTTTTAGTACATCGTGAATGATTTTTTTATCGACTATCTAAATGTCGATAGTAATAAATAAACTTACATGTGTACATGTATGTTTATACCGAAAGTCCATACGGAGCTTATTTAGGTATGGTGAAAGAATTTTTCTTACGGGATTAGTTAATCTGAATATATACCAACACACCAACTTGCAAACTCACAAAATTCACTTCTTAGTAATAGTCCAGTATAGACAAAACTTAACAAGTATATTGATTTCACCTTGAAATATAAAGAATAAGAGAATAAGAATGAGAATACATAAATTTACACTAACGTGAGACATATTTACACTTAATATGAGAACAACGGTTGCAAAACATGTCGCAAATAGTGACTTTCCAAGTGAGTTCCAACGGTTGTTCTCGTATTAAGAATGAGAATGTTTTTATTTGCCATTAAGAAAAACGCATACAATTGAATGAGAAAAACCAAGTCTTTACCATGAGTTTACATGACTGTACTCGATAGCGACTGCGTAAAAAAATGTATGGGCAAAAGTACAGCGCCTCTGGCATCGGCATACTAAATCGTTTACGCAGTCGCTAGCGAGTACGTTCAAGCAAACTCACTAAAAAAAAGGTAAAGGCACTAGTAGAAACAAAACAATTATGAAAGAGAGAAAAAAACTTAACTAGAAGGTATTTATAACAAGAACACTTGAGTGTGAGTGTGGCAAATGGGTCCCAGTTTCATCATGTGCCAAACTTAGCAGCCCTGCGCGGGTTTGCAAACTGGTCCCTTAGAGAGTGGTCACTAGTCTACTCTTTACAAGATAAAGCTGTTTTCGTGCTCGAGGGATAATTATAAATAAATAAATAATAAACAAAGGTGATCATATTCCTATTGTCTTAAAAAATAGCCTCTAAAGCAAGCGCTTTAGAGGCTATTTTTTAAGACAATAGGTATATATCGCTACTACGCAGTAGCGATATAAATATAAGCCAAAACTTAACCTATCGAGTCATAATAATTGACCGAGTGAAACGAAGGTCTCTGCTTCAGCTTCGGCAAAAATGGATGGATTTCCGTTTGTTCTCGTCTACAGGTCGTAACTCTCAACCGATTTTCGTGAAAAATCGTGAGCAGGTTCGATAGTTATATAGAATTTTTTTGTCGAGCCAGTTTTTGAAAATTTTCACAAACAATTTTTATTTCAAAGATTTTGTAAGTTTCTGCGTCCGAATTTCGATTTTCTCCTCTACAGGTCGCATTTTTCAACCGCTTCTCGTGAAATTTTGTTAGCAGGTTCGATATTCATAACTGATCTTTTTTATAATGTCAGATTTTGAAAATTATAGAAAAACTCACTCACGAGGTCTACAGCTCACAGAGCCACTAGTTTAAATGTTTAAAGTAGGAGATTAAATAGATTGCGCTTTGATATCTACCGTATACGTATAGTTGTTAAGAACCTGGTAAACTAAAATATACCTCTAAAGGATTTATTTTAGCTAACCTTTGAGCATATGAGGGGAATTCTTGGGAAATTGTATAAAATTCTACAATAAAATTCCAAGACACGTTACTGAACTTATGGATTCTAAATTTAAATCTGTCGTGAAACAGACACTTATTTCAAAAGCATATTATAAGATAAACGATTACATCATGGATAAGGGATGTTTGGCAGTGATAGCGTCCCGCACAAGTAATCTAACACAGAAATATATTGTCCTTAATATTAAAAAATATGTATGTATGTTTATACTGTAGCATTTGAATTTTGTACTATTTTTACTGTTATTTTATATACATTGTATGTTGTTTTGAAAAAATGACACCTCGCCGAGTTTCTTACGCCGGTTCTTCTCGAGGCAGAGGTTTATTTTATGAACCGGTGGTAGTTTTTTGACATTCATAAGTGCATGTAACATGCCTAAATTGAAGAATAAATGATTTCATTTCATTTCGAAGAGGAAGCGGGCTGTATATTTAATACTTGATAGGTAGCTAAGTCTGCCGTTTAGAATCGAACTTACAGTATAAGTGTTTGTATTAACTTGGAACTGTGAGTACCCTTCACGTGCATGTTAAGCCGACTAGTATGTAACTATCTTAGTGTACAACTATTTGTCATAGTTGGGCGTGCGAACTTACTAAGTGTAACAGCTTAAAACTGACCCAAAACAGTTACGTCCATTATGGGAACAGGATTCTTTGGATTTAAATTTATAACCGCGGAAATAACAATAGAAATATAATAATATTATTGGATTCGATGAGTTTTTAACAAAGCCTCAAATACCCCGACTGACAACCGCTGTCAGTTCGCGCGGGAAACGGTAGATTTGACAGTTGTTGCTAAGATTGGGTAGGCGCGTATAATGTTGCTCTGTGTCCATAAATTGTTAATTTAATGCAGATCCTTTGTATATTTGTAGAAACAGCGATTACATTTTATTATTTATCGATTTTATGTTTTTCATTTCTAAAAATATTATAAACGTGAAAGTTTGTGCGGATGGATGTACGTTCCGCTTAATCTCAAAAACTACTGAACGGATCTCTATGAAACTTTCCAGTATTGTAGCTTAGACATCAGAATAGGACATAGGCTAGCTTTTATCCGCGGGTAACACCGCAGGGCGCTGCTAGTTTTACATATAGGTCAATTAATATTAGGGGACAACCTTAAGGCCGTGCAACGAGAAATATCGCGTTTTTTGAAACGCTGTTCTGCCTAGACGAGGAAACAATAAGGATTGATTTTCAGATATTTGATTCTTGACTATATGACTGTTTTTCTGACTATAGCCAAAACATGATCGCTTAAAATTTTCTCGATAGAAAAAAACCCAAAGTTGAGTCTTTATTTTACTTTTTTTACTCACCCTACTAAAACAACGCATTATTAAACGACACAATTAAATTAAAACCATGGTATTTTATCTCTTCTAAACTCCGTAAAGAGGACATTTAATAAAACTGCACACAGTCAGATATTTATCGAGATTTGTCTAAAAATGCCATTCCCGAAGTGTTGCATCCCGTTTTGTCGTGCGCGAAAGACATAAGCGTGTCTCTTTCACGGGGGGGCGTGGCTGACCGAATCGAGGCATCCCCTTAAATAAATCGAACAAGCCCCGTAATAAACTCACTAAAAGCCGTCGTCTCCCTGCGAAAAAAATAAACAATAGCATTTTTGTAATGAGCCCGGGGATCCCCGGGACCGATAGAGGGCGGGTTATGCTGTTAATAACTTTATACAGCACTATAGATGACTATATATTGATGATATACATATTAAATATAAGAAAACATACAAAACTGAATCTAATATTCATGGTCATTAGCTTATCACACATATATATACACGGTGTTACAAAAAGGGTGTACGTAGCGCTTAAGCCAATAATTGGTATCGAAATGCGATTCCGAAAATCACCTTTATTAAACTATTAAAAAAACTCGTGCGTAAAAAAATGTACTTTTAAAATATTTTACAAAAGGTTGCTAACCCCTGTCGCGTGTGTTTTATTTCGCTCTCGCAATGTTTTATATCGCTCATGCAATAAGATACCGCGCTGTTATATAGTTATTTAGGTTGCCATACTAAAAATCTATAGATTTTAATAGTCTGAAATAAATGCTGTTATATTTTATTTATTTATTTATGTTGCTCACTTGCCAATGGGATTCACAATGAGTCTCGATTTGCCTCGGCTAGTTTAAGCACGAGGCGTAATTAGAGGTCCGGCTTCACTGGCGGCATATTATAGCGGCACAAGTCAAAGAAATGCCGATTGGTCAATGACCTCGTCCTTGACAGAACGATGGAGCCAATTTACCTACCAGGAGAGCAACCGGTAGCGATAAATGGAGCTATTTCATCAGATACAGTGGTAGAGATGGGAGTACCTCAGGGATCTATTCTAGGTCCATTCCTATTGCTTGTTTATGTAAATGATTTACCATATATGGTAAGTCGAAGATCAGGCATTGTCATGTTCGCAGATGACACATCATTAATGTTCAAGATTAATAGGAAAGATACTGAACTCGTTGAACCAAATAATACCCTCTCCATGATATCTGACTGGTTTGCTGCCAATAACTTAGTGTTGAATTCAAAAAAACGAAATGTATAAAATTCTCACTAGCGAACTCATCTTCAAATATCAATATAGATTCAAATATAAAACTTAATGGTTAAACTTTAGAATTTGTTAAGACAACTGTATTCTTAGGTATTACATTGGACTCAGAATTGCAATGGGGTTCCCACATAACCGCTATAGGAAGTGGGTTGAACTCTGCTGCTTTTGCAGTCTGGAGAATAAGTCAGCTTACCAATGTGGCAACGGCTCGGTTAGTTTACTTCGTTCACTTTAATAGTATAATTAGTTATGGTCCTATCTTATAGGGATTAGCGGCAGACATAGAAACCGTGTTTATAGTACAAAAAAGAGCTATACGAACAATTTATAACTTGGGGTCACGTGAGTCATTGAGAGAAATCTCTAAGAAAATAGATATCCTAACCCTGCCGTCGCTGTACCTATTTGAAATAATTATGAATGTTACGAAGAATTTATACAATTTCCCGACGAACACTGATAAGTTAATAACTACCAGAAACACTGGGAAACTCAAAATAACTTTTTACAGACTAGTAAAGGTGAAAATGTCGTTCTTGGGAAATTGTATAAAATTCTACAATAAAATTCCAAGACCCAATTACTGAACTTACGGATTCTAAATTTAAATCTGTCGTGAAACAAATACTTATTTCAAAAGCAAATTATAAGATAAACGATTACATCATGGATAGGGGATGTTTGGCAGTGTGTGTATTGTTTCGAAAAAAATAAACCTCGCCTTTTCTTAGAGGGATTGTAAAACCGGTTTTATTTAATACCTGTATAGAAATAGAGTTATTACCGCTAATAAAACAATACCTATATTCTAATTAGAGGTCATTCCGGTTTTATCCATGCCTCTATGTATAGACTATTTACGATATTAAATACCTGTATTCAATACCGCTATTCATTGCACTTGAAAGGTAAGATGTCAATTAAACATTACTACTAAAACGCAACAAATAGTAGTGTAAATACCTTATTTTTAGAATACGCCAGTTTTCAAAAACAAATAATCGAGTATATTGACACTGACAGCAATTACCGGTAATGGTTTTTATGGGTAAAGTGTCAAATAGAGGTATTATTGTCAATTGGCGAAACCACTAATGTATTTGAATACCGGTTTTGATTAAACCGCTAATCAGAACTTTAGTGATATAAATAGCGAAATGCAATGATAACCGGCTATACCTTATTTAAAACCGGTAGTAAGAATACCGGGGGTAAAGTGTCAAATAGAGGTACTATTGTCAATTGGCGAAAACGCTAATGTATTTGAATACCGGTTTTGATTATACCGCTAATCAGAACTTTAGTGATATAAATAGCGAAATGCAATGATAACCGGTTATACCTTATATAAAACCGGTAGTAAGAATACCGGTAACGACCCCTGGTGTCTTACGCCGCTTCTTATCGAGGCAGAGGTTTTTTTATGAACCGCAGTCGAATCACGTAACTTTATATACTAACGGTAGATAGATTTACCCGACAATTGTGAAGTATAAAATTTGACATTAAAATCTACCTAACGTTAGTACAAAAGTTACGTGATTACCCCGCAGGTGGTAGTTTTTTGACATTCATAAGTGCATGTAATATGCCTAAATTTAAGAATAAATAATTTCATTTCATTTAACCATTTCGAAAAACGGTAACGTGTTATTTTTTATCAAAGTATTTTATTAAAGTTGCCTAAGAATAGTAGGGAAGTGATTTTCGGAATCGCAATTCGATACCGATTATTGCCTTAAGCGGTTCATGTTCCATTTTTGTAACAGCCTGTATTGCCTTTATATAACTTGTTTTACGATAACACATCGTTTAGACGTTTTTCGTGTAACTCAGTATTAACAGCTTCAGAATTATACTTGTTTAAGATATTTTTGCGCATTATTGTTGCTCCATATAACATCTGACTGCAAGACAACAAACTAATACAAAAATAAAATCATCGATATCCGTTCAAGTAATTTTACCGAAGCTGCTTCGTAATTTCTAAGCAAACAGGAGTTAATATTAAGGACCATGGCGGAATCGCTCCGTATAAAAGCACTTCGGAGATAATTCAGTTATACCTTACCGTCTTATTGGAATTCAATTATGTTCACTTTGTATTTATAATTGCTAGGCACTAGTAATACTTAATGAACCATTAGAGACGAATTGCGTTACTAATCTGGACGTTGCGACTCAAAGTGATTTAGAAGATTCTAATTGTACTTATTAAGTTTATTAAGGCCTGGTCAAAATCAAAGTATTTCAGCCCCTAACGTTCTAGCAATTACATGCATAATCGCAATGGAGTTACCTAATAAACTGACGAGCCTCTGAAGCGCTTGCGACTGACCCATCGAGCCGAAATAATTTCAATGTTTAATAAAATAGATTTCGCTTTGATATCTGCCTATGGTACTTGTTAAGAATTCGGTATCAATTGACATGTATGGAGTTGTGAGATTGCTTAGTAATAAGTACAGTCACCTGCATTATTTTTACTAAAATGTTGGCAATCCTTTACATGATTTTTAGTTTAATTAAAATAATCAGTATCTCATTGCCTATTAGGAAAAAAAAAAATAATAAAATAAAAAAAAAATATTAGTGGACAATCTTACACAAATCGAACTAGCCCCACAGTAAGCTCAAGGCAGGTGCACTACCCACTAGGCTAAACCGGTCGTCAAAATGTTATTTAACATTGAATTGCAAGCATTTCTTTTGTTACAAAATAAGATATTTGTTTACCCAACTAGCTCTAAACAACGATACGAGCATACGAGTACCTTACTCGATGGGGTAGCACAATTTTTTTCCGTCCCCCTCTAACTGCCCACTCCATACTCCACCTTAATAATATTTTTTGATTATTTGTATAGGTTTGAGTCACCAAGATGCTTTATACAGTGAAAATTTGAATACTGAAGCTCCGACCGTTTGGTTTTAAAGGTGGGCGTGAAAATAAATGTTTGACATTTCCTACTGAGTGGGATATCGTTGTTTGGAGCTCGTTGAGTACATAAACACTGTATTTTTTGTTTTCCAAGAAATCGGAACGAAGGAACGAGAACCTACTTATAATTAACATTTCCGCCTTTAATATTTCACTAAATATTCATCCCACCGAAAACTGGTATAAACCATTTTTGTAGACAATTTTATGTATCTTACTTATGTGTAAGATCATTTTTTGCTACAGGCCACCGTTTATGAGCTTTTTACAAAAAAATAAAAAGGACCATTACACCAATCTATCCCTTAGCCTCACCCCAACCATCAGTACTTTTAGTATGTTGTTTAGGACATCTTTACCTACAACAGTGTAGACACTTTGGCGCCTTCTCACCTCCACGGGACGAGCAATCACCCAGGTGCGGCGGCCGAAGCAGCGGAAAAGCTCAATAGGCACAAATATAGGAGTCTCGGCACTGGTACATTTTATCCCGTTCGGTGTCGAGACCCTTGGCCCGTGGGGTGCCAGTGCCCGTCAACTAATTAAAGACCTCTCTAAAACGCTGGTAGATTCCACGGGGGATTATAGAGCTGGCAGCTTCCTCGCTTAACGCATCAGCATAGCGATTCAGCGAAGAAATGCTGCCAGCATCATAGGGACTATGCCTAGGGGACCAAATTTTTTAAATATATTTTAGTTTTAGTTTAGTTTAGTTTTAATTTTTAGTCATATATTGTCATGTTATTTTTAGTTATATTTAGTTAGATATTAGAACTCGAATAACTTCAACAGTTCCAAAATTTGCTTATACATCTAGTATTTCCGCCAATTGGCCGTATTGGTTTTCGTTGGGTGTCTAATAGGTTGTAACCATCTCGTTTTATTATATGACGCGTCGCCACATCGTACTGCGACGCGCGTATCGCGCGATGTTACCAGATATGTCAATAGCGGCACAATTTTCTTCTGAAGTCATTAGTAACGACTATACCTGTATTTTTTAACTATGAATCACTATGTTATACAAGTTCTATGCAAGAAAAAATTAACATGACATACATCACTAAATAGTATAAAATAAAGTCGCTTTCTCTGTCCCTATATGCCTATATACCTATGTCCCTATGTCCCTAAATCCCTTTGTATGCTTAAATCTTTAAAACTACGCAACGGATTTTGATGCGGTTTTTTTTAATAGAGTGATTGAAGAGGAAGATTTATATGTATAATAACATCCATTAAATAGTGCACCCGGGGCGGGTCGCTAGCTTTACTATATAGTTTAAAAAAAAACAGACTAAGTATAGCAACACTAGTTGCGGAGCATTCCTATTGAATCTCTGGTTTGTGAAAGTGATTTTGTTTAATTGAATTGCTTCCATACGGTTTGTTTTTAACTCGATTAACTGGGTACGTTTTTGGCGAGTTGACGAATTCACGGAAAACAATGTGTGGCAACTCAACTGGCTGCCATCTTGTTCATTGTATAATAAATACAATGTGACATTTAAAAAATTGAAACCGCGGACAATCAAATGATTTTTGTTATTTTATTTAGATTAATATTCGCATTTATCTAGATAGGTGGGCTAATGTAGCCACCAAGTGGGTGCCACATGATGGACGACGCAGACGGGGCAGGCCCAGATGGAGATGGCGGGATGATCTGGATGGATTTGCCAGGAATTGGGAGGAAGAAGCGCTCAATAGGGAGACCTGGAAAACATGGGGAGAGGCTTTTGCCCAGCAGTGGGGCAGCCAATAGGCTATAAAGTTAAGTTAATATTATAATTTTCATTAGTTCGCCACTATATCATATTAAGATAATTGGGGTCGGTGCTTAACGCAACTCAGAAATAACAGCTCGTTTACATTGGGTCGCCATGCAAATTTGAAAGATGGTTTAAAAAAGAAGTGTTGATCAAATCCACGGTCCAAACTAAAGAATTCATATGAGGCTCTAGACTAGAACCTCACATTTTTTATTAATCCAGCCCGAATACCGACCAGCGGTCGGCCAATAAATTCCCTATGCATTACATACGCACGTACCAATCATACTGTGTTGTGAGAAATATTTTTTAATTTTTTTTAGGATAAAATTTTTTTTTATTGAAACAAATTAAAATAAAATACTATAACAATTACATACTATTATTTATTTAATCTTTATTGCACAAAAGAAACCTTATCGTACAAAAGGCGTACTTAATGCCGTATGGCATTCTCTACCAGTCAACCTTAAGGCGAAGCAGAAAGATTTGTTGGCGGTGCAACTAACAACTAACGAAACTCAAAATTAATATTTAATATAAGGCTTAAGTCTATAAAAATAAAAAATAAATTAAAAACTAAACTAAATCTAAAAATGGCCCCTGCGGCATTGTGCCGAAGACGCTGGCAGCATTTCCTCGCTGAATAGTAAGACTTTTTTTTTTAATTAGGTTATATGTTTTCATTTTTTAAGCGGGCTAAATGTCAAAACCGGTAAAGAAACGAGGGAAACCCCCCTCAACCTACATGTCCTCCATCAACAATGCCCAAATAGATGTCACGACGACCCAGAATAGATACGCCTGGCGAAAAATTACGATGAGAGCCGACCCCAAATTAAATAGGAAAAGGCTAGGCAAAGAA
The DNA here is from genome assembly GCA_963556455.1 of Epiblema foenella. Taxonomy (NCBI): domain Eukaryota; kingdom Metazoa; phylum Arthropoda; class Insecta; order Lepidoptera; family Tortricidae; genus Epiblema; species Epiblema foenella. Next base: position 42,989,259 of record OY747095.1, read on the forward strand.
GAAGTTACCAATATGTTCCAATGTAAACCGCGGGGTAATCACGTAACTTTTGTACTACCGTTAGGTACATTTTAATGTCAAATTTTAATTGTCAGCTCATACAGTTATACTTCAAAGTTGACAGTAAACTCTATGTACCGTTAGTACATAAAGTTACGTGATTCGCCTGCCGGGCAAGGCTCGACACGGTGTACAACAACTTAGCATGCGGCTAATAGGTTATTTATTGCTTATTAGAATGTTACTAATTTTCAATTGGAATTACGTAATTGGGCCATAATACTTTTTCATGTACATAATTTTCAGAAATTTTTTTTAAAATGCTGATTTTGGAATACTTGGCCCTAACTTCATATCTTTGTATTGTTATTTAGAAAGAAGTTTAATTGCAGTATCACTTCCGACAGTTTTGGTAATTAACGAACCACAGCTAATATCCATAAATCGAGTAACTAAGTGGTCCTTGAATGTTCCACCATTTGTATGAAAAAATGGTTTTTACCACTGCGTTACCCACCCTTTACAGCAATATGTTAATATTTAAGTATTTTTACCTATAAATTCCTATTATTAGTTTCGGGTACTATTTCGAAATCCTATTTTTGTACACTACTTCAATACATATCATAGATTTTTTTTTTGTAATAGAAAACTGAGGGGCTACCGCGATGAAAACGAACGAAGTTCGAATGTCTCCCTCTCTGTATTCGAACTTCGTTCGTTTTCGGTTCGCGGTAGCCGCTTTGGTCATGAAAAAGTAGAATGACGTAATAAGCCAATGACTAGCCATTACAACTATTCCAACCAACCCAACTGTTCAAATAGGAATATAAATTAAAGACGCGCATCACTACTCGATAACTCGTAACCGACCCCAAACCATTCTATAAAATTATACATAAGTGATGGTATCCCTAATGATTTCTCAAATGAACTGTGAAAGAAAAGAAAAAGGTTAATGAAGATCCCGAATAAGAATCAGAATTTTATCTCCCCGCCAGGCTGTCGCGGGTAATTATGACGTAATATCCCGGGAAAACGGGATCGGGTCGCGGATACGGGATTGCGGGACCGTTTTATGAATTTAAACGCAACGAATTTCGGTGATATCTCCGCTTGGCACCGCACCCCTCTGCTTCTGTTGATATTAATATTATCGCCCCTCAAGATAATCAACTCTTTTCTTCCTCTGAGGCCTTAGTGTTTGTGTCGTGTTTGGGTTCCGCACAAACCGAAAAAAGTTGGTTTTAATAGGAAACATGAGGGCATGTCAAGGAAAAATCTTATTTATCAATATATTGGTGTTTGTAAATTGATGACGATTGATGACGACGACCGATTTAGCCTAGTTGGTAGTGACCCTGCCTTCGAAGCTGGAGGTCCCGGGTTCGAATCCCGGTCAGGGCATTTATTTGTGTGATGAACACGAATATTTGTTCCTGGGTCTTAGATGTTTTCTATGTATTTAAGTATCTATTTATCTATATAAGTATGTATATCGTCGCCTAGTACCCACAGTACAAGCTTTGCTTAGTTTGGGACTAGGTTGATTTGTGTAAGATTGTCCACAAAATGATTATTAATAATTATTATTATTATTATGTAACAATAAACATTATCACCAAATTTTAGGCTCCCAAAATATATCGTCAGTTCATTCACATTAACGTTAGGTTTTCAAATTCTCTAGTTACATACCATCACTGATACCACCAGTGGCGTAGCTAGGTGACCAAGGCCCTGAGGCAAAGACTGGGGTCCCTAAACGTATTTTTGTAATGAGTTGCCATTATTAAAGTAGTGTTGCAACCTATTTTATTTAGATTCCGAACGTGGGAGAATTTTGCGCTAGTACAATAATAGATTTGCTAATCAGGTTTTGGGGGGGGGCAGAGCTTGGGGGCCCTGGGGCACTGCCCCGCCTAGCCCTTTGGTAGCTACGCCACTGGATACCACTAACACAACTATGCTAAAAAGATTCATACAAAAACTATAATGGCGGAGAATGCCTCACAAATAACAAATAATAGTGACATGAATATTACACGTGTTAACTTTAGAACGTTACCTGACTTAACCCCTTTGTACAGTCGCCATCAAATATATCTGTACTCTTCAGGGTGCTCAAAAATATCTGAACATGCACTTTAACGCCTTGACAATAGAGTCGTGTTCAGATATATGTGAACACCTTGTTCGCTCCGATATATCTGATGGCGACTGTACCACTCTCGCAATAAAGATTAGCGAAAGGTAGTAAAAGTTACGGACGATACAAATGTAGCTAGCTAATAGACTACTTGTTTTATTTTATTTATTTATTTTATTATACATGGGTGTTACAATAATTGTTTATACTATTTAACAGACCGAACAGTGCCGAAACAGATGTGAAGTAATTCACTTAGAGAGAAATATAAAAAATGTGAGCTTACATAGACGTCGCGGTAATCGCATTTAAATTTTTTAGTGATTCTGAGATATGTCAATTATACAAAGAAAAACAGTTTGCTAGGCTACTTAAAAAGTAATAATTGTTAGTGCAAAATTCAAAATTTAATTTAAATTAATTATATATAATTTTTTTTTTTACTTTTTATAACTTCTGTTTAACTACGAGTGCTCTGAATATTGTGGTGACAGCATTCACTGTTTACATTCAGCTGCATTGATGCAACTTTCGGTTTAGTTACGACCTTCTAAGTACAAAAAAATGGTACAAGGTACTCTAATTGAAGTTAACATTAAGAGCATTTACAACTTTAAAACTAAATCTGAGGCGTGAGTAGAATCGAGCTAGCCTTAGTGAACCAACGACAATACTACCAATTGTTACCAAGGCTCGCTTTTATAAAGATCCGTTAGACCTTATGTCGGTTTGTTATGTCAAAAAATGTACTGAGTTTCTGAAATTTGATATGACATTTGGTCTTACGGATCTTTATAAAATCCGGCCTAAACCAATCTCTCTCGAGGCGGTCATGTCGGCTTGCATTTTCTCCAAGCCACTCTGAACAACTTTAAAAATGTTTTGAACTCAAACAGTTGACATAGTGGTGTTTGAAACGATATTTCTTAATGAAAAATCTAAAAAAACACATGTTTATGATGTTAGTCCTGTGCGAGATAGTAACGAAGAATCAATGTCTGGTACGAACTGGATTCATTAAGTATGATATCCAACCCGTATGTTAAATATGTTATGAAAAATGTCATAACCCAAGTACGAAAAAAATGGAAATACGATTATTTACCCATAAAGCGCAATATTCGCAAATTAAACGCGCATAGATAACAAAATATTCGTTATATGGTTTACAGCATAAATTTCATTTCCTACGAACTATCTATTTACCCTTGAATTCAAATTTGACTAATGATTTCATGTGACGTTAGGTGATTACAAATTAATTAGACCCGCCGACCGCGTCGCCTTCTGTTTCCGACAACTATTTGTAATGTTAGAAATCAATGTAAAGTAAACGACCCAGTGCTCAACACTTTAGTGCCCAATCGATGACACTGTCATGTCTGGACGTCATCATTCATAAGATTTAAAGTGTCATGTATTGGGTCAGTGACGTTTATTATTATTGTTGGTTTATTGTGGGCCTGCTATGACCCCCGATTATTGATTTATTGTGGAAGTCCTAAAAGTTCGTTACCTCCAGGGATTTCCAGACTCTTTGGGTCCCAATCTGATGTATCTCCTCTGGATGCATGATGTGCCTCCCTAGATAGATACTTTCTTTTGCGCATAAGTGAGTGGTCCACAGCAACAGATGATGTGGATGGCAGTTTCCTCCGATGACAGTACCTGCATACTGCACTTTTGTGTAAGATGTTTGTTTATCTTCCAGTGAGTATTACAATACCCATTATACTGATATACATAGCTTCCGACTTATTGCTTAGCAGAGAGCTTACTTTCCGTTTTGTTATGGCACTGAAAGGTTCTGGACCGATGAAAGGTATATCTGCACCCTTTCTGGTGAGTTTGTCTGCTACCTCGTTTCAGTCAATATCAGTGACCCGCGCTACCCGACTAACTAAAACTTAGTTGGATTTTGCGAGGTCGCTAAGGTTATTCTTACAGTTCTGGACTAGTTTAGAGTTAGACTCTAGAGAAGCTAGTGCCAGCAGGGCAGCCTGGCTTTCCGAGTTGATGTAGATATATTGGTATCTTAGGTTTCTATGAAGATTTATCTCCGCACATTTGTTGATGGCGAAGATTTCGGCTTGAAAGATTCAGGCCTCTATGCCCATGCAGACGCTGGCTTTGCCTCTCATCAAATATCCCGCAACCTACATCCTGGCTTTTCTTTGAGCCATCCGTATACCATATGTGTCTCGCCATCTTACATTCGGTCTTTTGTCCATTTATCTCTTGAAAGTTATTTCCACGGTATATAGTACAGTTGTGTAGGCACGGTATGCATGTTATCAGTAGGCATGATAAGGTTTATATTTTCAAAAACTGAGGCTTTCAGTTTGGCTAGTGCTTGTGAGCGCCATTTTGGCCATGTCAACATGCATGTCCTGTAGACTGCTTGGCCTCCTTTTGCACTTGCAGGTGGGATGGTGTTAAGTCAAGTAATGCATTGAGGGCTGCTCCAGGTGTTAAACTTAGGGCTTCTATTGTAGTTTAGCAAGCTGTAGGCTGCTTAACTTTTGGATAGCTGCCGTTTGGTTGGTTTAGTCACACCACACTGCGGAGGCGTAAGTAATTATAGGCCGTACTACCGCTGTGTATAGCCACGTAGCAATTTTGGGTAAAGCAAGCTCCTGCCATTCGACAGCTTTTCCACAGAGCCATTTTTGCTTTGTGTGTAATGAGTGAGACTTCCAAGTTAGCTTTTGGTCAAAAATAACCCCCAGATATTTGACCTCTTTTGAGAATGGTATGACTTGCAGAGATGTTTACCATAATACCAGTAAAATATTGAATCAACATAATATTTCTAAAGACCAATAACAATTGTTCCTATGTTGCTTAGTAACAAATTCTAAATACGTTTCCTAGACACAGGCAATTATCTCGAACACAGTAAGGAACTTGAAAATTTTGTAGATATAGCAGTAACTTTTTGATAAGCCAGCAGATGAAATTTTAGTATTGAAAGTTTGTCTTACGCATTGAAGTAAAATTTCTCGCATTGAAATTAAAGGAGCACTCGTGGTCCAGCGGCGCGGCGCCCGCGTACCGCATGCGGTATGCGAGGTTAAGCAACGTCGGCCCAAGTCAGTTCTTGGATGGGTGACCGCTTTGAGTGGTTATTAACTGAGCGTTCCCGTACTTTGGAAGGTACGTTAAGCCGTTGATCCCAGACCTGTTTATGATAGCAGGCGTTAAGATAGAAGCCTTCGGGCGGCTTAAGGACTAACAGTCAAGTTGCCCACTTACTTGACAAGCTTAAATCCAATAAGGTCTGGTTTCCTCAGGTTGGAAGGTCAGCTGGCAACTTCCGTAAAACGAATCCCTACGCCAAATCTTGGGATTAGATAGCGGACCCCGGGCATCCTTCAGAATGCAACTGTACCGGGATAACGATAAGAGGATCATGATGGAAATTAAATATCTGCTACACTTTAACACATTTTTCACTGACGAAAAGAGTTATACAGATTTAAGAAATCTAAACGAAATAAGAAACATGAAATATCAAAAGAACTCGTTACGTTCAACCCACATAAAATTTATGTACAGGCGTACACTTTTATCAGAACCTTTTACATGTAAGTAGGTGTCATTTTCGTGTAGACAAGTTAAATCGTTTCACACATACATGGAAAGAGTAAGTGCAAAATTTTTGACTAACAAAAAGTCACATGAAAGAGGCGACTTGGTCATTGTGAAGTGAGACGTGTTGGCGTTTCGTAAAAAGAAGCTGAATTGATCCTTTAGGAAACTAGGTTATTACAAAGATAATTTGAGACGAGTCTTCTCTGCCAAAATCTGAAATTGAAACTGCTTGATTAAACATCAAATTGGAATAAAATTTAGATTTTTTTCGCGCCCTTTCTTTCACGTGTGCCTAATATCCAAATAAGGAGTAAAATATATATTTAATATCAGACCAATACGTCTGTCATATATAGACAATAGACTCTCCGTTTTCATCTCCGCCGAGTTATTATATCAAGTCAAGAGGTCAATTAAAGACATTCACATCTCATCTCAATGTGATTTCAATTAGTTACACGCGCTCGTTCTAATACGTGACGTTAGATGTGACACTTAAGTGTCGAATGTAGCCCCTGCAGCTTAATCGAGTAATCACGTAATTACATATATTAACGGTAAGTAGGTACATTTTAATGTAAATTTTAGGGTTGCGCCGCCAAATTGACGAAAACGGAACCCGTATAGTTTCGCTATGCTATGAAACTATAAGTAGTACAATTATAAAATTTGGTAGGAAGGTGTATTCTTATGAAACCCAACATAAAAGTGATGTGGAATTATGAAAAATATTTAAATTAAGGGGGGCACTCTATACATGTAACCGGGAGTAGAACTTTTTTTTTTCAATACCTTTAAACAAAATTTCTTGCCCAAATAAAAGGTCGTAAGTGCCGCTTTCTTGAAAACTTACTCGTCTCCAAAACTAGGGGACTTGAAGTGGGCGGGGCGCGTCACTTTAAATACCTAACGCTCTCGCTGCCAGAGGCCGGCTTTCAGTCGGGGGTTGTCTCTGCGCTAGATTCACCGCCGCCGACTTGAAATACTTTGTAATTTATTAGTTCGTAATATCGTTTGTCAAGTCTAGCGATAATTAAAGAATGGTTGATCGCATCGATTATCTAGCCTATTATATTCTTTATCACACGAATAATAGTAAAAGTTGCCTCTAACATTTTTTTTTACCTAAATTAATGCACTTTTATGGTGTCTTTTAATTTTTATTATTTGTATTCTGTGTTTTTTATAAATTTATTGCTTATCATATAATCGGGTTTTATCAAATTACGGAAATATCAACTTAATTGAAACGACTGACTTGGTCATAACGCTGGTTTAAAAAAAGAAGACATAGCACGTAACTGTTTGCGTGGTGAATTTTTATATTAAACTACAAACTGGAAAAAATTAACATAAATTAGATTATGTTTAAGAAAAGCTAATTATATTATATTGTTTTTAGGTACTTGAGAAGCCCTAATGATAATGTTAGGGCTTCTCAAGTACGTGTTTTTATTTATAATTTCGATGGGCCATGTGCGCCTACTTTCTGTGGGTGTTGTGATGTGTCAAATGTTGGAAGTAGGAAATTACAAAGTATAACATATAAATAGGTAATTAATATCGGTTCACTGTATTGCAGCGATATCTGGTGTTCTAGAAAATTGTATGCCCTCATCGATGTATTCTTAGCGTGGCAGCCCTAGTGCTACACATGCCGCGTGGAAATGATTACAAGTTATACGATAGACAGAAATGCACAGAGTAGGCACGATTTATGCCTAAACGCCGTTTTGTTAGGAAATGAAGCTTCTGTACTTGTATTCTGTGCCAAAACCAACTATTTTTAATATAAACGAAATTATATTTCGTTGTTCATAAATCCTTCTAGATTGGTGCGGCCCGGAAAAGGGTTAAATGTGGACTAGTAGGTATTGGCACGGAACCCTTCATTGTGCGTCTAATGTCGAAAAATTACATTTAAATATGCCTACCGTTAGTAAGTACATAAAGTTACATGATTACCCAGATTGGAGTGGATGGTGTGGCGATGCTCTGTGGAGGTCAGACTTAGTACATGTACGACACAAACGAAGGCACGTAAACTTTTTCCGGATCATTAATTTCCTCTCCACTCATTTATCGTCTGCTCATGTCGTAGTCACGAATCTTACTAGCGTTTTGCTCTTTGAGTTCTTAGCCATACAACTTAATGTTTCGGAGAAATTTCCTGAGACGGCAATTTATAGTTTTCACATATGACCTTATGGTCGGGAAAATATAGTTTATGAGGGAGGAGCAGATTTTATCTCGGCCCGTTTTTTACGCATTTTGTTGTTTTCTTACGTATTAACGCGCTCGCTTCCTACTATATCTTTTTTACTGCTAAGGAGAAGGGAACACTAAACAGGTAATATTCTCTTCGTAGAATACCGAGAGAGCATCATGCACGAAGAAAGAGTGTACATAATATACAGTATTACCATTATCATGATACCATTATCATATGAAAATAGAGAGCAACTACAAAAACTACTACAAAAAGTGACTCAGTTCACTGAATCTACAGTAAAATCATTGTGCCCTTAACAGTTTCAGATTCATTTATTCACAATATAAGATTACAATATAAATTACATGTCAACATGACTTAGGTCTACATCACCCACATACAGTCTACTGAATTGTACTTCAATTTGTACGAAAGCAAAAAAAAATTGTACTAAAAAATGTCATTCTTGAACTAACTTGAACTTTAATTAACAATTGACTTGACTATCTGATGCTGATTTCGGTCTATTTTTGTTATTGTCACTAATAAATAAAATTCTATTCTAGAACCTACAAGTTATTTACTAATCAATGTTACCACTGATTTCGATTCTAGAAGTAAATGTGCTTATATATATAATTATTTTAAGCCGCTCCGTTGGCGTTAACTAATATTTAAGTATTAATAGTTAGCTAGTTTTTGAATCGTCGATAAACTTTAATACACATATCAATATTTATTATATACTCTGCGAAACACTAACAAGGAATATTAATGGGGATAATAGCGAATCAGAACCCAGGGGGTGTTCCATTTACTATGTTCAACAAGAGCGGAAATAACAAGGCTCCAAATCGCCGGTATATAATGTCTGAATATTCGAGGTCTGTACGTACTCGGAGTTGGAATTCCCGTAGGCGCATTGTAGTTCCAAATTAGAGATAAATTGGGCTGCATTATACAATAGATATTAACCCATATGAGGCTAATAAACGCTACAAGTGCTAAGACACGTATGACTCATGTGTAAGTGGGCAATCATAAGAAAAAGTTAAAATAAATGAAGGTGTAATAATATAGGTATATTTATTTTACACTACCTCTAGTGTGACGTTTTTTCGAAACAAAACACAAACGAACGAGTTTGCGTTTAGTCTCAACTTGTATGGCAACGCGAGCAGCGCCTCTGGTGGCATTTGGTGGTAACTATTCTTTGCCAAATTAATTGGGACTAGAGGTTCCGTACCGTACTCGCATGATTTATATCTAATTAGTATGTCGAGTGTAACGCTGAGCTCTCATCACGGAGTATTTACCGGAGTCTGGGTGTGCCTTTTCTGACGTTACATGAAAGCTGTATTTTTGGAGCGCTTGTGGCTCGGTTCAGTTTTTGGATGGGTGACCGCTTTGAGTGGTTACTAACTGAGCGCTCCCATGCTTTGGAACGTTGATGCCAGCTGCTGTGTATGTCAGTCGTTAAGCCGAGTTGGAGGCCTTCGGGCTGCTTCAGAACATCTAACAGTCAAGTTGCCCACTCACTTGACAAAGGAGGGTCGAAGTTACACCACGTCCGTTGGGAGTACGCACCATGACCCCTGGGTGGTGCTAAGAGTGCACAAAAACTGGCAACCGCACTGTCTTCTTGAAGATCTCACGCTTTGAAATAATTGCCATACTATAAATAAAATAAGCAATATTTTTCGGACATACCTACTCGTATACGGTTGAATAACAAAAAATCGACTCTCCTGCGGTCTGTCGGCTTCACGTAAATTATGTTTATATAACGTAGATTTAAAGAAATAGTTTTTTTTTTAGTATTTCATAACGTGTAATTATTAACTCGATCGTTACATACGCACATGAAATTTGAAGTCAATCAAATCATAAATGTGATTATAGTAAAAAGCACGTAAAACACGAATATACCTTGTTTTATTATGTTCCAGATAAATTCGGCATATTGCCGCGTCGATTCGTGTGCAATCTGTTGGATTTCCATATACTTTTTTATTCGTTTTCATAGAAGTACTTAAATATGTAGATATATAGGTGCTAAACATATGTGAAGCCGAGGGGCTTTCCACAACTACATGCAAGAGGTTGCATATAGTTGTGGACTGTTCGAATATGCATTATTGTGTTACAATTTTTAAATATGTAGTGTATTCGAATTACAAGATAGGCCTTTTTTAGGATTGTTACCTACCTTTGAGTTCGTAACCTACTGTTGAGCGTATATCATGCCTTGAATCCGATTCATCTCATTCATATCCCAATCCCATTTCAGTATATTGCACTCGCTCTATCTCATTCTGAATCATTAGCTCGAAGCGAAATATTTAAACACGATCGAGATTACCAGCGACGAACAAAAATACATCTCTTCAGATTCGATTTCCAGCAGCTAGTGAACAACGTTTAGATTTTCTTTTGTGATGTTTTTGATTTTCGTTTTTACCTTTATGTCAATGTCATATCGGATTAACACTTTCGCTGCCAAGCTTTTCGTAGCTCTACGCCTTTTCCTCTAAATACGAGGAAACGCATGATACCTATCGGCTTCATGTCCACGAGCAGAGCTCCCACTAGTCGAGTTGCTGTCTTTGAATGTGTTCATGTTCAATAGTTTAAATTAAACTACCGGTGTCTCACAAATGGCACTGTAAAGGCATATATTAATATGTACTAGCTTTTGCCCGCGAATTCGTTCACGTGAACATCCATATCAAGTTATACTTCGTACCTATTTCATACCGTTGCAAAATGTTTACTGGAAAACAAAAGGTATTCCAGCATATTTAAATTCAGTAGTATTGTGTCTTGTATATGTGTGCCTTTTTATAGAAAATTCTAATTATGATGTTCAATTACTATTAATCAATTAACTTCGCTTTTATTGTGATGTCTTTACAGACTAATTAAATTATGCTTCACGAAAAGTAATTCAAGAATCACAATACTTATTGTCATATTTAATTGTAATTTCGGGAATTACTTCATAAAACGCAGGATTCTTGACAGTACAAAACTCAATATATTTCTTCTAACCAGATGACATTTCGGCATACGTAGAGTTCGTACACACCAATAATATCTACTTAAATAATGCAATAAATCATGGGGGATAATCTTACATAAATCGATCTAGCCTTAAACTAAGCAATAATATACATACTTACATAAATAAACAATAAACCACAAAAAAAACATCCAAGATTCAGATGCAATAACTCATTCTTACTCAACTCTCACTTTGAAACCCACTCCGGGATTCGAACCAGGTACCACCGCTTCGTAAGCAGGGACGCTACGGAATGGGCCAACGTAGCCGTTGAAATAGTTCAAACCATTTAATAAGAGGAAAATATAAACCTCAAATAACCTCATTTTTTCCATAGTTAGAGATAACTAAATAACACAGCATACACAAAGATTGTACAAAGTACATACAATTGAAGACATTCGCATTATCGAAATACTAATGAAGAAATAATAGACCTAGTCCCAAAATAACGTGAACTGTAGGAACTAGACGAAGATTAAAGTACTTATATGAATAAATACATTATAAAGCGTCTCGGAAATCGAACTCGAACCCAAAACCGCTCGCTTATCAAACGATCCTCAAAAATCGAAACCAACAATCCAACGCAAGCAAGTATATTCTTGGAACAGTCTTTAAAAATAATTTCGGCGTATTGAGCTGAAAATCTAAAAATAACACGTTTTTCATAATCTTGGCGAAGTCGCAATCAAGCCTAAGAATAAATAAATGATGAATAATTTAAAGATAAGTAAAACAAACTTAATCTCAAACTTTGTCGACGCAATCACCATCTCGGAAAACACGTAAATTTTGTTTGTTGCAAATTTTTTAGCAAATTGTCTTTAAAATGTGCACGAAAAGTTAAAAATAAAACTAACGATAATACCCAGTGATTACGACGACTTAATCTAAGTACTAAAACTTACCTATGGGCACTTTTTCACCCTTACTCGTATCTTTCTCTTTCTCTCGGCCACCCATGACAGAGTTAAAGTACAATATAACCAGCACCAAAAGTACAATTTGCAGCATTCGCAACATTACTCTGAACGGCATCATCGTGGCCCGTTTTAGCGATATCACATCGCCGCGGCAGTTCGAATCTCGCGGCAACTCGCTGGGCGAGGCGCGAGGCGCGAGCGAGCTCGCAGGCCGGCGTCGAGTGACTGGAGGACCGAGCCTTCGCCCGCCCTTCGCCAGCCGTCCGCTACCGCCCTACCTTCTCTTTCCTTCACGATACGCACGACTTGTTTTATTACTTTTATTTTTCTTTAATAATCTTGCTTAATGGTCTATTCCTTTGCTCGATGAAACTTCTTAAATTTCCTTTTCGAACATTAATCGTACCCGCAAAAAGTTTTCCCGATGTTCGTCGATGTTTGTCTTGCATTACGTGTAACGCACGTTTAGGGGTAGTCCGCGCCTGCGGTCGTACGTGTTACCTAAATAGTTATGAAAACTGTTACGCGAGCGTGTCTGCGAATGAAAACATCACTTATGACTCAACAATACAGAATAAAGATGTAACACAAAATTGAGCCTACCCAGCCTGCATTTAAAACAGACCAAACTTGCCATTAATATTAGAAAATTAGGCAAACAGCTCTTTTAGAAAACTTGTCAATTTTAAAAAGTTAATATACGGTCCTGCGATGACGTGAAATTTTATTTTTATCTAACACCCATCTCGCACCGCTTTTATCGTAAAAAAAATCGTGCTTAAAAAGTCGTTTAAGCAAAATGTTATGTGAATATTTTTGATAAAACACGCCTCGCCACGCGTCCCCTTAAGCGTTGCACCCACTCACCAGAATTATCACGCTTTTCCGGAGTTCGCAGCTTGCCAAATATCTAGTCATAAATTATTGTTGTTTGACGCATTACGGCGGAATCTATTGCACGCTATTATTTATACTCTGTATGTTAACATGCTCCTTTAAATACCATTACTGGTATATGGTTTTATGTGTATCGTGTGTCATAATCGTAATTTAAACTCTTAATAAGGTTGGCTTGATAGGTTAGAAATAATAAATGAATATGTGGCTTATAATTTAGAAAGAAAGAAAGAATTTTTTGGCACACAATATAGATACTTACAAAAAATAGGTACATGGGTCATAATTAGTTGAAAAACAAAAGTCGTCCCTCCTGTGGGCAATAGTTAACGGTTTATGTGCATGTTAGCTATGTTTTTATTACAGGGATTTATAGAAACGGAGACACTGTTTATGCGGGTTACTGGCCCAATCCAAAATTAAGCTTTGTAGCCCTTAACTTTTGGTATATCCACAGAAAAGACGCGGACCTAAATCCGTGTATGACCCACATGCCTATATGACAATACATTTTTTATGTGACAATAGGAACGGACTCAGCATGTGTTCTGCCAGCCATTGCGGCTGTACAGGGCTGGTTTTCGTGCGCCCTTCTTCCGATACATTCACTAACTGTTTACAATCAATGACGACACAGTTAAAAAAGAAAAGAGACAACACTAAAAACTGACACCAGGTTATACGGACTCATTTATATATACATTAAACTTTAGAAATGTTCCGCTTTTCCTTCATGTACGTCTCAAAGTGATTTTAAAAGACATGGGCATGAATTACACATTCATTCAATTTCAGTGGGTGCTCCGGACCTGAGTTGAATCATGTTTTTTTTTTGAATGGTTAATTGACCAGATAATGTGGCAGACACTATACATCGTTAATATCAATGTTATCAAAGCCATCATATACCAACCAAGCTTTTAGCATTTCATCTCAACGTAACGTTTAAGCCGAGTTTAGGAAACCGTAGATTGTGTGTGTGGTTTGTGCGTTATACAAAGTTGAAACTTTGAAATTGAAATTATTATCACAACGGTAAAGTTGGAGGGTCGGCCAACCGTCCCCGTATTACATTAGCTATGTATATTTATGTATCAATAACTTCGTTTGACCGATAGTCTCGTCCGCGGAGGGACCACGTGTCAAAACAAATTAATTGTTGTGACATACGGGTCAGTGTTCCATTTTAATCCTCAAAAAATATTTTTATTTTTTATTAAGCAGTACCGCTGCTAACTTAAACTACAAATTTAGAAAATAAAGGAAAAACGCCTCCCTTAAGGCGTTTGTATAAATGAAGGAATGATTGAGGAATTTCGGCCCAAGTGGCGGTTGCACCTATAGCTCAGTTGGCTAGAGCGACTGGCCGCGAGTACCGGGAGGTCGCAGGTTCAAATCCTGCTCGGTGCCAAATTTTTCAATTTTTCCTTTTTTCTAAATTTTCACAAAAGAATAATATTTCAATAGCATCAAGTTAAATCGTTTTCTTTCATTTTTTTTTAATTGGATCAGAAGATGTTGTATGTATATGGGCCACTATTTAAAACCAGGGACCGATACCGGTATTTAAAAAAAACCCTGAATTAGCCCAATATTTTGGATTATTTTTTGCTCTTTACGTAGGGCTGAATCATGTATTTAGGTAACAACGTCGTATTATTAGATTGTCCCATTAAAAACGAAATAATGAACCGGTGACCGTAATAATACCGGTATTTTTCTATGGAGAAAATACCGGAATCCGATCCCTGTTTAAAACCTCGAGGTTTAAATAACAGTTATTATATATATTTAAATAATGGTATTGTATTGTTGTGTTGTTATGTAGTATTAATTAACAAAAATGTGACCCAGCCTTTTATATATTATATACGGGTTAGACGCGTTACGTAAACAAACGGCCAGGAGCGAGTCGGGCTTCGCACATTTAGGATTCCGATCCAACAGCAAAAGTAAGTTACGTTATAGTAGGAAAAAGAATGAAAACACAAAAAATTCAACTGATTTATCAATGTATTAGTATACGTAACAATAAATATCATCACCATATTTAAAGGACATAAACTACTATATCCCACTCGCTAGGGTATGTCAATTTTTTTTAAAAAAGTGTATAAATAATTTGTATGGCTTTGACTCAACAAGATGCATAAACTGTGAAAATTATGACGGACGGACCCTTCCGTTTGGACCCTTCGGGTACGGTGGTTAATAGTTAAGGTATTTCAATTATTATAATTTACATTTACAAGTTGAAATAGAAACATGACAAAGAACGTAATGTCCGGTCACATCAAATGGTTAGCAAATTCACGAACAATCGAATAACGATGGCAAACAAACCAGATATTACCAATTTTAGTTTCAGAAACTAACAATGTTACTCTAACAGGTATTGTAAACTATAGTATATTAGTGAATATACGAGTATACTAAGATATCAGAGAATATATACTGAGCGTTTCATGAAACTAACAATGTTACTCTAACAGATATTGTAAACTATAGTATATTAGTGAATATACGAGTATACTGATATATCGGTGAATATATACTGAGCGTTTCATGAAACTAACAATGTTACTCTAACAGATATTGTAAACTAAAGTATATTAGTGAATATACGAGTATACTGAGATATCGGTGAATATATACTGAGCGTTTCATGAAACTAACAATTTTACTCTAACAGATATTGTAAACTACAGTATATTAGTGAATATACGAGTAAACTGAGATATCGGTGAATATATACTGAGTGTTTCATGAAACTAACAATGTTACTCAAACAGATATTGTAAACTATAGTATATTAGTGAATATACGAGTATACTGAGATATCAGTGAATATATACTAAGCCTTTAAATTAACCACCGTAATAAACGTATCAGTTTCATACACATTGTAACAAAGGAAGGCAAATATTCTAACACGTAATATTTAATCCGCGAGCTACCAACAAAATTCAAGACAAAGTTCCTCTCTTATTATTTAAAAAAGTTATTCCTCTCGATTTATCAATTAGTAGTCTGGCTAATAAAAATGCTACAGCAAGACGCATCACACTACATTATTCCGCTTAAATTGTTACGTCTATATCGTCGTCAGGGCATTTGGGCAAGGGCCACTCCGGGACCTGACTTTTCTTAGTCAAAAACAATGCCATGTTAAATAAATCTTTAATATCACACTCAGAATATTTAAGTAGGTCTCGTGAATCTTCTTTTTGTTAGGTTAGGTTAGGCTTCTTAGGCCGGGTTTTATAAAGATCCGTTAGACCAAATATCAGATAAAATTTCAGTTACTCGGTACATTTTTTGACATAACAAACCGGCATAAGGTCTAACGGATCTTTATAAAACCGACCCTTAATGTTATCGGCGGTATCGCGTATGCACTGAATTACATATTTTTTTCACATGCCTAGTAGCCACCGTTTAGCTGGCAGGGGAGGGAACACTTGACCATAGCAAAAACATCAACGACAGTGGTATGTTTTTTTTTTTCAAAAAGGACAGCGTTTTTATTATTCTAGCAATAACCGGATAGATTTCTCATAAGTGATCCAGTGTTCCAAAAATCAATTAAAATATAAAAAAATATTTACGAAATTGCACGCAGAGCTTTCCGTAGAGAGCGGGATGGTTCATTGCAAACTCAAGGGGGAGTCATTTGCACAGGAATGACCTTGCCTCAAACAGAATTTTACGACGTGAGCAAGTTGTGTTGAACCCCCTCCCTGTGTCCAGTAGGTGGTATGCTGATGATGAATGAACGCTCGATATAGTCATAGCTAAGCGGTCCACTTTTGAAATATGCATGAGTATCCGATATCCATTCCATATTTCAAACAAAGTTCATTGTGGCAGCATAGCTAATACCCATACATACATCCCTATGTTTGCGCGAGTGATATTTTTGTGTAGGGTAAACCTAAATCAACCCATTTCTAAGTACCCTGTTTTGTATAAGTCAAGTCAGTATCACGTCGGGGTCACCACTGTTGAGGCAATAGGCTATATGGCTGGGAGTTCTTATTGAGAGCAAATTCAGAGTTGTAATGAATATTTATTTCGAATTCTGAGCTACTTATATACACATACGAGCGACATGAAAAATACAAAACAGGGTACTTAGAAATGGGTTGATTTAGGTTTACCCTACACAAAAATATCACTCGCGCAAACATAGGGATGTATGGGTATTAGGTATGCTGCCACATTCATCTTTTTCACTTTTGTAAATGAAACACTGCACATACGAGTACCCTACGTCTTGGTGGCATACCTACGTAGATAAGTTAGCCTCAAAAAGTAAAAAGTGTATTTTTTTTCTTGTAACACTGTTATGAGTTATGGCGTAGCACACGTGACATTTAGGCATACCTGAGGGGCTACTCTGAAACGCGAAATACGAACTTCGTATCGTGACGTCGCTTTCCCTCATATAGTGTATAACACGAGAGCGAAAGAGACGGCACGATACGAAGTTCGGAGTACAGGCCCTGTCTCTCTATTATTAACTTTTTAATTTAAAAAGTCGGAATAATAGAAATGACGATTCATGTTACAATTTATAACATAGTGTATTAATTTTGTATTAAGCAGTACCGCTGCTAACTACGAATTTAGAAATAAAGGAAAAATTGAAAAATGTAGGCACCGAGCAGGATTTGAGCCTGCGACCTCCCGGTACTCGCGGCCAGTCGCTCTAGCCAACTGAGCTATAGGTTCAACTGCCACCCGGCCCCAAATTATTCGGTGCCTACATTTTTCAATGTTTCCTTTATTTCTAAATTTATAACATCGTGTGGCTACATGAATAGAACACCATCAAATTATCACAATATTCACAATAAATAAAAAATTAGTAAAATAAATAAAAGCAAAAAATATAGTTACCAATAGAATTCGTATGTTTTCATAAAAAAGAAATTGTATCCCAACTATGTACATAAACGCAATAATTACAAGGCAAATGCGGCACATTTCCCTTTTCCTTACAACAGTATTACGGAGCCACGCAGGCGTGACGTCAAGCCTGCGTGTAAATTAGTATGGAGCGTTTTCAGTGCTCGTCAGTTATGCTGTACTTTGCCTCTCATTTTCGTCTTTTGTGTATCACTAATTGTAGTTTGATCTCATAGAAATATTTGATCGCCTCTAAAAGCTGGTTCGAATGGCATTTTTTTTGTCATCATGCCTATGTCCCAGGGACCGATACCGGCATTTTTAAAAAACCCTGAATTAGCCCAATAGTTTGGATTATTTTTTGCTCTTTACGTAGGGCTGAAACATGTATTTAGGTAACAACGTCATATTATTAGATTGTCCCATTAAAAACGAAATAATGAACCGGTAACCGTAATAATACCGGTATTTTTCTATGGAGAAAATACCGGTATCCGATCCCTGGTTGAAACTCACTTGGAAAGTCACTATTTGCGACATGTTTCGGACTACAATTGGAGTCCTTCATCAGGTTGATTGTAGTCCGAAACATGTCGCAAATAGTGACTTTCCAAGTGAGTTTCAACCGTTGTTCTCTTATTAAACACGTGACGTTTAACTGATCCCTATACAAACGCTAGATCATTGCAATATTAACGCTCGGCGTATCCATTTTGCTGCGACAACATTAATCCAGCTGTGAATCTGTGGATCACGTCTGGTTATAAAGAGAGGGTTTATTTGGCTGAACACATTTAAGAGGTCTGGTTTTATGAAAAAACCGGCCAAGTGCGAGTCGGACTCCGAACATTTAGGGTTCCGACCCAATCGCAAAATAAGT
Source organism: Epiblema foenella (assembly GCA_963556455.1). Classification (NCBI taxonomy): domain Eukaryota; kingdom Metazoa; phylum Arthropoda; class Insecta; order Lepidoptera; family Tortricidae; genus Epiblema; species Epiblema foenella. The sequence continues at coordinate 43,007,892 of OY747095.1, forward strand.
TGGCTTTAGTTGGAAAAATAAAGAAATTTTAATAATAAAATCTAATTCATCAACATATTAGTATTTGTAAAATATACGTAATATAGGTAATAAACATCACCGAATTTCAAGTTTATCGGTTAATGGGAAGTTAAAAAAAACTTCGGAACAATATTTTGTAAAAACAGCTTACTTGGTGGCTTCTCATTCCTTGATTTTACAATATTTTTAAACTAAAAAATATAGCATTAATCTACTCAATAAGCTCTAAACAGTGATACCCCACTCCATGGAGTAGGTCAAAAAAAAATGTTTGCGGCCCCCTTTAGCCTCTATGAGAGCCCATTAAAAACAAATAAAAAAAATATTTTGACTATTTGTATGTCTTTGGTTCAACAAGAAACTTATACTGTGAAATTTTAGTCAAAGTCAAAGTCAAAATTTTATTTGCGAGAATTATGGTACATAACAGATGACAAAATATACATTCATTAAATATAGAACTGCACAATTCACCATTACAATGGCATGCTTTATGATTATAATTAAAAAAAAAAAAAATTATATAATAATGTCATTCTACATAAGAAAAAAAAACAGTGTAAATTATTTTTAGTTATGTTACATTTGAGGTCATGTCAAAAAATTCCTTAATTCTATAAAAACATTTATCCTGAAGCCATGAGCGAAGTTTGACTATGAACAATTTGTACGGTAAAGTCCTAAATTCTAGAGGTATATGATTATAGACTTTTATTGACATTATATAACAATTCCTTCTATACAAGGCTGTTTTCGAGACTGACGGCTTAATGAGAAATAAATCTCTACCACGCAAATTTGGATTTTGAACAGGTTTGTCAAACATCTCTGGATTTTTTCTTACGAATTTTGCATGTTCAAATATGAAAATAGATGTGAGTGTCAGTATTTTTAGTTTTATAAACAGAGGTTTACACGAGTCCAGTGGACCGACTCCGCCCACAGCACGAATACATCTTTTTTTTAATAAAAATACCTTGTGGATATCAGTTGAGTTTCCCCAAATAATGATCCCGTAGCGGAGAAGAGATGAGACATAACCATGATAGGCCGTCAAAGCTGTTGATTGCGATACTTCTTAATCTTTTTAGAGCATAGACAAATCTATTAAGTTTATTACATATATTATTAATTTGTGCTTTCCAGTTACAAAATTTGTCAAGAGTTATACCTAAGAAATTAACTTCATCATTGTTGTTTACAGTTTGTCCCGCATAGTTCACATTTAAGGGTGTGGGTTTAGATTTATGATTTGAAAAAAGGATATAGTTCGTTTTTTCATCATTCATTTTCAAACTATTATTTTCTACCCATTTACCTATAGCTTGCATGGCCTCATTTACTAATACCTCATGCGCCCCCGACTTATCAGTGTTTGGAATAATAATTGATAAATCCTCAGCGAACATTATCATTTCGTGTGTTGTAACTTGAGGTATATCATTAATGTATATAACAAACAACAGCGGTCCCAGAACACTCCCTTGAGTTACTCCGCGTGCGTTAATTTGGAATGCTGATCTATACGAAATTAGTTCTCTACGTTCATCCAGCCTATCAATTTTAAGACTGTAGCTTCAACTGTTTTGCTATAAAACCTGTGTGACATATGACGGACGGGCGGACGGACGCGAGAGTGTCAACAATAGGGTTTCGTTTGGACCCCTCGGGTACGAACCCTAAAAAGTCAAATAATTTAATTACTGAGTTACTAAAATTCTATATGACATTTGGTCTAACGGATCCTTGAGTAGAATAAAGCGGCATTACACTTCGTCGGTCGCCGCATGCCGCATGCTGCGTGTGGCGACCGCAAAAGTGTAAAGAACACGTTAGTCGGCCGCATTCGGCGATCGACAGCTGCCAACGCTAATAGGTAGGCGGACAGACTAATGTGAAGACGACGTTTGTTGGCCTAAGTAGTTTAAAATGAATTCGGCGACCGCATTAGGTGAACGACGCAGTGTAAGGCCGGGTTTTATAAAGATCCGTTAGACCAAATGTCAGATCAAATTTCAGTAACTCAGTACATTTTTTGACATAACAAACCAACATAAGGTCTAACAGATCTTTTTAAACCCGAGCCTAAATAGTTTAATTGTAACATACGATACCCGGCTTTATGAACAGTTAATAATAGTTTATTTTTAACATACGTATACATAATTATCAGAGTTATAAATTATTATTGATACAGTAACAAAACGCAATATCAACAAATTCCCGTTTTTATATTTACGCGTTCCCACGAAAATGTACATTTTTCCGAGACTTTAATCAACCCACTGAATTAGTTCAGCGCATAGGCGCATCTAATTAAAGTTATAATAAGAACTACCGCAAAATGGGAATCTAAAGAAACTGGCTCCACATTTTCCTCCGATCCACTTTTTGCTTTTAAATCCCTCGAATGGCATTTTATAATTAAATGTTGAAATAACTCGATTCCATTGAACCGTTGATGCCAATAAATAAGTTTTTATTAAGATGTTTGGTTACAGGACGGCGGCGTATTTCAATTATATTCGTATTTCAACCACTCGAACTTTATTATTACTACATTGGAAGCACAAATATTTAGATAGATTTATTTTCTATTTTTCGTTTTGCGGCATAAGAGGATGAAACAAATGATAAAATTAATTTACAAGGAAATAAACAGAACAGGAGGATACTTATTGTCAGAAAAAAAAATCAACGAATGCAAATTGCAAAAGGATTAAGTTTTTATTTGCAAAAGAGTAGTTAATAACGAGTCGAGTCGTAGAGGGCTACGGTGGCGTAGCAGTTTGCTTGCTACGCCATCCTCGTAGCACTCAAACGGTGTCAAAAAACAATTTCAAAATGAAAGCTCGACTGAGTGTCCGAGCGAGCGAAGCGATTTAAGGTCTCTATTTCATCTTGGGAAAAAATACTTTCGTATGCCAATATCTACAGGTCTCAATTCTCAACCGATTCTCGTGAAATCTTTGAAAGGATATTCGATAACTATATGGGCCAATTTACTTTTTCATGTACATAATTTTCAGACACTTTTTTTTAATTCAGATTTTGGAATACTTGGCCCTCACTTCAAATTATTGTATTGTTATTTAGAAAGGTTTAATTGCAGTATCACTTCCGATAGTTTTTGTAATTATCGAACCACAGGTAATATCCATAAATCGAGTAACTAAGTGGTCCTTGGATGTCTCACCATTTGTATGACCAAATGCTTTTTACCAATGTGTTAACCACCTTTTACAGCAATATGTTAATTAGATATTAAGTGTTTTTATGTACAAAATCCTTTTATTAGGTTCAGGTACTATTTCGAAATACTGTTTTTGTACACTAATTCAATACATATCATTTTTTTTGTAATAGAAAACTGGTCATGAAAGACTAGAAAATATATAACTCTTTAAGTCAATTCTGTTTTTAGAAAGATTCTAAAAAACACCACTCGCGACATGTACTAACAGAGCCACTAGTATATTTGTTGTCTCTATATTATTATTATTAATACAATTTTAGGTATATATTTAGAGAATATCTAAAATAGCCACAGCACATTAAATACCAGTCACTGCACTTGAAAGACAACCAATCGAATGATACAGAACCAATCACTTTATGACTTTTAAGCCGTCCACCGTGTAAAAGATTCGCGTCTAATTTTAAATCTGTGACAAGTTTATTTTATTGCCGCTGTGCTCCACACATTCTGCGGCAAATTAATTTAAAGATCGGAAACGCACTTGTCGAGTTGCAAGCGTCCACAAGCAATAAATAAATAAATAAATAAATATTAGAGGACAATCTTACACAAACCGAACTAGCCCCACAGTAAGCTCAAGAAAGCTTGTGTTATGGGTACTAGACGACGATATATTTAATAGATATAAATACTTAAATACATAGAAAACATCCAAGACTCAGAAACAAATATTCATGCTCATCACACAAATATTTGCCCTGACCGGGATTCGAATCCAGGACCGTCAGCTTCACAGGCAGGTGCACTACCCACTAGGCTAAACCGGTCGTCAAATGGTAATGTTTTACACGATAGATTTAGATAATTTATTTCATGATAAGGAATTACATTATGAATTCGCACACGTGACAAAATTACAAGAATTGTTATCATAATCGTCATAACAGGAAAAAGTTTAATATAAGTAACATAATGTCAAAAAAAGTAGAGCATACACGAAAAACTGTAAAAAGAAAAATAAATGCATCTCCCATTCGAGCGTCAATCATTTAAAAAATATATAATGAATGTCCATTACTAAATACCAAAAAATAAAATACAAATCAATTGCGGCCACGAGCGCTGAGCGCCATAGTAAAGCCAAAAAAAATCTAAATAGTAAATCTTTCCAATACAAAGGTGCGTTTTGCGGAAAAGGGACAACACGTGCCTCTTAAATCTTTGAAGACTTATAATTATGTAATTACTTATTCTTTTGAGTTACTTTTTTCGCCATTTGATTAATAATTTGATCCTTTGTCGAGAAACTCGAACTTATTGATTTTCTTATTTTGTGTCAACATCCCTATTCACGGCCCATTTTTAAAATCTTACCCACTTATTCATAAAACTTAACAAACCTCTGCTAACTAAAATGTTCTTTGTCCCATGCTCACAAACGTCAATATCAAAGTGACAGATAAGGACAAACGAACTTTAGCGGCTAGTTAACTAATATAGGCGTGATAGACGTTTATGAATAAGAAGGTTAGCGTTTAAAAAAATATCATCTGGCGTTATTTCTCGTCCTAAAACAGGGGTGATTATTCTTATGTAACATTATCGAGCGTATGTAAAGTAAGTTAAGAGCCCTTATAAGTTTTAAATTTCTTTGATTTCAAATTATGACAAAAGTATTTATAATAACAATAAAGTGATTAAAGAATACGATGACTTTATTAGAGTTTTAGATAGTAACATAGCCATTTTTTGATTTTATTGTGTGTTTTTGAATTGAGGACGCAAAACACAGTTTTTAGCTTGAAAATGGTCGATTTGGAGTGATGTTTGAAACGATATTTCTTAATGAAAAATCCAAAAAATACATTTAATATTTATGACATAAGGTCGCAACAGTCCTGTTCTAGAGAGTAACATTGAGAAAATGTCAAGATATGTATCAATTCAATCAGAAAATCGCCTAAATAGACGAGCGTTTTTAACTGATAAGGACTCTTAAACGTCCCTGTTCTCGACCCTGACCCTGAAATCTTATTGTCATCTATTGGGCACTAAGGTGTCGAATAATGACGTTTACCTTAATTGTATAAACGAATCACTGGGACGATTACCTTAGGGCCTATTTACATTACGAAGTATGAACTTCGCACTTGCCTAAACTAAGTAAATGTCAATAAAAAATTAGAGATCCTCGTAGCGTAATTTTACACATGATTCACTAGTAGGGGCCCATTTCTCAAAGCTACAAGTCACAATTTACAAGTGGAAGTCTCTTCCTATTAACTTCCACTTGTAACTTGTAACTTTTAGTTTCGAGAAATAGGCCCCTGCAGGCGAATCACGTAACTTTATGTACTAACGGTAGAAAGATTTTACTGTCAATTTGGAAGTATAAATGTGTGAGCTGACAATTAAAACTTGACATTAAAATCAACCTAACGGCAGGAAAAAAGTTACGTGATTACCCGGGCCATTCTACTTTTTCATGTACATAATTTTCATAAAATTTTTTTTAAATGCAAATTTTGGAATACTTGGCCCTCACTTCAAACTTTTGTATTGTTATTTAGAAAGAGGTTTAATTGCAGCATCACTTCCGATAGTTTTGATAATTAACGAACCACAACTAATATCCATAAATCGAGTAACTCAGTGGTCCTTGGATGTCTCACCGTTTGTATGAAAAAATGGTTTTCACCACTGTGTTACCCACCTTTTACAGCAATAAGTTAATATTTAAATATTTTTACCCATAAATTCCTTTTAGTAGGTTCAGGTACTATTTCGAAATAATATTTTTGTACACTAATTCAATACATATCATAGATTTTTTTGTAATATAAAACTGGTCATGAAAAAGTAGAATGACCCACCCCGCTGGTATACAGCAAAGCGATCAAGACAAAGCTTTGTAATGAAAATGACTAAGTTCACAAAATAATTCTCGGTTCTGGTTTCGCAGATGGCAGACTTAGATTCTATTACGCCAGCCTCGCTTGCAGCTAGTTTTCCCTGATTTCACGATCGCTAGGCAAACACAAAGAGGGACTGCTGAGGTTACGCTGGGAGCAACGCAAGTGCTTTCAACCGTGGGCACAGTTCCGCGACGCATTTTTCAAATTAAAATCATATTTTTGACGACTTACGTGTGATTCTTACGTGATGTTCTCGAGATTGAAAAATATATGTAAATCTAACCTCAACCTAATCTATTATGAAGTTGTGAGTCAGATCTGACTGTCATTTTTATTAGTATAGGAAATTACCATACGAAAACGCTACTTAGTGACCTCTCTGTGTGCGTCAGAATGACTGACCAAAATGGTAGATCAATGTTAGACTACCATCACCATTCACTACCTATTTGCTACTATTTACTGCCTATGTTGACATATTTGCTACCTAAGTTTAAAAATATATATATATTTCATAAAGTGGGCAGTCATTCTGACGTCAGGATGACTGCCCACACTTATTATGTGGGGGTTGGACCCCTTATTTGCAACTTTCTATATACTATGATTTACTACCTATTTGCTACCTAAACATATATTTTTTCCAGATTTTTAAGGCAAAAAATAAAAAAATTATAAGTAAAACATGGAATTTAATTACGAATCGGAGTGTACAGGCTGTACCTCATGAACCGTGATAGTTCGACAGCTGAACCTCTCTGATTGTTGGTGCGAAGCTGACGGTCCTGGCTTCAAATCCTGGTGAAGTACAATATTTATGTGAGAAGCAAGTTTTAGTCTGGGATGGTTTTTGTAATTTATGCATCTAGCACGTCTAGGTTTACATTCATCTGTGTAGACTCGGACAAAAAACTGTGTAGACAGTAAATGGGGTCATCGAAATTGCAATAAATAAATATAAATAAATAAATAAATATTAGAGGACAATCTTACACAAATCGAACTAGCCCCACAGTAACCTCAAGAAGGCTTGTGGTATGGGTACTAGACATATACAATATAAATACTTAAATACATTGAAAACATCCAAGACTCAGAAACAAATATTCATGCTCATCACACAAATATTTGGCCTGACCGGGATTCGAACCCAGGACCGTCAGCTTCACAGGCAGGTGCACTACCCACTAGGCTAAACCTGACTGTTTCCTTCCAAACCCATTTACCCACTATTTACCATTTTCTTAAATAAGGTCGATAGGATATGATTATATATAAGGGCCTCGACGCCAACTTCGACTTTTAGTGTCGAGTCAATTATGTTATTAAATTTTCTCATTTAAATTGATTTAAAATTTAATTGAGATTTTTAGTTGGAGAATAGGCCCGCTTCAAGACATTTTAAGCCGCTTTCGTCTCAGAAACAGTGTTAGCGCGGCGTGGCGCACTACGGAACAACCCATGCGAAATGACTGGATACATTATTTTGTAAGTGTCGTCGCCTATTCGTGACATTAAGAAGACAGTAAAGAGACAGGAAACGTAACATTCTCGAAACTACGTAAAAATTATCTAAATGTCCATACTTCAAATATAGATTCACCTAACGTAAAGACACGTTACTAGAAATCAAGTAGAGTGATTTAGGCTCGGTTTTATGAAGATTCGTTAGACCTTATGTCCATTTGTTATGTCAAAAATGTACTGAGTTACTGAAATTTGATCTGACATTTGGTGTAACGGATCTTTATAAAACCCGGCCTTAGAGAGCCGGAGCTCGACTGATTCGATCTTCAAAATTTTATCTAAACCATTTTTCATAATTTTTATACCTACCCTGAGTAATTATATTTGTTTATGCCGCATTATTGTGTCTGAGTTTTGGATTCATCAATATTTAATTTACTTATTGAATTATGAGTGTTCGGCCTCTTATAACTTTCCCTAGGCCTCTGTGCGTGAGTTTCCCTTTTGCAGTTTTAATAAAATCACCTTGTCATAAATTATGTGTATTTTTTCTATGACATATTTTTTGTTGAAAGTTAAATTCTCTGTTCTATTTTGACAGCAGTTTCATTTAAAATGTTAAACGTAGAAAAGTATAATAATCATATATAAAAAGGTTAAATGTAAACGCGTTGTACAATGCAACGAGTTCATTATAAGTTAAACGCACGAATTAACAAATTTTACATATTTCCACACTAGACCAGTGTAAAAGCAAAACATGCACAAGCTTTGAAAAATTCTTTTTTAATACAATTGTTCAATAAGTTACACTTATTGTAACTAAAAATCGTGCTGAAAGTTAGATTTTTTGCACTGGTGATTGTTACACTTCCAATTTTTTGAAATTAATTTCGTTTTATTTCTAGAAGCCATACATAATTATGTATATTAAACTCTAGAGTTTTATGTGCAATCAGTGAAAATATTTTTTACTACACACACACACCTACACATACAGTACTGCGTCGGTGCCGTTCCGCTTCCACGCAATATCATACAGACAGATTACCGAGTAATGGATCTAGGTAGCGTTAGTTTACTGTCGGGAAATTAGAATCCGCCGAATACTGGTTGCTTCCCTCCTAGTCAGAAACACACAGCTCGAGGTATTGCGACCTGTTGCGGCCAAATATGTTGGAATAGATTAGATTTAATATGGGGCCGGGTCATTCTACTATTTCATGACCAGTTTTCTATTACAAAGAAAATCTATGATATGTATTGACTTAGTGTACAAAAATAGGATTTCGAAATAATACCTGAACCTAATAAAAGGAATTTATAGCTAAAACTACTTAAATATTAACATATTGCTGTAAAAGGTGGGTAGCACAATGGTAAAAACCATTTTTTCATACAAATGGTGAGACATCCAAGGACAACTGAGTTACTCGATTTATGGATATTAGCCGTGATTCGTTAATTACCAAAACTATCGGAAGTGATACCACAATTAATCCTCTTTCTAAATAACAATACAAAAATATGAAGTGAAAGCAAAGAATTCCAAAATCTGCATTTAAATAAAGTGTCTGAAAATTATGTACATGAAAAAGTAGAATGGACCAGAAACTAAGTAATATAGTCACTTAATTGAACGTTTTCATTATTCAAATTAAAAATAAAAACATTTTATCACATTTCAAGAGAATAATTTAATGCCGGGATTGGGTCTCCATAGTCCATTGACATACCAATTTGTTTTCAATGTATACCGTCCCGCGTATCGTGTTGCCACGCGAAATCGTTTGATAACAAACCTATTACATGCCTTGAACCTAATATGGAGATGTTAGGTATCCATAATTATATTATCATCTTCACTCTCAAATTGTAATTTGGTTTTGGTTTATCTAAATCAGACTCTCTAAGTTAGACATAGTCAGACAGAGAGAGAGAGTCAGACATCAGGATATTTACTACTAGCGACCCGCCCCGGCTTCGCACGGGTGCACTATTTAATGGATGTTATTATACATATAAACCTTCCTCTTCAATCACTCTATTTATTAAATAAAACCGCATCAAAATCCGTTGCGTAGTTTTAAAGATATAAGCATACATAGGGATATAGGGACAGAGAAAGCGACTTTGTTTTATATAGACTATGTAGTGATTAATTTTATTAGGACGCTGAGACACCTTGTACACCTCTGGGATATTATGTTAATTTCATATCCTCTTTGTTTGTTCAGACTGAGACCTTACACATATCTAACATTACAAAAATTTTAACATTTGTAATAGATAACCTTGCAAGTTTATTTTCACTGTCTGATATTAACTTTCTGCAGCTATATGTTTAAGGAGCTAGCGAAGCGCCTTGTGGAAGCGACGGGTGACCAGAAGGCTGGTGCGTACCTACCTCGCTCAGCGGATCAGCATTGCTGTTCAGCGCGGCAATGCGGCCAGCCTTCTGGGCACTCTACCACCGAGCTCCGAGCTGGAGCCTCTTATTTACTTGCAAATATTTAGTTTTTAGTTTAGTTTATTTTAAGGTTAGTTTATATTCTATTTTATTGCATATGTCTATTTAATAAATAATCTACTTTAGAAATTATTGTTTTTATAGTCAGACTATCTTAAATTGTAAATTCATATTTTGACACTTAAAACTGCTCTAGTAGCCTATTTGCAGAATAAATGTTATATAATTCTGGATACGAGTAAAAAATTTTTTTTATGACGTACCCTATAAATTGTATGAAGATAAGTGACTCCTAATATTTGTGAATCTTAATTTAACTAAACGAAAAATCCTAATTTTGAAGAAAACTTTAATGGTAGAACGGATTACGATAGCTAAAACCCTGGTTTTAACCCGTTTTTTTTCGCAAACCGCGGATCTAACGAGTACCTGAGCCATCACGTAAAGAGCACTCTTTTACGCTAAAAACCGAAATTTTCCGTTCACCCTTATGTTTTCGTGTAAAAACGGATTTCGCCATCATACTCCGTGCACTTTAAAATGAAAATATCAAGAAATCACTAAATTCGCTTAGGCCCATAAGAGTATCGACAGAAATGCATAAAATGGCTCAATATTATCCCGCTGTTACAAGTAACACGCATAAAAACTGCCAAGCGTTGGCAGAATGTGCTAAAATCTTTTTTCTTCATTTGTAGAAAAGCAAGAAACGAACGCAGACTGCCCGCACAGTGGACATGGTGGCAGAAGGCATTGCGGACCAACAAGAGACAAGGCGGTATATTCCACTGAATTAAAAATATAATCTAAACATACATACAGTGGAATCCGTTTATAATGACATCGAAGGGAATTGACAAACACGTCATACTAAGCGGACGTCATACAAAGCATTAAAAAAAACAACCTATTATTTAAGTAAATACTTATTTTAATAGAGAAACATAGGATATTAAATCAAAATAAAAACTGCACGTAATATCACTAAAAACAAATCTGTGACGTTCAACTGTCAATTGCTCACTGAGATTCAGAACAAAAACCAGCCACGTGCCGAACGTCGTCGGGAATCAATGAACATGACCGAAGGTAGGTGTAAAGAATCATGTCGGTCACTTTAAACGGACAAAATTGATTAAAAATGGGTCTTAATAAGCGACATGTTACTGTAAGCGAAGTCATTATATCCGCCTTTGTTACAAAGATTTTTATGTGAAAACCAAACTTCGTTGTGTAATTACGTCATAATAGGCGGTTGGTCAATAGAGGCGGAGTCAAAATAAACGTATTCCACTGTACATACATACATACATACACAAACTAACGCCTGTATTCCCAAAAGGGGAAGAGACATGTAATTTAATTCCAGTGCCACATTTGACAATTGTAGGTTTAAAGATGGAGAAAATATGATATTGCAGTGATAGATTCCTAGCTCATCGCCCACAACACACTACAACCCAGTTCCCATAGTCAACACTTACGACACCCACGGGGAGAAAGGAGGAAGTGCTATTCTAACATGGCACCACACAACTAAATGGTAACCAAGAGCCGAAAGGACTCGCTGACTCACATTCTGACTAAGAAATAAATAGGTCAAATATTGTTGACACAAAAAGAAATTGCTTTGAAGTTTCGTAAAAATTTGCTAAGTGCATATACAATGAAATAGACATATAGACATTTACCCACTTATTTCTAGTCAGAAAGCAGTACCAATTAACTTCTTAAAGGAATAAGTCTGAACTTTTGTTATATACACACGGTCGTTCGGTATTAGTAGCGCGTTCTAACATGATAAACTTGACGAAGAGCTTTTCATTTTACCGTATTATTTCGCCGAATTACTTCGAAATTTCTTTAGCGTACCTTAATAAAGTTATGTACATATAACTTCCCTGAAAAGTGGATACTTAAGTTATAACTGAAATGTTGAGGTGTAACGCCCTCATCGGCATCTCGCGTTTAAGGTAACTTGATCAAAAGGGAACGTACGCTGCCAATTATCTGGTACGCTATTGAGAAAACAAATGAGCGAGAGCCCTAATCACCCCTCTGGATGTCTTAGTAGAATACCGTATACTTTCACGTCGGAAACGTTTGCAACAAATACGATACTTATTCCTATTGAAATGGAATCCAATTTAGTCGCCGTCACACTAACGAGGTGCTGTTACAGATGCTCATGGTGTATATCTGTAAAATCAATTAATGATTTGATGAAGTGTATTCTCGTCCAATTTACCGCAGTTCCTCAAGTCAAAAGTCTTTGACCAGTGTGTGTTGCCAGTGATGACATATGGATCCGAGACATGGGCGCTAACGATGGGCCTCATAAGAAAGCTCAATGTCACCCAAAGAGCAATGGAAAGAGCTATGCTCGGGGTTTCTCTGCGTGATAGAATTAGGAATGAAGCTATCCGTAGCAGAACTGGGGTCACCGACGTAGCCTTCAAAATTGCGAGACTTAAGTGGCAGTGGGCAGGGCACATTGCTCGCAGGACTGATGGTCGATGGGGCCAGAAACTGCTTGAGTGGCGTCCACGCACCGGAAGACGAGCTGTCGGTAGGCCTCCGACAAGGTGGAGTGATGACTTGGTGAAGGTCGCGGGAATCCGGTGGAAACGAACAGCACAGGACCGGTCTAAATGGCGAGCCTTGGGGGAAGCCTATGTTCAGCAGTGGACGTCTTTCGGCTGAAATGATGATGATGATGATGATGATTTGCGAAAATAGTAAACCGGCTACAAAGATAGAGCAAGATCAATCAATCCGGTCGCGATATCTGAATGGCGGTCTAAGACAACAGTAATCGTTTAATAAATTCGTATCTTATACCGAAGACACGACCTCATAAATTCAGCAGCATACATAAGTTCGATTCCATTAAGTACCTACAAAGATCAAAACATCAACTGAACCTGGATATTGAAATTTGGTATTATATCTTTCAACTTAGAGGTAAGTGCAAGTATTAATGGTCCACATCAGTTAAATAACGCTCATTTATTTAGATCATCTAAATTTCTGATTAAATTGACACGTATCTTGACATTTTCTCAGTGTTACTATCTAGAAAAGGACTATTGCGATCTAATGTCATGAATTATAAACGTATTTTTTGGATTTTTCTTTAAAAAATATCGTTTCAAACATCACTCCAAATCGACCATTTACAAGCTAAAAACTGTGTTTTTCCGCTTAAATTCTAATTGTGTGTATTATAAAATGAAAAAATAGTCATGTTACTATCTAAAACTTTAATAAAATTATCGTATCCTTTAATCACTTTAATGATATTATCAATACTTTTGTCATAATTTGAAATCAAAACATTTTAAAACTTATAAGGCCTCTTAAACTAAATCTAAAACATCATAAATTTGTTTTAATTGCAATGTAATGGCTGTACAATAATAATAATTTATTTGTACATGACTTGTAATATATAAGACGTAAATAACTTGGTAATTTGGTAAATTAAGATATTTTAATCAAGTAAGTTGCGTTTTATACATCGCGTGGTTTTATATAGGGATCAAATTTAAATCTGAACCACCGTAATCAACACCATAACCAGGAATATAATAGTATATGTATACATGTCAGTAAGACCCAGGTCGGCCTAGCAGAGTTTCTTGCTGGACTCTTCTCAGCTAGGTTAAGTTTAGTGAACCAGGGTCGAAACTACCAGTAGCTCGATTCCACTCACACCTCAGATTCGGTTGAAGCCGCTCAACCAATATCACTGGAGCGCAAACTCTTATCCCCGTATTCATAAAACTTAACAAACCTCTGCTAACTAAAATGTTCTTTGTCCCATTCTCACAAACGTCAATGTCAAAGTGACAGATAAGGACAAACGAACTTTAGCGGCTTGTTAACTAATATAGGTTTGACAGACGTTTATGAATAAGGGGGTTGGAGTATTCCAGTGTTAAAAATCACCCGCGTGGGCATCTTGGAGGATTCCCCTAAATTTTCCCCAGGCTACTCTCCAACTGCGCACTCTTATCGTTTTATTGGGTCCGGGCTATAAAACCACAGTTTAAAAAAACATGTATACATGTATGTACCTAAATATTAGGGATCAATCTTACACAAATCGAGGTAGCTCCATCGTAACCTCAATAATTTACATAAGCTTCAACTTCAATCAGACCTGTGTTATAGGTAAAATACGACGATATATTTAATAGATATAAATACTTGTTTATTTCGTCAAAAGAAATCTTGTTACATTCGTGTTTCCATTAGTCTTAAGACAAGGTTTCTTTTTTGTTCGAAAACGTTAGTACTTTTTTTTGGCTTATTGTAATAGTATCCATCCAATACGCAATCAGCTTTAATGGGACAATAATTATCATAATAACAAAAAAACAAAAATATATTAGCCTTTAAGGTTACCGGCAATTAGTAGAAAACTTTAAGGCCGTGTTTTATAAAGATCCGTAAATGTCAGATCAAATTTCAGTTACTCAGTTCATTTTTTGACATAACAAACCGATATAAGGTCTAACGGATCTTTATAAAACCGAGCCTAAAGGCTATTAACAATGACATAGAAAAATACCTCGAAAAGTAAAGCAATGATATAACTGCCGCGCGAAATTAGAATTTGGTATATTTGCATCTCTCTCGCAGTTTTATAAGGGCGATAGAGATGGAGATATCCAATCTTCGAATTCCAATAGCCGTAGATGAAGCTGGCGCACTGTGACCCGCGCACAGCGATGCGTCGGCGAGCGTTTTTTCCCCAAGATGTCATAAATCAGTCGACGGCAGATGGTGTTGACCTACACCATTATTGCCATGTTGCTAGCTAAGAATTATTATTGCTCCCACTTCTGAGACGTTTTCAAATCATAATTCTTTTGAATTCCAGCGGATGGGCATTGAAGCCTCCGCTGAATAAAACATTTAATAAATAAGATGGTCCAAATATTTTTTGGACCATCTTACACAAATCGACCTAGTCCCGAACTAAGCAAAGTTTGTACTATGGGTACATAGAAAACATCCAAGACTCAGCAACAAATATTCGTGCTCATCACACAAATAAATGCCCTGACCGGGATTCGAACCCGGGACCTCCAGCTTCGTAGGCAGGGTCACTACCAACTAGGCTAAAGCGGTCGTCATTTAGAGAAACACTTTCAATAAATTTTTATCGAGGTAGAACATGGTAGAAGATTTTTTCTCTCAACACGGGTTGAGCAGCTCGACTGGGGAAGTACCTCTGCCTTGAAAATACCACAGCCAAATATTTTCGGTGTTATGTTCCTGTGCGTGAGCAAGGTTGCCAGAGCTAACTGAGGGTATAATGGGTAGGTATCATAGGGGCCGTGGCGTTGATCATACCGTGACTGGCCTGCATGGGAGTGGTTTATTGGAGTGGTGTCCAGGGAGACCCGGTTAAACGACTGTCCGCTGCCCACCCGTGTGTTAAACGGGGTCCCGAACCAAGGAAACAATCTCCGCCCTGGGAGGCTGACCTGCCAGCTCTGCGAAAAATGTCCGGTGCTGTAGTCGTGCCGGAGTAGAAGACCGGCATGGACTCGGCTATTGTACTGGGGGCGAAGGGATCAGGGGCCCTTCCGTCCACGGTGCCAGCAAACCACACAACTTGCGTATCCCTTTTGCGGATTGGACGCCATATTTGAGACACAATTATTCTGCCCGGCGGACACATAGTATTTGCATTACTCCGTTGTGTTGCTAGGAGATTTCAACGCTCACCTTGTCGGATGGCTTAAATCTCGACCCACCGACTTTACAGGAAGGTGCTTTCATTAATTTTCTTTGGCCAATGGGTTCTCGCAATTGGTAACTTCTCCTACGAGAATTCCAGATATCGAGGAACATACTAGCTCCCTGCTTGACCGTCTGCTGACTACGCGTCCGGACGGGTACATGGCATGGTCAGAGTAGGTTCGCCCCCCGGTTCATCTGACCACTTCGACGTTGGGCGCCAAGAGCCCTGCGTAACGTCCGAGCGGCCTAGGCCAATTGGGCGACATCGCGTGTGGCATTACAAGTCGGCAGGCTGGGATGCACTGCAAGAATGCGTCGTACCCGTGTAGGTAGATTTGATTTGCGTCAGACGATTCTGATTCCTGCGCGTCAGCGGTCACTTGAGACGATCTTGGCGGGAATGGAATGTTTCAAATCCAACCCGCTAGTGTCTGCGGAGGTAAGAGTCGGCCGTGGTTTAATAGGCTCAGCAGTATGGATTCACGCCTTAAGCAAGCTGCCTATGATGCTTGAACCACGGCTCGCTCCAATCGGGGTCCACAGATTTCTGACTCAAAGCGGAAGTTGAACGCTGCCTCGAGATGCAGTATGAAAGCTATCGTCAAAGCAAAATTCGATTTCGTAAGCGGGTTTGGGGAGCGACTGGCGAGATATTCCTCTGGGAGTCGTGCTTTCTGGTCGCTTGCCAAAGCTGCCGAGGGAAACTTTTGTCGGTCTATGCTACCCCAACTGCGAAAACCAGATGGTAAGCTAGCCCACAGAGCAAAAAATAAAGTCGATCTCTTAGGCTTTTTTTTTCCTCGAAATCAACTCTGGACGACGGAGACGCCACACCGGCTTTCATCCCAAGGTTTATAAAGGGGCATATAGTGTAATCCACAATCTATTAAGGAAAACCAAAATAACGTTTGTATTTAATTCTTACATAATAATATGAATAAACAGTTATACGTAACTAAAGTGATTTTCTGAAGCATTCAATTGATGCATTGCGGTGTGTTATCGGCAAATACAGATTAGTGGTTAGATAACGCTGCGCCGTCGGAACAACTACGCAGGCAAACTCTTGGTAAGCCGCAGCGGACCCCTGTCGCGATATTATTACTATCTCTAAGCTACTTGAGACTGCATCGCGTTTTTATTACAGTTTCTTAGACTGTCCAAGTGTCCTATTGCATGACAAAGCCCTCAGATACACTTTTATCCCCTCTTTATTACAGTTCTTTTCTCCCGTGCTCAAATTTGTTTTCAAATTGCATTTTAAGATTAAAATCTGGCCGCTGTGAACTTGCCGGCAAGTTTCAAACTAAATTATTTCTTTTACGTTGAAATGCCTATTACGTTACGTCGCTGAGTTTAATATTATTTCGAGATACAATATGTCGTGATAAACACCACAAGTTGGTGACAATATTGATGCTGGTCTTGGGCCCCGCTAATCCTACACGAGCCGATTGGATTTATTAATACCGATTATTTAATACCTATTTGATAGTTTTTTTTTATACAACGCCGGTGGCAAACAAGCGTACGGTCCACCTGAAGGTAAGCGGCCACCGCAGCCTATAGACGCCCGCAACTCAACAAAGGAATCACGTGCGCGTTGCCGACCCTAACCCTATAGTGTAATAAAAGGCGTGTACGTGTAAGCCTGTTATTGCATCGTGTTATCAATAGAAACACTACCTATAATAACTATCATTGCTGAGCTAATTCGGTTGATTTGTTGACCGTTCCTGAATCGCTATTGCTGAATTTTTAGTTTCGTCTATTCGGTTATAACGTTTAATCAAACTGCTGATAATTAAAACCAGCCAAGTGTGTGTTGGGTCACTTTCAATGTCAGGTTACATTTTGGCGACTTAAAAGTTCGCAAACTTATTCATTTATAATATAATACAATATAATATAATATAATAGCCTTTTTATTTCTCACGTATTACAAAAAGAAAATTACATTACTATTTACCTTATTCAATCTTATTATTTATATATAATTAATAATTAATTTTTCATGCAATTAATTCAGGTTTCTGTGAGAACCCCTCCTGTGAGGGTATAGGCCTCCTCCAGTGATGACCATTTCTCTCTATCTTTTGCAGTTTCTATCCAGTCTTTTCCTACTATTTGCGTGATGTCGTCAGCCCATCTTGTTACAGGTCTGCCTCGCTTTCTAGTCCCTGCAGGTCCCGGCCATGATGTTATCTGTGCTGTCCAGCGATCGTCGGTCAATCGGGCTACGTGGCCTGCCCATCGCCATTTTAATTTTTGAGCATAAGATAAGATAAGACTTATACATTTAGGTACATCTTAAAAAGATACCGGATTTATTTAATTTGTTTCGTAGAAGGCACAAAAGTCAAATTGGTCTAACAAAACTTTTTATTTAAAAAACATTTTTGAATGGGATACGGGAGTTATCTACATAGTTGGTAATATCATTACGATGAGTGAAAAACCAACGTCAAATCCCGCCACTTATGTCGCGCGGTCGTTTTGTCTGACAACGAGTTAATAATGTGATGGTGCGGTTGATAGTGCTCTTTTGTGTTCTGATTGAAATCCTCGCTCAACCGAACCGTTTCATTGGTTGAATTGCGTTACTATAAGTATATTTAGAATAGAATGCAGTAGAGCGTCGAACGTTGTCTGTGTAGGTTTAGAAACCTCATTTCGATTTTTAAAAGTTTAAAAAAAAATGGTCAAATGCCCGTCGAACTGAAAATAAAATCGACAGCAAAAATATGTTTACACTTTTGCACCTTATTCCATTATAATAAGGTGAAAAATGTAAACATATTTTTGCCGTCGACTGTACGTACGGATGAAAGTAGTAAACATTGGTAATTAAAAGTTAAACTGTATTGAGGTACAAGGGTTAAACTAAACTTTAGTTTACCAACTACAAATAATTTTATAACCACAAGAAAATGTGATTTATAAAAAAAAATATGATTTTCTGTTTTCGTCCTTTACTCGTTCTACATGTTAGTTATTAATTTACTATACATGTATTGCTTCTTGGCAAATGATTCTAGGTCGACGGGAAATACGCTATAGATTTTCGCTTTCAGGCGTCAATAATGTGGCATAAAACAGCATAAACGACCGTATCCTTTAAACAGTTAACGCGTAATCATAATTGTGTGAAGAGCAAATAAACGCTCATACACCGCATGTGCAGTTTTTAAGCATTAAACACGCAATCAAGTAATAATCGCATTTTATTCTCATTGCGTTTTTAATACAATTGAAAATTGTTTAACACGTTGTATGATGCCCAGCAAAACATAAATAATGATTACTTGCTCGCAATATGTGTTACTGCATTTTGTTAATTATGATTTTTGTATTTTTAATTACTTATTGCCTGTTTTTATAAACTTGAGTTCTGACATTTGACGTTTTTAGTACGCAATATGACACTTTTATATCTGGATTCGTCCCTTTCGCACTTACAGTCGAACTCATAAGTAGCTAGACACTTTGGTACTTTATCGTTTTCACACGTTGGGAATGTTAGTATGACAGTATAAACATGACGTTAAGGCACTTGTCCCACCGCCGGCGAGCAGCGAGTACTCTCATAGTAATTTTACTCGTTTTCTCGCTCAAGCGAGTGGAATTACTATGAGTTTACTCGCTACTCGGTGGGACAAGTGCCTAAAGCACACCTCAGATTCGGTTGAAACCGCTCAACCAATCTCACTAGAGCGCAAACTCTTAGAGTATTCCAGTGTTCCAAACCACACGAGTGGCCGGTATCGGAGGTTTTCCCCAAGCTACTCTCAAACCGCGCACTCCTATCGCTTTATTGGGCCCGGCCTATAAAGCCACAGTCAGGCTCAATAAAAAAATGACGCTAAAGGACAAGGTATAATATGTCCGACATACATGTGATTATGCTAGCTAGGTTTCCTTGTAGAGAGACATTTCTTCTAATAGACAAATCAGCGTTCTAGATTTGAAACATGCACACCACATACTACTCGTACCGAAGGACGCGGAAATATTATCAAGCCCAATTTTTATTCTCGTCCCCAAACCGGTTAATTGAAATTAATCCTAATTCAAAAGAAACGCTATAGAGATAAAATAATTTGTTTTGTGACACCCTTTTATAGAACAATCTATCTTGATTGCGGCGGTGTACAGTCATCCGGAAAAAATAAAAGGCCGAAGAAGTAGGTCTCGATGTGTGATTTCGATGTATTTATTTTCAAAGCTACCAGTAGTTTATAATAATATAGTGAGCGTAATACTAAGCTTCCACCATCATACATTTGTGCGGCAGGGGAATCACGTAACTTTATGTACTACCGTTAGATAGATTTTAATGTCAATTTTGAAGTATAAATGTATGAGTTGACAATTAAAATTTGACATTAAAATCTACCTAACGGTAGTACAAAAGTTACGTGATTACCCCGCTGGAGACTAAATATTTTGATAGTATTTCGTATACTGTATTCTTTTTAAATACAAACGAACATACATAGACGGCTCGAATTATAATCCTTCCTAGTGACTTTGACGTAGTCGGGTAAAAACTATAAGATTAGGTGAGCTTGCCTTTAAAAGACAGTGCAAAGATGTTTGATATTCTTTTACGTAAAATATGTCATACATGATAAAACTTTTCATGAATGTAGCTTGTACATCAGAAAAACGTACAGGCGGTAATACGCGAACAACAACGAGGGAAGGAATTAGTTTAGAATAAAGGAAAAATTTAAAAATTTAGGCACCGAGCAGAATTTTTTCTTTATTCTATGGGTATGGGATGGCGCATCGCAACTGACGATTCTCAATATGATTTGAGACGTTAGTGCCGTTAATGAAGCATGAGTCTTCTTGTAGATGTCGCTGTACGCCTCCTTTAAGCAGGGATCGAATACCGGTATTTTCTCCATAGAAAAATACCGGTATTATTACGGTCACCGGTTCATTATTTCGTTTTTAATAGGACAATCTAATAATACGACGTTGTTACCTAAATACATGATTCAGTCCTACGTAAAGAGCAAAAAATAATCCAAAATATCGGGCTAATTCAGGGTTTTTTAAAAATACCGGTATCGGTCCCTGCCTTTAAGGCGTTTGTATAAAATATAGGAATTAGTTTATTAAACGCAACGGAGCACAGTCGTCGACTGTACCGCACGTGGTCATAAATTAGATGTTAATCAGAACAGAGACCGTTCGCTGGCCAATAATGTGATACGTACTGTTCCGTACATTTGTTCTGACCGGCCTTCCGTTTATCCGGCCGGATCTCGCTCCACCGTACCAAATCCGACGACTTCGTCCCCATTGTCTCTTGATGTATGTCCCGCCCGATACTATTCAGCTAAATGCATTTGGCAAATCAAAATGCTCTAATGTATGCTTACCAGGTTGTTCACACTTTGACGTGTGAGAATTTAAATATGCAAAAGCAGTCATTACATAAACGACTAAGAAAATTAAAGCGATGTAACGTTTTGTTTTAAACGTTTGGTTCAATCAATCATTATTATTAATTTATTATCTTAGCGGTAATATTAAAGCCTTATGTTTATATAAACATTACATAAAAAACATGAAATTTTATATACAGGTACAGTCGCCATCAGATATATCGGAACGAACGAGGTGCTCACAAATATCTGAACTTGACTCTATTGTCAAGGCGTTAAAGTGCATGTTCAGATATTTTTGAGCACCTCGTTCGCTCCGTTGATGGCGACTGTACGTTACCACTATTTTAAAACATTTTTCTTGACGATACGAGCTATATTCGGATGTGTTCCTTTTTTGGAACTAAAATAGGTTCTCGGAAACGGTTCTAACGTTTTCGATCACAAAAATGGGAGTTTACGGGGGCAACACATCACGGGCCGTCTAAGTCTCATATAGAATAGCAATAATAATGGGTACCTAATCTATGTATTGAATTTCCATTATTACCATTATTAAGTGTACCCATTATTTTTGCCCTTGATTCTAATTAACCGTACGTAAGCCGACGAAAAAAATAAGTATAAGGCATTGAACCACATAAATAATACTCTCCTTTCGACCCTACCTTGGACATATTCTCGCAGTCGGAGCCGAAATTCCTGGCCACAGCCACTCGGTATCTGGAGTCAATTAACACTCCTACCTCAATACAGTACTGAATATTTATAGATCATAGAAGGTGATAATGTTAATTTTAATTTTGTAAACTTAATTGTGTTACTCATACTATTATAATATTATAACCTATCACTTTCATGTTTGGCAATATGCTTTAAATGTAAGTTGGTTGAAAATAAATAAATACATAATAACATTATTTTGTTATGATCCCTGGGATCCCAGGGATCGGGAGACGACGTGTTAAGTAAATTTTCTCTGCATACTTACTACATTCCAACCAGAGCCACTGATATAGCGCTAGAGCATACTTCTGACGAACTGACAAAGTCGCGCCATAAGCTTTTTTATATTGCTTCTAATACTCGTTGCATACTATTAATAATTTAATAATAATAATGAGTAAATAATCAAACGATTCAAGGCCTCTACGACGCCGCGCCTTTTCAGAAACCTACCGTCTGTAAACTGGATTCGATTCCCGGTATGCTCGGCTGGTGTGCGCGTTAATATTTTTCTTTGTATAAGTAACCAGAATTCAGAACAACTTTTCTCTTTCTAAGAAACACAAAGTTGATAATAGGTTTCCGAAGCTTTTCCCTTACCAAAAACACGAAAAGAGCAATTGTCGTAGCAAGTTTAAGCACAAATAAGTGGCTGAAGTTTGTTTATGGTTTTTGTTAACTGTATAATCAGTATCATATATGTAGTTACACATTTTTAGGTAATCTACATTTTTTGTAGGCAGGTACTTTGGAATAGATGTGAATAATATCATTACCTACTCCATTGCGGTACTATACTCTACAATTAAAAATAACGGGTACACATTCTATGGAAATTCAATACAAAGTGTACCCAGTGGGTAGTTAATTCCTATCTACAAAACCGCTAATTATACGGCTAAAATCACGGCCAGTCTGTCACCGAAAGATAACAAAAGCACAAATCACAGAAACACGAGATTACAAGACATTAACGCACCAGCATTTGTTCAATCATCGTAATGGGTAATATATGGAAGTCAATTGGCTGCGCGGCCAGGAACATCAGGAGGAGATGAGTCCGGAGATAAGGGGAGGTCATTTGGGGGGTGATTTATCTCGGCCGAGTGGCGTGGCTGTGTTTCACTTGTCTCCAGGGCTGTTATTCGCAACGCTTACGGACGATTCACCCAGGCGAACCGGTGTAACGATCCTTCCCTATAGTCAATATATCTTTAGGTTTACCATCCTGATTCAAGACCTTTGTTGCCGAACCGATAATTATATATCTAACTTTATAGAGTAGATATATAGCAGATGTTTATCCAGGGTAGTACGTTAGATTGAATGTAGATAACATCTGTTATAGACGGTTCAGTCCGCAGAGCACCCCACTCCTACCTACACTGCAGGCAAAACCCAACTATAACTAAGCCTACCGTTTAACTTAGACGACGCTAGGTTTAGTGAATCAGCGATAATACTCCCAGTAGTTCGATTTTACTTACACCCCAGATTCGGCTGAAGCCATTCAACAAATCTCACTGGAGCGCAAACTTTTAGAGTATTCCATGTTTAAACCGCCCGAGTTGTCAAGTCGGAGGTATTCTCTGGATTTTCCCCATGCTACTCTTCCACCGTGCACTACTTTTTCTTTAAAGGGTCCGGTCCATAAAAGCCACAGCTCAGGTTTAAAAAAAATACTTAGGTTGGGTTGCACCAAACCGTCTGTAATCGTAAGCGGTGTTCGTTAAAAACTGATTATATGGAAAGTTTGGCAAGTTTCTATGGGATGACAGCTGCCGGCGCGATATTTGACGATGACCGGCCTGTGATCGTATGTTGGTGCAACCGACCCTTAGACTACATCTGTGATAGGATATGGACAAGAGATTGGACCAGACTTGTTCCTTCTGCTTGTAACGACCTCCCTAAACTAAATGGAAAGCGGAAAATGGAAAACCTAAAGCCTACCTAAGCTTTACCTACAAATACTTACACCATCTGAAAGTCTGAAAACCAGGACTTTCGTAAAGTTCCTAAAACTCTAAAAGTTTCTAAAGCTTTCCTAAATCATTACTAAAGCTTTCAAGTTCAGCAGACCTAAAAGATATGGGAATAACTACAGGGAAATAAAATAAATCAAACAAAAGGTTTTGAGAAAGAAAATAAACGAAACAATACATTTATTTCGTAAAAGTGATTTTACTCGAAACTTTGACTATTTTATCTAATAAAGTCCGGTGAGAACTTTATTAGACATCCGCGTTGATTCCTAGGCCAAAACCTAAGCAAGGGAAAACAAAGCGGACTCAACAAAAACCCTTGCTGCCAACTTAACCTATTACAATTTATAATGAAATGAAACTAATTCAAATGAAAAGGTTAATTACACAATCGGAGAATATTAAACATAGACAAAGACTAAATAATTGAAATATTAATGGCGTGATCGAATAGTGGCAATTTAAAGACCTAGTTATGAAATGTAGCAACTTAAGTTCTCTGAGGTGTGAGAAACATATGAACTATTGAGAATTGGACAATGTTTAGACAAATACAACTTAAACTAAATAATTACTACTAAAATAAGTCTACCTAAAGAAATAAACATGACAATTTCCTACAGCATCTTATTTATAATGGATAACTAAACGTGAACACAATACTAAGACACCTAGAACTTAATTTACTAGAAATATAGAAAACTTAAAACACAAGTTTAATAGTGAACTAATCATGAACACAATACTAAAGTAACTAAGAGTTTAGAGCCTAACCTGCTTGTAAAATACCGTCGTTGGCTGTGTGATAAGTCATAGCATAAAGAAGTTGTTTATAGTTTAAAAGGAGTAAGCGTATAATGACGTAATATATTCCATAGTTTGATTCAGAAGAATTTAAGTGCTAGAAATGGTTACAGTTATCGGTTAATGAGGCGTATAGTCATGGACAAACCTTGAATAAAATATATATTTATAAAACCTTAAAACTAGTGTTTGGTATGTCGAGGTATCGATATGTCGTATTATATTTCCTACAAGGTAGGATAGGACAGGTCTGGCGTATTACAAAATATAATATAATTCTCAATCTAAAAGATGTGAGAATAAAATAGCTGATTGCAAGCAACCATAAAGCCACAGTACCTCATAAAAGTACCATGCATAAGTCATATAAACCACCAAGCCATTTCTGGACATGATGAGGCGACTATGTCGAAGCAGCAGTCTCGCGAAGGAATACCTGATGCTAACCCGTTGGGTATATCCCTACCTAACACCTAACACGAGCAAACAGAGTATCCTCGCAGGTGGCACAGGGCCGAGACTATAAGTGATATGTGACAATAGCGCCTGACGAATGAACATATACATGGTAATAATAAGAGCGTAGCCCATAATATTATGAGACCAGCCATTTTATTGCATACAGCAAAAGTAAATAATACTGAACTTATTTAAAAGCCAGTTGGAATAGGATCTTGTTATATATATATTTATATTATAATACACGTGTGATGTATCTACTTTGAAGTAGACTTAAATACGAGTTAGTTACCTCGTACCCAAATATTGTGCAAACAAAACAAATTGTTGCTATTCAGGTTTAATGTCCAAATCGAGTCATATGGTCATCCCATTAGCGAATATCACTACTGAGCCATGCAACCGCAAAACCTCAGCATTGACCAGCGTTCTCACGACAGCAAGGAGTTTTGCTCGAGTCGTCAATCAACCTATATTGCCATTGAGCTTTCACATTCCATCTCGCCCATATATAGTTTGGGGTCTTTAATGTTCAATTTCAGCAAACGGCCATACAGATTTCTCGTCTCTGCGGGTCTATAGTGTCTTGTATGAATCAAAGATTCCGACAAGCAGCTAAAGGCGCACCGCGTGCCTAAACAAGACCGCAGCCCTTTTCAAAGCTCGTCTTGGGATCGAGACTAAAGACGAAAGCCTGTCGTTAAGAATCTGTGAGACTGGCCCTAAACCCCATTTATGAACGTATTTCATCGATCTGGAGTAAAACCATTGCATAGCAACAGTAATAGTTATTAGGCATATTTGGTATATTTGGGTACTACATTGTACTACCAAAACCTTTCGTCATAGGCTGGAACATACCATACAAAATCGTAATAAAACGTTTGGCAGTCCAACCTGTGACATTACCTCATTGCTGGAACAGTCACGAATAATAAAAATCCACTGCGGCCAGTCCCAACGACTACAATAGATTAGTAAATGTATGAGTTGGTACATTCATGTGAAATACTGGAATAGTATTTACTCGTCCAATAAAATAAATATAATTATCGCGCAGGCGAAGATATGAAGGTTTTGACGTAATATTAATTACGTAGTCAACAGACTATTAGGTATTGTAATAGGAACCAAAGTTCCATAAAGGGGTAAATAAGCCAAGATCACTTCAAATAAAGAGTGCAATAACCATGTCAGGTCACACAACACAACGATAGCATTTCGGCCTATTAAAAGGTAACATTATGTATGACATTTACATAGAACGGGAACGTCAATAAGTACCATAGTTAACGCAGTCAGAAAGTTTTGCGAAACTTAGAAAACCATTTAAGGATCTCTTCATCTGCGTGTGTACAGTGGTAGGCTATGAGGCCATCATGCAGGAATAGCCTCGTTGTCCAAACGCCGGAACTGTGATCAGCTTGGCAGGATCAACCAGTGAGGGGTCTCATATTGTCATGGCACAGCGTTGGATTGAGGATGGCCTGGCTCTGGTCGTCGATTGCCCACATGTACGAAAGTGCTGGCAGGTACACGTCCCGTATAAATGTCCAGGGTCCAAACGATAGGTGGAAGGCATATCGTCGTTGACAGTGTGATTGCGTGGAGACGTTGACAAGGTCATCTTCTTGACACCAGTGCGATGATACGTCATTCGATGTCATGTATCCTTCTCTTATAAAGGTTTGATTTCGCAAAGCCCTCCAAATACCCAAACTATGGCATTGTAATCTTTAGATATATTCATAAATAAAACATACTCATTTAATAATCTAAAGTAACTATTATCATCTACAATACTGTACTAAATCAATAAGAACATACTTAAAATACCAACGAAACATAACAAACCTAATGAAAATGAAATAATTAATGCGTTAAATAATACGTGTAAGAATATAATGACTACGTATATTAGCAAAAGATTAATTCAATTACTGTTTAATAGTAAAATTACAATCCTTTAATGATTTATCTACTAATACATAATGTCCTTAAAGTCAAATAGCCATTTAAAACTAATTGAAATCAATAGTCAAATATAGTAATACTCAAATATTAAATCCAGCTTGTATGAACAGCGCCTACCCCCATGATCATGAAAATCTCAATAATACTGAATAGTATCAAAAATAGACACGAATTCACATAGCATGCACAAAACACCACCATAAATTTTAATATCTAACATGCACAATAAGTATGGGTATAATAAAACACAATGTATTTATTAAATTAGGTAGTAGCACTCCAACGCTGCAGATGGTCGTATAATATACTCCATTTAGCAAACATTATCAATTAAAATTTGTTGTACTAATGGTAAAACTATATCCATAACAAGAATTAATCAATTAACGTACTTAATTGCATTTTAAAGCCATAACCATTTAAAAGGAGATACACCACTCCACATCGATATTGTTAACGTAGATTTTACCTTAAGTAGGTTATTCAACATAAGCAAAGGTATTATCAATCTAACTTTAACTTGGTGCTGAGCACTATAGGTAACAACAAAGGTAAATTGTACCTATATAAGCAGCGTAACGCGCTTGCATAATAGTCTATGAAAAACTAAACCGCTATCGTTTGCTATATGGAATCTAAACACACGCACATAAATCCTGTGAACAGAAAGGATTAAATACATAACACCCTAATTCATCCTAACACAACGAAATCCTACATGAATCCTATCTATCACAGCAAATAAACCTTAAACGACTCACATGGGCACTCCTGAAGGTTCACCTCGTTGCACGTCGCTCTCGTGAAGTCCACCCGCAAGAGAAGTCGAAAGGGAAAAAAGTCTCGATCCCATTGTGTATCTCCTTATATTACCTCACCTCGTTCCTGAGAACCCCTAAGATCACGCGATAAACTCATGTTCCATAATTCCCGAGGGAAGACCATCGATTGGTCAACTAGCTAAATCTGGCTTCTCATTGGTCTAGAATAACTTTCCGATCTCCTACTCAACACCAGATGTCTCTCCCATGTCTATCCCATTAAAACCTGACTAAAATAAATAGACACCTACACAAACAAGATTATTTCGTCCTTAAATATTCCTCATTTTAGTAGGGTAGCCACGCGCATAACATTTTTTCAAATACCCGCCAAAGGCAGCGATGCAGCTACTGCTTTGCAATTGACCACTTGCGTTAACTAGACTCAACGCTCACGTCTAGTATATCTTGACGTCGAGACTCGTATTAGCAATGCACAACTAGAGATCCGTCCTACACTGGTTCGTTAAGGTGAATTGGTGTTCAAGTTAGTTTCAGCGTTGTGAATGACAGCCCTGACTCCACACTAACCGTGCAATTTCAGATAGCTACGTATTTCGCTACTATATGGACATAATGACAACCTTTCTACGCGGTCGGATTATTTACTAATAGTTTAAATACTCGACACCAGGTGTCCATACTTGACCTTTGCAACTTGAGAAATGCTAACATTTAGAATATATAAATCAGCTTTTACGAAGCCAAGAAGCGTTCCTGAAAGCTGAGAAGCTTTCCAGAAGCCTTCCTCTGAAGTTAAGAAGCTATACTGAAGCTTAGAAGCACATCTAAAACTTTTCCGAAGCTTAGAAGCTTTCATGAACTTTTCACACGAATGACGGATGTCGATCTGTTACAATCGCCCTACGTTATTTTAGCGTAGTTTACCGGAGTAAAATAACTAACCTTAAAACAGAAGACATCTTGCGAAGTGAAAGCAGAGAAGAAAAGAACTAATAAAATCAACAAGTGAAACTAAACTTTTTTGCAGTAACTATTATTTAATATAGAGGCTCGATAATAGATGAATAAGTTGTTACAATATTATCAATTGAGAATTAAATCATAAATTAACTCAGTTGGCCCTAGTACCAAAATAAATATTAAAATGAACAAAATAAAAAACAACAAACGACAAATATAAATGACAAATATAAATGTTAAATTCCAAGTAAACTGAAATAATGTCCTAACCACTAGACGATCATGGCACATACAATACTGAAAATATTACTAAACCTACGGAAACATCATCAATTACTTCAAAAATACCTCAATAATTTGCTTGTCTAATGTTAGTATGCAAAACTATGTAAAATAATAAAAAAAATTAAATGTTTGTGAGATAAAATGATTTTTTTTTTCTTACTACGTAGCATGTTTCAAGCTATTAACTTAATATTCTCTCATGAAATTACTATTACTTTATATTTGAATAAAACCAATGCTACATTACATTAATCAATCTAACTAAAAGAAGAGTTTGAATAGCCCTCGCACTATAACTCTAATTTAAGTGGGTTTTAATCAAGTGATAGACGAATCAATTGTTTATTTTAGTATAAT
Organism: Epiblema foenella; assembly: GCA_963556455.1. NCBI lineage: Eukaryota > Metazoa > Arthropoda > Insecta > Lepidoptera > Tortricidae > Epiblema > Epiblema foenella. The sequence goes on from OY747095.1 coordinate 43,037,455, forward strand.
TAAAATAAATTTAACTTAAATAATAAAATAAAAAAAACCGCGCTAGGAAATATGTGAATTCTACATTTAGTTTACGCCCAAACAAACGAGAACAAAATTAACTGCCTTCAATAAAGCCACCAACAACATCTCATCAATATTACTGAAATGTACTAAAGTAAAAGAAAAAGTGCTAGTTCCACGCCCACTAGATAAATTAATTTCTCAATAATAAAGATATATAGTAGAAATTTAATATTACAGTTACTTTTTTTTTATCTGATTTTAGCTCTAATATTGACTATTGAATTAATACCATTAATAAGAAAGGTTAAAGAAATAGTTTAACGCGCAACATAAAACATGCCGCCCTATATTACTCAAAAAATATGCAAATCAGAATTAATATAGAGCTCGCATAAAATAAACACTGAAATCTATGTAAAATAACTAATACCCGTTATGTACCTGTAAATCAACTGAATTTTCAATATACAATAAATCGCGAGTTATTAACATCTTACAAAAGTAAAAATTATGAAATAATATACAATTTACCTATACGGAAATGTATAAGAATCAACCTTTTTTTTTTTTCTACAAATTAACTAAAGTGCTGAAATAGATTAAAAACAAGGGAACTATTTGGTAATTATTTAAACTTTAATCGCAAAAACAAATGTATTACATGTTAATTATACGATGATTCTGATATGGTAGGAAAAGATAATAATTATTAATTAATTTGCTGTGAAACTAAATCACATTAAGCACTAAAAGTTACCTAGTTTTGCGTTTGAATGTAAGTTAATGGTATTATAAGTCAAAATTCAAATTAATAATTTGTGCTACTATAATCCTAGAAACAAACATGCTATAAAAAGTACCTTCATCAAAATGTCCCTAAATGAAAGTGCTAGACACTTACACCCTCGGATAGGGTAACGTTTATGCTAGTACACTTTCATTTAAGCATAACCTGCGAGCAATTAACCCACTCCAAAAGTCTAGAGAATGAGAAAGTAAAACCTATCCTAAATGTAACCGAGAAACGAGATACACTAAAGATACAGTAACCATATGCATAACCTAGAAGAAAATTACTAACGAGAAATAACCCTACGAGTATGAAGAAATACATTTAGAAGCAAGTATTTAAATGAGAAAATAACCTTATCTAAAATTATCTGGAAAAATCCTGTACTAAATCACAGTATTTACAACAAAAAAAAAACATATATAAAATTAATGAAATCATCACGTCGTACTCATGCACATGCAGACACGACACGACACGAAATAATCAATTAAATAATAATTCAAAGAATGATTACCTGACACCGATTTTTGAGAGTTATCAATACCAATATTATATCATTTTAATTTTTATCGAAAATTCTTTAAAATATACCGGAATAAATTATACAACCTTGTCAGTTAACATGAATTATTTGAGCCTAATAATCAATTACATTTAAATGAAGTTAAATTAAATCTTTTATTCCGGATTTCGGGAATTCATACACACAAAATTATGTAAGAAATAAAGAAACGCCCACAAAATAATTGAAATAAAACTATGTAAAGCAAATAAACGAATTTCAAACCTAAATATTTCAAGATTTTAATGTTAGTTTTCTAAAGTCCAAATAAACTAATTCAAGAGAAAAATTTACTTTACAACTTAATTGCAACAGTAATACAATAAAACTCACGTTATGTTATGATGATCATGATAATGACGTCATTATGTAATCAATTAAACTTTCTGTAAGCTATTAAAATATGAATCAGAAGAAATTTTAGAGGAACAAAATAAAAAATATAAATATAAAGCAACCTGTAAAAGGATTATAAATGCAACATTTACTTAACATGCAATAAATACATTACTATTTTCTAGTGTTAGGTATATACCTATTCTGCTAGCTATATTCTCCTATCTTTTAATAGTTATGCTATTCACACAAGCTGGAAATTGGTTTATAAGCGCTATTTATTCAAGCCGAAACCAATCAAGAGTAAAATAAAATAAAGAAATACTTAAAGTTAAAGAGTAATACAAATTTCAAAAAGCTGAAAAAGTACATCTTAATTAACAATAAGTGACTAAAATACCTGTAAAATTTGTCCAAACAAAGTCCAAAACGACAATCCAACATTCCTCACTTCAAAAACCCCAGACCTTTGCACGAACATCAAATTGTGCCTATCAAAGGCCACAAAAGTACATGTACATATTCGATTATATATATGTATATATATCTACATACATATATATATCCTGGTCACGGCACCAAATTGTAACGACCTCCCTAAACTAAATGGAAAGCGGAAAATGGAAAACCTAAAGCCTACCTAAGCTTTACCTACAAATACTTACACCATCTGAAAGTCTGAAAACCAGGACTTTCGTAAAGTTCCTAAAACTCTAAAAGTTTCTAAAGCTTTCCTAAATCATTACTAAAGCTTTCAAGTTCAGCAGACCTAAAAGATATGGGAATAACTACAGGGAAATAAAATAAATCAAACAAAAGGTTTTGAGAAAGAAAATAAACGAAACAATACATTTATTTCGTAAAAGTGATTTTACTCGAAACTTTGACTATTTTATCTAATAAAGTCCGGTGAGAACTTTATTAGACATCCGCGTTGATTCCTAGGCCAAAACCTAAGCAAGGGAAAACAAAGCGGACTCAACAAAAACCCTTGCTGCCAACTTAACCTATTACAATTTATAATGAAATGAAACTAATTCAAATGAAAAGGTTAATTACACAATCGGAGAATATTAAACATAGACAAAGACTAAATAATTGAAATATTAATGGCGTGATCGAATAGTGGCAATTTAAAGACCTAGTTATGAAATGTAGCAACTTAAGTTCTCTGAGGTGTGAGAAACATATGAACTATTGAGAATTGGACAATGTTTAGACAAATACAACTTAAACTAAATAATTACTACTAAAATAAGTCTACCTAAAGAAATAAACATGACAATTTCCTACAGCATCTTATTTATAATGGATAACTAAACGTGAACACAATACTAAGACACCTAGAACTTAATTTACTAGAAATATAGAAAACTTAAAACACAAGTTTAATAGTGAACTAATCATGAACACAATACTAAAGTAACTAAGAGTTTAGAGCCTAACCTGCTTGTAAAATACCGTCGTTGGCTGTGTGATAAGTCATAGCATAAAGAAGTTGTTTATAGTTTAAAAGGAGTAAGCGTATAATGACGTAATATATTCCATAGTTTGATTCAGAAGAATTTAAGTGCTAGAAATGGTTACAGTTATCGGTTAATGAGGCGTATAGTCATGGACAAACCTTGAATAAAATATATATTTATAAAACCTTAAAACTAGTGTTTGGTATGTCGAGGTATCGATATGTCGTATTATATTTCCTACAAGGTAGGATAGGACAGGTCTGGCGTATTACAAAATATAATATAATTCTCAATCTAAAAGATGTGAGAATAAAATAGCTGATTGCAAGCAACCATAAAGCCACAGTACCTCATAAAAGTACCATGCATAAGTCATATAAACCACCAAGCCATTTCTGGACATGATGAGGCGACTATGTCGAAGCAGCAGTCTCGCGAAGGAATACCTGATGCTAACCCGTTGGGTATATCCCTACCTAACACCTAACACGAGCAAACAGAGTATCCTCGCAGGTGGCACAGGGCCGAGACTATAAGTGATATGTGACAATAGCGCCTGACGAATGAACATATACATGGTAATAATAAGAGCGTAGCCCATAATATTATGAGACCAGCCATTTTATTGCATACAGCAAAAGTAAATAATACTGAACTTATTTAAAAGCCAGTTGGAATAGGATCTTGTTATATATATATTTATATTATAATACACGTGTGATGTATCTACTTTGAAGTAGACTTAAATACGAGTTAGTTACCTCGTACCCAAATATTGTGCAAACAAAACAAATTGTTGCTATTCAGGTTTAATGTCCAAATCGAGTCATATGGTCATCCCATTAGCGAATATCACTACTGAGCCATGCAACCGCAAAACCTCAGCATTGACCAGCGTTCTCACGACAGCAAGGAGTTTTGCTCGAGTCGTCAATCAACCTATATTGCCATTGAGCTTTCACATTCCATCTCGCCCATATATAGTTTGGGGTCTTTAATGTTCAATTTCAGCAAACGGCCATACAGATTTCTCGTCTCTGCGGGTCTATAGTGTCTTGTATGAATCAAAGATTCCGACAAGCAGCTAAAGGCGCACCGCGTGCCTAAACAAGACCGCAGCCCTTTTCAAAGCTCGTCTTGGGATCGAGACTAAAGACGAAAGCCTGTCGTTAAGAATCTGTGAGACTGGCCCTAAACCCCATTTATGAACGTATTTCATCGATCTGGAGTAAAACCATTGCATAGCAACAGTAATAGTTATTAGGCATATTTGGTATATTTGGGTACTACATTGTACTACCAAAACCTTTCGTCATAGGCTGGAACATACCATACAAAATCGTAATAAAACGTTTGGCAGTCCAACCTGTGACATTACCTCATTGCTGGAACAGTCACGAATAATAAAAATCCACTGCGGCCAGTCCCAACGACTACAATAGATTAGTAAATGTATGAGTTGGTACATTCATGTGAAATACTGGAATAGTATTTACTCGTCCAATAAAATAAATATAATTATCGCGCAGGCGAAGATATGAAGGTTTTGACGTAATATTAATTACGTAGTCAACAGACTATTAGGTATTGTAATAGGAACCAAAGTTCCATAAAGGGGTAAATAAGCCAAGATCACTTCAAATAAAGAGTGCAATAACCATGTCAGGTCACACAACACAACGATAGCATTTCGGCCTATTAAAAGGTAACATTATGTATGACATTTACATAGAACGGGAACGTCAATAAGTACCATAGTTAACGCAGTCAGAAAGTTTTGCGAAACTTAGAAAACCATTTAAGGATCTCTTCATCTGCGTGTGTACAGTGGTAGGCTATGAGGCCATCATGCAGGAATAGCCTCGTTGTCCAAACGCCGGAACTGTGATCAGCTTGGCAGGATCAACCAGTGAGGGGTCTCATATTGTCATGGCACAGCGTTGGATTGAGGATGGCCTGGCTCTGGTCGTCGATTGCCCACATGTACGAAAGTGCTGGCAGGTACACGTCCCGTATAAATGTCCAGGGTCCAAACGATAGGTGGAAGGCATATCGTCGTTGACAGTGTGATTGCGTGGAGACGTTGACAAGGTCATCTTCTTGACACCAGTGCGATGATACGTCATTCGATGTCATGTATCCTTCTCTTATAAAGGTTTGATTTCGCAAAGCCCTCCAAATACCCAAACTATGGCATTGTAATCTTTAGATATATTCATAAATAAAACATACTCATTTAATAATCTAAAGTAACTATTATCATCTACAATACTGTACTAAATCAATAAGAACATACTTAAAATACCAACGAAACATAACAAACCTAATGAAAATGAAATAATTAATGCGTTAAATAATACGTGTAAGAATATAATGACTACGTATATTAGCAAAAGATTAATTCAATTACTGTTTAATAGTAAAATTACAATCCTTTAATGATTTATCTACTAATACATAATGTCCTTAAAGTCAAATAGCCATTTAAAACTAATTGAAATCAATAGTCAAATATAGTAATACTCAAATATTAAATCCAGCTTGTATGAACAGCGCCTACCCCCATGATCATGAAAATCTCAATAATACTGAATAGTATCAAAAATAGACACGAATTCACATAGCATGCACAAAACACCACCATAAATTTTAATATCTAACATGCACAATAAGTATGGGTATAATAAAACACAATGTATTTATTAAATTAGGTAGTAGCACTCCAACGCTGCAGATGGTCGTATAATATACTCCATTTAGCAAACATTATCAATTAAAATTTGTTGTACTAATGGTAAAACTATATCCATAACAAGAATTAATCAATTAACGTACTTAATTGCATTTTAAAGCCATAACCATTTAAAAGGAGATACACCACTCCACATCGATATTGTTAACGTAGATTTTACCTTAAGTAGGTTATTCAACATAAGCAAAGGTATTATCAATCTAACTTTAACTTGGTGCTGAGCACTATAGGTAACAACAAAGGTAAATTGTACCTATATAAGCAGCGTAACGCGCTTGCATAATAGTCTATGAAAAACTAAACCGCTATCGTTTGCTATATGGAATCTAAACACACGCACATAAATCCTGTGAACAGAAAGGATTAAATACATAACACCCTAATTCATCCTAACACAACGAAATCCTACATGAATCCTATCTATCACAGCAAATAAACCTTAAACGACTCACATGGGCACTCCTGAAGGTTCACCTCGTTGCACGTCGCTCTCGTGAAGTCCACCCGCAAGAGAAGTCGAAAGGGAAAAAAGTCTCGATCCCATTGTGTATCTCCTTATATTACCTCACCTCGTTCCTGAGAACCCCTAAGATCACGCGATAAACTCATGTTCCATAATTCCCGAGGGAAGACCATCGATTGGTCAACTAGCTAAATCTGGCTTCTCATTGGTCTAGAATAACTTTCCGATCTCCTACTCAACACCAGATGTCTCTCCCATGTCTATCCCATTAAAACCTGACTAAAATAAATAGACACCTACACAAACAAGATTATTTCGTCCTTAAATATTCCTCATTTTAGTAGGGTAGCCACGCGCATAACATTTTTTCAAATACCCGCCAAAGGCAGCGATGCAGCTACTGCTTTGCAATTGACCACTTGCGTTAACTAGACTCAACGCTCACGTCTAGTATATCTTGACGTCGAGACTCGTATTAGCAATGCACAACTAGAGATCCGTCCTACACTGGTTCGTTAAGGTGAATTGGTGTTCAAGTTAGTTTCAGCGTTGTGAATGACAGCCCTGACTCCACACTAACCGTGCAATTTCAGATAGCTACGTATTTCGCTACTATATGGACATAATGACAACCTTTCTACGCGGTCGGATTATTTACTAATAGTTTAAATACTCGACACCAGGTGTCCATACTTGACCTTTGCAACTTGAGAAATGCTAACATTTAGAATATATAAATCAGCTTTTACGAAGCCAAGAAGCGTTCCTGAAAGCTGAGAAGCTTTCCAGAAGCCTTCCTCTGAAGTTAAGAAGCTATACTGAAGCTTAGAAGCACATCTAAAACTTTTCCGAAGCTTAGAAGCTTTCATGAACTTTTCACACGAATGACGGATGTCGATCTGTTACATGCTGTTTCGGCCAAAATGCGCTCTCTCACGGCAGCCTGGATTATGCTGGTTCATCATGAATGTGTCCGTTTATATCGTGAATGCCAGACCAGGTACCTAATCCAAAATAGGAGATACGTTAGTGTGGCTTATGAGAATGCCAGACCAGGTACCTAATCCAAAATAGGAGATACGTTAGTGTGGCTTATGAGAACATTATAACAAATGAGATTAATATACTACATGCTAGGATTCTCGTGCGTGCTGCTGACATTTGACTAGATATTGTATTTTATTGTTGTTTGGATTGATTATAGTTTCAAGTATACACGACATCAAAGTCCTACGTACTCAAAAGTGTTCTTGTGTTCAAAATATACTTAATTTAAAGACCTCAAATTTAACAGCATCGTAATATAATAAAATTTAATGTTTCGTGCTCGTTTCTCGTAATAATAATAATTAATATCCACCGAGTGCCCTCATTCAAATTAAAATGATTGCTTTCGCTCTAAGAACTTAAGCCGCAGCAAATAATTTAGCTTTTACACACTTTTCCGAAATATCGTCGCTTTTGTTAATTCAGGATAACTTCTGAAGGTCGTTGGCTCATTTTTATTCTTTGATGACAGTAACTTTTTAATTATACCAAAAACTTCTCTATGGGCTTTCAAAGTTAAGCTACTTATGTATAAAAATATAATACGAAATCCTAGATGCGGGAAAATATGTCACAAGAAATTAACTTATATTAGGTTGGTATTGGGTACGTACGTCTCTTAAAATTACTGGCGAAGCAAAAGTGTACGATAAGTAATTGGGACATTTTCATAATAACTTGGACAATCATAATAGCCGCCTTTTAGGGTTCCATATCTCTAAAGTAAAAATGATAGTATTAATGTCGTTTTTAGAATTCAAATTTTGACATTAATTATGTGCTTGTAAGAATATACTGCACCGTATATTCTTATTTATTTTAATTTTTTGTTACGCAATTAGAGCGCCTGACGATCAGTATGCAATAGTAAGTAGTATAAGCAAAAATGTATCTATTTCTTACACGAGATTGTACTCTGTGATAAATAAAACTAAACTGAACTAAACTAAACATTAATTGCCAAGACATCGCCTTATTAACACCAATTTTGTTTGTGCACTTTGAGTTAGGACGCAGTATCGGACAGGGGAATTACATGAGCTACAAGCCTTTTTAGCGTTCCATACCCAAAGGGTAAAACGGGACCCTATTACTAAGACTTCGCTGTCCGTCCGTCTGTCCGTCTGTCACCAGGCTGTATCTCATGAACCATTATAGTTAGACAGTTGAAATTTTCACAGATGATGTGTTTCTGTTGCCGCTATAACAACAAATACTAAAAAACAATAAATATTAAATATTTATTTTATTCTGTTTATCAGTAGGGGCAACAAACGTGATTTTTTCCCCGTTTTTATAGATGACTAGCGACCCGCCCCGGGCTTTCTCTTTATTAAAAAAAACCGCATCAAAATCCGTTGCGTAGTTTTAAAGATTTAAGCATACATAGGGATATATAGAGATATAGGGACAGAGAAAGCGACTTTGTTTTATACTATGTAGTGATTACGCGAGTCCTGCTCGCATTTGGCCGGTTTTTATTTATTAAAGGTATTGGGTTGATATCAATTTTTACACATTTCACATATATAACATTAGTAGTATTGTGATCCTGGAATTTTATATACATAGTATATTGTTTTGAAGAGATATCACCTCGCCGGGTTTCTAACGCCGGTTCTTCTCGAGGCAGAATTTTGTTTCAAGAACCAGTGGTAGTTTATTGACATTCATATGGTGCATTTAATATGCCTAAATTAAAGAATAAATAAAGATAACTTCGACTTTTTGACATTTGTTGTACTCTTTCCCAATTATTGGGCTCGTCTCGAATGGAATCAAACGCGCAAGACCAGAGGATAATGCAAACGGAACGTAAACATTTTACACGAAGCGTGCGCAAGATATACGTTAATGTCAATATCCATACTAAATTTTATTTACTTACTTCTGATATTTTATGAAGCGGATTGTGGATTTTTAATCAACTGCGACGTCCATTTTTACATTTTTTCACAAAAAAAAGTATTAAACATTTCCATGAAATATTACGTGTTCGTATGGGGGTAGGGAGAATCATAAGTTTACAAAATCGTCCTTACGTAATGAATACATGATACATTACAAAGATTTTATTAATATCTTACTTACCCTAGTTTACCTTGTTTACAATGTCATTAGTCGTATTATAACGTATATTTGGCAATCGATTACACCTCGCCAGCTTTCTGTACATCAAATAAGCTATAGAAGAGAAATAGTATCCCCATTTCTAAAATAAAATCCAAATCGATGAGGAGCTAGTAAATCAGAAATATACGCTTCGTAGGCTTTCTTTAGGCTACATCTCAACTTGGCCGAGCGCAACCTAACGTCGCCTATACGTCCTTACTTTTCGGTATAGTTACATTACATTCTATAAAATTGTATAAAATTCCAAGACATATTACTGAACTTACGGATTCTAAATTTAAATCTGTCGTGAAACAAACACTTATTGCAAAAGCATATTACTTATAAGATAAACGATTATATCATTGATATGGATGTTTGGCAGTGATAGCGTCCCGCACAAGTAGAGAAATATTTTGTCCTAAATATTTTATATACATTGTATATTGTTTTGAAAAAATGACACCTCGCCGAGTTTCTTACGCCGGTTCTTCTCGAGGCAGAGGTTTATTTTATGAACAGGTGGTAGTTTTTTGACATTCATAAGTGCATGTAATATGCCTAAATTGAAGAATAAATGATTTCATTTCGTTTCATTTCACATTAGTAGTATCATTTTGCGCAGAAGCGAGGTAGTACCGATGCAGTAACTATTGCCCCGTATCCCGCGCCAATGAACAAGAAGCACTTAAATATAGTCGTCCAGTAAAGAAACCGGGGGGCTACCGTGAACAGCAAACGAAGTTTTCCCTCTCTGTCTCACACGTCCGAACGAGCAAGTGCGACAGAGAGCGAAAACTTCGTTTGCTGTCGCGGTAGCGCCCCTGTACCGCAGTACCGACTTCTTTCTGACGGGTGCGGCGGCCCCATAATGGCGTCTATTCACAGACAGTCAGTGCCCTTACCATGAGTTTGCATGACCGTACTCGCTAGCGACTGCGTAAACCATTTAGTATGCCGATTCTTAGTTCTATTGCGTAACCGCCAGAGGCGCTATACTTTTGCCCATACAAATTTTCGAGATACGATCATGTAAACTCATGGTAAAGGCACAGGACCACCGACTAAATCCGAAAGCTGGGTAGCGTGATTCAAGAGATAAAATCTGTATCAATATCAATCTAAATTACCGTGCAGGCGCGGATCCAGGATTTTGTTCAGGGGGGGGGGGGGCACTTTCGAACTTTCCGAAAATAAAACTGACTTTTGATAACTGTTTTTATTGTCAGAACATATTTCCTACGTGAGGACATAGGCAACACAGGCTTTAGGGGGGGGCAATTGCCCCTGTTGCCCCCCCCCCCGTATCCGCGCCTGAAATTACGTAATCTTGTTACTTTTTAGTGGTAATTTTGTTATCTTATTTTAAATCATAATAATGAATCAAAGGAATGATGTTGCGCGCCTGATATATATTTTTGTATAAGCTTTGTATCTTGTTGGGTGTGTCAAATAAATAAATCAATCAATAAACGAAATAACCTAATTCTCCAAAATAAAGAGATTACGCTTTTTCACCGGTACTTAATCATGAATTTCTATATAATGCTGACATTAATCACGCAGGAATGTATTTCGGATGGTGCGGTAACCGCGCCCACTAACCAGGATGATGAACTGAACAAATACCTAACATAGATAGTATTTCTAACTAAAATTAACTAGTAATCTAAAATTGCGCGGTGGAAAAAGTTCCTTACCGGTTTCTGCTTGAGGCACTTTTTACCCACGACGGAACGGAGAAGGTATATGCGTTTAGGGTGAGAGGTTGTTTGTTTGTTTGTGTGTGCACATCAATATCTTCGAAACGGCTTGACCGATTTAGAAACGGTTTTCTGCAATAGGTTTGTAGTTTAGACGGGCAGAAATTTAGCTAGGAGTTGGCAGCCCGCGACGGATTTTTCTGGGCTTGTAAATATACCTCGCAACCAGTTAACCGTTTAGAAAAAAAAATGTTTTTATCTACAAGTAATTATTTCCTATAGAGTCGGGGGATTTTCAAATGCATTATTTAATTATTTTACAATTGAGAACATCCGTCGGAGGTATTTTCAAAATTTTTAATTTTGACTTTATTCTTGCAATTGTTTACAGAGTTGTCATTTAAGATTATGTGACCTTCTGATAATTATAAATCAATGAAGACGCCTATATTAATAGGTAATATTCATGTTTTACCAGGTCCGAAGCAACAACACATACAAAGAATATTACTAATTTGTGCATGCAATTTTAGTGATGATGTTTTTAAGTATTATGCACCTTTTTAGGGTTCCGTAGCCAAAATGGCAAAAACGGAACCCTTATAGTTTCGTCATGTTCATTATCTTCGACTACCTTCTATCTATACTACACTCTAAAATCATACATTTTTATAACACTTCTAATACTTCAGTTAAAAGAATCTACTACTTATACATGGTTCGTGGACGGAAAATTTAAATTATTCTGGTTTTCAGAACAGTGAGGTAAAGACGAGAGGTAGGCTAAAAACAAAAAACCTGCCAAGTGCGTGTCGGACCACGCACAATGAAGGGTTCCGTACCAACACCTTACTAGTCCACATTTAAAATCACTATCCAATACATTGAATCTAAAAAAGTCGTATCTTCATAGGGAACTCACGGAACTTACGACCTTTTGTTTGGCTAAGACAGTTTTTAAGCGAAAACTCAAAAACCGTAAAACCTACATTATTTAAACCAAAAATCGTTGAAAGTATTTACTAATTCACACCACCTCATTTTTTTCCGAATTTTAAACTTTATAGTTTGGAAATTAGAGGGAGGGGGGACACTTTCTATGACTTTGACAGCTGAGATATTAGATGCAACCAACGATTGACTTAAATGGACAAGTTTTTTAGAAACCTCCATATCATTTTTAAAGGCCTATCCATCGATACCCCACATGACTATGTGCGTTGAAATTTTTTTTTTCATCCACCGGTTACATGTATGGAGTGCCCCAAGCCCCCTAATTTAATATTTTTTTTGTAATTTCACATCACTTTTATGTAGCGGTTCATAGAATACACCTTCCTACCAAATTTCATAATTGTAGTGCTAATAGTCTCCGAGTAAATCGCCTGTGCAATACGGACGGACGGACAGACATGACGAATCTATAATGGTTCCGTTTTTGCCATTTTGGCTACAGAACCCTAAAAAGGTGTTGGGTGAATTCGCTACCACACCACAGCTTTTGACTTGTTAGAACCAGTACGCGAGTAGTGTTAGATAGACCCTCCTGGAGTCCTATTTTGTTTGTTAATCTTGCCGCATCTTATTTACATACAACTAATCATCAAAACAAACACGTGAAATACATTAAAAATTACGGGTAACTGTTGAACTAAATCTAGCTTCTAAAATGCGCGTCATATCAGGTGACGTTTCGGACATTTCCAAGGCATCTAACGCTTTTTCATTTCAGTTTACAGAAGACAATACGTCATAAAATGTTATTCAACGTTACGGGGCGCAGGTTTATTTTTAAAATATTGTTTCGGCTTAGTGCATTATTATTACGCGTAGTCATGGGGCGGGCGGGCTGAGTTACTGTGGCCTTACACTGCCCTCCGCTAGACAAATCACCAGAGCTCGGAATAGGTAGTGCCTATTTACCTAAACTTCGCGGGAGGACGTAACTAAGAGTGGTTACAAGCACCGAAAATAATTATTTCTTTTTAATAAATGCGGGATTTCCCGGGATTTACTATATTATTCTAGAGGCTTAATACATTTCGCTTTACTTGTAAATCTTGTTATATTGCAATTATTTGTTTAATTACCTTGAAATAACAAACAGTCATTAAAAATGTAATATGGATCAAATTGAATCAAAAGGATTCCGAAAGTTGATACTTTTTAGTTGACTTAGACAGAATTATACTCCTTTCTTCCATGAGAGGGGACCTGTGTCTGGCAGTAGGACGTATATAGATTAGTGATGAGACAGAACTATGATATGGCATAGAAGATATCGTACAGATTTATTCAAATTTATTTCTAATATGATGGTATACATGTACTTATATATGTAAAAATATATAATATAATAAAGCTGTTGTTATCCTTAATACAAATAAAATAAAATGACTGATTGTTATTTCAAGGTAATTAAACAAATAATATGCAATATAACAAGATTTATAAGTAAAGAGAAATGTATTAAGTCTCTAGAATAATACAGTAAATCCCGGGAAATCCCGCATTCATTAAAAAGAAATAATTATTTTTGGTGCTTGTAACCACTCTTAGTTACGTCCTCCCTCGAAGTTTAGGTAAATAGGCACTACCTATTCCGAGCTCTGCAAATCACATTCAAATCAGATTGATACTTGTCTGACACATTTATCCGACGCGCTCTGGCGCGACGGCTCGGACTGTGTCAGGCATCAGAGAGCAGCACGTCGGACAAGTGTGAATCTAGCATAATATAGTCGTACAGCTTCCCCTCTACCTGTTGAGTGTACACTCGAAAATTAAATCATAAATCGCATCTCCTCTATGTAGAAGGGGTTGTCTTCGATATGCGTCTGATATTTTTCACAAGGATATCATTATTCGAACCCTCGCGGACACTGCCTTTAAAAGACTTGGCTTTGCTATCCGCAATGTCAAAGATTTCAGTGATGTTAGTGACATTGAACTGGTCTCTACCGTATTAGTTAGAACTAAGCTCGAGACAAATTCGGTTACATGTGTGGAACCAATATGAATCCTACTACGCGTTTTTGGAGAAAGTTCAAAAAGCATTCCTGAGAGTTTTATACAAAAAAATTACCCTTTTCTGCAACCATCAAAATTTTAATTCCCTGGAAGTAAGGCGTTACAACAACAAGTGCCCAGCTGCAGTGTACACTCGCCCCTCGTCATCTGCGCTGTCGAGGCTTTCATCTTGATTGCATTCCCTCGACCTCGTAAATTTCCTGCTTAATTCGTTGCTCTTCACACTGTGAATAATTATCTACCACAAAAAAGTTTTTACGCCCAGGGTCGCGTCTCAATTTTTTTCAACGGCGTACCTCATAAATTTTAATAGCGACTTTAGTGAGATCGCTTAATTCCGAACGGATATAAACACTCTCCGAATTAAGGATGTTTGAGTAATGTCAGTTTTTAAGAACTTTCGTTCCAGTTCCAGTAATAATACTGATGGCACCTAATGCGACGAGAAAGTTTTCCGAATATGGAGCCGAAAGTTATATTTCATTTTTATAGCCCCCGTATAACTGAAAAATAAATAAAACAGTTAGTTCTTTCACCGTTTCGGCACATATGCAATTATAGCTAGGCTTACGTTTCATGCTACATGTTCATTTTTACCCTACAGCAAAACCCAAAGCTTTTTATTGACAAAAGATAAAAAAAATGCAAGAAATGAACACCTCTAGTATTGCTATTGAAGACGAGGAACAGAATACAAGCAAAGGGAGTGTTTGGCGTCATGAGTCCTGGGGGATATTTACTTACCTATAAGAAGATTGCAAGCTATTGATCGTGAATAAAATATGCAACATGGTCTTACTCGAGCGCTCACTAGCTCTCCGTATCAGGCTTTGTGTTGCTTGGGGCTATTAGGGGTTAAAATGTAGGATTTAAACCCACTTTATATTTTATCATGTGACTTCCTAACTCGGCGTGACAGGATAGATACATCTCATACAGGTGAACACTTTTCGCACAGATTTCCTCGCTGACGGGATACTAACAGTATTGCATTCGTATCACCACGCCTCCGCGCATCCTTTCGTCAAGTAGAACTCATATAAAGCCCGACCACAAATATATAATCATGCGGAATTTCATTGTAAATTTTCTTACAATGGCAATAATTATAATAATTGGTGGTCAGACTTTTTGCGGTTGCGTTTATTTCAATAATGGTAGTGTTGAAAATTAAATGCGGTCAATGTTGTTTAACCCGCATTATCGGTGCGATCATAAAATTATTGCTAAGTATCTGAGAGTCATTCGTAACCCCCTTATTCATAAATGTCTATCAAACCTATATTAGTTGACTAGCCACTAAAGTTAGTTTGTCCTTATTTGTCACTTTGACATTGACGTATGTGAGAATGGGACAAAGAACATTTTAGTTAGGAGTGGTTTGTTAAGTTTTATGAATAAGGGGGTTTGACTTTTGTCGGTGTAGCTCTCTCCATCTGACATCTTAGGGCTGCCTTGGCTTCCTCATACGACACGATTGCTATTCTTTCTGAGAAGAGTGCAAATGTAAATTTGATTTCGTTAAATACGTTCGGTTACACAAACCCGCGATCGGCTTAAATGAAATATCATATCATATTGTGGTTTACACAAGCAAGTTTGAATGAACGCTTCTGTGCGCATCGCATTCTCACTTCTACATCAGGTGTCATGTGGCCCATAATTTTATTTGCAATAACCGTGTTTTGGTTTAAGACGATAGACAACTAGGCATGATATCGCAATATTTTCAAGAGTGCGTAAGTAACAACATCTAAATGTAATTTTCCATACTAAAATGATAGTTAAATCTACCTAACGTAAGTTTGACACGTTACATAAAATTAACTACAGTAAAGTGGACTTTACTGTAGTTAATTTTATGGCGAAGTTATTTGACAAGTCAAAATGTACATATGTTGCCACATTATGGCCAGTGCTGTTCGTATCGATATTATTTAAGGCCTTAGTAGACTTACCGATCTTCCGGTGCAATTTATCGGGTACTCCTAGGTGCTTGGCGAGAATATCGAAAATCTAAATTAGTAGTGTTTCTCTCAATCTAATATGCTCGGAATTTGTCAAATTAAAATGATTTGTAAATCTTATGATATTCCTATGTAAAGGACTAAACTTCATATTTAAATACCACTTTTGTCCCGCTTAACGAGCCTTTATGCATATCAACATTGGAATAAGTTTGGTAGTACAACGTTATGCTGATCAATATGTTTTTATCGATATATACTGTAATTATTATTTTTATTCTAGTCCTGCAGGCGAATCACGTAACTTTATGTACCAACGGTAGATAGATTTTACTGTAAATTTTGAAGTATAAATGTATGAGTTGACAATTAAAATCTGACATTTAAATCGACCTAACGGTAGTGCTATACTTGCCGCTTCTGCTATACTCGGCTCTGGGACACCTTCGTAGTGTCGAGATACCCTATCGAGCTAGGACAAGATACAATTATATACCTCAGTAGTTAGCGCAGTCGCCAGATATGGCAATCCGGTAGATCGGTTAGTAGTATAAGTGACACGACCTACGGCAACAGCCTATCGATGGTATGCGGACGTAACTGTGAGTGTGTCGTCGACAGTGACGTCACTGGTGTCACGCTCTAGCAGAACTAAAGAGCTATTGCGTGCGGGATCCTATGCTTAGTTGTCAAATATAGGTTTTGTTAGACTTTTGTACATACCTATGTATATTATTAACTAGCGACCCGCCCCGGCTTCGCACGGGTGCACTATTTAATGGATGTTATTATACATATAAACCTTCCTCTTCAATCACTCTATCTATTAAAAAAAACTGCATCAAAATCCGTTGCGTAGTTTTAAAGATTTAAGCATACAAAGGGATATAGGGACATAGGGATATAGGGACAGAGAAAGCGACTTTGTTTTATACTATGTAGTGATAATGATTTATTCTGTGCTAGCATCTCGCACGATTCCATATTTTTACTATTTTTGTAACTACTATTATTTACTGTCATTACTGTATTAGTAATTTTTGAAACTATTTATTGTGAAACTAGTGCACGTAAAGATAGACAGTATAGACACCCGTCATTCAATTATCACAAGTCACGTCTAGGTTAGTCCGATAACAATACTGTTACGTACCTAATTACTTGAATAGTCAATTGATTATTCAGATGCATTATTCAAAACCATGAACCGTGATTTAATATAGAATACCCAGATGCAAACATATATACTCACGAGCAAAAAAACGGGTACACTTTCTATGCAAAACCAACACAAATTATCCCCTTATTATTGCTCGTGAGTGTATATTGATAAATTCAGTCTATAACAAACTATAAATTAAATCAGATTGATTTAGTCTTTAAGTATTATGACTTTATCAAAATTAAACATTCTCAGCACCATCGTCACAACATAAATTAATGAATAAATACTTTTGTGTCGATAGTCACACAATAAGCTCGAAAATGCTTTTGTATTAGATACTAGACGACATTAGACCTACATACGTAATTGAATAGATAGTAAACATGACAAACATACGAGACGCGAGGACATAAATATTTACGCTAGTAATGAGGGCTACCGTTTTTGTGCTCACCAGTTGGCGCCACTGTCGAGTAAAGTCCAGCTATCAAAAAATATTATTGGTTATTATGGGCATGAGAACGAAGTTTGCATTTAAATCATGTTTAAAACCTTATACCCTACCTTACAAATATCGAACATTCCGCATTGAAGCGCAGTCCCGTTTTGTTCGGTAAAAAGGAGGAAATAAGTTTTGGAAAGACGAAACTGTCTCAAACCACTGATAGTAACTCACAACTCATATTTGCCATAATCAAGCTCAGGTATTGAAGAATAGGCACCATATTGTTCCAATCAGATATTAACCCGCGTACCACAACCACAAAGAGTGACATTTGACATTTCGGAGACTTCACGCTACACTAGCGCCTCTAGCGGCGAATTTATACGCAATAGCCCCCATTATGCCGTTACCGGACGCGTACTAACTAGTTTTGCAACTAGTCTAAAGTGGACATGAAATATCCAATACGAGTAACTATCATAAAATAATTTATCGATCAAACCGTAAGGTCGTAAGGGTTGAATGACCTTAAAGAGGTAAATAATAATGTAATAGGGATATTGACACCAAATAGGAAAATCGATAAGTTCGAATTGCCTCAAAAATAAAAATAACAGTAAATAATTACATAATTATAAGTCTTCAAATTTTGAAGAGGTTTGTATTGGAGGCGCTCGTGGTCAATGCCGTCACTGATCTCTCGCGCTTTCTCTCTCTAACCAGCAATATAAACACGGTTGTTCAGTCCGACCCAGGTCGGGCCTAGCTGAGTTTCTTGCTGGACTCTTCTCAGCTAGGCTAGGTTTAGTTAACCAGCGACAAAACTCCCAGTAGCTCGATTCCACTCACACCTCAGATTCGGTTGAAACCGCTCAACCAATCTCACTGGAGCGCAAACTCTTAAACTATTCCAGTGTTCCAAACCACACGCGTGGTCGTGCCGGAGGTTTTCCCCTGGATTTTCCCCAGGCTACTCTCCAACCGCGCACTCCTATCGCTTTATTGGGACTGGCCTATAAAGCGACAGTAAGGTTCAAAAAAAAGTTTTAGGTCCGTTATTTTTTGAGATATTTGAATAGGATTTTCACCAAGTAGCATATTTTCTCGTTTTCTTTAGGAGTAGTCACATTTTGGGTAAACAATTATATTTAATAAAATGTTTTATTAGAAATTTCATCGCTAAATATACCACGCGCGACTGTTCCATTACTGTTTGTCTATGATAACTCCTAATATCCAGTAATTAGTGAGGGTTGTAAAAAAATAATTGATATTGCTACTCGTTGGCAGGTAATCACGTGAGGTCGTATCAGACTGTCAAAAGGAATACTCGAGAAAGAGATGCATAGAGATTGCTCCACCGACAGGAGCTTAGATCATAAATTATTGACGATGATGATGAATTCATACGACGAATTGACGACCGGTTTAGCCTAGTGGGTAGTGCACCTGTCTGTGAAGCTGACGGTCCTGGGTTCGAATCCCGGTCAAGGCAAATAAATGTGTGATGAGCATGAATATTTGTTTCTGAGTCTTGGATGTTTTCTATGTATTTAAGTATTTATATCTATTAAAAATATCGTCGTCTAGTACGCATAACACAAGCCTTCTTGAGCTTACTGTGGGGCTAGTTCGAGTTGTGTAAGATTGTCCTCTAATATTTATTTATTTATTATTTTATTTATTCATGAAAACAAGCCCTACACATGCGAATGAAAAGCCGCGTCTATATAAAAATGGGTGCCCGCTATATCTCAAGCGGGCATACGGTCCCATATTGGAAATCACCCACTGCGGTCCATTTTGGCGCCAAATGACGTTTGTCTTTGGTAACTCCACCGAATAACGCAACCGCTGTAAGAATTTCAATTTTACTAAAATGGTGATAGTGGACGCTTTATTCCTACTAACTATATGATGCAGTAAAATCGAAATGATACTCCATTCGGTCGAAACATAATTGCATTTCACTATCAGAATAAATTTCCCCTCCGTAATTGCCGTTATTTATGGGTTTCATGGGTTGAATATTAACTCTCAAGGCCGATAATCACATCAGTAATTGATCATGCTCTACTAATGATACACTACGTACAAAGATTAACAGGTAACGGGCGGAGCTAGCGTAGCTTTAGCCTAATGGTCAAATTACATTTCCCTAATTTTTGAGGAGGTCCTTGTAAACCCTATTCCTTATTGTTAAGCCTTTCCAGCAGTGGCTATTTGACTACATTTTTTATGGTACTAGCGACCCGCCCCGGCTTCGCACGGGTGCACTATTTAATGGATGTTATTATACATATAAACCTTCCTCTTCAATCACTCTATTTATTAAAAAAACCGCATCAAAATCCGTTGCGTAGTTTTAAAGATTTAAGCATACATAGGGATATAGGGACAGAGAAAGCGACTTTGTTTTATACTATGTAGTGATATCGAAACAGTTTTTAAAGACGATCAAATGTTTGGAATAGGACCAACTACAATTAAGCAACACAAAATACGAAAACGAGAGGTAAAAGTACAGCATAGCTGAAAACGCTCTGTGCTGATAGGCAGTGAAATGTGACGTCACAGTGTAATGGCGTATTAATCCCGTTGTATAGAATAACGAGTAATTCGCTATTTTGGTCGTGAAATATTGCGTTTAAGGACATAGTTGCTATGTAATTTATTTTTTATTGAAGCGTGAGAATTCCATTGGTTTAATTTTCAATTTACATTTGGACTATTAAAAAAACATTTTTGCGAATATTTGAACTCTCATATCTTTTTTTTGATTAATTTGTCTAATTTACTATTTGGGTGGATCAACTACTCTTTGTTGCTCGTTGCCATGGTTACGTCTCCTGAGTCACTCTTTAAAACTGTGAAAATCAACCAAACATGACTTTTAGCAAAGAGCATAAATCCATTTGGACATGGGTCATCTCTTGAGCATGCTTGAAGTCCATATTATAATCATTTTTCTAAGAAACTGGGTTACTGTATATCCTCGCTGACGGGACAGAATAACAACAAGAAAAAGTTGATTGACCCATTTATTGTAATAATTTGGTAGTTTTCTATCTATATAATCACACTGGAATAACTTTTAACATGTCAAATATCCAATTAGAGATGTTTTGTTTTGTTTTTTCAACTCGACTTGATTCGGCCGCAAAAATTCGAGTTTCCGAGTGGACTAGACTCGGATCAACCACCGGGTCTACGAGTCGGACAGTCAGTTGAGTTAAGCGTATTCCAATTATTCATATTAGTGATCCGACTTGATTTGATTTTTCGATAATCTCTATGCCACTACTACAATGCGATTTGAACTAGATGTAGGTACACAAACCTCCTATATATATACGAGATAAACCGGCCAGTGAAGTTGGCTACTTGATCAAATCGAATTAGGAAGAAATTGACTCGTTATTGAACTGACAACTTACATTAATTAATTACTAATGTAATCGAGGTTCTATTGCATACACACTGTCTTTGCTATGTTTGTACAGTCGCCATCAGATACATCGGAGGGAACAAGGTGCTCACAAATATCTGAACACGACTCTATTGTCAAGGCGTTAAAGTGCATGTTCAGATATTTTTGAGCACCCTGAAGAGTACAGATATATTTGATGGCGTCTGTACCTAAGAGACACTCTGCCGATACCATTACATTTACGCTACCGCTTCCTCAAAGTATTAGGAAAAAGCCAGTTACTTATATAAAACATTATAGCCAAGTTTGTAAAAAATCAAAGATACTAAAAAAGATGAAAACAGGAAGGCCACTAAAGAAGCATCTCAAACAATAAATATTGTTATTACCGTACTCTCTACTCTGGTGCGAATTGTTCTTTACATAACTTGAATTGAAAGCCTTCCAGGCTCAATTTGAATGCAGCGTAACTTTGCGATGGCTTTTATTTCTTGTCGGAAAGTAGTATTTACGGGTTATGATAGATGACGGTTTTTGTCGTTAAATAATTCGTCTGTACAACTACCATCTCGAAATGCTGATTGACAAAGTTTGCATACATACATACAGTTTGAAGCTACATTTTAGTTGACTTTTTAACATTTATTGAAATATAATGTGCTCATTCTTGTTTCTGTCAGTTTTATAAAAACGTTACAACAACCACGCTTGTTCACGGTTTTGTATGCACGGTCTGTTCATGTTTGCAAGGAGTAGCAACTTCGTACTAGTGTTCAGTGGAATTGACATGATGAGAGACTTCGCTCTGTTCTCATTTGATTTTAATTTTAGACTGACGCTCAGAGACCTTATTATATACATCTCTGAGGATATTTATTTATTACATTTTATTATTTTCTTGTTGACGCTTAGAGATATATCTCGCAATTATATTTTATTATAATTAGTGTACCTAAATTATTACCTTTTATCTTGACGCTTAGAGACCGTATACATCTGTAACAAATCTCGATGATTATTAGTTTCTTAGTCTTAGTTTTGACATGTAACACTACATTTAATTCATGATACTTTGATTATTGTATTATTTTTATTTGATATAAATCGATTTTGACTTGTAAGTGCCCTTGAGGCCTATTTGCAGAATAAATGTTTTGATTTTGATCTTGCGCAGGTTAAAATAAATTATTTCAGTTACATGCCAGGATTAACAAAAATAACGTTCAACTTCGTAGTTGTCTCGAAGTGGTGTATGAAATAAGAGCAAAAAACACTTAGACTTATGTAGATGTTATTTCAATACGAAGGATTGAGAAGCCACCAAAGTCAACTATTTCAATGACCACAGGTAAACGTAATTGACGATACCAGTAGAATTTCGTTTGCGAGTGATGTAGTACATATAGTATTTGTGATTACTTACATAGCTCCCTATAAACAACTTGTGAACGTAGAGAGAGATACTTCGATATCTCTCTCTACGTTCACAATTTGTTCACACGATGCATATTTCATAGGGCCACGCCGACATATGAACTTGGTCACAACGATGTGATTGCTTCGGTCCGCAGAGGCTTTCCCTGGTCAATCCCACACTAAAATGCAAATGAATTTATCATGTAATGGAAACCTAGTCACGTGCAGGGCTTCGATTTTGACACTACAATCCCATTTCGACGTCGATTATAATATCATTGAGTTTCGCTCACACACCGCGCTTGCGAAAGAGCGCGTGAATCAAGACGATGCAAATATGATTCCAACGCGTTATTAACCCCGTTGCTATGTTCCAATTTCATTACCTATTCATCGAGTTTGATTCGTATCTGGCTCAGTGTTATAATCACTGCTGCAAACATATACCTACTTATTGCCCCTACATTACCGCAACCAATTAATTATAGCTTCAATTACACATATTAATTGCTTGCCGATTACTAGTTGAGGTGGACAAATTACTGTTTACTGTATTGACTTGCTCCGAGTGTAATTGTTGCTGCTTGTTGTGGTTATTGTGTCAATAAGACTAATATAGTCCGTTTATAGAATACAGCCACATTATTGCGCAGATAAAAAATGCAGTTTCGTGGTACTTCTGTATTTTAACGACTGATTAGCCAGGCGAATCCAGACTCTGTCTCGTAAGCTGATAGTCCCAGTAATATTAGCGTGATACACAAACGCATGTAATATTCTTTTTACATTTCCAGTCAATATAAGCAGTTATTTATTTATTTAAAAAAAATGTTAACATGACATTACAGTATGACCAATGCGTCAGGAAACTTAGGATAACAATAAAAGGTAACAAATAATTCATATTGGAACAGTTGAGCACCTGGCATCCATCGCCTCACAAAATCTCAAACATCACAACATTTATTAAAGGTATAACCACGTCGGTGGCCAACAAGCGTGCGGCCCGCCTCAAGGTAAGCGGTCACCGCAGCCTATTGATACTACATTTTCAATCTAAATAAAAAAAATCAGACAAGTGCCAGTCGGATTCGCCCACCGAGGGTTCCGTACATGTAGATATTGAACACGTACTTTAAATAATGACTATATTTTTTATGATTTAATTACAAATGTTAATTTTCAGACTTTTCCCTGTACTTGTAGTATAAGACGATATTACTTGCCAAATATCATAGTTCTAGGTAAACGGAAAGTGCCCTATAAATTTGATTCCATTGAGAGTGCCGAAATATACGTTTTTTGCGACTTAAACGGCCGTATCTTTTTATTACGTTAACTTAGAAGTTTGATTATTTTACAGCTTCAAGAGATTGTAGACCTGAGTACCTATATGGTTTTCATTTCAACTAGATACCTCCTAGCGTTCACGAGATAAAGAATCTTGCCAGACAGATAGACAGACGAACAAAAAAGTGATTCTTTAAGGGTTCCGCCTTTTCCTTCTGAGGACCTAAAAATCCAAAACACCAGCTAATGGATTAAATAAGGACGTATAATTAGTTAAGGTCGCAGATTTTACTTACACTTCCTAATTGTAAAGGTAAGCGTGGGACGCGCAGGGACAAGGCACTGTTCCACTCGACCTACTGAATTGAAATTGGTTTTATATTATCCGCGGACGCTCGCTGCCACGCGCAACAAAGTATGTATGTTTATATGCATTTATGCAAGCAGTTTATCACGGGATCCTGCTAGAGTTTTCTGTTTTTTGGCAGGTTCCGTGGTTAAGATTTGGTGTAGTTTCGCTGCCATCTGACCTTCAACACAGAGAGATTACTTTTTTTAGGATTAGATAGGTTTCCTCACGATATCTTCCTTCACTGAAAAACTATAGTTAAATATCTTTATATTTTGATCTCTTGTGATCCTTAAGTAAATATCATTATATTTACTTAAGGATCATAAGAGATCAAAATCCTCTTTGGGTCTTCGAGCCACCGCAGTAAGTAAGGATCATAAGGAAACCGATTTAATTCCAGCAAAGACTATTTTCCCTCTGGATTGGAAAGGTTCCTCTTTAGAATAAGCAATAATCAAAATCGAAATCAAACATTTATTCTGCAAATAGGCCACAAGGGCATTTTTACATGTCAAAATATTAATTTACAATTTAAGAAAGTCTGACTATATACATTTTCATGTCTAAATATTAATTTACAGTTCAAGAAATAATAATAATTTCGAGTTTACAATTATAACAAAATTAATGTCATACAGTGAAGATAAACTTAGATAAAAAATTAGAGATGTATAAAGTCTCAACATTAAACAAGAAGTGTAATTAAATTAATATAATATCCCAGAGATGTACATGGTCTCTGAGCGTCAAAATTAAGATTAATTTAATATTGTTAAAGATGTATATGATCTCTAAGTCACTGATAATAAAAACGAATCCACAACAGGATGATGATGATAATTAATGATGATGATATGATGTAAATACCAAACCGATACCATTTCAATACGTTTAGCGTAACAGAACCCTACTTGCCCTCGCACTTACCAGGACCCTGCCGTTTCAGTCATTACCTCGTAAGTACCAAATGATATCTAGTGATAAATTTATATCGTGACCTGCTTCAACAAGCCCGAATAAACTCTAAATTTTATCTCCCCTTTTATCTTTATTTTCTAACAGGCTGTACAGAATATTTCAGAAACGACACGTAGTAAAAATATCAAGAGGCTGTTAAAAGGTAAATTTAAAGAACGTGTCCAAAATAACAAACCACTTCTTTCCTTTGGCGGCGAGTCATTTGCATAGTTCCGAAGATGTTTTGTAAAGGAGCGAGGTCGGACGGCGGATTTCATACCTTATTTGGATGCTCTTATGCAATAATGTGTCAACCTAATAGGAAAACCTATAGTAGATTGACACATTAATGCATAACAGCGTCCATTTATATGTTTACGTCAGAGATTTGAACGACTTCATTTAATCTAAGTGTGCAAAACTCTGTCGAAAAACTGAAACGGTGTTATGTTATTAGTTATCCGACCAAAAACATTTTACCAAGACGAGACCATGTGGCTTGCACTGACAAAGAGTTATCAGATATTATGTAGAGCCAAGCTTCTAACTACACGCCGTAACTCTATAAGCCCTGACTTCACAAACTATACACCTTAGTCAAAATATGTGTTTTCGACGTTTCGTTACTACAAAAATTTATGAACAGTGAATATGTTTTTACGCTCATTTATAGCACGTTTTGCTACCGTCAACTAATATTTTGATTAAGGAGTAGAGTTCGTGAAGTTAGGGCATATAATCCCTATTCGTCCCGGTACCGCCGCACACCGGGTAGAGTCAGTCCGACCCAGGTCGGGCCTAGCTGAGTTTCTTGCTGGACTCTTCTCAGCTAGGCTAGGTTTAGTGAATCAGCGACAAAACTCCTAGTAGCTCGATTCCACTCACCTCAGATTCGGTTGAAACCGCTCAACCAATCTCACTGGAGCGCAAACTCTTAGAGTATTCCAAAACAAAAAAAAAAGAAGTTAGGGCGTGTAGAGGTAGAGTTAGAAGCTTGGTTCTACATGAGATCTAATAACTTTTTGACAATGAGAGTGGTTATGGTCTCGCCTTTGGAAAAGTTTTTGGTGGGATTTATTTATTTATCGTATGTTAAATAAGAGGTCCCAGGGGTCACGTGTAGGGTAGCGGTGGGTACTCCCGACGCACGTGGTACAACTTCAAGTTCACTTTGTCAAGTGAGTGGGCAACTTGGCTGCTAGAAGTTCTTAAGCCGCCGGAAGGCCTGTAACTTGGCTAACGACTGCTGCTATATACAGCAGCCGGAACCAATGGCTTAACGTGCCTTCTAAAGCACGGAAATTAGTGAAGAACCTGCATATGTCTCTAACTGTCGACAAAATAAATCCTATAGTCAATACAGGTGATTTTATTGGGATCGCAAGCGTCCATATTCTGTATAGGCTATATTACCATCAAGCAGGACGGAAAAATGTTAGCCAACGTTGTTCCATACAAAAAAAAACTCAAACACCATACCTGGCACTATAATCAAGTACGTAATACTGATTTTTGTATGATGACTCCCGTCGATGTTTTGTTACTGTGACATACTTATTCCAGTCTACTGTAGACACAAACAGAAATTGCTGTAGTAAACGATTCAAAATTGTTACAGCCTGTTCCCTTCTCCCACAAAACAGATAATCTTATCTTCCTGTTTTATGACGCCTTTTAAATTCCGTGCGTAATGCGAACACTGACAATACAAAGCTGATTACAGGGAGATTGGCCTAAAACGAAAACAGTATCAGAGTTATTGCGCCAGTCTTTTATTTGGGAAGTGATTCGTGTCTCTAAGCCACCAAACACCTTGAGATTGTCACATGAAAATGACAATTTGACCTATATAAGTGGGTTGATGAGTATTTCTTTATTTACTTCTTTCAAGCATACTCCCGCAGATATGTTTATCGAATTGTCATTTTCAGGCGACAATCGTGAAGTTGATGAAACACGGGACAAGGGTCACAGAGATAAAAGGGAATTATAATCCCTGTCACTGTGGTAAATATTATTACGAAAATGACTTGTATTTTCAAATCAAAGATGGCGGACATTTATTTTTTTTAATTATCGTTATGAGTGTCATCGTCGAGGTTCTTCGGGTGCCGATTTCCAAAATGACATGTATTTTCAAATCAAAGATTGCCGACATTTATTTTACTTAATTCTCGATATGGGTGTGACCTTCGAGGTTTCTCGAGGTGCCGATTACGAAAATGACATGCATTATCAAATCAAATATGGCAGACATTTATTTTTCTTAAAAATCGATAGAATGTTATCTTCGAGGTTCCTCGAGGTGCCGATTACAAAAATTAC
Source organism: Epiblema foenella (assembly GCA_963556455.1). Lineage (NCBI taxonomy): Eukaryota > Metazoa > Arthropoda > Insecta > Lepidoptera > Tortricidae > Epiblema > Epiblema foenella. The sequence continues at coordinate 43,065,072 of OY747095.1, forward strand.
ATGCATTTTCAAAAGAAAATTGGCGGACATTTACTTTCTTAAAAATCAATATGGTTGTGACCTTCGAGGTTCCTCGGGGTTCCTGCCGGAATTGCGCTCGTAGTTTTGTAAAAGATATAGAGTACGTAAGCCACTTGAGCTCGCACCAGAGAGCAGACTAACATAATACCTGAACCAGAGCACACAGTGACTGTGAACGAAACCGGCCATGAAGACGTCATCATATGATTATGTTGTTTACACAATTAATTACCTAGCTCGATGCCAAATTTGAACTTTCTAGGTCTCCTGGAATTAAGTAGTCGAAAGTTTTGATGAGTCAGTCCGTAAAATAATGATTTATTGAAGTCGAATCCGTAAACTTTCATCGAAATTCAGGATTCGGTACAGCAGGACCACCTTGCAGTTTCGCAAGTCTTACGAGACTTGCGAAACTGCAATTCACAAGTCTTACAAGACTTGCGAAACTGCAAGTGTATTGGTTAAATGTAACACTTAATTTTTTTTAAAGTAAGGTTATTGTAGGTCCTAAGAGGTATAGCTACTAACATACCTATAGTAATTTGAATAATAAACCTATACAGGTTATAAAGATTTTAAGTTATTGGGGGGTCAAAAGTGGCCAGAAATGGTTCGTGTAATATATTCCACGGCCAATGTGTCGCCTTTTCGCTTCATAAACTTGGCTGACATACTGACAATAAAAATAAAACAACAAAGAGTTTTTATTTTGAGAAGGTTAGTCCCTTTTCGCTAGTTTTTTTCTTTGTATTATATAAAAAGGATTTTTATGATGATTTCATTTCAGAAAATATGATAGAACTTTTACTTTTTGTTGTTCTTACTAAAACTGGTAATATTTCCAGCATTTCATAACGAAAACTTCAAGTTTTGCTACGTTAAAACACAAGTTTAGAAGAAGTTGCGATATTAAAAATAGTTTTCCTTTCGAAGCGTAGGCAAAGGTACCTACCCTCAGGGGACTTGTTACAGCTGTTCCATCCGATTCCAGGTACTTCGGATAATAAATTACTTAGCTATGTACTTTCTACACGTACCCTATATCGTCTATGTCGGAAAAGCAATAGAAAAGTAGACTGCTTTAAAAATTGTTACGATTTCTCTTTGTATAAATTATGGTTTCATAAAATGACGTTGATTTTCGGCACCTTTGTATAACAGTAACTTAGATGATGTTTCGTGCTGGCAGCTTTACCGCTGGAAGAATTTTTATTATGAAGTATTAACCAATTTTATGAATTAATTAAAATAAAACGGGTTTGTTTTTGCGCAAATAAGTAGTCCTAGAAGAACAATCGTTCAGATTACGATTATCTATTCGTTAGTCCTCTCTGCTTTGGATTTACCGTATAGCAACGTGAAAATTATTAATTACTAGCGACCCGCCCCGGCTTCGCACGGGTGCACTATTTAATGGATGTTATTATACATATACACCTTCCTCTTCAATCGCTATATCTGTTAAAAAAACCGCATCAGAATCCTTTGCGTAGTTTTAAAGATTTAAGCATACATAGAGATATAGGGACAGAGAAAGCGACTTTGTTTTATACTATGTAGTGATGAAGAGTCAAGAAGAGGCTCAGAATACCAGCACACGTTAGTGAAAGAATAAAGCATATACTAAAGCGTCTATTTCAGTAACCCTGATTTTATTATCACTTCGGTGATATTTATAATTTTAATTTTTTTCCTTTTTTTATGTTATAGGGGGCAAACGAGCAGACGGATCGCCTGATGGTAAGCAATTACCGTCGCCCATAAACACCTGCAACACCAGAGGAGTCGCAAATGCGTTGCCGGCCTTTCAGAAGGGAATACGCTCTTTTCTTGAAGGTGTGAAGGTCATATCGGTCCGGAAATACTGCAGATATTTGACATCCGGGTGTCGGGATAGGTGCCGGTTTTTCTATGTTACCAGCGACAGACTGCTAAATATATACTAGATCTCGCTTCAAACACCTACTATGGGTTTAGGGATTTTTGGTTTGACCAATTTTCAAGCTTGTAACTTATTAAGGAGTTCTCATACAAACTTCAACCCTATTTTTTACCCCGCACATAACCAATTTGTTTGATTTTTATAGCCTATATGTGATAATCCACATCGGAAGGGACCTTTTGGCGGCAGGCACTTACGTAACACCTATTCACTATTGTATTGGAACAGCGGCAATAAAGGCGTAAGTGCCGGCCGCCATAAGGTTCCTTTCAATATGGATTATCACATATAGCCTGGCCGTAGATCCAGTAAGAAAGAATATTACTGAAGGTTGTATTATAATCCGTTCGCACGTTTTCACATGATGCCGTCCCAAATAAACAGAGCGTTTGTTCACCGAAATGATGTATTCTCGCAGACCAGATATATCTGGGGGCATGGTAGTGCACCCACCAAGACGAGCCAAGCGAAGCTCAAGGGTATTCATTACCTACCTTTTCTCGAAGCGCTTCGTTATTTTTTTAAAACGCTCATAACTTGGGTTTGGATTATACCAAATAAACAAAATTTTCTTGATATGATGTCAATAGTAGGCTAATTAAACATATAAAGTTTCAGTTGCATAGCTCTTATACTTAATATTTTATTGATATCTAAATAACCCCGATTTCGTCACTCATTGATGATCATCAAAATTCTTAGGGTACTTCCTTAAGTCATAGAAAGCTAAAATTTGGTATGTAAGCTAGTAGTACACCCAGCAAATAAATCTAAAACTTGGAATTGTCTCCCATCCCCTTAAATCAGGTCTGAAAATTAATATATTATTTTTTGTAGTAAATCACCCTCACCCTTTAAAATAGGGGGAGGAAGTTTGTATGCAATATGTCATAATAGGCAACTTACAAAAAGAAGTGAAATCTCACAAAAACATTTTCATGTAAAATGTTGCCAAGCTGAATTATGGCTCGTACTGTCAAAAAGTTATCAGATATCATGTAGAGCCAATATTCGAACTCTACACGCCCCTTTATAAGCCCTAACTTTACTCATCAACTATGGTCCCGTGTTGACAACATTTTACATGAAAAATTTTTTTGGACCAAAACATTTATTTGGGTGAGGACCAAATTTTGGATTCTAACCTGACTTGGTGGCCATTCTACTTTTTCATGTTCATAATTTTCAGACACTTCATATTTTTGTATTGTAATTTAGAAAGAAGTTTAATTGCAGTATTACTTCCGATAGTTTTGGTAATTAACGAACCACAGCTAATACCCATAAATCGAGTAAATCGGTGGTCCCTGGTCTCACCATTTGTATGAAAAAAATAGTTTTTGCCACTGTGTTACCCACATTTTACAGCAATAAGTTAATATTTAAGTATGTTTACCTATAAATACCTTTTATTATGTTCGGTACTATTTCGAAATCCTATTTTTGTACACTAATTCCATACATATCATAGATTTTTTTGGTAATAGAAAACTGGTCATGAAAAAGTAGAATGACCCTGATACCATTTGGCTTGGCCCTCTGAGGCTAGAAGTTTTTATGGACTCGGATATTTTACTGGATTTATTGATAATACCTATATAATTACGTCGGATGTGAGACACTGGGGGGGTTCAGTTTTAGATTCTATTTATGGACAGCTTGTTCTTCAACAACCACGCAACAGTCTTACACAAATCAACCTGGTCCCAAACTAAGCAAAGCTTGTTCATCACACAAATAAATGCCCTGACGGGGATTCGAACTAGCTTCGTAGGAAGGGTTACTACGGGTAAAGTAATAGTCTAAGGGCGGGTTTTATAAAGATCCGTTAGACCAAATGTCAGATCAAATTTCAGTAACTCAGTACATTTTTTGACATAACAAACCGAGATAAGGTCTAACGGATCTTTATAAAACCGAGCCTAAGATTAGTTTTACACTATTTAGTTATAAATACAGACATAGTGAACAATGTCGCCTAGACTATATTAATTGTTCCTTTACATTTTATTTATGTGAGGTGATGGCGCCAGTGCTCGACACAGCCCAATAGTTCACTTTCGATTTTATGTCATAATAATACAGGTGAGGTGAATATCTTACTTACGGGTAAATTACTTTCTGACATATGTTTTTATTCCATTGAATATTGTACTTTGTTATATATTTTATATTACATACACACTGTCTAAAAATCTTATGTTTGTAGCGTGTACATTAGCGTTAAATTAGACTATTTAATGGCATAAGAGCCAGGGCCTATACTCCGAACTTCAAAATCCGAACTCCGTATCGTGTCGTCCCTTTCACTCTCGTGTTATATATGAGTGAAAGGGACGGCACGATACGAAGTTCGGATTTCGAAGTTCGTAGTAGCCCCTCTGTGTCAGTGTGAAACTCAAAGTAATGGTGCCTACTGGTATCAGCATTTATATGACCAATAGTAGCGAGATTACTTTTTCTTACTTATTAGATTGCTTAGGGATACCTATAGCTGTGGCATGAACTGCTCATAAAGAATTAGTTTCAAAGCAAAATGTTATTTCATTGTTTTTCCTAATCACTGTGTAGGCACTCGTTCCTTTGTTTTTTAACGAAGACCCATCACCATCAGCCAAGACTGTAATAGTAGATTAAAAAGCGAATAATTCTGAACCTTAATCAAAGGTAAATAAGCTCGGTATTAGTTTCTATGTCTTTGTGATCAGGTGTCGTCCCACCCTTTCGTAAAAAGTAAACTATTACTTAGACGTTTATTAAAAGACACTCAGTGGAATTAGATACCCCTCCTTTTTATTAACAAACTAGGTACGACCGGGAGTAAATAATAAAATGAACATTTACTAAGAGTAGTTTTTTAATGAAATTCTTGTTTTTTTTTTTTTTGAACCTGACTGTGGCTTTATAGGCCGGGCCCAATAAAGCGATAGGAGTGCGCGGTTGGAGAGTAGCCTGGGGAAAATCCAGGGGAAAACCTCCGGCACGACCACGCGTGTGGTTTGGAACACTGGAATACTCTAAGAGTTTGTGCTCCAGTGAGATTGGTTGAGCGGTTTCAACCGAATCTGAGGTGTGAGTGGAATCGAGCTACTGGGAGTTTTGTCGCTGGTTCACTAAACCTAGCCTAGCTGAGAAGAGTCCAGCAAGAAACTCAGCTAGGCCCGACCTGGGTCGGACTGACTCTACCCGGTGTGCGGCGGTACCGGGACGAATAGGGATTATATGTGTCACTGTTGTCGCGATCGCGCGGTGGACGTCCCCGCCGGCGGGAATGCCTAAGTGTACGCGTCGTGTCAGAGTTGGACGCCGCAAGCGCAGCGTTCCATCTTTCGATAGACGCTGTGATTACGTCGTCCGGGTCCGTAAGTGTGTGCCTAGGACGCCGGACCGTGCGGCCCCTAATCAGTGATCGCCGAGTAACGACAGAAGGGGGAGGGATGGGAACGTAGTCGACAGCCTTCCTAACTAACGGATTCCTATGATGGGGAGCGTTGTCAAAATAACGTCTGGCAGTCTGCTTAAAGAAACCATACATAGTGCTAATCCCCATGTCGTGGTGCAGACTGAGGTTCGACTGGTACCACGGAGCACCAGTCGCCCTACGGAGAAAACGATTCTGAATGATCTGAAGCGGCTTGAGCGATGTCATAGGCACGTGAGCAAAAGCTACGCTTGCATAAGACATGATTGGACGAACACAAGTTTTGTAGAGTGTCAGCTTATTTCTAAGTGACATTTTACTAAACTTGATAATCATCGGCCCAAGCCTTCCTAGCACGAACAACGCACGGTTGCGTACCCTACTGACGTGGCTACGGAAAGTCAGTTTTCTGTCGAGGGTCACTCCAAGATATTTGACTTCGTTGGCCCAGGGGATGGGCCGGTCAAACATCTGGATCGGAGCCACACGCCTTTCCGTGCTAACGCGGTCAGACGGGTGGAAGACTATCGCAGTGCTTTTCTCCGGATTAACTTCGATACGCCAAAGATTAAACCAACGACCTAGGTCAGTGATTGCCTCCTGGAGGTATCGCCGGATAAAAGTATACTTACAATGAGTCGTAAAGAGCGCGGTATCATCCGCGAACAACCCCAGTTGCACTTTAGGGTGCCTGGGAATGTCGTTCGTGAATAACGAATAAAGAGTGGGAGAGAGCACGGAGCCTTGCGGGACTCCGGCCCGGATGGGGTGGAAATTCTTGTGTTAAGCTAGGTACACACTAAGCGGCTAGCCGCGTTGCGGCCAGCCGTACGGTTGGACGATATACGCACTCACAGCCGCATTGTAAGTACCTATGAAACCTACGGTTTGATACATATTTTTGACTAGCTTTTTCCCGCAACTTCGTTCGCGTGAACATCCATATCAACTTATACTCCGTGTGTCATTCCGTTGGGAGATGATTTCTGAAATAAAAAATGTATTCCGGCATGTTTCAATTTATAGTATTGTGACTTGTATATATTTTACGGCTTTCATGAGAGCGTAACATGATTGCTACTTTACGAAAACCTGCTAGGCGTTGCATCTCGTTGCATTTTCACGTATATTGCTGCTTGATTTTAGTCAATTCCCTAATTCTCGTTATTTACCTCTATCAATGTGAGAATTCCAATATTAAATGATGTTTCGGTACACTTTGCCGAGCCCATGCCATATCCATGCTGACGCTGGAACAAATAATCCGACTACATAATAAAATATTTGCGTCGCGTTTTAATAATTGACGACTTCTAACTACGCGATTTTTATGGGAGTCAACTTTTTGCTGGCACACTAAAATGGTTAGGCCCTCCCTCACTGGAATATGTTTGAAAAACAATGCTGGGCGGCGCATGGACCGGACTCGGTGCGGTGTACTGGAAGTCATCTTGATTCTAAGTTTTGTAATGGAATATTTGCTTAACCTGGTTAGATACAGTCAGCCAAGAAAATGGTCTACCACTTTTGAAGCTAATTTTTTACCTATAAAAGACTCAAAAGTGGAAGATTACTTTCTGGGACGAATGTAGTTAGCATTACAATTTCTACTGATAGCAGCGGCATGATGGAAAGACACAACACCGGATTCAAAAATTTCGATGATAAAATATAAGTAATAAGAGACGAATAAAAGAGGTGTAGGTACATTCTTAATAGAATATACCTTTTTCAATATGCACTTTTTTTCTCATATTGCCGTACTTATTAGGTATAGTTTGTAAAAGCAATTTATGTAAACCCAAAGACGGACTAGTACTTCCCTCCGCCCAACCATTCACCCATTTACCTATATATAGACATAGACAATATATGAATCCAGTATAAATACACTCAGAGAACTCTTCAATTTTGAAAACGTGAAGCAATTAACTTTTGCTAGCCGGAATAGCGAACTCAATGCAGCATAGCAGCTGAAGACTAAATTCCGGTAGAGGGCTCAAGAATGCTAACAGAAAACACCTGAAGACTGAGCCCAGCTGAGGGCTGAAAATCGAGCGTGTTTCTTCTCGCGCGGTCTTCCAGCCCAAAAGCCCAAACTTGTTCAAAGCCTCACTACCAGTGATTTGACATGATATCAAATGCGAACTTAGAGGTCAAATCTCCCATATCAAAAATAACTAATCAAACACTTAAGTACTTAGTCTAACTTAACTGTTCCTTAAATTAATGATAACTATTGGCAGAAAGAGATCAAGGTGCTGATCTGTCAATACAGAAAACTACTAAAGATGTCCAACCTATTTAAACAATTATTACGGGTTTAGGGGTCAACATTTTTAGCTGACAATTACAATTTTAATTGTTCCCAAATTTTTGCACAGCGTCCTTGCAAAATACTTCAATGTACAGATGTTCTACCCTCTACAGCTTTATTATTTTATCTATATATAGATTGCGGTCAGTCACACGGCTGGCCGCAATGAGGCTAGCCGCTTAGTACGTACCTAGCCTTACACCTAAAGCTGAACCGTGATTTATGTTGCCTAAGAGCTATAATCAAGTGTCTCATTAATTAAAAGATGTAAATATTAAACACATTCATCATTTTATCAAGTCATGTTTTTACATTGCGTCAAATCAATCTTGCGTTCCTGGCAGCAAGATTAATTTCGTTCATAATTTGAACACCAATAGTTTTAGTTTAGTTTACTTTTAGAATTGTGCTTATATTTAAATTTTATATCTCAGATTCGTAACGAACAACGGTCGGTTCTGAAAAAACGGAGTTTGGTTATATTCTCAATAAGTACCGACGGTACTCACCATAGATACAATTTGTTTAAGACTCCAAAGAAAATGATAGGTGTAAGTACCTAAATTTTTGCTCAAGTGAAGCATGACATTTCAAAGGTGCGAGTGCCCAATCAGTATGAGTGCTCTGAAAACATTCCATTTCGTGAGAGGCCGCCATCCGGATTCAATATTTGAACGTGAGACTAAGGTCATCGTATACCTTTATTCCGTAAATACAACTATTTTTTCCCGCCGGCGGGGACGTCCACCGCGCGATCGCGACAACAGTGACACATATAGTCCCTATTCGTCCCGGTAAACTGCGGACTGTTTGTGGGGTCCGGTCTGTTCATGTTTGCAAGGACTAGTAACTTCGTACTAGTGTTCAGTGGAATTGACATGATGAGAGACTTCACTGTTCTCATTTGATTTTATTTTTTAGGCTGACGCTCAGAGAGCTTATACATCTCTGAGGATATTTATTTATTAGATTTTATTATTTTCATGTTGACGTGTTATAGATATAGCTCAAAATATTTTATTATGATTAGTGTACCTACTTTATTACCTTTTATCTTGACGCTTAGAGACCTTATACATCTCTAACAAATCTCGATTGTTATTAGTTTCTTAGTCTTATTTTTGACATGTAACACTACATTTAATTAATGATACTTTGATTATTGTATTATTTTTATTTGATGTACCTAGATAGATTTTGACTTGTAAAAGTGCCATTGAGGCCTATTTGCAGAATAAATGTTTTGATTTTGAGTTAGTCATTTTCCCCCAAAAATGCTCGGCATTACGATAATAATACTTAAACTACTTAAGATAAGTAAATCTGAGAATGAATACAAAACGAGGAAAAAAATATGTCGAAAACCAAATCAAATTCGAGATAAAGAGAGAAAATAATGGAAACTACATCCACTTGGACTACTAGCCCTTTATAAACTAAGTTTGTACGGAACCCTCGGTGCCAGAATCAAACTCGCACTTGACCGTTTTTAAGGCCTGGCTTGTTTTTTGTTACTACTAGCTTTTTCTACAAAAATGGAGATTCTCAGTTGCACCTACGTATGTAGGTATGTACGGATGTCATTTTCGAGTCGAATCGATTCTTCGGCACAATATTTTGTAAAAAAAAAACTGACATTGGTGGCTTCTCATTCTTTTATTTTCAATAATTTTAAAATAAAAACATAGTATTTATATAATCAATAAGCTCTAAATAAAGATACTCCACTCGACGGGGTAGGTCAAAAAAAATTACCGCGTCTGCCTTTAGCTGTATAAGCCCCCCTTAAGGGTCCTTATCAGTTAAAAAACGCTCATTTACGCCATTTTCTGTTTGAATTGATACGTATCTTGATATTTTCTCAATGTTACTATCTAGAACAAGGCTATTGCGACCTTATGTCATAAACTTTAAATGTATTTTTTGGATTTTTCATTAAGAAATATCGTTTCAAACATCTCGCCATATCGACTATTTTTAAGCTAGAAACTTGTTTTTTCGGCTTAAATTCTACTACACACAATAAAATCAAAAAATCGCTATGTTACTATCTAAAACTTTAATAAAATTACCGTAGCCTTAAATACTTTTGTCATAATTTGAAATCAAACATTTTAAAACTTATAAGACCTCTTAAGAACAATTTAAATAAATTTTGAGTATTTGTATGGCTTTGGGTCAACAAGACTCCAACCGTTTGGCTATAAAACCTGTGTGACAGACGACGGACGGACGGACGGACGCGTGAGTGACAACAATAGGGTTCCGTTTGGACACTTCGGGTACGGAACCCTAAAAATTAGTTATGGTTAGTTACAGAAGGTTATGGACTTAAATTTCAGTTTCTTAATAGTATACCCTACTGTCTAAGAGTGCATTAATTTATTGAAACTAGCGTCGCAATTCTGAGAATCCCGGACACTTCATAAAATAGCATCGTGTCGAAGTTCCTCGACTTTGCAAAGTCGGCGCATAATTTATCTACGTACCTCCTCTAAAGTCGGGGGAATTCATTTAGATGACAATACTAAGAAAAAATGGCTTACAACAACAACGATTTGCCTCCAAAAAGTACAAATTTACCTTGATGAAAACCTTGAGTCATAACGAGTTTAACGCGATCATTTTTTCAGGACTAGTTAAAATACTTCCGAGTCTTCGAGTCTTATCGAGTCCCGAAAATATGGGTCAATTTCTTAAAATTGAGGTGATTTTCTTGATAGTAATAAATTAAGGATAAGAGAAAAAATTGATAAACAAACGCACAGAATTACGTATAGAAAAGGCGCTGATTACAACAGTACTTCGTAGAATATCAAGTCTGTACAACCACAGTTAAGTTCTGATCATAAAACGGCGTATCTAAAATCTTTAGTATAAACAAAACACTGGAATATTTTTATGTAAGTCTCGAGTCTCCACAGAAGATTCAAGTCCTGAAACAATTTTAAAAGTACTCAATTGACTAGATTCTAAAAAACTAAGTGGAGTCTTAGAAACGAAGCCTCCAAAGACTTGAGTCTTTACCAACACTATTCGGCATGGACTCGTCCAAAAGATTCGGAAAATTGACAACTTTTTTTTTTCCATTACCCTAAATCGAATACCATTCCGAGAAAAACGCTTGTAGAGGACAAAAACCATTGTCTTAGATTTATTGCAATATTTTTGCCAAAAATGGCCAAAATGGCTAAACGGGAAGTGACGTCGCACAGCTTATCCAATATTCCCACTATAAAAAAGTTTTCTTCCAGTTATCCGTTTAACATCTTTGATTGACTTTTGACACTTAAGCCTATTAATGGCAGTTCATTTGTTTGAATTGTTTGAGCGCACTAGAATATCAGTCCGCATTCAATTTTGTCAATCCAACGTTTTTTTAATTGTAAGAAACACAGCTCTGACGTCATTTCGCTCATATTTAGACGTTTGTTAAGTACTTCTCCTTTTTTATCAAACTCACAATACTCGTGGATTTTTCATTAAAATATAAGATTTTCGCATATATAAAAAAATACATGTGCCTGTCTTTAAACTTTAGCTTAAGCATAATTAGAAAAACTGAAAAAAACAGAAGACGGATGTACCTAATTGTAAAATTATTATATGTGATAATCCATGAAAGGGACCTTAAGGCGGCAGGCGCTTCCGTTGCACCTATTCACTATTGTATTGGAACAGCGGCAATAAAGGCGTAAGTGCCGGCCGCCAAAAGGTCCCTTTCAATATGGATTATCACATTTAAATAATACGTTTGAAAATGCCCCGGCTGTAGGAAATAAGTACATAAAGATAAAAAATAACCGGTGATTGGACCAAATTTCCGAACACTGCATCAAAATAGACAAAAGTTATTACACAATTATATCATTTTTATATACCTAATTTGTTTTATATACCTAGGTTGTAAGCGATAATGTATATTGCTGTCTCAATGCTGAATTTAAAAAAAGTGTCACTTTGTACCTACTAAATACAATATTGTGCCTTTATTAAATTACTTACCTATTTATAATGGCATACATGACATTTTGTGTTATATTACATATTTTTACAATAAAATAATTTTTAATTTTCATTGTATATGTGTTTCTTTTTTGACATTCGACGCACACCTCGAAATTATGTTTTTTACTGACTGTTCTAACATCATTTTTAATGTTATTTATTAAATTCATAATATTGACTTTTCATGCCACCAGTTGGCTGACTGTATATGTCTCGTTTTGTATAACTGTCACCATTTTGTACCTACATTCTAGCAAATAAATGTATTTCTATTTCTATTCGGGTTACGACGTCTATTTACAAAAGAAAAATCCGTCGGGGCTGCCATTGCCTGCCCTGATATAATGTAAGAATATGTAGTTTATGTTAGGTACACCTTAATTTAAGTAAACTCGAATTTCACCATTATTAGATACCATTTTAATGCATTGGAAACGGACATGATGTTAGATTTTAACGCACAACGCACGCAGTAGCTTATATGTGATAATCCACATCGAAAGGGACCTTATGGCGGCAGGCGCTTACGTTACACCTATTCACTATTGTATTGGAATAGCGGCAATAAAGGCGTAACCGGCCGGCCGCCATAAGGTTCCTTTCAATATAGATTATCACATATTTAAAATACGTAAGAAATGAACTTTAGAATAGTTGTCTGTTTTGACACTGTTACTTTTTATGTTGACAAAAATGTTCTGAATAAAAATTTGTATTATGGAACTTTAATTCTCATATCATTTGAATATACAATACAAGCTTGTTCTGCAGCCAGGCACGCTTAATATTGGTTATGGGCCCAGAATTCCCAGAGATATAAAATAGTAACAGAGCTTGTTCCTGGTGAGATAATTTAAGGTACGACGTACGGCTGACTAAGCGGAATAGGAACACGATGAGCACAGTTAAAATAGAACCGCAAGAAAATTATGAAACATGGAAGATTCAGGCTGAAGCAATCCTTGTGAAAAATGATGCATAGTGCTACATAGATGGGAGTAACGAGAGGCCTCCAATATTTTCCGGCTCGGCGGAAGAAGCAAAAATATTGGAGACGCAAAAGCTAAGTCAGATCTCATTCTTGCTATTAGTCCAAGCGAATTACGCCACTTACGTGAGTGCAGGTCATCGAAGGATGTGTGGTAAAAACTTGAGAGCGTGCATGCATCAAAGGGACCCGCTAAAAAGGCTACATTATTGAAGGAACTTCTGCTCCACAAAATGAAATAAGACGGTGACGGTACATTAGAAAGCATGTGATGCGATTCTTTGATGTGAAAAACAAATTGACAGATTTGAAAATTGAGATAAACAATGACCTAGTCTCCATAAGGTTTTTCTACAGTTTACCGCCAAGTTTCGAAAATTTTAGATGTGCTATCGCGTCGAGAGATACGTTACCCGATCCTGAGGCTCTTAAAGTCAAAATTATAGAAAAGGTGTGTTCTAGAGGGCAAAAAGAGAACGAAGGAAAAGCTTTCCTTATAAAGTCAAAGAGGCCTTACAACCCAGGAAGCGGTGTCAGGGGAATCGAGTTTACATGCAGATGCTGGGAATGTCATCAATATAGTCATAGAGATTATGACTACAAAATAAACAGAGACAAGGAACACTACAAGGATAGTGCTAAGTATGTGTCGGAATCACAAAAGTATTCACAGGGTGATGATTTCGGTCTTATAACATTAATTTGTTTTTCAGGTGATAATGCTGCATGCAACAGGAATGAGGATTGGATCCTTGATAGTGGGTGCACATCACATTTTGGCAATTTTTGATATCTGTGTCTGGTAAACTCAATTTTGCTACAAAATCATACACAAATGTAGTGTAAGGTTACTTTCATGCAAAGGTAATCTCAAAACAGTCGTAGAATTGTGTGATACTTTATTCGTCCCCGATTTGAGGTGTAATTTATTTTTGGTTGCAAAAATTGCAAAAAAGGTGTACAGTGTTTTATTTGATGAAAATGTAGCACGTATTAGAAATAGTTACGGCAACAACTACTAGTAGCAAATCGTTCAGGTAATATTTATTATGTAGAGGAACAAATAGGTACCGTTTCAATACTGTAAGGTATGAATGATGACTTAATGTTATGGCACGAACTATTGGGGTATCTAAACGGAAGAGATCTTGTGAAAGTATTGAACAAAAATGGCGTGAAAGTTAAGATGACGGATGCGAGCCAATTGTATGACTGTAGTGTTTGTGCGAGTGGGAAAATGAGTGCGACCCCTTTTTCAAGAAGTGATGGTCCCTGTGGAGAAAAACTAAGAATTATTTATTCGGATATTGTCGGCCCAATCCGTCATGAGGCAATTTGTGGAGCGATATATTTCATTACCTTCATCGATGATTCATCAAGGTGGTGTGAGGTGTACTTGTTAAATAAAAAGAGAGAGGCATTAAATTACTTCAAAATGTATAAAAACCATGTAGAAAAATTGACTGGAAATAAAATCGCTTATCTACAAACAGATAATGAAGGCAAATATTGCAGTCGAGACTTTGATAAATATTTGCAGTACTCCTCAACAGAACTCAGTGGCAGAAAGAATGAATAGAACGATAGTGGAGATTGCATGTTAATCTCAGCAAATCTCTCACCAGGCTTTTGGGGTGATGCAGTACTAACTGCATGTCATATTCGAAACCGATGTGCAACAAGTAGTTTTGGTGGTTAGACACCCAATGAAAAATGGTATGAGCGACCTGCGAGATTAGATTATTTACAAGTTTTTGGAACCAAAGTACACGCGCTTAACAAAGAAGAGGGAAAGGACAAGTTAGCTCTTCGAAGTGTAGATGGAATATTTGTAGGCTACCCTAGAGACAGAAAAGGTTACAAGATTTGGGTACCACAAGAGCAAAAAATTATTGTATCACGAGACGTCAAATTTCACTATCACGTGGAACGAATCAATGAGAATAAGACACCTGCAGCCGACCCATTGGAGTTTGGAAAAGAAGAGTTGCGGACCTTGGTCAGTGAAAAACAGGAACCCAATTTGGTAGAGATAGATTTTCATTTTGAAAATAACTTTGAAAGACCCGTCCCGCAGGTTTTGGAACACGGGGATCAACAGACGGAAAGTATGCAAGAAGCCCGCGATTTAGGGCCAGAAGAAGCGAATATAAAGAATGTCCGGGAAGCTACTAACAACTTAGCACCCATATTTGGGCCACGTCATTCACAGGAAAGTGTGAATCCTCGTAATAAAGAACGGCCGAAGAAAATCTATCAGATAGTCGAAGTGGAATCAGAAGTTCCAGTAGAAGGTGGTACAAATGAAGAATTTTCTGATTGCCAAGACTTTGCCGGTGCTGCCGAAATAACGCTGAAGCAAGCTATGTCGGGCATTTGTCGACACGCATGGGACGAAGCTATCTTATCGGAGATAAGAAGTTTGATAAAGAATGACACTTGGGATATAGCTAAACGGCCCGTGGGTTGTGGGTTGCCACTGCGTTCTGACAACCAAGATGAATATCGATAAGACTGAAAAGGAAAAGGCGAGACTCGTAGCAAAGGGTTACAGTCAACAGTACGGTATTGACTATCATGATACTTTTGCCCCTGTCGTTAGGCTGGGCACCATTAGGCTACTTACGGCACTTGCGGTTGAACTTGACATGGAAATTCATCAAATTGATATTAATACTGCCTATTTAAACGGTTGACTGGACTTCTGCAGCCAGGCACGCTCACACATGACAATCTTTTCTGGGCTTGTAAATATACCCCGCAACCAGTTCACCGTAAAAAAATATAATTTTGTGTTTATGTATAGGTACTTATTTCCTGTAGTCAGGGGATTTTCAAATGTATTATTTATCTAATTATTTTACAATTAGGTACATCGTCGTGATTTTTTTTTTAATTTTCTTTATATTTTACTCTTTTTAGATTGCAGTCTATAGATTATAGGTACAGTATATACAAATACACTTCAGCAACATGCATGTGACTCCCCTGGAGATGCAAGCATCCATTAGCTGCGGTGACGCTTATTACTCACCTAATGCAATTTATTCACGGGGAGGCACGCGAGGCTCTTACTTTAAGACCTTGACTGTATTCTTACATACAAATAAATAAATTTTAATTTTTGTATTTGAATTTGAAGGGAGAGGCACACGAGGTCAAGAAGCCGCTCCAGGTATAGTACCTTCGCAAATTTCCCTATAATGCTGTTCTTCTCTCGGGCCTTCTAGCTAGGATCACGAACAGAAGCTTCTCAATATGTACTATCGGTTTAGCCTAGTGGGTAGTGCACCTGCCTGTGAAGCTGACGGTCCTGGGTTCGAATCCCGGTCAGGGCAAATATTTGTGTGATGAGCATGAATATTTGTTTCTGAGTCTTGGATGTTTTCTATGTATTTAAGTATTTATATCTATTAAATATATCGTCGTCTAGTACCCATAACACAAGCCTTCTTGAGCTTACTGTGGGGCTAGTTCGATTTGTGTAAGATTGTCCTCTAATATTTATTTATTTATTTATCAATAGATTTTTTGATGCTGCCCAACTACCCTCGTTATGTATCTTGTTATACAATGTACTAATAAATTAGTTCATTAGTTAGTGAGAATTCCAGTTTCGGCAGTTTCGGCAAAGTTTTAATTCTAAATCTTCAATTTGTAATCGATTATTTCGCTTTTTGTTCGCATGTTAGTACGGAACAAAAAAAAGAAGTCTAAACATGGCTCTTTGGGTTATACTCTCTAGAAACCTATTGCAAAAAGCCATATCTAAATCGTCGAAGCTGTTATGGAGATATTGACAAGCACACACAAACAAATAGTCTCTCACCCTAAACGCATATAGGTTACTTCTCCGTTCCCTCATGGGTAATAATAAAGCAGCATTCAAATATATGAAATGTTGTCAATTGTGAATATCGTTAGTTATGCTTACATGTAACTTTTTAGTTCACCGTACACTTACAAAACATTTTTCTCAGTGGCGAGCTTCATAAAGCATTGATTTTGAGTCAAACATTAAAAGTATGTCCATGTTATAACTAAGTGATCTGTGACTCTATAGACATGATCAATAAAACGTGTTCGGTGCCTAACTTCGTTATCGCACCAAATCAAACAGCGGGCATTCTCCTCGGTTACCATGACAAATGGGACTAGTGCCAGCTTCTGGTTTTCAATTCAATTTTGTTTCTAAAGTTCTGCATTTACTAGCATAAGCGTTGAGCCAGCCAGAATTCACCACCACATTTTATCGAGTGGATCGAGTTTTCTAATTTAAAATAAGTGTGCATTACTGCATTCTTTTACTTATTCTACATCACATGTGTTCATGTCTGAGGGAGAATTCTGGGGTTGATGTGAGACACGCATTTCGCATTCTAATTTAACAATAATGCCTGTTTTACACTTAAATAGTGATATACAAAATTAAAATGCGAAATGTCTCAGACCGACCTCCAATAGTGTTTTTTTTTTACCTTATGACGAAAAGTGACCTCGTACATAAGAAATACCTATTTATGGACTATTTCAGCAAACTAAAAAATAAAGCGAAAATTAAATTATGTGGCGTATTTGACCGAGTGAAACGAAGATCTCTGCTTCAGCTTCGTCAAAAATGCTGTCGTATGTCCGGATTTCCGTTTGTTCTCTGCTACAGGTCGCAATTCTCAACCGATTCTCGTGAAATTTCGTAAGCAGGTTCGATAGTTATATAGAACTTTTTTGTCGATACGGTCTTTGGAAATTTCCAATATCAATTTTTTTATCAATGATTTTGTAAGTTTTTGCGGGCGAATTTCGGTTTGTTCTCCTCTACAGGTCGCATTTCTCAACCGATTCTCGTGAAATTTTGTGAGCAGGTTGGATAAATATAATGGTTTTTTTTGTCGAATAAGTTGTTGGAAATTAAAAAATATATATATTTTTTCAACGGTTTGTTCTCCTCTACAGGTCGCATTTCGCAAACGATTCTCGTATAATTTTGTGAGCAGCAGGCAAATCATGTAACTTTATGTACTAACAGTAGATAGATTTTACTGTCAATTTTGAAGTATAAATGTATGAGTTGACAATTAAAATTTGACATTAAAATCTACCTAAAGTTAGTACAAAAGTTACGTGATTGGCCCGCAGGTCCGGTAATTATATATAATTTTTTTGTCGAGTCAGTTTTTCAAAAACAATTTTTATATCAAAGATTTTGTAAGTGTCATGGAGTGCACTAACTGTGTATTGGTACCTTGGGGCGAATAGCTTGTTCCAATTGTGTAAGTATGCAATTAGGTACCTAAACGATTGGAATCACGATTTTCACAGTAGAAAGCACCAGTAAGTCTTATGGTGTTAAGCATAAACTTTTCTCCGTGAGGTCACAATAGAGATTCTAGTAAATTTAAAGATTTGTTTGAACGGCAGGCAAATCACGTAACTATATGTACTAACGGTAGATAGATTTTACTGTCAATTTTGAAGTATAAATGTATGAGCTGACACTTAAAATTTGACATTAAAATCTACCTAACGGTAGTAAAAAAGTTACATGATTACCCCGCGGGTCTAACGCGGGTCTAGCGCGCAGTTCTGCCGCGAACATGACAATACTTTGAGTTGGAGGACGCAGATTTCTGAGGTTAGTCGGAAAGTATTGGGGTCACTTCATGCTCTTAATAGGCTGAAACATTTCTTAACCATTTCTTAACCATTAAAACGAAGATTGTATTGATACAGACGTTGATATTACCCATTATCGATTACGGCGACGTATGTTACCCTGACCTGAATGAAGAGCTTCTTGACAAAGTCAGATCGTCTTCTCAACAACTGCATTCGTTTTATTTTCTGTCTTCGAAAATACGATCATGTCTCTTCCTATCGCTCCCAATTAGGATCGTTTCCCATCCGCCTACGTCGCAAAATACGTCTGCTCTGCACTCTTTTATCCATTCTTTATGATCCCTGATCTCCTGAATACCTTACTACTCTTTTTCACTTTTATGGTGTCACTCGAGACCGTCAACTTCGCTCTTCCGGCAATCTTTCCCTCTCTATTCCGTCTCACCGTACTGGTTTCTTGTCGAATTCCTTTTCCATTCAGGTAACCCACCTCTGGAAGTCTCCCCGTTAATATTAGACGATCTCCAAATAGGCCTGTTTTTAAAAAGATCTTATCTAAGTTTTTTCTGGCAGAAATAAAGACTCTTAATGTATCTGACTTGTACGTTTCATCTATATTCGTATGTATGTGTATGTATGTAGTTGTATTTATTTATGTATAGCTTTATATTATATATGTTGAATAATATTGTATAATATCATATCATATCATATATGATCCCCCTTATTATTTTACATACTTCAGATTCTTCTTATAAGTTGCACCGCCCACAATCTTTCTGCTTTGTCTTAAGGTTGACTGGTAGAGAATGCTTTTGGCATTAAGTTCGCCTTTTGTACTATAAGTTTTTCTTTTGTGCAATAAAGATTAAATAAATAAATAAATAAACATGACCGGTGTAACCTGTGTCGAAACGTCGTTAAGAAATGTAAAACAAAATATCGCGTTAGACCCGCGGGGTAATCACGTAACTTTTGTACTACCGTTAGGTAGATTTTAATGACAAATTTTAATTGTCAGCTCATACATTTATACTTCAAAATTGATAGTAAAATCTATCTACCGTTAGTACATAAAGTTACGTGATTCGCCTGCCGTTTAAACAAATCTTTAAGGATGTGTACAAAGCGCGAGAGTTTAAAATGTCATGTTCTTATAAATGGTCATGTACCTAATGCATATTGTAAGTAAATGAATCTCAATTTGCTAAAATACAACCTTTGAGTATCACAACTGAAAATTATTTGTCGCTTCAGCTGTATTTCTGAGAACTTAATATTTCATTGCTTGTTACTCGCAATTAAACGCTTATTGTAAGTCGTTCAACTATGTAAAATACTAGGTATTTAATATTACGCTTTCATCTCGCTTTGCGCTTAGAGTTTTAAACTATGCGACGGCCTGCACCAAGGGAAGTCAAACACTTTCAGAAGTGCAGAACCGTTTTTCAATCGTAACAAAATAACAGACGTACTACCGTGCTAACAGAGAGCAGCTTTCAGACTCAATCCGTCGCTGCTCAGTGAACAATTACTAGGGCGAGAAAGAAACGAGTCGTAACTACGGATTAGCATCACGATTGAAGTCAAGTCTGGCAGAAATCCATTCAAAAGTTCCCATAATAAACCTATATTTACAATATATTAACACATTATACAAATTCTAAATATATAAACAGGCTTCTGTTCTGACAGTTGATGTTGATACAGACATATGACTCGTGTAATCATAATACAACTCATTCGCTTCGAGTTATCCGCTCCCTCGTGACGTATTTACCTCCGCCCCCACCCTTCGGCGCTGCGCGGGGTTTGAGAGGGGTGCCTACGCCACTGGGTTTTTGTTTTTTTTTCCCTGACTGTGGCTTTATAGGCCGGGCCCATTAAAGCGATAGGAGTGCGCGGTTGGAGAGTAGCCTGGGGAAAATCCAGGGGAAAACCTCCGGCACGACCACGCGTGTGGTACGCCACTAGCCAGTTGCGTGGTGCGCCCTGTAGCCTGCTACGGCTACGGTATCCTCTGCCTGTCGTAGAAGGCGACTAAAAGGGGGTCCTCGGAGACGGCCGTAGTTGGGGGCTACGATCGTCATAGAAACATAGCGGGACCCACATAAGTGGACTCTAGGGCGGCACTGGCGCCGTAGGAAATCCCATCAGAGCCGCCCGAAATAGGTTAAGGAGGAATTGGGGGGTTTTTAGTCGGTGCAACTCCACGGTGCGGAGGTATCCATAACGGATTTTCCCGCCGTCAAAAAAAACTAAGTTGCGTGGAGCGAGGGTTGAAATAGATACTAGATCAAACTCGAACGAAACGTGCAAAATTGACCTTCTCACAGCCTCAGTGGAATCCTAATTATTATAAAGTATACAGCTCACGAAGTGGTACGTTCTTGGAAATTATTATTACAATAGATCATTGTTGTAAAACGTACCCAAGACCAAGTCAATCTTTAGCGAAGTTGCTTGCAAGTTACAACAGTCATTTGTCCGACGTGTCGAGTGAACCAGTGCACAGAATAAAAGAAGTCAATGCGTGAATTATTGTATTCTGCACTGAACAGTACAATTACGAAATAACATAAATTTAATAACTGAATTTACAGTTATCTCGATTATACATACATAGCACATACGTTTGAGGACGCTTGAGCGAACCTAAAAGTCTGTAAACTATTTATACCTAACAACCGTACAGTTACGGTCCGCTGTACGTCTTTGTCGCTAGTCTTTCAAAATCGTTATAAACTACATACGTGTTGGACGTCGCTTTAGTCTCCGATATTAAAAGACTTTATGATTTTAAAAACATTTGATTTCAGATTGCAAAAGATACTAACAAAGTGATTAAAGGATACGATGATTTTATTAAAGTTTTAAATAAGTGATTCAGCCATTTTTTGATTTTATTGCGTGTAGTAGATTGATGTCTAAAACGATATTTCTTAATGAAAAATCCAAAGAACAGATTTAAAAAATATGACAGTTGGTCACAAATTCTCAATATTCCTCTTCTAGATAAGTAGTAACTTTGAGAAAATGTCAAGATATGTATCAATTCATACAGATAATGGCCTAAATAGATAGGCATGTTTTAAGGTATAAGGACTCTTTAGTAAAATATAGTTTTAAATTAACTTTGTTAGTTTTTAGGTACTCGTCGTTAAAGAGACGGAAGTTTTACGCATTATTTCGATTACCTTAGCTTAGGCAATCCTGCCTACGAAGTCGGTGGTCCTGATAAGCAAGAATATTTGTTACTAAAATGGTATTTCAGAACAGTTCTAGTGAAACGAATGGATCTCCTATTTATTATTGTACATGTTAGGTAGCCGCCGGTCGATGAAATAGATCTAAAACTTCGCCTACCGTTTTCGGAGGTCGCCGGAATAATAAGTTTAAATGTACAAGGCACAAATCGACCCAGTACCAAATTAAGCAGTTGGCACTATGGGAACTAAACGACGATATATGTTTTTATTATTTTATGTCACACCTGGCCATAAAGTGGCAATTACCGTACGCTCCGCGCGCGGAAAATCCCACTTCCTAGCCAGGGGGTGACATAAAATTTTGTACTTACCTCTGGCGGTAATTAAGAAAGCCTCAGATCGTATAATTATCGCCCTTGCCTTCGGCTCGGGCGTCAAATACCTGCGATCTGAGATATTCTTTGTTTTACCACCCTTGGTAAGTAATGTACTATTAATTTCCAACAACTGACTTGACAAAAAAATACTATACTTATAATTATTGTGCCTGCTAACAAAATTTCACGAAAATGCGACCTGCAGAGAAGAATAACAGGAAATCCGCCGGACATAACACAGCATTTTTGTCTAAACTAAAGTTGTACGACTTTGTTGGCTTTGGGCAGCTAGAGAACTTCTAACAGTCAAGTTGCCGACTCACTTGACAAGCCTAATCCCAATAGTCTAGTTTCCCCTTGGGTTGAAAGGTGAGATGACAGTCGCTTCCGTAAAAAATTATGCCCACACAAAAACTTGAGATTAGGTAGCGGACCCCGGGCATCCAAATTCTTCCAGGATGCAATTTTACTGGGATAACGCTGGGAGGACTTACACTGGAGTAGTAGAAAATTGAGCCTTAATGTGTCACTAATTGCACGCCGTTTATTGTATTGTTTCGGTACCCGAATTGGGATTATCTATTTAATATTACCTCACAATGTAATTACCATGTTGGTGTCTTTGTTCAATGTGTCATACATAGCTTTTACCTCATTTTCATATAAACTCACTACCTTATTGTCCGCGAATGTTATGTCGATACAAACCCGATAGGGTTTAACGATACTTATCTATCAAACCTAATATAAGATTTTTTTTTTAATGTAAATAAAAAAAAGGATGTTGAAAGGCGACAAACGGGGTATCGATTACGGTGTCAAACATTGCGTCAGTTACCTTAGTACAGTCAAATTCAAAAAATCAAAATCAAAACACTTATTCTGCAAATAGGCCTCAAGGGCACTTTTACAAGTCGAAATCTATCTATGTACATCAAATAAAAATAATACAATAATCAAAGTATCATTAATTAAATGTAGTGTTACATGTCAAAAATAAGACTAAGAAACTAATAACAATCGAGATTTGTTAGAGATGTATAAGGTCTCTAAGCGTCAAGATAAAAGGTAATAAAGTAGGTACACTAATCATAATAAAATATTTTGAGCTATATCTACTATCTTCACGTCAACATGAAAATAATAAAATCTAATAAATAAATATCCTCAGAGATGTATAAGGCCTCTGAGCGTCAATCTAAAAAATAAAATCAAATGAGAACAGTGAAGTCTCTCATCAAGTAGTAACAACACTACAAAACTTCTTAATTGAAATTAATCAACAGTATAGTCGTAACATTATCTCTAATAACTCTCTTTGATAGCCGATACAGTAGTGTAACTTGAAAGGGCAATACTTTTATTTAGGCAATATTGATCTCCTATAGGAATCGGCTGTTACCAAAAGCTTTTAAGCGCGTCGTAATAGTATATTTGGCCGCGTTGGAAGCCCAGCTACCATTAAGTTAATTGGATTCCGTTCGGTTCTGGTACGGCCACCGAAAGCTGGGTCAATATCCGTGCCAAAGCGTTCATTGTTTCTCATAATATTATAAGCGCATCCACGGATTGCCTTGGGGTTGAGTGAAAAGAGAAGATACTTGTACGTATCGAACTTTATACGCGGTCCGATGCCCGCATTTAGTAAACTTAATTGCAGCATTAGCGATTTTGATATATGGCTTTCAGAAACGCAAGTTTCTATGCTTGGCTCGATTAATCGCCGTGATTCTATTAAACTATCTTAATAGAAGGAGCATTCGAGCATAAGATAATTTTAAAACTTGAAGTATGAGAGTATATTGGGAAACCATGTAATTCTTTCAATTATACGTAGCTATGTAGAGCTTAAATGGTGCATTAAATAAAACTATTCGAATTTAATGAGTACCAATCGAATACGCGAAGTCCATATTAAATAGTTTGAGTTAATTGGTAACCACACCTTCAACCATTTTCTTGTCAAATAAAAAAACCAGACGAGTACGATTCGGACTCGCCCACCAAGAGTTCCGTGTGAATTTGTAAGAATTGATTACGTACTTTAAATAAAGACTATATTATGATTTTTTTACAAATAATTACATTTCAGATTATTCCTCGTACTTTTTTGTATAAGACGATATTACTTGCTAAATTTCATAGTTCTAGGTCAACTGAATGTACCCTACAAATTTTGATTCTCTTGAGAGTGTCGAAATATAAGTTATTTAGCGGCATAAACGATCGTATCTTTTTTTATGTTAATTTAGAAAATTATTTTTTTCACAGCTTCAAGGGAAGAGGCCCTTGAAACTGACTCAGACTTGAGTATATGGTTTTAATTTCAACTCGATACCTCCAAGCGTTCCTGAGATAAAGGGCCTTGATAGACAGACAGACGGACAACAAAATAATTCTATAAGGGTTCCGTTTTTTTCCTTTTGAGGTACTGAACCCTAAAAAATTACTTCAAGCCTCATTTGCACCTTGTAGAGCAAAAAAAAATATCTTATAAGATGCCTTTTATTGCAAGTCAAAATTCAGTCGCATACTTACTACAACGAAATAAGGTGCAAATTTGTTAACTGACATTTGTTCTTGACTGCACATTTTTATGAAATAAAAAAAAAATATGAAAGAAATACGCGCCGAATACGCATAGTGCCCGTACCTACCCATTCACTTTGCTGGCTGGTGAAATCCATGTCCAAAAAAAATAGTGGCTAATGGCTTTTACCGGAACGTAGTACGAAATATTACGCTGACCTCGGCCAACGTGTAAATTAGGCAAGCTACTCGCCGTCTGACACAGAGCAAAACGAGTGCTGGTATCGATATGCTGGGTAAAGTATTTTCGGTGGTCAATAGTTCAGGGCTTAAGTTTATAATATAAAAATCTTTTTATTCCATCAAATTATAGAAGAGAAAACTCGAATCGAAATTACTTATACCGGCAACCATTACTTTAAATAAGTATAAATGCAGATACATTTTGCACAAACGGTCAAGAGTATAGTGTGTTTTTCTGAATGAATGTTTTATTCACTTGAAACATATGGTACAAGTATAGATGTTACAATTAATCTTAGGTTCCTTAATATGTTTAGCCTCGACAGGCATGTGAAAATTGGCATCTCATTTGATGTATTGTCAAATTCTACTTACAATGTACCGCGCCCACTGCCACTTGAGTTTAGCGATTCGAAGGGCTACATCGGTTACTTGGGTTCTGCTATTGATGGCCTCATGCCTTCGATCTCGCAGAGAAACTCCGAGCATAGCCTTCTTCGTATATATATATATATATCACTGGTCCTTCGACCCATAAATCCTTCGTACTCGTACGTACTGGCCATACACTTACATACATTCGTTAATGATATATGTATATATAAAAGAAGTCCTGACTGACTGACTCATCAACGCACACCGAAACTGCTAATGCTAGAGAGCTGATTTTTATAACGTAGGCTAGGGATAAGAAAGGGTTTTCGAAATAAATCCCCTAAAAGGGTGAAAAGGGGGTTGAAAGTTTGTACGGGGAGCAAATCTTTTTTGATCTGAGAGATTTAAAACTTCATATGTAGACTCTCTGTTTAAATACAACAAAACACGTTCCAGCGTTTAGAAATTGCTCCCCTAAAGAGGTGAAAAGGGGGTTCCAAGTTTGTACGTGGAGCACATCTTTTTGAAGTGAGAGATTTAAAATTTTCTCTGTTTATATATATTACTAGCGTATTTCAGCGTTTTACTACATTGCTCCCCTAAAGGGGGAAAAAGGGGTTCAAAGTTTGTACGGGGAGCAAATCTTTTTTGAAGCGAGAGATTTGAAATTTCGTATATAGACTACTAACAGCGTCCTGCGATGTTACCCGCAGATAAAAGGTAGCCTATGTCCTATTCTGATGTCTAAGCTACAATACTGGAAAGTTTCATAGAGATACGTTCAGTCGTTTTTGAGATTACGCGGAACGTACATCCATCCGCACAAACTATCACGTTTATAATATTATTAGGATTAGGATTAGGATCTGTTTAAATACGACAAAACATATTTCAGCGTTTATCGAAATTGCTCCCCTAAAGTTTGTATGGGAAGCAAAGCTTTTTTGATGTGAGAGATTCAAAAGTTCATATATAGACTCTCTGTTTAAATACTACAAAACGTGTTCCAGCGTTTTCCGAATCTTTTCCCCTAAAGGGGTGAAAAAAGGGTTCAAAATTTTGAGAGGGGAGCAAATCGTTACTCTTCTTAAAAATCTATATGGGTGTCTGTCATCTACGAGATTCATCGGGGTGCCGATTACAAAAATGACATGCATTTTCATATCAAAGATGACGGACATTTATTTTTCTAAATTATCGATATGGATGTCATCGTCGAGGTTCCTCGACCATTTTCAAATCCAAAACGGTGGACATTTCTTTTTCTTAAAAATCGATATTGGTGTCATCTTTGTGGTTCCTGATGGCGGGTGCCGATTACGAAAATGACATGCATTTTCAAATCGAAGATGGCAGACATTTATTTTTCTTAATTATCGATATGGGTGTCATCGTCGAGGGTGGACATTTCTTTTTCTTAAAAATCGATATGGGTGTCATCTTTGTGGCTCCTCGGGCCTTAAAAATCTGCTCCTTCATAAATTTCATCGAAGATTTTTTTTATGAAACCGTTGTTTTTTTTTTCACCCGTAGAAGGTTGATCTCATAGTCAGTGGTTCAGAATCATGCAATATAAGGTTCAATCAACTTTTTCTTCTTGTTATTCTGTCCCGTCAACGAGGAGACAACAGTAACCGAGTTTCTTAGAAAAATGTTTATAATATGTACTTCAAGAGATGACCCATGTACAAATGGATTTATGCTCATCGCTAAAACGCATGTTTGGTAAAACCATATAAAATCACAGTTTTAAAGAGCGACTCAAGAGAAGTAACCATGGTAACGAGCAACAATGAATTATCCACTCATAAGCAGTTTGGCAATGTCCGCTGGAGTGACGCAAAATAAAATCTGTTCGTGACCTATACACAGGTATATGAAATGTGTATTACCTAAACCTATGTTGTTCTCTGTAATTTATCCGTAGATGGTTACTCACGTATATATTCCCAAAAGGGGGCATGAAATTTAATATTCCGTGCCACAATTAACAATTGTCGGTTTCCATATTAATAATATGCGAAAGTGACTCTGTCTATCTGTTGCTTAAACCGCTGAACCAATTGAGATGAAAGGGCTTAGCAGGCTACGGAAGGACGTGTGGCCCCTGTCAGGAATATTCGAATTGGTAAATGTCAATTGTTGGTGGCCTCATAACTAGTAATCACTCCAACTTTCAGCCCTCTATCTTGAATATAGTGGGAGTATACCCTATAATAAAATTATAGGGTATACTCCCACTAAACCTACATAACTGTGATTTCGTTTCAATGCTCTAGCTGGTATGGATCAGAAGATACAAGAGTTTGAAAAAAACTGGGATAAAAATACATTTTTGACATTATCTCTGTGACGGTTCAAGATAAAGGGCTGAAAGTTGGAGTGATTACTAGTTATGAGGCCACCAACAATTGACATTTACCAATTCGAATATTCCTGACAGGGGCCACACGTCCTTCCTTAGCCTGCTAAGCCCTTTAGTATGGAGATACTTTAAAACTCTGAAACGGACATAGGACAGTTTGTATGAAATTGGGGGTGGAAGTTTGAACGCAAGTCCGAGATAAACGAGTTCCACGCGGACGAAATCGCGGGCAATAGCTAGTGATCTATTCATTTTTAAAGGGTTGGCAACGCTGTGACTCCTCTAGCAAGCGTCTATAGGCGATACAGGCGGGCCGTCTGTTACCACCGCTGTGGTATACAATAGTTTGCTAGCCTATGTTCTGGTACACTTCAGCTCATAGTCGACTACAAAGTCTCCGGGACGAAAGTGGGTGGTGCTACTCTTTCCCGCCACCAGGCAGATAGGGTGGTTTCTTCACCCCAGAGACTTTTCATAATGCCTCAAAGGCGAGCAATTTAAAAGGATTCCCACAGTGAAGGTTAGGCTTTTAATTAACCTACCGCTATACATAATTCACGAAAAGGTTAACTTTGCGTTGGCGTGGTGAGACGAGGAGTGTATTCAAAAGTAATGTTTCAATGTCTTAATAATAGGAACAAATAGAGAAACTCTTTGTTATACAAAAAACCGGCCAAGTGCGAGTCGGACTCCGCACATTTAGGGTTAAGTACCAACCGCAAAATTATGTTAAATTTAATACGAAAAATAAGGAAAGAGCGTAGCCGTGTTTTCATATAAAATCGGCCCTTTCACGAAATGGTTACTGTATTTTTTACAGTAAGAGCTCTCATGACAAATATTGTTTTCTAAAAGTTTCAGCTTCCTATCTTTGTTATTGTCGGAGATATGATTTTTTGAAAAAATCCAAAAATAACCGGATTTTGCCTCATAGGCTAATACGATTCACGTAAGTTTTTGGAACGTTGATGAATTTTTGGGATGTTAGCCATGTTTTTATTACAGGGATTTATACAAAACGGAGACACTGTTTATGCGGGTTACTAGACCAATCCAAAATTAAGCTTTGTAGCCCTTAACTTTTGATATGTCCACCGAAAAGACTCGAACCAAAATCTGACAATGGCCCATGGGCATGCAACCCTGCAACGAATTTACAACTTTTTATCCCGAAAGTTATCCCTTGAA
Source organism: Epiblema foenella (assembly GCA_963556455.1). Lineage (NCBI taxonomy): Eukaryota > Metazoa > Arthropoda > Insecta > Lepidoptera > Tortricidae > Epiblema > Epiblema foenella. The sequence goes on from OY747095.1 coordinate 43,093,671, forward strand.
GGGATGAAATTGGGAGTGGAAGTTTACGAAGACGAAGCCGCGGGCAAAAGCTAGTATGTCATATTTTCACCAGCGGATCTGCAACGCGCTTGTAACTTCTCTGAAATCGCAACCATCCATATACTATGGGGTGAGATCAAGCAGCTTGTTTGGCCCAAAATGGTTGCCTTCCCATAAAATATCGTGACATCAATATCGTCTTATTGGATATTTTCGGGTACAGGATTTAAATACTTTGTGAAGAAGTTTATAAGCACAACATGGCTCCTCGGTAACGCCTTTAACCATTATGGCTTTGTTATTCTACCCACGGCCGCCGCTCGATAATCTGTTATTTTATTTGACACCAGAGACGTGACGAGTCGGAACCGTGCAACATTCTACTCTGAACCTGCACCAGCTTCGTAACGTTCGGAAAAATAAACATTTCAGCTGTAAGCTCGATAACTTAGTGGGTATTGGATAGTGATGGGTAATTTCTTAAGCATTTCATAATTTTCCGTTGAAGTTGAGCTGTACTTAAACATTAGTAACGTTTAATATTACCGAAAGATAAGTTATATCTTTGCTTAAGTTTCCTTCATAATTACTTTGACCGGTCAAATGACTAGTAATGAGCTGTTTAAATTAAAAAGTTCCATGCCAGTAAACTAATTACTCAAAAATACAAATATACATGGTAAATATCCCGTTTCAAATCGTAATTCTAATGTAAATGACCATGTAAGCTTGAAATCTTATATAATTACATAAAAAGTTTAATACGTAATATGCCTATGGTAACTGACGGCTTGAAAATATAACCAGAATTTAAATGGGTTATTATTTGGGCGTTTTGTCCAAATAACCTTCGAGGTCACTATTTTGTCGAAGAGGATAAAGATTTTAATGACATTTTTGGTTATTTGGTAGAAGTACGGGACCGCTACCAACTTAGAAATGCCACCAAAATCTACAGTCAATTCGTCAAAAACGCGTCCACGAAAGTGACGTGGCGGTTGAGACGCTCGAATAATGACCCAAATAGCAAATATCTGTAACTAAGTTCGCATAATATCCGACTATGCGTCCGGGGGGGTTCCTTGCAGTGAGTGCGTTAATACCCACAAACGAAACATGTTAAAGTTTTCTTGTAATTTGTTGCTTCGATCCGCATAAAACAACAACTGGCAACTTGTCTTGAGGTTAATTGAAGTGGAATGCACTACTTGAACGTCTCTGCCACCAAGTGACTCAATTTTTGAGTTGAGATAAGTAAACTTTAGTATTACGAGACTCCCAAGAGAGACATCGTCTTGGAATATTCGATAATCTCCTGTCTCTTTAGTGACCGTCCTCACTAAAGCAAGAAACAAAAGCATTTTGATAAGTTTAGTACTCCGTATTTGCTGTTAAAGTACCTAAAACGAAGGTTCGTTTTTTACAAGTCTTATAATTATCTCACTCAAAAAGGAAACCGCAATATGCCCTGGCGAACAACACAAACCTTTTAAGGAATGGGGAAACAATACAACAGGTAGAAAGTGTTGAAGGTTTTTGTTTGCACGCCTCGACGGGGCGCGACGTATAAAAGAGTTTACGTTACCTCACTTAGGTACTGCCGTCCCATATAACCGCTAACTAAGACAAATTTAGCAAAAGGCCAGAATATGGACCCTTTCCTCAATTAAACAATTACCAGCGGTTAACCCTTTGGAAATTCAATAAGTGATTACTATAAAAGCAAATGGCATTAGCTAAAAATGAGGGAATGAAAAGAAATCTTAATTAACCGAGACAACGCTCTGAAAAATGAATTAGGTGAAACCTTCCTAAGGGATCCAGTAAAATGATATTGAATGGCTCGACCGTACTTGAGTTTCCTTTCCGTGTATTTCAACGAAGACGCAAATATTTTACAAGTTAGCTGGAGTTTTTGTTCCTCATTTTTATGATATCTTTGACCTTAATTCATCTGGAGAGGTGTTTCAATTAATTAATGTTAGCCTGGTGATCGACCTGTTCCATTTAGCATATAGTCCGTGAGCTCTTATAATGATATTCGTGTTTTAGAAAGATGGTATGGGTCATGACACGAGAATGTGATACTGCTTTTCAACTTTTAAACGTACCTTAAAAAGTAAAATATAGGCGTGTAAGAATTCATGTTAAATAAATCGCAACAACCTAAATAGAAACTTATTTATTAATCGTGTGGCAATTATTTCGAACCGTGAGATCTTCGAGAAGATAGTACGGTTGCCAGTTTTTGTTGGTTGCACTTTTAGCACCAGTACGGCTAGCACAAATTGCGCGCGAGCTACGAGTATCTCGACGCGAGAAAGAATACCTGTCTGTTTCTCCGTGTACTAATATAAAAAGGACGGATAGTCTATCTCGTGACGAGACAGCACACGCGCCATCATGTGCTAGCCATGCAGGTACTCAATACGGATGTGGTGCAACTTCGACCCCCCTTGTCAAGTGAGTGGGAAATTTGACTGTTAGAAGTTCTCAAGCCACCCGAAGGCTTCTTACTTGGCTTAACGACTGCTATCATAGACGGCAGCCGGGATCAACGGCTTAATATTCCTCCCAAAGCTCGGAAGCGCTCATTTAATAACCACTCAAAGCGGTCGCTCATCCAAGAACTGACCTGGACCGACGTTGCTTAACCTAAAATACCGCAGGCGGTACGCGTGCGCCGCTGGACCACGAGTGCTCGATAAATACCTACAAGTAACAATTATGCTTAGAGCACAATTTATTATTAAATTTAGGTGAACGAAAATTAGTGAAAACCAAGCGTGTACAAGTATTTTAATTTATAATTTTCAGTCCGTAATTGCCCACTGTTGACCGGGCCTTTAATTTTTTTTAATCAACAGACAAAGCATTTTGGAGAAGCATACCTTACGCCTTTTTTAGAAAAAAAAACAATCAATAATTTTACTTCCTATTATTTGACCCGGCAGCGTTTTCCACAGCCGCAATGCGTCCTGAAACCAATAAAATGTAATAACACGTCAGATCTATTAGCTCTCACTGAGTCAACGGGAAGTGGTAACGATATTACTGGTATCGTGAGATTGTGACCAATAACGACGCCTTCCCCGCAGTAACACAATAACTATCCGCTTTATAGCTCTAATCTACTATTATACAATATCGTATCATCCGGACATTCATTGTTTTCTTATTTGTTATGACCATTATTCTGAGCAGATAATGCTTTATCGTTTCTATTAGCCTTGATATAGGTTTACGATAACAATAAATTAACGTACCATGATTATATGTTTAGTTAGGAATGAAACGATGTGTAGTTCGAATACCACTGAGGTTGGGCTTTATAAACTGATGCATTTTTGACATGACTTACCAACATGGTCTAACGGGACTAAGGGTCGGTTCCAACATACGACCACAGGCCGGTCATCGTCAAACATGGCGTCGGCAGCTGTCATTCCATAGAAACTTGTCAAACTTTCCATACAGTCAGATTTTAACGAACACCACTTACAATTACAGACGGTTTGATGCAACCCACCCAAAGTGTATGTACAGTAGTACCCAACTGATATGGCTTACCGATGTACCTGCGCAGAAGATGAATTTTTAAAGCGCGGGAAATGCTATTGTCTATCGGCACGCTCCACGCACCGCGCTTCTTTTTCCTGTACCGCTATTGGTCCGCAGCTGCCGCCATGTTAGCGCGCGCCGCGTGGCATGTTAGTCAGCCGCCATAATTCTGATCGAGTGCACGCGCATTATGAACAGTGTATTATGAACCTTATAGTAGTGATCTAAGGTTAATTGTAAGTTTTAAGCATTCTTTCGTTAATCTTCGGAGCGATACTTTCTTTTCTGCGTGAAAGAAGATTCACGACGCGCCTTATCAGTTGGGTACTACTTGTACGCTTTTGACAGCGGTCACCGGCTCCCGCGGGCTAGGCACGCACTAGCCGAACACACCCTAAGTCTATGTACGCTTTTGACAGCGGTCACCCGCCCCCGCGGGCTAGGCACGCAATAGCCGCTAAGTGCCTAGCCTAACTGATCTTTGACCTCGGTCTGTCGAAGTGAGATTACATTACCTAATCATCTATATGTCGATATATGTCTATCACTTATAGACTATTATGCTAAGTAAATAATAGGCTTTATCATTATCAGAGATCGGACAAATTTGCGTCATTGCTCGCAATAATGTGGACATAACTCCAAAATTAATTGGACTTGGTCGTAAGTACCGTGAGTTCCCTATGAAAATACGGCCTTTTTAGATTCAATGTATTAATGATAGTAGTTATAAATGTAGTAGGTGTTGGTACGGAACCCTTCATTGTGCGTGATGCGACACGCACTTGGCCGGTTCTTTTAACTTATTGATACGCCCTAAAAAGGTCGACAAAGTTAAAACAACCTAACGTCGGAAGCCGCAATCATTTGAATAAGCTCGAATTATTCGTATTCCGAATCCGAGCTGGTTTTGGAGTGCTCATCAGTACTATTAGTTTTAATGAGGATGTTTTAGTTAGACTAGCTAGTGTAAAAGTTACACAGCACCTGCCAGACTCATGTTATACGGACGCTTCCATTTATTCACATTAATATCACTGCCCCAGTTTTCAAACACGGCTCATGAACATATCCACGGAGTCAAAATTGGAATCAGTTTACTATTTAGGTACCGCACGGCCGCACGACGAAGAAATGTTCACGAAAATGGCGATAATTTCATTCTGTCAGTAATTATGCTGTCGTAGAACAAATCGGATTTTTTTGTCCGGTTTGTCCTACGATGTGAACAAAATCGTAGAACAAAACGGACTACTACATTATATAGAGCTGATAAGAAGACTTCACTTTCTATTACACGATTAGAACATTTTACCCGAAACCCGAATGTTATTCTAAGAAATCACTTCGCGTTCTTGTTCAAAGCAATGTAGTAAATGCAGTTGAAAAATCAGTGGGGCTTTTCTAGCGAAGTCGTACGATGACAGATTATTTTATATTTCATTCAGTTACCTAATAGGGTTTTTAATGGTGCGCTGCAAACATGTTTACGAAACTGTGCTCAATAACAGATTGTGAACAAAATAAGCGAATTATTACTTAGGTATTGGAAAATTTAATCGCGTACAATACTAATTTATTTACCTTTTTGAAGGTTTGCCTAATGCCAGACTGTGTCAGCTCGCGACCACGGATCTAATACATTCGAAACGTCGGACAAACATTGAAAAATGTAAATAAATTAGTACCTATTGTACCCGTTTTCCAATAATAATGTGTGAAAGTCGTGTAAGTTTAAATCAATATAAAATAAGCGAAGGCTCCTTTAAAACCTAGCCACATAATATATTATATTTTATCTATAACACATTAATGTAATAATTTAAATTTTTTGGATAAAATTAAAGATTAAGGGGGCGAATGACTTTTTAAGCATTTTCCTCCGTAAATCGAAATTTAATCACTGAAAACCGTTTATGAATGTGTAGGTATTTCAAGCGCATACTTTCATACTGTATCAGTATCACACTATATCCTAAAACTTTGAATTTGTACCCCCTTTAAATATAATGTGACATTAAGATCTTGAACACTAAAAACGCGAAATAATGCGTGTCCGAAGTTCTAGTCAACTATAATTTTTTGTTAAAAGTTTGTTGTTTTGTTAGTTTTGTGAAAATTTCTGTTTAAGTAGTACCTATGCCAATTTTAAAGCCAAATAATGCTGAGTTCTACTGCACACGTCGTTGTATTGTCTCCTAGCTTCCACACAACCTAAAACCATCTAAAAACCAACGCGTCCGGTGTATGTAACTACGATTTTTAGGGTTCACTCGTAGATACATTTTTCTAAACTGAAAAAGTTTTTTTTCATACAACGCCGGTGGCAAACAAGCGTATGGTCCATCTGATGGTAAGTGGACAAAGCAGCCTATAGACGCCCGCAACTCAAAAGGAGTCACGTGCGCGTTAAACTGCTTGTAAAATTAGTTGTAGTACTTTGTTTTAGGTACTAATTACTAGATGAGAAATGAAAGAAGCTAAAGTCTATTATTCCATTTTAAAATGCCTTAAACTAAAACCGTACTGTGTATTTTAAGCTTTAGTGCCACACACGCCAATGACTTCATATGGAGTCGATCTAGTCGATGTAAAGGCAACCTACGTGCTATCAAGTAAGGTTCATTTTCAGTCTTTGCTAGAAAGGCTGGCGTGTGTGACAACACTTTGGGAATGTATAAATATGCCTTTGCTTAACATAATATATGCTAACGCTATATGCAGTTCCATGCCCTTATTCTTAAACGCAAACTCGTTTGTTTTGTACTTGCGAGAAATGGATAAACACATTAGCAGGGGCTTGTGTCGTTATCGCGGGTGCAAAAACGATTTGACAGTACAGAAAGATTATGAAAAACAAGCAATAACAGACGCGAAACTCATTTTGAGGAACATTTATGCCTACTCGTACGAGTTTAAAATTTATCAACATTAGGGCCTGGACACATGTCGCCGGTACGGTGCCGCGTACGGTGCCGTACACGGCGCCGCGAACGGCGTCGTACCACGGCGCGGTGCCGTGTACGGCGCCGTGCACGGTGCATCGCTTGGTAGTTTAACTAGTTTTCGTTTTGCTGCTGAACGCATAACACGCAAGTACAACCATCGGTTCAAATATACAAAACAATTGTCGTTTTAAATATATACAAATATACAGTTTTTGCCTTGACATGGACCAAGAAAAACGTATTCTCCTGCTCCTACTGCTAAGACGACGAATGAAGAAAAAACGGAAACGAAGATATTGGGTGAATCCATACATGTCTTTAATGAACCATGATGGAGGTCATTTTAAGAGAAAGCGAAAACTAGTTAAACTACCAAGCGATGCACCGTGCACGGCGTCGTACACGGCACCGCGCCGTGGTACGACGCCGTTCGCGGCGCCGTGTACGGCACCGTACGCGGCACCGTGTTTCGGCACGACGCCGTTTGACGGCGCCGCGCCGTGACACCGTAGACGGCACCGTACCGGCGACATGTGTCCAGGCCCTTAGGTATTTCTAATACCTAAACTCCATACTTGACTTGAGTACTAATATATACTTAAATAGATTAACTATGCAGTCACAATGCAAACTCTTTAGTCACTTTTCCTATTTGACATTATCATTTATTATTAAGGACATTATCAATTAGCCGTACTGATAACTGTGTTCACAATATAATTATTTCCGTGCTTTTAAAAATGCCGCGAAGGAAAAAAAATGCGATGAATTTGTGGAGTTGTGGATAAAGGATTATCCTGAATTACAGGCTCGCAATACAAAATTATAATGCACTAAGTACAACGTTCGTCCCCCAAAAAAAAGCTTCTATGGAACGACATTTCAACTCGGAAAAGCTTACATCCGTCAAAAAAGATTTTAGGATGGAATTAACCAAATTTATGGTAAGCTAAAATCTAAGCTAAAACCCCATATTCAAAAATTTTATCGAAAACTGCATCTCTGGAAAGTTTAGTCAACATTTTTGAACTACTTGTAGCTGCTTCTTAGACGACCACAGCTATGTTGTTTTTGTAAACATGCCTTCAATTTAAGATTTCAAGCTCACATGGTCATTTACATTAGAATTACGATTTGAAACGGGATATTTACCTTGTATACCGAAATATCGGGAATTCACAAATACAAATATACATGGTAAATATCCAGTTTCAAATCGTAATTCTAATCGTAATTTTTATTGACCTTTTCCAGCGAAAACTCTCCACATGTAAAGAGCTTCTTAGATGGTAGTAGCTGTAGGCAGAATATGTCCGTTTCTACCAAATAAACATTTTGTTATATGTGCTCTTTATCTGATTGGCTATTGCACCCGCGATAACGACGTATGGTTGCGAGAGGAAAAAAATCAGTGCACTTTTCACAAAATTATTTTAGTGTACATTACGTACACTTAAAAAATATGTCATTGCTATGATATGTTACATTCAATCACATCAATGGGAGGCTGATTATTGTATCGTTTTCAAACGAATGTAATGACCTAAATGTCCGTACCGAAATTAACAAAATAACGAAAAGTTCCCTTTTACGTTAGGTATATAAAATAGACCCTAGAACCAGTCTCACTCAAATCAGTTCGCAATTCACCGCGTTTTTTAGGGTTCCGTACCAAAATGGTAAAAACCCCCCTTATGGTTTCACTTTGTCTGTCTGTCTGTCTGTCACATCGCTAAATATCTCAAGAACTACTTGTGCTATCGATTTGAAATTTGGAATAGTTATAAAGAAGGCTTACATACATACATACATAGATCATGACTTTTTTTTTCTGTGAAAAAAGACAGATATTATTAGGTGGTTCAAAAATTGAAAGTCTAGTTAATATGTCGAGTGGGGTATTATATGAAAGGGCTTGGGTTGCATATTCCGAAACAATTTTTTTTTTACGTTGAGTCATTTTTGTTCTATGAGGGAAAATGTAAAAAAAATACCGTTCCCCTTATCTCCGAAGTATACCAGCGAAAAAATATAAAATTATTACATAACATTGATATCAATGTATATTTTACAGGAAAAATATAACTGTAGCTGTATCTAGTTTTTTTTTCGTAAAAATACATTTCTATATACTAAGTTTGTAATTTAATCACCTTTGCACGTATTTTTGTTTTATAAATTCCTACGAGATTATGCTAAAAGTACCTTCTTTCAAACAAAGAAAAAAAATTTTTAAATCGGTTTACTGATAAAGAATTGTCCTTGAAAAACTACCATACATACAAAGTTATTCAGTACTCAAATTTGTAACAAAAGTCGCCGATAGACGGCGCTGAAACCATGGCGTCCAATTTCGACACCATGTTGTTGAGATTTTCCTGACTTAATAGGGTCGGAACCACTCCACATCAGTATACGGAACCGAGTGCGCGAGTCCGACCCGCACTTGACCGGTTTTTCTTTCCAGCTCACGCTTGTTGCACAATAACAAAAGCGTATTGTACGCAAACACTGGCAATGAATTTAATAATTAGTATGCACGCGCCATTTTCGGAAGTTGACTTGTGTACCTTTCTAGCACGAAGTGACTTTTATTACGTAATAACTCCGCTTAAAAAAATGAAATTAGAATTGAATTGTGTTTGTAGTTAATAACTTTTCAGACACAAATAGCATGCACACAGTAGCTTCGATTTTTAAGTGACTTCCAAATACCTAAGAATTACGAATTGAAACGGGATATTTACCATGTGTATTTGTGACGGTGACACTGTGCGAAAAAAGCGAACCAGGAAGAGGGTAGATCGCTATGGTGTGTGGGTAGACCACAACTAAAACCCGCAATGGCGCTTGCAACAGTGCCGAAATATCGGGAACTCAAAAATACAAATATACATCGTAAATATCCCGTTTCAAATCGTAATTCTAATGTAAATGACCATGTAAGCTTGAAATCTTCTATTCCAAATACCTAGTACAGTTGCCGTTAAAAATAATTATGTATTTTCTTTCGCCTTATTACAATGCAATGTGAAGGGTGCATTCACTATACCTATATTTAACATGTTCCCTGTCCGGGTGCTCCCAATGTGGGGTCATGAACCTTTTCCGAGGTTCCGTATCTCAAAAGGAAAAAACGGAAACCTTATAGGATCACTTTGTTGTCCGTCTCTATGTCTGTTTTCATGAGTTCGTCCCCACAGCACAGTTGAAGCACTTTGTAACATTGTCAGATCATTTTGTATCGGGGCAGGGAACGTGTTAACTCATTTGACATACGATTAGAATGGGATTAGAGGTGACCGGTTTGCGACGTACTTAGTAAGTCAAAGCTATGAGGCTAATATATATGTGATAATCCATATTGAAAGGGACCTTATGGCGGCCGGCACTTACGCCTTTATTGCCGCTGTTCCAATACAATAGTGAATAGGTGCAACGTAAGCGCCTGCCGCCATAAGGTCCCTTTCGATGTGGATTATCACATATTGTTAGAACCCTTTGTCCTACCTTTGACAGCTATCATCAAAGTACATGTCATATTTGACGTTTATCGTACCCATGGAGTGAGTATTAAATTATTTGCTCCTGCCGCGATGACAGCTGATCTGAAGAATGTTTACTCTGATTCTCAAACCAGTCGTCTACCGGTCCCTGGGATCCCCGGAATCATGACAGAAGAATGCTATTGTTTATTTTTTTCGCCGGGAGACAACGGTTTAATGAAAATAAATCAACTAAGGAGAGATACTTTTTGTATTAAGCAGTACCGCTGCTAACGTAAACTACAAATTTAGAAATAAAGGAAAAATTGAAAAATTTTGGCACCGAGCAGGATTTGAACCTGCGACCTCCCGGCACTCACGGTCAGTCGCTCTAGCCAACTGAGCTATAGGTGCAACCGCCACTCGGCCCGAAATTCCTCAATCATTCCTTCATTTATACAAACGCCTTAAGGGAGGCGTACAGCGACATCTACCATCAGAAGACTCAGGCTTCATTAACGGCACTAACGTCTCAAATCATGTTGAAAATCGTCAGTTACGATGCGCCATCCCATACTAAATTAATTTTGTAGTAAGCAGTACCGCTGCTAACGTAAACTACAAATTTAGAAATAAAGGAAAAATTTAGGCTTTGAACCTGCGACCTCCTAGCACTCGCGGCCAGTTACTCTAGCCAACTGAGCTATAGGTGCAACCGCCACTCGGCCCGAAATTCCTCAATCATTCCTTCATTTATATAAACGCCAAACGCGAGTGGAATTTGGGGCCGAGTGGCGGTTGCACCTATAGCTCAGTTGGCTAGAGCGACTAGCCGCGAGTGCCGGGAGGTCGTAGGTTCAAATCCTGTTCGGTGCCTAAATTTTTCAATTTTTCCTTTATTTCTAAAATTGTAACTAAGGAGAGGCTTGAATCGTAAAAATTAGTACTGCTGTAACCATGTTGTAACTCTTCTTAGCCTATGATGCTTATCTTGGCCAACAACCACCACGAGTAGGTACCACTTGCCAATTTTTAATTCAACACGACATCAAATCAAACGAAGATAGGCAGTACAGGTGAAATAATAACGGGGTTTGAAGGCACCAAAGCAGCACCGTTGGATGAAAATGACACCAGTCAAAGATAGGCGCCATCGCAATAGACAAAGTTACGAGTTTCAACTGCTAAAATAGTACAGGTAAAGTAAGACTATGTTTGGCGGCAAATTATGTACATCAATAAAACTTTTTTTGTAACTTTATCTTGGCACTTAGAAATGAGGATTTGCAGAGCCTATCAAAATGTAGGAGTCCTACCCCTTTGCCTGTACCTGTACCTGCACCCCATACATCCGGTATGGGCAGGGGAAATATTTAAAAATATGCACATTTTACACACTAGACCTGTGAAGTGTACTTCTGTGTAATTTTTTGCGTCGAATCGAATAAGACCATACGACCATACCCATACTTGTAGGGTCAATATTTTGCGAGATGTGAAATGTGGTTCTTGTTGTGTGTGTGTGTGTGTGTGTGTGTGTGGAAAAATGGAGGGTTCCGTGTCTACTTGTCCACATTGTAAACCCCTATCATTTGGTGTGAATTAAATGTCGGACGTAGACGTAGATGGAAAAGTTTTTTAGAAACCACCATAGGTACCTATAATTTTTGAAGGCCTAATACCCCATATAAAAAAATCCTGTATTTTTATATGGAGTATAGGGGTATTTCCTGTACTAAAAATGAAGCAATATCGAACTAAAACACCTATAATGAGTCATCATTTAATTAAAACTTTTAAATTAAGGATATATACTAAAACAACTTTAAAATACATTTTCATACTTAAGTTTTTTCAAACAATGCAGGAAAAATACTAATTTAAGATTCGTACATATACATCATACGTAAACAATTACACGTAGACAAATCTACATCTACCGCAGAGTACGTAAATATATCGGTATATCCAATTAAAATGGCTTGGTCAAGGCGCGTGCGCGAGGGCAAGCTAATGCTGCGCGCCGGAACGTACACGAGCTACGGTACAGTAGGTACTTTATCTCACAAGTGTGGGTTAGCCGTTGTATGTAGTTGTGACACACAAGAACACAGACAATGTGAACTCATATCTCCTACGCTGATGCACACATAGACAATGTGCATATATAGAGACTGGCAAATGAAAGATGATAATTTTTTTATGGTACTTTTTATATGAAAACACAACCTCAAGTGTTCTGAAATATCAGTATTGATACTTACGTTTATACTATACTAGCGACCCGCCCCGGCTTCGCACGGGTGCAATGCTGATGCATGTATTATACATATAAACCTTCCCCTTGAGTCACTCTATTAAAAAAAAACCGCATCAAAATCCGTTGCGTAGTTTTAAAGATTTAAGCAAACATAGGGATATAGGGACATAGGGACAGAGAAAGCGACTTTGTTTTATACTATGACCTATGTAGTGATATTTGTTCGTTCTACTCATTATCTAATACGAGTATAATGAAATTACGCGCGGACTTGTCAGGTTAACATAATTTTTTTTTTCTACTCGTCGACTTCAATGTTTGATTTAAGATATCGTAGACGAAACTAAAATCACATACATTTTTTTATTGGTTCCCTTCAAGTGAACTCTTATGAAATAGACCAATCACGTGTCGCCTTTTACTGTAGGTACTCTTATGAAATTGGCTAATCGCGTGTCGCCATTACAGTACTCTTATGAAATTGACCAATCACGTGACGCCGCGGCATAGAACAGAAGACATCAACGAGCGTCCCACCCATGTGCCTAAACTTCATTTTCGCAAGACTAGTCTGTTTAATGGTTTCGGTTTGTTTAATTAATTTCAGTTGACTCGTAGAAAAAATAGTGTATACAATAGTTATATAATTAGCTTTTTAACTCTCGAACCTTACTTAGACCACTCGGCAAGCCTCGTGATCTAATCGCGATTCTCGACTAAAAAAGCATACATTATATAACGATTGCATAAACTACTATATTTGGCATGAAATTTGATATGGGGGGATAGATTATAACACGAGTCAACATTGAGAGTACTTTTTAACTCGTGATTCGGTCAAGTTCACATGTGTCATACGGACTAAGTCCCAGGGCACAGATAGTTTATATTAGTTTGTATTGTACTATACAGGTAAATTCGTCATCCTCCTAGCGTTATCCCAGTACAGTAGCATCCTGAAGGATGCCCGGGGTTCGCTACCTAATCCCAAGATTTACAGTTAAATTAATAAAATCGTTTTAAATTTTAAATATATTACAAGTGTCAAGACTGATTTTCACGTTACACCACACTCTGAATTTTTGAATTTGCCGCCATTTCTCATTCTCATCTATCATTTGCCAGACTATAGCTGCCTTACCCGCGTTCGTGGGATAAAGACAGAATCGCATAGCTGAGCTTGTACTCCGAACTTCGTATCGTGCCGTCCCTTTCACTCTTGTGTTATTCACTATATGAGTGAAAGCAGGGATGTAACAGAGCTCCGGTTCCGGTTCCGTTAAATCGGAACTTCCGATTGGTTTTAAACATCCGCTTCGGTTCCGGTTCTGTTATTTATAAAACGGATGTTATATCGGATGTCAAAGCAGCGCAGCGGGGAGAAATGAGCGGCGTATATCAAAAACAAACAGGTTTATAATTTTTATTTAGAATAGACTTAGACCTGCCATGCCCTTATTATCTTATCCATCTATCACTCGGGCTCCGCATCCGTTTTCAGTACCGACTCCGATTCCGGTTCTGGTTCCGATATACCGAATTTAAAACATCTGGTTCCGGTTCCGGTTCCGATAAAACCACATCTGTTACATCCCTGAGTGAGAGTGACGGCACGATACGAAGTTCAGTTCGGAGTAGGCCCTCTGTTGCGGGACGTCCCGCTTGCGACGCGCACGCGCCGTGATCAAGCCTCAACACTTTCGCTGCTAACATTTTCGTAGCGCTACGCAATTTCCTCTACATACGAGGAAACGTATGGTATCGGTTACACGTCTACGAGCTGAGCGACCGCTGGTCGCGTTACTGGCACTGAATGTCAAATGTCAATTTCAATAATAATGACAGATCTGGCTAATGTTTGACACGTTACGTAACCAACTAGCTGGTTAAAGAGAAATTGATCCGCTCAAATATATACTTCTCAATATTCAATACTATATAACAGTTTATACAAGAAGTTAAAATGAAATATCCCTACAGACACCTAGACAGCTATATAATGAAATATTCCTTATTAATATAAATTATCAAGCCTTTAGTTAAAAAAAGGTTGTCTCTTTCTCACAAAATAGGTTCAATGGGACTGAAAAAGACAAATGATATAACGACATTTCAACGTAGTCACTGAAATCTATAAATACAGGCAAAATTTCATAATGAGTAATGACATAAATATTGCTACATACTTAATTATGAATTTACCAGCTTTTCCCGCGGCTTCGCCCGCGTAAGTAATTTTTAACCGTCTACAAAAAAGGAGATTCTCAATTTGACCCGTATGTTTGTATGTACATATGTAGGTATGTATGGATGTCATTTCCGTAATCGGAACCCCGAACAACCACAAATATGACACCTATATCGACTTTTAAGAAAAATAAATTTCCGCCATCTCGAATTTAAAATGATGTAATTTTTTTGGGTTTTTCATTCCTTTAGGGGAGCAATTTCGAAAAACTCTGTAATATTTTTTTTTTTATTTAAACAGAGAGTATATACGAAGTTTTAAATCACTCACTTCAAAAAAGATTTGCTCCCCGTACACACTTGGAACCCCCTTTTCACATCTTTAGGGGAACAATTTAGAAAACCGCTAAAATACTCCATTAATATATTTAAACAGAGTCTATATACAGTTTCAAATCTCTCACTTCAATAAATATTCATATTCATATTCATATCTTTATTGACCATGTAACATACATCACATTACGTGTTCTCATACAAACTTTGGACCCCCGTTTCACCCTCCTAGGGGACGAATTTTGAAAAATCCTTTCTTTGTGTACCCCTAGACCTTATAAGGAACCTACGTGCCAAATTTGGAATTTCTAGAACCAGCGGTTTGGGCTGTGCGTTGACATGTCAGTCAGTCAGTTTCTTATTTTATATATTTAGATTATATTCAGGTAAGATGACAGAACGACAAATAACACATAAATAATATTTTTTTATAATAATATAAATACACAATATGAATATGCAATAAGTAATAACTTATTTAATAATCAGTAAACAATACATTATTTTCTCAGTAAATGCTGTAACAATGGCGTTTATTCTTTAATCTACACCCATACAGTAAATCCTCTTTTATGTGCTCAAAAAGTGTAGGTAAGGACCAACTTTACAATATTGCGCCGGTCCAGGGCGGAGATGGCCATAACACAATCAAAAACGGTATCGTTATGGCCATCACCGCCCCATTACGACACAGGTTCGTGCTCAAAGACTTCAACGAGCTCACGAACTCGAACTCCTGCACTTTCAACGCAATGGTGCCTCAACACATGAAAGAGGATTTAATGTATGGATGTAGATAAAGTAGTGTATACAACTGTACATAATTAGGCCTTAAAACACTCGTGTGATCCTATTATGAAACTCGCTGACGCTCGTTTCATAAAACCACACTCGTGTTTTAATCCCCTCTCATTATGTATCAGTTGCATAAACTACTATTAACAGCATACACAGACAACTGAGAGCGAGAACTACCTACTGCCAATTGACATGTTTCGATGCAATTGAGTCGGTCTGTAGTTATTTACGAGTGCGTCGCTAACGTAAAGGTTTTGTAGACAACAAAACAGTTTCATTATTATTTATTTGTAAGCGGGAGTCATCAAGAGGATCAAGAATATATTAAAAAAGACGAAAATATTAAAAAGTACATAGCGTTGAATCTTGGATGATGGTACAGTCAGCATCACATGTATGTATTCACTTGTCAACTTCACCGAGTAACAATAAAGTGAACGACTTAGTGACAATAAAGAAATTGTGTTATTTTTCTGAAGCCGACTGTACGGAACCCTATGATCACAAGACCGACTCGCATTTGGCAGGTATTTTTCTCTCGCCGCACCGTTTATGCTCGCGTCGCTACGCGTCATACAAATAAATAACACTCATAAGTAAAATAAGTCGAACTAAGTTCCGTAATTTGTGCTTTGCAATTAAAATAATTAAGTATAATTTACACAAGTACATAATACTTAAGTGATAAAGCCTAGGGAAATTAAATACAGTTAACAATAATAATATTAAAAACATTTATGACATATATTACTTTGACACTGATAATATTTGTTCTAAATAAATATTAATAAGTATGATAAAAACGTCATAGAATGATTCCATTAATCATCGGCCGAATACATAAACGGCCAGTTTTGTTTTACGTCACATCTAAAAACGTCAATAGTCGAACAGAGTCAATACACCACACCTAGAAAGGATGAAGGTTGCTTTGACAGCTTATGTCAGGAATCTTCAACACTCGGCTTACCAATATTTTATCTAACCGAGCAAAACTGCGGGACAAATCTGGCTATGTAGTAGTGATATGAAAATTAACAGGCCCTACATGTGGTGCGGCTTATGAGGAAAAATCTTAGCCCCCATGATCTTAGGAAGGTTGAAGACCCCTGAGGGGCTACCGCGAACCACACGAAGTTTTCCCTCTCTGTCTCACTTATATGCAAACTTGCAAGTGCGACAGAGAGGGAAAACTTCGTTTGCTGTTCGCGGTAGCGCCCCTGGTTGTACAATACAGACATAAAATATGTTTAAATTTCGCACATTCTTCATTCTTAATGACAGGAATTGTATAATAAATGGACATTCGAACGCTTTAAATAGGTAGAATTTGACATGATATACGTTTTTATAAAATAGAGTAGAAATACAAGAGATTCTTTTGAGATTATGTATATGCTTAATGTAGTAACTATAGTAAGGAATGCTGAGGTAAATTTGGAAACTGGTAATAGGAATGCCGTACATTGAAACCTTAAAAACTCTATTATAGAACTATATTTATAGCTCAATATAAAATTTGTCATGGATGGACAAAATGGAAACATATATCCATCCCTTTCTTTTTCGTTACAGAGCTGCCATTAAAAACAGACGGGATTATTATCTAAGCTACGTTCCACTGATTGACTGTAGACTGAAAGTAAAAGCATGAGTGGTATATCAGAACACATTTTTATATGCATCAGTTATAGAAAAGAATAACTAAATTGTTAACACGTTCACCGCCAACGATTTCGTAGCGCCACACAGGCAACGAAGATCCGTAAGTAAAGTTCATTTCGAGACGACCACCCCCCAACCGAGCTCCAGGCACTGGAAGTGTTTAGTTTGTTAAGTTAGCTCTGAACAGATGTCAAAGGTCATTTTGGAATGAGGAAAAGATAGATAAGCAATTTTAATTAACATAAAAACACATCCAATTGTAAGTAACACAATAAATATCTATCTATCATCAATTTATTCCTTATTTCAGATGTAAAAGATTTCTGATAAGATGTTAAAAACAGCAATTTTAATTAACATAAAATCACAACCGATTGTAAGTAACAGTAAATATCTTTTATCTATTTCTTCCTTATTTCAGATGTTAAAGATTTCTGATAAAATGTTAAAGATATTATCATTAACATGTTATCAGGGCTAACTTAAGGGGCTCAACGCGCTATTCATCGATTTTTGAGTTGATATAGCTCCGTCAAAACTATAGATATGTTTATGGTACAAACGGCGATAATTCTTTATCTATCTTTCCAAGAGCCAATTTTTGAAAAAAACTGACTACTTATTTTTTTTATGATTTATTGAAACATGGTCCAAAAAAACGCTATTTTCGATACTAGTATGTTGTTTATGCACTTATATATATGAAATGTACATTAAACTGTTCCTTATTGACGTGGCTAACGAGGCAAGAGAGATTTTTATTTGTAACTCATCTTCACGAGTTACGTCCAAAAAACTAGTTTATTTGGTCTGAAATTGGCAAAGTTTGATGCCATATATCTCGAAGACAGTGAATTTTGAATCATTTCGATAAACGAGTTATTTTCCGTCTGAATTGGATGAAAATAGGTAGGTTGGACTAGCTCTTGATTCTGTACAAAATACCTATAAAATCATATGTACCCTAAAATTCTATTTTCGACGTTTTGTCACACAACGGAAAAAAATGTAGGACACTGCAGGAAGTCGTGCAAATATTGATCAAATTAAGAAACTCGTTGTTCTTAATACGGTAAACCATAAAAAAGACGAAAAGACGGAGGGCTACAGATCGAAGGTCATTTGAGAGCTAAGAGCGCCTTAATAATTTAATTCTTTTCAATTAGTAACATTACTGACGCATGTAAAAATGTGACATGAGTAACCCCGTGGTAATTTACAGGGCGTGCCACGGCTATGCCACATCTCCATGTGGGAAAGTACCTTGAATATTGTAGATGGAACATTTTACTGAAAGAAGACATTATTTTAATTTTAAAAATAATTTAAACTGCATTCACAGATATTTAAATAATAATTAAACCGTGAACCGGGAATCGAACCCGTTACACAAGAAAAATAATTACCCTGTAGCTTTATCATACCAATCGAAAGGCTTCATCATATGGATTATTTTGTACTAAATAACATAGTATCAGAAATAAAAGGAAGACCATGAATTTTAACATTTTTAATACAAAATTAATCAATTGATCACGTGTAAAGGGTTCGATTCCCGGTTCAACCTCAAAATTATTTAAATATCTGTGAATGCAGTTTAAATTGTTTTTTAAATTCAAATAATGTCTTCTTTCAGTAAAATGTTCCATCTACAATATTTAAGGTACTTTCCCTCCATGTGGCATAGCCGTGGGACGCCCTGTATATAAGATATAACCCATCTTAGTACGAACTAAATTCAAAATAAATTCTGTGACTATTGCTTACAGTTACAGTCATAACTGGGCCAATTTCAATTGCGAAAAAATGTGGTAAAACGCAATTAACCGAAATTTTTAACCGATTAATTGTATGAAGACGAAACCGATTTCCGAGCCCTAGAAGCTGGCGGTACCGGTATTCGTCAGGGCATTTATTTGTGTGATGAACATGATTATTAGTATTTATCTTTACATAATTACATGTATATTATTATCGTCGTCTTGCAGCCATTACAAGCTTTACTTAGTTTGGGACTAGATCGATTTGTGTGAGATTGTCTATTTATAAATATTTATTATTATTATTTATTAATTCTGCCTGCCTTTCCCCTAAAGTTGTGTATTAATATTGGAATATAACTAAAGAGTTATTTTATAAGTGAAATAGCGAATTCAGTCTTCAAACTAAAGGAATGGATTCAGCGATAACATAAGTCATGGTAGAAACTAACACTATATAAAAATAACTTAATATATCAACAAGGTAAAGCCTAGGAAGATTATGCATTTGTGCAGTCTTAAACCTAATTCACATATGGAAGCAAATACTTTTTAAATAATACATATGAAATTGACGATTTCAAGCTAACATGGACATTTACACAAGAAATACTAATTAATAACGAGAAACTCCCAAAAAACAAATATACACGGTAAATACCCCGTTATTAATGGCAAAAAAAATCAATTAATAAGATAGTCAACTGCGAAAACATTTGTGGAGATATTTTTGAAGCGGACTGTAGGTACACACGACATTCATATCGAGCATATGACCTTTTATTGAAAGTGAAACACCTTCAAAAAAGGGTCATATGCTCAAAGGCTATATCTTTGCATTGGTATTGAAGACTCGACGTGTCAATAGCTGGTGGGATGCCATAAATATATATGCTTACCCTACATCGATCGAAAACTCGGGTTATGATTGTTTTGTGCCTATTAGACTAGGTAATTATACAGATTATAATTGTTACATTAAAACCACAAATTCTAATAGTGGAAAATAGCGATGTCAAAAAAGTATCATCAAGTGATATCTCCCTTTAACCGCTGAATATTAAAAAAGAATTCTGCAATTTTCAACTCTGTCATAAATTAAGTAGATGTCATTTTTGTCGCTTAACGTCAAACTCAGATTAATCCACTCTAACCACTTGGGAGATTATTATTGAAAAAGAACAGTGATAATAATGTTATAAATACGGTGATTTGAAAGACAGTATTTTTTATCATCTTGTTCGGCAAATTAAGCATTAAAACTTCCTTACAAAAAAATTAATTTTGATTGAATTTGATACCAATTTATCTGTCTTTGAAAAAAGTCAGCTTGGATTGATATAATTTTGATTTAACAGACCTAGATTTATCTAGATTTTAAAAAAATACGATTAGAACTATTACAACTGACAGACATGTTGAAAAAACTTCTTTAGCCGATTGGCTTGGATGAACTTACTTACATTTGAAAAATACTGTCATATGGATTTATCTGGTTTTATAAAATATTATGATTTTCTCAAAAACCATTCGGAATTATACTTAACCGATAAAATTGTGACAAATTGATTTCGTTAAAATTGTGATTGTGAAATTGTGTGTGTGTGATTGTGACTAGTTTCTTACCCTTTTATTTTATAGCAAAATCTTTAAAAAAATCAGAATTAGATTTACCCGAGTTTGAAACGACTCATTCATAGTACGCTCAGTACATAATACTCCAATTTCATTGCATATTCAAATTTAACGCTAAAGAGTTTCTATTTTAAATGCACTGTCTTTAAATCGTATGTTTTTAATAGAAACTATATTACAATAGCATTAAAGTCGAATATCCAATGGAATAAAAGCATGTTTCTGTGTCGAACTGACATTATTCGTACCTGCATATTCGAGCAACAGAGAGAGAGATACTTAGTTTCCAGTTCGCGGTAGCGCCCCAAGACATTGTCACGTTGTCTGATATATCACACGATGGCGGTTAAGGGGTTACAAACTGCTACTTTCACGGTACTATTTTCTTGACATCACCACTGCATTATGACACTACTATTTGCTAGTAGACAGGTACAAATACAATGAACGATTACAATAAAACATTATTATTACATTGAACACTTATTATTGGACGCAGAGCAGGGCGTTCTTATTTGGGGCCGCAATAGTTACGATATTGATAATTTCACCATATACAGAGATTGGGATAATGGATTACAATAGGGATGATGACAAAAAGCATTTTTTATGCCATTCGAATCAGAGGGACTACTCCGAACTTGGTGTCATGCCGCCCCTCTCACTCATATAGTGAATAACACGAGAGTGAAAGGGACGGCACGACACGAAGTTCGAAATACAGGGCCAGTTTTGAGAGACGATCAAATTTATATATAGAACCAACTACAATTAAAGCAACACAAAAGACCAAATGAGAGGCAAATACTTCATAGCTAACGAGCACTGAAAAACACTCCATACTGAATCACAGGCCACGCCTTCCACAGATTCCACAGATCACGTCACGCCTGCGTAGCCTCATACTACCGTTGCATGGAAAAAAGAAAATTTGCCGTTTCTGTTGTGAAATATTGCATTTATATACATAGTTTTTTTATTTAAGAGAGGTAGGGCACAGCAAAATGTCATCATGCTCGAATTTGGAGCAGCCCAACTGGTGAAGTACCTCCACCTTGCAGAAGACCACAGCCATAATAACATTATTTACTATACAAGTATGTAGATAGTGTTGTGTTCCTGGAGGTGAGCAAGGTTGCCAGAGCTCCCAGGGATGCACTGTGTTGAGAGCGAGGGACCTATATTTGTCCCTTCTGCTTTCAACACAGTGAATTCTCAAATTTCATAA
The DNA here is from genome assembly GCA_963556455.1 of Epiblema foenella. Lineage (NCBI taxonomy): Eukaryota > Metazoa > Arthropoda > Insecta > Lepidoptera > Tortricidae > Epiblema > Epiblema foenella. The sequence goes on from OY747095.1 coordinate 43,115,534, forward strand.
AGGGACCCTTTATGAAATTTGGTTCAGGTGGACCGTACGCTTGTTTGCCACCGGCGTTGTATAAAAAAGTTTCCATACATTTTCTTTTGTTGATACACGAGAATTCTATTATGTAGTAATTTTCAATTTACATTTGACCAACAAACAAAAAACAACGTTTTTGCAAATCTTTATAGTCCCATATTTTTTTATGACTTTAATTAGGCCGGGTTTTATAAAGATCCGTTAGACTAAATGTCAGATCAAATATCAGTAACTCAGTACACTTTATGACATAACAAACCGACATAAGGTCTAACGGATCTTTATAAAACCGAGCCTTAATGTATATAATTTACTTACTGTGTTAATTTGATGTTTTTCTATCCATATAGCCACTATGTTATATATTGTAATACGAGTCATCATCCCTATTCTCTGAATACTGGCATTATTCTAAAGGTGGGTTTCACCAAATTACGATTACAGATCGATCAACATTCAATATGACGCATACCGCTGTTATCCATACTAATATTATAGATGCGAAAGTGTCTATTACCTCTTCAAACGATTACCTTTGAAAGGCTAAAGAGTATCTTGCAGATAGTCATCGACGGAGCAGAGAACGACAGTCATCTTGCTCTAACGTACTGTTGATACGTTTGGTGAGTGAGAGAGTAAATAACAAGTTTGTGTACCAGTGGTGCAAGTTTTGACAGTACGGTTTGAACGCAGAGGAGTTACAACGTAGCAAATATGTTTGAAAATAAATGTTAATGTGGTATTGAGATTGTTTGAGTCCCGGGGATGCACATAGAATACTTTTTATCCCGGAAATCATCCCTTAAGGGCGTGGAAATTGTATGCAGTGTTAGTTACAATCTTATTGTATGGCAAATTTCAATACCTAATTTATATAAAACTAATTTTTGCCCGCAACTTCGTCTGCGTAGAACTCGTTTATCGCGATAGAATTTTATTGCAATTTATCGGTTCAGTTGTGTAAGCGTAACAGACAGACAGACACACTTTACCATTTATAATATTAGTATCGATAAGTATGGAGTAGTATGGATATACTGTGGATACAATACACCCGGCTCTGCTCAGGTAAAATGGTTTTTATTGCGTAAGGCCAGCGTTACATCCGCCGCTTCCCGTGCGTTACCTAATATTCTTAAATACGATGACAAACGCATAAACTTTTGTGAATGCAGTTGACCTGTAAACACGCCCTAGTTAATTCCATGAAATTTTGATGCATTTCTCATCGTATCAATGAATATTAGCACGTACGCGAAGGGGGCGGTTGAAACGCTCAGTGACCTTACCTTATTATTTGGTACAGTCACGTTCACTAATGCACATATTTTTGGACCTTATTACAAAGGAATAGAGTGCAAAAGTGTACATATATTAATGAACTCGACCGTATATTTAGATCTTCCTGACGAGCAAGCTACAGGAGCTGAGCCCTGTGGAAATCTTGGCCAACTCGGAGAAGCAGATAGATCTTCGGGCGAAGTCGATCCTTTCGCAAAACACCTGGAAAGCAAGGGATAATAGTAGATTGTGTCTCAAGGGTGCAAAATGATATATTTACGGCGAGAGCGGTCATCATCATCATCGTCATCATCATCATCATCATCATCATCATCATCATCATCATCATCAGCCTGTGTGTCCACTGCTGGACATAGGCCTCTCCCGTGGCACGCCACTGAGCTCGGTCGGCTCTGGGGGCGGTATATTAATAATAATAATAATAGTATCCGCTAGGTGTACACATCCCAATACATTATCGTATCTCAAAGGGGCCTCTTCGTGTTGGATCTGTATCCCCATGAACGCCTTCCAAAAGGACCGGACCTTGAGCCGTGATATCCCAAAGGAGAGATACAAATAATAATAAACATTTATTTCAGGCCATAAGCCCATATGTTTTACAACTGGTACAATTACAATTAAAATTACATTGAATTAATTATTGAATCCTGAGCGTAGCGAGTCTTTGCTCTCTCATGTGTTTACGACCAAGACGGAACTATTTTGCTACCGTGTGACATATACTGCTTTTCACACCGCTAATGAGGCCCGCTCCTAAAAACATGAAATGTTTTACAAATAATTTTGCTAGCGAGTAGCGGTACATACTGATTTTCATACCTTTTATGAGGAGTCATTGTCAGGGCAGTAATGACACTTTTCTAAAAAACAGGTGTGTGTGAACACACAAATTAAATTTAATGTATCATAATCTGCTGTGTGTAAGCTATATGTATAGTTTCTTAGCTACCCACACTTTCTTAGCGACCTATCGGTTTTAAAGGCTTATTTTCATACAATTACATTCATATATTTCGATGACCGCTTAACTGACTCGCTTCTTAGGAAGAGGCACTACCAACTAGACCCTGCCTACCTCCTATTTAAAGGACTAAACTTCATATTTAAATACTACTTTCATCCCGCCTAACGAGCTGTTATACATATTTTTATGCATATCTCATAAATTACAACATTAGCATAACTTTGATAGAACAACGTTATGTCTATCGATATATACCGTCACTATTTTTTTTTTCTACTCCTGGCAACATTTTATCTGTCAGTTTACTTCGCCTAATTGTGGATTTTTAGCTTAGGTCGGTTTGTGTAAGATTGTCCACAAATATATTTATTTATTTATTTTTAAAATGTAATAGCTTACTTTGAAAGATTCAGGTATTTCCTCAATAGCCCTATGAATGAGTGTGCCATTCACATAAAGACAATTCGCCGCTTCCTCCTCCGGCACCGTCAGTGTTTGATAAGCGAAATTGGCCTCTCTCTCCATCCTCTTAAGGAGCTCTTTGGCCTCCTTGCTGTTGCCGACACAGAGTATATCGGGGCCGGCCACTGTCACGTATTTCTTCAGGTGATGCGCGCCTTTTGTCACCTGAAAAACGCGACAGTTGAATCATTAGTATATTATTGAAGAAATATATAAAATTAAACTAGAGATGCGCCGCATATTCGGTATTAATGTACTCAGTATTATTAAAAATAATATTAACCTAGTGATGCGTCGAAAATTAGGTAATTACTAAGTATTCTATCAAATCGGCATTTTAATATTCAATTTCCAAATGACAATTCTTTTATTTATTTATTCATTACAACAACTTAAGTCTATCATTACAGGGTAATACCTAATGCGACAGACCAGGATATAATGTTCTTTAAAGCAACACATAAAATACGAGTAGTATTAAAATTAAACAATCTAAGAAAAAGACAATATTGACTTAGAAGACAATATTGACTTGATTGTTTTAGAAGTATTAGTCTGCCAACCACAATATTTTTTAAAGTTAGTAAAACATTGTTTTGTTAATTAATATTAATAGTTTTTTACCACTAACTCGGTCTGTTTTAGAACGACTGATGAAATCACTTCGCTGCACCGAATAACCTAATGAGGCCTTAAAAAACACAATCGAATTTGAACCTTGCAATTCCGATTAGAAAAATTTATTTTAAATAATTCGCAAACCAATGAAAATCTGTCACTTCAAAATTTGACTTCTTTTCCTTTGACCATTAGGGTGGGTCGAAAATCACGAATTTTGGAGTACCGCAATGTAATAGGGCTCAAAAGTTGATGTGTATTCTGTAGATTACAGGAAAAATAATTAAAAAATTCTCTTCTCTAAAATTATTTGTAACTAGCTACCCGCGCCGACTTCGCACGGGTGCAACGCTGATGCATGATTATACATGTAAACCTACCTCTTGAATCACTCTATTTAACAAAAAACAGCATCAAAATCCGTTGCGTAGTTTTAAACATCTAAGCATACATAGGGACAGACAGATAGCGGAAAGCGACTTTGTTTTATACTATGTAGTGATGAACGAAAATTGCAATGAATTATAGGACCTAGGACGACCGGTTTAGCCTAGTGGGTAGTGCACCTGCCTGTGAAGCTGACGGTCCTGGGTTCGAATCCCGGTCAGGGCAAATATTTGTGTGATGAGCATGAATATTTGTTTCTGAGTCTTGGATGTTTTCTATGTATTTAAGTATTTATATCTATTAAATATATCGTCGTCTAATACCCATAACACAAGCCTTCATGAGCTTACTGTGGGGCTAGTTCGATTTGTGTAAGATTGTCCTCTAATATTTATTATTTAATTATCATTACATTACAATACGCGAAAGAGTTTTTAGAGGCGATCAGATATATGGGACCCAGTACCGTTAGAGCACAATAAATGGCTAAAATTAGGGAAAAACCTAGCGCGAAGCTGGCGGCCCTAGAAAAGGCTCCTAGAATTTGCCACTGACTAATGACGTCACGCGCACAGTAACGAAGCAACCTTGTATGGGGAAATAAGTATTTCGCTGATTAAATTGTGAAATACTGTGTTTAAGTACAGTCAGGGAATTTGAATGTTTGTTACTTCTCTCTCTAATGTGTCCAAAAGTGTCAAAAATTCAAATTCCTTGACTTTACAATTTATTCTTCATTTTCCCATTAATATTCTATAGTTACCTATTATTTGATTTATAGACGATAAAAAAGAACTCAAATTTTTATGATTTTGGTAAAAAAAGAAAATTTACAAATTATTGTGATATTTTGATGGTCCATAAACATGTCATAAATTGTAACATGTATCAAATACCCAATTGAGCAGCAGGTAGTTTGAGTCCCGGGAAGGACAAATAATTTTTACCATGGAAATGATCCAGGGGTGGAAGTTTGTATGGAAATGCGATAACTAGGTGAGCGCCTGATTATAAAAGAATAGCAATAAAATTATAACGCGATGAACGACTTTTACGTGGGCGGAGTCGCGAGCAAAAGCTAGTAAATAATAAATGAATATTCTCATGTTGAGATTTATGGGCCATTCTACTTATTCATGTTCATAATTTTCACACTTTTTTTAAATGCAGATTTTGGAATACTTGGCCCTCACTTCATATTTTTGTATTGTTATTTAGAAAGAGGTTTAATTGCAGTATCACTTCCGACAGATTTAGTAATTAACGAACCACAGCTAATATCCATAAATCGAGTAACTCATCAGTGGTCCTTGGATGTCTCACCATTTATATGAAAAAGTGGTTTTTACCACTGTGTTAACCACCTTTTAGAGAAATATTTAAGTATTTTTATCTATAAATTCCTTTTATTAAGTGCAGGTACTATCTCGAAATCCTGTTTTTGTACACTAATTCAATACATATCATAGATTTTGGTATGTAATAGGAAACTAGTCATGAAAAAGTAGAATGACCCTTATGACATAGTGTCGGTATATTTATAATAAATCAACAAATTCTCACAACAAAGTGTAAATAAGGTCCAATATACGTATAATAATTGATCAATTGTCCGACTAGCCATAGGAGAATGTAACAGCCCGGCCACCACTTTGCGCAAGTTGAGGCGCGGCAAGTGTTTTATCTGTTCATTGCGCGATCGAGACGCGCAACTCACTGCGGTTAGTTGCGGTCACAAGCAATGTATTAGAGTACCAGTAAAATATACCTTAATCGGGGTGCATGGGAATTCAGGGAAAGCCTCCGCGACCGCCAAGGCACCCGCCTCGTTGCTCGTCTCTGTGATACCTACGAAAAACTCGCGACCTGAAAACGAGGTATGGCGATACTTAAATATGTACAAATTTCGGATTTAATGTCTGCGGAATAAGACTCATAATTAAATAAGTACTATATTTATTATGGTCTAAGAAAACTTGGTATGACAATCCGGATCGTGACACCACATACGCGACCTTGGGCGCTACCGCGATCAGCAAACGGAGTTTTCCCTCTCTGTCGCACTTACGTTCGAACGTGCAAGTGCGACAGAGAGCGAAAAATAAAAAAATAAGTGTGAGTCTGTCGTCGACAGAGGCCAGATCCGTCGGGCCAATGATTATAAAGCATTACGCTGGAGGTCTCGCTCGTACACTAGAGTGGATCGCGTGTGCGAACGAGAACATATGCATAACTATAGTAAGTTGTGAGTTCAAATTTTTGCAACCAACTGTCCCAGAGGCTCTATTATAAGTTTTTTCGAAACAAAACACAAACGAACGCGTTTGCGTTTAGTCTCAATTTGAATGGTAACTATTTTTTGCCATACACATTGAGACAAAATTCAAACGCGTTCGTTTGCGTTTTGTTTCGAAAAAACTTAACTCGAGGTACTGGTTATTTAACAATTTAAACAGCTCAAGGTTGTCAATAATGGTTATTCACACGTATAGACATGTTACACAGACAGTGATATCATTATGTCACACCCATGACAAATAGGTTTATTGATATGTCATGACCTTTCGCTGTATTAGCGTCTGTTAGTTTGTTCGTGGGCGTTGAACGGGTGTTCGACGCCCACAAACGCTACATGCTGCGTCGCAGTTTTTCCGTATTGTAGCGAAAATCACACGTAGAGGCTTTACCCGTACATCTTGATCTAAATCATAGAAGATAAACTTGCATTAGGGTCATTGTCAGTTGCAAGAACACAAGTTGTCACTTCGGTGGACAATAGTTAACGGTTTATGTGCATGTAAGCTATGTTTTTAGTAAATGGATTTGTAGCAATGGCGACACTGTTTATGCGGGTTACTAGACCAATCCAAAATTAATCTTTGTAGCTCTTAACTTTTGATATGTCCACCGAAAAGACGCGAACTTAAATCTGACAATGACCCATTACAATTTGAATCCACTCAAATAAACTGTAAGGTCAATAAATATATTTTCACCTGTGAACAGTACATCGGATCCAACAATCCTGGCTTCAGGATCTGTCAGCTCGACTATGGTGTGGTTCAATTCCTTCTCCAGAATTTGCCTTACAGCTTTTATCTAAAACAAAACAGATTGGTGTTGAATCATGTAACATCAAACATACAATGATTTTAAAAGTGAAGATTTGAACTGTCGGCGCGGGTCTTACTTCAAAGGAATTTGAACCTTCTACACAGTAGTTACATTCCATATTTAAATGACAGCCCTGCATCGCACCACACTTGCAATCATAGCTGCAGCCATTTATGGTTTAAGACATTTATTCTCATAAGAATACATTATTCACCTAAATGAGAATTTAAATTTAACTTAGAAAGAATACAAGTTCAGTGTCTTAGTTCTTAGCACCTCAAGGAGCCAGAGCTACTATGCACTCTAAATATATGCAGCATGAAGTTACGTTTCGCGTAGCGAGTTACTAGCATCCGTGGGATGCCAGAACCGTACAATGTGTTTTATTATGGTGGGTAAGATTACAATACTGTGCATAACTCAATAAACATATTCGTAATACTAATAGTTAATTAAAATGAAATCTGACTGCTGTATAGAAGGATCAATTCTAACTTGCGTTTGTAATCGCGCCCGTAAAAACTGTACATAACATATGTGATAATCCATATTGAAAGGGACCTTATGGCGGCCGGCACTTACGCCTTTATTGCCGCTGTTCCAATACAATAGTGAATAGGTGCAACTTAAGCGCCTGCTGCCATAAGGTGCCTTTCGATGTGGATTATCACATATAAGTGATTACAAACATCACAACATGTAAAAAGACACCCAGTCGGTAACATTATTAGTTCCAATAAAATTCCACAATATGGCAATACCGCATATTTCCCGCAAGCCTTGTCTATCCACTCTCTTACTGTGTTAAGGTTTTTACACTGATAGTTAACTAAGAAAAACCATAGTGAACCTAAACACTATTTTAACTAAGCTTTGCCAACTGGAAAAAGGATCAATCATACTACCTTTGTAACAAATAATGTAATAGCTTCCCCTTCAGATTTCTTAAAAATTACATTCGCACAAGCATTTTAATTAACTTTTAACAGTTTTAACACAAAGAATGAGTAAATCAAACTTGTTTCAACTTTATGTGATCTATAATATCACAAATTAGATCCATTGAAATACACATAGTTAATACCATAGAATCAAGCTTTTTGCTTTGTAAGGGGCACAAGAAATCTCATGTAGTAGTAGATTGTAGGCTGTAAAGTCTTAACTTATCTTTGAATATCCATTCTTTTTAAATAAGGAACTTAATTATCTGAACAAAAGAATGGCTATTGCGTGCCCAAAAATGAATGGTATAGTATCTTTTCAAGGTATATTTACTTTTGATTGATCACCGCCTGTCTCTGAATTTTTTAACATAGAAAAGGAATATGTGTGTTACGTTCGCTTAAGCAAGCTTGGCAGTCATTGTAAATATTGACAAAGCCTGATGCAAATTAGCAGTTAATATTATATAGAATTAAAATTCTGTAAAAGAAATTGACTAGAAACAAACATTGAAATTGACCTAAACATCACCCCTTTCATGATCTATGACAGTCAAGGGCATCAATATGTAAATAAAAAATACCTTATTACATTAAAATAAAGTCCAAAAATGCATACATACCCCCCCCATGCCCTCGACTACAGTTTATCTGCGGAGCTTCATTTCTTAAATAATTATACTACTACTAACTTATAACTGATAAACATAAACACAATAAAAAGCTGATATTTACTTTCATCTGCTCAGCAGTGGTCGCTCCTTTGGGCATCAAAGCTATCCCATGGCATACAACAGCCAAATCTTCTATAAACACATTGTCAGGGAATGACTCCGGTAGATCCACTTCCTTAACGTCTACATTCAACTCGCTAAGAAGCCGCAGATAGCATTCGTGTTGACGCCTCGCGTCGTTCAGATCCGCGCGATCTGTGGCCCGCAGCGCCGGGGCTCTGCCAACCACGGCGTGCGTGTATTCATGCATTTTAAAATCCATCCTTACTCCGCTAAGCCTGCACCAATAAGTCAATTGTTCAAGCTGAAAACGCTCCACCTACATCTATTAATAGGTGGCACGAGAATTTAAGGATGTATGTCGGGAGCTTGAGGCTGTTGCGGATTATCCCGCAAGTTACAGTCTATAATTGTTTAATTAATCAGTATTTTCACTGGTTTTCACCAATTATTATACAGTAACATAAAGCGTTCATTGAAACGGAACGCTGTGAAATGCGGCACAAATCGAGCGAAAGAGCGTTCGAATACTCGCGTTGACAGATTTCGGTCAAAATTAGGAATTACCTCGAATCCGCCTACGCTTTACAATGTTTCACCATAAAATTGTCGTCTCTGAGCTGCCATTCGTGCAGCGGTGAAAACGTGATTAGACTAGAATTATATACGTAACAATACAAAATCGGCTCTTTAAAATTTTCGCGTACGGTGTACCTGTAAACCGAAATCCGAAAGGTCGTTAATATGACAATGACAGTAAAGATACGTTCAGAAATCAAGACTAAACTCCAATGTCTTAAAAACATTAATAATAGAGTATATTGAACCACGTTTCACCCATAGAAAAAAAGACGAACAAATGAAAATAGAGGCTACCCCCTCTAGAGAAGGCGGCGCAGATTAGAGGGGCTACCGCGAACCACAAACGAAGTTTTCCCTCTCTGTCTCACTTATGTGCAAACTTGCAAGTGCGACAGAGAAGGAAAATTTCGTTTACTGTTCGCGATAGCGCCATTAAATCTCTGTAATAAGTGCACGTGACTCCTTTGGGGTTGCAGGCGTCTACAGGCTGCGGTGTCCGCTTACCATCAGGTGGACCATACGCTGGTTTGCCACCGGCGATGTATAAAACGAAATAAGTTTTAAACTTTGTATCTTACTCCGCCAAACTGTCGGGTAATGTTACAAAGCCATTTAAAAATTACAAGTTTTTGTTTTGACAGCAGAATAAATAAAAACCGGCCAAGTGCGAATCGCACTCGCGCACGAAGGGTTCCGTACCATTTTTTATAAAAACGGAAAGAATCACGTTTGTTGTATGGGAGCCCCTTAAAAAAATATTTTGCTGTGTTTTTGAGTATTTGTTGTTATACCGGCAAAAGAATAGAAATATATCATCTATGAAAATTTCAAATGTCTATAACTATCACGGTTCATGAGATACAGCCTGGTGACAGACGGACGGACAGCGAAGTCTTAGTAATAGGGTCCCGTTTTACCCTTTGTATACGGAACTCTAATAAAATGGTCGAAACGAATTTGTCATGTCCCAAACTCTAGTGGCGCCACCTAGTAGCAAAGTTTGTCAGAAATAGGTATTCTGATTACAAAATCTTCAATTTTTAAGGCATAAGTTATGCATAACTGTCAGACTGCCCCTGTACTACGAACTTCGTATCGTGTCATCCCTTTCACTCTCGGGTTATATACCATATAAGTGAAGGTGACGACACGACACGAAGTTCGTAGTAGCCCCTTTGTTTCCAAAACATTCACGATTCCATTTATAAACCGGTTTCAGAGAGGAATTCTACTTAATGTATTTTCGTTATCAATTCTTTTATGTTAGGCCATGGTACAGTCACGAGCTTTGATTTGTGACCCAATTCACACAATGAAGGCTATCGCGTATGAATTCGCCGCTAGAGGCGCTAGTGTAGCGTGGGGTCTCCGAAACGTCAAATGTCACACTTTGTGGTTGCGCTACGCGGGTTAATATCTAATTGGAACAATATGGTGACTATTTTGCAATACCTGAGTTTGATTATGGCAAATATGAGTTAAGGGTCAATGACTTTCAGGGCTTTGAGACAGTTTTGTCTCTCGGAAACTTATTTCCTCCTTTTTTCCGAACAAAACGGGACCGCGCTACAATGCGGTATGTTCGAAATTTTTACGGTACCGTTTTAAGGTATTGAATATGATTTAAATGTAAACTTCGTTCTCATTCTCATAATAACCAATAACAATTTTTGACAGCTGGACCTTACTCGACAGTGGCGCCAACTTGTGAGCACAACATAGATATGGAGCACAAAAACGATAGCCCCCATTTTTGTTTGCATTTCTATACAATTAGACACGTGTGTCGACCTTAAGGGGGTTCCAAATTAAAGCTTGTGACTGTACCTAATTAAATATGTCCACTTTCTTTCACTTATATTGGTGACAGTGATTCGTCTCAAATGCTAGAGACAAATCTTCTAGTTACACGATTAATTAATTTGTGAACGGTACTTGGTACCGTTTGGTGCCGCCAATGCCATAAACTGTACAGTCAGCATGAAAACTACGTTAACAGTAATTATTAAAAAAAACTGCAGTCACATTTCGAATTGTTTATTTTATAAGTTATCCTAAGTGTATAAATCGGATACACGCATGTAATACATAATTAGGTAATAACAAAATTTTCTGTTGCCACATTTCAATCAATAATAAACTTTAACATCTAATATAATCCTGGCTAATTTTATGTAAATAAAATATGTTATTGCCGCCTGTTACCTTCAGCGTTGGATAGGACATAAAATCCCAACTGTTAGGTACTGGCTTTTTACTAATGGTCATTCATTACTGGGGATATAATTAATTGAAAAATAAAATCCTACCTGTTACCACTGCAGGTAGGTTGTCAGCTTCACTTGAGTGGTAACAGTTAGGAATTTTTTCCACACGTGAAGTTAATCCCTATTAACAGGTGGGGTACCAGCTTAGTGGTAATGGGTGATAAATAACCCAATAAAATTATAAACGGAATACAAATATGTAAACCTTGGTGACATAGTATTGTATTAGTACTTAGTATAAAATTTATAAATACTAATGAATTGCATTCGCCGGAATTCAGTCTAAGTGCAAATTAATGGGCCAATAATAATTACATAATATCATAATTTCTAAATGGGTTTGAAGGCTAAGTAATTTAAAAAAAAGTTTCTTAATAATTTTTACAATTTGATTTTTTTTTTTTAGAATCGGTCCTGAGTACAATTTGATTTTCTCTTATTTATTATCTGTATTGGACAGAATCAACGTTACTCATGTCATGAGTATATAGGGCATGCAATACCGGACGAGTCTAATCCCGGACTTGAAATCCGGTATTGGTCTTCAATCCCGGTAATTCGATATCCCGCGATTTTTCACCTGAGAATACGAGTAAGTGAAAATTTATCGTCATATTGTAACTATCGGTGTTATATATAAGTAGAAAAATAATATACGACAGAGAATTAATAACGAAATAATTATAAATACTCAACTCTCTTTGTTGCCTTTTTATACAGTTTACAGATAAAGACTCATATTTTTCTATTAAAATTTAATGCAAAATCTTCAATACCGGTATTCCGATATTTCGGTAAAGGTCTGTTTCCATCTAGGTATTGAAATACCGTAAAATAGGTCCGAGATCCCGGTATTTTGGGATCCCGGATTGCATGCCCTAGTCAATGAGCACCATAAATGTCCAAATTCTGAGAATAAAAGTAAATAGCACTCTTCATAAAAACATCCTAAACAGCAAACATAATTAGGAAAACAATCATCCTAAACCACTTCTTCAGTTCAACATCTTTAGTTAGAAGAATGCACAAGATATTATCCTGCTTGCACAGGAGATTGATTACAAAGTAAAAGCTATTCCATCTTGTGTAAAGACCTGTTATCTGACTGACTCCTAGCTAATTTCACAACCAAAAAGTTAGTTTCAATTTTTTCTTTTTGAATGACCAGAGACAAAAACGTTCAAAAAAGTTATTAATATTATTTTAGATCAACATTTGGAAATATTGTAATGTCTTCATGTCATTAATTTTAATTTTACACACATTCATGTTTTATTTTTGTAACCGTTCTAAATAAGGGTTATGAAACCACTTTAACAATATCGGGTATATTTTTACTTTGCTGTGTTAATTTGTCTGAATTATTTAAATGTTAAATTAAAAAATACTTGTGTTATTTAGGTCTAGAAGTGAGATCAAATGTTGTTGCCCTAATTCAGATAGGTGGTCTTCACACAAATTTGTTCTTGGTTTCTAAAACAATAACCAATGGAAAACAATCAATATGATTTAAAGTAATATATCTTTTTTATAAGTTCATCCTATAAAAGAAAAACAACTAAACTCTAGGTACATAGTACATCAATAAAATGATAAAAGCTTGGTTGCCATTAAATTTTCACTTATAACTATTGAAATCTTATTTCAAACATAATTAAAGGATGACCAAACCAGAACTTAAAATTATGGAGCGAAAATTATCCCCCAAAAATTTCACGCATAAGGTCGAAGTCTTGACGATACGACCCACTCCACGCTGTTGTCTAGACCACGACCTAATAAGCGCCACTTCGTATATGCTGTGTCGAGCTCCAGTATAGTCAATCCTCAGAGACCGGCCACAATTTCGAGAGACAGCAACAGCGTAGCTGTACGCCATTTAGTGAGAGCGAGAGGCCGCACTTCCATCTTCCCACGCGACTCTCGTGCACTAGGTGAACCCTAGCCATTGTCGTCTTTGAAATTGTGACAGAGTCATAGTTAACTTAGAGTCCATCTTTACCTACTACTTAGGTTATCCGAATAGCACACCAGCACACCGCTGACTCCCTGTACTTCCATTAGCTTCCAATAAAATTCAGTACCTGTACTAACAACCAGAGCTGGGCATTACCTCATTAATCCGTTAATTAACGAAGTTAACCATCCATGTATCAGATTAACTTTTAAGTTAAGCTGCAAAACTGTTAACGGAGTCATTAGCTTCCGCTAACTGTCCAAAGTTCCGTTAATCTGTTAACTAAGTATTATTTTATCAAAGGAACACCGCACCGCCATGCTGCGAAAAACAGGTTCGACAAGTCCAGTCGATCGGGGCGGCGTAGGCGCGAGCTATAGGCGCTGAGTGAGACAGACGATGCAAGTGAGGCGCGTCAAGAGATAACGATTAACGTTAACTTCCGTTAAATGGCCCCAAATTTAATGCTTTAACGTTTAACAAAGTTAACTTTTTTTTTAATTTTGGTTAACGGTGCCCAGCTTTGCTAACAACTATAATATACTCATGGAGGAGCAAGACAGAACAGTTTGATTACTGCACCATTTCATTAACATTAAACATTTGATGATTGGAAATGAAGGACAGGACAATCACTAGTTAAAACAGCAAGGGCTCATTCCAGGGAAGCTTGTTCCTTGTAACATAATCCTCTTTGGACTCCTTTTATTAGAGTGACTTCCTCTTTATATTATACAATTTACAAGACTTGATGAAATGGGTCTAATGTAAAAATATATAATAGTGCAAACTGCAGTAATCATTTTATTCTGCATTCCTCTAAAGTTTCCATGACTATAATTTTAATACCAATAATGTACCTGCACAGTGAAGAGACAAAGTCACGTGCAGATATAATACATCAATATGAATAAATTTGTAATACCATTATAAATTTATATAACCTCTGAGTTTTGAAGGGTCAATAAACCTTGGTACTCCATGTCTTTATACATGATGTCCTGATTCAATGTGTGAAGAATGTCTTGGAACCGCTGTCGGAGAGCCATGTTCTCCATGCCAGCAATCTCATGCTGAGTCCGTTGCCGGCGCTGCTTCAGCTCATCCAGTTCTGCCTTAACTTGTTCAATCCTGAAGCTCATATTGTCCTTGTTCATGTCACGCATGTTATTATAATCTCCATCATCCTCTTCGGACATCCCCGTTGATACTCTGCTACTGGAGCGGGGCTGCATGCCAGATGTAGAAGCATGACTGAAAGTAGCCTTAGGTGCTTCAGGATAAGGAAACAGTTGTGGATCAAACTGTTCAGTCTCTTTGCCATGCAAATCTCCCAAACCCTGCATGGAGCCTGTGTCTGACAAGCGACTATCGTAAGGAGACAACCGACAGTTTTCCATCTCCACATTAATATTCTCCTCTTCTAAATCACTGTCACTAAGAGCTCCACCGAATATGTCAACAAGCTTTGTTGACTCAGGATTCGGAGCAGTTGATTTTGGCTCAGCACGTTTTGGTGCGCGTTCAGCTTTAGGTTTCTTCTCTGGCTTGTTGTTAATAGACGGCCCAGGTTCAGGCTTCGGCGGTTGGTCGTCTTCTTCATTTATAACTTCCCAAGTTATACTTACCGCCTCATTATCAGCCCGCAACAGTCTCTTCACCTCTTTCTCAATCTCGGGCGCTTCCACAAATTTCTTCCTCAGAGTTTTTCGGAATCGCCTCTTCCTAATGTTTTTCGTTGGAGGAGTTATGCCATGGGGCCACAGGAATTTTTTGTCAACTTTGTATGGGTCCTTTTTTTTGTTCTTGGATGGAGATTCTTCTTCAGTCGATGGTTGGTCTGGTTCATCTTTGCATATCATCATTTGGGCAACGTCTGCAGTTTTGTAAAAACTTTTGTTGTCTATAGTTTTCAGGGCTTCCACAATGGTGGGTAGATCCACGATTTTGGCGTGCATCAGCCAGTGATCGAAACGGACTTCGCCGTGTCTCATATCATTCTCGATTTGTATGGTCAAACGATTCTTGAGATTCTCACCCGTTTTTAAGACCTCACTAAGAACCTTCGCCGGCTCTGGCGGCAGCCTCAGTATGAACTGAGACTCTAACTCTGCAGGATATTCAGGTTCCCGCTTGTCCCTATTCATAATTGTGGTGGAGTTACAAAACAATGCGGGAATGAAAACAAGTAACAAACTATACTTGATCTGCACGTTTATAAAGCATGTACCATCACTGTAATATTTACTTTAGAGTAATCTGCAGAATGTTCGAATTTGATTGATACGATATTAACTTTAGATAATTATGCATGTGTTAACGTAAAGTTACAAATTATTGATTTCTACAATTTCTACTTTTCTGCTTCCCCTGCCCCCTACCCCAGCTGCCCTTCACTTCACAAGCTTCACATACGCCAAGGAACGTCAAAATGTAGCACAGATTATGCAAGTTTAGTTGCTTCGGTTCATCTTCGGTTAACCAAATTTTGTTCTAAACCACCGTCTACACTGTCTACCTACACTTATTAAAATCTATGTTGTCTACCATGGTTTTAAACAATGTAAAGCAAGCATAGAACAGACTTAAAATTCTACTTGCGTGTAATACTCTAATGTACGAAATATTCATGCAGACGTCTGTCAATTTACTAGCTCTAATTAAAAATCTGAGTGTAGCCTTCATTAAACTACTCTACAAAACTCTACGAAGTAACTTATGATTTAGCTTTTGTGCCTGTATTTGTTTTTATGGAGCTAGGTGCCGTGTTCGTTGAACATAATAATTATAGGTACAAACGGTGGTTTTAGTACTTACATTGAATGGGAGCATAAACATGAGATACGGGCGATGGACGCATGTGTATTCCCAGCTTTGAGCTTTACATCCATCAAATTGAAATTGGTTGTACCTATGTTAAATTATATTGTACCTGTGGTCGCAATTTGAAGACACGTCAATAATTAACTTGTTCGCGAAACGAAATGGAAAATGGAATAACATGGGTTACAGTCTAACACATAATTTGTTTAATTAAAAACCTTTCGGTTTAAATTTTTTAACTATTTACTATATATCTCTAATCATCACTGTATCTCATCAGTTTTCGCACGGTTCTGAATTGTGAAATAGGTGAGTCATAAAAATAGAATCTCGATTCTCGTTTTTATGTTTTTTTATTTCTTTTTAATATTTTTAAAGGCTAAGCTTGGGCTCCACCTCTGCCGCTAAAAGTCGTTAAGTTCTTTTTGCAGAACGTCCTTCTCTTATATTGATTATGTATTTATTGCGTTTGTAGTACAAATGTTCAGTGTGTTATTGTGCATATTTAATTACTGTAAGTATCTGTAATGTACTTATCCCATAGATTATTTATTCAACCTTTGTAAAATTTCAAGCATTCATAGTAGGATCAGTTTCCCTTTGTTTTGTTTTATTTTCATATTGATGTTTAAATTAATATGTGTAATGTTTTTTAGGAAACCCATAGCCTGAAGAAAACATATAAAGTTTCAATCATTGATAATTGCATATTGTTTGCTCTCTGGTGTTGAAAATTCTGCACCATAAAGATTTGATTATCCTCCACATGTGAATGCAGTTTTTATGATTAAGGTCATGTCGTACCTAAATGGTTCAACTGACTTTCAAAACAATATGCTACTAACTGCTTTTAAACCAGTAAACAAGGCCTACAGGACATTACATTTTTTAGCCAGCAAAGTTTCTAAGTTGCCCTTCCATCATTCCATTCATAATTTCAACCATTTTTAGGATTCCGTAGCCAAAATGGCAAAAACCCACCTTACTTCTATGAAGATACGACTTTTTTAGATTCAATGTATTGGATAGTGATTTTAAATGTGGACTAGTAGGTGTTGGTACGGAACCCTTCATTGTGCGTGGTCCGACATGCACTTGGCCGGTTTTTTTTTCCATTTGGCCTTATTTTTTACCTATGAACTATTTTCTCATCAATGGCTCATGGGCCTAGTAGAATCAACAACAGAAATACTCTTCTACCTTATCTCTTGTATAAGGTGCAAAAATATAAAAAAATGCTGCAAAAATATCAGAGTCATCCAAACAGTCTGACAAAGAATAGTGTCAGATATTTATGGGCGCTTTGTTATGGCTAATATTGCAGCCAGTGATTGTACAACCTGATATTTGTCTCAAACTGGTTTTCAACTTGCAAGCACAGATTGGATGCACTCTTAATAATTTTAACACAGACCATGTTTCCATATAACAGCCGTTGCCATATTTGTTTTTGAATTATTAATGGCATTGCTATTTGCTAGACTTTCATGCCAGTATTTCATTAAAACTGATCAAGTCCTACTTATGAGGTATTATTATATACAGCGTCATCTGCATGTTCTCTCAAAAATGAAGTTAATTCTTTGTTAATATGCTTTTTTTAGGTATAATATCGTAATTTGATTTCAAATGTATGTTTAGTTCTATAATTTAAGCCATATTTTAACCACTTTCCAGCTCAATCAGGCTGATTAAATTTATTATTGAGAGAAATTCGATTTGTCTTGATGAAATCATTTGTCATTTTTATGATGTCCATTTTGGCAACATTTCAGTTTATTTATGGTATTTACGCACAGTAGATAATTCAATCCTGTCATTTGACATATTTTTGGAAATTTCAAATTCCATCAAAGAGCGTAGCCGTGTTTTCATATAAAATCGGCCCTTTCACGAAATGGTTTCTGTATTTTTTTTCAATAAGAGCTCTCATGACAAATATTGTTTTCTGTAAGTTTCAGCTTCCTATCTTTGTTATTATCGGCAATATGATTTTTTGAAAATTTACAAAAATAACCAGATTTTGCCTCATAGGCTAATGCTATTCACGTGAATTTTTGGAACAGTAATAAACATATAATGACTCTCGTATTCCTAAAATAATATTAAATACTGCCAAAAGAAATCTTGCATAAATGTAAGAAATAAAACTTCAGACTTTTTTTCTTGCTTTCTAGAAGAGCGACACCAACAGTTCTTCATTAGGTAATTGCTTATATAAAGGTATACCCATGAGGTATACCCATACCAGATGATTTAGTTGCAAAGGAGATAAGTTATGCACATTGCTTCTTTATCATTAAAATTGTAGGTACTGGCTGATAGAATTCTCCATGTGCATAATATTTTTTGCGACTAAATGATCTGGTATGGGTATCCTTTATTTCTGTATTTTCTAATATGAAGTACTAACTGGATTATTTGGAAAAAAATATATATGGTAGACCTTTATATAAGCAATTACCTAATGAAGAACTGTTGGTGTCACTCTTCTAGAAAGCAAGAAAAAAAAGTCTGAAGTTTTATTTCCTACATTTATGCAAGATTTCTTTTGGCAGTAATCAATATTATTTTAGGAATACGTGAATCTCTGCCATGGACCATAGTTTATCAAGTATGCTTACAAAGGTCAGGTATATTTAACTGCTCCAGTTCCAAGAACAAGATTATAAGTGAGTAATGACCAGGAACCTGTTTCATAACATTTAATAACTAGTATATAATGCAGAAGCCGTTTTCTAATAAAAACAAAACAAAAATGATGTCAGAGGCCCATTTCATAACAACTTTCTACTTGTATTACAAGTAGATGTCAACTCATTTTGTACGAAAGAAATGGCGGCTGGTACAATTACATAATAAGAAAAAATTACCGGCCAAGTGCGTGTCGGGCCACGCACAGTGTAGGGTTCCGTAGTTGTCCGTCCATCACGTCACCGGTCATATGCAGAATTACGGACCCGTAAAAGGGTTTTTACTGATCTTAGTACTGATGATGTACTTTTTTGAGATGTTAGATTGTATACATATTTTTGCCCTTTACGGTAATGTAATGTCTACTTAGCTGTGATAGTTTTCCTTTTAAACTCATCGTATATATTACTACCATGATTTTTTTCACATACCTAGTAGTCACCGTTTGGCTGGCAGGGGGGAACACTTGACCATAGCAAAAATTATCACCTCAAAGCTTAATATCACGCCAACCGATTCTTGAATCAAAAAATGCTTTTAGAAACCTTATAATATTTTTGAAGAGTATCCAACGATACCCCACACGATGGGGTTTGGAAGAAAAAAAATTACACCACCACTTTACATGTAGGGGTACCTAAAAAAATTTTTTTATGATTTTATTCTACCGTTTTGTCGGCGTCATTGATATGTATACTTATACTTCAGTTTATTACAAATTATAAAGTAATAAGGTTTTCAGTCCTAGGGAAGGCTTGTGTGCAAAGTCCCGTAAATCCCGGGAATACTGGAACTTTCCATGCAAGCCGGTCCCGGGATTGCCTACCCTGGTACAAAATTGTAAGCATCATCATTGACTGTATAAATAATTGAACACATTGTATATGAACCATGAACCATCATACAGAGATTCACGTTTCAATTGATCGTTAGTAGGATTTTTATTTTAAGCAGTTTAGATTCCAGCCACGCTATCTTATCTTATCTTATTTAGATGAGGGCCCTTGCGGATGCACTTCGACCCAGTGGGATCTTTTGTGCAATTGCCCCCTCCTTTATGCCTACTCCAAGCTACTCTCCAGTATTTCCACAAACCGAATGATGGAGTTCAGCGGGAGTACTCTAAATTCCTTTGGTTCAGGGTAACCATTGCCAAAGTCATTCATTCTCTATCTGGCAAGGGCGTGACATTCACACAGTAAGTGTTCCATTGTCTCGTCATCATCGCCACACATCCTACATTCTGTGTCGTCTGCTAGTCCCATCTTGGCCAAGGTTCCTTTGACCTGTAAACACCCCAGTTATCATCCTGAGCTGCTTTCTGCTGTATTTCCAAAGTTTTTTGGTCCAGCCCGTATCCACTCCTTCCATGAAGAGCTTTGAGTGCTTTAAGCCCGCCTCATTTCCAAGCCAGCCAAGCTAAAAAATGGTTTATATTTCACATATTTTACAACCAGGAAAGTCCAATCGACTACAAAAAGATTTATTTAATTTCCTATAAATTGCTGTAGGTATAATATTGGTTGGCTTGGATGTTGCTTTTAACTCAATTGTTATTATATTGCAACTTAACCTAACCTTACATTGATCAAATTAACATTGATTAAAATTTGGATTATGTTTGATAAGGAATTTATTTGGGTTGGTAGATATCAGGTAGAATCATATGGACTGAAAAAGTCACAACGGTAAACTGAAAAACAGAATCCGTGTGGTGTTCAATGTCAGTTCAATATCACATTTATCTCCATCTTTATCACTCACGGCTAGGAACCCGCCTATCGGGCGCTGCGTAATTTTTCTCCGATGCCCTGAGCAGAGACAGCCCTATCGCTAGGGTTGCCAACTTATGTGCTCAGATTTGCATTTGTAGTACAGTTGCGGGACATAGTTAAAAAATGCGGGACTCTATCTTATTCAGATGTCAGCATTGTTAACTTATAGGAAATTGTGATATAGGTTAAATTATTTATTCCCGTGATATATACCTATTTATCTTCAAATATATTATATCTTCGAAACGGATGAGCGGGAACCAAATTATTTTAACAAAATTCTCGCTATAGTTCATGTAATTCTGATGACTTGGAAACGGGACAATTGGCGTCCCGCAAGCATCCATACAATTTTCTACGGCTTATCCCAAAAATATACTGTATTTTAGAATTTCACTTGTGTATGATCAAGAAAAAAATAAAAAACAACCATAGAAGAGTAATGGGAATCATAATTTTAAAAAAATTGGTGAATTGATCTTTGGTTCTTTCTTTCCTAACTGAAAATTAAGAAAATGAATAAACCTAGGAATAACACTAATAACATATGTCTATATGTAAGTTTTATGGAATAATTTTGGTCTACTGTTTTGGTTTAATATTTCCTGGTTTTTAGGACATGTATCCACTGGATTTTTCATATTGGACTGGCAACACTGGTCAAGATTTAAGTCAGGCAGTAAAAGTGTTAAACCTACAATTGCTAGAAGTGGCTCAAATGCAAACTTCCTGCCCTTCCTTTTGAGAATAAAAGCATGAATTTATATAAATATTCCATTGTTTCAGAAAGTGTCACACGTTACAATGAGATTATTCCTTAGCTTGTTGTGTCTGACAATAATACTCCACTGCTCATATGCACCTCCCGTGACTCCAGATAAGTCTGATGAAAAAGACAGCGAGATAAAAGATGACCTGGTAAGTCTAGTTTTATGGCACTGAACTTACGTAGGCCCGTTTTTATAAAATTCCATGTGTGCCAGTGCTGATTTGACTGCCAGTAAAATATTAAACTGTATTTCCTCCTGCGAGACGGGGCAGAAACAAGAGTGAAATAGCTATAGGTTTCCTACTTCATACATCCTAACAAGCGTACGCGCTACGTTGCTTGCACATAGTATATTCTATAGAGATTGTGCCACAAAGAGGGACGGAAAACTTTTACTTTCACTTGACGGCTTTCCATAAATAACGTTAACTTGGGCGGGTAATCGTTTGTCTGCCACAAAGTCACGTCAAATAGTTTGTGGCAAACAAAAAAAAGTGAAACTATGATTAGGACAACCAATCACAAAATAGTATACGACCGTCTCGTTCGGTAGTGGTATTATTATTTGTTGTCGAGTCTTTTATGATTGTGTGTGTGAGATTATGTGCGACGTCGAACGCGTTTGCGCGTTTGCTTCAACGCGACCTAACGCTCATCACTAGTATTTTAAATGGAGTTTTCTGTTGTCGAATGACAGGAGGAGTATATGGAATACCACCGCTACTTGAAAGAGGTGGTTCAGGCTCTGGAGAGCGACCCTGACTTCAGGGAGCGTCTGGAGAAAGCTGACCAGGAAGATGTCAGGGTAAGTTTTTATTAGGTTACATACTCAATAACATCGATTTTAGCTAACGACTGATATCGAAGATTTGTCAATAACCTATTGTTTATTTACTAAGGTTGATCCACACATACTTCACGTATATAAACGTACAGTTACAGCATTCACCCGGCAAATGCCATCAAATTATTAAAGTGCAGACATCATGTATGAACATAGCGTTGCATTTGCAATACATATCCCTGACGTCATAACTGTACGTGTCGTATTGTACGTCGGGCTCGTGGCTCTGCCAGTGTATTACAAAAAACGCAGGATACATTTATAATTAAAACCTTAGGTTTTCTTTTGATCCTGTCCTGAATGCTTATTATGTGTATACATTCGTTTTTACTTAGTATCTCTTTATAAAGGGTCTCACCGACTTGTCACCAACGTTCGATACTATTTTCATTAGCCCTAATATTGAGATAACAACTTGTAATACATAATGATTGGCTGGGCATAATTTCATATGATCATATCTCCTAATCTTTTCTTATACTAAATATCAAGTATGCTAATATATTAAAAACTAATAATGTTCTTCCTAATGATTAATGTGCTTAATGATTACTATATCTAATGAAAACTACACCTAATTTCATCACACCTAATACTTTTGGGGGTCTTTTCACTTGACCTACTAACTTTTGCCCTAATGTTTCATTAGACCTAATGCGAAGCGGGGCTCCATCGACTCGCTGGCAGGTCAGAATTGCTCAACGTGTTTTTTTTTCCCAGATAGGTCGTTCGTTACTTTTTTCCCTCATAGTCGACTCGCTGGCGGGTCAGAATTGCTCAACATCATAGTTGTTTTACCCAGGTACACATCCCTCGGATGAACATTCGAGATATACTCACATTAGACAAAATGAACATTCGGGTTTTAGAGATATAGATAATAAGTTCTTAATATTATGGCCTATTAAAAGAATCGGTGTAATTAAATTAGTATTACTGAGAGTTCGGTTATGAGAAATTAGGCATTATGCAAATTCGGGACAGTGAAATTAGGGCTGATGAATAGTTAGGAAAAATTAAAATTCGGTTTTACGTTTTTAGGTTTCACAACATTAGGGCTAGTGAAATTAGGTAAGAAATTATTAGGTATTTCGCTAATGGAGAGGCACCCTTTATAAAATTAGTAGACAAATGTGAAATAAAACAGTCTGTAAACTTGTCGTCAATGTGAGCATTAACGAAATTAATATGGTCGCAATTAGCTTCACAAATAGCAAAACAACTGTGTCGTTAATGATCGTACAGGTTTCAAAATACTCATACAGTTTTAAGTTTTATAATAAATAATAAAATATTAATTACTATAAAAAAACTTGCATGTAGTAGATAAAGGTAAACTTCTTGAAACTCATATCAGACCATATTGCATGTATAAAGCCATGTCAATTAAGCCAGTACTTTCTAGTATAAATTTTTTTCGAAATAAAACGCAAACGAAAGCGTTTGCGTTTAGTCTCAATTTGTATCGTAACAAATAGTTACCACCAAAGGCCACCAGAGGCGTTGTTCGCGTTGCCATACTATTTGAGCCTAAACGTAAACGAGTTCGTTTGTCTTTTTTTCGAAAAAATATGTACTAGAGACACAAATTTCCCACGGCCACCAATGAATCGCTACATTTCAATCGGAGGCTATGGCCGGCGCTGTATAGCTGAGTTCATTAATTTAAGTACAATTTTGCACTCTATTCCTTTGTGTTAAGGTTCAAAATGTTAATGTATTTGTGTACCTGAGTAAGTAGCACAATTTGCGGTACTTCACCGTTGTCGACATATGTCGCGGGAATTTATCTTGTAGTGATTCATACAAACTCCAACACAGTTAAATGACTGTTTGTGACTCTTCTTACAATGCTCATAAAGTGCACGAATGGTCAATTAACAGTGTTGGTAATGATACACATTAGCGTTACTGGCGTGTTTTATAATTACTAGACACCTTGTTGAATAACAGAGTATTAAGTTTAATCCATGTTTATAAACGTATGGAATTGTTATTATTATGAATCAATGTTTTTCATGTTTTGTCTGGAATGTATCGATTGCCGGTGAAAGATAAAGCACTTAGCGGTATCATTCCACGTGTTATCTGCTTTCATTATGTTTGTTTTTTTACCAACTCTCAAAAACTAGTACTCTATAAGCGCTAGACAGCTGCATAAGTAGCTGCACAAGCGAAGGGTTCAAAATTATATCTCTTATATAGCTTGTTGAGATACATACATGGACATTAAGCACTAATTTTTCGGCAGCTTCAAAAAAACTTTGCAGTATGTACGCGTTACTTTACCGAGTTATATATACCGGTATATTCTAACCCCATTATTCATAAATATTAGCATACCTGCTTACTAAAATGTCTTTGTCCCATTTTCACAAACACAAATGTCAAAGTGACAGATAAAGAACGAATTTTAAGGGCATTTTAGCTAAAATAGGTTTGATGAAAGTTTATGAATAAGGCCTTAAGACTGAAACAAAACATGAACAGGAAAAGCAAGAAAAGATAAGTTGCGTTAAAAAAGTATCTTTTCAATATTCATTGGAAACGCTCTTTATAATACTACTGTAGACACTGACATAATATTCAATTATACCTTTTTGACGTGTAGTGTATATCATTCATTGCAAATAAATGAGGATAGCTCGTGCAGTCATTGCAAAATAATTGCAACTCGGTAATAGAACAAGATTAATGGAGTAGTATTATGTACCTAATATAATACAATATTATTTATTTATCCTAATAATATTATAAACGTGAAAGTTTGTGCGGATGGATGTACGTTCCGCTTAATCTCAAAAACTACTGAACGTATCTCTATGAAACTTTCCAGTATTGTAGCTTAGACATCAGAATAGGACATAGGCTACCTTTTATCCGCAGGTAACACCGCAGGGCGCTACTAGTATTTTTATATTACACTCGCGGACAAAGAATACGTATCGGTAAAATACCATCTTATTTCCTAAAATTAATCCAGAAATTACCTTTATTTAATTTCACATCTAACCTGCAAAAATAACAGTTAAAATAATTAAGGTTTCCAGGTTTAAATCGGACTCCTAAAAACCCAAGAAAAACACAATTTTAACGGAGCGAGATATTGCAAAAATCGTCAGTTTCGGACATTGATATTTTCATCATACAACCCACCCTAATTCTCATGGAATTGAACGTAACCAACCATACACAACATTTCAGCTCGAATGGTGTCATCATCTCTATTTACGCTAATGTATATAATAATATCACCTTTGTTTACAGTCAGGTAAAATAGCGGAACAGCTCGACTTCGTCAACCACAATGTGAGGACCAAGTTGGACGAGATCAAACGGCGCGAGCTTGAGAGGCTGAGACACTTGGCCACCAAGGTGAGACATGAAATGTCATCAGTGTCACCACTGAAAGAAATGTTTTTTTTTGAACCGGACTGTGGCTATGTAGGCCGAGCCCAATAAAGCGATAGGAGTGCGTATGGAAAATTCGGGGGAAACCTCCGACGCGACCACGCGGTCGGTTTAAACACTGGAATACTCATAAGAGTTTGCGCTCCAGCGAGGTTGGTTCTCTCGATGGACGCTGTGATTAAGTCTGTCCGGGTCCGTGAGTTTGTGCCTAGCACGCCGGACCGTCAAAGTAATGTCACCTTGTGAATATCCACAGGTGTAACATCTTTTGCGAATTTTATATGCATTAACTCTCCTTGTGCATGTTCTACCGCCTGTATAACGGGATGTGCTCTGAAGAACTGTTTGATATGATGCCCACGGCCACCTTTCATCATCGCACCGCTCGCCATCGGCAGCGAGCTCATCCCCACACCTTGGAGCCATTGCGTTCTCGTACAGTATAATTCAACAGGCACTTTATAACAAGAACACTGACCCCCTTATTCATAAATGTCTGTCAAACCTATATTAGTTAACTAGCCGCTAAAGTTCGTTTGTCCTTATCTGTCACTTTGACATTGACGTTTGTGAGAATGGGACAAAGAATTTTTTAGTTAGCAGAGGTTTGTTAAGTTTTATGAATACGGGGGTTAGATTGTGGAATGAGCTTCCTGCCGAGATACTCCCAATGGACAACAGAATGGGACTCTTCAAAAAAGGCGTGATAAGGTTCCTTGCAAGCGTATATAAGCGACGGTAACCACTTACCAATCAGGTGGACTTACCATAAAAGAATCTTATGTTAACAAAGTCGAATTTTCTACAGCAATACGAACTAACAAATCACTTGGACACTGACACGGGTAAGGTTCCCACAAACGAGCACTTGGACCACAACAACCCCCACACGTTCGAAATTGAAGATCTGAAGAAACTGATCAGGAAGACTACGGCAGATCTGGAAGCGGCGGATAAGGAGAGGAAAAAGCAATTTAAGGTATCTGTAGACTGGGGTTACTTTGATTCGAGGGGTGACAATACAATTCAAATACTTCTGCACACCTCAATAAAAACACAGAACAGTTCAGAACATAATGTAGCAAGATATAAGCAGAGGTAGACTTAAGGCGGGTTTATCGCTAAAGAACGATATCTAACAGACAACCTTTGTGTAGCGGACAAAAATAAATAAACTTAACCGACTTTATAATACGAATACGAAAATATTCCTACATCATCTTTTTGTTTATTTGATTAAGGCTCGGTTTTATAAAGATCCGTTAGACCTTATGTCGGTTTGTTATGTCAAAAAATGTACTGAGTTACTGTAATTTGATCTGAAATTTGGTCTAATGGATCTTTATAAAACCCGGCCTAATTGTACCTAATTGCCAATCGACTTTCTTATAAATTATTGTTGTTATTTTTGCGCGACCTGTGGCAGTGAAAATATTGGTACATCATATTCCTGTTTACTCTATTAAATGCGTCTAATTGAAAATAGTACGGTTTTTATGCTACATTCTAAATGATAAAAGTTGTCCCAGTTTTGTTATAAAGTATGTCCCAGTTTTGTTATAAAGTATGTCCAAGTCAAAACATTAGTGGATAATTTTACACAATACAACCTATACTATAGCTATAGTAACTTAATAAGGAATAGTTATTTAAGTATGTGGAACACATCCACGACTCAGAAACAGATATTCATGCTCACTATACGTACTTATTAGTGTAAAAAAGTCTGAAAGTTTACATTTAACACTGGTTACCACAGATTAAATATATAACTGATTAATATCGTTATACTCCACTTATTGAATCATTAGTAATCACTATCAGTAAGCAACAAGGTTAAGTAGTAACACACATTTTTATTTCAAATTACGTATAACAATAGTTATATTACGATTTTCGGAAATTAATGACGCATACCTACCCTACCTAAATTCTTTTTTTTTTACCCCAAAACAATCTGAAAATAATTTTTATATCATTCCTGTAACTTTTACTCGTGCCGAATTTCATGCGATTCTCCCATACAATGTATGAAAAATATCATTTTTTTTCATGTCAACCTTGTGTAATTCTGTCATAGAATCATTATTTAAAAAAAACCTATATGCGAACACAAAACCATTGAAAAATTGTCAAATTACTATTTGACCAAATTTCTACAATAATAATTTGTAAATATGAATATGAATATATTATTATATGGAGGGGGCATGCGTTGTTATTTTAAAATTCGCAAACGGACACCCTAATAAACATTGAAGGCGCGTTCATTTTAGGATGGGATCTAATAAGAACAATGTTAGTAGAACTCTTAAATTACTGATACGCGTAAGGTCACTTAGATGTAAATTTACAGGAGTATGAAATGCAAAAAGAATTCGAGAAGCATCAAAAACTGGAGACGTTAGACGAAACTCAAAAGAAAGAATACATGGAAAAAGCGAAACAAGAGGAGGACGCCAAGAAACATCATCAACCGGTAAGTATTGATTATCTTGTCTTCTGTTACGGTATGGCCACGAAAATTATCTTAGCGACGAGCGGCGGCGGGCGGCGGAAGGGGAGCTCAGCGGGGAGCGTGCAACGTATTTCGCGGTATCAAGCGGATGGGACCTATTTAGAATGTCTTTATCGAGAATTGCTCGTCACTACCTCGAGAGCAGGCGAATACATCACTTAATATCAAGATTACAGAAAAAATCTTATTTTTTTTGTGAGTGCACCCAAATTAGTGTAGAAGCGTTTGTTTATATACTTCAAAATTTGGACAAATATATACCCAATCCAAACTGGGATAAAAAGTAATCTTAATCACATTCCTCAACTTATCATATTATCATGATGATGCTTCAACAGCCATATAGTGGGACTATTTAAAATTTCGCGCGCATATCGTCTAAGATATTTTGTTCCTCAATTTATATATATTATATCGCCGTTCGCGCCGCTCAGAGTCGTGGCATCCGGAGGGATGCCACGTCTGAGCGGCGCTAGCAGGAGTACTAGTACGTACCCTTGTTTGCGTCGCCGCGGCGGCTCGTGGCATCCTTTATTCGTCTTTAACCCCCTTATTCATAAACGTTCATCAAACCTACCTTAGCTAAGATGTCGTTAATATTCGTTTGTCTTTTTTTCTCACTTCGACGTTTGTGTTTGTGGGAAAAGGACAAAACAAATACTAGTTAGCAGAGGTTTGTTTACTTTTATGAATAAGGGAGTAAGTCTCTATGCATTTGTTTCCGCCGCTCGTCGCTCACCGCTGCCGCGGCTTCTAGTCGAGAATAACCGTTCGAATGTAATAAAAAAACTACCATATGACCGACGCATAAGATATTATGTAGCTTGAGTTTTTGTGGCAGAATTTATTCTCATAGATTCGATCGTACCATACACGTATACGTTGTTGACGAATGAAATGGCAGATGGCCTTTTGAAATTGAAAACTCTCATGGTTAAATATTAGAAGTCAAATACATTAGTCGTTTGATAACGCTTTCTCGATTCGACGACTTATTACATGGACATAAAATTCTTCAATTCGTTATGCATTGAAGGCCTTTCGCATTCCAAGTTGAATGTGTACCCCGCGTCCCAAATATGTTGAAATGCGATTAAAATGCAAATCCACGAACTAAAATAGGGCGCGAGGAGTTCTTAGAGAAAAAAAATAGGCCCCGAGGTCATCTATTGTATCGTTCTTTGAGGAAAAAAAGCCTTTTTCTTTTCACATACCTACTAACCTATAATCATCGGCTCGAAAGCAGAACCAAAATGGCGGCATTCGCTCAGGTCCACGAGTGTTTTGTTCAGATCAAATTACACTGGAAAGTGGACTGCTACACTAATTCTAGATAATATCAATTTTATATTCAGCAGTACCGCTGCTAACGCAAAGTACGAATTTAGAAACAAAGGAAAAATTGCAAAAATTTAGGCACCGAGCAGGATTTGAACCTGCGACCTCCCGGCACTTGCGGCTAGTCCCTGTACGCCTCCCTTAAATTCAAATTCAAAATGATTTATTGCCAAAAAAAGAAACAAAATGTATAGAAATAGAAACTTACAATACATATTTATTTGTATTAGGTTGGGCAATGGGTGCTCGTCTCAGCATATGCAGGGCTTTAGGCCTTGCGCTGATTTTCAGACGAGTCCCTTCGACAGGGTTGGTCGTAACACTACGTCTAGGAGACAAAAATTGAATTGTTAACTGAATCATTTGCCCAGCAACTTTTACATTTGAGGTTTAGAGCGTTTAGATGTGTTCAAATGCTATAACTGCCTAACTGTCTATATTGTTTAGCAGCGTACCTACTTATATATAAGAATTGTATGTGTGTGATGTGTTTAATGTTGTGTGGTGTGATGTGTTTTATTTGGGCTTAAGGCGTTTGTATAAATGAAGGAACGGTTGAAGAGTTTAGGACCGGGAGGTAGTTGCACCTATAGCTCAGTTGGCTAGAGCTACTGGCCGCGAGTGCCGGGAGGTCGCAGGTTCAAATCCTGCTCGGTGCCTAGGATTTTTCAATTTTTCCTTTGCTTCTAAATTAATAATGCTTATCGCTGTTTAATTTTCGTTTAATACAGCTATGTAGATTAGTTTCGCCGCTTTGTATAAAAACGACTTAGCTCTGGTGGAAAATTGTTTGTATTGCAGTCGCAAACGAAGCTAAGCGTTGCATTTTAATGCAGCATTTTTAATAATGACGATAAAGTCCGTTTTCCTTATGAACGACACATGATTTGTTCTGTGAAAACAATACACCGAATGTGTCACCTTTTATAATAAAAAAAAAAAGAAAATAATTTTGAACAGATTTCCCACTTTTCAGCTTTGTAACGCCGCCCGGTCCTTACCCTCAGAAAATCCTGTGCTTGAATCATCATGCGTTAGTAATAAATACTACCGATACTAGAACATTTACTAGATAATAGAACTAGAAAATTTATTTGATTAGTCCAATTATTCCGATAGTTCCACTTGTCGGTTATCGATAGCGTTTCTCAAATCACGTAACTTCATGTTTGTCTTAGCCACCGTCAAGGATATGTATACATTTTGCGCCTTATTACATTGGATTAAGGTGCAATGTGTATTTTGTGTATAATTTATTTTTGACGTCGACCAGCCGAAAGTGTTCTACCACTTTTCGACTCTATTGTTTGTATATTAAATTTCAAAAGTGGTAGACCATTTGCTTGGCTTACTATACATTTATACACAGTAACTGAGTTATAAGGTGTTTGTCTATAGTTAAAATCAAAATATGTCAATTTTAATATGTTCCAAGTAAATAAATAAAAAAACGAATTGTGAAATAAGTACGTGTATGTTCACACTATTATTCTAACACTAGATGCACCACCCTGGTTCTAAGCAACAGCTCGAAGAGGTGTGGGAAAAACAGGATCACATGGACCAACAGTTTGACCCTAAAGCTTTCTTCATGATGCATGGTGAGTCATATATAACCCCCATTAAACTATCTATGTTGTCTGTGGCAGCTACACCACCCCGCGACAAGAGAACAATTGTTAGAATTCTGGAAGAGTGCTGATAGAATGGACGCGAAAGATTTCAACCCAAAGGTGTTTTTCATGATGCATGGTAAGATCCAAAGCGTGCAGGTAGCGTAGTCGGTACGCGCTTACGTAGTTTTTTTTATCTGCGTTTTGAGATATTTCTACATTTATGGACGTGGTAGAGAACATTAAAAATTTGCAATGCCCTATCAGGGTCCATCTGAAACCAATGTAACTACATAAGATCTACTGTATTTACCATGGTTGCAACAAGTAAATAAACATTTATGTCTTAAGGCCGATTTTCAATCCCCAGATAATAGTATCCGTCGGGAGACTTATAATTCTGTAATTATTTTGAGTAACTTTTTTCGCCTTTTGATTAAGAATTTGATCGTAATTATGTAATTATTTTGACTTAATTTTTTCGCCATTTGATTAAGAATTTAATCCCTTTTCGAGAAAATATCTACTTATTGATTTCCTTATTAGGTGTCAACATCTCTATTTGATTGGTCAGTTATGTACGTCTCCGCTCCGCTGTACCTTAGTGAAAACGCACCCTTATGATGGTTTAGCATGTTTCTTGACGCGTATTGTTGGCATATATCTTTTCTTGTACTTCCATTTTAGCCTTTTCTACTTATATAAACTACAAATGTGTCATGATGATTTTTAGGTACTTGGCCGGTTTTTCTTTACACTACATGTCTGTCATTTTGCGCCCACGTCCATAAATTATGCCTTGTTTAGTTGCATTGATATGTAAAACGTAGTTTTTTACCTAACATTATTCACAATGATTGTTTGTCTACTAATTCATTCGCACGCACGCTGGTTGGATTTTACACTACATGCGGAAATGTTGCTCGCTGTGTATGTTGTTTGTTTCTTTTGTTTCACGATTGTTCTTTGTTTGAAGTTTTGTTTGTTATATTAGTCCGATGTTTGTTTTCGTTTTTTGCACGATTTATTACTTACAATATTTTATGTCGCCGTAAAATTGTCAACATCTATGTAAATAAGTATCTGTCGCGTAAGATTTATTAATCTAACCGACTTTTTACAATGTCACTAGATAAATTATAAGACGGTCGACAATATCACTAGATAGATTATAAGAATGTCGACAATATCACTAGATAGATTATAAGACGGTCTACAATATCACTAGATATATTATAATACGGTTTACAATATCACTACATAGATTAGAAACTAAAGGCTCGTACAGTTTTACGGTGATATCTACATGTTTTGGTATAGCGTTAATTGTTTTATAATACTCCCCTAATAAATATTACTAATTTTAGTTATTATACGTAGTAATAATCAGCGGTGTTATCGAACCTTAAATTAGTTTGTACAGTCGCGAACCGGGATTGTTGAGCCACATGCCATCGTCCGTAATTTAGCCGTGTTATTAAATGAGAGATATTAACCGATGTCGTGTCAGTCCCGATTTGCATTACACGGCCAAGTCGCGAACATTGTCAAGTGGCTCCACAATCCCTGGGGCGCTACCGCGAACAGCAAACGAAGTTTTCCCTCTCTGTCGCACTTGCAAGTTTGCATATAAGTGAGACAAAGAGGGAAAACTGCGTTTGTGGTTCGCGGTAGCCCCTCTGTTCGCGATTGTACGTGTCACGTTTCTGAACAGACGTCGATGGCAACGGCGTATGGGACGCCGACGAGGTTAAAGCGCTCTTCATAAAGGAGTTGGACAAGATGTACGGCCCGGGCGGGCCGAATAAGGATCTGCGCGAACGGGCCGAGGAGATGGAGAGAATGAGAGAGCACGTGTTCCAGGAGAACGATAAGAACAGGGACGGACTCATCGACTTCCACGAGTTCATGTTGGAGACTCAGCGGGCTGATTTCAACCGAGACGAAGGTATATCACTACATAGTATAAAACAAAGTTGCTTTCTATGTATGTATGCTTAAATCTTTAAAACTACGCGACGGATTTTGATGCGGTTTTTTTAATAGATAGAGTGACTCAAGGGGAAGGTTTATATGTATAATACATGCATCAGCATTGCACCCGTGCGAAGCCGGGGCGGGTCGCTAGTATACTATATAACATTATTCATATGGTCGCTGGTTCATATCCGGCAGCCGAACAATCTGCGAGGACGGGAGGAGACGGAATTAGAGAGCACGCGTTCCAGTATCTCTAGTATAAGTTTTTTCGAAACAAAACAAACTAACGCGTTTGTGTAGGCTCAATTAGTATGGCAACGCGATAGCGCCTCTGGTGGCCTTCGGTGGTAACTATTTGTTGCAATACAACGCGTACGTTGGTGTTTTGTTTCGAAAACACTTACACTAGAGGTTATACTGGAGAGCGATAGAACAGGGACGGACTCATCGATTTTCACGAGTTCATGTTGGAGACTCAGCGGGCTGATTTCAACCGGTACGAAAGTACGATCGACTAAATTGAATCATGACCCACCATAAGGTCATTTTGCCAAGTCATCTAAATACTAGTAGGTTGAAATTCGCCTCAACATACGTTTCTATGGTAACGAACTTGTTATCATTAGACACTGACATTTACTAACTACTGTCTTAAACGGTTTGGATAACCATGACTGAGTCATGATCTCGGCTATATTCGTTGATCACAAAAGAGAAATGCTATTACTATCTCTGTTCTTCACAGTAATGCCATAGCCTTCTTCACTGACCACTATAATCCGAGCTCTTTGTTCTGCCAAATGTCAAATGTGGATGGTGGAAATCTCATAGACTGACCACTTGACATCTGACAAGCAATTGATTTTCGAAATTGAAATATATTTTTTTGTGATGGAAAGAGTTAGTTTTTTGATTATAAATGACAGATTATTCAATATTCAAAACATAACTGTTTTATTTAAAATATATCTATGGCAGTGATAACAAAGGTTAAAATTGCATAGATCTCCGATCCGTATTGACGAAGATTTGTTAATATTTAAAACGCCTAAGTGCTACATAGTGCGAGACATGGTTCCAAGCCATTTGTAGGCCAAGTAGGTACGGAATCTTCACCATAAATGATGCCAATTAGGCGTATCAAACGCACATTTTCGATCTGACGCTGAATTTGTGCGGCGGGTGTAAACCATTAGATATTCTTCTATAGTTACTATGTTTATCTCTAAAACCTAATATTGAATTAATATTAAGCTATTGTATGCTTCTAGGCTGGAAGACGATTGAAGATAACCAGATATACACCCAGCAAGAGTACGAGGAGTTTGAAAGGAGGCGTTTGGAGGAACTGAAATATCTACAGTCACGAGGCTTGGTATATAGCTGTTTTAACCATTTCACTGCCGCACATGAAGAAGCGTTCCCCTTCTTCATGTACGGCAGTGAAATTTACACGCCAACTCATTTTTCATGAGAGATAGAACATGAACTTTAGTGTAAAGCACTACTGTGACTTTGACAACGTACGTCATATTTAACACCTATAATGCGCACGCGACACCTTTAGGTGTTAACAGTCTCACTGAATAGCGTTGTATTAGGGTGAATATCCACCAGAAATGTCCAATTTTAGAGTGTAATAGGCCATTTTAGTTTAAGCTCACCATGTAAGGAATGAAGGAAAACTGAGAAGACCGGCAGTAGTTTTTTGATACATACAAGACGTCCATAATAAGACGATTAGTTGAACTAAAGTGCTTCTGAAGCTTTAAAATCTAATACATTGACCGAATAAGAATACTTATTGAGTTTTGCCGCCAAAAAAACGTCAGAATTAAAGTAGGGATGATCTCGCGGTTCATACTATTTAACACTTTTTCTAAAAGAATTTCACTGTGTATCTTTATTAAAGTGTAGTAAAAACAATAAAATAATTGATTAATCATAAGTTATTACCGTTTGGCAGGTGGACGCTCACGGTCGCCCTGTGCCCGGTGCTCATCACCAGTTGCAACAATACCAGCAGCAACAAATGCTGGCTCAGCAACAACAACAACAATACCACCAACAACAATTCCAGCAGCCGGGCTACCATCACCAGCAACTCCAGGGGCAACCCCAATACCAAGGTCATCCTCAGGGACAATTCCAAGGGCAGTATCAGGCTCAACAGCCTCAAGGACAATATCAGCCACAAGGGCAATTCCAACAGCCTCCTCAAGGACAGTTCCAAGCTCAACCACCTCAATATCAGCCCCCTCAAGGCCAACAGCAACCCCAGGGACAATTCCAGGCTCAGCAGCCACCTCAAGGACAATTCCAGGCTCAGCAGCCACCTCAAGGACAATATCAAGCTCAGCAGCCGCCTCAAGGACAATATCAGGCTCAACAGCCGCCTCAACAATATCAGGCTCAACAGCCGCCTCAAGGACAATATCAGGCTCAACAGCCCCCTCAGGGGCAACCTCAGGCTCAAAAAAACCATGACAAGCACCAAGAGTACCAAGCTAAACCGCAACAAGCGCAATACCAGCCAGCTCAAGGTCAGACTCAACAGAACCTTAACGTGAACCAGGCTCCATCTCAAGGCCAGGGACAGGGTCAGGCACCTATATCTCAAGGCCAGGCACCTCAGGCCCAAGGACACTCACCTCAAGTTCAAGGCCAGGCACCTCAGGTTCAAGGTCGGGCACCGTCGTCTCAGGGTCAGGCACCTCCAGCCCCGGCCCAGGCACACGACACCAACCCTAAGTAATCGCAGTTTGTGTGTTAGCACGGACGTTTTTGTCTCAAAATTTGTGTTTTGTTCACGTATTGTGCCGAATTAGTACCTAACAGTTTTCAAAACATTCAATAATTGTAATAGTTTACGATAAACCCTATGATATTAAATGGTTTTGGCATATTGTAATTTTTTTTAATCATCGCATTTTCACAACCAGAGCGGTATGCTCTCATTATTATAGGCCTACTGTATAACAATATAGTTCGTAACATCTACTCACCAAATATATCGATCTATTCGGTATACGTAAAAAAGTGTCCTCAAAAAACAATCAGTTTTATTACACTTTTTTTTATATGGATGAACAAAATTAACTCGAAAATTATATGGTATATCGGGAATTTTACTTAATCAGAGTCAATCTTGAATCTATACTATCAACAGTGATTTTGAGTCAGAAAACCCAAACCCGTGCCGTCCCTTCTACTCTCGTGTTATTTACTTAATGAGTGAGAGGGCATGATATGAAGTTCAGAGTAGCCACTCTGGTGTCATCAGAGTTGAGATCACGCATGCAGCAACATGTCATGTAACTCGCTATCGGTACAAAGAGAGAATAGTAATTTCAAAATCTGACAGTGGAATTTTGAAATTACTATTCTTTTTTCGTACCGATAGCAAGTTCAACAGTGAATTGTAAAATAGTCCAAAAAGTTTATTTAAACTATTTACTTAAGTATTTTTTACAAAAAATATATCGAATTGAAGCAACACAGAATAAAATAAAATAAAATGATATTTTATTTAAATATTTATAGATATTCACTCAAATAGTTTTATTTAATAATGGATTAAATTAATAAATAAAGGTCAAATATGTTTATTTTTTACTGCTATTTATACCAGTTGGAAATATAAATTTAAGTGTTATATTTATTTACATTCACTCAGTCATTTCATTCATTCACTTTTTTTTCAATCAGTATTTCACTTAGCTGTATGTAATCATTCCAATAATCATTTACTCAACTCTCGTGGCACTATTTAGTTTATTTAAAAGAAAGTCACTTTGCCAGCCTAGGTCCTAGGTCTTCAATTTAGTACATACGAATTTCCATTACGGTCCGCTCTTCTCGCCGCACCCAAAACGCAATACTTCGCAGCGTATTTTAACGAACACAACGTCATTGCGTGTTTGAGAAAAAAATACTTCCTGCGCTAATACTAAAATCTTTTGCTAAAAGCCAATCAATGTTTATTAAACCAAGGAATATAATAATTCTCCTCACGAGATTTCAAGAATTATCTTTTGACGAGCATGTTATGTATAGTAACATGCTCGTCAAGAAAAAATGTATAGTAATAAGATAGTAAAACAAAGTGGAATCACTTGAAAAAAATCATAGTTTTATCAATGGATCTCAATGGAGCTGATAATAGAACTAGCAGGAAAACAAGTCATGAATATCTTATATTTATTGTATTTTAGAAAGAAATGTCTCACTTGTTATCATGTAGCTATCAATCAATGGTAGTGTTGCGTTGTCGAGAGGTACAAACAATTAGCCCTTATCGATAATTATTATTTATCTTCAGATAAAGAACGTAAGGTGGAAACAAATACGGAACGTTAGTATGTTTAATAAAGATTAAGAATGACGTGTGGTGTTGTGTGATGGAATCAAAACGGGCGAGTTACTATGAGAGGAAGTATGGGGCAAGCAAGCGGCCCAAACCAAAAGTTCTGGTAAGTTATTGACTTCGTGTATTATTGCAGCGCTACAGCGTATTCTGGTAATTTTGAGCTAACCCCCTTGTTCATAATCGTTCATCAAACCTATTTTAGTTAAATTGTCGCTAAAATTAGTTTGTCCTTATCTGTCACTTTAACATTTATGTTTATGAGAAAACACATTTATGTTTAAAACACATTTTAGTTAGCAGAGGTTTGTTAGTGTTTTAAAACTTAATTGGCAACATGTTTGATGTTTAGATATTTTGACAGTAGAGCTCAAAATTATTGTAGGCTGTTTATAGCTATAGTAATGTACAGCTGAAAGGACAAGCTGCTAAATGTATGTCTCGCGCTAACAGCTATACATAATGTGTACCTATACTCCGTTTTTTTAAGATTAGAAAAATCGTCCGTTATCCGCCTTGCGGTTTTAAAGAAAACCATTTTTTTAAATAAAAATAGGCGGCGTGCTGTCTTTGACACGTGACAAACTACTGAAAGATGTGAAATTAGTACAATATTGTCCTCAGATATCCCAAAGAATCGAAGAAATCTGTGCGAAAACTACTGTTAAAATTCTAATCTTAAAAAAACGAGGTGAAAGCCATCTGTAACTCCAATGGATTTTTTATGCAAATGCGCGGTCATTGTCAGTTGCAAAAACAAAAGTTGTCCCTTCGGTGGTCAATAGTTAACGGTTTCTGTGCCTGTAAGTTATGTTTTTAGTACGTGTATTTATAGCAACTGAGACACTGTTTATGCGGGTTACTAGACCCATCAAAATTAAACTTTACAGCCCTTAACTTTTGATATGTCCACCGAAAAGAAGCGAACCTAAATCTGACAATGACCCAGCGACTATAGTATAGCTACCTAGTTCATTCACATAAATCTAAGACGGTTATCTTTTTTTATTTTTAATGCCTCACACCTTGAAGTGAAAGAAAAACACTTCATTAATCCTTAACGGCTAGGAGTGAGCTGCCTCCTAACACTAGACGATTTCGCTAATGCGCACAACTACCTGTATGACCCACGATCTAAGGTCAGCATAGCAGTTGGAACACGTGGCCACATGGAAGTAAACTGATAATCCGCATCGTGACACAGCATTATGTCACTGTCGACAACACACTCACACTTACGTCCGGATACCGTTTTGATAGGCTAATGCAAGGCTGATGACCCTAGATAAGAGTGTGTATGCTGATGACGTAGGTCGTGTCACACACACTACTAACCGATGTATGGGATTACCATACCTGACGCAATATATTATGATCAAAATCAAAATCAAAACATTTATTCTGCAAATAGGCCTCAAGGGAACTTTTACAAGTCAAAATCTATCTAAGTACATTCAATAAAAATAATACAATAATCAAAGTATCATTACTTAAATGTAGTGTTACATGTCAAAAATAAGACTAATAAACTAATAACAATCGAGATTTGTCAGAGATGTATAAGGTCTCTAAGCGTCAAGATAAAAGGTAATAAAGTGGGTACACTAATCATAATAAAATATTTTGAGCTATATCTATAACACGTCAACATGAAAATAATATGTATGACCCGGGTTTCCGAGCGTGCACATTACTAACCAGACTTGTTGAGATCAGATTACAACTTTAATGTTAAAAGACAGCGGTTATGTAGGTACAAACCCATTTGAACTGCCGCAAACCAGGGCTCGGAAACCGGTTTCGTCTTCATACAATTAACCGGTTAAAAATTTCGGTAAATTGCGTCTTACGATATTTTTTCGTATTTTAACCCCCGTATTCATAAAACTTAACAAACGTCTGCTAACTAAAATGTCTGTTGTCACTGTCCGACAAGCACACATGTCAAAGTGACAGATAAGGACGAACGAACTTTAGCGGCTAGTTAACTAATATAGGTTTGATAGACATTTACGAATAAGGGGGTAAATCTTTTATATCATAGATGAAGGCTAACAAATTTAAAAATAAAAATGGAGATATGAAAAGTACTTTAGGAGATATTTCAAAATTAGTAAAAACCGGTTCCGAGCCCTGCCGCAAACCTTTACGTTATCTATGTCTATGATTTCGTTTTACCATTTAGCAATTAGTTCAGTCGCAAACAGACATAACAGGTAGGTAATAGCCGGTTCGTAACGTAGATCTATATCTAATCGTATTAAAATCTTGCAACTAGGAAGGGTCGCTAGGATGTCAGTTTGCAACCACCTGAAGCTTTTTTTCTATTAGAGATATATATAGGTATTTTTACATACCTAAAAAACAGTAAGTCGTATACTTACAGTTTGGGAGTTATTGAATGGGAATCCATTAAAACAAACGAGAAA
Source organism: Epiblema foenella (assembly GCA_963556455.1). Lineage (NCBI taxonomy): Eukaryota > Metazoa > Arthropoda > Insecta > Lepidoptera > Tortricidae > Epiblema > Epiblema foenella. The sequence goes on from OY747095.1 coordinate 43,155,449, forward strand.
ACATACCCTCTCAGTTCATCAACTCATCAAAGTGTTTGCAAACAGGCGCACCAAATTAACTAGTCGCTAAGGACCTATCGACCTTATAATTTCCTTTCAGTTTTTTCTACAAACCGCATTTCCATTTGACCTGGTTCCGTTTTAATAAAGTCGATGTTACTTGCCTTTAATAAAGAAACTAGGTGGCGTAGTACTTCATCAGCCCCTAGGAAGCATCCAGTTTATAAAATGCATTTAAAAGAAAATCAATTTCAATCCAGTAACAGCTGAACGACGTAAAGGAGCGACCAATTTATTTAATGCGTTAGGTATTTGATGCGATTGTGTTGTGACTAATGTTAAATGAAACTCCATATTTCCATACAATACCTGTATTATGAATTACCTCAATAGTATTTTTGTACAATAAGTATACTTACCATATTAATTTACAACCTTATGACAACAGTTTTAACAATCGATAATTGCTTCAAGAAGCCTCTGTATATCTTTTTTAATTTCCCATCTGCCAAGGCGACCGCGGAAAAGGCGGCAAACGGATTAGTTACCCGTATCGGCCACCGTTCCGCGGCGCCACTGTCTACGTGTCCACGTCATCGGTATCGCCACTGTTTAAAACTTAACAACTATGATATGATTTAAGGCTTCTGGCGATATCGATGTTTGAATCCCTTAATTTGTTCGTATACTGGGTAATACATAGAACAATAGACAACCTTATTTAATATGGTTCTAACACTAATTTATTGTGATATTATGATGTGTTTGATGTGATGTGAAGGGACGTGAAATTGAGTTTTATAGCGTGTGACAGGGACAGCGATAGTTCTCGCAGGTTGCCTCCTAGGCCCAATAGAGGTAGACCCCCGGCTCGCTACCAAAAGGGCTGAGCCGCGGATTAACTGTGATTGCGCGCGCGCCATGTTGCCGGCCCGCGCGATACTTATTTCTATCGCCACTAGTTAGTCGGCTTCGGAACGCCTTACCAAACGGACACGCTCTACCCTTACGCTCTGTGATTTGTGTTATGTGTTGTTTGTGACTGGTATGGATTGTATTCAATACACGTCTTAAAGTCAGTGTTGTGTTTTTCTTGACAAACCATACGTCCCGCTACATATTTGGCTGCCCAACGTTTGTGGGTCTGAGTTGTACTATTTCGCCGTTACTAGAAATGGTAAGGACGCGACTTGGCTCGTTAGGGTCTATCGACGCCTCCGACGGGAACATTACAATGAACAGCGAGGCCCTAACAGCGATGCTAACCACGCTCCAGCAAACGCAGCAAGAGTTCTGCCAGCAGTTGCTGCGCGAGGTGAGGTCATCGACGCCGTCGCATGCCGAAGCCACCGCTGCCGCCGTCGCCGCTGCCGCTACGTTTGCCTCAGCAAATGGCAATTTTGCGCAGTGCACGGCTCGTTACAGTGGCAGTAAAGACGAAAACCTAGAAACGTTTGTAGATAGCATCGAGAGTTATAAATCTTGTGTGCACATCAGTGACGAGAACGCCATTCGCGGCTTAGCGCTGCTACTTACGCGCGACGCTGGAATCTGGTGGCAGGGTGTGAAGGCTCAGGTTAAGACTTGGGAAGAGGCGCTCGATAGGCTGCGAAGTGCCTTCGGCGAGCGTCGTCCGCCTTTCGTCATTTATACGGAATTGTTTTCTATGGTGCAAGGAGAAGAGTCTACGGAATTGTTCGTATCAAAAGCGAGAGCTTTGTTAGCTAAATTACCAGCGGGTGACCTGTGCGAACGAGTTCAAATGGACATGGTATTCGGTCTCTTAAATCGTCGAATCAGGAAAAGGCTGAAGAGAGAAGCCGTCGATAGTTTTGAAAGCCTGTTACGACAGTGCCAAAGCATAGAAGACTCCAGAAGAGAGAATCATGTTCCCGTAGCAACAGTGACAAAAGCGCGCGAACGCGCGTATTCGTCCGCCGTTTCCCCGAATCGCCCGAGCGCGGCCGATTCCACGAAACGGGCGAGCGAGGTCACTGACGCCTGTACTTCACGAACTTCGGTTTCGTCCGGCCAAGTAGACAAGCCTCGTCGTAAATTTTGTGTTTACTGTAAACGTAATGGTCACAGTAAAGACTTTTGTGAAAAGTTAAAAGAAAGTAACGCGAAAGTTAATAAAGACTGTAGTGATAAGGTCAGTGATAATAGTGCGAAAGTAAAGTGTTATGGTTGCGGTGCGCCTAATGTTATTCGTTCGAAATGTACGAACTGTAACCAGGGTCAGTCGTTTTATTCCGTCGACGTAAATTCGTGTCACGCCGACGATGCCGACGTCGCCGACGGCCCGCGCGATCGCGGAGCGGCCGGCCTTGACCCGTCGTTACCAACATCGCAGCGCGCATCCCCGGCGCGCGCCGACAGCGCGCGCGCGTGCATCTGCGGGAGCCCCGCGCGCCATCGCGCGTGCTCGCGGGAGCGATGTGCACCCTCTCACGCCGCTGAGGCGGCGCGGTTGTCAGACACGCCGACGCCGAACATCGAACGGCGCATTAACCCGTCGCCTGCGCTTGGTACTACAGGTAACCCTACGCGTGCCGTGGGGGATTTTTTTGAACTTTCGCCGAGTGATTTGTGCGACGTTTCGAACTATATTTGTGAGGACATTGATGTTTGTTGTGACAATATTGATAACGTTTGTAATAATGTATGTTGTAATAACATTCCAATGGTCAATGATTGTCAAACTTTTTGCGATAAGACCAACGGTGATCAAAATGTTTCTCGCATTGTCAAGGATGTACGATGTCATTTTGATATGGTCACAGATGTTCAAACTTTGTGTAATAAAGTCAATGAATCTGAAACTTTTTGTGAACAAGTCAAAGATGTTCAAAGTTTACATGGTACTGTTAAAGATGTTCAAACTTTATGTGAGAAAGTCAATGTTTGTCAAACTTTTTGTGGTAATGACAATGGTAGTCAAACTTTTCGTGACAACGATAATGCGAATGCTGTCAAAACTTCTCGCCGCCCGATTTTAAATATTGGCATTCTCGGTGCAAACGGTTCTGCGCTTGTTGATTCCGCGGCTAAAAGTTGTATCGCTGGTCACACGTTGTATGCTCTCCTCGAACAAAAAGGACACCCATTAGTGTCGTCAACACAGGTTGTTAGGTTGGCTGACGGTGTAAGTAGGGAGATGATTGTACTCACCACTGAAGTAGACGTGACTCTTAAGCACAAAACAAAGAAAGTCAGTTTCGTGATTTTTCCTGACTCGAATAATAATGAGTCGCTATTAGGAATTGATTTTTTTGAAGGATTTTAACCTTAACATTGATTTTGGCAAAAATAATTGGCATTTCGGTGAAAATGATAACCAGAAGTATGAGTTACACTTTGAAAATGTGTCACCTCTCACTTCATGTGTAGCAGCTGTAGAGGCACTTAGGGAGGACGAAGCTACATTGCTTACTGCACAGCGACGTGGATTGCTTGCACAGCTCCTCACGGAGAACCAGGACTTGTTTGAGCCAGGGGGAGGACCAACTCCTTTTGCCGAGCATAGGATCGACACAGGCGACCATCCGCCTATTGCCGTGCCGCCTTATCGCGTCACTCCTGCCAAGAAGGAGATCATGCGGACGGAGATCGAGAAGATGCTGGCAGACGACATTATAGAAGAGTGTGAGTCACCTTGGAGCTCTCCTGCTCTCTTGGTGCCTAAGGCCAATGGTAAGGTACGCTTTTGTGTAGATTATAGGAAGCTGAATTCCGTCACGAAGACCGATGTCTACCCGATGCCCCTGATCGACGAGCTCGTCCAGTCAACGAAACGGAACTGCTTCATGAGCACGCTTGATATGCGAAGCGGATATTGGCAAGTGCCTATCAGACGAGAGGACCGCGACAAGTCAGCGTTCATTTGTCCATTAGGTACGTATCGCTTTAAACGCATGGCCTTTGGGCTCAAAAATGCCTCATCCACATTCCAGCGGCTCATCGACAGGCTCCGCTCTGGTTCTACTCTCCAGAATGTGACTTTGCTCGCTTATCAGGATGATTTGCTGGTAATATCGGAAGGGTTCGAGAAGCACATGGCAGATCTCCGCGCAGTGTTTGAAAGGCTGAGAATGTTTGGTTTGCGCGCTAATCGCGAGAAGTGTGTCTTTGCACGTGATAAGGTAAAGTACTTAGGTCACGTGATCACACAGGATGGCATCTCTCCGGACGAGGACAAAGTTCGTGCTGTCCTCGATATGAAGCCTCCGTCCTCGCTGCGCCATTTGCGAACCTTTTTACAAACTTGCTCGTGGTTCCGCAAGTTTGTGCCGCGTTTCTCTGCTATTGCTGAACCTTTGACACGCCTGCTGAAGAAGAATCAGGTATGGATGTGGGGTTTGGAGCAGATGGAAGCTTTTGAAAAGCTCAAGAAATGTTTAGTTTCTGCTCCAATCCTCATACAAGCAGACTATCGAAGGCCGTTTATATTAAGGACTGACGCCAGCAATTATGCGCTTGGTGCCGTCTTGCTTCAAGGTGATGGTAAAGATGAACGTCCTATAGAGTACGCCAGCCGTTTGCTTTCTCCAGCTGAAAGAAATTACAGCACGGTAGAGCGTGAGGCTCTTGCTGTTATTTGGGCTGTGGAGCGATTTAGAGGTTACATCGAAGGGCAATCAGTTATAATAGGGAGCGATCATCAACCATTGAAGTGGCTTCTTACCATAAAGTCACCTTCGGGAAGATTAGTTCGTTGGGCTTTAAAATTGCAAGCCTTCAACATAGAATTCCAGTACACTCCAGGGAAAGCGAATGTAGTCGCCGACACGTTGAGTCGTCCTGCCTGTGAAGAGGTCAACAAGGATCATTGTGGAGTATGTTCAGTCATAGTGGATTTACCTGCTCGTAGTCCCGCTGATCTACGACGAGCTCAGCTCGATGACCCGGAGCTGGAAAAGATAATGAGTGAGTTAGAAAGTATGTCAGATGCTGCAGCCGTTGGAGCAAAGCGTTGGTCGGAGCGAGGATACTTCATGCAGCAAGGTGTCTTGTACAGGTACAATCCCGATGTCGATAGCGAGGAACCGCAGCTGGTAGTTCCCGTTTCGCTTCGTCTCGACATCTTGAAGGAGTGTCACGATTCTCCATTATCGGGGCATCAGGGGGTTGACAGGACCTTTTACAAGATCTCGCAACGCTTCTTCTTCCCAGGTATGCGTCGTATCATTACTGAGTATATCAAGTCATGTGTGCCTTGTCAGCGATACAAAGCATCTAATGAGAAACCGTCCGGTCTTCTCCAGACTCCCGTTTTAAGTCAGCGCAACGAGGTGGTCGCGGTTGACTTATTTGGTCCCTTGCCAGAAGGTGAGAACGGTGAGCGCTGGATCCTGTTAGTAGAAGACACGGCAACGCGGTGGGTTGAGCTTTTTGCTCTAAAGGAAGCAACTTCTGAAGCATGTGCCCGTACGCTCGTAGAAGAATACTTCCTCAGGTATGGTTTCCCACGCAGGGTGGTCTCGGACAACGGAGTGCAGTTCATCGGAGCTGTCATGCAACAGTGTCTCTTCGTCCTTGGAGTCAAGCAGAGCCTGGTGCCGTTGTACCATCCAGAAGCCAACCCCGCGGAGCGTAAAAATCGAGACTTAAAAGCTCAGCTGGCCCAGTTAGTTGAGAATGAACACTCGTCGTGGCCAACTAAGCTTGCTGTCATCCGGTTTGCCATGAACAGTGCCATGTCTAGCACTACCGGAGCTACTCCTGCATATCTCATGTTTGCGCGTGAGATGAGGTCTCCAACAGAGGTTAGCTATGATTTAAGAGCGATACTTGACAAAGAAAACTTTGTTCCTCAGATCACGCCATATCTGCGTTCTTTTATCAGCTCTTTGTCAGCAGTTCGAGATCGTGTGGAGTCACAGCAGGACAAACGTAAAGAATATGCGGATAAGTCTCGTCAGCCAGGTGACGTATTCGACGTCGGGGATAAAGTTCTCATTACGTCCCACGTTCTTAGCAATGCAGCTAAGGGCGTCTCGGCCAAGTTTATACCAAAAAGGGATGGTCCTTACTTGGTCGTTAAAAAGGTTAGTCCTACAACTTACCTGATCTCTGGTATTGATACACCCGAGGAGGTGCTGGGCAAGTACCACGCCTCACAGCTTGTTCGTTTTATTGGTAGGAATGACGTGATTCCTTCTCCTGTAGCGCCTATAAGGAAAAGAGGTCGTCCACGTTGTTTTGATCAGGATGTTGTGCGAGTCCATGGACGAGGGCGTCCTCATGAACTCGAGGGGGAGTATATAGCGTGTGACAGGGACAGCGATAGTTCTCGCAGGTTGCCTCCTAGGCCCAATAGAGGTAGACCCCCGGCTCGCTACCAAAAGGGCTGAGCCGCGGATTAACTGTGATTGCGCGCGCGCCATGTTGCCGGCCCGCGCGATACTTATTTCTATCGCCACTAGTTAGTCGGCTTCGGAACGCCTTACCAAACGGACACGCTCTACCCTTACGCTCTGTGATTTGTGTTATGTGTTGTTTGTGACTGGTATGGATTGTATTCAATACACGTCTTAAAGTCAGTGTTGTGTTTTTCTTGACAAACCATACGTCCCGCTACAGTTTTTATTATGTACGGTCCATATGACACTATGTTATGTACTTTGACATGAGAAAAGTAGCAATTATGATGGATCGCTGGTCTGAGATTATTTGCGAGAAATCCACAATTAAACAGTGATAATCTTGTTATGAGGGGGCTGTCATTACGATTGGGGTTGATTAATCAGTGGATGTGCTAGCTATGGTTATGACAAGGTTATTATATAGTGGTAAAATAACGTTAAATCTCTTTAAGTGACGAAATGTTAATCTTAAAATAACGTTAATTCCCGTGGGTTAGGAATACTTATGTTACGTATAAATTATAGATCGAATGAATCCTCTAATTTCGTCCTAGGTATTAATTACCTTAACTCGTCGACATAATGACACCCACATTCTTTTGACTGTACAGTCAACATTGGAAATATCTATTGGCATGTCACTCAGTCATAAAATAAACTCGAGGACAAAAATTTCGGGATCACCCTGAATTGAATAAACGCCATAGGTTTTTCTAAATGTTTTACAGTATTTTTATTTATGTCACACCTGGCCATAAAGTGGCAATTACCGCACGCTCCGCGCGCGGAAAATCCCACTTCCTGGCCAGGGGGTGACATAAAATTTTGTACTTACCTCGGGCGGTAATTAAGAAAGCCTCAGATCGTATAATTATCTCCCTTGCCTTCGGCTCGAGCATCAAATACCTGCGATCTGAGACATTCTTTGTTTTACCGCCCTTGGTAAGTAATGTACTATTACATGATATATTATTATTCTTCGTAATACCCATCAGTATTAGTATTCCCGATAAAAATATCAATCTCCAATACTGTAAATTTTTGCGATATCTCGCTCCGTTAACATTGTTTTTTCATGGGTTTTTAGGAGTCCGATTTAAACTTGGAAACGTTTATTATTTAACTGTGTTTTTGCAGGTTAGATGTAAAATGAAATAAAGATCATGACAGCGTTAAAAAACTGTACAAGTTTGCACTGTTTTAGGAAATATGACGATATTTTACCGAACCGGATCCTTTGTTCGCGAGTGTATGATAACATTTTAATGACAAAGGACTTTTGACACTGGGTACGTATATATATTTATGATTTTGACTGTACAAAAATCAATATTAATACGCTTACAGTATCCCCTTTGTATTTAATTACACACGTCATAATAAGTACTGGGCCACGGGGCACATTTAATCATTCCTTTTGAGGAACGTAAGCGATACAATCGATATTCGACGGAAACGTACTTGGGATGTAGAACTTTTAAATGGTGTTTTTTTATGATACCATACCAGTTTTTATAGATAATCTATGGGACCAACTAGGGTCGGTAGGTGGGTTTACGGCCTGTTAATTTGATGCGCCAGTTTGCGGCCACTTGGACGAGTTGATGAACTGAAAGGATATTTTCTTGCTTTTTTAATATATTCCCATTCAATAGCTACTAATAAAAACGCATACGACTCACTATTTCTAGTCCTCTTCAGAGTGCTCAAAAATATCTGAACATGCACTTTAACGCCTTGACAATAGAGTCGTGTTAAGATATTTGTGAGCACCTCGTTCGCTCCGATATATCTGATGGCGACTATACGTGTAAAGCCCACAATGGCAAGAAAATACATTTTGTTTTGCCTCTCTTTTAATTACTGTTTTATTTAGTTTTGTTTCTTTGATATTTTTACGCAACTGTATTAAAAAACGTCGTTTGATATACGTGCGGAAGTGTCATTTTCACTCGTCCCGAGTCTTGTCCCTCGCCTGACGGCACGGGCCAAGACAACTCGGGACTCGTGCGAAATGACAGACCTTCCGCACTTGCATCAAAATGTACTATTCTTTCTACGAAACCAGTTACGTACGAATTTTCAGCGCTGTTCATGTAGATATTATTTAAGGCGTTACTAAACTTACGAACCTTTATGCATATTTTTACATATATCTCTTAGATTATATAACATTGGAATAAGTTTGGTAGCAACGTTATGCTTATCGAAATGTATGTTTTGTCGATATATACCGTCACTATTAATTTTTTCTACTCCTGGCAATAGCTTATCTGTCAATTTACATCACCTAATTGTGGACTTTAGTTTAGTGTTATTGTTATTGTTTGAATAAAACCATACCTATTGAGCGCCAAGCATTACATACAAATGACGCATCGCTGATGCCACGCGTTCAACGCGAAATTAAACTTTACGCAATCGCGTATAGATTGCTATTGCTTTGACCAGGCTTTCGGCTGTAGCAGTCTTCGGCGTCCATGGTACGATTTTCCGATGACGTGAATAGTCGACTGTGGCGGTCAAAGGGTTAACAATATGTACAGTCGAGTGCAAAAACGCACGCAAGCACGCATGCAAGACACTCAAAAATATGTCCCATGGATCTTATGTCGGCGCATTAAGGTTTCGGTACATACTTATAAGAGGATTCAATCGGCACATATTTTTACACTGAACTGTACCTAATTCTAAATACGTACGTGGGTCATTGTCAGTTGTAAAAACAAAAGTTGTCTACCCGGTGGTCAATAGTTAACGGCTTATGTACATGTAAACTATATTTTTATTACATGGATTTATAGCTGGGGAAACACCGTTTATGCGGGTTACTGGATCAATCCAAAATTAAGCTTTGTGGGCCTTAACTTTTGATATGTCCACCGAAAAGACGCGAACCTAAATCTAACAATGACCCACGTATCTGAGTGCTTTAGATTTGTACACCCTGTCTGTGTCCTAGGTTTATGGAGCTTATGCGTTCAATGCATTTGTATTCAAACAAAGGCATATCGAATATCGACAGATGGGCCTTCTTGTTTGTCTGACTATAGTTATTAGGGGACCATTAGAAGCGATGCGAGGTTAAGCAACATGGGCCGGGGTCAGTTTTTGGATGGGTGACCGCTTTGAGTGTTTACAAACAGCGCTCCCGTGCTTTGGAAGGCACGTTAAGCCGGTGATCCCGGCTGCTGTCTATGATAGCAGTCGTTAAGCCGAGTTAGAGGCCTCTCGGCGGCTTGAGGAATTCTAACAGTCATGTTGCCCACTTTTGACAAAGGGGGTCGATGTTGCAGCACGTCTGTAGGGAGTATTTTATTAGTATTTTAACTACTCTTTAACACATTCGCTGCCAGGCTGCCAAAATTGTATGGACGTGAACGCACATACGCGTTGCCGGCAGTGAATGCCTTAAATTTCTAATGGAGTTTTTGCTTACAACACAAATACACAAATTATCCTCCGTACAGTATGCACAAATTATCCTCCGCATACAAACTTTGATCCCCTTTTAACCCTTTTAGAGGATGAAGTTCGAAAAACTCTTAAACTGATTTTGTTGTAATTAAGGCCGGGTTTTATAAAGATCCGTTAGACCTTATGTCGGTTTGTTATGTCAAAAAATGTACTGAGTTACTGAAATAAGATCTGACATTTGGTCTAACGGATCTTTATAAAACCCGGCCTTAAGTACCTATTTGAGACTATTTACGAAACTTTAAATCTTTAATTTTAAATACTGTATATACTGTAAACCCTTACAAATTTAGAAATATATTGGATCCTGCTCGGTGTCAGAATTTTAAAAAGTTTCGTATTTCTAAATTTGTAGTTTGCGTTAACAGCGGTACTTTAACCCTACTTTAACCCCTTAAGGGAATGAGTTTCGAAAGTCGTTGAAATTACTTTATGTATTTAAATAGAGAGTTTATATACGAAATGTCAAGTCTTTTTTTTTATTTTTTTATTCGGGGCATCGACAGCATTACAGAAAAATAATACAAAACTTAATAGCTAATAACAAAGCCAATTATAGATGTCCACACAAATACAGTTAGTTGAAAAAAAACGTAAAACATAAAACATACAACTGGTAAAACAGAGGCTAAGATGGCAATTCATTTAAGAATTAAGTTTCAAAACATGCGTGTATTACAAATTACTTATCAAGACAAATTAATATCAAGAGGTACTCCACTTGAAAGAGCTTTGTGATTAATGTAATTGCACGTGTGTGTGTGTGTGTGTGCGTGTGTGTGTGTGTATAAATTGTGGTGGTCGGAATATAAATTCACTTCACTTATTTATTTATCTGCAATGTTATGCTTTAACAGCGATTGAATACGAGTCTTCAGGGCGGGCTTGGCACAATTGAATAAGTCAATAGTATTAAATCTTTTATTGTAATTTTTTAAATACGAATTAGATGTGAATTCTTGTCTGTCTATGCTATAGCGGTAGCCATATTAAATAATAGTTTTTGCCCGCGACTGCGTCTGCGTAGAACTCGGTCATCGCGATAGAATGTAAATGTAATTGCGAAGGCGCTTGCCTTAGTCATCCCTTTCCATAAAAACTTCTAGCCCCTTAAGGGATGATTACCGGTATAAAAAGTGTTGGGTATATAAAATTTAGCATCTATAAAAAAAATAAAAAATATATATTTTTTTTTATTTCGGACCTCAAAAAATCCATATTAGGTTAGTAGGTAAACAAAAATATTATAAATATGTTCAAAATCAAAACTATCTTTATTGCCAGATTATGGTAAATTCACAATGGTGAAGATGTTTGGTACAGTTTTTTGTTATGCGCGCATAATCTACTCATAAGAGCATGCAAGTTACTTTAAATACAGTTAAAAATAATATAATCTACATCACAAAGTAAAGAATGAAATAGGTAATTATTGTTGGCGAGTATATTAAGTTATGTCATTAATTATTTCGGTCATGTCAGGTCAAATTTAACATTTTTAGAGATAAATTATTAAATACATTACATTACATACATTAGATCTCATACGTTACTACCGAGCGGTGCAGGTTTGCCCAGTGTTGACAAAAGTGACTGTCAAACCTGTCTGCTATCACTCTCAGGACACATAGATATATCAGGATACATAGTTATCTTGTTTTAGTTTTAAAATTCCTTTCACCAGGCGGCGGCTCTGTCTATGCGCTACTAACTTGTGTTCATGCTACGTCGCTAGTGTACAACGATAATAAATAATCATTCATTATCGAGAAAACCTAGTATAATTGGCTCCAAAATCCATAACAGAACTAAATGTATCTTAATATGTGATAATCCATATTGAAAGGGACCTTATGGCGGCTGGCACTTACGCCTTTATTGCCGCTGTTCCAATACAATAGTGAATAGGTGCAACGTAAGCGCCTGCCGCCATAAGGTCCCTTTTGATGTGAATTATCACATATATCCTTCCCTGGGACTCAAACTATATGTGTGTAATCCATACCTAATGTCATCTCAATCGGTTCAGCGGTTTTAGCGTGACGAGGTAATGAACAGACAGATAGATAGACACACTTTCGCATTTATAAATATTAGTATGAATGTATGTTGCCAATTGCCAAATACTAAAGTTAGCTTTCCAGGGAACAGTTTTCGGATTTTCCTGAAATCCAATTTATCGGCACCCGAACGTATGTAATAGGATTCTGTCTATGTATACACGGCATCCCACGGCTATGCTACATGGAGGGAAAGTACCTTAAATATTGTAGATGGAACATTTTACTGAAAGAAGACATTATTTGAATTTAAAAAACAATTTAAACTGCATTCACAGATATTTAAATAATTTTGTGGTTGAACCGGGAATCGAACCCTTTACACGTGATCAATTGATTAATTTTGTACTAAAAATGTTAAAATTCATGGTCTTCCTTTTATTTCCGATACTATGTTATTTAGCAAAAAATAATCCTTATGATGAAGCCTTTCGATCGGTATGATAAAGCTACAGGGTAATTATTCTTGTTGTGGTTCAACCATAGAATTATTTAAATATCTGTGAATGCAGTTTAAATTGTTTTTAAAATTCAAATAATGTCTTCTTTCAGTAAAATGTTCCATCTACAATATTTGAGGTACTTTCCCTCCATGTGGCATAGTCGTGGGACACCCTGTATAGGCTTATAGGTGGAACATTATAGTTCTCGCTACGGTTACAGGAATAGACTTCGGGCCTGGTAATTTAATTTGTCGACCACCCAGAGCCGGTGTGCTCCTGTGCATCGATGAATTAGTGAAACCAGAGAATGGCGTAGTTTGCTCTTGTTGCAATAGAGAGGACACCGATCACTTACTATAATAAAGAAGAGCCTAGTGAAATTTCTTGAAAATATTTATTATCAAGAAATTTACCTACCTAACACTTTCGCCGCTAAGCTTTTCGTACCGCTACGCAATTCCCTTTATATACGGGGTAGTATATTTGTATAATATCATCCACGCGTATACGAACAGAGCGCCCGCTATACCATGTTTTTTTTTCACAGCATAAAAAGTTTAGGGTTCCGTAGTAAACAAGGAACCCTTATAGTTTCGCCATGTCCGTCCGTCCCCGCTTTTCTCAGTAACCGTTAGTACTAGAAAGCTGTAATTTGGCATGAGTATACATATCAATGTTGCCGACAAAACGGTAGAATAAAGTTATAAAAAAAAATTTTTTTAGGGTACTTCCCCTACATGTAAAATGGTGGTGCATTTTTTTTTTCTTCCAAACGCCATCGTGTGGGATATCGTTAGATAGCTCTTTCAAAAATATTAGGTTTCTGAAAGCGTTTTTTGATTTTGAATCGGTTGGCGTGATATTAAGCTTTGAAGTGATAATTTTTGCTATGGTCAAGTGTCCCCCCCTGCCAGCTAAACGGTGACTACTAGGAATGTGAAAAAAATCATGGTAGTAGTATATACGATGAATTTAAAAGGAAAACTATCACAGCTAAGTAGACATTACCGTAAAGGGCAAAAATATATATACAACACAACATCTCAAAAAAGTACATCATCAGTACTAAGATCAGTAAAAACCCTTCTACGGGTCCGTAATTCCGCATGTGACCGGTGATGTGATGGACGGGCAACTATGGAACCCTACACTGTGCGTGGCCCGACACGCACTTGGCCGTTTTTTTTATCAATTTTATCATGTAACTATTTTTCACCATATGGTATGTTCTCATTCCTATTTTTTCGTATACAAAGATAAATACTTTTCATTTCCCAAAGCCTTCAACGATAGCAGTTATCACTTCGGGCTTGTAACTGTCAAAATTGTAGGTTAATAACATCTTAATCAATCATACCAATCATCCTTTACACCGCACAAAAATTAACCTGCTTAAATTTCATAGGATTTTTTCCGAGGTATTTTTTTTAAGAAATTTGAAAAAATATCATTGAGTGACAACACATGAAAAATACTGACATTGCCTCCAAACAAAATATATGTCTATGGTAGGGTGCGTGGGTTGTAGAGCGCAGGCGTGGCGCGCGGTCCTCGCGGCTAGCGGCTATCGCGACGCGGACGAGTTACCCACCGCACGCTTGCGTGTGCCGCCATCGATCGGGCAAAGGCAGGCACCATGCAGCCGCCGCCGAGAAAGGTAAGAATGAAACGCTAACCGTCCAAAACCCCGGAAATTAAAAAAAACGCCACTTCAATACCGTTATTTTTACCGGTGTTTGTATGTCACGCATTATATAATGTAATGGCGCTATTTTGGGGGTACCTCGCTGTGATTATAAGTTCTCTGAACGGTTTTAATACGATTATATTTTTTGGATTTTTTCGAACATGTTAGCCTTACATTGTTTCTTAATAACATAAATCTGCGCAAAGTTTGTAATGCGTAAATTTATCATTGATAAATGATAAATTTAAATCAATAATACAACAACACAAATAATCCTTGTATAATGTTAATATATCCGGAATAAATAATTGAATGACTTGAACATCTCGTGCTCAATGAGTGTCGAAAACCGTTATTTGGAATCAAGTTTTACCGAAACCAAACATATATAAAATCTTAAAAGGAAGCAAATGAAACATAAACCACTGCATCTAGTAGTAAATGAGTGTTAGTGTACAGTTCATTCACAAAATTAGGCAGCCTGTATCCGACGCAGATCATTAGACCGTATAAGGAACTGAGAATCGATAGCTGCACCAATTCGACCCATTCACCAAACATTGTGGCTCACGCATGTTCAAGATAAATAGCTAAAAAGGCTAGAAATAACATTTAAATCGCTTGAAAGTGCTACATATACAAATAAAACTAATAAACGCATGGTTTTAGTTACTATTAGATGGTACTAGTTTAATCGTAAAAAGTAGGTAAAGGATTTTAGGACACTTGGGTTGCCGAAAGCAAACACTGCGTAAATGAGGCACGACACGAAGGTATATTGTCTCATTTTAAACTGAATCAAAGGAGAGGATTGCAGAGTAAACTATTATGTTAAAAAATACATTCTCATTGAGAACGGGCCGTAGGTAATACCCATGTAATAAAAAGTGTTTTGTGCTCTCGGAATTTCGTGGAAAAACTGTAGTTGTATTATTTACATATTGTCCGGATAACGACGTCTATTGTTTTATTTAGAGAATGACAATGGACGTTTGAACTATTTATTATTGCATGTTTTGCACTTGATTCGTGTCGGTTGGTGTTTTGACAACAATTATTTTTGAAATAACGTAACGTTTTTTCAATACGTATATTTTATTTATATACCGTTAAACAGGTAGACTTAATTATTCTACCATCATCTAACAGCAAATATCATTCAGTTTTATTTTTACTTTCAAATTATATAAAGTGAGAAAAATAATTGTTGATACGAAAAACAAAACAATATATTGTCGAGGTGCATACAGCAAAGGACAAGCGACGAGTCATACAATACCGATTTGTGGCAAGTCAAATACAGAGTTTCACTTCAACGAACACATATTATTATTAAAGTTATAACAGCCCAATTTTAAGTTGGTATTTATAACAATGTTGATATAATGCTGTTATCAACATAAAATTCACCTTTAAACTACAAATTACATTTACACGGTTCTTTCGAAGTCACATGTTGGTATTGGCGAATCACAAGTTGGTAACCTATTGTTACCAACTTGTAGTAGGTATACAAGACAAATAATCGAAGAGCAAGCGAGCGAATGCGAGCAAGCAAGACAAAATTTTGGGGTCACCGGGGACCTTAGACTTTAGGCTTCAGGAATACGGATCAATCTAGACTGCGCTGCGGGATATTAAAACTAATCGAGATGTTTTCCGTGTTTTATATAATTTACTAGAGTGCCATCTTGTTGAAATGGGGGCTATCGTTTTTGTGCTCACCAGTTGGCGCCACTGTCGAGTAAGGTCCAGCTATCAAAAATTGTTATTGGTTATTATGGGCATGAGAACGAAGTTTATATTTAAATCATATTCAATACCTTAAAACCGTACCGTAAAAATATCGATAATACCGCATTGTAGCGCGGTCCCGTTTTGTTCGGAAAAAAGGAGGAAATATGTTTCCGAAAGACATATCTGTCTCAAAGCCGTGACAGTCATTGACCTTTAACTCATATTTGCCATAATCAAGCTCAGGTATTGCAAAATAGTCACCATATTGTTCCAATTAGATATTAACCCGCGTAGGGCAACCACGAACAGTGACATTTGACGTTTCTGAGACCTCGCGCTACACTAGCGCCTCTAGCGGCGGATCCATACGCGATAGCCCTCATTGTGAAAGCGCATTTCCTCTATCCGGCCAATAGATAGCGCTCTAGTAAATCATGTAAAACAGTAAGATATTTTCTATTAGTTACAATTACCCTCAGTCTAGATTGCCTCGCTATGCCTTATAAGTAGTTTCAAGATTCAAAAAGTAATTATTAATCGCAACTGTTTGACGACCGGTTTAGCCTAGTGGGTAGTGCACCTGCCTGTGAAGCTGACGGTCCTGGGTTCGAATCCCGGTCAGGGCAAATATTTGTGTGATGAGCATGAATATTTGTTTGAGTCTTGGATGTTTTCTATGTATTTAAGTATTTATGTATATTAAATATATCGTCGTCTAGTACCCATAACACAAGCCTTCTTGAGCTTACTGTGGGGCTAGTTCGATTTGTGTAAGATTGTCCTCTAATATTGTATTGTGTATGTATAGGTAGTGGCTACGAGAGGAATTTGATTCGACCTGTTTGTTGCGTGAGAACCTACACAGAGCCCCCATCTGTGTCCAACGTCGTTAATAAATTACATATTCCTACGGCACTCTATCGTACACTTTTAAGAATATACATTGAATAGAAAATATTTTCCTAAAAACTTGTTTCGTTTCAAAAAAGAATGTAATAAATGAAATTATATTGATACAATTTGTAAAGTTTTATTCCGAGAATCACGAAACACAATGACATAATTCAACTGAAATTATTTGAGAGACACAAGAACGAAATGAAGCAAGAATCTTCAAGTTAGGTCCTTAACTATTCTGTGTGTAGAGGTTCGTAGCACTTTCGTAGCACTCTGCGTGCGCTACGACACGTGAAGGCCACGAAGCTATGACTGTATTATGCTAGAATTATTTAAGTTGGCCGGGCTGAGTCAATGTGAGCCATACAAATAACGACTTAATTTTGTATTCTAGAAGATTCAATATCCAATAAAAGTTTCCTGAAAAATCGGATGTCACAAAAAATCTCAGCTACAGAACTCACGTTTTTGCTACGAGAGCTACGCGTAGTGTAGTGCGTAGAGGAGCCGGTAATTTGTATAATCGGCGATATTCCATAGAAGGGGAAATGATCGCAATTATTTGGATCAGTTTTAAAGCAGCTCCTCTAATTGGTACAGTCGCCATATATCTGTACTCTTCAGGGTGCTCAAAAATATCTGAACATGCACTTTAACGCCTTGACAATAGAGTCGTGTTCAGATATTTGTGAGCACCTCGTTCGCTCCGATATATCTGATGGCGGCTGTACTAAGAAATTAACGCCCACACTCATGTCAAATGTCAAACAGACAGGTAAAACATATCTTAGTTATTACGTTGCTGGATTCGTCAATCTATACGTCCAAAGTTAAAACGGCCGTTTCAATTTTGAGCTCATAGACAGACGAATCTAGCAACGTAAAAACTAGTTTGATGGATTCAAAAAGTACTTAAATACAAACTACAGTACATAGCGCTCCCCTTTTTTAGTTATATATCGTTAAATTTAAATAATTACACTTATTTACGAGTGGCGCTAGTGGGCCTGTTACATTTTATTAAAGCGCTCTTAACCACCGGGTGGACAACTTTTGTTTTTACAATTGACAATGATCCATTTAGCATTCATTAGGGCATTTAGCATTCATCTATCTGGGACATTATTCAGCGTCAAAATTAAATAGGCATATCAACTCGTCAAAAGTCTGTAGGTCCCATTTTTTGGTTTTTCGCAAATAACTCATAAACGGTGGCCCATAGCAAAAAATGTTTTAAGACATAAGTAATTTCTACACACTTTCGCTAGGATGAATTACGAGGGGTGAGTGGTCAAACCCGATAAATCGAGATAATTGATTTTTGAAATAAGAACTCAACATCCATTACGCAGAGTTCTATTTTCAAAAAACCATTTAGATGACTTATCGGGTTTGACCACTCACCCCTCGGGCAACGAAGGGTGAGTGGTCAAAAGTGGTTGGGTTCAAATCCCACCTGTGGCGATACAATTTTCAATTATTCATTTCGATTGAAAATTACTAGTAAACTTTCTTCACCTAGATGCAAAACTGCAATCTAAAGACGTATGAAAGATCCATGCATCTCGTCATGATATTTCCGCATGTGTGCATTTACTAGATTTGCTTGTGTTTAATATTTGATTCGTTTGAAGTATTTCCTATATTAAGATACTGGAATATTAGAGAGGGTAGCTCGGGGCGACGTAAAGAGCGAACGTATAACGTCTGTGACAGAAAAGTTCTCTAATAAATATTATATGCAATAAGATGTACAATCACTGCGGAGTATAAAACAAAGTCGCTTTCTCTGTCCCTATATCCCTATATATGCTTAAATCTTTAAAACTACGCAACGGATTTTGATGCTGTTTTTTTTAATAGATAGAGTTATGATTTGAAACGGGATATTTACCATGTATATTTGTATTTTTGAGTTCCCGATATTTCGGCACTGTTGCAAGCGCCATTATCAAGGATTAACTGACGTGCTGCGAGTTTTATTTGTGGTCTACCCAATCGTAATTCTAATGTAAATGACCATGTAAGCTTGAAATCTTATAATAGATAGAGTGATTGAAGAGGAAGGTTTGTATGTATAATAACATCCATTAAACAGTGCACCCGTGCGAAGCCGGGGCGGGTCGCTAGTGTATTATATTCCGAATATATTAATTGCAATTTAATAAAGAGCAAACTTATATGCTTTTTAAAAGCTTCTGTAGATGATGAATTCTCTAAATACTACATGCAATAAGTACCTTTACCATGAGTTTTCATGACCGTACTCGCTAGCGACTGCGTAAACGATTTAGTTTGTCGATTCTTAGTTCTATTGCGTAACCGCCAGAGGCCCATACATGTTTTTACGCAGTCGCTAGCGAGTACGGTCATGTAAACTCATGGTAAAGGCATTGATGCTGGATAGACGGTCGTAGTTGGGAGCTACGATCATCCATACAAAAAAATAAACATAGCGGGACCGACATACGAGTAGGTGGAGAATTGCGCTACCAATTACGCATGCATTACAGAAAGCCGTTGTTTCTTATCGTATGTCGTTACGGTAACAACCATCGAATTACATTGAAGGGAGTAAAAATTGTTTCCATTTTTTATATTTCATTTTTAACCCTTAATAAGGCCTCAGTTATACAGATATGCTACGTAAAAGTTTAATATATTCTCATGTTTATAGAGACCTGGGGACGATATTTAGAGCAAAATGAAACTAAATAATTAAAAAACCATGTGGTCATTATATGCACTCTGCCTGTTAGAGGCACGTGAATTTCAGGAAAAATGACAGATAACAGTACTGAAAACTTGATTCGCTCGACAGGCATAGCGCATATATTGACCACATACTTTGATTCATTAATTACACTACAATTGAATAATAACCGAATGCGGAAAGAAAGCGTGATATGTCAGCTGTGTAATACTGTTAACGTTAAATAAAAAGGGTGACGGTCTTTACCGTGAATGTTTAATTACCAAGTGGTTTCTAAATCGCCTCTGCCTTATTAAGGGCCCTTATCAGTTAAAAACGCTCATCTATTTACGCCATTTTCTGTTTGAATTGACACGTATCTTGATATTTTCTCAATGTTACTATCTAGAACAGAACTATTGCGACCTTATGTCATAAACTTTAAACGTATTTTTTGGATTTTTCATTAAGAAATATTGTTTCAAACATCACTCCAAATCGACCATTTTCAAGCTAAAAACTTGTTTTTTCCGCTTAAATTCTACTAAACATAATAAAATCCAAAAATTGCTATGTTACTATCTACAACTTTAATAAAACCATCGTATCCTTTAATAATTTTATTGGTATTATCAATACTTTTGTCATAAATTGAAAACAAAACATTTCAAAACTTATAAGGCCTCTTAAGGGTTAAAATATAAATCCGTCTTGCTTGGTTCAGATCGACGTTCCAATCACAAGGTATCAATCCTGAGCTCAGAGCAATTCCATGACGGTTGCTTGATAGCGCTGCATTTTCAGTAGCGTTTTACACTGCACCGGGTGGAGGTTTTAGTCCGCAGGCGACTGGGTCATTTCCCATTCGAGTAGGACATGCCGTTCTGCCCTTCGGAGCAAAATGCACAAAACGCAAAATGTGATCAATAGCAAAATGTACAATTCGCACAATTTACTCCACGCATATTTTATTATTAAGTACTACTTTGATTATAAATGTCCTGCAGCTTAAATATGTCATGCTCGCCTAAAGGTCTTTGCTTACGGTGGCGTCGTTGATCGGGTCGCAACCTTCTCTAACATATGGTCGAGGGAGGCGATGGCTGAGATACGCGTCATACTCGTGAACGGTGCTGTTTGTGGGGTCCGGTCTGTTCATGTTTGCAAGGACTAGTAACTTCGTACTAGTGATCAGTGAATTGACATGATGAGAGACTTCGCTCTGTTCTCATTTGATTTTATTTTTAGACTGACGCTCAGAGACCTTATACATCTCTGAGGATATTTATTTATTAGATTTTATTATTTCGATGTTGACGTGTTATAGATATAGCTCAAAATATTTTATTATGATTAGTGTACCTACTTTATTACCTTTTATCTTGACGCTTAGAGACTTTATACATCTCTAACAAATCTCGATTGTTATTAGTTTCTTAGTCTTATTTTTGACATATAACACTACATTTAATTAATGATACTTTGATTATTGTATTATTTTTATTTGATGTTTGATAGATTTTGACTTGTAAAAGTGCCTATTTGCAGAATAAATGTTTTGATTTTGATATTAAGAAACACGCGGAACGTACACGAAGCAAAAAGTAAATTCGCAAAATGTACATATTGGAAAATGCACACTACACGCAAAATGACAAAAATGATTTACATTAGGCTAGCAGTCTAATATAAGTTTGTATTGTGTGGTATAAGGCATGTAGTCTATGAGGATTTCTTCAAAGAAACCAATCCGTTCACTTGATATTGGCAACGTTCATCTAACAGCCCGCATCAAAAAGTAGGTAGCTATCTTACATTAATCATAGTAAGCCCGCTCATTTCAATACTGTTTTCATACTTTTGAGACGTAAATAATTACAATCAATAAGTATTCTCCGCTGTAGGCGTGTTTCTCTATACATAATTATTAAATTACAGATCTCTGCCTAAACGACGCCGGCTCGCAATATTCAGGCCGGGCCTGTATTTGAATAAAGATCTGTATTTATTTGTTTATGAATACAGTAAACGGAAATTTATTGAACTGAATTCACCGTTGATTCATATGGTAATACGCATTTATAATAATAACGATGAAGTAAAACTCTAAAACTCCTTGAAATCGTTCTGAATTAGGAATACTTTTTTTTTTATTATTTAATTAAGGTTCACCAACAGTTGCTTACATCCTTACATTTGGTAAAACATACAAGCGAACAATCTTGGAGTGATGTAACAACTACTTAAAGGTAAACTCCACATGCAATAATTATAGTGAAGTTAAAGTTAAACTTATAGAAATACAGTGTTATACCTTAGGCCATGACTTGCTTGTTTACATTAGCGAAGGCATATTAATTTAAATAATTGATCAGAAAACAGTATAGAAAATTACTACAAAATAACGCATATGTACAGGTAGTTAATTGTATGTTTTCGCTCACATGTGAGAAGTAGGACACAGCTTATCATCTCACTCATATTTGGATTTCATCGTTTCCTTGGGTTATCGAGGATAATATTGTACAAATGTCTCCTTTCAGTAGTTTATTACGTACCAGAGAGAAAGCACGCCGCCTATTTTTCCGTTTCAAAATGGTTTTCTTTAAAATCGCACGGCGGATTACGAACGATTATTCTAATCTTAAACAAAACGGAGTATAGCTGCTGCAGCAACTCTGTGCTTCTAGTGTAAGTGTTTTTGAAAGAAAACTCAAACGAACGCGTTTGCGTTTAGTCTCAATTTGTATAGCAAAAAATAGTTACCACCATAGGCCACCAGAGGCGCTGCTAGCGTTGCCGTACAAAATGAGACTAAACGCACACGCGTTCGTTTGTGTTTTGTTTCCAAAAAACTTATACTGGAGGTACTGTTCATGAGGTACGGTGTCTTAGCTTCAGGTCAAGCAGGCCGTATGCTTGATTTTTTATAATCGTGACATTAACATACATATGAAAAGCATTTATATCACAAAACAATCAGTACTTATAACATAAAGAGAACAAAAACATAAAAGGAATTAACTAAATCTAAAATAAACTAAAGGACTAGAGCCATGGCACGAGCAGCGATTATTTAATTGCTATAATTATACTTTATAGCTAATAAATAATACATAACCCTTTGCTCCCTATGATTACGCGAACTCTATACCTACCCCCAAAGACGTTTTTGCCGCTCGCGTCTACCGCTCCTATCTTAAGGCGTGATTAGACCACTGCACGAGTTTGCGATTTTATATATATACGGCGTCTGTCGACAACAGGTTTTTATATATTGTATGTAAAATGTATGGTACATTAACGACCTCTAACAATTGTTATAAATAAATAATTTCGTTTCATTTCAAAGCTCGCCCAAATCAATGCCACTGGCATAAGGCTGGCTTACATTGAATTTGAATAGATTTTGTGTTAGTCGGGCGCGCTCGCTTCTATAAAGGCAGCTAACCTAAATAGACTTTTCCAGTTGCTGGCGTCAATGGGCGGCGCTGGACTCGCAGTCGCACATCACTTGTTTAGACGAAATTTGAATAATGTATATCCCAGAGATAATTTAAAGGGTTGAAAAGGAGAGGGGTGGAATTATTTTATGGGAGGACGATAATTCCTACTGGATGTATATGAGCATTATAATTATGATATTTTTATTTCAACTGCATTATAAATGTTTCACTTGTTTCTTAATTATTAGACATAATCAATATATGACGCCATGTTTCAAATATTCATTTAGTTCCTTTAGTTGCTGCCTGCCATTCCAACTGTCATTGGCGCTAGTTTAGCTGGAACAGATAGCACAGGCTGCTGCGTTCATATATCACGTTTTTTTTTCTTTTTTAATGTCAAACTTTGTTTTTAAAATCCGTCTTCTTTTTTTTTCATATTAACCGTTCTTTATTTATTATTGTTATTGTTTTATGTTCGTACAGTTACACACCGTGAAATCACTCGACGGTCCCATCGGAAGACCAGCGCTGGCGATTGCCCGTATTATGCTGAGATGGTACCGTTTTGAGATAACACAACTTTTTTTGTTTATTTTTATATTCTATTTTGCTGTGTTAATTGTTGTCTTTGTCCCGAATAAATATTTCTTATGTCTTATAATTAAACTTGCGTTTAAAATAATTTCAAAACAATTATTTCTCTAAAGCCATCAGCATAACGAGTTCCATGCGGTAGAATTGGCGGGGAAAAGCTTGTACGTTATAATCCGAATAATCAGCAGAATGCAATTACGCCGAGTAGACGAAACATGCTGATGCAACATATTGCATGGCACCCTCCCAAATTGGTTGTGGCTAGTGGTAAGGTAACAATTATACCTTATTTATGCACGAAGAACCACTCGGGCGGTGCTATAAATGACAGAACCAGTACTTACTACAATAATAACAAACAACATTTCACCGCAGGTATATTTTCAGGGTTCCGTACCCCAAAAGGAAAAAGAGGAACCGTTATAGGATCTTCTTATCTTATTAAGATGAGGGCCCTAGCGGATGCACTTCGACCCAGTGGGATCTTTTGTGCAATTGCCCCCTCCTTTATGCCTACTCCAAGCTGCTCTCCAGCATTTCCACAAACCGAATGATGGAGTTCAGCGGGAGTGCTCTAAATTCCTTTGGTTCAGGGTAACCATTGCCAAAGTCATTCATTCTTTGTCTGGCCGTTATAGGATCACTTTGTTGTTCGTCTGTCTGTCTGTCAAGACTCTATATCTCGGGAACACGTGGCGGTATCGAGTTAAAATTCAAACCATGTACTCAGGTCTACAGTTCCTTGAAGCTGTGAATAAATCAAACTTCTAAGTTAACGTAAAAAAAAGATACAGCCGTTTTTGCCGCAAGACACGTATATTTAGATACTCTCAAGGGAATCAAAATTAATAGGGTACTTTACGTTGACCTAGAGATATGAAATTAGGAAAGTCATATAGGTTTATACTACAAGTACAGGTAAAAATCTGAAAACTATGCATTTGTAATAAATTTACTAAAAATATAGTCTTTATTGAAAAATTGAACCCTATGTGGGCGAGTCCAACTCGCACTTGTCCATTTTTTTTACTTTTTTACTGAATAATTAACAGTGTTCTGTGCTAAACAACGAGTGTGATCAATTTTTATTCCAAGGGATTGCAATTGTACCTACACAATTGCGAACAAATTGAAGCGCTTTTGTGTAAAAAAGAGGACTGTGTAGAATTACGATGTGGTGAATTGAAGGATTATGTTTGTGAAGAATTTAGTACTATCTTTTAGTGTCTATGCCACGAATAAATTATTTTCATTTTCATTTTCATTTTCAATTTTATTGTTAATAGGAAGATGGGTACGGTACAGTGCAAAGCCTAAAATAAACCGGTAAACACCAGTCACACGGAGTTAGTACACTTCAGAGTGCAAATTTCATAATTGTAGTACTTATAGACTCCGAAACTCTAAGGATTTCCGTTTTTTTTGTATACTGTGTTGATTTGAATTCAGCGCGAAGGATACGTTCGGCTAAGTTCTCAAAACCAGTTCTTAAGGATTTGGTGATTTTGTGCATCCATGAATGATGCGTGAAATGAGTGATAGGTGAGGAATAAGTGATATGAGTTAGGTGGGATGGACTATGTCCCATTAAACTTTTTTAGGTTGTGTACTATGGTGGTGGTGAATTTGCAAAATGAGTCTATTGTAGTTTTATGCAGCTCACAGCTACTAGTAATAATTATATAACTTTGTTTGTTACAGAGTAACTACACAAAATTCCTGAAAAACCTACATACGGAGCAGATCGCCAAGTTGCACGCGAAGAATCAGCATGAGTGCGACCTTCTGGAGGACCTGCGGACCTACACCATCAAACGTTCGGCCATCGAGAAGAGCTATTCCGAGGTACCATACTATTATAATAATAATAATAAATAAGAGTACTTGCACAGACATAACTTAGTAGCCAGAATCATTGACCAGCAACTTGCTCTTTTATACGGTCTTGTGGACTTCGAAGTGCCGTACTATAAGTATACACCTGCACCAGTTCTCGAAAATGGTCGTGCCACGCTCTATTGGGATCGATTTGTCATCACGGACAGGACTATTGCAGCCAATAAACCTGATATCGTGCTGACAGATCGATCGAAGCGCCAGGCAGTGCTCGTTGACATCACCATCCCCCATGACGAGAACCTCGTGAAGGCCGAGAAGGACAAAATCAGCAAGTACCTAGACTTGGCACACGAGGTGACCGCCATGTGGGATGTTGATTCAACGATCATTGTCCCGATAGTCGTCTCTGCGAACGGTCTAATAGCGAAGAGTCTCGACCAACACCTCAAGAGACTCTCGCTAGATGGCTGGGTCAAGGGTCAGATACAGAAGGCGGTACTCCTGGACACGGCGCGGATAGTCAGGAGGTTCCTCTCTCTGTCGCCCTAACCACCGGTA
Source organism: Epiblema foenella (assembly GCA_963556455.1). NCBI lineage: Eukaryota > Metazoa > Arthropoda > Insecta > Lepidoptera > Tortricidae > Epiblema > Epiblema foenella. Next base: position 43,181,247 of record OY747095.1, read on the forward strand.
GCTTAGGCCCCGCCTCGCTGCCGGCGGCATACTAGGTTAGGTTTTTATAATGATTTTATGTTTTGTAAGTGTATTTTTATATTTTACTTTTTGTAAAGATATTGTAAAAACCTGGCCTAAGGCGAAAAATAAATAAAGAGAATAATAATAATGTATTTATTCACACACAAGTTCACAGTATAACACCAAATCGTTTATGTGGTAGTAAAAAAAGCAAATACATAACAATTAACAATTATGTAGGTATAGTTAGGCATAGTAAGTATCTCACGTACAATATGGGTCAAATTTTAAAACGATAATGTTAATAAAATAAAAAATATAAACTCTTAAGTGACTTCGTATTATACGTTCTGGGAAAAAAATATGGGCCCAGGGCAACTACATTAAATCCTTAAGTTAGATTTTTTACTTACAAATATATGAATAAGTTTACATATTTATAACAGATAGTACCTTAGAATTATCTTATTTACTAAGTATATAAAATACAGCTGTCTCGGCGCCCACTATCCTTTCTTTGCTTTCGGCGTCTAGACACTAAGTCGCTCCTTGGGGTAAAGGTGTGCTGGAGCTCCACAGGGTAAGAATAAGAGTGGCAACAGGCGACCATCGCGCAGGCAGCTTTCTCGGGGAAACAATCGCAATCGCAGTTCAGCGCGGGAATGCTGCCTGCGTGATGGGCACCCTGCCACGAGGCCCAGCCCTCTTATTTAATTGGGTCATTGTCAGTTGCAAAAAAAAAGTTGTCCACCCGGTGGTCAATAGTTAACGGCTTGTGTACATGTAAGTTATGTTTTTTTTACATGGATTTATAGTTACGGAAACACCGTTTATGCGGGTACTAGACCAATCCAAAATTAAGCTTTGTGATCCTTAACTTTTGACATGTCCACCGAAAAGACGCGAACCTAAATCTGACAATGACCCAATTAATTTTATTTTATATTTATTTTCTACGTTTAAGGTTTAGTTTTAGTTATTTTAATTTAATATTAATTTTAGTCTTCTATTTACTGTTTTAAGTACCTGTTTTTTAAGTTTTCTCATAATAAACATATTTTATTCTCAGTACCTAATTGAAATAAATGAGCAAGTCTGGCAAAAAATTGCGCAGGACCGAGCTAAATGGCGTGCTCTTCTATCGGAGACCAAGACTTTGGGTCGTCGTGCCAGCCCAGTTAGTTTAGTTTTAGCAAATTTAAGAATGTAAGGCAGTTTTCCTCCAGGGCCTATCAATTTTCTCCACCCTATATATATATATATATGTATGTAGCTATAGCACAAAATAATACAAATAAAAAAGGTATATTTCTCAAAATTTTACGTTGTTCAATCTATAAGTAAGTATGGGTATTAAAAATAAGACGTTGAAAAATCGGTGTGAGCACAGCGCTAAGCTAATAATTACTTACTAGTACTTACGTCAGGCGCGGATGTTGGATTTTGTTCAGAAGAGGGCTAATGGGTTGTTTTTAAGGATGGTATACATAACCTTAACGACATTAACTACGCTGAACATATGGTGGTACTACGCAAATCGACACTTAATTAATTTATTAAATTGAAAATGTTCACGCTGCTTGGCTACCTATAATTTACTCATGTGGCACTAAGGCTCCAGATATGTCTCACTCTAAGCCTCTTTGCTTCAATACAATATGTACAAAGTAACTCAATTTATATGTAGGCCACTGTAACGCGACGATTTTATAGTATTACGCCACAGGAAAACAAAATTACCGTAGCTAGCTTTAACGTAAACTCGGGCCTTTCCGGCTCAAACTAGTTATAGATTCAGGGCTTTTACGTCAAAGCGAAGTTAAATTAAGCAATCTATTGCTTGGTCAGTTTTTAACTGTGTTAACTGCACCATAATGCACCTTGTTGGTATTGAATTATGGGGCTTTCGTTCTAAATGGGTCACGGTACCGGTAGAACGTTGTAATCGAATCAAATGCCCGTGACGATGTTAACAAATTGCTGACTTGATGCTGCCACCGGAATCTGATACGATTATAGGTCTCGGCACTGAATTTCCTGTGTGCATGGCATGAACAAATGTGTATGAGTTTCAACTTGACTCTATTTTCACGTATGTACAAAGCGTACAAAGTTTATGTATCATCAACTGTCGCCACCAAATATATCGAAGCGAACTCTGTTGTCAAGGCGTTAGAGTGCAGTTTAGATTTTTGGTCGGTTTCTAATTTATGGATATCGCGCACTGTCGATAATGTACTGAACCTGTTGGAATCAGTGATACTAGTGTGTACATATTTACTTGAAAATATACAAGGAGTTTATTTAATTTCAAATGAATTGCTCAAGTATAACGTCCCGTGTGTTATACTTAATTTATAATTTTGTGCCGGGAATGGCTTCACTGAAAACTTGCTTTAAGTTCCGATGAATTTTAGAAAATCTATAGTAGTTGTACATAGGTAGGTGCTAAAGAGGTACCTAAACTTTTAGAATGTTCTACAAGTACACAGTTAGATCTATCACAATGGTTGAAAATCTGGGGTCTATAATCCTCATTTATCGCATGATAAACGACAAGGCAAAAGATAAAGCATCTGTAACGCCAGGTGAAACAAATAGCACACCTGTGTTCGCTGCCATCATGTATATCAGATAGACTTAAAATGTACAGGCGCTCGACCGACTATTTGAAGTATTACCCAAAGCAGAACGCACCGTTTACCAAACCTATCTGGACGCCCTTAAATATGTCGAATTTCCCAATACCTCAATATAGCAGAACACAATGCATTCCTTGAGCAATAGAGTCCAACTCGGGATTGAAAAAACTTGGTGAAGATCTTAACGAAAACATCGTCATAACGATACTTACACGAAAATAACGATATTTCAATGCTTGAATTACAGCCTGGGTCACTACCAACTAGGCTAAAGCGGTCGTCAAAATGCATATATCTGATTGCAGTATAGAAACGTACCTAGCGACACCATAGGAAATCGATGTGAAATGCAATAGTTTTATAGGCGTTACGGGATTTAATGGAACGATAGGAAATAAACGAGGTACGCGAGTTATACGGATGCAGACGTGCCCTCACTTCCTCTAACTTTGATGTACATCCGACAGTTTGATATTGCACCTTATTCCGTAATAGTATTAACGCGCGAAATCTGTTGTTTAATGCTGGAATAAGTTCCATTTCTATATGTTCTACGTGCAGCGTCAAAGGTTTTGTCATGCGATTCTAATAATACCGTAACTGGATCGCTGCTCCGTCTGGGATATTCGGCATAAGGGGACATGTCTCCTTCATTTACCGCGCGTTTTTTATACTTTTTTAAAATTGACTGTAGAGAGAGATGCATCTAAGTATGCTCAGCGATCGACAATTAATTCGAGTCTTTGCAAAAAGCCAATTAACGAAAGTTAATGACAATATAGTCACTTGTACAGTACCTTCAAGTTGATTTGATGATGAAGCCAGAAACACGAATAGACCTGAAACGCAAAGGGATAGACAGCAATGGTCATGTGCCTTTTCTTTTTTTTTAACTTGCTTTCAAGTCAAGTTGTGTTAAGTAGTTTTATTTTTAAATTGTTACCGTTTGCCGATGTAGCCGCTAAATAGACATAGTTTAAAAGATCGTAAGATCTCCCCCACGGGACAGGCCATGCCTAGTGTGGGGGTCAGCATTAATCTACCAGAGCATGTTTATTATCTGTAAATAAACTATTTGTATTTTGAAGAAGGGGCTTCGCCCCAACCGGTGACCAGGTCACATCTAAAATACAGTTATCGTTTGCTAAAATTAATTTTTTAATAAACCTCATCTATTAAAAATACAATTATAAAACAGTCTAAAAGCATTTCGCGCATTAATAATTTCAGTGTAGCATCGAAATATGATGAAATACTGGCTGGTATACGGAAATATTGAATAAAATACCAGTTCCAAATAAAATGTATTCGGTTTAATTTAACTTTGTTCTATAATAAAATTTTCGCGGACAATACACTGTCCATTACCTTTGCATAGCTGGTCACTCTTTGTTCATTGTAATGTACTTTACCTAATGCTTTTGTTCGTCATGTATGTATACAACATAAATACATTGAGAGGGACACAAAGGGAATTTGTATACAATATTTAGAAAATAAACACTGGCATATGAAAGGGCTTAATACAGAACAGACTGTCTGTAATATCGTATCGAAGCCCTGGTTTCGACCAATTCTGCTGATATATATTATATTATTTCCTTATAAAAGAAAATGAAATATCAATGTTTTGCGAACAAGGAATATATTTAATTACAGAGTTATCGCGAGAAACATCAATTAGTTTCAATTCAAGACAACATATGCTTATACTATATTTGCTCGGTGAACAAGCAAAACTCACTAATAAATTAATACCTACTTAAGGGAACGGTCGTATATCAGTATCATTCGATTCAAGGGTACCTACTGATATATTTGTTGGCGACTTTTGGTTGCTAACCGATATCATTATAACTGGCCGGAGAAGAAGAATATTGTAGATTGTTAACCAGGGGTTGAAAGCGACCCATTTCACCCGAGATATTTCTTCCGAACAGAAGAGATGAAAAAATACTTACATACTATTATACTGTCGACGACCTGACCTGTGATCCATCTCACCCGAGCGCCAATAGTTCAAGGGTGAAATGGGTGCTTTCACCCAAGTTAAACACTCTACTTTTCATTTCGACTATGAGGAAAATAAATGGATTCAGTAATAAAAATATGCGCTGCAACAACCAGCAGCCGACGCCGTCGCGCCCCACGGCCCGTGCCTAAAGAACTTAAAAAAAATACTTTCCACCCTAGATTCGGAAAAGCGACTTTTAACCGGGCTATCTACTTATGAAAATTGAACTTTTTGAACAGAAGAGATGAAAAAATATTTACATATTATTATACTGTCGACGACCTGACCTGTGACCCATCTCATCCGAGCGCCAATAGTTCAAGGGTGATATGGGTGCCTTCACTCGAGTTCAACACTTTACTTTTCATTTCGACTATGAGTAAAATAAATGAGACATGAAAGTAATAGTAAATGATATTCTAAGGATTCAGTACCTAATAGGAACACGCGCTGCAGCAACCAGCAGCCGGCGCCGCCAGCGCGCCCCCCTCTTGAACTGTTATAATTACCCTCCACCCTAGGGTCGGAAAAGCGACTTATGAAAATAGAACTTTCCGAACAAGAGAGATGAAAAGGTTTTTTTCACACCTGCTATTCAGAAAAGAGTTATTGTTACCTTCGCATGAGGGATCAAAGTTGTACTTTTCTTCCCTCATTTGAGGGCAACAATGACTCTTTTCCTCATATAAGGTGTCAAAAGCAGTAAATGACACTCTGTAGTAAAAAAAAAGGCCTGATAGACGGTGTGAAAAGCCGTATGTGTCACAAGGTAGCAAAATTATTTCCGTCTTGGGCGTAAACACTGAATCCCTCGCTACGCTCAAGATTCCACAATAGAATCTTTCGCTTCACTCAGAATTCAATATACCGCCCTCGCCGTAAATATATCATTTTGCTCCCTTGAGACACAATATACTATTTCTACACCTGTCTCATGCTAAAGCGATTTTATTTTTATGCGCTAAGCTAAGCAATTAGGCGATGGTTGTATAAAGTTAGTTATTAGTTATATTATATCGCACGCTGGGGAGATGAAAAACTCATATTCATTTAAGTACCTATCAACTGCAAAAAGTATGTTGTCGAGCCAGTAGCCCATGCGCAATATTAGACGAATAGTAGATTGTTAACCGAGGGTTGAAAGTGACAAACACCCGAGATATTTTGGCGCTCGAACGAAGTGAGTGAACTTTAAAAAAATTACTTTCCACCCTAGGGTCGGAAAAGCGACTTTCAACCCGGCTATCTACTCATGAAAATCGAACTTTCCGAACAGGAGAGATGAAAATGAATTTTTGTTTCTGTGCTTTCTTAATCTGAAAAACAGAGACATTCAAGTGGTCAAACTTGTACTTAACACGCACCTTCTGCCATATAACTTCGTTTAACTCGCATAAACCTGATCAACTTTGCCTCGCGGTGATACTTTCTAGTTCTGCGATTTTGTTGTGCGTTTTTGGACTCCCCGATAGCGATGTGAGATTATTAACATTGTAAACCGAAACGAAAGACCTTTTGTTCACAAATTAAAGCGTCAAATAGTACCAAGCGAACGTAATTGAAGCTTACAGGTACAGTGAAAAAACTGTAATTCTACACCCATTTTGAATTCTCGTGTGTGTTCGAATTTTGAAACGTAGCCTACTACTGGCACTGGCAAAAAGTTGAGTAATTTTGCTATTGTTCCATGTAGAAGAGAATTATAATCATTTATTAATTGCGACCACGTTATTTACAGATGTAGCAATAGCAACAATTTTAAGTAACCTAAGCTTAAAAAGTTTGAGTAATAATCTAATAATATATACGTCTTCTACACATAAAATTAATATATACTTTTATATGTATAATACGAATATATCTTAAATAACCCTTTCACTAATAATGCATTACTAAAGTTATTTATCCGTGAACTCTTGTAGAAAATATGGGCATAGGAATTATTTTTATGAAACGAATATTTTTTTAACAAACAAGTAAATTGTTAGAAGGCACAAAGCTAGACCAAGTAATAATATAGAAAGGATTGCCGTTCGTTTTATGAGCACAGGCCTTTACCAATTTGCGTTACTGAAATTCACAACCCTTCCTTTTATTCGAATCCGATTCATCATTGTAAAATGAGATTTCCAGAGTGGAGAGGCTCACTGAATAGTGAACCTGACTGTACGGTTCACTAATATATATACATTTTTGAACCTTGTTGCTGAGGAATAGAGTGCTAAAGTGTACATATATGAATGAACTCGGCTGTATATAGCTTAATCTATATGTGACGTGAGTGAAATCCGTTAATGCTCTTTGTCCTGTGCACAGCCATTAGCTATTATGTAACCGTGGGTGAGAATAACTCGGTTGCTGTGAGCTGTGAATGCTTAAACTAAGGGTGGGTTCCACCACCTTATAATTACAGACCGATCAATGCTGATATGTATATTTAAAACTCCCGTATTAACTGACTCCATGTTGCCGTGAGCGACAATATATACGTGAATTTTAACCGTTTAATGCCCCACCAGAAATTAATGACCGTGAGTTGCGAAATTTAATTGAAACTCATTTCTTACCAGTGCCGGATTAACCCTTAAGCAGACTGAGCAATTGCTTAGGGCACCACGTCTTGGGGGGCACCAGTAACAGCACCCATAAATAATTTGCTAGCACAAGAACACACGAAAGGGGATATTAGTATAATTATAGTTAAAAAAATTGCGGCCTGTTTTATCTGTATGTGAGACCTCCTAAAACGTTTAAAAATATTTTTGAGTAATTTTTAAAGTTCCAAAAACTGACCCGACAAAAGTAATCGGTATGACTATCGAACCCTCACAAAATTGTGACCTGTAGAGGTGAACATCCGGACATACGAAAGCATTTTTGTCGAGGTTGAAACGGAGATCTTCGTTTCACTTGGTTAACTATTCACTTTTAGCTATTCTTGAACGGGGGGCCCACAGGCGAGGATTGCTTAGGGCATCAAGTAGTCTTAATCCGGCTCTGTTTCTTACACTGGCAATAGTTTTAATCATATATTGTCACTGTTATTAGTGTCACTGGTGGTTTAGTTTAAGTGTTGAATATAAAATAAAAAAATTACAAAAATGCCCAAAATGAATCATGGTCAAGAACGGAATAAATTTCTGGGGAAAAAAAACGCACGGAAAATGAAACTATTTCGCTACAAAACATTTCAAAATGAACATCAGAACTGACAGGTAAACAAGTCAAAATGTTATTATTCCGACTATACTGATATTAGTGACTTGTTGCCATATACTAGTAGTTTATGCAACTGATACATAATGAGAGGTCTTAAAACACGACTGTGGTTCATAATAGGATCACACGAGTGTTTTAAGGCCTAATTATGTACAGTTGCATACACTACTTTATCTACATCCGTATATTAAATCCTCTTTCATGTGTTCAGGAACCATTGCGTTGCAAGTGTAGTGAGGTCGAGCGTGAGCCCGTTGAAGTCTTTTGAGTACGAGCCTGTATCGTTATGGGCGGAGATGGCCATAACGATACCGTTTTTGATGCTGTTATGGCCATCTCCGCCCCGGACCGGCGCGATATTATGAAGTTGGTCCTTACCTACACTTTTTGAGCACATAAAAGAGGATTTACTGTATGGGTAGCGCCCTCTTGACAATGGTCATACAATTCTGGTTTGGACTCAAGAAATTTTAAATTCAAGGAAACGCTAAATGTAACTTTAAATTGTATTATTAGACCCAACTCAATCTTGGAAGAGAAGTGCTTAAACTACGAAGTTTCTGATTTTATTGAGATCAGTTATAACTCATGTCGGTAAGTAATGTAAGAAAGCTCTAAATTATTGAAAAGGTCTGACATCAGGGTCATACTTAGTTGAAAAAACAAAAGTCGTCCCCCCTGTTGTGGACAATAGTTAACGGCTTATGTGCATGTTAGCTATGTTTTTATTACAGGGGTTTATAGAAACGGAGACACTGTTTATGCGGGTTACTGGTCCAATCCAAAATTAAGCTTTGTAGCCCTTAACTTTTGGTATGTCCACAGAAAACACGCGAACCTAAATCCGCGTATGACCTATCACGATACTTAACTACTTAGTTAATCTTCGCAAGTGGTGACAATTTAAGTATCAGTTTCTATTCGCAGATTATCACTTTCGCATCTCTATCGATTTGCAATGTTTCGCGTACAGTTCTAACCTGTTATCCCACCTCGCGGAACACTTTGAAATACTGCAATCCAATACGAAGTGACGACCAGAAATAGTCCTCTACGTAAAAGATAAAGGCTGAGGGACATGGTAGCGTTTATACGATTAATTAGGATCAGATACCTACAGCGTCTAGACGTAGACGGGAGGAGCGAAGCGGCGACGTAATTGCCTATCAATAATTATGTTTATCCAAGCAGATAACGCGTTTCTGCTTAGTCGGGATAGTTTCACATTAAACACGGAAACTCCGTGTAAAATACGATAAGACTAAAAATTATTAATAGGGTATTCAATAATAATAAGAAACAGTTAAGAAAATATAATTTTTAAATTAATAACCAAAACTTACCTACAAAAATACTTAGAAAACATGAATTACAAACAATTTTTTTTTTTAATTGTTCTGTACATTTTAAAGATGAAAATAATAGCTAGTTTCATCGTAGAAAATTCGTCATTCAGTCATTATTTTCCTACAAACTTTCATAAAATGTCTGACGATCCTCGTGGGTGAAACTTGAAATGTTATTTTTATTTAATTTATGTTTGTTTTTCTTTTGTTTTAATTGTTTTATTATGTGTTATTATTCCATTCAATGTATTGACGACCACAATAGGGATTCTTTTAAATTGACTTAAATGTAATTTATAATGAAGTCTTGTATTGTGTAATAAATGAAATCTAAATGAAATCTAAATCATAAAAAAATGTTGATTTCATTATCAATTAAATTAAAGTCCGACCAGAAAGATATGACCGTTGTTCCGACCATGTTCCACAATTTGGAACAATTTCATTGGAATTAATTTTTTGCACTGGCAATAATTTCAATCATAGGTTGTCACTGTTATGGGTTAGGTTAAGTGTTGAATATTAATAAATAAATGACAAAAAATGACGATAACGATTCATTGTGAAGATTGCAACATTATTAGCAATGCATATAATAAAATTAAAATAAAAAACGCTCGATTATGGAACAATATCGTTACAAAACATTTCACAATTAAAATTAACATCAGAATACAGAAACATTGACAGGTAAACTATACTGACATTACGGACCAGAGGGGCTACCGCGAACTGAAAACGAACGAAGTTCGAATATCTCCCTCTCTGTCGCACTAATTAGCAAGTGCGACAGAGAGGGAGTAGCCCCTCTGTTGCAATATAAATGCGAATAATAGCGCCGTCTTGACAATGGTCATATTTCTTGTCAGACTTTATGTGTTATTTTACACGTTTTATGTAACCAACTCTTATTGCATTGAATAAACCTTCTAGAGTTTCTAATACATACACACTGTCTACAAATCGTATGTTTGTAACAGAAACTCAATTACATTAGGGTTAAAGTAGACTTTCCAATGGATATCAGTTTCACACTCAAAGAAATCATGCTGTACAAGCCTTTATTATACTTCGCGGAAGAAACATCGCTGTGCACTTCGCTGGTAACTTTTGTAAGCTATACTCTTGTACTTTTTCGTTTTAAAGAAGATTCTTATCTTATAGGTAATAAAATACTTTGCACAGGAGTGACGTGTACCTAGTTAAGAGATTATCGTAATATTTAATCCATAATCTACCTATTGCTACGCCAAACTTGAATTAAATCCGTACAGACGTTTTTGCTTGATTGAGCAATATAATATTTAGTAACAAACATATATAATATTGAGTAAAAAACATACATAATATTGAGTAACAAACATATATAATATAGAGTAACAAACATATATAGGGATACGCGCTTCCGCACTTACAAACGCAGAGTTTATGTATCCCAGAATTCCCAGATAATTATTATCATCAATCTTCGTATCTCAATACTGAGGGCCTACTCCGAACATCGAAATCCGAACTTCGTATCGTGCCGTCCCTTTCACTCATAAGGTGTGTAACCCGAGAGTGAAAGGGAGTGAGTAGGCCCTCTGCTAAGGTAGGTACATTATAGAATAGATTTCAATGACAAAAAAGTTAATAGCAAGATGTTTTTGTACGCTTTTGTAATGTTGATTGTATCTACTTTTGCTGTGAATATTAACGAATAACTCAAGTGTTTTAAGCAAGCCGTCGTCTCCTGGCAAAAAAAACAATAGCATTCTATTGTAATGAGCATTGAGCCCTGGGATCCCAGGGACCGTTAGACGACCAACCAACTATGCAATCACTTTTATTTTTTTATTATTAAGTTTGTCGTAATGAATGTATAGGTAGCAAGAATGTAGGTAATATACTATCACTTATTTTTCTGTTCTCCGTACTGTTGCAGCCGTGAGCTTAAATGTCAAAGACAAGATTTGAACCTGTCGTAATATGTACAAAGTTTTTATCCTCTATTACTTAGACGCCAAAGTAAATTACACAAAGGAGTGTATTAAGTATTCGCCTAATACAGGCTTTTTTATACTATCCATTAGTTAGAAAGTGAAGTCTGAAGCTACTTAGGGTAACTGAATAAATAAAACACATATGAACTGACAAGCATTTTGTTTGAGGTAAATGTAAAAGGCAGTTTTATTGCCATACCAAACACTTTGTTAGTTAGCTGTGAAGTGTTGACTTAGTTGTAAGCAAATGCTAGCTTTGTAGTCATTTATACAAGCTTTGTGTTAATTACACATTACACATGTAGATTAATCGGAACGCCACTCCAGTGCCTTTATCATGAGTTTGCATGATCGTACTCGCTCTCGCTAGCGACTGCGTAAAAGATTTAGTATGCCGATTCTTAGTTCTATTGCGTAACCGCCAGAGGCGCTGTACTTTTGCCCATACAAATTTTTACGCAGTCGCTAGCGAGTACGGTCATGTAGACTCATGGTAAAGGCACAGTTTATTTCAGGTACCTGACATAACCATAATTATAGGTGCAATACAGTGAAATGCACACATTTAATCAATGTCTACGTAAAGTCACGCAATTTGACGGTTGTTTTCAAAAGACTAGTGGTTACTAAAAAAATTAAATTTAAAATTTAAACTGTTTATGTCATTCAATTGATAATAAAGTTAAACTTTATCTAGACTTAACTACTAATCTTAAGGAGCCTTCTTACATAATCATTAAGTTATAAATAAATATAATAAATAAATATTAGAGGACAATCTTACACAAATCGAACTAGCCCCACAGTAAGCTCAAGAAGGCTTGTGTTATGGGTACTAGACGATGATATATTTAATAGATAAAAATACTTAAATACATAGAAAACATCCAAGACTCAGAAACAGTTATTCATGCTCATCACACAAATATTTTCCCTGACCGGGATTCGAACCCAGGACCGTCAGCTTCACAGGCAGGTGCACTACCCACTAGGCTAAACCGGTCGTCAAAAGTTAATCTAGTACATATATATTCTATCTATAATTTATTTTTTGTTTTGCCGTATATGCTATTTGACTATGTTGTAGGTTCTTGTTTGACTACAGGTTTAATGAAATTGTGGACATACCACTAGTGTACGAATAAATATTAACTCCTAACTTTAAATAAAATATTCTCACGGAAACCGCGTTGACATGCATAAAAGCTCCTTTGTTCTGCCGAGATTGTTTTATTTCATGATAATAAGGCTTAATTCTTCAAAAGCTTCTTTATTATTCGAACTCTCGACAGCCCAGACGGTTTTGTACGGCGGATTATTAATTACGTACTCGCTTTGGTTTTAATTAACTTTTTATATTAGCGAAATGCTTTCAAGGGACTCCTGCAGCTTACCTGGAAGAAGGCGTCGTTTGTGACTAAATAATGTCGTCAGTTTCAATTTCAACCAACTAAATTATATTCTAGATGAAAAATTGCGATAGAAAATGTGAAAATGTGGATCTATTCATTCAATTTTTATTAAGGGACCAGCTTTTTCAGTGTGAAAAAGAATCTGTTGCATGGGAAGGTTATAACTAGACTGACACACAAAATGTATAAAGAAGCTAATGAAATGAAATGAAATGAAATCATTTATTCTTCAATTTAGGCATATTACATGCACTGAAAGTCAAAAAACTACCACCGGTTCATAAAATAAACCTCTGCCTCGAGAAGAACCGGCGCAAGAAACTCGGCGAGGTGTTTTTTCAAAACAATATACAATGTATATAAAATATAGGTATCTACCCCATGGTATAATAAGTTGTTCAGTATTATGGATTTTTTTGCAGTTTGTATTGTTATGTATTCAAATTCTATAGCCACATGATGCCTTCACACACATTTTTTAATTTTTTTATTTATTTAGAAGCTTTCGTCATGATGACGATGGCAGCTCCAGCAAGCGTCTAACTACTACACAATTTAAAGACACAAAATTTGTATACTTCAAAAAATCCGTATACAAACCTTGCAGCCTTTGATAAAGGATCCACTGAAATGGACTGGAAAACCCCAACATGCAACAGAGAAAAGCCCCAAATTATGTCCAACTTCTGTCTTTTCTCTCGAGTTCGAACACACTCCGCCAACAAGACAGTGTTGATCTTCGATGGTTCCGCACTCACAACACGCAATTGAGCGACTCTTTCACACACATTCAATTAATGGACACGGAAGGAATTCCTTATTCTAACAGGACATCACACTGGAAATTTATTTTTAAAGCAGTAACATTAAATTACTTAAGCATGATGTAATTTTCATTCCGAAAAATGTTATTTACCTACTCAATTCACTCGAGTTAGGTATTTATAAGGAGGGTATTTATCATATTTATTACTTTTTTGACCGTGACATGGGCTGCTTGGGTGACTGCCAGTTTTATCTGTAGGTATACCTAGACCAGATCTAGAGCAAGGATCAACTACTAGTAATATCAGATTATTATTGAAAGTTTACTGAATCCCGGTCGGATCATTTAAGTACATTTTGCGGCTAATACAGCTTCGATTATAATTCTATAACGTGGAAAATAACAATACCATACGGAAATTTACTTTGTGTGGTGCCTGACCATCCTATGCCATAACACCGATACCATAAAGACATGCCCACTTGTAGAAAAAATTGTAGCGATATAGTTGCCTTGCATGGTAGAAACATTTGTAGCGATATACCTAGTTGCATGGAGTTTCGTATAAATAATACTGAACAACGCGAGCTGAGGGCCTACAGCGAACAGAAAACGAACGAAGTTCGAATATCTCCCTCCCTGTGGCACGAATAGGCAAGTGCGACAGAGAGGGAGATATTCGAGTTGGTTTGTTTTCGGTACGCGGTAGGCCCTCTGGGCGGTGACGGTCGAGTCGAGCAGTGTTGCCAGATGGTTACATTTCTTACATTTTTCGTAACTTTTGACCGGCTCGCGTAACATGTAAGTAAGTTGTAAACGATTTTTTTGACTTTTGAGGATAATGAGACTGTATTTAAAGAGAAAGGTCTATCTAACCGGCATCAAGCGACACAATTTATAGGCTTCCATACAGAAAAGGTGACAAAATAACCTACATAGTACGACTCTGTCTGTCCGTCTCTTGCAACTTTGTATGACATTTGAGACACCGCCCATCAGCTCGGCGTAATTATGTCGCCGAACTCGCCGAATTGTAGCTGTATATGGCGATTCGTTTCTTAGAATCGAATGTTTTGATAAGTAATTATGAAAAATATATAAAATGTAACTTTTGCATTAAAAATGTAACTTTCAAGAAAAGAAATGTAACTTTCGTCCCAACGGCCCTGGCAACACTGGTCGAGCCCCGTGGCGTTAAATGTGAGCTAACCAAACCACGCTCGGGCGGCATAACGCGATTGCCGCCTCGTAAACCATTTATCGGCATTCCCCGAGGCTAAATAACTACAAAATTGCATTTTTATACGGGAAATAAAGCACCGTCCGCGTAGGTATTAATTAAAAACTAATCTGATTTATTATCGGTGAGGCTATTTTCTTGCCTCGCCTGTCGCGGTCGTGATTACATACTTCCTTTCCGTATAGACATGGTTCAAATAAACTTATTTCTTTCTTTATACTCCTTGTTTAATCTTGAGACCTTATACATCTCTAACTTTACTGATGTTGTAATATTTGTAATAGATAACTTTGCAAGTTTATCTTCACTGTATGACATTAATTTTGTTATAATTGTAAACTCGAAATTATTATTCCTTCTTGAACTGTAAATTAATATTTTGATATGAAAAATTTATTACTTATAGTCAGACTTTCTTAAATTGTAAATTAATATTTTGACATGTAAAAGTGCCCTTGTGGCCTATTTGCAGAATAAATGTTTGATTTTGATTTTTGATTTTCTTAATCTTCTGTATTTTAGATTCCTTGGAGTAGCACTTATTTTGTCGGATGACAAACAAAACTTTAAGTACAAGTCTGTCATTGTTCTAAGAATAACTTGAAATTTGTTTTCAGCTCGCATCGATGCTGACCAAAACTTTATTTGACTTTTGGTTGGCAATATTCTAGGAATTTTACAAGAATCGAACGCTGCAATTATTATATACTTACTCATGGATAGTTTTCGTGCAGGGTTTCTGCATAAAATATTTATTTTTCGCCTTATCGTTTAGTAAAAATTCAATTTTATAATGATTATACTCATTTACACACTGCAAAAAATGCAATAGGTACATGTTTCTTTGTGTTTTATAGCTGATGTCACCATGCGAACAATACCAGGTTAAGAATATGCATTTTCTAGTCTATTTCATTATTATCAAATATGATTTTGTTTGGTTAATCAAACTTGAACAGTTTACAAATTATGACACTTTAAGTGATACCCTGATTATTTGACATTATCCGGAATAACTCGAAAACAAAAGAAGATCGAGGACTGATATTAGGTAAGCATAGAGTGTTCTTGGGGCCCGCCGGTACACCATCTGAACTGATGACCAAATGCGTCGTTGGGAGCAACTCTTGTTCTCTCGTGGTACGTACATAATTTTATGTCACACCTGGCCATAAAGTTGCAATTACCGCACGCTTCGTGGGCGGAAAATCCCACTTCTTGGCCAGGGGGTGACATAAAATTTTGTACTTGCCACGGGCGGTAACAAAACCTCAGATCGCATATTTATCGCCCTTGCCTTCGGCTCGGGCGTCAAATACCTGCTATCTGAGACATTCTTTGTTTTACCACCCTTGGTAAGTAATGTACTATTATGTCTTCCCCTGGTCAAGCAGTGGGTTTTTCCGTCCGCGGAGCGTGCGGTACCTAATTGCCACTTCATGGGCAGGTGTGAAATAAATGCTGATGACTGTACAGTACAGAGTGTGGTGTGGTGATTTGATGAGATGATTATGCACCGGCGAACGTTTCGATCTCAACTCATCTCTATTTGTCTTATGCATTTTAAGCTTTTGTGTTGGCATAGCTACATTAATTTTGTTTTTATCCATGCTTGCGTACATGAATGTTTAAAATAGCCTTGTAAAGCGTAATCTGCAATGCGAATTATTTATTTATATCACACCTGGCCATAAAGTGGCAATTACCGCACGCTCCGCGCGCGGAAAATCCCACATCCTGGCCAGGGGGTGACATAAAATTTTGTAATTACCTCGGGAGGTAATTAATAAAGCCTCAGATCGCATAATTGCCTTCGGCTCGGATGTCAAATACCTGCGATCTGAGACATTCTTTGTTTTACCGCCCTTGGTAAGTAATGTACTATTATTGTATGGCAATTATTTCGAACCGTGCGTTCTTCGAAACTACAGTACGGTTGTCAGTTTGCTGCACTTTTAACACCACTCAGGGGTCGTACGTACCTCAGGGTAGTATTCTTCACCCCCTTTGTCAAGTGACTTGATTGTTAGAAGTTCTCAAACCGCCCGAATGCCTCTAACTTGGCTTATCGACTGCTGTCATAGACACGGCTTAACGTGCCTTCCAAAGTACGGGACCGCTCAGTTAGCACTACTCAAAGCGGTCACACATCCAAGACTTGACCCCGGCCGACGTTACTTAACTTCGTATACCGCACGCGGTACGCGGGTGTCGCAAAGCGAATGATATCATATTATAACCAAGTTGAACGTATTTTAAATGACTGGCTAGGGATAAATGTGGTATTAAGGCCGGGTTACACTAAGAGTCTAACGGGTAGACCTAATGCCTGATTATATTTTTTTATGACTCAGTACTTTTTTTTTCACAGCTTATGTCTGATGGATTTGGGTCATTGTCAGTTGGAAAAACAAAAGTTGTCTCTTCGGTAATCAATAGTTAACGGCTTATGTGCATGTGAGTTATTTTTTTAGTACAGTGTAATTATAGCAACCGATACACTTTTTATGCGGGTTACTAGATCAATCCAAAATTAAACTTTGTAGCCGTGTATTTTTGATATGTCCACCGAAAAGACGCGAACCTAAATCTGACAATGACCCATTTGTATAAACTTATCTTCCTCTTCGTCGCATCCTCATGACTGAGGGTCGTGACTACATGAGGACGCTACTTTGCGCACTATTGCTCTCTAGGCCGCTCGATTCTCGACTATCCGAATAGACGTCTGCAAGTTCCATTTGCAGATTTCCTTCACAGCATCGGTCAAACGGGTTGGTGATTTTCCTCGACTTATTTTTTCTTCCACGTGCCCCACAACGCTTCATGGCAGATAATTAAAAGAGAGACAGAGGACTTAAAATTACCATAATATATTAATAAAATAAATATAAATGACACGGTTATCACAGATCTACGCGAAATAACATCAAATTTTAATAATTATTATATATAAAGTTTAATCTCTTTCATTGTTTATTATGGTTTACTACCACTTCTTGTGCTGGAAGAGCGGTGTCTCCTGACACAAGCATTATGAAATGCTTACTAGGAAGCTCCAACCTTGCCTATTCTGTAACAATCTAATTAACCTAAATAAACATTTTTCATTTTTTTTTTAAATATACATTCGAACCAAAATATTAACAACAGTCAAAATATTTTGCAGACAAATGGTTCTCAGAGTAGCATCTTCTTAAAGCCAGTCTCAGAATACGAAATGAATAAAATGATCGTGCCATTAAATGATATTAATACAGTGGGGTACCATCAAATTAGTGCAACCGTTATAAAAAAGTGTAGATGACAACTTATACCTATTCTTACCTTTCTGGCAAATTGTTCACTGGAATGTGGGTGTTTTCCAGAGGTATTAAAGTTGTCTATAATCAAATCACTGTATAAAAAGAATAACATTTTGCACATGGAAAACTATCGACCTATCACATTGGTACCAATACTTTCAACAATTTTTGAAAAGTGTATGTACAGTCGTCTGAGTACCTAGAGAAATTTAATATTATTAAAGCAGAACAAAACGGATTTCAACAAAACGGATCATTGGCCGTGTTGAACCTAGTCAATTTCATAACTAAAAATTTAGATGAAACGAAACGTACAACAGCTGTTTTCATAGATATGTCGAAGGCAATCGACTTTGTTAACCATTCACTATCGCTAAACAAATTAGAGAAGTATGGAATAAAAGGACCTGAAAAAACTGGAGTCAATGCGTACAAATAACTACCCTAAACGAGCGGTACAAGGAAACCATATATATCAATAAGAACATAAATATAACGTATATGGCGTACCTCAGGGTAGTATTATTGGCCCACTTCTATTCAATGTGATCCCGTGTACACCCGTTCTGTTTGCAGATGACATTTAAATAATTATTACTGCAGATAAGAATGAAAATAATAATCATTACAAAAATGAAATAAATGGAATACTGGAAATATTAATTAGGTGGTTAGAACAGCATAATTTAAGAATAAATATGACTACAAGTACTCGTAGGTAATGCGCTACAGAATAATAAATTGAATTTAAAATACAAACATGAACATATCGATGAAATTTATACTACTACATTTCTAGGGTTAAAATGGGCATGGGCATGGCATATGCATTAATCTTTAATAAATTACCGCTGAAAACAATTGCCTTTCAACAGATTTCGAATGAGTTTAATAAAATTGCTGCAATAGAAACAGTATTACGAGGTAAAGATAAGTTTTAATTATTTCATGCTAGTATTATTTTTGTAATACCTATAGCAGAATATGTTATTTAATTGTATAATTTATCGTCTCTCGTCTAGCCATGTGACCGAAGTACTGGAGTAGTCGTTGTAAGCATATATTGGAAAGACGTGACTTGATTCCTAATTCTAAAAGAATTGAAGCATTACTGCGGCGCACAGTCCAAGGAATACCCAACATTTTACGCCAACAACACATTTCGAATGCGTCTATTTTGTTCCGAATTGAAGTATTACTGCGGCGCACAGTCCAAGGAATACCCAACATTTTACGCCAACAACACATTTCGAATGCGTCTATTTTGTTCCGAATTTGTAAAATCGAACCGGATTTTGAGAGAATTAAAATTGAGATTGAGTTGAGCTCTCGTTATACTTCTAATTCCCAATGGCTCACCTACCCAAAGTAAGTCTTAAACTCCGACTCAAGTTAGGAATCACCACTTAGCATGAAGATCGTGTAGATCTGATCCAATAAGGTTTAATTAAAATAGTCTATATTATTAATCTAATGAAATAACGTATCAGTCACTCTCAATTACCGTCGTTAGTCTGACCTCCATTGTTTGAGGACGGCATTGATAACCATATATCTACTTAATAATACAATGTCAACGATTAAAAATGTAAAAATTACATTTTCATGTCTTTATCATATGACAAATTGAGTAACTAGTATTCGGGTATGGCAACGGAGTGTTTCAACCGTCCTTTCCCGTACGTTATCAAATATTCATAGATACGATGACAAATGTATGAACTTTTGTGAATATAGTAAACCGGAGATATTCCTTTGTTAATTCCATGAACTTTTGACGGTTGCCTGTCTGTGCGTCTTCTACAAGTTGTACTTCGGTGAATGTGCTCAGGGGCTCCATGAGCTCATACCGCCTTCCCCCTTCCGTCGGACATCCAGACATACGGCTGGCTACCATCCTTACCTGGTCGAAATTCCTTTTTTACAAACCAAGCGCTTTTCATCATCTTTTATATGCGCACTGTTTAGGTTTGGAATTCCCTGCTGGTCTGTATTTCCGAGTTCAATTAACACAGACCGTTTTAAGGTACAAGTGACAAGTGAATATGTATCTTTTGGGTGAGCTCGCTTTACTTTTGGCCTCATTTTTGCCCCCTGGTTAGATGCTGACCAAGAGCAATCCCATTTTTGTATAAAAAATGGGGCGGTTGATACGCTCCTTAGCCTTACCCATTCGTATCAAGGTTCTCGCAGTTAGAACCTTGATACGAATGGGTAAGGCCAAGGCTTTTTAATTTTTCGACTACTTTATTAGTAATTCATATCGTTAAATGGTGGCCTGGCGATGGCGGCCAAGTTTCTGTGCTTAGGTAGTAATCAAATCTACTTATACACATAATGTGTTAATCTAAATATATAAAAGAAGTGCTGATCTACCATCAACGCACAGCCGAAACTACTGGAACTAGAAACTTCAAATTTGGTCCAGAGCTTACTGTTATGACGTATGCAAGGGATAAGACGGGATTTTTGGAAATTCCACCCCTAAGGGGATCAAATAGTAATACATATGAGTCCTAAGTTGTGAACAGAATAAAAATACGATTCAGGACCACTTACACTATTGGACCAACCTTGTGCGGGCAAAAAATATAGATACTGTTTCAAAGGAAAAGGTATTTAATCGACTAATGGAAATGTATGAAGAAGCAAAATTGTTTAGGCACGAATAATGTTGGTCCCATTGTAAATATGGAATTAAGAATAATAACATCGTAAGGGTATCATTAATTAAAACGAACTCATTAATTGGAGGTAACTAAAATGTAACCGACGAAGATAACTAACGTTCTTTAGAATATAGATCTATATACATGAGATTCGTCTCTTTAGAGGTAAAACCCCGCGATTGTTGGGAAACCACATACAAACCTGACCCGGGAAAAGCCTATTACTCTGTTTACGTATGTAACATTTTAACACTCGCATTTTTGTTCACAGGCCTTGCTGAAAATATCTTCAGGATATCTCAGTAAGAAGATTCCGAATATACCGGATATCAAAGTCGACGGAGCAGAGGAAAAATGGTATTT
The DNA here is from genome assembly GCA_963556455.1 of Epiblema foenella. Taxonomy (NCBI): domain Eukaryota; kingdom Metazoa; phylum Arthropoda; class Insecta; order Lepidoptera; family Tortricidae; genus Epiblema; species Epiblema foenella. Next base: position 43,202,208 of record OY747095.1, read on the forward strand.
GAATTCCTTTGTTTACTTTTATTGCCGAGTGCCAATATTTCCAACTAGGGACTGACGACGATTGAAACGCTTTTTTTTAGTTAGTTATTTCTGATTTTATTTGACAGTGCTTGGTGTTAACTGTAATGCTGTGAAATCCAACTGTTAATATAAATAAATAATAGTACATTACTTACCAAGGGCTGTAAAACAAAGAATGTCCCAAATCGCAGGTATTTGACGCCCGAGCCGAAGGCAAGGGCGATAATTATGCGATCTGAGGCTTTCTTAATTACCGCCCGAGGTAAGTACAAAATTTTATGTCACCCCCTGGCCAGGAAGTGCCAGCGGCCAGCGTGCGGTAATTGCCACTTTATGGCCAGGTGTGACATAAAATTAATAATGCCAGGAACATGTGGAACGTGTGGCGCACGGTACTGGAGGAGAACGAGAAACTTGCGCGCGCGCGGCTCGCGGCCGTCGAGGTGTTCCAGCAGCAAATCGCGGACGAGGCCAAGATGCTGCGCCAGCACAAGATCAACGTCGCCAAGAAGGTCAGCACATCTTTGTCTGATAAGATTACAAGTTCACATGCTGGTCATTAATATTAGATCACAACTAAAACTAAAAAAAATTCTAAGTTATGGCACTCTAGGTATATCACTCAAATGTTTTTTCACTTCTCATGCTCGAAAAGTGTGTCATATTAGACTTGTCAAGCGGGGCTAAAGTAGTACATTTAACCCCTAGGGAAAATATGAATACATATTTATGATTTACAAAATATTTGAATTTGACCAATCAAAATACTTCACCTATTAAATCCACCAATCACAGAACACTAATTTAGCTCTTAAAAAAATATTTGGTATTGGGTATTAACCAACCATAATACAGCTTTACTAAAATCGACTAATCTGGAAACATAATTAATTTTTCTAAAGAGTCTAAAGATTAAGTTTGTAGTAGTCCCTATTTCACAATAATTAAAAAAGTAGTTAAATCGTTCCAGCAACACTTTGAAGCGCTCAATGGAAGGTCAGTTAGCTTTTTTCGCGCGTGAATATTGCGCGCGAACCGCAGTGTCTATGTTTTGCGTGTCAAAGGAGTATAGAAAAAAAAAAATATGCTGCAAAAGCATATATCTTCGCCGTGGAATTTATTGTTAATTTTGGGTGGGTTAACCTTTGTTTATTTATTTTCTCGCAATCGAAGTGAAAAGTAGAGTATATAACTCTGGTCTAAAAGCCATATTACCCCTCGAACTATTTTCGTGGTAATACGGCTCATTTTAGACGCTTGTCATACAATCTACTTTTACCTTGAAGATTATATTGTGACTGTTTGTTGCCTACATAAATTTAAAAAAAAAACGTAGCACGTCAGTTAATCCTTATATCCGTATAGTTACCTTTTTCCAGGCCACACCAATCTAAAAGGCTTTACGAAAAATCAATATATATAAAATATAGTTAGTTTTGGTGACTCATTTCGAGACAAGTCACTTTTTAAGAAAATGCAATCTAATTTACCCTTAAACCCGAGAGCTAAGATTGAAATTCTATTGATCGGTAAATCATATTATGCCTGGAAAAGGGTTAATGCTACGACGCTACGCGACTACAAATATCTGCTACGAATATTATTGATGCGCTACGAACGTTTTGAACATTATTTTCAGCTCGAAGCAAACGGTTTGTATGGCGATGATTTCTGTGATGAGCACGAATATTTGTTCCTGAGTCTTGGATGTTACCTATGTATTAATATTAATTAAATACATGTCGTCGTTTGAGCTCACTATGTGACTAGTTCGATTTGTGTAAGATTGTCCTTTTTATTTAATATTACTGACGCTTATCACGAGCGGCGCCCGCGTACCGTGTGCGGTATGCCAGGTTAAGCAATGTCGGCCGAGGTCAGTTTTTGGATGGGTCAACGTTTTGAGTGGTTATTAACTGAGTGCTCCCGTTCTTTGGAAGGCACATTAAGACGTTAATCCCGGCGGCTGTCTATGGTAGCAGTCGTTAAGCCAAGTTAGAGGCCTTCGGGCGGCTTGAGAACTTCTAACAGTCAAGTGGTCCACTCACTTGGCAAGCCTAATTTCTATAAAGTCTGGTTTCCTCTCGGCATGGCAGTCGCTTCCGTAAAAACTAGTGCCTACGCCAATTCTTGGGATTAGGTAGCTAACCCCGGGTAACTGCACTGGGATACCGGTAGGAGGATGATGATTTTAATAATACTGAAGCGCTACTCCGAAATGCGAAATCCAAACTTCGTATCGTGCCGTCCCTTTCACTCATATGGTGTATAACATAAGAGTGAAAGAGATGGCACGATGCGAAGTTCGGATTACGAACTACGGGGTAATGGATCTGAACTGGTAAACTCCCCACAGTGCACGGATTCACTTGCGCAAGCGCACAAGGAGCTGCAGCTGACCGTCACCGACGTGGACAAGACCAAGAAACTATACTTCGACGAAGAACACACCGCGCACGACGTCAGAGACAAGGCCAAAGATATCGAGGAGAAGTGAGTATAATAAAGCTATTCGAAATCCGAACTTCGTATCATGCTGTCCCTTTCACTCACATAGTGCATAACACGAGAGTGATAGGGACGGCACGGTACTGACCTGTAGGGAAGTTAGCGTATTTTTTTTTTTTGAGAAAGGTGAGTAGGATTATAGTTTGGGTAGACAACTGTCACATGTACGTACAAGTACAGAGTCAAGTATTAGACAAAGTTATACGCTCGACGGGGCGCCTAAGAACAGTCCCACGTCGCATGACACTTGCAGAAAAAACCCACGAGTCATAGGGCCGACTTACTATGAGCGACTACCCCTAGAACTGAAAGATGAAACTAGTGACGAAAAATTTAAAAGTCGCCTGAGAAACTTTTTATTGGAAAATCCGCTTTATTCTATTATAAATGAGTATTATGACATAACTAGTTAGATTTAACGTATTCTATTTTTTATTGGTGATATTTAAAATTATTGATAAATCTTAATTTTGTATTTCGTTGACATGTATTGATAAATATTTATTTTTTATTGTAATTTTAATGTATCTACCTAATTTGTACATGTTTCAAAACTGACGCTCACAATATAAATTCCTCAAAATTGACTATGTGTAATTTTAAGTGACATTTTATATTGTGAAATAAATAAATCAATCAAATCAATCATGGTATATTTTACAGCTATGATGTCATCAATTTTTTGTATCGAAAAATAACGAATCGACGTCATTTTACTGTAATAGTTTTAAAAACATCTGCGGTTTTCCGACAAACAATAGTTTTTTTTTGCTTTGGCATTACCGACGTGTTTACATCTTTCCGTTTGCCATAGACTGAAGAAGAAGAAAGGCTCCTTCTTCCAGTCGATCACATCGCTCCAGAAGAACAGCGCCAAGGTGTCGTCGCGTCGCGATCAGCTCGAAGAGAAGTCTACGGGCGCCAGGAACGACTATCTGCTTAGCATTGCCGCTGCTAATGCACATCAGGTAAAAAAAAAAATATTTTTTAATTTAAACTGGTTATTTCAATGAATTCATAATAAGGTTACATTTTTTTCTATACTTAACTACTGATCTTAATTATAAAAGTTTTTGAGTTAAGGAGCCTTCTTACATAATCACTAAGTTAAACTATTACATATATCTTCTATAGTTGATTTTTGTTTCGCAGTATATGCTGTTTGACAATGGTTCTTGTTTGACTACAGGTTTTGCCCTCAATTTTAAGATCTTATTTATTCTTCAATTTAGGCATTTTACATGCACCTATGAATGTATAGACTATGTACGCTGTGCTGTATATGACCATCAAACAAAATCTTCTCAGCGCTTTCTTTTGCAAGATATTTGTACAATATTCACAGCAGAAGCCTATGCAGTCTATTGGCTTCTTATGCGAATTGAAACTGTAAATAATCAAAACACTACATAGTATAAAACAAAGTCGCTTTCTCTGTCCCTATGTCCCTATATCCCTATGTATGCTTAAATCTTTAAAACTACTCAACGGATTTTGATGCGTTTTTTTTTAATAGATAGAGTGACTCAAGGGGAAGGTTTATATGTATAATCATGCATCAGCATTGCACCCGTGCGAAGCTGCCCGGGTCGCTAGTACAATTATAAAAATATGGGTAAGCTTCATGTCAATAAAGCCTTAAAGATTCAGCCTCACCCGGTTGTGTATGAAATACCAAAATATTCTATCCTCTTGAGTCCCATGTTCCTATAGAAAGAAATGTAAGTAATTTAAACATTAAAAAAGAGAGTTGCTTTTGTTTTGCCCTGTTTAATTTTAGAACAATTGATTTTAATGGTTTACTTTCGTCCACAGAACCGCTACTTCCTGGTAGAATTACAGACGTGCATGCAAAACATGGAATCAGCCGTGTACGAGAAGGTGTCAGAGTTCCTGACCCTCATGGGCCGCACAGAACTCCTCACGTGCTCTGCCACCCAGCACTCGTTCGGGAAGATCCGCGACCAGGCGCAGCAGCTCACGAGGGACTACAATCTACAGTGCGTGTATCTGTACTACCCGGTGCTGAAGCAACACATTCAGGTACCTCTATTGACATATGTTGCACTAGTACTTTCATTGAAAATAATAGAAAACAGAAGAGGAAAAATGATAGGACATCTCATACGCCATGACGAATGGATCAGAACAATAATAGAAGGAAAGATAGAGGGAAAAAGGAAAAGGGGAAGACCTAGAATAACGTACATGGAGCAAATAAAACATAAAATAAATGCTACGTCATACAAAGAAGTGAAGGACAAAGCTGAATGTAGAATAAGCTGGCAATTACTCCACCGACAAGAGCCAAGCTCTTAAATATTATGATGATTACTTTCATATTTATTTTAGGAGTCATAAAGGCCCTCTGCAACGACAGATTTAGCCTAGTTACTAATGTCTCACTTCTCACTCTCTCTCTAGGGTCTCAGAGGCCTTTACTCGTAAAGAGTTCCACTCATTTTAGTCACTAATATTTAGCAGTTAATATTAATGGAACTAGTGTATTTTTTTATATTGTAACTTTTGTAGGTGAGTCGAATTCAACAGGCTTTGTTATTTTTATTTTTATGTCACACCTGGCCATAAAATGGCAATTACCGCACGCTCCGTGCGCGGAAAATCCCACTTCCTGGCCAGGGGGTGACATAAAATTTTGTACTTACCTCGGGCGGTAATTAAGAAAGCCTCAGATCGCATAATTATCGCCCTTGCCTTCGGCTCGGGCGTCAAATACCTGCGATCCGAGACATTCTTTGTTTTACCGCCCTCGGTAAGTAATGTACTATTATTTTACTAGTGTCTAGTAAAGTGTCACTTCCAGTCAATAAAATAAAGAAATATGCGTACAATTTCTACTACTCTCACCTACTATGACTAAATCTCATCGTGATGCATGTATTAATCTTCCTTAACTTATTCTGGAAATTTGAACAGTACGACTACGAGCCATGCGACAACGACCCCGTCGACGTCGTGACCATGGAGCACGAGTCTGTGGCCCAGACACTGGCCCAGGAGGCCCGCCGGTGGGCCACGCGTGTGGTCCGCGAGACGGCGCTCGTGCGGGACGCCACTCGCAAGCTGCATCTGTATCAGGCGATGCGCGAAGCTGGACAGAAGGTGAGTCAATGTGTGACATGTGTCACGAGTCTGTGGCTTCAAAACATTTTAAAATTAGTACAGTAGTACCCAACTGATAAGGCGCGTCGTGAATCTTCGTTCGCGCAGAAAAGAAAGTATCGCTCCGAAGATTAACGAAAAAATGCTTAAAACTTACAATTAACCTTAGATCACTACTATAAGGTTCATAATACACTGTTCATAATGCGCGTGCACTCGATAAGAAGTATGGCGGCTGACTAACATGCCACGCGGCGCGCGCTAACATGGCGGCAGCTGCGGACCAATAGCGGTACAGGAAAAAGAAGCGCGGTGCGTGGAGCGTGCCGATTGGTCAATAGCATATCCCGCGCTTTAAAAATTCGTCTTCTGCGCAGGTACATCGGTAAGCCATATCAGTTGGGTACTACTGTAAGATCTCTTAAGTCCTCGATTTGCCAGTTAAAAAGTAGGTACCTACAGTGGCGGCGTAAGGGGGAGGGGGGCGGTCCGCCCCGGGTACAAAGTTTGGTTACTTACGTTTCTGTACAGGTGCGTTACGGGTGAAGTGCGCTTCTGTCCACATGAGAGCTGTCTAATCGATATAATGGCCAAATGCGAATCTGGTTAGTTCAGAATCTGTCCAAAAGCGATTAAACCGCACCAAGGGGTGACAAACGACGGTAAAAATCTACTATGGGAAGCGGAGAGCGGGAGAGAGACTTATAGCCAGGCGTTCGTTGCACTCGTACGTCTTGCTTGTGAAAAAGGGAGGGGGGTGAGTAACTGATGGAATGCTTTCGGCCCTCGGCCCTCAGGGTTGCTTGTGAGACATCAGGGACAGTCTAGAGAGCGCGCTTAAGTCCTACGCTTATCGCGGTTTTTCTCTCGCTTGGCCTTGCCGCTCACTTTGTAAGACACTCGGGAATTAAGAGGATTTGCCTGGGCTATATAAGGAGGGGGGGATGCTCAGAACCGCCCTGGGTGCCAATCTACCCTACGCTGACACTCGGTCCCTATTCGTCGTCTACCAGTACCTGTGCTCATTACAAAATAATGCTATTGTATATTTTTTCGCCGGGAGACGACGTCTTTCCTTTTTCAAGCCAGTATTTTACAGCATGTAAGCCTATACGTGAATACGGCCATATGAGACCAGAACTAGTTAACTCGTCGTTACTATGTAATGACATGATATACGAACGTGCATACAGTGCAACATGTATCAATGTTAAATTAGATTCGCCCGAGGTAGGGAGGCGAAGTTGCTCCCTCGATACGTCAGCACCGAGTATTGCAGAAATTCTAAATGTACTTAAGGCAACAGAGATTTAGCCAATAACGTTTTCATTTATGAGAATCAAAAGTCAACTTAAATCAGAGATATAGTTTTCGTTTATTGCAAAAGGAATTAGGTAGACGCTAAAATCTAGAAAAATCGTCACGACTGTGGACGTACAAGAAATTAAACTGTTTCAAAATATATACCGACCTTCGGTGCTTTTAGTTATAATAACAAAATTTACTAAGTATTTGATAAATAAGTAACAGGAAATCACGTCTCTTAGAATGCGAACCAATATGATTGCTTTGTGCTTTGGATTTCTTGTGAACACGCTTGTCTTTTACATGAATAAAATCTCCTCTGGCTAAGCAATACCTCTATCTTCCTGTCGCAGTCAAAATGATGATGAATGATGATGATGATGGAAGAGATATTGTATTTGTTTTGTTTAATTTCGGAACAAATGAAAGTTCTGTACTATTATCCGAATTTCCGGGTCTTTTATGTCGTTTATGGTGTATGCAATTTTATCGATTTCCAGTTAACTAAAAATTATGCTCACAATTTTGAATCTTTCCCTAGACATAAGTTTCAAAAGTCATACATATTTATGAACGCAACTATACAATACCGAAATTATTACTTTCCATACTTATATGAGTACTACCGATATTGCAAACTTCTAATATATAATAATAATAATGCTGTGTGTAAAAGCCAGCAAGTACCTAGACTTGGCACACGAGGTGACCGTCATGTGTGATTCAACGATCATTGTCCCGATAGTCGTCTCTGCGAACGGTCTAATAGCGAAGAGTCTCGACCAACACCTCAAGAGACTCTCGCTAGATGGCTGGGTCAAGGGTCAGATACAGAAGGCGGTACTCCTGGACACGGCGCGGATAGTCAGGAGGTTCCTCTCTCTGTCGCCCGACAACACCGGTAGCTTAGGCCCGCCTCGCTGCCGGCGGCAAACTAGGTTAGGTTTTTATAATGATTTTAAGTTTTGTAAGTGTATTTTTATATTTTACTTTTTATAAAGATATTGTAAAAACCTAGCTTAAGGCGAAAAATAAATAAAGAGAATAATAATGATGTGTGTAATAAGTGTTACACGTATGTAACGTAGGTAAACGTAAGAACGCCCGCTTGGCACTCCGCTTTGTCCAAAACGTGGCCTCACTGTGGGAAACGACGTATGATCAATTTATTGGAATTAGCTGACAGCATAGTGTATTAAAACAAGAAAAAGGCGGGCACAAGACGGTTCTTACTCATTTACAATACAGCAATGGGCTTATTGTCTTACATATGGATATGGCACATTGTTTTATCAAGTGTCTGTCAGTGGAACTTTATACATTCGTTTTTTTATATGTATAGCTTTGCAGCGAACCTCTGTTCGCTAAAAATTATAACTCCGAGGCGTCCCTTGGAGCGCCCTGGGGGACACCTTTGTAAAATGTAACGTTGGACGAAACTAATAGGACGAACTGCGTATTAGATGAACGGCTACTATATCCCTACAACAGATCACATATTTACTTATTTCAGTGTGAATTCAACTGTAATAATGTCGAATAAGAAATTTAAATTATAATAACTTAACTAGTAAGACTATACAACTGCTCTTTTTCCATACCGGTTGAATGACTGAGTAACTACCTACATTAATTCTCTTAACCACTGCTTCCTACTTATAAATGACTTAGGCCTGGTTTTTTAAAGATCCGTCAGACCAAATGTCAGATCAAATGGTAGCTCAGTACGTGTTTGGACAGTTATTTTTATAAGTGATCAAATTACGTGCAACCCAGTTAAATAAAATAAACAGAGCTGATCGTTGCATTGTCTGCGGAAATATTATCCAAGTATCTACTTAGGCCGGGTTTTATAAAGATCCGTTAGACAAAATGTCAGATCGTAACTAAGTACATTTTTTGACATAACAAACCGATTTAAGGTCTAACGGATCTTTATAAAACCGAGCCTTAATGTATTAAATAAAAATAGTTAATTCGCCAACAAACTGCACCGAAGTTTAGCGAAACTTTGTGATATTTTTTAAGGTTATTATTTTGTGAGCAAAAAAAAAAGGGAACGGTTACATAGCATCACACCAACACTTTCACTATCAAACGTTTCGTAGCGCTATGCAATTTCCTCCACATACGAATAATCTCACGCTAGCGACTACGCGTTTATGACCTTGTTCATATACCTCATATCAATTCCTGTCAGCGACCCGAAACTATGATTTGTTCTCAGACGGACCCCAACGATCCCAACGGGCCAGACTTGGAGACGCGTATGGACGAGCTGCGTTCCAACATTCGTCGCTCGGAAACTTCGAAGGCTAAGTACGAGGCGAGGCTGGAGTGCCTCCGCACGAGCGGGGCTCCCGTCGACGAGTGGCTGAAGGAGATCGATCTATTGGCGGTGCAAGAGACGCTACCACGCAGCAGCAGCTTGCTTAGCGTGAGGACGGATGCGTCCGGCGCTGCTGTAAGTATAAACATACATTATGTTATACGTAGTTTTTTTTATCCCTTATTGTATTTGTGATAAGAGTGAAAAATACAGTCAATCTGTGGGAGTGTACTAATCGCTCTTTATTGCTTTTCATACAAAAATATAATAATAGCTCCTTTCGACTCAGTCAATATAATGGTGTGGGCACTTGTACCTAATAGGGATGGATGACTCATATATTATAATTTATACGATACTGTGGCTATGTGGATAGAAAACCATCAAGTTATCAAAGTAAATAGTAAATTAGACATATTAATGAAGAACATAAAAATATATGGAACTATATAGATCCGCAAAAACGTTGTTTTTTGTTTATTGTTTTATTTAATAAAAAAGAAATTGTATACCTAAACGCAATATTTCGCGACAAAAACGGAAATGTTCCCTTTTTTCTATCCAACGTTAGTAAGAGGCCACGCAGGCGTGACGTCACGTCACTTTTGTCTTTTGTGTAAGGCCCATACAAATATTTGATCGTCTCTAAAAACTGTTAGTTACAACTCCGTCAATTATCACACAAACCGGTTATAAAAATAACCACCTTTAGAGACTAAAGTGTTATACAAAATGTGCTAAATTCGGTATAATTATACGGAAATCTAAAGCCATCGCTAGTCGAATTCTTATAGAGCGTTCGGTCCAAGAGAAATGCTTTATTATTTCCTGTGCTATTTCTGATAGGGTATTTGTTATTTTTTTTCGTCTTTAGCCTAGACAGAATTATGATGATTATGATTTCATAATGGCCACAGCGACTGTGTGATCTGGTTCAGGTGATATATTGGTCCGCTCTCTTGTGCCCTCTCAGGTGGCTTACGTAGTACCCTATTTTATTCACATTTCCTCTCGCAAGAAGAGCCTATACACACAAACTATTAACCATTTTACATTTATGCGTGTACAATTTTCTTAGCCATAGTAGCACATTTTCGTCCACTAAACGATCTTCATGCAGAAACACTTAAATAGTCTAACAGCTGTGGCAATTTTTTGTTCCGCGCCACTACCAGCACCATTATAGGAAATAGAAAGAATAATAGCATATTATAAAACGTAAGTGATAGTCTTTAAATAAAAGGGGCTGGATATTGAATATGCAGTGGGCGGTGCGCTGTCTATGTCATTAAAATTTTACCACGCTCTATATTGAAGAGCTACGAGAATACTCGATTCCAAGAAGTCTGCACAAACTACACGTTTTATTAAAACTTTCCGAACAGAAATCCCCCTCTTTATTACACTTCATCCTAAAGGAGCTCGAGCTCGGGGTTTGCTTTATTCCTAATCCCAAATATTGGCGTAAGAAAGAGGCACTAGGTAGCTTACTACATCAGGTACTTCGCGATTTTATTATGATTTACTTTAGATTTTCATATTAGATATCACCTGTAGTAAGTTACATGTATGATATGTACGGAACATAAAATGTACGCAAGGAATTGAAATATTGGAGATCCGTAGGAATTATAACTCATTTTCTCTCGTCCTTCAAAAAAGGCCAATACAAATAAACAATTGACTATTTCACAGTCGTACGGTTGTACGAACGTAGAAACGTTTTCTAATGAAAGTGTGTGCTCTAGGACCAGCCCAGTTCCGATTCATTCTACGACAGCGACAATACTGAGGGCGAACAGGCCCCGACCGCCTCAGTCTCAGGACACCAGCGTACCACCTCCGGCTCGCAACACGAGGACGATCATGAGGAGGATGTCGACAGTAAGCTTTACGACTCTCGTGTTGAAGTTCATTTTGGGATAACGGCATCCACTGTGATTCACCGTTGGCTTGACCGCAACTTAATTGTATAATGCTCGATTTAAAGTCACATCCGCATCTCCTCCAGTTTAGATGTTCTCGAATATTGACGGTGATGCAACTGAATAGTTTATTTCGGGAGTAGTTTACAAGGCATTCGCTTATATTTATGAAATAACCTATCAACAAATTCCCTCTACCTGTAGCTTTGCTCTTCACACTGAACTCTAAGACAAACCTTTATACGTATCACATTTTCTTTCTGTCCTGTTTCTATCCCTTTTTTCGCCTTTCACGATGACGCTCAGGTCCCAGTTTCGAAGCCTCACGCGTCGTGTAAAGGCCTCTTTATTTCTTTGGCCAGGCCAGAGGGCGGTTGGTTGGAACATTCCAATAGAACAGAGGGAGATCGGATGGAATACAAGCGTAGTGTCTTCCGCAGCAGCGCTGGAAGAGGAACGCATGAAAATGGAGCAGCTGGCGGTGGGCTGGGACGATCCGACGCAGGTCAACTGGGGGGAGGAGCCGGAGGCCGAGCCGGTTGCTAACGGCGCAGAGGCGCCCGCCGCTCCGCTGTACAAGTGCACCGCGCTATACTCTTACACGGTGAGTTTTTCAAGCTTAGCTATACCAGATTTACATTCGCGTACGAGTCGCGAGGCGAGGGACGAGGCGAGGGGCGAGGTGCGAGTGTGAACAGACGCTCGTAGCTCGCCTCGTCACTCGCGGCGCTCGCGTCCGGAGCGGTTTTTGGGCACGAGTCAAAAGGACCTGAGACACGACGACGATGAGGACGCGAGTGGATGTTTACATTCGCCCTCCCGCACGAGGGACGAGGCGTGGGACGAAGCGCGAGTGTAAATCTGGTATTACAGTCTTCGGGTTCTGAGGAAATGTCTGTTTTGCGTATGAACGTATACGAGCGAGGGAGAGAGTACAAACTTCCTGGAGTTTTTTTAAGTGCTCGCGGGCTCGCACTTCTGTCTTGGTATCTATACCTATATAAATAAAGCATAGCACTGTAGATTTAGTCCATTGTATGTCCAAGACATGTCTCTGTAGAACACACGTGCTTATTACCAGGTTGGAAACGCTGATAATAAGCCCCTTGACAATTCGAGTGCATGCGAAAGACATTTTCCGAGTATTTGGTCCATTTTTTTGGGAGTAATCAGTACCTACAAAAAAGTGTCTGAATTTCACATGATAGCATTGTAACGCGAGATGAAAATCCAATAACTGATTTTTTTTAAATATCGTCAAGCAAAAATATCTCAATTTAACCATTTGATTTCAAATTAGAATGTAATGTAAAGAGACAATAACTTGCGCCCGAAATAAAAGAAATCAGGCTTTTAATAACGGGAAACGATTTGTACAAAAGAAATGATGATGAAACAACTGAATCACTTAAATATAATGAGCGTTGACCAAAATAACCGTTATTGTTATAGTAATTCCTTGAAACGGCAATCAATTTTCTTCGAATAAATATAGCCGTCTACTTAGTATGAGTATTTGTAAATAGTTTGCTGATCAAATGGTTATAAATTAGAGCTGGGCGTTTTTATCCGTAAGCGTTTCGAAAAACAGTTTCTCGTACAATACCAGAGAAACAGTTTCTTGCTAGAACTTAAAACTGTTTCTATAAAAACGATGACAAGGAGGACACAAAATGACTCTACAGTAGCAACGCAAAACGTGAAAACGCAATTCGGAATTAATTACAAAACGTAAATAAAAACGCAACACAAAACCAAACTCACGTATGTACTCGTTTCGAAACGCTTACAACGAAACGAAACTGGCAAAACTTAAAAACGCAACACACGGAGAAACCACTTCAAACGCAACACGAAAACTTTTTTTACGCAGTCTTTTCGTTTCCTTGTAGGAGTAGTTTCGTTTCATTTCCTTACGTTCGGCGACCGGCGAAGCTCGGAGAAACCAGTTACTTACTTTTGAAACTATTTCTCAAAACAGTTTTGTGATAAAAAAAAACGGTTACATTTCGTTGCACGGAAAAGTCGAAACGAACCAGGGGCACTACCGCGAACAGCAAACGAAGTTTTCCCTCTCTGTCGCACTTGCAAGTTTGCACATAAGTGAGACAGAGAGGGAAAACTTCGTTTGTGGTTCGCGGTAGCCCCTCCGTTCTATTATAAATTATGGAAGTATCACTAAGAATCCACCCACATTGAAATAAAGGACTACCTTTCTGAACAACTACTTAAGTAATTACTTGGTGTATTATAGAGAAACTTTTTTAGTAGGTTAAAGAACGTTTCAATGACACAGCAGATTTTTTATCTATGAGCCAATCTATTAAATCATTTTTATTATGGTGAATGCTCCTCCATCCCTTTCGCCTCGCAGGCTGATGCCACAACAACTGTGAAAATATCATATAGTAGATTGTATGACAAGGGTCCAAAATGAGCCATATTACCACGAGATAATTATTTTCCCGAACAAAGTGAGGGAAAATAGTTCGAGGGGTAATATGGCTTTTAGACCAGAGTTATACTCTACTTTTCACTTCGATTGCGAGAAAATAAATAAACAAAGGTTAGCCATCCAAAATTAACAATTAATTCCACGGCGAACTTATATGTAATTTGGCAGCATGTTTTTTTTTCTAAACTGCTTTCATGCTTTGACACACAAAATAGACACCGCGGTTCGCGCGCAACATTCACGCGCAAAAAAGCTAACTCACCTTCCATTGAGCGCTTCAAAGCGTAGCTCGAACGAACTAATCACTTTTTTAATTATTGTAAAATAGGGACTACTACAAACTTAATCTTTAGACTCTTTAGAGAAATGAATTCTGTTTTCTGATTGGTCGATTTTAGTAAAGCTGTATTCTGGTTTGTTAATACCCAATACCAAATATTTTTTAAAGTTAAATTAGTGTTTTGTGATTGGTGGATTTCATAGGTGAAGTATTATGATTGGTCTAAATTGAATGTTTTGTAAATCATAAATATGTATTCATATTTTCCCTAGTGGTTAAATGTACTACTTTAGCCCCGCTTGACAAGTCTAATATGACACACTTTTCGAGCATAAGAAGTGAAAAAATATTTGTAAGATTGTACGTAGGCACGTACGTATGTAAATAGTAGGTACGTTTTCATCATTAAGTACTTAGGAATGGAGGAAAGATTAAAGGGAAGCATCCTCTTAAACGAATTCCATATTACTTATGGTAATTTGGCTAATGGCTTAGTGATAACTTTACTATTCCCAAAGAAATAGAAAGGTATTTGTGTTGCAAAAAATTATTACAATTGAATCAAGAAGGACCTCTGAAACCTTCTAAAAGTTTCAAATAAAATGAATAGAAATTAATCCGTAAACATTACATAAACAAAACTTTAGACAACACTTGTTTGGAATTCTGAACAAGTTCATTTATAAATCGCAGTCAAGTCTAACATAAATACTTGTAAATATAACAAAAGTATACGTAGATAATACAAAAGCATAAGTACTGCGAACTTTGCTATCATAAGATCCTGTATACATACATAAAATGTCACAACGATCTCTACGTCCTCTTGGATTGAATTTCGTGTTAAATTACATGAGCGCGAAGTATTGATCGTAGAATCTTTTTTTTAACCTGACTATGGCTTTGTAGGCCTCAGACACGACACGTACACTTAGGCATTCCCGCCGGCGGAGACGTCCACCGCACGATCGCGACAACACTAGCAAATATAGTAATAGTCCCTATTCGCCCCGATGCCGCCCCACACCGGGTAGAGTCAGTCCGACCCAGGTCGGGCCTAGCTGAGTTTCTTACTGGACTCTTTTCGGCTAGCTTTAGTGAACCAGCGACAAAACTCCCAGTAGCGCAAACTCACAGTATTTCAGTGATCCAAAGCAAAGGTAGAGTCGGAGATTTTGCCCTGGATTTTCCCCAGGCTACTCTCCAACCGCGCACTCCTATCACTTTATTGGGCCCGCCTTATAAAGCCACAGTCAGGTAAAAAGAAGGCTATTTAGGCCGGGCCCAATTAAGGGATAGGAGAGCGTGGTTAGAGAGTAAGTAGCCTGGGAAAAATCCAGGAGAAACCTCCGACACGACCACGCGGGCGGTTACGAAGATCTTGCTTATTCTATGTAATGTAGGCGAGCCGGCAATTTATCTGCAAGCCAATTTTTTAGGCAAACATAACATCAATACGCCATTATGAAGCACTCACCTGTGCGTAAGTGCTTTACCCACACTATCCTACATGTATAAATACAATCCGTTTGAAAGTTAACTCCACAAATGTTACTACGGCGACTATGTGGCTGTGGTGTGGCTTTCACCCTTGCACTTATGGATTAATCCATAGAATGCATCACAATATTGAATTTTCAATTTCAATCAAACAGATTGCGTGTGAGGTACTACGTACGTCGGTCCTCATGTAGATCTTTAATATCGTAACACTGCGTACAGGTAAATTACTTTCGAGACGTTTTTGCATTTGTAGTTGTGTACGGTCAGTATATAAAGAAATAAACCACTAATTTTATTGACCGAGTGAAACGAAGGTCTCTGCTTCAGCTTCGATATGCTTTCGTATGTCCGGATGTCCGTTTGTTCTCGTCTACAGGTCGCAATTCTCAAACGATTCTTGTGAAATTTCGTGAGCAGGTTCAATAGTTATATAGATTTTTTTTGTCGAGACGGTTTTTGGAAATTTTCAAAAACAATTTTTTGATCAATGATTTTGTAAGTTTCTGCGGGCGAATTTAGGTTTGTTCTACTCTATAGGTCGCATTTCTCAACCGATTCTCGTGAAATTTTGTGAGCCGGTTGAATAAATATACAGTTTTTTTTGTTGAATAAGTTTTTGGAAATTATGTAATATGTATTTGTTCAACGGTTTGTTCTCCTCTACAGGTCGCATTTCGCAAACGATTCTCGTGAAATTTTGTGAGCAAGTCCGGTAATAATATAGAATTTTTTTGTCGAGTCAGTTTTTAAAAATTTTCAACAACAATTTTTATTTTAAAGGTTTTGTAAGTTTCTGCGCCGCATTTCGGTTTGTTCTCCTCTACAGGTCGCATTTTTCAACCGCTTCTCGTGAAATTTTGTTAGCAGGTTCGATATTCATAATTGATCTTTTTTATAATGTCAGATTTTAGAAATTATAAAAAAACTCACTCACAAGGTCTACAACTCACAGAGCCACTAGTATATTTGTTATAACAATTTTTTTAGTCCGGTACATCAATGGAAGAGAATAATATTAAACAATATTAAAAAAGTGAATAATAATAATATTAAACGTAACATTTAATTCTAATATTTTTCAACTCCAGACATTTCGCACTCATCCTCATCCTCACTTTCATCCGATGAATCATTTGTGTTAACTATAATTTGTTCTGATATTATATCTAGTCTCATCCGTGCCTTGATTTTTTTCCTCTAGACAAACATTTTTTTGCTGACTTTAGAGTGAAATTTAAATTTAAATTTTAGGATCCCTGTAAATATACAAATAATACTAAGTACTACAGAAGGGTCATACGCGAATTTAGGTTCGCGTCTTTTCCGTGGACATACCAAAAGTTAAGGGCTACAAAGCTTAATTTTGGATTGGGCCAGTAACCCGCTTTATACAGTGTCTCTGTTTGTATAAATCCCTGTAATAAAAACATAGCTAACATGCACATAAACCGTTAACTATTGACCACAGGAGGGACGAATTTTGTTTTTTCAACTAAGTATGACCCAAAAACGTCTCGAAAGTAATTTACCTGTACAATCACCATCAAATATACATATACTCTTCAGTGTACTCATATGTAAATATTGGAACATGTACTCTAATATCTTGGTAATGGAGTCGTGTTTAGATCACCGTGAAGTGTGAATACTTTATTTGATTCGATATGTACCAATATCGATCAGATATAATACGACATATACAGGCTGATTCCAGAGACGTGAGCCGGATCTACCCTACGGATTCAGTAAATGATAATTGATCGTATTTAAGACAGACAGAAAAACCTTACGCGGTTTTCGCTCGCTGTTAAGATAAATTTCTTCAAGTCTTTAAGTATTTTGGATAAAAAATAGTGAAACAACCGCACCCTTCCTCCCTTTTTTGTGATTTTTGCATAGATAACCTTATCTATGGATTTTTGTTAAGTAAGAGTGCAATTCTCTACAATTATGGGCACCCTTACAACAACTAATTGTCGTACTTCAGAGAAGTTTTCTAAATGTAGGGTGTCCAGGTATGTCATAAATAATTTAAACTTTTAGTTTTGTAACACAAAAAAATTAACCTTTATCTCACTAAGGGTCGCTTGCATCAACATACGATCACGGGCCGGTCATAGTCAAATATGGCGCTGGTAGCTGTCATCCCATAGAAACTTGTCAAACTTTCCATACAAGCAGATTTTAACGAACACCGCTTACGATTACAGGCGGTTTGGTGCAACCCACCCTAATACTCGTACGAAACAGTAGCTTATAACTTACTGAATTCATAGGGTTGATCCTGCTCACGTCTCCTGAATCACCCTGTATTATTACATGGTGAGAACTGTATACACGTAATCTTGACTCTTGTTGCATCGGTTTTAGGTGCTAAGGTGGAATTTGACCCTTATATTCCAATTAGGACAAATTACAATAGGATTATTATTTGTATTAAGTAGGTAAAGCGGAACATTGGTGGTTTTACCAAAAATCAAAATTAAAATGCTAATATCAGCGCAGAATTTACTCGGGGTTTACAAATGCAATGACATCAGTAAGTCGACAGATAATTAAAGTTTGCAAGTCGATTTCAAGTTTGAATCGTTTCCAGAGATCGCTGCGATTTAAAACTTGTACTTACGTACCTACAGTCTTCGGATGCACATTGAGTGATAAAGAAGATAAATTTATTCCATTTATGCGAGTTGATCGATCGTCTTATCGTAGTTTTCAAACTATATTAAATTTAAGTGGCTTTTCGTTTTCATAATGATTATAAACGAGTGCCCAAGTGCCCGGAGACGATGTGATGTCCTTCTCACTAATCCAAAGGCATAAGACATCGTGCGCGGGTGTTTCTAACTCGGTAGGAGTATATTAATTTTAGTTAATATTTTATAACAATTAATCCTCGCTTTTATACCTACATGTCCCTTGTTCCTCGTAAATAACCAAGTTTGATAACTGGTATTCTACTAGGAAAAATAATTCCTTCTAGCTAACCCGGTTATCAAACTTGGTTATCTACGAGGAACAAGGGCTACATGTTGTCTTGAATTTTTAATATCTTTAATTCTTTGCTAGGACAACCATCAGCGGGCGGCCGGGAATAAATAAGTAGGCCAGCAAATAAAGGATCGGCTACACCGCTCTTCTAAATACGCTGATGAAATTGTAAACGGAATGATGTGACTCATGCGTCACGTTTTTAAGAGTCCTTATCGCTTAAAACGCTTGTCTATTTAGGTGATTTTCTGATTGAATTGACACGTATCTTGACATTTTCTCAATGTTACTATCTAGAATAGGATTATTGAGACCTAAATTATTATTATTTTAAATGTATTTGTTGTATTTTTCATTAAGGAATATCGTTTCAAACAGCCAAATCGACCATTTTCAAGCTAAAAACTGTGTATTACCGCTTAAATTCTAATACACACAATACAATCAAAAAATGGCTATGTTACCATCTAAAACTTTAATAAAATCATCGTATCTTTTTATCACTTTATTGATATTATTAATACTTTTGTTATAATTTGAAATTAAAACATTTTAAACCTTTTTTTATAGCCTATTACAAAATGTATCAAGGTCGTCTCGCCATCTCCTTTTCGGCCATCTTTTTTTTAAACCTTATAAGGCCTCTTAAATCGTACCGTCAACACTACTGACGGTTTTGACATGATTTTTATTCCCGATAAATCTCCAAAGCGTTTCGAACCTACGACCCGTAATACATTGATGATGTAAACACATATAACGAGGTCGATTTCCACCCGTAGGCCCAGAATCCGGACGAGCTGTCAATCATAGAGAACGAGCAGCTCGAAGTGGTGGGCGAGGGCGACGGGGACGGCTGGCTGCGCGCGCGCAACTACCGCGGGGAGGAGGGCTACGTGCCGCACAATTATCTGGACGTGGAGCGCGAGCAGGTGAGTGACGTCACGGCACCCACAGAATCCATTCTTAATATTATAAATGCGAAAGTGTGTCTGTCTCTCTGTCCGTTTGTTACGTCTTCACGCTTGAACCGGTGAACCGATTTAGATGAATTTTGCTATGGATCTCCATACCAAAATTCATCTGTTTGAGTCCGGGGAAGGACATATGCAGTGTTGCCAGATGGTTACATTTCTTACATTTTTCGTAACTTTGGACCAGCTCGAGTAACATGTAAGTAACTTCTGTTGTAAGGGAAATTTTCGTAACTTTTAATAACAATGAAACTCTATTTAAAAGAAAGCTTTATAAGCTTCCATACAGGAAAGGTAACAAAAGAAACCACATGATACGAATCTGTCTGTTCGTCTGTTGTACGAGTAGGTAACTATGTGACATTTGAGATATCCCCCATCAGCCCGGCGTAATTCTGTCGCCGAGCTCGCCGAATTCTAGCTGCATCTGGCAATTTCTTAAAATCGGCAGTTTTGATCAGTAATTATGAGAAATAGAAAAAATTTAACTTTTGCATCAAAAATGTAACTTTTCAAGAAACGAAACGTAATTTACGTCCCAAGGGCCCTGGCAACGTTGGACATAGGCTACTTTCCCGGAAATCATCCCTTAAAGGGGTAGAAGTTTGTATAGAAGAGCCATTACTAGGTAAAAGCCTGATAGAATTACATAGCAATTAAATTATATCGCGATGATTAAGTTCTATTCAGACGATCCGCGGGTAAAAGCTAGTACCTATATAAAGTGAGGCATGAACGGTTTTAATATTCATTGCGGTTGTTTGACACTTATACCGCAGAACGTGCCTGATAAAAACCCTCGTCTATGTCAATCTTTCTAATGCTAAAAAAACTATCTAGTGCTAAAAAGGTATAATATAGGGCACTGTGGGCGAACCTTTATGCATCAACGTGCCATTTTTTCTAAAGAATGTTTAATGAGGTCATTGACGTGCCATCAAATAATTTTGACTTTCTGATTCACTCCACAGCGTAGGATCACTCGCGTTCGATCGTCATAAAATACTTAACATTTTTTACACATGTTTTATGATCGGCGACGTGCCCAAAATATTGTGCCGCGTGCCTTTGGTTCGCCTACCCTGGTATAGGGCGAACATAAAAAGTCATACATTGTAGGGGTTAAAGTCTAATTGTTAATTGAAATTGCAATTACTATATCCTTTGTAATTGGTAATTAAAATTACAATTTGTAATTGTTAATTTGTAACATAAAATAAACTAAACTTTTGAAGACGACGGTAGGTATTTCAGCTACGTTTGAAACGTATGTGTAAGTACTTAAGTATATTTGTAAAGGGAGGATTTGCATAAGAAATTGTATTGTCTCATTCATAAGCTTGGTCAAATGTACTCTGCTTTGTAAGTATAGGTGGTGGCACATTACTATTTTCAACTTTATCCCAACGGAGTTAGATGGAAATTGTGCCGGCAATTGTGCTTACACGTTTGCTTATCTTGCCCAAAACAAAGTTCGATTGGTTGATTTACTAATTTAAGTACTCTGTTAATCAGGCATTTTGAGCTGGTCACAGTAATCATTGCATGCCATGTGACGTTCTATGCACCTAGCTTGGCTCACTGTTCCCCATTTTGATGGGACTTGGCTCACCGTACTAACTACTAACTTGACTGTACAAGAAAACTCAGATATTGAAGTGAACTTTACTAACATTTATGTATATCCACTATATAAACACACCACATACATTATTACCGCCAGTATAATAATAATTAGGTTAAGTACAGGATAAACAACTCAAGTTAACCGCTATAGGTATCTTATAATCGCACCCATCAAAACTGATAGTGTTTTTAACGGGTACCTTTGTTACTACTTTAACTTACTTGACCTTAGGTCCACTAATTATAAGGAGGTATTTCCTTAAACCTAATAAAAGATACCACGTAGGCAGTTCCCGTCAAGCAAAAGGAGCTACGTATACAATGCAGACGATTCTTTGATACCTTTGCTTGTTAGGTTTTATTTGATTCACCTCGATCTCTATAACATTGACATACAGCCGTATCACTTTAAAACGAATAATACAACCCACAAAAGTTACATCAAACATATTTTCTCTCAAATAAAGCCTATTCAGTTCAGATTAGCCTGTGATTCTCATCTAATATTCCTTTTTGCGACGCTAAAAGAACCTTATTTCTATGTATTCTCGTTAGGAATAGGGACGGATTTTGAAAGTATTCCATTATGAAAGCTGGAGCTATTGAACAATTAGGCTTTATAAATGTGAATAAATTAAAGTCGCGTCTTTTCAAGTAGGTAGGATGGATATAAAAGCACGAATATGAGAATATGTAGTCATAAGATGTTTCTAAATAAGTTCATATTCATTGTAGATCCTATTCACGTAGGGTAGGTACTTTAATATATATAAACCCCACATGTATAAAAAATACATTACATTACATTATTAATTATCTGTCTTCTAAACCAGATGTTAGGTTTTCAAGATCCGAACCAATCGGAAGTGTTGTTGTTTATTTCACATATTAAGTTTGTTACATTTCTTATAATGAAACTCTAATTACAGTCTTTCAGTTCAATTCAATTAATTTATTATTTTTCAAATCTTCTTCGTTATTATTTCAAATCCTAATAAATGTTGTATGTGTTATATATTTATATTTTCAAGAAATATTAAAAATACTTTTTTTCACACCTGCTATTCAGAAAAGAGTTATTGTTGCCTTCGAATGAGGGACCAAAGTTGTACTTTTCTTCCCTCATTTGAGGGCAACAATGACTCTTTTCCTCATAGAAGGTGTGAAAAGCATTATGTGACACTGTAGTAAAATCATTTGTAAGATATTTCATGTTTTTAGCAGCGGGCCTCATAGACGGTGTGAAAAGCAGTATGTGTCACACGGTAGCAAAATTATTTTCGTCTTGGGCGTAAACACTTGAATCCCTCGCTACGCTCAAGATTCTAATTTATAATCCCTCGCTACGCTCAGGATTCTATTGTAGAATCTTTCGCTTCACTCAGAATTCAATATACCGCCCTCGCCGTAAATGGGTGGATCAACTATTCTTTGTTGCCCGTTACCATGGTTACGTCTCCTGAGTCACTCTTTAAAACTGTGATTTTATAGGGTTTAAATCTATTAATCATGAGTTTTAGCCATGAGCAAAGATCCATTTGGACATGGGTCATCCCTTGAGCATGCTTGAAGTCCATACTATAAACATTTTTCTAAGAAACTCGGTTACTGTTGTCTCCTCGCTAACGGGACAAAATAACAACAAGAAAAAGTTGATTGACCCAAATATATCATTTTTCTCCCTTGAGACATAATCTACTATTATAATGTACGTGCCAGTGAATTATATATAACTTCCCGTTGCTGATGCCGGGATGTGCACTGGCCGTAATTTCCTTCGCACATCCGTGACGGTTTTCATTTCCTGAAATCGTCTTGAAGCGTTCCGGTTTCACGTTTCATACCATGCCATGCTGCTGCGTTTTACTCGTATGTGTGATATGCAATAATGTGTCAACCAATTAATAATTAATAATTTCGATTTAGATTTCATTTATTACACAATACAAGACTTTATTATAAATTCGACGACCGGTTTAGCCTAGTGGGTAGTGCACCTGCCTGTGAAGCTGACGGTCCTGGGTTCGAATCCCGGTCAGGGCAAATATTTGTGTGATGAGCATGAATATTTGTTTCTGAGTCTTGGATGTTTTCTATGTATTCAAGTATTTATATCTATTAAATATATCGTCGTCTAGTACCCATAACACAAGCCTTCTTGAGCTTACTGTGGGGCTAGTTCGATTTGTGTAAGATTGTCCTCTAATATTTATTTATTTATTTAATTACATTTAAGTTAATTTAAAAGAATCCCTACTGTGGTCGTCAATACATTGAATAGAATAATAACACATAATAAAACAATTAAAACAAAAGAAAAACAAACATAAATGGAGTGTTTTTTTTGTAATTGGTTTTATTTGTTTCTTTGTTGTAGTTGTAAGTATGTATCTTTGGTTTATTTAATAATATATGCGTTTATTGACTTAGGATAATTTATATTGTATTGTTATATTATGTCGGAAATAAAGTATTTTAACATAAATTAAATAAAAATAACATTTCAAGTTTCACGCAAGAGGATCGCGGTTTTCCTATTAGGTTGATACATTATTGCATAACAGGATCATTGTCAGTTGTAAAAACAAAAGTTATCCACCCGGTGGTCAATAGTCAACGGCTTATGTACATGTAAGTTATGTTTTTATTACATGGATTTATAGTTACGAAAACACCGTTTATGCAGGTTACTAGACCGATCCAAAATTAAGCTTTATGGCCCTTAACTTTTGATATGTCCACCGAAAAGACGCGAACCTAGACAATGACCCAATAGCATCCATATCTAGGTACTTTCGGACAATGCAGCGCTACCATGAGAATCGTATGCCTATCTTCATTTCTGTCGGTCGAGTATTATAGGTGCGATAGGGACGACTTTAGTGGTAAAGAATAAGAAGAATTAAAAGTACCAGTCGAGGAAGCAAAACCTCGAAATGTTGGCAACTTTGATGTAATTTGGTACGAATGTTCAGTGATGGCCTTGTTTTCGTCTCCCACAAGTTCCCAGGCCAGGACCTTCTAGAGCCGCTATCTTGAAAAATGTACTCCATCCAGAAGATATTCGCATTTTGTGCTAAATCTACGTACCCCATTTAAATATAGTCAAGCGCAACATTAAAGCTTATAGTAAATTCTGCACTAACCCGTAGTACATAACTGTGACGAGAACACATGTGTTCGTGGAATAAAGTGCATCCATATGTGAGATTTTCCGTTAATGTCTTTCCGGGGGAGAATAACTGAATTTGAAGCTTGCAAGTATTTCAAAATTTTCAAATCTACTTATATTTACACAATAGCATATGAGCTATGTTAATATTAACATTTTACTCAACTACGGCTAAACCAAAAAGAAGGGTAATGGCTTAAATAGATCGTTTAAATAGTAAGTAATTTTGCTTCCAATGTCCCAGTCAAGATGCTTGATTGATTCCGACAATTGAAGTGGTCTTAGATTTCTCCTAATTCTGTCTTTTGAGGTTTTGCTTCCTTGACTGGGTTATAGTTGGTTTACTCGGCTTATATTATGTAATGTTAGTGTAAAACAATGTATGTATGTCCGTTTGTAATATATTCCAAAGGATTCTTATAAAATCGGGCCTTAAATAACAGCTTTGTCCATCCTCGCATTCGTTCAATCAATTGTATTCCTCTCACAAGTCCGATCTTAAAATATTTATTCGTCCCAAAGTCACTTCAATTCACCAGCATTCCATTACACAAAATTCATTCTGTATCCGTGCCTGAATACAGGTAGCGAAACTCTTGTAAAAGCGGCCCCGCAAATAGTCACGATACGGGCATGAAAAATCGCCGAGCAATAATTGAAAGTGGTAGGTATTCACTAGTCGGCTATTGTGACGGAATTGAAGAGCGGAGTTTGCTCCATTTCATCGATGCAATTAATTAATGCAGCGCTCAATTTGTAAGCGACAGTACATCGATTTATTGCTTCTGTGTTAAAAAAGCTAGATGAAGAAATACTCTTATTACTTTACAAAGAAAACCATTTGCAATGAGTCCACTTGCAATTCAACTTCTATAGTATTCTTCGACACATAATTAAGCACCGTGCACGGACAGTTCTAATAGCAAATATCCTGGACTGTCCCATAATGAAGCACTGGGACCATGTTTTGTGAACATTATGCGGTGAGCTAGATTAGTGCAGGTACCAGTAGCGGAGCGCCCATACAACTCGCCTTCCACCGGCTTGCCTAATTTTCAGCCAGTCCAGTTCTTTTAGTATGGCTCATGAAGAATAAGAATGGCAAATTATTTCCGGCTTCCCTAAGAATATTTTTCACGCGCCGCCACTGGTAGGTACCTAATGGATATATCTTCAAAGGTCAAGGTATGGGTATGGAAAGATGGGTATTTATTTAGCCGATATTATGAAAGATTAAAACATCTATAGTTTACTACATTTTTATTCTGCTTGGGAAATGGCGGAACAAGCGCCGACAACTAATGTGAAAGTTGAAAGCCGTGACTCTTTTGGGGTCAGTGAGTTGTTCAGTGTATTAGCTCACAGGCTTATATATAAGTAATTTATTGATCATATTGGTACCGGATATACCTGACCTGTGATAGCTAGATGGGTTGACGATATTAGGAAAGTCGCGAGTCACTTCTGGATAACAGTTGCACAGGCCCTGTACTCCGACCTTCGTATCGTGCCGTTCCTTTCACTCTCGTGTTATTCACTATATGAGTGAAAGGGATGGAACGATATGAAGTTCGGATTAGGCCCTCAGGGCCGGGTCGAGTGGCGTAATCGAGGAGCCTACGCTCAGCGGTGGATGATTACGGGCGGAAAACGATGATGTTTATAATACGATCGTTAAGTAAAATTTAAATAGACTTTCGGTATTCAAGATTAAATATACATAGGCAGCTACATGGCCACATTACTTTATAATTTTCACGGTACCAATGCAGTTCTTAATATTTACCACTAGTATAAAGTACACAAATAAGCAAATCTACCTATTTTATCTATGATAAAGGGACGGCCCGTTAATCCTCGTAATCCTTTCCACTTCTAGTGAAAAATTACCAGGTTGAATTTGAATATACGGTAATCTACCTTTTTGTATCAAAGTTGCCGTGGATAAATTACGTTGCTTTGGTGGAAATTTGATATGCACTTTCGCAATTTTTCATCAAAGGCTCTCATTATAACTACTTAGTGAAAGTTCCGCAGCGCGCGCAGTCGGGTCGGGCAGGGTTGTCACAATGTAATAAAGCAAACTCTAAAACTGTTCAGTCCTTGTCAGTTAATAACGGTCATCTATTTAGGCGATTTTCTGATTGAATTGACACGTATTTTGTCATTTTTTTCAGTGTTACTATCTAGAACAGGACTATTTCGACCTAATGTCATAAATTTTAAATGTATTTTTTGGATATTTCATTAAGAAATATCGTTTCAAACATCACTCCAAATCGACCCTTTCGACGCATACTACCAGAAACGCAAATTGCCTGATACGCAGATGACCAAAATAATACACGCATATTACCGTCTACGCAGATGACCAGAATTCTATTTCGCAAATGACCAGATACTCAAATTACCAGATAATTCAGTGTACGCATAGTACCATAAACGCAAACTACCTGATAATACGCATATGACCAACATTATACACGCATATTACCGCACGCATAAGACCAGAATTCCATTTCGCAAATGACCGGATATTTCTGTAACAACTTGTGTACCATGGTTGCAATAAAGTATTGAGTATTGAGTATAATTTTATTATCTTTACCGCACAATACAAGACTGTGGAGTTAACGCCTTAAGGTAATGTTAAAAGTAATATTTCAAAATATAAAATACGAAATAAAATTATATTACTTTATTTAACCTAGTGCACCCATATACATACATGTATGTGTCACATATTTTCCACTTGAGTAGGCAGAGAACGAGAGAACACTTCTCATCGGCAGTTTCTAAAGACTTATTGTAGGTATGCTTCTACGAAACACTTGGTTATGAATAATACGATAAGTAAATACTCTTTTAATAGATAAGTAGCTATTGCTGTCCGTAAACTAGCTGACATCATATTTGTCATGTCGACATGACTTTGTCATTCCTTACCTATATATCCGTTAGGCATTTCGATATAAAATGGATATCGGGGAAGAACCATTTCGACGCATACTGCCAGAATCGCAAATTATCCGAAACGCAGATGATCATGATTATTTACGCGTATTACCATCTACGCAGAATACCAGAATTTCATTTCGCATATGACCGAAGACTCAAATTACCAGACCAAGGAATCGCCGCATAGTGCCAGAAACTCAAAGTACCTGATACGCAGATGCTCATGGCAGTATACCCACGCATATTACCAGCAACGCTGAGTAAAATTTATATGTAACTACCTGTATGCCCGCGGCTTCGCTCGCGTTGTGTCAGTAGGTTTCGTATTATTTTGTTAAAAATTCTAAACTATCTTTTGTTTAAAGTAAAGCAACATACCGAATTTTATTATCTAAATGTGACCGACAACTATCGGTGTTCCTCTCTAACATGTAAGAGAAGTGATTACAGCGGTAGTTAAACCTGTTCGGCTGTCGCCTATTATGAGCTTATTTACATTTTATGTTTGTTTTGTTATTAAAAAAAATAAGGTGAAAAAATGGATACATGTGTTTGCAGTCTGCAGTACAAGATTACGTGGCTATTGAGAAACACTTGATATGAATGACACGCCAATAAATACTTCTTCGAACATTTCAGTAGATAAATAACTATTCACATTTTTCATTAAGTGACATGACATTCAAAATATTCAGGTAATTTGCGTATCTGGTCTTTCGCGAAAAATATTCAAGTAATTTGCGTATCTGGTCTTTCGCGAAAAATAAGCAGGTCAATCGCGTATGGGGTCTATTGCGTATAAGGTACTTCTGCCGTCCTATGTCTAAAACCAAACTAACCCACAAATTATAGTTTTGAGATATGAGCAAAAAACGTTAAAATAAAAATTTCTAGGAAATGTGTATATTTATTCCAGATTTCTTTTACGTAAAAATTAAAACTAAATTTATACTTGCTTTTTTATTTCATTACTCCGTAAAAGAATGAATATATATTTTGATAATAAGGTTTTTGTGTTTTACTGTTGCAAATAATTACTAAACTACCAACGATATTACACTTAAAACACCGTTAAGTATACCTTAGCCGTTCTTTAGCATTGCATAACAAACAGAACATAGCTAAATAACGGCTAAGTCACTTAACAATTTTATAGTATTTGTAGTTGTGAGCAGATTACACTGAAAAACTTTAAATAAGCACGTTATTGGACTGTAACCGTTTTGTAGCTTTGCAATAACTGCAAATATTCAAGCAAGTTGTATGCGTTCCTAATTTAAAAACACGTTAGATAACGAACCATCGCCTCTAACTGGGTTTTAGTCGTGTAATCTTGTGGAAAAAAGGTTTAGTTTTTTGGCAAAACCACGTTAATCCACACTGTTATAGAAGTAAGTTTTAAAAGTAATTCAATATTTTTAATAAATATATAAAATCTGTTTAGATGTATCTATTTGTTTACAAAAAAAGAAACAAATCCTCTTCGAACCGTTTCATAGCCAGCTTTATCGGAATATACAATCTCGTTTAGTAGATACGAAATTTATTTGTCTCCGTCGTTGTCTTAGTTATGTTTAATATATATATCGGAATCCTTCATAGATCTAGCTCATGAGTAACTAGGCTATTGAAGCACACCGTGCTACAGTCATGTCTTCGGCCTAGTCTCAATTTAAGTTTTAGATCTCGTGCTTTTTTTCAAAGATTTTTATTTAAGTGAAGTAAAACCAACAGCCTTAACAACAATATCGGGAAATATATAAGTGAAAGCTTTCATTGCAGAGCTTTCGAAGTCTAAAGTTGTTTTATTGGGATTTCAATCCGACCTTTGTGATTTTATTACACTCAGCAAAATTTCATACGTTTTTATGTTCTTGTTATGCAAAAATGCATAAATCAATAGGGTTATACCTACGTTATGTTTGTTCATTTAAGCCGTGCAAACTGTAAATTTGTGAAAATGGAGGAGGACAAGACTTGAAAGTACCATCCGCAGTGAAGTGGTGTATTTTGTTTATCTGGATTTTACAATCACTTTAAGCAAACACCAATAATACCGTTTTTCCATCGCAGTTGTCGTCAACGAGTGGGAAATCGGCAAATTGCCTTAGTATTTGACATTCTTCGGGCGTACAACATTTTAATTTTAATTCTTCTAGAGTACCTAGTCAATCGACAAGAGTAATTATAGTCAACTCTTAAATAAAAAAGTAGACTTCTAGATTCTTTTTTCTCTGTCGATATGCCGATGATTTATCAATATTGAATTTTGGAAGTTAATAGTGAAGATGAATGTTTTTTTTTTGAAGATCATATCATTAAAGTATACTGCTTCTGGATTGGTTCGTAATTAATTGCACATCTTTTTTAAAACCAGCAATCTCTTTTTATTACTACTTCTTTTGTCTTTTGTTATATTTGTTATGCATTACGTTACATGGTATTTGCTTTTTATAATACCTTTCCAGCCGGAGTCCTGTGTAACATTTCCCTTGCACGCTGGTGTACTACCACATATCCACAAAGAATGGGAGTATTTTTTGTACACTTTTTTCCGGTAATATTTACGGCCATTGATTAACAGTATTTATGCTCCTCTTTTAGAAGGAATAAGCTGTAATTTGTTTAAATCATCTTCTAACACGCTTGATGAAGTAGGCGGCTCACAATATTCATATGAATAATGCATTGTTATAGTGTTCTCAGCAATCAACTCAAATAAGCAGTGAAAATTAGAATATCAATATCCAATCTAAAACTTCTGATGATATGATAGCAAGACAGCGTTGAAAACTCATATCTACTGCATTTTTTTCCTATTTTATTGCGATGCATTCAAATAGGTTCAATTACTATAGAGAAGACCGTCGATTATGTTCGGCGATAGGACCAGAGGGTCCACGACAAATTGTAACGTATAGTAATGAAATGTATACATATCAAATAAACACATTTATTTTTTGTGTGATCAGCATAAATATTTCGACTACTCTTTGGCAAAATCATCATTTCAGCCGAAAGACGTCCACTGCTGAACATAGGCCTCCCCCAATTGGGGGGGATTTGCCATAGTCGCCACGCTTGGCGAGCGGGTTGGCGACCGCAGTTTGATGGCAAAATGTTTGATGGCGTGTTTTGGCAAAATAGCATAGGTAAATTCAATTAACAGTACTTTTAACCAGATAATCTTGTATATTAGATACCCAGCTATCTCAAAAACAGGGCTAACGATTTTGATAAAATTTGGTATTTAGAGTTTTACCTCCTAAATTCATCTAAACAAGTCTAGAATCTGACCTGAGTTCTGAGGTCCTATCTGAGTCTTGAATTTGAAACGTTACAATTTTCAGTGGGTACAAAATCGACGATCTCCTTTACCACTTACCGTTCCGTATCCAGCTACTAAACAGGATTTTAAATTCCCATACGGTTGCTGGCTACAAAATGGTAAAGAAAGTCTCGTTTCGTATCTACCTACTAAACGGGATTTTATATTTCCATATGGTAGCTGGCTATGAAACGGTTTGAAGGATGGTTTCCTGACATTTTGTGACGATAATTAATATCATCACTCACTACACAACTAGACACAACGTCCTGCGCACGCGCCGCTCGGCTGACTGGCCGCATGCCGTAAAATCGGAGGGATAATAGTTTGCGTATAGCTAGGTTTTAGCGTAGCATTGCTGGTTACCCGGGTTTAAGAGTTGCATTATTATGTTTTTTAATGTAGGTAGTCACGGATTAGTTACAGTTACTAGGTTTTAGTGTTGTATTTGCAATAGGAATCGCAAGCAAAGTCTTACAAATACAGGGCTAAGGGTGTTTTGCCGTGTATAAGCGTAGTAACTGTTTTTTTGTGTAGTATTTGATAAGAAATTATATGTATAAAAGAAGGTAAGAAAAAGGTAAAAGGACTTTAACGGCGCTTTATGAAGTTTTTGTCTAATAACGGTTTTTTAGCTGTGAATCATGCTAGTGATTTATTAAATTAAACAACAGCTAGGGGCTTTTAGAGTACTTATAGTGTAGTAATGTTGGTTTGCGATTATATAGTATTGTAAAGTCTCAAACTATCATGCACTTAGCGTGGTAGGTCGACTCAGTATCTTCGCAACTACAAATGATAAAAATATGATTCCAAGACCATTCGATAGAGCTTTTCTTTCTCTTTTAGCCCATGTAAACTACAGAAAACTGCTATAAAGCAGCTTTGATCAGTTTTAGACATAGGACGGCAGACTTCACGAATGAAAGCATGGCAATGTGCATTTCGGATAATTTGCGTTTCTGGCAGTATGCGTCGAAAAGTCTACGACGGGGGCCGTAATGCGGCGTAGTAACCATCTGTGCCAAAGAGATCTTGACAAGTGTAAGGTTATTGTAGCATTAAACCAATGTAAAAAAGAGGTATGTGATGACCTTGGCTCAGTGCCAAAATTCCTCGAAAAGCGGCTCACTGCTCTCAGTGATGAGGGCATTAAAGACCTACCTAGCACTAAGGAAAAACAGGACGCTATGTATCGAGCGCGGAAAAAGTTTTTGAAGTGCAACAAGCTAAATTACGCGAAACTAGAAGATATTGAAGTTCCCGAAGTTTTAGCTAAAAAATTTTTACTGTGTGCAGATGGAAACGATGATAAAATTTTGATATTTTGCTCCCCAACTTCGAAAAAAATGATAAAATATTTTGGGTCAGACATTTACTTTGGTGATGGTACTTTCAAAAGCGCACCATCACCTTTCGAGCAGTTATATACGTTACACATGGATCTTAACTCCACGGATGCTGTCACCAACGTCGTTCCAGTCGTTTATGCCTTACTGCCCAACAAATCATACGACACCTATTTGAGACTGTTTGGACTTCTGAAAAGTAAGTTGGGTCTGAAACTGACAGAATTTAAAGCAGACTTCGAGGCGGCCGCTATTAAGGCAGTAAGGACTGTCTTTCCTGATGCTAATATATCCGGCTGCTACTATCACATGTCTAAAGCCGTGTGGAAGAACGCTAAACGACTAAAGTGTATTGCAACAAAGAACGCTCGGAGAATGGTGAGGCTCGCGGCAAATTTACCGTTACTACCCGCGTACTTAATTAATGGTTGCTGGAAAGATATATTGGATATTTCGCCAAATAATACTACAGCAAAATCTTTCAAAAAGTATTTTTCACCTCAGTGGCTCAAACACGGCGGTTTTGCTGCTTGAAACCAGTGAGCAAAATGCAATTTTGCTGCGAGCGTGAAGAAAACTAACTTTTTAATTTTTCATATCGTAGGTTAGTCACAGGTCATCTTTTCATACTACGGGTGTAATAAAAACTTGGAACATTTAAACTTCATTTTCTCTGTCACTTTCACTCCGTTACAAAAAAGAGAGAGAGATAAACTATGTCGATTCGTCATTCGACTTCGAACTTCGTAGTAGGCCCCTAAAAAGCGGGAACGAAAAACTCGTTCCGAAACAAAATAAAATTCGAACTCGTGTTAAAGTCGTATAAAAATATTAAACCTATATTAAATCTAATTATTATAATCGTATTAATATTTCATTATTCTTAAAATACAATGAAGAAATGCGATATTGATCGCAAAAATTAATTATTATAAGTCTTTAGTTTTTTTCATACGGTGAACGAATATAGATTCATATATAGTTTCAGAACGCATTTTATATTCTTTAAAAAGTTAGCGCGATTGAACTTTTTAAATAAATGTCATTCGTATTACGTTTTCTTGGATATAAAACATAACTTAAACTAAAAACTGTACTAAATATGAGTGAATAAATTGACGAAGCCGATGTTTTAACTACTCAAGTGTTGAGAGATGCCGTCAAAGAGGCTGAACTGTGTTTTATGCCCGAAAAGTCTCGACAGAAGTATTTAAAGGGACACGAAATATTCAATAAATGACGATCGGATAAAGGAGCAACCATTACATCGGAAAAAGTATATGTATAAGTAAGTAAGGTTATCCCATAACAAACAACCGAAAAACATGTGGAACAATATTCGATGCTCAAGCGACGATGAAGACGAAACACAATATTATACATATTGAAACGTGCCCAAAACTAGTTGCATTTCTAAAACGGTTGTCAGTGGGCTTTTTCTTAACGTCATATAAAGTGAATGTTATGGGAAAGAGTAATTGTAGTTAATGTTTGTTATTTCACATGTATTTGTTGTTTGATTTTTTTTCATAAAAATGATTTGATTTATTCTATGTGGCGTTTTATTCCATTGAGTTATATGTTCTCGCCGCTGAGGTGAAAAGTTGTATGTATCACACGAGAGCAAAGATATTTGCATCTCGTGTCTTTGAGTCCCTCGCTACACTCAAGATTCTAATTTTGAATCACTCGCTACGCTCGTGATTCAATTATAGAATCTTTCGCTTGCTCGGGACTCAATATCAACACTTGCAGCAAAAATCTACTTTGCTCTCTTGTTGAACAAATAACTATTGAATCCCAATGTTTGAAAGAAGACACTGTACAGATTATGAGTGTGTCTGACAAGCGACACCGTACAAACAACCCATTGGAAGGTTGGAATCACCGGATCAACAGACGTATCAGTGAAAATCCAGCATTTTGTGAATTCATTGACGGAATTAAAAAAGAATCCAAGAAATGTGATAAAAAAATTAAAGATTTTTTTTGGAAAACGTCTAAAAAAAGTAACCGCAGGCGTGTCGATATCGGATTCGACGTCGTTTATAAAAAAATGTTGAAGAAACTGCGAGACAATAAAATAAGTCCCTTAAATTTCCTTCGCAAATTAATAATTGTTAAGCTTTTAAAATAGTTGTTAAGAAATGAACTATTAAACTTTGGTTTTAAACCAACTTGTCAAGTTATGTTGTTAAACCATAACCATAAGAGGGATATATGTTATGTTAGTTTGTGTTCGAATGCACGATTCTGTTTCTGTTAATTCAATCAATATAATACGTTTCCTATTAAAAAAATGTGTTTCCTTTCTATGATTAATTGCTATGATTGGTAATTAAACATTCGGGGATTAAGACGTAAGGACCAAACCGTACTGTTTAACACTTTCGACACCGCGTACCCGACTGACGAGTATTCGTAAACTCTACTCAGATGCCGGCATACTCGCTAGGAGGGCAAGAGCTATAAAACCTTCACGCGACGCCAGAGTACTCGCCAGGCGGTCAAACATTACAAAGTGTTTATTGCCCGCCTAGTGGGTACGTGGCGTGCGGCATTGCGTTTCACGTCCGCCCGCCCGCTTGCCCTCCTAGTGAGTTCTGTCGGTTTCTGGGGTAGGTTTCGATTTTAGATCTGTTTGCGAAAGTGTTAAATAAATATAATTCAGGTCATTTGCGTATCGGGTCATTCGCGGATGAAGTTCAGGTCATTTGCGTATCGGGTCATTCGCGGATGAAGTTCAGGTCATTTGCGTATCGGTCCATTCGCGAAAGAAGTTCAGGTCATTTGCGTATCGGTCCATTCGCGAAAGAAGTTCAGGTCATTTGCGTATCGGGTCAATTGCGTAAATGGTACTTCGCGAATGAAAGCATGGTCATCTGCGTATCAGGCAATTTGCGTTTCTGGTAGTATGCGTCGAAAGGGCGCAATAGCATCAAAAAATGGCTATGTTACTATCTAAAACATTAATGAATAAAATCATCGTAGCTTTTATCACTTTATTGGTATTATCAATACTTTTGTCATAATTTGAAAAAAAAAACATTTTAAAACTTATAAGGTCTTTTAATAAAATAATAAATAAATCTTGTTTAATTTTAAACCCCCAAATAGAAGGTGGTCGAAATGGCACAAGACTTAGGGTCAATTAGACCAACATGGAAAAAATATTTTATCTGATGTAAAAAGCCCAAGTCTTAGTCTACATTATTAATCTTTTATAACAGACAATCAATCTTCGTTTATAATCTTCTAATAATCTAAAGTTGACACTAAAGACGAATTGCATCATGTTACATACAAAATATTACGGAACAACCATTGTTAAACCTGGCGTCGCGCCGGCAGCTACTGCTTCCTATGGAAAATTGACTAACTTACCATATAATCCGAATTTAACGAATACAGCTTACGGTTTGAAACAGGGTGGGTTGCACCAAACTTTTTGTGATCGTGAGCGATGTTCGTTAAGGGGCCTTATAAATTTTGAAATGTTTTGATTTCAAAATATGACAAAAGTATTGATAATATCAATAAAGTGATTAAAGGCTACGATGATTTTATTAAAGTTTTAGATAGTATCATATGCATTTTTGATTCCATTGTGTGTAGTAGAATTTAAGCGGAAAAAACTAATTTTTAGCTTGAAAATGGTTGATTTGGAGTGATGTTTGAACTTTTATTTCTTAATGAAAAATCCAAAAAATGCATTAAAACTTTATGTCATACGGTCGCGATAGTCCTGTTCTAGATAGTAACATGGAGAAAGTGTCAATTCAACCAGGAAATGGCTTAAATAGATGGGCGTTTTTTAACTGATAAGGACTTAAAATCTGATTGTATAGAAAGTTTGACATACTTTTTCTATTGGATAACAGGTGCCGGCGCCATATTTAACTTTGATCGGTATGTAATCGTGTTTGTTTTGACATGTTTACGAGTACTTACATGATTAGTAGCTACGTTTTTTTTCGGTTTTTATATCAGGATACATAGAAAAGAAAGAAAGAAAGAAAGAAAAAACGTTTATTTGGTGTACATACAGATAAAAAGAAGATTTTACAAATTAGAAGTGGGTATACACCAAAAAGGTTGTCGCTCAGCATGTGCCACGACTGATATGTCGTGACGCTGATTTTCAGGACAACCAAAAAATATATATACTAGTCTTAACCTAATTAATATATACTGGGTGACGACACGACCACCGCTCTAATAACACAGCTCAAATAACGTTTATATTGTATGGCAACACTAAAACAAACAAGTTCCATTTGAGTTGTTGTAACGGCCAAATCCTAATGAAAAGAAAAAAGATGTGAGACTTGTCTAGTACTAATTAACATACTAACTTAAACATACTAACACATACACCTATTCTACACACAAAAACAGCAATACAGCCCTAACGCCAGCTTCGTAGTGCTTCATACCATTTTCTTTTCATAGGCCTCATCCAATCCTGGTCTGGTCACTCAGATATCCTTCTCATCAGTGGACTATACCGTCGAAGGCGAAGACGCGGATGTAGTGCAATCACCGGATCAGATCTCGGTGATCTCCGCTCCGGTCGCTAAACCGGACGAGCCTAAACCGGAGGCCCTGAATACGGAACTGGCGAGGGCTGTGGAGGAATCGCAGTCGGAATGGCCTACGCTTGGGTATTGCTTTGCACTGTACGACTACGATGCCGATGCCGCTGACGAACTTAATCTTGAAGAAGGACAGGTGAGAATTGTTATAACGTGTCTTTTTTTAATCTGATAATTTTTATGTGGAATGTATTAATGTCACGATGACCCGATACGCCGAGCCATGGGTTAAACTTTAAAAGGCTTCGAGAGCAATAAGACTTGGTAAATCGGCGCCGATATTCAGAGTGACTACAAAAACCAGGGAAACTACAGATAGTAGCATTTTCGGGATTGTGTTTCACTTGAAAATTCTAAAAAATGTGTAAAACTAATGTATCTTTGAGTTTCACTGACTGTCTTCAATTAGACCACTAGTTATTTCTAAAAATTGCCAATATGACTTGACAAAATCATTTTGTCAATATGACTTTTCCGAAGTATAAACCCTGCTGAATCCGATTTTGGAAGTTGCCAAGCCGAATTTTGGCTCCTATGCTTAAAATTCAAGATGCGAGCAATAGCGGCCAAAAAATCCTAAAAATCCATATTGTAACTCGAATCTGGTCGTATGAGGTGTCCTAGAGTGGGCCTTTGAAGTCGCCGAACTCGATTTTGATAACCAGAAGTCGGCCCGGGTACCGGAAGTGGATGTAAACAAGATGGCGGGCAAAATCGCCTAAGCTTGAAAAACTGTATTACAAGTCGAATCTGGTCGAGTACCTAGGCTTTTTTACTTCGGAAAAGTCATATTGCCTAAATGGCTCACAAAATGAGGTTCAACATGAAATAAAGTCATTAAACCACCCCTCTAAATATAAATATTCATTTAAATTGGTTTTCATCCTCTTATTTACAAGCTGTAGTTTAATTTACATACAAAAATCTCCACTTCAACGGAATTAAGATGAAAACCAACGCTGTGATTAATATTAAAATCCTCTCAGATTCTTTATTATAAATTCCACCTAAATCTGACCTTATTAACCATATAATTGACTCAGTTTCAATGGCATTAAAATATTCAAGGCTGCTATTATGGAGGTCAGAAGTGACAAACTACGCTACGTTCGATCGATTCGATCGGTTGTGATGAAACTTTTCAATGAAAAATGCTCAAGAGAGGCGGTTGCGTTGCTATTCACCTCATGATACATTTTGGGTTTTCTTTTATTTTAAGTTATAAACATTTTTCTAAGAAACATGGTTATTGTTGTCTCCTCGCTGACGGGACAGAATAACAACAAGAAAAAGTTGAGTGACCCTATAACAAAATAAAGTACCTATTCTTTTTATGAGATTTATTATTGTTTTATACACGCCTTCTTATCTTCCTCTATGATGAATAGTGCTAATAACAATTATAATTGGATGAATTTAGAACACCCCCGTTAAACAAATCTCACCAAATCACACCGTTAGACCCGTTTAAACAAATCTTTAAGTATGAATTTAGAACACTTTGAAAAAATGAAAAATAACTTTATCATGACGTGGCTCGTGACGTCACATCGACTGGTTAATTAACCAGTTAACACATTCATTGCTGGTGATACGATTTCGAGTCATATTTGTATGGTTACGGTTAATAATTGCCTTGCCGGCGCTGAAAGTGTTAAGTAATTTGTGTTGAGCTGTGAAGTGGGGGTGCGGGCTGAAAAACAGCGCTGTACAGCCGGCCAGGCTCGCAGCGCACGCTGAGCCCGAGCCTATCGTCGCACCATTGTTGATATTCTAAATTGTAACTTCGAAATTTAACCATGTTTTTTTCTGTATTGCTGATTGTAATTGTTTTTTTTTTTGCGACAATAAATACTTTTTTTATGTCAATTTGTCAAATAGATATGAAAGTCACGTCACTTATTAAATCATACTATAAATATAGTAGGTATTTACTTATTCTCATTTATACAAATCCCTCAACATTGTAGTTCGTTCGATTGTCCTTTATGTAATACAGGTAATAAAGAGAAACCTGTACAACTACTACTGTATTATTTAGTATAAGTTATAAAATTTATGTCGCTGTTGGTTTTCTGAATAAAAATAAATAAATTATCCCAGACCAATTAATTGTACAAGTAATATATGTAGGTTCAAAACACACAAATGTGTGAACAGTTTTGATAGTATGTAAATAATAAATGCTACGAGTGTTCTAACAAGCCGCCGAATTATCTTAGCGGATTCAGTACTTGCGACTGTACTAATTACAAAGTCGTATCGCTCTCTCCCTCTTTCTCTGCCGCTAAAATAACATAAGTGTGATAAATACTCAAATATTGAAACTTGAATTTTGATTTTGGTGGTTTGGTGGTCTTGATGCAATCAATAAAATAATAGTTAGATATTTGTTAACACACTTGCCTCTTATAAGGAGTCTAGTTATTGACCAGGGTGTCTTGTGCAGATTATCCGCGTGGTGTCACGTGACGCACATGGCGTGGACGACGGCTGGTGGCGCGGCGAAGCCAATGGAGTGATGGGCAATTTCCCGTCATTAATCGTCGAGGAATGTGATGAGGTACCTCCAAGTGTGATAATCCATATTGAAAGGGACCTTATGGCCGCCGGCACTTACGCCTTTATTGCCGCTTTTCCAATACAATAGTGAGTAGGTGCAACGTAAGCGCCTGCCGCCATAAGGTCCCTTTCGATGTGGATTATCACAAATATTCAATATTTTCACACATATATACAGGGCGTCCCACGGCTATGCCACATGGAGGGAAAGTACCTTGAATATTGTAGATGGAACATTTTACTGAAGGAAGACATTATTTGAATTTAAAAAACAATTAAAACTGCATTCACAGATATTTAAATAATTTTATGGTTGAACCGGGAATCGAACCAGTTACACGTGATCGGGGCGAGGTGGACCGTATCGCGCGTGTCCAAACAGCCTAGTTCGGCGAAGCTCGTGCGATCCATCGCTTGTCAGTTTTCTTTGACACGTGTCAAAGTAGAGCGCGTCACTTTTGGCGCGGATTGTGTAAACTCGCGCCGTCTATTACCTAGCCGCGATTAGAGGTGACAGTTTTTAGGGTTCCGTAGTAAACAAGGAACCCTTATAGTTTCTCCATGCCCGTCCGTCCGTCCCCCGCTTTTCTCAGTAGCCGTTAGTACTAGAAAGCTGTAATTTGGCATGAGTATACATATCAACGACGCCGACAAAACGGTAGAATAAAATCATTAAAAAAATTTTTTTAGGATCCCTCCCCTACCTGTAAAGTTGTGGTGCATTTTTTTTTCTTCCAAACTCCATCGTGTGGGGTAGCGTTGGATAGTATAAGGTTTTTAAAAGCATCTTTTGATTCAAAAATCAGTTGGCGTGATATTAAGCTTTGAAGTGTTAATTTTTGCTATGGTCAAGTGTCCCCCCCTCTACCAGCTAAACGGTTGCTACTAGGCATGTGAAAAAAATAATGGTAGTAGTATAAACGATGAATTTAAAAGGAAAACTATCACAGCTAAGTAGACATTACAGTAAAGGGCAAAAATATGTATACAACACAACGTCTCAAAAAAGTACATCATCAGTACTAAGATCAGTAAAAATCCTTCTACGGGTCCGTAATTCCGCACATGACCGGTGACGTGATGGACGGGCAACTACGGAACCCTACACTGTGCGTGGCCCGACACGCAATTGGCCGTGTTTGTTTCATATACTTACGTCAAAGTGAATATGAAATGGCAGCTATTCCGAGTGTAAACTAATTCCGGACTTGTGATGTCTATACGGAAAGCGCAGAGCGCGCCACGGAGCAAGTCGCCCATTTTGTGAGACTCGCTGGCTCACGTTCCCTAGGCACACACTTACGGACCCGGACGACGTAATCACAGCATTCTATCGAAAGATGGAACGCTGCGCTTACGGCGTCCAACTTTGACACGACGCGTACACTTAGGCATTCCCGCCGGCGGGGACGTCCACCGCGTGATCGCGACATTAGTGACATATATAGTCCCTATTCGTCCCGGCACCGCCGCACACCGGGTAGAGTCAGTCCGACCCAGGTCGGGTCTAGCTGAGTTTCTTGCTGGACTCTTCTCAGCTAGGCTAGGTTTAGTGAGCCAGCGACAAAACTCCCAGTAGCTCGATTCCACTCACACCTCAGATTCGGTTGAAACCGCTCAACCAATCTCACTGGAGCGCAAACTCTTAGAGTATTCCAGTGTTCCAAACCACTCGCGTGGTCATGCCGGAGGTTCTGGATTTTCCCCAGGCTACTCTCCAACCGCGCACTCCTATCGCTTTATTGGGCCCGGCCAATAAAGCTACAGACAGGTTCAATTAAAGGGTCATGTTCTTCTTCCCGCGCGTACACGGACGACGCGGCTCGTATTAACAAGTGCTGTGTAAATGCGTACGCTTGCGTTCGGATTAAGCCGAACCGCGCCACGGACGGCTCGGCTACTGTGGTCTCGCGCATCACGCGCCGTTTAACCGCGCGTTTAAATTGTCATGACGAATTAATATTGTCGCGCGAAAGGGTTTTAATTCATTATATGTGATAATCCACATCGAAAGGGACCTTATGGCGGCAGGCGCTTACGTTACACCTATTCACTATTGTATTGGAACAGCGGCAATAAAGGCGTAAGTGCCGGCCGCCATAAGGTCCCTTTCGATGTGGATTATCACATATAATGAATTAAAACCCTTTCGCGCGACAATATTAATTCGTCATGACAATTTCATACAGGCTGACAACTACTCTCGCTTTATTCACCAGCTTCTGTGTAAGTGAATCTGATATAGGGAC
Source organism: Epiblema foenella (assembly GCA_963556455.1). Taxonomy (NCBI): domain Eukaryota; kingdom Metazoa; phylum Arthropoda; class Insecta; order Lepidoptera; family Tortricidae; genus Epiblema; species Epiblema foenella. The sequence goes on from OY747095.1 coordinate 43,243,461, forward strand.
CGATACCGGTATTTTTTAAAAACCCTGAATTAGACCAATATTTTTGATAATTTTTTGCTCTTTACGTAGGGCTGAATCATGTATTTAGACAACGTCGTATTATTAGATTGACCCATTAAAAACAAAATAATGAACCGGTGACCGTAATAATACCGGTATTTTACTATGGAGAAAATACCGGTATCCGATCCCTGCGGGGCTAGCACAACTGCCGCTGCGACGCGACGCGAGAAGAGAAAAATCTACGCTCCTCTTTCTATTCCGCACAGTTTGAGCGAGACAGGAATCGCCGAGTCGCGCGAGATACGACTTGGCAGCAAGTTGTGCTAGCCTATCTGATCTGATACGCCGATTGTTTCCTTACTCGTAGAACGGAGAGCCTCTAAGCGGCGGCGAAGACGAGTGGTCCCCGCCGGAATCCGCTCCGCCGGTGTTCGCTTCTCCCCCCGTCTCGCCTTCCGCCGGGGGCTTCGAGGAAGAAAGTAAGACTGCCCCCACTTTCTTAACCTTTCGTGCACCGCCCTTGCGAACTTGGACAACTTCGAGGAACCTTTTACGAATATATTGACAACACAACACAAATCAACACAACATGTAAGTGTTGATTTATTGAAATACCTATTCTTTCCCCACGATCGTTTACAGTGTCAACTGTCAAGTTTTAGGTGCTAATCTGGTTGTAAATAATTCCTTATAGCTAGTGGCTCTGTGAGCTGTATAGATCTCGTGAGTGAGTTTTCTTATCATTTCCAAAATCTAACATTATAAAAAAGATCAATTATGAATATCGAACCTGAATATCGAAAATAAATAAATAAATAAGTAAAAGAACAAACCGAAATTCGGACGCAGAAACTTACAAAATCTTTGAAATAAAATTTGTTTTTGAAAATTTCCAAAAACTGATTAGACAAAAAAAATCTATATAATTACCGGACCTGCTCACGAAATTTCACGAGAATCGTTTGAGAAATGCGACCTGTAGAGGAGAACAAACCGTTGAACAAATAATTTGTTTCTTAATTTCTAAAAAAAAATCTGTGTATTTATCCAACCTGCTCACAAAATTTTACGAGAATCGGTTGAGAAATGCAACCTGTAGAGGAGAACAAACCGAAATTCTCCCGCAGAAACTTACAAAATTATTGATAAAAAAATTGTTTCTAGAAATTTCCAAAATCCGTCTCGACCAAAAAATGTATATAACTATCGAACCTGCTCACGAAATTTCACGAGAATCGGTTAAGAATTGCGACCTGTACACGAGAACAAACAGAAATCCGGAATCTGGACATACGAAAGCATTTTTGTCGAAGCTGAAGCAGAGACCTTCGTTTCACTCGGTCAATTAATCAATCATCAGTCGACTAGTATCTACGCTGCGCTAGGTACTTAATCCGTACACTGCCGGAATAAGGACTAAGTTGACAAGTCGATGTGAAAAATTGACGAAATTTGAACCTTATCTATAATCTAAGTTGAAAGTTCGACATCACACATCTCGAGTTATTAACTTATTCCCGCCATGCACGGCTATAATTTACTCTATGTTATCTAAGGTAGATTAAAAAGAGCAGATAGCTTAAAAGTAAATTCCATTTGGAAAAAGTCATATGCCTATCTCGATTGCAGATTCCAAATTTAAAGTCGCCGACTGCTGGCGAGTTTCCAGTTTGAGATCGATGACCACTGAGATAAACCACACGTAGCTTAGGTTACTCGATACAGAGTAGGATTAACCTTTAGATATTGTTTTCAGTTAGGTGCAATATCATTGGCACCTTACAGAGATTAAATAAAACAAACAATTTGCAATTAATTGTTTGTCGTGAGATCGCAATATTACAGAAATATTGCGTATGTTTCAAAAATTGTGAAAACCTCTAAATAACCGTATTATATTTTCACCTACATTTGACCTTATTACGGTTTGGTAACAATAAATTAATTAGACTACATTCACGACCATACTTTAAAAGTAAGCTCTGTTCTAATGCCTTAAAAATATGCTGTACCTATTTCTAAAGTTACCTAATGTCTTTCATGAAATGTAAATATCTTTTATCGCGCTGCGGAATATTTTTATATCTATACATGTATTTATCTATCTATATCAATACTTATAATAAAGCTGTAAAGGATCGAAATTTTTTACATTGAAGATATTAGAAAAAAATCGATTAAGGGCTCTTAGAATCGATAACAGAACACATTTCAATAGTTTTTAGAATTTGTGTCTGTCTGTTTATTTGTCTAGGCATCACGCGAAAAATAGAGAATAGATTTTAGTACAACCTTCACTAATACGTTTAATGGATCTTCGGCCAGGCTATAAAAATCATAGAAATTGGGGAAGAAAGGGGGTGAAAAGAGGGGTTGAACTTTGTATGAGAAGTCGCGACTTAAAGGCTTGAAAATTGGTAAGCATATAATTGGATTATTTTGCATAAAAAGAATCCCATTCAACATTGTACAATAAGCAGATATGTGAAAAAATGGAGGGTAAAAAAGGGGACTAGCGACAAATAACCAAAAATCCCTCAACCCATAGTAATTGTTTGAAATGAGAGATTTAATTATGTTAGTCAGTCGCTGTCAACATTGACAAACCGCTGCCTTGAACTCCGTCTACCTATAATTGATATGCCTTCAGTGGTCATCTAGAACGTTGTTAGGGTGGTCGATTGTGATAACGGTTGTAACTTTGAGACGTAAAAACGTTTGAGTAAATTTTGTGCGAGTCACTCAAAGTCTAAAAGTTAAATAGTTTATAAACCTGCAGAATTTATCTACCAAGGGGAAGGAATAGTCAGTAGAAGTTCACGCGAACGAAGTCGCGGGCAAAAGCTAGTGATAAATATATCTTACACACTTGGCAAATAGTTATTTATATTTATTTTTATATAAATTCGTCGTGTCTTACAACTAAATGTGCATTTTGAACTGATAAGAATAAAAGCGGCATATGCAGTGATAGTGAACTTTTTAATTTAATGTGATCATTGTTAAGAAGATCATGTCTCAATTTTTGAAGAATGATCAGTGTGATTCTAGAATTCTATTGAGCATGAACAAAACTTGTACCTTCTTTGCGATCATTAATATGTGCTCAACATCATCTACCTTTGAATGCAACTCGAATACCTAGGTGTATATCTCGTATATCAAACATGATTAAAACACATTATTTAGAAACATGATTATGATTACACGAGAAAGAACACTATAGTCGTTTATTATTCACAACAAATAGCCGACAAATAGGTAAATTATTCTTAACGTGATCGAAGTTGTCCGTGTTCGAAAGAATATCTGTGTCTTGCAACTTTGTATTTACCGAGTATTTGTATTGTATTCACATAGTGGCCAACGTTGTGCGGTTGTCACCTAGCGTATAGCTTGATGGCTGGTTGGGTATTTTGTGGTTTTCCCCAATTGGCATGCTATTGCTGGCAGGTGAATATGTACAGTGACAGCTAGACTAAAAGCTAAAACACTGCCTGTTATCGGAAATTTTTACCATTTCCTTTTTGACATTTATGAATAAGCGTTTGTAGTGATGAGACTAAGCGAATTGATTTTTATAATTAGCTGTTATTGATTATTCAAGTCGACTTTAGGTATTGCAATTTTATTTGTTTATGTTCCCATATTCTTCATTATTGGTACGAATTTAGAATAGGAACTTGTGTCATACAATTTTTATTCTACGTTAATTTTGTGTCGTTCAGTAATCGATACTGTATTTCCCAATTCTGCGATTTAGGTAATTTCACACTTCATTCGTATGCAATTTATTGGAATAATACTTATTTTTTATAACACGTATTTTATTATTAATCTATTTCCATCAAATTAAGAAAATATCATCTGAATCTAAACGAATGATTTAGTCACTTCACTAGATTTAAAAAATAAAAGATTACGTACCTATCGTAACTGTTTTCATGGGGAAATATTATTGTAAATTACTACGCATCAGTTATAGAAAAATGTTTCTGTTTTGTTTCTGTTTGTTTGTTTTTTTTTTTATTCTGAATTGTGTGCTAATGCAAATAAACATTTTTCTTTCTTTTTTTCTTTCTTTAAAAATATATAAATACCTACATTCATTTGATTGCTCCCCTAAAACCCTAAAACATCTTTCTAATTACTCGTGGAGCTCTAATATCATTACTTGATTTTATTCATTATTTCGATGTGTATTACGCATTTACATTATATGGGTGTTATAATGTGTCAAAAAGGAATTGGTAATAAAATTCGATAATACCTACGCTTGTCTGTTATTCCCTAGTGTTGCAGTTGCTTTTGCACATGTATTCTTATTCCAAAATAAGCAATGTCACCCGAATACGAAAACTAGAAAGTAATTTATTTAAAAGAAAACGTCAGATATGTCGATCGCAGATTCCAAATCCAAAGTCGTTGACTGCAGGTCCGATTCCAGCCTTATTCCTCTAGGAACATAATGGCGATAATACGCTGCGAAATAATTTAATTTAACATAATATAGGTAATCTCGCAACACATTTGACTAAGAGCTCATGGACTATACTCATGAATTTGAACTAATGCTTACTGAATGAAGTATACTGTGCATAGCTGTCACTGCGCATCTTTCGACTCCTTTTTCTTACCTAATTTAACTGTACGCACGTTTTTTCTGGCTAGACTGTGACGTCAAATGGAGAGATGAAGCGAGCGAAGCGGTTTCTTCTCGCTCATGTACCTATAACAGGTGTGAGCAAGAGGCAAAGCGTCGCGTCAACTCTTACTGCGACGCTAAGATGTGTGATCTTCACGACTGCATGATTGCACGATTTATCTAAACTATGTACCAGCTATCCATGAACTATTTAATGTTTATTTTTGAAGATCTATATGTATTATGTCCTACGTATTAGCGTTCTTGGTCCTATTCCGAGTAAAACCTATTGAATAATAAACAAGTACATTATAGGAATTCTATCAATTTAGGACTGTTAAGAAACCTACATTAAACCTGCTGTTTCCCTATATCAATCAATACCTAATCGTTGTCTTAAATAAATCAAGTAAAAAATTGACATCCCGCGTTGAAGGAGTCCCATGACTATTTTTACTGTGAAATCTTCGTCGTATTATTATTTTTTTAGACTGTCGATCCCCAATTTGAAACTGAAAACTATTAGAATTATTTACTCTCATCTTTACCCCAACTTATTGCGTACTATCTTAGTCTTTCAATTGTTGTCCACCATACATGTTACATGTTACATAGGTGTGTTTCCTGAATGCTATATATAAATGACTTAATGTTCTAAATAACTTGTATGTTGTAAATAATAAATGTCTAATTAGTCTCATACGTAGGTTATATCAATATATACCTAGGCGGTGAATTGGAGAAAGAAAAGAAATAAAAGGCATTCTTCCGAGTTAATGATTGTATTAATCGATTTCCATGTAGCTGCGATGCGGAGGATAATTTCATATGTCCGAAGCCCAGATGCTTACCCGAGCCATAAAGACTAGACTTTCATCCGGAGGCCTCCACGGCTAGCAACACTAGGTATTACAATAACGAACTTATATACATAAGAAATAGCGTTTGATATTTAACAGTATCTTAATTCGATGAAGGAAAACACAACCCTAACAAGGCCTAGTTTTTCCCTCTAGGTTGGAAAGTCAGTTGGCCATTTGACCAGTGCCATAATGACCGGTCAATCCGGTCGTGCGCTACCTGAGATCCTACTCCGAACTTCGTATGGTGCCGTCCCTTTCACTCATATATTTCACACGAGAGTGAAAGTGACGGCACGATACGAAGTTCGGAGTAGCTCTGTATCGAGATGCCGCATCCGCAGCCAGATTATACTTATCACTGTCAAATCGACGAATCAGGTTATGCAATGTGAGGAACATTCCACAAGAGCAACATATCGATACAAATATGGCTAAGGGCAGAGGCGACGACTACAAGAATTTAATTATTTAGTCACAATTCAATTTCTCTATAAAAACTTTGTAACAAAATCATCCACAAGATAAAACCTTGCAGCAGTTTCAAAGCTTTTAGAAGCCTAGCTTCGTGCACCCACGATCATATTATTATAATTACATTTAGGTACATTTAAGAAAGGTCACAGTGAGGGTATTGGGATTAAGAATACACGCGTGATCTATTTTTTGTCTTTGAACATGTTTAGAGATCGTACCTATGCGTTGCATGTAACGAGACTAATGGACAGTATGTTAAATTTAGGATTTATTCCACGAAAGAACAATATAGGAATGGATATAACAACGTCACCGACGATTTAATAGACAAATTTATCAAAGAAGACGATTGTTGCTTACCTATTTTCAATACCCTACGAAATATAGGCATAGGCTACATGAAATCGATTGATACGAACTTTAACTTTTAATAGAAAAAAAATGTTAATTATTCGTTGCTGTTTCGGATAAAAGTAGTACGAAAACCGTCTTTAAATATAACGGCCTGGATTGTTAAGATTGATGTTAACGCCATCTACCGTTGAGCGGTTCTCATTATGTGACTGCCCTGGACGCTGCCAGTGATTGTTGGAGACAACAACAATGTAAAAGATGCCCCGCCGCCCGCGGCGCCACCGCCGCCCCCGCCCCCCGGCGCCGACGCCGGTGACGATCTCGACCTTGGCGATTCCATGGACAGTCAGCCAGACTTCAGCTTTAACCTGGAGTTGACAAAGAACCAAGTTGAACAATACGGCAGTCAGTTCGGAGAACAGGAGCTGACCACCGTCGTGCCAGCAGTTTCTATTGTTGGTAAGTTTGGGCCAAACATCTGCAGAAAAGGTTGTTCACTTAAATATACTTCGTATCACCAAAACTAATGTCCTTTTTTTATGAGGCTGTTTGAATTTTCTGTAACTTCATTTCAATTTATGCACTTTGTAATGCATACCTAAATAGAATATCTTTGACACGTTCAAGATTCAACGAAGCGAGAAAGCTCGATTCCATTCGGTACGATTTACTAGCCAACGAACGGGTGTAGATTTATGCTTGTTGATTTGTGTGAGTGAATTCAGTATAACTAAAGCAATTTACTACTGGAAAATGTCAACACCTTTTATGCAGTTTGTTATGGCCGGCATATAAATGGAAATTCGCGGGGTACCTAAACGAAATCTATGTAACTAATAATTGTTTGGGGATTTTCAAAATTGTAGCCCATTTATTGCTAACTGATCAAAATTGGCAGAAGACAGACACTTGATCGGTCGGTTTTGGTTACCTTGTCAAATTACCTTAATCGTATGCAAGATCAGCAAGATAGTACACAACTTTAAACTTTTCCTGAACGTTCTATAAGATTTTAATTTGAACCTGGGCCTAACCGTTTGATTACCGTAGTAATATTTATCGTTTTATTTATTACAAGATGCAGACCTTGCAGTACTTCCTAGAAATTTACCTTAATTTAATGTGAGTTACATTAACGTTACTAATGGCAACTAAACTTTAAATGACTCCCCTGCACAGTAAAATAATGGCGGATTACTGTTCCCTTTAGTTATAAAACAAATGCAAGGATAGCGTAATGAAACTTTAGTAAACTTAGAATATTAACGCATGCGGACATTTCTAGGTATAAAAATTACGAATTCATAAAGGCATTTTGGACAGAGTTATTGTACAAACCGTATTTTATTTTCACTATGCTCATTAACCTGTAGACACCATTTGATTATGTGTAAAGTTTAATCGTTTTGACTTCTTTTTCATGCATCAGTTGATGAGGTTGTCGCTGAAAATTGGAGCGAGGTTTGACACCACACAGACAATTCTACATTCAGTTTGTGTTGTGAATAGGTGTGCTTGTGAACACTGCCATGTACAGGATGGGGTATACATGTGTAAAAATAACTGTGTATCGTATATTGAGAGGTAAAACTTACTAATATGTTTGGTTTAGAGAAAAACTATCGCAACCGTGATGAATTGATAACGCAACTGGGGGATGAGCCTTCGATCTGAAGCCGTATAAAGGCCTTCTTAAAAAACGTTCTTTAGCCAAAATGCCGTTAAAATCCGTTTGTTTTTATCTGTCATTTTTATATTTGTGTATGTGAGAAATGGAGAAAGCACATTTAAGATGCATGGGGGATATATATAAAACACTACACCTGTATTTTACACACGCCAAAGATTTTATACGTTTTGTTTTATTCTTTAAGTACCTGTTTATTTCAAACCTAAAACTTTATGGTGTAACTTTTACTACAAACTACAACCCGTAAGGATCCTCAAAAGAGGTACAAAGCTTAGGTTTCCTACAATTGATACCTCCCAAGCTTGGCAACGTAGGATGGGAATAGGCACATCCTCGCACATCTCGGTTAGATACTGGCCCGGATAGCTGATAACGTCTTAAAGCCGTGCAACGAGAAATATCGCGTTCTTTGACACGCTGTTTTCACCAGATGAGGAAACAATAAGGATTCATTTTCAGATATGATTTTTGACTATATGACTGTGTTTCTGACTATCGCCGAAACATGATTAATTAAAACTTTCTCGATAGAAAAAAAAACTAATTTGAGTCTTTATTTTCCTTGTTTTACTCAGCCTACTAAGGCCGGGTTTTATAAAGATCCGAGACCAAATGTCAAATTAAATTTCAGTAACTCAGTACATTTTTTGACATAACAAACCGACATAAGGTCTAACGGATCTTTATAAAACCGAGCCTAAAACAACTCATTATTAAACGATACAGTTAAGTCTAAAAAAGCATAATACTCGTAAGCGTGTATCTTTCACGAGGGCCGTGGCTGACCGAATCGGGAGATTCCTCAATAACATTTTTAATAACCTATTCCGACGCGATTTACCCACATACCAAGTGAAAAACAACATTTGTACAAAAGTGTTTAAGACAGTAGTTAAAAACTGTTGTCAAAACTCAGAAACTAATTGAACTCCATAAAAAACCCCAAGCAATTTTCTAGTAAATCTTTTTGTTTTACATTTCATTCTAAAGGTGTGCGTGTGTGTGTGTGTATGTGTGTGTAGGTGTTACCTCTTAATATTCGACTAAGGTGTCCCTAAGATGGCCCTGAAAAATGCGATGCATAACCTCATTATAAATACAAATACATTAAACACATTCCATATTTCATTTTGTAGCAAGAGGAGAGCTGGATTTTGATCCTAACGCTAACTAAATTCTATGCTTCGATATAGGTAGTCGTTTAAAAGCGCCTATACTGATTCAGCTTATCATAGATTAACTTAGGATAGATAGATGGAAGTTCTAGCTAAGCCCCATCCTGTATTATGTATTGTATTCATTGTTAAGTGTCACAGTAAGACTTGACGATTCCTGGCTCACCACTATCTTTTGAACGAGTTACTATACTACCAACTCGGAGTTAGCTTAACTCTCTATGTATTAAATATAGGATTAAACGATGTCACTGCATTTCAGGTCAACAGACATGTGGTTACTTATACGGAGACTAGGTTTAATTCCCGTTTTGTAGCTAAATCAATCGTATCTAAAGAACACTAGACGCATATTCCAATGTGTATACTTGGGAACTGTCTATTCTTACTGTGACTGCTGCGCCAAACATGCTTGGATCTATGATTTTACACCGCTTTACTTGAGCTTTGCATTGCAGGTGCTACTTTAGCTATTATATTACGGATTAATATTTTAAGACGGTTACAGAAGAACACAGTAACGAAACACGACACAAGTAGGTAAAAGGTTCCCCTGAAGTCCAGGAACACACTGCATGTATCGATGCATGGTAATATTTTGCATGTACATATTACAGTAACAATACAGTAATAAAACTGAACCTCTGATTAATATACAGTTTATTTAATGCAGGGATGTCCCTTAAAACCTAAATTATCGCATACACCGTCCTACTCTAGCCCATACTTGAGACAAGAAACGAAATATCTATTCCAGAGAGATAGCGTTTCTTGAAAAGGGACTTCGCTCCTGTTATTGGGTCAGAATCAACGTGCCGATGGAATCATGAATCATTACGCCAAAACTTTCACACGCACTGTCGAATCACTTCCAGTACCTATGATGATTTATTACTCCATCGGCACATTAATTTTGGCCCAACTATAATAGTATGAAGCGAGTTTTAATTTAAATCGCGGTTATGAGATAAAAACATGTTTAGAGCTCTCAAACGCAGCAGAATGTGAAATAAACGTATTTTTAAGTTATATATATGGTTCTTGCAATTCTTATTGCTCAATATATTAATGTCGGGTAATTCCGGAAATAACAAATTCCAGTTTAACTAAGCGATTTTGTTGCACTACCAAACATCAACAAAATTTTTGTCATTTTTTTTATAATGATGATGAGATGCTATAAAATCGCTTAAAGGCTGGAATATGTTATTTTCGGAATTACCCGACATTCGGAATTACTCGAGGACACCTTTGTTAACTGTCGACAATAAAATACTCTCATGAATAAGTAGGTATGGAAATTTTAGTTAGCCGTCGATTTATCCAAAGTAAATAGAATTATACCATCTTAGGCTAGGTATACTGATGAAAAGAACGAACGATACATTACATTAGTGATGTTTGTTCAGTTAATACTTCATGTAAAAACTCGTAATTTATCTACTAACTATAACAATAACTAAAATCTCATTAAGAATCTTTCCTTTCCAGGTGCTCGATCTGATCTGTGCTAGTTCAATTTCCATTTTCCCTTCTGTGTTCTTTAGGTAACCTAATTATGGCCACTCACTGCACTTTCGCCGCACGTACCTTAGACGCACGTACCCTCTCAGCGATATTCTAACTATGTGTCATGAATAGGACGAGGACGAACCAGCGCCGCCGCCGCCGAAGCCTGCGCCGCCCAAAGTTGAACAGCCGGACGACGGGCTCGGCGTGGCGCAGATTGTAATCACCGCCGCTACGCCCATGGTGGAAGAGCCAGAGCAGCCCTTCCCGCCGCCAGAAGCGGAGCCCGAACCAGAGGAGGACGAGTCGTCCATCTCCGAGCAGACTGCCGTCTGCGTGCCTGACCAGGCCGAGGCCCCGCCGGCCTCCAGCTCCACGGCCTCCGAAGGCGAGTCCACCGGCGCCTCTGGGCCCCCCACGGCTCCCCAATCACCCCCCGCGGCCCCCCGCGCCGGCCGCGCCTCTATACCCGACGAGCTCGAGCCCGCCCAACTCGCTAGGCTCACTGATTTAAAGGAATCCAACGCTTAAACTTGCGACTGTGTCTGTTTCTTTCTCTACAGAAGAACCGTCTTTCACTTTCCCTCTTCAGTTACATCGTGAATCACACCTGTTAAATTTCTCTCACTAAATCTGCAATTGCGAATGTGTGTCCTAACCGTAGCAAATGTGAAGAGTAAGACTGTAGTGGCTTTTTTAGGATAAATAAGACTTTATTCTTGTGTAAACCCTTAACGATCTTGAATTTCTTTCCATTAGGGCTATTTTACATTGGATTTTCAGACGGATGCGACAGTCGGCAGCGCGATGCTTTTCTACTTGCGCCGAATTCGTTTGACGACCGAATGTAAAACTGCCGATCATACAACTGATAGATTGGTTGCAAGATCTGTCGTCTAAAACAATTAGTTGTGTTATAGTAGATTTGCATTTTTGTGCAAGTGGAAAACGGTTCCGATAGGTCGGTGTTCGGCCAGGTTATAATGAAGGAGAGCCGACTGCCGGCCGGTAGAGCTGTAAATACGTACTTATTATATACTGGTTACTGCTAGGTATAATAGCACGATCTAGTACCTGCTGACTAGAGGGTATGAGAATTCTCGTGAACTGGCCAACGATGTTTATTATTATAATATCACCATTGTTATGTACTTACAACATAAGTTTCTTTTAAACGCGCATTCTTAGGTGCCTCAAGACTGTATAGGAAGTGGTATACTTTACTTGTAGTCATACAATATATTATATCGTACGCATCCATATGATGCCTTGTTACAACGAAATAGTCGAATGGTTATTATCATATATTTATCGCTTGCGTGCACGCTCTTCTTTGTTTAGTGCTCATTGACATTGCTATTCTTTAAGTATGTAAAGTCAATGAAATTTAAACACGGACCATTTTGTATCTTGTCACTATGACATTAAGGTTTAAAGTCGTCCATATTTTAATATTCTTAACTGTAATTGGTTCGAATCATTTACTGATTCCAATGTAGATAATTATACTGTGTACAAGATTTTATATGAGAGATTATTCCAAAAGTTGCAGATTTTCATAAAATCTAATTTATCATTTATCTAAAGCTCAATTTCAAATGGCTCTTAATAGATTACGTTTAGCAAAAATAATGGTAATTTTATGGAACTCTAAATAAATTATGTGTTCTCAGAACATTTTCAACCAAACTGAGTCTGTTATACTTATATGTCTTTTAAATATTGACTATGTAATAATCAGTAGGTTCCTATTTATCCTTTTTAATATAGAAATAATATTTTCAAGGCGTTATTCTGCTTTTATACGCTATAGATTTTTTATTAGTTTGGGTTCAGTTGCCCGCGAGAATTATGCACTTTTCGATAAAATGGTCATTATTGTCACTAAAGTAGTTATTTTGTTGATGGTCTGTGGTGATTGCATTGCAAGTCTAATTTTTTTAGAAAAAAAAAGTTAAGGTGCAGAATTTGATTGTTTGCCTAATATCCGTTTAGGTTTAATTTCCTGTCTGAGACGGAAAGTTAAATGGCAGGCACTTGGGTCATACTAGTGCTTACGCCATCTTGAGATTCGGAAAGCCGAGCAGGGATGCAACTGGGATAACCTGAGGTGATTTTCGTGACATCTAAACAAAAGTGCTCCAATGGGGGCTATCGTTTTTGTGCTCACCAGTTGGCGCCACTGTCGAGTAATTTTCAGCTGTCAAAAATTGTTATTGATTATTATGGACATGAGAACGAAGTTTACATTTAAATCATATTCAAGACCATAAAACCGTACCGTAAAATTATCGAACATACCGCATTGTAGCGCGGTCCCGTTTTGTTTGGAAAAAAGGAAGAAATAAGTTTCCGAAAGACAAAACTGTCTCAAAGCGCTGACAGTCATTGACCCTTAACTAATATTCGCCATAATCAAGCTCAGGTATTGCAAAACAGTCACCATATTGTTCCAATTAGATATTAACCCGCGTAGCGCAACCACAAAGAGTGACATTTGACATTTCGGAGAACCCACTCTACACTAGCGCCTCTAGCGGCGAATTCATACGCGATAGCCCTCGTTTGTGTATCTCAAGAACAATAAACAATTATTTATGAATTCCGTTCAAATTTGCGTGATTTGTGACATTCCTTTAAAGCGAATATTTGAATAGGTTGTAACCATATAATCATTATACTCACTAATATTTTAATTAATTATAATAATGTTTAAAGAGATTTATATATTTGTTGGCCAGTTCGCGATCGCGAGAGGTAATCGCTGGTCTTGTTAAGTCAGCCTATGCCTCTATTCAACAAGCTCGAAGTCCACCATAAGGCGAAGTTGTTTGACAATTCAAAATGCACATATGTTGCCACAGTATTACCAGTGGTGTTGATAGCAATATTATTTAAGACCTTAGTAGACTTACCGATCTTTCGGCCCAAAATATCGGACACCCCTAGGTGTTAGGAGAACATCCGAATTTGTCAAATTAGAATGATTTGTAAATCTGATTTATTCATGTATAAAGGAAGTTCATATTTAAATACTATTTTTGACGTTTAATGAGCCTTTAGTGACCGGAAAGTTAAAGGCTCATAGATAAGTTTCGTTGTACAACGTTATACTTATCGATATGGTTTATCGATATATACCGCCGCTATTTTTTTCTACTCCTGGCAACATATTATCTGTTAGTTTACTTCTTCTAATTGTGGACTTTAGTTTAGTTGGGGCTACGTTAGGTTACATTTACGCGCTTGTCGAGGAGGCACTAGGTTTATTGGTTGCCCAGCGATTGAGCGTAGGATTAGGAACAACATACAGGGTGTTACTACCTTCTCTTTTCTGAGATCATTTTCATTGATGTGATGCATTCGGATACTCAGACTAGCATTTACCAGGGAATACTATCACAAGAATAGGCAAAATATTTTATCTTGAATAGATTAATCGATCTCATCTAGGAATCGATAATAATCTCGCTCTTTTAAGTCCTAGTTGGCTATGAGATGACTAATGACGTAATAGAACATTCAATGTTTGGGTACAAGAATACCGTAAACTGGGGTTACTTTAAGAAAAAACGGGGCTACTTTGATACATATAAAACACTTATATATTCATCACTAAGTATTTCTAGTTTGATTCAGTTTAGTAAATAGTTAGGAAATTAACGAAGGTATAACTTGACTCAAGGTTAATTAAATAAAAAAGTAAAACACGGCATAAAAACTGATTTTTGAAAGTCGCCCTTCAATTTGAAAGTAACCCCGGTTTAAGGTACCATATTATCATTATTAATGTTGTGCCTCTGTGAAATATCCCTGTAATTACGAGCCGCCTCTCTTGATGCATAAATATCCCTTAAAATTAAAAAAGTGTGTATGTTTTTACTTTATTCGTTAAGTTAAAAATCGATAAAATACAAAAAAAAGCATTGTATCCGTTATGATTGTTAGCTTACATCCACCAGATGTCTCCCATGGTCCGCGAAAACTTTTGGGTTTGTGATCAGTCTTCAATATTAAGAAAATACCTATATACGTTATTCAATCTCCTATGTAGTTATCATCGGTGGGACGATGCCTGCACACTAGTCGATTTTCAGATTTATACCGCATACCTACTGAGTGGTCTACCCCGTGTTCCGAATCACGCTAACAACGCTCACAGCGCTTACAGTGCCGGCGGCTAGTCCGAATCAGTTAGCGCGCTCAAGGCACAATGAGCGGTGTTTTGTTTCGGACCGGTCATTGCGTGTTTACTGTCATGTGCATATCAAACGTCAAGTTGATGTTTGCGCTCGTTTACGCCAGAGGGGCTACCGGGAAACGAAAACGAACGAAGTTCGAATATCTCCCTCTCTGTCGAACTTGCTAATCCGTGCGGCAGAGAGGGAGATATTCGAACTTCGTTCGTTTTCAGTTCGCGGTAGCCCCTCTGGTAGTGTGAGCACATGACATCATCAATGACGTCACGACATCTCATGTAAGCGCTATGAGCGTGAATCGGTCCGATCGTGAGTGCGCCGCGAGTGTGATTCGGAACACAGCCCTACTTCTATACGTAGTAGTTATATTCTCTTTGCTTCTATACATAGGGCCGACAGCAAAATGTTACATGACCTGGAGTGCTACCACGAACCACAAACGAAGTTCTCCCTCCCTGTCGCACTTATGTGTAAACTTTCAAGTGTGACAGAGAGGGAAGAATTTGAATGCCGTTCGCGGTAGCAGCCTTGAGCCTGTACTCCGAACTTCGAAATCCGAACTTCGTGTCTTGCCGTAACTTTCACTCTCGTGTTATTTACTATATGAGTGAAAGGGACGGCACGATACGAAGTTCGGAGTAGGCCCTCTGACTTTACGATTTAGGTACCCACTACCTAATGAAGGCATTTCACAAACCGAATAGTAAATTGTATTTAACCTGATCCCAGTAACGTAAATGTATAGTCACCACACGCTCACGACCGTGTCTGTTAGAGTTTACGATTGGTGTCATTAATTACATAATTAGGTTTATATATCACTGTGAAACCGTCGGATTCCGTAGATAGAATGAGCTGTATTAATTCAAGACAAACTAATTTTAGAGTCACGTTGATCATTCGTGCCGACGTTCTTAAGCTTTAGAGTCATGTCGATAGATGCACTGACGAGTCGCTAGGAATCCCGGGACCGCCGAAAAACCCGGGACTTTTCAAACATGCCGGTACCGGCACTGCTAACCATTCGCCACTTCGGCGCCCATTATCAGCGTGATACTAAAATTGATTTTATAAGTAAAAATCTCACCATATAGCGCTATATCGCTATATCCTGGTTTAGGAACGGTACAATATGGCTATGGAAATTCGTATATGTACGATGTGGAACACAAGGTACAATATTGTCGGTTGACAACCAAAACTTACTAAGCTACTGTCCAATCTCCGGTCTAGCTCTGTCGTTTTCTTTCGTGATATTAGAAAGTGACAGCCATAATTTTAATGTGAGGGATAATTTTATCTGCGATTGGAAAAACGTCCTTCAGTAACAAATAACTACCTTCTTAAAATAAAGCTCGCTAGCAAGCTAGGTATCTCAGCATCGTTTCAGTACCTACTGAGATAGTTATGAGGTTTCAAGAGTAATCTAATGACAGTTTTGCTGCTTACTTTTGGTTGTCACTCGGTGATTATCGTTCTTAGAGGAGTGCGCGAGATCATCTATTCAAAAGCAGAAATCATGGGCCCTTGAAGCATTATGGTGGGATTTACTAAAGAAAACACAAACGAACGCGTTCGCGTTTAATCTCAATTTGTCTGGCAAAAAATAGTTATCAGCTAAGGTCACCAGAGGCGGTGCTCGCGTTGCCATACAAACAGGCACTAAACGCAAACGTTCGTTTTTGTTTTGTTTCGAAAAAACTTATACTAGACATACTGAAAAAATCTAGAGATCGCACTGAGTGTTTGGAAATAATATTAAGTTAGCTCACAACTCCACTTCATTTGAGATGCGTGTAAAGTTTAGCCCCCTTATTCATAAACGCCTGTCAAACCTATATTAGTTAACTGGCCGCTAAAGTTCGTTTGTCCTCAGCGTGACCACTTTTAGTAGTTTCCTACTTTTTTGGTAGTTTTGTGGGAATTTTTTCAAGTTTTTAGTAGGAGAAAATAAGTCAGTAGTTTTTAGTAGTTTATAGCAATCCACAATTGGCTACTTGACAATTTTTGAAAATCTGTTTCAATATGTTAAAAATGTTGTAAATTAAACGTTTCAACTTTTAAGAAAACATATATTTGTTTACTTATTATGAAATCCATACTTTTAGAATTTCATTTAAATTTTCGCGCTAAAACTCGATCCAGTCCATATTTCAATACCACGTTAATATTGACACCCCATTATTGTGATAATAAAAACCGTGTATCTGACCCCTATGGGAGATCATAGCAATACTGCAAGTTATAAGATTTGTAAAATAGGGATATGATGACCTTGGTGGTCTCGCTCTATCTCGAAGCTGTCCCTTTGCATGGTTGAGTGTTTTACTGACATTCTTTCCCTTTCGCACTCACTAACTTACTAGCAAAGGACGAATGCTTGTTCCGAACTACGATATACAAGATTTATACACAAATAATTGCGATTTAAACACAATCAAGCTTGATTTAGTTAGTCTAGTAGTTTTTAGTAGATTATGAAATTCATTTGGTATTTTTTAGTAGTTTATTGACCACTCTTTTAGTAGGAACGCCGATTATAAAGTGGTCACGCTGTTTGTCCTTATCTGTCACTTTGACATTGACGTTTGTGAGAATGGGACATGGAACTTTTTAGTTAGCAGAGGTTTGTTAAGTTTTATGAATACGGGGGTAGGTATCTACTAAACAGCACTGAAGCGAAATTCGTTGGAATTGGTGGAACCGCAGTTGAAAAGTTAAATATTAAAAATGATGTGAGGCAATCGGAGTGTTGACTACACTTAACCTTTTTGCCGCATACAGCTAAATAAGTACCTACAGTCGCCATTTAATATTTATGTAGGTATTCAGGGACCTCAAACTGTCTGAACATGCCTTGACAATAGAATTGTGATCAAAAATACAAAGAATTATTATTTTCTTGATATCTATATTGTTTGTGATTTCAATTTGATTGTTATTTGAAGATTTTAATTTATTTTGACCAATAAGTTATTTTTGGCGTCAAAAATAAGGTTCGTGTATGTCAAATTAACAATCTGGAGTGAAAGAAGCTATGCCGCGGATACACATATGACTTAAATAGTATTAACTGTGTTTTAAAATAACGAGATACTTATTAATTGTTTGTGTCTAGATTACCTTTTATTGTATATCAGTGTTCAATTGTACCTAATGTATACTTATTAATTCATGGTGGTTAAAAGCGAATTGAAATAAACGCCATAGGGTCGTTGCACCGATTACGTGACTAAAGATTAATTAAACTAAACTTTTAACTATGTTTTGAGGGATAATAAATAAAAGACAAGCAAAGAACATAATAAAATAAATCTAATAAAAAATAAAAAAAATACTCAGGTCTTCGGTGCTAGGTAGGGTTCCCAAAAAGCTGGCCGCATTGCTATGCTGGATAGCAATGCTGAACTATGCTGCGCGAACTAGTGGCCAGCCCTCTGGTTACCAGAAGACTATATGGCGGGTTTAAATATCCTCCACTTGGGCCCCAGGGCTTCAAACCCAAAGGCAGGATAACCTATACACCGATTCCTGTTGTATGTATATGTTGATATGCTTTAGAAATATCGGTTGTTGACTGTTTTCTAAGTCACTAACCGGCGCAATGACCCTACTTACTCACCGATGTGTTGTATTGGCTGTGTCACTCCGCTTGTGGCCGGGATTTATTTTACCGGGAGGTCTGTAGCACTCTGTAGTTACTATACACTGTATTAAAATGCACAGAAACGTTGACTGTTGAACTATTACTACAAACTAGCTATTGTTTGTGATATATAACATACAATACTACATTATATTGTAACTATGTAAGTGTCGCTTTCTTTAGAAGAAACTGAGATTGATATAGGTTGCCCTAGCGTAGGCGCCGACACGTAACGGGTTATGCCAAATATTCATGTTTTGCTTTAAGTTTTTGACCTGTGCCTTTACCATGAGTTTGAATGACTTAGTATGCCGATTCTTACTTCTATTGCGTAACCGCCAGAGGCGCTGTACTTTTGCCCATACAATTTTTTACGCAGTCGCTAGCGAGTACGGTCATGTAAAGTCATGGTAAAGGCACTGTGCCTTTACCATGAATTTACATAACCGTACTCGCTAGCGACTGCGTAAACGATTTAGTATCCCGATTCTTAGTTCTATTGCGTAACCGCCAGAGGCGCTGTACTTTTGCCCATATCAATTTTTACGCAGTCGCTAGCGAGTACGGTCACGTAAACTCATGGTAAAGGCACTGATGATAAAAACTATCCAACAAGGCGTATCGTTTAACTCAGACTGTGGGGCGCGCGGCGTAATAGTAGCGGACGGGGTAAATAAGTATCTGCCATAACTAAGCGAGCATAAATATCTGACACGACTCTATTTGTAGGGCAGTTAAGATATGTCAGATATTTTTGGCTTGTTTGTTTTGGCAGATATTGATGAAGCTGGTGACTGTACCTGCCCTAATCTCCAGTCCCTCCCTCAGGAATGAGTTGAGCGGTAAACCTAAACCTATAAAATTAAACATTTATAAACTCTATTTGACCTCACATAACGCTCAAATTACAACTATATACGCAGCGAGTCCGAGTGTGTATGCAGGTTTATACGTGCAATCAAAAAGTCCAATATTTAAATTTGATGACAAACTTCCAGTACGCTAACGCTAGATACCTACGCAATTTTAGTGTTTGATTCGCTCGCATCAGAAAAGTTAGGTGGAACTATTTTTTTTTAAATCGTGTCACTATGTAATCAAACATAACTCACATACACAAAGTATGACCATTATGACCAATTCATTTACTTAATGTGCACGTTATATGTATGAAAACGAGTTTCTAATTTTGTTTTTCCACCATGCTTGCAGGTTGTCAATAATTATTTTTGTAATTCATGTATGCAATTGTAATTACATACAATTACAATTACATACATGAATTACAAAAAATCAAATATTTCGATATTTCGGTATTAGTCTATTTCAATTCCGGTCGTTAAATATCGTAAAAATCGGTCCCAGATCCCGGTATTTCGGAGATCCCGGTTTGCATGCCCTAGATGTAATAATTATTGATTTCGATATTTACCTATTACGAAAGGGGGACATATCCCCGTGGCAAATTTGCCCCAACTTACCCTATATGACTGAAATGACACGATGGAGTGAGAATTCTTCTTTACGCAATACGTTGTGGACATCGTCAACCATCACTTGTTTCTAATTAATTACATACAAATCTTCTACTTTTTCAATATTTCATTTTAGACAAATGGAAGAATCGATTTCAATTCAATAGCAAAAAAAATGTGTACTAGAAATTAAAACGAACTGCTCGTAATTAACTCGCATTTTGTGGCATGGGGATGGTTTGTTAGAAATACTTACCTACATTGACTATTTTTAACAAACTCAAAATATTTATTTTGTTCAAAATTAAAACTCAAATAAATGGCAATGGGATAATTCCGTCTGCGTGCTACTGCCGAACGAGTGATTGAGTGATTATACTTCCATATACAGTACAGTACGTCAACAGTACCTGGGTAAGGCCACTGAGCGTTTCAACCGTCCCTTCCCAAATAATCATCCTTCTCAAATATCCATAATATAAATAATCATAGATCTTACGACGGCAAAATTTCATGGAAATAACTACGGGGCGCTTACAGGTTAACTGTATTCACAAAAGTTCATAAATTTGTCGTCGTTTTATGAGTAGGTATTTGGTAACGCACGGGATTTGGTGGATGTCACGCTTCGTGGCCTTGTTGGATAAAAACGGTTTTATTGACAGCGTCAGCAAACGGTAATACCCCGCAATAGTACATTACTTACCTAGGGCGGTAAAACAAAGAATATCTCAGATCACAGGTATTTGACGCCCGAGCCGACGGCAAGGGCGATAATTATGCGATCTGAGGCTTTCTTAATTACCGCCCGAGGTAAGTACAAAATTTTATGTCACCCCCTGGCCAGGAAGTGGGATTTTCCGCGCGCGGAGCGTGCCGTAATTGACACTTTATGGCCAGGTGTGACATAAAGGTATTTAGTTATCATAACTTCTGCCTTCGTTTGACAACGGTCCACGGTTTTAATAATGTTGGTAACCTATGTAGTCAACAATATGAATATTTGGCATTGTCATCCAACATGAGAGTTTTAGAGTATTATAATAGAGTCGATTAGTACTCATATGTTTATACACTTTAAGGAATATTGTATCACTTTGAATATTAGTGTATGGCACCGTATACCGTACGATGGGCATTTTTAGATTATATCTACATTTATTAACTTCCTATTTTGAGACACCAAAAAGTATATTAAGGTGTAAAACATTAATAGGGTTTCGTATTATTTTAGGTACACGGCCTTTTTGAATATCCAAGATTATCTTTATGGGTGGATCAACTTTTCGTTGTTGTTATTTTGTCCCGTCCGCGAGGAGACAACAGTAACCGAGTTTCTTAGAAAGATGTTTTTAATATGGACTTCAAGCATGCTCAAGAGATGACCCATGTCCAAATGGATTTATTAGTCATCGCTAAAACTCGTGTTTGGTAGATTTTAACCCTATAAAATCACAGTTAAAATGACTCAGGAGACGTAACTATGACAACGAGCAACAAAGAATAGTTGATCCCCCTTATACACAGTTTTAATATAGCTTGCCTAAGTCAGTAATCCAGAAAAACGGCTATATATCCGTCACGGCGTGCAGTGCGATATCAAACTACGTGTATTTCTGTAGAGTTCAATTTCGCGTTTGACATTCAGATGTCATGGCGTGCGAGTGACAGATTTCCCATTTGAAAGAGCGTTGAATAGCTGGAAAACTCGTTATTTTGTTTTCAAGAAAGGTATTTCAACTGGTTTCAGATTTGTATTTGGAAAATCTTCATTCATAGTCGTATTAAATAATAAACGTAACAGATCTAGGTTGAACCTTCAGCCAGGGTCAGAGAAAAATGATCCCTTTATATACTATTACGGAGCGCTCGTGGCCCAGCGGCGCCCGCGTACCGCGTGCGATATGCGAGGTTAAGCAACGTCCAGGTCAGTCTTGGATGGGTGACCGCTTTGAGTGGTTATTATCTGAGCGCTCCCGTGCTTTGGTAGTCACGTTAAGCCGTTGATCCCGGCTGCTGTCTATGATAGCAGTCGTTAAGCCGAGTTAGAGGCCTCCGGGCGGCATGAGAACTTCTAACCAAGGCCGACTTTAACCAATTGGAAGCCCTGAGCACACTAGGGTAATGGGGCCCCTATGCCCTTGACAGATCACTAAATATTGGTTATCTGGCAGTAAGAAGTGGGCCCCTATCGATCGCGGGGCCCTGGGCAAGTGCCCTTAGTGCCCAGTGGGAAAGACGGCCCTGCTTCTAACAGTCAAGTTGCCCACTCACTTGACAAGGGGGGTCGAAGTTGCACCACGTCCGTAGGGAGTACCCACCGGTGTGTCTCACCGCTACCCTACACGTGACCCCTGGGTGGTGCTAAAAGTGCAACAATAACTGTCAATCGTACTTCTCAAAGATCTCACGATTCCAAATGATTGCCATACGATAAATAAAACTATCAGGGTGCACACCGAACAATTACTTTGTGGACTGTACGTACCTACTTTGGTTTAGTTAAATGAAAAGAAGGTAACAATAATATTGTCCATGTGACGATGTTTTTCTTGTCTCTTCTCTTTTGATCTTAACTTATTGTGAAATAAATGGTCGATGCTTACACTGTTTTATCAATTTATATAATGTGGCAACACAAAGCTTGTGGCTAGACATGGCAAATAGATAACCGACGACGCGTGACTTTTCAAGCTTAGAATCGTTACAAAAACATAATTCTACCTTCGACCTTCGTGGACGTTGACTGAAAAGACCATATTTGACTTTGATCTACTATCCTCAAAGGTTGCAATAGAAGTTTCGGAGGCGTTCATGTCAGGCCACGCGCCTTCAGGCTACTGTATTTAGCCTTCATGCTAAAATGACTCGTATCTAGAACAGCCAAAGGTCGAAGGTACTGTGTTAAACAGTTTTGCTGTTCAGTCTAAGCAACGATGATTTATTTTATCATTAGTATTGCAGTTGATGTTCTTCAGGAGTTGTTACCTTTTTTTCCAGCGCAATCTACGTTTAAATTGAACGAATTTAAACATTTTTACGGAATTGCTCGCAAAATATTGAATAAACAATGTAATTTTCATCGGAACTCTTTCTATAAAATTCGATGCAGGTACAGTCAAGTATAAAAATATGTATCGAATGAATCCTCTCATAAATATGTACCGAAACCTTAATGCGTCGACATAAGATCCATGGGACATACATACTTTTGAGTAGCTTGGTTACACCCATATTTTTGCACTCGACTGTACCTTAGCCGTCGTCTCCCGGCGAAAAAAAAACTAGCATTATTTTGTAATGAGCCCTGGGATCCCAGGGACTGGTAGACGACCGTTTAAGGTACCGTAGTACTTCACGGAGTAAATGCGCCTATCTTAGTACTTCGTGAAGTAGGTATTAGTAATTAGTGATATAATAATATTACAAACTATAAAGAAATATATCATGGATTATAAGATTATATTCAAAAAAGTTAGGTAGTGAAAAATTTAAAGTACTTTTATGATAAAGTATTCCAACGTTTGATATTTTCAGATCACATGCTACATTACTTGTGATCGGTTGGTGGAAACATTCGGAATACTTAATGGCACGTTTACACTAATTCTATAGCCTCAAACGCCAGAGGTAGCTAGAAGCCTGAAACAGATTACGATTTGAGTGGATATCGAGGTTCATTTACAGTCAAACTCTTAAACAATTTCCAAAGCGAGAAAAATATATGTAAGCTCTTACGCTCTTTTCATTCATACTTTCAAGTTATACCTAATGTTAAATATAAAACTCCCGTGAGTTTCCGACATATTGAAATATAATTAACGGGTCACTCACGTCTTTAAGGTATCGCTCGACATGTTTCGGACCAATACACTCATGAGAACCAGCCGCGACTGCCGCGCGTCTAGCACTGCGCGCTCGCGCGCGGCTCTCTCAGCTGCTCCTGCTCGGTGTTGGATCCCGTATTGCGGGAAGCTCGTGTTATCTTTGTATTCTCATTTGTGCTCCGATATTTTTGTCTTGCTCGCTCGCTAGTGGTAACTCGATATGCCGTGCTCTTCGCCCTGAGCGACTTGCGAAATTTGAATAAAATATCATCGTCAAATGGATGATTCTCTCGGAATATTAAACGTCCAGATTTTAAACCATAAGGCTCGGTTTTATAAAGATCCCTTAGACGTTATGTCGGTTTGTTATGTCAAAAAATGTACCGAGTTACTGAAATTAACCCTGCCCTGCCTGCTGTTTGCCTTAGGCCGGGTTTTATAAAGATCCGTTAGACCAAATGTCAGACCAAATTTCAGTAACTCGGTACATTTTTTGACATAACAAACCGACATAAGGTCTAACGGATCTTTATAAAACCGAGCCTAAGTATGCCTAAATGATCCACTCAAGATGTTTCGAGGTCAGCGTAAACGTGGCATAACCATATATTGGATTAAGGCTCATTTACAGCGTGCAAGAACTTGCATGCAATTCTGATTACATTGCGGGCTGCGGGCTACCGAGGTAAGACAAGGCCGATCAAATCCCGCAATGTAATGAAAATCGCATGCAATTTCTTGCACGGTGTAAATGGGCCTTTACACGCTATCTTTCCTATAGCATTTTTATGAAATTCGGTTCAAACTGCCATGTTGGTAGTACGAATTTGAAACCAAGAAAAGTGTGTAGCGTTATTTAGGACATTCGAGACTCGCATGCGAGTCTCATTACATTGCGGGTCATGGAGGTATAACGAGATCAATCGCTAAATAAACCGCGCAATGTAGTTAACCTATGTTCAGGCAGTACTACGATTTATCGACCACGTATGTGTCAATAGAATTTTAATTTTAGTTCTGGGTTTTAAGGTTAAAATTACATTGCAATCTTCAAACGAATCAACAAAACGTAACTATTTTTAATACATATTTTGTTTTTTGTTGCCTTCTAGATTGCTGCGGCTTGGAAAAGGGTTAAACTCGCATGCGCGTCTCGTTCGTGTGTATTAGGACATAAGGTGCGGGCCAGGGTCGGAGATTTTCGGAGATGAAAAATAATAAAACTTAGAGTCGGTTGCACCAACGATCACAGGCCGGTCATCGTCAAATATGGCGCCGGCAGCTGTCATCCCATAGAAACTTGTCAAACTTTCCATACAAGCAGATTTTAACGAACACCGCTTACGATTACAGACGGTCTGGTGCAACCCACCCTTAATGTCACATAGAACTGTTCAATGGTGTCTAGACATACATCCTAGCATGCTGCATTCTAATTGAAATTGCGACTTTAATACTGTACACCAAGTTTCATTTTTGATCATCTCCAGGCGCTACGAACTCGAACCAGGTACTCGATTTTAGGACACCATTTTGACGCATTGAAATCTTTAGGTACATGTTCCATTAGAAAACATATTACTAGCATCTCACGCCTATGAGTCCCTCGGTATTTCGCTTGTTCTGAGGGGCTACTCCGAACTCCGTATCGCGCCGTCCCTTTCACACATATAGTGAATTACACGAGAGTGAAAGGGACGGCACGATACGAAGTTCGCAGTACAGACTGCACCCAACTCAAACCAGCGCCCGAAGCAAACAAACTACTTCGTTCCCTTATTTCACAAATAACTATAAGAAAGAAAGAAAGAAACATTTATTCACAGACACAGAAGACACACATATTACAAAAAAAAAACAACAACAGAAGGAAACAAACCACAACATGTGTGTCCCCGCGGCAGTGAAACGGACACTGGCTCAGCATTATGCTGAGGTGTCAGACACCTACGGCGCTGATTTTCAGCCAGTACCGTCGGTGACTCACGGACCGCCATACACTAAATAAAAGCCAAAAGAAAAATAATTAAATATGACTGCAAAATAAAAAATAATACAAGAGAGAAATAATAATAATATCCACTTACTACTTACATACAGGTAGAAACAAAAGAGAACTAAAAATTTAGAAATACATTTTAACCGGTTGGTATATTTGTTGCTGCTATATAGTGCTGGATTAGGATTGGTATGTTTGGAGCGTCAACAAATAGCTTTTAAGCTTACGCTTAAAGGTATACCTGCTAGGCGCCCCTTGGATAGGATAGTATAGTACTATCACGGTATTTATTTCAGCAAAATTTTGGGCGTCAGTTTCTAAGAAAGGGTTTTATTTAGGCCCATTGTACGGTGTACGGAGTTAATTAAAATACGAATATAACTAAAGGTTCGTAGTACGTTGGTTCGCCCCGGCGAATATGTACGGTTGCTTTGATGTCCCCATGCCTTTTCAACCTGCAGTAAACTTTATCAATAGAATTTGTGTTTTATTTCCCATTTATCTGTATCTGTATCATACGACACTGAACGGCGAGTGTAAGTAACGGTGCAAGAAAAATACCTGTAGTATACTTGAAACACTTAGCTTGATTCACCCAGGTCAATCAACTAAAAGTACATTTAATAGACTTTCAGCATTACAATAAATTTCATAGATATTTTCAAGTAAATTTTGTGCACCTGAGTAGGGGGTAAGTACATTAAGTTTACTGAAAGATAATTTTGTGCACTGTGGTGTAAGTCACATGTGCACTTTGGTTTTGGCATAGGTACAGTCAGCGTCACATAGTTCGTAGCAGCCGCAGCCAAGGCCGCCAAATATATAAGGTGAACTTCCCTGTGGTGAACACTGACCCAATACATGGTACTTTCAGTCTTATGTCATGATGACAGAGGTGACCTGAGCGCCAAGCATTACATACAAATGACGCATTGCTGATGCCACGCGTTCAACGCGAAATTAAACTTTACGCAATCGCGTATAGATCGCTATTGCTTTGACCGGGCTGTCGGCTGTAGCAGTCGGGTAAATTTCCCTGTGGTGGACACTCATGGTACGATTTTCCGATGACGTGAATAGCCGACTGTGGCGGTCAAAGGGTTAATAAGTGGCATCTTTTAGACACGAAGGTGTCAAGCACTGGGACGTTTACCTTACCTTATATAGTCTTTCATAAAAATTAACTAACCTTTGCTAACTAAAATGTGTTTTGTACCTTTTCCCACAAACACAAATGTCATAGTGACAGATAAAGAACGAATATTACGGGCATACCTAAAGTAGGTTTGATGAACGTTTATGATTAAGGCTAGTTTTTCAATTTTGGTCGACCCACTTAAAAAAAAAACAATGCTATTGTTGGATTAACCGCAAGAAACACTAATGACCACTTTGCAAAAAGTAACAGCCACCTTGAATGTTCAATTCATTATAGACCTTAAGCAAAAGATTACGAGTGCACAAATAGAAAAATTGACGGTCCAGATGCCTTCTATTCGTACCATTCTCAGGTATTCAGGAACATCGCCGGGTGTATTGGGCCATACGTGCAACGTCACATCTCAATTAAAGGCCCTAAAGTTGATAATCCGGTAGTGTTAATGCACATGCAGTCTATTTACGTATCATTTATGACGGACGATGATTTGGTAGCAAACCGCACAATGAATTGGACACGAGAAAAACAAATACTATACCTAAAACTTTTTACATTACATCGGTAGATGAATCGACTACGGTTACAGTGAATCGAGTACGGAGGATTAATTCGACACATATAACACGACTGTATAGTCGCGGAATGAAAAGGTTGGTCACTTTTGAACCTTCACTGTGTAGAAATAAAGTCGAAAAGTGATGAATCTTTTCATTCCCTGACTACATACCTACGTACGATATGCGATTGAAATTCATCCTCTTCACATTTATAAAAGGTACCTCGCTGTGGAAATGTTCAAATTAATGAAAAACTGTATAAGTTAATTATAAAACTTTAATGGTTATTTACACAATGTTACGACTACTAATTACAAATAAATCAACGTTACTTTACACTTAAAAGCTCATTTTGCAGAAAATGCAACAAATTAAATTAGTTTCCCCTAATAAAATACTTGCTTCAACAATTCATTATAAGAGGTAGTTAATATTTTGTGTTTGATTAACGTTTTATTTCGATTTAATTTAATAATATACAGCTCTGTCATGGACGGACAGACAACGTACGTAATTTTATTATTATTACTATTGCATCTATACGGTGATGTTTAATCGATAACTAAGGATAGATTTTTCAATCGTCAGATAAAATTATCTGTCAGTTAAAATTATCGCTGTCACTTTCTAATGTCATATGAAAGATAAGGACGGAGCTAACATTTATCTAACAGATACTTCCATCTAGGGGATTAAAATCGGCCCTAAGGCTACATGTATAAAGGATAACTGTTTAAAAAAATCAATGATATCACGGACACAAACGATCATGTACAGTCGCCATGAAATATATCTGTACTCTTCGGGGTGCTCAAAAATATCTGAACATGCACTTTAACGCCTTGACAATAAAGTCGTGTTCAGATATTTGTGAGCACCCCGTTCGCCCCAATAGATCTGATGGCGACTGTACATCAAATTTTTACACTGTTTATTTTCTTGATGGAAATTTATCATGACGTCAGAATGCTACAAACAAACCAAATAGAACTTCGAAGCGTATAACAAACATACAAGATTATATAAAATCGAGGAGCTCTCTTTGAAAAGTTTGTAAAAAACCGGCCAAGTGCGAGACGGACTCACGCACGAGGAGTTCCGTACTCTATAAAAACGGCAGAAAGATCACTGTATGGGAGCCCCCTTAAAAAAATATTTTATTCTGTGTTTTAGTATTTGTTGTTATATCAGCAACAGAAATACATCATCTGTGAAAATTTAAACTAACTATCACGGTTCATGAGATACAGCCTGACAGACGAACAGACGGACGGACAGCGAAGCCTTAGTATAGGGTCCCGTTTTACCCTTTAGGTACGGAACTCTAAAAACTGCCCGTGACACACAGATACCTAGTGATCGCAAGTCGCTGGGTGAGTGGTCAAACCCGATAAATCGAGATAATTGATTTTTGAAATAAGAACTCAACATCCATTACGCAGAGTTCTATTTCCAAAAAACCATGTAGATGACTTATCGGATTTGACCACTCACCCCTCGAAGTGTTCCGTTGGACCAATTTTGCTACGGAACTACGTTTTAGACAGGCTTAAAAATAATTCCGAATTAACAAGAGATTTGTTCAATAATATGAACAAATCTCTAGCGAAATAAACAATTTCATTTTTCATTTTTTTTTTATGTAATTTACAAAGACCGATTAACTTTATCACTGAAATCGTTCATTGCGTCAGAATTTTATTGCTATTCTTTTATATAAGGCGCTTACCTAGTTATTGCTCTTCCATACAAACTTCCACCCCCTTAATTGATGCTTTCCGTGATAAGTATCCTATGTCCTTCCCCGGTACTTAATCGGTTCTCGACTAAAAAAGTATTCATTATATCACGATTGCATAAACTACTATAAATATGGATACTGTCATATGCTCTTACTCCATCGTATATTCGACTTTAAGACTAATGTGTATTGCTTGTAATAGAATCTCTATTACATTAGCGTTAACCTATTCAATGGAAGAACATATGTCAAAATATAAATATTTCGCTTACAAACACATTACCTATAACCGTTTATACTGTTCGTAAATCTCTTGAAACATGTCTCTACAGTTCATTTTTATCTTCATCTTGGAGCACAGAAGGAATACACCAGACAGTTTCCTATGGAGCGAGTATATTTCCTCGGGGGGTGGGCAGAGACGGTGGGTTAATATGGTGGGCACCAGCGCTTGGATGCGACGGGTGGTGCGCTGGGTGCCGAAGTCGAATTCACCCGTCGTGTTGGTGAATACCTCACCCATTATCATTACGGTGTCGACGTGGGTTTCTTCCATTATCTGTTGGAAAATATTGCAAGTCGTTATAAAGTGAAAACACACATGACGCTATACATTAAAATTAAATTAAATAAAAAAAAAATAGTTACAATACAATACAATATAAATACTCTTTATTGCACACCTCACATAATAAAATAGCACATAAAAAACAAAAAACAAAGATACAGGGAGACAGAGGCAGAACAACAGGCGGTCTTATCGCTAAAGAGCGATCTCTTCCAGACAACCTTTGGGTAGTGGAGAAATGAAATATAAAGCTGAAAAGTAGGTGGTGCATAAACTATTACAATGAGAAAAAAAGAAAAAAAATTGATAGTTATTTACGATACAAGTTTTTTTTTTATGTTATACGGGGCAAACGAGCAGACGGATCGCCTGATGGTAAGCAATTACCGTCGCCCATGAACACCTGCAACACCAGAGGAGTCGCAAGTGCGTTGCCGGCCTTTCAGAAGGGAATACGCTTTTTTCTTGAGTTCGGAAAGACGAGTCACTTTTTAAGAAAATGCATTATAATTTAAACCTTAAACCCCAGCACCAAATTAGAAGTTCTATTGACACGCATGTGGTCGATGAATCGTACTATACCTGGTTAAAAAAAAACTCACCTTAGACTCGTATCCAGTAAGGAATTTCATCTCCTTCGACATCCGTAAGATGGCGGCTCTGTCGCCGTCGGATGCAGCCTTGATGATCTCTATGTACTGGTCCATAAACTCTTTGGAATACTCCCGGGTGGCGCCGAAGTCCAAAAGGATTACCTATAAGCGCAACAAATAAGCTATACGCTAACCCACTTTTATTTATTTACGACGGAATAGGACGACCGCACCTGCCTGTGAAGCTGACGGTCCTGGGTTCGAATCCCGGTCAGGGCAAATATTTGTGTGATGAGCATGAATATTTGTTTCTGAGTCTTGGATGTTTTCTATGTATTTAAGTATTTACGAGCCCCAATGCAAATGAGTACGTCTGGTAGGAAAAAAATGTACTAAACTAACGTTAACCTAAAAATTCTGGGGGACGAAGGTGTTTGGAAGAATTAGCAATATAAAAACAGTATAAGTTATAAATCGTATTTTATTTATTCAATGAAAAAAAAAACGAACTTTCCTTGGTAATAAAAAAAACATTGTTTCACCAATTGTACTAAAATGCAAAAAAGTTCGTCTTTAGTGTTACCGACGCAGATTAGAACGTCTACCACTTGGTGGCGTCTCCTTTTGCATCTAAAACGGCTTTAATTCTGAGCGGCATTGTATCTACCAGCTGTCGACACTCTTCCGGGGTTGTTTCATTCCAAACACAGGTAAGTTTCTCTTTAAGATCAGCTTTTGATCTGGACGGGTCCTTTCGCAACTTCTTCTTCATTTTCCACCACAACGTTTCTATGGGAGACAAGTCCGGGCTGCTGGATGGCCACGACATGGTAGGTATTTTTTTCTTTTTCAGCCACGCCATCGTTGCTTTAGCGGTATGGCATGAGGCACCATCTTGTTGAAAAGTATACGCATTTTTATACTTTAACTTACGTATAGACGGCAGCAAACTCTCTTGTAAGATGCTTTTGTATTTTTCGGCATTGACGGTTCCATCTATAAATTGCAGACAGCCGACACCCTGTGCCGACATGCAGCCCCAAATCATTAAGGAAGCTGGAAACTTTACCTTACGCTTAAGACAATCTTTTTGAAATGCCTCTCCTTTTTCGCGAATGACTTTACTTCGTTCATCGCCTACTGTGACTTCAAATTTAGATTCGTCACTCCATATAATTTTACGCCACTGATCGACGGTCCAATTTCTGTACTTTTTGGCGAATTTCAACCTGTTAGTTTTCTGCCGTTGTGTAAGTAACGGTTTCTCTTTAGCAGTGTAAAAACCGTAGCCCATCCTCTTCATCACTCTCTTGCAAGTATCCACTGAAATGTTTTTTTTAATTGCGTCACGCCATAGTACCGTAAGTTCTCCAGCTCTTGCACGACGATTTTTCTTGATGATCTTCCTCAGAATCCTGTTTTCTGCTTTAGTAGTAATTCGTGGGCGGCCGGATTTCTTTAAACAAGAAATTTTGTCGTGTTTTCGATGATGCTCGATGATAGTTTGGATTGTAGACCTTGGCATAGAAAGGTCCTTGGCAATTTGGTACGTAGATTTGCCTTTATTGTTACTGGAGATTATAATTTTCCGCACTTCTTCAGTCACTGGCTTATCTCGTGCCATCTCGATAGAAAAACGATTTGGAGTAATAAAAAATTAGGCTGAATTTGCCCTTTTATATAGTGGTTTGTCATTTTACATGACAGAGAATATTCCGTATTCAATTTGAAAATAATATTTTATATTACGAACCCTGGTAAACAGGTTTTATTTTAAATAGACGACCTATTTTGCCTTAAATATGAAGCAGACGTAATTATTTGCGTGTGAGATGTAATATTTATAATTAAATTATTTTAAAATAAATAACGAGATGTACACTTTGTACAACTCAAAACTAAGCTAGCTTTAGTGACATTGCGTCTAGTGTATTCCATTAATCATCAAAGTCGATTCGGGTAGAAATACTAGTTTTTGAAAAAAAATACGCATGCAGAATTGCGACTAGACGAGCTATTTTGCATTGGGGCTCGTATATCTATTAAATATATCGTCGTCTAGTACCCATAACACAAGCCTTCTTGAGCTTACTGTGGGGCTAGTTCGATTTGTGTAAGATTGTCCTCTAATATTTATTATTATTATTATATATTATATATTATTCGTCTGCGTAGAACTCCTTCATCGCGGTAGAATTTCATTGCTATTTTTTTATATCAGGCGCTCACCTACCCATCGTTCTTCCATAATTCCACCCCCTCAAGGGGCGATTTCAGGGATAAATATAAATAAATATATTTATGTTTTGAGCAATCTTACACAAATCAACCTACTCTAAGCAAATCTTGTACTAGGCGACGATATACATACTTATATAGGTTAATAGATACTTCAATACATAGAAAACACTCAGGCACAAATATTCGTGTTCATCACACAAATAAATGCCCTGGCCGGGATTCGAACCCGGGACCTCCAGCTTCGTATGCAGGGTCACTACCAACTAGGCTAAAGCGGTCGTCAATATAAAGTATGTCCCTCCCCGGAACTCAAACTATCTCCATACTAAATTTCATCTAAATCAGTTCAGCCGTTTAAGCATGAAGAGGTAACAGACAGACAGAAAGACAGACTTGGACACACTTTCGCATTTATAATGGTTGCGTGGTCACTGTGCCCATACCTATACACCACATGCCTTGGTATAGCAAGGTGGTGTCGAGACTTATGGTGAATGCTTCACAGAGCTAAAAATGTCCTATTACCAACCTGTTTAGTGTTAGGGTTGTAGAAGAAATTGGCCCAGTTAGGGTCTGTTTGCATGCATCGCAACACGAACATCTCCCGTAGACAAAGCTGCATAATTTTATAGGCGATATCGTGTCGCGTCTCGTATGGCGCTTCGAATAACTTGTCTAGTGGTACGCCGTCTATGAGCTCTGTGGTTATCACTTCTTGGGCGCAAAGCTCGTCTGAAACAACGTCAATGTCAGAATATAATCTGGCAGGCGGGAAATGACAGATTATGCCGGCTGTACACATTGAGTCAAGCCAAAATAACGAACTACCGGCCAAAACCACAAATATACAGCCATAGATCAAGATATGTCATCTGTGATACTGCCAAAGATCTCTACAAGTTGGTTCAACAACAACAACTCAACAAAGTATGTCTATAATGGCGCCAAAATTATTTAAAATCTGTAAGCTTTATAAACTATAAAGATTTTAAGTGTCTAAAATAGAAAATAGAATTCACTTGAACTCGAATAGACGATTTGACGTGACAAAACTGCATGTACACGGGTATAATCGGGAAAATAGATGTTTCGTTATTGTCATCGCTAAGTAAAATAAGTGGTTTCAAAAATACTAATTGCAGTTGCAAAGTTGTCTTTGTTTAACTTACTACACACGTCACTAAAAATGCTCCGTTAGGGCTTCAAAATGGGATACCATTTTGGGTGCACAGCCTTTACACTCATAGTTATAAGCTACTGCTGATATTGAAACGATATGTGACTTTACGGATCCAATCTAGACGGACATATCGAAATATTGTGACCACGACTCGATTAACTCTTTCTGTCGTATTACTCTGTGGATGTTCTAAAGTGTACATAATTTTCTAATCAAGAATATCTCACCGACAACATCGTGCACGTAGTACTCAGGGTATATAGAAATAAAGGTGATGACCACACGATTAACTCTTTCTGTCGACTTACTCTGTGGATCTTCTAAAGTGTAACATAATTTTCTAATCAGGAATATCCCACTCACCGACAACATAGGGTACGAAATACTCGGGGTATGGGGCCAGTAATGTCTTGAAACGTTTGGTGCACTCGGCCTCACGCAGATAATCAACTTCCCAAGAGAGTTCCTTCTTGGCAACCTCCACGATGTTGTCAACGAACATTCCTTTAGGGAACACGTTCCACACCTGGTATTGCACATGAATTTATTTAAGGGTTGTCAGTAGTAGGGGTAAGGATTTATCAGTTAAATCGCTTTTCAATTTAGATTATTTTCTGTGTGAATTGAAAAGTAGCTTGATATTTTAATATCGTTTCAAATATCGACAGATTTAAAGTTAAAAACTTGCTTTTTCGCTTAAATTCTTCTACACATAATGAGCATTAAAAATGGCTTTGTCACTATCTAAAACTTAAAGCATCGAATCCTTCAACCAGTTAATTGGAATTATCAATGCTTATGGCATAAATTAAATTCGATGCAATTTTAATTTTTTAAGGCCCCTTATGTTAAATGGCACGGTACTAGTAAACAAAATGGGTGCTACCATAGAGTAGAACCACTAGGTAGTGGTACATAATTACCTTGAGCACACCAAAATTCGATACATTTTTAATTATTTAAGGCCCCTTATGTTAAATGGCACGGTACTAGTAAACAAAATGGGTGCTACCATAGAGTAGAACCACTAGGTAGTGGTACATAATTACCTTGAGCACACCGACTAGGTTGTCTATGTCGCTGTTGATGCCCTTCGCCACACCAGGGTACTGCACTTTCACCGCCACTTCCACGCCGTTGTGCAGCACTGCTAGATGCACTTGACCTGCGCACACACACATAGGTAACCAACGTTAATCGTTCGAAGAGATCGCTCTTTAGTATTACCGACCGATGTTTACCCCTACTTTAAGCCTAATATTCTGTACTGTTCTTTTTGAGGTGCGCAATAAATTTGTATAATATTGTATTGTTCATTACCATGAATCGTAATGATTAGGTATAATTTCCGATACCCTAAGGTTATCTGGAAGGGATCGCTCTCTAGCAATAAGATCGCCTGTTATTTGCCTCTACTCATAGTTATTATGTACTGTACCTACTGTGTTTTTTTTTGTTGAGCTTGTGTAATAAATAGTATATATATTGTATTGTTAATCTTGTATCTATTCTTGTAGGTAACTTACCCCAAAACATGACCCACTAATCGACCTCCCTTGTCAAGGGAGTGGGCAACTTGACTGTTAGAAGTTCACAAGCCGCCCGGAGGCCTCTAACCTGGCTTAACGACTGCTATCATAGATAACAGCCGGGATCAACGGCTAAACGTGCCTTCCAAAGCACGGGAGCGCTCAGTTAATAACCACTCAACGCGTTCACCCACGCCACGAGCAATGTTAAAATTCTTAGTGTTGCCAATTGCACAGTCGTAAAATGATTCGCCACTGAGATTTGTACCCACACCCTTCACATTTCGTGAATCGTTATAGCCAACGTAGCCAACGACAGTTGGCCAAACGACTCATTTTTCAATCACCTCACTCCTTTAATTACCTAGGATTTTAACTTACAGTCGAGTTCACAAATATATGTACGTTCCCAAAGGTTCAATAATATCTTAATAACCAACTTTGACAGTAAAGTCGTGTTTACATATTTTTGATCACTTTGTCCGTGCACATATTTTCGAACTCGACTGTACAGGTTGCGAGACGACATCTGGGTCATACTCGGATTTAGGCTCGCGTCTTTTCTGTGGACATACCAAAAGTTAAGGGCTACAAAGCTTAATTTTGGATTGGACCAGTAACCCGCATAAACAGTGTCTCCGTTTCTATAAATCCCTTTAATAAAAACATAGCTAACATGCACATAAGCCGTTAACTATGGACCACAGGAGGGACGACTTTTGTTTTTTCAACTAAGTATGAATCATATGTAGAAGGTTGGGAGGCGACTGAATGAATGCTTTGTTCAGCAGTGTACTGACGATGATAATATTGAAAACTTACAGTGAAATCATATGTGATAATCCACATCGAAAGGGACCTTATGGCGGCAGGCGCTTACGTTGCACCTATTCACTATTGTATTGGAACAGCGGCAATAAAGGCGTAAGTGCCGGCCGCCATAAGGTTCCTTTCAATATGGATTATCACATATATTAGACGTTGAGACGTTACGCACCTATTGAGGCGGCGGCGAACGGTTTCTCCTCGAAGTGCTGAACGCGGCCGCGCCAGTCTGGCCCCAGTTGTGCAGTCATCACCTGTCACCATATGTATATTAGACAGCGGAAAACTCACCAGTATAGGAGACCAGAGCATCCACCAGAAACGTATATACTCCCAAATTGTATATACAGGGCGTCCCACGGCTATGCCACATGGAGGGAAAGTACCTTAAATATTGTAGATGGAACATTTTACTGAAAGAAGACATTATTTGAATTTTAAAAACAATTTAAACTGCATTCACAGATATTTAAATGATAATTAAACCGTGAACCGGGAATCGAACCCGTTACACAAGAAAAATAATTACCCTGTAGCTTTATCATACCAATCGAAAGGCTTCATCATATGGATTATTTTTTGCTAAATGACATAGTATCAGAAATAAAAGGAAGACCATGAATTTTAACATTTTTAATACAAAATTAATCAATTTATCACGTGTAACGGGTTCGATTCCCGGTTCAACCACAAAATTATTTAAATATCTGTGAATGCAGTTTAAATTGTTTTTTAAATTCAAATAATGTCTTCTTTCAGTAAAATGTTCCATCAACAATATTCAAGGTATTTTCCCTCCATGTGGCATAGCCGTGGGACACCCTGTATATTCCCAAATTGTATTTTATTATCCATGTATATAGATACATGCAAATAAAGACGTTTCTAAAACGGACATTTGACATGACGCTGTCACGCGTATACATGGCTAGCATCGAATCGTATTCGATGCTGACAAGTGTGTAAAAAACCCCAATTTGTGTAAAAAAGTGCAACTTTTACTTGTTTTAACGACATTGTAATAGCCAAGTTTATTGACAAAACCACAATATGTTAAATCCATCATGTGAATATCCGCAATGCAGGTTTTGTTAAATGGGAACAAAAATCAGCAATAGTGCTCGTCCCATCATCATCATCGTCTCATCATTGACCGAGTGGAACGAAGGACTCTGCTTCAGACAAACATGTTTTTGTATTTATTATTATTATTGTTAGTTGTGGGCCTCCTTTGCCGCCTCGACCAGTATTGATCTATTGTGGCAGCCCTTAAAGTTCTTTGCTTATACCCGTTGCCTCCAGGAATTTCCAGATTCTTTGGGTCGCAATCTGTTGTAGCTCCTCTGTGGGCATAATGTGCCTCCCTAGATAGATACTTCTTTTGCGCATAAGTGGTGGCATGTTTTTGTATGTTCATATGTCTGGATTTGCAGAGTTCCGATTGTTTTCCTCTACAAGCCGCATTTCTCAACCGATTCTCGTGACATTTTGTGAGCATGTTCGATATTTTTTTTGTCGTCAGTTTCTGGAACACTCGCGGGGTCTACAGCTCACAGAGCCACGAGTTGTGATTGTATCGTGTACAGTGACCTCACTGACCTGTTCAACTTGCCACGAGGGCATGAAGTCGGCAGACTGGCGCACGCGCTCGAAAATCCTCTGCAGCTCCGGAGAGATCACCGACTCGTCCTGGATGCTCAAAAGTTGACCGAGTTTCAACGCCGCACCTATGACCAAAGCAAAGTATATGGGCGTGGGCAAAATGAAAGGTATATTGCAGAGGGTAAAGTATATTGGATCAACTTACTATTACAGTCCGGTCAACACAAGACAATACATAACAGTGCCGACAGGCATTTAAATATCGCTATTTTCGTTATGGTTCAAACATAATTGGCCATAATAAGAGCAAGGTTGGCCTAGCCAGCGTTAACAGACCTCACAATAGAGCAAATCCGTCATCGGTCATCAATCTAATGAGGATACTATACTTGTGTCGCTTAAGGCGAGGGGATGGGCAAGCGCTCTCCATACAAATTTTGTGCAAGTTATTCTCCGTTTGTGTTTGCACTACAGTTATGATTTTTGGTCAGTATGCTTATTTTCTTGTTAGCCTTATGGCTAAACCAAAAATATTATTTTTCACTTTTTTTTTTCTTGAGTGTCTACGTAATAGTTATAAGCAAAAAAAAAATCGGGAGTGCTAAAACCAACGCATAAAACTTACAGAGTTTGTATGGAGAAGGCCTTGCCCTACCCTGCGTCTTAACTTCAAACTCAGATAAATCCATTCTAATCACAAGTGATTAAATCCATTCTAATCACAAGCGATTAGAATGGATTTATCTGAGCCCCAAGGGAGATGAATGAAAATTATAATAACGTTGATTCGGTGATTTGAAAGGCAGTATTTTTTTTATTATGGGTAAAGCGTTAAAACCATCCATTCTTTACAAGAAATATAATTTACTTAGTATTTTATTATGATTTATTAGAATTTTAATTTAGTGTGATTTACCTTTATTTTTTGATATAATCGATTGCAATTTATATATCTTTGAAAAAACTCAGTATGGATTTGTATAAATTTCATTCAAACAGAAGATGAAAAAAAATTTCAACTTGTCAGTTGAAATTTTTTTTCATGCCATGTCGAACAAACTTCTTTCGCGGTTTGGCTTGGATGGACTTACCTACATTTGAAAAATACTATCATATGGATTTATCTGATTTTGATAAAATATTATGATTTTAACTGTATTTTTCTCAAAAACCACACGGAAATATACTTAAACTACCGATAAAACTGCAACAAAACGCGTTTTTTTTACCTTTTATATTACACCAAAATCTTCAAAAATATTATTTACCCAATTTTGAAGTTAAGAGACTCACTTATGTACGATAATAGTTGGCAAAAACTGTGTTGGCGTTGCGTTCACAGCCAAAGACATATGCGGGCCCTGCAAGCGGCCTTTACACCTGGCTAAATTTAATGCACTAACTAGTAAAGGGGAGTTAAACTGTATTGCTCTAATGAGAGAGATGCTTTAACTCCCTCCACCAGTTATTGCACTAAATTTAGCCAGGTGTAAAGGCCACCCATCGCATTCTCGGTAGCTCTGGCGACCTTATTAAAGCATCGAAATTCCTCTTTTACGAACCAAGCGCTATTCATCAGTTTTTATAATGGACACTGCTAAGGTATGGCATTCCCTGCTCGCGCCTGTAACCTAGACCTTTTTTAGGCACGAGTGAATAGGCAACTTCTGGATGAGCTTGCTTCACTGTCGGCTTCACCTTTGCCCCCTGGCTAGATGCTGGCAAAGAGCAATCCTATTATATAATATAAAATAAAATAGTTTCTTTTCTTTTTTTTAAAGCGATCTTCACTGGATATCCATTTGTTGCATACCAAAACCTGCTACAGAATGTAACAAATACTCTTCTGAAAACCGCATCAAAATTGATTCGGCCAAACTCGAGATAATCGCGGACAAACATACGGGTGAAACTGAATAGCTCCTATTTTTGAGTAGGGTAAAAAAATCGGCCCTCCAGCATTCGTACTATATATTTATTACCTCTGACTTTGCACAGCGTATCCACAATCCTCTCAGCGTTCGCGGGCGATAGGAAAGCATTCGCCGAGTCGTCGGCCTTGCCCGTGACGGACTGGATCGTGTTGCGCGCGTACTGCGCCACGGTGCCTACGCCGAGGCCGGCCGCCAGCGAGCCGAACGAGAACATTCGGCCGAGACGAGAGGACGGGACCACGCGTGGTTTAGAGTTCTCGCTCAGCTGTGGAACGGGTTAATTGGTTACAGTCAGCATTTATTTTTAACAGTTTCACTGCGAGGAATCCGCCTAGCGCTCATTAGGGAGGGCTATCGCTCTATCGATCACAGGGACCGATACCGATATTTAAAAAAAACCCTGAATTAGCCCAATATTTTGGATTATTTTTTACTCTTTACGTAGGGCTGAATGTATTTAGGTAACAACGTCGTATTATTAGATTTTCCCATTAAAAACGAAATAATGAACCGGTGACCGTAATAATACCGGTATTTTTCTATGGAGAAAATACCGGTATCCGATCCCTGATCGATCATCGATTTCTAGGGTACATTCAAGATTTTAAGACTGGCAGTGAAAGTGTTCAATCAGTTCAAATTAACAACACAATATAGTGCAAGAAACCGAAATCTTATTATTATTACTTATTAATCAGGTAGGCACTTGAACCAACTGACGAAGCCTGTATCCAGTTATCTTTAAATACAATATCATATGTATTTTAATTTGCACTAAAATATAATTCTTAAGCTGAATTTCAAATATGCTTGTCTAATTTATTCTTGAATTGGTTGCTTAGGAAGTGTCTGTGCGGGTTGTTCTGAGACCTGCGAGGCGACCAATTTTAATTGAATCTTTCCTAATGACATAGCAGACTAGTCAAGAAACAGAATGTAGTATGAGAATTTCGGCAATTTTACATTTACAATTCCTACTACCACCTAATACATAACATTCAATGGTTATACATGGGTGATCTGTAAATCTTGTCAGTCTATTATAACTGTATCATATTTTCATAGAGCAACACTAGTAAAAAAAATATATAATCGTAAACTTACTGCCACTCTAATCTTTTTCTTAGCGACCGGCTTTGGCTTTTCTGTGGAACTACTTGCACTGCTCGGTTTAACATTCTCCGATACATTTATCGTTGGCTCAATTTTCTGTGTAGTTAAATTCTCCAATGGTGCTTGAATTCTCTCGAACTGTGTTGTTCTCAATTGAGCTTTCTCCAGGCTTTCAAACGTCCGGTTGAACTCACGATTAAGCTCTTCTATTTCCTCCTGCATCTTTGGATCCATGGCGGCTTTAGTCTCTGTATTAGTTGCGAAATTAGGGACATTCATTACGGCATATTGTCTGAAACCATGGGCAACTACAGAAGCCCGGTCAAACAGATCTTTCCCGAAATCAGGGTTGACTTTGAAGTTAGATATGTTAGTTGGACAGGTTTGAGCGAAAGCTTTAATGGTTGAGTTATTCCATATCATCCTAGCGTTTTCTTGTTGGAGTTTGGCGCCCGCCTCCACCACCATCCTGAGGCCGCGGACTATGCTGATTAGGTCGTTAATATGTGACATTGCCTGCAATTAGTTGATTAATAAGTTATTCACATAAGTTTACATAAAATAAAAATAAAATAAAAATAGGCTTTATTACTGAAGTTTTTTTTTTTTTACATTAATACTCTGCTAAAAAAACATACTTACAGAGAAAAGATATTGTAAGGTTTAGACATTACTCATTTATCCATATGAATGCTAGAATTAATTACAGTAGAATCTGCTTATAACAACTTTGCATAGAACATTTTACTGCTTTTAACGCCACACTATAATACACATATATAATATTTTAACTGCCACATGCAACATTCATTCATAAATAAGTATGTGCACTATAAGGTAATAAAAATAGTTGCCGGAGTCTTTTCTCAGAGCAGACCAAAAGGAATAAGATGTCTTTATACAATCTACATCTGTCTTCGGTCCTATAGTTCAGTAGAGTTTGAAGAGAATTTGAGCTGAACTAAATGACCTCAAAGACAACAAATCAAATGAGATTGAAGCACTACATTATTCAAAGACAGAGCAGGCACAATAATAAACTACTCCTAAATCACCATCCATACGCCCAACACCAACTAATTGCTTGCAAACAGTAAGTAAGCATCCACAGGGAAACAAAATAAAATAAATGTAGCCAGATAATTGAACAATCCTGAACTATCTATATACAGGAGTAACATAATGCGTGGATAACATGATTTCAAGTTGATTATGAGTAGGCGGTAATTCGGTAAATGTAAGAAGGAATGTAAGCCTCAAGGCCTCGTGAGATCATGGGCATAGGTTATTGCATAATGTGAGATAATTTCGTCGGAACAACGTATGGAATAATTGTTCAGTATATATACACACTTTTGCTATAACCGGCGCATAAAGATATCGCCGATTTCGTAAAGAAATGTTGGTTATTGTAGCAGGTGGGCTTGTTGTGGTATACGTAAATACAACTTACCGATCAGTTACTACACAAAACCTATGTTAAAGATATATGGGAGCACTCTTTTACGTTGTCACATCAACACTATTGATACTATAACATAGCCGTAACTTAGTTCACTTTCAAAATTAAAAGTAAACTCTGTATTCGGTCATATCTCGGAAATTTTTGAATGTGTGACCGACCAATGACAGCTGTCTTCTGTCAGAACCTTGTTTTTTTCCTAAACACAACACGGCAACGGCATCTTATTTATTGAGCCGCAAAAAAACTGACACATTACGTATTTATTTCCATTCTACGCTCTCCATCCACTTCACACAGTATTCTTACTAAAAAAATATAAAATAAAACAAAGCAATCCGCCGTGTTTATTTTTATTTGATTTGTTCATTACATTTATGACAAAAATAATACCATCCACATTCATTATCTTTAATGTTAATAAACCACTAATATAATATATAAATCTCCAATAGCATCAGATATTAATATCTGGCCGTCTTAAATAATTTAGTATGTGAATTTGCAAACACATCGAACCGTAGTGGTTATATTCTCTTTGCATCGAACATCTAACTTTTAGTGAATAAATATTACATCAATAAATTGACTCTATGGGTAACAATTTTATGATATAAACCAAGAAGTGTTCTGCCCGGCAGCCAACAAAAATGTATAGTCGTTCAAAAATTAAAAAAATCCTTCGTTATTCGATTCGACGGTAGTCTAGCGAAAATATTTTTGAACGGACTATTTGTGTATAAGTTTTTCAGATGACTATTAGAAATATAAACATGTATCAATACTCATTACAAAGTAGTAAGGTCAGCAGTGAACCAGTTAATTTACATAGAAAAGGTGTCATAAATATGTTAACTATTACTATATACTAACTTCACAAAATTTTAGACGCATCATTGTGTAGGTACTGAAAGTATAAACAGCAAATAGCTAATTTAAAATGGAATAAACTGACAATAATGGTTAGCCACAGATACACCTATAAGGAACAGGCATCGATTTAAAATACCCTAGATGCACCATCCGCCTGTCAAAAGCGTCCGCGCTCAAGAGTGCTTAAATGCCTTTTAAGCACTCTTGCGCTCATAGTCGCGCGCTAGCCATCGGCGAGTCAACATGCCCGAGTGCTCCGTAAAAAAAATGCATAAACAACACGTTAACGACGTTAAAAAAGGATGGAATTTCGTATTTTCGGTGAGTATTTGTTTAAAGTTTCATTATTTAATTGATTTGTAGTTATATTAAGCTTTAACGCGCTTATAACAATTATTTTATCAAAATTACACTAAATTTACACACGACCAGCTATGCTACTGTCTCTTTCCCTCACGTTGAGTGAGTCGTATATCGAAACGAAACGGGAGACCTATGAATCGGACTATAGTAAAATTTCGAAGGAATGGAGTCGCAGACTGACTAATTTTTTTATGAAAGCTTTCAAGTATTGTTTGTTATTAGTACACACCTATGGAGTGTGTATGTAGATATGTAAGATCGTAAAAACTATAAATTAAAATATTAGCGTTTATCTAAAAGAAAGTGAATAAAAAGTATTAAATGATTTATGGCCGTTTGTAGAAAGATAAGTTCTGGTAATTTTGAGGGGTATGTTACCTATATGTAATTTCAAAATGTAAAATAAAGATTTCAAAGCTTGAGACACTATTATATATATAAGTTACTCTGACTCAGTGTATTTTTTGTAAATTAA
This sequence comes from Epiblema foenella, assembly GCA_963556455.1. NCBI lineage: Eukaryota > Metazoa > Arthropoda > Insecta > Lepidoptera > Tortricidae > Epiblema > Epiblema foenella. The sequence continues at coordinate 43,287,535 of OY747095.1, forward strand.
ACCTTGTTTTTAAAAATATTGTGTTACGGATAATAATATTCTATTTCTTCTTTCAAGTATAACTTATTCGATTAACTGCTTTAAATTTAGAACTGCTTTAATTTAATGGTAACATAACATGAAATTACAGTAGAACCATTTAAAGTGGCTTTGTCATAGTCGCTTGAGTATCTTGATCAAAATATCTTAGCGCCACACACAAACACTAGGTGTTTTGGATGGTCCCATCCATGGTCTTCGTCATCAGCTTCTGTTCTCCAAATGCTACTTTCTGAATGCAAATGCTCGATTTGTTACCGAAAAACTAAAATCGCTATATGTTTCCCCTGGTTTTTTGGGGATTTCCCTCAATTCCTCATGGATACCATCATCATAACTAGTTTACGGCAACAACGGGACCAACATGCTTCGAGCATATGATTTCAAACAAAGAAAGAATTTTCCGAATCGGTTCATAAACTACGGAGTTCTAAAGTAACACACATTAAAATAATAAAAATTAAAAAAGAACATACAACATAATAAATCGATTTATCATTACTATTTATAATAAATCGACGTTAACACCTGACGTCGTATACTTGTTTACCACCTACCTATTTTAAACAAATCATTTTCGACTCCACGGTACACGATACCGACTCTGTTCCAATGTATGTCCAATGCTGCCAACACAATCAGTCCCGACTTGATTCGTGCAATTTGTAATGCTGTAACCGCCAAACGCTCTCATTTAAAATAAAACGTTACGCTGGTGATATAAGGCTGACTATTGGAAAAAAATAAATTGATCCCAATTGACTTACGCTCGTTTAGCGTGTGTCTAACACGCACACACTCACAATGTCAGCTCGGCCGGCTCGGACACTTTTTCGTCTTGAATTTGTAGGTGATAGTGTGTCTAGGGTATTTTAAATCGATGGGAACAGGGCCTACTCCGAAATTCGTATCGTGCCGTCCCTTTCACTCATATGGTGTATAACACGAGTTGTCGAGAGGCGGGTTGCATCAACTAACGAATTAAATACAGAACGATCATCGTAACTTCATTAACTTGCCATACAATCAGTTTTTTCCGATTCGGACACGGCTTACGATTACCGGAAGTTTCAACAACCGGCTGTCTTATTCGTGATAGACCAAACACTCCTAGCTATTAATCCTTTCAACGCCATTATTCATGGCAGTGACGTCTACACACCAACTTAATTTCCATAAGAGATTTACTATGAACAAATTATGAAGGTGACTTTGACAACTCTCTGGAAGCCTGACGTTATTTTGCACTTCTCATGACTGCCTGCAATATTTTGCGTGTCGACTCTGACTGTGCAGAATTAGTCGAGCCATTGGTGCGACTGTTTGTCCCATAACTGACGAGGATTGAGCGTCAGCCCAGTGACCGATGTCTGCTGGCGGCACCGATGTCACGAACTGTGTCAAGCAAAAAAAATCGCCGCTGGTCCGCGCTTTATCCCTCCTGAATCTACTCCTTGCATCATCCCCTCAGTGTGACGTATTTGCGAGCAAGTAGGCTAACACAACTTGCTGCCAAGTCGTATCTCGCGCGACTCGGCGATTCCTTTCGCTCAAACTGTGCGGAATAGAAAGAGGAGCGTAGATTTTTCTCTACTCGCGTCGCGTCGCAGCGGCAGTTGTGCTAGCCCCGCAGATGCGACAGTAATGCGAGATGAATTTTTGATCTTCTGCCAGAAGATGGATGTACGTGTTTCGTCAGTGGTACGATTTGTTTCTACAATTATAGTCTGGTTTATTGTTTGTTTTTATGAAGTCATTTGATTGTTGTATTTAATTGTAATTTCATAGCGCCTTGGTTTTCCTGAAATCGAACCTATAGTCGTTATTGGGGCGCGATAGCAAGCGACGCGTTTGTTTTTGGCGTTCAGGGGCTCTACCGCGAACAGCAAACGAAGTTTTCCCTCTCTGTCTCACTTATATGCAAACTTGCAAGTGCGACAGAGAGGGAAAACTTTGTTTGCTGTTCGCAGTAGCGCCACAGGTGGTTAAAAAGGGTTTCTATAATACTACACCATTTATTACATCAAGATATTGGAAATAAGAAATAATACATGCATTTAGTAGGGAAATATTGACAATATTTGACATAGATGGAATGCTTGATAAAAGCACAAGTGTAATCCTAAACCTGAATAAATGTTTAAAACACCAATACATTTATACACCAATCCGAAATATTTAAATTTAAAATTATGAACCAAAAATTAATTTACTTATAAACCAACACAGAATATTACTAGTACCGCCTATGGTATACTCACTTCCATTCTCAATCTTTTAAAGTCTCTCTCTATAACCGTAAATCATTGCGTTGTAAATGTAACTACTAGCACATAATCGTTTATGAATCATACACAGAAATAAATGCATTATGCCCTTAATTTTTATACAATCCAAACAACATTTTATCATAGATATAACCAAAAACGACACAGGTTATTGTCAAACATAGTACTAAGAAAATAAATAAAATTTTAACAAATCTAAATTACATTATATTGACGCACTTTTTAATAGTATTACATTAAAAGTTTATAAAAACACATTTGTATTATCTGTAGTGTATACAGAGTAATTTAAAAGCAATGCACTTTCACTCCCACTTGGATAAAAATCGGACCCAAGTTAACGCATGAGCGCACTTTAACGTCACTTGAGGACAAGCGATTGGTCTAACGGAGCGTCACTTGCGGATACGCTCAAAGAATAAGTAACGTAGTACCACCCGTGAACAAGCTAGTTTTTACGAACTGTCACTTTTAGAACAAAGCACCTGTTGTTCGAGTGTGCTTTCAAATATATATTTTTCTTGTCTGAGCTCGTGTAAACCAAAATGTCACACGATAGTCACTTGTGAACAGGTCCCACGTTTTAAATGTATCTTCACTTGTGGGCAAGCTATAACGTAATCCAGCGAGCGAAATAGAGTGTGACTTGCAGACAGCATCCATGATACAGGTATATTTGATTGCAGTTAGAATCACTTGTAAACAGGTCCCAAGATGTAGCTGCAGTCACTTGTTAACAGGTCCCAATTTACGCAGCGGCGCTTGAAGCAAACTAATAGATAGCGTCGCTTGCAGACAAGCGACTTTGTAACAGCGTCACTTGTGTACAAGCGACATTTGTAACAGCGACACTTGTGTACAAACTACTTTGTAACAGCGTCACTTGTGTACAAGCGACTTCGTAACAGCGTCACTTGCGTACAAGCGGTCACTTGTCGCGGTCACTTGCGGACTAGGACGGTGCCCTTAATGACCACGAGGACGCACCGCTACTGTCGAGCGGCGATCGACTCCATGATCGCCTCGAAGTGCTCTTCGGGGAGTGGCGTGCAATGGCTTGAGCGGTAGTCGCGCATGTATTTTGAGATCTAGAAAAAAAAACAACATTAGAATATAGAATATGTATGAGGAATTAATAGTAATAAGATGTCACTATATGGACAGCAACCCATCAAATTATAACAAACTAAATAAATATGAGGCTTCCTTAAGGCGTTTTTATAAAATAAAATAAATAAATATGCTCAAATTCCTGAAATATTGATTGATTGATTTAAAAAAAACCTATTATTTACGTTAAATTTACCAAGCATCAGCATTAAAACGTTGCCATCTGAGTCGGATAATCTACAATTGGCGCTTACCAGTGAGAGCGATCGAGCGGACTCCTCATCCGAGCGTTCGAGCGAAACCCGTTGCGTTTCCAGCAGTGCAGTGTAATTGCGAAGCTTTTCGAGTGTTGCAGTCGAAAGTTCGGGGTGCCGGGATTCGATGAGCCTCAGTAGAAGATTGTTGCCACAGTTTGAAGATAACAGGCCAGGTCTGTGGGTTTAATTAAATGTTAATTGATGGGTTTAGAAGAAGTGCTCTACAATAATTGAGATTTAATTTATCTGAAGACCTTTATATCTTTTATAATCGGGTGGATCAACTATTCTTTGTTGCCCGTTACCATGGTTACGTCTCCTGAGTCACTCTTTAAAACTGTGATTTTATAGGGTTTAAATCCACCAAACATGAGTTTTAGCGATGAGCATAAATCCATTTGGACATGGGTCATCTCTTGAGCATGCTTGAAGTCCATATTATAACCATTTTTCTAAGAAACTCGGTTACTGTTGTCTCCTCGCTGACGGGACAGAATAACAACAAGAAAAAGTTAATAGAAAAAGTAAATTTCATCCCTATCAATATGAAGAACTGCCTCCAGTTTTTAGCAAGTCCAGTTTTGTTGCAAAATCCCACACTGTGTATAGCCAGTCCAAAAAGTGGTATGTAACTTTTATATTTTAGAGTAAAAAAAAACCAGATTGTACTTGATAAAAGTTAACTAAAAAGATAAAATCAAGTTTCCAAATAAACTACATACATTAATTACGTTACATACATTCATGAAATCGTGTTTTCAAATGTTTCATTTTGATACCCATCATAATAGTTCAGTCATCGTACATAATAGTTTTATTTTGTATGAACTCAGCACATAAGACTTTTTAAATCGTTGAACAAAGCAAAATCGAAATTTTAAAAAGATGTCTTTGGCAATAATTTGTGGCTTAATATATTACCTAAATAAAAATTCAATCCAACATCTAGTAGTTAATTGCCTGCTTAAACAGTATGATTTTGGAAATCATTTTTGTATACAATTGTATGGCGAGAAATGCGGGTGCCTAAATACTTTTGGGCGGTATTTTTGGTACAAGCTTTTACTGTTGACTGTACTTTTTTTCCACAGTCATCAACTACAAATGAGCACAAACATGATGGGTTTATTTTGTTTAGTTTAGTTGTTACTATGGCCACCTTTTCTACCACCTTTTTTACAAAATATTTTGTATGGTATACCAAAGCATTAAAATCGCGAAAACGTAGACAGAAGTAGTAATGATACTGATCCTTCTCATACGCATACGACGGTTACAGTCAGGATCCTCAACATACGCATACTACGGTTACAGTCAGGATCCTCAACATATGCATACTACGGTTACAGTCAGGATCCTCAACATACGCATACGACGGTTACAGTCAGGATCCTCAACATACGCATACTACGGTTACAGTCAGGATCCTCAACATATGCATACTACGGTTACAGTCAGGATCCTCAACATACGCATACTACGGTTACAGTCAGGATCCTCAACATACGCATACTACGGTTACAGTCAGGATCCTCAACATACGTATACTACGGTTACAGTCAGGATCCTCAACATACGCATACTACGGTTACAGTCAGGATCCTCAACATACGCATACTACGGTTACAGTCAGGATCCTCAACATACGCATACTACGGTTACAGTCAGGATCCGTATCATACACAGACGAAAGGTTAAGCCACTGTGGTCGCTACATACTATACGACGCTGACTGTACATGTTTCGATTTCCATGTACCTCAGAAACATACCTCAAGCATATAATCTCGTCCTCCGTACGCCGAACAAGTTGCACCGGGCCCCGGTACTGGACGAGAAGGTTCCCTATATTCAGGTCCACGTGAGACCTAACTACTTCCTTCACAAGCAGCGACCAGGACGATGGCATCTGGTTCTCGGCCAGGGGCAGTAAATCGTCGAAGGTGGCGTCTAGGACCTGTTAAACAAAAATCGCCGATTCATAAAAATAACAAACCTCTGCTAACTAAATTGTGTTTTGTCCCTTACCCACAAACACAAATGTCAAAGTGACAGACAATGACAAACTAATATTAACGGCATTTTTGGCTAAGACAGGCTTGAGCCGCCAATTTTCCGCTTACATTTTTATATATTAATGTTCACTGGTTAACTGGTTATTAACACGTTTTTTTTTAATCCATTGAGGAATATTTTATATACATTGTATATTGTTTTGAAACAATGACACCTCGCCGAGTTTCTTACGCCGGTTCTTCTCGAGGCAGAGGTTGATTTTATGAACCGGTGGTAGTTTTTAGACATTCATAAGTGCATGTAACTTACGAATGTCAAACATGCCTAAATTGAAGAATAAATGATTTCATTTCATTTCAATATTATGATTACTTTAAATATAAGTTACGACTTGTAATTAGACGTATGGAGGAATATGAATATGACATAGCAATTTAAAATATGGAAACGAATTTTGAGATAAGAAATATTATTATTTTACTATATCCATTTACATTTAGTACATTATTTTTATTTAAAAACTGGTTTCGAATGTAGAGAAACTCCCCTTCATTCTCTTCGGAGTACTTACAAGCGCTTTGACTTCAGGGTAGTTGACGGCTGCCCAAATGGCGGCGTACCCTCCGATAGACCAGCCGTAGAGAACGATCTGTGTCGGCTCGAAACAAGCTCATTTATGGCGTCCATGCCGTGCTCACTAGCGCTTTGACCTTAAGGTAGTTGACGGCTGCCCAAGTGGCGGCGCACCCTCCGATAGACTAGCCGTGGAGAACGATCTGCTTCGGCTCGAAGCCAAGGTCATTTATGGCGCCCATGGCGTACTCACCAGCGCTTTGATCTCAGGGTAGCTGACGGCTGCCCAAGTGGCGGCGTACCCTCGGATAGAGTAGCCGTGGAGAACGATCTGCTACGGCTCGAAACAAGCTCGTTTATGGCGTCCATGGCGTACTCACCAGCGCTTTGATCTCAGGGTAGCTGACGGCTGCCCAAGTGCGGCGTACCCTCCGATAGAGTAGCCGTGGAGAACAATCTGCAACGGCTCGAAACAAGCTCGTTTATGGCGTCCATGGCGTACTCACCAGCGCTTTGATCTCAGGGTAGCTGACGGCTGCCCAAGTGGCGGCGTACCCTCCGATAGACCAGCCGTGGAGAACGATCTGCTACGGCTCGAAACAAGCTCGTTTATGGCGTCCATGGCGTACTCACCAGCGCTTTGATCTCAGGGTAGCTGACGGCTGCCCAAGTGGCGGCGTACCCTCCGATAGACCAGCCGTAGAGAACGATCTGCTTCGGCTCGAAACCAAGCTCGTTTATGGCGTCCAAGGCCTACTCACCAGCGCTTTGATCTCAGGGTAGCTGACGGCTGCCCAAGTGGCGGCGTACCCTCCGATAGACCAGCCGTGGAGAACGATCTGCTTCGGCTCGAAACAAGCTCGTTTATGGCGTCCATGGCGTACTCACCAGCGCTTTGATCTCAGGGTAGCTGACGGCTGCCCAAGTGGCGGCGTACCCTCCGATAGACCAGCCGTGGAGAACGATCTGCTACGGCTCGAAACAAGCTCGTTTATGGCGTCCATGGCGTACTCACCAGCGCTTTGATCTCAGGGTAGCTGACGGCTGCCCAAGTGGCGGCGTACCCTCCGATAGACCAGCCGTAGAGAACGATCTGCTTCGGCTCGAAACCAAGCTCGTTTATGGCGTCCAAGGCCTACTCACCAGCGCTTTGATCTCAGGGTAGCTGACGGCTGCCCAAGTGGCGGCGTACCCTCCGATAGACCAGCCGTGGAGAACGATCTGCTTCGGCTCGAAACAAGCTCGTTTATGGCGTCCATGGCGTACTCACCAGTGCTTTGATCTCAGGGTAGTTGACGGCTGCCCAAGTGGCGGCGTACCCTCCGATAGACCAGCCGTGGAGAACGATCTGCTACGGCTCGAAACAAGCTCGTTTATGGCGTCCATGGCGTACTCACCAGCGCTTTGATCTCAGGGTAGCTGACGGCTGCCCAAGTGGCGGCGTACCCTCCGATAGACCAGCCGTAGAGAACGATCTGCTTCGGCTCGAAACCAAGCTCGTTTATGGCGTCCAAGGCCTACTCACCAGCGCTTTGATCTCAGGGTAGCTGACGGCTGCCCAAGTGGCGGCGTACCCTCCGATAGACCAGCCGTGGAGAACGATCTGCTTCGGCTCGAAACAAGCTCGTTTATGGCGTCCATGGCGTACTCACCAGTGCTTTGATCTCAGGGTAGTTGACGGCTGCCCAAGTGGCGGCGCACCCACCGATAGACTAGCCGTGGAGAACGATCTGCTTCGGCTCGAAACCAAGCTCGTTTATGGCGTCCATGGCGTACTCACCAGCGCTTTGATCTCAGGGTAGCTGACGGCTGCCCAGTTGGCAGCGTACCCTGCGATAGAGTAGCCGTGGAGAACGATCTGCTACGGCTCGAAACAAGCTCGTTTATGGCGTCCAAGGCGTACTCACCAGCGCTTTGATCTCAGGGTAGCTGACGGCTGCCCAAGTGGCGGCGTACCCTCCGATAGACCAGCCGTAGAGAACGATCTGCTTCGGCTCGAAGCCGAGCTCATTTATGGCGTAACGCATAACGGCGTCCATGGCGTTCTGCTCTTGAGACGGGTACGGGAGGCCCTGGTGAAATATGGATCGGTTAAGGCGTGTATAACCGCGTACGACCTTGCGCGTTGGGGCGTGGTATATTGTCTCAGAATCGAACTCTTATATTTTAGCATCGCGCGCAAAGCCACACAGTCTTCCCGTCCGAGAGCCGGTGACAGACTGCCGCCCGTCGCCCGCGCACGTATCCGCCCCAACTTTTATGACGGTGTGGTGGTTATTCCAGGTTTTTGACAAAAGTAATGATTATTTTGCAATATCCGCAGCTCAGATCATGAAAAACTGAATTAAGTTTTATTTTCTGAATATCCCGTGTAAACATGTCTAGATAGTGAGCAGTAGCGATTTAAAAGGTTGAAAAATGCCTTATTTGATTTTTTTTTGTTAGGACAATCTAGGCGTGTTGCAATTTCCGCAGCTCAGATTGAAGAGGACATATCAATTCTTCAAGTATATTTTTTCGAGACCTATATTTCGGGCCAGTTTTGAGTTTTAGGCCTTTGAACGCAACTAATATGTGGTATTTCACTCTATTACGCGCCTTAACGTGACGTTTCGTATCATTTGTATGCAAATATTTTAACGGTTTATTGCGTGTCTACATCTACAGAACTGTGGGATTGGTACTTTTTGCACGGTGTGTAAGGTACTGGCTGCTAAATGATGAATAAAGAACAAATGTGGTTTCAATTGTTTTCGTATGACGAATTAGGTTGCACCAACCTACGATTACAGACCGATCAACCTTAAATATGGCGCCGGTAGCTGACATCCCATAGAAACTTGTCAAACGGGCCACAAAGCTTAATTTTGGATTGTTCTAGTAACCCGCATAAACGGTGTTTCCGTAACTATAAATCCATGTAATAAAAACATAACGTATGTGTACATAAGCCGTTAACTATTTACCACCGGGTGGACAACTTTTGTTTTTACAACTGACAATAACCCAAACATTCCATACAATCGGATTATAACGAACACCGCTTACGATTACAGACGGTTTGGTGCAACCCACCCTTATTAGACGTATGATTTTCTCAAAGTGTGTGCCCACTGAATCTGGGCCTACCGCTAACTGCAGTTGTCAATAAGTTTTTGTATTCCTCGTCAAAAACGTTATTCATCAAAATCTAAGCTTCACAGCGCTCAATCTGTGTTTAGAGAGCATACGTACTGTACTGGCCGCCATTTTTGATATTTCAGTTTCGGTCAGGATTTCACGTGGATGATAATCACCGAATCTGAGGTGTGGGTGGAATCGAGCTACTGGGAGTTTTGTCGCTGGTTCACTAAACCTAGCCTAGCTGAGAAGAGTCCAGCAAGAAACTCAGCTAGGCCCGACCTGGGTCGGACTGACTCTATCCGGTGTGCGGCGGTACTGGGGCGAATAGGGACTATATATCGACACCACTGACACATATAGTCCCTATTCGTCCCGGTACCGCCGCCCGCGTATATGAGGGAAAAAAATACATGTAGGGGTGGGTTGAAGTCATTAAAAAAATAACTACTTAATTAATGGAACACTATTCTTTTTATTTCGCACACCTCTTACGCACTACTCCGCCGCCATATATTCTATTTCCTCTCCCTCTCACTCTCATCCATCCCTTTCACTCTATCCCTGATACGTTCCCTTTCACGCTAACTTATATGCTAGTAACTATATCAACATAAAATCCTACATACATGTTTGAATAATATTTCTGAATAGCAGGTGTGAAAAAATATTGTTATAATTACCAACCGTTTGACGACCGGTTGAGCCTAGTGGGTAGTGCACCTGCCTGTGAAGCTGACGGTCCTGGGTTCGAATCCCGGTCAGGGCAAATATTTGTGTGATGAGCATGAATATTTTTTCCTGAGTCTTGGATGTTTTCTATGTATTTAAGTATTTATATCTATTAAATATATCGTCGTCTAGTACCCATAACACAAGCCTTCTTGAGCTTACAGTGGGGCTAGTTCGATTTGTGTAAGATTGTCCACTAATATTTATATTTATATTTATTATTTATTTATTAATTACTTACTGTACTTCCACCGAAACCAGGATGGTTCCACCCGAGCGCAGAAAACCCAGCCCTAACCGGGGTCGTCATGATGCCAATCTCATAGAAGCCTGAGTTTCCCTCGCAGCAGACCACCAGCACCTTCCCCCTGGGTCCCTCATCACGCTTGTCCACGAACATGGTATCCAGGTCGTTCCCGTCTGCCGAGCGGAGCTTAGCCCTCTGCCCGTTGAAGGTTTCGACGAGTTGTGTGCGGCCTTGGAAGAGAGCTGTGCCTGTGAAAAATAGTACATTACGTCTCAGGGGGGCAAAAAGATATATTTACGGCGAGAACATTATATTGAATCTTGAGTGAAGCGAAAGATTCTACAATAGAAATAAAAGGGATCAGTCTGAAAATCAGCGCTGGATGGACTATGTTCAGCAAAAGCTTATTCTTATTCGAACCAAGCGCTTTGCATCATCTTTTATAATGCGCACTTCTAAGGTTTGGAATTCTCTGCCGGCGTTTGTGTTTCCGAGCTCATATAACCTAGACCTTTTTAAGGCACGAGTGAATAGGCACCTTCTGGGTGAGCTCGCTTCATCGTCGGCCTCATCTTTGCCCCCTGGCTAGATGCTGGCCAAGAGCGATCCCATTTTTAATAAAAAGCTGAGACTGATACCCATTGCCTAGATACTTAAGTTTCATTGTTTATATTAAATTATTATTGTGTTTTTTTTGTTTGTTTTAAGTTCGAGGCAATAAACATTTTTTTATTTTATTTTATTATATTTAGAATCCTAAGCTTAGCGAGAAATTCTAAACTAGAACCTGAGCTTAGCAAGGGATTCAAGCGCTTACACCCAAGACGGAAATAATTTTGCTACCGTGTGACACATAATGCTTTTCGCATTGCCTATCAGGCCCGCTATACAAACATGATATGTCTTAAAAAAGAATTTTGCTACCGAGTGGCACATACTGATTTTTACACCTTGTGTGAGGAAAAGAGTCATTGTTGCCCTGAAATAAGGAAATATTTTTATTTCCTTATTTCAGGGCAACAATGACTCTTTTCCTACTTAAATACGACAGGGCAAAAATGTAATGAATATAAGGTGTGAAAAGAAATATTGAGGTTAAGAATGGGTATGGTTATGTTACACATTTCTTATAAGGTAAATATCCCTGTGCTCGACGCTGACCCTGATATGGCACTTTCAATCTTATGTCATGCTGACAGAGGCGAATAATAGGTGTCATCTAATGGGAACTAAGGTGTAGAGCACTGGGACGTTTACCTTAATACTATCACTACATAGTATAAAATAATATGCTTAAATCTTTAAAACTACGCGGAACGGATTTTGATGCGGTTTTTTTAATAGATAGAGTGATTGAAGAGGAAGGTTTATATGTATAATAACATCCATTAAATAGTGCACCCGTGCGAAGCCGGGGCGGATCGATAGTATAATATATAGTATCTCACGAGCGCGCGTTAGCCATAGTTGTTGTTGTGAGTGTTGTGACACATAGTAACACATAGCTCCTACGCTGACGCACACATAGACAATGTGTGTGTATAGCTCAACAACCATGGCTCACCCGCGTTTGTGAGATATAAGTACTATATTAGAGTTACGATTTGAAACGGGATATTTACCATGTATATTTATATTTAAATATCCCGTTTCAAATCGTAATTCTAATGTAAATGACCATGTAAGCTTGAAATCTTATAAGTACTATATATTATATAATAAACTGGTCAGAATAAGAAATCGCTCAAAGCCGGCACGAATGGAGGTCAAAGGGGGGGCTTATGCAAAGCAGGACATATTATAAGCTTAGAAAGTGTCAATAAAACGACATGAAAATCTCGTCGGCGAAGTTTAAGTAACTTACATAATAGTATAAATCAAATATGTGATAATCCACATCGAAAGGGACCTTATGGCGGCAGGCGCTTACGTTACACCTATTCACTATTGTATTGGAACAGCGGCAATAAAGGCGTAAGTGCCGGCCGCCATAAGTTTCCTTTCAATATGGATTATCACATATAATAATTCGTGAGCTACAAAAAGAGTAAGTGTCTAATTTTTTTTTTGTTCCGAATCAACAATTCTATAATCCATTACTTTAAAAGTTTCATTCGCGGGCAAGATATCGAAAACTGTAATGTTGTCATAAAACCAGCGCAAATAAGTTGAGACCGTGTTATTGTCTGGGAGGAACGGCAGTGTCTCACTTCTCGAAGCCATGCTGGCCATTTTAAACATATGAGTATAACAGAATTCGCAAAACAAGCAAATGCAATAACAACTTTAATCTCATTTCATCATATTCAAACACGGACGTGTATCGAACCTTCTTACATAACTACCTAACATATGTGATAATCCACATCGAAAGGGACCTTATGGCATCAGGCGCTTACGTTACACCTATTCACTATTGTATTGGAACAGCGGCAATAAAGGCGTAAGTGCCGGCCGCCATAAGGTTCCTTTCAATACATATTTGCATAACTATAGATATACAGTAAGGTTGAGTCGATTTTTCAACCGCCAAATTAAATTATCCGTCATTTAAAATTATCGCTGTCACTTTCTAATAACATATGCAAGAAAAGGATTTGATACTTTTATCTGGGGATTGAAAAATCGGCTCTTAATAAACTAGGCATGTGTTTTCTAGAAAATTTTACGTGCAGAAACGAAAATTCCGTGCACCTGTTTACACAGATGCACGGAATTTTCTGTTACAATTCGCTTAGGATATTATTATTATTTTTTCTGTTACGATTCGCTTAGGATATTATTTTTCTGTCCACAAATGATTTTTTGCGTAGAATCATGTAGGCATATTATTTAGCACTTCGCACATCAAGTAAAGTTAAATTAACATAGTAAACTATTGTAGTGGGTGTAAAATGCACAAGACGGCCTTGAACATAGATGTGTAAAGCAATTAGCAAAAACTCGCTTAAACATTCAACTTGAAACAACATAATCATATTGGATTATATAATTATTGGAATCAATTATGGTAACTCTTGCACATTCATACATACATCAACCTACCTATAATCTATCCAATGTCATTCCGATGAACTATTTATTACTTAATGAAATAAATAATCGTGTTAAATGTATTTTTGGGTGAATCAACTATTCTTTGTTGCTCGTTAGCATGGTTACGTCTCCTGAGTCACTCTTTAAAACTCTGATTTTATAAGGTTTAAATCTATAAAACATGAGTTTTAGTGATGAGCTTAAATCCATTTGGACATGGACTCTTGAGCATGCTTGAAGTCCATATTATAATTTTTTTTCTAAGAAACTCGGATACTGATGTCTCCTCGCTGACGTGACAAAATAACAAGAAAAAGTTGATTGACCCTTTTACTAAAAACGATGTTTAGTCGAAATGAAGAGAGAAAATAAGAAAGGATCTTTCCTGTCCCCGAAAATAAAGGACAGAGGAGCCTATAATTCTTTGCTTTGCAATATGGTATGACCTGGTTAAGCATTAGATCGAGGACTAGACTTTATTATTTGTACATTAAGGTTCAAAAATGGTAGACCACTTTCTTGGCTGACTGTGTCTCTTGTACCCTCCATAAATAAATATTAGTGGACAATCTTACACAAATCGACCAAGCCCCAAACTAAGCAAAGCTGGCGCACGGCTTAATCTTTATTGCACAAAAGAAACATTGAAGTACAAAAGGCGGACTTAATGTCAGTCAACATTAAGGCAAAATAGAAAAATTGTTGGCGGTGCATCTAACAACTAAAGGGATATAGAATTAAAAGGATTATAGAGATATATACATGCTTAAATACATAGAAAACATCCAAGATTCAGGAAAAATAATTATTCGTGCTGAGCACACAAATAAAATGCCCTGGCCGGGATTCGAACCGGAGACAACTAGCTTCATAAGCAGGGTCACCACCTACTTGGCTAAAGTGGTCCATCAGCCAACAGCCTCATTGAAACTATGCAACCTAATTGTAACATGTAACTTACGCAGCAAATTCTGTATAATCCCGAGCGAGCCAGGGTAAATGAGCCTCAATGCGAACGTATGCGTGGCGACGTACGCCAACACCTGTATAGAATTAAGAAGTAATTAGTATAGAGAGCACTATGAGGGCGGCATTTAAAACCTCTTTTTCTCACCTGCTATTCAGAAAAGAGTTATTGTTGCCCTCGAATGAGGGATCAAAGATGTACTTTTCTTCCCTCATTTGAGAGCAACAATGACTCTTTGCCTCATTGAAGGTATGAAAACCAGTATGTGACACTCTGTAGTAAAATCATTTGTAAGATATTTCATGTTTTTAGCAGCAGGCCTCATAGACGGTGTGAAAAGCAGTATGTGTCACGCGGTAGCAAAATTATTTCCGTCTTGGGCGTAAACACTTGAATCCCTCGCTACGCTCAGGATTCTATTGTAGAATCTTTCGCTTCACTCAGAATTCAATATACCGCCCTCGCCGTAAATATATCATTTTGCTCCCTTGAGACACAATCTACTATTTTCTACTCGTCGACTTTAATGTTTGAATTACGATATAGTAGACAAAACTAAAATCACATACATTTCTCTATTGGTTCCCTTCAAGTGAACTCTTATGGAATAGACCAATCACGTGTCGCCTTTTACTGTACTCTTATGAAATTGGCCAATCACGTGTCACCATTACAGTACTCTTATGAAATTGACAAATGACGGTGACGTCGCGGACATAGAACAAAAGACCAACGAACGCCCGACCCATGTGCCTAATGTTCATTGCCGCAGGACTAGTTTGTTTGATAGTTTCGGTTTGTTTAATTAATTTCCGTTGACTCGTAGAAAAAGTAGTGTATGCAATAGTTATATAATTATATTATATAACGATTGCATAAACTACTATTATAAAAATAGATTTAAAAAAAAACCTGTATAGTGGTGCGTTGGTATCGCGGCAACTCCGGATTGGCGCAAGACGAGAACGGGTGCCGCGCGAGCCAGCTAGATCTGAAATTAGGTTTTTTTTTAATCCTTACTGTGGCTATATCTATATACCGGACCTAATAAAGCTATAAGAGTGCGCGGCTGGAGTAGCCTGGGGTAAGGGGGAAACCTCTAATATAAGGGCTGGATATGTAATACAGAATAATTCATCACTTACCCTAAAGCCCGACCAGAAATCCTCAATTTTTCATAATTTTTCATATTATTATTATATTAAATTGTAATAATAGTAATTAACCGTTAGTTAATTAAAAAAATCTTTAAAAAATAAGATTGCATGCCTAACCCTGTCAAATGTAATTTATATGTTTTTTCAGAAATAAACAGTTTAAATTTTTTTTAAATATAATGACCGTTGTCAAGAGGGCGCCATTATTTTCATTTATATGGCAACAGGTTAGTAATGTCAGTATAGTTGGAATAATGACATTTTGACTTGTTTACCTGTCAGTTCTGAAGTTAAATCTGAAATGTTTTGTAGCGAAATTGTTCCATTTCCCAATCGGTTTTTTCCAGGAATTTTATTATATATATTAACGATGTTTCGCTCTTGACAATCGATCGTTTCGGGCATTCCTTGTCATTTATTATTTAATATCCAACACTTAACCTAAACCACCAGTGACACTGACAGCAGTGACAACCTATGATTAAAATTATTGCCAGTGTAAAAAATTAGTTCCAATCAAATGCCGCAACATGGCGAAGGGTCATATATTTCTGGTCGGGCTTTAAAAGTATAGACGACCATTATAGTGATGACATTTAGCTGTCAAATTTTAGCCATCCCATTGACAATACTAAGGTCAAGTTCACAAAAAGACAAGTCTCACATCTTTTTTCTTTTCATTAGGATTTGGCCGTTACAACAACTCAAATGGAACTTGTTTGTTTTAGTGTTGCCATACAATATAAACGTTATTTGAGTTGTGTTATTTAGAGCGGTCGTGTCGTCACCCATTATATATTAATTATGTTAAGACTAGTATATATATTTTTTGGTTGTCCTGAAAATCAGCGTTACGACACATCAGTCGTTTATAAGCTTATATAGTTTTTAGTATATAAGCTTGCTACACCCTGATCAGCGTCCATGAGATACTTTTACATTATATAACAACTTGTATATTAGCATGGTGATATAAATGATTATGATGATTATGTAGGATACCCACCCTTCTGTCTTTGACAGCACATACGTGGCGGGCCAAGCTTGAAACTCGAAGTCATACTTCCTGATACCCTGCAGATACGACTTCTGGTCCGTTGCGGAACTGGTAAGGGCCTTCAGAAACTGCACATATTTAGGGTTGCTCGCGCGACCGATCCCACGCAGGATGTAAGAGAGCGCTAGGAGACAGCTGATGCCTCCGAGGTACCGCACCATAGTGCGGGTGTCCTCGAGCGAGAAGAAACCGCGTTTGTACACGTAGAGGCCGATAAATGGGGAGGTGTAAAGACCGATGCTTAGGATGGTGCTGGCCTGGAACATGATTTTTTAAATAATGGTGGATTGGAGCGCTCGTGGTCCAGCAGTGCAAGCGTATCGCTTTGAATGGTTCTTGCCGTGCTTTGGACACATTAAGCCGTTAATTACGTCTAAGACAGCAGTCGTTAAGCCAAGTTAGAGCGGCTTGATAACTTCTAACAGTCAAGTTTCCCACTCACTTGTCAAGCCTAATTCCAATATAGTCTGGTTTCCCCTCAGATTGAAAGGTCAGATGGCAGACGCTTCCGTAAAAACTAGTGCCTACGCCAAATCTTGAGATTAGGTAGCGGACCCCAGGCATCCTTCAGGATGCAACTGTACTGGGATAAACGCTTGTCGTAAGCTGTTTTCGTTAAAATCTGATTGTATGGTGAGTTTGACAAGTTTCTATTGAATGACAGCTATCAGCGCCATATTTAATGTTGATCGAATGATCGGTGTTTAATAAGTCGGTGCACCCCGCCCCAAATTTATATTCCGACCCCATTTCATCAACTTGCAAACGCAGTGAAATGAGATGAAAATGACTGTGTCTTTCTCCGTTCAACGCATAGCTGAGTCCTATACGTTGGGGCATCATGGCCCATTGTGCGGATCCGACATGACAACAATCATTGTGCTTATAATATAGCTTTAGGAGTTTAAACCTTATTTACACACGTACGAGACTCGCATGCGACTTTCATTACATTGCGGGTTACCCAGATATAATGACTTCAATCGATCTATCAAACCGCGCAATGTAGTTAAACTCGCATGCGAGTCTCGTATGTGTGTATTAAGGCCTTTAGACAATTAGAAGCAGTATGATTTATTGAAGCATGACATATATTTAAAAAAATTAGTAACTTACCGTTGAGATGATTTTGTCACCCCATTTTTCCATTCCCTCTGGCTGGTAGAGGGTCTGAAAAATAAAAACACATTCTTCTCAAAATAAATTCTATGAACATATTAGAGCTGTTTTGTTGCATGTTTTTTGTTCCAAAAGGCTATATTGTAATTCTGACAATAATTGTTCCGATTTGTACACTATCCAACTAACATTGGTATGATGATGCTCTTCATGGAAGGAGTGGACCCAGGCTGGACCAAAAAAATTTGGAAGTACACCAGAAAGCAGCTCAAGATCATAACTAGGGTGTTTACAGGTCACTTCGGGGTCAAAGGACTCATGGCCAAGATGGGACTATCGGACAATATAGAATGTAGAATGTGTGGCGACAATGACGAGACGATGGAACACTTATTGTGTGAATGTTCTCCCTTGCCAGACTTTGGCAATGGCTACCCTGGCCCAAAGGAATTTAGAGTACTCCCGCTGAGTTCCATCATCCGGTTTATGGAAATGGTGGAGAGCAGGCTTGGAGTAGGCATAAAGGAGGGGGCAATTGCATAAAAGATCCCATTGGGTCGAAGTGCATCCGCAAGGGCCCTCATCTAGATAAGACAAGATAAGAACATTGGTATGATACACTTACGCAAAAATTAGAAACAACGAACATTAAAAAAATGATGTCATTTTGTTGAAAAATTCAAAAAAATATCCCTTATTTACCAAGCCCGAAGATTAACAACTACATAACTCTTTATAAAAAAATACCATGGTAGACAATGGCTTAATACAAATCTATTAAACAGCATACAAAATATCCATGACAATTTTCGCAAAGCAGCAGATTAAACCACCATCTGAAGCAATGACACTACCTGTATACACCTGTATTTGACTTCATATGGGAATAAAGTTAATTTAATAAATGACAAAAAATATACATTCCATTATAAAAACAAAAGTAACCTATAGTTAAATTAAATATTTAACACAAATAAAAAACTGGGCTAAGGTTGGTGCCACAGGCAAGCTGGCCAAAACGCTGGTGTTGCCTCATTGCCTTGCAATTGCAATCTGTTGGGCAAGATGCAATTGGGTGCAAGGGCGCCATTGCTTTGGTTCCCAGTTGCCTCCACAAGCCGGTTCGCCAGCTCCTTCATAACTGCTCTATCATTCTAATCTAATGTCGTTTACTAACATTTTAACCCTTTCACCGCCACAGAAGGCAAATCACGGCATTTGAAAATCGTGCAATTGACGCCAAAGACTTCTACAGCCAGCAGATAGCTTGGCCAAAGCAATAGCGATCTATATGCGTTTGCGTAAGGTTGTATTTCGAGTTGAACAGTGCGACAATGTGGCGTCAGCGGCGCGTCATTTGTGCCCAATGCTTGGCGTTCAAAAGGTTAAACTACTTTTGTTTCTGCCGATGTGTAGCCTAATTATATAGAAAGAATAAATACTAGCATTTTGCTGTTGCATCATCCACGTTGCTAGGAGATTTTGTAAACGCTTTGGGCACCATGAATTTTTCCAGAAAAAAAAATTGTTTATGTGGCTCTCTGGCCTGTGGGCTACAAGTAGATTTGAGCCGATCTGTGTTAGAAAAGAAACCAACTAACAAA
Organism: Epiblema foenella; assembly: GCA_963556455.1. Lineage (NCBI taxonomy): Eukaryota > Metazoa > Arthropoda > Insecta > Lepidoptera > Tortricidae > Epiblema > Epiblema foenella. The sequence goes on from OY747095.1 coordinate 43,306,856, forward strand.
AGCTCTTTCACTTTTATAGTAAGTATGTTTTGATCATCCATTCACTTTTCCGCCTTCAAATGATGATGTTTGCATGTGATTATATTATTGGTATATTATTATATGTCGCCAAGAGATTGTGACAAATGGAAAGCTCTGGAAGAGGCCTTTGTTGATGAAGAGCAAGCACAGATATTAAAATTTAGATAAAAGATATATAAGTAAACGTAAATGTAAGAAAACTTCAAAAATATTAGGCTATTTCTATTTGATTTTATAATATACATATATAAGAGTAGATTGGTACATTTCATATTATAAGACAAGTAACTTCATACAACAGTTTCAATGTTAAAATACGAATGAGCCTCCTAAGAAAGATGATGATTGATAACTAGTAATTCAAAGTGATTTTTTTGCTTAGTAATGTACACATTCGCTAATTTACATATACATAGCAGAGAAATTTAAACATATATATAATAGATTAACACTTACATCTCTGGCACCATCCCTATAAATCTTGTACAACCTCGGCGAAAACATGCATTGCCACGTTAATTTCATTGCGAGATTTTATGAAATTCTCCCGAAAAATGAAAAATACAATTTCACGGCGTATGCCTGCGTAGAACACTATCTATTATATTATCAACTGTAAAACCTTTACGTTATAGGTGCTAGAGCCGCTTGGTAAAATACAAATTTAGCTGCCCTGGATTAATTAATTTTGTAATTCACAATTCCATTGTGTTCCGTTAATATTTCATTACTATTATCTTTCATTAGGTACCTATCATTTCATTCTTTCGTTTTCCTCTACGTCCCTTACTTTTTTTTAATTCTTAAGTTGATTAAATATCTGTAGCAAAATTATATTTACTCTGTGGCTTAAATATTTTGGTTTGGTAGTTAGTGGTAGTTTCTTATTTGTTCCTTGAAGGTTCCTTGGTAGGTTTTCTATCTTCTACTGTTACTGAGGGGCTACCGCGAACCGGAAACGAACGAAGTTCGAATATCTCCCTCTCTGTCGCACTTGCTTATTTCAGCGACAGAGAGGGAGTTATTCGAACTTCGTTTTGGGTTCGCGATAGCCCCTCTGTTACGTTGGCTGCACTTGGTATAGCATCAAATAATACCATAGATAAAATAATATTATTAAACTACCTTGCTATCTACCAATTTTCAAGTCTAAGTCGCGATTGAAGGACTTCTCATACAAAATTCAACCCCTCTTTCCACCCCCTTTCATGCCCAATCTGTATGATTTTTATAGCCTATAACCTGTCCGAAGATCCATAAAACTTGTTAATGAAGGTTGTACTAAAATCTATTAGCTAGTTTTCGCGTGATGCCTAGACAAATAAACAGACAGACAAATAGGCACAAATTCTAAAAACTGTTGAAATGTGTTCTGGGGCGCTACCGCGATCAGCAAACGAAGTTTTCCCTCTCTTTCGCACTTACGTCTGAACGTGCAAGTGCAACAGAGAGCGAAAACCTCGTTTGTTATCGCGGTAGTGCCCCTGAGGGGCTACCGCGACCGAAAACGAACGAAGTTTGAATATCTCCCTCTCAGTCGCACTTGCTAATTGGTGCGTTAATTACCTCTATACCTAGGCTGCTACCGCGACCACAAACGAAGTTTTCCCTCTCTGTTGCACTTATGTGCTAGCTTCCAAGTGCGACAGAGAGAGAAAATTTCGTTTGTGGTTTGCGATAGCACTCTGTATTGAATTACCTTCTTCGTATATTCTTCTTATTTATTACCTGTGTTGTGTAAAAAAAATAGAATTAAAAAATCTGTAAGGGTTCCATTTATGCCATCTTGGCTACGGAACCCTAAAAAAAAGACATGTACAGTGCTGTTTGAATATATTATCTCTGGTCGCAGTCAAGTCAGTCAGTGCAGTCAAGTCAAGTCAATTGTATTGAAAATGAAATAATCAAAACGTATATCACAGAAATTTTACACTTAAACTATCATATTTTTCGTTATAACTTTAAGAGACTAGTCATGAAACATGATTTATTTAGTGAAAATAATTTCGGCGTGTGTACTAATGGCTATTGTGACTGTAGAAGCTAGAATTCACAAGTTGCCTCTTGTGGTAAGCATAATAAACATATTTTACAATTTTTTGTTGCTCCTGGAAGTTGTAATCGTGCAATTACTTTATAAACACGCATTTAACTGGTTATTTACTCTGTAGAAGAAAAGGGACAGATGATTTTATTTTATGATTTGGAAGATTGTAGAGATAAATGTTTATATCGGATTAATGACGAGCTAACGTCACGGCCGGTTGGTTATTGTTCTTAAAGCGATGAATAATTCGTATCATGTTCCAGTAATAATGAGGTTTAAGTACTTAAGCAATCACTGATACTAATTCTGGGAAAAGTTTGCTTCTGAGTGTGTACCCTATTTACAGGGCTTATCACGTTTTCATTTCGTGTATAGTGTAATTTAGCATGCATATTAGCGAGGTATACAATCTGTGAGCACTTAAAACCATGTATTGGCTATATACCTTTTTCACTTACACTTTCAAATGCCAAAATAAAGGTATAGTTGTAGGATCTTGCTAGTCCAATGACAAATAATAGTGTAGGCACCAATCTTCATCCTTATTTAGGTCCATAACAAAGAGAAGTTTTGTCGCTAACAATGTTATATATGAGAGATCTCAGTGCCATGGTGTTGAACCTCTGAAGTTTTTTATAGCTCCATGACACACACACACACTGTCACATACTGTGTATAAAATATCAGTTACTAACTGGTTGTAACTCTTCATGCTTCAATATTATTGCTTTTTTGCAAAAATAATGAGTGTTAGTAATGAGTATTACTAATGATAGCTCTGGGGAATTGTTCTAGACACTGCAATAACAATTAGTTAATTATTATGATGTTTTCCTTAACCTTCTTTGCCATTTACGAATTTAATCTATTGTGTTTATACTGGGTGTGTGACTCAACTGAGGAATTTTATATTTCCTTGTTTTGTATCAAACTAATGTTTACTGAGTTAACAGAACCTATCAGAAATGGACATTATATTTATGTTATTGCAAAATGAAGACAATTTTTCTCTTCAATGTATCTGTTCTGTCTAGTCAATGGCTGGTATCACTGGAGAGGAGCTGAAAGTCTCATCCTAGAAAAGAAAGTCATAATATATGTAAATATGTTTTGATACCTTATGTTATAATTATTATTTATTTATTAATCATTGAGTACAAAAATGTATAGGTATTATACAATATATTGCTCTACAAAACTATTTACAAGCTTGACTGTGGAATCGAATGTCACTCAAAACAATAGGAAAAACTTAGGTAATGACGTAGGTAACATATATTACTTAGGTATTAGGTAATAACTGTAATAAGTTATAATGTCGCAATAGGTATAAATAGCTAATATCATGAGTGACTCATAGAGGGTCAACTTACCCTTTCTAGGGCATCCTCTTTAGGCAATATTTAAAACCTAGATTTTTTAGCTTCACGGACAATGTCCGCAGGCAAAGTGTTCAGCAGGTACAGTATGCGTTTTTTAATGTCCTACTCTAGGTACATCATATTTGCCAGTGTAGGGTGTCCTTCTGATATGATTGTGCTTAACTAAATATAAATGTTCGTTTTCCGTCACACTAATCGGATGTCGCACAAAATTTACTGGTTTGCCTAGAAAGTGTTTTGTATGAAACCTAACGTGAGGGGATTTTAGCGGATTCTGTAACTGCAAACCCCTAAGCTAACATTATTGCTTTCGGTTTTCACTAAATCTTGTTGCGATCCCTTAATAATCAGGATCACCGGAGAACCCTTGATGGTTTGCTGCCCCACATTGAGAAACCATAGTTAAGTGAAACGGCAGATCAAGTAGGATTCGCAATCCAGATCCAATTTTATATCATATGCTTTCATACAATTTGTGCCTGGATTGCAAACCCAGCAAGCCGTCGTCTCCCGGCGAAATAAATAAACAATAGCATTCTTTTGTGATCCCTGTGATCCCAGGGACCGGTAGACGACGGGTTAGAGATTCTTAAGCTAAATGCTTAAGAATCTCTAACCCGTCGTCTACCGGGTATTAAACCGACCGATATTAAATCACAAACTCTTGATTTTGCAGATGATTAGCAAACTGTATTTGTTTATACTAAAGCGTATCCTTGCAATCACAGTTGGCCTGCGCAGCGAATTGATTTTGCACAGCAGCTAATTATTTTATCAAATCACGTGTTCAATTAACTCGCCCAATCACCCTTGTTTACTGCCAGAGCTAAGTCTCCTAAGCAACTCTTAAAATGGTAATTTTATATGACAATAATCTATTTAATATAAGTAGGTACACAGGTGTCAAAACCAAATGCATTTTTGTGGGTCATCCTAAGAAGTTCATATTATTCATCAACATCATCGTCATCATCAGCCTGTATCAGTCCACAGCTGGACATAGGACTCTCCCATGGCATGCCACTGTATGTGGTCTATTATTAAAATGAAATGAAAAATCTCACAAGAATGAAAGAATTCTTGATTCATTATATTTATCATTAATCATATTTTCGGTTGTTTCTTATGTAAATACAAAGTAAGCAGATATAAGCAACGTGTAGGAATAATTTATGATTCTAATAAATATGGCGAATGAATAATGTTTTTGTTTCTCGTGTTTTCAATTATGGCACATGACGATTGCACCAGTACGCCACCAGGGGCGCTACCGCGAACAGCAAACGAAGTTTTTGCTCTCTGTCGCACTTGCACGTTCGGACGTAAGTGCGACAGAGAGGGAAAACTTCGTTTGCTGTTCGCGGTAGCCCCTCAGGCCGTATTCTTGGCTTTCCAGGAGGGCTAAAATAACTAGCTTCTAAGGCCGCGGTCTGAATGCAGAAATGTTTGAGCGTCCGCTTGCCCCGCTGCACGCTTGCGTCCAGACCGCAACCTCAGACTGGTTGCAACACACAACGACTGCTTGCTCGCTCCTACTGTGTGAATTAGAAAGAGAAGGGTATATTTTCCCGTACGCGTCGTGTCACGTTGATTCTACTAGCCCTAGCTCACGCAAATTAATCCTATCAATATTGTATTTGTATCTAAATAAATGATTAAATATTTATAGATAATCTTACACAAATCGACCTAGTCCCAAACTAAGCAAAGCTTGTACTATGGGTAGTTGGGTACTATGCGTCGATATACTAATATACATGGGCCATTCTACTTTTTCATGTACATAATTTACAGACACTTTTTTAATGCAGATTTTGGAATACTTGGCACTCATATTCATATTTTTGTATTGTTATTTAGAAAGAGGTTTAATTGCAGTATCACTTCCGACAGTTTTGGTAATTTAGCAAACCACAGCTAATATCAATAAATCTAGTAACTCAGTGGTCCTTGGATGTCTCACCATTTGTATGAAAATATGGTCTTTACCATTGTGTTACACACCTTTTACCTTTTTTTATGTTAATATTTAAGTATTTTTACCTGTAAATTCCTTTTATTAGGTTCAGGTATTGTATCGAAATCCTATTGTGTACACTAATTCAATACATATCATAGATTTTTTTTGTAAAAGAAAACTGGTCATGAAAAAGTAGAATGAGCCACATACATAAGGTGCAGCGGGGCAATCTAGACGGGAAATAAAAAGTAATCGAAATATTTTCATTTACTAGAGTGCCACCTTGGTGAAATTGTGAAAGCGCTTTTCCGCTATCCGCGTCTAGATAGCACTCTAGTAAATGATGTAAAATACAGAAGATATTTTCGATTCGTTTTAATTTCTAAGGTCTAGATTACCCCGCTGCTAGAATAAATAGATACTAAAATACGTAGAAAACATCCAAGACTTAGGGTGGGTTGCACCAAACCGTCTGTAATCGTAAGCGGTGTTCGTTAAAATCTGATTGTATGGAAAGTTTGACAAGTTTCTATGGGATGACAGTTGCCGGCGCCATATTTGACGATGACCGGCCTGTGATCGTATGTCGGTGCAACCGACCCTTAGGAACAAATATTCGTGTTCATCACACAAATAAATGCCCAGCTTCGTAGGCAGGGTCACTACCAACTAGACTGAAATGGTCGTTTAAATACGATTCCTAACGTTTCCAGGATGATTACCGCCACTACGTGGATCTGACTACGTTCGGGTTCTTCCAAGGCGGCGTGTTGGACGTCCGCATGGTGAACTTCAAACTGCCCTCCAATGTGGAACCCGGAGAGGTGGGTCATCATGATCATATATCATAAAGACGTCCATTTCCAGACAAGGCCTCCCTCGAAGAGTGCCACAGTTACGAGGTCATCAGTCCACCTTGTGGACGGTCTCCCTACGCTGCGCCTGAGGTGATGCTCCGATTCCACTCGCACCTCAGATTCGGTTGAAACCGCTCAACCAATCTCACTGCAAACTCTTAGAGTATTCCAATATTCCAAACCACACGCGTGGTCGTGTCGGAGGTTTCCCTCTGGATTTTCCCCAGGCTACTCTCCAACCGCGCTCCCCCTCTCCTATCGCTTTATTGGGCCCGGTTGGAGAGTAGCCTGAGGAAAATCCAGGGGAAACCTCCGACACAACCATGTATACTCATATTATTAACTAGCACCTGCACAGAAAGGGAACTGTTTCACGTCATAGCTCAATTTTATTTAAAATGGATTTCCATCAAATTAATGAAGATTTCGCCAATATCATGAAATCAAAGAAGATTTTAACAAGAACTGACTTGGCTTTACAATGTAAAGTTAGGGTAATTATGAATTTCTCCTAGCCTAGTGCAACTTCTAGCCAGTTCAGGGTCACCCAGGACTACTCGGCATATGCTACTTAATATGATTATATGTAAATTACATCCTTGCGTTTGCTATAACTTATTGAGGTATTTATATCCATCAACAGTACGGGTTCACCCTGGACCGCACAGTGAACGACGCGATCAGTCCATATCTGGAGGCGCATTCAGACACGTGCTTCCTAAAGGACAGCGAGAGTACCGTGACGTCACCCCAGCACCCCGCCATCGTTTTCCTCAAGATGGACTTCAACAATTTGAAGTAAGTGTGCCGTGAGTAGGTTCAGGCACGTGCTTCCTAAAGGACGGCGAGAGCAGCGTGACTAGCATACCACCCCGCCATCCTTTGCCTCAATATGGACTTCAACAATTTGATGTAAGTGTGCTGTGAGCAGGACATTCAGACACGTGCTTTCTAAAGGACAGCGAGAGCAGCGTGACTACCACAGCACCCCGCCATCGTGTTCCTCTATATGGAAGTCCATATAGAGGAACATATAATATCTATACATTAATGTAAAATTTTGTATACGTGTTCCAGGTTAAACATAACGTGCAAAGGCAACGAACTCACAGCGATGCATCTGTACCAGAACCGGTCGCAGATATTCGTCGGCCGTGGCAAGCGTAGCTCGGGCTTCTGGCGGCATCCTTACATCACCAAGCGATCTGCTGACAGTGAGTACCATACACACAACATGCAAAGATCTCACAGCACTTGTACCAGAGACGGCCCCTATTTCACCAAGTTGACATATGTGGGCGATTCTACTTTTTCATGTACATAATTTTCAGACACTTTTTTTTTAAATGCTGATTTTGGAATACTTGGCCGTCACTTCATATTTTTGTATTGTTATTTAGAAATAGGTTTAATTGCAGTATCACTTCCGATAGTTTTGGTAATTAACGAACCACAGCTAATATCCATAAATTGAGTAACTCAGTGGTCCTTGGATGTCTCACCATTTGTATGAAAAAATGGTTTTTACCACTGTGTTACCCACCTTTTCCAGAAACATGTTAATATTTAAGTATTTTTCTCTACAAAATCCTTTTATTAGGTTCAGATACAATTTCGAAATCCTATTTATATACACCAATTCAATACATGTCACAGATTTTTTTTGTAATAGAAAACTGGTCATGAAAAAGTAGAATGACCCTGTAAGTGACAAATCGACAATTTTCATGTGAAAACTGTTTCACCAACTACAATTGTAATGCTTTTTGGCAATTGTCGCGCCTGTCAGCTTTGGTGAAATAAGGCCCTGGTCGCAAATAGTCCACTAAGTAACCAGTCTTTTGAAATCAATTGAAATCTGTTCCAATAAATTTTCAATGTCGTTATTATTTTCAGTGGACCTCAACAGTCCGGAGTGCGTGGGTCGCTGTTCCTGTGCACATCTGCCCATAACGAAAGAGACAAAAAATGGCTTCGACTATTATAATACTAGCGTGAGTATCCAACATCGTTACTCACTACGCAGTAAAACTGTTATTGCTATTATTACTAAGTCCCGCTTTGGCGGTGTCGAATAGCGCTTTTTTGACACCGCCAAAGCGGTTTTCCACAATGCGCTTGTACAGTCGCCATCAAATATATCTGTACTCTTCAGGGTGCTCAAAAATATCTAAACATGCACTTAATATGTAATTATATGTGTATGTATGTTTTATATCTCTTGTCTTTTTATACCTTGTTGTACAGGTTGCTGAATTTGTCTACCTCCGTTAATTTCTTCTCTCATTTGCTCAAAGGTTAACTGGAAGAGATCCCTTAAAGGGATAAGTTCGCCTTTGTACATACCATCTCTTTTTGTATTTGTAATTTTTGTTATTGTGTACAATATAGAGTTTTACTACTACTACTACTACTTAACGCCTTGACAATATAGTCGTGTTCAGATATTTATGAGCACCTCGTTCGCTCCGATATATCTGATGGCGACTGTAACTCCTCTGGAGCTGCAGGCGTCCACAGGCTACGGTGACTTCTTACACGCAGACCGTGTACTTGTTTGACAACGTCTCACTGGTAATAAAGTCAAATCATTAATATTATGACCATGGGCCATTTTGCAGACTTTAATTTTAACTAAATTCTTAAAGCCATATTCTTAAAAAATAACAAACCTCTGCTAATTAAAATGTGTTTTGTCCTTTCCCCACAAACACAAAGGTCAAAGTGACAGATAAAGACAAACGAATATTAACGGTATTTTAGATAAAATAGGTTTGATGAACTTTTATGAATAAGGGGGTAACATTATTGGCAAAATCAGTGTCACTGTGGGGAGGTATTTGAATAATAATAAAGTGTTTAATATTAAATGACAAAAAATGCCCAAAACGATTAATAATGAAGAGCGTAACATTATTAATAATGCATATAATAGATTGCTGGAGTAAACGCTCGAAAAATGAAACTGTTTCGCTAAAATTTCAAAATTAACATCAGAGCTGACAGGTAAACAACTACTATACTGACATGTGGCCATGTGAATCAGAATAATAATAATAAGACGTTTATTCAATAACGCCCTCTTGACAATGGTCATATAAAGTTCACCTTTACAATAATAGAAATCGTCCGTGATGTGTGATGACATCGTCAAAACAAGCCCTTGCTTGTAAAAGACATGTGTTTAGATGTAGATGTCATAGACTTAAGTTGCAATCTTTGTTTGTTTAACACTAATTGGTGGCTGTTAACATTCTTCACTACTCTCTATTTCTCTTTGTTGCTACGCTCGCAGTTCGCTATGTACGTGGCTTCAGTGAAAGAAGAGGGGCTCTACAACCTCTATTTCCACAATTGCCCGAAAACTGACAAAGGAGTCACACCTGCTATGAACTTTGTTGTAAGTATAATAATACTAATTAATACTATTACTTATCCCCTTGTTTAAGAGCGCTTTAATAAAATGTAACAGGTCCACTAGCGCCACTCGTAAATAAGTGTAATTATAATTTAACGATATATAACTAAAAAAGGGGGCCGCTACGTACTGTAGTTTGTGTTTAAGTACTTTTTGAATCCATCAAACTAGTTATTACGTTGCTGGATTCGTCAATCTATGCGTCCAAATTTAAAACGGCCTTTTTAATTTTGAGCTCATAGGGAGACGAATCAAGCAACGTAAAAACTAGTTTGATGGATTCAAAAAGTACTTAAATACAAACTACTGTACGTAGCGGCCCCCTTTTTTAGTTATATATCGTTAAATTTAAATAATTACACTTATTTACGAGTGGCGCTAGTGGACCTGTTACATTTTATTAAAACGCTCTTAATAATAATGGGGATAATTACTAATAGTCAAACGGCATTTTTTATTAATACGTCAATAACACTTTGTTAGCGTGTAGTTTACAGGGATATACAAAAAATGTGACGTCACGATGTATGATGGCCAAACAGCGTCCAGTTTTAGGGTTCGTACTTCAAAGGGAAAATAAAACGTAACCCTTATAGGATCACTTTGTTGTCCTTCTGTCTATCACCTAAACGCATTCCCGAGATTAAGGGTGGCTTGCACCAAACCGTATTCGTAAGCGATGTTCGTTAAAATTTGATTGTATGGGAAGTTTGACAAGTTTCTATGGGATGACAGCTGTCGGCGCCATATTTGACGATGACCGGCCTGTGATCGTATGTTGGTGCAACCGACCCTTAGACTCCTAGCTGAGTGACGCTCCGGGTTAGCGGTGCGGGGGTAGGGGCGCGCTCCTCTCTTATCTCAACTAATGCAAATCGCAATTAGTCGCACGCGCATCTCCGCATGAACGGTCATGCACTTCCGTGTAGCATCTATCGTAAAGTCGCGCGATCGCGAACGTGACACATAACAATGTTTTCATCACAGTTGCTCGTAAAGGGATTATACACGCAGGCGTGTGGAGCAGATATATAGCCGATAATCCTCCCACGGGAAATAATTTTTCATTACTTACCTTGGGAAGTATTCGTTTGTGTGTGATCTGATTGGTTTCTACAAATCTGGTTGCCCGCGAGCCACAAGAATTCTGCTCTGTGATTGGTTGAAAAAAATCTAATTGGCCATGCGACTCGCCCCAAGAATACTGTATTGCTCTGTGATCGGTTGAAATATTGCAGCTGCGCGCTTCACTCGCGCTTATCTGGAAGTGAAGTTGTCAATTTCGTAAATTTTTGATTGGTGCGTTTGTATGAAACATAGATTTTTCTGTCTTTTGTAGTTATTTATTTCCTCGCAAATGTGATGAAAAACATTGTATGCTCGAGTCATCAAAAGCTCTCCGCCTTCAGCGTCGGGCTTCTGATAGACTTTCGTTCGCAATATTCCACTTACGCCCCTCTTTAAACAATGTACTATTTCGCCAAGGAATCGATTCTGAAAATTTAATGGTAAATATTATTTCACCCCGTATGTTGGAACAATTTATTCACACTGGTGTCATCTACCTTATTTCAGATAGAAATATATGAAAGCAACGACGGAAACTTCCTATCGGCCGGCGAGATGCCACTTCCGGCTTTATACACCACGATGTCTCTGATATTCCTGCTTTCGGCCGGATTCTGGACTTTCATACTCAAGACCAGCAAACACCCTGTATATAGAATACATATACTTATGTGTGTGTTGGCGTATTTGAAGGCGTTGTCGCTCGCTTTCCATGGAATCAATTATTACTTTATAAGGACGAGAGGGGAGCATGTCACGGCTTGGGCGATATTGTATTATATAACGCATTTGTAAGTATCTACGTTCATTGTAAACACGTTTTAAGCTTAGTCCACATTTATCGTTTTAGCGTATCAAGATCGAGAGGGGCTACTCCGAAATTCGAAATCCTAACGTCGTATCGTGCCGTCCCTTTCACTCATATAGTGTATAACACGAAAGTGAATGGGACAGCACGATACGGAATACAGGGCCAGCCGTATCGTATCGAGCACGCGTATCCGAAGTGTGGACCCTAAATTTGGGCATAACGTATCATTACCATTGTCATGTAAAAACACGTCCACACTTGTATCATTTTAGCGTATCGAGATGGCGCATCGTGTCGTGACCTTGATGATCGGGGAAAAACCTAGTTCAGTTGGATCGCGGCTTATCACGTATCAAATAACACATTCTGTATCTCGATACAGTTCAAAACACATCCACACTTACCGATCATGATACTCGTATCCGATACGCGAGTGTGCGGAGTATTTAAGATATCTACGCGGTGAAGGTTGGATCGCGACGTATCAGATACGGCGTGTTGCATGATCGCGTATCTTTTCGCGTCCACACTAACAATCATCATACGCGACGGATATGCGATACGGAAAACCAGCGCTGGCCCCGCCAGCACTACGCTGAGTTGTGACCATTTCGTGGCAAACGTTGTGGTGTCTTTATTTGTAATTGTCATGTGTTTGTCGTGAATAAATGTATGTGTGGACTAAGCTCTAATTGACCTAGCGAGCGATCGGACACGTTTCAGCTTGGGCATAAAACTGAATAGAAAAAAAAAAACATAAAGTAGTCCTTTTCCGGGCCGCACCAATTTAAAAGTCTTTACATAATATATATTGAAATAGTTACGTTTTGGTGATTCATTTTATTCCAGCCGAGTCACTTTTTAAGAAATTGCAATATAATTTTAACCTTAAACCCCAGGATTAAAATATTGTCGATAAACGTCCGATTTAATTAGTTACTCATCATCATTTTCTTACATAACCGAGTAATATTCGAGTACATTTGGACCATAGTTGGGTGGACTGGACTATAATTGGGTAATTTTACTATTTAATGTCTATCGAACACGTCACAACTACATACAAGATGAGGCTTAAGTTTTTTACCTATTTTACTGCCAGTCTGGAGATTACTCGATAGTTATTACCCTACTATATTGTCGACAGATTAAAAGGCGCAGTGTTATTCGTTACGATAGTGCTTGTGGGAACGGGATGGAACTTTATAAAGCACATACTGGCAGACAGAGACAAAAAGCTGTTCATGATCGTCATACCGCTACAGGTAAACATCAAATTTGGTATCCCATTGTGAGATTTATATAACATTTAATAAAATGTAAAAGTTTATTTGTGCAATCAGCAGCAGAAGTAGCTGCTCGTGCCTAGAACTCAAAATTATCCACACACGGACTCTAAAGGCTCTGTATAGATCATTATGAGTGTTACATATTTGGTTAGCTACTTCTGCTGCGGACTGTACGGTCATAAGAAAAAAGGACAGAATTACAAAATGTTACTAATTATCCATATTAATAAGAAGCTATAAGTTTGTACGTCGAATGCTACTGCTGTAACTTGAATTTTAAGTGTAGTAAAAAAAAATAACCACCCGCATCATCCCTTAAACTTAAAGTAAAGGGGTATCCCCTTATTTAAACTTCCATCAAACCTATTTTAGTTAATATTCGTTTGTCCTTATATGCCACTTTGACATTATGTGCTTGTGAGGCAGTGAAAAAAGACATTTTGTTTAGCAGAGTTTTGTTAAGTTTTATGCTTTTATGATCGAAATCACCTGCACTTGACTATTATTTGGACAATAAGAGCTTGTGCAGAGCATTTTGTACAGTCAAAGGCATTAATATATGTACGTACCCAAAGCGACAAACATATCTGTACGCTTTTACGCCCTTGTAATTAAAGTGATGTTCGCATATTTTGTCACTTTTACATCAGTTACTAGAATGCCATCTTGGTGAAATTGTGAAAGCGCTTTTCCGCTATCCTGGCATAGATAGCGCTCGAGTTAATTATGTAAAACACGGAAAATATTTCTATTTTAATTTCCCGCAGTCTACAATTATTTTTTTAAATTCCATAGGTTGTGGCGAACGTGGCAGAAATAATAATAGCGGAGAGCGAAGAGGGTGCCGCAGAGCATAACGCTTGGAGCGACACTTTCATACTCGTGGACCTGTTGTGTTGCGGCGCCATTTTGTTCCCCGTCGTGTGGTGAGTGACAGTTGATAGCATTCGTATTTCTAAGCCTACAATAGGGATGATGACTCATGTTACAAATTATAACATAAATACACCTCCGTTCATAAATTTGTAAATCCTTGGCGTCTGAAAGGCACTTGTTTATGGTTCTTTGAAACACAGCGGGTGCATTTACTAATCCAAAAGGCATGCGAGGCCGAGTAAATATTATTCGACGACCGGTTTAGCCTAGTGGGTAGTGCACCTGCCTGTGAAGCTGACGGTCCTGGGTTCGAATCCCGGTCAGGGCAAATATTTGTGTGATGAGCATGAATATTTGTTTCTGAGTCTTGGATGTTTTCTATGTATTTAAGTATTTGTATCTATTAAATATATCGTCGTCTAGTACCCATAACACAAGCCTTCTTGAGCTAACTGTGGGGCTAGTTCGATTTCTGTAAGATTGTCCTCTAATATTTATTTATTTTATTTATTGTCAGATTATCGGCTTTAATATTTTTGACTACAATATCCAGGTCGATACGGCACCTGCAGGACGCATCGAGCACGGACGGTAAAGCGGCCATCAACCTCCGCAAACTGAAGCTGTTCAGACACTTCTACATCATGGTCGTGTGCTACATATACTTCACTAGGTTCATTGTCTATCTGCTCAAGGTAAACACGGTTTTTCAACGTGGTTCGTACAATCGACTCTAAAGATATGTATGCATTCTGCACCTTTATATAAAGGAATAAGATGCACAAAAGTAAATGTGGCTTAGACGCTGACCGTATCAAACGTTTCTGATGGTATTTTAGAGAACTTATGTGTAGATAAAGTATTAATTACAAACATACGATCTTTAGACACTGCAGTTTATGTAATGGAAACTTTATTACATTAGTGTACCCAAGCGATAGGCTTGGGTGTGCTTGTAAACGTTTCTTTCAGTATATTAGTATGTTTTCTGCACGCGTTCACTGCACTCTCGCATTTTCCTGAGTTTAATAGACGCAATAGATGCCATTCTAGACCTACACTTATCGCTCCGCGCGTCAGATTTTTAAAAGTGACTGAGTACTCTATATCCGTCTCTGTCTTCCAGATAACGGTACCGTTCCAGTACTCGTGGATAGACGAGATGTCCCGCGAGCTCGCTACTTTTGTCTTCTTCGTAATGACAGGTTACAAGTTCAGACCGGCCGCCGCCAATCCGTACTTCACGCCGAACACTGTCGACGACGACGCGCTAGTGTCAGTATATTCATACTCATACACATACTCGTTGTCATACGTATACTCGTACTCATTACTCTCCCAAGTATACTCGTACTACCCAATCTACCCATTCTCATACTACCCATTCTCATACTCTAATTCTCATAGTTCGTACTCAACTACTCATTCCTGTTACTGTACTCATACGCATACTTGTGTTTATACGCACACTCGAACTCATACTAGGGATGACAGGTTATATTCAGAGATTCTTGAACTATTTCTAGTCATGGACCTATTATGAAATTTAATGAGCAGCCGGACCTGTTCCGTATACATCGTTTTAGGTATAATATTAATACACTTTGATAAGTAGGTTTCCCATGGACCCCTGACGTTTATTACACGGACCCCCTAGGGATCCATGGACCACAGTATACGAAACCCTGGGTTACAAGTACCCAAACCAAACAAGAGATGTCGTAAGCTGCAGAGTTCAGTGTCAGATATACGAAAACACCCACGAACATCTCTGGTGGATATTTATCCTTAGGGTGAGCAACCACCAAAAATGTGCTGCTATGCTGTGTTTCCATACAAGTATTCCTGTACAGCTGCTGTACAGCTGTCACTTGCAATATGTAAGGTGTCCAATACATATTATGTCGTGGGTTGCCAACCAAAACTCACTAAGTAACAAATACAAAGTAACACTTTTATCTCAGCACCGTTTCAGCACTGAGATACGAGATTTCTAAGAGTAATGATAGATTTTTGAGTGACTTTTGGTTTACAAACGGCGATATAATGAAAACACATCCTCTCACAACCCTTATTCTATGTAAAATATGTCCCCGTACAAAATATTCTAAAAATGCCATTATTATTGCAGTTTATCAGAAATCGGCGTGCTAGAAGGAGTAACGAAGATCCCTCACCGCGACCGAAAGCGGGACGATACCGTACCGCTAATGCAAGACGGATACAGTTCCGACTAATTACTCTAGGGTAGTTTTGTGTCCTGTATAACACGGACGTAGGAGGTATTTCCTAAATACAAACAGGTAAATTAATGCGAGGATGACACTGAGATATGCTCTTATGCCATTGGATATTCGACTTTATCACTAAGTAAAAATCTTGTCATAGAAACTCTATTACATTCGTGTTAAGGTAGACTATCCAATAGAAAAGCGCATCTCAGTATCAAAAAGTAATCGTACTGTATGTACACTTGAATGTGTTTCCTAAAGATTGATGGAGTATTTCCATTTGGTTTTTTTATGACATGTTGGTGGAATGGTTGAGGTCAAATTTTTGGACCAAGGCTTTTAATTCGTCTACAATTGAGTTGATTATTTTGTGACACGAAGACGCTTCGTATGACAAATTTAAAATTGACTTTATTGTAACAATTCTTTTTGTCACAACGGAATCTGTTAAATTGTAGAAGGATTAAATGCCTTAACCAGGGTCCAATAATTCGGTCATTACCGAAATAAGGTTACAGCCGTCCAATGGCGAGCGGATATTTTCTTTAGACCATGCAAAATTTTTGATAGGTCGTAGATATATCATTGTTTTGGAAATTTTAACAGTAGTGTAGCATTGTCATGACGCGGTTTTCACATCTGGTTTATGAGGCCACACGGTATTAACCTTTTCAATACAAAAAATGTCACTCACACGCCATGACATGGGAATGTCAAACTGCGCGGTGACAGGGTTACATCACTGTTAGTCTGGTCTCTCACACGACTAGTCTCGGAGACTAGGTCGCCGCGGAGTATCTCACATACATTTAAATGGAGACTCGCTGACTACGATACCGGTAAATGTACAGTCGAGTTGAAAGATATGTGCACGGACAAAGTTTATGTGAACACGACTTTATTGTAACGGGCATAAGGTTGCTCATATATTTTTGAACCTTTGGGAACGTAATTCAAATTATTTATTCTCCAAATGTGAGTTATTATATAAATGGTAACAAAGATATTGAAGTTCGTCACAATCAGCCAGTGTTTGGCGCACAATATTAGATAGATACGCCCATCGCATGTCATTGAATCAATATAATGTCAAATAAAAATGAATAATCGAGATTTTGAATAATAATAAAACTAATATTAATAATAAAAAGTGTCAACGTCATGCCATATAAGTCTGGATGCAATGTCGATTGTGCAATACAAAACTAATAAGTAATAAAATAAAAATCGGTATATCAGTATAATAAGTACAATATTATTTCAGAAAAGCTAGAATGTCAGCAAACAAATTTTAATGTATCGGTGGATTCAAAATGTTCATTGACTTTGTATTACATTTTATATTGATTGAGTATTACGTTTTATCTAAGCACCAATTAAATTATTAATTCTGGCAAGTTCTGAGTTTTGAGGTAATTTGGCAACTAATTGAATATCTTAACTGACATATTATATACTATACTTTTTCTAAAGTGAGCGGAACTACGACTTGGGTAACAAATATTAAACCCATGTAGCTTCGATATCGTTCTTGGATTGGGAGTCATGATTTTGTAGCTATTTATGTGAGCTTTTATGAACTCGACTGTAAGTGAGATACTCTTACTCCGCGGCGACTAGTTCTAGTCTCCGAGACTAGAGTCGTGTGTGCGTATCGTAATGCTTATGACAGACTGGCCTTAATCGAGAAAAGTATTCCAAAATCACGACCTAACATAAATGATGATATACATTTCAAATGCTGAAATAACATAATGAAATCAATTTTAAAATGCAGGTTCACATTAGAATTTAAGGGGTACACACGTCTGCGGCGTCACCACGAAAAACGATTTTCAAAGTTCGTTTATCTCTCGAGTTTATAAGTGCGTAGAGACGCAGCTCTGCGAACTTCGATTTTTATGGTTATAGCTCTGGTCTGTACGAGCGATTATAGTGACGTAATTATTAATAGACGTTCAATGTTTTAAGAAATTTTACTTGAAACTTTAAATAAATTTCAAAATAATTTGACATACATAATGGAAAATTTAAATGGGTCAGTTAAACTGTTTCTCTGTTAAAAATATGTAATTATGAATGTAGTTATGAAATGAAAATAATTTATTCCAAAACAAGTCTATGTCATCACAAAATTAAAAAATGGAATTGTATTGAATTAAGCACATAAGATCAGATATAATCAAAATTACAATAAACTGCTTAATACAAACAACTTTTGGGTCCCGGACATCTCCAAATCGCTGGTTACCCCGATCCCCGACGATAGGCCTGTCCTATGGTACTCCCTCCAACGCTCGTGTAAGCCGTGTAATGAGCTAGCGTTCCACTTTCTCACCACCCGGAATTGGGTATCAATATTATCTCATTAATATTTTACTGCCAGCGCATAAAAAAAGAAACAAATTAAGCTTTACTTGAATAAATCCCATTTCGATCAAACATCGAAACTCTAACTACATAGGTCAAAAACGGCCAAATCACGGCTTGTAGTATACTCTCATGTAGTATTATATTTTATGAATGTCAAAACAGCGATTGGCCTTAGTTCTCACCTGATGGAAAGTGATAACGAGGGCTAAGATATAGCTCGCTGGTTCAGTAATAGCCCATTCACTCTTGCCTTGAAGGATTGGATTATAATTATCCAGAAATACAGAATACAAGAGTAAGTTCCATTCCTTTGCTGTTCGCATTAGAAAAGAAAACAACACTTAATACAACACCAAAACACACACTAACACTAGCTAGATTGCGAGTATTTTATTTTGCCGCGAAAATACGGTATTTTACTGAATCAGTAACTTTTTATTAACGTCAAACACTCTGTTAGTCTGAAGTTTGTAGGGAAATAATGTCTTAGTGACGTCATGAAATCTCTACCTTTATTGAATACCCTATTCCGGGCTCTGCTAACAACATTGTCGGGATGTCCGCTGATGGAACCGAGAAATATATTGCAATAAGATTGGTTTTCGAGTAACATTTGTCTTTGTTGACATTATTTAACCCTTTGAACGCCAAGAACCTATAAGGTGGTCGTGTGTCGTCGTGCCCACCACGCCAAAAACCACTAAAAAGGTCGGAGTGAAGGTGTACTAGGATCAATGAATAAAATATGTTATGGATTGTTTTTATTGGTTTATTCGTTTTTTAACGTAACAGGGCTTGGCGTGTGAGTGATTACTTCATTCAAATATGAAAGCGTTCAAAGGTTAAAAAAATCTAAATCTACTTTCGCGTGGCTGCAAGTAACATATTAATACGATAGCATACTTTACCCATTTGAACTTACCATAGTGTATATTTAGCCATTGTATATATAAAATTTATGTATTTATATTGAGGCTCATTGAATCTCCTTGGAATGCCAAGGTCGCCGTACAGACACCGTCCTAGTTAGGTATAGTTTTATATAGTCGCATTCGTAGATAAAGTGGACCAATTGTGAAGCGGAAACGAATTAGTACACTAAACAAAGGCAACGGTGGAAAATTACTGCTTACATATTTTTTAAAAAGTCCCCTTTGTTCTCGTGAAGGTGGTCGTATGGCAATGACAGCGATATCACATATTTTTTCATCTTTCAATCTACAATTGCTAGAATTGGACCCTTACAATTAAACTCAATTGCCTCTTACACCACAGGTGTAACGTTATTGTATGGAAGCATTCTATTTCGCCTTCCGTTGCCTTTCCTTAAGTGTACTAATGTCGATAGTGATATGGGATATGTAAAGAGGAGTGTTGCCTGCATCACATGTTTAAATATAGACTGCCATTTATAAAAAAAAAAAACTTTTTTTAAGACTACTCTTGTTTTTTCAAATGTGTATGACCCAACAACATAATCTGAATGTCTGTCATATTGAATGGACACATTAACCCCCGTATTCATAAAACTTAACAAACCTCTGCTAACTAAAATGTCTGTTGTCACTGTCTTACAAGCACGTATGTCAAAGTGACAGATAAGGACAAATGAACTTTAGCGGCTAGTTAACTAATATAGGTTTGATAGACGTTTATGAATAAGGGGGTAAATGTTTAATTTTTATGGCAAGGTTGAATCTCCCCTAGTGTTCCACAAATCATAAGGACTTGTTAAAAATTGTGCTAGTTATAAATGGCGGTATATATCATAGTTGTAACTTGTGAGTCTAAAGCCGGAACCAGACGTAATGTGTTGTGCAATTCTGCTTGTGGACGGCACTATACCTTGTTTTTTTATCATTAGAAAGAATGACAGAGAACGATTTACGAGCTTTTTTATCAGGCACGTTCTGCGGTACAAGTGACAAATAATCTCAATGTATATTAAAAATGTCATTTCATGCTTACATTATATATTGTTATTCAAAAGTAAGAATTGTCTTAATATATATTTTTAATTGATGACATTTTAAATTACGTTTCGTTTAATTCCTCTTAAAGTTGTACAATAGAAAACCCAAAGAGACACAGATTGTAAGATGGCGGTTGGGTTTTAAAAAAGTAATTTGTCATAGTAACTAACTGTCACTTATTCTGATCTTTCGCGCGAATAATGAGAATTCAACGTATATGTGTTTACGACCACTGCATCTTTGTTTACCTAATTTCTAATCTTTAAAAAAAAACAACGTTTAGAAGCATTACAACCGTCTGAGCCATCCGCTGTTGGTTTGTGGCGCTAATAAAAATGCAGAGCCGTCCACACTGTTGACGCTAAATTACACGTAATCTTACATTACACGTTACACTCGTCTGGACCCGGTTTTTAACACTCACTGCCAGACTTAAATCTTGAATGTATCCCAGAAACCAATGCGGGGTTTTGTGGGCTGTCCTTCTTCGTATCGTGCCGGCCCTTTCACTCTCGTGTTATACACTATATGGGTGAAAGGGACGGTACGATACGAAGTTCGGATTTCGAAGTTCGTAGTATCCCCTCTGGCAGCGAAAGTGTTAATTAAGGACAGCTTGACCAAAATAATGACCTCGTTAAAAACGTACTGAAGGCTAAAATCGGACTGCAATTAGCTCTAGGGTCGATGACTTTTCATGGAAGTAGTTTCATTGTAATAATAAGAAAGTAAATTTAAACTGTAGTGAGTCATTCTAACTACAGTTCAAATTTACGTATAAACTGTCACCGTTTGGCGCAATCGGCACATCAATGTTGGTATACGGCTATCGTTTGCGTTTGCGCAAGAGCAGGAAATTGTAGCGAATTGGTTGGGAGCGGTAGGGACCTGCTCCGCTTCCCTTTGATGTCATGCCTCTCGCACTTACTTGTTTGGTAATTAACTATGAATTCCGATGTAAATGCGTTCATGTTCACGACCGAGCCGCGGGCACTGCCCGTTTAGACGGATGGATGAATATCCACCGGATATGTGCATAAATGTGTTTCCATACATTTAACAGAACGTGCGAGGTATCTAATATATGAAAACGCAGCTTCCCATATCTCAGGTGGATATGAATATTCACCGTAAGGGGCTCACCTTTCGTCCATCCACCAGATATGGGCGAAAACGTGTTTCCAAACATTTGGCACGCTGTCGGGCATGACAGGTGTCAAATACATGAATAAAAACAGCTTCGCACATCTCTGGTGAGCATCCACAAGAGACGTGCGAAGATTTGTTTTCACACGTTTGTAACCTAGCTGTCAGATATGCGAGATGTCAAATTTTATATACATGAAAAAAAAAACAGCTTCGTACATCTCTGGTGGATATAAATGCGCCGTCACTATTTACAAGTGGCTTTCAGCCGAAGGTTTATAATTAACACGTTCACAGTCCCCATACAAAGTGTTTCAATTTTCTTGGACGTCCAAGCAAATTACTTTCATCACACGTCCGTGCTCCACGTTTGGGTCACTATGAAACGACCAGGTACGCACTCGGATTATTACAATATACAAGGTGATTTTTAAGTCGTGATCTGCAGTGCCAGGGGGTGATGGGGAGGGTCACACTGAGCAACTTTTACTATGGGGCCAACCATGAAATCGCGAAAAAAAAACACCAAATCTATCGCTAACTATCCTAAATGTATGGAACAACTAATTTTTTTTTTCATGATTTCGTCATTGTCCCTATCTTTAAAGTTGCTCAGTGTGATCATCCCCATCACCCCTTAGCACTTCAGATCACGACTTAAAAATCACCTTGTATATTGTAAAATGCTATTTCATATCTAACTAAAATATGAATTGATAAATCAAAATTGTCTTTATAAGCGTTTTATGGAATGCAGTTGGAAGTTAATCATATCTTCGACTAGCACTGCAATGTACACAATATTCGCATCATGATCGTCAGGCCAAAGACAAAATAGAACAATCTAAACAAAAATATACTTATAGCGATTTGAGTGCGTACCTGGTCGGCTATAATGACCCATGTAGGGGGCACGGACTTGTGGAGATAGTTCGTCGTGACCCATGTATGGGGCACTGGACTGTGAACGTGTTAATATAATAGTGTGAACATAAAAGTATTTAGGCTCTGTGAAGCTTATAGCAAACGAAGATACTTTGCTTGTATATTACGTTTATGTACAAGGGTTTTTTTAAAAATGATGTTTATAGATAATGGATGTTTTGAAACACCTTAGGACCTACCTCTTTGTTTGTATAGTTGTAACATGGTTGTTTTTCAGAATTATTCCAAAATAGTTTTTTTTGTTATTAATATAAGTTTCATAATATAACTTCCTGAGTGAATTATAATAATCAGAAATGTCATCTTAGCTGTCATATGTATTTTTAATTTTTTTGTAAATTTTGCTTTTAGTTACTATTATTATGGTAGGGTAGATAGGAAGTTAGTGGTAAAAGTTATTGTTTCCATGCATTTGATTAAGTACCTAAAAAGTTTTTTTTTTAATTATTTGCCTGGCTCCTGTTTCGCCAACTTAAAAATTGTCAGCTGACAATGACAGTTCTACATACATTTCTGTATCGGGCAGAGATATGCCAAGCTGTGTTTTCATACTTGACAGCTACTAAATAGCTAGCTAAATGACAACTGTCTTTCCCCTATCCGGCAGTTGTCCCAACCCGTATCTGTAACTGGTCGCCAAGTTAACAAAAAGGGAGAAAAAACAGGTCATACAAATCTGTACCAAAAATGGGTTTGTGAATTTTAAATGAAATTTAATTGAATTTCAAATAAATTAGTTCGTGTTCTAGCATACGAACTGTACGTATCTAAAGAATTGAACTAATAAATAAATCCTCAGCCTAACGATGAAATTAACGAAATCGTTCAGATCTGGATAAAAATAAACAAGTGCAACCTAATTAGTGATTACCCCGTTATTCATAAAATATGTTTTGTCCCTTTCTCACAAACATAAAATGTCAAAGTGAAGTTAAGGACAAACGGATTTTAGTTTGAACTAAAATAGGTTTGATGAATAAGGGGGAAAATATCTTTATTGTGTTTTAGGACTACAGAAATTCATCATTCTGTTATCAAAATTACTTGGATCTTTCTGACAAATATTGTATGACGGGGGTTAAGAGGAAGTTACCATGTAGACCTTATGAAAATTGCAATAAGGTTTACATTAGGTCACTTGTGTATATATAGTAAGTAGTTACGTTAGTTAATCTAATGTTTTTAATGAATTTACATTATTATCGCGTCGATGTATTGCAATTTCTCTTTCAAGTTTAGTCTTATCCATCGGAATTTCAACCTTATTCACTATGGCATAGGATAAATAAAATTTAAAAACTAATGGATTTGACTAAGTTTGGAATTAAGTGACAATAGTTTTCTTATATTACGACAGCAATAAATAATTCGATATCACATATTTTGATTCCTTACTTGATAAGCGTTGTTTTCATAAAATTGTACAAAATAAATCGAAATGATTCTATACATGCCGTTTTTTTACACCCGAAAAATATCTAAAAAAAGAGAAGAATCGAAAGAGTAGATACACAATAATTGTAAGTGCTGTACAGTTGGCACTGACATATACTCATTATATTGAATATTCTACCTTAACACTTATGTTATAGAGTACCTATATATTACATATGGAGGGTTGCGTGGTCAAACCCGTGAAGGCGACTAAAAGGTTTTTTGAAAATATAACTATGCGTAATGGATTTTGAGTTCTTATTTCAACAAGCAATTATCTCTATTTATCGGTTTTGATCACGCACCCCTCGTAACACTGTCTAAAAATAGTATGTTTGTAAGAAATACTTTAACAATGACTGACTGTCGAGTTTCTTCCTTCTCAGCAGTGGTCTTGTAAGAAACGATAGTAAATTTTGACTTGTAAAAGTACGACCTACTTGCAGAATATTAAAAAAAAAGAGAAACGTACTTAATTTGGGCGGGTAATGATTTAGTTAGCGAAAAAAGAGAAACTGCTACAAAGTCATCAATTGATTTATCTCTGTCGCTCTTATTCAAGTTTGTATAAGACCATCTCATGCATTAGTGGTAAATGTCTGGTTAGTCTAAGTCCAGTCACCATCACCAACAAATATATATCTGTAGTCTTAAGGGCGCTTTAATAAAATGTAGTGGGTCCACTAGCGCCACTCGTAAATAATTGTAATTATTTAAATTTAACGATATATAACTAAAAAAGGGGGCCGCTACGTACTGTAGTTTGTATCTAAGTACTTTTTGAATCCATCAAACCAGTTTTTACGTTGCTGGATTCGTCAATCTATGCGTCCAAAGTTAAAACGGCCGTTTTAATATAAATGGCCTAAATAGATGAGTTTGTTTTAACTCATAAGGGCTCTTAAACGCATATAAGCGTTCACAGTTATAACACATTTTATGTCACACCTGGCCATAAAGTGGCAATTACTGCACGCTCCGCGCGCGGAAAATCCCACTTCCTGGCCAGGGGGTGACATAAAATTTTGTACCTACTAACCTCGGGCGGCAATTAAGAAAGCCTCAGATCGCATAATTATCGCCCTTGCCTTCGGCTCGGGCGTCAAATACCTGCGATCTGAGACATTCTTTGTTTTACCGCCCTTGGTAAGTAATTATTATGAATGGAATGTATCGGAAACATTTGAACTCACGTGTGCGTGTGAGGCACTCGGGGGGAATTGTCAATAAAACGCATATATGCGTTACTGGCAGTGAATGCGTTAAAAGGAACGCGTCGTTGTTTACACATTGGCAGGCGACTTTATTTTTCGTCCATAGTGAATATCATATGTGATAGACCACATCGAAAGGGACCTTATGGCGGCCGGCACTTACGCCTTTATTGCCGCTGTTCCAATACAATAGTGAATAGGTGTAACGTAAGCGCCTGCCGCCATAAGGTCCCTTTCGATGTGGATTATCACATATGCATACCTGGCGGTACAAAAGAGTCGGTGCCAATTCTCGTTTCACGGAGAAGTCATGGTACATTGACTTCGACGCGTTCGGGTGTAATGATGAATTAGGAATTTCCTTGGCAACGGATATGCTCACGAAAATAGTGCATCAATTGCGACAAATATTTGATCGCACCTATAGCTATAGCCGTAATAAACACGTGAATTCGCTCGTGAATATACAATTATACATAATCTCGACCACAAATATTGCAATTGTCTTAAATAGGTACGTGCAAATGCCGAATAATATTAAAATGGCGTGATATATTTTACTTAATTTACAGTTGTTTACTAGAAGATACAATATAATAATAGCCTTGTATTCAGACTTAGTCGTATTCTACTATTTGTGCCTTGCTTTTCTTTTGCAAGTGTGATTGCCCCTCGGCAAAGGCCTCCTCCAGCCTTTTCCACTCATGTCTGTCGCGTGCGACTCTGTGCCATGTCTTTCCTGCCACCTGGCATATGTCATCATCCCATCTCTTTTGAGGTCTGCCTCTTCTTCTGTGTCCTCGAGGATACCACGCTGTAGTTCTCTTGCACTATTTTTCTTTACCTCATATCATATGGCCTGCCCAACGCCATTTAGACCTTTTTATTTTGTGGGTAATGTCATAGACTTTTGTTGTCTTCCTTATGCTAGACGATGTCAGTTTTTGAGACTTCCGTATCCCCAGCATACTCCTCTCCATAGCGCGTTGGCAGATACCAAGTTTGTTCGTGTGTTTCTGGGACATACACCATGTTTGGCAACCGTATGTGAGACCTGGTAGTATGCAAGTGCAGAAGATACAATAGGCTAGAAGAAAAAAAATGCCATTCGAACCAGTTTTCAGAGACGATCAAATGTTTGTATGGGCCCAACTACAATTAGAGCAAGACAAAAGACGAAAATGAGAGGCAAAGTACAACAGCTAACGAGCACTGTGAAAACGCGCCATACTGATTGACAGCTAGGTTAGTCACGCCTTCGTACTATGTAGAAAGTTGCCTTACATTATTTTTACTGAAACATGAGAATTCTATTTGGCTGAAAATTCCGTTTATCACATTTGGCCATTAATCAAAAACAACATTTTGTTCATCTTTATATCATTTTAATTAATTTGTCTAATGCGATTATTTGATGGTTTTCTATCTATAATAGTCACATTATGTCATCTACCCCATTTTCCTCCGGGTTTGAAGGCTCAGGAATTGTAGACCAAAGAACATCCCTGGTTCTGTGCCCAATGTGTACACGCGATTTAAATTAGTACTATATAATATTGTAATTTGCTTGCATACATAGAAAATTCGCTCATCCTAAATTTCCTCATAGAAATTTCCTGCCTCGCACAACCAAACTATGGAATGAACTGTCGCCTGCGGTATTTCCGGACCGATATGACCTTCAAGAAAAGAGCGTATTCCCTTCTGAAAGCCCGGCAACGCACTTGCGACTCCTCTGGTGTTGCAGGTGTTTATGGGCGACGGTAATTGCTTACCATCAGGCGATCCGTCTGCTCCTTTGCCCCCTATAACATAAAAAAAAATCCTACTCTGATTTGCTTCGCGGTTGAAATCAAGCGATGCATGAACTATGACAATATAGAATCACGACCAAAAACGGGTACACTTTCTATGGAAATTCAATACAAAGTGTACCCGTTATTTTTGCTCGCGAGTAGTTAATAAGCCAACAACGTATAGCCTTACATTTATATGAAAATAAACAGGTGATCCTCTCTCAACACAGGTATTTTATAGGGATGCGCCGAATATTCGGTTATTATTCCGTATTCTGCATATTTGGCATGTTTTGGAATGTTCGGTATTTGGCCGAATTATTTGGTTCAGCTACCGAATATTTACTGAACAACTTTGAGAGGGTCTTGTTACAAAGTATGTATTACAGTTACTGCTTCGTGAAATTAACAATGAATTCTTGACCCATTCTTAAGTTAATGTTTGAACAAAAATGTTACCATTAAATTTGTGTGTTTTATAGATGAAGGAATTACGTTGAACCGAATGTTCGTATTCGATCAAAGCCATATTCGGCGCATCTCTATTTTAGTTTCAGAGGGGCTACCACGAACCACAAACGAAGTTTTCCCTCTCTGTCTCACTTATGTGCAAACTTGCAAGTGCGACAGAGAGGGAAACTTTCGAATGCCGTTCGCGGTAGCACTTCAGGCCCCAGCGACTTACCATCAGGAACATAACTCTACACATGACCGGAGTTGTCATATAACAACGTGCGTCCAGGGTCGTCAATTAGCGCACAGAACCGTCTTCGAAACGCCCAGAGCATGTCAATATCTCGTTTAGCACTTTACGCACAATTAAAAGAACCGGTGTGAATCCCCTGGCTGAAAGCCAGCATGCCAGTCACATCGCTGCTTTCAAAATCTCCTATTACACCGACCACGCTTACTGGAAAGTGAATCTTATCGTGAATGTTTAAGGTTACTTTAGCTTTAGCAACAGAGCTTTGGTACGTAGTTGCGAGGATTTGAGAGGACATTGTAGCGCGCGCGACTTTCGTGCCCAAAACGTCTCAGAAGCACGTAAATAAAGGCGTACCTATTTAGCGTTTTGGCGTGTCCCAGTATTTTATAACTTAATTGAGGCCGCTTTCGTTTAATGTGCACCGTCAATTTTCAGTAATCACGTGTCTGAAGCGTAATGCAGTCAAATTAACTTTTACGTCGCCATTCATCTCGTACGATAATGATATTTATACGCCGGTAACTTTGCTATAAATACATGAGAGCGAATTCATATAAACCTTACTATTTATGTCGATCGTTTAACTCGGAACGGTGACGGCGCGGCGCGCGGCACGCTTGGGTATACGTCGTACGGAAGCGGACATCAGTAGCACTACCATGAGTTTACAATGACCGTACTCGCTAGCGTCTGCGTAAACGATTAGTATGCACAACATGAGCACAGTATGAGTACAGCGCCTCTGGCGGTCACTCATAGAACTAAGGATCGGTAGTATGAGTTCTACGGTAAATTACCTATCGAAAACTAAAGGCTAGCGACTAACGTTTTGTAGCTGTCAAATGGCTGTTACCGTAGAAAATCGGTACCATGAGTTACAAACTTGACAGATGCTATCGAACAAAACACTATCGAGTGTAGTAACTATTTCACTATAGCGCTACCGTGAGTCGACAGTGACCGTACTCGCTAGCGTCTGCGTAAACGATTGGTATGTACATTAGTACAGCGCCTCTGGCGGTCACTCATAGAACTACAGGAGGGCAAGTAAGACTCCTTCAGGTGTCTTTGGCACTGAGGGCCTACGCCGAACATCATCAACATCAACATCAAACATTTATTCTGTAAGTAGGCCTCACTCAAGGGCTCTTTTACAAGTCAAAAACTTAGTACCTATAGTGAAAGCACACAGCAATAAGTGGACAATACATCAGACGAATAACCTGGGCACGCGTTTGCAGAGAGATGTATAGTCTCAGGGTCTATAATAACTTTTTATAGTATAAACTTAACCTATAACTAAGAGATGTAAAGAGTCTCCAGTCATCGAAAACCGAACTTCGTATCGTGCCGTCCCCTTATCTCTTGTGTTATACACCATATGAGTGAAAGGGATACGAAGTACTGAAACGGTTAAACAGAAGCAGGCAAAGGCTGTGCTCGAGATATAAATAACCGTAAATTATAAGTTGATATTTCTTACGTCTCTTAGGGTTCCGTACCAAAATGGTAAAAAAGGTACCCTAAGGCTCGGTTTTATAAAGATCCGTTAGACCTTATGTCGGTTTGTTATGTCAAAAAATGTACTAAGTTACTTGTAAAGAAGGGTGCACACACAGAACATGAGTTTTTTACACCATTTTTTTTTCTGTGAAAAATGAATGACATATAATAAATGGTTCATGATGATTTTCCTGAATTAATTGGGTCGAGACGTGTACACGTTTGTGTGCGGAACCCTCGGTGCGCGAGTCGGTCTCGCACTTGACTAGTTTTTTTCTAGGACCTGTAATAGTGAAACTGCATTCGAAGAATCAAATGGATTTATGAGAATCTGTTTTTGATCAAATGTGTTTCCCGTGTGTGATGCGTGTGTGCTAAACTTGCCACGTACATATCATTATGTCTCTATAGATGAAGTGATAAAAGTCGGCCTGTGTTAGTTTCAAAATTAATGTTTCGAAACATTGTCAATTCCTCATACAACATCCTTCTGCTTTAAATATGCCTACACTTAAAATAAAAACTCAATTATCATTAACTTTATTCGACATAAACATCAACAATGTCATTCGATTATCATCTCTATCCACATTGACTTTAGATCGTAATTACCCTGTGTTTATTTGTCACAATTTTACAACCGTGTCACTAATCAGCTGTCTGCAACATCTATTGAAGATTTATTATTATTATCCGTAGTATTAACTCTCTGGCCCTGTACTCCGAACATCGAAATCCGGACTTCGTATCGTGCCGTCCTTGTCACTCTCGTGTTATACACTATATGAATGAAAGGGATGGCACGATACGAAGTTCGGATTTCGATTTTCGGAATAACCCCCCAGACGTGGATTCGACTTTGAATAATAACGCTCTAAGTGCACAAGTTTCGTATATACTTATAACGGTGTTCTTCTGTGAGACTGGCGATCTTTGGCCTGGAGACCAGGGATCGGATACCGGTATTATCTCCATAGAAAAATACCGGTATCATTACGGTCACCGGTTCATTATTTCGTTTTTAATGGGACAATCTAATAATACGACGTTGTTACCTAAATACATGATTCAGCCCTACGTAAAGAGCAAAAAATAATCCAAAATATTGGGCTAATTCAGGGTTTTTTAAAAATACCGGTATCGGTCGCTGCTGGAGACACGAGTCTCAGGAAGAGTGACGTAGCAATTAGTGTACTGCTAGCTGCACCTAACGTGTTCAAAAATTAGTATTAGAACAAGGTGCGGGTTCAATGGCGTAGGAATTCGCCGCTAGTGGCGCTAGTGCAGCGCGAGGTCTCCGAAATGTCAAATGTCACTCCTTGTGGTTGCGCTACGCGGGTTAATATCTAATTGGAACAATATGGTGACTATTTTGCAATACCTGAGCTGATTATGGCAAATATGAATTACGGGTCAATGACTGTCAGTTCTTCGAGACAGTTATGTCTTTCGGAAACTTATTTCCTCCTTTATTTCCTAACAAAACGGGACTGCGCTACAATGCGGTATGTTCGATATTTTTACGGTACGGTTTTAAGGTATTGAATATGATTTAAATGTAAACTTCGTTCTCATGCTCATAATAACCAATAAAAAAAATTGACAGCTGGACCTTACTCAACAGTGGCGCCAACTGGTGAGCACAAAAACGATTTGCTCGACCCAATGGACTTGTGAAAATTCTTTATTAACACAATTGTCACGTACATGCACAGTATACCACCATTAACTCTAATATCATACGGAGCACTATTTTAATATTTTACATGTATGTACGTTCGCAGTTTTCCCCTTAAGGACTACGGAAATATCAATGTGGGTACAATCGTGAAATTTGAATGTTTGTCACTCTTGGACTTTATTTATATCTTAATGCAGTCGAAAAGTGCGAAACATTCAAATTCCTCGGCTGTACATCGTCGTTGGGTGGAGGCTAACCCAATCAGCGCCTCATATAAATTAGTATTTTAATACACGCTACATTAGCGTCCTGTAAAGCAGACTCGCTAGGGGTCCAGTCCGCTGCGAGCTGAGCATGCAGCGTGTATATAAAACATATGCAATTGACATGAACGCTACACGCTCCGCTCGCTGCGTTGTGCAGGCACTTAGATATAAGAAACCCTTCCCCTGTCCTTATTTAAGAAACTAAACATACTGCCAGCGCATGAGAAAATTAGGTATCTGATAGCAACTGACCAATTCAAAAAATCGGAATTTAAATCAGCTCGAGTGTACACCCGCAAACTGAGAGTTACGACGCGTCGAAATTACGTAGAACCCGCAGCTAACAATTATTACGGCAAAAGAATTCGAAGTTATTTAACACCACGCATTTTCAATACCATCTTTCCAGAGCATGATTGTAGTAGCAAACACGTCTTCAAAACTAGATTGAAAAAATTGCTAATAGATACCCTCTAAATACATATTTTATTTTAGGTTTTAAGGTAGATAGGTACATTAATTTTGTTAAGAGCATGAGTGTATTACTCACCAATAAACGTTATGTTTGGCGAACGGATATTAATGTAAAATATTTAACTTTTTTGGTAAATATTTTTTTTTTAAATAATATTTTTATTTAGGAACCCTACTGGGCAATATCTTGCATTGAACTTAACTAAATTACGATAACAACGAAATTATCATGTTAAGAAGATATTTTGAGTGGACCATGAAGATACGTCTTGCGCCCAAGAGTTTCAGAATTTATTACATACCTACCTACAAACTGGGATCTTCAAAGGTTTTATAAATACTTTCTTACACACGAGTTCACACTCGTTATAAATTACATCTTGTTATATAATTGAGGCCCGATTTATGACTCGGGACATACTGATGCTGATACTAAGTTGGAATTGGTATTTCTAGTTGCCAAATGGAAGCCCTGCAACTGAATTGACTGCCGGCGTAACCTCGGGGCGCAGAGGAAATTGACTAGTCAATAAACTGAACATGACGAATCTGAAATAGCAATGTTGACACCGATTAAAATTGATATATGTTTCGGGTTTAAGAAACTTTAATCTCATCAAGAATATATTAACAAACTTCACTTATGTGAGAATTAATTAACTTATAATTAGTTATGAAACATATTTTGCCAATGCTCACGTCACAGTCCGCGGTTTCCGAGACTAGCAAACAACATATCTATATAAAAACTAAAAATATGCTTAATATTTTTAGCATTAAGTAATGCGCGGGTAAATTTCGATTGACCGCGGCGCGGCGCTCGGTGAGCAGGGGCGCTACCGCGAACAGCAAACGAAGTTTACTCTCTCTGTCGCACTTGCTAGTTTGCATATAAGTGAGACAGAGAGGAAAAACTTCGTTTGTGGTTCGCGGTAGCCCCTCGGAGCACTGGCTGTGAGCGATACTACTACTACTACGCATTGAATTACGATTACAACTTAAATACCTATAACAATTCCTTCGTTTGGGACTTGGGAGTTAAAACTAAGTGCTATGGAAAGCATTTAAACTTGTTTATTATGGGCGTTCTCGAAAAATACTCGCAATAAAGCAAAATGACGTTGGGACCCGCCAATGGGGGCTATCGTTTTTGTGCTCACCAGTTGGCGCCACTGTCGACTAAGGTCCAGCTGTCAAAAATTGTTATTGGTTATTATGGACATGAGAACGAAGTTTACATTTAAATCATATTCAATACCTTAAAACCGTACCGTAAAAATATCGAATATACCGCATTGTAGCGTGGTCCCGTTTTGTTCGGAAAAAAGGAGGAAATAATTTTCCGAAAGACAAATCTGTCTCAAAGCCCTGACAGTCATTGACCCTTAATTCATATTTGCCATAATCAAGCTCAGGTATTGCAAAATAGTGACCATATTGTTCCAATTAGATATTAACCCACGTAGCGCAACCAAAAAGAGTGACATTTGACGTTTCGGAGGACCCCACGCTACACTAGCGCCTCTAGCGGCGAATTCATACGCGATAGCCCCCATAGGGCTGACTCAAAATTTTACTACTCCATAAGACTACTCTTAAAGAAACATGCCAAGAAATAGCAATTTTGACACCGATTGAAATTGTTATTTGTTTAT
Organism: Epiblema foenella; assembly: GCA_963556455.1. Taxonomy (NCBI): domain Eukaryota; kingdom Metazoa; phylum Arthropoda; class Insecta; order Lepidoptera; family Tortricidae; genus Epiblema; species Epiblema foenella. Next base: position 43,339,982 of record OY747095.1, read on the forward strand.
TATGAGCGTTCTCGAAAAATACTCGTAATAAAGCAAAATGACGTTGGGACCCGCCAATAGGGCTGACTCAAAATTTTACTACTCCATAAGACTACTCTTAAAGAAACATGCCAAGAAATAGCAATTTTGACACCGATTGAAATTGTTATTTGTTTATTATGAGCGTTCTCGAAAAACGCTATTAATAAAGCAAAATGACGTTAGGACCCGCCAATAGGGATGTCTCAAAATTTTACTAAGGAACCCTTTTAGATTCGCCATGTCCGTCCGTACGTCCCCCGCTTTTCTCAGTAACCGTTAGTACTAGAAAGCTATAATTTGGCATGAGTATACATATCAATTACGCTGACAAAACGGTAGAAGAAAATCATAAAAAAAAATTTTTTTTAGGTTACCTCCCCTACATGTAAAGTGGTGGTGCAATTTTTTTTTTCCAAACCCCATCGTGTTGGATATCGTTGGAAAAATATTATAAGGTTTCTAAAATCATTTTTTGATTAAAGAATCGGTTGGCGTGATATTAAGCTTTGAAGTGATAATTTTTGCTATGATCACATGTGGTCCCCCCCCCCCTGCCAGCTAAATGGTGGCTACTAGGCATGTGAAAAAAATCATGGTAGTAGTATATACGATGAATTTAAAAGGAAAACTATCACAGCTAAGTAGGCATTACCGTAAAGGGCAAAAATATGAATACAACACAACATCTCAAAAAAGTACATCATCAGTAAGTACTAGATCAGTAAAAACCCTTCTACGGGTCCGTAATTCCGCATATGACCGGTGACGTGATGGACGGGCAACTACGGAACCCTACACTGTGCGTGGCCCGACACGCACTTGGCCGGTTTTATTTTAATCTTATCTTTGACATAACACACGTTTGAAGGCATTAATAGGATCATGCTTTGACCTGCTGCGAAAAAAAACTACTTAATAAAAAAACCGGGAACAGTTTTGAACTGTATAATAAGTCTTCTATCAGTATAAAATATAATAATCCACATCAAATTCAGAGCTCTATAATTGCACAGCTTGCAGAAGAAATGAAAAATACCCGCCGCTGAAAATCTGCCACTGCCAATACTTTACATGACCGTACTCGCTAGCGACTGCGTAAAAATTTGTATGGGCCAAAAGTACACCGCCTCTGGCGGTTACGCAAAAGAACTAACAATCAGCATACTAAATCGTTTACGCAGTCGCTAGCGAGTACGGTCATGCAAACTCATGGTAAAGCCACAGACATCCGGATCAATTAACAATAATAGTATGGGCACACTACATAGACGGATTTCGTGACTATAAATTGCAAAGGGTTTGCCGTAGTCAGTTCTCCGTCTATAGGTAGGACAGGACAAACCTATAAAGGTAGGTCAGGCATTATAATAGGACAGGCGCAACGAGCGCGAGCGTGTTGTGTTCATATATTATTATTAACTTTAGGTAAACAAATATAGGGGTCTCGGCACCGAATACAACTTTGTTCCGTTCAGTGTAGAGACCCTCGGTCCGTGGCGTCACAGGGCCCAAGAGTTCTTCAAAGAACTTGCTAAAAGGTTAGTGAACACCACTGGTGACCAAAGGGCTGGCAGCATCCTCGCTCAACGCATAAGCATTGCTATACAGCGAGGAAATGCTGCCAGCATCTTTAGCACTATGTCGCGGGGGACCCCTTATTTTAGATTATTTATTTTTAAGTTTAGTTTATAGTTCTTTTATTATTTGTAGTTTAGAATTGAATTTGTGTTATATAACGCTCTTTGTTTCCAATTACCATAAAAAATTATTAACCTTATCTTAATATATATTTGGCACCTATTGCGTAAGTTAATCACAGTTTTACACAGGTCAGCCTGTCTTAATACAGGTGACCTAGAGACGCCAATCTGTTGCTATTATAGTCTCTGAAGGGTTATGTAATGTAATAGACCGCACCATAAAGACGTATACATTTTAAGATTTTATTCTTCAGAAATAAGGTAGAAACGTGTTTACACTGCTAACTGTAGAAAAATCTGATTCAAAGATATGAATTTTTCATAACGAATAGGGTATATTGAAATATAATGTAGTTCCTTAATAACCTGCCTACTTGGGTTTTATCATAATTTCATATTAATCGACTCAAATTTAGGATTGCATTTATAAAGATACGTTATACCTAGTGGCGGTAAGTTATGTCAAAAAATGTACTGAGTTACCAAAAATTATCTGACATTTGGTCTAACGGACCTTTATAAAACCCGACCTGCGACTCGATTTGATAGAGTCCCATTAAATCGGTACGTTACCTATGTCAAAAAATGTATTGTGTTACCAAAATTATCTGAAATTGGTCTAAAGGACCTTATAAAAACAGGAGGATTTTATAAAAACCCATATTAACTCTGCATGTTATGGCGAAAAATGTACTGAGTTACAAAGAAATATTTGACATTTGGTCTAACGGACCTTCATAAAACCCGGCTTTAGTGTTAATTAGTCCTGTGTGTATTTCACCGTCAGTCTGGTCGATAGTATAATATCTAAACATGATTTAAATTGAAAGATTTTATTGATTTTTTTTTTAGATTTTATTGATTAAACTTATATACGTAAGTAGTTACTATAATCCCGACTACCAATATCAGTGTATAGCGACAGAGCAAGCATCTATACAATGTTACGAAGTCAATATTATACAATTTTCCGATCGCATACTGAATTTGGAATATTACGTTCAAATCAAGGGTTCAAATATATCGGCATACATGAAATGCCTTGCATAACATTATATACAAATACGACGCTGTTCAAAGTTCGTTCGTACTTCAACCCTCAGTGATTTCTAAACTGATTCTCACGTATCCATAGATTCGAACTTTGATATATTAGGTATCTAATGTCATATAGGTAGCTTACAAATATAATTCACACAACCTCTAATAACTAATAACAGACTGTATGTAAGTAACGTCTGTTCAGAGCACTTAAAGATATTTCAACGATTATGCGAAAATATGATGTGGGAGGTGGCTGCTTACATTCAGCGTTGTTATATAGGTGACAGGTTATACATATGTATTTATCTACACCCATACAGTAAATCCTCTTTTATGTGCTCAAAAAGTGTAGGTAAGAACCAACTTTACAATATCGCGCCGGTCCGGGGCGGAGATGGCCATAACAGCATCAAAAACGGTATCGTTATGGCCATCTCCGCCCATAACGATACAGGCTCGTACTCAAAAGACTTCTACGTGCTCACGCTCGACCTCACTACACTTGCAACGCAATGGTTCCTGAACACATGAAAGAGGATTTAATATACGGATGTAGATAAAGTAGTGTATGCAACTGTACATAATTAGGCCTTAAAACACTCGTGTGATCCTATTATGAAACGATCGCCAGCGAGTTTCATAATTAATAGAGGTCTTAGAACCACACTCGGGTTTTAAGACCTCTCATTGTGTATCAGTTGCATAAACTACTATTACATAGGTATATGTATAGTGTAAGAAAATTATTATACTTAATTGAAAACTAGCTTAGGTACTGGCATGGCATGTCATGTTATTTTACAGCTGACATGTTTCACACTTTGGTAAAACTATGATATGTCAGAAATTGCTAAGATTCACTACTTAAGTACTTTAAAAAAACACAATATAACATTAAATTAACGAAATAACTGACTTAATAACTACGAGTATGTGAGTACTTTAATAACAGCGTTAACCTAGTTTTATAATAATTAATTTTACCATGAACTTGAGTTAATAGCGTCATCAGCCATTATGTATGGATATCCATAAACAATATAGATGCCTAGCTGTGTTCAGTGTCAGATTGTTTGTATAATACAAACGAAACGTTATTTAGTCACATATTCGGTGTTTACGTTTGTTTGTACAAACTTGCCACAGGTAGGTTACTTACACTTAATACTTTGTCTGCTTACAATGTGTAGACATTGTAAGCAGACAAAGTATTATAACATGTCTCAGTTTCTCAATGATTATTTATTTATTTAATTGCCACCATATTGTTGTCTTAAATTCCATTTGTATTTTATTTATATTTTCTGTGTGTCCAATTATGTTATGACGATCCTTATTCGGTGAATATGTTTAAATCCTATTCCATTATTATTATTTATATCTTAATTGACGATCATGATGTGAATTCGTATACTTTTGACATGAATGCAAATTTATATTGTAATTTACATCTATGAAATAAATGAATCTGAATCTGAATCTGATTAACTGATAGATATTCCTTAAAGAGTAAGTTCGTCTTTGTACGATTTTTTAAAACATTTTATTAATTTTACTAGCCTTAAAACTCGTTCATCGCGTTAGAATTTTATTGCATTTTTTTATATCAGGCGCTTACCTAGTAATAGCTATTCCATACAAACTTCCACCCTCTTAAGGGATGTTTTCCTGGACAAAAAGTATCCTATGTCCCCGGAACTCAAATTACATCCATACCAAATTTCATCTCAATCGGTTCAGCGGTTTAGAAAGACAGACTGACAAACACGCTTTCGCATTTATAATATAACTTTCGCCCGCGCCATTACTTATCTGTTAAGTTTTTTCCTAAATAACCTGCTACTGATGTTGTTTTCCAACTTTACGTACATACTTACTTACTTACATTTTAAATGATTATATTTCTAGGGACTAGGTATGTACCTATTGATAGTTGAAACATTAAATTGTAAAATCGCTTTGAATTAATGATTCAGTCGATTTTAGAATACGAATAAACATTCATTTATTAAGTACCTGCATAAACATTGTCTATTCGTTTTATTTCGAAAAAGAAAACATGGATATAATAAGTATATAGGTACGTATGTCTAAAATTCTAAAGGGTCAAAAATTGGTGCCCCTAGGGATAGTCTCCATTATGCTGGTAGCATTTCCTCGCTGAATCGCTTATAAATATATGTACCTAAGGTGTAAAAAATGCTCTAAGTGTAACTTACACTTAAGAACAGACTAAATAGTATATATAAGTGCACAAATTTAATATCGGACGTACGTATTCAAACTGTACCTTACCCATTTTCACCGGAATATATTTTTTCGTACCATTAAAATTTGATACTATCGGCAATTAAGTAGATTAGTCAATTAAACAAAATTTTCACTGCCACGGGTCAAGCGAACATAAAAACAATAATTTACGAGAGAAACCGGTTTTGTTTAAAATCTCCCCTCGAATCAAAATAACCCCAGTTTACCGGTATTGTTTTTTAATTTCCTCAAGTGCATGCACATATTTTCGTACATGCATTACGAACACTACTCCATCCCTGCGTGATCTTGGCCACAGATCTTGACCCATTAAACACGCTCGATGTTCTGTCGCTTCAAATATTTTTAGAACCGCGGCAGTTGCGGAGGAACGCGCGGCACGAACGCGCGATCATGACGTCGCGTGGCATCAGGCGGAAGAAATCTTCGTTGTCGGAGGTAAAAGTGGCCGTTGTTGGGGCGCCGTCGGTCGGAAAAAGTGGTATGTGAAAAAAAAGTTATATTTTTTTAGTTTTATACCGATGGAAATGTGCGCTTGGCGAATGTGTTGTTGTTTTAGAAAGTTTTAGGTGGCATGCCGAAAATTTAGAGAAAACACTTATTTTTCTTAATTTCAATTTTCAAAATGTAATCGGAGTTGTGCTTGAAAATTCAGAAAGTCTAATACTTTTGGAGAATTGTGCTGTGTTGTAGGTAAATACAGTGTTATTTCTATTTGTCGCGGCTGATTCAGATTTAGGTAGGGTTTTATAAAGATTCGTTAGAACGAATGTCAAATAAAATTTCAGTAAGTAAATATATTTTTTGATATAACTTACCGATTTAAGGCCTATCTTAGGGGCATCAGGGTCTAATAAATCGTTATAAAATCGAGCCTTAAAACTAATACTAATAATATATACTTGTAATCCTTATTAATGCAGTAAACAAAAAAAATTGCAGAATAATTAATTTTCTTAAAAAAATACTAGTAGATTTTTCATCTAATTTTGTTAATCAAAAATCCAGAGCGTGTGTTAGTAATATAAATATTGTGCATAAGGTAAACGTTCCTATGCTCGACATCGTCCCAACCCAATATATGGCTCTTCCAATATTATGTAATGATGCCAAAGGTGATTAACATGTGTCATCTATTGGGCACTAAGGAGTCGAGCACTAGGACATTTACTTTATAGGTAAGTTCGGTTCTGGTGTACGATGTATTGAGGCCGGTTATTGACATACCCAATGTATTTTATTTAGTTTTTGTTATCATTCATATCACTTAATCTCACCATAAAAGTAATAAAATAAAATTACAATAATAATATTTGCGTAGCCTCCCACGTTAAGTGGGGATGTAATTTTTTATAGTTTTGTATATTTCAGTTAGTTTATAATCCAGTTATGGTTTCGATCCTCGAGTACTCTAGTCAGGAAAAATCAGGTTGGTTACAATAATCGAGTAACTAGAGGGTCATTTTGACCGCTATGTCGTTGATGAACAGTTATTTTATTTTCAATTTAAAGTATTTAATTTTTAAGGTATACAGGTTTACAAAACATTTATTCATATAATACATTTACTATAAATATTTAAATAAAAAACATTTAAAAAGATAATAACAATAATCACATGCAATTAAAATATAACTTTGTTATAATTAAAAACAACATGAGAATATATGACTAAAAATTAAAACTAAACTAAAACTAAATTCTATTTAAAAAATTTGGTAACCTAGGCATAGTTATTTTATTGCGTTAATGTCAAGCTAACAGAATAACAGCTAGAGAGACTTCAACTCAGAAACTCAAACTCATTAACAGAGCGGAAATATCATCCGTCAGGGTTAACATTCTGGTGGATCCAGGTATAAAATACGTAATATATTAAGTAGGTAGACTACCGAGTCGTGGCACAACAAAAATGAGGCAAATTAAAAAAAATCGCATGCAGGTAACAAACATACATAGCAACCTGATAGTTACTTATAACCGACAGCTTATTTGTTAGGCGAGCCATTCTACTTTTTCATGTACATATTTTCAGACTTTTTAATGCAGATTTTGGAATACTTTTCTCTCACTTCATATTTTTGTATTGTTATTTAGAAAGATGTTTAATTGCAGTATCACTTCCGATAGTTTTGGTAATTAACGAACCACAGCTAATATTCATAAATCGAGTAACTCAATGGTCCTTGGATGTCACACCATTTGTATGAAAACATGATTTTTACCATTGTGTTACCCACCTTTTACAACGATACGTTAATATTTAAGTATTTTTACCTATAACTTCCTTTTATTAGGTTCCGGTACTATTTCGAAATCCTATTTTTGTACACTAATTCAATACATATCATAGATTTTTTTTGTAATAGTAAACTGGTCATGAAAAAGTAGAGTGACCCAGGTAATTATAATTTGTTGCCATATACAGAACTAGGTTTTGCCCGCGACTTCGTTTGCGTAGAACTCGTTCATCGCGATATAAACTGAGAGGCATATAAGGCACTTATCTAGCCATCGCTTTTCCATACAAACTTGCACCCCCTTATGGGATTAATGCCGGGATAAAAAATAGCCTATGTCCTTCCCCGAGACTCAAACTATCTCCATACCAAATTTCATTTAAATCGGTTCAACGGTTTAACATTGAAGAAGTAACAAACAGACAGACAGAAAGACAGACGCGCTTTCGCAAACAAATACGGATTTAAAAAAATACTTGTATCACTACTCGGTAGCCAGACTCTAATAGCCGCAATGGTTCACAAAAATATTCACACGTACTGTACTAAAACTACGCCTGTATTCCTAAAAAGGGTAGTGAGCGATGATGGAATTGAATTTTTAGTGCCACTTAACAGTTGTGGATTCAAAGATGTCGAAAATGTCATTTTGCGTGGTAGGTTGCTAGCCCTATCCACAAACCCTTCAACCTTATTCCTAAGTTTGGCGATGACTCCCATACACACAGACGAGTGTTATCACAGTCCAGTTGCATCCTAAAATACACACTCTTATCTAGGATCCTAAAGGATGCCCGGGATCAGTGGGTTCCGCGAAATTTTGAGACTATGTAGCGACCTAATATCAAAATTTACCGACGAAACTAACGCAAGGAAAATAACATGGTGATATAGCAGCAAAGCAACACATGGGGCAAAATAATGAATATTGACATAAGCACGATTACTAAAACTTTGGGTGACAGGTGATGTTGATCCAAGTGATATTCTGCCTTAACAACAGTATAATAAAGTATTTATTACAAACATGAGTAAGGTGTCTTCGAGTGATTCCGAAAATAACTAATCCAGTGTAACTAAGCGATTTTGTTGCATCTAGCAAAACTTCAACAAAAATTTTAACATTTCTGTTTTTTGTGTAATAGAAACTCTATTACATTAGTGTTAAAACCCAGACCCAACCATCCCAAGGCTTGAGTTCAGATCCAATTGATATCCGGATAGATAATCTCGTAACTTAGCTCGGCTCTCAAACTGGGAATGCCTGTGGTAAAGAGAATTGCCAGGGAACCCGGATTTCTGTGATTACTTGCAGAAAAAGCACCTGAAAGTTATTTTCCTTTGCATGAACCCTGCGCTCTAGCAATAACGACCGTACCTCAATAGCAAAAAAATAAGATCAACTGTCTCTTCCTCTCGAGCCCAGCCCCTTTTCAATCATTTCCCATACCGAGAGAAAATATAAAACTGTTCAGAACAAATACGTCTTGACTGCAAAAACCAACGAGTAATACCGTTTCCGTTGTGGCGCCAACGTCGACCCCCTAGGTCATTACGGGTTGTCCTGTCAGAAGAATACTGGCCGCATCTCCCGCCACGCTTCCTGAATGTCATGTCTTGCCTCCGTTAGCGTGCCGGCTATATTAGAGCCGAACAGTATCCCACTTCACGTGACGTGAAGCTTGGGAGGTCGCTCGTGTGGGAGGAGTCCCACACAAGTGGCGACTTGCGTTTATACGCTAGCTCCATCCCATCTGCAAGTGATCTCCTCTAAGGCTGCAGCTGTGACCGCTACAGCAGGGCAAAACAACTGGCGCAAATATGCCGTCCTCAGCGAGGGCTACATGTTTGCGCCGTTTGGCGTTGAAACCTTGGCGCACCAAGGCGCATTACAAGAAAATTGCAAACCACATTGTTAAAATGTTAGGTGACCAGAGGGCTTGTAGCGCCTATTTTGGCCAGAGGATTAGCCTAGCAATCCCAAGAAGAAACTCTGCCAGCCTTCTGGGCACTATAGCCAGTGATGGGGACTTGAGGGGCATCTACTATTTATAGATTACAGTTGAATTGACCGAGTGAAACGGAGGTCTCTGCTTCAACTTCGACAAAAATGCTTTAGTACCTCCGGACGGCGGATTCCCGTTTGTTATCCTCAACTGCTCGCATTTCTCAACCAATTCCCGTGACATTCTGTGAGCATGTTCGGTAATTATACAGAATTTTAATTTATCGTGTCACTTTTGTAAATTTTTTAAAAACGAATGTTTTTTTTCAATTGTTTCGTATGTTTCTGCGTGCGGATTTCGGTTTGTTCTCCTCGAAAACCGATACCGACATTTCACAACCGATTCACGTGTTCATTAATTATATAGAATTTTTCAGTAAAGTCACTATTTGGAAATTTTTAACAATTTTTTTTAACAAAATACTAAAAAAATCAACACTCGCGTGGTCTACAGCTCACAGAGCCACAGTTAGTGTTGTATTATTTAAGTTTATATTTTAATTGTTTTATTGTGTTTGTTTCTTATAATTTATTTAATTATTGTATTAGTGTTAAAGTACAATATCCCGCAGAATAACGGCATGTATCAGTGATAAACTTAATGTAATTTAGCAGTAAGCATGAAATATTATTAGACGTCGATAGTCATGAGAGCCGACGGCGAGCATTCAGTGCGTGAACCAACGCACAATAGCAAGACTAAATTCTTCTAAAAATATCGACCGTTGTTATATTTTAATCTTATCACTTTCCCACGCATACGAGAATAATTTGTGCTCCTGAATATCTCGAATGTGGTGCAGAGCGGTGCGAATGTATCGACATTCGCGAATTTCGCTTTGTAGTGAGTCATTTAATTCGATTTGAATGTGAGAAACGAGCTCTACGCCGCGGAACGCGTTTGAAATGTAGTTGAAACTATTTTCATCTAAGCGATTTTGTAGACTATGGGAACCGGGTTGTAATGAGTTGTGGACGATGGGCTAGCAATCTATAACTCCAATGTCACATTTTATCCATCTTTAAACCTACAATTGCTAAATGTGGCACTGGAATTAAATTATATGTGCTCTGCCTTCCCCTTTTTGGAAATACAGGTGTGAGTTTATGTATGTATAATAATAATAAACCCCCAGGGCAGCTTGTGGCGAGCTGAATGGGAAGTGGCATCCCTTGAATCCCTTGCCTCCCAGAGTCGGGCAAGCCGCTCTCTCCGCTTGCCTTTGTTGGCCGGCGGAGTGGACCTCAGCAGGGGCCGCAGGACTCTCACCTCTAACTTGCCTTAACCCGCCGGTCAGAGTGGGATGGTAGACCTATATGCTCGCAGGGTGGAAGTGTATTGCACGTAATGGCATAATAACGAGGAAATCCGCTCACGGGGGTAAACCTTCTACGTTTTATTCTTTATTCTTTATTCCATTGTAGTCATGTTCATAATACATTAAGGTGTTACAAGACAAGTATGGTAGGTACATGACACCCTGTAAGGACACTCAATAATGTATCTTAAATCTAGGTAATCACATGGTTTTTTTTAATAATTTATGTACTCCGTTCATGGACGTTCATGGTGAAATCGGAGCACCTCTCTACACCCTGAGCTGATTAAACCAGTGTTGCTACCTTCGTTGCCATCCGGTAGCCACTCACCGCTTACTAGATGGGCCGCCCTATTAGCAGCTCCTAATAGGGCGGCCCACCTAGTAAGCGGCGAGTCAACGTCTGCCCTGATTACCGAGATGAGACATTTCATATGGTAGGCGTCCCGTTGTCTCATTAATATCCCAGAAACCAGTCCCTCAAGTTCCTTCCCATAAAACCGGTGTACTCGTAGTTTCCCTTCTCTTCGCAATAGCCCTTGCACGTAGCGGGTGCTGTCTCTGGCTGTATCTCCTCAATAGTGCAGGTAGAGATAGTATCCGCTAGGTGTACATATCCCAACACCTTATCGTACCTCAAAGGGGCATCTTCGTGTTGGATCTTGTATCCCCATGGAACGCCTTCCAAAAGGACCGGACATTGTGCCGTGATATCCCAAAGGAGAGATACATAATAATAACAATACTTTATTTATTGTACATATACGTAAACAAACAATTTATCATAAATAAGTAAATACATTTATTAACCAAAGAAAATTCATCGATATTTGTACAATGCCGTCAGTAAAAAATCGATCGGTAATTCCTTCCCCTGAACTAGGTTGGTTGAATCAACTTTAAAGTATGATTTTCATAAATATATCACACACCTAAAATGTTTCGAGGTTATTTCAGTGAATTGAATGTTATTATTTATTTATCAACAAGAAATTGTCTTGATTCGTTATATTCTTGTCATATTAACAGTAGTTGACATTATTGAAGTTGAGTTAATGAGCACTGAAAAAATTACTGATTGTTTTTTTTTATACAACGCCGGTGGCAAACAAGCGTACGGTCCACCTGATGGTAAGCGGCCACCGCAGCCTATAGACACCCGCAACTCCAAAGGAGTCACGTGCGCGTTGCCGACCCTTTATAAGAATTGAGGATGCAATGTGTTGACAGCAGAACCGCAAGTTCACGGGCACGTGCACGTTAGTGGAATCGCAGCATTGCATCAGGTGGACTGTACGCTTGTTTGCTACCAACGTTGTATAGAAAAAAAAACGTGGTGCGAATGAAATAATGATAGCTAGTCTGTACGCGCCAAGGGTTCATATCAGTTTGTCGCTCTTGCACTTGTATCAGTTCTAGCTCGGTCTGGGTCGCAGCCATGACCCGCCCTGCGAGTTCTAGGGCGCGAGTAATGAACTTCAATTTCAGTGCCGCCGCTGCAGCGCGTCGGGAATTATATTACCGGTGTACCTATCAGGTGGAAAAGTAACAAAGAAAATAAATAGCCCTCGTGGCATCACATAGATTTGAAGGGGATCGGTCGGTGAGAAAGAGACACACTTATGTCTTTCGTGCTCTAGAAAACGGGATGTAACGTGTGATGCTATACAGCACGTCCACGGAGAACAAAACTCACGACACTCTTTTGGTATGGCTATTTTAGACAAATCTCGATAAATATCTGACTGTGTGCAGTTTTATTAAATTTCCTCTCGACAGAGTTTAGAGGGCTAATATACCATCATTTTAACTTAAATGTGTCGTTTAATAAAGCTTTGTTTTAGTAGTCTGAGTAAAAAAAGGAAAATAAAGACTCAACTTTGGATTTTTTTTTTAGAAAATTTAAAGTAATCATGTTTCGGCTATTGTCAGAAACACAGTCATATAGTCAAGAATCACATATCTGAATATCAATCCTTATTGTTTCCTCGTCTGGGTAGAACAGCATTTCAAATAACGCGATATTCTCGATGCACGGCCTTAAAACAATGACTATATGAAACTTTGGATGTATGTATGGCCACGTAGGTACATGGATAATATTTGTCAATAAAATGAATCCAAATCAAAAAAGAGTTCGCATCGCACTTGTTTTGGGGTCGCAAGCGGCCATAGGCTACGGTAACTCTTAACTATCAGGGAGGCCGTATGCTTATTTGTCATGATCACTATCACTACATAGTATAAAACAAAGTCGCTTTCTCTGTCCCTATGTCCCTATATCCATATGTATGCTTAAATCTTTAATACTACGCAACTGATTTTGATGCGTTTTTAATAGATAGAGTGACTCAAGGGGAACGTTTATATGTATAATATATGCATCAGCATTGCACCTGTGAAAAGCCGGGGCGGGTCGCTAGAAATAGTATAAAAAACAAGCAAGATATCAGGCGATAGTAAGTCCTCGAATATGCATGGATTGACAACAATATTCTATTCTCAAGTATGGATACAGCAAACGTGGTCTAATACGACAGCAGCGTTTCTCAAGTTCTATTATTAGGTACCTACGGGTTGCTGTTATAAAAACTAGCAAATCCGATTTTTATTACAAGCAATAAAACAAACTGTTACTGCAAGTTTATTATTCATAGTGCCCGGGAAACACTGTCATATCTGTAAACCAGACGTCCTGTCCGTCCAATAATATTAGTTCGGCGTACGTTAATTTTAATGGTTATTGGGAGACGTCAAATCTGGAGCCCAATTTGATACACACTTTTCGCATTTTTAATTGAGTTCACGGTGAATCGCGCTCTCGTTCCGATACGTAGCACTACGGTTGTAGATCCGAACGCGCGAATCAAGTTGAAATCAAATCAGAATCCGAATTACATAGTTCAGACTTAACCACTGCTAGTTTATGAAAGACTGTTTTCATAAATTAAGTCACACACGCTTATTTATTTACTGTCAGTTTCTCATGCGAAAAGAATTATCGAACATATACACCTACTTTCATATCTTAATGTGGTAATAGGGAATTTCCATAATACATGCCGAAAAGAAAACCACAAAATTCAACTTGGCTTAATAAATACTAGTCGACACCGAGGATAAACACAAACAGTGACAGAATACATAACAAAAATCCGACTGTGTAAAAAGAAAAAAACAAGAAATCTAAAATTAATTCTAATGTGAATCACAGCCGGTACCATAAGAATTCTAGATCGGCGCAAATCTTCTCAATAATGCATGGGTATGGTCTAAGAGCTGGCGTAGCAATCCGTTTGCAATTTATAGACCAAGGAAATAAGTAAGTGGTAGTCATTCTGGATGGGGGGAAAGTATTGCCAGTCGACTTCAAAGGTGTATGGAAATACGGTTGCAATTTATAGATAAACGAAGCTTAATAGAGGCTTCTGGTCACCAGGGGGTTGACCACTATTTCACTCAGCGAGCCCCCCTGCCAATTGACAGCGATGTGCGCCATTTTTGTAATTTTAATTAGGTTATTAGTTATATTATTTTATTAAAATTAAATAGTACTAGCGACCCGCCCCGGCTTCGCACGGGTGCACTATTTAATGGATGTTGTTATACATATAAACCTTCCTCTTCAATCACTATCTATTAAAAAAAACCGCATCAAAATCCGTTGCGTAGTTTTAAAGATTTAAGCATACATAGGGACATAGGGATTAGGGACAGAGAAAGCGACTTTGTTTTATACTATGTAGTGATATACAATGGTCAGAAAGGGATCAATTACTATGTAATAAATGAATAACTGGCAAATTAGCTGTCATACGACACCATATCCAGAGCTATATAAATTACACACATTCAAATGCTTTCACAATCCCTTTGTTGTCCAACTACTCCTACCCCCACGGCTGAAAAGCTGCCAGTTGCCCGAATCAGTTAATAATAGTATGGCACACTAACTAGACTGATTTCGTGTATAAATTGCAAACGGATTTCCGTAGCCGGCTCTCCGGCTAATAAGATATCAGTGTCGTATTCACGTAAAAGAGCATCGCGTCATATACCTAATAATTCAGCTTTAAATCTAACAACGCAAAAAATACTACGCTACATAAATCTAACCATAAAGCACGTCATTATCCACGCAAAATTTGCCAGAAATAATAAAACAGCTAACAAAGTGATCAACGGATTTCATTGTTTCAATTTTATTATAAAAGCAATGCGATTTCTCATTACAATGTGCACAGCGAATGTTTAAAGAATCTATTTGATGTTTTGCCAGTGTTTCGCAAATTCTACTAATTACCTCTTTGTTTTTAAACAGGAATGCTTAAAAACAAAGGGAACAGGGACTTTCACGAGCGTTTATCTCGCTTCGTTTTTCTAAAAAAAATTAAAGGAATTAATAACTTATTGGCAAGCAGCACGGTTGATATTCTATTGTAATGTTTAACTAAGCTGATACGAGTTTATGGAAATAGTCTTATTCCTATCGGGAATAGCCTCGGGGGCTCTGGTCGATTCAATTACACACAACATTGTTTTCTACACAGACATATTTATTTTTGAGTTTCTAGACATAACATGTATCGCGATTTGTATAAATACCGGGCATGTCCGTTTCTGGGTTAATAAGCTGAAGTCACAGGAGTACTCCAGTAATTGGGGATACTCCAGTAAATAAGACGTCATACTACGTCTAAACCTAGTCATAAAGATGTTTAATCCATTGATTTTTTCTTATATCGATTACATACTAATGTCAAGTGACGTAAAATAGGTAAATAATAAAATAAACCATTTAAATTAATACGCGGTTAAATCCCATATAGTAATTAAAAATAATAGTAATTCAAAATAGGTAAAGAAATATTCGGCCGAATACCAACTTAATTGTAACGCAGCGTTCGCTCGTTTGCGTGATCTACCATCATAGTATCTTAATATGAGCGTGTTTAGAAACGGAAAAACAATACCTTAATATTTAACTAATAGCGTTCAGATTCAGTGTTTAGTGGTAAAATAAATATATTTAAAAGTCAAGATTAAAATAACAAACACAAAGACACACAAGTTTTAAGGATTTGTTTAGTATCTAAGCATAAGCATACAGAGTCAACGATTCCTTTGCAGAAATTCGTTTATATTATATCATGACTGTTCATTGAGAATATCTTTCAATTTCTTTATTAAAATTGTATCGCTGGTCGAATATCCTTGGTATGTGCCACGAATAAATGTCTTTGCTTTCTTTCTTTCTTTCTTTAAATATTTAATTTAAACCGGCACACACTTAGGTATACAGGTTGGGTCCAACAACACTGAGCGCCGCGCGGGCCTAGGCTAGGCTTTAAAAAATATTAGAAAACAAAGGAATAAGATGCCACCAAAGTTAGCTTTTTTAAACAACTTTATGTCCCGTGTTGATGAAATGTATGAAATGTGTGTTGCCGCGATCCTATACCGCGTTTCGCGTCGTCGTGTCTGAGTTGGACGCCGTAAGCGCAGCGTTCCGTCTTTCGATGGATGCTGTGATTACGTCGTCCGGCGGGGTAATCACGTAACTTTTGTACTACCGTTAGGTAGATTTTAATGTCAAATTTTAATTGTCAGCTCATACATTTATACTTCAAAATTGACAGTAAAATCTATCTACCGTTAGTACAAAAAGTTACGTGATTCGCCTGCGGGTTCATGAGTGCTGCAGTGCTAATTTAAAAAGTCGTATCTCAGTATACGATCGAGGTAAAGACACGACTATTTAATCAAGCACGGCAGAGTGTGCCTAGGACGGTATTGGGCGACATTGCCTATAACGGAACATATAACCTGTAATCCAAGCTAGTCTAGGATGAATACCCATAACCTATCAACTCGGGAATTACATACGTTATAATATGTACATATGTAATTCCCGAGTTGGCGTATGATAAACGAACTCGATCTGAGATCTCATCATTTATCTATTTTTAATCTTTCCATCATACCTAACAACTTTCTGCTGTGTAGTCAAGTGAGATAACAATCTGTGATATTTCATCGCATCGTTCGTTTTCGTCCCAAGCGAAGTCTATAAATATGATTGCTTTTTGTATCATCACTGCGTAGAAATATAAATCTTCGATTGGTCAGTTTTAAGGGTTCCGTCGTAAACAAGGAACCCTAGTAGTTTCGCCATGTTCGTCTGTCCGTCCGCGCTTTAGCTCAGACACCCATAGTGCTACAAAGCTGTATCATCATCATGAATAATATTGTATTCTAAAAAATATTATCAATTGATAGTAAATGATCGATTTTCAGACAAACTTCAAACATGCTCATCGTTGATTAAAATTTAAATGTGTTGGTTAATTGAACTTTGCGTAAGTTTAGACCATAGTTTATGTAGTCTATTATTCATCCTTACATGTCCTTTCATGTAAACAAACACTTCTTGAAGACATTAATCAGTATCACACTTTTCACTAGCAATTTAAATAACAATACTTTATGACCTTATCTAAGTGAAGATTATTGTGTAGGTAATCCTAGAGAAAAGTGTGATAATGATTCATATTTTTCTTCAATAAATGTTTGTTTACATGTTAAGACCTGTGAGGTTCTAAAGAAACATTAAAGTCAATCTGTAAACTTAAAGTGGTGCCACTTACTATGAGATCAAATGAAATATAATATCTATCAATGTACCTACAAATCACGTTTAAAACTGTAGTAATAGGAAAATAATTTTGTAAACTCTGACATGTTATATAAGTGACCTTAACGCAAAGTTGCAGGTTTTTTTATCTATCGCAAAGCGTTAAACAAACCATTCCATGCCCTAGTTTCCAATAGGAACTTCTTGGAATTTTGTTATTAATTTTAGCTACACCAGCGAAAGAGCAAACCTCTCAAGGAAATTGTAATTGCAGTTCCTAGTCTATTCAAAGTAACTATTTCTGTGACTGCGCTTGTGATATTGATTTTTCTTCCTTTGAAAGTTATTTGTTGATTTTACTAACGGCAGTAACTAACTAGCGGCAAGCTTGAAAACTGAACACATCCTCACAATTAACTCGTATTGAAGTGTCATAAGAGGTTTACTATTGTTTGGTACAGCATTTTTCTCAAAGGAGCATTTCGTCTAAGTTTTAATTTCCATACCTGGGTCATTCTACTTTTTCATGACCAGTTTTCTATTACAAAAAAAATCTATGATATGTATTGAATTAGTGTACAAAAATAGGATTCCGAAATAGTACCTAAACCTAATAAAAAGAACTTATAGGTAAAAATGCTTAAATATTACTGTAAAAGGTGGGTAACACAGTGGTAAAAACCATTTCTTCATACAAATGATGAGACATCCAAGGACCACTGAGTTACTCGATTCATGGATAGCTGTAGTTCGTTACTTACCAAAACTATCGGAAGTGATACTGCAATTAAACCTCTTTCTAAATAGCAGTACAAAAATATGAGAACCAACTATTCCAAAATCTGCATTTAAAAAAAAATGTCTGAAAATTATGTACATGAAGAAGTAGAATGGCCCACCTAATATTTTTTCAGAGACGTTTTTTATGATATAAACATTAGTGTCCGACCGAAGTTTCGGTTTCGGTTTCGGCCTGAAGATCATGTTTCGGCCGAAGGTTCGGTTTCGTGCCAAAAAACTGCCGAACCTTTCGGCCGTGCCGAAACTTTCAACATTGTACTTCCGGACCGTTCGGCTAACATCGGCACAGCCGGCAATGGCGTAGCTCGCTCGACTCCGCCAACGATACCTCTTATTGTAGCTAAGTATTTTATATTTTTATATCCCACAAAAACATAATCAGTGATTATTAATCACTTATTTTGTTTTTCGAACTTGCTTGACACAATTTTAATACGTCTTTCAAAAGCTTCGGTTTCGGTTTCGGCCGCAACTAGAGCCAACGCCGGACCTTCGGTTTCGGTTTCGATCTCGGCAAAAAAACATATTTCAGTCAGACACTAATAAACATTAGCTAGGCTTACATTTCACTGCAGTTTTAGTACGCTGTAGACCCAGCAGAATAGAGTTGATATCACGTCAGACTACTCATTGACGTGTGCCGCGAACGCGAGAACGAAGGCCAGGGCCGGTTTATTTCCCGCTAGCTAATAATCAACACATTTTTAACCATAAAATAACAATAAAAACCGAGTCAGCTGAATCATGATTTAGAACATTATTTATATAATAATGGTATCCCCGACCTGGAGCGCTCGTGGCCCAGAGGCGCCCGCGTATCGCGTGCGGTATGCGAGGTTAAGCAACATCGACCTAGGTCAGTTATTGGATGGGTGACCTCTTTGAGTGGTTATTAACTGAGTGCTCCCGTGCTTTGGAAGGCACGTTAATCCGTTGATCCCGGCTGCTGTCTATGATAGCAGTCGTTAAGCCAAGTTAGAGGCCTTCGGGCGGCTTGAGAACTTCTAACAGTCAAGTTGCCCACTCACTTGACAAGCCCAATTCCAATAAGGTCTGGTTTCCCCTCGGGTTGGAACGTCAGATGGCAGTCGCTTCCGTAAAAACTAGTGCCCGAATATCACTGGATTCATGTGGTACGGATCAGTTGGTGCGAACGTAAACATAATCAAAGCATGCCATTCACGTACGCAAAATAGTTCATTCACGCCCCACTCGTTAATTTCCTAAGCGTGTAACTGCAGTAATACGTGCTTTTGCAGTTTCTGGTTGTGCCAGGCCTACACACACATTACATTTGAAAACGAGTGTAGCAGTAAAAATATATTTAAAAACAAACTCAAAAGGTTGCTATTAAACACGCAAGATGCTTAATATTAATTAAATAAGCTAGTACCCATCTTGTTTTATATTCAAGGGTTAGGGATTCATTACTTTATTACTTATGTCATTAGATACTATAACTTGGTACAAAAAATGAAAGTGAGTGTAATATTTCGCCGATAAACTTAACGTTTGGCGAAACGGAAACAAATGTAAACTGTACCATACTTATTTGGGAAAAAAAAAAATTATACAACTTGCATTTTCACGCGAATCTGTGATACTTCCTGACTTGGCAAGGAATAACTTAAGGACTGGTTACATAACCTTGTCGAGCGTGCGTAACCGTAAGGGTCATTTTGACCACCTCGTAGAGACAGGCAATCTCGACTCCGGGGTGATTCGAATCACTAAATCCGGCTCCGCTGTCGGTACTGACTCCGCTTATCGACTCTTTTGAATCTCTCGTACCAAATCACTCTGGACTCACTGGTTTTAATACAAATCCATTGATCCCAATGGTCCTTCGAATCATTTGATTCTTTCAACTCCGGATTTGATCGAAATATACGTATCTGAAGCGAAAACTCGTCGACATGTGTATTTTGCCTGTCCTAACCTACGGTGCACAAACATGGTCGTTAACTGAGATTCAGAAATCCAAATTGAAGGTTTGCCAGCGCGCTATGGAGCGCAGCATTTTGGGTGTCAAAAGGACGGATCGTGTCCGAAACACTACACTGCGCTCTAAAACACGCATTGCTGACGTAGGTAAAAAAACTGCCAGGCTCAAATGGGACTGGGCCGGCCACGTCTGTCGCATGCCTCCAGATAGGTGGGCTAATGTAGCCACCAAGTGGGTGCCACATGATGGACGACGCAGACGGGGCAGGCCCAGACGGAGATGGCGGGATGACCTGGATGCATTTGCCAGGAATTGGGAGGAAGAAGCGCTCTATAGGGAGACCTGGAAAACTTGGGGAGAGGCCTTTGCCCAGCAGTGGGACAGTCAATAGGCTATAAAGTAAGTAAGTATACGTATCTAAGTCAACCAGCAGGCGAATCACGTAACTTTATGTACTAACGGTAGATAGATTTTACTGTCAATTTTGAAGTATAAATGTATGAGATGACAACTAAAATTTGACATTAAAATCTATCTAACGGTAGTACAAAAGTTACGTGATTACCCCGCTGTTTTACATCCGGTCCGCGAAACCGGCACAAGCCGGTCATTCATTCGGCTCCGTACCGAGTCGACTCATTGGATTCGATAACATTTGAAAAGAGTCGATAAAGAATAGGCACGGATTCTACGTATTCGAATCATTTAAATCTTCAAATCCGGATTTACCCACCTCTACCGCGTCGATATTGCTGACTGTAAAGACGTAGTCATAAATACATGTAGGTAAGCTCGTAAGCCCCTGTCATCAAAATCATGTTCACGAATGTTGGCACGCACGGTGTGGAGCGCGTATATATATTATTGTGAGGGTTTTGCGGGGACCATCCCCCAACGTACAATATTGTGCCCTTTGGAGAGTAGTCTACTTAAAACTTAAAAATTGAGTGCTCAATTGCTGATAGTATAACTCAGCACTGAATTGCTGATAATAATCAATCACAATCACGATAATTAAACAAATCACTGGAACTATAAAAAGTTATTAATTTTTCAATGATCAGTATAAGTAGGTTCATGTTTATCGATCGAAAGCCAAGGTCGAACTGAAGTGCCAGGAAACTTGGAATTGGAAAATGCAGAACAAAATTTTAAATTAGAACAGCCGACAGTCAGAAAAACGGCCAGAAAGATTGTGTGTAACGTTCCGATACACGCTTCGTTACAATAGAGTAGATGACTCATGTTACAACTTGTAACATAATGTGGCTATATGGATAGAATACCATCAAATTAGCACAATAAATAGTAAATTAGACAAATTAATCAAAATCATAAAAATATGCGGAACTATAAAGATTTAAAAAAATGTTTTTTTTATAGTCCAAATATCAATTGGATCATTGTCAGTTGAAAAAACAAAAGTTGTCCCTCCGGTGGTCAATAGTTAACTACTTATGTGCATGTAAGTTATGTTTTTATTACGCGGATTTATATACACGGAAACACCGTTTATGCGTGAATCCAAAATAAAACTTTGTAGTCCTTAACTTTTGATATGTCCACCGAAAAGACGCGAACCTAGATCTGACAATGACCCAATTGAGTTATTAATAGAATTCTCATGTTTCAAAAAAAAGAAATTGGGTGCATAAAAGTAATATTTCACTAACAAAACGGCAAATTACTTATTTTTCCATACAACGGTAGTACGAGGCTACGAAAGTGTCACACCTAGCTAGCTGTCAATCAGTATGGAGTGTTTTCAGTGCACTAAAACACAAAGTGAGAGGCAATCCTCTCATCCTTTTCGTTTGTGTTACTTTAATTGTAGTAGGTCCAATACAGACATTTGTTCGTCTCTAAAAATTGGTTCGAATGGCATGAGTTAAAAAGGTTATCTAGCCTATTATGGATATTCTTTACCTATGCCAAAACCATTCGTTTAAATTAAATAATGTTTCTGGGCCGCATAAGTGGCAGTTCGGATTTATTTTTTGAAACAGGCCACAGCTGTAGCCTGCCGTGTCGGGTTATCCAACCTTGCTGTTGCAACAAACCATTTGGCGTATAGTTACGTAATGGAGGACTATTTTTGTACGTCGCTTCCGATTAGAATCTCATTTCTATCTGTTTCGATCGTTCGATCACTGGGTTTCTCGCCGATGCGATATGTCGGTCTGAGATCCACCGTATTGCAATTTCAGTGTGTTTGCACGCGTTCTGTAGCATTTAGTCTACGGAACTAGCATGCGCTTTTCTTTTTACTTTCCCGACAGCATATTGACCTCGCCTCCATTTCCTTACTTAACGCTTTACTGTCACGCTATTCAGCAAGCACTAATTTAAATGTGTGGATAAGTAATGTGTTCCTATGTTAGGATAATACCTATACAAGGTTGGATGATATAGACGGATGATACACAAGAATACAGGTCGGTAAAATACCGTCATATATTTACTAAAATAGTAAAAGGTTCTACAGTTCTTTTTATTTGTCATGATCTTTATTTACTTTTACATCTAAAACTGTTTATAGAACAAAATAGCATTTCCAGGTTTAGATCGGACTTGTAAAACGCCATTAAAAAAACAACGTTAACGGAGCGATATTTATATTTTTATGATAGTTTCCGGACACTGCTACTTAAATAATACAGTTGGATATTACGAAGAATAGAATGTAAATAAAAGTAATATAAAAATATGAAAAACCTATTGCGGTTGTATTTTCTTATTATTATTAAAGTTCCAAATAATTTAGCGGAGAATTTGAAATTGCTTAACTGTTAAAGCCATGAATGGCTTATTTACAGCTAGAGCTCGGACCAAGACTTACATTACATTCAGTTCATCGGTGAACATCAAGAAAGTACTTACCACAAGGCGTAGTCATAATTATTACATGACATAAAATATTTGTTAACATCTTTAAGTTAGGATTACCCGAAATTATTGACCTCGAGTGTAAAATGCATTATTGTTGTACATTTGACGACCGCTTTAGCCTAGTTGGTGACCCTGCCTTCGAAGCTGGAGATCCCGGGTTCGAATCCCGGTCAGACCATGTATTTGTGTGATGAACACGAATATCTGTTCTTGAGTCTTGGATGTTTTCTATGTATTTCTATTTATCTATATAAGTATGTATATCGTCACTTGGTACCCGTGTACAATCTTTGCTTAGTTTGGGGCTAGGTTGATTTGTGTAAGATTGTCCAAAGATATTTATTTATTTGTATATAGCTGTACATGACTAGTGTCTTCCTATTTAACGTCGGTGCGTAAAGGTAGCACCGCTCACGCACCCTTAAGATGTATGCGCGCAGTAAAGAATCTGTACCGACTCGGCTGACAGTTGCCGACAGCTTATCGATATAGCAAGTAGGTATCACAACTCTCGATATTATTCGCCGAAACAAAGAAATTAAATTGCAAATAATATGTTTGCTTCAGTTTAATCCTCTTTTAGTGCACTTCTCGATGAAAACCTCTGGTCCGTCGACGTCACATATGTAGGTATAAGTTTTTCGCCATATTACGATGGAATAAGGTGCAACCTTGTAAATATATCTACGTCGACTGTACCTGTTACTGCTTACTGTGATAGTACTGGGGAGTGCTGCATGTGAAAGCTAAAAGCGTCTTGACGTTGCTACTATCCTTGGAAAACTTAGTTAAAATAAATAAAATGAGGCCCTTGTATGTGTACTGCTGTACGTACTTTAAGATACAAACACATTGGCATGAATAAGAAGAATTTAAAAACCACAACGAGAACGAAAAGTTCATCATAACGAATTTAATTCTTTAATAAAGTGTCAAACATGGCGCAGTTTCATCGTTGAAAAATAAACTGTTGTATATTAGGAAAGCATTTCTGTTTTAGTTTTGAATTTATTACTATTTGAATAGAATAGAATAGAAAAACATTTATTGATAAACCAAACATACAGCACCACATGAAAATATTAAAACAAATAGAACAAAGTAAAAAAGTAACACATTTTGATTTATAAATCAGACAAAAAGGACTTATACCTATTTGGTGCTGTTATGGTGGCTACAAAAGGACACCGCTCAGCATATGCTGTGGCATACATATACCACAGCGCTGGTCTTCCGTGGGGCCCGGAAAAGATAACTCAGAACAGACACACTAGTGACGAGCATATTATGATTGTGTAACATGTAAGTAGACACTATCATTTTACCAGTTATACAATTACAATGTTTAAGCTTTAGGACAGGGGATGGGAACAATTTAAAAGAGAAGGGTAGGTGTATAAAAAAGGATTATGGTACAGCATTTGTTTAGTTATATTTCTAATAGAATTCCATTTCAGAACATGTCAAGTCGGATAAGGTTTGTACAGAAAAATGCGTAGGCCGTATCGTTGTGTGAGCACTGGAGCGTGATGGGACGGTTACCCACTTACAAGTGAGCTATATTTATTTAAAATGTTCATAAATAAGTAGCAGTTTTTCATGATAATGCTCATAGGATATCTACTCGCAATGAGGGAGTACGTATTTTATAGTATTCGAGTAACAGAATTGTTGGAAAACTATTAGAAATTTTATTCGGTTTTCATGGCGTGCGTCGTGTATGCAGTATGCATACTTGAACGTGGGTTGAACGCAGCATTACAGGAGCTGCATAGCTCGGATGTTTACTAAACGCGGATCATTAGAGGGAATGGCGGCTTTTATAGCAGTTCCCGTGGAGCGAGGAAGTTATTGCGTTCGGTTTATTATTGAGTTACAGGAATGCCCATTAGAGAAACACGCGCGTCGGTTAACTGTTGCAATCGAAATTCGAAGCCTTTCATTTCCCGTAAGTAAGTAAATAGCGTGGACTGCTTTTAGGATTGCCAGGTGTGTTGTCCGGCTTTTTACGATCCTGTCCGGCCAATTTTTTACGTACTTCCGGCTTTTATTTATTAAAATAAATAAATATTAGAGGACAATCTTACAAAAATCGAACTAGCCCCACAGTAAGCTCAAGAAGACTTGTGTTATGGGTACTAGACGACGATATATTTAATAGATATAAATACTTAAATACATAGAAAACATCCAAGACTCAGAAACAAATATTCATGCTCATCACACAAATATTTACCCTGACCGGGATTCGAACCCAGGACCGTCAGCTTCACAGGCAGGTGCACTACCCACTAGGCTAAACCGGTCGTCAATTTATTTATTTAAACTTTATTGCGCAAAATACACAAATTGTACAAATGACGGGCTTAACGCCAAATGGCATACTCTACCAACCAACCATTGGGCTAAACAGATATTTTATAAAAAAATGTTTTGTTCCACCCGGACCGACGGACAGACATGATGAAACTATAAGGGTACTACGGAACCCTAAAAACATGTGTACTTGTCATGGCCATGTACGCATATTGCTTGCAGACTGTACTGTCTATGTCTAGCAACACACCGCTTCTGTTTGTTGTCGGTGAAGCGATAGACACCAAAGTGCGTAACATTTTGTATCGGTTTGCAATCGCACTCGATGTATATAAATAAATGCTATTTCGGTCTTCGCACCACAATCGGGCCAAATCACCGCCACACACCTCCAGCTAAATTACCGGTTATAAGTACAATAGGGATGATGACTCACATTACAATTTATAACATAGTGTGGTTATAAGTATAGAAACCCATCAAAGTAAAATAGACAAATTAATTAAAATCATAAAAGATTGGGAACTATAAACACTCGCAAAAACGTTTGTTTTTTGTTTATTGGCGAAATGTATTAAATTGAGAGTTACCAATAGAATACTCATCACTACGTAGTATAAAACAAAGTCGCTTTCTCTGTCCCTATATCCCTATGTATGATTAAATCTTTAAAACTACGCAACTGATTTTGATGCGATATTTTTTAGTAGATAGAGTGATTGAAGAGGAAGGTTTATATGTATAATAACGTCCATTAAATAGTACACCCGTGCGAAGCCGGGGCGGGTCGCTAGTGTTTCAATAAAAAAGAAATTGTATGTCAACTATGTAATTACATGAATCAGTACGGAGCGTTTTCTGTGTTCTTTAGCTATGTTGTATTTTGCCTCTCTTCTTTTGTGTTGCTCTAACTGCAGTTAGTCACATGTACAAATATTTGATCGTCTCTAAAAAGTGGTCGAATGGCAATTTTTTTTTAACGGGCCTTATATCATGTGATCAATGACAAAGCATCCGTCACTTTCCATCAAGTAGCTACAGAAAGTGATAGATGCTTTTTCTTGACGATTATCGCGCGATAAACGAAAGCATCATAGACTCCCTGTATCGACAATAAAAATCCATGTTTTTGTGAAATTGAATCTGATGAATTCGGTAAAGCATTTTGACTTTTTTGTCTTTTACGTGCAGAGGCGTAATTCGAGACACGTTTTAAAGATGCATCATATTTAAATTATATAAATTTACGAGTTTTATATCAACCTGATTATCATTTTAAAATATGACATTTAACTTGTTTAATTAATCATGCACACATTAATTGTCCAAATAAAACTTTTTTTAAACTCCCGTGAAAGCAGCCTTATATTATTAATTACACTTTGTACTAGTAATATTTAAGTTGCTGTAAAACGTGAACGATATTCATACTCAAAAAGATTTCATAAATGTTATTAACTCATGACAATATCATAGAAGTTGCGACACTATTAGGGGCTACTGTGGCTCACATGTAAAGTTCCGAATGCCCAATTTGTTATAAATTAATAAGTGATGAACGGTGTTGGTCACACATATTGTAATTTAAGATAATCTACTTAAGCCTTTTTGTAAAAAAAAAACCGTAATTTTACGACAATATTCCCGAATTTTCTGCATTAACTAACATACCTAAGTACATTGTAAAGCTCCTGCTTTTGAAAATGTGATTCTTGTCAATGAATGCATGTGATTTGTATACATCACAGTAAATTCGAATGAGCCGCAAATCTGCAACAAGGTTGCCGACAAATTACTCGGAAACTAACACGAATTGAAGTCCAATCCCCGGCGATGGAGTCTATACTATAGGTAGCTATTGTGTTTCAAAAGCAATTATTTGTTTTTCTGGCTTGGTATTTAAATCAAATAAATGAACTTTATTCTGCAAGTAGGCCGCAAAGGCGCTTTTACAAGTCAAAAACTACTAGCGTTTCTCATGAGACCACTGCCGAGAAGAAACGCCGAAAGAAACTCGACAGTCAGTCATTTTCTCCAAAATATGCTTATTACAATGATACTACTTAACCTACTTAAGTAAATGTAAGTGGTAAAAAACAAAAGAGAATTGAAAGAAAAACGAGGAAAAAATAACAATATAGGTATTTACAATGTGTAGTTACACAAGAAAACAAAACATGTCGAATCGTTTGATATGCTTTCCTGCAAGAACTGTGTCAACTAGATACAATGAAAATATTAGACTCTTTACGTTATTTAGGTATTTGGTTTGGGCCATGCATTTCTGTCTGTTAGATAGTCCTCAACCCTATAATAAGCCAGGTATTTGACAGGTATGTTTATAATATCGATCGTGGAACAACATTAGATGCCTAATTTGTTCTTAACATGAATGCAGGTACATTTCACCTACCAATTAACCCGTTGTTACCAGTGCCTTTACCATGAGTTTACATTACCGTACTCGCTAGCGACTGCGTAAACGATTTAGTATGCCGATTCTTAGTTCTATTGCGTAACCGCCAGAGGCGCTGTACTTTTGCCCGTACAAATTTTTACGCAGTCACTAGCGAGTACGGTCATGTAAAATCATGGTAAAGGCACAGAGTCCCTAGGATCCCAGGGCTCATTACAAAATATTACTATTGTTTATTTTTTTCTCTGGCAGATGATGACGCCTTGTATTTCACTTTGTCTATGTAGGTAGGTAATAATGTACTAATTATATACATAATAACCGATCAAGGAACCATGTCACTGCGAGCCAGACAATTTATATCGACATTCATTCCTCATTATTCCATCTTTATGTCACTGTGACAAGATTCAAATTCCAATTCCATGATTGTACGATTCCCCACTTAAAATAGGATTTATAAGCCCACATGTTGTTTGACTTCCCAAATCTAAAACATCATGTTTCAATACGAGATCTGTTTGGAATTATGACTTTTCGGATTGGCAAAGCAGCTAACTATGGCAAAACAAATATCACGGAAAGTCGAATTGTATAAAAACGTACTCGGCCTTATATTAATTTTAGAAACGTGACGCAATGATATCTAAATCGAATGTAAAACGAATGATTGTACTATTTCTGTTGTTTACGCTTTGGGATGTATCTATTGTGGACACAGTTCATGCAATTGGATGCAGTACGATGCCTTTATTGGAGCATAACTGAGTCAAATATTCAGTGCCTTTACCATGAGTTTGCATGACCGTACTCGCTAGCGACTGCATAAACGATTTAGTATGCCGATTCTCAGTTTCAGGAAGTCAGCACTGTACTTTTGCCCATACAAATTTTTACGCAGCCGCTAGCGAATACGGTCATGTAAACTCATGGTAAAGGCACAGGAGAGCATTCCCAGAGACATTATCCCTTTGTTGATGATTCGATATTGAATCGATGGCATGTCATATTTTCTTATCAAATGTAGTGGACATTCTGCACTTCCGGTGCAAGTCGTAATTGTTTTTAAAAATACTTGACGGCAATAAGTAGGTACTTGTTTATTCGTTCGTTTGGTTTAATCAACTATGTGAAGTTACTGGCCCTCGATCGATATTGCGAATGATGATTTACCAAATTTACCACACTAATCAATCGATCCAACACAAGTTAAATTAATTGTATTATGTGATCTATTCTGGCTAGGCAAATGTATTTTCCTTAATCTCACCGAGATTTATTACGAAAACACACAAAAGTAATCATTTAAGATAAAGTTCAGCCTGAGCTATTAACTACGTAGAATGAGGCTAATATCTGCTATGCGATTCCCTAAGCACTATTCTCACCAGTCACCTTACAGGTGAACTGTTTTTACTGTCAACTGTCAAATGGCATATGTCACTTTTTGACAGTTTCCATATAAAAACAGGTGAGGAGTGAGGTGATTGGTGAGGATTAGACGGATTGTTAATAACAGCCCAGATATCATATCCACAGTAAAACGAGTTTTAATGAGGTATGCATTGTGATATATTGTTATATTTTCTAAATAAATACGTGATCATTAACACTTAAGATGCTGGTTGTATTAGCTGTGCTGTGGCGAATACGTTTGTTTCATAAACAAGCCGTCGACCGGAGAGAGCACTTGAGATTCATTAGCAGTGCTGTGGAATTATAAGAAATTATGACTGTTATACACACGTATAATGTAAGGCAAACGTCTTTGTGCTCGACACTAACCCAATACATGGCACTTTCAATCTTATGCCATGATTACAAAGGTGATTAAGATGTCATCTTCTGGGAACAACGTGTCATCTACTAGGCATTTAGGTGTCGAGCACTGGGACATTTACCCTAAATGTGTATGTAATTCTACTAATATTATCAATGCGAAAGTTTAGATGTTTGTTACTCAATCACGCAAAAACGGCGCGATCGGATTATTATGAAACTTAGTATACAACAAGTTTAAAGCCTAAATATTAACATGTCCAATAGGTTTAACCCCGGAAATCATCCCTCAATGGGATGAAATAGGGGTTCAAAGTTTACGCGGACGAAGTCACGTGCAAAAGCTAATGATACTTATATAAAACTCTTAACTAAAAATAATCATGTCACTATTATTATTAAATTAAAGACATACGTATATAGAGAATATAGGAGTGCGCGGTTGGAGAGTAGCCTGGGGAAAATCCAAGGGAAAACCTCCGACACGACCAGGCGTGTGGTTTGGAACACTGGAATACTCTAAAGAGTTTGCGCTCCAGTGAGATTGGTCGAGTGGTTTCAACCGAATCTGAGGTGTGAGTGGAATCGAGTTACTGGGAGTTTTGTTGCTGGTTCACTAAACCTAGCCTAGCTGAGAAGAGTCCAGCAAAAAACTCAGCTAAGCCCGACCTGGGTCGGACTGACTCTACCCGGTACCGGGGCAAATAGTTTACATTACTAATAAAAACTCTCACGAAAATACTCGGAAATTGTCAATCTTTAATTTATTTTAGCTATTTTAAAGATTATAAAATGGACACTGTTCTATCATAATATATATAGTAATCAAAAATATACAGCTATTCTCAAGAAAGACTCAATGTATCACATCCCGTGTTCAACCTCACCAACTTACAAGGAAGTTCTTTTGCAATTAAAAATTTTATTTCTTTGCTTTCAGCGCTGACAGTGCGATTCCTCACAAAGAGATACATAGGCGAATACGATCACCAACAAGGTACATATACTTATTTTGAAATATAATAAACGGTTCACTCACGTCTTTAAGGTCGATTATCGCTCAACATTTCGGACCAATTCATGGTTTTAGTCATGAGAACGAGCCACGACAGCGGCGCGTTTAGCACTACGCGCTCGCGTCCTTGCCCGCTCGGCTGTTTGATTTTGGCGGCGGAGGTGAGAATCTACCCTCATTTTCGTCAATAGTGAAAAATTCTCATGGGTAAGGTCCACGTTTTGGTCCGAAACAAGTCAAGGGATATTCGACCTTATAGACTCATGTATGAGATGTCATGTATAAAACTATATTTTTAAAATTCACGTACTTATTGTCACTGCGGGCTTCAAAAATTCATCAAAATTTCAAGACATTACGTTACCCAGATTTATTTAATTAGGCCCTGAATCATTGCCTACTTTTGTGATGAAGCTAATATCGTCTGTCTTTACTTTCAGACAGCAAATACAAGCATGAGGTGTTGCTGGACGGAGACCCTATCTTGTTCGAGATACTGGACACCTGTCCTAAGGTAAGAAGTACCACATGCATATAATTGGCTATTTGATTACAATTTTTTATAGTGTCATTCGAAATAGTTTTTAGGAGGGATCGGATACCGGTATTTTCTCCATAGAAAAATACCGGTATTATTCCGGTCACCGGTTCATTATTTCGTTTTTAATGGGACAATTTAATAATACGACGTTGTTACCTAAATACATGATTCAGCTCTACGTAAAGAGCAAAAAATAATCCAAAATATTGGGCTAATTTAGGGTTTTTTAAAAATACCGGTATCGGTCCCTGGTTTTTAGAGACGAGCAAATGTTTGTATGGGACTAACTACAATTAGAATAACACAAAAGACGATAACGAGATGTATTTAGTTCAGCATAGCTTTTTGAACTTGACTGTGGCTTTATAAGCTGAGCCCAATAAAGCGATAGGAGTGCGCGGTTGGAGAGTAGCCTGAGGATAATCCAGGGGAAAACCTCCGACACAACCACGCGTGTGGTTTGGAACACTGGAATACTCTAAGAGTTTGCGCTCCATAGAGATTGGTTGAGCAGTTTCAACCGAATCTGAGGTGTGAGTAGAATCGAGCTACTAGGAGTTTTATCGCTGGTTCACTAAACCTAGCCTAGCTGAAAAGAGTTCAGCAAGAAACTCAGCTAGGCCCGACCTAGGTCGGACTGACTCTATCCGGTGTGCTGCGGTACCGGGACGAACAGGGTCTATGTGTCAGTGTTATCGCGATCGCGCGATGGCCTAAGTGTACGCATCGTGTCTGAATTAGACGCCGTAAGCGCAGCGATCCATCTTTCGATGGACGCTGTGATTACGGTCCGAGTCCATAAGTGTGTGCATAGGACGCCGGACCGTGCGGCCCCTAATCAGTGATCGCCGAGTTACGACAGAGGGAGTAGCTGACGAGCACTAAAAACGCTCTATACTGATAAGCAGTGAAGTGTGACGTCACAGTGTAATGGTATCGTAATCCCGTTGTATAGGAAAACGAGGAATTTGTCATTTTAGTCGCGAAATATTAGCGTTTAAGGACATAGTTTGCTATACAATTTCTTTTTTATTGAAACATGAGAATTCTATGGATAATTTCAATTTGCATTTGGACTATAAACAACATTTTTGGGAATATTTGACGTCCCATATCTTTTTAAGATTTTGATTAATTTGTCTAATTTACTATTTATTGCGATAATTTTATGGTTTTCTATCTATATAACCACACTATGGAATGGAATAACTCTTAATATGTGTCAAATACACAATTATAACTGTTCTATTACATTTTGAGTATTGATACGTTTAATAAAAAACAGTTCGGGGAAAATGGCTTAAAAATTCTTACTGACATACATTTACGCCATAAGTGTATAGCGAATCACTCCAAGAAATGTATTTATACCACTGAAGAAAACTTTCATTTCTATTTACCACAATACAAAATTACGGCGAGCACTTACAAAAAACTGTAACATAAATACTTCCATGTCAATAATAAAGAATGTAAAAACGATTAAAATCGATATCGGAGAGTCCGGTATCGAAATAAAAATCCGTGGTTGGAAAAACTGGCTGTCGTTTTGAACTTTTTCGTTTATGGTCCGATTGTTTTCCAAATCGTCACTTGCAAAAATTATCACCATCATCGGTAATATTAGAAGAAATAAATATATCTTTTGAATTTACAAACGCTCTAATAACGCAAATATACGTTTCAGAGCACTGAAGACCTCCCAACGCATGACATCGCACAGTGGGCTGACGGGCTGTTTCTAGTGTATTCCATCACGGATCGCGAGTCGTTCAACTTCGTGCGGCGCGCCAAACAGAGCCTGCAGCCAGATGTGCCACTCACGCTAGTCGGGAATAAAGCCGACATGGTGCATTTGAGACAGGTATATCAGTAGTACATTTAACGTTAGAGAAGAGGTGATCTTCCAATGGCGGCCTTAGGTGCTGGCAATCAGGGCAACCGCAGAGACGGTCTACTACGAAATTAGAAATCCGAACTTCGTATCCTGTAGTCCTTTTCACTCGTATAGTGTATAAGATGAGAGTGAAAGGGGCGGCACGATACGAATTTCGGATTTCGAAGTTCGGAGTACTGGGCTAGATCTGATGCACCTGGGCTGCCGGGGGGCGCGTATCTAAGACCGCCACTGAACGTACGACATTGCCCACTCCTGACGGGCTGTTTAGGTATACTCAGGATGGGTTGCACCAAACCGTCTGTAATCGTAAGCGGTCTTCGTTAAAATCTGATTGTATGGAAATTTTGACAAGTTTCTATTGGATGACAGCTGCCGGCGCCATATTTGACGATGGGCTTGTGATCGTATGTTGGTGCAACCGACCCTTAATCGCAGACCGTCGGTACAGTGGAGTATTCAGGGTTAGCGCTAAAATGCACTCCCCAATTGGCTATATTACTACAATTTTTTATGGTGTCATTCGCATCGGTTTTTAGAGATGATCAAATGTTTGTATGGGACCAACTACAATTAGAGTAAGGCAAAAGACGAACACGCAGCAATTGCCCCCCCCCCCCCTGTATCCGCGCCTGCGAACACGAGAAGTAAAGTACAGCATAGCTGACGAGCACTGGAAACTCTCTATACTGATAGGCAGTGAAATGTGACGTCACAGTGTAATGGCGTCGGATTACACAGTTGACAAAATATCACAGTTAGGTTAATTCTTGACTTGACTTCGTTTTTTAACCTCCAATGCGAAACTTAAACGAGGGGTGTATAACAGAGTTTAACATGTGTGTCTCTGTGTCATCGTAGCTCCCTAAGTTGAACAGATTCGTGTGCGGTTTTTTTAAATCGAGAGTCTTTTTCGCCGATATTGTTCATAGTTATGTTTTGTGTCGGGGATTTGTTTTTAAGTTTTAATTTAATTATTTCCAGGTCAGTCCGGACGAAGGTGAGATTCTGGCCAAGGACTTCGAATGCAGTTTCCGCGAGGTCGCCGCCGCGGAGCAAGTCAACCAAGTTGGCGAAGTATTCCACGAGCTGTGCCGGGAGGTGCTGCAACTGCGGCGGCGAGCCAAACACAGCCTGTTAGATCGTATGCTGGGAACTAAGACAGCTTACAGGGTGTACTCGCGGGGGAAGAGCGACAGCGCATTACCAAAAGATTAAGATTTTTCGTTGTTTCGACCGACTTTTTTTAATTCGCTGTTCAGCATCTTCTCCTTTACAGTATGGTTTACTGGAGAGATGGTAGCCGGTAGATACGCAGAGTTACAATAATATGATATGATATGATTTATTTGTCTCACAGTATACAAATATAACTTAAAATTAGACATATTTTTTTTATCCTAAATAGGTTTGCTCTTGACCACAAATCACCTGATGGTAAGCAATATTGTTGGTCTAGGATGGTTTTTTTACTTGACGTTCTTGAACCGAGTTGTTTCCGAGTAGTCCATGGGCAAAGGCTTTAAGGCATGGACTATGTTTTAATCTTACCTGACAACCTACTTCAATTTTTTTTCTTAACTGAGTCACACTCCCTTTGCTTGTCTATGATAACTCGGTGCGCGCATGGTAGCCAATGACTGAGTTTTATTCGTTCTTCTAAATGTTTTAACTTGGATGAGACACATTATCAACGTTTTCTGTCTTGCCCATGGTTGCAAGATACCCACACTGAGAGCGTGCAGTCGTCTTTTTTGGGTCATTGTCATTTGTAAAAACAAAAGTTATCCCTCCGGTGGTCAATAGTTAACGGCTTATGTGCATGTAAGCTATGTTTTTATTACATGGGTTTATAGTAACGGAGACACTGTTTATGCGGGCTACTAGACCAATCCAAAATTAAGCTTTTTAGTCCTTAACTTTTGATTTGTCCACCGAAAAGACGCGAACCTAAATCTGACAATGACCCTTTTATTATTTTCAACTGATTTCTAGTTTATTTGCCTCCAGCCTCATTCCTGAGAGGTTTTACTTAGGATGCCTAGTATATCAATCAGGCAACATTTTAAGTCCAGTCTGCTGGATCCGCGCTGGATCGTAAAAGAAAGTTTACACAATAATTACGCAGTTTACTTACGGGGAAGTGCAATCATGTAGTATTCTTAAAACAAAGTCAAACTTTAGGTATATTTTTTTATAAAACTCACAGTTTTCCTAAAACAATCCAGAGGCTCGTTGTCGCTTTTATTTAATAATCATTATTATTGTATTTTTTTCCGTTCATTCTCAAAATTTGCAGTCGGTTGAAACTATTTTTTTAAGTTTAGTAGTTTCGATCACGCGGATTAGTTTTTACTGGTTGTTTTTTTTTTAGTTATATATATACTGGTCCAAGAAAATGTTTAATTTAGTGAATATTATACCTATTTTTGTGCTTATTCGCTACACTAGTCTTATTTATTACTCACTCACTTGTTGCATTACCCGCCATTAAAATAGGTCAAATGTGTGTCCATTTCTTTTCAACTAGAATTTAGATATTCCAATCTTATAAATCTTAGAATCTCAAGTTATATAAGTCGTGAAAAGCATTCTTGAATAAAAAAACATAATTATGTGAATATATTTAAAGGTTGATGTAAATCTATGTTAGTATCAATGGTTTAATGAAAACTACGTATTAAGAAACTGTAGTCATAAGGTTCTATTTCTGTCATTTATGAATCATAAAAATACCTTGTTGCTTCCAAAATAGAGCTCATAATTTAATGCAACGTGAAAGATTGCGAGGTTGTGAATGAAACAAGTTGAAAAGTAGGAATAAATATTTTTTAAAAGATGTATTATTATACCTGCCTAGCAGCGTTTATGTCGGACGTATAGCATTTATCCCTATTGCAATTACATATTTGCTAGTAAATGATGAATGCTATATGTTATGTAAGACATAAAATTAGGTAGCTAGAGTAGATTCATATGTAAACATCATTTCGCGTCAAGACCGGATCAAATTAAAGGAACCTGAGAAGAGTTTTGAACGTTTTACACATAAAACTATTAAATATTTTTGTTACTAAATAGTTTAGTAATATATATCTTTATACATTTGTATTGTTGTAATGTTGAAGAATGAGATTTTAAGAAAGATATTGACGTAGTTATAATAAGAGGAATGTTAATTTAATTAGCTGAATTTAATTAAAGTTCTGTTCATGAAATTGAAATACACAGAAAATATCAGATTCAATGTAAGAAATTATCTATGGCGCAATTTTGACTAGAGATCACTTGATGGCGCAAAATGTTTTGCGTTAACAATATAATTTGCACAATTTTTTAAGTATGTTTCGTGTCGTAACCTATCCTAAATTGTACAATTATTGGTCCAAACCACGGGTCTGGGATACTTTGAGACTGAACAGTGACATATAGGTATAGGCAACCCTCCCATGACGTGGCTCAGTATGACAACATGTTAACTGGTTAACCCTATAAACGCCGAATGTCAAATAGTTTTTCGCAATTATCAACTCTGTCATAAACCAATAAAGTGTCATTTACGCTGCCATTTTGTATCACATTTTATATGAGACGATGGCGTGGGTTTGGGAAGGGTGTGGGTTTAACAAGCCGATGTGAAAGCCACTTTTTGCCAAGGTTATAAGTATTCCTATTACTATGTGGTTATGCATTGTCAAAGTTAAACCTGATATCATCGGCTAGTCTCTTAACTGAGTTTTAGCAGTTGATTAACAATATAACTCCAAATATGTAGTTGAGAGGTTTGTGACCGAAGCCCACCATAGATATTGTTTGGGCCACGCAACGCCATCTAGTCAAAATGGTTTTGGGCACAGGGTTTTGGGATAACGCCACCCAACGCCATCTAGTCATTTTTTTATGACTTAGACAGTCTATTATTATAATTATATAATCTATCCATTGGTTTGTCTGCAGTGAATGGACCGCGACTAATAATTAGGAAAATTCAATTAATTGCAAAAATTTCTTCAATTTACATGCTCATATCTTGATATACTTGACATACTTTTTGTTACTAAAACAAAGATGAAAAAAAAAATGGTTTTGTTTCTATCTAGCTGTATTCCAACCTGTATTCGTTACTGGTTGAGCCTTTCACAGCCAGAATAGCCGTAGCTAATTAAGCTTTCAAGTTACTAAGGCTCGGTTCTATGAAGATCCGTTAGAACTTATATCAGTTTGTTATGTCAAAAAATGTAGTGAGTTACTGAAATTTGATCAGACATTTGGTCTAACGCATCTTTATAAAACCCGGCCTAAGCGGACTTATTTTGTTATGCGTTTTGCTATTTCGTATTTTAAACGGATTACCTAAGTATGTAGCGTAGCGCCCTCTAGTAAGAACTTTTGAAGTTTGTACACAGGTAAACGACAATAATTATATTCAATACCTACAAAGAACATGAAGATTTTAGTAAGTTAAAATAATAAACGGAATACATTGAAGTCGGTGTTAAAATATTTGGAGTTCGTCAGTAGCTTGAGATATTTTGCAATTCACTGCAACTATGGAATAAGAGTTTGAGGTATTTATGTAATTAACTAATTACAGACACTTTTGGACTCTATTTCAATTATAATAGAGTCCAAAAGTGACATTCTAATTCCCCGACTGTACATATCCGCTAGTGTTTTGTACTTTATAAAGTCTGTAAAACAGACTACACATGAAAAGTAAGCGATTTTTTCTGACGATGTGCACTGTTTTTACCCACGACTGAATGGAGAAGTTATATACGTTTAGGGTGAGAGGTTGTTTGTTTGTTTGTTATTTTTATTTATTAGAGCTTTGACTAACTATGCCGTCACTTTAGACCAGATTACGGTCACAGATGTATTGCGAAAACAAACGAATCTACCCTCGTTTCAACAATATTCTCTTGCATCGACATGCATGTACT
Source organism: Epiblema foenella (assembly GCA_963556455.1). Classification (NCBI taxonomy): domain Eukaryota; kingdom Metazoa; phylum Arthropoda; class Insecta; order Lepidoptera; family Tortricidae; genus Epiblema; species Epiblema foenella. The sequence goes on from OY747095.1 coordinate 43,377,758, forward strand.
TAATTTTATTTTATTTACAGTATGTTACCTACATCTCATACACGTGTTTATGAAAATATACTTTTTGTAAGAATAGATATCTCTATTCAGATACTATTCACTATCATGTGAAGAATAGGTAGGTACGATATTTTTAGATCACTATAATTTTATATTATGTACTCATACATTTTTTGTATGAATGTTTTATATTATGGCGTTTTCACGAAACGTAACGCATTAGTTAAGCTTATTGTAGTCAATGTTGTCATAATTTTGCTTCTATTATTGAATTCGTAATGTTTTTTTATCATTTTTTAATTTCTATGGATATTTTTAATTCAATATGGTTGTATATTATTTACTCTTAGGCATACTCTGTATTTATTTAAAAACTGTATTATTCTGTGCTATTTTTAAAGATATGACTGCTAAGTCCGTTGTCTACCGGTCCCTGGGATCCCAGGGATTAAAACAAAAGAATGCTGTTGTTTATTATTTTCGTCGGGAGACGACGGCTTAATAAACGGTAGGTAAATACATATATACATATATAAAGTAATAATTTATTATGTCACAGAAAATACAGTTGACGACCGGTTTAGCCTAGTGGGTAGTGCACCTGCCTGTGAAGCTGACGGTCCTGGGTTCGAATCCCGGTCAGGGCAAATATTTGTGTGATGAGCATGAATATTTGTTTCTGAGTCTTGGATGTTTTCTATGTATTTAAATATTTATATCTATTAAATATATCGTCGCCTAGTACCCATAACACAAGCCTTCTTGAGCTTACTGTGGGGCTAGTTCGATTTGTGTAAGATTGTCCTCTAATATTTATTTATTATTTATTTATACAGATGAACTAGCCGAACACAGAGAAACGTTCAAGTAGAGTTTATTGCAAGTTTAAAGGAATTCTAAATATGAAACTACTTTTGACATGTCACTGAAAAAAGGTAAAAAAACTATCAGTGTCGAATACGCATTATCTCCTAAGAAAATAGCTATTTAGATGTCAATTCTCGTTAAATTATCTGTAAGGACCATTTATAATTACTCATGTAATCATTTACTCTTTCATACGAATTACTCAGTGTCAGTGTTTCTTAAGCAACAATTCCATACAAAGTTACTCCTTTTTGTTATAATTTTGACTTGTTACAGTACCTATCTCGTTTTTGTAGCGGTATGAACTTTAGATAAAAACTTATAAACGTAACCGTCTTCGTAGATGCATTTTAGTGTTAAATATTACGTATAAAACTACATTTCTATAGATTAATAAAAAATGTTTAGAACTATGATTTTGTTTTACTAAAATCCTGCGCGTACACTTGTTCCATTTATACAGCTAGCTCGGAACAACACAAAGGATTTTACCACTACCAGCGCATCACGACGTCGTAGGAAGTTAAAATGGTAATAATAGAACATTTTATCATATATGCCTTTTGCCACTAGCTGCCAATATTTGTTAGCTAAATTGCTATGTAATTATATTAGAAGAGACAAGAAAAAAAATATGTTGACGGCAACATATTTTTTAAGCTGGATACGGCCAGCTTACTTTATATGACATTATTTTCAAAACAAAGTATTGTTATCCTCCTCAGTTCCGAGGCAATTTATCAACAAGAAGACCTACTTATGTATACGGTTATAATCTAAACAACTCGCACAATTAATGTCGAAGCGAGATGTGCATATGCTAGCCGCGTTACTCAAACTGGGCGGTTTTGGTTTTGGCATACCTACTGTCAAAATCCCTATAGTAGTTTATGCAACTGATACATAATGAGAGGTCTTAAAACACAAGTGTGGTTTTATGAAACTGGCGTCAGCGAGTTTCATAAGAGTTTCATAATCACACGAGTGTTTTGAGGCCTAATTATGTACAGTTGCATACTACTTTATCTAAATCCGTATATTAAATCCTCTTTCATGTGTTCAGGAACCATTGCGTTGCAAGTGTAGTGAGGTCGAGCGTGAGCCCGTTGAAGGCTTTTGAGCACGAGCCTGTATCGTTATGGGCGGAGATAGCCATAACGATACCGTTTTTGATGCTGTTATGGCCATCTCCGCCCCGGACCGGCGCGATATTGTAAAGTTGGTCCTTACCTACACTTTTTGAGCACATAGAAGAGGATTTACTGTATGGGTGTAGATAAAGTATATGTATGTTCACCGGAGAAGAAATAGTAGATTGTGTCACGAGGGAGCAAAATGATATGTTTATGGTGAGGGCGGTTAATAACAGGAGTGAAGTGAAAGATTCTATAGTAGCAAGGGATTAAGAAAGTGCAATTTTGATCCCTCATTTAAGGGCAGCAATGACTCTTATCTGAATAGCAACTGTGAAATGAATATTCTTCACTCGTACAAATACAAAATGGAAAACTTTACTTATTGCATGACAGAGGTAATGAATTTTGGGTAGCGATACTTTTCGATTTTGGTAACTCAATGAAAACAGGTACGAAGTTTTGTAACTATATTGGGTAATAAAGGCAAACATTATTTAAGTTTTTTTTTAAATTACCTACATCAATTTATAATACTCAAAGTATTAGGTTTAACGGGTAAGATAACTTTTTTTTCATACAACGCCAGTGGCAAACAAGCTTACGCTCCACCTGATGGTAAGCGACCACCGCAGCCTATAGACGCCCGCAACTCCAAAGGAGTCACGTACGCGTTGCCGACCCTTTATAAAATTTGAGGAGGAACTTGATTTCTGATCACCGAATATAATTTACCGTGCAAATTATCTATTCAATTCGAGCTCACGGTTTATGGCATTATATCATATCATATCTTTACTTACGAATCACTGACTGGCCAGTTACAAAGGCAACCCTAGAGTCAGAATGACAAAGGGTAATCTATGCCATGCCAAGTGGCTATAAATTAAAAATAAAGCGCCTCCCCTCGCGTGTCAGCCGCCGGCCAATCAGAACCCCGCACGCACGTGACGTCACGCTATTCAGTTGTGGAACAGATTCAAAGATGGCACCGTAACTTAAATTTATTCTAAAATGACGTAACACTCTAAGTAATCTGAATGAAACTCGACTTTTTTAGGATGGTAGTTATTATTATCTATTACCTATCCCCCTTCGTTTGCGAAATCGCACAATAGCCATGTTTGCTATTACAGACGTTGGTCAAATGTTAACGTTTTCCAAAACGGATGTTTATTATTTATATAATACGCTTTGATATTCATTTGGTTCAATTATTAGCGCTTCATTAAGAGACATGCGGTTCTCATGTAATCCAAATACAGATCACATTCTAATGAGAAACATTATAATGAAGCAAGATTTTTTTTTCCTGTGTTCTTATATTTAATATCGATACAGAGAATAAATTAACATCTTTAATGTTCCTATGATCTTTCACTTCTATACCTGGGTACAACTTACAGCGTGCGTCATCCGTACGAACTTAAAATTATAGCTCGGTTTTATATTATAATATAAAGATGAGATAAACCTTATGTCGGTAAGCTATGCCAAAAAAGAGTACTGAGTTACCAAAACATGATCAGACATTTAGTATAATATTAACGAATCGTTATAGTCTTATAACCAACCAAAGTTTTTGCAGTTATATCAAAAAAATATAACTTACCCTCTAAGTTTTCTCGAGCATATAATATAAACGGATCGTTATAAAACCCGGCCTTAACCAACCAAAGTTTTTGCAGTTTTATCAAAAAAATATAACACATCCTCTAAGTTTTCTCGAGCAGCAATGTAATACAAAACACAAAGTACACAAAACATTTGTTAACATTTCTCTGAGACAATCAACTGTCAGTTTTCTGGCTCGTTAATACGTTGCTCGCATCAACTTGTATGCCTTTTTTCTAAATAATAATATCAGAAAACTAAGTTCGTAATGGACGGAAACACATACTGTATTTTTACCCACGACGGAACGGAGAAGGTATATGCGTTTAGGGTGAGAGGTTGTTTGTTTGTTTGTTTGTTTGTTTGTTTGTTTGTTTGTGTGTGCACATCAATATCTTCGAAACGGCTTGACCGATTTAGAAACGGTTTTCTGCAATAGGTTTGTAGTTTAGTCGGGCAGAAACTTAGCTAAGAGTTACGACGATAACTCGCCAGGGGGCGCTGCAGTAAATATTTTTCCCTTGCTAAAGTGCGTGTGAGTGCATTTTCTCCGGAACTGCTGGGCCAGCATTTACGATTTCCATAGTATGTGGTGTGGAGTACATGCACTTTAACTCTGAGGATCTGATGATGGAGCAGAAAAGCATAGTAGGGTACTGTGCAGAGGTCGATAATATTTTTGTTTGTTTTTGTCCCTTTTGTTTATGTTGCATGAACAGACGTGGTTCATAACCTTCTGAGGGTCTGATGATGAAGTAAAACCAAGCCATAGAGAACTTTGCGATGGCATGTAGTAACTTATTCGTGTTTGGGCTCTTTAGATTGTGTTTGCTGAGTAGCTTCTATACATGATCTGCTGAGGATCTGATGATGGATCAGAACAGTATTTTAAGGCATATTTCAAAGGTATTTAGTTAGTTTACCTATCTATTGAGACGCCTCTGTACAGGAACTTGAGAAGGCCTGATGATGAGCCACAACAACACGATAGGGAATTTTGCGAAGGCATATAGGTGGATTACCGTATGTCGACCATTTTAATACTGTTTGCTACGTAGCTTCTGTGTGTCTCTTCTGTGATTTGGACCCTTCGGGTACGGAACCCTAAAAAGTAACCAGATACTTACATCGTGTGCTTTGCGATGTTGTAATGTTTTGGATACTACCGATGTTAACTAGGTTACTAAGGCTCGTGAAAAGATCTCTGGCGACTCGCAAGAAGAAGAATACTTGTTTTCTGCCAACAAACTGTAATACAGTTGGCCAGATGAGAAAAAAAATATATATATGTAAACTTTACGTGTAACAGATAAATTTTAAAAAATATGTTTATTCCGCAATTGTATTAAATCTCCCAAAAATATCGCGCTCGCTGCGCTCGCGTTTTCATCTAGTTGTGATATGACTTTATAACCGGAGACCGAAAAGTATGAAGTATTTTCCACACTGCATCATAATGTTTGAAAAATTTCGCGCTCGCTGTGCTCGCGTTTCCATCTACATGTGCTATTACTTTATGACCCGTCCTAGTGACTACTATAAATATTATGTTTGCTGAAATAACATATAAACTTCCTTGGTTCTAAACATATTGGCAAGGTAAACGTCCCTGTACTCGACACTGACCCAATACTGTGGTATTTGGTGATTAATTACTGTAATCTATTGGCCACTAAGGTGTCGATTACTGGGAGGTTTACCTTAATTGTGTAAACGAAATAAAGTATACTCGTACTTCAAATTGCGTCATCCGATTTCACGAGCCGTTGCGAAAATGAACCCTGGGTACTTATTTATTTACGCTTTGGGACTAGTTGGAAGGAGTGTAGGTACAAATCCGTGGCAGCTGTGAGCAGAAGAAGGGAAAAGATAAATGACAGAGAATGTGCGTCCACGTGGGCTCGGTCGTCGGGTCTTCGGCCCCACGCGGAACGCCTTCTGGCCTCGTGTGCCTCGCCCCTCACTACCGGGCCTTTGTCCCTCAGGTGTACTTGTAAGACACTCGGGGCTGGAAAGTGTCGACTTGGCGAGCACGCTCCAAGGAAAAGCTTCTTGCTTTCGGCCTTTCGCTGAACAGTTTCTGGCCTCATATACTTCGCCCCTCACCTTCGGGCTTTCGGCCCTGAGGTTCGCTTGTAAGACATTCGAACCTAGAAATTGCCGATATGGGATCGTCTTTCGGGCCTTCGGCCCTCAGGCTCGCATCGAGGGCGAGCGAGCGTGCTCCGAAGAGAAGCTTCGGGCTTTCGGCTCTACGCGAAGCGGCTTCTGACCTCGTATGCCTCAACCCTCAGGTTCATTTGTAAGACACTTGGGCTCGAAATTGTCGACTAGGGCTCGCCCCTCGGGCCTTCGCTCCTCGGGCTCATATAGCAAACGTGCTCCAAGGAGAAGCTTCGAGCCTTCGGCCTTTCGCGGAACAGCTCCTGACCTCGTGTATTTTGCCTCTTAGCTTCGGGCCTTCAGCCCTCAGGTTTACTTGTGACGCATTCGGGGATAGAAAGTGGCCACTTGGCACTTACTTATTTTTGTAGGTCCTTAGGAAAACATCGGTAGGGAGCTCATTGCACAACCGAAGTGTTCGAGGGTCAAACGTATAGGTATACTTAGACTGCTCTTTAAAAAGATTAAAATAAAGGCAAAATTAAAAATTTTGAAAATACCCCCGACGGATGTTTTCAATTGAAAAATAATTAAATAATGCATTTGAAAATCCCCCGACTCTATAGGAAATAATTATATATAGATAAAAACATTTTTTTTCTAAATGGTTAACTGGTTGCGAGGTATATTTACAAGCCCAGAAAAATCCGTCGGGGGCTGCCATTGCCATGTCAATTCCCAATTGCATTAAAATAGTAATAGTAATGAAATTCGAGATAACTTACAGAACGGTATAAACTAACTGCATAAACTATTACTTCATTTCAGGGCAGGCAATGGCAGCCCGAGACGGATTTTTCTGTGCTTGTAAATATACCTCGCAACCAGTTAACCATTTAGAAAAAAAATGTTTTTATCTATATGTAATACATGAACAGTTTCTCTCAATTTGTAATTAATATGGTCTCAATTTTTTTCCTTTAATGCACCTTACAATAATAAAAAAGGAATCTAATTAATCGAAATCCTAAAATAATGACTACGCATTCAAAAAATAGTGATTACTGCATTTAAAAATATTAAGTGCACATCAAAGTGCACAATTTATTGTGCAATTAGTATTTCAACTCGCAAATAACATTTGATCTGCGCACATAGTGCACTATGTGCGCAAATTGTTAGAATTTTTATACTAACCTAAAAAAAATAACGATCGAAAAATATTATGCTGCCTGCCTGATTCAGGAACATCTAATTACATGGGACACCAACAGAGTACATAAGGTAAGGTTACAGCTGTCTCTGGTAAAAAAAAATGTGCGGGTTATGTACCCCAATTATAAGTGAACACATCATTGTATTAATCTCATAATAATCATCTTATTGTATAAAAAATAAATAATAAATAAATAAATATTTTTAGACAATCTTACACAAATCAACCTAATCCCAGGGACCGATACCGGTATTTTTAAAAAACCCTGAATTAGCCCAATATTTTGGATTATTTTTTGCTCATGGCTGAATCATGTATTTAGGTAACATCGTCGTATTATTAGATTGTCCCATTAAAAACGAAATAATGAACCGGTGACCGTAATAATACCGGTAGTTTTCTATGGAGAAAATACCGGTACCCGACTAGTACCAAACTAAGCAAATTGCCAATTTTTACAAAAACATCGAGGTTTAATTAGGTACGTTCGAGATTTCAGCCCACTTACTCGTAGCCAGAGATCAAAACGTCAAGCTAATCATGTTCATAGAACCTATTATTCTAGCTGGGACGGGCCCAGTGGCACCGCTCTAAACATTACCCGGACTGGCTTATCATCCCCTAAACCTCGCCCCGCGTGCTCGCTGCCTGCGCAAGCGTCATTCAGTTAACCGCCTCTGACGTAAACACTTCGATATACATACATTCAAATTTGGAACTTTCTTCTCTGGCCTTTTATTTTTTTTAATTATACACGCGCTATTTTTTCTATCCTCGACCGTTTATATTCATTACTTTTTTTTCAAGTTAATACTGTCGATGAATTTTTTAGTGCAATTTTTTTAATTGGAAGATGATGTCAACTCTTTTGTGTGTGAATTTAGTGATGTGGATTTGATGTGTAAGTATTAATTATTTTATGTCACTGCGACTTTACCTACCTATAGGTATTTTTATATAAGTCAAATAGGCATAATAACTTCATTCGCCCCGCGAATTTCTGCTTGCGATGGTTAAAAATCCATTATTTGCGCGTTTTGTGTGTTTTATTGCTAAAATATGTATTTTATTTTCCATTTGAAGGACATATAAATTTTGCTATGCAACTTGCCCGAAGATATACCTGAACTGGATATTAACTACTTAATATTATGCATACTTTAGATGAACTAACATTATGATTATACATTATTATAAATATTTCTCACCTATAAATGCAGGATAAAAATTTGTAGTATTAAATATACGAGAATACTGATATTTAAGTAGGTAATAAACTCAGTTCTCTGAAGTCAGAAACATATTTGTTTGAAATAGTAGGTATATTAGTAATTGTCGACACTACAGTTAATGTCTACTGCTATATTAACTAAATAATAATATATATGGTTCTGCAAGTATATGACGTCTCGGGATTCTTGCAAGAGTTTTTCATGGTGTACACAGCGGACTATTGTACCGGGACTAATAAAAATCGGCCAAGTGCGAGTCGGACTAGCGCACGAAGGGTTTCGTATCATTATCTATAAAAACGCCCAAAAAAACAGATTTATTGTATGGGAGCCCCCATCAATATTTATTTTAATATATTTTTTAGTGTTTGATGTTACAGTGGCAACAGAAATAGATTATCTGTGAGAATTTCAACTGTCTTACTATCACAGTTCATAAGATACAGCTTAGTGACAGACAGACAGACAGCGAAGTTTTAGTTTTACCCTTTGGGTACGGAACCTAAAAACAATGTCCACGAGGAGAGAAGCGTTCATTTCAAAACTTTTACTTATCGCTGTTAAACTTCTCAAGTATTCTAAACCCACGACTCACGATAGTTATATAGGATATAATTGAGATCTTTTATGTTGGTTGGCATTGAATAAAACTATTATTGGATTTTGAATCTTGTAGCATGCGAAATTAAGTAGCATTTTATTCGATTATACTTTGATACAACTCGGCCGACTATCTTAAGTACAAGAATAAACCCGTCTACGGCGTAGCACGTAGCATCACGTAGTGCTACGAAAAGACATTGACAGAAAACTAAGCGGCACTTCTATAAAATATCTATCGATAATTTCTTCTTTCATCGATAACATGCATATATGTCATCGATTGACAAACAAAACGAAGTAACAAATAACTATTTAAAGCAAAGCTCGTATCTCAGCATAGTTTCAGTACTGAGATACGAGGTTTCCAATAGTGACAGATTTGCTAGTGTCTTTTGGTTGTGAACGGGCAAAATTACCTAATCTTGTTTTGTTAAATATATGCATTCTGATAAGATAAACATGTCATACGTAAACAAGAAGAATAGTGTAATTATTTAGTAGTAAAAACCGGCCAAGTGCGACTCGGACTCGCGCACGAAGGTTTCCGTACCATTATCTATAAAAATGGCAAAAACTCGGGTTTGTTGTATGGGAGCCCCCTTAACTATTTATTTTATTCTGTCTTTTAGTATTTGATGTTGTAGCGGCAACTGAAATAGATCATCTTGTGAAAATTTATCACGGTTCAAGAGATACAGACAGAGCCTGGTGACAGACGAACAGACAGACTGACAGACAGCGGAGTTCGTAATAAAGTGGTTAGAATAGCACTTTTCCCTTTCTTCCCTTAGCTGTCGTAAGAGCAGACTATGGGAACCGGGTTGTAGTGTGTTGTCAGCGATGGGCTAGCAACCTATCAATGCAATATCACATTTTCGTCACCTTTAAACTTACAATTTCTAAGCATTGGAATTAAACTCCATGTACTTCTGCCTACCCCTTTTGGGTATACAGGCGTGAGTTTATGTAGATAATAAATAATAATAATAAATAATAAATATTAGAGGACAATCTTACACAAATCGAACTAGCCCCACAGTAAGCTCAAGAAGGCTTGTGTTATGGGTACTAGACGACGATATATTTAATAGATATAAATACTTAAATACATAGAAAACATCCAAGACTCAGAAACAAATATTCATGCTCATCACACAAATATTTGCCCTGACCGGGATTCGAACCCAGGACCGTCAGCTTCACGAGCAGGTGCACTACCCACTAGGCTAAATCGGTCGTCAAAGTAGATGCAACAAAATTTCATGCAATTAACAAAACGTGTTTACAGGTTAATTGTATTCACAATAGTTCATACATTTGTCATCGTATCTACGAATATTTGGTAAGGGGTTGAAACGTGGTCATACCCTACTCCCATATAACGTAAACAAAGAAAACGGCATCATATGTTAGAACAATACAATAGGTACACAAATACTCTTAAAACGTCTGTAAGTGCTTAAAAGAAAAACGGAACGTTCCCTGATTAATCAATAAATGGACGGTAAGAATCCTTAATTTAGATAGAAAACAACTACCCACGCATACAATTCAAAGAAAACTACGCTTCGTCGCAAGCTGACAATGCCCAGTTTCTAAGGGAAGATTATTTGTACGATGTTAGGTAATCTGTTTACATCTGGTCGTCAGTTCTGTGATTGAAAATATCATAGTGACAATGTGGCGAGTGTTTTAGCATACGATACAACCACAAATTATATTGTATTAGAATTACGGGATATTTACCATGTATATTTGTGTTTTTGAGTTCCCGATATTTCGGCACTGTTGCAAGCGCCATTATCAAGGATTAATATACACATATACATGATAAATATCCCGTTTCAAATCGTAATTCTAATGTAAATTACCATGTAAGCTTGAAATCTTAAATTATATTGTTATACCAGTGATTTGTTATACTAGTTGTATGAAGTAATTAGCTTAGGTAAGTAACAGTATTGGGGTATAACTATCGTTTTTTCGAGTTAACCTGCATGCTATCATTGCTATCAATCAATATTACAAGTGTAACTTTTAACCATTAATATTGTCATCAATCTTTATGTACAACTATTCTTGATATAGGCACAAATTTTGACCAGACGTCATACATACCTACTATGCAATAACATTACCAAAACTAAGAATAATGATAGGTATTTAAATATTCCGAGTGATACGGAAGTAGCAATTCATGAGGAATAGATTTGCAATATTCTGATTCTGACCCGTAAAGGATCAAGCAATGTTTGTCTCCACTGACACGGCAATGGGGGCTATCGTTTTTGTGCTCACCAGTTGGCGCCACTGTCCAGTAAGGTCCAGCTGTCAAAAATTGTTATTGGTTATTATGGGCATGAGAACGAAGTTTACATTTAAGTCATATTTAATACCTTAAAACCGTACCGTAAAAATATCGAACATCCCGCATTGTAGCGCAGTCCCGTTTTGTTCGGAAAAAAACATAAGACATAAGTTTACGAAAGACAAAACTGTCTCAAAGCACTGACAGTCATTGACCCGTAACTCATATTTGCCATAATCAAGCTCAGGTATTGCAAAATAGTCACCATATTGTTCCAATTAGATATTAACCCGCGTAGCGCCACCACAAAGAATGACATTTGACATTTCGAAGACCTCACGCTACAGTAGCGCCTCTAGCGGCGAATTCATACGCGACAGCCCCCATTCCGGCTTACTTGCAGAATAAAGTTAATTTATTTCATTTTTTTTTAACAGCAATATTATTGTGTCCACTAATTTGACAAATGGGAGAAGCGGGTTTAGGCCTTCATGTAAGGAGTGATCACGTAGTGATAGTTTTGAAATTATTAAAAAACTGAAAGCGGAGCCTATACTAACTACCCTTAGTTGGAATATAAATACCTATTAGTGACACTATAATGTAAGTATTAAATAATAACAATAAATTCTTTATTTACCATAACACTACATTACATCAATAAAGTTTAAACTAAATTACCATTAACTATTAATTGAAGTTGAAAACTACTGTATACCTATAGACGATTCCTTAATGAATCCATTTTATTTTATGTCAAATAATAATGTTATTTTCTAAAGCAAATAAATCTAATCTAATCTAATCTAAAGAATAATTTTCTAGAATTTTAATTACACGGAATTCCGCAAAGTCAATCCGATCAGTGGAATACTAATTTACTGTAGACCCCCTATATGACAGCGTGGTGGGTCCTACTGTCAACTACTTCCACTGAAGTATGCGGGCTTCGAGGACAATCACATCGAAAGGCATATTGTTTAGCGAAATTGATACCTTAATAATCACTACATAGTATAAAACAAAGTCGCTTTCTCTGTCCCTATATCCCTATGTATGCTTAAATCATTAAAACTACGGAACGGATTTTGATGCGGTTTTTTTATAATAGAGTGACTCAAGGGGGAGGTTTATATGTATAATACATGTATCAGCATTGCACCCGTGCGAAACCGGGGCGGGTCGCTAGTGTTAAATAAAACTTTCCTTATTTTTTTATCAAAAATAACCTCGTAAGTTGGACCAGTTTAACAACTGCCATGAAATTAAAAATTTAACTTAGGTACTATTTAGCTAATTTTTAATGAATTATCATAATCAACATTAAGCTACGAGTAATTAAAATCGATGAAATAATTATGATTTAATTTTAATTAATAATCAAACCGACAAGAAATTCAATTCAAAAATCGAGGTAAGGTCGCTAGCGTTAGTTTGCGACCACCTGAAGAACGAGTTTTTTTTTTCAATTAAAAATATTTGTATTCTTACAGACCCCAAAGGAACAGTAAGTAGTCAGCATTTAATTTGGGACTTATTGAATGGGAATCCATTAAAAAACGAGATAATATTCTGTCAGTTAATCAATTCATCCAAGTGGTCGCAATCTGATAAAATAGATAACAAGTAAAAGTAATTAAATATGCAAAGTAACATCAACTTAAAATAAAAAGTAGGCTAAATAATTATAACAAATTAAAAGGCAAAATATATTTTTGTGTTTTAAATTTTCAGCAATATCAAACGTTGTTGTCAGAATCAGGACATAAAGGAACCTTGAGGAATGTATATATTACTTAAATTTATACCGTCTGTTTTAATATAAACATAAAGGCAAATATTTATGAGGCAAGTAACAATATATTCTGCCATAGAATACTCCTATACAAAGTTGTAATGAGGTTTCTGTGTAAACGACACATTTTTTATAAATTTAATTTTTTTTTCCCTAATACCTACCCGGAAATTTCTTCTTGTATCGAACTTAATCTCTAATCGGCTTCATATCATCGCGCTATTATAATTTCTTCCTAACGCCTAGCGTTAAATTAAATCCATATTGAAAACCATAAACAATACCATTCGTTAATGTTAAAATTAATTTTCACTTACTTGTGAAGTCGTTAAAGTTGTTATTAATGCGTTTCGGTTACGCGGCTTGAAAGTTAATTTGTCGACCACAGTTGTCGAGGGAAAAACGCCTGTGGAAATTAAAAAGTAAGTTTTGCTAAGGACTGATATCCTGGCCGTTAATAACATAAAGAAATAAAAAGTAAAAGAAATATTGACCGGTATACTTTTTTTAATTGAGTGGATACGTATTTATGATTATTGATAAATTATGTCAGCCCGCGCTTTGTTTGATCCTGTTATTCCATTCTCAAGTTGTTTGGCTGAAACACATAAATAAATTCACAATTAAAATTATCTCTGGAAAAAAGTAGAATAATTTGAATTTGACTTACATAGTTACATCTTTTTACTACTTACCTATTTAATGTATTAGTATGGTACTAAAAAAAGGAAAACATGCATTTCACTACTTTTATTCCACTAAGACAAAGTTTTGAAATTCTTCTAGAAGTAATAAAGTTATACGGCGTTATACTGACTGGTATCATAATAGGAAATTAGTAACACGTGTTATTTACGTAATTGACCAAAATTTGTACATTTTTATTTTAGAAATGCTCATTTAGGTTTTACAAACGCATTTACAAATTGTACCTAACAACTTTGCAGAACAGTTTACAGGCGTATTCGCGTTAACAATACAGACACTGAGAGGTCAGCTCAACCAATAAATAGATAACATGTTCAATGCCAGCTGCGTGAAATCACAAAGCCAGCACGCCAACAACCAACAACAGTTTTTACGCTATTTTTTTGGCAAAAGCTACCGACTTTGCGATGTTATTATCCCTCCTTTGTTGCGTCCCACCGGGCCTTTGCTTGGTCTTTGTCCTCGCAGGATTATCCAGGCCTAATTACCTGTTTAAACTTAAATTTTAAAGTTTAATGGTGAAAGAGAAATGTTTTTGCAAACATCTGAGCGGCCGACTGATTTCGCTACCGGTTGACGCAAGTTTGGAAGTCGTGTTCGAGGAAACCCTACTTTCATTATCTGTGGTCTGCTACTGAATTTGAATAAAGAATTTCTACGGAATTCGCGCTGCGGTCCGTCTAATGTGATAGAAGTTCTTTGTAAATCTGGTTTATATTTGTTACCTATTTATCATTGTTTCCGAAAGTATTTAGGATTCTTTGCTTGCGAATCAATTGCATACTCAAGGCATTTTTAGGTCAAGTCAGATACTACTTGTTTCATTGCGTGAATCTGTTAAATGGGTGGATCAACTATTTTTTTGTGGATCAACTTTGTTGCTCGTTACGTTGGTTACTTCTCCTGAGTTACTCTTTAAAACTTTGATTTTATAGGGTTTAAATTTACAAAACATGAGTTTTAGCGAGGAGCATAAATCCGTTCAGACGTGGGTCATCTCCTGAGCATGTTTGAATCATGCTCCATATTACAAACATACTAGCGACCCGCCGCGGCTTCGCACGGGTGCACTATTTAATGGATGTTATTATACATATAAACCTTCCTCTTCAATCACTCTATCTATTAAAAAACCGGCCAAGGGCGAGTTGGACTCGCGCACGAAGGGTTCCGTACTAGTATCTATAAAACAGCAAAAATAACTTAACCAAAATTACAGTTAAATCAACCTATCTCAAAAACTATAAGAGATACTTTGATCAAACCAAAAATCGTTGAAAGAGTTAATTAGCATGCATCACCTCTATTTTTTTTAGAATTTTATACCCCGTAGTTATAAAAATAGAGGGGGGGGGACATACTTTTTACGACTTTGAGAGCTGATATCTCAAAAACCGTTCACTTTAAGAAAAATGTTTTTTAGAAAACTTTATATCATTTTAAAAGACCTTTCCATTGATACCCCACACGGGTATGTACATCGAAAAAAAAATTTTCATCCCTCAGTTACATGTATGGGGGGCCCCACCCCCAATTCTTTTTTTTACTATTTAGTGTCATAATTTTGTAGCGGTTCATACAACACATATTCCCATCAAATTTCATCACTGTAGTACTTATAGTTTCCGAGTAAATCGGCTGTGACAGACGGACAGACGGACAGACGGACAGACGGACAGACGGACATGACGAAACTATAAGGGTTCCGTTTTTGCCATTTTGGCTACGGAACCCTAAAAAACCGCATCAAAATCCGTTGCGTAGTTTTAAAGATTTAAACATACATAGGGATATAGGGACAGAGAAAGCGACTTTGTTTTATACTATGTAGTAATTTCTAAAATACTCGGTTACCCAAATAATAAAACTTACAAACTGGTAGGTTCTAATAGTACCTACGAAACTTCTGTTTAATAGACTTTATACAATTTGATATCAATTTTTCTTTTATTTCATATTATAAGCACGCAAGGATGTAGGTTAGGTTATTTTACTTTCCCCGTAAACTACGTAACTAACAAGAACTTCTCCGCAGTTAAAACTTAGGTAATATTTTAATATTGTATGTCCAACTCTCAGGATGTTATTGGACGTATATATAATACTAGTAGCGCCCTGCGGTGTTACCCGCGGATAAAAGGTAGCCTATGTCCTATTCTGATGTCTTAGCTACAATACTGGAAAGTGTCATAGAGATCCGTTCAGTAGTTTTTGAGATTAAACGGAACGTACATCCATCCGCACAAACTTTCACGTTTATAATATTATTAGGATACCTATATATTTTGACGCGGAATGTAGGCCAAGCTAATATTTAGCTAACAGCAGAACACAACACACTAACTAACATGCATGATGAGCAGAAAGTAATTTATTTGCCAATGTGAAAAAAATAAAATCCATAAAAAATAAAATCCACAAAGTGAAACAAATAATTCGACCCATTAAACAAAGCAACAAGGCAGAGCTAAAAGACGGTAATTGTTAAATAACGAAACATCAAGCGGTCACACGAGCTGTTAAGTTAGGGTCTGAAGCACTCTCAAACCAATGGTCGCGACCACTAGAACAATCTAAACGAGCACTACTTTACCATTGTCACACAAAGATGCTAAAGAATACAACAAAAGCTTTATTTCTAAGGATACAATTGTTGCTTTTCGATTTTCTTATTTTCAAGTACACTTTGCGGTTTCTTAAATTTAGTTCGCACCGTGTGAACCAAGCCTAATTTTAAGTTTTTTAATTGTATATTTTTTTGGTTTTAGTTAGCCGGCCAGTATGGACATGCAATCGCTGCCAACTTCGTCGAGTGAGTATTTAATTATCGCTTTTTTTTAATCTGTCGTAAAGCGGTCGTAGATTATCGATATCTTATCAGATATTGCGATATGGTCATAATATCATGCTTTATGTGATACGTTAGTACATTCCGGCCATAAAACGTGACGGTATAACCTTCATAATGTCATGCTAGATGGGGTCTTCCCTAAAATATAGTTTTATATGACTTGGCTGTTCTGATTTTGAAATACTAGATAACCTATGAGACCTGTTAATTTGATGCGCCAAGTGCGGCCACTTGGATGAGTTGATGAACTGAAAGGATATTTTCTTGCTTTTTTAATATATTCCCACTCAATAGCTACGCTACTAATTAAAATGCATACGACTCACTATTTCTTTAGGGCCTTTAAAAAAATAAGCATCTTTAATTGAAAAAACTTCGTTCTTCAGAAGGCCGCAATCTGACGCAGGCCGCGTAACTGGCCTAGCGACCCTACCTATGACGAGTTATCCTACAGGGGACTTTACATTTTGAATCTTGTGGCCTCTATGTGAAATATATAGGATAATAATAAAAAGGAACCCTTATGGTTTCACTCTGTTTGTCTGTCTGTGTGTATATCTCTCACATCGCTTAATATCTCAAAAACTACTTATGCTACGGATTTGAAGGGAATAGTTACATAGAACATCTTTTTCATTATTTTTTTTTTATTTTCTGTGAAAAATGACATGTGAAAGGTGGGTCAAAAAATCAAAGTCTATAGTGAATATTGATATACATAATATCAAGTGGGGTGTCATATGAAAGAGCTTAAGTTAAACATTCTGAACTAATTTTTAATTTTTTTGCATCGTCATTTTTGATTTACTAGGGAAAATGTAAAAAAAAAACCTTCCTTTCTTCCTTCCGTTATATCCGATGTTTACTAAGGAAAAAATATGAAATTATTAAATAACATTAATATCAATGTCATATTCTACAGGAAAAATATAACCATAGCTCCATCTACTTCTTTTTTTATCATTAAAAACATTTATATATCAAGTTAACCGCCTTTGCATGTATATTTTTGCTTTATTAATTCCTACGTGACTATACTGAAAGTACCTTCTTTCAAATAAAGAAAAAAAATTGGAATCGGAACACACGATAAAGAATTATCCTTGAAAAACCACCATACAAATTCGCCGATAGATGGCGCTGTATTCATGGCGTTCAATTTGTTCTCTTTCGGAACCCTCGGTGCGCGAATCGGGCTCGCACTTGATCGGTTTTTTGGATTAGCGTTGTCGATTTGTATGAAAGAAAACACTAGTTAGCTCTTTTAACCTAGTGGACCAATGGCCTAAAGCTTCGACAGGCATGGCACCTACCGTCCCTAAAACCGTATTGCACGTTTCGCTTTCCCATAACTGTTAATTACGAGCCACCATTAACCCTCGATAACGAGATGCGTTCTGCGATCGTTAATTTACCATAGTTTCCCACGGTCGCATCTGCCGTGATGACAACTCTCGTTTGTTTTCGATTAAAATAGTTGATGAGCGAATTAAAAAAAGGTAGTGGTAATTTTGATATCAGTGACGAGGAATTTTGTTCCCTGTTTCTTTCCGTCTTAACACTTTTACCTACATTCAAACGTATGAAAAAAAAAAATTGCAAAAGTAATATCGTGTCGATAGAGTCGATGATTAATAATATTAATAAAATAAGCTCACGGAGTAGGCATGTATTACTTAACGCATTAAATGCGCAATGCGTGTTTGTGTGTATAGCTGCTACATGATGCAGATTGGCATCATAGCCCTGGGTCTGTTAAAATAAAGAATTCCTGTTACTAATAAAATTTCAAAATAAGAAGTATACCTTAATGATGTAATTAATATTTTAGTTCAACAACGAGGAATTTTTGTAGCCTGTTTCTTTCCGTCTTAACGCTGTTACCTACTTTCAGATGTAAAAAATGATTTGTAAACGTTATATCGTGTCGATAGAATCGATAATTATTAATAAAATAAGCTCGTGAAGTAGATACATATCATATTTAACGCATTAATTGCGAATGCGTGTCTATATGTATAGTGCTACATGATGATGCATCATAGCCCATTTAATGATAAGTAATAACTACATATATTATGTAGTGTCTGTTAAAATAAGGTAAGAATTCATGTAACTAATAAAATATAACTTAAAGTAAGTAGTATAGGTACCTAATAATATAATCTTTTAACTTTTAACTCACTATGTAAATGACTGTCCGGCTAGCTCGTGGTGATAAAATCAAGGACCTATATGGATGATATTTATTTTCGGGGAGAATTTTCGTCGTACGCATATTATATTTAATTAAATTTATATATGTGTGATACCTATGTTGTGTTGTGTATGCATACAAATTCAATGAAAGTTCAAAAATGTTTTCACCGACGATATCAAGTAATTATTAATTTCAGGGATAATAAGTTAAGTGACCATACTGACAATATAAAACGGGGGCTCAAACATCCCACGCATTATCATGTAACATTTAATAATCGGCAATTCTCTCGCAATCACTCGTAATGGCAATCAGCCACTACACATATCACGCGAATGATGTTCCCACATCTAAATTTTAAAATTCACTCTCTATTTTAACCCATCCCTAGTTCATTAATTACAAATTAATAAACGTCATTCGTAGTTGCGCTAGAGTGCCAAAACTCGTATGAAATTAGTACGTGGAGGTGTTTAGTTTTAAATTTGGCCATACGCACGGATATGTTTGTGCGCGCACACGCAATGTTGGGCCACAGGTGAGTGGTCACACGGGGTGAAGGCGATACCATCGACAAGGATGATTAGGGTTTGTTTATGGGCTAATAATGAACGTTTTTAAGTTTCGAACCGTTTTAAAATGAATGGCAATCGGAAGCTGATTAAATAACAATTGAACAATAGAGAGCACGCTTTTATGGAAGATCAATAAATTCTGGTACAGTCGAGTGAAAAAATATGGGTGTATGCAAGCTACTCAAAAATAATATGCCCCATGGATCTTATGTCTACGCATTAAGGTTTCGGTACATATTTATGAGAGGATTCATTCGATACATATTTTTACACTTGATTTGTACCTAGATTTAGTTAAGATTTCTATACGAAGTATTCTCGTTTTTTTTGCACTGCATTAGGTATGCAGTACAAGTTTTGCTTAGTTTGAGACCATTTGCGTCAGATTGTCCACATATATTTATTTATTATAGGTAGGTATAACTTGCTATTTGGGTTCGTACACTACGGAAAGCGACGCAATACGATATAAGTTAGAGATAAACATTCAGTTATTTTAATATGAGCTAAGTGTACGGAAACTAGGTATCCGAGCTTAAATCCGACCTACTGTGCTTTATTTTAGTTTGACAAAGGTTATTGAAATATTGACCTACATAAAGTGAACTTCGTCGTTTGTTTTCGAAATTTCTTTAAAAAATGATCCGCACAAACAAAAAATGATTGTCGTTCTAAAAAATGCTTCGCACATCTATTTAATATTGACTCTCATTTATAACAATTGGCCCTACACTAGCAGATGTCATAACTTAATCAAAAATCAAATCCAAATAAACTACCATGCATGCCAAAAACTCGTTTTTATTTACTGAACTCTTAAAAGGAATCTTTAGCATAAACGCATACTCGTATCAGCCTCTATTCATATTTCGCAATTTAAACTTTAATTACGTGCGCTAAGGTTTGGATTGGATAACGTAATTTGATTCAATAAGTCCTCGATCTGTCATTATCCTGCTTAAGACGTATTAAATAGTCCGAGTCGGTACAGAACATTGTCTATGGTAGTTTTTTTTTAAACCAGACACCGCGCTTCCTGCCTTGCAAGTGCGTATTATTCGGATGGGACGGCTTTCAATGGAGATGCCTTTGTGACTTGCCTAAATACTCGTAATATAAAGGCGTATTATCTTGCTCGTGGGACCGTGTTTGCGATCGAATGCGGCTGAAAAAATGGATTGGAATTCGTTGAATGAGGCTCTCAGATGACTTTTTTGAGATAAAGTCGGGGATGAGATTTTGGCGAGTAACTATTATGGGTTTCGATTTGAATCTTATACCTTAGTGGTTGTATATACATATTTCTATGCAATTGCAACTATGACGATAACATATGTACTACTTAAACAAAAAAACTGTAGCAATGAAAACTTTAATGTATGTATGTGATAGTACTAAAAAAACTTTCACAACCCTGTACTTATAGACAGTCCAATCATGAGCATGTTTTATTTACGTAAGACAGTCGCATCTTACACAAATTCAATTTACTTTTCCGTACACAAAAAGCAATAACAAACAATATTCTGCCTTCGGCAACTTCGAATAGCACTCCAAATTGCCAGGCAATTAATAAAAATACCCAAGATTGTGAAAACTAAAAGCGCATTCTAATTGCCTTGTGCCTTTCAAAAAAATCGCTCAAAAGCAAAACGTCGTATGCATTTATATATTTCATACGGCCATACGTCTGTCTTGATTATGAAATCTATGTTGTCGTTGAGTAGAGGGGCGCGCTGGGCGGGGCATCTACCCTCGTGTTGATCACATAATTGTGACACTTTACCGAGCAGATTTATTGCTCTTTATGACCGTTACGTGATTCGTTTTGAGGGCTTTTCGTTTTGTTTTCGAATATTGAATGGGAACGTTTAGTAAGAAGTGTTTATCAATAAGCGACTATTAGGGCTCGCGTTGGCACCAGCGTAACTTTGAATGATTTCTATATAGTTTCAAATATTACAATACGAACCTTATAAATTTCAGTAAAATGTGTCAATATTAATGCCGTTGAAATAATTACATCTGTAGAATAAAGTCGCAGTTCGTCGCATATTGCATACCTGTAGTTCGAATGACAACTGATAAACTTAGCAGAAATACGTACCTACTAACGTATTTCTGCTTAAGGCAAGACCATTTTAGTGCAAATGACCCCCTCTAACACGCGTGAGATTGTAATTAACCATCCCGCTCTCTACGGAAGCTCTGCGCGTAATTTCGTAAATATTTAGTACATTTTAATTGATTGTTGGAACACTGAATCACTTACGAAAAATCTATCCAGTTATTTCTTTATAACAATAAAAAAGCTATCGCTTAAAAACTTATCACTGTCGTTGATAATTACGAAATCTGCAGCATTAAAGTTATTTTTACTATGATTTTTAGGATTTTTTGACAAAGTTACCAAGGCATTTTTCGATAATTTGTTCGGTTATTTCTTTTCTTTGTTTCTTTTTCAGTCTACTGTAATTTTTGTGTAGTTTAATTCTACATTATTTCTTCACACTAGAAGCTCAAACTTCAATATTTTCGTCAGATCTGTGAATGGGCCTTGCCTTAAAATATGTAGACCGCTGAGTATACATATTTTTCATTAGTAGTCCTCTAATATTTTATTTTTCGGTAGGCCGCATCCTCTACGATGTGCCCTGCGCCGTCTGCCGCGACCACTCCTCCGGCAAGCACTATGGAGTGTTTGCTTGCGACGGCTGCGCAGGTTTCTTCAAGCGATCGGTTCGCCGTGATCGACGCTACGCGTGCAAAGCACGCAGCCCTGGGGCCTGCCTAGTTGATAAGGCTCATAGGAACCAATGCCGCGCATGTAGACTGTCAAAGTGTCTAGATGCGGGGATGAACAAGGATGGTAAGATCTCACCTATTCGTTAAATCACTCATCAAATATGAATAGGTATGTTCCATAGGATCATATGTTAACTTCGTAATTACATTTCTCAACAGCAGTTCAGCATGAGCGAGGACCCCGCAACTCCACCATCCGTCGCCAAATGGCGCTCTTCCTCAAAGACCCGGCGATGCCTTCACCGGACATGACCATGACGCCACCAGCCCTCGACTTGGCTATGCCAAAGCACACTATTATACCGCCTACACCAATGACACTCTTCCACCCATACGCGTACAACAGACTCAACCTAATGCCTCTAAGCCACTGTCCCCCAAAAGCACCGTCTCCGCCTCCTATAACACCGTCTCTTTTAACCCCATCAGACCCCGAAGCGATGTGCGAAGCAGCCGCTAGACTCCTGTTCATGAACGTGAAATGGGCGAAAAACGTTCCAGCGTTCACATCTCTATCATTACCCGATAGAGTTCTCCTATTAGAAGAATCTTGGCGCGACCTATTCATCATAGGCTCCGCTCAATTTATGTACCCGTTAAATATTAGAGTACTCGTGAATTTAAAAAGTTCTGTTGTTGAAAAAGATGTGGAAGAATTCGAGAAGGTGCTATGTGAGATAGCGAAAATTAGGCCTGATAGCAATGAGTTTGCGTGTCTAAGGGCGGTGGCATTGTTTAGAACTGCTGGTGAGAAGGATGGCCAGGGTTCTAGGAGACTACAGGATCTGCCAGCAGTCGCTGCACTGCAGGATCATTCGCAAGTCGTACTTAGCGAGGTGAGTTGATTAATTGTATTTCTTTCATAATCACATCTATTTATTTTCAAAACTTATATCCTACTCCTTAAATTACTAAAACATAAGTGAGCAATGGCTGTCTGTCTAAAACTTTAGAACTTACCAATCGCAACCATTTTTTAACTCTATACATATTGCTCTAGCTGGCACCAGGGCATAGCTATTCAGAACATATTAGTACTATCAGGATCACAGTTACTGGCCATTTGGCCACACAGCTTGGAGTAGGCATAAAGGAGGGGGCAATAGCACAAAAGATCCCACTGGGTCGAAGTGCATCCGCAAGGGTCCTTAACTAAACCAGATAAGATAAGATTAGAGAACTGGTAATTGGTAGACCTTATCTGCATTGCAATTAAGGGTGACACTTGCTTTTCAACAATTCCTTTTTTTACAGTACACCTTAAGGACATACCCTCTGGATCCATCCCGAGCCAGCCAGTTGCTGCAGGTCCTGCACAGCATTCGACGGGTCCCTAGCAATGTTATCGTTGAACTATTCTTCAGGGCTACCATCGGCGACATCCCCATAGAAAGGATCATCGGCGACATGTATAGGACGGGGAAAGATACTGTATAGATTTGGTAAAACTTAAATTATTGTCATTGGGTATAGTGCGTGCACTTACTATAAAAGCATGGGCTTGTTTATTAAAGAATAGAGAAATTGATTTACTTATATAAAATCAATATTTTGTTTTGAATTTACGAGTACGACTTTCTAGTCACAGTATTGTTCACTCGTGTACTTATTTAATATTAAAACCTACATTCCGAATGATGAGTAATTATACGAGTATCAAGCCCAATTAAATTATTTTTTACTTTTTTTTAAAGTATTTAAGGTCTGTGGTATTTTATTACTTGAAGCCCGATCAGAAATATATGGTCATTGTCAAGATCGCGCCTTTATTCTCATTTATATGGCAACAGGTCAGTAATGTCACATATAGTCGGAATAATGACATTTTGACTCGTTTACCTGTTCTGATGTTAATTTTAAAATGTCTTATAGCGAAATTGTTCCATTTTCCAATCGGTTTTTTCCAGAATTTTATTATATACATTATTAATAATGGAATAATTAGACTATAAATAAATATTTTTGGGACAATCTTACACAAATCAACCTTGTCCCAAACTAAGCAAAGTTTGTACTATGGGTACTAAGACTACTAAGTGACGATATACATACTTATATAGATAAATAGAAACATAAATACATAGAAAACATCCAAGACTCAGGAACAAATATTCGTGTTCGTCACACAAATACATGCCCTGACCGGGATTCGAACCCGGAACCTCCAGCTTCGAAGGCAGGGTCACTACCAACTAGGCTAAAGCGGTCGTCAACCGTCAACAATGAATCGTTTTGGGCGTTCTTTGTCATTTGTTATTTAATATTGAACACTTAATCTAAACCACCATCATAGGTTATCTGTCAGTGTCACTATGACACTGACAGGTGACAACCTATGATTAAAATGATTGTGTAGTGTAAGAAATTAGCTCTAATGGAATTCCGCAACATGGCGGAGGGTCATATATTTCCGGTCGGACTTTAATTTCATGTCAAACTGAAAACGAACATAGACGGAGTAGACTGATTGCAAATATTAATATCGATATCGAATAAATAATCGGTCTTAGAAATCTAATTGCAGCTGTCGAGAATGTTAACATATGCGGCACTTTGGCTGTTATGCAAACCTACCCTTGCATCATCGCACAATGTACATAGATCGCAAGATTTGATAGGTACCATTGGGCAATGGGAATAGCATCTGAAACATTCTGAGCCAGGGCTCGGAACCGGTTTTTACTATTTTTGAAATATCTCATTTTATTTTAAGATTTTTTAGTGGCGAAGATGCTGGTCGATGGTGAATGTAAAAGGCGCGTGCCAACTTATATATTATTTATTCATAACAACAATAATGAAATACTTAGACAAAGCTCAATTCTTGGAAACAAAATCCTCTTGTACCATCTTACATTTTTCTCTAATCAATTGACAGCAGAGAACTGTCAAACAAAAAGGAGGCTCACTTCGCCTTAAAAGGAGGTCGCCACACCACCTCCACGGAGAAAAATAAAATATTTGAAATAACAAAAATCATCACATTTACTGAACGTTGCCTTGCGACCGGACCACGTGCGCGTGATAGGTGGCTGGTTTCTTTGGGTGGTGGCCCCTGCAGGAGATTTTCCCAGATGTTTATTTCAACAAGAATCAGATGTTTTTGTTAACCTTCATGTATTAAATAAATGATTTAAAGTACGAAATAATATCGTAAAACGCAATTAACCGAATTTTTTACCGGTTAATTGTATGATGACGAAACCGGTTTCCGAGCCCTGTTCTGAGCCATCTTTTTGAGGCTAGTTAATGCCTAGCAGCGCATGCTCGTAATTTTTTTCTAAGCCTGTTAAGGTGTCCCACTATTGCCCCGGCATGGAGCAGTATCAGACTAGGTAGTCGTTTAGAAAATAGTGTCCAGCTAGGTCATCCCACCATTTCCGTTTTAGTCTGCTACATCTTTGTAACATCAACCCTAAATACGAGTCGATTTTGTTTTTTGAATATTTTTTTTAAACTGCATTATATAATAATGATTATGATTTAGATTAATCCTTGTAACTATTATAGTTACAAAATAAACTGAGGGAACCATATAATCATAATTTTTCTGTGTTGTAAGTTTGGTGATATTTAAATTAATCATTGTATATAGGTCATTTAGAATTACGTATAAATAAATCATCTCACAGGTGTAATTAAGCGAACCATCCAATATAATTTAAGGTCAAATATAAATAAGTATCTGGTGCGAGTAATAAATGAAATATATATTGAACTTATTTTTATTTTTAACCCTGCCTACTGTTTTAGTTCAACCAAGTGTCATCTCGAAGACTTAATACACCTACAACTTAAAACGCTATTAATTGACCAAGCGAAATCTAGAATGAATAACTTAATTATTAATTAATGAAAAATTATATTAATGTACCTCCTATAAGGACCTTAATATAATAGCGCTCGTGGCCCAGCGGCGCCCGCGTACTGCGCGCGGTATACGAAGTTAAGCAACGTCGGCCCAAGTCAGTTCTTGGATGGTTGACCGCTTTGAGCGGTTACTGAGTGCCCCCGTGCTTTGGAAGGCACGTTAAGCCGTTGATCCCGGCTACTGTCTACGATAGCAGTCGTTAAGCCGAGTTAGAGGAATTCGGGCGGTTCGAGAACTTCTAACAGTTCTAATTCCAATAAGATCTGGTTTCTCCTCGGGTTGGAAGGTCAGATGGCAGTCGCTTCCGTAAAAACTAGCGCCTACGCCAACTCTTGGAATTAGGTAGCGGACCCCGGGCATCCTTTAGGATGCAACTGTACCGGGATAACGCTAGGATGATGATGATGAAGTACCTATGACCATGTCTAGTAAAATTCAATATTTTATAAATGAATAAATAAATAAAATGAATGAAATAATAAAGAAAAAGGATATTGTAGTGATACATCAACCGCGGTTATTTATTGAATTTCATCCATACGGTAGCTGTCAGTCTGATCTCTTAAATCATTATCAACTGTATGGATAATATGCGTTTGCTTTTCGACATAAAAAGCTTAGTGATATACAGCTATCATGTAGCTAGCTTTAGTAAAGGATCAAAAAAAATGGAAACCTTGTACCTGCAATACCTCGCTGATAAAACTTTAACATAATAATACCTTGTGCAGCCATGCAAAATCCAATGAAGCTCGCCCCAGTGACTTTTATGACTTCTTACAAACTACGCCTTTCAACGAAAAAGTTAACGGAAATAATTACATACCAACAAAAAAGACTACAAAATCGGTCACAGATATTTAGGGTCGCTTATCCTCGACAATAAAGTCAGTTCAAAACATCACGTCCGATGTGACATCAGAATAAAAGCCCATCCCTATTATATTTCATCAAATTCACTCAATAATAAAGCCATATTTCGCTAAGTAGCTTTTTATTTCTATTATTCTATCGCTGTCCCATTTCGGCCCTCGGCGAGTGAACGAGAGCGAAGCGCATTTGTAAAACTGTCCTCGGGTTTCAACCAATAAGCCGAGGGATGGCACGCTATTATATCAAAATGACAATACACAAATTGACGCGACCGAAAGTCTATAAACTCAAAAGTTAACCCTGGTTCTTTGGCTTCTAGAAAACCAACTCTATAATCCTTTGGTTAAGCTTCAAAGTATAGCGGCATTCCAAATATTTTATTTCCAATTGAGACTGAACTCTCAATGTCGGAGATAAGGTTAGTTTTGGATTGAGATTTGAGCGGCATTTGTCACAATAAAAAAAATGAAAGGGGGTGAACAAAAGCTCATAAAAGTTTGAGATTAATGGGGATTTGGACACAATATAGAGCAACGCACATGTCTGTCGGTCTGTCGTCAACGGAGGGAGCATCACAAACAAAGGGACGTAATACCGTCTACCGCGTGATGACGTGCTTTGATTTATTCTCTCATTTTGAGCCTCACTCCTATTTTGTCAAGCTTTTAAAATAAATGATCTTGTACAAATGCTTGCACATGTAAACGTTTTAATTATTGGGTAGCATCATGTACCGGACATAGTTCTATAGGTATAGCAAAGAGCATTAACCGATATCAACCAATATATAATAATGCAATTGAAGGTTTCATTTTACTATTTTTACTAAGAACCGTAGTCGAGGAATGAAAATTATGTGCAAAGTCGGACAGATAACACTACAAACCTACGGCAGCCCGGGGGATATGATAGAGTATAACGTAGGTATGTCAATTTAGAAACAAAATTATCTGTGTTACACATTTAAATTCTAAATTCGACCTAACTTTTATTAAGACTTCATTTAATGTTAACCGACAAAGTTGTTATGAATGAATGATTATATAGGTAAACACTTAACTACTATTTATCGAATAGACACTGGGACGATGATGACGTTAGAAAAACTACGAGAGAAATGGCGGCGACGACGAAACGTAAAATACCAAGACGACAACGAATAGTATGATTGATATATCGTTAGAAAGGTTGACGACTACGTTCCCATCCCTCCCCCCACTGTCGTAACTCGGCGATCACTGATTAGGGGCCGCACGGTCCGGCGTCCTAGGCACACTTACGGACCCGGACAACGTAATCACAGCATCCATCGAAAGATGGAACGCTGCACTTACGGCGTCCAACTCTGACACGATGCGTACACTTAGGCATTCACACAGGCGGGGACGTCCACCGCGCGATCGTGATAACACTGACACATATAGTCCCTATTCGTCCCGGTACCGCCGCACACCGGGTAGAGTCAGTCCGACCCAGGTCGGGCCTAGCTGAGTTTCTTGCTGGACTCTTCTCAGCTAAGATGGGTTTAGTGAACCAGCGACAAAACTCCCAGTAGCTCGATTCCACTCACACCTCAGATTCGGTTGAAACCGCTCAACCAATCTCACTGGAGCGCAAACTCTTAGAGTATTCCAGTGTTCCAAACCACACGCGTGCTCGTGCCGGAGGTTTTCCCCTGGATTTTCCCCAGGATACTCTCCAACCGCGCACTCCTATCGCTTTATTGGGCCCGGCCTATAAAGCCACAGTCAGGTTCAAAAAATAATGATTGATATATCGAATGAAAAAATTAATTATTTATATGAAAAGTAAGAGTTTACAAAATGAATCATCATTTTTTAAATAAAATCAATCGTTCCACGTGAGAGTCCCTTTTCTCCAGTCATCTACCGGTCCCTGGGATCCCCGGGATCATAACAAAAGAATGCTATTGTTTATTTTTTTGCCGGGAAAAGACGGCTTATACACGCTTTAATAGCAATCGAGCTAAAAAGTACAAAATAATATTGAAATATAGGAAGATAGGAAGGTTGCATACTGCAATAGAAAATCCAATAATCAATTATGACTAATTAATTTAGAACCAAATCAATATATAAATTCAACCATTATCAAAACAACAAATATAGTAATAATGGTATTTCGTAGTCAAATGATGCCCATGTGCATCATTGGCAATGAAAGGGTTTTAATTATGAATATGGGTAAAGTACAATATATTAGTAGGGTTACACATTATATATAACACAGTTAGAGTGGTTCACTGGACAGTAAACCCTCAATTTAAACATACTTAACATGAAGTATCAAAAGTTATAAAGGACTTTGATGGTAGGTACGTTTCCAGATTTTTTTTAATGTCTAAAAGTACTTAACATTAAAAGCTATCAACAGGATTCTTAACCCTACAAAATAGACGTAATATTTCTCGGCCAAAACAGCAAGTTACTTGTATTTTTCGTAATCTTAAGTAGGTATACAGCGGTCCCACAGAGCTACAAAATTGTGATGTCGCATTTTGGTCACAACAATTAGTATAGAGCGATTCAGTGTTCGACAGTTATGAAATAAAGTACATCGTACCTTCATTTTAGGGTTCCGTACCCGAAGGGTCCAAGCTTCCGTTTGTCCGTCGTCTTTCACACAGGGACGCTACCGCGAACAGCAAACGAAGTTTTCCCTCTCTGTCGCACTTGCACGTTTGCATATAAGGGGCCATCCATAAAATACGTCACACGTTAAAGGGGAGGGAGGGGGTCGACGGAGTGTGACATTGTGTGACAAGGGGTGGGAGGGGTCTTAGATTTCGTATCGTCACATTTCAAAATACAATACATCTAAGTGTTAAAATACCACATTTGAACTATTAACGAAAAGCTTTAGAATCTTCCAGTATAAACGGCATAAGGTTTAAATTGTTTTGTTGGCGAAAATGTATCGTTTTGTTAATTTTTTTTTATGTTCGATTTGATGTTGGTTATATTAAAAAATAATTTAAACGGGAATTGGACTAATTTCGGAACTGCTGTAATATTGCAAAATATGTGACGTCACACTGGGGAGGGGGGTCTCACAAATGTGACTAACTGTGACAAGGACGGGGGAGGGGTCAAAAAATCAAGAAATTTGTGTGACGTACTTTATGGATGACCCCTAAGTGAGACAGAGAGGGAAAACTTCGTTTGTGGTTCGCGGTAGCCCATCAGGTTTTACCTACAGCACAACTAAACTGTTGGAGCTTTCCAAATTTTCTCAGCCAATAAGCATCTTGTTGACGCAAAGCCGTAAATATTGCCAAAAATATATATATTTTTATAATTTAAGTGGCACTCCCAATTGCTCCCAATTCCCATGTCTAGCAATATTTTACAATTTACAATAAAAAATAAGTTTTGATGAAAGTGCCATCTGTACAAATTACATTACAACTTCATCTTAAAAGGATATTGTACGGTATCAGAAAATTACCGCGAGATGGAGCTGTAGCTGTTTACTATATTCCATTCATAGATGACTCTTACAAACTAAGAAGACGAAGTAAGTTTACTGATTTCTATTTAGTGTAATGGCGTTTCATATTTTATAAAATTAATAATAAAATTATAATCATGATATTGGAATAAACCAAAAAAAATCAATAGGCAACATTTTCAACTGTAACGCAGGCACGACAAATAACGTTTTTCAGCGTGTTTCAGTAAATGACCTATAAACACTCATGACAACGTACTGGTAGCGATGTGTGCATGCGACGACAAGGAAATGACAGTTGTGTGCGTGAGTGCGCAGTGCAGTCCTTCCGTCTAGCTGTCAACGGTTCGCTGTTCTCGGCAAGCGAGTGCGAATCTTCCAAAAATGATTTATAATTGTATTATTTTCACTTAACTTAGAGTTATGTATGACTATACCAATACCTTCGAAGATATTATACTATCTTGTTATTTAACAAGTACTTACGCAAACTATAGACACTATGGTGCAGTGTCATCCACCGTTGGAATTAGAGGAATTACCAAAAGAAGACGAAGAAAGACTAGAAAAAGTGTTCGCTAAATTAGACAACGATGGAAACGGCAAGATCGACATCCACGACCTGTCCGTCGCGCTCAAAGAGTTGGCTCCACACATTAACCGAAGCTATGCAGAGGTTAGATTTTCATTTTTTATTGTACGCGTTATATGGACTAAATAACGGTGTTTTCACCTTCCATCGCTTTTGCCGACACGTGTGGCTGGCTCGACATAAGTCACTGTAAGATATTGAAAAAATGGGACAGTAATAATATGCCAGTATATGAACATTCAGTTATTTAAGAATACATACCATCTAAAAGTTAGTGCAACTGTCACGAAACTATACGTCGTAATGTATACGAAGTTTGAAAAAAGAATTCTAATAATGATTGATTGACCTCATGTCTCTTTCCATCTTGTGCAGTTACCATTCTTTATTTTATACATTTCATTTACAAATTATTATGCCTACTTTGCTTATGTGTTTATCATTACTGTATCTGTAATCTTATAATCTATTATCATTTATATTTACAACCTAATCCACTTATTTAGAATACTTTTACACATATGTAAAAGTTGTACAGTTAATGCTGATATAGGTACATTAATATTTAACTCTTAAAAGAAGTACACTTTTTCCTTGTCTGGGAGATTTTAAACCATTGTCACCTTGATAAAGAAATTGATTTATCTTTCTCTGTTAAGACTTAGCTCTAAATCTTGCTCGGGTAATCTATTAAGATAAGCAGATATATACTTTTTATTGTTATGCCAAGTAGATCTATTGAGCATGTATGTATGGGTCTGGATTATAATAACATTGCGTCTATACAATTTTTTAATGTATTCCTGCTTGTACAAAAGCATGTTGAAAGGAAGATATATCCTTAACATTCTACATTAACCTCGAACGATTGCCAGAATATAAATTATGGCCGACATAGATAATCAGTAAGTAACAATTCATTACAAGTATTTCACCGTACCATATTATAGAACTTTCAAGCACAAGCTTTGACTCAAAATTATTATATGTAAATTTTATTTTTATTTCAATGTGCACCAGGGGGCCTCATAACAACTTATCATTGGTAGTACCAGTGGAAGTATCTTTCTTGTAGAATGAGTTTTGAGGATTCCCTACCTATTACAAGTTACTAGTTTTTTTTTTATAACACTTCAGTAACCAAGAAGATGTGATGATGTTATATATAAAAGGACTAAAAATAACTGTAAAATAACTGTATGTTCATGTACTGAGTATATTATATTTGTAACTGTGTGTCTTTTGGTGCAGTGAATAAATGCTTTCTTTCTTTCTTTCAAATAATATAAAAGGATAAAAAATACTGACTGTGCATCAAAAAAATTACTGATTTGCACAGCTACAATATTAATTGCACATCACAAGCGTGCACTTTATTGTGCAATTAGTATTTCAGCTTGCAAATAAGTAGTTTATTTAGGTTGGTTGTTAGGTTTATTTTGATGAGATTTTAGATACTAGTCTAATTAAAATACTGACCAATCTCAAATCATCTGTGTATTTAACTGTCACCCAGTTTAACACACTGTCAAGATCAACATGTCCCACAAAATATAAAATATTATTGTAATAAAATCTTATATTTCTGTAAGTACCAATGCTTAACTGAATATTTAATTAGTATTTCCCTGGTCATGGACCATAGGGCTGGCGTTTACCTCACCCAATGTATTTATTTGGCAACACAGGTAACGCCACCAGCCGCAGACGAAACTGTTGGACGGGGTCCTTTTTTCTGACTTGGGCTAGACAAGCTAGTTTTAGTTTGATTCATTTGTAATTATTTGTTTGTATGTTTTTTGTATCAATAAATTAATATAACTCACTTTAATTAAATTAAATAACAACACTAATCACAATGATGTCCACACTACACATACTAAAATTCACATTAATGTGTTTATACCAATGACAATCAAATGACAATGACTAAACTAATTTACTGTAGAGGTTATAGTGATGTTAAAAGAGTTGGTTTATTATTAGAGGTTTATAGCTAGCTAATCTAACCAGAAATTTTTGTATGTTTATTTATTTCGGGTGTTTAGGGAATGCCTCTAAAGATTTTGATGAATTGTGCGATGTAATGGTTTTTGGGGGCGAACAATTGATCTAGATAGGTTTCATGCCCAAGAAAACATCGAACAAAGCTCAGTGTCCCAAGTACTACTTCCAGACAAGGATTTTAATCGACCAGAAGACCCTAAACATAAATGGAGATGTATGGAACCCACGTTAAAACACTTTTCTGTTAGCTCTGTATTGTGTTAGGTTAGGATCATTATTGAAGTAGTACTTAAATATTGTTTGAAGATATGTTTCTGTGCACGTATTGCGCCCATAACCTTTATTGCTTAGGTCAGATGAGAACTGAAACCAGCTATAGAAGCTATCATTTTAAGAGAGGTTTTACTTTATTAAGTTTTTTTTAGTAGTAAAGGTTGTGCCATGTTCAGATAGACATTACAATATTTAAAAGTTAGGCAACTGACTATTTGTACAATCCACACCACAACTACATGCAAGAGGGGCTTCATTAAGGTTTGTTATAACCCTTTTTAGGGTTCCACACCAAAATGGTAAAAAAGGAACCCTCATGGTTTTACTTTCTCTGTTTGTGTGTCACATAGCTAAATATCTTAAGAACTACTTATGCTATTATTTTGAAATTTGGAACAGTTTTAAAGAAGGGTAGATGCATAGAACATGTTTTAGTTTTAATTTTTTTTCTTATTTTCTGTGAAAAATGACAGATAATAGTTGGTTCAAAATTTTAAAGTTTAGTAAATATGTTAAGTGGGATGTCATATGAAAGGGCTTGAGTTGCACATTCTGAAACAATTCTTTTTTATGCTAAACTTTCGATTTATGAGTGAATATGTAAAAAAAATACTGTTTCCCCCTTTAACTCCGAAGTTTAACAAGGAAAAAATATGAAATTATTATCTAACATTGATATTGTTGTGTATGAACATTGTGGACAAAGTGGGTTTTTGTGAAAAGTGTGTGTGGGTAGATTTGTGAAGATATGGAATGTAGACTGAAAAAGCAGTCTGTCATCACGTTTCCCGACCAGAACATGTGATAGGATCCCTAAACTGTAATAAATATCAATATAATTTTTACAGGAAAATATTACTAAAGCTCTATCTAGTTTTTCTTTTTTGATCATCAAAAAACAGTTATATACTAAGGGGTCACCTTTGCATGTATTTTTGGTTTATAAATTCCTACGAGATTATTCTGAAAGTACCTTCTTTCAAGTAAAGAAAAAAAATGGAATCGGTTCACGTGATAACGCTGTACCCATGGCGTTCAACTTCTACACCATGTTGTTGATATTTTCCTGAATTAATAGGGTTAGAACCGGTACACGTCTGTGTACGGAAACCTCGGTGCGCTAGTCAGATTCGCACTTGACCGGTTTTATTATAACCTGACTGTGGCTTTATAGGCCGGGCGAAATATAGCTATAGGAGTGCGCGGTTGGAGTGTAGCCTGGAGAAAATCCAGGGGAAACCGACTCGACCACGCGGGTGGTTTTGAACACTGGAATAATCTAAGAGTTTGCGCTCCAATGAGATTTGTTGAGCGGTTTCAACCGAATCCCCCCCTTTTTCACATGCGCATACCAAGATTCAACTATGGAAATAGAGTGGAAGTGTTTTGTGGACAGTTAGCTAACTGTTACAATGTCATTCTTCTTTAAACCTTTATTTAAGTACTGGAAGTAAATTGAGTTTGAAATTATTTTTCATGTGCTCTGCCTGCAGTCTTGGTAATACAGGTGTGAGTTAATTAAATCCATGTAGTTGGTTAGGAATTATAACAATTCAGCACAGTATAAGGTAACCCCAACCCAAAGTAAATGGATTAAAAAATACTGTAAGAAATTCTAGCATTCGTATATGCCAAGCCGTTTACCCATTAATTCCACCATCCAACTATGTAAAAACAGCAATAAAAAACAATAAGATTACCTATTTTAGGCATAACACAAAATTGACCAATATTTGCGATAAAACGCTGTCACCCTTTATCGTAGCACTACACAAAAATTAATAGAGCTATCGACAGAGTAGTCTACTTGTAGCTAGAGAAAAACTACTGTGGATACATTAATTATCTACGTTGAAACGCAAAACATAGCGTTACACAGCTGACGTAATAGAAAGGAACGAAATCTTTCCCCGAACTCTGAAAAAAGATTTTGATAAATATATTCGTTCTAGGAACCTAACAAACTATTTTCTAGTTATTTCACGTTGTACTTAACCCGTCTCCTACCAGTCCATAACAAAACAAGGGATCATTACAAAAAAATGCAATTGTTTATTTTTTCGCGAGGAGACGCCGGTTTGCCCCTAAATAAATTTCTTGACCCGGTCTGTTTTAATCAAAGTTATGATTTTTTGAATACCCTCTGTTACACAAAGGATATATGAAATGTGTATGGACATAAAAACACTTTTGTTTTAAATGAGATTTTTATAGATTTTTCCACTTTATACTATATAATATTATATTATATGGTAATTAAGCTAAAGTACTTGGTAATATTCAAGTTCCCGCTCGCTACGAGTACGTGTTCTTTTGTAAGTTTTGTAACATTTCTCTGCAACTTTTTCGGATGTAATATCTTCTATAGGGTAGTGCATAAATAATATAAATTTTATGTCTTAGTGAGAGCTGTTGAGGAGCTAGATGAATGTATAACATTAACCTAAATTAAGTTACTTCAATTTGTACATCTGTCTCTGTTTGTCTCTCCAAATAAATAAATAACTATATGAATACTTCACCCACCTATTGTTCACCTCTATAATTATTTATTTATTTTTATTTATTTTAATTAAATATGAAACAAACGGTCATACAAACAATATTGTTACAGATTTTTATCTTAATGTAGACCTATAGTTTCCATAAAACATAATAATTATAACATCATAAAAGTGTCAATTATTAGGTCAGTGTCAAGCACTAGGTGAGTTACCTTAATTTGCATTAATAATAAATCCAGTGTACCAAATCAGCTTCCCAAATGGCATTCGAAGCATTTATGGCACCCTGCCAAGCTTAAGCAGAGTAATTTGAACAAAAGCGTAGCTGTGCCACAAATGTCACTGCATCTATGTATTTTAAGCCCATGCGACACATTGGATGGGATTAAATGATGCGTTGCTTGCTAATTTGCTTATTAATTCTAGACCCGTAGATATTGATGACATGCCGGACCACACAATGGGCCATGATGGCCAACGAAAACCGCTGTTATGAGGTGGAATGAAATGATAACGTCTCCCTTTAACGCATAAATGCGTCCTGTACGTCGGGCCATTGCGTGGATCTGTCCTGACAAATAATAGTAATTGTGGTAAGAAAGATCTTTGAGTCTTAGTGAAAGCGTCACGCAGCAATGGCCACATGCCATTTTAGATTAATTTAGACTAATCAACAAGGTTCTAGAATCACTGGAGATATCTCAGTACGAGTATATGATTATATAAGACTATATTTCAGGTTGCCAGAGCTCCCGAGGATGCACTGTGTTTAGAGCGACGGACCTAAATTTGTCCCTTCTGCTGTCAACACAGTGCATCCTTAAATTTTATAAAGGGTCGGCAACGCGTACGTGACTCCTTTGAAGTTGCGGGCGTTTATAGGCTGCGGTGGCCGCTTACCATCAGGTGAACCGTACGCTTGTTTGCCACCGAAGTGGAATTAAAAAAAAATAAAAAAATATTGTAGGTATACAATAAAAAAGGTACACATACAGTAATATTTGCATTTCATCTAGGTACCACTTTCGCCTACATATATTATTTGTATCTTATGATTCAAAAGTAGTAGACCACTTTCTTGACTGACTTTATAATAATAATCATAATTCATTTACTTCGGATAACATGGATCCATACACAATACAAGTTAAAAATGAAATAATGTGTAGTACTATTTTCTTATATCTAGTGTTAGTATAGCATCTAATCTAGCCTAAAGCACAATACTTATACAATATGGAGTTGGTCTCAGTGTATACATGTTAACACTGCACTGGTCTTGGAAGGTTATTATTAGTACCTATTGATTGGAGTAGTGAGTAGTTTAGCTGGTGTGAAAAGACTTGCAATAACGCGCTGCATGAGTGCACTTCTTTGCGATCGTATATCGGCCTGCCCAATAAATGCTTTTTATGTTGCCAGAAAGCCATAGTCAGGTTAAAAAAAAGTATCTTTATTTATCCCGTTTCACGGTTGGCTTGAAAATCATATTCATTACAAATGCGAGCGATTAGATTTTCTTCAATTAAAGTTTAGACTTGTTTTAGAGACCTTTCAGTTGCCTAATTTTCTGATAGCGTCGCCGAGCGGGACGATGCCATATCAGCGGGGTTAGCAGAACTGCCGATGTGACGCGATGCGAATAGAGAAAATTCTACCCTCCTCTTTCTAATTCACACAGTTCGGGCGAGACCCAGCCCACCAAAAGCCACCAAACAGGAATTTAGTTTGTGAACCTTACTGCAACGAGATAAGGACTTTAATTGAACAAGAGGCTGACCGGTACGGCGTAGCGTCGTTGGTGCACACACTACATATCTTAGGTAGTTATTGTTAGATTTGTTAGTCTGTCATTAGCATTGCATGATTTAGTTTATAGGAAAGAGGTAGGTGTAAGTTCCGAACCTGTAAGTGAGAGAGCGCAACACTCGCCAACAACCTGTATATACAGTTTGGCGAGATAAAATCATATGCCTACTGTAATTTATATTTTTGAGTTAAATAAAAAAAAAAACCTAAGGATACACGCCAAAATTCTGTTTTTTTTATGGGCCGGGTCCAAAAAGCTAATAGGAGTGCGTGGTTGGACAGTGTCCCTGGGAAAAATACAGGAGAAACCTCCGACACGTCCTCCAGCAAGAAAGCTAGGTCCGACCCGACCTGCGTCGGAAAAATTGTATGTACTAATGAGACTGATGCTGGAGTAACGTCTATTCGAGTTTTGGTCTAGTTGACACAGCCAACTTCCCGACTTCGCGGTATCAGTATGGGTATTATGATACCACATACCGATCCCGCCCCGCCAAGAATAGTTTCTTTGACGTGAGCTTACTTATGTTGCATAAAGTAATTCTTACTTAATAGTAGAAAACCACGTAACTAGATACTGTGGAAACGAATGAATAAAACGAGCGAATAATTACTAGAGAACGAAGCTGAATGTGTCCTGCTTGTGTGACCTAAAATTAGTCCGTCTGTGACTAATAATATCGCTGGCATTACCTAGATTAAAATACTAGGTTTACATAGACTGGAGTCGTTATATACTACGAATTACTAGTCGTGGCGCAACGACCCGAAGTGGATCTTAACCTCCGACATCAAATACCGCCAGGCTTCCCTGTTCCTAGCCATTTCAGCGACGCGACGAGAGTAGATAAAATTCTACCCTCCTCTTTCTAACCCGCACAGTTCGAGCGAGACAGGATTCGCTGAGTCGCGCGAGATACGATTCGTCAGGTTCGAGCGAGACAGGATTCGCTGAGCCGCGCGAGATACGATTTATCAGGTTCGAGCGAGACAGGATTCGCTGAGCCGCGCGAGATACGATTTATCAGGTTCGAGCGAGACAGGATTCGCTGAGTCGCGCGAGATACGATTTGTCAGGTTCGAGCGAGACAGGATTCGCTGAGTCGCGCGAGATACGATTTGTCAGGTTCGAGCGAGACAGGATTCGCTGAGTCGCGCGAGATACGATTTGTCAGGTTCGAGCGAGACAGGATTCGCTAAGTCGCGCGAGATACGATTTGTCAGCAAGTTGTGCTGCCCCACTGTCCTCAGAGGTCTGGAGCTCAGTTAGGTCCCTCTGGCCTTCGTCGTCCCATCGGTACCTAGGGCGCCCAACAGGTCTTCGATCAGATGGACGAACCGAGGACGCTCTCCGGACTGCACGATAACACCCAATCGGAAACACACACATACATCACTACATAGTATAAAACAAAGTCGCTTTCTCTGTCCCTATGTCCCTATATCCATATGTATGCTTAAATCTTTAAAACTACGCAACGGATTTTGATGCGGTTATTTTTAATAGATAGAGTGACTCAAGGGGAAAGTTTATGTGTATAATACATGCATCAGCATTGCACCCGTGCGAAGCCGGGGCAGGTCGCTAGTTACATATAAACTGTTGTGATCTCAAAATGCCATATTATATTGATTGTTCTTATTGTATGACGTGGTGGAGGAAGGTTTCCCACGGGCTGGGCTGATGACCCGGCAGAGGTCACGAGACTTCGCTGGATACGGGCGGCCCATTACTGAACATCGTGTCATACTTTAGGGGAGGCCTATGTCCAGCAGTGGACGCAGTCACGCCTGTATTCTCCAAGGGGGTACACCAGAAGACATGAATTTTATTTTCCGTACCGCCTCTATTAGCAATTGTAGGTTTAAATATGAAGATAATGGGATTCGGCAACCCTTCGCCCACAACACATTGTAACTATTAATTGAGTTTTAATGTGTTTCGTGGGGGTAGGGCTTATTTGTATGGGAATATTGGGAATGAATTATCGCTAGTTTAATTTTACAACACTAGCGTTGAAGGGGTGGTGTTAGTCTAACCCCACGCCACACGGGGAGTAAAAATTATTTCTAACTAGCGACCCGCCCCGGCTTCGCACGAGTGCACTATTTAATGGATGTTATTATACATATAAACCTTCTTCTTCAATAACTCAACCTATTAATTAAAAAAACCGCATCAAAATCCGTTGCGTAGTTTTAAAGATTTAAGCATACATAGGGATATAGGGACAGAGAAAGCGACTTTGTTTTATACTATATAGTGATAAAAGTCTCATACTCGATTACTGTCTTAAACATTCTATTATCTCTTGTTATTACACATAAACATACCATTTTATATTTAAAATGTAACGAGCCGTTAATTAGCAACTAACCTAGTAGCTGTTACAAAGGCCGAACGATAGCGATACTATATATATTTTTAACATTGCAATGCTAAATAAAATGAATCTTTAAAGTTCCATTTTATTAGTACTATCGTTGCTCAAGTTCCCTCAGAGTTCTCCTGTTTTATAAAGAAACCTTATGTTGGGAAACAGCGTAATTTTTTCGTAAAATGGATCTCAGTTTCATGTTGACGACCATGAACTCCCCTAAGCCTAATATGGACAGTACAAGCTTAGGGGGTTAATGGGTTGGGTTATGGACAGTACAATTTCAATAGTAATATTGTATAGTTACTAGTTACGCAAGTGCTACTGTAGCACTGCTACATAACATGTATTAAGGATTAAATTCTGTTGGGAGTTACAAGCTAAAGTGCCAGCTCATGCCGAAATACTTAGTATGTAAGTCAATTGCCTAGCTTCGTGTGACACTTATTAACCGACTTCAAGATTTCAAAAGAGGAGGTTCTCAATTCGGTTGTATGTTTTTTTGTTTTTTTTTTTTTTTTTTTTATGTTTGTTACTCCATAACTCCGTCATGTCTGAACCGATTTTGGAAATTCTTTTTTTGATTGTAAGTATATATATCCAAGTTGGTCCCGTTTTGGTCAAAACGCAGTTCTGATGATGGAATCCATGAGGAATTGAGGGAACTTCTCATATCTTAAAGGAAAACATATAGTGATTTTTATGTTTTTATCAACAAATCAAGTATTTTCATACAAAAATGTAACATTTGATGAAGTGGAACTGCTGATGATGATCAGAACAGAACTCTTCAACGACGAAAAGTTCACGTTTGGCGATTTGTCCTCCTAGCTGTATTAGTTAAGCAAGTTCTATTTTCACAACGAATTTTTGTCATGGTCGAGTTCTGATGATGGGATCCATGAGAAATCGAGGGAACTCCTCAAATGTGAAAGGCACACATATAGTGATTTTAGTATTTTCATCAACTAATCAAGCATTTACATTTAAAGAACTGACATTTGATGAAGTGGAACTGCTGATGATGATCAGAACGGAACTCTTCAACGACGCATAGTTCACGTTTGGCGAATTGTCCTCTTTGCTGTGTTTGTTAAGCAAGTTAGATTTTCAAAATAATCATTTGTCAAGCTCCAGTTCTGATGATGGCATCCATGAGGTATCCAGGGAACTCCTCAAATGTTAAAGGCATACATATAGTGATTGTAGTATTTTCATAAACAAATCAAGCACTTACATTGAAATACGTGACATTTGATGAAGTGGAACTGCTGATGATGATCAGGATGATTTATTTGGAACTTTAAGTAAAAAAAAAAAAATGTTTTGCG
The DNA here is from genome assembly GCA_963556455.1 of Epiblema foenella. Classification (NCBI taxonomy): domain Eukaryota; kingdom Metazoa; phylum Arthropoda; class Insecta; order Lepidoptera; family Tortricidae; genus Epiblema; species Epiblema foenella. The sequence goes on from OY747095.1 coordinate 43,418,877, forward strand.
GATATCGTCATTATACTCAATTTCAACTAATTCGGGGCCAAGGATTTCAAATTTTACATTTATTTTGAATTTGATGTAAATTTTTTTTTTTTCAAATTTAAAACTGTTATACTCTATTTTAAATAATTCAGGGATAAGGTTTTCTGATTATAAAGCATCTATAAAAATATGTAATCGGTAGCACTGCTAGCAATGCAGGTCGGCTTCTGAACCCCATCTAAGAGTACTTATAATATGTGTGTACGTAGATAAAGTAATGTATGCAACTTTACGTAATAAGGCAATTCCGCTCATTGTATACCAGTTGCATAAACTACTATTCTATCATTGTATGGAAGAGTTCACCATCTAAGTGTAATAATCTTTCACCGGCCTCCCCAATTGAAGTCGGTTTTTTTTTCTTAAAAATTATTTTAGTTCATATGCTATAGTTTTTAAGCCACGGGGGTGGCAGAATAACAGCGTCTGTAGACAAGAGTCTTTAGTGGTTTCTTGGTACAGACACAAGCTGAGCCACCTAGCCTTTCAATTGTATTTGTATACTTTGTTTTATTGTACCTGTCTTGGTTACACAGAGGAATAAACATCTTATTATTATTATTACAAGCTTAGGGGCAAGTTATACATGTAGGAATTTTTTAAACGGCTCCCCTTATGTCAGCTAACTGTGCTAATCGCTACTTCTGTATTGTTCTAGAAATTCCTGGCAAAATCCGGCGGCAAGGATGCCGGGGACATCACGCTCTCTGAGTTCATACATTACGTGCGGGAACATGAGAAGAACCTGCGGCTACAGTTCTCCCATCTTGACAAGAACAAAGATGGTCGGTGTCTTATGTTTAAACTGGCTTTGTGTTTATTTGCATCGGGCAACAACGCCCATATTTACATGTAGCTTACAGACTAACATACATCAATATTAATGGAAAAAGTTAACTAAAGTGATATAATCAAGTTTCAAAATGAAGAAGTTATTGAAATTTATTTTATTTGCAGTCGGGAAACCACTACTCATATTGTGTAACTTGTTGTTATCGTTTTATTTATTTTTCCAGTGCAGTTGCGTTTTTAATTCCCAATTTTTGAATTTCCGTGAAATCATGTTTAAAACAAATATGTACACATTAATGCTGCCCCCCCCCCCCCCCCCCCAAAGATCGGAAAAATGCACAAAGAAAATGGAGTGTATAGTCCGACGTATTGCTTTTATTATTACATATCCCACATTACTCGGGATGACGTAAAGATTCCAACGAAACCTCACACATCTTAATCGGTTAAGGCTTTGAGAAGTACTGGGGGAAGGAATTTCTCACATACATACCTACATGAAACCAGAAAACTTTACACTCCTTTTTTGGGCAGTCGTGTAAAAAGAAAATAACTAATAAACACGCCAACTACGTTGTTTTACGCAACTTCGTTGTGTCAGTTGACCGACCGCGAAAACGCCGGAACTTGACTCCTTTCTGCCAAAATTCCGCACCGTGGGGGCGGCGCGGTGGTTATGTCGGAATTACATCGACTAAAAACTCCCCGCTTGTCCTCCTCAACCCATTTCGGGCGGCTCTAGGATCTCCTGCGGAAAGCGCCAGTGCCGCCCTAGAGTCCATTTCTGTGGGTCCCGCTATGTTTCTATGACAATCGTAGCCCCCAACTACGACCGCCTATACGACCCCGAGGACCCCCTTTCAGTCGTCTTTTACGACAGGCATATCAAAAAAAAAAAATCAAAACATTCTGCAAATAGGCCTCGAGGGCACTTTTACAAGTCAAAATCTATCTAGGTACATCAAGTAAATATAATACAATAATCAAAGTATCATTAATTAAATGTAGTGTTACATGTCAAAAATAAGACTAAGAAACTAATAACAATCGAGATTTGTTAGAGATGTATAAGGTCTCTAAGCGTCAAGATAAAAGGTAGTAAAGTAGGTACACTAATCATAATAAAATATTTTGAGCTATATCTATAACACGTCAACATGAAAATCATAAAATCAGGGGATACCGTAGCCGTATTTTATGCCAGGGCTTGGGCGCATTGTTGAAGGTCCTAATAAAATAAATAAAAATCACAGAAACAATTTGCTCTGACCGGGATTCGTACCCAGGACCGTCAGCTTCGTAGGTCGGGTTACTAACCTTAGGGTCGACAGATATGTATTCCGGAAAAGTATGTGCCCCCTTTGGTGTACTTTAGAATAAAACTTTGGTATCTAGGAGTTATCAGGACGATACCATCTTATTAACTTTCAAATGGCATCTGTGCTGTCAGCTCGTGCATAATATAGATATGAATAAACCATCGGGACCCGACACATAATGTGTTGTGACGTCATCGGTTATACACATTAACATAAATCAAAAACAGTACAATACCCAAGTCACATGCTTATCTTTTGAATTTTCCTACCTGTAAATAAGCGGTTTCACTTTAAATTGTACCTTTTGAATTTGGAAATACAGTGGAATCCGTTTATAATGACATCGAAGGGAATTGACAAACACGTCATACTAAGCGGACGTCATACAAAGCATTAAAAAAAAACAACCTTCTATTATTTAGGTAAATACTTATTTTAATAGAGAAACAAAGCATATTAAATCAAAATAAAAACTGCACGAAATATCACTAAAAACAAATCCGTGACGTTCATTTGTCAATTACTCACTGAGATTCAGAACAAAAACCAGCCACGTGCCGAACGTCGTCGGGAATCAACGAACATGACCGAAGGTAGGTGTAAAGAATCATGTCGGTCACTATAAACGGACAAAATTTATTAAAAATGGGTCATAATAAGCGACATGTCACTGTAAGCGAAGTCATTATATCCGCCTTTGTTACAAAGATTTTTATGTGAAAACCAAACTTCGTTGTCTAATTACGTCATAATAGGCGGTTGGTCAATAAAGGCGGAGTCATAATAAACGGATTCTACTGTATATATATATTTTTTAAATGTATATCACATATTTTTATAAAGCACAATAAGGGTTTAACTTATTTACAGGGAAAGTGGACCTGGAGGAACTCATATCGGCGTTCGCTGACTTGGGGATAGCCGTCGGGAGGAACGAAGCCACTAATTTGTTGAAAAGGTAAGACTGCAATGCGACTGCTATGTCATTAAATAAATGATAATTATATGTGGAGAATTTAACTATAGATAAATATGTACCTACTTAAATACATAGACATCCAAGACTCAGGTACAAATATATTCGTGCTCATCACACAAATAAAATCGTTGACGGGGATTCGTACCCACAGCTTCGTAGGCAGGGACACTACCAACTAGGCTAAAGTGGTCGTTAAAAACATTAAAAATTATATACTTTTAACTCTAACCGCCATCGTATGATATAGGAGACAAGGTGACAGTGTAAGGCCCGGTTTTATACAGATCCGTTAGACCTTATGTCGGTTTGTTGTGTCAAAAAATGTACTGAGTTACTGAAATTTGATCTGACATTTGGTCTAACGGATCTTTATGAAACCCGGCCTAAATGATACCAATTTGCGAGTAACTTTTTTGACGACAGGCGGCTTATGTGTTCTGTCCCATTCTTACAAACACAAATATCAGAGTGACTAATAAAGACAAACGGATTTCAACGGCATTTAGCTCGTTCGTACAACACCGTGAAAATAATGGCATTAGATTGAATGTCCACAAGATATGCGTGAAGCTGTTTTCATATACTTAATACCTCGCAGGATGATAGATGTCAAATATTCCATCTACTGTGTTCGAGCGTTTAGTATTTGGTCGCCATAAATATTGTCTTTGTTTATCTCTGCGCAAAGCGTGAAAGCAATTTAATTGAAATTGTTATTTTGTCTGCACTGCGATTTGATTACTGTAATGTGCCAGCACGCATTTTAAAATTTGCCTTTATTTAAAAATAAAATAAAAATTTACCTATTGCGCATGTTTTTATATTTACCTATTGCTATAGTCTGACCAATCATTCGTGTCACTGAGGCTGGGTTTTATAAAGATCCGTTAGACCTTAAGTCGGTTTGTTATGTCAAAAAATGTACTGAGTTACTGAAATTTGATTTGACATTTGGTCTAACGGATCTTTATAAAACCTTAGAAACTCGTACAAATCTCTTCCTCCCCGTAATCAAATTGAAAATATATACACCCATCCGTTTCTTCAGGGTAAGGTACCTTATACGTACTTGCTCTCTAGGTTTTGTGTTCCAGAGGGCCATTGCTCGAAGCTAATAGTTACAATTTACAAGTGAAAGTCTCTTTCTATTAAAAGGTATTGAAAAGAGACTTCCACTTGTAAATTTTAGCTTCGAGAAATAGGCCCCTGCTGGTGAGTAGATGCCAGAGATCCCAAATGTGCGCTGTGCTAAGAGTAAGAAACCTCAACACAGCGAATCCTCAAATATATGACGAGTCAGCGACGCGCTTGAGACTCCAGTAACTTATTCTCGAGACGTTTTTGCATTTGTAGTAGTATTTGTACATTTACAGGGATTCTAAAATTTAAATTTCATTTTAGTCAGAAATTTTATTTTGGCTACATGTTATTAAAGAGAAATAGTACATTTTGATGCAAGTGCGGAAGATTTCTCATTTCGCATGAGTCCGGAGTTGTCTTGGCCTGAGACGTCAGGCGAAGGACAAGACTCGGGACGAGTGAAAATGATACTTCCGCACGTATATCAAACGACATTTTTTAATACAGTTGCGAAAAAATAACAAAGAAACAAAACTAAATAAAACAGTAATGAAAAGAGAGACAAAACGAAATGTATTTACTCGCCATTATGGACTTTGCACGTACCTGGTCTACTTCTGGTGTAGTTTATTTAACAATCAATTAAATAACAATAGTTTATATAACAACATTTTATTTAACAATCGTATAAATCGCACATATCACAAAATTATTATTAAAACAATACGTCATTGCAAAATTAATTCATGAAATTATGAATGAGAGAGGCGGGAATTAAAAAGTCGGTTTAACTTTTAATTGATAGACATTTTTCAACAAGCCATGGTTGTCAGCATTCAGCCAAAACCAAAACTATTTTGCGTTACGTGGTAGTTTAATTACATTTAAACATGAAAAAACAGGTATTTTTAATTTTATAATTAATTTATATTTTTGGTAAATAAAGGTATGTTTTGGCGAAAAACGCTTGCGTTAATTCATCCAGCACGGCGGTCCTGCATAATACTTTATTAATCTTAGGTTTCGCATAATACTCGTTTCCGGTCATTGGTCTACTCAATCAGATAACTTTTTGAAAGCAGTTTTGGATTTTTAGTAAGTATATGATAACCTTTTAAACTGTTTAATACACAATTTTAATGTTTTAAATATAATAGAAGTATAGTTTTAATGTCAAATGCTTTATTAAATAAATGAGTAAAATGATTGAACCTAAAACTCTTCTGTTGGATGTTTGGACAGTTTAACTGTGAAGAAGCGGATGAGTTAATGTTTTCAACTTCTCTGTACTGACGCGATTGGTATCCACTATATTTCTCTATGTCTCTGCTATACTATGTTTAATAGTGTGTTAATTATAAAATTAGTCCACCCGCATGACATCTGTACTAATACGAGAGCCTATGTGAAATAAGTCCACGTGAATGTTTACCCCATTATATACAATAGACTTTTAGGAATTAGGGTTGTATTCGCGTGCAGTACTGATTTGACTTTTGTCACTCCGGCTCTAAGGTACAGAGATTATTTCTGCATGGCAAATTTCCAATGTCAATGAATATTTTAGTTGATCCTAAAGTAGATGACTTGAAATGTACGTTTTGTCTCACGAAACTGAATTGATCATTATCAAATTCATGACAACAGCAATTACGCTCAAGGATAAGCATAAGACTGTAAAAAGTCACCATAGCCTATGGATACTGGTAACTATGCTTTTAAAACCCACGGGCTGAACTGAATGGGACTGTATGTGTATATTTTCTGTATGGATAAGCTCATAATTCTCATAAATCAATCTATTGTCAACTCGTCGTCTACCGGTCCCTGGGATCACCAGACTCATTACAAAAGAATGCTATTGTTTTTTTTGCGGGTAGACGACGGCTTACAAATGATCAACTCTTTTCCGTGTGATAAAGTATCTATAAATTCAGGAAGTAGGTATAACAGAGTACTGGTGTTTCAGAAAAGATGCGTGGCCTAGTTTTTGGTGGTAAGTCATCATGTAGGTAGCTGGCTCCCACCTATGGCATTGTACATATCGTTGTCCTTGTCATTAAATCACTAAACACGCTATATGATGGTGATAGGCAAATGCATCAGTGAATTTAGCGAGTCGCATAGAATCGAGGTTCCATAATGTACGTTAAATCGGCGCTAAAGCATTTTTTACCGCCTTATTCTTTATAAACTGTGATATTGTCTGTACTCATTTTAAAAATAATGTAAAAGTAGGTATTAAATTGATCTGTGTAATTAGCAAATCCATTTATTTCCTTTAGTTGTTTGAATTTTACCCTTTTGGTCTGTTAATTCAGCCAGTAAGCGGAACTCTTCAGTAGCTGTAAGTCTTATTTTCTTTTAATAGGCTTTAGTTTCTGCTACACCAAAACACCCCACGTGTCGGAGGTTTTCCCCTGGATTTTCCCCAGGCTACTCTCCAACCGCGCACGCCTATCGCTTTATTGGGCCCGGCCTATAAAGCCACAGTCAGGTTAAAAAAAAACATTGTAAAGGTAATAAGCTATCCACCCGAAAAGTACATTCACGTAATTGTTGAACCATTTAGGTGTCAAACAAATTTTGCGTTTTAATACTAAACTATGATATGTCCAGTATAAATTGAGCTCTAAATGGCTCAACAATTAAAAAGTCCTTGACCGTAATCCACGTACGGTCGACATCAAAATTATGTTCATACGATTACAAGATAAATTATACATAAGTAAGTTTTTCGTTACTTGCAAAGGATGTGTACATATTCACGAAAACTCGTGCCAAGGAAACGTAGTCATCTATGTGTGAGTGCATTTCATGTCGAGGAACATTTTATTTTGACATACACGCATAGGGCCTAGGCCTTCACTTCAGTCATTCAGTCCATTCGCACTAGCTTCCGTCAATTTAACTATTTTAGTCCTTGTTCTTACTGCTTACCATAAGTTAAGACTAGCGCGAAATAATAGAGAATATGTATCATTTTTTTCACGTTGATAAATGTGTATATGGAACAAGTCAAATTAGAACATCACAAAAGACAAAAATGGATTCCAAAGTACAACATAAAACCCGAGCTTTCAAAACGTCCCATACTACTTGAGCATAGTAAGTGACGTCATATATTATGCGCCCTTAGTATGCTCCCGTATGCATATGTATTGTGTTGTATGAAAAAACGAGTAATTGGCAGTTTTGGTCGTGAAATATTGCGTTTAGGTACATTGTTGTCATACAATTTTTTGTTTATTAAAACATAAGAATCCTGATAGTCAATTGAACAGAGTAGTGTCGGTCTCTTCACTCGTACCAGTTTGTCCGCAGGATGGACCAGGATGGCAGTCTGAACATCAGCTACGACGAATGGCGGGATTACCTACTGCTGGCTCCGGCAACGGACATACATGCGCTGATTCACTTCTGGAGGCATTCTACTGTAAGTACTTTTAATATACAACTACATGTATATCGTGAATATACCCGTGCATGTCGTGAACAAGTTGACAACTCTAGATATTTTTTTGTCGAACTTTGAACTTAGAATACATTATATAAGGTTCAAATTTCTTAAATTTTTCACCTCGACTTGTCAACTTATTTACGCCATGTACGGATATACTACTACAAAAAAACCCTTTGAAACAGTAGTTTTATCTTTTAACTCGCGGTTGCTAATACAGAAAAAAAATACCGTTACATAGTAACTAAACCGGCCTTCGGCTGCGTTTGAAGCGTCACAGAGACCGTAAATTCTTAGACACAACCTCTAGCAAGGCCTTTAGCTTGGCCTTGCGAAACATGTATGAACTGCACTTATCTTGACGCTAGTCGTATAGAATCTCTATTACAACCAAACGATTTTTAGACAGTGTGTGCTGTGTATGTACGTAATAGAAACTTACATTATCCTTAACCTCCTACGACCCATTTTCGAAGACGGTACTTCCGAGGAAGACCCAATGTCCTAATATTAGAACTAATTAATAAAGTACTGAACGCCCGGACCAAAAATTGTTCATATCTGGTTAACCGTATATTTTGTTCTAGTACTATCACAGTGGGTCATTGCTCCAACTCTCTGTTAAAATACTTGGGCTTTCACTGCAAACTGATTTTGTCCTAGTATTGTCACTTTGAACCCCAGGAGGTTAAATTAGAATATCCGATAAATTAAGAACGTATTATGCCGACAACTCTGGCTTGGCCACTTGGACAGGATGGAAGACGATCGTGCACTGAAGAAGGCGTATGTGGGGCGGCCCAATGGAAAACGCCCGGTTGGTCATACCAGTGCCTTTACCATGAGTTTGCATGACCGTACTCGCTAGCACCTGTGTAAACGATTTAATATGCCGATTCTTAGTTCTATTGCGTAACCGCCAGAGGCGCTGTACTTTTGCCCATACAAGTTTTTGCGCAGTCGCTAGCGAGTACGGCCATGTAAACTCATGGTAAAGGCACAGATCGCTGGAATAACGAAGCCACAAAGGCGTAGCCAATCTCTGAGTACCCAACTGGCGTGAGGTGTCGCAGAATAGAGTGGCGTTTCCTTGTCATAGCCCAAAATGCTTTTTGGGTCATTGGCCCAGCGTAGTTTTATATATCAGTCACACTAAAGACGATTGTGAGCCTATCGTGCGGGGCGAGAACGGGAATTTTGGAATAATCTTTCTGTTTCTCCCGTCGGGGTCTTGCGCCCGCATCGTGCGATAAAGACAGTCGTCATATGGCGCCTAATTTCTCGCAGAATTAGACCTTCGGGCGGCAACGTTTTCCACCACTTAAATCTTTATCAAATGAAACATTATTCGCCTTGATCGATTCATTACATCCTTCACTAGTTTTATACGTTTTGTTTTTTAATTTTTTTTTCTCGTTTATGAAATAACTAGCGACCCGCCCCGACTTCGCACGGGTACAATGCTGATGCATTAATTATACATATAAACCTTCCCCTTGAGTCACTCTATCTATTAAAAAAACCGCATCAAAATCCGTTGCGTAGTTTTAAAGATTTAAGCATACATAGGGATATAGGGATACGTATATAGGGACATAGGGACAGAGAAAGCGACTTTGTTTTATACTATGTAGTGATATCAATATACCAGGAGGAAGGTTTTGAGTCAAAAAAACGAATCTTCAACGGTCTATATTTTCACTTGTAGGCAATTGTTCCAAAAATCCAAAACGTATTAAACCTAGTATTTAATGATACCTACAACATTTCCAAAAATCATGCAAGTCGGTACGGGATTAGGGGGTGTTAAACTTCGCTTTTTGTATGGAACACAATCCTCAAGTAAATTACCTGTACGTTACTGTGTACATGGTTTGCTTGTCAGTGCAATCGACGACCGGTTTAGCCTAGTGGGTACTGCACCTGCCTGTGAAGCTGACGGTCCTGGGTTCGAATCCCGGTCAGGGCAAATATTTGTGTGATGAGCATGAATATTTGTTTCTGAGTCTTGGATGTTTTCTATGTATTTAAGTATTTATATCTATTAAATATATCGTCGTCTAGTACCCATAACACAAGCCTTCTTGAGCTTACTGTGGGGCTAGTTAGATTTGTGTAAAATTGTCCTCTAATATTCATTTATTTATTGATTGCTAAGGCTAACCCTTTATATGTAACAATGACATGAGATCACCATCTGTGTTGAATCACAGAACATTTATAACTTGGTATACGTAGGCTGTGTGACGTAATGCATATAATTAACTATTAACCGTTGGTACCATCTGTTCATATATGTTGCCTAATGCCAATTAACGTTGAGGTAATTATCCATATTACAACAATAGGTAGCAGTGCTTTGGAGACCACGTTAAGCCGTTGATCAGGGCTGCTGTCTGTGGCAGCAGTCGTAAAGCCAAATTGAAGCCCTTCGGGCGGCTTGAGAACTTCTAACTGTCAAGTTGCCCACTCACATGACAAAGCACTATGTCTGTAGGGAGTACCCACCGCTACCCTACACGTGACCCCTGGGTGATGCTAAAAATGCAACAACAATAGCAACCGTACCGCTATTTTTTTTTCTTTTTTTACTGCTATTGTACTGTCATCTCGAAGATCTTGGTTCGAAATAATCGCCATACGATAAATAAATAGGTAGTTAGCGTGAGTCTGTATGTTGGACAATATTCAACGTTTAAACCAAAGAAACGACTGAATGACGGAATACGGTATTGACAGGGCAACAGTTAAAATGAGTTATTTGGCTTTGATTGTCAGATTTAGGTTCGCGTCTTTCGGTGGACATATCAAAAGTTAAGTGCCAAAAAACTTAATTTTGGTTTGGTCTAGTAACCCGCATAAACGGTGTTACGTAGCTACAAAACCGTGTAATAAAAACATAACTACATGTGCAAAAGCCGTTAACTGTTGACCATCGGGTGGACAACTTTTGTTCTAACTGACAATGACCCACATTTAAGCCTATAAAATATACATAGTAACGGCGTGTTTTTGTACGTACCTAAATATAAGGAGAGATATTTTTTTTCACTGCAAATGACATATGATACCTACATTTTTATCCCGGAAAGCATTTCCTAAACTGGTGAAAAGACGGAATGCATAATTAGCATAGATATTTCTGCAACTGACTATCCTATTTAGAAAACTAGGTTGACAATTGCCGCGTTGTTAATGCTGGGCATTTGAAACGTTAAAATTTATAACACAGTGTGGCTAAATGTATAGAAAACCTTCAAATTATCGCAATGAATAGTAAATTGGACAAATTAATTAAAATTGTAACAAAGACTATAAAGATAAGTGTTTTTTTTAATACTCCAAATGTAAATAGGAAATTACCAGAAGTATTCCCATGTTTTAACAAATACTAAATTGTATAGCAACTATGTCCATAAACGCAATATGTTACTACCAAAACGGCAAATTACTCGTTTTCCCATACAACGGTAGTACTCGTACGAGGCTATAGAACTGTGACGTCACATTTCGCTATCAATCAGTATGGAGCGTTTTGAAGAACTATGGGACCGACTGCGTACCTTTCTACACCAGTCTCGATGAAATATAAAACTAGGTGTTGCTGATAAGTGGAAATATAGCTACTCGTAATGAATTGGAATATTATATTATTGCGCCTGAAGATAAACTTAAGGCAACGTATATTTCCCATATTGCTGTTACGATAACTGTAGGCGTCTAAGAAAGGTAACTTATTTCACTAACGCTAATTACCTACAGTATTTAAGCCGTTCACGTAGGCCTTTTCCGTCCCCGCTGACGTTGCGATAGTCAACTGACTGGTCGCTCGTCGTGTAGCGCAGCATGTAATCACTACATAGTATAAAACAAAGTCGCTTTTTCTGTCCCTATATCCCTGTATCCCTATGTATGCTTAAATCTTTAAAACTACGCAACGGTTTTTGATGCGGTTTTTTAATAGATAGAGTGATTGAAGAGGAAGGTTTATATGTATAATAACATCCATTAAATAGTGCACCCGTGCGAAGCCGGGGCGGGTCGCTAGTTTGTCATAAAAAGGCCTAAGTATTCATATACGAATATCCTCCATGTCCAAAGTAATATGTTTTCGGTTACTCAAAATACTACCGACGCAAAGATGCACCATTTCTCTCTCTCTCTTTTCTGCTGGAGGGTCCACTAGATATTTGACACCTCGGAAGTTTTACAGATAGGTGTCAATGATATGAAACATCAAAAAATCATCATCACCCTAAAAATACACTCAATAGCAAATAAAACGGTTACACTTTGTTATGAATTTCGCTCGCTTTTTTTTTCAATATTTCAAATATTTGTAAAGATTCCCACCTCGCACAACTGATATTGATATTGACAGTGTCCTTATGTCGGCATCACACAGGATTACCCACGGATTACCGGTTGTTACTGTCACGGCGAAGGGCAAGCCCCAGAGATACGTTATCACATTTTGCATGCAAATGATTACACCTTTCTATATTTCAATTCCACGTTTTGTTGGTGTTACCACCAAATAGAATAAATAATGATAATAATAAAATCTTTATTTCGGACTTTGTTTATCCATATCGTGTTAGTACAGCTTACACCTACGTATTAGTATTTAGTATTAAATTAAATGTAATCCGGAAAATTAACTATAGAATCTAATAACGACACAATTAAGTTATTTATTCTTTTGAGTATACAATATTAAAATATATGTAATAAATACAAATGCAGAATCAACTAAGATAAACTTAAAATTAACTTAAAAAAAAAATATATAAACAAAAGAAAACTAATCAAATAGACCGCCCCTCGCCGTTTCCGGTGCAAAGGTGCCCATAACACTGGCGACGTTTCCTCGCTGAATAGCCATGGACAGCCTTTGCACCAAAAACGACTCAGCGCGGGGGTCCTCACCCTTCTGCCGAAGTCGACGGCCTATATTATGGATAAATTTCTTAGCGTCGGCCCCCCAGCACCCCGCAGTCTCGAAAGCCAATGGGACAAAAATGTAGGCAGACTCCAGCGAAGAGTACTTTTGCCGTTTCATTGAGGCCTGAAATTCAGCTGCCGCACCGGCCGCGCCAGTAGTGCGGCTGATGTGGCAGGCCGCGAAGGTGCTGACGCACGTGGCGTCCCACACCAGGCAACGCCCCCTTTCCCACGGTACCAACGTGAGGCCATCGGGTCTTTTGCCATCGGTGCGGCTAAGGCCCGGCGGTTCCAGTAATGATGGCACGCCAGCCGACCTCAGAGCCCTTTGTATAATTTCATTGAGGGCATGGTGACGCGGATGCCTGCCGGAGCACCGGCGGCAACTCAGTGCGTGATGGCCGTCAGCACCCACCATGGTACCACAAATGCATGTATGTGGTTGACATACAAAGCAGCCCAGGCGGAGGGCAACGGCCACACGCAACGAGTTACCGTCTAGTGAAGTTCCCAATTGAGGCGATGGAAGCGCGTGCAACCACGCCCCTGATTCAGGCCGAGATACCGCCAGGAGCCTTGCGAGGTTTACACCAGTGGCGCCTTCGATAAGCCTAGTTATTGTGGCTTTGCAACCTACGTCATCCCACGCTCGCTGGACTTTGGGGTTATCGGGTACAGTAGACCCTGGATTGAGAGCCAACCATGCCATCAAGGCGTCAGCAACATACGGAATGCTTGTACTGTCACCATTTACCAATAAAATATTAGTGACAAGATCCGCTACCCCGTGTGCTGACGTCAGAAAAGCCGGCAAACTCACATCCTTGATCCGCCGTATCCCAATACCTCCATGCCGAATTGGCAGAGCTGCTTGAGTCCATTGGTCGTCGCTCAGGGAGATATTTACGATGGACTCGACCGTAGATTTAATGGTTTCGTCAAAGGAATCGACATCGTTTGGGAAGAGCCACGCCGGGGCCGTGCGAAGCAGGTAAATTACTTTAGGAACCGCAAAGCACTTCTGCAAAAGAATTAGAGCTATATGAGGATTGAAATTAAATTAATTATAATTATATAGGGCGCAGCTCCTAATTTGACCCACCCAGTGCTCCAAGATTGGACAGTCAAACCTGTCAACAATGACACTCAGAAGTCTGTTGGGACTCCCCCTGAGGCGGTTTAGCAACGAAACGATTTTCTTGCGCATAATAGCTTGAAAACCGTCGTGCGGGCCTCAGCAAACATTAGTGTTGCGCTGCACCATCTAGGTAGCCCCAACAGCATTCTGAATGCATTATTATATTGTATGCGCAGGGCATTGTACGCTCTCTTAGTATAAAATGTAGCCGCAAAATATAATATATATATATATCCATAATGATATTAATATTAACAACAAAAGTCCCGTTTTGTTTTGATGTAACTATACGGCGTAGACATATTTGTTTACCAGCCCTCCACAACATTGCGCAGTTGAAGCGACACGAGCAATTCAACACAAATTGTTTCGACAAGTATTTGTATATTGACGATCAACACTCGAGACCGCAATCACCTGTGACGATGTAAAAGTTAAGTAGGTTATAGGGGTGTCGCCAGTGTAGATAGATAGTCTGGATAATGAAAGCTGAGACTAGAAAAGAGAGGAAAATTAGAAAAATCCAATAGTAGCAACACTGTGTATAATGCGACAAAACGATAATTGACCGAGTGAAACGAAGGTCTCTGCTTCAGCTTCGACAAAAATGCTTCGTATGTCCGGATTTCCTTTTGTTCTCGTCTACAGGTCGCAATTCTTAACCGATTCTCGTGAAATTCATGAGCAGGGTCGATAGTCATACAGAATTTTTTTGTCGAGACGGTTCTTGGATTGTCCAAAAACAATTTTTTTATCAATGATTTTGTAAGTTTCTGCGGGCGAATTTCGGTTTGTTATCCTCTACAGGTCGTATTTTTCAACCGCTTCTCGTGAAATTTTGTTAGCTGGTTCGATATTCATAATTGATCTTTTTTATAATGTCAGATTTTGGAACTGATAAAAAAAAACTCACTCACGAGGTATACAGCTCACAGAGACACTAGTGATACTTGGGTAACAACAAGAAACTCTGAACTAGGTATGTTCGCACTACATACCTAGTTCAGTACATACCTGCTATGCAATAACATTACCAAAACTAAGATTTATGATAGGTATTTAAATATTCCGAGTCAAAGAGTATAATAATCCAAGTGTTATGGAAGTAGCAATTCGTATGATGCGATTTGCAATATCCTGTTTCTGACCCGTAAAGGATCAAGCAAGTTTGTCTCCACTGACACGGCAATTAAGTGACGTTTGACACACTTGACGTAGATATTATAGATGCCATTTAAAAAGTTTTAAATAAATCTCAGCAGACTAGCAGGGTAGCATTATACCGTCACGTTTTATAGCCGAAATCCCTCCGGCCGTTATGGCAATCACGTTTCGCAACCAGTTGCCCAAAAGAAAATGTATTCCTGTTCCAAAACCAGCGTAGATGACATGAGTTTCGCAACCAGTTGACAATAAAGAAAGAAAATATCTTTGTTCACAACTGGTTACCAAATAAACAAACAATATCGGTATACTAGTAACGTAAGCTATCGTGCTAACTAGGCAGGTAACTTATATGTATTCTATACACAAAACCGCCCCATACTCGCTTCGGCTAAACAAATCACAAACTAATATGCTGTGAGGTTAGGAGGATCTTAAACATACAAGGTGTAAGTGTAATGCTAATGTAACTAAGCGGGTATATTTTCTTGTGTACCTAAATTATTAATATTGTTTTATGACGAAGAAAACAGGGTCGGTACTATAAAATTTAAACCTACACAGATATCATTTTTTTTAATACCTAAACGTATTTTGACTCTTTTTAAATTTAGTGTAATAATAGTTATATGCAGATATTTGGTTTTCAAACAGTTTTGCGTGAAGACTAGCAATCTGCTTGTCTTGTCTTGTTCTTGTTCTATACCTTGTTTTTTTTTAAGGTTAGAAATAAAAAAAAATTAAGTCGTAAACACATACACATTGAATTCGCATTATTCGCACGAAAGATCAGAATAAGTGACAGTTAGTGATTATGACAATACGTTGTCAAAATCCGAACCGACTTCTTACAATCTTTGCCTATGGGTTTTTATTGTACAACTTTTAGATGAATAATGATACGAATAGTAATTTAAAAAATAATTGATGCCTTATCATTTATAAATATATATAAGGAAATATAAATTAAGACAAATTTTCTTATTTATGAATAACAATATATAATGTAAGCATTAAATGACGGTTTTAATATTCATTGAGATTATTCGATACTTTTACCGTAGAACGTCAGGCACGTTCTACGGTAAAAGTATCAAATAATCTCGTAAGTCGTTCTCTTCTAATGCTAATACAAACACGGTATTAGTTTATTCCATATGGAGGTTTCTCATGGATTTCCCTATAGCATACGCGGTTTCTAAAACTAATGAGAGCCGACCGCTGACCTCAATGTCTTGCGCAGTTCTCTATGACTTTTGCATTCCCTAGAATAAAAAGGCGCAATACACAATGTGGCCATAACGTTGTTAATCCCTTTCTAAACAAAACGACACAATTTGGTTCAAACACTTGAAGAGCCCATTAGAGTCGGATATTGTTTATCCCCAAGTGGTGGTCATCACTCGTCACTCGTACGATAATCGAATGTAAAGAGAACGGATGTTTGTAAATAAAGCAAAATAGATTAGATTGTTGGACACTTAGGAACACCTACTCGTATTCAGAGAGTAGGTGTCAACTTTTGTATAGATACCAGAGAGCTAACAATATTACTTTCCTGCCTTTTTAAAACATAAATATGATTAATTTGTTTTGAAATTAGTGCGATATAATTTAATAAATATAAATATTTGTGGACAATCTTACAGAAATCGACCTAGTCCCAAACTAAGCAAAGCTTGTACTATGGGTACTAGGCGACGATATACATACTTATACAGATAAATATATACTTAAATACATAGAAAACATCCAAGACTCGGGAACAAATATTCGTGTTCATCACACAAATAAATACCATGACCGGGATTCGAACCCGGGACCTCCAGCTTCGTAGGCAGGGTCACTACCAACTACGCTAAAGCGGTCGTCGGTTTCGATTGTTAAACTTAAATTCAATTGACTTTATTCATAAACGTTAATTAAACCTATTTTTATTAATTCGTTAGTTCAGTGAATTTGTCACTTTGACGTCTGTCTTACTGACAAAGCGAAAACACTCATTTTGGTTATCAGCAAAGAATATAATACTCACTTAGTTATCAGTATAGCCTCTGAGGCCTGACCTTCAAAAACGGTCAAAATAATCACAACCTTATTAAAATTATATATAATTCAAAATAAATAGTTTTTTTGACAATCCTACATTGATTGCTTGACAACCCTAGTGTAAAAGTGTTTAATAAAGACCAAATGCGGGTAGTTCGAAAAACCCTTAAGGATAGAAGATGTTAATCAAGATCAAACATTTATTCTGCAAATAGGCTACAAGGGCACTTTTACATGTCAAAATATTAATTTACAATATAAGAAAGTCTGACTATAATAAGTAATACATTTTTCATGTCAAAATATTAATTTACAGTTCAAGAAGGAATAATAATTTCGAGTTTACAATTATAACAAAATTAATGTCATACAGTGAAGATAAACTTGCAAAGTTATCTATTACAAATATTACAACATCAGTAAAGTTAGAGATGTATAAGGTCTCAAGATTAAACAAGGAGTATAATGAAATTAATATAATATCCCAGACATGGTCTCTGAGCGTCAAAATTAAAATACCCGCTCACGCCAGTCAGCTCGCGATCTCGAAAAAGTCTTGAAAAAGGTAATTAAATTAGTATTGTACGCGATTAAGTCCCTTTTTCCAATAATATTGTATGATTATTTTTATTTTTTTATGTAATACCTACATTACGCGGGGCCTAACGAGGTTAGTTATGAGAAAAGACAGATCTCAGTCCAAGGTGCCTTTTCCGAAAGGTCAACATCGACACAATGTACTGGACCGGACTATCTATTTGTCATGTGACCTCTATTGATTGGTTAAAGAGGTTGAATTTTGCACTTCAACACTTAGCTAATCAAAATAAGTGAGTAGTCATACTGCGTATACTATTGTATACGCTGCAGACTGACACACCCATCATTGAATCTATTCAACGGTGATCAGTCACAGTAACCGTCAACCTGTCAACGCAATTGAACAACGCTTTATGAATCAGCCTGTACTTTGACCCTGCCACTTTATACTATGGTATGGTCGCGCCCTTACGTTAGGTCTACTTAATAGTAGTACAGGTAAATTACTTTCGAGACGTTTTTGCTTTTGTCGTTGTGTACGGTCTGCACATGAAGAAATAAATCAATACTTTTATATATTTTTTTATAATTTTTATAGTCAGTCAGAGAATCGGTTGAGAAATGCGACATGTAAAGGAGAAGAAACCGAAATTCGCCCGCAAAAACGTACAAAATAAATGAAAAAAAGAAAGGGTTTTTGAAATTTCCAAAAACTGACTCGACAAAGAAATTAATTAATTACCGAACCTGCTCACAAAAATTCAAGAGAATCGATTAAGAAATGCGACCTGTAGAGAACAACCGGAAATCTAGAAATCTGGAAATCCTGACATCTGGATATACGAAACCATTTTTGTCGAAGCTGAAGCAGAGACCTTCGTTTCAGTCGGTCAACTATATCGAAAGTATTTTACTTACTTAAAGTTTGGCTCTCATATTTGTATCAATCTGTAAATGTCCTAAATAGCACAACTATATTATCGAGCGTCGACAAGCCCCCATCGTCTAGTGTTGCGTTGTATGGATGACACGAAGTCACATGCCTACGCACACGACAAGTGGTCTATGCTCCAGACCAGACTCGTCGTGTTTTAATAGACGCAATACAACCTTAAGTTAAGGCGATAAGATTCAAAGTTGTTTGTCCTAGTGGTTGACCGTAAGTGCAATTTGACTATCAATTATTTGATAGTACACGCCATTAGCGGTCATAGGTCGAAGTTGAAGCATGTAGTTCGCAAAGGTACTTAGCTTAGGGCGGTAATCGATATATGTGCCAGAGATTATAAATAACATAAATTTACACTAACGTGAGACATATTTACACTTAATAAGAGAACAACGGTTGAAACTCGCTTGGAAAGGCAAATAGTGACTTTCCAAGTGAGTTTCAATAACTACATAAAACTTAACAAACCACTGCTAACTAGTGTTGTGTTCCTGGAGGTGAGCAAGGTTGCCAGAGCTCCCGGGGATGCACTGTGTTTAGAGCGAAGGACCTAAATGTGTTCCTTCTGCTATGAACACAGTGCATCCTAAAACCTTATAAAGTGTCGGCAACGCGCACGTGACTCCTTGGCCGCTTACCATTAGGTGGACCGTACGCTTGTTTGCCACCGGCGTTGTATTAAAGAAAACTAAAATGCTCTTTGTCACATTCTCACAAACGTCAATGTCAAAGTGACAGATAAGGACAAACGAACTTTAGCGGCTAGTTAACTAATATAGGTTTGATAGACGTCTATGAATAAGGGAGTAAATTTAGGAACTAATTTTATCCTAATAATTATAGGGGTTGCAGTCTGGTTTGTATGAATATTCTCAAAATTCACGGCACTTCCGGGACTCCAGACCACAATCTAATTAAAAGATCATGGAAGCATTACATTAGATCCCTACCATGAACACACATACATAATCATGAATATGATACAAGCCTACTTTATGTTGAGAGCGGCCACATATTTTTCATAACCATAAAATTTGTATTCCATCATTTTCGGGAAAAGAAGATTCTCGACTTCCGCGTCCGTATCACCCAGATCACCAATTTTATTCCGTCCCAAATGATTACTCAAATGATCAAAACTAAAAATAAGCAGAAGTGACTTTAATACTGATAAACTTAGCCGGTATCCCAAACGCGTACATATCCCCACTTTGGTGTACTGTTATTCTGATCTTTGAAAGGCGGCGTGTGCCCATCTGTGGACATACCAAAAGTTAAGGGCTACAAAGCTTAATTTTGGATACCAGTAACCCTCACAAACAGTGTCTCCGTTTCTATAAATCCCTGTAATAAAAACATAGCTAACATGCACATAAGCCGTTAACTATTGACCACAGGAGGGACGACTTTTGTTTTTTCAACTAAGTATGACCCAAATATCTGTCGAATACCGGCTCCTAAACCCTGTAAGTCACAAAGTACTTGTAGTCTAAACTACACAATTTTCGACTATCTTTTTCCATTTTTTGAGTAAACTTTTTTTTGCATGACTTGTAACTAACTTTTTTTATTTGTGAACCGTAGGTTAACATAACCTCCCGGCAGCATTTTGCCTCACATACGTTCCTGAACTAAGTGAACACAATGTCGAAGCTATCACATATCGACCTTGACATTTCAGAAGCCGTACCCATGCCTTTATAGGCAACCAACGATTCGAAATCTTTCTTCAAATATAATAAAGTTCTTTTTACCTTAACGTTATCAGCTTGTTGAATGCAATAACCTTAACTGTTGCTGGGTGAAACAGCTGTTACAAACAATGGGACGATCGTCATTTGGTTTCTATAACGTATGACGATATAATACGGCTTTGTTCTTGGTGCAATCAAGCAATATTATGTGACACTTTGGTTTTTAGTTACAGCCAACAAAGCAATATTCACCTGTACTTTTACAGGATTTTGACGTACATTGAACTCGAATGCATTGTTCTTGGGTATTATGTATTTTTAATACATAGAGGGTGTCCAGTAAATAATGGACAAGCTTCTAACCACCGATAGAGCACCTGAGGCTGGTCCAGAAAAAGGACTTTCAGGTTTAGTAAAAGCCTCTTGGTTTTCGAGATAATCGAACTTTTCCATTTTCTTAATAATTGGCTACCACCCGAGTCAACGAAAAAAGTTGTTAATGAAAAACAGAGATAACTTTATGTAGGACCTCGTCTCTACTAGCTGTCAGCACAGGCATCCACAAGTCAATAAGGGTAGGCAGCAACTGGCTTGGGAATCTTCTGAAATAGCAAGCGTCCATAAGCTAATTTTTATGTTACCTGGCTACCCTATAGCTCTAATACCTGTCTGTTCGCAACACTATTAGAGAATATTTAGCAATAAAAAGAACGAGAATATCTCTTCATTTATGGCCTCGACGGTCATTAAAGTCAAAGAAGGTACCAATTACTAAGAAAATGGAAAAGTTCGATTATCTCGAAAACCAAGGGACTTTTACTAAACCTGAAAGTCTTTTCTGGACCAGCCTCAGGTGCTCTATCGGTGGTTAGAAGCTTGTCCATTATTTACTGGTCACTCTGTATATTCGAAACTAAATACAGACATATTAGGGGAAGTCACAAGTACTTACTCCGATGTTTATCGTATTTTCACTTTAATGTCCTCAAAATCTAATGCATTTCAAATAGCCGTCGGCTAAAAATGTACATAAAATCAACAGACCTATAGCTACAGTAGCTTCACTAGTATACTATATATATAACCAATATGCAACCTTTGATTTGTATAGTTAGAACACACGCTTAGGCAAGTTGTATCCATTTTGCATCATCAAATTGCATCAGAAGTCAGAATAAACAGTAGGGGTCATGGGTCATGTCAGTCCTGCTGTAATACTTATACTGTGGAGCTCTAGTGGCCCAGCTGGTTAAGCAACGCGGGCCGGGGTCAGTTCTTGGATGGGTGTCTGCTTTGAGCGGTTACTAGGTGTCACCGTGCTTTGGAAGGCAGGTTAAGCCGTTGAATGTTTCTATTCAGTTGAGGAATATTTGAAACATAACTTTGATTAATTATCCAATCATAACAAAGGTGAATCTGTTACGTAAATTAAAAATATTTATAAGTATTTTTGCATGCCTAATTGGTAAGTTACACAGCGACTATGTACCTATAATTCAATAACACCTTGTTTACTTGTAACTGCAAATAAATTATTTGACTATTTGATCCCGGCTGCTGTGTATGGCAGCAGTCGTTAAGCCAAGCTGGAGGCCTCCGGGCGGCTTGATCTTCTAACAGTCAAGTTGCCCGCTCACTTGACAAGCCTAATTCCAATAAGGTCTGGTTTCCCCTCGGGTTGAAATGCCATTTTATTTATGACAATATTTCAGGGAGTGTTCGAGTAAGTTCTCTCGAATAACAACGTAGTTTAATTGCTTCCATTAGTTATAAACTATAGATAAATAAAAACCAGCCAAGTGCGTGTTGGAGTTCGCACATTTTGGGTTCCAATAACCGCAAAATTAAAAGGTTTTAATAGGAAAACTAAGGAAATAAAAAAAATGAAATATATCAATATCTTAGGATACGTTGGTAGAATAGACGTAATAATGTTAGTTTTGGTGATAATGTCTTATATCAACAAATCTAGTTTAATTTTCTAGTAGAAAGATAAAATATTTTCCGCACAAAAATTTGCAAAGAAAATTGTCTTTGGTGACTTCTCATTCCTTTTTGTTCCCATATTATTTAGTACAAAATCGAACTCATTTACATATACTCCACTCGATGGGGTAGGTAATTTTTTTTTTCGCGCCCCCTTTTAGAAATAAGTTTTTGACAATTTGTATAGGTACATGGCTTTGCGTGTACAACAAGATGCAACTGTAGAAATTTGAAGACTGTATCGCGAACTGTTTGGTTGTAAAACCTGTGACGGACGCGCGGGTAACAGCAATAGGGTTCCGTCTGGACCCTTCGGGTACGAAGGACTGTTTTGTTTTATTAATTTACAGTAGGACTAGTACCTACTACTGAGTCGGCTAGTGGTTTTAAATGTGGAAGATATGGAACGGAACCCTTCATTGTGCTTGGCCCGACACTTAGTTTTCCGGTTATTTAATTGTTATTTTCATATAATGATGGATCAACTATTCCTTGTTGCTCGTTACCATGGTTACGTCTCCTGAGTCACTCTTTAAAACTGATTTTATAGGGTTTAAATTTATCAAACATGAGTTTTAGCAATGACTCTGAGTATCTATCAATTTGGACATCCTGGGTCATCTCTTGAGCAAATTTGAAGTCCATATTTTGAAAATTTTTCTAAGAAACTCGGTTACTGTTATCTCCTCGCTGATTGGACCGAATAACAGCAAAGAAAAGTTGATTGACCCATAATTACATTTTTTTTTAATTAATTTTATATAAATTGAAGGCAGTAAGTACCGAAACAAATAATATAGGTACTTACATAATTTCAACCACCGAATGAATAATAATATTTTTGCGATATTATGTTGCCCTGAATTGAATAACATGAGGCTATCCGAAGCCGAACACTGAACCCATACATGTTTACAGATATAGTTGTAACTATGGCTCACGCTCACGTCTAAGATATACGTATACACTTTTGCGCCTTATTCCATTGTCATAAGGCGAAACATGTATACATGTCTTTGACGTCGACTTACGATAAACGAAGTTCGGTATCGCAGGGTCAATATCTAGGTCGGTCTAGCGGTCAAGGCAATGTACGAATAATAAGAACGATAAAAAAATGAAACGGAAGACTGTTGCTGACTGTCTATTGATTTGTCTTAATATGCTTTCACAGTTCACACGATAATTTTAGTCTAAAGGTACTGTTACACATGCTCAAAATTAGCACGTAAAAGGCATGCTCATTAGTATACTTAAGATGAGCATGCTTTTGAGTTGTATACATTTACTTGGGATAAGCATACTACTACTATACTAACTACTAGCATGCTCATTAAGCAAGAGCGTCCACACTTGCTAATCTTGCTAATACCACGCCCCCTTCCACCCGCTCTGCAGGTAGCATGCCCAAAAATCGCACGAGCGTCGATTTTTGAGCAAACTCGAAGTGAGCATGCTCATTATTAGCAATGTTTCGACACACATACTACTAAGTAGCAATTGCTCAATAGTGGTATGCTTTCGTGCTAGTAATCAGCATGTGTAACTGTAGCATTAATGTTATCTCAGAATTTTATTCGACTTGGGTGGTCCATTGATCAAAACTAGAGATAAGGTAAACGTCCCAGTGTTCGACACTGACCCCATGCATGAAACTCAATACTATTGGTGAACGATATGTGTCATTATTGGGTAACTAATTTATGTTTTTAATCGGGAAATTTCAAGCTAACTCGTCGCTTGAAAACCGCTTTAAATAGCTAGTGCAGTAAAGGCCCTAATACCGGATCGAACGCCTTTAGAAACCCCACATGACAACCTTCGGGGCTAAGCACCACGCCCTTCACCTTGGCTTCGCGTGACCGTTTGTTACGTCTCAACTCTCAATATTTACGCACACTATCGATCTTGATGGAGGACAAGGTTCAAAATTGCGTGTACGCAAGCTGGCTATTAGGCCTGTGACTTCGATAATGTACAGTCAGCATCGAAAGTCCATGAACACATCCAAATTTCCAAAAGACCTGCACACTATAAAGTTTTATTTCTCACTGAACAGGATGTCATACATTATCTATATGGAGATTTGCAAATAACGAATGTCGATGTACATTATTTTTCCAAAAGTTGCTGAACATTTCAATTACATAAATAGCCTGATCTGTAAAATATCAAAATTTGTTGAACGTGTTTGATTTCATATATACGAGTGCCGCCGCTGATATGTACGAGTATACTAACCAGAAAAACTTGCACACATCACTGCACTCATCACTACATAGTATAAAACAAAGTCGCTTTCTCTGTCCCTATATCCCTGTATATGCTTAAATCTTTAAAACTACGCAACGGATTTTGATGCGGTTTTTTTTAATAGATAGAGTGATTGAAGAGGAAGGTTTATATTATCAGGCTAGCTAGGCGAACCTTCTGGAAACGATAAATTGCAACGTAATAGGCGTTCGTACCTCGAAGTAGAAACGTCTCGAAAAACCGATAGCTTGTCTTGAGAATGAGTCACTATTTCGCGACTCAAAATAATCAAGTGGTGGGGTGTCTGGGGGCAAAGCGAGATGTGTTGCCCTGCCCTTGCCTAGGTCACATAAAGAGAATATCACAACAGAATATTCCATTGTAAACATACTGACGTGGTGCACACTCCCCCGCCGGGCAAGCATGGCCTTAACTTCAATTGACAGTGTGACGTCAACAACATTAGGGGAGCGTAACTAAGACTAGACGTGTATACACGTCTGTGAAATGAAATGAAATGAAATCATTTATTCTTCAATTTACGCATATTACATGCACTTATGAAAGTCAAAAAACTACCATCCATAAAATAAAATAAACCACCATATCATAAAATAAACCTCTGCCTCGAGAAGAACTGGCGTAAGAAACTCGGCGAGGTGTCATTTTTTCGAAACAATATACAATGTATGTAAAATAACAGTATCATAATACTACAAAATTCAAATGCTACAATATTAACATACATATATTTTTTTTAATATTAAGGACCAAATGTTTCTGTGTTAGATTACTTGTGCGGGACGCTATCACTGCCAAACATCCCTATCCATGATATTAATCGTTTATCTTATAATATGCTTTTGAAATAAGTGTTTCACGACAGATTTAAATTTAGAATCCGTAAGTTCAGTAATGTGTCTTGGAATTTTATTGTAGAATTTTATACAATTTCCCAAGAACGACTTTTTCGCGTTTACTAGTCTGTAAAAAATTATTTTGAGTTTCCCAGTGTTTCTGGTAGTTATTAACTTATTTAGTGTTCGTTGGGAAATTGTATAAATTCTTCCTGTGTGATTTTTCTATGAGGATACAATCTTTAGCAACTAGAGGTATTAGTAGCTACATAATAGTATAAATGCTTTCATATCGAGCGACAACGAACTGTCGATGAAGTAGTGATGGAGACCATATTAATAGTGTCGATCAGGGATCGTATAGTCCTAATTTTGACAGCCTGTCCAACAATCAATACCCGATGTGCCGCATCCACGTTTTCGCGATAACTGAGCTAGCAGTCTAGGGGCCGTTCAAGTATTACGTAATCAAGTATCGTTCTGATTAGATTTCATTTCCGCTACCCTAAGGTTGTCTGGAAGAAATCGCTCTTTAGCGATAAGACCGCCTGTTGTTTGCCTCTTCTCATTGTGTTTTTGTACTGTACTGTATCCTTTGATTGAGGTGTGCAATAAAGAGTATTTGTATTGTATTGTACGTAAGCACTACAGGGGGGCGGGAGGGTTTATGCTTTGCTTATTTTTGATGACATGGGGGTGGGGGGGGTCTAGATGGTGATTACGTCAGCAATAGTTATTTATTTTTTTACACAAATGGCAACCCACACATGTCTATAGTTGAAAACGAAACGCATTTTCGGGGTTCCCACAAATAATGAATACGTATAAGTACTCGCTTAGAACCAAGTACGGGAATTACCGCGCGGTACCAATGTTTACGTAAGCATGGGGGGGGGGGGGGGTAAGAGCTTTGCTTACTTTTGCTGACAAGGGGAGACGAGGGGTATATAATTAATAAATCTGCTTACGTAATACTGGAACGTCCCCCTACAATAGGCTACGTTTTGGTCCGGCATAAGGTGACAGTGAAAAGGAACTGTCGATTTTTAAGACATATTTTTTTTAGATACTTTTAGTGTTCCTAAAACAAGTTACAAAAATGTATCTATGTAGTTGTTCCTTTTCTAAATAACTATCGGATTATAGCGACGTTCCGACGCCGCTACGGGGGCTCTGGTAGGCTAGCACAACTTGCTGCCAAGTCGTATCTCTCGCGACTCGGCGATTCCTGTCTTGCTCAAACTGTGCGGAATAGAAAGAGGAGCATAGATTTGTCTCTACTCGCGTCGTGTCGCAGCGGCAGTTGTGCTAGCCCCGCTGGTTTATAATATTAGTGTGGATAGGTATATTACATTAATAACATAAGAAACTACGGGAGTCCAACGCAGATCGCAGGGCTGGCTCATTCCTCTGCCAAAGGATAGGCATTGCCATCCAGCGGGGGAATGTAGCCAGCCTTGTGGGCAGCCTGACTCAGGGGATAGATTTGGGGGATCTTTATTAGGTTTATATTTAGTAATACGTTCGTTTTAATGTTTTTGTTACTGTCATAACTTTTATGCAAATATAGTACGTATGTACATAATATTATTAAAAATGCCTTCGATTCTATGCTCATACGTACTGAGGGCCTACCGCGAGCCGTAAACGAAGTTTTCTCTCTCTGTTGCACTTGCACGTCTGTATGTAAGTGCGACAGAGAGGGAAGACTTCTGTATAAATAAATACACACAATAATGTTCATCATGCTATGGCAATTACATATTTTATCGTTAATGCGGACACGATGAACACGATGTTCATAGTTTAATTACCCTTCGCTAATTAAGCGGTTAAATACAATATTATAAACAAAACAATTAAAATTGTATTCGGGGCATCATTTTGAAGCGAAGGTGAATGGAAACGTTCGTTGAACCATCTATGATATGTTATGAACCAGGTTATGAAGATTTGCAGTAAGACGTGTAGACTTGTAGAAGCAGATCACAATGATATTACAAATAATTATTCTAATCTAAAAATTAATTGCGTTCAAGTTTTGAATAGTATTCATAATGATAAGTAGACACATTTTAGAGTATTGCAATATACTCAAGAGCAAACAATAGCTATGCACCATCGCTAAGAACATAGGCATAGCTAATATAGCTATGTCCTATCACCGCCACCAAGACTTTCGATATAAATAAAACCGTACAAATCGGTTAGGGAGTTACGATGTCATAGACAGACAGAGATGCACATGTTAAACTTATAACACCCCTCTTTTGCTTCACCCATTGGGTTTGAATTGTTTAATAAAATAGTTACATACACTTTGTATTGAATTTTCATATAGAAAGTTTATACTTTTTCTTTGTTTTTGAGTGTAACATAAGACCATCCTTACAGTCTTGACTGTGGGAGTTCTGTACCTTTAGCATATTTTTTTCTAAACAAAACACAAATTAACGAGTTTGCGTTTAGTGTCAATTTATATGGCACAAAAATACCACCTAAGGCCATCAGAGACGCTGCTCTCGTTGCCATATGTGATAATCCACATCGAAAGGGACCTTATGGCGGCCGGCACTTACGCCTTTATTGCCGCTGTTCCAATACAATAGTGAATATGTGTAACGTAAGCGCCTGCCGCCATAAGGTCCCTTTCGATGTGGATTATCACATATAAATTGGGACTTAACACAAACGCGTTAGTTTGTGATCCTTCAGGATCTAACCGGGATAACGTGAACATTAGGAAGACAGACAATGTTATCCTAAATGGTCAGCGTCTTCGTCGTATACTGTACCATTATGTGCAGTTCGGGCCGATGGAGACATAAATTGTTACACTGGATCTCTCGCCCGCTCTTACTAATTACACTAGAGTTAGAAGCCTGGAGTAAAGACGCTCACGACGCACCACGGCCTGTTAATAATCTAACCAAGATATATATTCATTAGTTATTGCGGCAGTTTAAAGAATTATTATTGATTAAATTAAACAGTTTTCCTTATATTGCTAATCCTTCATTATAAATATAGTATCATTTGCTGGCATTACTCATAATAAGTGAAGTGCAATCGAGAATTACATATTTTTCCTTGCATTGACCGATCTATGTAACATTAAAAGCTCTGCCTCTCCCTTTCTATCTAGTTCTTGGCATTCATATTTACAAGTACCACTTGCACCTACTTTGGCTGCGAAATGTCAGATGCCTAACTGGATCTTACCGGTTCACACCCGGTACATACACCTGCGTATATAGCAAATCTAAAAGGTCTTGTCGCCATTAGTAACCTTACTGCCATACATTGTCCGTTGACAAAGCCAGTAAAATAACAGCGTTAATTATCATAATTCATAAGGTACACCTACACAGGTGTAAGGCTTGCTTCACTTGTTCTAATGACGTCATTTTGACTACATATTTTTGCATGCATAAAAGTTTAATTTATTCGGCCCGTTTCTCTGTGCAATTGAAACACAAGATTACGAGATTTATGTGGATCCGGAGGAAATATTTTTCTTGGAAATATTTGTCCAATGTTGTTTGGGTGATGCGTCCATGAGACTTATTTATTATATTATTATTTATTGTTATGATACTTTTGTTTTATCTCTTTGTGAGTAACATTGCCACCGCTTAAAGTCGGCGTAGGCAGACTGAAAAGTTGGGTCGAGCCAATCAATTCTGACATGTACAGTCAAGAGATGAAAAGGTACGTGCTTAATACAGTACTACGTTACTTTACTTTATAGTCTTTGTTTTTAATTTTGACCGATCCACTTAAGGAAAATAATACTTTTGTTGGGTAACCACAAAAAACACTAATGACGTTGCAAAAAGTCGTAGTAACTGCATTGAATGTTCAATTGATTATCGACTCTATCTCCGTATTCAACAGATTACGAATGAGATAGAAAAATGGCGATCCAGGTGCCTTCTATTCGTACCTTTCTCAGGTATTCAGGCAAATACCCTGGAGTTGATAATCCGGTAAAGTGTTATAATACAATACAATACAAATACTCTTTATTACACACCTCAACAAAAATACAAAGCAGGTCATAAAAATGGTTATTTACGTACTATTCTTATGACGGACGATAACGAGGTAGCAAACCACACAATAGGACAATGAATAGGATACGTGAAAAACACAAATACTATATATTTGGTTTCGGGTCCTCCTTTTTTGACTCGTGGGTTGTTGGAGTAATTTTTGCTGACATGACCATCCAATTAAAGCATAGTTTTGTTTACGCACATATGTCAACTGGTAACCAATTAGTTTAGAAAACCATTCATACATTTTATAAGTCAGAATTGTCCTATAAATAAATAAATAAATATTAGAGGACAATCTTACACAAATCGAACTAGCCCCACAGTAAGCTCAAGAAGGCTTGTGTTATGGGTACTAGACGACGATATATTTAATAGATATAAATACTTAAATACATAGAAAACATCCAAGACTCAGAAACAAATATTCTTGCTCATCACACAAATATTTGCCCTGAATGGGATTCGAACCCAGGACCTTCAGCTTCACAGACAGGTGCACTACCCACTAGGCTAAACCGGTCGTCAAGTCTATGAGTTAGTCTTGTGACTGGTCTGCTTACTGCTGTCCCTAAATATATATGCAGTAGTGGCCGGTTCTGACCAGTTCCAGTCCAATTTGTGTCTCGTTAAATCAACTGAGACCATATAATTGACGTTACGTAACGCCTGATTGACATTGACTCGTGCCTTGTACTCGCTGTAATTTATGATTGCCTGATACCTTCGATGAGATGTTCTTTAATGATGTCATTATGAACAACCAGTTTATGTGAAGGTACGTTCATGTAGTTGTAGGTAATAATGATTTATAGTCGTCGCGTATTCGCTTGCACTTATACACAGCCATGCAAACCATTGTCTCTCTCCCTTGTATTTGCTTGTTTAATTTGCGACAGATGTATTACATTGATTAAATGTCTAGTCATTTATCAAGGAGACCACTGGCAGATATTAATATATGTACATAAAAAAAACACCCATACATTAGCAAGTAAGCCATTCAGCTGGAACTGGAACCATTATTATTTAACCAATTGCTCTCCCTTACTAGTGACTGCAACGGTGATAATTTTCTTTTCATGAGATCTTAGAGCAGTCTTCGTGACTGTGAGATTGATATTGGAATAATAATTATATAAGTAAAAATTTGTGCATGCGATACACATGACTCAACTATATTTGCATGTCTGTATGACGAAACATGTAGATCTATGTACCTAGTTATAAACCCACCTATTTGTATGTCCACCGCGCGATCGCGACAACAGTACATATAGTCCCTATTCGTCCCGGTACCGCCGCACACCGGGTAGAATCAGTCCGACCCAGGTCGGGCCTAGCTGAGTTTCTTGCTGGACTCTTCTCCTACCTAACCTAGTGAACCAGCGACAAAACTCCCAGTAGCTCGATTCCACTCACACTTCAGATTCCGTTGACACCGCCCAACCAATCTCACTGGAGCGCAAACTCTTAGAGTATTCCAGTGTTCCAAACCACACGCGTGGTCGTACCGGAGGTCTTCCCCTGGATTTTCCCCAGGCTACTCTCCAACCGCGCACTCCTATCGCTTTATTGGGCCCGGCCTATAAAGCCACAGTCAGGTTAAAAAAAACCTATTTGTACCATGTTTTAAGCAAATAAAGTACTGGATTTTTTTTTAAATAAATAAAATTTAAATAATTTATTTGCAATTTGCATAATCGCAGATACATTACATTTTACACTGATGCTATTTGCAAAGTAAAAGATACTGATACCCTGGTAGGGCATAGCAATAATATAATATCTTACATACTTTTACATGTCAATTCGCATTATTTTATTACATAGTACATATTAGGGAGTCTGACAATCTTCTCGACCAGTAATGGATGAATGTTGAAAAAGTCTGCAATAAACCGTTGTCATTCATTTTTATTTGTCAAATCTCTGGTATTCCATGTTCTTTTATAGAATATTCCACAAATACAATAAAGATCCTTGTGGTAAATATCAAAGGAGAATTGAAGTGTGAATTGGTTGTCTAATTCGCGTTAATATTTAAAAATAAATTTTAACGTGTCAAAATGTTAGATTTACAGTCGCCAGCATTAATATCTGCTACAAATATCTGACACGTGTCTACTTCAAGTCCGTTACGATATGATCGCTTTGTTGTGGCTGAATATTGGTGTTGATTTTAATCGACCACTGACTACTAGGTATTGTTTATGTTTACTTAAATGCAGCTCAAAGTCCATACGGATGTGCGAGCACATAAATATCGAAAGTACACTGAAAACGTTTCAATTAAATGGTTATCAGTAAAAAACAAAACAGTGAATTGCGTATTTATTATCTCGACCATAAAGTGCTATCTTAAACCATCGAGAAACATTATAAAGGATTGCATCATAAATAATATAATTAGTTTTCTTAGAGTTTAGAAACTAAATATTCCAAACGGAATAGAACAACACGTTTCCTTAAAAACTGTGTACCTATTAAAAACACGAAAAAGGAAAATTACGTCGGTCACTGATACACGAATCTTGTTTGCTTTTGCCACATTGATACCACCTAGTACCTACAGACTATATCCGAACCATTGACTCACTCTTGAAATTCCGAATCGAAACAAACAAACAAACAACCTCTCACCCTAAACGCATATACCTTCTCCGTTCCGTCGTGGGTAAAAAATAATAAACACTAATGTCAATTTTTGTTATTTCAATAATGTCACATCTGATCTCTTTAGTTTTAGTTCATGGCATCCACTGAAAATCAGTGTCGTTGCATCCTGTGCTTCGACACATACTAAGTGGCCTCCTTTTTTGTGACAACACTGTATTCCTTTTATATTTAAGCCTCTTTTAATGAAGTGTATTATGTTGTTGCAAAATAAATTTTTATTCTATTCTACTAAACTCAGCGAGCAGGCATGGATCCAAGCCTCTACCGATAAGGTATGGTGGCCTGGGAACGAAAATTTTCTAGTATCGCTCTTCCGGCGTTCCTGTGAACTCGTAGCACCTCCGATCGTGCAGGTAAAATCCTCATAGCCCCAACGGGTACAAACTGCGATCTGTTGTACCCGTCTTACTTGCTCGTGTTTGATTAAATCCTCGAACACCAAGGCTTCCTGTCCCTAGATGGACCGAGTCCAAAGCCATCAAAACCCAAGGTACAACAGGGCCTGGGATGACATCGACAGCTCGTCAGGCAGGGATCGGGCGAGGTTTCTTGCCGTGCATACCTAAGTCCTGAGCACTGGCTACACCGCTCGCCCAATACCGGAACTTTCACAGACCCAGCCACACTTCGCATAGGCTTCTGTCTCGGGTGTGGGGCTGATGTTGTGTAGACCACAGCCTGTCTCTTGTGGGGCCCCTGTAGATCGCCTCGGTTACCACGGGCTCGCCTGCTCCTCGGCTGGCCGCCTATTCCGCCATGCCACGCGCAACGACACCATACGAAGGGCGCTTGTCAGCGCCAACGTTCCCCCGTTCCGAAGCCCCAGATCGTGCGGAGCGATAGCAAGCGCCCTGACGGATTGTCACTGTTCCCGTGGAGAATGTGACGTGCGGTGTCGGCGTCCTACCTCCCAGCCACTACCAGAAGCGCTGGGGCGACAGCGGACGCCCGGGAGAAATTCAAAGTGGGCACTAAGGTGTGGAATACGGGGAAGTTTACCTTAAGGCATCTTAATCTACAGGAAAGATGCTTATTGTTTTCCAGATTTTGACCCAGCTGTATCTACCGATAAAGCCTGAGAAGTGATTTTTATGTCTGTAGTAGGTAGACTGCAAGTTTCTTCAATGTTCACGTTCATGTTTGCACTGAACTACAAATGACTGCACAAGTCTAGATTTACTAAATCGTTTCCAGTGGTTTGCAGGACATATGAGCTCGGCATGCACGCCTTAATCGGTTACAAAATTATGTTCAAGCGGTTTAAGCAATAATCGACCTTATGTCTGTGTATTACATCTTAAAAGTAGAATTTGCTCAGGTGGTTTTGTAACTTGGTGCAGCGTAAGATTATGAAGGAATCCTGAATTGCAATAGACTCGGTCCAATTGGACACAGTGCGTTGGTCTTTAAAAAAAAACGCAAATTAGATCGTATACACACACACACACCGGTCGTACACTGCTAACACTGACGTTACAAACAGTTTACAATTCACAATGATTTCGTGATGTCAACCGGAGGTCAGAGTTTAGAATTAAATTCACGGTAAATGCCAATGCCATGGTTTCGAAGTCTCCATACTCTCGATGCAGCGCGAAAAATCTAATTTCAATACACACGAGCAAAAATAACGGGTACACTCTCTATGGAAATTCAATATAAAGTGTACCCCTTATTTTTGCTCGTGAGAGTATTTTGGGGCGACTATGTATCCTACTAATGTTATAAATGCGGACGTTTAGATGTTTGGATGTTTTTTACTCAATCACGCGCTGGATGGATTATGATGAAACGTGTTTACAGCCTGGGTTAACGTATAGAATACTTTCTATCCCCAAAACAGAATCATCCCTCCAAGGGATGAAATGGGGAGTGGAAGTTTAAGCGGACGAAGTCGCAGGCAGAAGCTGGTCTACTTATAATTTAACAACACGTTGCATACTTTGACTTCGGATTTACGGTTACCGACTGCATCACTACCAGGCGAACTACAAAGTCTATCTCGGAAACTATTTGGTCTACAGAGACGACTCTGGTTTCATATTCTAGTAGATTTAGTCTACTTTAAAAACGCCCTGAGAAGGTACTATCCAAAACTAGTGCTTTAGGGTGATAATTGGTTTTTTCGATTTTTGACAGTTGCGTTCGGCGCTCGAGCTCACAAATTTGGATTATTCATTGGGAAAACATCATAAACAAGTCTTCCAAAAATCAGAACTACCGGATTTGACGCAAGCTCTGAATGTATAAAGTTGCTGGATTATTGAGGATTCCATACTTAATGACATACTTAGCTATTTGCCTACTTTACATACTGTCCCGTTTCTGGAAATCAATTACAACTTAATTACCTTCGTCATGTATTATCGATTACTAAATCAATTATCGATTTGTCAAAACAAATCGATTATTAATCGCATTGATAGCCTCGTTACCTAACGATTTATTGTCATCGCCAGTCGGCAACCCCAAAAATAACATTTCCGCATACTTCTCTCTGATGTAACATCGCAAGGCCAAGAAAGCGAGACGATGCCAAAGCGCTTGTGACGAAATTTTTTAAGTCCATGGTTGCTAATGACCTATCCGGTACATCGGTTAGTAATGTGGGTGTCACGACCTACGTCATCAGCCTTGCATCGGCCTATCGACGGTATGCGGACGTAAGTGTGGGTGTGTCATCGACAGTGACGTATGTGGTGTCATGATCCGGATTGTCTGACCTTGTTTTCTTAGATCATGATGAAAAATGTCTGTTTTTGTTTAAATAGTCTGAGGAAAAGGTATGGGGATGCAGTCGGGTACGACATCTGCTAGCGACAGAAACGTTTTTTTTTGGAACCTGACTGTGGCTGTATAGGCCGGGCCCAATAAAGCGATAGGAGTGCGCGGATGGAGAGTAGCCTGGGGAAAATCCAGAGGAAAACCTCCGGCACGACCACGCGTGTGGTTTGGAACACTGGAATACTCTAAGAGTTTGCGCTCCAGTGAGATTGGTTCAGCGGTTTTAACCGAATCTGAGGTGTGAGTGGAATCGAGCTACTGGGAGACAAACGGAATTGTCGTCTAACAATGACACTCTATTAGCTGTGAAGTTCAATGCCATTCTTTGTATTGTATTGTTTTTTTTTGTAAACCATTCAATGAGTCAATGATTTGGACTAAAAAAATTCATTGGATTGTTAGGTAAACCAATTACGCATTCATCTGGCAATAGAGAGACCATGCACGAACACGGAGTTAGTTTTTGCCATCCGGCAACCAAAACGCCTACGGGTCGTTGGGATTGTAACATTGGGTTATTTTCTTGAATAGCATTATTCTGGTTTGTGCAATTAACTTATGCATATTTTCAAGGGGCAACATTTTCTCATCAGGCTTGCAATAATTAAGTAATTGTCAAATCTATTAAGCCAGCATACAATCATTTATTATATTTAGAGTTGCCAACAAGACGAGAAATGTTGAAATATACGTATGGGTATGGTAAAGAATAACAATAAGAAAAGAACAATTTTTAATTAAGTTTAAAACGTAAACTGATTTTATCTACACCCATACAGTAAATCCTCTTTTATGTGCTCAAAAAGTGTAGGTAAGGACCAACAACGCTAGTCCTCCGACTTGCCCAGTTATTTCCACTAACCTGATATTGCTATGTTACCAAGAGGGGACTTGGGTCAGTGTCCTTGTGTCTCAGGCGGTTGTGCATTTCCGCGCTTAGTTCGCAAACGATTTTGGTTTACAAATCGGTTGTCACATCTTTTCGCTACTACTTTTCGCTACTGTTATTTTATATACATTGTATATTGTTTTGAAAAAAATGACACCTCGCCGAGTTTCTTACGCCGGTTCTTCTCGAGGCAGAGGTTTATTTTATGAACCGGTGGTAGTTTTTTGACATTCATAAGTGCATGTAACATGCCTAAATTGAAGAATAAATGATTTCATTTCATTTCACTAACACCAGTTGTTTCATTATTCCTTGACAATTCAACTGCATTTTTCGCATAATTAAAAGTCTAGACAGTCTTTTGTGTCGTCATGTACGTGCAAATATTGATTGTTATGCGCAGTGTATCTATACTTGTATGTAATAGCTATAGTTTTGAAACGCGATAATAAGCATACATCACGAAGCCGATGCAATATATTAGAATTTACTCGTTTAAACGTATCACAAATAAATGTAAAAAAACCTGCTTTACTCTGATGATGAGACATAGTCAGTTGAATAAGATATTTATGTGACAATATTATGACAGGACAGGTAATCATAATATCTGTGGGACTACCCCGAACTTCGTATCGTGCCGTCCCATAATAGATACTACCTATACAATACAAAAGGTTTATGCAACTAACCACTTACATACGCCACGTATCGTCGAATTTAAAGGGTATAGTACAATTTTTTACCATTTTCTATGGTCATATTTCGACATCAGTGCAAGTTCACCAATACCAGGTTTTCATCATTTGAAAAGTTAAACGTAGGTATCGCTTTCACCTTCACTTACGTCCTACCGATGTTGCTACACTTGCTACTATCGCGATTCGCAACAGCCGAGCCTCCAATGAACCTGTATGTCGACCCGAGCACACGTTCTTTATCAGCTGTTATGCCTGTACCACTGTATCACACAAACGACCAGTTATCGCATTAACTACGTTTGTTATCGTCGTTCGGGTCGGTTAGTTGAGTTTCGTGGTACAGGCCCGTCGGCTCGTACCGCTGCCATGCGGTTCGAAGTTCTACAAACTTCAACATGACGAAACATCGACACGAGGAACGCCAGTGTGACACCGTTCGCTGGTCGAATCGAACGCGTCTCTCGCGTCGCGCACTCCTAGCTAATTTAGTATTATAGAGTAAGGATCTGATAGTCCTAAGCAAACAATCTGTGATCATAAAATTTAATAGTATTTACATTTGTAAACTAAATAATATCGATATGTCTTTGGAACTGGAGGAAATTACGGTCGGGACGGGCGACGTTTTCGAGGACTTCCTGATCGTCTTCCGAAGATGTTTGGCAAAGGTAAATGCATTCTAAATTAGTGCTTACCGGCCGTGCCAGTGTGCGGCTAGACTTCTATCCGATCGGGTCTAATCATAATCACTTTTGTTTAGCGACTAAGTGATATTACCATATTACTAATTAAAGTGACTTGGACAGTTCATCATGGATATGGAATCTTACTACGACACTTGGGAGTGGATTGTAAAGGTAAACCTCGAGCCATTCAGAACTCCAATACCACTTTCCAACCTTGAGGTGTCAATCGCATCTGTGACATTTGGAAAGCATTCAACCCAAGCAAATCTGGTTTCTGCACTAGTCTACCTTTTCAGAAATAGTCGCGGAACCGTATATATTCAATGCAACTGGCAAACTGTCAAAATAGCTACACACCTTTCTACGTATCTCGTGCTCTTTTACTCGCGCGAGAATGTGCTTTGTCCGGGCACGTGGTACTGTTGCTACGGAAACGGCTCTACCTTTAGAATCTATGGAACGGAGCCATTAAAATTAATAATGCAAGCGGTAATCGACTTTACGTCGACACAGAAAGGTCCTTGACATATGTCTGTAATTTTGGTAAATGGTTATGGATTAAGGTATTCGGATATTCGTTGGGCTTGTGCTGGTTTAGCCGTTAAACGGTCCAGATTATTCTAGTGCTTTGCGTCGGCTTGGCTGTGCGAAGACCACGTGGATGAACACAATAGATGTATATTATTTAATGAATGATGTCTAATGAAAACCGCAGCTGTTGTATTCATCCACTCAACCTATAAAGCGAATGTTTTAAATACTTATGTGATTTTATATTATGCGGTTTTAAACGTGAAATGGAATTTTATTGAATTTATTGTCTACGCTTTTGAATAGAATAGAATAGAAAAATCTTTATTTCGACAACAGAAGAACTAGAATTACAATTAAAATACTTAAAACTAAAAACAGTTGCGAAAAAGGGGCCCACTCAGCATGTGGCATGTGTGCACTCTATTCCTTTGTAATAAGGTCCACAAACGCGTATAATTTCGTGAACTTGCCTGTAAATGATTTGAGCATAACGAAACTCAAGTGATGTCGAATAAAGATCATTTGACTACCTACTCGAGAAAATTTGTTTTAAAATTCCAAGATACGCTTCAAGAAATTACTCCGTAATACAACATAGTACTTAACCGTGTATTTAGAACCGTTCTAGGGTGACTGTCCTCGATGTGGCGTTTGACTTACAACAGGAACAGTCGAGTTCATAAATATATACACGGATAAAGTGATTAGAAATATGTGTACACGACTTTATTGTTAATGGTATAAGGTTGCTAACATATTTATGTTCTCGACTGAACAAATTTGTCGTAATACAGATTGACAATCGCAAATGACGCCGAGGAGAGTAAAGTTTAGGTACTGACTCTTAAAAGTTTTGGCGTCAAAATAAATTCAGCCGGGCCCGAAAACAAGACTGTTCTAAGAGTTTACAGACTGTATGGGATCCTTTATTGACTGATAGACCTGTCGTCTTGTATCTTTTATACACAAACGGCAGGACTGTCAAGGAATTTTTTTTATACCACGTTGGTGGCAAACAAGCTGACAGCCCACCTGATGGTAAGTGGTTACCGTCGCCTATTGACGCTAGCAACACCAGAGGCGTTACTCGCGCGTTGCCGACCTGTAAGAAGCCTTTTCACGTCACGCCTTTTTTGGAGAGCCTTTTTCTAGGCCACTTCGTACCGCTAGAGATCTCATATTAATGTAGAACCTAGTGTACTTTACTCCATTTTTTTTACTGCAAAAAGTGTGAGAAGTAAGCTTGTGTTATTCAACGTCCTGCCACCGTAAATGCTGACTGTACAGTAACAGGCACGAGATGAGATCTTTTAGGTGCACGATGGCACTAGAAGCTAATGAAAGCTGAGACTGAGATTGATTTAAAAAAAAATTAAATGGCAACTGTAATATCTACGTCAAATGTGTCAAACGTCACTTAATTGCCGTGTCAATGGAGACAAACATTGCTTGATCCTTTACGGGTCAGAAATAGAATACAGCAAATCGTATCATAGTACATGGAAATTCCTGGAAGCAACGTGTATAAGCAAAGAACTTTAAGGGCTGCCACAATAGATCAATACTGGTCGAGGCGGCAACGAAGGCCCACAACAAACAATAATAATAAATAATGATAGTACATTATTCCTCATGAATTGCTACTTCCATAACAGACTCGCAATATTTAAAATATAACAAATCTATAAATAAATTATAAATCTTCGTTTTGGTAATAATGTTATAGCACAGTATGTACTGAACTATGTAGTGCGAACATTTTATTTTGTTATTCAACTATCATAATTGTTGTGTCACATTATACACAGTGTTGCAAAACGAGGAATTTTTAAAATTTCCGCCCTTTTCTAGTCTCAGCTTTCAATAGCCAGACTATAGGTGAACCAAATATTTCATCATAATTGCCTTGCTCTGCTATGCGACTTGAAAATTTACTTGAAACTCAAACAGTACATACCTACCTAATAATGTTTTCGTAGTGGGATACCTTAGAATACTACTGGAATAGGTACGCGCAGGCGCACGCCCAACGTCTATCCGCCCCGATATCGAGTGCCCGGACTTATCATAACTCCAGTCATCTGATAACAAATAGGGTTAAACTAACAATTTCAATGCGATAGACCCACTAACCGTTCCATAGGTCCCTTGATGTATGGATATAAAGTTGTCAAAGACCAATAAGAGCACCAAATGGTTATTGAATGTTTTTAAGACACACTAACTAGCCATCAAGCAAAACATCCTTATTCTCGTCCATTCTGGTTATTATAGTTGAGTCATGCTGAATTACCATAAATTAAGGTATCGTAAAATGAATTCTTCGAAATGTTTGTGACATAAAATAATTTACTGTTATCTGTCTACATACATCTCCTCATCCGGTATCGCCATACGCCGTACAAATGTCTATTGTGTCGACAAATGACGACAAACACCGTTGTTTGATTTAGGAACACGTGCCGTAGGGTTGTCTCCAAAAAAAACTAACGATACGAGTATAGAACTTGATAATTAGAGACGCTGGAGTAAGCAAGATAACGACCCACGAACAAACTAAGTTGGCCCTTCGGGGTAGCCGCTCTGTGTCGCACTTGCAAGTTTGCATATAAGTGAGACAGAGAGGGAAAACTTCGTTTGTGGTTCGCGGTAGCCCCTCTGTTCAAATTCATCGATCGTTGTTCATTGTTGATCATCAGTCTATTATCAGTTACGTGCATATGTATGTATTTACACATTAGTTTACGATTGTCAACATATATATGTAAACAACAATAACTTCGTCAATAAATTACGAAAATATTTGCTATCGTGACAGCCCTATTTTAGCATGACGCGGTGCGCAGCGCCGGCGCATGACGTCACGGCGCGTGCGTTCGCGAAACTCGCGCGGGAAATTACGTCTCCGATAACTGATGACAGGAAAACATGACGCCGGCCCGAGGATTATGATTCGTGAAATTCCAATTACATACTACATGTAAAATAAAACAAGTTTAAAGTGATTCACTTTCATAGACGACACAACGATAAACGATATCATGGTCACGTTTAAGTGGAATACTAGCTCTCATTTGGTCTGTGCAAAAGCTGCGATGCTGAGCTCGACTGTTTTCCAGAAACGAACCGAAATTTGAATATTAAGATCAGTTTTATATGTACCAATTACATCGCGGCTAACTACATAAGACATAGTCCATTGTTGTATTGCATTACTAATATATTGTTTATATTACCTAAACAGACTTTTATAAAACTGATCCTCACGCTTTAAGTTTGTATGTAATGTAATCACTAATCGCTATTTACATCGGACTAAACCGCCAGTCGATGCTAAGCGCCTCTAATATTGATTAATACCCATCCATATAGCTAGTGCTGTGAAAGCTGATAAACCTAATTGCTCACACTTTAACACGTGTTTATTATAGATTTGTAAGAGTAGAGTACAAACACACTGACACCGTAACTTTTTTTTTCCTTTTTTGAGTATCTATAAATTAGATTTTCAAACCACCGAAAACCACTGGTCTAAACTAATGATTAATTAAAACGGGTACGCTCTGTATAGACTTACTGAACAAACTGTACCCTTTTCTTTTCCTTTTGTTTATATGTGTATTACCTAAATGAGTATCTACGCGTGTTTCTCATAGATGTCACTTTAGTTTTATGACCTATAAACTGCGTCTGAACGTTGCGACCTACTTACTATTGTGTCCATTCACATGCTTATTACGTCGCGCAAAGAAATGTAAAGATCTCATCAGTGGTTCTAAAATTAACAAAAACTGGTATTCAAATTAGAACGATGGCATAAAAACTCATTTAAACCCGCACATTTTACCAAGAGTTTTAGAAGAACACATATTTCACATTTTGCGTTTTCGCAATTTTATGAAAGTGTACGAACACTATTAGGTTATTATTTATCTTTTCTGCGGTTGACTATTAATAAATTCGGAATTATACAAGACAATACTAAATCACAAAGTTTTAGTGCCGATATAATGATAAAAGCCCAAAATTAGGCCCATTTGTTCCGAATTTTCAGAAGGAGGGTTATTTTTTTTTGTTGTTGACCCCCGCGCCTTACTACCTAAATATTGACTTGTACTCACAGACGTATAACATAAGGATCGACAGAACTTCACTAGTGTAGTGTAGTAGTTCATGAGTATCTAGTATTTGCCCTCGCTCGTCCGTCACATTTTCATAGTATTCCAAGAAGGCAAATGACGATGACGCTCGGCTGATAACTGATACCATTTTCGACATCTTGATTACAATTACTTATTTTTTTACAAATAACGATGTGTTACTTAAAACACGTTATTATATACTTTAGACGATTTCTTGAAATAATGAGTGACGCGCCGGTTTGGGGGTAAAGTACATTTCGATAAGATTATCAATGATCACAATAGATATTTCAATATTGGTTAGTAACGTATTTTGCCAGTTTGTGATTGTATGATAAAGTTAGCGGCAAAAATAGCTACACACATTCACAAATTATTTTAATGCCTTAACCTAACAAATAACTACATAAACATAACAATGCTGAGATTATTTTGAGCACTGCGTAGCTGCCTAGCTGTATTAGTTTAATAAGCAGAATTATTCTTAAAAAATCATTTGAATACGCCACCAGTTCCATCTAAATCTCAAAGACTTGGCACCATTTGCATTACCAACGACATTGCAATATCACAGAGAGCAATAATCTCGATATAAATACGAATTGTATAGATAAGTATCTCATTTATAATACGAAGAACAATCGATTACAAACGTCATCATCTTTAATGTGTAAATAACAGTCAAAGAATCGACACCTTTTGGTAATACTTCTATTTTAAGATCGCCGGGGAGGTCCCATTTAGCTATGCTCTTATATAAATGTTATGTCATCTGTGTGTCACGTGTGATGATTTATATATTAGCCGAACGCGTTGTTAATCCACAC
The DNA here is from genome assembly GCA_963556455.1 of Epiblema foenella. Classification (NCBI taxonomy): domain Eukaryota; kingdom Metazoa; phylum Arthropoda; class Insecta; order Lepidoptera; family Tortricidae; genus Epiblema; species Epiblema foenella. Next base: position 43,461,420 of record OY747095.1, read on the forward strand.
AGCTCTCTTACATACAACACTTCAGTAATTAAAACAAACTCACGATAGCCATACATTTGTGTGAAGCAATGCCAGCTTCATAATATTACATGACTATTTACTCATTTAACAATAGTTTAGTTATTTTTCTGTGGTTATTTGTTTTCAAATTTGTCATAAGTACAATATCGCCCTAATTGACAAAGTTGGGAGCTCAATAAACATTATCATTTTTATTTTATTTATTTACTCAGTAAAGCAATTGAGTCATACTTGGTTGAAAAAACAAAAGTCGTCACTCCCTGTGGTCAATAGTTAATGACTTATGTGCATGTTAGCTATGTTTTTAATACAGGAATTTATAGAAACGGAGACACTGTTTATGCGGGTTACTGGTTCAATCCAAAATTAAGCTTTGTAGCACTTCTTAACTTTTGGTATATCCACAGAAAAGACGCGAACCTAAATCCGTGTATGACCCTATTAAACAGGGCTCGGAACCGGTTTTTACTATTTTGGCAATATCTCCTAAAGTACGTCTCATATCTCCATTTTTATTTTAAGATTTGCTTTCGTTAGCCTTCATCTATGGAATAAATGATTTGACGTGTGAAAAAATATGGTAAAACGCAATTAACCGAAATTTTTAACCGGTTAATTGTATGAAGATGAAACCGGTTTCCGAGCCCTGCTATTAACATGACTTAAAAATAAATACAACGTCCCGCAAAACTGTGCACAGTTTGACTGTGGGATCCATGAATCTGTATAATCTTAAGTAAGTTAGTTACCTATCTTAATCTAAAGTCAACAAATAAAAAGAACAGCCTTAGAGCTGGTTCCCAATTGTCGGATGTAGAGTCCGGATTTTTATCGGGTGTTCCAATGTAGAACATTTTTTATGAAGCTGACGAAGCTGTGCACACTAAGTCGGTGTCGGGCAAGTGTGAATAACATCCGATTAAAATCCGGATCCGACATCCGACAAGTGGGAACCAGCTCTTAAATGTTGTGGTAAAAAAGGATAGGCAACTATTATTTAAATACTGTCGAGGTAGTATTGAACAAAGCTCTTATAATTACTTACCTCTTTATCCAACGACGTAACTTTTATCAAGTCTTATTGAAGCAATCGTTTCATAACGTTGTCTACGAATGTTGCGAAGGTTGCCTATTGGGGTCAGTGTCGTATTTTGTCGGCTAGAGGAATTCAACCGGCGAGGTTGCGGGCATGGTTTAACTTATAGTTTTGTGACGCTTGACCCGATATACCCAATAAATTATTATTGCTAATTCATAGTAGCTAACTGTTGCACTCATCAACCTAACTAGAATAAGAACTTAATTTGATATACAACCTCAAAATGCACTTAAAGAAAGGGGTACGCTTAGTATAAATATATTATACAACCCGTACCCGTTTTAGTTGCAATTGGGTATAGTATACCTAATCTTGAAAGAAACTACATGCCTCTTCGCAAACAGAATGTAATCACTGACGTTTTAAAAGACGGGACTCCCATATTAGGGAATGATCGCGAATTGAATGCAATTGCCATGTAAATCCAATACTGCCGCCATTATCCGCCTCGAATATTCCATACTATCCTCGGATATCATTTTTTATACTGAGTTGCGCGAGCCTGCCTCTTCGTACGAATTGACGTTTAAGAGTAGATGTATGTAGGTATGTATGACACTTTATTGCACATAAGAACATTTACAAAAAAAAAAAATAGTGTAAATATAAGGTACAAAGGCGAATCTATCTCTCTAAGGGATCTCTTTCAGCTAGATTCGACTAACCTTCTCGTTTTAGTCTGAAATACTAATTATTCCCTGATTCTGTTAAAATGCCATATAATTTAATAATTAACATCTGAGAAAAATCCTTAACTGTTATGAATTACTGTCTACGCTCGCCTTCCGTGTCTTAGTTTTCTAATACCTACATTTACAAACGAAATGTCAAGTCAATATTTATTGAAAGCTGTTTAATAAGCATTACATTTCACCGCCTCACAGGTGGAAACTCACTATAAACCTAGGAATGGTACCATGGAAACTTACCTACCGCTTGAGTTACGATGAAGCCATATCGTACAGTTGGTATAGATAGATTAAATGTCTCACATCCGCGTGTGTAACACTGAGCAAAGTTCACCACATGTACCGTTGTGCTGATTAATGAGTGATTGTTCTGTTTCCATAATTTTATGTTCATTATACGTAACCAGTGAATATAATACCTAACGGTCTCGGGACTTTTTTATAATTAGCTACGTAACTTAATTGTAAAGCTTTGAGTTTTATTTATTACAATTAATAGTTATTTTATTCATTTCATAAAATTGGAAGAGTCGGGAGAACGCAACTAATTATGCAACGTTATATTCTTATTTATACGATATAGGTATCCTAATAGGATGTAACTATATACAACCTACATTCAGTTGTGGTTTTTTGAACCTAACTGGCTTTATAGGCCGGGCATAATAAAGCGATAGGAGTACGCGGTTGGAGAGTAGCCTGGGGAAAATCCAGGGGAAAACCTCCGACACGACCACGCGTGTGGTTTGGAACACTGGCATACTCTTAAGAGTTTGCGCTCTACTCTAAGAGTTTGCGCTTAACTCTGAGAGTTTGCGCTGATTCAGCTGCGGTGCAAGAACAATATTTACAAAACTCATTTGGCTAAGGCCGACTACAGAACACGTCAGCCAATTGTGTAGGAAGGAAGTGACCGTTAGTAAAGTGCAGTTCCAGGGCCGTCCTCTCAGGACAGGGTTATTCAGGTTCAGGGTCGTCGTCAGGGTCGGACTCTAGGCATGAAGCGGTCCGTCTAAGCACCAGATAACTAGGCCTACATGCTAGTTGACATGACATGACAAAGACAATATTTTCGAGACGCATTTTAAGAGCGAATTAAAGGATTAAGGACAAAGACAAGATTTTGGCGAAGCATTTTGAGAAAGGATTAAAGGATTAATCTCGATTTAATCGCTCTACGTTCCGCTCCTCATATGAACGTACTAATCATAGATATAGCACGTCTATTCGCTATCTACTCTACTTAAGTCATCAAAATTCTACACACTCATATAATAGCATCACAACACCGAAACCGCTTCACATAACTACACTTTCTAATTACTTAACATTAACACAAAGAAAGAATTTCGCGAACGTATGACGCCGATTGCCACTTTCCATTTCTGGATCAAACCGGTTCGCGGTAGATCTAGCCGGATGTTTCGTTAATGACTAATGACATACTTACTTAGTATTATGTATGTAATACGGTTACCCGCCGTAAGAAAATTTGTAGGTATTAGGGCCATTCTACTTTTTCATGTACATAATTTTCACACTTTTTTTTTAATGTAGATTTTAGTATACTTGGACCTCACTTCATATTTTTGTATTGTTATTTAAAAATAGGTTTAATTGCAGTATCACTTCCGACAGTTGTGGTAATTAACGAACCACAGCTAATATCCATAAATCGAGTTGCTCAGTGGTCCTTGGATGTCTCACCATTTGTATGAAAAAAAGGTTTTTACCACTGCGTTACCCACCTTTTACAGCTGTATGCAGTTATGTTAATATTTAAGTATTTTTACCTATAAATTACTTTTATTAGGTTCAGGTACTAATTCGAAATCCTATTTTTGTACACTAATTCAATACATATCATAGATTTTTTTTGTAATAAAAAAATGGTCATGAAAAAGTAGAATGACCCATTATTGTGTAGACTTTGATAAAAATGTCTACTGATGTTAAATCTGACCATGACTGCCATAGTCCTGTTTTCCTAACTTTTTTATCTCACCAACCAGAATAATCCTTTGAACGAGTTGAATTAAACCTTCTATAAATGGTGTACTAAATCTTACACGTCTTTTCTATAGTTTGCCTGGAGATTGTAAAATTTCTTTGACAGGGTAGGATCAAAGTGGGTAGTTTAGTATGACTTTCCAAATCTGAAAATGATTTTAAAAATACAGCTACTTAATGCGCCCTAAAACCAAACCGTGTCGGGAACCTGGTGTGCGGTGAACCTAAGCTTCATTTATTAAAATAATCTTCGCTACATATACAAACTTTGTGCACGCTAAAATTTGGCCAGCATATAGCATGCACGTCACCCTTTCAACTGTCACTGTAAAATCAGTCATTCGATCCGAAAAACATGTACAGGCACCGCATGTCACAAAATTACAAATAATGCATAGCAAGGCCAAAATTGTGTTAAAAATTATCGTTTATACAGGATACCGCGACACCATGCTTTGGCAAACATATATCGCGCTGCTAACTCTCACAGTTGACCTGGAACATACGATCATGGGTCAATACAAATTAAAGGAGAGTCTGGTAATTTATTCATAATATTTATATAATACATACACCAGTCTACAGTAACTGATAACTTGTAAATCAAAATTCATAGCGAGTTTCACTAAGTTACTCTATTCAAATGTTGGAACAGAAATCATGACAGTGAAAGTTGCTATATTTTTGACTTGCTTGCAGTTCAACAAGTATTGATGATGTACTTTGGCATATAGCTTAGATTTGCAGCGCCCCTTGATTTATCTATTGGATGGCAGTCTTGTCAGAAAATTTCGTTGGATAAAAATAGTGTCCCTGAGTATTTCTAATTGTACAGCAAGCCAAGAAACTGGTCTATTATTTGTACATTAAGGTAGTAAACCACTTTCTTGTCTGTCTGTGCCTTTTAACTTCTGGCAATAAAATGTATCATGGCGATTTGATTATATTCATTCCACTGAAAGTATCATTTGTCCGAAAATAATATTTTAAAAACTATACTCTGCCTTAGCTATTTTGTTCAAAAATAAATAAAAACTGGACCCTACCTTTGTTTAGTTACATATTTGTGATAATCCACATCGAAAGGGACCTTATGGCGGCAGGCGCTTACGTTGCACCTATTCACTATTGTATTGGAACAGCGGCAATAAAGGCGTAAGTGCCGGCCGCCATAAGGTTCCTTTCAATATGGATTATCACATTTATGTATGATTCTCGGCGTAATGATGCCTTCGGAGAGTGGTTTTCTACAACCGCTTTCGTCATTCGTATTGCATATTGTGCGTGTCGCATCGAAAACCTCACTATAGTTTCACACAGGCGGAGCACCTATTCTACCAAGCGTGGATCAAGTTCAGTACAAAACCGAAATTGGTGAAATACGTCCGTCCCGAATTACAAGAGCCACAGATCATAGACGATGAGGATGATGATGTAGAGTATGAAATGATCATGTATTGGTGTTGAGTTTAAGTCGCCAAAAATGGTAGCATTTATTATTCACTTCTAAATTTATTGGACAGTTTTTAAATTAAAACAAACGATCTCGATTCATATAGATTGAAGTGTATTTGTTTGTCTATACATTCTTGGCAATTTTTATGGAACATCATAGTAGTATTGTAGTTGTCTTAAAGTAGTCTAATTTAGCTTATAGTCGTCACCCTAAATTCCTTAAGCAAACGTACATAACATAACGTATGTAGATCATTTCTAGCTAATGACCTGTGCATCAAAAATGGGCGGATTTACCAGACAAAGAATATTCTATTAATGTTATTAGACGTGGCAAATATTTTTTTAATTTTGGCAAGCGCGCCGGTTACGTACAGAAACCCGGTCACGGCGAAGCCAAAAGGGAGTAATATTTCCCGTGTCCAAATTTCCTTATCGTCTGAAGACTGCCTGGGTATCATGCCAGTAAAGCGTATTATTCACGTCCATACAAATTGTTAGGCACAGCAATGGGGTCGTTCAAATATACCAGGAAAGATTACATTGCAAAATGTAATATTTTCTCAGTATTCTTTATAAAAATGTATTTAAGAAAGAAGGGAAGAAGTAGAAACACAAACCATTAAGATCCACAGCGCGGGTTTCGTCCTGGAAACTTTACCATGAGTTTGCCTGACCGTACTCGCTAACGACTGCGTAAACGATTTAGTATGCCGATTCTTAGGTTTATTACGTAACCGCCAGAGGCGCTGTACTTTTGCCCATACAAATTTTTACGCAGTCGCTAGCGAGTAAGGTCATGTAAACTCATGGTAGAGGCACTGCGCTGCGCTGGAACAAAGTAATGTATCCACTACCGGTGTCGTCAATCAATGCTACAAAAAATCATCCACAGCACTTTTCGTCACCTACGCTACGTACAATATTAACAACGATTTCTCCGATAAACTACATTTGTCACGTTTTGTGACGATATTTGTCAGTATTACATGTATAGTCTGATCACTTTTCCATCTAAATGTATGAGTGAACAGCGTATTTAGTTAACATTCACTCGTCTTATTTTGTGTCTGAAAGTTATGAATAGTACGCTCGGCCACACAACGGGCTTAACAACTTTGTTTCGTGTCGCTTTGATGTCATGTTTAAGGGGCTATTCAATGACCTTCGATCTGTAACTCTTCGTGTCTCGCGTTTTTTATGTCCTATCTTATTAAGAACAACGAGGTTTACCGATATAGTCTACCATATTTACTTTCAAACACACTGCCTTCGAGATATATGGCATCAAACTTTGGCAATTTAAAAAAAAATCAGTTTTTGGACATAACTTTTGTGAAGATGAGTTAAAAATAAAAATCTTTTATGCGTTGTTAGAGACGTCAATAAGGAACAATTTCATGTACAATTTCATTTATATAAGTGCATAAACAACATACTAACATCGAAAATAGAGGAAATTTTGGACCACATTAAAAAAAATCATAAAAAAATAAGTAGCCAGTTTTTTTTCAACATTTGGCTCTTGCAAATGTAGATAACGGATTGAAGAACCGATAACCGTTTGTGCGATAAATATATCTATAGTTTTGACGGAGCAATACCACCTCAAAAATCGATGAAGAGCCCCTTAAACCGCCATACTAAATTTCTAACGGGTGAAAGCGATAGTCCCAAAGTGTTCAGCTGCTTAAGAGACCGACGGTACCAGTACCAGGTGGGCTAGCACAACTTGCTGCCAAGTCGTATCTCGCGCGACTCAGCGATTTCTGTCTCACTCGAATTTTGCGGATTAGAAAGAGGAGGGTAGATTTTTCTCTACTCGCGTCGCGTCGTAGCGGCAGATGTGCTAGCCCCGTTGGGCAGCATGAATGGCAATGAGTAACAAAAACTCTTTTTTTACAGTATCTGGATATTGGGGAGGACATGAACGTCCCCGACGACTTCACACAGAGTGAACTACAAACCGGAAAGTGGTGGCGGCATCTGTTGGCGGGTGGCATCGCTGGCGCCTTCAGTCGAACCTGCACAGCTCCCCTCGATCGTCTTAAAGTTTTCCTACAGGTAATTTTTTGTGATTTATTCGCTTAAAAATTTCCAGCTCCGACATGACTGAGATTCTATTTCAGTTGACACAAAAAAAAAATTGAATTTTTGTGGCTTTAGACGCCGGGCCCAATAAAGCGATAGGAGTGCGTGGTTGTAGAGTGGCCTGGGGAAAATCCGCGACCTTGCTCGCCGTTTTAACACTAGAATACTCTGAGTTTGCGCTCTAGCAGGCAAGTATCCAGAGGGGGGATAGTTGGGATTTATCCCCCCCCCCTCGAAAACGTTTTTAGCCGTCTGTTTATTTATTCGCTTGCGTGTTCTTTCAATAAGTAGGTACACAGTTCACATGGTTATTTCAATGTTTGTCCCCCCCCCCGAACCAAAAGTCTGGATACGTGCCTGCGCTCTAGTGAGATGAGCGGCTTCAACCAAATGTGAGGTGTGAGTAGAATCGAGCTACTTGAAGTTTTGTTGCTAGTTCACTAAATCTAGCCTAGCTGAGAAGAGACACAAAGGAACTTATAAAACAAATACTAGTCAGATACCACGGATACCTACATCGTCCGCTTTGGCATTTTCATTAAGAGGCCTTATAAGTTTTAAAATGTTTTGATTTCAAATCATGACAAAAGTATTGATCATACCAATAAAGTTATTAAAGGCTATGATAATTTTATTAAAGTTTTAGATAGTAACATAGCCATCTTTTGATTTTATTGTGTGTAGTTGAATTTAAGCGGAAAAAACAAGTTTTTAGCTTGAAAATGGTCGATTTGGAGTGATGTTTGAAACGATATTTCTTAATGAAAAATCCAAAAAATACATTAAAAGTTTATGACATAAGGTCGCAATAGTCCTGTTCTAACAGAAAATTCAAACAGAAAATGGCCTAAATAGATGAGCGTTTTTAACTGATAAGGACCCTTAACATTGAACCTCCCATTTCCAGGTGAACCCCACGAGAGAAGGCATGAGCAAGTGCCTATCGCGCATGATAAACGAAGGCGGCATCACGGGCCTCTGGCGGGGCAACGGCATCAACGTGATCAAAATAGCCCCCGAGTCCGCTCTCAAGTTCGCCGCTTACGAGCAAGTGAAGCGTCTCATACTCGGCGACAGGAAGAACCAACCCCTAGAGATATACGAACGCTTCGCCGCCGGAGCCACCGCCGGGGCCATCAGCCAAACTTTCATATACCCATTAGAAGTGCTAAAGACACGCTTAGCGTTAAGAAAAACCGGACAATACAGCGGCATTGCGGACGCAGCGCGAAAGATTTACGCCCGCGAGGGGCTTAAGTGTTTCTACAAAGGCTACATTCCAAATATACTGGGGATCGTGCCGTACGCAGGTATAGATCTGGCTGTATATGAAACGTTGAAGAAGAAGTACATAAATAAGTATCATCATAACGGGCAGCCGGGTATGCTGCTGTTGTTGGCGTGCGGTAGTGCGTCGTGTACTCTGGGGCAGGTGTGTTCATACCCACTCGCGCTGGTGCGTACCAGGTTACAGGCTCAAGGTAAATAATAGTCATTTTTATGTGTTTCTAGTTTAATATATAACTTTTTATATCATTAATAGCGACCCGCCCCGGCTTCGCACGGGTGCAATGCTGATGCATGTATTATACATATAAACGTTCCCCTTGATTCACTCTATCTATTTAAAAAACCGCATCAAAATCCGTTGCGTAATTTTAAAGATTTAAGCATACATAGGGATATAGGGACATAGGGACAGAGAAAGCGACTTTGTTTTATACTATGTAGTGATTGTAAAATCCTAACAATGAAATACATAAAAAACATCCAAGACCCAGAAATAAAATCGGGCTTGTCACACAAATATTTGCCCTTACCGGTATTCAACCCAAGACCGTCAGCTTCGTAAGGCCTACAAATGGCTTGGAGCCGTCAAAACAATAGGGTTTTCATGTCTCGCACTATGTAGCACTTGGTCATTTTAAATACTAACAAATTGCGTCAATACGGATCGCAGATCTATGCAATTTTAACCTTTGTTATCACTGCAATAAATATATTTTAAATAAAACAGTTATGTTTTGAATCTCGAATAAGCTGCCATTTATAATAAAAAAAACTTTGTGATGGAAATCACAAAAGAATATATGTCAATTTCAAAAATCAATTACTTGTCAGATGCCAAGTGGTCAGTCAATGAGATTTCCACCATCCACATTTGGCATTTGGCAGAACAAAGAGCTAGGATTATGGTACTCAGTGAAGAAGGCGACATAATTACTGTGAAGAACAGAGATAGTAATAGCATTTCTCTTTTGTAATCAACGAATATAGCCGAGATCATGACTCAGTCATGGTTATCCAAACCGTTTAAGACAGCAATTAGTAAATGTCAGTGTCTAATAAAATGATTACAAGTTCGTTACCATAGAAATGTTTCTTCAGACGAATTTCAACCTACTATTATTTAGATGACTTAGCAAAATGACCTTATGGTGGGTCATGATTCAATGTTTTCGATCGTACATCTACACTTAGGGTTGCACCAAACCGTCTGTAATCGTAAGCGGTGTTCGTTAAAATCTGATTGTATGGAAAGTTTGACAAGTTTCTATGGGATGACATCTGCCGGCGCCATATATGACGATGACCGGCCTGCGATCGTATGTTGGTGCAACCGACCTTTAAAGCATCTAACCTCGTGTGTAACATTTAAAGTACGCATGCGAGTTCGCTCGTGTGTGTGGTAGACATGGGTAACTCCGGAGTGATATATAAAAAAGATATATATCGCTCCGCCCGCACGAATCACTCTTCATATCCTTCAAAATCCGAGTATATCTGTATAGCCGTACAACTCCCTCGCTCCCGGTATCGTTTGCTTTGCAATAGCGACATCACATCGCACCAGGTAGGTACTTACTCATATTTAAAAAAACCTATAAATCAATACCTATTTATTGTATTGAACTAATTACTAATCTCAATGCTTCGTACAGTTAAATACCTACTATAATAAAAATCTACTAGCGTAGATACACTACAAATCAATCTATAGCTCTTAGTGAATTGATCTACTTGATAGATAGATTCATTCGAATCAATCTCGATCAGTAATTCACGACGTAAAATTGAGCGGTGAGCGGCCGAGCGAGTCGCGTTGCGTGGCGAGAGCTAGAGAGCTACGGAGCTACTGATCGACGGATGCATACGGATATAAAGATATAGAAGTGTGATATACATCCCGGGAGCTGAAAGATATTTTTCACTCTTTTCTTTAAAGTGCCACATTTTGCCCATGTCTAGTGTGTGGGCCTTTATCTAAGCCTTAGTGTTTATTGTTCCAGAAAATGCCGCAAAAGTAGCAGAAGGCACCATGCGCGGAGTGTTCAAAGACATTGTTCAGCGGGAAGGCGTTTGCGGGTTGTACCGCGGTATTACACCCAACTTCATCAAGGTAAATAGATCGATAGATACAGTATAATTACTTGTGGTTTTACACTGAAATGTCCTTGTTCCATTGGATAGTACTTTAACTACGGTCAACCGGGGATACTTTTAAATTGAGGGGCGACATTAAAAATCCTGTTTTTATGCAGTGTTTTACTTTTTAATTTGTTTAACATGAGGTTAGTAAAATACCTTGGTAAATTTCCCAACTATAAGTGTTCTAAATCTATCAAAGCGGCCCCCTTTTTTTCTTAGTCACCCCAGTTTACGGTACTTATAACTATGTATGCACTACAGTACCTCTAGTATAAGTTCTTTTGAAAGAAACCACAAAGGAATCCAAAGGTTGTCTGGAAGAGATCGCTCTTTAGCGATATGACCGCCTGTTGTCTACCTCTGCTTATATTTCGCTATGTTATGTTTCTGACCTGCTTTGTGTTTTTATTGAGGTGTGCAATAAAGACTCTTTGTATTGTATTGTAAAGGAACGCGATTGCGTTTAGTCTCAAATTGTATGGTACCGCTAGGTTTTGCTGTAACTATTTTTGCCATACATTTTGAGACTAAACGCAAACGCGTTAATTTGTGTTTTGTTTCGAAAAAACTTATACTAGAAGTACTAAGCGTTTGCTGTTACAAGTCACTTTTGACACATAGTAGCCGTCATGTAACGTCCAAACCATTTTATAGAACCAAAAAATAAAACATACTCTAGCTTTTAAGCTTTCAAATTATTTGTAAATATTTAATTTTTATGTAGTCCGGTAGAGCATCAATTCATTAGGACATGGGTCATCTCTTGGGCACGCTTGAAGTCCATATTATAAACATTTTTGTAAGAAACTCAGTTATTGTTGTCTCCTCTCTGACGGGACAGAATAACAACAAGAAAAGTTGACCCAAATGTAATCGCTGGTTCTATTATTTCCAGGTGATACCCGCCGTGTCCATCTCTTACGTAGTGTATGAATATGCCAGTCGGTCCCTCGGAGTCAACATGACGTGATCGAGACGTCAACAACACATCGACATACCCTCGAGTTATCTCGCCTACTTTAAGCATATTAGCAAATTTTGCATTTGATTGTATATAGCTGTATGTAAGTCTTATTTATTGTATGTATATGACATATTCCATTAATGAGTACGCGCTGTACGATGGTGAATTTGCATTTGATTGTCCGACCCGATTGGGTAGCATCTGTGATGATTGTAATAAATAACGTATTTTTTTTTAATTTTGATTTATTTTACGTTCCTTTCGTTTTGCTTTGGCGTAACTAGGCTCAAGTTGGTACGTTATAGCATCTAATCGCCTAGTATACGAAACGAAACAAAACATCCATTGAAGGATGATTGGAGAATGTTACTAAGGCTCGGTTTTATAAACATCCGTTAGACCTTGTCGGTTTGTTATGTCAAAAAATGTACTGAGTTACTGAAATTTAATTTGATATTTGGTCTAACGGATCATTATAAAACCCGGCCTAAAAAAATCTAATGGTCTGTCAGTCAAATTATCAAAAAATTATACACGTATTTTTTTTTGTATGTCTATCAATTAAAAAATGATGAAGATATAACCCGTTAAAGTTTCGCATGACGTCACTTTATTGCATTTTCTTAAATACCGAGGGGTGCGTGGTCAAAACCGTTAAATCGAGATAATTGCTTTTTGAAATAAGAACTCAACAACCCTTACGCATAGTTCTATTTTCAAAAAACCTTTTAGGTGACTTATCGGGTTTGACCACGCAACCCTCGATATAGTTATTGATAATCCAACTGACTGAATAAATAGTTTTTTTTTAAATTCTCCAAACGGGTGTCAACATTGGTTGTCCTCCGTTGGTCAACTCTGGTCGTCTATTTTGGTATGGATCTCCATAAGAAAAGTACTCGCTTATTTACCTAGTTCGCCAATCAACCGACTTCAAAGAAAGGTTGTTCTGATTTTTCCTTGTACAGTCGACGGTAAAAATCTGTTTACAGTTTTCGCCTTATTACAATGGGATAAGGTGGTATGAGCTCCATGAGCTCATACCGCTCTCCCCCTTCTTCTATCGGACATCCAGACGTACGGCTGGATACCATCCTTACTTGGTCGAAATTCCTCTTATTCGAACCAAGCGCTTTGCATCATCTTTTATAATGCGCACTTCTAAGGTTTGGAATTCTCTGCCGGCGTTTGTGTTTCCGAGCTCATATAACCTAGACGTTTTTAAGGCACGAGTGAATAGGATCCTTCTGGGTGAGCTCGCTTCATCGTCGGCCTCATCTTTGCCCCCTGGCTAGATGCTGGCCAAGAGCGATCCCATTTTTAAATTAAAAAAAAAAAAACTGTAAACATATTTTTGCCGTCAAGTGTAGGTATAGGAAAAATCAGAACAACCTTACCAATAGCCGAGGTATTGGTATATCACTTTTGAACTATGTTCAAATACAGTCGAAAAGTGGTTGAACCAATATCTTGGCTTACTGTGCAGCATCTGTGCAGTCGAAAGGCATTTTCACACCTGCTATTCAGAAAGCCTTCGAATGAGGGATCAAAGATGTACTTTTCTTCCCTCATTTGAGGGCAACAATGACTCTTTTCTTCATAGGTGTGAAAACCAGTGTGTGACACTTTAGTAAAATCATTTGTAAGATATTTCATGTTTTTAGCAGCGGGCTTCACAGGCGGTGTGAAAAGCAGTATGTGTCACACGGTACCAAAATTATTTCCGTCTCGGGCGTAAACACTTGGATCCCTCGCTACGCTCAAGATTTTACTTTAAAATCCCACGCTACGCTCAGGATACTATTGTAGAATCTTTCGCTTTACTCAGAATTCAATATACCGCCCTCGCCGTAAATATATCATTTTGCTCCCTTGGGACACAATCTACTATTTTGCCATATTTGCAAAGCATTAAACATCGACTTTTTTTCCAAATGGCATGTTTTTAATGCTATCCGTTGTAAATCCTTGTGCTGAATTATCTTTATTCTATTGAAGTAGTTTGAAACTTTGAAGTCGGTTTATATCATTATTTGTTTTTGGGTGGATCAACTATTTTTTGTTGCTCGTTACTATGGTTACGTCTCCTGAGTCACTCTTTAAAACTGTGATTTTATACCCCCTTATTCATAAAAATTAACAAACCTCTGCTAACTAAAAAGTCTGTCGTCACTGTCTCACAAACACATGTGTCATAGTGACAGATAAGGACAAACGAGCTTTAGCGGCTAGTTGAACAATATAGGTTTGATAGACGTTTATGAATAATGGGGCTAGGGTTTAAATCTGCCAAACATGAGTTTAGCGATGAATACAAATCCATTCAAATGGGTCATCTCTTGAGCATGCTTGAAGTCCATATTATGAACATTTTTCTAAAACACTCGGTTACTGTTATCTCCTCGCTGACGGGACAGAATAACAACAGAAAAGTTGATCGACCCGTTTAATAGAAAATCGACATCGCCTAGCTCCTACGAGTGGATACCTATACTCGTACAGTCAGCATCATAATTAAGTAACTACGCATATGAAGAGTTCCAAGTCTTTATTGTAATGGAATAAGAGCGTTTGACCGCTTCATTTACTTAGTTACTTTTGATGCTGACTGTATATGGATGGCAGCGACGTTTGCAAATGGCTAGGTGAGGGTACTTATACTGAGTTATATAGGATTAAAACGCGCTAATAATAAACTAATGTAGGTGTACGTTGTACGTAAACTTCATGTTGTCTTGTGTTGTGTTACCAGAAATTAAAACTTATTATGACATTAAAACCGGAGACAAGCTGTGCTTATAGTTTATACACGATTATCAATACCATTCAAGATAATTATCAGTCAAGTCAACTGGTTTCGTCATCTAAACACTTACCCCCTTATTCATAAACGTCTGTCAAACCTATATTAGTTAACTAGCCGCTAAAGTTTGTTTGTCCTTATCTGTCACTTTGACATTGACGTTTGTGAGAATGGGACAAAGAACTTTTTAGTTAGCAGAGGTTTGTTAAGTTTTATGAATACGGGGGTTAATGTTTCAAATATAATGGCTTTAGTGAGCTTCACATACGTTTAGATAGAATTAAAACTAAATATAATGTGATAATCCACATCGAAAGGGACCTTATGGCGGCAGGCGCTTACGTTACACCTATTCACTATTGTATTGGAACAGCGGCAATAAAGGCGTAAGTGCCGGCCGCCATAAGGTTCCTTTCAATATGGATTATCACATATTATGAAAACATCCATTACTACAATAAATTAGAAGTTAAACTACAGTCGTTAATGGACAAATCCTGTCAAATGTGAGAGCTGTGATTAGAGTAAGATGGGGATAAAAATTAGGCAGTGTACAGTCAGCAGTATATATACGGATAGAACTCTGTGACCCCAGCTAGCACGATAAGTTATATGGTCACGTTCTACGCCCGAACTGGTCTAAAACGTTGCATAAAACTTGAGCATACAATTAATCGTACTGGGCTGGTGAAAGTGGTGTAGTATAGGTATAAGGCTGTACCTATACAGTTGGACATATCAGAGGGGCTACCGCGAACCGAAAACAAACGAAGTTCGAATATCTCCCTCTCTGTCGCACTTGCTAATACGTGCGACAGAGAGGGAAATATTCGAACTTCGATCGTTTGCAGTTCGCGGTAGCCCCTCAGGCTGAAGATTCTAATCAGAACACGCGAAATCTTTTAATTTGATGTTCCGTATATCTATATCTAGTGTTGACTGTACTGGATTATTCTTGGATTATTAGGAAAGGGGAATAGGACAGTAAAGTTACGAGATGTTTTAATACGATTCTAGTCACATAGTAATGGAGAAAATAATGACATTGAGAATTCTGGATCGCGCGTTGAATATTGTGCGTTGAATGGTAGATTGTATGACATGGTTCTAAGTAAGCTCACTCGCTTAGTTCGAGAAAATAACCATCTCGTGGTAATATGGCTTTTAGACCAGTTGTAGGGCGGTTTTCCATTAGCCGGTCCGGCACCGGCATGGCCGTCCACCGGCACCGGCGCCGGGGCTTCGTTTTTCCACTGCGCCGGTTGTCGATGCCGATTTACGCCCGTCCGCTCCTCGTCCCCCTACCCGCCCCGCGCACTCACTCACGCACACGGCTACAACTCATATACAAAACAAAATTCAGAGGGCCTACTCCGAACTTCGTATCGTGCCGTCCCTTTCACTCTCGTGTTATACACTATATGAGTGAAAGGGACGGCACGATACGAAGTTCGTAATAGGCCCTCGGTTTTGCCGGGCCGGCACCGACTGGGAAGCTCGCTATCCCGGCGACGGCGACGGCGCCGGCGGGACTCAACGCCGGGCCGGCGCCGGTGCCGGTAGGTGTAAAAGCAAGCCATACATTTCATACGTCCTTGCTTCCCCGGCACCGGCACGGCGTCGGTGCCGGTGCCGGGCCGGCTAATGGAAAACCGCCCATACACTCTACTTTTCACTTCGATTGCGAAAAAATAAAATAAAAAAGATCCACCCTCAATTAATAATTAAATACAAGGAGAATATGGCGGCAACTTTTTTTAAATTGTTTTGACTCAGATTAACATAGTTGTATAAATAGGGACGAAAAAAGACCTATAGCATTTGCATTCCTATTTGCATTATTTGACACATGACGTTTATAGAGATGTAACTAACTCGAATCGATTGTCACTGCAAGCGATTACGATTGGATGGCACCTAGACAGAGGTATCGAATTCAGACGTTTTATTTGAAATTTAAATAAAGCGAGATATATACGGTTTTCCCGCAATGTAAATGCATTTAATACATCGACCGAATAGGTCGCACCTATCGACAAAATCGAAACTAACTGGGCATCTAAGATGAAACATTCATATAGATTTGCTTAGAAGACTACCGATTCATAAGGGTGGTCCGGTCAACTCTAAATTAAAAAACATAGATCGTAAACTTTCGCAGTGCAATTGTTTTCCTTTGTGATTTCGATGTGCAAGACATTTTACGTTGTATTGCTGTTGTGAGTGACATGTCTCAAATAATGCAATTAGGAATGCAAATACTATGTTTTTAATAATTAAATTAGTTGAACAAAGTATGAACAAAAAAGAACCCAACGTCCCGATTGGCTCTCGATGTGTTTTCTGATTGGTGGATTTATTATGTTGAAGTATTTTGATTGGTCAAATTAGAATGTTTTGTAAATCATAAATATGTATTCATATTTTCCCTAGGGGCTACATGTACTGCTTTAGCCCCGCTTGATAAGCCAAATATGATACACTTTTGAGCATGAGAAGTGAAAACATATTTCGTTTACGAGTACATACAGCATATACCTACCTATTCATCAATTAATGTACCTATAAATGTAGGGTAGGTATTATAAAAACATGTTTAAAAAATATGCAGAAGTCTAACTTTTATGCCAGTTCTATGTAATGGTACTTTACTCTCTTATGACATAATATATAATCCTTAGATAGAAGATATTAAGAAAAACAACTCAAAATTAGAATATTTATTGAACCCTTTTTAAATGTTGTAGGTTACTTATAATTTTAAACCCTATTTCGGGATGAAGTCTGTTGCATATTATATTAAGTCACGCTATGTCCCCATAGCGGTATACAAAAAGAAAAATACCTAATTGATACAATACTCTTGTTATTAATTCGGTTTGAGAACTCATGTTTCAACTCTGATAACTCGTGTAGTAGTCTTACCCTCTTATTCATAATCGTTCAAACCTATTCAGTTAAATTGCCGCTAAAATTCGTTTGTCCTTATCTGTCACTTTATCATTTATGTTTATGAGAAAGCACAATTTAGTTTGCAGATGTTTGTTAAGTTTTATGAATAAGGGCGTTAGAGACTATCCCGAGTCTGTGGCGAAATTTGCGTAGCAAATTCTCCTTTTGAATGTTAGATAGTTTTTCAATTAACTTTACAGTGATTTTTCATATTTATTAGTGTTTCTAAGCGTTTACATTAGTGTAAGTCCAGAAATGTACATGGATGGGTTAGGGGATATCCCAAAAGGTAAGATATAAAGAAATGGCATGTAATTTATGTTAATGGCACTTTGATCTCATTTAATTTGAATGATAATTCATTAGTCCCGCTCATTGGCTATTAGCATTCTCTCTCTCAGCCATTATCGCGCATGGTCGGGGTTTTGTCAGACACGGACATATTACAAACTTGCTAGTTTACAGGACGAATGCTACTAACATGTCTGATGTATGTAGCATGACAATTCGTATAACAATTACTTGATACAGCGAAACAATTCAAATAAAAGTTGAAATGTAATAGTGATTCGCTGTGACGACGTAATGGTCTCGGTAGCCTAGTTGCAGGAGCGCTGGTCCGGCACACCAGAGGCGCGGGTTCGATCCCCGTTCGGCTACGTTCGAGAGATCACGGTTCAACGTTTTTTTTGTATAAAAACGGTTTGATTTGTGAAAAAAAGTAATTCGTGTAACGTTATAGAATCTCAAATTGATAATAGATTGTACCTACTTTGATCCATTCATGTAAATTTCAAGGTTTTTTGCTATAAATGTTAGATATACTTATATAGGTAGTAGTTGTTCAGTTTATACTGCCACGATGCCTGCCTGATCATGTATGAACCCAGGATGTTGAATAATAGGTGAATCAAGGCATGGTTATGGTTAAAGTAACTTATGTACTTTTAAAGTTAGTAATCATGGCATGATTTACTTATAATTTCAACTGAGTTCTTATGCATGAAATCACAATAAGCTAAGCAATATTAAAGGTAGGCTCTTTTTCTTATAGATATAAAAATCTTAATGAATCTACCCATAACGTCTCGCATAAGTTTTTATTAATACCTACAACGCCGGTAGTACTAAGCGTATAGTCCACCTAATGGTATGCGGACAGCGCAGCCTATAGACGCGCAACTCCAAAGGAGTCACGTGCGCATTGCCGACCCTTTATAAAATAACTGACTAGACAGGAGCACAGACACGGGAGACGACATGAAAAATGGAGACAGGAGGGCAGATAGACTCCCTAATACTTTACCTCTGGTAGTTTAGCTAGGTAGTTCTCTAGTTAATACAGAATAACCACAATCTTTACGGGCATAATGGTACTGTTACACATGCTCAAAATTAGAACATAAAAAGCATGCTTAAGATGAGCATGCTTTCGAGCTGTATACATTTGCTTGGGATAAGCATGCTACTACCATATTAACTACTAGCATGCTTAATAAGCAAGCGCGTCCACGCTTGCTAATCTTGCTAATACCACGCCCCCTTCCACCTGCGCTGTAGGTAGCATGCCCAAAAATCGCACGAGCGTCGATTTTTGAGCAAACTCGAAGTGAGCATGCTCATTATTAGCAATGTTTCGACACACGTACTACTAATTAGTAAATGCTCAATAGTGGTATGCTTTCGTGCTAGTAATCAGCATGTGTAACTGTAGCATAATCTGTGAATAAAATCTTGACGCCAAGTCTCAAATTTTGATGTAATAATTTCGTAGTTAGGGTAGGTAGTCAACAAATTATGTATCGTACTCGTATTAGATATGCTAGGCTCTAAGCTTACCTACGTGTATCTGTGCCTCTTTGACCACTCATCTTGCAATGCCTAGAAAAACAGCACAACTTTCGCTTGGTGCTAAAAGCTCTTTCGTTCAAAAAATAAGAAATACAAGCTGGAGTTTAAATTTAAAGTATAAGTATATTTCAACATGGTTCTAGTGAAAATACCGCTGGGTCAGCTGAAGTCAACCCTTAGTGTGGCACCGTAACATTGGGGAAATTGTATGGGTGACACCCGTGGCGTAGCTCGATGGTTCCCTTGTCGATGGAGCTTTGGGTGTGTAGAAAGAAAGGCCGTGACGACCCCACCATCACCATAGCTACGCCACCTACGAACCGAAAACGAACGAAGTTCGAATATCTCCCTCTCTGTCGCACTTGCTAATTCTTGCAACAGAGAGGGAGGTATTCGAACTTCGTTCGTTTTAGGTTCGCGGTAGCCCCTCTGGGCCTTAATAAATGTTTGACGCCATGCCTGGCACCCAGGCTCACAATCTTGATAGGTGGCATAAAATTAAAACTATTTTCTTCCTTAAATACCTATCTGCCGAAAAGTCGCCAGTGCCGTTTAGGTTATTTTTGTCATAAAAAACCTATCCATTCTGTCCATTACATGTAAAACAATTTCTACATACCATTGTTAATACTTATACCTATACTAACGGTAGGTTCTGACACCATTTTTCTCTGATTGTAATAAAAAAGATGAGCGCCATAATACAAATGTAACGTAAGGTTAATAAAAAAATTGACATGTGTAAAATTTAACAGCATAATAAACGTTAGTTCAAAATAAAATGCATGCCTTACGCAATTACCCACAGTTAAAGTATTTCCATGCGTAATAAATACGATGCGTTGTATGCAGTAATAAAGGGTTAAAAATATTTTGTTAACTATTCTCATTCACTATTGTCTGTTAACATTTAATATCCTAATAAACATATTCAAAATATTTTGTTCTACTTCCTGTTAATCCTGTTTTAGGAACCCTATTAGACCCCTACCGACACGTATATAGGAGGAAGACGATTAGTGTGAAGGTCATATATAATCTATGGTGAAGGTATGGTTGAGGACACGACGCCAGAGGGCTACCGCTAACCGAAAACGAACGAAGTTCGAATATCTCCCTCTCTGTCGCACTTGCTAATTAGTGCGGCAGAGAGGGAGATATTCGAACTTCGTTCGTTTTCAGTTCACGGTAGCCCCTCTGGCTAAGATAATCGCTTATATGTCGGGCACATAGCATTCATCCCTCTCGCACTTGACAGTAAGGGCGATTATCTTAGCCCGACGTAAAATGTCACCATTTATATATTATATGTCAAAATTTTAATGTTATATACACGGTAATCGTCATGGACATAAAATGATGTAGGTCATTCGGGACCTTGAGCGTCTCTGGGACCCTATGGAGAATATTGACAAGTGGTTCCGAATCTCCACGAAAATAGCGTGGAACGAATATTGGGTCATTATATCTATTTATATTATCTATTCTTTGCTTTTGAATGCCAATTTCCTTCACTAAAACTGCAAAATGAAGTTATCATTTCGAAGTTGGCAACATTTTACATACATTTGGTAATTTACGTTGCAAAATTAGCATGATCTCCGCCGCAAGTCAATTTATGTCGGGTAACTTCGGGGCATATATTTGGTCGCCATTATCATCCTAATTAGCCGGGGGCGCTACCGCGAACAGCAAACGAAGTTTTCCCTCTCTGTCGCACTTGCAAGTTTGCATATAAGTGAGACAGAGAGAGAAAACTTCGTTTGTGGTCGCGGTAGCCCCTCTGGAAATTATATACCACAGACTTACAAATAACGCATAAGCAAAACGTGGGTGTATTCAGTAACGCCAACATAACAAATCTAACAAATCGAACAGCTGCGTTTGACAATGACTCATTAGTAGAAAATTTAATTTATTACTGGTATCACCTCTCAATTTTCAATGTTCTTCCTTTTCATAGCAGCACGTGTAGACGCGGACGACTTGCTTATCATCTTATAGAATAATTTCGGTAAATTGATTACTTTTAAAAGCTTTTGATACTAATAACCCCACCAAATTAAACAGTGTGAAATTGCGAAACAATACTTACCCACCAAGTGACATTAGAAAAACCTACCCATGGAAAATACCGTGAAGTGATCCGTTTGATCCCAGTGGAGTGAATTTTAAACAACGTTTTTACGATTACAGTCGTGTGTTGGTGACGCATTTAATGGTTTTTTTCCTCCAGCTTAGGTCCCGATCAAGATGCCTTCAGACGCGAAAAAGCGAGCACAACAGAAGAAGAAAGAGGCAGCCAGTAATAGGAACAAAAAGAATGTGACTAGGGTGACAAATTCGGGCGAAGAGAACGGTACCAACGGTACCGTAAAGGAGGAAAGAGAGCTCACTGCTGAAGGTAAGGATGTGGAATGACCTAATAAATCTCGTCTACCACTATATATGGACACGTACGTCACATTGGCCGAATAATTTAAATCCGCAGCGTACATTCCTAGCTCGCCTTGCGTTATACCTTTTTTTTTAACGTAGTGGGGAGTTGGCTAATATTTTATTTTTATTTTGTTTGGTCAACAGTAGTGCATGGCAGTCACTTTCTTTGTTCTTTTCAAGTAGCATGGCAGTAAAGATTGAATATTTCTTTCCATCATTTGTGTAGTCATTTCAAACTTTCCTAACATACTGAAACCTAGTAGATTTTGGCTTGTGAAAGTGCCATTGCGGTTTTAGAAAACCATATGAAAAAGGGCACAAGAGAATAATGATGCCACTATACAATGCACTATACAATTTTACATTCTGGGTACTAGTTTCCATCATACCCTTCTTAAAGTTATTTTTATACATACCTTTTCGGTGAACCTTTAAATTGTTTTATGCTTAAATTGCCTTTCTACTTGTAACTTAATTTTGTACTAAGCCGCGGTCTCCCGGCGAAAAAAAAACCAATAGCATTCGTTTGTAATGAGCCCAGGGATCCCCGGCACCAGTAGACGATGGGTTAAGCAGTACCACTGCTCACATAAACTACACATTTACGCGAGGAGGGGGGGGCAGGTTCAAATCCTCCTTGGTGCCTGAAGTTTTAAATTTTTCCTTGTAACTTGTTGTCAATGGATGTGCTCACATACAATCCATTGTTTTCAAACAAGCTAATGTATGTACAGGTGATGTCAAAGATATGTTTACACTTGTACACCCTATTCCATTGTAATAAGGCGAAAAATAAGTATACTTAGCTTTGACATCGACTGTGCAATATACATTCACCAGCTTAGCTAGTGAAATGAAGGTGACAGCTCAAATAGGGCAGATGTGTTTTGTACATTTAACATAGATTGATTTCCAAGCTATGTTAAATGTCCAAAAGCTCCCACCTGCCATCTCAGTATGAATTATGTCATGTTTGGCATTAGAGGGTTATATATGTGATAATCCACATCAAAAGGGACCTTATGGCGGCAGGCGCTTACGTTACACCTATTCACTATTGTATTGGAACAGCGGCAATAAAGGCGTAAGTGCCGGCCGCCATAAGGTCCCTTTCGATGTGGATTATCGTATATTGTTCTGGATGACAGCTAAATGTTGGGTGACACTGTTCCCTAAATATCATCAGATGAGAAGCAAAACTCACTATCAAATCTGTCACTACTCTTCGAAACCTCATATCTCAGTACTGAAACGATGCTGATATACGAGCTTTATTAGAGTATATATAGTTAAAAATCAATTGTTTTCAACCCTGTCAATTAGCACTTTTGTAAGTATTTTGTTTAAGTTGATCCTGTTTTATCAAATACTGTATTAACAATAACTATAGAACTTCCATTTCGGTATGAGAATCACATGATTATTTCTCTGATCTACATTTCTCAAATCGATGAATATTGAAACATTTATTTTAATGATAACTAATAGTTTAGGGTTTCAAACAATCTGAAAATTACCTGTTAAGAAAATATTGTATGAAATGAGTTATTTTTGAAATTAGTTTGAAAAGAAAAAATTCCTTTTTGATTATGAATTAAAGGTTAAAACTATTCACGAGAAAGAAGAGAGACTACATTCACTAGTGGAAAACGCGGTATGTGTTGCTTCCTAACTGATCTAAATCTGCATAATTACTGACTGAAAAATAAAAAAAATCGTAATTGGTTTTTATCTTTTCAAGAACTTGCCGATTTGATAAGTAAAACACCGTATTACCCGCATCAGAATTGTTGTTCATTTGTTTTGTTGCCATGTTGCGTGGCGTGAGAACTACTCCATAGGAACGGAAGCGTAAATTACTGTTTCGCGTCGGGTCTCTGCTTTAGTTATAGCCCACAGTAGTTTGACAGTGAGTTTTTCGCGAATATGCAGCGAACAATTTTAAGTCCACCGGGTCCGTGCGCAAACTGCTCGGTCTCTCCTTCAGCGCTCGATCTGACGGGACCTTTAGATAATAATATGTCTCGTAATCGGGGAAAAAAATACCTTAGCACTTTTGGTGCCTACGCTATTATTACACCGTAAATATTAGGATTTGTATTAGAGGATTGTTAATAATGACGTAAACACCATATGCACTAAGGTCCCTTTTTCTGAGAACTGCCCACATGTGTGAGAACACAAGTTCTTAACTGTATATGTACAGTCAGCAACGAAAGTCCATGAACACATCCAAATTTCCAAAAGACCTGCACACTATAAAGTTTTATTTGTCACTGAACAGGATGTGATACATTATCTCTATGGAGATTTGCAAGTAACGAATGTCGATGTACATTATTTTTCCAAAAGTTGCTGAACATTTTTATTTACAATAAATAGCCTGATCTGTAAAATATCAAAATTTGTTGAACGTGTTTGATTTCATATATCCGCCGCTGATATGTGTACTAACCAGAAAAACTTGCACACGTCACTGCACTCATCAATACATAGTATAAAACAAAGTCGCTTTCTCTGTCCCTATATCCCTATGTATGCTTAAATCTTTAAAACTACGCAACGGATTTTGATGCGGTTTTTTTAATAGATAGAGTGATTGAAGAGGAAGGTTAATATGTATAATAACATCCATTAAATAGTGCACCCGTGCGAAGCCGGGGCGGGTCGCTAGTAAATATATATATTGCCAGTGCATTAACTTGTATTACACCTAATTAACATTACATAAGTAATTAGTATTCTGCAAAAGATGCAAAAGTGGTAGCCACATAAAAGCCATTATATTTAATCAGTAATTGCTGCAAAATATGTATACAAAATGTAAATCTGCAAAAAGCCACTTTGTGCTCTTGTTATATGAAACAAACTTGAATATAATGATATGACATTTCACGATAACAGTGCAGATTTGTCATTGCATGTTTCTCTCACGTTTTGCGGTCTACGCGTCACCATACATTCACGCTTTAGAATCTGTCTGCTGAATGCCCGTCGAACTGAACTGAATTGAACGCCATGGGTACAGCGCCATCTGTCGGCGAATTTTGTTACAAATGTGAGTGATTGTGTGTGATGTTTTTCAAGGATAATTCTTTATCACGTGAACCGATTTCAACTTTTTTTTCTTAATTTGAAAGAAAGTACTTTCAGCATCATCGCATAGGAATTTATAAAACAAAAATACATGCAAAGGTGATTAAATTTCAAACTTAGTACAGAAATGTGCTTTGATGATAAAAAAAGAAAAACTAGATAGAGCTATAATTAGATTTTTCCTGCAAAATATACATTATTATCAATGTTATGTAATAATTTCATATCTTTCCTAAGTAAACTTCGGAGATAAGCTGGCGGGATTGTCTTTTTTTTTTACATTTTCCTTCATGAATCGGATAATAACTGAAATTAAAAAAAATGTTTCAGAATTCAAGATCTTTCATATGACATCCCACTTAACGTATTCACTAGACTCTCAAATATTGAACCACCACGCACGTTTTTTGTTATTTTACACAGAAAATAAAACATAATTAAAACGTTATATGCGTTATATAAACCTTAAGGGTTCCTGTTTTACCATTTTGGTATCGAACCCTAAAAATGGGGGGTGAAAACTGATTAGGGGGCTACCAACAAATAACCAAAAACACCTCAACGCATAGTAACTGGTTGATTTGAGAGATTTAATTATGTTAGTCAGTCGCTGTCAATATTGCAAACCAGTGCCTTGAACTCGGTCTCTCTATAATTGATATGTCTTCAAGGGTCATCTAGAAGGTTGTTAGAGTGGTCGCGTGTGATAACGGTGTTATCTGAGGACCTACAAAATTTGGCATAAAGTATTGAAGATACGTTGACATTTCCTTATATCAAAGCCAACCACGACATGGAAATTAATACCATGTATAGTCTCTTTAAGCAGACTGTCGATGTTATTTTGACAATGCTCATCATCATAGGAATCCGTTAGGAAGGTTGTCGAATACGTTCCCATCCCTCCCCCCTCTGTTGTAACTCGGCGATCACTGATTAGGGGCCGTAAGGTCCGGCGTCGTACACATGTACTTACGGACCCCGGACGACATCATCACGGCGTCCAACTCGGACACGACACGAGCACTTAGGCATTCCCCGCCGTATGCCGCGAAAAAATGGCACCAAAAGTGTTTATACGGTGCCCTTTTTAGGCGGCTGAAAATAGTCTTCGTCTTAATCGATCATAAGTAATCAGTATATGATGCGCACGTGATATTTTTTAAATGTTTTGATTTCAATATAACAAAAGTATTGATAATACCAATAAAATTATTAAAGGCTACGATGATTTTATTAAAGAGTCAGATAGTAACATAGCCATTTTTGGTTTTTATTTTTTGTAGTAGAATTTAAGCGCGAAAAACAAGTTTTTAGCTTGAAAATGGTCGATTTGGAGTGATGTTTGAAACGATATTTCTCAATGAAAAATGCAAATGATACATTTAAAGTTTCTGACATACGGTCGCTATAGTCCCATTCTCGATAGTAACACTGAGAACATGTATATACACGTGATAATTCAAACAGAAAGTGGCGTAAATAGATGAGCGTTTTTTAACTGATAAGGACCCTTAATGAAATGATGACATAAGTTCGAAATTCACTCGGCCCCTGGAAGAAATCCTCACCACCTGTATCCATACCTTCGTCAGGTGTTACGTAGTTATTCTATTTATGATATTTTAATCTATTATGAAACCTTAAACATGACAGATAGTCTGTAGTTTTTGTGAGAAATGCAACTGTACTCGTTCTACCGTGACGAACTTTCTATAACGCCGCGGGTGCAATGAACTGTGTAAAAACAAATTAAACTATACGTTTTTCGATGCTTACTGTGTCGCGCAATAGAGTCTGAGGGGCTACCGCGAACCACAAACGAAGTTTTCCCTCTCTGTCTCACTTATATGCAAACTTGCAAGTCCGACAGAGAGGAAAAACTTCGTTTGCTGTTCGCGGCAGCGCCCCTGGCTAATGAAAGCTGAGACTGAGATTTATTTAAAACTTTTTAAATGGCAACTATAATATCCACGTCAAATGTGTCAAACGTCACTCAATTGCCGTGTCAATGGAGACAAATATTGCTTGATCCTTTACGGATCAGAAACAGGATACAGCAAATCGTATCATAGTACATTATTCCACTTGAATTGCTACTTCCATAACGGGCTCGTAATATCTAAATAGCATGAATCTTCTTTTTGGTAATGTTAGCGCATAGTATGTACTTAACTATGTAGTGCGAACATTTTATTTTGTTGCCCAAGTATCATTATTGTTTTGTCATATTGTACAGTCGCCATCAAATATATCTGTACTCTTCAGGGTGCTCAAAAATATCTGAACATGCACTTTAACGCCTTGATAATAGATTTTTGTTCAGATATTTGTGTGCACCTTGTTCGCTCCGATATATCTGATGGCGACTGTACACAGTGTTGCATCACGTGTTTTTTTTAATTTACCGCTCTTTTCTATTCTCAGATATGATTAGCCAGACTGCTAATACATCTCTCTTAGGCCGGGTTTTATAAAGATCCGTTAGACCTAATGTCAGATCAAATTTCAGTAACTCAGTTTATTTTTTGTCATAACAAACCAACAAAAGGTCTAACGGATCTTTATAAAACCGAGCCGTAAAGTGGTATCTTAGTAATAATACATTTGATTGAAAGACAGCTACTTTACCTTTGTAAAATACAAAAGGACAATATTAGGATTGAAGTTAAAGATATTTATTTAAAGTAAAGCTTCGCTTCGAACGGGCACTCAGGCAACACAAGAAAATGTTTATACGCTATACGTTGATATGCCAAAATGACTAATGACAAGGGCGTAAACACGTACAGATATTTTTGTCGATTTGGCAACGTACATATTTATGCCTTTGACTGTACCAAGTTAATCTATACAGAACTGTTTTTAGGGTTCCGTAGCCAACAACGGAACCCTTATAGATTCGTCATGTCTGTCTGTTCGTCCGTCCGTCCGTCCGTATGCCCGGGTGTGACCGATTTACTCGGAGACTATAAGCACTAAAATTATGAAATTTGGTAGGAAGGTGTATTCTATGAACCGCTACATAAAAGTGATGTGTAATTACATTTTATTTTCGCAATATTAAACCACTTTTTTAATCTGTGTGTCACGTGAATTCAAACAAAAATATGTGGCGTGTGACAAGGTTGTCTATGATGTGACGTCATCTAGTTGTATTGCTAAATGTCAGTCATGAATGTAGGCTACCAAAGAGTAAAATAGAACCAAAGAAAGTTTTATCACAAATAAACAAAAATATTTATGACGGTTATATTTTTGAATACAACTTACTGACGTAATAATATGGCGGCCACGGAGAATGTTCGTATTGGCGCTGAATTCAAACCCACGATAAATTAAAAAATTAAATTTTTTAGTAATACTATTAATATAACTACTATAAATTGTGAAAAAAATGTGTTTCATATTTATGTTATCCGTGTATACTTTCATTTACAAATATTTTTATAATCTTGTCAATAACGCTAATGATCGTCTCTAAAAAGTGGTTCGAATAGCACTATTAAAGGCAGTAAAATACTAATCGTTCGTCAAAATTCGGTTTTGATAATTATATAATTGTTTTGATGTACAAGTCAGTTTTTTTTTAGTATTTATTTGGTACAGTCGAGTTTTTATATCCGTGCATGGCGGGAAGAAGTTGACAACTCAAGATGTTTTTTTGTGTGTTATAATTTCTTCAATATTTCACCTCGACTTGTCAACTTCACGCCATGCAAGGATATATAGGTAACGATAAAGTCATGTTCACATGTTTTTCATCAGTTTGCCCTTTCATATAAATTCAATATTTTTTTTCATCGCTTACAGCCTAGCGTAGTGTAAACGATGAAAAAAATATTGAAAAAAAGCGTATTGTCTTGCACAGCTACACTATGTCTAATGCCAAAGAGTAAGCGATAACATTTTTTCGCAAAGAAAAAACTAATATAGCGTATTGTAATAGTACATTACTTACCGAGGGCGGTAAAACAAAGAATGCCTCAGATCGCAGGTATTTGACGCCCGAGCCGATGGCAAGGGCGATAATTATGCGATCTGAGGCTTTCTTAATTACCGCCCGAGGTAAGTACAAAATTTTATGTCTCCCCCTGGCCAGGAAGTGGG
Source organism: Epiblema foenella (assembly GCA_963556455.1). NCBI lineage: Eukaryota > Metazoa > Arthropoda > Insecta > Lepidoptera > Tortricidae > Epiblema > Epiblema foenella. The sequence goes on from OY747095.1 coordinate 43,490,429, forward strand.
ATTTTCCGCGGAGCGTGCGGTAATTGCCACTTTATGGCCAGGTGTGACATAAAAAATATTTCAATAGCGTATTGTCTTTCACAGAGGCGCTATGTCTGAAGCTCGAGGAGGAAGCCAAGATGAACTCGGAGGCTCGGTCGTGCACGGGCTCGCTGGCCGTGCACCCGCGCTCGCGCGACGTCAAGATCGCCAACTTCTCCATCACATTCTACGGCTCGGAGCTGCTGCAGGACACGCTGCTCGAGTTGAACTGCGGCCGGCGGTATGGGCTCGTCGGGCTCAACGGATGCGGTACGTACTGATATACTATTATTTCACGAGCGCGGGTTAGCCATAGTTGTAGCTGAGACACATAGGAACAGGCTCGGTCGTGCACGGGTCCCTTGGTCGTCAAGATCGCCAACTTCTCGATCACATTCTACGGCTCCGAGCTGCTGCAGGACACGCTGCTGGAGTTGAACTGCGGCCGGCGGTATGGGCTCGTCGGGCTCAACGGATGCGGTACGTACTGATATACTATTATTTCACGAGCGCGGGTTAGCCATAGTTGTAGCTGAGACACATAGGAACAGGCTCGGTCGTGCACGGGTCCCTTGGTCGTCAAGATCGCCAACTTCTCGATCACATTCTACGGCTCCGAGCTGCTGCAGGACACGCTGCTGGAGTTGAACTGCGGCCGGCGGTATGGGCTCGTCGGGCTCAACGGATGCGGTACGTACTGATATACTATTATTTCACGAGCGCGGGTTAGCCATAGTTGTAGCTGAGACACATAGGAACAGGCTCGGTCGTGCACGGGTCCCTTGGTCGTCAAGATCGCCAACTTCTCGATCACATTCTACGGCTCGGAGCTGCTGCAGGACACGCTGCTGGAGTTGAACTGCGGCCGGCGGTATGGGCTCGTCGGGCTCAACGGATGCGGTACGTACTGATATACTATTATTTCACGAGCGCGGGTTAGCCATAGTTGTAGCTGAGACACATAGGAACAGGCTCGGTCGTGCACGGGTCCCTTGGTCGTCAAGATCGCCAACTTCTCGATCACATTCTACGGCTCCGAGCTGCTGCAGGACACGCTGCTGGAGTTGAACTGCGGCCGGCGGTATGGGCTCGTCGGGCTCAACGGATGCGGTACGTACTGATATACTATTATTTCACGAGCGCGGGTTAGCCATAGTTGTAGCTGAGACACATAGGAACAGGCTCGGTCGTGCACGGGTCCCTTGGTCGTCAAGATCGCCAACTTCTCGATCACATTCTACGGCTCCGAGCTGCTGCAGGACACGCTGCTGGAGTTGAACTGCGGCCGGCGGTATGGGCTCATGGGCCTCAACGAATGCGGTACGTACTAATATACTTTTGTCTCACGAGCACGGGTTAGCCATAGTTGTAGTTGAGATATACCGGGTGTACAATCCAAGTGGGTCAGTATGGTGAAGTCGGAAACTATGAGAGATAGCGAGATCTGTTCTTAGGAACCATGACGTCGATTTTAGATTTAATAATAATTACATTAAAACTTTTTTATTAACTCTCATACATAACTGGGAATCGAACCTGGTCAATATTTTTGTAACCGCGTTAAGTAGAAAGGACCAAATTTGGCTATGAAATGTTGTGTAAACACAACTGACAGTAAATTAGATTAAAATGCCCACAGTTTTATTAATAATAAAAAAATAATAAAATAAAAATCTAATTATCTTATTGATGGGTTTTTTTTTTCAATTATTTAAACAAGATTCCATTAGTGTTGTGCTTTTTGCGACTTGCAGGACCAGGTTCGATTCCCGGTTATGTATGAGAGTTAATAAAAGAATTTTAATGTAATTATTATTAAATCTAAAATCGACGTCATGGTTCCTAAGAACAGATCTCGCTATCTCTCATAGTTTCCGACTTCACCATACTGACCCATTTGGATTGTACACCCGGTATACGAACAGGCTCGGTCGTGCACGGATCCCATGGCCGTGCACCCGCGCTCGCGCGACGTCAAGATCGCCAACTTCTCCATCACATTCTACGGCTCGGAGCTGCTGCATGAAATCAAAAAATCAAAATCAAACATTTATTCTGCAAATAGGCCACAAGGGCACTTTTACATGTCAAATTAATTTACAATTTAAGAAAGTCTGACTATAATGAGTAATACATTATTCATGTCAAAATATTAATTTACAGTTCAAGAAGGAATAATAATTTCGAGTTTACAATTATAACAAAATTAATGTCATACAGTGAAGATAAACTTGCAAAGTTATCTATTACAAATATTACAACATCAGTAAAGTTAGAGATGTATAAGGTCTCAAGATTAAACAAGGAGTATAATGAAATTAAATATCCCAGAGATGTCCATGGTCTCTGAGCGTCAAAACTAAAATTAATTTAATATTGTTAGAGATTTATATGGTCTCTAAGTCACTGATAATAAAAACATGACACACTGCTGCAGTTGAACTGTGGCTCGCGGTATGGCAACGGATACGGTACGTACCAATAACAGGTTAAGGTTCGACCACACCGCAGCTCAAAATAAACTTTTCGCGTTACATGTCACGGATACCACACTGAATTTTTGAATTTGCCTCGATTTCTCATTCTTCTTTCATTTGCCAGACTACGTTCTCGACTATTCCTGAAGCTAGTTGCAATACTTACAATGTTGCTCAAAAGTGAAATTATACAGGAATATATTGTTGACTGTGCCACATTTTTATGTATGATCCCATTTATGTAACTGGGTCCTGCGTCACCAGACGCTAGCAAATAGATTTCTCTATTACTAAAACATTACATATTGAACGTAATGCAATAGCGATTGTTGAATAATACATCCTGTGTATGGCTTAGCAATGTTTTCCATAGTCATCCTTCCAAATATACATATGTATTTGGATTTTCTAACGCTCCAATTGCACCTGCAATGCTGATACAAGCTTCTGAGATACAGAATAAGATTTGATTTAGTTCGATTCGCTTTGGTGCTTGAGCTCTTTGCGCATTTTATATCTCTTCACATTAAATGTAAAAAGATTTTGTTGGATTTTATACCATCGGTAGTTTTTGTAAGGTTGAAGATGCGTGTATTAGTGCAGTGTATTAAGACTGTTTGTATGCGTTGCGTTACATTTTGTCACGTGTTTGCGGGTAGTTTAAGAAGCGTTCGCGCGGCGTTACCTTCAGTTGTCGATTGTGTTTTGTGCCGATGTGGCGCCGGGCGCGGTGGGCGGACGATTATTTTCGAAATTCCCTTGTGATTGTTTACATTAAATTCCAGTTTAGATAGAAGTATAGTAGCCTTTATGATATCATGATATTATTATTAATATCTTTAGTCTTTGTTTAGTTTTGTTTCATCACTTGAAGTACAGTCTCCATCATATCATATCATATCTGTACTTTTCAGGGGGCTCAAATATATCTAAACAAGCCATCTAACACCTTGATACAGTCCATGAGCAAGTGTCTGCGAGGTATCGGGGGTTCCACCCAAATGTGATTCTGTTCTGGTTTCTTAATAACTTACAATATAATTAAAATATAACCGTCAATGTAAAAAAACCTATCGTAATGGTATTATGCTTAATTTTTGGTTGATAATTTTATTGCAATTTAACTTTTTACCCGTCTGCGCGACGCATAGGAGGGTAGTGTTTATTGTCATAATCTTAATAATATGGAATGAGAGCCACTGAATTCCTCCCGCGATAATTTAAATAGAGGATGTCTCCTTCATTTGCTACTGTCAGAAATTATATATAGCGAACAAATCAAATAGGGGTTTCCCTTTATTCATAGAAAAAAACTATCCTTTAAATAAAATAAATAAATAAATAAATAAATATTAGAGGACAATCTTACACAAATCGAACTAGCCCCACAGTAAGCTCAAGAAGGCTTGTGTTATGGGTACTAGACGACGATATAATTAATAGATATAAATACTTAAATACATAGAAAACATCCAAGACTCAGAAACAAATATTCATGCTCATCACACAAATATTTGCCCTGACCGGGATTCGAACCCAGGACCGTCAGCTTCACAGGCAGGTGCACTACCCACTAGGCTAAACTGGTCGTCCTTTGCTAACGAAAATGTGTTTTTTCCGTACAAACAAAAATGTCAAAGTAACAGATATTAACAAACGAATATCAATGGTGTTATAAATAACTATAGCTAGCGAAAAGGTTAGATGAACTTTTATGAATAACGTCAGTACTTCTACTATAAGTTTTTCGAAACAAAACATACGAGGGTCATACTCGGGTTTAGGTTCGCGTCTTTTCTGTGGACATACCAAAAGTTAAGTTTGTAGCCCACAAAGCTTAATTTTGGATTGGACCAGTAACCCGCATAAACAGTGTCTCCGTTTCTGTAAATCCTTGTAATAAAAACATAGCTAACATGCACATAAGCCGTTAACTATTGACCACAGGAGGGACGACTTTTGTTTTTTCAACTAAGTATGACCCACGAACGTGTTTGCGTTTAGTCTCAATTTGCATGGCGATGCGAGCAGCGCCTCTGGTGGCCTTTGGTGGTAACTATTTTTTCCATACAAATTGAGACTGAACGCAAACGCGTACGTTTGAGTTTTGTTTGGTAAAAACTTACACTAGAGATCCTGTTATTTTTCTATTACGCAATTACGTCTAATTTTTCCCGAAACTCGTATTTCATAAGAGCTCATGGACTGTAATAGTCGATTTCAGTTATTTTTAAGTCATCATCATCATCATCATCATATCAGCCGAAAGACGTTCACTGCTGGACATAGGCCTCCCCTAAACTGGACATAGGCCTATTTTAAAGTACTTACATTGTTTCCAACATAGCTGACGGTGATTGTACGATTTTTTAATTGTATTTATTCAATATAAATATGTATGTGTTTATATATAAATAAACTATACTTAAACTGCTTTTGCGAGATCACTTATTGTTTCTACTAATAAATGTCACATATATTTCAGTGTATCACCAAGTAGTAAAATTTAAATTTTAATAATAAATATAAATAAATATTTTGGAGACAATCTTACACAAATCGACCCAGTCCCAAACTAAGCCAAGCTTGTACTATGGGTACTAGGCGACGATATACATACTTATATAGATAAACATATACTTGAATACATAGAAAACATCCAAGACTCAGGAACAAATATTCGTGCTCATCACACAAATAAATGCCCTGACCGGGGCTAATTACATGTAAATTTCTGGGTTAGAAACCCAGACATTTACATGTAACTAGCCTAATGTTTGCTTAAAAGTAGTCTATTTATGCGAAATCTGTAACTTTTCGTTTTAAAACCAAACTACTTAAAAAATATTTATAATAGTATTCGATAGTGCGTTTAAATTGCTTGGGTGGGTCATTGTCAGATTTAGGTTCGCGTCTTTTCGGTGGACATATCAGTTAAGGGCCACAAAGCTTAATTTTGGATTGGTCTAGTAACTCGCATAAACGGTGTTTCCATAACTATAAATCGATGTAATAAAAACATAACTTATATGTACATAAGCCGTTAACTATTGACCACCGGGTGGACAACTTTTGTTTTTACAACTGACAATGACCCGGGTACGTTGACAAGTGCATTCCATTATAATAGTTATAAATTGCAATTTTCAATTTAAGTGAAAAAAATAAAAAGGCCCATGGCAGGTTAAGGTAGCATCTTGTGCCTTAATAGCTTTTTGGTATAGCACTTACCAACGGCGTGGCCCATCATTAAAAAAAAAACAGACCGGAAAAGCTATTAAGGCACAAAATGCTCCCTTACCATGGCCTTTATCGCCACAGGTGGTTTCTGAAGTTGTAATAGCTTCACGGTAGATGTCACTACGAGCCTCCATAATTAGAAGAGTGTAATGATTGAAAGATTCGTCAGAACAAGGGTTAACCACGGTAGCTCAGTTAGTTAAGAGCAATGGATGGATTCCAGAGATCGTGGGTTCAAATCCCACCTGTGGCGATAAATTTTTCAATTTTTCACTTTGATTGAAAATTGTAGTTTCGTTAGTTAGTTCATCCGCTTGACAAAATTTTAAGTTATAAATTGTATTGAATGACAGCTGAATCACAAGTGTAACTCTTGTCAACCTACCCTAGTAATCTTACAGGCACTACGGAGTACCCATATGTATTTAAATATGTAGCTATAAATTCTGTAATATCGTACATTTTTAGGGTCCCCTACCCAAAGGGTGCCAACGAAACCCTATTACTAAATCGTCGATGTCTGTCCGTCCGTCTGTCAGCGACTGTATTTTGTAATAGGGTAGAGATCACCTAGCCGGTTTTTATGTAAGAAAATCATTTACAATATATATTTATAACTTTACGTTAGTGGAATTGACTTAATTATTAACTATCGCGTAGTATCTGTATAGGTACTAGAGAGATATAAATGCATATTTTACCGGTAATGTACAATCAAGGCCATACATATGTATACATCTTTGGACCTTATTTCAATGGAGTAAGGTAAAAAATATACATATTGGTGGCCTATACGTAAAAAAAACATTAAAATTAAATCTCTTAAGACGCAAACGCCGCGCCCGGCGCCACATCGCAACACCGAAATGTCAACTCACGAGTACCGCGGTATAAAACGAGCGAGCATCTAGTCAGTTAACCGTAGGGTCAGGTGAGCTCGCCCGCAGCGCGTTCCTGGAGAACGTAATGCCCCGGTAAGTGATACATGAACACGTTCACTGTCCCCATACAAAACGATCTGACAGTGTCACAAGTCCAATGAGGTCTATCGTTTTTGTGCTCACCAGTTGGCGCCACTGTCGAGTAAGGTCCAGCTGTCAAAAAATGTTATTGGTTATTATGGGCACGAGAACGAAGTTTACATTTAAATCAATATTTAATACCTTAAAACCGTACCGTAAAAATATCGAACATCCCGCATTGTAACGCAGTCTCGTTTTGTTCGGAAAAGTTTCCGAAAGACAAAACTGTCTCAAAGCACTGACAGTTATTGACCCGTAACTCATAGTTCCACCTTGTCGGAGGCCTACCGACAGCTCTGGACGTCTGGTGGACGTCTTTCGGCTGAAATGATGATGATGATGATGATGATGAACTCATATTTGCCATAATCAAGCTCAGATATTGCAAAATAGTCACCATATTGTTCCAATTAGATATTAACTCGCGTAGCGCAACCATAGAGAGTGACATTTTACATTTCGGAGACCTCACGCTACACTAGGGCCTCTAGCGGCGAATTCATACGCGATAGCCCTCATTTTGCAAGTGTGCATTCAGTATGGGGACGTGACTCCACAGTGGATGCATGGACTCAAAGGCACATGACCCCACAGAGGCACCCGGACAGGGAGCGTGTCTATTTTAGATAAGCCTTTGAGCGATCATCGAACCGGAATATCTGATATTTCGAAACACTCATTTCTGACGTCATTGTCAGCTCACGATTATCTACACAAAGCTGGTACAATAATCCGCGCGAGAGTGATCAAATAAGACTCAGAATCGATATTACTTTCCTTTTCTAGCAAAGGTATTAATTTAACAATATTATAAAAAAAACGACAGTGACGAACAAATAACGCTCAATTTTCGTCCAATCCCAAATTGTCTCGCTTGTTTCTTATTTTTCAGGTTTCCTACTAGCTACTTCTAAATAGACAAGGCATCAGTATCAGAAATCATATTAGCTGTATTGATTGATATTTTCCACAAACAAAATTATTCATGGAATGCTTACCCATTGCGACTAACATTGATTATTCTGAATTTGCCGTGCGAAATTATACTGTAGAATATTAAAGTATACCCCTGAGACTTTTTGCATATTTAACAGTAAAGAGTAAATAGTCGTATACACATTTCCCTTAAGATTTTCTGTTGCAAAATGCCTTATCGATTACCTACTTGTGTGTTTGTTTTAGGTGTGTTACTGGTATGGTGTGAATGCTTACCGTTATTGTTGTCCCTTTCAATGCCTATTGTGTTTCATAAGCGCCTCGGTTATACGGACGATTATCGCTTGAGAATAAACGCTGCACCACGATATCTCTTGATTAATAAGCAAGGGTCCCAATACAACCAGTCATAAGTACACACATGTTGGCACGATTGTGCGTACATGCTCATACACGCACACTTCCAGATGAAGTCGTTACTCACACTAATATAATGCAATTTCAATTTTGCCGTCCTTTTCACTCACGTGTTATTCAGTATATGAGTGAGAGGGACGGCACGATACGAAGTTCGAATTTCGAAGTTCGGAGTAGCCCCTCTGGTCACTGAAAATTAGCGTCACGACGTAAAACCACGGATTGCTTCGCGACATCAAGCTGAGTGACGACCTTTTTAGCATCTATAGAGCGCTATATAATATCTTTTTATTTGTATTCCTTTAAAATGCTAAATAAGCATATTTTCCTTCTTTCTATGTAAGGTAGCGTGTGTTGTTTGATTTTTAAGGTGTTGGACAGTTCGCCTGATAGCAACTGGTCTCTCGTATATTAGTGTTCCGCACTAAACGAACGGTACAGTCAAGCTGGGTTTTACATTTGCATATCTGACGTGATGCTCTGACGCCTATCACGGCCTCCACGCCAGAGTGCATAAGATGAATGTAAATTACCCAACTTTACTAAATGTATGGCATCGACAATCGAAATTCGCCCAGTAGTCGCCCAGTAGTTCGATTCCACTCACCTTAGATTCGGTTGAAGCCGCTCAACCAATCTTACTGGAGCGCAATCTCTTAGAGTATTCTAGTGTTTAAACCGTCCGCGTGGTCGTATTGCAAGTTTTACCCTGGATTTTCCCCAGACCGCTTTCCAACTGCGCACCTCCTATTTCTTTATTGGGCCCGGCCTATAAAGCCATAGTCAGCTTCAACAAAAAAAATCCGTCGCCATGACAATTCACGTCAGACAGATATAAACTAGACTTTAACCCCCGTATTCATAAAACTTAACAAACCTCTGCTAACTAAAAAGTTCTTTGTCCCATTCTCACAAACGTCAATGTCAAAGTGACAGATAAGGACAAACGAACTTTAGCGGCTAGTTAACTAATATAGGTTTGACAGACGTTTATGAATAAGGGGGTAAATGTACGGCCCGGATTCTATTGCAGTTTGTTACAGAAATTCAATCCTAACTTAATGGTTACAGGCAAATCGTCCCTCCTCTCTGCGCTCGGGCGACGCGAGGTACCCATCCCGGAACACATCGACATATTCCACCTGACGCGGGAGATGCCCGCGTCCGACAAGAGCGCCCTGCAGTGCGTCATGGAGGTCGACGAGGAGCGAGTGAAGCTGGAGCGGCTGGCGGAGGAACTGGCGCACTGCGAGGACGATGGTACGTGACCTTAATGTAGCATGTTCCATGGAACACACGGACATGTTCCACCTGACGCGGGAGATGCCCGCGTCCGACAAGAGCGCCCTGCAGTGCGTCATGGAGGTCGACGAGGAGCGAGTGAAGCTGGAGCGGCTGGCGGAGGAACTGGCGCACTGCGAGGACGATGGTACGTGACCTTAATGTAGCATGTTCCATGGAACACACGGACATGTTCCACCTGACGCGGGAGATGCCCGCGTCCGACAAGAGCGCCCTGCAGTGCGTCATGGAGGTCGACGAGGAGCGAGTGAAGCTGGAGCGGCTGGCGGAGGAGCTGGCGCACTGCGAGGACGATGGTACGTGACCTCATTGTAGCATGTTACATGGAACACACGGACATGTTCCACCTGACGCGGGAGATGCCCGCGTCCGACAAGAGCGCCCTGCAGTGCGTCATGGAGGTCGACGAGGAGCGAGTGAAGCTGGTGGCGGAGGAGCTGGCGCACTGCGAGGACGATGGTACGTGACCTCATTGTAGCATGTTCCATGGAACATGTGGACATGTTCCAACGGACGCGGAAGCTACCGCGTCCGACTAGAGCGCCCTGCAGTGCGTCATGGAGGTCGACGAGGAGCGAGTGAAGCTGGAGCGGCTGGCGGAGGAACTGGCGCACTGCGAGGACGATGGTACGTGACCTCATTGTAGCAGGTTCCATGGAACACATGGACATGTTCCACCTGACGCGGGAGATGCCCGCGTCCAAGAGCACCCTGCAGTGCGTCATGGAGGTGGACGAGGAGTGAGTGAAGCTGGAGCGGCTGGCGGAGGAACTGGCGCACTGCGAGGACGATGGTACGTGACCTCATTGTAGCAGGTTCCATGGAACACATGGACATGTTCCACCTGACGCGGGAGATGCCCGCGTCCAAGAGCACCCTGCAGTGCGTCATGGAGGTGGACGAGGAGTGAGTGAAGCTGGAGCGGCTGGCGGAGGAACTGGCGCACTGCGGGGACGATGGTACGTGACCTTAATGTAGCAGGTTCCATGGAACACATGGACATGTTCCACCTGACGCGGGAGATGCCCGCGTCCAAGAGCACCCTGCAGTGCGTCATGGAGGTGGACGAGGAGTGAGTGAAGCTGGAGCGGCTGGCGGAGGAACTGGCGCACTGCGGGGACGATGGTACGTGACCTCATTGTAGCAGGTTCCATGGAACACATGGACATGTTCCACCTGACGCGGGAGATGCCCGCGTCCAAGAGCACCCTGCAGTGCGTCATGGAGGTGGACGAGGAGTGAGTGAAGCTGGAGCGGCTGGCGGAGGAACTGGCGCACTGCGAGGACGATGGTACGTGACCTCATTGTAGCATGTTCCATGGAACACATGGACATGTTCCACCTGACGCGGGAGATGCCCGCGTCCAAGAGCACCCTGCAGTGCGTCATGGAGGTCGACGAGGAGCGAGTGAAGCTGGAGCGGCTGGCGGAGGAGCTGGCGCACTGCGAGGACGATGGTACGTGACCTCATTGTAGCATGTTCCATGGAATATATGGACACGTTCCACTTGACGCGGGAGCTACCGCGCCCGACAAGAGCGCCCTGCAGTGCGTCATGGAGGTCGACGAGGAGCGAGTGAAGCTGGAGCGGCTGGCGGAGGAACTGGCGCACTGCGAGGACGATGGTACGTGACCTCATTTTAGCATGTTCCATGGAACACATGGACATGTTCCACTTGACGCGGGAGCTACCGCGTCCAAGAGCGCCCTGCAGCGAGTGAAGCTGGAGCGGCTGGCGGAGGAGCTGGCGCACTGCGAGGACGATGGTACGTGATCTCATTGTTGCAGGTTCCATGGAGCACATGAACATGTTCCACTTGATGCGGGAGCTACCGCGTCCAAGAGCGCCCTGCAGTGCGTCATGGAGGTCGGCGAGGAGCGAGTGAAGCTGGAGCTGGAATTATTATAATACACAATTTCATAAAATTCTCTTCGAAACCTCGTATCTCAGTAATGAAACGATGCTGATATTTAAATACGAGCTTTATTTTAAGTAGGTATTTGTTACTTTGTGACTTTTGCTTGTAACCCGACGATATTTAAAGTATCCCCTAAATTTGGAAGTAGCCGTTGACGGTAATGCATGTACCTCATTCCACAGAGTCACAAGACCAGCTGATGGACGTGTACGAGCGCCTGGACGACCTGAGCGCGGACACGGCGGAGGCGCGCGCCGCGAACATACTGCACGGTCTCGGCTTCACCAAGGAGATGCAGCAGAAGGCCACCAAAGACTTCTCCGGAGGTGACGCGCTCATTAATAATAATAATATTAGTCCAGAGTGGAGTCGCAAGAGCTGATGCTCGAGGGTGGATGTAGTCACCTAAGTGGCGAGTTGGCTATATGTTTAAAGTCCAGTGCCACCTCTCCACCCCCAGCTCTCTGACCGGTGTTGCCCTTAGGCCATTTTATAATGTCGCTATTTTATGGGGGCCCATCTAGCAGAGAGCTAGTCACCGCCTGCCGGAAATAAATATTTGAGACAGTTTTATTAGGCAGGCGTCCGGTGTCTCACGCAATAGCCCAGCCATTAATCCAACATTTTCACCCAATAACCCAGTTCATTTAGACTCCATCAACCAGAAATAGTCCCTGTACACCCTGGCGGGTGCTGTCTCTGTGTGCGTCCCATGACACGGGCAGGGACAGCATCCGCTCGGTGTATCCCTTGCATTTCATTAAAGTGTCAAAAGGGCCTCTACGTGTTGGCTATGTGGCACTCGTTTGGTACTTCGGCTCCACGCACGCCTCCCAAAGGTCCGGGATACCATTGTCCCGTGAACGGGAAAGACATACAAATAATAATATATTATTTATTGCACCACAAAAAGAAATTGTCACAAGATGACAATTGGTGGTGGATTGGTGATGTGATTCTTTTTCTTTCTTGTGTGAAGGGCTCAAATAACTTAAAATGAATCTTGTTTTGCCAATATTTAGCTACCTCTATCCCTCGGTGGATCATTACGATTATTATATTTATTCTGTAAGTTCACACGGACTAAACCGCATAATAATTGATAGTACTTACGTACAAAAGGTTTTCTGTCAAACAAAACGTAAATGTTTGACAGATATTCTTGGCATCCCGGTCGCACGCGCTCGCCGCATTCTTTTGTTCCTAGCGCGGTAGTTCCTATGATGATCATTTTTGTTTTATAATGCATGTGCTCGAAAAGGTGGGTTTGTAAGAAACAAACTGCAGAAATATAAGATTTCAAGCTTACATGGTCATTTACATTAGAATTACGATTTATTTTAATATCGGGAACTCAAAAATACAAATATACATGGTAAATATCCCGTTTCACATCGTAATTCTAAACTGCAGAAAGTACCATTTTTCGGCACTAGTGCTTTATACTTTTCAATTTTTAACTTGTTCGGCTTCGTTGCAATAACAATTTGTAATTTGAGAAAAGTTTTACAAATTAGTCAATTATATATTTACATTCTCAGGCACATAAATATGAATACTTTATTAAACGTATCATTTTAAATATTAATTTTTACCTATAACTAAATTGTAAATACATATTCACTAACTAGCTTGGCTGAATGCAGATTTAGGCTGTGCCTTCCCGCTTTAGCATTTGGAACATGCTCACTAGTAGAGACATTGACTAGCAAGGTAAATTATAACTTAAAAAATTTAAGTTAACTTTTCGATTAAATGTTTTTATTTCCTCGCACAATGCATTATAACACGTTATAAGACACATCTTCGGAAACGTAATTCCCAACTCGTGTCGATCAAAAACACTCGCTGAACGCTCGTGTTTTTGTTCACCACCTCTCGGTGGGAGTTGCTTACTCTCCGAACTTGTATCATACAACATCTTGTAGAACAAATCAGTTTATGGTTCCAACTATTTATAACGAATTTAACTGGTTAAGAAAAGAGAAAAAATGTAGTTTAAATGTAGTGAAAAGCAAGCTAAAAAAGACATATACTAGTTCTTACAATTACAAGTATTACTTAATTATGTAACTTAGGTGCATGATAATAGACTTGTCAAAATGAGCGCGGTCTCGCCAACAAACTGTCTTGTCAGTTTGGCGAGTAAAATTGAAATTGGAAACTTTATATACCTTTTTGTAAATAAATTAAAAAAATAAAATACAAATAAATAAATAACTATTGCCCTCCAGGTTGGCGCATGCGTATAGCGCTGGCGCGCGCGTTGTACGTGAAGCCCCACTTGCTACTGCTCGACGAGCCGACCAACCATCTCGACCTCGACGCGTGCGTCTGGCTCGAGGAGGAGCTCAAACAGTGAGTAGATGAGACCACAGACTTATTTATTATTTATTTAATCTTTATTGCACAAAAGTAAAACTTATCGTACAAAAGGAAGATGCCGTAAGCATTCACTACCAGTCAACCTTAGGGCAAAGCAGACAAATTGTGGGCGGTGCAACTCCAAATATAAAAACGAATATACTAAGTGTCAATATAGTACGTACATTGGGTGGATCAACTATTCTTTGTTGCTTGTTGCCATGGTTACGTCTCCTGAGTCACTGTTTAAAACTGTGATTTTTATAGGGTTTAAATCGATCAAACATGAGTTTCAGCGATGTGCATAAATCCATTTGGATATGGGTCATCTCTTGAGCGTGCTTGAAGTCCATATTATAATCATTTTTCTAAGAAACTCTGTTACTGTTGTCTCCTTGCTGACGGGACAGAATAACAACAACAAAAAGTTGATTGACCCACATATTAATACCAATACATACATAAATAACGAATAACAAATATATACACATATATATATCAGATTTATTGTTACACTACGGCGAGCCTACTGTCGCAGGGTCTGGCCAATGAAGTTGAGTCAGTTAAAGGGGTTCCACGCGCTATTCATCGATTTTTGACTAGTTTTGAGTTGATAATACTACTATAGCTCCGTCAAAACTATAGACATGTTTATGGCACAAACAGTTATCGGTTCTTAAATCCTTTATTGGTAAGAGAAATTTTGAAAAAAACTGACGATGTATTTTTTATTGGTTTTTCAAACATGGCCCGAAAAGCTCGATTTTCGACATTAGTATGTTGGTTATGCACTTATATATATATATGAGAAGTACATGTAACTGTTCCTTATTGTCATATTTGACGATGACCGGCCTGTGATCATATGTTGGTGCAACCGACCTTTATTCTTTATTTATTCTTTATTCCATTGTAGTCATGTTCATAATACATTAAGGTGTTACAAGACAAGTATGGTAGGTACATGACACCCTGTAAGGGCACTCAATAATGTATCTTAAATCTAGGTAATTACATGCTTTTTTTTTTTTTTTTAATAATTTATGTACTCAATAACAATGAAATCAATATGTTACCGACATTTTTAAATTAAATTAAATTAAATAGCCTTTTTATTTATCCAAGCCGACATTTATCCAATACAAAATGTCAGTGCTAATTTATAAAATAAGTAAAATAATAATTAGGTATGGTATAATTGGCAAGTATAAAATGTCTAATTAAATTCATAAAATAATTTAAAAAAAATTAAAATAATAGTTTTAATGTCTTTAATATAATCTTATTTTAGATGATGCATGAGTGTCGATAAATGGTCAGGTATAATAAAATGGAACAGAATAATTTAGGCAGGTACATAAGGTGCATTACTCCAGTGTTTGGTCATTAAGAAATTCATCTATTGAATAGTATGCTTTGTCTAGCAGCAACTTTTTGAGGGTATTTTTAAATTTCATATAAATCAGTTCCTGTTTGATGCTATCGGGGAGTTTATTTGTAATTTTGACACATTGATAGTAAGGCCCCTTTCTGCACATAGCTAACTTCGTATTTGGTATGGCTAGCTTATTTTTAGATCTACTGTTAGTTTTACAAACTTTGGTTTTAAATAATTCCGAATGGTTTCTAACAAAAAGTGCTGACTCTAGTATATATATACACGGCAGCGTTAGTAGCTTGTGTTGTATGAAATGCGGACGGCAGCTATTTGGTACTTGAGTGTTTGTCAAAATACGGACACATTTATTTTGCATGATAAACAAATCATGAGCATTGGTGCTCGAGCCCCACAAGACCACGCCATAGCGGAGCCATGCGTGCGCATATGCGTAGTATGCTGTTATCGCAGTTTCGAAATTTGTAGATCTTTTTAGAATGTTAAGCGCATATACAAACCGTGATAATTTAGTTTTTATAACTTGAATATGGCTTTTCCAGTTAATGCAAGTATCTAGATTTACCCCTAATAGTTTCAATTCACTAACTTCTTCAATAGGTTGACCATTTATTTGTAGTTTAATTTCCAGGGGTTGCTTCTGAATGGGTTTAGTAATAAGCTTTAGTAATAGGGTCCCGTTTTACCCTTTGAAAAATTTTATATTATAGTCAGACTCTAATATTTTGACATGTACGAGTGCCCCTGTGGCCTATTTGCAGAATAAATGTTTTTTTTTGGGGTTAGTAATCCTCACCTTATCTTTTTTTTTTAGTTTATTTAGAAAACAAACAGCCATGTACAAAAGAATTCATACAAAAATGGACGCAGATTAGGTCTAAAGTTTCATATATTACTACGTACCAATTATCTAACATTGCAGCTATATTATATATGTCCGTTTCACTGCCGCGGGGACACACATGTTGTGGTTTGTTTTCTTCTATTGTTGTTTTTTTTTTGTGTAATATGTGTGTCTTCTGTGTCTGTGAATAAATGTTTCTTTCTTTTTCTTTCTTTTCATATTATCTTATATAACATTGCAGCTATAAACGTATCCTGGTGCTAATATCGCACTCTCAAGACTTCCTGAACGGCGTGTGCACTAACATCGTCCACATGAGCAAGCGCCGGCTGAAGTACTACACCGGCAACTACGAGGCGTTCGTGCGCACGCGAATGGAGCTGCTCGAGAACCAGATGAAGCAGTACAACTGGGAGCAGGATCAGATCGCGCACATGAAGGTACGCATCATCATCATCATCGTAATATGCTCGTCACTAGTGTGTCTGTTCTGAGTTATCTTTCCGGCCGCGGGCCCCACGGAAGGCCAGCGCTGTGGTATATGTATGCCACACAGGGACCGATACCGGTATTTTTAAAAAACCCTGAATTAGAATAAGAATAAGAAGAAATTTATTGCCCATAAAAAACCTTAACCTAACAGATACAAAATAATCAACAAACATAAGTAACAATTAGCCCAATATTTTGGATTATTTTTTGCTCTTTACGTAGGGCTGAATCATGTATTTAGGTAACAACATCGTATTATTAGATTGTCCCGTTAAAAACGAAATAATGAACAGGTGACCGTAATAATACCGGTATTTTTCTATGGAGAAAATACCGGTGTCCGGTCCCTGATGCCACAGCATATGCTGAGTGGTGTCCTTTTGTAGCCACCATAACAGCACCAAATAGATAGAACGTTTTTAATTAGAGAGAGAAAGCGCTACAAATCTGTGACGTCACTGACCTAAAGCGCCATAGTAAATGACGATCGTTCATTACAGAGGTGCATTTTTCGAAAACGGGACAGAATATGCCCCTACTAAAAACTTTGAAGACTTATAGTTACTTTTTTCGCGATTTAATCCTTTTTCGAAAAAAATTGAAGTTATTGATTTTCCTATTTGGTGTCAACGTCCCTATTTGATTTCAATTCATGACAAAATTCTTGATAATACCAATAAATACGATTTATCGACCACATACGTGTCAACAGAATTTCAATAGCACCTTATCGTCTGTCACGCGGTAGCTGCGACCATAATTTGGGGCCTGATAATGTGTGAATGAATGGAAAAAGCTGGAAGAGGCCTTTGTGTCACAAGGACACGCCAACACCTCATGATATGTATTATATTATTACCATCCAATATAACTTCTTACCTTACCTAAAATGTTGGCAATAAAGGCTAATAAATAAATAAATAAAAATGTGTGAATACGTTATGAATGTGCAAATTTCGTTAACAGAACTACATCGCCCGCTTCGGTCACGGCTCCGCCAAGCTCGCCCGCCAAGCGCAGTCCAAAGAGAAAACCCTCGCCAAGATGGTCGCCCAGGGGCTTACAGAGAAAGTGATTGATGACAAGACTCTCAACTTCTACTTCCCGTCGTGCGGGAAGGTGCCTCCGCCCGTCATCATGGTCCAGGTAACAATACAATACAATACACTCTATTGCAACAACACAACCAACTCAATACACTCAACTCACTCACTCACTCTTTTACTCAATATACTCTTTATTGCGCACCACAATAAATAAAACTAATACCGAGTGCAGATTTAAAACAAGGGGTAAACGACAGGCGAGGCGGTTTTCGCTAAAGAGCGACTTCTTCCAGACAACGATTGGATAGCGGAGATATAGCGGCAGGCAGCAGGTTAGTTGTTCAATGCCAGGAGAAAGTGATCGATGACAAGCTGGACTTTTTCCCCATGTGCGGGAAAGTACCGCCGCATCATCATGGTCCAGGTTAGTTGTTTGATTCTTGTTTTATACAGCGTTATGGAATTCATCATCATCATCATCATTTCAGCCGAAAGACGTCCACTGCTGAACATAGGCCTCTCCCAAGGCTCGCCATTTAGACCGGTCCTGTGCCGTTCGTTTTCACCGGATTCCCGCGACCTTCACCGGGTCATCACTCCACCTTGTCGGAGGCCTACCGACAGCTCGTCTTCCGGTGCGTGGACGCCACTCAAGCAGTTTCTGGCCCCATCAACCGTCAGTCCTGCGAGCAATGTGCCCTGCCCACTGCCACTTAAGTCTCGCAATTTTGAAGGCTATGTCGGTGACCCCAGTTCTGCTACGGATAGCTTCATTCCTAATTCTATCACGCAGAGAAACCCCGAGCATAGCTCTTTCCATTGCTCTACAAATACAATACAAATACTCTTTATTGCGCACCACAATAAATATAGCTAATACCGAGTGCAGATTGAAAACTAGAGGTAAACAACAGACGAGGCGGTTTTCGCTAAAGAGCGATTTCTTCCGGACAACGATTGGGTAGCGGAGATATAGCGGCAGGCAGCAGGTTAGTTGTTCAATGCGGTATTATCCACAGAGGAGACTCACTATGATGGTCTCCCAGGAGAAAGTAGTGTACTTCTTCCCCATGTGTGGGAAAGTACCGCCTCATCATCATGGTCCAGGTTAGTAGTTTAATTCTTATTTTATAAAGCTTTATGGAATTATCGATACTTTTGATATTTAACTATAGTTTTATTTGTGAGTGAAAACGAGGAAACCGGTGTAATTATTTTTTTTATACAACACCGGTGGCAAACAAGCGTACGGTCCACCTGATGGTAAGCGGCCACCGCAGCCTATAGACACCCGCAACTCCGAAGGAGTCACGTACGCGTTGCCGACCGTTTATGAAATTTGAGAATTCACTGTGTTGACAACAGAAGGGACAAATTTAGGTCCCTCTCTCTCAACAAAGTGCATCCTCGGGAGCTCTGGCAACCTTGCTCACCTTCAGGAACACAACACTAACTCAAAAATCAATAACATCTACTTAACTTCTTCTTCATCTTACTTACAAAAAGAATTTAGGGTTTTTTTATAATACAACTGGAAAATGAAAAAAAAAAATTTGGTTACGAGTATAAACCGATTGCAATAAAAAAATAATGTTAAGACTGATAATATTAATGATATTATTGAAGATAATATTGATGGTAATATTGATTCTAATATGGTATTGTTTCAGAATGTGTCGTTCCGCTACAACGAGGATACGCCGTGGATCTACAAAAACCTCGAGTTCGGTATAGACCTGGATACGCGGCTAGCGTTAGTGGGGCCCAACGGTGCTGGGAAATCTACATTGCTGAAGTTGCTGTATGGTGATGTGAGTGTCGTTTATTTTTATTATAGCCTCTTATTGTCCATCCAGTTTTTTCCACTTTTTGTTGCTTTTCATTGCTATTGCGACGACCGGTTTAGCCTAGTGGGTAGTGCTTTTTAGTAGCTTTGTGGCCCTTAACTTTTGATATGTCCACCGAAAAGACGCGAACCTAAATCTGACAATGACCCACCCAAGCAATTTAAACGCACTATCGAATACTATTACAAATATCTTTAAAGTTGTTTGGTTTTAAAAAGAAAAGTTACAGATTTCGCATAAATAGACTACTTTTAAGCAAACATTAGGCTAGTTACATGTAAATTTCTGGGTTTCGAACCCAGAAATTTACATGTAACTAGCTCCGGTCAGGGCATTTATTTGTGTGATGAGCATGAATATTTGTTTCTGAGTCTGGGATGTTTTCTATGTATTTAAGTATTTATATCTATTAAATATATCGTCGTCTAGTACCCATAACACAAGCCTTATTGAGCTTACTGTGGGGCTAGTTCGATTTGTGTAAGATTGTCCTCTAATATTTATTTATTATTTATTTATTTGTCCTGGATGTCCACTTGCCAATCGGCAAAGGCCTCCTCCAGCCTTCTCCACTCGTGCCTGTCTCTGGCGACCCTGCTCCATGTGACTCCAGCAACAGGCCTTATGTCGTGTACTTTGCCTCTCGTTTATTTTTTTAGTGAGTGTCGTTAACACTTATTAATTCGACCTACATTAATAATAAAGAATCTATTGTTGCCAAGTTTATAATTTTCTTCAGAATCAGAATCAGAATCAGAAATGTTATTGGTAAAATGTCATTTTACATGTCAAAAAATGTATGTGAATTAAAATTATGTATATAATTTAAAATTAATCATTAAGTTCTGAAATACTATGGCATAAGTCATAATATCTTATTTTATACATTTCGATCAGAAACATTTATTCTCAGTTATATTCATTAAATAAATTATCTATACTTTTATGTGTTGGTCAATGATACATTGTTAATAAAATCATCAATGCTGTAACAAGCCATATTAACTAAAACCTGTTTAATACATATATTGTAGTTTGTATTTGATTTAGATAAACGATTATATCATGGATAGGGATGTTTGGCAGCGATAGCGTCCCGCACAAGTAACACAGAAATATTTCGTTATTAATATTAAAAAATGTATGTATGTTTACATTATATGCATTTGAATTCTGTAGTATTATGATACTGTTATTTTATATACATTGTATATTCTTTTGGAAAAATGACACCTCGCCGAGTTTCTTACGCCGGTTCTTCTCGAGGCAGAGGTTTATTTTATGAACCGGTGGTAGTTTTTTGACTTTCATAATTGCGTGTAATATGCCTAAATTGAAGAATAAATGATTTCATTTCATTTATTTCTTTGTAAATGTGATGAGAAACACTGTGTGTATCACGAGCAGTAAGTGGATTACAAACTTAAGTCATTAAAAAACCTTGAGATATTCGAGTATAAGACTGATATATATCTCCATTTCCAGCTGGTCCCATCAACTGGCATGATCCGCAAGAACTCCCACTTGCGCATCGGCCGCTACCACCAGCACTTGCACGAGCTACTCGACCTGGACCTCTCCCCGCTCGACTACATGATGAAGCAGTTCCCCGACGTGCGCGAGCGAGAGGAGATGAGGAAGATCATCGGGCGTTACGGGCTAACCGGCCGCCAACAGGTACCAAGCTTAAGCTTTTCCTCGTACCGGAGATTTCATTTCATTCATTTCATTTATTTATTTTGCTCACAGAAAGTTCCATGCAAAAGATGTCTATGTGTGACAGTTAGTTACAATAAGAAACACAATATACAAACACATTGTCATAATTTTAAATAATTAAATCTTAATTAAAAAGTAATTCATACATGCAATAATATCAATCGAACAATTTTCCTATAAATTCATTGAGACTGTAAAAAGGCCTTTGATTTAAATAATTTTTGAGTTTTCTCGTAAAGTCATTAAGTCGATCCGAATCCTTTATATCATTTGGAAGATGGTTGTATATTTTAATAGATATATAGTTAATACTCTTTTTAAACTGGATGAAGTTCGACTTTGGTAGTGCCAGATCGTGGTTTCGCCTTAATGCATAATTCTGGGCTATGTTAACCAGCTTATACGAGCTTTTGTTTTTATGGACATAAATACATTCCAATGACCGTGCGAATACAATGTTTGGTGAAAAGATGTCTATGTGTGACAGGAAAGCATTTTTCTATCAATCTTAGGCACTTTTTTTGTATTAAAAGGATTTTATTTACGCTAGTGCTGTTGCCCCAAACTTCTATGCCATACCTAATTAGGCTTTCTACATAAGAAAAATAGATGACTTTTAGGGTATTGGTATCTACAATTTTTGCCATCGTTTTCAATGAATAACAAGCTTTAGCTAGTTTTTTAGAAATATATTCTATATGACCATGCCATCTGAGATATGGGTCTAGCTCAATGCCTAGAAAACGTGTGGAATTCGTTTTGCTTATAGGTAGATCCAGAACACAGTCCTCAGAGTTAACAGCTCGCCGAAATATCATGTAGAAGCTTTTTTCATAGTTTAATTTTAAGCCATTCGCATCAAACCAATTACGTAGCTGGTTCCAACCTTGTATTGTTAACTCCCGTAGTTTATTATGTGATTGAGCTTTAAATATAATGCTAGTGTCATCCGCATATAGGTATGGAGATCCACAGGAGATGTTGTCTGGTAAATCGTTGATGAATATAATAAATAACAATGGCCCGAGTACAGATCCCTGTGGAACTCCACACCTCACTATATCTTCATCAGAATTAGTAGTAATTTCATTGCCAGCACTATCTGTATACCTAAGTTCGACATATTGTCTACGATTACATAAATATGAAGATAATAAGGTGTTAACTAAACCCCGGATTCCGTAATAATCTAGTTTGCGTAACAATATTTCGTGGTCTACACAATCGAAAGCCTTACTGAGATCACAGAAAATACCAGCACACTTCATTCCGTCATTTAGATTATTCATTATTTCAGAGACTAGTCCAGTCACTGCCACAGCTGTGTCTCTATGTTTACGAAATCCAAATTGAGTTGATGATAGATATTGATGATCATTTAGGTATTTTTCAATCCTGACAGCTAAACACTTTTCAAATATTTTTGCTATTACCGATAATAACGAAATGGGTCTATAGTTATTAATATCCAAGACATTCCCCTTTTTGTGTACAGGAATTACCTTTGCGTGCTTCAATATATCAGGGAAAACGCCCGCATTGATATGCTCATTAAATATTCTACACAATGGTATACATAATAAATCTATATTATTTTTTATTAAAGAGGTGTTTATGTCATCCGGTCCACACGCATTACTATTTTTTAGACTTTTTGCAATTGATATAATTTCGTATTCTAGGATTGGTGACAGAAACATGGACTTATTATTGTCTACTCGTCTCTTTTTTAGAAAAAAAATTATAATCCAATGTTGGATTTTTTTTGTTGGAGCTTCCAACATTTATAAAAAAGTTGTTAAAATAATTACTTACGCATTTATAGTCTTTAACAATATCATCACCAATTTTTATTTTCCAGCTTAATTGTTTATGTGATTTGGATTGTCCAGTATTCTCTTTTACGAGTTGCCATACCGCTTTTGACTTACATCTTGCGTTTTTAATAGTATTATTCGTATAAATTCTCTTCGCTGTTACAAGTGTTTTTTTAAGTATACCTTGATACAGCTTGTAATATGCATATAGATTATCGTCATGATGATATCGAAGATCTATTAGCATTTTTCTTTTCTTTCTGCATGATTTCTTAATACTATGAGTAATCCATTTCTTCGCAATATGAGCTTTAATGACAATGTTTTTTATCGGATAAAATTTATTTATGAGTATTTTTATAAGTTCATAGAATTTTATTATTTGTTTTTCACAGTCTAGATTATGAAAAATGTCGACCCATTTAATAGATTTAAGTGCATTTCTAAAGTTTGCATTTGCCGTCTTAGTATATTGCCTTTTTTTGATTATTTTATTTACTTGTTTGTTGTTTAAGTTACAATCTAAAGATATAAGTTGTACGTCGTGATCAGAGAATGAACACGGTAAGATCGTAGTTTTAGTTAAGTTGTTGATGTCAGTAAATATATTATCAATGGTAGTGGCCGTAGATTGGGTAATTCTAGTCGGCCCCATAATGGTAGGCTTTAAGTTATGTTCGAGTAAGGTTTGTAAAAATACTTTGGTGTTCTGGGCTGAAGTGTCTGATATATCAATGTTAAAATCACCACATATAAGGATATTATGCTTATCAAAGTTATTTAAAAACATGTCTAAGTTGTTTATAAATGATTTGAAGTTCGATTGTGGACATCTGTATATGACAATAATAAAAAATTTCTTCTTATCTACTTCTACACAAATACCACACATTTCACATATCCTTTCTATGTAGTACGATGATATCTCCAGTGGCATACATTGCTGCGCTATTTCACTACTAATAAAAATAAGTGTACCTCCACCTCTAGAAAAAATGCGGGTTGTATCTACAGCAACACAGTAACCTGGTAAGTAAATCGATTGCGATTCGCAAGGCTCCAGCCACGTCTCGGTTATTGCAATTACCCTTGGTTTCTGTTGCACTTCACATTCTAAGTATGCTTCTAGGCTGAGCAATTTGTTTCGAAGTCTGTTTATATTAAGGTGCATTAAGAAAAATACATTAGTTTCCATCGTTACAACCGTTTGGGTCTCGTCATTATCTTCATTCATAAAAAAGTTAGACTATTATAAAATTTCTCATTAATTATTTTGAGAGTTTTATTTATTGAAAGAGCTACTTTATATTTACCCTTTGAATTTAATTTATAACCATCTTTATAGTCTCCTTCTGCTATATGTTCTCCTATACATGCAATATATACATAGCTATATTTACAGGTCAAATTTTGAAGTCCATTATTAATTTCAGCTATAAATCTATTAAAATTGTACGCATCATACCTAACACAGGTTGGTATCGTACATATAATAACGTTACAATTAGAAAGAGTATCAATTGCTTTGTCTAAGTAAGTAATTACATCATTTGGTGTACAGTAATTAAAGTCGCTTCCTCCGGTCATTATCACCACACAGTCTTTTTTTGTAAAATTCTTAGTTTTTTGTGTTAAATTATATAAAACCCGATCGGTGGTACCGAAATACACAACATCAGTGCAGATGTCATAATCATTCTTCCTTATTTTGGACAGTATAAATGACAGTTCCGTACCATGCACGTCCGACACGACCAAGAGTTTTGGCTTAATTTTTTCTTCCTTATCTTCTAGAATGTGGCTTTCGTTAACTTGTGCTGAGTCCATATTGTACTTATTAGTGTTACTGGTATTGTCAGAGGCTTCAGTCTTTGTCATGCTCGCCATTTTATTGTCAATATTTTGTAATTTCTTTTCTAGGATTTTTAAGGAAAGCTGCATTTGTAATATATTATTTTCTTTCTTTTTTTGAAGATTGAAATTTCTTTGTAGATTTTGGTATGAGCGTGTAATCTTGCTTAGCCGACTAATTAATCTTTTTACTTTTATAGTTAACTTCTTGTTACATTCTTCTAGTGCTTTAATTCCCGTGGATTCATATATATTCTGGTTTTCAGAAGCTTCCCTGATTTCGTTGATTTCAGTTACTAGTTTAGAGTTTTCTTCTTCCAATTCCTCAATCCTTAATGCCAAATTAATGTTTTGTTGCTCATGCCTAACGATCTTGGATTTTAATGGAGTTAAGATTTCAATGTTGTCTGTTTCCATGTGACTTATTTGCAAATTCAGATCATTATTGTCATTCATAAATTTACGCAATTGAATTTCGAGTTCAGTACAAGTTTCTTGTTTTTCTTTTAAGAGGATTTTGA
Source organism: Epiblema foenella (assembly GCA_963556455.1). Classification (NCBI taxonomy): domain Eukaryota; kingdom Metazoa; phylum Arthropoda; class Insecta; order Lepidoptera; family Tortricidae; genus Epiblema; species Epiblema foenella. Next base: position 43,515,660 of record OY747095.1, read on the forward strand.
GTGATTCATTTTCCTCGCTAAGCTTTGTATATTCTATCATATTTTCGTCGCATTTTAATTGGATCTCCTTATAGTCATTTTTTATAGTCTTGATTTTATTTTTCAGGCTTAAAATCATTTTATCCTTGTCACTTATTAATTTTAAATACTTTGTATGATCATGTAGCCCTTCCTCGTCATTATGCGCACTTGTTGCATTATCACAGGCTAAGACTTGCGTTCTGGTGGTTTTCCGTGTTGTCATTTTTCCCTTTTCTGAAGACATTTTGTATTTTGTGCAGGTATTATATGTTTAGATCTTGATGAAAAATGCAAGTCCAACTAAATAATAATAAATAATCAATTTAAAACCAATAAAGTTAAGAATTAAATAAAGACAAATCAAACAAAAACACAAAAAGTTTGCATTGGACCGGGGCTCGAACTCCCGTCCATGTAGTGTCGTACGGGACTTTAGGCCAGCGCTTCCCGTATGAGCCACGAGTCATATATGGTGTAACGTTGAAATACGTGATGTGTTCTTAGCAACTGTAAAGCTAATTACGGGTACGCCACTAATATTCTCGGCAGGTCCACCCACAAACAACAAAAATAATGTCACACAATTTATCACTGTTCGTAGAATACTTTATATTCGATATAGTCTGATTAATAAAAAATATGTAAATAAATCACTGCCGCACGTAGGTAGCACTGTTCAGCGGTGATCTACGCACCAGTCTAATCACTCGTTTTGCCGTGTTCACACTTTGTCACTGTAAGAGTTTTTGAACTTTTGAGGTATTATTGTTAGGGGATAACGATATCACTGCACATTTAGACACCGCCGATGCCCCTCATAACCATTATACTGTGTTTTACACACTTAATCCATTTTTAAATACATTTCTTGTGCAGAGCCTATGTTTACGTTGACAGCAGCGCCATCTATCTATTAGTAAACCTCCAGTACTGGCGCGAGCTACTCGACCTGGACATCTACCAGAGACAAACCCCCTTATTCATAATCAAACATCCAACCAGTTTTAAAATGGCCGCTAAAATTCGTTTGTCCTTTTCTGTCAATTTGACATTTATGTTTATGACAAAGGAACAGATGACAGAACACAATATGGATGTAATGTTTACCGGTCCCTGGGATCCCCGGGATCATAACAAAATAATGTTATTGTTTTTTTCGCCGGGAGACAGCGGCTTAACGTCAGCATTATTCGCAGGTGTGCCCAATGCGTCAACTTTCTGACGGCCAGCGTTGCCGCGTTGTGTTCGCGTGGCTCGCGTGGCAGACTCCCCACTTGCTGTTGATGGACGAGCCTACCAACCACTTGGACATGGAGACGATCGACGCGCTAGCGGACGCGATCAACGACTTCGAGGGCGGGCTGGTGCTAGTCAGCCACGACTTCAGGCTCATCAACCAGGTACGTACGTCTATAAAGCCAGAGACAGATAAAAAAAAATGGGTATTTTGTCGCTGTTTCAACCGACGGAATGTATGATAGCGACTGCGACACAGTTATTTTAACTATTGCAGTTGTTTACGTGCATGTGTTATAAGCAGGGATGTAACAAGATGTGGTTTTATCGGAACCGGAAGCGGAACCAGATGTTTTAAATTCGGTATATCGGCACCAGAACCGGAATCGGAGCCGGCACTGAAAACGGATACGGAACCGGATGCGGAACCCGAGTGATAGATGGATAAGATGTTAAGGGCAGAGCAGGTCTAAGCTAAGTCTATTCTAAATAAAAATTCCAAATATTAATCAGCTTTTATTATTAATGGACTTTAACAAACTTAGACCTTCTAGGTGTTCAACAAAAGGAATCTTACCTAATTAGTAGTTATTTTACAATCATTTACTAGTTATAATTAGCATCACCTTTTAGATGTTAAATTAAAAATAAAACAATTACAATGATATTCATCATTGAATTACCGAAGTACACGGTCAGAGCTCAAAATTACAACAGGTATAAACCTGTTTGTTTTTGATGTACGCCGCTCATTTCCCCCGCTGCGCTGCTGTGACATCCGATATAACATCGGTATTAAAAATAACAGAACCGGAACCGAAGCGGATGTTTAAAACCAATCGGAAGTTCCGACTTAACGGAACCGGAACCGGAGCTCTGTTACATCCCTGGTTATAAGATATAAAATAAATACGGTATAAGATAGTTCGACGAGAGTTGAGGTGAATGATCACACACACAGCTACATGAGGTACTGATTGGACAGAAAGTGAATGAATGAAATGAATGAGTGAATGTAAATAAAAACACAAATATATACAGTAGAATCCGCTTATAACGACGCCGCTTATAACATTTTACCGCTTTTAACGACTTCGAAATCACCACACATTAGATTTGATATCAAACATTTTCAAAGTAAATCAGTCCATTTTGTGCGACGTCCTGTTATTGCGACGTAATATCACCGCTCCCTTGACTATCGCTTTGTCCGGATTCCACTGTATTTTTAATAGGCAATTATAGCTGCCTACAGTAAAAAATAAACATATCTTTATTTAAATAATACAGTTTGAATCGGTGTCTACAAATGTTTAAATAAAATATCTAAATGTTTTATTATATTTCTGATGACGATGTAATTTCAAAATCCCACTGTCATTACATTACATATTGTTGTGTGCGTGACCTCAATTTTTACTGATAGTCAAATCAGCAACTTCTTCAAATCTCATAAACTGTTCTATTTGTTAGTATTTAAAGACTATTTATTCTCTGTTAGTATTTTAAGACTATTTTCGTTTACCTAGTAATGTGTAAAAAAAGATATCTCTACCTTTCTTTAATACCCTATTACAGGTAGCCGAAGAAATCTGGATCTGCGAGAACACCACCTGCACCAAGTGGGAGGGCGGCATCCTCAAATACAAGGATCACCTGAAATCGAAGATCCTAAAGGAGAACGCTGCCATTGCGGCCAAGATGCGGAAATAGTCCAATGCTTAGCCTTTAGAGTTATCACCGCACCGCGTAACGCTGAGGTAACCGTCATACACAGACGATAAAAGCTATTTTTCACACCTGCTATTCAGAATACTGCCATTGTTGCCCTCGAATAACGGATCAAAGACGTATAGCACGACCCAAGTAATAAGGCGTGTGGATTAAGCAATAATAGTCTCTCAGTCAACTACTTAAGAGCTTTGACGCGCGCCATATTAATTGTGTTCTCCTGTACTTTTCTTCCCTCATTTGTGAGCAACGATGACTTTTCCTCATAGGTGTGTAAAGTATGTGTCACTCGGTAGCAAAATTATTTATAAGACATTTCATGTTAGCAGCGGGCCATATTGGCGGTGTGAAAAGCAATATGTGTCACACGGTAGCATGATTATTTCCACCATGGGCGTAAACACTTGAATCCCTCGCTTCCCTCAAGATTCGATATACCGCATTCGCCATAAACATATTATTTTGCTCCCTTGAGACACAATCTGCTATGTCGGTGCTCTTCCCAATACACGACCAGTTACAGTTAGTAGTACAGGCGTAGTTATATGAATCTATTCGACAATCCAATTATTTTTCACATAGCGGAAATCCCGTGAACACTAGACGACTTCAGATGGGCTAGCACAACTTACTGCCGAGTCGTACCTCGCGCAACTCAGCGATTCCTGTCTCACTCGAACTGTGCGAATTGGAAAGAGGAGGGTAGATTTATCTCTACTCGCGTCGCGTCGCAGCGGCAGTTGTGCTAGCCTCGCAGAATGAATGAATTGTAGTATAGTACGCTACTAGTTAAATTTAGAGTTCAGTGTCAACTTGGGAAAAGGAGCGACATGTTTCTTCAATCTGTGTATGACAAGTGATTCACGTCTGATTTAGCGTCCCAACGCGTCCTTTGTGACAATCATATGCGTTTTTTTGGCATATACGAGGCCTTATGTTGGTGATTGTAAAGGTTTTTCTATATGTGGAAATCGCGACCAGCGGTATAGGGTCGTAATGTAACTAGTATAGATTCGGATTAGTGACGTAGATTCTGAGTCGCGCTTATACTGGTATTGCTTATCGTGAGAGGATGAATTAGAAGAGGAGGTGGTGGGGAGGGATAGAAGCAGATAGTGGGATGAACGATATCGTATTGGCGTGAGACTAAAGTGAGACTAGTTAGTGATAGAAACTGATAGTTTGATTTGAATTAGCCTGAAAACATTAGCTCCCGCTGGTCTTTAAGTTATTGGCTCTAGTGAAAAGGGGTAAAAGTGGGGTTGCTGTCACAATTAACTTATGTCTGAGGTGCTTAGGGGTCGATATTTCAATCCCCAAATAAAAGTGTCTGTCAGATGTTATCTCTGTCATTTCTTTCATATGATATTAGAAAGTGATAGCGATACTTATAACAGATAATTTTATCTGGCAATTGAAATATCGACCCTAAAATAGAGAAAATACAGCCTAAATCGTGTGAGTGTAGCTTTTTGAGGTAGCGTGTTTACTGTTTCAGCCATTCATAGTAGTATACATTTTTATAATGGCGTCCGTCACAAATGTAATCTGAGTCAAACCAACCAGTTAAAGCATGCATTTTTTGGTCGAGTCAGATTCGTGTTTTAGGATACTTGTTCCTCTTTTCACTAGTCACTTGACACTTCACCCGCGGCCAGACGTGAATCACGGAGGGTATAGGACTGCCGCCGATATAGAGTTATCTTTCTCTACGAACGCGTGTGAGCCGTGGTTCTGTAGATATACATGCACATTGTCTATGTGTGCGTCAGCGTCGGAGCTATGAGTTCACGTTGTCTATGTGTTAGTATGTATCGCAAACACAACTATGGCTGACCCGCTCTCGTGAGATAAAAGTTCTGGACCTCGCCTTCAACACCCGTGCACGTTACTGACATTGTGAAATTATTAAATATGTATAATAAAAAGTCGTCACTGCATTTTATATTTTAATTTTCAAGACATTCTCCCTATTTTTTCGGGTGAATATCAGCGTTTAAACCGCCTGATAGCTTTGACATTATTTTTGTCAAGTTTCTGGACATTTCGCTGGTATACTTAGGCTCGGTTTTATAAAGACCCGTTAGACCTTATGTCGGTTTGTTATGTCAAAAAATGTACTGAGTTACTGAAATTTGATCTGCCAATTTGGTTTAACGGATCTTTATAAAACCCGGCCTTAGTCGTTTGAAAGAGGTCGAAACTTCCTACCAAATAACTTGAAAAGTTTACCATCATTTGTGGTAGTGACGTCGCTAATATAAATGGTGCCAAAGAAATTAAGAGGTTGAAAACGCTGTAATATTCACCTTTCCCATGCCTGAGGCCTGTTTTAACTTGACAATTGTCCCCTGACTAGCGAATTGTCGTTAGCGTGTATTTTTCCGATGTATGGAGTCTGGATCGATGTGTAACGATACTTCCACATAAAATACTTATGTGCGGCGAATTGCCATTGACAATTGCCAAGGTAGCGGTGGTGAAATAGCAGCATGAAATACTTATCGACTTTTAAAGATGACATTGTATCAACTAATTTATATTAATAGTCCTATACCCTGATAGTGAATTATATAGGGTTATTTTAATAATAAATATGTATAGTTAGTCTTATAATGGACAGTATTCGAGTGTTTGTATACAGGTTGTCCAGGAAATAATGAACAAGCTTGTAACTGCCGACACTTTAGGCTCTGGTTTAGTAAAAGCAGAATCCCGTGGTCATCGAGATAACAGTAATTTTTCCCCTTTTCTTAATAATTGGTACCTTATTTCACTTTACTGACCATCAAGGCCACAAATGAAAAGATTTTATCTATGTTTGTGGCTATTTATTGTCTAATAGTGGTGCTAACAGACGGCTATTAGAACTTTATGGTAGCCAGGACCACTTTTAAGAAAATAGGGTATTCAGATTTAGATTCAGATCATTTATTCATAAATGTACATATCATTTGCATGTCATTTTTTACATTATAATTACAATAATATAAGGCCATTATTGTGCCTAGCTATGTTCTATTTTCTATTTAGGGGTTCACATTATTTGTTATGCTTGTTGTGTTAGGGTCAACGGGTTGTTGTTTTTTAAAAATTCTTTGACACTGTAACCTGCCAAGTCAATGAATATTAATAAAATAATAATAAATAAAAAACTCCGATTATCTCGAAAACCACGGGACTTTTACTAAACCCGAAAGTCCATCTTCTGGACCAGTTTTAGGTGCCCTGTTGGTGGTTAAATACTTGTCCATTATTTACTGTCTATGGCAATGTTCAGACGGGGACTTTTGCGTAATAAAATGCGAGGCCAATAATATTAGAATTATCTAAATATAATACTAATACTATTCGCTTGTTTTAACTATTATACGGTGAGCCCCTATACCGATATTGGTACACAATTAGGTGTAACTCCGTAAGTGTATGCTTACGAGAGTTTGTATGTTATAAAAATTAGTTACTCGTATGCCTTATAATATAATAGCTTATAATAGTTGAAGTTCTGAAATATAATCACCATTTAAGATTGACCTATTGGAATATAACTAGATGTCAACTAAGCCAGAATGGATGGACCTCATTCTAATTTCAATAAATGGGCATCTACTTATCATTAAAAGCTAAAATTAAAACCAAGCTAATGCTTATCTTCTACTGTCTATCTATAAATCTTTGGAATCGAGTCTATGGCAAAAACGTTTTATGGACGTTATGAATCTTATTTTGAGGAGTATTACGTACCTATCTCTTGTTAGTCGTATCGTTGATCACTTTCTGTGTGCAGACCACTTTTATATCAAATTAGGAACATGACAATGACTATTCATGTACATCTCTGTTCAAGTAACAAAGGTTGAGTGGTAAAGGAAGACATTTGAAACATGCATCCTTCAGGAATGTCTACCACAAATTCAAACAATTGTGGTAAAACTTATCGCTACAGTTCCATTGTCTCATCATATACATGAAAGGATGACTCCTTTCATGTACTGACGTACTAAATTAACTTGAGGAAATGAGCTATTGGACATCCACGGGTTTTTTAGCGATTAGACTATTAATTGGCAAGCAAAATTGAGCAGAAATACAATAGTAGTAGTTTTTTTAATTTAATTGACCGTCAATACCTGTTTCTTACAGTTGTTCGATTTCAATGATAGTTTTGTTAGAAAAAGGATTTATTTATTTAATCATATGGCGTATATGCCTAAACGTTTCATGCAATAACAAAACTAAGTCCACATTCAGAGTCCACGGAAAGAGGATAATGTGTTCCCGTATAAATTAGTTCAATATGAATGGTTTCTATGAGAAATCGACAATACAACAAACCTAAAAGTCCACATTCAGAGTCCACGGAAAGAAGATAATATGTTGGTTGGTCAATATGAATGGTTTCTATGAGAAATCGAATGAACTCGTGAGAATATACTGGCAAACAATGGAGATTATGTTTTTTTTTTCTCGGAAGGCACCTTCAGTCAATGTGTTCCCAAATAAATTAGTTCAATATAAATGGTTTCTATGAGAAATCGAAGTAGCTCGTCAGAATGTACTGGCAATTATTGGATATTGTTTTTTTTTCCTGGAATGCACCTTCAGTCAATATTATTCCATATAAATTAGTTCAATATAAATGGTTTCTATGAAAAATCGAAGGAGGTCATCAGAATGTACTGTCAATTATTGGAGATTATGTTTTTTTTCTCGGAAAGCACCTTCAGTCAATATGTTCCCATATAAATTGGTTCAATATGAATGGTTTCTATGAGAAATCGAAGGAGCTCTTCAGAATGTTCAGGCAATTATCGGATTTTTTTTTATATATAATTAGATACACTATCATGTTATTATTTACTAAATAATCATAACATTTCGAATATCGCGTTTAAAAAGTTACCTAGTGCCAAGTTCGGTTTTCAATCCGGTTTATCGTTCCAATATTTTCGTGTCAAGTTAATGGTTATTTAGATTTTATACCCGAGAGTGAACCATCGCCTCCTATTTCACCAACCTCACAATTGTCCCAGGACAAAAACTTCGCCATATGTACATTGGTGGCTCTACAAGAAAAGATGGTCTCTAACTTATCGATCCAACAATGTGCGGCGAATTGTGATTGTTAGATTAGAATTACGATTTGAAACGGGATATTTACCATGTATATTTGTATTTTGCAAGCGCCATTATCAAGGATTATTGTGTTAATCCTTGATAATGGCGCTTGCAACAGTGCTGAAATATCGGGAACTCAAAAATACAAATATACATGGTAAATATCCCGTTTCAAATTGTAATTCTAATGTAAATGACCATGTAAGCTTGAAATCTTATATTGTGATTGTTAGATCTCAAAAAATTGCCAAGTTTGTGAAATGGGGGCCTTTTCATACCTACATCGCTATAATCCCGGTACTTAAAATCTGCGTTTGTAGTCTATTTTCACGCATCCACAGCGACGGGGCGGCTATGTAAACAGGAGCACTAGTGAACCCGCGCGAATTCCGCCATCTTGGTTCTGCTTACGTCACGGATATTTTGGTGCCTATTGGTTACCTATATTGGATTTAGGGACAAGATTCAAGGCACTTCGCCGTGCTGTTAGGTCAAATTACCATTACTAGTTATTATTATTATAGATCTTAACTATCTTTCTACCATCCGCTTTTATTTCGCATGCCATTTGTTTTGTGCATGCATGCATGCATTTCGTATCTTCATGAATAATTTTACCTGGCACTGCCGTTGCAAAAAACCAAAATATTTTTCGGATTTTAATACTTATTGGGCATAGGGGATCACTGTTTATTATAATATGTCTAACATTAATAATGACCAAATGAAAAACGTGGAATCTTAATCGCTAGACGTATTATACAATTTAATTCAGTGATCATCAACGTGAAAACTTTATGATTGACAAACAATTGCCAGTCTTCAGCAGATGGTTGAGTTTATAATGTTGATCACTTTGAAAATATTATTCTCGTTTCGACAACTATGTAAGCGTAAAGAAAAGTAACCTATATATTAAACTGCAATCATCATCAGCCAGGATGCAGGTCTTGTTGGTAGATTCTAACGTAAAATTCACGAAAATTGGCACGAACGGATTAAAGATAGAAAATGTGTTGATATGAAGGACACCTATTTCACCAACTTGACCGTACATTGCTGAGTCTATAAGTTATTAAAATGGTTGCCGGGCACATCGTAACTTACCGAAGGCGAATTGTCGAGTTGAATGGATATTGGTTCCATGACAGTGTTCACACTACGTAATACCGAGACGTATGTAGCGCTTGGCACGAGTACATTCCAGCTCCAGCTATCGTTAATGTTTCTATAGAAATGGCTTGTTTTTTTGGTGAGTTTAGTTTTAACTGTACTAGGTATTGCGTGTTAATATATTGACCAATTAACCTATTGTTAATGAAATATTTGTCTTTTCACAATTTCTGTACGTCGTAATTTAGAGCGTAAAATATTAAATATAGGTACATTCGTTTGTTTTGAAACACCTGTAATTTTATTGTGTTGAGGAAATTTACGCTTATATTAGTTCGCTTTGAAAAATGCGTACACGTAAATTTCAATATTTGTAGATCATTATTTTAAATTAATTAGTATCTAATGCTTACAAAAATTAAGTAAACGTAATTGAAAGGTTTATCTATCTGTTATTGAGTTGTCGGTTTATAGTAAGCGTATCCTCCTGAGGTCTAACTTTCAAAAATTAACAAAAAATCTCGACCGTAACAATTTTATGTATAGTTCAAAATCAATTGTATTATATGTAGTACCTATATGACAAAGGGCCTCACGAGGTGAAAGCATTTCTCTGTAAGTAATCATTAAATTTCAACCGACGACATGTGATGTTGTCGTTTATTTTTAAAACGGTAACCTTCGTTTTAGCTCTTGGAAATCCACCCAATCCGCCAATAACCTATTTTGTATTTCATGATATATAAAATAGCAGTCCGACCATCTCATGGCTCTCCTAAGAACCATGTTTTATTAGGCTTTTGTTATTTATCAAAATGTTAATTTTTTATGTGATTATGTTTAATATTAAAATAATATGATTTTGCATTGCTAATGACTACTTTATTATTTTATACCAATTTTTCGTTTTCATTTAGTCTTGCTAGCAACCCGCCCCGGCTTCGCACGGGTGCACTATTTAATGGATGTTATTATACATATAAACCTTCCTCTTCAATCACTCTATCTATTAAAAAAAACCGCATCAAAATCCGTTGCGTAGTTTTAAAGATTTAAGCATACATAGGGATATAGGGACAGAGAAAGTGACTTTGTTTTATACTATGTAGTGAAGTCTAAAGTAAAATGTGGATACCGTTTCACTTTAGGTAAAGCCAGCACCAAAAGTAACTACGCATATGAAGACGTCAAAAGTTTTTTCGCAAACATGCTCGGAAATGTATGTTAATATCACGAAATGAAGACATGAAGTGTCTTGTTTATGGCTTCCTATATTACTTCTTGGGCTTAGGCTTATATAGATAGAAAACCATCAAATTATCACAAATAGTAAACTTACAAATTGTAAATTTAATCAAAATCATTAAAATATATGGGACTTCAAAGATCCGCAAAAATGTTGTTTGATTTTTTAAGTCCAAATGGAAATTAAATAGAATTCTCATGTTTCAATAAAAAAGAAATTATAATATGGTAACTATGTGCTTATGCAATACGTCACTTGTTTTCCTATACAAGATTATAAGGCCATTGCACTGTGACGTCACGTTTCATTGACTATCAGTATGGAGCTTTTTCAGTGCTCGTCAACTATGCTGTACTTTACCTCTCGTTTTCGTCTTATGTGTTGTTCTAAATGTAGTTGGTCTCATAAAAACATTTGATCGTCTCTATAAACTGGTTCGAATGGCACCTTTTTTACTTTAAATTAGGAGTTAGATTTTTTCACAGCTTCGAGGAACTGTATACCTGAGTGTATGCTTTTAATTTCAATTCAATACCTTCACGCGTTTCCGAGATAAAGGATCTTGACAGACTAACAGACAGACGGACAACAAAGTGATCCTAAAAGGATTCCGTTTTTTTCCTTTTGAGGTACGGAACCCTAAAAAACTATAGTCACCTGAATTCGAGTTAAACGGTAAGAAAACCTAAACAAATACTATAACTTTGAACTAATTTCAATTTGCTTACATATTTCACCTTAATGCACTATATTTGGCAACACTACGTATAAATGTAAATACAATAACATTAAAAAAAATCTATATGGCCATGATATGCACGGATTTACAAACAACGTGAAGATGAAACTGGGTAAGAGTGATTTAAAATACGAGGGTAATTAAGTTGAGTAGTCTTTGTGATCTGTTGAAGCTAATATTTAATTTAAGTACTTAACGCAGTGCTATTTTGAAGACAAGTGAAACTGGAATGGGAATGTGGCGAGATGAGTGGCTATTTTAGTGCACGTCATCTACCATTCATATGCGTAAATAGTGTTTTTAATGCCATTCCATAAGGATCCTCAGTATTCTTAACTAATAACTAATTCGCCGCGTTTCTTACGCCGGTTCTTCTCGAGGCAGAGGGTTATTTTATGAACCGGTGGTAGTTTTTTGACATTCATAAGTGCATGTAACATGCCTAAATTGAAGAATAAATTATTTCATTTCATTTCAATTAAACGTAAATTATTGAAATTAAAGTGATCTTAAATTTAGAAGCAAGCACTACAAAAACCTCAATTTAGATCCGCAAAAATCCGTCTCCAGCAAACAATATGTCTGCACTGAGTGCATCCCACCAATCACAGGTTACGAAGTAAAACAGGCTCTTCACAACCAAACTATTCAACAGAATTTAGCAAACAGGAATCATTCCCAAACAAATGACGTTCGCAAACTGCTTCAAAAAAGAGAAACAAGAGTGATATCAACAACTATCGGCCAATTAGTTTAGTCTCGCACCTGTATAGCTGAAGTTCATTAAAGTAATAGTGTCGCATTGCTGGACAACTAGATAAACATCACTTTATTATTGGAAAACGAGACTTAATCGGGTCATACGCGGATTTAAGTTCGCGTCTTTCATGTGGACATACCAAAAGCACAAAGCTTAATTTTGGATTTGACCAGTAACCCGCATAAACAGTTTCTCCGTTTCTATAAATCCCTGTAATAAAAACATAGTTAAAATGCACATAAGCCGTTAACTATTGACCACAGGAGGGACGAATTTTGTTTTATCAACTAAGTATGACCCAATCGCGTAAAATACTAATAATGTGTGAAAATCGTGTAAGGTTAAATCAACCACCCGAGCAAGCCGGACGCCGTCCCGGTTTCTCTACCACCGATCATCTACATAGGTACCCTTTATCAAGTCATAGACAGATGCCACGAATACAATGAAACTCTGTATCTAGCTTTTGTAGATTATGCAAAAGCTTTACGATAGCAATAATAATTCCTCATTTACAGCTACGTCACCAAAATATCGAACCTACTTAGTTGGGTCATTGCCAGATTTAGGTTCACGTCTTTTCGGTGGACAAATCAAAAGTTATGGGCCATAATGCTAAATATTTAGGATTGGTCTAGTAACCCGCACAAACGGAGTTTCCGTAACTATAAATCCATGTAATAAAAACATAACTTACATGTACATAAGCCGTTAACTATTGACCACCGGGTGGACAACTTTTGTTTTTACAACTGACAATGACCCAGTTCTATTTATGACAATAGTACAAGAGTGAATATGGCTATTACTGAAGCAGCGAGCTACATCTTAGGCCTTGCCATCGCTTTCTATCATGCGAGACTAAGGCCAGTAGCTGTTCAGTCATTAAATAAAAAAAGTACGGCAGCCGTAAAATTGCAATCTTCTGGCCAGCGGTACCAAATCTAAAGAGGCGTAAAGTAGGGTGGGTCACCCGCTGTCTCCGAAACTTTTCACAACGAATATTTCAAAGCTTGGCGGTCAACTAGGAGAACAAAGGCATTGTCATCGGCGAAAGAAGATTAACAAACCTTAGTCTTGCCATCGACATGGTACTGTTTTCGTCAGTGATCACAGGAACGATGCTGCAAGATCTAAGCTCGGCAAGCGCTCAAATTGGTCTTTCAATGAACAGATCCAAGACCCAAAAAATGACCAATGACACAATAAGTAGGATTGAAGTAAACGGGGAGTCCATAGAGTATGTCGACGAGTACACATTTTAGGTCAATTAGTTCCCTTCAACCTGAGGCAGGGTAACTATTGGTCTATTAAAGAGCTGCTGAAGGGAGGCCTTTCCTTAATCCTAAAGCGAAGACTCGTTGATGTGTGTATTCTGCCTGTCCTAACCTACGGTTTCAAAACATGGTCACTCACGGAGGCAAAAAAGACCAGGTTGAAGGTTTGCCAAAGAGCTATGGAGCGTAGCATGCTGGAAGTGAAACAGTTCGACCAGGCCCCTATTTCACCAAAGCTGACAAGCGCGACAATTGTCAAATAACATTACAATTGTAGTTGGTGAAACAGTTCACATGAAAATTGTCGATTTGTCAGCCTACATATGTCAAATACCTACATATATCAACTTGGTGAAATATATGTATTTGACATATGTAGGCTGTCAAATCGACAATTTTCATGTGAAAACTGTTTCACCAACTACAATTGTAATGTTTTTTGACAATTGTCGCGCCTGTCAGCTTTGGTGAAATAGGGGTCAGGTCCGAAACTACGCAGCGCTCAAAAACCGGCATTGCTGATGTTGGAGTCAAGACCGCCAAGCTGAAGTGAAAATGAACAGCCACGTATGTGCCTTAACTAGCCACGAAGTGGATGCCGAACAACGACGGCGTGGCAGGCCAAGACGGAGATGGCGGGACGACCTGTACGCATATGGTGAAAATTGGCTAGAGATTTCTCAGACCTGAGACTAGTGGAAATCAAGAGGGGAGGCCTTTGCCCAGCAGTGGGACACTAGGCTTCTAATAATAATTATACATTTAGAAGAAAATATTTCGACTTTCTAACTTGACTTTTATTTAACAGGAACGGGAATAGATAATAGTGCATTAGGAAAGGATTATCTACCTTTATTCTAAATTCAAAGAAAACTCACGAAAAACAAAATTGACAGAAAGTCGCACGTCTTTTGTAACCAAGAGTAAACGTCAAACTGAAGTCATTATTACAAAAGAGTGCAAAATTTTGTTACGAGTTGCAGATTTAGTGCCTGGAAGATGAAATCTCATAAGGTAGAAGGTGAAAAGCAGATCAAAACAGTATAGTATACCGCTTGTAAGTAGCCTAATGATTGAATATATAATGTAATGTCTTAAATAAAACTCTTATGTATCTATACTAACAAAGAGTAAGTTCATTCCTTTGATGTGTTAAATAGGAAGGGCTATTTAGAAAGGCAGCTATGTAAATATTTGGAATGGTCCTAGTTAGGTACGTCAAATGAAGGGAATATATTATTTTCCTGACTGTTATGTTGCCTTTTGTTACAATATATTATTTTTTGGAAATGTGGCACATGGTTTAAAAAAGCAATTAATACGCATTTTCGATGATAAGCGAATGAATTTAACTATTCCCATTAACAGTCCCGATCAAGCCCCCAACCCCAACACTGCTTTTTTGAGCAAGTAAACTTTTTGTCTGTGATTTTGGTTCCTCCTTAGATGTGGTGCCCTAAGCAAGTGCTTGTATAACTCATTGGTTAATCTAGAACTGCCCATGTATGTTTCTGTATGTTGTTTATCTTCACCTTAATTAAAATTCTATGCATAAACTTCTAAAATTTCTTTGGTGTGATCTAGGATTCGAACCAGAGAATTGCAACCCCTAACCCATCCCTTAACCACATGACTCATAGTTTACACTCCCATATATTTTGTAGTGATCTCGCTTGTCAACAAACATAACGCAGCACGAGAATGTGTTTTTCAGTTCAACTTACAAGAAAAATAGAATAATAAACCAAAATGGGGGAGGGTAAAAAACCAAAAAAGGAGGAAGAATCCGCCTCCTCGGCGTTTATGAAGGATTTCCTCGCGGGCGGCGTGTCAGCTGCCGTGGCAAAGACATCTATGGCGCCGATTGAGAGAGTGAAATTGCTGCTGCAAGTGCAGCACATCTCCAAACAGATTGCCGAGAAAGATCGGTACAAAGGTAACGCAACCTACGGGTCCCTGCTCCCAATTCCTGGTTCAAGTCTACAATTCGAAGAACTTGTACAATTTTCCATAGAAAGTGTTGTACATTTTGTCAAATTGTACGGTTGTAAAATTTTGTGGTATAGGCCCCTGGTAGCCGTTGGAGCCTGGTAGCTCACGTGACAGAGGGACTGACATGTACTTAAGTGATTTCAAAAGATAGCTCCTGGAGTGATACCGTGAACCACAGACAAAGTTTTCCCTCTCTGTCGCACTTGCAAGTTTGCACATAAGTGGGAAAGGGAAAATTTCGAATGCCATTCGCGGTAGCAGTCTTGGGCCTGTACTTGGAAGTTCGAAATTCAAACTTTGTATGGTGCCGTCTCTTTCACTCTCGTGTTTTACACTATGAGCCGACACGAAATTTGGATTTCGAATTTCGGCCCAGCCCCACTGGAGTTAATGACGTTTTTATAAAAAAATATATGCTCCTCGCATCTTGTTATAGGTACAGTCGAGTTCATTAATATGTGTACGGTCCCGAAGGTTAATAATATGAGTAAATATTTGAGCAACATTATACCCTTCACATAAAGTCTAGCACATATTTTAGAACCAGGGATCGGATACCGGTATTTTCTCCATAGAAAAATACCGGTATTATTACGGTCACCGGTTCAGTATTTCGTTTTTAATGGGACAATCTAATAATACCACGATGTTACCTAAATACATGATTCAGCCCTACGTAAAGAGCCAAAAATTATCCAAAATGTTGGGCTAATTCAGGGTTTTTTAAAAATACCGGTATCGGTCCCTGTTTAGAACTCGAGAATTTTCATTGGCTAAGCTAAGCTTTCTTAAGAGCGCTTTAATAAAATGCAATAGGTCCACTAGCGCCACTCGTAAATAATTGTAATTATTTAAATTTAACGATATATAACTAAAAAAGGGGGCCGTTACGTACAGTAGCTTGTATTTAAGTACTTATTGAATCCATCAAACTAGTTTTTACGTTGCTTGATTCGTCTCTCTATTAGCTCAAAATTAAAACGGCCGTTTTAACTTTGGACGCATAGATTGACGAGTCCAGCAACGTAATAACTAGTTTGAAGGATTCAAATAGTACTTAAATACAAACTACTGTACTTAGCGGCCCCCTTTTTTAGTTATATATCGTTAAATTTAAATAATTACACTTATCTACGAGTGGCGCTAGTGGACCTGTTAAATTTTATTAAAGCGCTCTTAACAACTGTTTTAAAAGAACGTACCTACAACTTCAAAGGAAAATGTTTCAGGTATAATGGACGCATTTGTCCGCATACCTAAAGAGCAGGGCCTTTCGGCCTTGTGGCGCGGTAACCTCGCCAACGTCATAAGATATTTTCCGACTCAAGCCCTCAACTTCGCTTTCAAGGATAAGTATGTTGTTTATTTATTTATTTATTTAGGGACAACAAACAACTGTACATAATATATTACAATCGATATTACAACAGATGTTACTCTATGTACAATCAACACCGTTATCCACGAAATACTGTGTAACAGTTAAAGGTTGTCTAACATCAGACTGTTGTACATTAATCTTAATTAAATTAGGTAGTTAGTTAGTTAGTTAGTTAAATTAGGTAGTTATGTTGCAATGCAAACTAGCAGCAGCTACTGGCTTTTGATTTTGTTTCAAATCTTGCAAGTTAAATTAGACCCTTTTCCCAGTATCCGATTTAGCTGAAATTTGGCATACATATTTATGTAAAGTTCGGTGACAATGTAATATTATGGCACTACCGAGCTGATCTGATGATTGAGACAGAAGAGCCATAACAAGTTCCAAAATATACTTGGGGCAATCAACTTTTTCTTATTGTTATTCTGTCCCGTCACCGAGGAGACAACAGTAACCGAGTTTCTTAGAAAAATGTTTATAATATTTCTTCAATCACGCTCAAGAGATGACCCATGTTCCAATGGATTTATTCTCATCACTAAAACTCATGTTTGGTAGACTTAAACCCTATAAAATCACAATTTTATTGAGTGACTCAGGAGACGTAACCATGGTAACGAGTAACAAAGAATAGTTGATCCACCCACTTATTACAATTGATGGCATAAATTAAGTCAAATATGCGCATGTCCTGCTGCAGATATTACAGGGGTTATTAGCTGCTCCAACAAACTTATCAGGGTAAATCGATTATGCTTAACTGTTAGACATATGCCATAGAAGTCTCATCAACGTATGTGTGTTCAGGTACAAGAATATGTTTCTGGCTGGTGTCGATAAGAACAAACAGTTCTGGACTCACTTCGCTGGTAACTTGGCTTCGGGCGGGGCGGCCGGCGCGACCTCTCTGTGTTTCGTCTACCCTCTTGACTATGCCAGGACTAGGTTAGTGCAATGGACATGTCGAAATATGAGAGCACTTTGTCACATCCACTTCCTTTTTTTTTTTGAACCTGACTGTGGCTTTATAGGCCGGGCCCAATAAAGCGATAGGAGTGCGCGGTTGGAGAGTAGTCTGAGGAAAATCCAGGGGAAAACCTCCGGCATGACCACGCGTGTGGTTTGGATCACTGGAATACTCGAGTTTGCGCTCCAGTGAGATTGGTTGAGCGGTTTCAACCGAATCTGAGGTGTGAGTGGAATCGAGCTACTGGGAGTTTCGTCGCTGGTTCGCTAAACCTAGCCTAGCTGAGTAGAGTCCAGCAAGAAACTCAGCTAGGCCCGACCTGGGTCGGACTGACTCTACCCGGTGTGCGGCGGTACCGGGACGAATAGGAACTATATGTGTCACTGATGTCGCGATCGCGCGGTGGACGTCCCCGCCGGCGGGAATGCCTATCAGCGGGAATGCCTAGTCACATCCACGTTTAGTTTAATATATGGGAAAACTAACGCAATACGCATTTAGACATTGTCCGTGCAGTTCTCTTCAGTCCGTTTTACTTAACGCCGTATGATGTACAGTAGAATCCGCTTATAACGACTCCGCTTATAACATTTTACCGCTTTTAACGACTTCGAAATCACCACACATTAGATTTGATACCACACATTTTCAAAGTCAGTCCGTTTTGTGCGACGTCCTGTTAGTGCGACGTAATGTCACCGGTCCCTTGACTGTCGCTTTATCCGGATTCAACTATATAGCAGTTTAGGAGAAGACAGCGTACAGTTGGAAACACTTAAACGTAAGGGACGCTATTCTTCAAGACTTCGACTTAAAGATAAATTTAAATAAAACCGAGACTAATAACATCTAAACATAGAGAAATACATGAAATTAATATATATAGCACAGTACTACAGCACAAGTCGATCAATTTCAATATTTAGGTAGTACA
This sequence comes from Epiblema foenella, assembly GCA_963556455.1. Taxonomy (NCBI): domain Eukaryota; kingdom Metazoa; phylum Arthropoda; class Insecta; order Lepidoptera; family Tortricidae; genus Epiblema; species Epiblema foenella. Next base: position 43,534,175 of record OY747095.1, read on the forward strand.
ATAACTGAAGACTCGAGATGCACTGCAGATGTTACAAAACTAGAATAGCAATAGCTAAAAATAGTCCCAAAGCTTCAAAAGTAACTAAACAACCTTATGCCCTTAACAATAGAGTACATATTTAGAATGAAGGAAAAATTTAAAAATTTAGGCACCGAGCAGGATTCAAAAAGAATAGAGTGCATATTTCGAACTTGATAGAAGTACTGACAATGTCGAACCTGATGTAAAACGATTATGACCGAGGGATACGATCAGAACTAACTAGCTTTTGAACTACAAAGGAGCGCCGTGGCCTAGCGGTGCCCGCGTATCGCGTGCGGTAAGCAACGTCGGCCCAGGTCTGTTCTTGGATGGGTGAACGCTTTGAGTGGTTATTAACTGAGCGACACCGTACTTTGGAAGACACGTTAAGCCGTTGATCCCGTCTGCTGTCTATGATAACAGTCGTTAAGCCAAGTTAGAGGCATCCGGGCGGCTCGAGAATTTCTAACAGTCAAGTTGTCCACTCACTTGACAAGGGGGGTCGAAGTTGCACCACTTCCGTAGGGCCCGCCGTTACCCTACACGTGACCCCTGGGTGGTAAACGGTGCAACAAAATTATTATAAAAACCTATGGTCGGGGCCGCACTGATTGGGGGACTTGATTTACTCTGATCGCCGTCGCATCCCTAATCGTCCAGAGCAACGCGGCCTATCTGGTTTGCATCGGACCTATGGAAGTTACGACTTTCTACACATCTAATTTAGTGTTTTTCTAATACCCTGCCACCAGGTTAGCAGCGGACATAGGCAAAGGCAAGGACAAAGAGTTCCAAGGCCTCGTCGACTGTCTCTCGAAGACCCTGAAGTCGGACGGCCCGCTCGGCCTGTACCGGGGCTTCATAGTGTCGGTGCAGGGCATCGTCATATACAGGGCGGCCTACTTCGGCCTCTACGACACAGTGCGCGGTCTCCTACCTGATCCTAAAAACACTCCGCTTCTGCTGTCCTGGTTTATCGCTCAGGTAACTCTCAAATCCAGTCAGCGTCATGTAGTTTATACATAGTAGGAGTAACGATTGATTTTCGAAAATGCAAATCTAAGCAATTTAGAAAGAATAAAATAGAAAGATTTTTATTCGGATAACACAACAAGTATCTATTTAAACAACACCTTAAAACTAGCAAACGGAGATGTGCTACCGAAAAGGTCAACTCAGCAATGCAGTTGACACAGCAGTGCCAACGGCGCTGGTATGCTATGTATCCAGCGAGGTTTGCGGGACAGCATAGGTAATTTGAATCTTAATTCGGAGTTTCGGTGAACTGAGATTGATTCTATTGACACGTAGTGGTCAAGTGGACATCTCTATACATACTTGCCTATGTTGAAAAGAGTTGAATTGTTGATAGGTCCTATCAATGATAGGATATTTAAGGTATCATATATCCCGTCGACAGTAATTTATTTGGCGTTGGCACCTTGGAAATCAATAGTAAATATGAAAAGCGGAATGCTTTAACGGCATGACATAGTACCTACTTACGTAGCTACAATAGGTTCTCGCTGAAAAAGGTCTGCTCCCATTAATCGATTATAAATTACTCAGTTTAAACTGTCCGTTTCCAGACGGTGACGACATTCTCGGGCATCTTGTCATATCCGCTGGACACGGTCCGCCGACGCATGATGATGCAGTCCGGACGGCCCGTGCACGAGCGGACCTACAAGAGCACAGCCCACTGCTGGGCCGTCATACTCAAGACCGAGGGCGCCAGTGCCTTCTTCAAGGGAGCCTTCTCCAACATCCTCAGAGGCACGGGCGCCGCGTTGGTACTCGTCCTATACGACGAAGTCAAGAAACTCTTCTAAACCCTGCGGCCCTAGTTAGTGCTTGATCGTCAGAAGCAGGTTTAGGCTTTTTTGTATTTTACTCGAATAGCGTGACGTCATAAGTTTAAACGTAAAATGTGTAAATGGAAAAGTACTAGATATTAAACAGCTCCATTGACCATCATTTAGTAGCTACAGTCTGCGGGGCTAGAGGGTGTTCCTTTGTGATTAGGCATGAATTTACTTTATATTGTCCATGTTTTTTAATATGAAAGTTATGGATTATTGATAATATATTCCTGTTTTTATATGAAACTTCTTTTTTGTTTCATATTCTTTAGGGACAGAGATTGGCAAATGAGAGTAGACTCATTATTTAAAAAAAACAAAGCAAATTTTCCAGTTTATTTAATATCACACAAGAGCGCTACCCCCCGCAGCGTCCAATGCCTCGGATTGCTGTCGGTCTCGAAGTCGATGGAGCCGACGTACTTAGCGTCGGTTCGCTGCGGCTTGCGGTATATCGGGCATTCGTACAGCCGCGGGTCTTTGCCAGCTGTGGTGTTGATCGCGAATATGTAGATGATTGGCATCTGCTCGTACAGCACTTTCGCCTTCGATTCTATCAGCTTCCCGGATTTTCTGTCTAGAGATGCCCCTGGAAAATATAATATTTATTTATCTTCTACGTTTATTATTTTGTAGTGAATAGTTTTTCTCATAGGAGAAATGTAAAGAGCTTATTATACGGCAGCAAAATTATTACTCGGGCTAGGCGGTTTGTATCCCTCACTACGCTCATTACATATTAGCAATCCCCTGCTGCGCCCGGGATTCTATTATGGAATCCTACGCTTCGTTCGGGATTCAAACATTTTGCTCCCTTTAGGCCATGTAACGAAAACGTGTAGAGGGAAATGCTTGGAACACAATTTTTTGTTTCATAACTTTTGTGCTATCTACTATGGTTCATATCCAACCACTTAACAACTCGGCGCGTACCTAGCTTCCAAATAAAATAAATAAATAAACATTAGCGGACAATCTTACACAAATCGAACTAGCCTCACAGTAAGCTCAAGAAGGCTTGTGTTATGGGTACTAGACGACGATATATTTAATAGATATAAATACTTAAATACATAGAAAACATCCAAGACTCAAGAAACAAATATTCATGCTCATCACACAAATATTTGCCCTGACCGGGATTCGAACCCAGGACCGTCAGCTTCACAGGCGGGTGCACTACCCACTAGGCTAAACCGGTCGTCAATGATCATTTTAGTTGAATAAAAAGCTTGCCTTCTAAGAATAAACCGTAAACGTAGACGCCTTCCGCCGGGCCTTCGTGGACGTCCTCTCGGTTCAGCTTGGTGATGTGGTTCTGCAACACCACCGAGTCCAGAGCCCATCCCTTGTGGCTTCGAGTCACTTCCTACGTGAGAGTAATGCATAGTTTGGTAATTATCAATGGCATACGTTTGGAGTTAATTATCACTCCCATGGTCTAAGAAAAATATTCAAAATTGATAATGGTTGGCTTCGTTGAAGGAAAGAGAAGCAGAGGTAGAGCACCCACAGACACACACAGACAGACAGATGCGATCCGCGATGCCACAGGCGTAAACATCCAGGGGGCAATACAACTAGTCCAAAATAAGAGAGGTAGGGCACAGCAAAATGTCATCTTGCTCGAATTTGGAGCAGCCCAACTGGGGAAGGACCTCCGCCTTGCAGAAGACCACAGCCATAATAACATTATCTACTATACAAGTATGTAGTGTTGTGTTCCTGGAGGTGAGCAAGGTTGCCAGAGCTCCCGAGGACTGTGTTGAGAACGAGGGACCTAAATTTGTCCCTTCTGTTGTCAACACAGTGCATCCTCAAATGTTATTTATTTATTTATTTATTTATTTATTCACAAATATGAGTTATCAACATAACAGCTTACGCCATGGCGTTGATAATCTAAAAGTTATCTTAATCTATTTACATAGAGGACATACAAAATAGCAAGGCAAAAAAAAATAACAAAACAGAATATGAAGTCTGATTAGAAATAATTTTCACAAAACTGTAAAAAGGTGGAGCGAAGGCTGTTCCATTTATGGGCAAACAGGTCGCAATCCGGTGCATAGGAAAGACATTGATTAAGTAGCGCCTGCGCTTTAACAACCGGTGAGTGCTCGTGCGCCGCCGTGCGAGCCGCTTCCTCCGCCAGGAGGCGGTGGCTGCGGGCACGTAGGTACTTGTCCGGTACATACAGACAACATGTTCTTGTGACCAAATCGGAACAATCTGACTTACCTCTGATAATCTGACAGGCAGAGGTCAAGAGCTCGAAACCGCGTCTAACCTCTAAGGAATTGGAGCCCAACATTCCGAGTAAGTATTTGGTTGGGTATAAGAAGGGGTAATATCCGTACTTTTTCTTGTAAAGAAAGCGGAGGAATGCTTTCTGTACTTTTTCTAAAAGGAGAATGTAGGATTTCTCGTGCGGGTTCCAAATGATAGATGCCGATTCAATTTTGCTTCTGACCAGTGATGTGTATAATAACTGAACTACTTGGGGATCACGAAAATCTTTTGCGTTTCGTATGATAAAACCCAGCCTCTTATAGCAGTCTTTTGCTAGAGATATTATGTGTTGGTTAAAAGAAAGTTTGGGATCATAAATAATACCTAGATCTTTAACTGAATTTACGCGCGCTATGGGTTCACTGTCTAAAAAATACGTATTGTACAGAGGAGAGAGGCTGCGGGTAAATGATATAGTGCTGCATTTGGAAGAATTAATTTGTTATTTGTAGCCCAGCTAAATACCGCATCAACATCTGCCTGCAATAGTTTACAGTCCGTAACATCATTAACACGCCGTATAAGCTTAAGATCGTCTGCGTAAAGCAAACAATGAGAGTGATCAACTACTTTTTCGAGATCATTAATCATTAAAACGAAAAATAAAGGGCCCAGGATGGAACCTTGACTTACCCCAGAGCGAGTATGATAGGGTGGGGAAACGTAGCAACCGTGACGCACGAACTGTTGTCGATCTTTGAGGTAGTCAGCGACAAGCCGGAGGAGTTTCGGAGTGAAGCCAATAGCAGTCAGTTTGTCTAGGAGAATGTCATTATCAACACGGTCGAATGCCTTTTGGAAATCGAAATAAATAACATCAACTTGAGAGCCCTGATCTAAATAACGCGATATTATGTCTGTTGAGGATAATAAATTTGTGTTCACTGACCGACGCGCACGAAAGCCATGCTGGCAATCGCTAAGATACGGAGTTATTTGGGCAGAGATTTTACGGTGTAAGATAGACTCTAAGACTTTGGAAAAACTGGAGAGAATTGCAATAGGGCGGTAGTTTTCGGCTTTTGATGAATCTCTGGATTTCGGGACAGGCTTAACGCGTGACATTTTCCACTGTGTAGGGTATTTACTACTGGATAAAATCAGTTTAAATATGTAATGTATAGGACGGGCTAGAAATTGCTTACCGGCTTTAATGATATACGGAGGCACGTTATCAGGACCAACAGCACTTCTTGGTTTAAGTTTGTTAATTGCAGCTTCAATATCTTCCAAAGATATGTCATTAACACCAATTATATTAGCGGTCTGAGAGATGTCATTCTTCAAGGATAAATCTGAATCTAATAAAGGGATATCTGGTAGAAACACACTGGAGAAAAAATCAGCAAAAGCCGACGCGGCATCAGCACCTGTATGTTCTTCTCCTCTGTACGAAATAGTAGCTTCAAATCCTCCTTTAGATCTTAAACTATTTATATGATTCCAAAATTCCTGAGGGTTAGCTCTAATGTTCTGTTCAACAAACCTGGTGTGATCATCATATGCTTTCATTATGAGTACTTTAACGTGAGTCCTTAATTGACTAAAAAATTCATAGACTTTTTTATCACCGGTCAATTTCCATAGCTGGTGTTGAGAGGCTTTTTTAGAAATTTGGTTGATGATTTCAGACGTAAACCATACCGGATAAGACCTGACTTTCTTATGCGATCGAATTTTTTTGGGAATGCAATCATCAAAAATATTGTAAAGAATATTGTAAAAGATTTCTACGGCACTATCTACGTTTGAGGCTTGATAAACGAGAGACCAGTCACTACATCGAAGCTTTTTATAAAGTAAGTCGAAATCCGCCTTAGAGAAATTCCAATCCCTGGATGTATCTAGATTACTGGCGTTAAGATGAGATGGCTGCCTAGATCGCACGGTATTATTCTCAATTAAAATATCAAGAGGTGGATGGTAGGCGTCGGCGTGAGGCACAAGCCCATCACCAGCTATCTTATGGACATTTGCTAAACAATCCTTCTGCACCAGAACTACGTCAAGTTTGCCTCCGTAGGAATTTTGAATGTTATTGCAATCCAATAAATTACAGTAATTTAAGAAATAAAAATAGTAGGTATTGATATTTAAAGAAGCGCTGTTTAAGTTTAAGTCTCCAAGTAATACTAAAGAGCAATGTAAGCTATCAATCTTGGATTCTATAGTTTGAAATAAAGTCATATAAGTACTGTTACTAGAATGCGGAGGTGTATAAATAACGGCTACATTATATTTAACGTTATTTAAGGAAAAAGTGCACCACAAATCTTCTCCGCCTAAAGTTTCTAGTTCAGCACACCGTTGTAAAGTGATACCGGGCCGCGCTGCGAGTAACACGCCTCCTCCCCGTCGATTGAGACGGTCGCGACGAACGACGCTCCATCCGTTGGACGTTAATTCGGGATCGCCAATGGAATCATCAAGAAAAGTCTCTGTAACTGCGATGATGTCTGCTTCCTGTGATAGAAGGTTGTGTTTCCATTGTTGCAGCTTTGTCTTAAGTCCTCTAACATTTTGGTATACTATGTTCAGACGTCGAGCGCAGCGGGTTGTGGTATGGCTATGGCTAGTGCTTTGATTGTTGGAAGTATTGGGTTTTACGAAATTTACCGGGGGGGCCTCGAAAGAACGTCCAGGGCTTCACTCTTGCATTCAAAGGCCAAAAATCAGCCGAAAGGCAAGTATCATAATAAGAGTATTATAAAATAACGGTTCCTGAAGAGTCAGGAACCGTTATTTTATAAGATTTGTAGTCACCTCTGGACTTCAACTCATCAATAGTACACTTTCCAGTCGGAAACCTTTTTTTCAGGTAAGCTAGAACGTCATCCGGGCCCGATTCCATGTTCCAGAGGTGGATCAACTTACGAGGTTCTGCGGCCTTTAAGAGCGTAACATCTGGACCGGCAATGCAGCGTTGGGATTTCAAGGAATGTATTTTCTTGCGACGGTCTACATTAATCCAGGGGCCGTTTCTAGCTTCATCGTCATCATCTATAATTACTGGATCTTCCTCGGAGTATTGAGGCAGCGGCGGGCCAACACTTACATAAGCATTTCCGGTATCAAGTTTTTCAGACTTAGAATAAGTTGTTATATTTTCGACGTTATTGGTATCATCTAGGCAGAGATTTTCAGAAGAAGTAGGTGGCTTGGAAACGTTTGGTGAGATGATATTAGGCTGCTTTGGTCCCCTATTGTTTTGTTTATAGCGACGAGGCTTGGGGCTCTGGTTCCCTGAATGTTCTCCAGTACCAAGGCTAGGTGGCTTATTCATATTTGCCAACTCGAGAGTTTTGAGCCGGTTTTCCATTTGATCCCATTTGGCACTGTGATTGTCGAGCTTACTATTGCAAGTACAAACCGAGTCACCTACTTTTGTAAGTTGGTTATTAAGAAGCCTCACTTCCTCACGGAGCGCTTTCATCTCCAGCACTAGCTCATCAAATGCGTTGTTTTCTACGGTCGAGTCGTCTAAAGGAAGCTGCTGTTGTTTGCGGCTCATGCTGTTATTTAAAAGAGTGTTTGTATTGGATGTGCTTGGCTTGGGAACAGGGCTAATAGATTGCTTCGACTTATTAGAGGCTGTAGTTTTTTGAGCGCAGTTACAGCACTGCCAATTTGTCCTATTGGCAGGCGTCATTAGAGAATACCGTCCATAACTTACACCGATCCGGTCCAGGCACGTCAGGCAATGTCGGACATGACAGGAAGAACAGTCTAAGAATTGCCTGCCCGCAATTTTACAACTACATTTACCACACTTTACAGGTGCAACCATTTTGTGAGTGTTAAGTCCAAAGTCCAGAAATAAATAAATAAAAAGTGTACACGTTGCAATAGTTTACTAATTAAATGTTCGCAACATCTACCGGAGTACGTAATACCGGAGTACGTTATAAAATGTCGGTAACGCGTACGTGACTCCTTTGGAGCGTACGTGCCGTCTATAGGCTGCGGTGGCCGCTTACCATCAGGTGGATCGTAAGCTTGTTTGCCACCGGCGTTGTATATAAAAAAGGGGTCTAGAGAGCGGTGGTGAAGAACTGTTCCTATGGTGGGTCGTGAACCCTCGGCCTTGAGGAATCGACGAAGAACGTCTAAGAAAACAAGGTCTAACTATCTGGATCGTGACACAAGTGACGTAACTGTTGACGTCACACTCACACTTATGTCCGGATATCACCGATAGGCTGATGTTGTAGCTTGTGCCATCCACACTACTAACCGATGTACCTGTCGCAATGGTATCATGATCACTTCAAACGTATGTCATTGAAAGTGACCATAATACGAGTATAAGCCGAACATTCATCTCGCTCATATTTAGTGCAGCCCAACTGGGGATTTGGGGAAGTACCTTACATAAGACCACAGCCATAAGAGTATTTTATGCAACATTTGTATAACGGAGGTCAAAATAGGGTTACGTTTTTCAACTTGGTTAAACAACGTTGCATACAATACTTTATAAGTACAGCCCCAAGGGCCTGTTTTAAACTTAAGTTAGTTTTAATATTATTTAAGCTATTGTTATTTAACTATTATTACCGCCTGTAAATTAGTTATTATATAAATTTATTTTTTAAACTTTATCTACATCCACATATTAAATCCTCTTTCATGTGTTCAGGCACCATTGCGTTGAAAGTGCAGCTCGAGTTCATGAGCTCGTTGAAGTCTTTTTGAGCACGAGCCTGTATCGTAATGGGCGGGGAAGGCCATTACGATACCGTTATTGATGCTGTTTTGGCAATATCCGCCTCGGGCTGGCGCGATATTGTAAATCTGGTCCTTACTTACACTTTTAGCGCATATAAACTAGGATTTATTATATATAACACCACTATTCATTCTTTAAGTATGTGATGATCACTGATTAAAACACTGCAGAAACATGCCAGATACCAGGCCAGCATAAACAGTAACCTGTCTCATGGCTGTAAGGAACCCCTGCGGGTTGAAGAAGCCTGTCATCCAGAAGGCGGTGGGACGGCCGTTGCGCAGCCACACGCGATACTGGTGCTCTCGCTCTAGCAGCTCGGTGTACCAGAAGCCTAGTGTCGCTGACTCCCACGACACCTGCAATTGGAAGCGTGGTTTCAATGAGAAGGTTAGTCGTCTCGTTCTCTCTTTTTGACGTGACAACGTCTTATAAATTGGTTTGCCGGGTGACACTTCAAGAAACTGCGTTACGCTCCGCTCACGTTATGCGCTCACAATGAGAGCGAGTGAGAGGCATGGTTAGCCCGCCTAAGAGCGAGAGAGACAGACATAAAAAGTGAAAGGCACGCGTCCCTTCCACTCGAGCAAAATTATTTTACCACTCAAAGTCGTTGTCACGTAAAACTTTCGCCCGTATACCGACTTTACAGGCAACCAATTTTTTATTACCTGTTTTAGTAAGGTATAATAAAATTGCTATTTTAACACTACAAGTCGTACGAATTATCATTATTAAAGTACAAACTGCAGAATCATGTCAACATAACTAAGGTAATCATGTAATCAATCTAGTCGCAGTGATATGCCAATAAATCGCTTCCAGCTTCTAAATTTTCGGGTAGCGACTAGGACATTTTAACAAAGTTAACTTAGCATAAAGGAGATGTTGTAAATCATAATGATGAATGCGTATGTGATAAAACAAAATCAAGTGCCGGGAATAGTGGTCATGATAATCATACTCTCAGTCCGCTCAATTATTTCAAATATAATGTACCTTAAGCCAGTTCTGTGGTATCCTCGCATCGTACATGGCATCCAGACTCTCTCGTAGTCCCTGACTCATCACTATGGTCCCATCGATCGCTAGCTTTAGATTGCACAGAGTCGACTGCACTGACTTGATCACACGCTGGATACGATCAATTTCTTGCCTGGAACGCATAGATCCATGTTCTTTTTTGACAGTTTGAGGATATATATTCAAGAAGTATAATTATATTGCCAAACTTACCTTAAGAAAATATTCATCGGTAGAAAAGCTCCCATTTTCACCAAAGCCTCTCTGACTTCAAAACTAACGTACTGTTTGGGTAATTTTTCCAACATATCTTCAGCAAGTCTATACACGATACTTTCTCTAGTTTCGCCACCCCCGCCACCACCTTCCTTCGGTTGAACACTTAATATTGTATCTAGGATATCTTTAGCACTATTGATTTGATACGTGATGTCTGCGTTACCGTGGAGGCCGAATACTTCTGGGGTATCAGTCAATGGCAGCTGATTTATATAATCAACGTAACCGGACAGATTCCTCGTCTGAGGTACTTTGTAACCTTTGTAAAACTCAAACCCTGGTCGTAACAATACATCACAAAACCATACGTTGGTAAATGTTGTCAGAAGACGTTTGTCGAAGTCGTCTGTCACTCGACCACCATACTGGACTTCTCCGAGCATGTAGCAGATCGTTGGCCATGATATGCCCTTTTTAGGGTCTATGTCATCCAGATGGTTTTGGATAAACTGCACGCTTGCAGCGTAATCTGCTTGGTTGAACTCGTACGGAATATTCCATCCTAGAGGACCGAACTTCCGTCGTTCTTGCACGATGGTGTGTAGGAAAGCCACTGCATACAACAAAGGCGGCCACTGGGACAAAGATGAATAGTCTAAAGTGTCCTGAGTGATATTTTGGTAAGTTCTTTTCATGCTAGCTCTGATGCCTTGAGGCGGTTCGTTGGTGAATTTGATGGCCATCTGCAGGAGACCTATCGGGACATCTGTATGGACTTCTGTAGTGAGCCAGAGTCTGAAGGATTCCTGAACGTGCTCAGTTTCTATGAGAGCATCCATGGCTTCCACGCAGAATGGAAGCGACAAGTGAATATTTTGCAGGAGCACCCAGCCCCCCTCGTTCATAGAGTCCGATATCATCTTGCGTGCAACAATTTCTTGACCCTGACCCATTGATACCGCTTTTATTTCTAAAAAAAAATAATTAGTTGTATAGAACTATTTAAGATGAAGAGGGACAAAAGTATTGAATAAAAAATATATTGGTAAAGACAGTTTCCTTACGTATTTCCTTAGCCTTGGCTAATGAGGCGATTTGTGCTGAAGGATCGGATCCTATGGATAGGATGCAGATGAGTGGCGTGCGTGGTTCGGACTCTTCCCAGGTAGTTTCGAGGTTCAAAATACATCCTTCGCCGTACTCGGGGCCGAGGGAATCTGGCGTCCATGTAATTAATGAATATTACATCATGGGGAATGGAAACGTTAGCACAACTAATCGCGATTCGCGCGTCTTTACAAGTCACCCCTCTCGCGCTTTGGTTATTAGAAAGAAGAGTAGATATTCTCATGTTACGATGTGTCGTACTCAAGTTGTTGTGCGTTAGTTGTGTTACCTCACATACTTACCAGCCATCCTGGCCCAGGATAGAAACTAGGGTACAACATGAAATCCAAATAGAACACACAACATACACACCGGACTTGAATTAGAATGAGCGATAAGCAGCAAGCAGAAATGTTCTACCTACCGACTATGTACTTCCTAGCTTGCGAAAGCGTGCGATCAGGGCTCCATGAACGAATGAGTAATAACTTGCGGAACACGTCGAGGCTGTCGTTGTAGCCGCTTGGGATCGTCTCCTCCTCGGGCTTTGCCTTCTCGTACCAGACACGCCACTCTTTTTCATTAGACGTAATCTGAAATAGCGATGTGACCATTGTCTATGTATACTATTAAGCTTGTAACCAGCATCGTCTGAGAGCCTACTCCTAGCTTCGTATCGTGCCGTCCCGTTCACTCACATAATGTGTAACACGAGAATGAAAGGGATAGCACGATACGAAGTTCGGAGTAGGCCCTCTAATATTTGAAACAGTGACAGTGTAAAAGAAACCTTATTGGTTTTGATAGCGTTAAAAATTGCGTGTAACTTATTTGACGATAGCGGTTTCAAGATAACCCGTCGCCTACCGGTCACTGGGATCCCCGGGCTCATTACAAAAGAATGCTATTGACACGACAGCTGCTTTGCAGTTTGTGAAACGTGAGTCTATCAGTTTTTATGGTAATATTTTTTCCATTATATAGAGTGAACCTTTAGGCTATATTACATGGGTCCGCCTACGTTCTTTGTAATACGAGGATAAATTCGCAGCGTAAGCAGCTAGTGAGTATATTTCTATTCATCTTAAGAATTAGGTAAATTACCTTCATCTTTTAGTGTTACTCATGATAAAATTGACGCCACAACTTACCTTTTGCAACACATCAGCAAATATCTCCAATTTACTAATCTCCACCAAATTTAACCACGTTATATCTAAAATCCATCTGAATGGTTTCGGAGTCACTGCGTTCAAATCCAGTGACGCGCCACCCTTCACAAACGCCGTGAATTCATCGTGAGAAATTAGCTGACGATGACAATCGATCTTCATTGCCAGCATTAGCGTGAACAGAGCCTTGTGTCTTTCGTACAGGCTCCGCAATGTAAATGCCCACACCTCATGAGTCAGATACTTCAGAATTATATTAATACGTTCCTCGGTCACATTGGTTTTGGTTGACTTAGTTATTGAATTGTCGAAAATAGTCAAGAATTGTTTCAACGAATTCTGGTACATGATGTTCACATTGCTCATTTCCACTATCAAAAAGTATAAAATAGAGCCTCGAGCTGCGACTGCCCTGAATTCTTCACGAGCTTTTATAATTTTCTTTTCGGTAACTTCTGCTACTTTTAGTTTCTCATTGACTTCTTCAGCCGTTGTTTTAGTTATTTGCAAGACATGAATTAAAGCTTCGTCGTCTACCAGCGAACCCTCAGATGAAGTTAGACGGCAAAGCAGATTGCTTTCTAACTCTTTCATACTTCTCTGGTTCTTCATGACGGATTCAAAGAGCGCCACACGTTCTTCTTCTAAATCTGATTTCTCCATTAAAATAACGCGACCTAAAAGTTGGTCTTCTAAGCCTTGCATGGTAACAGTGAAATCAATTATTGACGTTTTTGCACTTATTTCGGGAGAATATGCAGGGTTAGGCAATTTTGTTGTTATGTAGAGCATAAAACCAGGCATGACGTCGCATTCTTTATCACCGACGATTACTTTCTCTATAGATCCTGATTTAATAAAATTCTTTTCTAATACATTGTCTATAACTGGATCCAACTCTACGCCAACATCTTCTATTAACAAAGGTCTCCCAAGTGACAGACTATCTTCTAGATGAGTTCTGAAATACTTATGATTAAGTGAAGTGATTTGTAGTTCATTTGTGCCTTCTTTATTTTTTATCCAATTTTTACCCTGGCTCTGTGGATCGACTAGCAAAGGATAAGAACTAGATTTAGTAACAATAAGAGCATTTTGCACTGAAAGATCATCGTTCGGTAAGCCTTGGAGTGTCCATTCAGATATTGTAGCGTTCTCGACCAGCATATTAGTAATATTCAAATTTTCTGTTACAGGTATCTTTTTGTTCTTTAATATCCCCATCCAATTAGTCAGAAGATTAGTTCTAAACTCCTGATTATATGGACCGCAGTATGAAAGGAATCCTGTTGCTAAGACAACATCGCCTACCAATCTTCCCAGTTGTTCTTTGAAATCTTTACTTTGTTGCGTCCACCTGATCTTTTCTCCACCTAGTCCATTGATGAGAGCTGTAGCAGCAGTCATTTTTCGCAGGCAAACGTTTGCAGCGTCTGTCAACTGTTGCTTCTCAGAGACAGCGGCTTCATATTGTTCTTTTACTTTCCGAAGCGACATTTCACGTTCTTCGAGTTGCCGTTCTGCAGAAGATAAATCGTCCATAGCAAGCTGAAATAAATAAGTAGGATTAAGATTTTGACACAAAGCATAGACTTGCTAATATGAAGACCGTTAGGTAGATATATGTAAATTGTTTTACCTTCAGTCTGGCTTCTTGGAGTAAAAGGTTTGCTTTTAGAGGTAATACCTCCTTGTTGACACTATGAAAGAATGCCATGGCCTTCGTCCACGACAACAAGCCAGCGACGTCACCGCAGACTCTCTTGGCTGTATCCATATTGTAGTCCTCCATCTCGAAATACGGCACCAAATGTTCAACCATCTCGTTATTAATAATGTCTTTCGGATAATTCTGCAGTTGAAGAAGAAAAGTCGTGCTGGCCATCATCTGAAATAGCGAAATATTATGTTTTTTTTTTAAATTTTAGTTACTACATATTAAAATCAGTATCTTACCTTAAGCGATTCAGCCCAGGAAGGCTTAGGGCATGGCGCTGCCACATCTGGAATAAGTGGGTGCAATCTTCTCTGAAACAATATCAAGACGCAATCCATGATCCTCATAATTAGATGCGGCGGTCTACCCAACTTTCTGACCGTTGCTATGTGCGCTGGTTTTATAGTATTAAGAGCAGCTTCAGCTTCCTCTAACGCTGGTTTAGCAGCCTCTAATTTTATTTCTGCCTTTTCTTTTTCTTCTGCTATGTAAGCCACGAGTGCTTCTGCCTTCTCTTTGACTATTTGAACTTGGTTCTTTACAATTTCAGCTTGCATCGCTCTTTCTGTTACTTCAGTGAGCACGCGACCTGCTTTTTCTGAAGCCAGAGCTAAATCCTGCTCCATAACGGCTAAGTCTTTTTTCAAAACTTCAACAGAAATAGATGCTTCACGGAGTTTTTCTAAACCAGTGTCCATACGTAACGCACCATCGCCCAGTTCTTTCTGCTTCATTTGATAAATTGTTTTGTACCCGCCGATAAAATTCAGGTACGATTTAGGAGTAACGTGGGAAGATCGACGGAATCTTTGGAAATATTCTGCTGATACTTGCGACACTACGTCTTGAATTGTTCCTAATACGGTGACGAGCTCTTTTTTCACTTCCTTTGTACATTCAATTTCGAATTCTGTCAAGAAATGGTCGGCGACCGAAACGAGAGCATCTTTAGGCCAGGGTTGGAACCAATCGATAGTGCAGCCTGAGATTAAAGCGGGGAAGCGAAGTGCTCTGTATCTGAAGGCTTCGCTGACCTGAAAATTACCAAATTGAATAACTACTTGTAGTTCATTTAATACTATGTTTTCATTTAGGTAAAATCTATATGATTAAAATGCATCAAGTGGCGATGAATGAAAGTAGAGTATTGATTCATAAAACTTTTGCTTACCGGTGAAAAGCACAACACGACATGAAGATTTTGGCAAGTCCTGTTTAGAAAATATTCCATTACTAATTCATTGCTTAGCGATCTCTTTTGATTTTCGCGTTTCATAATCGGCGTGAGTTCAGAAATTATCTCTTGCTGCTCGTCTTTGGTAAACAAATTTGAAATAACTCCAGACGATAGAATATTGTTCAAATATTCCAAGAAACCCTCTTCCTTGATATCCAAGTCCGTGAAAATGAATGTTGTACCTTTACCTTGAACACCACATGATCTATACAGGAGCTTTAAATCTTCGAGGAAGTTACCAACATTATACGATCTTGTCAATGCAATTTGGAAAGAACGGTATCCAGCTATGAAGGTAGATAACTTCGTGAGTGACTGTTTCCCAGAGCCGCCTACTCCAACCAGCATGACGTTGCCTCGGGGGTGCCGGATGACTCTGGATATCTTGACGAGATGCAACATGGCGTCGGGGAAGAATACGAGGTCCATGCCAGATCCGCGTACCATTTCGTTGAACTGGGACAGGAACATCTCTAATCTTTCCCGCAGCTCACTGTACTCAAACACGGGTTCATATACTTTTGGTAATTCCATGTCAGCATCCTCGCCCTCCTCACCAGTTGGTTCCGGTGCATCCCTTGGAACAGAGACAGATACATTATACTATGATGCCTGTTAATAAACTATGCCTGATTTAGAGGCAATATCACACCACATCTCACCTCATAAAATCTACAAAAACGGGCTCACAATCCATCATCTTTTTATATTCTAATCCTAATATTTGTTCAGCTATGTCATATAAAGCTTTGTCGAACCAATCCTTGTCGACCTGATGCGTGAATCTATCGGAGAATACCCTGGAACACTCATGTTTCCATAGTAACATTAAACATTTCTCGGATTCAATTACAGTCGGTAAGGTTCCAACCATGCCTTGCCAGACTCGAGATAAATCCCGTAAAGAAAATACGTAGTGAAATTTAGCTGGCGTGGGTAGCAGGTTCAATCTTGTCCTCATCCATAACTCCCTCGTCAATGGAATCACTTTTTTGATAAGGTTTCTGACTTCTACAGTGAATCCTCTTTTGGCGTTGTAATGACCTTCGCCAATAACTTTGAATATTTTGTCTATGGAATCGTCATTGGGTAATGGGCAGTTAAAAATAGCAAATTGACGCTTCAAACGTGACGGTATGTCGTTCCTACCACCACCTGTAATAAACGTTTGGTTAAAACAAGTTCAAAAGAGGCTTGAAGCATTGTAATAAGGTATGAAACATAAGTACCTGGTTGGCCCATAGCACCCAAAAACTGTATGTCGATGACTGTCGTAAAGTCTCCAGGCTTTTCCAGGCTGTAGAAACCACTCATGCTCATAGTCTGTCTCACAATCTCATTTGTGATTTGATCACCCCACTCGTTGATTTGAGGAAGGTTTATATCGTCGATGAACACCAGCATTTTTTTACCTCCTGGTGGTCCAAAGGTCATACCACTTCGTTTTTCCACGTAACTTTCTATTGTCTTCTGAAACTGATAAGGACTAGTCGCTGAAGAAAAATTGAATGATCGACCCATGAACTGCTCTGGATTTGCATTTTTCATGTAGTTTTTCATCATTACAGTTTTGGCTGTGCCCTGTTCCCCTAGTAACAACACAGCTTTGCCTTGTTTAGCTATGCAGTGAATAAGGTAGTTTATTCTCACATTGTCTACTATTGGAACCAAGATACTAGCATAATCAGGCGACGCTGTATCTGGGTACTGGTAATTTGTGACTAAATCGTCCCACAGCTCCCATTTGCCTGGATGCTTGACATAAAAATCGAATACTATGGATGGTTTGTTATTAGGATGTTTTGGTAAATCCAAAATTTCCCCAAAATTCTGTTTTAAATAGGTGTCATATTGTCTTCTATCTTTAGTTTCTAAAAGCGACCCAAAACCCCAGATCAATGTAAATACGTAGACTTTGTGCAAATGTTCTGGTGTAAAAAGAATAATCTCTTCAGTTTTTTCCTTTTCTTCATCTTCATCTATATCTCCATTCACTGATTTACTTGCAGAAGGATCTTCAATTTCCTCGATCTGTGGAGGAACGAGGCCCTCCAAGAGACTGAGCATTTGCAGTATAATGTTGCTTTGGAGCACTCTCATACTGAATACCAGGTTCTGAGTGCACCACGTGTAGACATTTGGAAATGTCTGTTCAAAAAGTGCGGTGAACACTGCTCCTTCTCTGTCTGATCGTGTTTTGAGCCAGGCACGAAGAACTATAACACCAAAAAGTAGTTAGGTTAGGTTAAAATAAACCAGTTTATTACTCATGCTCATGAAACATTATTTGTAACTAGATAAACAGTTTACATTAAGTATAGAAAGAAAGAAAAAAAACATGTTTATTTAGCATATACAATATTAAAATAATAATAAAACAAAGGAAAATTAAAATACAACTAATATATGCTAAAGTGGTCGCCACTCAGCTTGGTGCCACGAAATAAGCTATTAGGCGTTAAGTCGTGGCGCCTGGTAATCGGAGTAGCTGCCACTTATTTAGTATACTACTTACTTAAGGGTCCTTATCAGTTAATAATATACATCTATTTATGCTATTTACTGTGTGACTTAATACTTATCCAGAACTTTTCTCATTGTAATTATATCAGATATCTTATTTTACAGGGTTTTTTATCAAACAAGTACCGCTGCAAACAACACTCCAAATTGCTAATATCAGACCAAAAACTTGTACTTTATATTTATAAGTATGGGTTACCAAGTTATTATATAGGTTTATATAAGTTGAATATTTATAAGTATAGATTACCAAGTTCATACCTGGGTCCCAATCTAGCCCAGAAGCACTCATATACACCATGCCATTCCTTGAAACGGTGGCCGGCGAAGCGTTATCAATATTTTCCGGCTCAAATAGAATCTTCGAAGTAGGCGACATGGTCAATCGATCACCGTTAGCCAATGTCAATGTCTTGTTATCATCGAGTACGGAGTTGAGGTTCTCTATCCATATGCTGTCGACGGGGCCATCGAGGACGAGCCAGACGTGTTCGCCTTCCTTCATTTTGAGGGTTTTGCGCCACAGAGCTGAGAATATGCCGTCCGTCCAGTCGTTGGTGGCTACATCGAGGCGGCCGAACATTTGAGCGGCGGTGATCGCTTTTGGATTCATACGCATTTCCCTGAAAAAACGGTAAGTGAATAAAACACATTAAACAAACTCACGCCCTCCCATCTGCCCTTCCATCGGCGGTCTGCCGTGTTGTGAAAATACGCTGTATCTTAAAAACAGCTAATTTACAGCAATTGCAAAAAACATTTGTTTTGGTTACTTGAGCCCAAAGTCGTGAATATTAATCCGGTTTTAATGAATTGGCCATGTTAATGTAAAACTACTTATTGCAACTAAAGTACCAAAAACCGACATTCGAATTTTTTTTCATAAATTTGTCAAGCAGAATGTATTTGGTCACTACGTATTTTAGTAACGTTACAGTCTTCTTTCGTGAAGTAATTGTTACGTCAATATACTGTATTTAGCTCAAGGTCTATGAAATGGCAAGCTTTGTTTCAACAATACACCATCTACATAAGTTACAGTGTTTAGTTTAGTCGAAAGGAGTTTCTATGTTTTAGGAGTTACAGTCTAAATTTTTGTGAATATTTTCAGTATAGTCAACCTGCGAGTGTAAAAATAGGGATCCGAAAAGCTAATTATGGATGTTGACACCAGATAAGGAAATCAATAATAACGATTTTCTAGAAAAAAGATCAAATTCTTAATGAAAGTAACTCAAAAGAATAAATAATAAAATAATTATACGTCGTACGTAGTTTTAAGAGGGGCATACTGTGTCCCTTTTCCGCATAACGCACCTTTATATTGGAACGATCGTCATTTATTATGGCGCTCGCGCACAATTTGGCATATTTATTTGCCATGTTTTTTTTGGAGTAGTCAAATTTTGAGTCAACATATGTGATAATCCACATCGAAAGGGACCTTATGGCGGCAGGCGCTTACGTTACACCTATTCACTATTGTATTGGAACAGCGGCAATAAAGGCGTAAGTGCCGGCCGCCATAAGGTTCCTTTCAATATGGATTATCACATATTATCGATGTTACCACAAAACACCGTAACTCGAGTTTACAGTGTTTTGCCATGCTACGGCAGCATAGTGTTGAGACTGCATTTGACGACAGCGCGCTTGTTATTGTTTTGGAATCGCAGGCCGTATCCTTGTTTGCCACCGCGGTAGCACAAAAAAACCCTTGACTAAAGTAGGTACTGTAAAACGAGAACTCCCCATCGGCATACAAACCTTCCCAAGGCAAAAGCCTACGATGGGTATTAAATTAAGTAAAAAAAAGTGTTCATATTTTGATCAATAAATAAAATTCCAAAAATTCCAAAGGTAAGCTAGTTTTATGAATGCCGAATAAGTTTAATACTTATGCGGATTCTCGGTCTCGCTGAGCGCGTTCATAAGTGTGTGGATGCACGTCGTCTTGCCCGCTCCGGGCGGACCCAGCGTCATGATTCCGTGACGCACACGCTGCGTCTCGTACAGCTGTAATTACGAAAACTGCGTTTACACGATTGTTGTTTCCTGTTTGTCATATCATACTCAAGAATGCTCGTGATTTTTTTGGCGTCTATTATATATAATAACATTACCTACTATACAAGTACGTAGTGTTGTGTTCCTGGAGGTGAACAAGGTTGCCAGAGCTCCCGAGGATGCACCGTGATGAGAGCGAAGGACCTAAATTTGTCCCTTCTGTTGTCAACACAGTGCATCCTCAAATTTTATAAAGGGTCGGCAACGCGTACGTGACTCCTTTGGAGTTGTGGGCGTCTATAGGCTGCGGTAGCCGCTTACCATCAGGTGGACCGTACGCTTGTTGTATAAAAGAATGGGTACTAGAGCTTAAACAAATTTATTGATCCATGACACAGATCCATGCCATGCCAATGGCCACTGCATCCTGTCGAATGATTAATTCGACTCAATCTCTCTGTGGTATTCTGTGCGAGTCTGTCTGTGTCATTCTGGTTTATGGAATTCAACTTTTTCATGACCAGTTTTCTATTACAAAAAAAATCTATGATATGTATTAAATTACTATACAAAAATAGGATTTCGAAATAGTACCTGAACCTAATATAAATAATTTATAGGTAAACATACTTAAATATTAACATTTTGCTGTAAAAGGTGGGTAACATAGTGGTAAAAACCATTTTTTCATACAAATGGTGAGACATCCAACAACCACTGAGTTACTTGATTTATGTATATTAGCTGTGGTTCGTTAATTACTCAAACTAACGGAGGCGATACCCTAAGTAAACCTCTTTCTAAATAACATTACAAAAGTATGAAGTGAGGGCCAAACTCGGCATTAAAAAAAAGTGTCAGAAAATTATGTACATGAAAAAGTAGAATGGCCCTTATATGGTTGACAAGAGGTCAAGACGACGTCAATATGTTGATCGACGCATCCAAGAACGTCTTAACGCCACAAAAGGGAAAGTAGACCTGATAATACATACAATTTGGAAAGATGTACCTGTATAATTTTCAGCAGCCAAGGCGGATGACATATCAGCCCCGTTTCTTTCACTTGCTTCTTAATCGCGTCCTCCAGCTCAGGGTAAGTGGTCTTCTCCAGAGCCTGGTTCGGGAACAGGAAAGATATACCTGTATAATTTTCAGTAGCCAAGGCGGATGACATATCAGCCCCGTTTCTTCCACTTGCTTCTTAATCGCGTCCTCCAGCTCGGGGTAAGTGGTCTTCTCCAGAGCCTGGTTCGGAAACAGGAAAGATATACCTGTATAATTTTCAGTAGCCAAGGCGGATGACATATCAGCCCCGTTTCTTCCACTTGCTTCTTAATCGCGTCCTCCAGCTCGGGGTAAGTGGTCTTCTCCAGAGCCTGGTTCGGGAACAGGAAAGATGTACCTGTATAATTTTCAGTTGCCAAGGCGGATGACATATCAGCCCCGTTTCTTCCACTTGCTTCTTAATCGCGTCCTCCAGCTCGGGGTAAGTGGTCTTCTCCAGAGCCTGGTTCGGGAACAGGAAAGATATACCTGTATAATTTTCAGTAGCCAAGGCGGATGACATATCAGCCCCGTTTCTTCCACTTGCTTCTTAATCGCGTCCTCCAGCTCAGGGTAAGTGGTCTTCTCCAGAGCCTGATTCGGGAACAGGTCAGCGACCAGGGATATGAAGAGGGGCTCATCTTCGTCAATCAGCTTGGAGAGGTTCATGTCCCTCAGCACTCGCATCACAATGGTGCTCTCGTTGTCTTTGGAGTTCACGCGTTTTACAGCCCCGAGGGTGCGAAGGACTGAGAGAATGTTGCGGAGGCCGAAGTCGTAGTGAACCTGGAAGTTGAAAAGAAGTTGTTGTTTTTTGGTACTTTTGTTTATGATTTACCAGTTACTAAGACTGGGCTCGATCGCATAAAACTTACAATTACAAAATACAAGGGATATAGGATAACACCGGAAGACGAGCTGTCGGTAGGCCTCCGACAAGGTGGAGTGATGACCTGGTGAAGGTCGCGGGAATCCGGTGGAAACGAACGGCACAGGACCGGTCTAAATGGCGAGCCTTGGGGGAGGCCTATGTTCAGCAGTGGACGTCTTTCGGCTGAAATGATGATGATGATGATAGGATAACAAACACTATTTTTTGGGCGATCTTTCCGCTTTTTGTGGTACACCTTTCCAATTTACGACAAGAGTTCAAATTGCAATAGGTAGTCGATTTTTATCGCAAGGCATTAAAAAAATATATTTGAAAATCCAATTAGTTCAATCAAGAAGCCGAACAATCATTATCGTTATCCCAGTACAGTTGCATCCTGAAGGATGTCTCGGGTCCGCTTCCAACCCAAGGGGAAACTAGGCTTTAGTAGCATAGAAGCTGAGCCATCGAACATGGAAAATTCTGATGTCAACGTCCGTTCTAAAAAAGGTTTTTCATTTTAACAATTCACCTGCTTTGTAAGCTGTTCCTCACACAGTTTGTAAAGAGTGTAGAACTTTCTCGCCAAAGTGATGTTTTCTAAAAAGCCGCAGGAAGCCAGCTTCACTCTGATGATAATCTGCCGGTCAGGGACCATCATAGCGACGGTACGGAACTGGATCTTCAAGTTTTCTGGTAGCTCCTTTCGGCCTGCGTAGCCTGGATTCTGTAATATATTAGAAAATGCGTTAGGCAACGATTTAAAGTCCTCAAGTCATATCAGCCAGCCCAATCCAATCGTAGATAGTTGATATATACAAAGTTGAAAATATAAGTGCCCAAAAAGTGTGTACGTTCACATAAATATGTCTGTTCAGCGTGGCTTATAAGCTACGCTGAACAGACATGTTCCTCTGGGAACAAACACAATTTTTTTTTTTTTTTTTTTTTAATTTATTTAGGCAACAAACAGTCAAATACAAAAATGATATTTTTACATATTGTGGTAAAAGACCTTGAGTGCCATATCTTAAGATTACATAAACATTTTAACTTAAAGTAGCTTATTGTAGGAGCGGTAAGAAGCGAAACAATTTGCAAAAGAATGCATTATTGGGTATTTGCTACACAAGTCCATTTTTTTAAATATGGTTTAGAAGACTACATGGATACATACACATGGTTACTACATGGTTACTAATACAGACAGTTTCTAACTGTGAGGTTATAGTTTCGATTTTAAGTGACAAATAATTTGATTTTTAAAACTTTGACAATATCTAATTGAAAAAATATCAATATGAGACAAGTTTACATTACAATAATTGAGACAACGGTTAAAGTAAGAATTAGAGACATATTTTGTACGGGAGTACGGGATAGCAAATAATTTCTTATGACGTGCTGTGCGTTGAGGAATTTTGAATAATAGCCTACCAAGAAGCGACGGGGAGTCGATAAAGTTGTTAGTTATTTTATAAAGAAACATTAAATCAAACTGTATTCGACGGCTTTCTAATGGTAACAGACCATAGTGAGAAAGGCTGTTATTGTAGGAATTTCGACCACGACACATACGGTAGTCTAAAGCTTTCAGAAATTTCTTTTGTATTCGTTCTACCCTGTTGATATGACATTTAAAGAAAGGGCTCCAAATAATACATGCAAAGTCCAAGATTGATCTGACTAAACTATAGTATAAAATCATGTATGTCATGACATTATGAAAAGGCTTACAAACCCTCAATAAAAAACCAAGCTGCCTGTAGGCTCTTTGAACAATACTATCAATATGATCGTTAAAAGTAAGTTTATTGTCAATTATCACCCCAAGGTCTCGGACTTTGTCAACCCTATTTATCACGTGGTTATTTAAGTAATATGTGTGTATTATTGGGTTTCTGTTACGTGTGAACGTGATGATATTACACTTATCAGGGTTTAGAAATAGTTGATTCCTATCACAGTATGCAGCTATACAGTTAATGTCAGCTTGTAATTTGTGGCAGTCATCAACAGTCGTAATAGTCTTATAAATTTTGGCATCATCTGCATATAGCAGGTGATCACTGCTGCTAACCACGTTACCAATGTCGTTTATGTAAAGTGTAAATAGCAAAGGTCCGAGATGGGACCCTTGGGGTACACCTGACGGGATTGGAAGATAGTCGGACAAAAATCCTTTAATAGAAACAGCCTGTGAGCGATTTGATATGTAAGACTTGATCCATCGGAACAAGTCACCATGTATTCCGGCATCCCAGAGCTTCTCCAACAAGACTCTATGACTAATCTTATCGAAAGCCTTGGAGAAGTCAGTGTACACGACATCGATTTGGCATTTGTTATTTAGTGCAGTTAACAAGTAATCAGTGAAGGTAACTAAATTGGACTCGACACAACGGCCTTTAAAGAATCCGTGCTGATTTGGGGACATGAAATTTCGTACGGTGAAGGAAAGCTCGTCAGCAACTATTTTTTCTAAAATTTTGCCAAATATGCATAATTTCGAGATTGGACGGTACTGTGATACATCATCCTTTTTATTATTTTTGGGTATGGGAGTTATTAAAGCTCGTTTCCAGCGATCAGGAAAAGACCCCGATAATAATGATTGAGTGAAAATGTACGTAATTGGAGTAGTAAGTTCCTTCGCGCATTTACTAATTAATAGAGGATGAATACCGTCCGCGCCAGCTCCTTTATTCACATTAATTGACTTGAGTTGCTTAAACACTATATCAGAATTAATTTTTATTGAGTTTATGTTCAGGGGAGAATTAGGATTTGTATTACTAAATATTGTATCAGAATCAGAGTGATTAACATTCACAAAAACAGAGTTGAAATATTTATTGAATAAATTACATATTTGTCGACTATCGGTAATGATCTGGTTTTCATAAACGAACTTGTGCGGATAATCTGAGGAGTCACGTTTAGACTTAACATAAGTCCAGAAGTAATTAGGGTTGGACCTAATTTTGTTTTCTACTGTGCGAATATAGGTCTCATAACATATTTTTTCCAGATCCTTAGTGCGGCTTCTAAGAGAGGAGAAGGAATCGTAATCAGACTGTTCGCTGTACTGTTTCCATTTTTTATGATATTTTCGTTTTTCAGTCATTAGTTTAATTAGGTTTAATTAGTACAATTAAGTTATACCTACCCCAATAAACAGTCTCTATTGCGTTTTACGAAATAGAAATTTATGTTAGTGTTACCTAGGCCTTTAATAATTAAGATACCGAACTCCGCACATATCTCGGGAGTATCTCCGTCTTTGAACATCTAATTCTCTTTATTAGCTACTAGGACAACGACCACCTACCGCGCGACTTAGTCTCGGTAGTTTTATGTGGTGCAGTGCAACTTCTTAAATACCACCTGAACGCGTTTGCACGTGAGTCGATGGGATTCTAGCCGCAAGAGGAATATTCTCGTGCAATCAATAGTCGACCTTAGCATAGCGATAAAGATCCCTAACTCTCCCAAAGTCTGTGGACACGATTGTCTATTTTTTCTTCTTGGCTGTTAGAATGATGACCTCCTACTGAGCGGCTCAATCTGGGTAGTTTTATTTGGTGAAACTTGTCGAAATAGCTTTATGAGGCCGTTTTCCAGGCGTGCAATCAAAAGTTGACCTCACCATAGTGATAAAAATCCCAAACTCCGGACACATCTCCGAAGTATCTCCATCAGTGAACACGAATGTCTTCTTTTTTTCCTTCTTGGCTGCCAGTACGACCGCGACTTGCTGCGCGGCCACGGAGAGAACGGGCAGCTCTATACGGTTGAACTCGTCGAAGCATCCCCAAGACCCGGACTGTGCGAGGCCCTTGTAGATGCGGCCCAGACCTCTGCAAACAACACGAACGAAATAACCAACGAACTGCTTATGAATGAAAATATCATCATCATCATCATCATCATTTCAGCCGAAAGACGTCCACTGCTGAACATAGGCCTCCCCCAAGGGTCGCCATTTAGACCGGTCGAATGAAAATATGTCTGAAAGCTATTTTAGGGTTCCGTACCAAAATGGTAAAAAGGAACCCTTATGGTTTCACTTTGTCTGTCTGTCACATCGCTAAATATCTCAAGAACTATACTTATGCTATCGATTTGAAATTTGGAACAGTTATAAAGAAGGCATACCTACATACATAGAACATGACTTTTTAATATTTTTTTTATTTTCTGTGAAAAATGACAGATAATAGGTTCTTCAAAATTTGAAAGTCTAGTTAATATGTCGAGTGGGGTGTCATATGAAAGGGCTTAGGTTGCACATTCTGACACCATTTTTATTATGTTGTCATTTTTGTTTTATGAGGGAAAATGTAAAAAAATATACCGTTCCCGGGTCGTTCTCTCATTTCGTGCAAATCGCTATTATTGCTCATTAGAAAAAAATACACTGCAATTTTCAAAAATCTAATAATGCAGGATTATCGCTTATTGTAAAGGGTATCGAGGCATGTGAAAAACAATCCTACAAATTTTGTTGTTGTCTTTTTATTTACAAATAACACCCATTTTTTTCATTCATCTCTATACTCAATGCGTGTTGGTAGACTTTGACCTTTAGTTAAACCTTAAATTCTCAACACGGAGTGTTTGTTTTATGTTAAATCAATGGGGAATTTAGTTACGTTTTCAAGCCTGAACTAATGTTTTTTTAAACATAACATGAAAAAAACTACAGCTCCCAAAGCGTTTGTTACTGGCGATTTCTTCATTACCAGCGCGAGAAATGAATAAGGTATATATCGATATATAGCGCGTCCGCACAGTGCCTAGCGGCGATTCAAAACATCGTTCCTTATTCAGTCGACCGCAAGCTGCCTTGAGAGATGCCTATACGCGGCTGATGACGAAAATACCTACGTTCTCTCGTGTGCGAAAAGGCTTTGGTATCGTTTGTTCTTCATCGCCATCCGGTGACACGGTCTGTAAGTACTCAATTTAAAATTATGTAAAATTACCTACATGCGCTGTTTTGAAATCTGCTTCAGTCAAGTAAATTTGAAAACTCAAGCCCAAACATTAAATGAGTTAATTGGTAAAATGATCGAAAATTTCATTCATATCGTTTTCATTACCTTCTTTTCCTTCCAATTTTAGGGAGGATGGTAATGAACGGTTTCGGAATGTAATGACGGAATGTAAATATTCAGTTAAGCGAATGTTTTTATGGGCTGATTGGAGAAGTACTAAAAGCACTAAATAATTCGTTTTATTACGTATGTTGTACCTATAGCATTTTTATTAGATTATGCATGGAAAAAAACCGTTAGGAATAAAACCCTTTAACTTTTCTACATTAATACTATAGTTAATATTGTAAGGACTTAACGTTTGTGACTTGTAGCTTTGCAAGTTAAATTATTTTACTATTATAATATATAGAACCGCAGATAAATTCGTAATGCATGGCGGAGACGTAGACTCTTTTGAGAGTTTTGTTGAACTTATAAGTCAAAGCGTCCGTAACATCAAAATCATGATAATTGAAGAAGTTCAAAGAAACCATGAATGTGCATCAGTTAAACAGTCATATCTCGCTTTTTAATACACTTTACACATACATTTTCTATAGTTAAGGATTCCAATAAATGTATATTAAAACAACGACATGCAGGAAAGCCTAAAGTTTTACCCCTATGCTATGGATAAAAGAGGACGATATATATACGTATTCCTGCGCATCACAGAAATAAATGCTCTTACCGGGATTGGAACTCGGCGCCATCACCTTCTTACATAGGGTAATTACTATGTAAGACAGTGAGGACGTCAAAAACATTTCAAGTTAAATAAATGTTCATCAATTTTTTGTTTACAGACAATATTGTGCTGTACATTGTCCCACACTATTGGTTTCAGAAAACTCAGCTGTTTTATATGTAAAAGCAGTTACGTCCCATGCTGTCACAACAGGCATTTTGGGGTTCTAACCATTAATATTGACAGCAGATAGACTACATCAGCGACTGAAACCTCGAACACTGGTGGTTATCCTCTCTATGCAGGACTAAATAATGAACTGCCGAGTCCAGGTTTGTCACCACATAATGAAGTGAATGGAGAATTTAACTTCGAAAATGTGGAACCAGATTTACCCGTACTCAATGACATCACTTACTATCTAAATATTTATTCAACAACCATTCGTCGTATCGCAAATATGATGATGCAGCTCTCTTCAGCCAAATTGATGATCGGACGTTTCTCGAATCTAGCAAAATAATGGCTTCACCAGAAATTGTCGAACATGAAGCACCCGAATCCCCAAAATTAACAACATTTTTGGAAACTTGCAAAGTAGCGTTACCAGACACGGCCATAGATAAGCCAATCAATCCTCAAATAGCAATATAGCTTCTGTGAAGGCCACTATAAGAAAGACGCCTAAATCTTTAGATGTGACGGTGTTATCTAATGTTATATTTAATTGGCAAAACTACAAATTTCGCGTTAAAAAGCCCCAAGAATTTTATCAATCTGGTCAAGAAGAGTTCAAAAAATTTGTATACTAAATCGTATCATCTGAGAAGAACACTTTCATAAAAACCGAAAAAGAAACAGATAACATGGGGAACAATGAAGGACAAACTTTACAGGATAGTGACAATAAGAAAAACAATCCCAATCAGTGCCAAGGACATAAAGTTGGTGATTGGGTAATTGCACAATATAAAATAAAAGCCAAAGTGTATGCTGATTTAAGACTAAATATTGTTAGCAGTCAGTTAATTGATGTAAAAAACAAAAAGTATATTTTGGTTGAATTTTAACATATTATGTTTTGGAAAAAGGATCTATGAAACTATGTAATAGTAAATAATTAAAGTATGTAGCTTTGTGTCGTGAAATTATTTATTAAGTCATTACATAGTTTAATGCCAACTTTATTTTTATTTATCAACATTTACGTGAGATGATCCTAAGATTTTAATCAATACCAAATAATAAATATTGATCTCGATATTAGTGGTAGTACATATTAATAAAGAAGATTTGTTAAGAAAACCTAGTAAACAATTGTAGATATTTATAAATGCAAAATATGTTTTAATAACCATCCGAGATTTAGGAGCTAAATTTTAGCCTATTGACGTTAAACTGAGCAACTATTACTGTAGGAGAAACTTGTAATAAAAAATCGTAAATTCTACAGAAAGCGCTTTGAGTTACTTATAGCCGGAATGTATGCGGAAATTAACTTTTTTTTCGGATGTAGCTTCTAAAATTGGGAAGGTTATAAATTAATTAATCTGTATAATCATCATGACCAAAGGTTTGTTTATTTTAAAATATATATCATGTTGTAGTGTTAAAATGTTTATATTAATTTCCATAATAACTTGACTTGATGATTTTAAGAACAATAATCATTACAAATTAAAAATATATATAGCTCGTTTAGGTAAATATGTAGCGGTACATTTTCTTTTGAGCAGCGTAAAGTTAATAGCATATTAAGTACTTGTAAAGCACACATTTTATAATTTATTTGTGATATGCATCTTAGTATTAGTTTTTTTTTAGTAAATTTATGACAACAGATCGTTCAAAAGAAAATATATCGTATTTCATGATAAAAATAAACCATGGTATACGTATGATACCAATATTGTTTCTTAATAATTATTTTGGTATTTTATTTACTATAAATAAATTCATTACACTCCCTTGAGAAAATTACCATCTAATGCATATTTCATTCCTTTCCTTGGCTAATCATTACCATCTTACCCCATATCATTACCAGCGCACACTTCATTACCAACAGTCTTTTTTTATAAAAAATAACAATGTTATCGTGGTGCCTTTAGCAGAAAAATGATAACAAGCGAGTTTACAATCACAGAAAAACACAATAGTGGTATAATTTAGTAATTTAAAAAATCTCGAGAGAATGACTCGATTTGCACGAAATGAGAGAACGACCCTCCCCTCCTTATCTCCGAAGTTTACCAAGGAAAAAAATATAAAATTATTACATAACATTGATATCAATGTATATTTTACAGGAAAAATATAAGTGTAGCTCTATCTAGTTTTTCTTTTTTTTAATCGTCAAAAAACATATCTATACTAACTTTGTAATTTAATCACCTTTACATGTATTTTTGTTTTATAAATTCCTACGAGATTACGCTGAAAGTGCCTTCTTTTAAATAAAGAGAAAAAATTTAAATCGGTTTACGTGATAAAGAAGTATCCTTGAAAAACCACCATACATACAAAGTTATTCAGTCGTTCAAATTTGCAACAAAAGTCGCTGATAGATGGCGCTGTACCCATGGCGTCGAATATCCACACCATGTTGTTGAGATTTTCCTGAACTGTATACGGAACCATCGGTGCGCGGGTGCGCCCTTGACCAGTTTTTTTATAATAATAATAATCTTTATTGCAACTTCAACATTACAGTGTTAAGTTCAAGCCTTGGCTCTCAAAATAGGTTTCCCTGTGTCTCAAGAGCCAGTTCCTTCCCAAATACAGGCATTAGTACAGTTACAACATTAGACTATTGTTTCTTCAACCTAAACAATCTAATAAGCATGCAATTATGTGAATGTGTGTGTGTGTGTGTGTGTGTGTGTATATTATAAAGGCCGAAGGACCACCATTGGTACAGTTATACTTTTTACCATTCGCATATGCAAATGTCTTTTACATTCGGATTATTTGAACTGTGGCAAGGCGGAATGATGTTTTTCCGCTGGCATTCTACGTAAATGCCATTCATAGTAATACCTGGGTCAATCAACTTTTTCTTGTTGTTATTCTGTCCCGTCAGCGAGGAGACAACAGTAACCATGTTTCTTAGAAAAATGTTCATAACATGGACTTCAAGCACGCTCAGGAGATGACCAATGTCCAAATGGATTTATACTTATTGCTAAAACTCATGTTTGGTAGACTTGAACCCTATAAAATCAGTTTCAATCACTCAGGAGACGTAACCATGGTAACAAGCAACAAAGAATAGTTGATCCACGCACCTGTAATCCATCTGGTCGGAGCAATTGAACACGACGACGTATTTAGCCAGGGTCTTGCCCATGTCCTTCACAGTTTCTGTTTTTCCGGTACCGGCGGGGCCGCACGGCGCTCCGCCCATGCTCATTGCTAGAGCTTGGGCTAGAGTTATGTAACATCTAAAACAAAAGATGGTTATCAAAATAAGGAGTAGTCAGGTTATTAAAAAACCCACGCGTTATAGGACCAACGTATTACGAACATCTACCCACCAAATTAAAAAATGAAACATCTGACGAAGCATTTAAACGCCAACTTAGAATCTTTTTATTGGAAAATTCTTTTTGTTCCGTAAATGACTTCATGGAAATGAAATTTGTTTGACATTGAATTTTTAAATTATAGTTTTGTTTGATTTTAATTTTAATGTATTGTGACTGATGATTATTTAAGTTTTCGACATTATATTATTGACACGGATTTTTATTGTTATAAAAGTATGATCATTATTTAAGTCATTTTGATAATTGTTGTATAATTTAATTTTATTATTATTATTACCATTTTTGACATTTCATAATTTTTTGACGAACATAATATAAAGTCGTATAAATTGACTTAGGATAATTTATAGTGTATTTTTATATTATGAAATAAATAAATCTAATCTAATCTAATCTATTACAACTTCGCATATGACGAGAATAATGCTCTAAGAGTCCATTCACACCAATAGGGTAACTTCTAAAGTAAACTATGTGTCCTCTGCAGAACTTGGTATAGTAAAAATTACTTTTTCACTTCTCATGCTCGAAAAGTGTGTCATATTAGGCTTATCAAACGGGGCTAGAGTAGGGTCGCTAGGCCAGTTACGCGGCCTGCGTCAGTTTGCGGCCTTCTGAAGAACGAAGTTTTACAATTAAAGATGTTTACATTTTAACATGTAAAAATGAGGTCAACTTTAGGGCATGCCCTAAAGACATAGCGAGTCGTATACGTTTTAATTAGTAGCTATTGTATGGGAATTTATTAAAAAAGAAAGAAAATATCCTTTCAGTTCATCATCTCATCCAAGTTGCCGCATACTGGCGCATCAAATTAACAGGCCGTAAACTAAAAATATGAATACACATTTATTATTTACAATACATTCTAATTTGATCAATCAAAATACTTCACTATATTAAAACCACCAATCAGAAAACACATCGACAGCCAATCGGAAAGTTGGGTTCTTAATGGTACATACTTTGTTCAAGTAATTTTATTATTAAATCATTAGCTCTTTTTTCGTTCCTATTTCAAATACTATGTATCTGAGGCAAAATAGTTTTTAAAAAGTTGCCTCCTTATTCTCATTTCATTTTATTATTAATTGTGGGTGGATAATCTTCGTTTATTTATGTTTTCGCATTCGAAGTGAATAGTAGAGTGTATAACTCTGGTCTAAAGGCCATGCTACCATTCGAACTAGGTAATACGGCTTATTTTAGACCCTTGTCTATGAACTTGTCATTCAACTATTGAAAGGCAAGGACTTGTAAACTAGCGGTGCTCATGGATTGATGCGAAGATATTACCTGTCTGTTAGTGGAGTGATGACCAAGCGATCAGTACATCCTAGGTACTCATTCTGATATATGAATGTGACGTCCGTTACCGACACCCAGGTTTTATCGGCATCCTCTTTGAAGTAGAACCGGCATTGTTTGAGCCATTCGAAGTCGTTGGCTGAACGGACGCTGAGACGGCACTGGAATCAATTATGAGAATATATGTAAAGATTTTTTTTTTGAACCTGACTGTGGCTTTATAGGCCGGGCCCAATAAAGCGATAGGAGTGCGCGGTTGGAGAGTAGCCTGGGGAAAGTTCGGATTTCAAAGTTGGGAGTAGGCACTTTGTTCCTGTGTACAGTCAAAGGCACAAACATATGTACGTTCCGAAAGTGTCAAATAATCTGTATACTGACGCCCTTGACACTAAAGTCATATTTAGCGTATTTTATCACTGAAGTGCGTACCTATAGATACCCTTCGAACGACTTCGTGCCAGTGGCGGTGGAGACGGCGGGGCCGTGGGGCGCGGTGGCCAGGGGCTTTATCAGGGATTTGGGTCGACGGCTGAGGGAGAGGGGTTGCGATCCTCGGTCCGGATCGTTTTTGGCTCAACAGATCTCTTTGGCCATTCAGCATGGCAACGCCGCCGGGGTTATGGGAACTTTCGAGCCATCTACGATCCGGGGCGGTCCTTTATGTTAAGTTATTTTGACGAAGCATGTTGCGGATTTCATTTTTGGATTAATAGTACATTAGTTGGTTAATTAATAAATTCATTTGCTTTGATACCCTTCTATGTAGGTACATCTATTTTTGAAGCCTCGGGAACGCTTATATATTCATGAACTTTATAAAAATAGTTGCACTGATTGTGTTCTCAGCAAAGCGCTCACCAGCATATCGAAAATATCCCTCTGATGGACGTGTATGGTGATTAACGTTTCGAACTTAATTCTCTCGATCTTGGACAGATCCCTGGTGGTCTGGTCTATGAGCGTATTCAGGAGCTCCAGGAACTTATTGTTGGTCTCCATCATTATCTTCTTGTCTTGTCGCGCCTGCGTGAGGGCGAGCTCTGCGTCGCGGGTCCATATGATTTGGATGCCAAGGAGACCCACCTAAAATATGATTTCAGCGATTATACTCTCGCGTTGAACTTCAACAATAGTACATTACTTAGCAAGGGCGGTAAAACAAAGAATGTCTCAGATCGCAGGTATTTGACGCCCGAGCAAGGGCGATAATTATGCGATCTGAGGCTTTCTTTGTTTTACCGCCCGAGGTAAGTACAAAATTTTATGTCACCCCCTGGCCAAGAAGTGGGATTATGGCCAGTTTATGGCCAGGTGTGACATAAAAACTGTTGTGACCAACTGTGGCAACTACATAAAAACATTATAAAAATCAACGCGAGAGCGTTTATGTACAACATAGTTGCCATACAATTTCTTTTATTAAAAAAAAATTGAATTCTATTGCTAACTTTCAATTTACATTTAATAAAAAACAAAAACCAATAAACAAAAAAACAACATTTTTAGTGTTTATAATATATTTCACGACAGAAACCGCAGATTTCCCTTTTTTCCATACAAAGGTAAGTAAGTACGAGGCTACGCAGGCGGGACGTCATACCTAGCTGTCAATTCCATCCTATATTGTGAGTGTAATTAAAGTCCATGAAAATGGAATGTTACTAGGAGCAAGGTTCTGAGTACTAGGACCGCACAAGCCCCCAAGTGCTTATCTGAGCAGGCCTCTGCCGCCACGAATTAAAAGTGTTGTTTATCAAATTGTCACATTCCGGAGTCGGTAATTTGAGAAATAACGTTTTCAATTTTATTAAAGAGC
Organism: Epiblema foenella; assembly: GCA_963556455.1. Classification (NCBI taxonomy): domain Eukaryota; kingdom Metazoa; phylum Arthropoda; class Insecta; order Lepidoptera; family Tortricidae; genus Epiblema; species Epiblema foenella. Next base: position 43,568,407 of record OY747095.1, read on the forward strand.
ACTAACTATATTCTTCAAGTCTCAGTTCTGAGTACTAGGAGCCCAGAAGCAACCAAGCGCTTACCTGAGCCGGCATCTTATCGAGGAACATCAGTAGATTGAAGCCGGGGTCGTTTATGAAGGCCACGGAGTTCCTGATGATGGAATGCAGGCTGCTCTGCGCTGACTGAAGGAGAGACGTCAACCAAGTCTCTACAGAGCCCTCGGCACGCACAGGCCGCTCTAACTTGATCTCTTCGCCTTCAGATGAGACTATGGCTACCATTTTATTGTATTCTGAAATTATTGAGAATACTTTCATAACATTGTAGAAACCAAAGAAGTATTTAAAGTAAAAAAATTATGAAAACTGTCCTCAATTGGATGGAAAAGAGTTGCATTTGTTTCGGTTCAAATTAATGTGCTTGCTACACTAGTTGAAACAAATATAACAGTTTCGTTTGGCTTGAGGTTAAGAGTTTACTCGATTACATGTTTTTTTGAAATTTTATGTTAGAATTCGTGTAAATATGGAATTTATAGCTAGTAGAAGAATTAAAGTTATGAACATTTGACAATATTATTTTATTGGAAATTTTATTTAAGGAACAATGAATATAAAAAACAAGAACATACTAAACTAAGGATAAAAACCTACTTACAAATAAAAAAATTTGACAATTAATTCGAAATAATTAATTAATACATTCCACTAGAAATGAAATTTCATATTTGAATGAATTCAAAGCAACGTATGTGGAATATTTTAGTATAATTCATGTTACGACTCCTATTAAAATGGGAGGATAGTGTACAATACTTAGTTTAATTATAGTAGAATACTAAACAAAAACATTTTCTCACCTAGAATTACGATTTGAAACGGGATATTTACCATGTATATTCGTATTTTTGAGTTCCCGATATTAGGAAGAGGGTAGATCGCTATGGTGTGTGGGTAGACCACAACTAAAACTCGCTGCACGTTAGCCTCGATAATGGCGCTTGCAACAGTGCCGAAATATCGGGAACTCAAAAATACGAATATACATGGTAAATATCCCGTTTCAAATCGTAATTCTAATGTAAATGACCATGTAAGCTTGAAATCTTGTATTTTCTCACCTATATCATGAAACTTGACGTAGCGTATATTATCAAAAATTGACAACAAATGATTTTGTATCGTATGTGAATCGGACGCCTGTCCCAGGATCTCCAGCAGCGCCGGATCTGACACAAAGAAGAACCTCGGGAACATAGTCCTTTTCTTCTCCAAATACCCGCTGAGACTCTTCTGGCATAGCTCTAGCTGCTCCTGTAAATGTGGCAGCAATTGCCTGAGAAGGTCATCTCCAACGCAGCAGGAGACTACTCCAGGAGTCTCGTGTGCTCTCTGCATGATTTTCTGCCAGGATTTGTCTATTTTGGAGAACCGTTTGGCTTCCTTCGGCAGTTGTTTGGCGATGTCACCTCCAACGAAGACCGCCTCGAGGTACACCCACATGTTCTGCACTAGGAGCCATCGTTCCAAGATCTCGTTGGTGTTCTGGAGGTCGTACAGCCACTGTTGGATTTGCTTTCTGAATGGAGCGTTGTATCTGTAATAAAAAATTAATATTTGTGGCTCATTCTACTTTTACCTTTTTTTTTAGACAACGCCTGTGGCAAACAAGCTTACGATCCTGATGGTAAGCGGCCACCGCGGCCTATAGAGCCTATCGACGCCCGCAACTCCAAAGGAGTCACGTACGCGTTGCCGACCTTTTATAAAACTTACTTGACTTATTTAAATCGAACATTTACTTCAATCTAACAAGGCATTATATATACGGCCCCATCAGTTAATGAGGGCGAGACGTCGTAAAATCAGGGGAAAACAACGTATTTATATTACCACTGGATACAGCGACATCTATGAGTGAATTCGGTCACGAAAATGTGTTAAAATATACATAATGTTCCCGTGTCTAGTGAAAGGGACCATTTAAGCGGTATGGTGTTATCAATACCACCTGAAAACATTAAATGAGTTATCTACATAAAAAAGTTCACGTAGCAAAACAAAACACAAACGACCGAGCTTGCGTTTAGACTCAGGGATGTTGACTTAAAATTTGACTTCTGCAAAAGAAACAAGGGAAGTGAAAATCTTTTTCAAATGTCCTTTTTTAAGTTTACGCTTAAAAAATCTTTACAATAGGTACGTCAAATAAGTTGAAGATTAATGTTTTTCGTAATGTTTATATAAAAACAATTTTCACACCTGCTATTCAGAAAAGAGTTATTGTTGCCCTTGAATGAGGGATCAAAGATGTACTTTTCTTCCCTCATTTGAGATAGAAGGTGTGAAAATCAGTATGTGACACTATGTAGTAAAATCATTTGTAAGATATTTCATGTTTTTAGCAGCGAGCCTCATAGACGGTGTGAAAAGCAGTATGTGTCACACGGTAGCAAAATTATTTCCGCCTTGGGCGTAAACACTTGAATCCCTCGCTACGCTCAAGATTCTACTTTAGAATCCCTCGCTACGCTCAGGATTCTATTGTAGAATCTTTCGCTTCACTCAGGATTCAATATACCGCCCTCGCCGTAAATATATCATTTTGCTCCCTTGAGACACAATCTACTATTATCTCTACCTATTGATAGATTGGGTTTTGTTCGTGTTTTGTTTCGAATAAACTTACGGGCCCATTTTTTATCTACTTTTTGTTTTTTTTAGATTACTGTAAATTGCTGAGTATATTTAGTTCCTTATTTTGATCAATATTTGCATGATTTCCTACAGTTTGATACAATTTTTTTCATTGGCCGACAAAATTTATGGGGTTTTCGCAACTCAGTGAATACAGTCCATGAGAAAAAAGATATTTATGGTACATACTATGATTATATATGTATTTTGTACAGATTAAGGAGCTCTTCCAACCTAATTATTATTATCCAATGCAGACGAAAAATAAAAATCGACAATATAAAAATTTGCCCTTAGTACCGCGCGACATAATTGGGTCATATACGGATTTAGGTTCACGTCTTTTCTGTGGACATAGCAAAGGTTAAGGGCTACAAAGCTTAATTTTGGATTGGACCAGTAACCCGCATAAACAGTGTCTCCGTTTCTATAAATCCCTGTAATAAAAACCTAGCTAACATGCACATGAACCGTTAACTATTGACCACAGGAGGGATGACTTTTGTTTTTTAGAAAGAAAGAAAGAAAGAAAGAAACATTTATTCACAGACACAGAAGACACACATATTACAAAAAAAAAACAACAGAAAAAAACAAACCACAACATGTGTGTCCCCGCGGCAGTGAAACGGACACTGGCTCAGCATTATGCTGAGGTGTCAGACACCTACAGCGCTGATTTTCAGCCAGTACCTACCGTCGGTGATTCACGGACCGCCATACACTAAATAATAGCCAAAAGAAAAATAATACAACATACATTTTTTCTAAGAGCTATGCTCGGGGTTTCTCTGCGTGATAGAATTAGGAATGAAGCTATCCGTAGCAGAACTGGGGTCACCGACATAGCCTTCAAAATTGCGAGACTTAAGTGGCAGTGGGCAGGGCACATTGCTCGCAGGACTGACGGTCGATGGGGCCAGAAACTGCTTGAGTGGCGTCCACGCACCGGAAGACGAGCTGTCGGTAGGCCTCCGACAAGGTGGAGTGATGACCTGGTGAAGGTCGCGGGAATCCGGTGGAAACGAATGGCACAGGACCGGTCTAAATGATGAGCCTTGGGGGAGGCCTATGTCCAGCAGTGGACGTCTTTCGGCTGAAATGATGATGATGATGATACATTTTTTCAACTAAGTATGACCCAATTACCGGTTGGACAGCAGGGAGCCAAGGATCATGAGGCTGTCCTCCAGCTGGCCGATGGTCTCCGCCGTGGTGTCGCCGCGCAGCAGCAGCTCGCCGCGGTTGTTGAACGTCTGGAACGTCAGCTCGTGGATCGACCACTCGTTCGTCACCTGACGCAGCTTCGCCTCTATATCTTTCTCTTTCATCGCTGATATACATATGTCCTGGAATTATACGGGATATGGTTGCAAACTGATATTTATTTATTTATTTAGGCAAGGTAACAAAATGTAAATTATTTCAGACATATACAATAGCTTAATAAGACAAGTGTGAAATTTACATTTCAATAATAACCAAGCACAACTTTCTAATGACATGCTAATAACAAATTATAAGAATTAAATTCAATGAGATCATGTATTAGTAAATTACTTAACTATGAGACAATCTTTAACGCTATTTTTGAATGAGTTCAGACTTAAACGAAAAATATCAACGTCTTTACAGATTTTATTATAAGATGTGGACATACGTGCCAGTGGACTATTTTGGATGTTGGAAACTACAGGTACTAGAAACTGAGCAGGGCTGCGACTTGGTTTAGGATATACCCGGTTTAGGATACACACAATACATTTTCTTTAAAGTTGTTGTTGAAGGTTGTACAAGTTGTGCGCTGAATAGCTGAGCTCCTGAACTGTTAGGTACTCGTACTTCTGTTGCGGTTTACACCTACAATAGAGTGTATTTTTATTACAAATTTTGAAATAAAGGTTAAATTAAAAAATGTAGTCACCGAGCAGGATTTGATACTGCGACCTCCCGGCACTAGCGGAGAGTCGCTCTAGCCAACTGAGCTATAGGTGCAACTACCACCCAGCCCCAAATTTTTCAACCGTTCCTTCATTTATACAAACGCCTTAAGGGACGCGTACAGTGACATCTACCAGAAGACTCAGGCTTCATTAACGCTACTGCTTAGTACAGAATTAATTTAGTATTTTTCTTATGACGTTGTATTGTATGGTGACTGACATGTAAGTCCTTGCAGTACAGTCAGCATTAAAAGTAACTACACGTATGAAGAGTTCAAAAGTCTCTATTGTGATGGCTCTTAACCTACTTCTTCATTTACGTAGTTCCTTTTGATCCTAACTGAACAATTGACAACATTCCGAAAGTCAAAAAAGTTACATACTTTCAATTTGAACTCTGTCATAAAGCAAGAGGTTATCATTTACACTGTCACTGTCTCATATATATATATATATATAAACTATGGCTGTTAAAGGGTTAAAAAGAGAATTTACTGAAAGCTTCCGTGACAATAAACGTTTGGATTTCTCTTTCCTGTTATTTATAAAGACAACAAACAGAGTATATCTTTTATTTGGTGATTGGTGAAACCCAAAACTGTAATTAAGGATAAGTATAATATGTTTCAACGATTTGGTTCCAGGGTTCTCAGCTTTTGGGTACAATGGGGGATTAGTTTTGTTTTTTGGTTCAAGTATGACCCTAATAGGGATGTTGACACTAAGTAAGAAACTCAACTACTTCAAATTTTCTCGAAAAAGGATCAAATTCTCAACCAAATAGCGAAAAGAGTAACTCAAAAAAATAAATAATTACATAATTACAAGTCATCAAAGTTTTAAGTGGGGGCATGTTCTGTCCCTTTTTCGCAATTAAAACGCACCTCTGTATGGAACGATCTTCATTTACTATGGCGCTTTAAGTCAGTGACGTCACTACAAATTAGTGCTTTCTCACTCTTATTAACAACATTCTAACGGTTGTAGCTTCGTTATTTTTTGAGATATTTTAATGGGATTTTCACCATTTGGCATAGTTTTATGTCTTCTTTCTTTTGGATAATAATTTAGATACCAATAAATTTTGAGTCAACATCCCTATTACCTAAGCAAAGTTATAAATTAGGGACTATCGGTCGCATAGAATGCTTCAAATTTTAGAAACATATAAAGTTAATTAAAAACCGTTTTAAAAAAGTTCGTTATTAAACATGAAAACGGGGTTTAATCTTCTCTATAGAAAGCGAAAACATCTCACAAGGGCTAAAAGCTACGGAAAAATAGACCCACCTACTTCTATGAATTGAATGTAGCACCAGTAAAGTTGTAAAAAATACTTCGTTAGTGCAGAAACTTTGAATATCGCGAAATTTCATTCATTTCTCACTTCTCCAAACTCATGAAACCCGGGTAAATTTTAGTTAAAAATGTTCTTTATAGTTATTTATTATATTTATAACTAATTATTTGAACACGAAGTATTATGTGTGTGTGGTGTGTGTATGGTTGTCTGGAGAAGATCGCTCTTTAGTGATAAGACCGCCTGTTGTTTTGCCTCTGTCTCCCTGTATTTTTGTTTTTTGTTTTTTATGTGCTATTTTATTATGTGAGGTGTGCAATAAAGAGTATTTGTATTGTATTGTATGTCGATCGATAGCCATTCGTCAGACTAACACAGTAGTTACGATGACCTAACTCTAATGTACCTACTAACATGTTGCATTTGTTGTGCGTCGGCCTGCTGTTAAGCTCTGAGCATCTCATGTACTCCTAGTACTTCTGCCACGTGCATAACCTGTTGAGCTGTTTGTACTTGCGCAAATGATGCGAAACCACGTGGATGATTTCGCAAGCAATCTTAAAGAGATGGCCTTGTCAGCTGAAGAGGGTTTGAAAACTTTGAATATAAAATTTGTAAAGAAATATACCTCTATGTCTTCCTTGTTTGGCAACAACGGAGCTTCTAATATATTCTTCAGACAAAAATCTTCATTGTCTAGCTCGAATATGTATTTGGTGACTTCCATGATTCGCTGCCAGTGCCTCGGTTTCATGGCTTTATTCGCCATCAACTCTAAAAGCGGACACATGTCGTTGAAATCATCGATGGTCTTCTTTAGAGCGAAGAAGGCCGGCCACTCTTTTAGCCTGAAAAAAAAAATCGCAATTTGATAACGGAGCAAACATAAATTTTAGGTTCCGTATTGTCCCGTGGTATCACTGACCAGAGTAGTCCATGATCAGAGGCGATTTTACTTCATAACTCATATGAATACTTCATGTTTCATAACGCGTTCGAGAATTTGACATATTAAAACTATTTATAGCATTTGCAGCACAGCTTTACTCACCCTTTCGGTAGTTTACGACATCTATTTTGGAACTCCATAAGTTCATTGTTGATCTCTTCTATATTGACTTCGCCCCATGGTATATCGTAGTAGCTGCTGACTCTGTCTATGACGTCATTGTACAGTTTGTACAGTTTCTGGAGAAGGTTTAGTTCCTTTCTGATCTGGGCTAGTTCGGGGTACTCGGTGTGGGGAAGGCCAAAGAGTTCTTCTCCGTTCTGGTAGGTTTGCAGCTTGCGCCACATGCCGTCGAAACGGTTCTGAAAATTTCGGCGCTTGGATTGAGAATTTGTTAAGGTTCCCTAGCTGCTATTATATTATCAGGTTGATATCGGTGACGTCACCAGAAGTTACTAGACACGATTTAGTATTGAAAGACGAACATACCTCTAATAAAGATGTTACTTAAAGTTTATAGTCGTAATATTTATTATTATTTTACAAATTATTGACACAATAACAAAATGGTAGGTCAACTTATACCACACAATATTCTATCATTGCCCATACAGCGTGTGTCAAAACTCAAAAGTGCTACGGTGTTTATATTGTAAATATTCTTTTTCAGTAACATAAAAAAAAACTTTATTCGATGTAACAACTTTTGCATAGAAAATTGACAAATTAACCAGAAAGAGAGTCGCCGCGTCATTATTATCATGATTATAGTAGGTACCGAATATGGTACTCGTGACCAAAGACTACAATTATACAAACTGCTCGTGACGTACTGCTGTCCTATCTGAACTTATCCTATTGACAGTGTAGCTTGAATACGCCAGGAACAGTATCAGCTTGTCAGACGCCTCATGGGCGTCAGCCCCGACGCATAGGGCTCATTAATCGCCATTACTTTCCGCTGTCCCGCCTGAATTTATTAAATAGACAGTATAACTGGAACACACCTGGAACAGTACAAGACTGTCGACCGCCCCACGGGCGTCAGCCCCGACGCATAGGCCTCTGTAATCGCCATTACTTTCCGCTGTCCCGTCTGAATTTATTAAATAGACAGTATAACTGGAACACGCCTGGAACAGTACAAGCCTGTCGACCGCCCCACGGGCGTCAGCCCCGACGCATAGGCCTCTGTAATCGCCATTACTTTCCGCTGTCCCGTCTGAATTTATTGAATAGACAGTATAACTGGAACACACCTGGAACAGTACAAGCCTGTCGACCGCCCCACAGGCGTCAGCCCCGACGCAGAGGCCTCTGTAATCGCCATTACTTTCCGCTGTCCCGTCTGAATTTATTGAATAGACAGTATAACTGGAACACACCTGGAACAGTACAAGCCTGTCGACCGCCCCACAGGCGTCAGCCCCGACGCATAGGCCTCTGTAATCGCCATTACTTTCCGCTGTCCCGTCTGAATTTATTGAATAGACAGTATAACTGGAACACACCTGGAACAGTACAAGCCTGTCGACCGCCCCACAGGCGTCAGCCCCGACGCATAGGCCTCTGTAATCGCCATTATGTTCCGCTGTCCCGTCTGAATTTATTCAATAGACACTACAACCGGATCACACCTGGAATAGTATCAGCCTGTCGGACGCCTCACGCGGTGTCAGCCCCGACTGCATGGGACCGGCGTTTCTGTATTCGTGGACGTACTCCCCGTTGTCCTCTCTGAACTTGTCCAGGTTGTTCCTCAGGTCCTCTTCGAACTGAGGTTGCATTTTGAGCAGCTGAACGTGGGCACTTAGTGCTGTGGCCTGAAACACGTTTCATAAATCTTACAGAATGGTGTTTATGACTTTGATTGTGCATAGAACGAAAATAGTGAAATGATGTGTTCAAACCATGGCGGACTAGTTCGTTTTACTTATAATTTTATAGCTTAGATATCAGGGAGAGGCATGACTATTTTTGAGAACTTCTTAGAATATCTACATGTTGCGATTGGTAACCAAAACTAATGACTAGGTATGGAACGTATACTATACCTGAAGTTGCTGCCATGAGTAGCGAAGACTGTCGACCTGCTCCAAGTCCGCTTGACTTACTGGTAGCTCGTATCGGGTTATCACATTGAAGGCTTCCTGGAATACGAATGACAGATTCGTTTGCCAACTTGCAATGAATTTATATTCTAAAGGTTTTAGGTACTTTAGAGTAAGTGTGAATCTCGTCACAGTATAATGATATTAAGAAAAGTGATCCATGTTTCTATTTTCTTGACAGTACATACAGTATGCGCGTCCGGCTAAAAATAATATTTAGCGTGCAATTGCCTCCTTCCCGACTACGACAATAATGTACTATTATTCCATTTCATGTCGTAACTTTTGGATGGATTTCGACCCAGAGAAATGCATAGTGCGCTTACTCAAGTACCACCTCCTAAATTGGATGATGGATTGGCACTACAAAACCATGAAACTTGCATTCTATGTCTGGTCCACCAGGGTTCCATACCTCAACAGGGTCAATCTTAAGCTCCATGTCCACCTCCTGCTCTCGAATTTTCTTGAGCGTCTCCATCACGCTGCGCACATCATCCAGGTCTCGGATAGGCCGCTCCAGCTTGCGCTCCAGGTCGTTCATAATGGCGTACACATAGTCCATCTCGCGTTTGTACTTCTTGCGCATTGCTTGACCGATTCTATGAGTGCCATCTGGAATTCAAATTGTATTGAAAATTACTGCAGAGGCCGCGAAATAGGAGATTGTCGGCCTTGTATCTCTAAATGGCCTCGTTTGTACGCGCTTGTATAGTGCTTTTCTCAAAAAATGCAATTAAATTTGAAAATTATAAGAAAACTCGAAATGAAATTCTAAGGATTCAATAATAAAAACACGCGCTGCAGTAGCTCTTGTTCGGAGTCGTCTTTTGAAGTTCCCGGAATCAAAAGACGATCACTTTTCCCGCTTAGGCCAGCAATGTTGTATGAAATGTCATTATGTGCCGCTCTTTGCGCCGCATCCGAAACGAGATACTTCGCAGCCTGTTGTAACGAACATAACGTCAATATTTCATTGCATGTTTGAGAAAAGACTCGCTCAACGTATCAGCATTACGATACAGCGACGAAATGCCGCTAGCATCCTCGTTACAATGTTTAAGATGTAAGTTAATTATAATATTATTTAAGTTATTGTTATTTAACTATTATTATTGATTGTTATTCGCAATACCACCACCGCCACCTTCCCTAACAGACGGTCGAGGGAGGCGATGGCTGAGATACGCGCCATACTCGTGATCGGGTGCCGTTTGTAGAGTTCGGTCTGTTCATGCTTGCAAGGACATAGTGATTACGTTAACACTAGTATCTTTTTATGGGGAATTCACGAGAGACATCAATCATCCTGTTGTGGATTCGTTTTTATTATCAGTGACTTAGATACCATATACATCTCTAACAATATAAAATTTGACTTTTGAGTGTTAATTTTGACGCTCAGAAATCATGTACATCTCTGGGATATTATATTAATTTCATTATACTCTTTGTTTAATCAGACTGAGACCTTATACATCCAGAACTCTACTGAAGTTGTAATATTTGTAATAGATAACTTTCCAAGTTTATCTTCACTGTATGACATTAATTTTGCTTTTATTCTTTCTTGAACTGGAAATTAATATTTAACATGAAAAATGTATTATTATAGTCAGACTTTCCTAAATTGTAAATTAATATTTTGACATTAAAAGTGCCCTTGTGGCCTATTTGCAGAAATAATGTTTGATATTGATTTATGTTTTTGAATAAATAAATAAATGAAATAAATGAACTTTATTCTGCAAAGGCACTGTTACAAGTCAAAAACTACTAGCGTTTCTCATGAGACCACTGCCGAGAAGAAACGCCGAAAGAAACTCGACAGTCAGTCATTTTCTCCAAAATATGCTTATTACAATGATACTACTTAACTTACTTAAGTAAATGTAAGTGGTAAACAGCAAAAGAGAATTGAAAGAAAAACGAGGAAAAAATAACAATAGGTATTTACAATGTGTAGTTACACAAGAAAACAAAACATGTCGAATCGTTTGATATGCGTTCCTGCAAGAGATGTGTCAACTAGATACAATGAAAATATTATACATGACTCTTTACGCTATTTAGGTATTTGGTTTGGGCCATGCATTTCTGTCTGATAGGCCTCAACCCTATAACAAGCCTTTGACATAAATGTTCCTATAATGAAAAATAAACATACTTTTGAGTTCAGTTATGAGTCCCAGCTTCAATTTCTCAGTGGACACGGCGAGGCAGTTCCCAATGACCAGGACATCAGGCTCCGTGGCAAGTTTGGCTTCCAGCTCGCTGTGCCTCTTTAGGGCTAATTCGAAGTCGTTCAGATTCCACGTCAGAAGTTGACGCAGAGTTTTCTCGCACTTCCAGAGGTAGTGGTAGGGGCGCCATCTTTTTACCAGAGTGTTGAGCTCCTGGAATGTTATGGGAGCCGATTTGATATATAATTTAACTAAAAATATTGAGACAGGTTTTTATGTATTTTACGTCACACCTGGCCATAAAGTGGCAATTACCGCACGCTCTGCGCGCAGAAAATCCCACTTCCTGGCCAGGGGGTGACATAAAATTTTGTACTTACCTCGGGCGGTAATTAAGAAAGCCTCAGATCGCATAATTATCGCCCTTGCCTTCGGCTCGGGCGTCAAATACCTGCGATCTGAGACATTCTTTGTTTTACCGCCCTTGGTAAGTAATATACTATTAAAGACCGAGTGTCAAAAAAAAATTGCTCGCTTCTTTCAACTTTGACTTAAGGTCGTGCAACGAGAAATATCGCGTTTTTTGAAACGCTGTTCTGGCCGTAGTAGGAAACAATAAGGATTAATTTTCAGATATATGATTCTTGACTATATGACTGTGTTTATGTCAATAGCCAAAACATCATTGCTTAAAATTTCCTCGATAGAAAAAAAAGTCAAAGTTGAGTCTTTATTTTCCTTTTTTTACTCATCTTACTAAGACAACGCATTATTAAACGATACAATTAAGTTTAAAAGATAGTATTTTACCTCATCTAAACTCTGTCAATAGGAAATTTAATAAAACTGCACACAGTCAGATATTTATCGAGATTTATCTAAAAAAGCCATTCCCGAAGAGTGTTGCATCCCATTTAGTCGTGCGTGAATGACATAAGCGTGTCTCTTTTACGGGAGGCGTGGCTAACATAATCGAGGCATCCTCTTAAATCAAGGTGTCATTTACACTGCGAATTTGTCTTATATATCTAATGTACCGGTGGCGGCTAGAGGGTTAAAATGACTTTTAATTTTCTAACTGGATTAAGTATATTTCTTATGAAACAAAATTACGTAGTCTTTCACTTAGACTGTGGTCTTGTGCGAGTGTGACTTTTAATATTCACGATCGCGTCCCTTTTTTCTTTGTATTAGAATATCTGTATGAAATGACAATTTAGGTACACTATATTTTCCACACGTTACCAATACAATTCATACCTATTCATATTATGATTACGTTCTGATCTTTCGTTGTAGTCGATGAATGTGTCATTTTAAGTTACCAAAAACGTATTTATTTCTTTTTAAATCGCTTTAGAAAAAAAGAGTTAACACCTAACGTTATAGTTTAATGAACAAAATTTAAAATCACAGTCAGTCAATCAGCATCCAATCAGCAATCAGTGCATCCTCAAATTTTATAAGGGTCGGCAACGCGTACGTGACTCCTTTGGAGTTGCGGGCGTCTATAGGCTGCGGTGGCCGCTTACCATCAGGTGGACCGTAAGCTTGTTTGTCACCAGCGTTGTATAAAAAAAACAGTAGGTAGGTATGATGAGAAACAATAAAATTCATGCCATTCGAAACAGTTTTTAGAGACGATGAAATGTTTGTATGGGACCAACTACAATTATGTAGAACAGACGAAAATGAGAGGCAAAGTACACCATAGCTAACGAGCACTGAAAACGCTCCATACTGATCCACACGCAGGCGTGACGTAACACCTGCATAGCTTCGTACTACCGTTGTATGGAAAAAAGAAAAAAATTGGCATTTTTTTTACACCGTTGCCACACAATTTCCTTTTTATTGAAACATGTCAATTAATTCTATTGGTAAATTTCAATCTACATTTGGCCAATACAAAAAACAACGGTTTTGTGAATTTTTATAATCCCATATTTCTTATGATTTTAATTTTGTCGAATTTACTATTCATTGTGATGTCTTGATGGTTTCCTATCCATATAGCCACGTTATTTTCCCTATTAATGTTTTGTTTGTAGGTTAGCTTTATCTACATTGTTAATTATTGATCTCTGAAGTTATCTTGTAGTGGATGAATATGTGATTTTAACTTACCAAAAAAGTATTAATTTATTTTTAAATCGTGAAAACAAAAGATGTAATTTCAAGAACAACATCTAAAATTACTATTTTGTTTTTAGGTTACCTTTATATACTAGATTTGTTGATCTCTGAAGTTATCTGCAGGTAAGTTCAAGATTGATGGCATCTCACTCATATTCGACGAATGAGAGCAAGACGGATAAAATAACAACTAGAAATGCGCAACTGGCAACTGGTAAAGAGTTAGAACGTTTTACGCTGATACTAAAAACGCATCTTAATCTACGTTTTTGTAACGCCTTTGCTTTCGAAATGAGGAATAGTTTGACTTTTTGAGGTTATTAGTAATGGCGGATGTAAAATCGATGACAGCTGATAGCGCATGTCCAATAAACATGTGCAAAGAGAAATTAACTTCGTAAGTATACTTGAATGCTAGTTCACAATACAGTTAAAATGATATCATTAGGCGGCATGTTAAACCACGTTCGACTTTTCACTCGAGATCTGTCAAAAAACTATGATAATGGAGTTTTATTCATAAAACCAATTTACATGATTATTATGACATTTGATATGAAAATAATAATAATTAAATGAATTAAAAACTTGAAATATAAAAACAACTATACCTAACTAAAAACGAAACATTAAAAATTAACATCAAAATTAGGTCCCCTCGGAATGGTGCCCATTACGCAGGCAGCATTCCCGCGCTGGATTGCGATGGCAATTATTTGCGCGAGAAAGCTGCCTGCGCGTGGTTCACCTGTCGCCTCCATAAGCCGCTTACTAAGCTCCCTGTGGAGTCCCCGCGCGCACCTGCCCCATATACTTGAATAGTTATATTACAACTCGGGCAAGTTTCATTTTACAGCTAGATTGTAGATTCTTGTATGGTCGATCGATAGGCCTGTTATGCGACCAACGTCAGATTACGACCATCTGAAGTACGAAATTGTCCAATTAAATATATATTTTCACATGCCTTAGATAAACAGTGAGTTGTATTCATTTAAATTGGTAGTTATTGAACAAGAATCAAATTTAAAAAAAAACAAGGAAATGTTGTTTTCTCGTCATTAACGTGTCCAAGTGGTCGCCAACCAACACACCAAATTACCTGGTCGACTATCAAACCTACCTAAACTTCGATAAATTTTTTGTATCATAAAAATAAATTTAATCCTTATCCAGCTTGTCTTTGAGTACGATAAGTAGGCGGGAAAACATAAGGAGACAAAATACAAAATTTGTGTATCCGAGTTACTGGTCGAAACACAGTTCTTTTTTTGACGATTATAATCCAGCTGTTATGTACTTTATACCTGGAGAGTGTTCGAAACTTAATGGAAAATTCTGATCAATTTTGTTCAACACGAGTCATTGTATAAAAAAACACGGATTTCAAATATTAAAAAAAATTACTGTATTTATGGTATAAGTGTTAAGTAAGCAATTGTAGTAAGTTTAATAATCTTTCAAAACACCTCACACGTATAGGTAACATAGAATCCGAGATTTGGACAAATATCGGCCGCCATCTTTATGATGTCATGGCGATGGCTGTCCCCCCATTCATTTCTTAAAATCAGTAAATTCGTATTCTGGAGATAAAGAGGAACACATAAAATAGTTTTATTTACGAAGCTGTGCCGACTGACATCGTGAGACGACTTTTTGTAAATTTGCCTCCATACCATAACTTTGGCCGGCTGAATCTCCGTTAATAGCAAGCCTGAAAATATGGTTTAGCAACAAACTTTTGGGGAATTCAACGCTCTTTAACTTTGTTATACAACGTTGAACCTAAATGTAGTTAGTTTAAGAAAAACTTATACGGGTAGTCTTTCATAAGTTTTTCTTAAACTTTCTAGTGGACCCCTGTAAGGCCGGGTTTTATAAAGATCCATTAGACCAAATGTCAGATTAAATTTCAGTAACTCAGTACATTTTTTGACATAACAAACCGACATAAGTTCTAACGGATCTTTATAAAACCGAGCCTGAAATTAAATAAGTTCCGAACACTTTTCAGCTACCCCCACCTTGTTACGACATTATTATCACAAAATGATGAATTGTGTTATGACTTATGAGCAAAATACAACCAATGCAAATGACACCTTCTTAATTTATGACAGTTTAAAATCACACACTTAAGACAATTTAAGAGAGGTAGGGCACAGCAAAATGTACTCTTGCTCGAATTTGGAGCAGCCCAACTGGGGAAGTACCTCCGCCTTGCAGAAGACCACAGCCATAATAACATTATCTACTATACTAGTACGTAGTGTTGTGTTCCTGGAGGTGAGCAAGGTTGCCAGAGCTCCCGAGGATGCACCGTGTTGAGAGCGAAGGACCTAAATTTGTCCCTTCTGTTGTCAACACAGTGCATCCTCAAATATAAAGGGTCGGCTACGCGTACGTGACTCCTTTGGAGTTGCGGGCGTCTATAGGCTGCGGTGGCCGCTTACCATTAGGTGGACCGTAAGCTTGTTTGCCACCGGCGTAATTTAAAAAAAAATTGCGGGATACAATTGACGTTCGGAGATTAATGGGAAACACATTCGCTCCAGGCTGCGTCTCCGAAGAACAAACGCGAACAAATGGAACGTGGGTCATTGTCAGTTTAAGGTTCGCATCTTTTCGGTGGACATATCAAAAGTTAAGGGCCACAAAGCTTAATTTTGGATAGATCTAGTAACCCGCATAAACGGTGTTTCCGTAACTATAAATCCATGTAATAAAAATATAACGTACATGTACATAAGCCGTATTTATTAACCACCGGGTGGACAACTTTTGTTTTTACATCTGACAATGACCCACGTACATTGAAGCTATTGAGCGTCTTACCACAGTTCGCTAAATTTGTAATTACGGGGGTCATTCCACGGGCGTTTCAACACTTTCAATCTCGTCATGATCAGTCCTTAGTTCGAAATGTTCTTCAAAATGAGTTACAACAAGAATTACGTTTTGATGCAACGATATCATAAATACGGTGTTAGCAAATGTTTTCAGAATTAATATAGTTTAAATCATTATTAGCTTGTAGTAATTAGTAGCAACAAATAATCATTTGTTGTGTATAGGGACCGATACCGGTATTTTTAAAAAACCCTGAAGTAGCCCAATATTTTGGATTAGATTTTGCTCTTTACGTAGGGCTGAATCATGTATTTAGGTAACAACGTCGTATTACTAGATTGTCCCATTAAAAACGAAATGATGAACCGGTGACCGTAATAATACCGATATTTTTCTATGGAGAAAATACCGGTATCCGATCCTTGGTTGTGTATTAATATTGTTAAATAAGCAAGCTAAATATAAAGGTTCCTGTTGAGAACGCTTCAGTGTGCTAATGGCCAGTAAGTGTCAAACAACTGAGAATCTTATTATTAGCTTACTTCTTCAATATTTCGAACTAGTGACCGACAGGGGTTGAAGCGTCCGTTTAGGCCATCGTCGCCCGGCGAAAAAAAAACAATAGCATTCTTGTGTTTTGATCCCTGGGATCCCGGGGATCGGTAGACCATACGTCATTTGTATCACCGTTCACTAATACACGTAATATTTATCGCCTTCGTCAGACGAACTAATTACTAACTTAACTTTAGGTTAGTTATTGTAGCTATATGCAGGGCCGTCTTTCCCACTGGGCACTAAGGGCACTTGCCCAGGGCCCCGCGATCGATAGAGGCCCACTACTTACTGCCTGATCACCAAACGATAACCAATATTTAGTGATCTGTCAAGGGCATAGGGGCCCCATTACCCTAGTGTGCCCAGGGCTTCCAATTGGTTAAAGTCGGCCTTGGCTATATGTATCTTTCATGTTTATGTATCAGCGCTCGCGCAGGCCGAGATTATTAATTAGCGTAGATCAACCCTCAACTGTTATGTTGTGATTCATTACTAAGAATACCCGCATGATAAAAAAATAAAAAATATGTATGTATTTTTAAGTGAGGTGAAATTAAGTAGGTAAAATAATGTTACTAACATATTTAGATGGCTGAGTAAAAAAATAAAGAGTGTTTCTTTCACCAACAAACTGTGATGCAGTTTGGCGAAGTTATAGTGTAAACGAATGTAAACTTTTTTTGGAAGAAATAAATTAAAAAAAAAACGCTCACCGTTTTAATGTTCTGCGTGCACGACGAAAGCAACGACAGAGTCTTTATGATCTCCTTATTCTCAACAATATAGTTGTAAAAGTTCTTCTGCTGCAGCGGAAACGTTGGTTTCTCTTCAGACTCCAATCTATAATGCTTCTTCATCCGCGCTTTCGCCGCGTCCAACGTTTTAGATTTCGGTGGAAGCCCCGCCACTGAATGGACCTGTTCGTCAAGCTGCGTCACAACTTCTAGAAGATGGTTAGACTGGTGTTCGGCTATCTTCTTCCAGCTCACCTGCATACGGATGCGAGGGAGAGGGACAACAGCAACGAAAGGTCGTAAGGTCGGGAGAGTGAAGCAACATAGAGTGTGCAAAATAAACAGGTAAGCACGGTAGGGTGAGCGGACATGTACACAGTCGATTCACAGTGTGAGTTACGTGACGACACAATACAATTAACATAACAACACAAGGAGGACAAACACGTATTTGTTAATATTTTGCTTTTTCATTGTCATTCGGTTTTTATTGTCATCATTGAAAGAAAGAAAGAAAGCATTTACTCACTGCACCAAAAGACACACCGTTACAAATATAATGTACTCAGTACATGAACATAAGTTAAAAAGTGCGTCTTCGCGACAGTGAATCGGTCGCTGTCTCAGCATTATACCGAGGTGTTAGACACCTGCAGCGCTGGTTTTCAGACAGCACCGTACGTGATCCACGGAACGCGACACAACATACTATACATATAGGAAAGGTATACATATAATGAATAAAATCATAGGTGTTATATATATGAATGAGACTACCACAAAACAGGGTAAACTGGTGTGAACATGAGGAGGAATTGCATCATTGCATCTGATTGCAAATGTGGTTGCGTTCACATGACATGACACCGACAATTTTGAGTTTCATTTTGTGAATGAACACGTCGAGTATGTTTGCTGTAATGTTATTTAGAAGTTCTATGAGTTCCTATTTATTGTCTTCTGTAAATCAACGTCGCATAAAAACGCCCAGAACCATCGCATACGCAAACGCATCGCGAACGCATCGGAAGACCAGCGCTGGCGATTGCCCGCATTATGCTGAGATGGTACCGTTTCGAGATAACACAACTTTTTTGTTTATTTTTATATTCTATTTTTACTGTATTAATTGTTGTCTTTGTCTCGAATAAATATTTCTTATTTCTTATAAAGTACACACCTATTTAGCAAGAATGACTATCTTTATCATTGCGTACTCTGTCAATCTAACCCTCGCGTTTTCAACGCTTTGTGACAAACATCTTGTGAGTTTGTTGTGTTTGCTTGTAGCTGCACTTTTCATAAAAGTACTCTGTACGCTTTGCTTAGTTTTGAAATTAAGTCAGTTTGTGTAATATCAACAATTATTAATCTATTTATACCCTGGAGCTTTTGCCCCCAGTCCACTGTGCGACGCCCTTGGACAGGCCGGAGATGTGCTTCCTGGCCTGCACTAGTGAAATTGATCCATTTCCATTTGTGTAATATAAACAATTATTAATCTATTTATACCCTGGAGCTCTTGCCCCCAGTCCACTGTGCGACGCCCTTGGACAGGCCGGAGATGTGCTTCCCGGCCTGCACCAGCACCTCCTGTATCTCCTCCAGCGTGGGCTTCACTGACACGTTCGGGATCATCAGCGTGGCGTGGAGGAGGAAGATCGGCTTCTGGTATTCTGGTGGAAACGATCATATTATTATTTTTAAATACTGCCAATTGTCTAAAGATTTACTAATAAAAACATGTATGTATCGAGCATTTATTTTGGAATGTATTCACATATTCACTGTGTTTGATTACGCTTATTTTAACATTGCTAGATATAGGGTAGACGTACCAACGCTCGACACCTATGCCCAATAGTTGACACATAGATACTGTTCGTTTTTTTTACCTATAATGATTTCAGATCGGAGGTGACAAGTATTGGGTTGGTGCTGGGCACTGGGAAATTTACACTATGAGAAATCAATGGATAACTGTTATTGGCCTTCTTTTATGTAATTATCAACACGTCATGGTTATATCTACGGCTGTAGTTGTCCTGAATACCAATAAATAAATAAATAAATAAAATAAGTAAACTTGCGCAGTGTCAGTACCCGACGGCAATTTTTATTCATTCAAGGCAATTGATACAAATGCCACGTCCAACAACTATGGGTTTCGTAGTCTCGTATTATTGCGAAGGTAAGCTCTATTTTCCTCAGTATGTTTGAGAAAAAAATATTGGATTGTACCACACTACGAGTACTACTTATTGTAAAGACCCGGTTAAATTGCACGAGGCGAATTTATTACCCGGTCAGTCATTTAACTTTGCAAGTTTATCTTCACTGTATGACATTAATTTTGTTATAATTGTAAACTCGAAATTATTATTCCTTCTTGAACTGTATATTAATATTTTGACATGAAAAATGTATTACTTATTATAGTCAGACTTTCTTAAATTGTAAATTAATATTTTGACATGTGCCCTTGTGGCCTATTTGCAGAATAAATGTTTGATTTTGATTTTGATTTTTGATTTTGATTCTAAAGGAAAATATTTTGGCGTTTGGCAACCGCTGACGTCACGACAGGATGCGAGACGAATAAACCTACCCTCCTATATAATAAAATAGTTACACTCTCGAGTTTCCGTGGAAATTGACCAGCTTTCATTGCCTTACATTGTACAGTCAAGGGTACCAATATGTATACATTTTTTCACCTTATCCTATTGAAATAAGGTCCAAAAATGTATACATATTTATGCCCTCGACTGTACCTACATAGTTACATACGAAGCGACGTTGTAAAAATTGGGAAGTTCAGCCACCCCGGCCCGACCCGAGGCAGGGAAACGGCAAGCCGGTCCGCCGCGAGGCGCCGTTGCGAGCTCGGGTCCGCAATAGTACCAGGGTTGCATCAATATCAAGATATTCTTACAATTGGAGAGAGAGAGAGAGGACTGCGTCTTAAACCTACGAGTATATTCGACTATGACGTCCGTATAAGTCAAACATAAGTAAAACTAGTGGCTCTGTGAGCTGTAGACCTCGTGAGTTTTTTTATCATTTCCAAAATCTGACATAAAAAGATCAATTATGAATATCGAACCTGCTAACAAAATTTCACGAGAATCGTTTGAGAAATGCGACCTATAGAGGAGAACAAACCGAAATTCGAACGCAGAAACTTACTAAATATTTGATATAAAAATTGTTTTTGAAAATTTCTAAAAACTGAATCGACAAAAAAATTCTATATAATTACCGGACCTCTCACAAAATTTCAAACGAATCGTTTGCGAAATGCAGAGCATTTTTGTCGAAGCTGAAGCAGAGGCCTTCGTTTTACTCGGTCAATGACAGGATCAATCTTAATTCTTTATAAATAAAGTAGGGACTATTAATAATCCTGGAATAAATTATCATATTGTTTAAATTCAATTTTAAATTGCTCGAATTGACACTTATCCCGATTAGAAAAACTTAAGGATTTTATTACAAACGAGTAAACTTTACAGTAGTACAAAGCATAATACAACATGGAAAGATGGCAGGAAAATGATAATTAGAAATAGTTCAAAAGCTTTTCTTACTTAAACATAAAATAAAATGAATTTTAATATCAATCGGTGAGTGGTCAAACCCGATAAATCGAGATAATTGTTTTTTGAAATAAGAACTCAACATCCATTTTCAATAAACCTTTTAGATGACTTATCGGGTTTGACCACTCACCCCTCGGTATATTGTGAAGTATGAAATTACATTGCAGCACATGCAACGGGCACATTTTCAGGGACAATTTCCATGTTGATATATTATCCGTAACGTTGCCGTTTTCCCACCGTATTGCGGATATTTTTCTGACTCCGACAGCGCTAAGAGCCGCACGGATACTAGGGTAGCACTATCGGCAAGGAGGCTTTTAGCAAACGAAATTAACTTTTTCTACTCGTCGACTTCAATGTTTGAATTACGATATAGTAGACAAAACTAAAATCACATACATTTGTCTATTGGTTCCCTTCAAGTGAACTCTTATGAAATAGACCAATCACGCGTCGCCTTTTACTGTACTCTTATGAAATTGACAAATCACGTGACGCCGCAGACATAGAACAAAAGATCAACGTGCGCCCGACCCATGTGCCTAATGGTCATTCCCCCGGGACTAGTTTGTTTAATTAATTTTCGTTGATTCGTAGAAAAAATAGTGTATGCAATAGTTATATAATTAGCTTTTTAAGTCTCGAACCTTACTTAGACCATTCGGCAAGCCTCGTCATCTAATCGCGGTTCTCGACTAAAAAAGCATGCATTATATAACGATTGCATAAACTACTATTATATCCTAGCAGATTCAGTTGTTTATCCCGTAAATTTGACTGGGGGGAAGATAAAAAATACCGCTTCTATTATTATTGCAGTTATTGTAATACATCCAAAATGCCAATCAAGTCGCATAAGGGGCTCCACGCGCTATTCATCGATTTTTGATGAGTTTTGAGTTGATATCGCGTCGGAAAACTATAGATGGCATTTATGACACATACGGTTCTCGGTTTTATAATCCTTTATCTACATTAGCAAGAGCGATTTAAAAAAATTGACTGCTTATGCTTTATGATTTATTGAAACATGGTCCAAATAAGCTCTATTTTCGATAGTAATATATTGTTTACTAGCGACCGGCCCCGGCTTCGCACGGGTGCACTATTTAATGAATGTTATTATACATATAAAGCTTCCTCTTCAATCACTCTATCTATTAAAAAAACCGCATCAAAATCCGTTGCGTAGTTTTAAAGATTTAAGCATACATAGGGATATAGGGACAGAGAAAGCGACTTTGTTTTATACTATGTAATGATTATGCACTTATATATATGAGATGAAATGTACATGTAAGTGTTCCTTATTAATGTCTCTAACAACCCAAGACAATTTTTTATATTTAATTCATCTTCACAAAAGCGATGTCCAAAAAAATAGCTTTTTCGCCTAAAATTGCCAAAGTTTGATACCATATATATTTGACGACCGCCTTAACCGAGTTGGTAGTGCCCCTGCCTACGAAGCTGAAGGTCCCGGGTTCGAATCCCGGTCAGGGCATTTATTTGTGCGATGATCACGAATATTTGTTCCTGAGTCTTGGACGTTTACTATGTATTTTAGTATATATTTATCTATATAAGTATGTATATCGTCGCTTAGTACCCACAGTACAAGCTTTTCTTAGATTGGGACTACGTCGATTTGTGTAAAATTGTCCCCCAATATTTATTTACAATATTTATTTATATATTTCGAATACAGTATTTTTTAAAGTAAATATGGTATACTATTTCGGTACCTCGTTGTTCTTAATACGATAAACCATAAAAAATATGACAAAACGGAATGTTACAGATCGAAGGCGATTGGGAGCTAGGAGACCCTTAACCTCCTGAGGCTTGACCTTCAAAAATTAACAAAATAATCTCGACCTTAATAAACGTATGTATAGTTCAAAATCAATTGTATTTTATGTAGTACCTATATGACAAGTGGCCTCACGAGGTTAACTGGCACTCTACTCGTACAGGAGAACACAATTAATATGGCGCGCGTCAAAGCTCTTAAGTAGTTGACTGAGAGACTATTATTGCTTAATCCACATGCCTTATTACTTGGGTCGTGCTATACTCGTCCGTTTGTAGCGCTACGCCGTAGTACGATTCGGCTTATGCCAACGTTATCGCAGTGCTACGCTAGTAGAAAATACTACGGATTTCTACGCTTTGTAAAGTAAAGTAAGTGATTATTAACTTAGTGGCTCTGTGAGCTGGACACCTCACATTTTTTTTTATTAAAAAAATAATGTTAATTGAATTAAGAGGCCTTATAAGTTTTAAAATGTTTTGATTTCAAATTATGACAAAAGTATTGATAATACCAATAAAGTGATTAAAGGATACGATGATTTTAGTAAAGTTTTAGATAGTAACATAGCCATTTTTTGATTTTATTGTGTGTATTAGAATTTAAGCGGAAAAACAGTTTTTAGCTTGAAAATGGTCGATTTGGAGTGATGGTGATAGGATATTTCTTAATGAAAAATCCATAAAATACATTTTAATTTATGACATTAGATCGTAATAGTCCTGTTCTAGATAGTAAAACTGAGAAAATGTCAAAATTCGTTTCAATTCAATCAGAAAATAGATGAGCGTTTTTTAACTGATAAGGACTCTTAAATGCGAAAGTGTGTCTGCTGTCTGTCTGTCTAACGTTGACGTTGACTTTTGAAACTGATACAATCATATGAAGTCACACAACAGATAACTTCGTCATACGATGAACATTTGTTTGAAGTTACGTGACACACAAATTTAAAGTGTTTTATTATTGCGAAAATATTTTTTGGTCTTATACCCTACAAATTGAGAATTCAAAAAGAAATAATTAATAATAAACGTTAATTTAATTCAATGTTTAAAACATTTCGATCACTGGCGAATTACCTATGTCCTGTTCGTTCTCATTATCAATGTATACATATCACAATACAACTAATTTATAGGGAATGAATAACACTTTTAAGACTTTTTATCTACACCCATACAGTAAATCCTCTTTAATGTGCTCAAAAAGTGTACGTAAGGACCAGCTTTACAATATCGCGCCGGCCCAGGGCGGAGATGGCCATAATAACATCGACAACGGTATCGTTATGCCCATCTCCGCCCATAACGATACAGGCTCGTGCTCAAAAGACTTCAACGGGCTCACGCTCGACCTCACTACAATTGCAACGCAATGGTTCCTGAACACATGAAAGAGGATTTAATATATGGATGTAGATAAAGTAGTGTATGGAACTGTACATAATTAGGCCTTAAAACACTCGTGTGATCCTATTATGA
This sequence comes from Epiblema foenella, assembly GCA_963556455.1. Lineage (NCBI taxonomy): Eukaryota > Metazoa > Arthropoda > Insecta > Lepidoptera > Tortricidae > Epiblema > Epiblema foenella. The sequence continues at coordinate 43,592,756 of OY747095.1, forward strand.
AACTCGCTGACGCTCGTTTCATAAAACCACACTCGTGTTTTAAAACCTCTCATTATGTATCAGTTGCATAAACTACTATTAGTGTCTTGTTTAATTACAATCGTATAGGTACATATATGGAGTTGATTCAGCTGACTGCAGAATCGTACCGACGGCGTCCATTGTATGTGTACATTATTCAATTTTATTCAGTTACAATAAGGTTGAAAAATGAATACACATATTTGATCTCGACTGCACTCACGTGCATGTAAACAAGGCTAACTCTTGCATAAATATGCATCCCTGGTAGCTCCCAGGGCTATGTGTCTGAAAACTCCACGTGTGTCTTCATCTACTAGGCACATACAACATAGTCTATGTTTGCATATTTCCGCTACGTTAGGGACCTTAGAAAATGTATGAATGAGTGAGTGGAATTAATGAACGGAAACCCACTTATTCTCTAATGCTGCTGTGGTGCTGTCAGCTTTTATATATTTTTACATTATCATAAATAGGTCTTACTAGAATTTAGGTACACCATCCAGGAAGAACCAAGATGAACAGGGTCTGTGAACCCACAGTTTGAAATTGCGTCTTATCTATTTTATCTACTTACTCGCGTATCGTAGTAATCTGTGAATTAAAAAATTACTACCAATACTACAAAGTTTTTTCAGTTATGGGCCAACAGTTTATACTCTATGGTACTCGCTACTCCACTAAAATATTTTTTTTTAGTCTCGAACCTTAACTATATGGGTCAATCAACTTTTTCTTGTTGTAATTCCGTCCCGTCAGCGAGGAGACAACAGTAACCGAGTTTCTTAGAAACAAAATTTATAATATGGACTTCAAGCATGCTCAAGAGATGATTGACCCATGTCCAAATGGATTTATGTTCATCGTAAAACTCACGCTTGGTAGATTTAAATCCTATAAAATCACCGTTAAGTACAAAGAGTGACTCAGGAGACGTAACCATGGTAACGAGCAACAAAGAATAAGTTGATCCACCCATTTCTTATGTATACGACCTTCTAAGCAAGCACAACTAACTGTCTCGATCGGCCAAGCAGGGAGTTGGACTGCAATTGGTGAAAAAAGTACTAGGACATCATACCATGATAAGAGTAATTGAAATCTTCAAATCTAAATGAAATGGGCTATAAGTAAGTTAATTCTTAGATTGTGTCCATTTTAGTCAAGAAAGTTGTTACACGTTGGTTATTCAGCTACATGTTCAGGAACATGCGATTTATTTAGATTTTTTGAGGTTATAGTAAGATGGCCGCGGAAAAATCGATAACTAATGTGCGACACAACACGACACACAAAGGCGCATGTGCAAATAAATATACAACTAAAAATAAATAGTACAGGCGGTAAAAGTTTGAGGCCGTAACGTCAGGGGTAACAAAAATTAGAACACTAAGGAAGACTACCAGTTCGTTGGTGCGATGACATTCGGTAGTCCGTGGGGAAGTTGTGGATGAGACTAGCTCAGAACGGGGCAAAGTGGCGTGTACGTACACGAGGGAGCCTTAACTTTTAACTGTGGGTAGATACAGGCTAATATGATGATGATGAAAGTTTCAAATTTCAATACGAACTGTTACCCAACAAGTATTGTACTCGTTTTTATGCACCAGTAATATGCGCCCTAATTTAAGATCTCAAATTGGAGCTTCGAATACAAGATATCGATTTTTTCGAAGCTATTATATGATAACCTCCTAGGCGATTACAAAATTACAAATGTATGTCCGTGTATGGGTAATAAAACTGACTTTAAATAAAAGAAAGCTTTGACATTATCTGTTGCGACCTAGACCTTGAACAACATGTGTTTAGACACGTGGCGTTCAGACACTGTGCCCTCCGAGCTACCAGGGTTTCATAGCAGTGAGGTTATAGGTTGACGATAGCAACGGTTTGCGGTTAGCTACGTCATGCACATATCGCTTTGTTCCAATTCGACAAATTAAACAATATAAATATGACGATAAGAATCCTATCTGGTTAAATACTTCCTCAAAGGTATTACAAGTATTTCAGTAGCAACTTCTACAAGTGCAGTCCGCAAGTGGAAACCCGATTTGCGTCTAATAAATTGAATATACCTTTAGGTACATAAAAAACAGCTAATCGGGTAATTCAATAACGAACATTAATTTAAAAGCCGTAGTGGAAGCGAGAATGTCATTAAAATATAAATTTAATAATGATTTATTTTATTGTGATGTGGTGTTGCTTCCGTTATGGGAAGATACACCTTTAGGCATTGCAATTGTATGCGGGTAATCATAAGCTCCGCTGCCACCTCCGAACGCCGCAGAGCCTCATTCAGGTCCGCATCTCAGACAGCCACCATTGTGTCGTTTGCATAGCAGATGACGGACACCAGGGGAGCAGGGGACCCGTGATTGCCCAGTCTTACCGCAGGCCGGTTCAATAGTAGAGATCTAAGCACAGACCCCTGGGGTACACCACAGTCCATGGGCCTTTGTTCTCCCCTTTTTCTACAGAGCACCAGGGATGTAACAGAGCTCCTGTCCCGGTTCCGTTAAGTCGGAACTTCCGATTGGTTTTAAACATCCGCTTCGGTTCCGGTTCTGTTATTTTTAATATGGATGTTATATCGGATGTCACAGCAGCGCAGCGGGGGGAAATGAGCGGCGTACATCAAAAACAAACAGGTTTATAGCTATTGTAGTTTTGAGCTTGACCGTGTACTTCGGTAATTCAATAATGAATATCATTGTAATTGTTTTATTTTTAATTTAACATCTAAAAGGTGATGCTAATTAGAACTAGTAAATGATTGTAAAATATCTACTAATTAGGTAAGATTTTTTTTGTTGAACACCTAGAAGGTCTAAGTTTGTTAAAGTAGGTACAGCAATAATAAAGGCTGATTAATATTTGGATTATTTATTTAGAATAGACAGCTTAGACCTGCTCTGCCCTTAACATATTATCCATCTATCACTCGGGCTCCGCATCCGGTTCCGCATCCGTATTCAGTTCTGGCTCCGATTCCGGTTCTGGTATCGATATACCGAATTTGAAACATCTGGTTCCGCTTCCGGTTCCGATAAAACCACATCTGTTACATCCCTGCAGAGCACTACCAACTGGGCGAACTAGTGCTCCACGATGCGCCTCAGGTGAGAACTCTATGATATTGGAGTGACATTGGGGGCCACGTTTCCAAAATGCTTCCTGATCCGGGAAGCGAGGATTTTTTCCAACATATTCCCGGTCTCGTCCAGTAATACAATGGGCCTCCACCCGGCACCTTCGGCATGAATAGCTTAAGCCTCTTTATTCTCTCAAAATTTGGAATATGTGAAAATGAGTTTGTACAATTATAATATTTTTTGAAGTAAAAAATCATGACAATTGAATACTGGCATAAAATAATAAATAAATTAAATGCTGACGTTGAATTAAATAACAATACAATACGTCTGTCATTCATGTAAACATTGTAAAATGATCGTTTATTTTGTATTTTGTTAATTTTCTTGGGGTTGTATGTTGCCGACTCAAAACGTGTAGTTAAGAACTTACTACAGGTTTGAGTTCAGTTATTGTTTATTTTGTACTGTGTTATGTCAATTCAAAACAGGAGCCATGTCGCGCGACGTCACAGTGGTCAGCGCACAGCAGTTTTTTTAAATTCATTTTTTAGTCCTTTTTCAACAAATACATGAAAAAATAAGAGTTTAATGCAACTCTCCAGCATAAGACAAATCTAATGACATATCATTTATTAAAATCAGACCATCTCTGATGGGGTGTACAAAAATCAGCCTCGTGTAATATATATATAGATAGCTGATGTCAAACAGTGTATAAACATAATAGTTGGATGTTTCTATGCAGTCCTGGTACCACAACCGTACAACATGAATGAACAATTTAAGGAACTTCAAAGCGCTGAAGTCTGCACACAGTTGCGTTACTGAAAAAAGCGGGAAATTAAAAAAAAGTGTATGCCAGCTCCGATGCCCGACTGGAGTTTACTCTTTACGAACGATTATAAAATATATTAGTAAAGATTAGTAAACAATTATATAGATTAGTGAATGAGGATAAATGAACTCGTTTTTTTATATTACCGCAAAGTGGGGCTATTTTGAGACCTAAGGGGACCCATTTTACAGTACTGTAGTCATAGTTTTGGTCTTAAGGTTAACCGCTCTAAAACCCAAACCTCTCCAAAATTGGAAGCTCAAAATTTGTCCCAAGAATCGATTTTAATATTGTTTCACCGATTTAATTCGATAACGTCTTAATCCCTCTTTCTTCACAAGTAAAAAGTTTAGGCATATAATGTATATGACTTTATCTTGGGTACCTCCAGTGAACGAGGTCAGCAGGAAGATGTTTCTGGCAGTAGCTTCTCTGAGAAGGCTACGTAATTTCCTGCCCATCGACACTAAAATTGCCCTTACTCAAACACTACTCTCCATCTTGGATTATGCTGATGTTTCCTATATTGACCTCAATGAGGAGCAATTTCAGGGATGAGCTTTCCACTATTTGTAGCGCGTGCCGTACCTTTAGTATTCGTAGCAGATTTACGGCTTAGTATTTCCATGTATCCCAAATATCCCAATTAGATTTTCACTCTAGCAAACCAATCCGCAGTTTTGTCAAATTCTCCATACCTAACCAATGTCTCCAAGGTTTGCACCCTTTTGGACTCTGAGTGAAGATTTCACTAATTTTATACCAATTAAATAGCACAAAAATATTTACAAGTTGATTTATTATTTTCGATCTTGATAGACACACTTGACAATTCAACAACTGAGAGCTGCGCAAGATAAGTTGCGCACGAACATAACGCATAACGTGCTAAATTATAAAAAGTCGTGTCTTTACCCTGATCGTATACTGAGATACGACTTTTTAAATTAGCACAGCAGATTACGTTGATTTTATACCCCATAAATTTTCATACCCCGGGCTTATATATGAAAATCGATACTTAAGGAGTAAACTCCAATAAACTCCAAAAAGTTATTTGAGCTGTTAACAAACAAGTTTGCCTAGCACTAATCCGTTAATCATAAAGTAAATTGCTTATCCTTTAATTAAGAATTTATTACGTTGCACTACGAGTAATCCTGAACTACGTAGAAGGCATATGCTCATGGGGGGAAAGTTTTCACTCAACAGTCCTTTTGCTTTTTCTTGGGATTTAGATTTTTTTGGTTTTTCGTTATCGAAATAATATATATTTTTTTCATTTAAGAAAGTAATTACCCCTATTTACCATTTTTTTTATATTTCGACTATGCGACGGCCACAGAAACTGTAAAAACGTTACGCAGTGGAAGACAAAATGTGGGAAGTTTTACGACTTGGATTTTTTACTTTTTTTCATCAGGATCAAGAGTGCTTGAGATTCTGTGCAGGAAAATTCTATATCCTTTAAGAATGTAATCAATTCTGAGAAAACAGTAAAAACGCCCGAAGATAAGGTGTAGCGTAACGTTTTGCAGCAATATCGCGCCATGCCGACTTCTATAACTGTAAAAAGTACAATTTCTTATCAAAAACGTCGAAATAAGTCCACCGCTCTCTTCGCATATAAAGTTCTATTTCCGAATTTTGAAGTTTGTAACTGAAATTACACATGCGCAGTTCCGTTATTGGAAAACAGGGCGTACTCTGACCAGTGAAAAAAGTACTGGGACATCAGAACCTACTAGGAGTGACTGCAAATACAAGGATAGATTCGCTGGCACTCCCAAGTGAAGAATTCGGAAATTATACGACTGGCAAATAGAATATTGCTTTCACTTTAAGGTTTTTGTTCGCTCGCTGTTTTAAGCTTATGTTGCAATGGCCGGTGAAAAATCAATGTCCTTTGGACGAAAAAATTTTAAGCATCCATTATTTTGTAATAAATTATGAAATTGAAGCAGAAAATTGATGCGTGATAAAAATACCTACTAATAAAAATTATAAAAGAACTCCATACTCTTTATATTTCATCAAAGGTACGCCATCTGTTCTATTTCGTAGACATTACTCACTAGTCTAGGCTTTGAAGCAATCAAGTACGTTAAAAGTTGTTTTACATATCCTAGAGAGTTCTGTTACCCTAGTAACTTCTGACACTACGTTGCTTGCGTCAGCTGTTGGTATTATAAATTACAAACTTGTTTGTGATTCCAGTGCATAATAAATAGGTAAAGTATTGTGATTCTTATGAAGTTCCTCTAAAATTAACAAACGTGAAGTGTATAAATGAAAGCAAGGGTTACCAAAGATTCAAGGGATTTGTATTGGTTAGGTATGGAGAATTTGACAGAACATTTAGAACAAAGGAGTAATCACAACATTTTCTTATTCTAAACAATTGACAACATACCTATAACCTATGTCGGTAGGTGGGTTTACGGCCTGTTAATTTGATGTGCCAGTTTGCGGCCACTTGGATGAGTTGATGAACTGAAAGGATATTTTCTTACTTTTTTAAGTATATTCCTATTCAATAGCTACTGATTAAAACGCATACGACTCACTATAAGAAAAATGAGCCTATTGGAATCATAACGATTTACATATCAAGTATAAGTTTTATTAGCTAATAGCATGCAGAACATGATATTCGATAATAATTAATTAATTATATTTGTTCAGCCTAGTGGTTTTGCGGGAAGTACTTAGATTACCCAAGTCTATAGTAAACTGTATAACAAGGGTCTAAAATCAGCCATATTACCGTGAGATAGTTTTATATGGCTTTTACACCAGAGTTATACACTCTACTTTTCACTTCGATTGAGAGAAAATAAATAAACAAAGGTCATCCACCCAAAATAACTACTGACCTGCCCCATTGAGCGCTTCAAAGCGTTGCTAATTATTTTGCAATAAGGACTATTACAAGCTTAATCTTTCGAGAAATGAATTATTTCCTGATTGGTCGATTTTAGTAAAGGTGGTTGGTTGATACTCAATACGAAGTATTTTTAAATAGTTAAATTAGTGTTCTATGGTTGGTGGATTTAATAGGTGAAGTATTTTTACTGGCCAAATTAAAATGTTGTGTAAATTATATGTATGTATTCATATTTTCCCTAGAGGCTAAATGTACTGCTTTAGCCCCACTTGACAAGTAATATGGCACGCTTTTCGAGCATTAGAAGTGATTTTTTATATATTTTTATTTAAAAAAATAGGAAAGTGGTATTTTTTAAATATTTTTATTTAAAAAATAGGGATGTTGACACCAAATAAGCAAATCAATAAGTTTGAATTTCTCTCAAAAAAGGATCAAATTCTTAATGAAACAGCGAAAAAAGGAAACTGAAAAGAATAAAAAGTTACATAATTATAAGTCCTCAAAGCTTTGAATAAAATTAAATAAAGGGCACACAGCGACTGAATTTAGAATAGTTAAACCTTAATCATTAATTCAAGTTGGGTTGCCGAGGGTTGCCGATCTTAATGCGTAAGAAACATTCTATTCTACCTGACAAGGCAATAGTAAAAAAAATCATACCTATGTGTGTTCGAGACCAAACCGAACAAAACAAAACGACTTTCTGTATTCTATGGAATCCTGGTATCTAGACGTGGCTTCGGACGTAAAATCCACGTGGAACACCACGTGCTGACATGCGCAGTCAGAGTGTTGCCATGTTGCTTTTGCGCCTCTTTACATGGTCATACTGGACTAATAAAAGTAATATAAAACGTGTTTTCAATCAATAAAGTCTGTAAATAGTTTAAATAACCAAACTTGATATCTATACGTACTCGTACCTAAAGAGTGATTTAATTTGATTCATCGCATCTCATACTCAGGATTCTATGATCCCTAGTTACGCTTGGGAGCTATTCAGTATTGTACTTGAATATATTTTGTACCATTAAATCACATTATTGCCTTTAATTTAAGGTTAAAATACAGCAATGGCTGCCAAAATATCGAACGGTAGGTACTTTGAATGAAACATTGTCTTGTATATGAAAGAAGAAGACCTGACTGACTGACTCATCAACGCACAGGCGAAACTGCTAATGTTAGAGAATCTGTTTTTGCACAGTCGGTTACATTTATAACATAGCCAAGGGATAAGAAAGGATTTTTCGAAATTCATCCCCTAAGGGGGTAAAACAAAGGATGAAAGTTTGTATGAAAACATGTATTTATTGAAGAGAGAGACTTGAAATTTTGTATTCATAAAACTTAACAAACCTCTGCTAACTAAAATGTTTTTAGTCTCTTTCACACAAACGTAAATGTCAAGGTGACGGATAACGGCAAACGAACTCTAGCAGCTAGTTAACTAAAATAGGCTTCCTAAGATGTTCAGGGAGCAAATCCGTTTTAAAGCGAGAGACTTGAAACTTCATATTAAAGACTCTTTGTTTAAATATAACAAAACGAATATTAGCCTTTTTCAAAACTTCTCCCTTAAAGGGACGAAGCGGGTTCCAAGTTTGTATGTACGGAGAGCAAATCCTTTTTGCACTGCGAGACTTAAAACTTCGTATATAGATAGACTTACAGTTTGAACACAACAAAACGCATTTCAGAGTTTTTCAAAACTTCTTCCCTAAAGTGGTTAAATATTTGTTCGGGGAGCAAATCTATTCTGAAGTGAGGGATTTGAAACATTGTAAACTTATACTCTCTGTTTAAATACATCAATTGCATATTTCAGCGATTTTCGAACTTCCTTCCCTATTTGGGGTGAAAAAGGGGTTCAAAGTTTGTACAGGAAGCTAATCTGCAACTTCGTATATAGACTCGCAGTTTAAGTACAACAAAAAGTATCTGGGCTTTTTTCAAAATTCCTCCCCTAACGGGTCAAAGTTTGTACGGGAACAAATCTTTTTTGCAGTGAGAGATTTGAAACTTCGTATGCGGACTCTCTTTTTAAATGTTAAAAGACGTATTTCTGCATTTTTCGAATTACCTCCCCTAAATTATTAAAAAAATTGTTCGGCGAGCAAATACTTTTTAACGCGAGAGACTCTTTGTTTAAATACAATAAAACATATTTCAGCGTTGTTTGAAATTCTACCCCTTAAGAGTTACAAGTTTATTCGCGGTGCAAATCATTACAAAGTGAGTAATTTGAAACTTCGTATATACTGTTTAAATATAACGAACTGTATTTCCAGCCTTTTAGGAAACAAAACCTTTGAACCCCCTTGGAGCGAACCAATAGCATAAGATTGTATAGTTGACGAAGATTAATTTCGAATAATAATTTTATTGTTCTTCTGAGAGACTCCACCTTATCAATTAGAAGTAAAAAAACATACATTTGGTTTCATTTTGTACCATAATAATTAAAGTCAAATTATCGTAACTCCAAACATTCAGTTAATACTAGACCAAATACCTTGTATCTTACAAATGACATTATATTTAATAAAAAGCGTTCGCTGAAGTTACTAATATATTTGTAAATTCCACGTATTCGAAATTCCAGGAGCATACTGAAGAAAATATAAACACAATAATCTCCATGTTTTTATGCAATCCTGGTACCTAGACGTGGCTTGCGACGTAAAATCCACGTGGACGCCACGTGCTTGTCACAGCGCACCCCGAAGTTGACATGCGCACTGACTGTGGTGGACAATATGGCATATTGGTCTTAGGATATTTAGGTGTTAGAAATTTTAAATTAATTTTAAGTATTTATAACCAATTAACAGAAATGCTACGATACGTTTTTGAAATTAAAAGTTTATTTAAAGCAGCCATGTTTACGGTTCTGTAACAGACAACGGTCCAAACGGAGCATTGCTGTCACTCATGCGTCCTGCGTGTGTGTGCGTGTCTGTCGGACATCGTTTATCATTATCACACAGGTTTTATAGCCATAGCCAAGCCATATAAATTGTAACTATATTTCTAAATGTTCTTATCCCGGATTTTGACCTACTCCATCAAGTGGGGTATCGTTGTTTGGAGCTCATTGAGGAGATAAATATAACACCTTGTAAACTCATGGTATTGCAATAAATAAATAAATAAATAAATAAATAAATAAATAAATAAATAAATAAATAAATAAATAAATAAATAAATAAATAAATAAATAAATAAATAAATACCATACAATACTCTTTATTGCAGACGTCAATTTTAGGACACAGTACAGTACAAAATCTCAATAAGAGTGGCAAACAACAGGTGGTCTAATCGCTAAAGAGCGTCTTATTCCAGACTACTTTAGGGTAACGTAAATCAAATCACAACAACGATTATGCTAAATTTACAATTTTACACAAGAATAAAAACAAAAAACAAAGGAACAAGAAGTCAACAGTCCTTTTTTTAATTTTGTTCTGGAGGTTTTTTTTTAATTTTGATCTTTTCTATTAACATGAAATTTGGTGATAATGTTTATTATAGTTGTTATTACTAGGGTGGTCCTTATTATTCTCCCGGTACACCCGTTCCTTTCAATTAAAGTAGCTTGAGAAAATATTACTGTAGTTATTCCATAAATTTTACGTGATAATGTCTTATGAACGAATGCCAACACGAAAAAGTGTGACGTAATATATATGACTAACCTGAGCCTTGTTAAAAAGCGATTTTTTATAAAAATGTTATTGGATTTTGAACCTTATTGTTCGAACAGTATTATAACTTTTTGAAGGAATTACTTTGATGCAACTCGGTTTTTACTTTATGCACATGAGCATAAAAAGCCATTTTAATGCAGCCTTCTCTCGACATAAAGAACAACTTTACGGGCATGAGAAGTGAGAAGATTATTATAATATGACAAGGCCATCATATATTAATGTTATAGAATGGCAATATAAAAGAAAGCAATGAAAATAAATTAGTCTATCCACAATTTTCCATTAACCAAGTTCTTTTCGCATAAGCAAAGAAGGGAAAGTATAATTTAGCTAACCGCCAATCACCCGCAAGAAAATTTTATCCGCACAGAAACCAGGCTCTCATGAACACGTTGAAGTAGTCAGAAGGAAAATTAATAGGGGAACGCGCTTGGCCGTATTTGAATGTTGTATCTCTCTCCTTAATGTGGCAAGCAAAAGAGACGCACCGTAAATTGTTTTGGTGAAGTATGGCCAAGTGTGTTGTAGATTATGAACTTGATATTGTAGGTCACAACAAGTATTTCAATATTTTATCTCTTGTCTGTATTGCAAACAAAAGAGATGCAGGGTAGGTAGGGCTGCAAGGATTGTTTTGGTCAAATTATGGCCGATCGAATTGTGGATTATGAGAATTATAAACTTGAACCTAATACAGGTTATTTGCAAGAATACAGTCAGACTAATATCAATATAGATTGGTGACCGCCATATTGTAAAGTTACACAAAGTATCTACGCTGTTATTGCAATACCAACATTCTCACTGCACAATAACGTACAGATTAGCGAGTTTTTGTAGGTACAAAAACTCGTCGTAATGGAGGAAGTATTGATATTACTATGTTTTTGTATCGATAACGTAACCATTTTTAGTTCATGACAGCCTGGTTGATCGTTCTAGTCCTGCGACCCACCCCAGGGCCAAACATAAACGTGATCGATAAATAAGAATCACTTCACTATCACTACATAGTATAAAACAAAATCGCTTTCTCTGTCCCTATATCCCTATGTATGCTTAAATCTTTAAAACTACGCAACGGATTTTGATGCGGTTTTTTTAATAGATAGAGTGATTGAAGAGGAAGGTTTATATGTATAATAACATCCATTAAATAGTGCACCCGTGCGAAGCCGGGGCGGGTCGCTAGTGATAAATAAAACTCACAGAGAACATTTTTTCTTCGAGTGAAAAAGACCTGCCAACTGGGTTTCATTATTCAGAACTATTTTAAGTGGGTTTATTTTTGTTTCATTTACTCTAGTTATATTTCCGCATCCTCGTTTCGTGGTCAGACTCATGATTCATGTTGACCCATATGGATTATCCACAGCGCCATCGACGACGACTTGTATACGTTCGTTCTTGTTCTTACCCACAATTACTTCCACTGGCTCATGATATCCTGGTATAGGTGGAACTGAGGCCGTGTCAAAATGCAGACAGGTGTGCTAAATTCATATTGATTTGTCTGTCATGTTGTGTTCTCATGCCGGGTGTATCAGAGAAATGTGAACGCAATCATATTAAATGTACAAAACCGATACCGTTCTGATGCGTCACAACGAGGTCACAACATAACACAACAGACAAATGTCAAAGAGGCTTAAGAAAAATGGAAGTGAAGTGAGAAATAGAGCTATTATTGTGTCTGATCTGCCGATCACATCCGGGAACTAACAACTTCAACAAACGCCTAGTCGCCTGGACTCTAATCGTAATCAACTCTAACTAAAAACCAAAGATGGCGTTGGCATCGAAATGGATCGCGTAACGAGGCGAATGAAATTATCCCCTACAAAACCCAGCCTATTTACCAGGGTCACATAAATAAAAAAAGCGTGTGTCAGCGTCAGCTCCGACGCACGACAGGAGTTTACTCTTTACGAAAGATTATAAAATATACTAGTAAAGATTAATAAATAATTATATAGATTAGTGAATGAGGCTAAATGAACTCGTTTTTTATATTACCGTAAAGTGGGGCACTTTACAGTACAGAAATCATGCATATTACATTTATTTATATGAATAAAGACTTAGCGCGTTGACGTTATCGATATCGATAAATGTTGACCAGTGCCTTTACATGACCGTACTCGCTAGCGACTGCGTAAACGATTTAATATGCCGATTCTTAGTTCTATTGCGTAACCGCCAGAGGCGGTGTACTTTTTCTCCATACAATTTTTTACGCAATCGCTAGAGAGTACGGTCATACGGCCCTGAGGTGTGAGTGGAATTTTTTGCACTATTTAAATTTTGTAGTAAATGATATTGTATTGTATTTCAACTCTCGCTGTTTTGACGTGCGAAATGAAGATTTATAATTCCATAAGATGGCGGCTTGCCGGTGCCGTATTTAAAGATCTGTCGTCTATTCACCAAGTTGACATATGTATGTATTTGACACATGTAGGCTGACAAGTCGACAATTCTCATGTGAAAACTGTTTCATCAACTACAATTGTAATGTTTTTTTACAATTGTCGCGCGTCTCAGCTTTGGTGAAATAGGGGCCTGATTGTAGCGAAAGTTTGTCAAGTTTCTACGGAATTATACCTGCCATATTTGTGCCGCTTAACTTCAAACTTAAAACTTTAAATCCACTTTAACCACTTGGGAGATTATTGAAAAAAAGTGATAATAACGTTAATTAAGTGATAATAATTATGGCAACACATGAAAGAAAGCGATCCTGTTCAGCAAATTCAGCATTAAAACTATCCATTGTTTACAATAAATATAATTTTGATTGGGTTTTCCTTTATTTGAAATAATAGATTGCAATTTAACATCTTTGAAAAAACTCAGTGTGGAATAATTTTGATACTCGTCGTCTGATAGCCCCTGGGATAAATAGCGATTCTTCCAGACAACCTTAGGGTAGCGGTAATGAAATCTAATCATAACGACTTACATTCCTACCTTACCTAGGTACATTTGAAAAATAGTGTCATATGTTTTTATCTGATTTTAAATTCTCAAAAACAGCAGAATTATACTTAACCGATAAAACTGTAACAAAACTAGTTTTTTACCCTTTTTTATACTGAAAATCTTAAAAAATGTCACAATTTCCTAAGTTTTGAAGTTAAGCGACTCATTTAAAGTTAATCGGTTTAGCGACTCATTTAAAGTTAATCGGTTTGTAAGTTGGTGCAACCTGCCCTAAGGGTGGGTAGCACCAAATCGTCTGTAATCGTCATCTTTTCATCTTTTTTCTTTTCATTAGGATTTGGCCGTTACAACAACTCAAATGGAACTTGTTTGTTTTAGTATTGCCATACAATATAAACGTTATTTGAGCTGTGTTATTAAGAGCGGTCCTGTCGTCACCCATTATATATTAATTAGGTTAAGACTAGTATATATATTTTTTGGTTGTCCTGAAAATCAGCGTCACGACACATCAGTCGTGGCACATGCTGAGCGACAACCTTTTTGGTGTATACCCATTTCTAATTTGTATTCTTCTTTTTATCTGTATGTACACCAAATAAACGTTTCTTCTTTCTTCTTTCTTTTCTTTCTAATCGTAAGCGGTGTTGACAAGTTTCTATGGGATGACAGTTGCCGGCGCCATATTGACGATGACCGGCCTGTGATTGTATGTTGGTGCAACCGACCCTATGTTTTGTCTAACCTTCGTCGGCGAGCCCGTCGGTCTCCGCGAACTGCTTGATGATGAGGTCCAGGGTGCGGCGCGTTACCCTGATGAGGACGTCCACGACCTTGCGGCTGTAGTACCGCCGCATCTCGTTCACTGCGTTCTTCACCATTTCCTAACAATAAAAAAAAAAAAAAAAAAATCAAGACATTTATTCTGCAAATAGGCCTCAAGGGCACTTTTACAAGTCAAAATCTATCTAGGTACATCAAATAAAAATAATACAATAATCAAAGTATCATTAATTAAATGTAGTGTTACATGTCGAAAATAAGACTAAGAAACTGATAACAATCGAGATTTGTTAGAGATGTATAAGGTCTCTAAGCGTCAAAAGTATACATGTAGAATAGAATAGAATAGAAAAACATTTATTGATAAACCAAACATACAGCACCACATGTACATATTAAAACAAATAGAACAAAGTAAAAAAGTAACACATTGTGAATTATAAAACAGACAAAAAGAACTTATGGGACATTCTACTTTTTCATGTACATAAAATTCAGACACTTTTTTTTTAATGCAGATTTCGGAATCCTCAGCTTTCACTTAATATTTTTGTATCGTTATTTAGAAAAAGGTTTAATTGCTGTATCACTTCCGATAGTTTGGGTAATTAACAAACCTCAGCTAATATCCATGAATCGAGTAATTCAGTGAAATGAAATCTCACCATTTGTATGAAAAAATGGTTTTTACCACTGTGTTACTCACATTTTACAGCAATATGTTAATATTTTAAGTATTTTTACCTATAGATACCTTATACTAGATTCAGGTACTATTTTTAAATCCTATTTTTGTACACCAATTCAATACATATTATAGATTTTTTCTGGTAGTACAAAACTGGTCATGAAAAAGTAGAATGACCTTTATACCTATTTCGTGCTGTTATGGTGACTACAAAAGGACACCACTCAGCATATGATGTGGCATACATATACCACAGCGCTGGTCTTCCGTGGGGCCCGGGGCCGGAAAGATAACTCAGAACACACACTAGTGACGAGCATATTATGACTGTGTAACATGTAAGTAGACACTATCATTTTACCAGTTATACTATTACAATGTTTAAGCTTTAGGACAGAGGATGGGAACGATTTAAAAAAGAGAAGGGTAGGTGTATATAAAAAAAAGGATGTCATGTCACAAGGACACAGTGCGCTGGCAAATATGATGTGCCTAGAGTGTGATCGAAAATGAACCATATTTGACAGCACGTAGGTCGCTTTACATCGACTTGATTTGAAGTCATGGCGTGTGAGGCACTAAATGTACTGACTTTGTATCAAGTCCATGGCGGCGAAGAGATCGCCTAAGAATGTATCTCACGGATGCCCTATAAAGGGTAAGTCCCTCTATTGATCACCCATGATCACTACTTATACCTATTGTCATATTCATATTATAACTTATGTATGTATGTATGTAAGCACTTTATTGTACACAATAACAGGTTAAAACAATATACATGTCACATAAGATTAGAATACAAAGGCGAACTTATCCCTATGAGGGATCTCTTCCAGCTAACCTTTGAGGGATTGAGTGTAGAGTGGGAGAATGAGATAGACAAACTTACACAGTGTACTAAAACTTTTCAATAAGGAACTTATAGCTAAAACCAGAACTAAATAAATATATAACAACTATAACATATAATAAATACATATTATAAATATATACGTATTTAAACTAATTTAAACTTATTACCTAATACCTGAGTAATATCTGTTACGTACACATGTCGAATTTTCCGTGAAAAATAGTCTGCCAGTGCATAATTTAAGTAATTCGGAGTTTTGAGGTAAAAACGCGCAATAGCGTAAAAGGATTATGGCATCTAACGGCCAGAGCCACGCTGAATACAAAACGAGCATTTTTTATTTGAAACTTTACCTCTTCGTTTAATATATCTTTGATCTTATTACGCCCTGGTACTCTCGTGTGTAGGTTTTTGACAGCCAGTGTTCGGTCTGAAACTGCTCCTCGTTACAAAAGATACAACCCGGTTATGTATTCCTGGTTATACCACGTGTTAGTCTGTGACGAAGTTGGAGTTTGACGAACAAACCTTTTGGCAGATACGCGTCATACTTGTGATCGGGTGCTGTTTGTGGAGTCCGGTCTGTTCATGCTTGCAAGGACATAGTGACTACGTTAATACTAATGTCTTTTTATAGGGGATTGACGAGAGACATCCTGTTGTGAATTCGTTTTATTTATCAGTGATTTAGAGACCATATACATCTCTAACAATATTAAATTAGTCTTAATTTTGACGCTCAGAGACCATGTACATCTCTGGGATATTATATAAATTTCATTATACTCCTTGTTTAATCTTGAGACCTTATACATCTCTAACTTTACTGATGTTGTAATATTTGTAGTAGATGACTTTGCAAGTATCTTCACTGTATGAGATTAATTTAGTTATATTTGTAAACTCGAAATTATTAATCTTTCTTGAAATGTAAATTAATACAGACATGAAAAATATATTCTTATAGTCAAACTTTCATAAATTGTAATTTAATATTTTGACATGTAAAAATGGCCTTGTGGCCTATTCGTACAATAGGTACTGAAATGTTTCATTTTGATTTTTGATTTTTTGGAAATCCATCGCACGTGTTTAAACTAGTGTCATTAAATCAAAATATCATTATTTTGACGATCGCTTTAGCCTAGTTGGTAGTGACCCTGCCTTCGAAGCTGGATGTCCCGGGTCCGAATCCCGGTCAGGGCATTTATTTGTGTGATGAACACTAATATTTGTTCCTGAGTCTTGGATGTTTTCTATGTATATAAGTATGTATATCGTCACCTAGTACCCATAGTACAAGCTTTGCTTAGTTTGGGACCAGGTTGATTTGTGTAAGATTGTCCACAAATATTTATTTATTTATTATCCAACCCCGTACATTATCCTACTAGGAACACACTACTTACCTACATTGGTGACCCCGATAATCGACGCAAGCGCAACTCTGAAGATTCTAACGCCGCCCTGCATTCATTCATTCATTCGAAAGAGAATCTCCGCTTGTAATATTAGTCATAAGTCATTTTACAATAGGCCCGATGACATAATTTTCATAAAACTAGTGCTTACGTGTTAAAGTGAGATCTTATGTTGGCATTTAAAGGCCTTATAAATTTTAAAATATTTTGATTTCAATTTATGACAAAAGTATTTATAATACCAATGAAGTGATTAAAGGATACGATGACTTTATAGATGTTTTAGATAGTGACAGCCATTTCTTAATTTTATTGTGCGTAGTTTAATTTAAGCGGAAAAAAGTAGTTTTTACTTTGAAAATGCTCGTTTCGAAGTGATGTTTGAAACGATATTTCTTAATGAAAAATCCAAAAAATACATTTAATTTTTATGACATTAGATCGCAATACTCCTGTTCTAGATAGTAACATTGAGAAAATGTCAAGATACGTGTCATTTCAACAGAAAATGGCCTTAATAAGCGTTTTTTAACTTATAAGGGCTCTTAAGAACATGCGTTTCCCTCATAACTGGGGTAACGTTATTAATGCCGGGTTTTATAAAGATCCGTTAGACCAAATGTCAGATCAAATTTCAGTAGCTCAGTACATTTTTTGAGATAACAAACCGACATAATCGCGCTGGTAATCGCGCCTGCACTACGCTGAGACAGAACCATTTCGTGCAATACCTGCTTCTTCTGTTTTTATTTATTTTCTTGTTCTTCTAATATTTCTGATTTCTGATTTTTTCTGACATAAGGTCTAACGAATCTTCATAAAACCGAGCCTAGATAGGTTAGGAACCACTGTTCTAATGAGTCACAGACAACGAGCAACTGCATCACCCTACCAGGGCCGCATAACCTACCTGCATGCTCTTAGACAGCCCGCCAGCCGGCATCGAGAGGAGTCTGTGGGGGCTCTCGAAACACTCCCACACCGCTGACCAGTCCTGCTGCCCGCTTGAAGTGGACTCGTTCAGCGTGGAGGCGTGACCGCTTCCCGCTTGGTTGTCGTCTGAAAAGCGACCGGTCGATAAAATTGTCGTTACGTCAATCGCTTGATAAACGACTAGATAAAACATCTCTAACTGTCTGACACCATTTGATAGACAGTGAAAGTGGCGGATACTTTCCTCCTTATTCATAAACGTTTATCAAACCTATATTAGCTAACTAGCCGCTAAAGTTCGTTTGTCCTTATCTATCACTTTGACACATGTGCTTGTGAGACAGTGACACCAGACATTTTAGTTAGCAGAGGTTTGTTAAGTTTTATGAACAAGGGGGTTTATCTTTTCTCTTATAACGAGACTAGCGACCCGCCCCGGCTTCGCACGCGTGCACTATTTAATGGATGTTATTATACATATAAACCTTCCTCTTCAATCACTCTATCTATTAAAAAAACCGCATCAAAATCCGTTGGGTAGTTTTAAAGATTTAAGCGTACATAGGGATATAGGGATAGAGAAAGCGACTTTGTTTTATACTATGTAGTTATATTATACGACCATAATACGTAAGTATCGATTTTTTCTATAGACATTAAACAATAGAACAAGTTAACGATAAACATTTAATATAAAATATTCTGTAACTCTAGTACAAGTTTTTTCGAAACAAAACACAAACGAACGCGTTTGCGTACTACTTTTTACTATAGAAATTGAGACTAAACGCAAACGCCTTCATTTGTCTTTTGTTTCGAAAAAACTTATACTAGAGGTACAGGATATTTTATATGAAATGATTATAGTATGGGCAACGCGAGCAGCGCCTCTGGTGGCCTTTGGTGGTAACTATTTTTTACCATAGAAATTGAGACTAAACGCAACCGCCTTCGTTTGTGTTTTGTTTCGAATAAACTTATACTAGAGGTACAGGATATTTTATATCAAATGTTTATCGTATGGCAACGCGAGCAGCGCCTCTGGTGGCTTTTGATGCTAACAAAGACTAAACGCAAACGAGGTCGTTTGTGTTTTGTTTCGAAAAAAATATAGTAGAGGTACTCAACCCACTAGTCTGAGGGGCTACCGCGAACCACACACGAAGTTTTCCCTCTCTGTCTCACTTATGCGCAAACTTGCAAGTGCGACAGAGAGGGAAAACTTCGTTTGCTGTTCGCGGTAGCGCACCTGGTTCTCTTCTCGTAGCAAGTATCCGCTATGTAGCGGAAATAGCAAGCCGCGAAACCTTGGCCGAGCTTCGTAGCATTGAGCTCTACGAATTCGTAGCGTTTTATAAATATTCATAAAGCTATAGTAGTAAAAGAAAGAAAAGTTTTATTGATAGGTACTTAGGCTCGGTTTTATAAAGATCCGCTAGACCTTATGTCAGTTTGTTATGTCAAAAAATGTACTGAGTTACTGAAATTTGATCTGATATTTGGTCTAACGGATCTTCATAAAACCCGGCCTTAATAGTATTAAATCACTCTTAATATGTGTTTTTATATAAAAAATTACCAACCAAATTAATGGTAAAGATTTTTCAATATTATTGATAAATTCATATTGTCAGTTGTATTGTTGGTTGTATACACATATAATCACATCCGTATCCCATTGGGGTAGGTAGAGATTAAAGAACGCCAAATATTATATAGTTTCAGTCCTTACATACTTCTTTCGCCTCGGTGACGTCCATAAATCAACTACAGCCGGTCTTTTAAATCGGTTTGCATCTTAATATGTAACATTTATAGTTCATATTTGAAGTTGAACTCTTTCATCCTATTAGTAATATATAGGTCCTCAAGCGTAGGTACCTACGCAAGATAAACTCGTCGTGTTTGGGCTCATTAGAATCGTCTTTTTTTTTTAATTTATTTCTTACAAAAAAAGTTTACATTCGTTTACACTATAACTTCGCCAAACTGCATCACAGTTTGTTGGCGAAATAAACACTCTTTATTTTTTACTCAGCCATCTAAATATGTTAGTAACATTATTTTACCTACTTATTTCACCTTACTTAAAAAATAAATTTTTTTTTTATCATGCGGGTATTCTTAGTAATGAATGAATCACAACATAGCAGTTGAGGGTTGATCTACGCTAATTAATAATCTCGACTAGTAGTTGATAACTTTGAAAAAAGGTACAGTCGGCCATAAAATCTTGTTCCAAGAATGAAAATATTGACCTACTTATTTCATCAGGTCCAGCAGTAAAAAGGCCTATCCAACTGTCTTTTTTACGCAATAGTAGCTTGTATGACAAGGGTCTAAAATAAGCCATATTACCACGAGAAAATAGTTCGAGTGGTAATATGACTTTTAGACCACAGTATAACACTCTACTTTAAAAAAAAAAAGATTATCCATCCACAATTAATGATAAAATACAATGAGAATACGGCGGCATCTTTTTTTTAAACTGTTTTGACTCAGATACGTTATACTTAGTTGAAATAGGGACGAAAAAAGACCTAATGTTTTATTAGTTAAATTAGTTGAATAAAGTATGTACCAATAAGAACCTAGCAACGTTTTGATTAGTGAATTTAATATAAAATAAATAAAAAATAAAAAAATATTAGAGGACAATCTTACACAAATCGAACTAGCCCCACAGTAAGCTCAAGAAGGCTTGTGTTATGGGTACTAGACGACGATATATTTAATAGATATAAATACTTAAATACATAGAAAACATCCAAGACTCAGAAACAAATATTCATGCTCATCACACAAATATTTGCCCTGACCGGGATTCGAACCCAGGACCGTCAGCTTCACAGGCAGGTGCACTACCCACTAGGCTAAACTGGTCGCCAAATTTGGTGGTTGATTGGTCAAATTAGAATGTTTTGCAAATCATCAAGCATAGTTCTTACCATCTGCAATGAGGAACTCAAAGTCGGGGTTGATGTCCACCGACTTGATCTGCTGAGCCGCCTTCTTGATCAGGTCCAACACTTCCTCCACCGCCTCCTCTACCATTAGGCTCTTGCGGTTCAGTTCCACGCACGCGTTACTGGAACCAAGTGCATACTAAAAGTCAGAGCTGGTCATAGTCATACAGTTCATTTTGTCTTTATATTGTATGTCCGTGACGGACAAACTGTTGAGTCTAAATGTAATGTCTTATTAACATCTTTGTACACAGTTCAACAATAAACATTATTCTATTCTATTCTGGGCCACCTCAGATTCGGTTGATACCGCTCAACCAATCTCACTGGAGCGCAAACTCTTAGCTCCAGTGTTCCAAACCACACGCGTGGTCGTGCCGGAGGTTTTCCCCTGGATTTTCCCCAGGCTACTCTCCAACCGCGCACTCCTATCGCTTTACTGGGCCCGGCGTATAAAGTCGCAGTCAGGTTCAAAAAAAAAAGAGCTAGGCATTAACTCGTTAATCCGTTAATCGTTAATTAACTAAGTTAACCATCCGTGTATGGGTCAACTTTTAAGTTAACTTGCAAAATTGTTAACGGACTCTTTAACTTCCGCTAACTGTCCAAAGTTCCGTTAATCCGTTAACTAAGTACCTATTTTATCTCCTACCTTATACATCTCTGAGGATATTTATTTAATAGATTTTATTATTTTCATGTTGAGGTGTTATAGATATAGCTCAACATATTTTATTATGATTAGTGTACCCACTTTATTACATTTTATCTTGACTCTTAGAGACCTTATACATCTCTAACAAATCTCGATTGTTGTTAGTTTCTTAGTCTTATTTTTGATATGTAACACTACATTTAATTAATAATATCTTGATTATTGTATTATTTTTATTTGATGTACCTAGATAGATTTTGACTTGTAAAAGTGCCCTTGAGGCCTATTTGCAGAATAAATGTTTTGATTTTGATTTTTTGATTTTGATCAAAGGAACACCGCGCCGCCGCGCCGCGAAAAACAAGGTTCTAACAAGTTCGTTCGATCGGGGCGGCGTAGGCGCGAGCTGTAGGTGCTGAGTGAGACAGACGATGCAAGCGAGGCGCGTCAGGAGTTATCGATTAACGATTAACGTTAACTTCCGTTAAATGGCCCGAAATGTAACGCTTTAACGTTTAACGAAGTTAACTATTTGGTTAACGGTGCCCAGCTATGCTAAAAGTGTAGTGTTTCACAAAGAACAGGCAAAATTCAACCTTAATTCTAACGTAAATTATATTCACTTACCGACAACCGGTCTCTACGTTTTCTATGAACTCGTCCACCGACCATGGAGTTTCTTCTGCGGGTGAAACGGGAATTCAATTAGAATATGATTAGTTACAGGTTAGAGGTGGATTCGCCTCTGTATTGTGTACAATTTTAAGATGATGATGTCATTTTAATGCTATGATGACCCACGACGGAACGGAGAAGATATATGCGTTTAGGGTAGGTCGGGTCTAGCTGAGTTTCTTGTAGGACTCTTCTCAGCTAGGCTAGGTTTAATGAACCAGCGACAAAACCCCCAGTAGCTCGATTCCACTCACATAGCGGTTGAAACCGCTCAACCATTCTCACTGGAGCGCAAACTGTTCGAGTATTCCAGTGTTCCAAACCACACGTGTGGTCATGCCGGAGGTTTTCCCCTGGATTTTCCCCAGGCTACTCTCCAACCGCGCACTCCTATCGCTTTATTGGGCCCGGCCTATAAAGCCACAGTCAGGTTCAAAAAAAAATGCGTTTAGGGTGAGAGGTTGTCTCTCTATGAGCTCATAATTAAAACGGCCGTTTTAACTTTGGACGCATAGATTAACGAATCCAGCAACGTAATAACTAGTTTGATGGATTCAAAAAGTACTTAAACACAAACTACACTACGTAGCGGCCCCCTTTTTTAGTTACATATCGTTAAATTTAAATAATTACAATTATTTACGAGTGGTGCTAGTGGACCTGTTACATTTTATTAAAGCGCTCTTAAATGACAGATTACGAGATTGAGTAGCATGTAAGTTTATTTGTGCCTGCGACGAACATGACTAAATTATATATGAATGTCTGTAACATGTAGATCTATTTGTATCATGTTTTGAATAAATAAAGTACTGAAAACTGAAAGTAATGAATTGATCTTGATCACAAGTACAATATTAGGTACACAGCTTAATTTTGCATTTACCTGGCAAAGTAATTAGAGTGACCTCTTGCATGCCAGACAGTACATATATAATGCGATTCGTATATATATCATGGACTCTAGTGACTAGGACATCAAAGCTTTTGATAGCAGCGTTGGCTCGATCTATGAATTCTTCCCAATCTTCGCTAGTCCATGACACGGAACGCAGACCGGGGAGCAGGAGGGACGATAGCCGAACTACTTGAGGCAGAAAGAGAGGGCGCACTTCTAGCTTCACTCGCCGTACGGTACGAAGATAGTCTTCCAGGAGGAACTATGGCAAACAAAATAAGTTTTATTACTGCGTCTTGTTAGAGAACAGTGTTAATATATTCTACTTTATCTTTGTCCCCGGGCTAGATGCTGGCCTAGAGCAATCCCATTGTAATTAATTAAAAAAATGTATATTTTTCCAAAAATGCTTGAAAAAAAATTGGAATTTATGTTCGCGATAATAGACTGCGAAACCCCTAGCTGAGGGTGTCGCGAATTTATTGGTCGATAATGGGAATTGTATACGAATTTGCCGGCGAAATTTATACAATACACCAGTGTTTTATTGAAGCAGGCGTTTACATCCAGCTATGGAAAACGACTTAAAATAGTAGATTGTATTACTTTTCACTTCAATTGCGAGAAAATAAATAAACAAAGGTTAATCCACCCAAAATTAACAATAAATTCCACGGCGAAGATATATACTTTTGCAGCATGATTTTTTTTTCTATACTCCTTTGACACACAAAACATAGACACTGCGGTTCGCGCGCAACATTCACGCGCGAAAAAAGCTAACTGACCTCCTATTGAGCGCTTCAAGGTGTTGCTCGAACGATTTAACCACTTTTTTAATTATTGTGTAATAGGGACTACTACAAACTTAATCTTTAGACTCTTTAGAAAAATTAATTTTGTTTCCTGATTGGTCGATTTTAGTAATGCTGTATTCTGGTTGGTTAATACCCAATACCAAATATTTTTTTAAGAGTTAAATTAGTGTTCTGTGATTGGTGGATTTAATAGGTGAAGTATTTTGATTGGTCAAATTCAAATATTTTATAAATCATAAATATGTATTCATATTTTCCCTAGGGGTTAAATGTACTACTTTAGCCCCGCTTGACAAGTCTAATATGACACACTTTTCAAGCATAAGAAGTGAAAAATATAAACTTACTTCCAAAGAATCATTGACGAGCGTAAAGTAATGCTTCTTAGCGTACAAAGAATGGCAGACTATCGGCAGCTCGACGTCCATTTTGACTAAGCAGTCGGATTCCCTGATAAGCAGCCTGACGGTGCTGTCCAGGTTGACGCCGACGCGGCCGGCCTCGTCGATTTTCAGCAGAGTGTTGTTGAGGCACTCGTCCACGTCCCACAACTGTTGAATTTAATAGGCAAGATAAAGTTTTTTGTCCATTTAGAATATATACTAGCTTTAGTCAGATTTTGTCCGCGACAACTTCCTCTATTTCGGAAGGTGCCCGGAATAGTAAAGACGCATGTTGGAGAAGTTTTTTTTTTTGAACCTGACTGTGGCTTTATAGGCCGCGCCCAATAAAGCGATAGGATTGCGCGGTTGGAGAGTAGCCTGGGGAAAATCCAGGGGAAAACCTCCGGCACGACCACGCGTGTGGTTTGGAACACTGGAATACTCTAAGAGTTTGCGCTCCAGTGAGATTGGTTGAGCGGTTTCAACCGAATCTGAGGTATGAGTGGAATCGAGCTACTGGGAGTTTTATCGCTGGTTCACTGAACCTAGCCTAGCTGAGAAGAGTCCAGCAAGAAACTCATCTAGGCCCGACCTGGGTCGGACTGACTCTACCCGGTGTGCGGCGGCGGTACCGGGACGAATAGGGACTATATGTGTCACTATTGTCGCGATCGCGCGGTGGACGTCTCCGCCGGCGGGAATGCCTAAGTGTACGCGTCGTGTCAGTTGGACGCCGTAAGCGCAGCGTTCCATCTTTCGATAGACGCTGTGATTACGTCGGCCGGGTCCGTAAGTGTGTGCCTAGGACGCCGGACCGTGGGGTTAATTTTTGCCTTTGGCTACATGCGCTCACGGTCCATGTTTGTTGTGGTATCTGATCTCTTTGCTATCAAAAGTTTATTTTGATTACTTTCACATTACACGAACTAAGTAAACTAAATTCAGTGGCTCACCCAGTTGAAAATGGGTCATAAGAAAATATTTTATAACATAGAAATACATCACATTTGTGAAAATTGACGTGGCATAAAATTAAATAGGTTACTAATATTGTTCCTGTAAGTCCATATATTTATTTTTTATATTGTGAAGTAACTGCTATTTCAGTTTTAGATCGACTATCGTGACAAATGTGCCATGATCGACAAAGATCTAAAGGAATCCCAATTAAATCCACAGACGACCCTGGACAGAATGTCCTGGCGAAGATTTATTAGGAGAGCCGACCCCAACTGAAATGGGACAAGGCGATAGAGAAGAAGAAGAGATCGTGACAACGTAGGTACCAGGATCTCATAACCTCAAACAGCTACTAACATTCTGGTTCAATCTAAAGGTATCCCAATTAGACCCACAGACGACCCTGAACAGAATGTCCTGGCGAAGATTGATTAGGAGTGCCGACCCCAACTGAAATGGGACAAGGCGATAGAGAAGAAGAATCATGACAACGTAGGTACCAGGATCTCATAACCTCACACAGCTACTAACATTCTGGTTCATCCACACAGCCCGCATGGACTGGTCATAGTTGGTGATGAGCGTTCTGGTGTTCGTGTACTTGCGCATCAAATCCATCGCCGCTGGCAGCGAGCGTAGCACGGGATGCGCCGAAACGCTTTCAACCGTCTCAGTCATATTGTGAAGAAGGCACCGCGACCATTTTATCCGGCCTGGAAACAAGGGAAACGAAGTAAAATAAAATAAGAGGTGACGACCGGTTTAGCCTAGTGGTTAGTGCACCCGCCTGTGAAGCTGACGGTCCTGGGTTCGAATCCCGGTCAGGGCAAATATTTGTGTGATGAGCATGAATATTTGTTTCTGAGTCTTGGATGTTTTCTATGTATTTAAGTATATATATATATAATAAATATATCGTCGTCTAGTACCCATAACACAAGCCTTCTTAAGCTTACTGTGGGGCTAGTTAGATTTGTGTAAGATTGTCCTCTAATATTTATTTATTTATAAGAGGCTTATTTATGGGTGACAAAAGGTGAATTTTCAATTAGACACATTGTTATGTTTCGTATTCCAATTGTATGAAATTAATTTCAGTCTAAAAATTAATTTTTGGTACGACGAGTTTATCTTGTATAGTTTAGGAGTTGCTATAGCCCCCTTCCGTCTCCATCATCAGATCAGCTCGATGGTACGATAATATTGCATTTTCACCGAACTTATATAAGTACCTACGCCAAATTCCAGCTCAATCGGATACCGGCAAATGGCTGAAATAAAAATTGCAAATTTTGAGTGCACCGATACGAAATGGTGAACTTTTGGAGAACACAGACAGGATTAAAAATATAATTTAAAAAAAACAGAGTGGGAGTGTTAAACGGTCCTAAAAGTGATCCAAGTGACCCTAGCGGTAGGTACCAAAGTGGGTAGGTACCTACACCCTAGTCGTTTGGCACACGATGAGCCCAGACACTGTATATCCAAATCCTCATTAGGACCTCGAGAAGGTATCATAATATCACCGATATTTATGGAAATGTAAAATATGGCCAGTTTCCATTCGAGTAGCAGGAATACATGGGGATCGTTTCATAATCCGAAACTATGATCGAAATTATTCGACCATTTGGAGTAACAAATGCCGCACAAATTGAGCTTTTAAAAAAATGCAATGAGAAATTATACAATTTTTCAGCGTGTAGCTGGGCATTTTATTTTTCTGGTGTACCCCTGTTTTTTTCAGATCTGGGTAATTTTGGGTTTACTAACTCAGAATCACGAGTACTATTCATTTCACTAAAGAAAAAAGAGTCAGTTTTGTGAAGCTTTTTTCATAGAGTTTATATGGCTCGTCACAAAACTGTCAGAAAAATTATATGGAAAATCGAAGACATTTTTTTTATCAGAAAAACAGAATTACCCAGGTCAGAAAAAAAGTTAGGGGTACACCGGAAGGTGAAAGTGCCCAACTGCTAAATCTGGTCGGAATAACCGGTGAACTGCATCTTTTACTTATGGATCTTGGGGTAACTTCTTTGAATACTAACCAGCTACGGGGGAGTAGTTGCGGGGCAGAGGCGGATCGTCTTTCTGCTTCTTGAACATCTTGGCAATCTTGTCAACTTCCTTTTCGCAGTAGCGGAGGACGCGGTCATATTTCTCGCTTAGCTTCGTTATTTGGATCTTTTGACTCACCTGAAATTAAATGAAAAAATATGTGATAATCCACATCGAAAGGGACCTCATGGCGGCCGGCCCTTACGCCTTTATTGCCGCTGTTCCAATACAATAGTGAATAGGTGTAACGTAAGCGCCTGCCGCCATAAGGTCCCTTTCGATGTGGATTATCACATATGTTTTTGACTATGTGAAACGAGTCTCC
Organism: Epiblema foenella; assembly: GCA_963556455.1. Lineage (NCBI taxonomy): Eukaryota > Metazoa > Arthropoda > Insecta > Lepidoptera > Tortricidae > Epiblema > Epiblema foenella. The sequence continues at coordinate 43,620,693 of OY747095.1, forward strand.
GTTTCAGTTCGGGAAAAATTAAATGCTTTCATCCAACTTTTCTCCTCTACAGGTCGTATTTCTCAATCGATTCTCATAAAATTTTGTGAGCAGCAGGCGAATCACGTAACTTTATGTACTAACGGTAGATAGATTTTACTGTCAATTTTGAAGTATAAATGTATGAGGTGACAATTAAAATTTGACATTAAAATTTACCTAACGGTAGTACAAAAGTTACGTGATTACCCCGCTGCTCTAAGGATTTCTTGTCTTCATTTTTAAATTTTTTTCATAATGGCTAAGCTGTGGTGGTAGAAAACTTTTTTTTTAACCTGACTGTGGCTGTATAAGACGGGCTCAATAAAGTGATAGGAATGCGCGCTTGGAGAATGGCTTGGGAAAACCTTCGGCACGACCACGCAGGCTGTTTAAACATTGGAATCGAAGAGTTTGCGCTCCATTGAGATTGGTTGAGCGCCGGCTTCAAGCAAATATGAGATAGGTACACAAAAAAATGCGACGTCTATCTACAGCTCGATAAGCCACAAATTTAATCCATTTCAATATATATATATAGTTTATGTACATATATTAATCTACATATATAAAAGAAGAAGTCAAGATGGCGGACATTATTTTTTTTTTAAAATCGATATGAGTATCATCTTCGAGGTTCCTCGGGGTGCCGATTACGAAAATGACATCCATTTTCAAATCCAAGATGGCGGACATTTATTTTTTCTTTTGAGTAATTTTTCGCAAAAGATTAATAGCATCAGATAACTGACAGAAACAAATAAACCTCATTTATATCTTTGTTACCATCTAAAATCTACGCAGACAAAGTAGTGGGCGGTGAACTTGTGACATATATTATTAACTAGCTTTTTCCTCAACTCCGTCCGCGTTAACTTCCTCTGCCTACTGCATCCCCTCAGGGTGCGATTTGCAGGATGAAAAGTATCCTATATGTTAATCCAGGCTGTAAACTCGTTTTATACCAAGTTTCATCATAATCCGTTCAGCCGCTTTTACGCGATTGAGTAACAAACATCTAAACTTTCGCCTTTATATAGTAGATATTTGTTAACGATTTCTTCAGATCTCAAGATCTTGGAATTTATGTGTTTACGCCCAAGACGGAAATAATTACGCTACCGAGTGGCACATACTTTCACACATGAGAGACACATACGTGGAAAAAATCAGTCAATGCTTTGAACCATACTATATGTTCAGATAAAAAATACGAAACGTATATTGCCTAGCCGCTATTTGAATACAATTAGAGGTGACAGTTTTACCATATACTTACGTCAAAGTGTATATGAAATAACAGCTATCCCGATTGTAAACTAATCCCAGTCTTGTAATACAAGACGTGATATGCGTATACAATAAATAACCTTTCATAGATTTAAGATGTAATCTCTTGTCGTTTATGATCGCTTGGTGTATACGGCCTCGAGCGTATGTACCAAAAAACTAGCTGTGTCCCATAACCCTACCACTGGGCTATCACAACTTGCTGTCAAGTCTTATCTCGCGCGATTCCCGTCTCACTCGAACCGTACGAATCAGAAAGAGGAGGGTAGATTTTTCTCTACTCGCGTCGATTTGCGGCGGATTGTACTAGCGCAGCAGGTCTCAAGTTTGGGTTAAGCTCGCTCTGTTTATGAAAACCTGGTGATAACCACCGCACGTATATGTTCTATGCGACGTTGCAACGACGTATATATTTTATATATGCCTTTGGATAGAACGGCACAGCAATAATTCACCAGTTCGAAATATGATAGGTGTACAGGAAATAGATAGTATCTGTTGTTTCTGCTTTTAACTGAAATACTGCTATAGCTAACAAGAAACCTACGGTGATTTATGTTCACTAAATGATTGACGTGCAGGTGCAAGCGGGACGGATATGATTTTGTTGCACCTGCATTTCGAAGCTAGAATGTGATCGATGCGGATATAGTGAATGTAGAAAGTACTTGAATAGTTTCATTCATGCATTCATATATTGATTCGTACACATACATGATACTAGTATGAATAGTTTACGTGAGTGATGGTAAAGAGTTGACGGGAGGCACGTTAAGCCATTGACCCCGGCTGCTGTCTATGACAGCAGTCGTTAAGCCAAGTTAGAGGCCTTCGGGCGGCTTGAGAACTTCTAACAGTCAAGCTGCCCACTCACTTGACAAAGCTTAATTACCAATAAGGTCTAATTTCCCCTGGGTTCGAAGGTCAGATGGCAGTCGCTTCCGTAAAAACCAGTGGCTACGCGAAATATTGGGATTAGGTAGCGGGCCCCGGACATCCTTATATAAATATTAAATAAATAGATATAAATAAATATTTTTTGGACAATCTTACACAAATCAACCTAGTCCCAAACTAAGCAAAGCTTGTACTGTGGGTACCAAGTGACGATATACATACGTATATAGATAAATAGATACTTAAATACATAGAAAACATCCAAGACTCAGGAACAAATCTTCGTGTTCATCACACAAATACATGCCATGACCGGGATTCGAACCCGGAACCTCCAGCTTCGAAGGCAGGGTCACTACCAACTAGGCTAAAGCGGTATTACATCTGTCAAGCACCCTATTATTTGCGCCTAATTTATCCTACAAAGCGGGTAATAACTGTGAATGGAGCACTTTTCAGCGACGCTTTGAAAGCGTTACTTTATTTACATCGCACAGGACCTCCGCTATGAATGCTACATCGTAACCCCTCGTAGAATATATCTCGCTATGTAATCCAACAGAAAATATGCATTACTTATCACGCAATACGAGAACGTGCTCAAAGACTCCCTGAAATGAAATGAAATAATTTGAAATGAAATAATTTATTCTCCAAGTGGGCCCCTCGGGCGCTTTTGAATGTCATACAATAGTACATATACAATATACAAATATTTAAAAACTGCTTCCATTTTACTAGAGATGTAAAAAGTCTCCTGTTATCTAAAAATGTTAGATAACAGGAGACCCTGTGCCTCTAGTATGTTTTTTTTTAACATACAAAAGAACTCAATGAGAGCCACCGTTTTTGTGTCCACCAGTTGGCGCCACTGTCGAGTAAGGTCCAGTTGTCAAAAATTGTTATTGGTTATTATGGGCAAGAGAACGGAGTTTACATTTAAATCATGTTATGAGATGGATACCAAAACTGCGTCGAGGACCGGTTCAATTTAGTTTAGTTTTTTATTAGTCATAATATTATGTTTTGTTTAACAACTTATACGGAAAAATGAACCTCCAGGTCTTTGTGTTAATGTTTCTATGTACACTGGTCGTTCATTTGTTTTTGAAGCAAATTATCCAAATCCGTGTAAAAACCGTTATTATTCGAGAAAACTGTTCTAAATCGTCAATTCGAGTAAATTACGCTTTTGCGTCTTGTCTAATCCGGTGTAGTAGATGGCTGGGTGTTATATTGTAATATTTCACTTGAAATATATAACGCATACGTGTACAACATTTATAATTTGAATATGCGACTGTTTGTGTTCTAAATAAATAAAAAAAAATTTAATACCTTAAAACCGTACCGTAAAAATATCAAACATCTCGCATTGTAGCGCAGTCCCGCAGTAGCGTTGTTCAAAAAAAGGAGGATCTAATTTCCGAAAGACGATACTGTCTCAAAGCACTGACAGTCATTGACCCGTAACTCATATTTGCTATAATTAAGCTCGGGTATTGCAAAATAGTCACCACATTGTTCCAATTCGATAGTAACCCGAGTCGCGCAACCACAAAGAGTGATGTTTAACATTTCGGAGACCTCACGCTACACTAGCGCCTCTAGCGGCGAAATCGTACGCGGTAGGCCTCATTTGTCTGCAACAAATATTTACCATCAAAAGACACCAGAGGCACTGCTCGCGTTGCCATACAAAGTGAGATTAAACTCAAACGCGTTCCTTTGCGTTTATGTTTCGAAAAAGTATACTTAGGTCAGGTTTTATAAAGATCCGTTAGATCAAATGTCAGATCAAATTTCAGTAACTCAGTACATTTTTTGACATAACAAACCGACATCAGGTCTAACGGATCTTTATAAGACCGAGCCTAAAAAGTTACTGTATACTATCAGTGCTACTCCCCAGGTCTTATGATTGCCTAGTGCATACACGTTCCCTCCCGTTGAAACATAGCGACGTTGCGGGAAAAGGACAACCGTCTCTCTGCTACTCACTCACTCAGAATACAGAAACTGTGAATATAGGTAGTGCCACCAGAGTTAGGGTCGGTTGCACCAACATACGATCACAGGCCGGTCATCGTCAAATATGGCGCCGGCAGCTGTCATCCCATAGAAACTTGTCAAACTTTCCATACAATCAGATTTTAACGAACACCGCTTACGATTACAGACGGTTTGGTGCAACCCACTATTAAGGTGACGCACACAACAACAATGTTATGTAATGACAGCCGGATTTTCAAAATACTATTCTGTTTCCGTACCGATAGAAAATTCAACAGTGAATTGCAAGATAGACGAAAAAGTTTCTTTAAGCTATTTTGTTAAGTACCTACTACTACTGTACTGTGTGTATGACTGACTGTCGAGTTTCTTTCGACGTTTCTTCTCGGCAGTGGTCTCATGAGAAACGCTAGTAGTTTTTGACATGTAAAAGTGCCTTTGCGACCTACTTGCAGAATAAAGTTCATTTATTTTATTTTATTTTATTTACAAAAATACATTTAATTGAAACACAACAGAAAATAAAACATTTAGAACTAATTTATTTCAATATTTATATACAAATGTATACCGATTCAAATAGGTTTATATAAATATATAGATTATATGAATAAATAAAAGTCAGATAGTTATTAAAAATAAACCTATTATTACTAACTTTTTACTATTTTGGAAATGTCTCCTAAAGTACTTGTCATATCTCCATTTTTTTTATTTGCTTTTGTTAGCCATCTATAGAATAAACGATTTAAAGTACGAAAAATATCATAAAACTCAATTAACCGAAATTTGTCACCGGTTAATTGTATGAAGACTAAACCGGTTTCCTAGCCCTGATTATTACAATTGTTTTTATTTACTTACATTTTTTTTGCAATCAGTACTTCATGCAGCTATGTGTGTTTATCATTTATCTCAACCCTCGTGGCACTACTTATATCTATGAATAGGTAAAGTCGCCATCTTATATATCGGAGCGAACAAGGTGCTCAAAAACATCTGAACACGACTCTATTGTCAAGGCGTTAAAGTGCATGTTCAGATATTTTGAGCATCCTGAAGAGTACAGATATATTTGATGGCGACTGTACAAATACATTACTCATTACGTAGTATAAGGAGACGGAACTGCATCCTGCACATAGTTGCAGGACGGCCCGAAGAGCCATTGATCACCAGAGGCTCATGAGTTGTGAAGAGTTTACTGCGTTGATCTTAAATATCGTCATATCCTCCTGAGACCCACCATACAAATAAAAATACAATCGAATTTGAACCTAACAGTTCCGATTACAAATTTAAATTTTATTTTATGTCAAATCAATCAAACCAAAACAAATGCAACTCTATCACTTCAAAATTTAACTTATTTTCCGTTGACCATATTTTGTCCTTTATATAGGACGCGGGGTCTTAGGGGGATATCTAGACAGATTAGGGGCTGTCAAATTATAACGTACGGGGATTTCGAAAATAGGATGCGGACGTACAATAAAAAACCAGCCAAGTGCGAGTCGGACTAGCGCACGAAGAGTTATTTACTGTTATCCATAAAAACGGCATAAAATCATGTCTGTTGTATGGAAGCCTCCATTGAATATTTATCTTATTTTAATTTAATTACTTATTTTTAAAGTGAATACATAACTACACATTCTGGAAATATTTCAAGCGTGTCTGTTGGCGTTGTCAATATCGAGCAAAAAATCAAGTTTGTTGTATGGGAGCCCTCTTAAATATTTATTTTATTCTGTTTTTAGTACTTGTTGTTATAGCGGCAACAGAAATACATCATCTGTGGAAATTTCAACTGTGTCACTATCACGGTTCATAAGATACAGCCTTGTGACAGCTGCCTGGTGGAGTCTCAGTAATAGGATCCCGTTTAATCCTTGGGGTACGGAACCCTAAAAAGAACGGAAGCGGAGCCACAAAATTAAATATAGCGTAGGTCCATACTATATCCAAGGTAGGCTCATTTTATATCTGATGAGTATCGGAAATTACCTCCTACATAGTACCTAAAACACAATCTTTATCCCTTTACAATATCAGTGGGGTTGCTAGGCCGGTTACGCGACCAGCGTTAGTTTGCAACAACTGAAGAACGAGGTTTTTTCGATTAAGGGTGGGTTGCACCAAACCGTCTGTAATCGTAAGCGGTGTTCGTCAAAATCTGATTGTATGGAAAGTTTGACAAGTTTCTATGGGATGACAGCTGCCGGCGCCATATTTGACGATGACCGGCCTGTGATCGTATGTTGGTGCAACCGACCCTAACATATTCGCTGCTAGGCTACCAAAATTGTATGGACGTAAACGCCCATATGCGTTGCCAGCTGTGAATGTCAAGATATATATATTCATATATGTACGTAGGGTCGGTAGGTGGGTTTAGGTACGGCCAGTTAATTTGATGCGCCAGTTTGCGGCCACTTGGATGAGTTGATGAACTGAAAGGATATTTTCTTGCTTTTTTAATATATTCCCAATCAATAGCTACTAATTAAAAATCATACGACTCATTATCTTATGTTATGTTTCGGGTATGTAAAAATGACAATATATTTAATTGAAAAAACTTCGTTCTTCAGGAGGCCGCAAACTGACGCAGGCCGCGTAACTGGCCTAGCGGCCCTATGCCCCAAAAAATAGTAATAAGTTGTATACATTTTACTTAGGAGTCATTGAATGTAAAAAAAAGAGAAAATATTCTTCCAGTTCATTTTCATTTTTGTTCTGTGATAACACTAGAATGATATCGGTTATCGTTATATTTTTTTAAGATCTAATGATTATTTTAAATTATTTTCTCATGTATGTATGAAAGATAATGAGATGCACAGAAATTCACAGAATGTAACAATGTATACTAGGCGTTGGGAATTCTATCTTCGACAAGTCGAGCAAAACAAGGAGGCAGGGCTGTACCATCCTTTTCTCGAAGCGATTCAGGCGATTTTCAACATCCTGTAATTTTGTGCTGGCTAAAGCTAGAAACATGATTAGCAGTAACATATAGGGCATAATATAACTTAGATACTATATTCTCAATAATATGAAATTTAAACTAAACTTAAACTACTTAGGAACTATTGCCCGTCAAAGTTCCTTAGTTTTGTCACTGACGCACTGACTGACTGACCGATCATCATAATTCTAAGGTACTTCTAGTAGCCCGACAAGCTTCTAATTTTAAACATAATTAGATTTTAGCCTATCAAGTCATAAAAAACCTAAAAATATTGCAATTTCAGTCACGTTTTAGAGATATACAAACTGCATAAGGAAGTTTGTAATCCTATACCAATACTTGCGATACAAAGTTATACTTTTGCATCTATGAAAGTAAGTTCTAGATGCATTGATAAATTTGTCTTGACATATTTACCAATAAATAATAAGAAGTGAGGTCCCATAAAAAAATCCATGTAAAACAGGCCAAGTCTCGAAACTCTGTCAGCGTCAAGTATGGTGAACGAGTTTCGAGGCTTGGTCTATTTTTACAATTTGAATTCCATTTTCATGAACACCTCGCTAACGGGACATATCAATAAAAAATAAACGTTTGTCTTTTTGACCTTGCTACTGAAGTTCATTCACAAGTAGTCTGATAAATATTTAGGTATGTAGATACGATTCGGAATCTCCATAGATAAAAATCAGTTGAAACTCTTGCAGTTTGTGTTCACTCTTTCCACTTACTTAACGATGCATTTCATCGGAACGAGACGAAGGATAGTTTAAAGGTGAGTTATCACTTATCAGTGACCTTCAGGGAGTCCATTTGGTTTGTGATTTCGCATCGCGATGACATTTCAATGTTGTGCACTCTCGCTTAGACGTGTGGCTAAATAGCGTGTCAGAACGGTGCGCGTAATACTTTAAATTTACAATGCGTTGCAAATTTACGAGCTAACATGTTCTTCAGGTGTGCATATTTGAAGTACTCCATATGTCTCATATATTCCTGGTACCAACTACGCTTGATGTTATGTAATAGGCAAAATAGCTATGTTGGACTTATTTGATTAAAGGCGTGTTTTATACTCAGTGAACTTGGCAATACGCCTGCAGTTGTATCGTGGTCAAAATTTAAAATTGCATAATGAAATCCGACAAGACATATTGCAGGGTCACTAGACTACCTCAGGCCCTGTACTTCGAACTTCGTATCGTGCCCTTCCTTTCACTCTCGTGTTATATACTCTATGAGTGAAAGGGACGGTACGATACGAAATTCGGAGTATCCCCTCAGGACCAAGATGAGTTGCAAATTCGAAGTTATGCTCAGCCGTGGTGATAATACAAGTAGGCTGAAATGATGATGATGATTGACATAACTTTACGTACTTCAAATAGTGAAGTATCATTAAAATGCTCGACTTTTGCCCGAGCTGTGTACAGTCTCACTGTCATTAAATGAAATTTTAATTAACAAGTAAGACCCAGGTCGGGCCTAGCTGAGTTTCTTGCTGGACTCTTCTCAGCTAGGCTAGGTTTAGTGAACCAGCGACAAAACTTCCAGTAGCTCGATTCCACTCACACCTCAGATTCGGTTGAAACCGCTCAACCAATCTCACTGGAGCGCAAACTCTTAGAGTATTCCAGTGTTCTAAATCAACGTGGTTGGGCCGGAGGTTTTCCCCAGACTACTCTCCAACCGCGCACTCCTATCGCTTTATTGGGCCCGGCCTATATAAAGCCACAGTCAGGTTCAAAAAATAAAAAAATACAAGTTTAACATACAAAATGTTGCTTGGCATAAGATCACAAGCTTACATCTACTGGAGTACAATGAAAAATTCATTTTGGAATAGACTTGAAATAAAAGAGATTGCCTCCCGCATCGGCAAGTGGTAGGCTAGGGCGTAAACCACCCCCATATTCTAATACCGGTAGCTACTTGCCTCATATATGTTAACCGGTTAACAGCTAAACTAAAACTCATACTAAATATGTACAATTAGAGCCCCTTATATAACTGGCCAGACATCAGCGAGGCTTTTAACTTGGTGAATTGCAATCCAGGCCAGCTTAGTCATCCCGTATGGTCTGGACTTACCAGAGAAGCATGAAATTGTAGTTGAAATGGCCTAGAAGCGTTATTGAATAATTAGATTTCTCTCGCTCTAATGCTAGGTGGAGTAGTGAAGACGTACGTAATTATTTAGTGCACGAAACAAAGTATATGTATTGTACGTGTACCCCCTAATTTTAATACTAATTAGATAAGCGTATCGCCAACAAACTGCCTCACAGTTTGGCGAAACTTTAGTCTAGGTACACATTTTGTATTTTTCTTAGAAATAAATTAAAAAAAAAGACCTGCTAAAGTATAATGAAAGAGAAGGGAAATAAAATAGCAACGGTTATCAGGCTCACTTATTTAAATACTACAATTTAAATAACATCTGTTATTGTTTGCCTATCGCTTTTAGACGTAAAAAAGCGCAAAATACATTTTGTTACTTACGGTGCCTAGAATGTTTAACCATAACATGTTGTATTACTAGCTTTTGCCCGCGACTTCGTTCGTGTGAACATCCATATCAACTTATACTCCCCATTTCATACCGTTGGGAGGTGGTATCTGGAATAAAAAATGTATTCCAGCATGTCTAAATTCAACAGTATTGTGACTTGTATATATTTTACGGCTCATCATGCTACGTCACGTAAACCTGCTAGGCGCTGCAACTCGTTGCATTTACACGTACTTGATGATTTTGGTCAATTCCCTACTTCCCGGGATTTAACTCTAATAGTGTACTACTAACACACTTCAATTTTGCCTGAATAAAAACGGGATTTTGATGGGAGTCTACTTTTTGCTAGCAGGCCCACTGAAATGGTTCAGCCGTCACTGGAATAAGAACTCAACATCCATTACGCAGAGTTCTATTTTCAATAAACCTTTTAGATGACTTATCGGGTTTGACCACTCACCCCTCGATATGTATGAAAAACAATGCTGGGCCGCGCATGGACCGGACTCGGCGCGGTGTACTCGAAGTCGTCTTGATTCTAAGTTTTGTAATGGAATATATACTTAACCTGGTTAGCTAGTCAGCCAAGAAAGTGGTCTACAACTTTTGAACCTCATTTTACATAAGTAGGTAAAAAAGACTCAAAAGTAGAAGAGTACTTCCTTGGTCGAATGTAGAATGTTACAATTTCTACTGCTATCAGCAGCCGGCGGGAAAGAGACAACACCGGGCTCTTGATGACTTCGATGTTGAAGTATTAGTAAGAGACGAATAAAAGAGGTGTACTTTTATTATTATTTTTTTCTTTTTTTAAGCGAATGTTTCCCATAACTAGCTATTACACATTCTTGAGCTGTGAAGTAGGTGCGGGCTGAAAAACAGCGCTATCCAGCCGTCCAGGCTAACTAGCTAACAGGCTACTTTTAATTTATTTTAATATACCTACCTCAATTATTAATTTCTGTTTTTGTTATTTGTTGATTTTATTTTGTGTAACTTTTTTTATCAGAGCGTACATTTTAGTAATGTCATACTTCTTAGGCATAGTTTGTAAAAGATTTTTTTGTAAACCCAAAGAGGCAGTAATTGCTACTACTTTCCTCCTCCCAAGAATTTACCTATACAAATATTGATGTGCACACACAAACAAACAAACAAACAACCTCTCACGCTAAACGCATATATATTCTTTGTCCCGTCATGGGTAAAAGACAGAAAATATACGAAGCCAGAGATCAAACTCAAAGAGCTTTCTTCAATTTTGAAAACGTTACGCGATTTACTTTTGCGAGCAGCAGGGGCGAATTCAATGCAGCACAGCAATTTAAGACTAAATTCCGTTGAAGGGCTCAAAAATGCGTCCTGGCGAACAGCTGAAGACTGAGGCCAGCGGAGGGCTGAAAATTGAGCGCGTTTCTTCTCGCGCGGTCTTCCAGCCCAAAGGCCCAAAACTTGTTCATAGCCTAACTACCAGTGATTTTGAATGAAGGAAAAATTGAAAAATTTAGACACCGAGCAGGATTCTAACCTACGACCTCCTGGCACTCGCGGCCAGTCGCTCTAGCCAACTGAGCTATAGGTGCAATCGCTACCCAGTTCCAAATTCATCAACCGAAAGAAAATACCAGTGATTTGACATGATATCAAATAGGAGTTTTAAAATAAGTACTACTTCATATAAAAAATAATTAATCAAATTTCACTTAAGTACTTCAACTACTTTAAACATCTCCTAAATTAATGATACTCGTAACTATTGGTAGAAAGAGATTAAGGTCTGTCAATAAAGAAAACCTCTAAAGATGTTCCCCCCCTATTAAAATAATTATTACGTGTTTAGGGGTCAACATTTTTTGGAAACAATTACAAATTTAATTAATTATCCCAAATTATGATCTTCTCTAACCTGACTGGTTTTATAGGCCGGCCCAATAAAGCGATGAGTGCACCAAATTATACAAATGTTCATCGTGGAATTTATTATTAATTTTAGGTGGATGACCTTTATTTACTGACCGAGTGAAACGAAGGTCTCTGCTTCAGCTTCGACAAAAATGCTTTCGTATGTCCGGATTTCCGTTTGTTCTCGTCTACAGGTCGCAATTCTCAACCGATTTTCGTGAAATTTCGTGAGCAGGTTCAATAGTTATATAGTTTTTTTTTGTCGATTTGTTGTTTAACTGTTTTTGGAAATTTCTATAAACATTTTTTTTATCAATAATTTTGTAAGTTTCTGCAGGCGAATTTCGGTTTGTTCGGTTCTCTATAGGTCGCATTTCTCAACCTATTCTCGTGAAATTATGTGAGCAGGTTGGATAAATATACAGTTATTTTTAATAAGGTTTTGGAAATTAAAAAATATATATTTGTTCAACGGTTTGTTCTCCTCTACAGGTCGTATTTCTCAAACGATTCTCGTGAAATTTGGTGAGCAGGTCCGGTAATTATATAGAATTTTTGGAAATTTTCGAAAACAATTTTTATTTCAAAGATTTTGTAAGTTTCTGCGTCCGAATTTCGGTTTGTTCTCCTCTACAGGCCACATTTTTCAATCGCTTCTCGTGAAATTTTGTTAGCAGGTTCGATATTCATTATTGATCTTTTTAATAATGTCAGATTTTGGAAATGATAAAAAGACTCACGAGATCTACAGCTCACAGAGCCACTAGTTTATTTTCTCGCAATAGAAGTGAAAAGTAAGTGTATAACTCGGCAAGCGAATCACGTAACTTTATGTACTATCGGTAAATAGATTTTACTGACAATTTTGAAGTATAAATGTATAAGCTGAAAAAAAAAATCATTTTACAAGCTTGGGTTTTGTTTCTTACAATCTTGTTTTAGATTTTATTGTTTTCGTGTCATTTCTACATGTCGCTGATACTTAAACTAGGTAAATTCTGTCCTACAAGCATCAGTTTACTTCCAGTTTGACTACGAACTATCAGTACAATATAAGTAATGTGACCGCTAACATGGATACTAGATTAATTTAAACTTTTTAATAAGATGATATGATTATTAATAATTAATAATAACTAACACGTGCATTATCAGCATAAATAGTAAATTAGACACATTAATTAAAATCATAAAATATATAGGACTATATAACGATTAAAAAAAAAGTTGTTTTATGTTATTTGACGAAATGTAAATTGAAAGTTACCAATAGAATTCTCATGTTACCATAAAAAAGAAATTGTACTGCAAATAGGTAAATAAATGCAATATTTCACAGCGGAAACGGAAAATTTCCCTTACAATCGTAGTACGAGGCCACGCAGGCATGACGTCACGCCTGCTTGTGAATCAGTATGGAGCAGAGTCAGTGTATAGCTATGCTGTATTTTGCCTCTCATTTTCGCCTTTTACGTTGCTCTAAATGTAGTGGTCGCATGCAAACATTTTGATCTTCTCTAAACACTGGTTGGAATGGCTTACATTTTTTTGTTATCATGCCTAATCATAAAGATTTGTTGTCGAGTCGTTTTTCGTAAATTTTTAATAACATTTTTTTTACATACAAAATTAAAAAAAGTGTGTGTCAGCTCCGTCGCACGACTGGAGTTTACCTTTTACGAACTTTATTATTTAAATATTTCAATGTCCATCATCTTGCATTTGAAAATGGATGACATTGTCGTAATCGGCACCCCAAGGAACCACAAAGATGATACCCATAAATGTATTTTTAAGAAAAACAATTATCCGCCATCTTGGATTTGAAAATGCACGTCATTTTCATAAGCGGCACCTCGATGAACCTCGAATATGATACCCATATCGATTTTTAAGTAAAATAAATGTCCGCTGTCTTGGATTTGAAATTGGATGTCATTTTCGTAATCGGTACCCCGAGGAACCACAAAGATGACACCCATATTGATTTTTAAGAAAAATTAATGTCCGCCATGTTGGATTTTAAAATGGATGTCATTTTCGTAATCGGTACCCCGAGGAACTTCGAAGATGACACCCATATTGATTTTTAAATGAAATAAATGTCCACTATCTTTAATTTGTAAATACATGTCATTTTCGTAATCGGCACCCCAATAAAAAATTACTTTACTTTAAAAATACAGTAGTGTTACTATGCAGCCGAGAGTACTCTATGTTGAAAGCTGCGCAAGATAAGTTGCGAACGAACATAACGTTACGGAGAAAGTATGATACCCCATAAATTTTCATACCCAGGGCTTATTGTACATGGAAATCGATTTTTAATAAGGAGTAAACTCCAAAAAGCTCCTAAAAACAACACAGGTCTACAGCAGTAGCAGCTCACACAGCTACTGCAGCTGTGGTCCGTAGTATGAACGCATAGACAATATGAACACATAGCTCCTACGCTGACGCACACATAGACCATATGCATGTGTAGCTGAACACAAAACTTTGGCTTGGTAGTAGGTACGGACCAAAGAATATATACTCACTAAAAAGGAGGCAGGTACGAGCTGCTTGCTTTCGTTGCAACGTCGCTTATTGGTAGGGAAAAATCCCAAAACTACCAGGTTGTCATAGCGCACCAAGAGTTCATCAGACTGACGTCATTGGTATTTGATATCGCTTGGCAGAGCAGCTATCGCTTGGTACACAGGCAAAATCCGGCCGTCACCAGGATGTCATAGCACTTGAAGTCAATAACAGTCATGTCTAGTGAATGGAAATAATCTATTTGCTTCGCTTCAATGTGCATACCTATGCACACATACGCATTTCACAATATACATAATAGATGCCCGAGATAAAGAAATGAATGCTCATTTAAAAACTTTATATTCATTATAATTATAGGTAGATTATTAATTTATTAAATTACCTATAGTATCGCTGAAAGTCACCTTCATACAAGCAAGAGTGCAAAGTTCGTTTGTTCTTATCTGTCGATTTTACTTTTATGTTTGTGAGAAAGGGTCGGGATACGTTTCAGTTATCAGAGGATTGTAATTTTTTATGAATTTGGTGGTAATTATATGATCGAAGGAGATATTAGTATTATTAACTTATTATCATTGGACTGTGCAGGGATTTTCTATTAACCTTAATTAATTATTATTTTAGTAATTACTGTTTTTAATTAATTATTGTTAATAATAAATAATCTATTAATATTAATTAATAAATATTAATGTTAGTCATTAATTAATACAACTTAATAATTACTATTAATTGATACAAATTAATAATTACTATTAGTTGATACACATTAAAAATTATTATTACCTAATTAATTTTATTAAAATTATTAACCTATCAATTAATTATAGTTAAATTGTCATTATGTATCAATTATCGAACCAAAATCAGGTTTTCTTCCCAATAAAGAGATATTTCCCTGCAGTTTCTGACTCTTTAAGTAGGTCTGTAAGTATTTTATCTCAGAAGCGCGGGTGGGCCATGGTTGTGTTGAGATATATGTTTTGTTGTTTATATGTTCATACCTGTAACAACTACAACTATGGTTAACTACTTTCACTGTTTATATTGGTCAAAGTGAACGAGCCAAGTAGCACTTTAACCGAACTCGAATCGTATGGTTAATGTAACCGATAGTACTAGACATTCATAAACTAAAAGGAGAACGCTGAATACGACGTAGGTAACGTAGGGAGTCTATTTAAATGAACCTACATTTATTTTTATTGGTTTTGTATTATCGCTCGTTCTGATCTGTTAGGGTAGGAGTGTGGAAACGAGCGTGGTGCATTATCAAGCTGATTCCAACTCAGTATAGTCATAACAATATTGCATTATTTACACAGTACACTACTACATCCCTGATAAAACGATGGACCAATAGCAGCGTTGTTATCGTTGTATAGACTATTTCAATAATATACTGTAGGTGCAAACGATATTGACACCTAATGAAAATGTTTTAAAATTTACTGAAACGGAGATATAGTTGTATTGCAGTTAACAGGGACACATAAAGCTGTAGGAGCAGGATTTGTTCAAAGCTGTTTCCGACTCTTTAATTTGGCTGTTTTCATGCATTATTTCACCCAAGTTGTAAAATTAAATAAGTTATTTACTGTCAAAAATGCCGAATTCATTTGTTGGCGTATATGAATATTGTAATGCATCCGAACACGACGGGTTTTCATCTACCTACCTGTTAATGTATATCCAACTGAAATAAACGTAGACGTAGTTTCATTTTATTACTAATTTCAAATACAGAATATCTATTCTAATATTTGACTAACTAAGGCTCGGTCTTATGGTTTAAGACTTTTATTTCTCAAACAGAATATGACAACTCACTTAGATGAGAAATACAAGTTATATTATTTTATTTTATAATACTTACATTGGCATGCAGCGGAAACTTTCGGTCTTAGCAGTTTTAACAACATTTTATTGTGGAAAGTAAATAACATAAAATGTATCGTATTACAGTAAACAATGGTAAACAGTCTTTTAGTATTGTTAAGATCCGTCGTTCTTAGAGATAGAGACGTTGAGACTTTATGTCGGTTTGTTATGTCAAAAAATGTATTGAGCTACTGTGATCTAACGCATCTTTATGAAACCTGACCTAAGTACCACGTACTGTTAGAAATTATAGAAAATAGAAGAGGGTAAATGATTGATCATTTTATACGACACGACGATTTAAAAAACTGGCCAAGTGCGAGGCGGACTCGCGAACGTAGTATTCCGTACCATTATCTATAAAACGGCAAAAAAATCAGGTTTGTTGTATGGGAGCCTCCTTAAATAATTATTTTATTCTATTTTTCAGGACGTGTTATTATATCGGCAACAGAAATACATCATCTGTGTCTTTCAGAAAGTTTGTATGAAGATTTGAGAGATTTGAAACATTGTACATAGACTCTCTGTTTAAATATATTAATGGCGTATTTCAGCGTTTATCTAAATTGCTCCCCTAAAGGGGTGAAAAGGGGGTTCCATGTTTGTACTGGGAGCAAAGCACTTCGGGGTGCCGATTACGAAAATGACATCCATTTTCAAATCCAAGATGGCGGACATTTATTATTCTTAAAAATTGATATGGGTGTCATCTTCGAGGTTCCTCGGGATGCCGATTGCGAAAATAACATGCATTTTCAAATCGAAGATTGCGGACATTTATTTTACTTAATTATCGATATGGGTGTTTGTGCGGGGAGCATACTTTTCACAAAAATCGATATGGGTGTCATCTGCGTGGTTCTTCGGGGTGCCGATTACGAAAGTGACATGTATTTTCAAATATAATGATACTGTTACACATGCTCAAAATCAGAACATACATCGCATGCTTATAAGCATGTTTAAGATGAGCATGCTTTTGAGCTGTATACATTTGCTTGAGATAAGCATGCTACTACCATAATTACTACTAGACTACTAGCATGCTTATTAAAGCAAGCGCGTCCACACTTGGTAAACTTGCTAATACCACTCCCCCTTCCATCTGCACTGCAGGTAGCAGGCCCAAAAATCACAAGAGCGTCGATTTTTGAGCATACTCGAAGCGAGCATGCTCATTATTAGCAATGTTTCGACACACATAATTCTAAGGGCATTTGCACCAAACCGTCTGTAATCGTAAGCGGTGTTCGTTAAAACCTGATTGTATGGAAAGTTTGACAAGTTTCTATGGGACGACAGCTGGCGGCGCCATATTTGACGATGACCGGCCTGTGATCGTATGTTGGTGCAACCCACCCTAAGTAGCAATTGCTCAATTTTGGCATGCTTTCATGGAATTAACATGTGTAACTGTAGTATAAAGCATTCCATTTAAAAACTTGTATGTACAGGGTATAAGTCCTTGAATGCAACGTCGCTTGGTACACGGCTAGACACGTTCAATCACTAGGGTAACATAGTACATCAAGAGGTTAAACTGTGACAACTGTGTACATATGAACCTATTCATAGATATCCATAGTTGGTGTGTACTGAGTGACGTAGCAGAGCTAGTTGTCCTTGATTTTCCTACAACGTCGCTACATAACAACCGGAGGGAATCCCAGTAAACACATAATAGGTAAGTTTGCAACGTCGCTTGGTACACGGGAAGACACGTTCAATCACCAGGATAACATAGTACATCAAGATATCAAACTGTGTATGTACATACTACCTAGGCAACAACGCAACGTGGTATAGGGCAATATCTATGCGATTCACTTAGCACCGTTCTCACCAGTCACCTCACAGCTCCGGCTCGCCAGTTTTTACATGGAAACTGTCAAATTTGTACCTTTTGACAATTTCCATATAAAAACGGTGAGGGGTGAGGTAGAGGTGAGTCGGTTTGTGAATAACAGCCCTGGTTTACTTAGTTTAACATTCTATCTACATCCATATCATAAGTTCCCTACAATATGCTCAGAAACGATAAGCAAATGGCCTATATTAAGAAACCTGTATCTGTCGTTGCATCTTAATGTTCACATTAAAGTATCGATACTTTAATTACATACACAAATATCCAGTATTTCCAGAGAGGTACGGTGCTAATATACTGGAATAGATGCAATGCATACAGATGCTACGTCGTTTAGTAAGACTTTTATGTTTCAGAAAAATAAGGTCCAAATTTCAATATTTACTTTGTATAATTGAAATCCTTATAATAACAAAACAAAGCAACACTGTGCCAGCTTCTTGAACGCTTCCAACTTTATCGCCAACGCATCGACATGAAAGAGACAACGCTATTTATTGGTTAGGTATTAAATAATTTTCAGTGATCTTAGATCTAGGTGCGGATAGTTACGGTTCAACTCTTAGATTTCATATTTCCCTAGTAGCTATTAGGTGTTAGTTGCCACAATGTACATGTTATGGCTATGGATAGCCATGTTTATTTTTACTTAAAATACTGGCTGAGACAAGCAATTTTGTAATTTAGCAACGGAAAAGTTGTCGCTGAACAATTTAAGGGTAAAAGAACTTGTCTAGTCACGTTTTTGCCAAGGAGAATGTAATGTCGCGTAATAGTCCATTGCGAGGTCTAAATTAAAAAAAAACACACCATAAAAAGATAAACGCAACTTGGCAATATTGATACAGTAGCGTTTCTTAAAATGAGAATTCAATTTTATACTATTCCACAAAGTTATGCCATAACGGGCCCTGTTATGTGACTAGTTGCACCATCATGTTTAATTTAAACCATATCGAAATTAACGGCGGCATAGTTTGGGGAAGAAGTGGTTCCACACCGGTAATAACAGGTCCCGGTCACTCTGTTGTGGTTCAATATTCCTGCCTCATCCTGTGGAATAATTTTATGTACAGTATTATTAAATTATAACTCAAAATTTACCTATATGTTTGTAAAGGATTTTCCAAGGATGTTTTTCGTGTACACACAGTACATGTTTTACAGTTAAGTGTGAAAATATGTATCGAATGAATCCTCTCATAAATATGTACCGAAACCTTAAAGCGTAGACATAAGATCCATGGGACATATTTTTGAGTAGCTTGCATACATATTTCTGCATTCAACTGTACATAGAAAAGCAGGAATAAATGGAATAATGTGCACGGTGCATGTAATTGTAGCATACACGAATCTTTTTCTAAAACTCTGGCTGCAATATGGTTTCCTAGTATCAGACTTGCATTTCCGGAGCGGCACTGCACCAATGTCCAAACGAAATCGTTGCACTGTGCATTGCATTGTGCCTGAAACATTTTCTACCAGTACATTGAGCTCCTCGAATGTATTGTGCCCTAGTACTTAGGTTCAACCCCACGCATTCCATTCATACCACGTTGCCCATTGGGCGGGCGGCTTTAGGTGAAAAACTTAAGTAAAGCGTCTCTTGCACGTGTAGTGGACTGTTTGAATAGGCATTTGTTTACTTTGTGTACAAAATATAAATATGTAATAGTAAGTACATCTATTACACAGCCCTTGAAATAGGGGATTGCCGACCGAGTGTTAATGACGGCATATAGAGATACGAGGCCGACAATCCCTGTTCACGCCGAGGCTTGTACAGTGCTTTTCTCAAAAAATGCAATGAATTTTGAAACTTATAAGAAAACTTGAAATGAAATTCTACTGACGCAGTGATAAAAACACGCGCTTCTTTAGCTGGCGGCTGGTGTCGTCTTTTGTTTAAGAGGCGCAATGGCGGACCCGCGTCACGGCGCCCAACCCCGGTTGTATGAGACGTGACACTTTGCAGCTTGTTACAACTGACATAACGTCAATATTTCATTGCCAGTTTGAGAAAAGCCTACTTGAACACGCCACAACTACAATATAGAAGGGCCTTGCTTAAGTTTTTTACCTATACGGGTCCTGTACATTCGTGTGTAGATGGTGATTATATGTATGTCTGCGTGTGTACAGTGAGGTTCAGTACTAGTTTGCTAACAACAACCACCACATCGTTTTTTATTTATCTTGTAGGGGGGAAAGGATGAGGCAGATCGCGTGATGGTAGGCGTTTACCGTAGCCCATAGACACCTGCAAAACCAGGGCAAACACTTCTTCTGGGCGGCGTTTGCTACATTTACTAGGAAAATGTTATCCGGTGGTAAACCGGGAAGTGGAGGAAGGCGGCCATTGACTTGATTTCACTTTAAATTAGCTCTCAACGGCTCCTCAATTACCTTCAGAGCATAACCCAGCATCTATGAACGAGGTAACGTGATCTACATACTGTAGAAAACGCTCTAATTAACGACACTGCACGTCTTGCAAGGCACCGTATCTACGACAGTGTTTTCTATTTCTAACGTGTGGGTCGCGAACCACAAGGGATCGCGAAGCGCTTTGAACTTGAACTGAGTTCAAATCCTGTTAACACAGGCCAAAAACTTTTGTTCACATGCAAGCACGTATCCAGAGGGGGGGATAGTTGGGATTTAACCCCCCCCCGAAAACGTTATTCGCTTGCGTGCTCTTTCAATAAGTAGGTAAATAAAAATTAAGATGTTTCAATGTTTGTCGTCCCCCCCTCGAACCAAAAGTGTACATGAAAGTTGATTTAATTGCCACTTTTGGATTGTAGACATGGTTTAAAGATAAGAGTCAATACTGCGGTGATAGTTTGCTAGCCCACCGCCCACAACACCCTTCAACCCTGTTACGAAGAAGAGAAGAAGTTTTCGAAGTCTTAAAATACTTACCTTCTTAAACCTGGTGATAAACTTAATGCCTTGCGGAGTCTTAAAATACTTACCTTCTCAAACCTGGTGAGAAACTTAATGCTTTTCGAAGTCTTAATATACTTACCTTCTTAAACCTGGTGATAAACTTAATGCGTTGCGGAGTCTTAAAATACTTACCTTCTCAAACCTGGTGACAAACTCAATGCCTTGCGGAGTCTTAAAATACTTACCTTCTCAAACCTGCTGATAATCTTAGTGCCTTGCGGAGTCTTAAAATACTTACCTTCTCAAACCTGTTGATAAACTTAGTGCCTTGCGGAGTCTTGAAATACCCACCTTTTCAAACCTGGTGAGAAACTTAATGCCTTGCGGAGTCTCCCAGACACTGGAGAAGTTCTCCTCAATCGTATTCCCTATTGACTCTCGCAACATGTTCGTCTTTTGCTCGAATGCTTGATAATCCTTGTCAAACTCATTGTTCCTGTAGTCGAGGTAGTCGTATTGACAACTGGTTACAGCTTTCTTTGCTTCTTCGAAGGCGTGCACTGCTTCTTCGAGGTCTGTTACAAAAACAGGTAAAATTTTACGAAGTTTTTACAAAAATGCTTGCATAATCTGTACAGTAAAGGAACCGTATAGAACGTTATGTCCCTTATTGTTATTTTGACAAGAGCGAAAGTGGTACGCGTTTCGAATTCGTTAACTGTACTATCGATGACATATTTAACTGACCATGCGTGAACCCTATTACAAAGAGATAAGGTCTGCTAATGGTCAGTTAAGTGTGTGGACTATAGTACAGTCCAACTCATAAGTAGCTGGACACTTTGGTACTCTATCGCTTTCACTAGTTGGAAATTTAGTATGATGTTAATGCGACAGGATACAAAAGTGTTAAACCCCTTGGGAGGCCCACTGTACCTAATTATAGATACTAAAGTACAGTCGGCCTCATAAGTAGCTGAACACTTTGTTACTCTGTCGCTTTCACCAGTTGGAAATTTAGTATGACGTTAATGCGACAGGTTACAAAGGTGTTAAACCCCTTGGGAGGCCGAAAGTACCTACATATAGGTACATAATATTACTACTCTTCGAATTTCTATTACCTTAGGGATACGAATATTGTAAATATTGTCATTTAATCGTCCGAAATACTCAAGTATTAAAACTATTTTGCCATAATTAAATTTCGGGATGGACGTAAATATAGGCTATATTTTTGTCTAGCTTCTACTAATACGCCGGCGGAGGCGCTCTGGCAAATAGTAGAAAATAATTTAAGCAGGCACCTATTTCAGTGTCAGTTTTCCTTTAAATGAGGTTCCAGACGAACCTTCCAGAAGAATTCGACGAACGAATTATACGAAATAGGGTACCAATACAATTGTTGGATTCATAATTTAAAATTTGAATTTCGCGCCTTTCCATGTCAGCTCCCGCTTGACTGTTTTGTTTATTTCGCCATTTTTGATACTATTTACTTCTACTCTGAGACGTCATAACGTGTATATTTATTTAAATAAATATAGTTCCTGCGGCTATATTCTGGTTTAATTTATCAAGAATATTTAAGTAAAATATCACCTTCGCCAAGCAGCAGTCCCTCCATCCTCTTAGCAAACAAATGGTTGTAGTCCTCCATAAGATCAAACATAGAAATGATCTTATTCACCCGTTTACAGAATGTATCAAATTTTCCAAATACATAGTTCTCCGAAAAGCTAAACTGTTCAGTGTTGGGTAAAAAAGCCTGGTTCTTAACGTATAGATAGGTTTCTCTGTAAGTTTTGTTGAGGTTCAGGCAATGGATCAGTTTGTCGCGGACCAGGGCACGGTCCTGGGACCAGATAGTTTCCTTGAAGCGGCACGTGATGTATTGCTTGCATGTCTCTATCATTTGATTCGTGATCTGTAAAATGGAGTGTTTGATGATATTTATATAAAGATTTCTTTTTATATAAAGATAATATGCTTTAGGCCCACACGAATTCGCGGGTTACGATACGTCCCGTAAATATATGTGATAATCCATATTGAAAGGGACCTTATGGCGGCCGGCACTTACGCCTTTATTGCCGCTGTTCCAATACAATAGTGAATAGGTGCAACGTAGGCGCCTGCCACCATAAGGTCCCTTTCGATGTGGATTATCACATATTGTCATATTACCTAGTAAAATGAAGGTCGCTATTATTGTGAATTCGTCTTCTTGTCTGTGAAGTTCCTCTTTAATCAATAAAAAACTTAAGAACATTTGTGTCATAGTTACAGATTCAAGGGTCAAAATATTCTTAAATACTTCTGTAGTACTTCTTCTTGAGTAACGCCACTCCAACCGCCCTAGTACTGAATGAGTTTATTAGTGCCTTGATATTGTTTACAGCTTCTTGCAGAGTTGGTACTTAATTACCTTAACCATCAGAGAAGAGATCCTCTCCGATGTATTATAGAACTGCGACACGCTGTGTATCAGCCTGACCGTTTGCAGGAGACTGAGTATGGAGTCCTTTATCTTGACCGGATCATCGAGGTACAAGGAATGGCAGCACTTCTCCATGGCTTGGATGAACTTGGCGTTATCTTTCGCCTCGTTGTAACAGAAGGTTATCTTGTGGTCGGTGTCCCGCCAGAGCCTGATGACCTTCGAGTTGGCCAGTTGTAGACAGGTTAGTGTAAGTTGAACTTCGTTGTCCTGTGGAAAACGGGAGATAATGTATAATTTTGCAACAGTGTGATGTTCAAATTGTTGCTGACGACTCCTGGCCCCGTATTATGCTCACGTTTATCGTGTGATTGACAACAAGATAAGCATCTGTCACTATCTATTGAGTGGTATCAGAAAGTATGATATGATGCTTTCTCTTGTCGTCTATCACGTGATGAATATGACCATGATAAACCCCCTGTACAATCCTTTAACAGCCATCGTCCGATACATTGGACAAATTGAAAGTGTAAATGACACCTTCGCGATTTATGACAGAGTTAAAAATAACGAGTGGATTTTGCCATTCTGCTGTAAAAGGGTTAAAATATTTGCGATTTCTTCTACAGTACTTTAAGTAACCATGGCCACCATAGCCAGGTAGTACGCTGCATCCAACCACTTAACTCTTGCAGACGTTAAGCAGCATTTATTTGGATATTTATGTTGTATGTGATGTTTATACAGGTAGATAATGTACTAATTATTAGCGTAAGTAACTAGTCAATAATTAAAAACAGGTTATTTTGATCATCATCATCATCAAAACTTAAGAGCTTCGCTCTTGTCGGTGGAGTAACCGCCACTCTTCTCTATTCATTGCCAGTTTCTTGACCCATACGACTCGGCAACCTCGTCCCTCACTTGGTTAAAGTAAGTCAGTCTAGGTCTTCCTCTTCCTCTTCTGCCTTCAATTTTGCCCTCTAAGATGTTTAAGAAGAAGCTGTCGTGCCGTATCAGGTGTCCCATCATCCTGCCTCTTCTATTTCTAATTGTTTCCAGTAAACTTCTTTTCTCTCCTACCATACTCAAAACTTATTTTGATATTTAATAAAAAATTGAATTCAAAAATAGTAGACTACGACAAAAATATAAAAAGATAATATTAATATGACCGTTCACAATATGCTCGGGCATCCTTCAGGATGCATCTACTGAAATAACGCTAGAAGCATGGTGATGATTTACTTGTAAGTAAGAGACCAGCTGCGAAAATTGTGCTCCCCTCTTCTTCCAGTACTCGAGCTCGTCCTGTGGCCCGCTCGAGTCCACCTCGCGTCGCAGCTGCTCGCTCTCACTCAGTATCTGTGGAACACCATAGGAACATTATATTATAACGATCACATCTCAAAAGTGAGTATTTGAGAAATCATAATCTAAACATTTATTCTGCAAATAGGCCTCAAGGGCACTTTTACAAGTCAAAATCTATCTATATCAAATAACATACAATAATCAAAGGATCATTACAAGTCAAAATCTATCTATATCAAATAACATACAATAATCAATGTATCATTAATTAACTGTAGTGTTACATGTCAAAAATAAGACGAAGAAACGAATAACAATAGAGATTTGTTAAAGATGTAGCGTCAAGATAAAAGGTAATAAGGTAGGTACACTAATAGTAATATATATTGTGATTTATATATGTATATCTCTATGCGTCAACATGAAAATAATAAAATCTAATAAATATATATCCTTAAGAAACGAATAACAATAGAGATTTGTTAAAGATGTAGCGTCAAGATAAAAGGTAATAAGGTAGGTACACTAATAGTAATAATATATTGTGATTTATATATGTATATCTCTATGCGTCAACATGAAAATAATAAAATCTAATAAATATATATCCTTAAGAAACGAATAACAATAGAGATTTGTTAAAGATGTAGCGTCAAGATAAAAGGTAATAAGGTAGGTACACTAATAGTAATAATATATTGTGATTTATATATGTATATCTCTATGCGTCAACATGAAAATAATAAAATCTAATAAATATATATCCTTAAGAAACGAATAACAATAGAGATTTGTTAAAGATGTAGCGTCAAGATAAAAGGTAATAAGGTAGGTACACTAATCGTAATAATATATTGTGATTTATATATGTATATCTCTATGCGTCAACATGAAAATAATAAAATCTAATAAATATATATCCTCAGAGATGTATAAGGTCAGGGGAGCATCAGTCTAAAAATAAAATCTAATGAGAACAGAGAGAAGTCTCTCATCATGTCAATTACACTGAACACTAGTACGAAGTTACTAGTCCTTGCAAACATGAATACTGTACCCCACAAACAGCACCCGTTCACGAGTATGACGCATATCTCAGCCATCGCCTCCTTCGACCATATGTTAGGGAAGGTGTACCCGCATTGCAGTCAATAGCAAGAAACTCAGCTAGGCCCGACGTGGGTCAGACTGACTCTACCCGATATGCGGCGGTACCGGGACGAATAGGGACTATATATGTCTGTGTTATCGCGATCGCGCGATGGACGTCTCCGCCGGCGGGAATGCCTCAGTGTACGCGTCGTGTCCGAGTTGGACGCCGTAAGCGCAGCGTTCCATCTTTCGATGTACGCTGTGATTACGTCGTCCGAGTCCGTGAATGTGTGCCTAGGACGCCGGCCCGTGCGGTCCCTAATAAGTGATCGCCGAGTTACGATAGAGGGGTGTTGTTTAGTTTCTGAGTCGTAATGGAGAAGTCACATTTTGTCCATATTGTTACGCGCGTGGGGTACGGGATAGAGTTAAAACACCTGTTTAATAACTTTAAGTTTATTTAGCGACTTAGAAACGCCGGTTAAGGTTCACTGAGTCCACAGATACAAGCACTGAATTAACTCTCTTACACAAGTCCACAGTGTCCGCGTCTGACACAGTTAATCTCCACTGGTACTTGCACTAACACTTAACTTTTTCACCACTTGTTCCCACTGTTTCACTTCTAGTTCTCACTTTGATCACTCGTTAACTTCTCTTAATCCACTCCGATACTACCCCGTACCAGGAACTCGGTCTCCTTATATACCCTTATTCGAATATTCAAGATGGTATTTTCGATATTCATTTCGGTATTCGCTTGTTCCGAGTAGCGAACACTATTCCAGAAACTTGTGCCTTAACCACGATTCTCGAATATTCCAACTTCATACATTTGTCTAATAATTTTCTTTAGCATGGAATTTCTATTCAGTTACTTGCCCTAGAACTTTCCATGCTACTCTGCGTTATGAAAATGTATCCTTTTGTAAGATGTTCTATATCTTTGGATCCAAAGATATAGAACATCTTACAAAAAGTGCATGTCGGTCGCCGGATTTGAACCCGGGCACATCGACTCTGTCAGCCATACGATATACCACCGGGCCACGTATGACTTGTCATAACACAGCGAATTTTACAATGCCTTGCTGACGTGCCATCTCCATGACAACGGAACTGTTATAGCCCCATCGCAACAATATTAGTCACGAATCGAGGCAAAATTCTGTTAGAATCTTGTTGTAACAATTCCAAACGGTTGAGTGAAATCCGCATTTTATAGTATTCCTGCGTATACGTAAGCATTATATTACCGCTTGAACGTGAATTTTCTCCAGTTTTGACAATTTGCTCCAACAGAACAAAATAAATGTATTCGTTTAAAGAAAAAACAAAGGCCTATCACACATTTTTTTACTCATTTACTGTGTCAATAATATTAGCAATACTGGCCAATATTTTTTGCATTTTCTTACTAAAGAGTTTATATATCAATCTCATTACTTATTGAATCTCGCCTCGAGATTTTGATGCTCGGTTCTATAAAGATCCGTTAGACCTTATTTCGGTTTGTTATGTCAAAAAATGTACTGATATCTGAAATATGATCTGACATTTGGTCTAACGGATCTTTATAAAACCCGGCCTGAAAGTACTTATTTATCGGCCTAATTAAATGAAATAAATCATTTTGACTAACTTTATTTTTTAATTATGGATACATCCGTCGGGGACAGTTTCAAAATTTTATAATTTTGCCTTTTATCATAAATTCAGGCTAGGCATGTAGTGTGTTGTTTTTGCAAGATTTGTCTGACTTTTATTGTTAGTTGGTTTATTTGGATATCTATAATTTTCCTTCGCACGGAGGCGGCTCAAGGTCACACTTACCAGGGCAAGATGAACTTGGAGGAGATTAGAATATCTGTGATGTTTTTGTAAACAACTACCAAATATGGAGAGCAAAATATTTATAAATAGACTGGTTTTTGCAAGATTCCTCTTACTGGTAGGGGAGCTCAAGCGGCGATATCGGGATTTACTTGAGCGCGCCAGATAAACATATTGGGGTCTTGAGTAAGCTCTATTGAGTACCGCCAACATTGATTAGCCCTCTGTCTATGTTCGCGTGTTTAGGGTAGCGCGTCAGATTAGGGTAACGTCGGTTAATGACACGACAAAAAGGGTACACTTCAATAATCTGACGATTTGATCGTGACATGAGGAAGTGAGTGGGTCACAAATTTGCAGTAAAACTTGACGGCGGCAAGTATAACCTATGCAATTCTATAAAATAAACTACTGTCTTTGCTAATAAAATTGTTTTTATGTGAATATAAAAAATAAGGACAATAAAGACGATTAAATATCTTACTACTAATTTAATTCATTTTTAATTTAAATGTAATTTATTCTTCAATTTAGGTTAAATAAAATTATCTGTCAGTTACAATTATCGCTATCAATAATCTAAATTAAAAACAAGATATAAATGTACATAGTCTAGAACCCATCCCGCATCGTACCTGGCGCAAAGGTACCCATAATGCTCGCGGCATTTCCTCTCTGCACCGCTATGGATACCTGTTGCACTACATAGATACGACCCGCAGCGGGGATCGTTGCCCCTCTCCCGTCACCGCTATGGATACCTGTTGCACCAGATACGACCCGCAGCGGGGATCGTTGCCCCTCTCCCGTAACAGCCGACCTAGCTCTCTAAACAGGTGGCGGGCCTCTGATCCCCATGGTCATGCCGTCTCTACTGCTACCGGAACAAAGTCGTGCGTTGATTCCAGGGCCGAAGTATTTCGTGTGTTTTTGCTTTGCGGCTAACTCTGCCGCCAAGCCTGCACCTTGTGTGATTTGCCGCAAGTGGAATGCAGCAAAGGTGCTAACGCACGTGGCATCCCACAAAAGGCAACGCCCCCTCCGCCATGGAATCAACGTGAGTCCGTCCCGTCTTTTACCGTCAGACCGACTCAGCCCGGGTGGCTCCAACACGCATGGAACGTTCGCTGAGACCATGGCTCGCCGTATGATTTCTTTAATGGAGTGATCTCTCGGGAACCGCCCAGCGCACCTCTGGCAGCTTAATCCATGGTGCCCATTTTCCGCTACCGTGACCCCGCAACTGCATCGGTGGGGCTCACACACCTTGGCACCCAACCGAAGAGTCATTGCTACTCTAACCGGGTCGTCGTCTAGTGATGTACCCAGTTGAGGTGATGGTAGTGCATGAAGCCAAGCCCCTGATTCTGGCTGTACAAGGGCCTTAAGGCGTGCCACATCAACTCCCGAGGCATCAAACAACAGCGAATCATACACCTGCTTGCACCAAGGGTCATCCCACTGTTTTTGGACTCCAGGATTTTCAGGTCTCAAATCTCGCTAAAGCCTCAGAAACTAATAGAACCTGGAAATTGCCACCATTTATAGAAAGAATGCGAGTGACAAGATCCAAGGCTCCATAAGAAGAAGCTAGAAAGGCGATCGGTCCCAAGTCCCCAACACGACGAATACCTAAGCCGCCGTAACGAATGGGAAGACTGGCCTGTAACCATTGTGATTCGCTCAAGCTAAGTTCTGAGAATGTAAGTCATTCGAGGTGTAGTAAAGCAATTACGTAGCAAAGTCAAAGAAACATGGGACGATAGATTCTTTAGATGATCCCGAACTGATATGAGAGCATCTTTTTTAGCTTGTATAGCAGCACTGACTCCGTCGGGAAAGATGGGCGTTCCTAGTAAACAGAAATCGGTCTTATCTACCCTCTTTATACCCGGCAGTCATTTCTAGGGCCAACAACGAAGATTCAGTCACTGCCCGCATGAGAAGAGCTCGCATTTCGTAACGTTGACTTCCAGGAAAAGTTTCCTTAATGCAGGTATTAGTTCATTTAAGTCCTCGACTATTGTTTCCGGAGGCCCTCCAATAGTTATATTAAATCCAAACCATACTGATGGTCGCTGATCAAGTCGTGTTCCTCTAGGTATCTTTGGAGCTTCGTGTTAATGACACGCTCCATCACCGTGGAGAGAAGGGAGGTAATAGCGATAGGCCTTTAATTCGATGGGTCTGCTCTATCGCCCTTTTTAGGCACCGGATGCACGAAGGCAGTCTTCCACGAAGACGGAACTTGGCTTTTGTGGGATGAGAGCGCGAATAGTCGCGTCAGCGCAGAACACAACTCAAGAGCACAACATTTGAGTACCACCACTGGTACGCTGTCCGGCCCGCTCGACTGGTGGACGTTTAGGGACAGTAGCTCCCTCCGGACATCGCTTTGCGAAAACCTAATTTCCGGCATGAAATGCCCATGCCAAGGGATAGTAGGAGGTAGCCGCTGTCATCATCTTCCAAAGTGGATTTGGAGTGTCCAAACTTTCTCTTTTGCGCTGTGGGCCAGACAGAATTAAATTTTCAATCAGCCGCCATAAGCTTGCGTCAGATTATTGAATGGAAACTTCTTTTGGCTCCACTTGACATCCCATATGAAAGTCTGAGACACTCGGTATGTTTTTTTTTTAATTTTCTACACTTTTCGTCCACCCCCACCATACAAACCGCCAGATTAACATACGTCTGTTATCATAGATACGTGGGCCGCATATGCTATCAATATCTGATGCATACTTCAGTATGTCCGTGTGACTGTTTCTTTTAAACTATTTTTTTAACCTGTGACACTCAATCCACCACTGGAGGGGTACAAAATACACATCATATAACTTTATTTTCTTTCTACCATTCAAACTTCATAATCCAATAGGATTCCATGGCGCTCTAGTAAATCCACATTTAGCATCGTTGTCTCTCCTACTATATTTAGTTTATTTAGAAATCTATAAATAATATTTCCTTGGCACGGAGGCGGCTCTAGGCTCAGTTGTACCAGGGGAATATGAATAGGGAGGAGATTAGCATATCTTTGATATTTTAGTTAACAACTATCGAATGTGAAGAGAAGTAAACAAGGTGTAAAATATTAAAACACGAGTGAGGATCACACGAGTGTTTTAAGGCCTAATTATATACAGTTGCATACACTACTTTATCTACATCCGTATATTAAATCCTCTTTCATGTGTTCAGGAACCATTGCGTTGCAAGTGTAGTGAGGTCGAGCGTGAGCTCGATGAAGTCTTTTTAAGCATGAGCCTGTATCGTTATGGGCGGAGATGGCCATAACGATACCGTTTTGATGCTGTTATGGCCATCTCCGCCCGGACCGGCGCGATATTGTAAAGTTGGTCCTTACCTACACTTTTTGAGCACATAAAAGAGGATTTACTGTATGGGTGTAGATAAAATACTAAACGATACTAATGTAGTGCAAAATTATTTCCTTCGTACTTTATCGGAAAAGTTCGTATTTATCGTGCTCTCTCAATTAGCTTCAGTACCCATCTTATAGCCGTAGGCGTAAGTCACATCAGCAGACCAATATATATATAGAGTGGCTAACACGCAAATCAAATATTCGCTATAGTTTTGATTATATTTACAGTTTACTCATAAAAAGGTTGTCCTGTCATTTCGTCATGGGTCTACACTGTAGTACGGCCTACACAGTATCCAGACATGTAGGTATGTCCACTTCGGCTTCGACATAAATGTAGGCAAAGCATTTATGACGAAGCCGAAGCGGAGACCTTCGTTTCATTCGGTCAATAATGGCCAATGTAGTTTGAACAACTGACCTCCATAACCTTCTTGATCCACTCATTGACGCGTTCCTCCAGTGCTGTTATGGTGTTCGGATTCTTGGTCATCTCCTTCAGCTGGACGTGGTCCTTCACGTCAGCCATGAGGGTCTGGCCATCCTCGAACAAGTTCTCTTGGCCACACACATCTTCACATACTGTAAGTACGGCTAAAGTGAGTAATGTTACATTATTGCATAGGCCGAGTAAAAGGAAGGATTTTGACCAATTGCCATTCCCGCCGAGGCATTAATAGTAGTTTTTCTCAAAAACTGCCATGAAATTTTAAAATTATAAGAAAAATTCTACTTAGTTTCTAGGGCAGAGCACATGAAAAATCCAGTGCCTCATTTAGCAATTGTAGGTTTAAGATGGAGAAAATGTGATGTTGCTAGCCGATCGCCCACAACAGACGCACCCCTCTCCCTCCCCCTTTTGGGAATACAGGTGTGAGTGTATGTATGTGTGTATGTAAATTATAGGTATTCAGTAATAAAAACACACGCTGCAGCAGCCGGCGCCGTCTTTAGGAAACATAATACGGTCACTTTGTCGGCCTTCAATTTTGTGTTAAATTCAGGGACCGATACCGGTATTTTTAAAAAACCCTGAACTAGCCCAATATTTTGGATTATTTTTTGCACTTTACGTAGGGCTGAATCATGTGTTTAGGTAACAACGTCGTATTATTAGATTGTCCCATTAAAAACGAAATAATGAACCGGTGACCGTAATAATACCGGTATTTTTCTATGGAGAAAATATCGGTATCCGATCCCTGGTTAAATTCCATTATGGGTCGCAAGATTTGTCGAACCCGAATGGTGATACTTTGCAGCCTATTATAACGATATTTCATTGTTTGATTGAAACAAAAAAAGAAATACTGCTTAATACGAAATTGATTTAGTATGGGATGGTAGTTCAGATCAGAACCTATATTAGTTTACATTTTACAAAACTTTAACTGGTTAGTTAGTTATCATCTAAGTTAATGATACGTATATCATGAGACGACGCCGTACTTACGATGAAAAATCGCCAAACTCACCTTTAAGAGCAGAACAGAAAGACCGCAAGCCAGGAAGGAGCTGGTTCTTGACGATAGGGAACCTTGTCTCGTCCTCGTCACCGTCGGCGCTCGGGTGCGCAAGCGCACTCATGTACACATGCTCCATGACCCGCTCGATCGCTGTCACTAGGCCCACCTTCTCCGCGTTTAGGATGCCGCAGAATCTGGAGACAAATCGTTATGATTGAAACAATTATTCAAGTCCAAACTTTTTTGAAGTCGGTCACCGTGGTGTTTTTAGTGGATAGAAAATACCACAGTCCAGGCATCCTCCGATGTCCGGGTACCTGGTTCTCAGGTTGTCTCGACTCAATTATGATTGAAACAATTATTCAAGTCCAAACTCTTTGGGTTAATATGACGTTTAAATTTGTGTATAACTGCTGCTTTCACATTGCCTGCGTTTGTATGAGAGAGTAAAATCCACTTTAATAACACATGAAACACAGTCTTAACAGGATCCACTTATAAAATGAACTTCCTCAAAAAAAACAACCAACTCTATTACGGACGCAAGACGCGTATACATTGATGTTATTTTTTTTTAACTATTAAGTACAGCTTGTAGTAAAAGGTATGGCTCGTTCATTGGTTTTTTCCATATAGAACTATGCAATAACAAATTCAATATCGTCTTTATAGAATATCTTGATACTAGCTTGACTCAGACAACAGAAATGGTGTCAATTATTTATGACTGTTCTATTAGAGTTCCGAAGCCAAACACTCCACTACGTATGTTACAGCAGCAAGGTTTTCAATTAGCGGTTTGCTCCTCGTATCGTATACTTACAGGTCCTTGTAGAAGGGTTCGCGGACAGCTACATGCAGACATTAATCCTGGACATGTAGACCCACCCACACGCCTATGAACTTAACATTGCAGTCAGACGGCGACCAGGTCGACGACTGTCAGACGACAGGAACAGTAACCTTCAACGTAACCTGAACTCTTCAACTGGACTTGAAAACTAACCTCATGATGATCAACGAGGAAAGGATTGCGTTCAACACCAATAAAACTGCGTTGACTTTTACCAACCATGAACTACCTAGACATGGGCTGTTGGCCTTCTCCCAAGCTTTGAACCTCTCTCTCCAGAGAATGCAAAATCTTGGCGATTAAAATCTTTAAAAACGCACTAAGCTAGGCACAACATTACAACCATGTAGACTTGGACAAGAATAGGTCTACAGTCTACCGCCTGTCGTATAAGGTCTCTAGAGGGGTCACCGGGGTTACGAGTGTTTCATGTGACGGGGAGGGTGGCTCTACATAAGTGAAAGGTAGTTAAGCGTAAGGGGGGCTCCAGTGCGTTCAGTAAGACAGCGCTGATGTCGGTCACCGTGGAGTTTTTAGTGGATAGAAATATCACATAATCCAAGCATCCCCCTATGTCTGAGTACCTGGTTCTCAGGTTATCTCCACGTAAACGAAGGCACAACACTAAACTATATAGAACGTTCGTTTTCCTTTACGGACTGCTGTGGTTACTTACAAGTCTTTATGGAATCCTTCCTCAGGCAACTGTTTGCTGACATTAATCCTGAACATGTAGATACAGATGCCTGTGAACTTGACATCCCAGCCGTCAGACAGGAACAGCTTCCTCTTCAGTGTGACCTGAGGAGGTGGTTGCTTGCCTTGTCCTTGTTGTCGGGGTTTTGTGCCTTTAAATACAAATAATTGCCTTATTCCATAGATGAGCCAGTCTATTTTTTTTTAATACAGATTTTGGAATACTTGGCCCTCATTTCACATTTTTGTATTGTTATTTAGAAAGCGGTTTAATTGCAGTATCACTTCCGATAGTTTTGGTAATTAAGGAACCACAGCTAATATCTATAAATCGAGTAACTCAGTGGTCCTTGGATGTCTCACCATTTGTATGAAAAAATGGTTTTTACCACTGTGTTACCCGCCTTATACAGCGGTATGTTAATATTTAAGTATTTTAAGGAGTTTAGTTACTATTTAGAAATCCTATATTTGTACACTAATTCAATACATATAACAGATTTGTTTTTGTAATAAAAAACTGGTCATGAAAAAGTAGAATGACCCAGATACAAGAATTATAGATTTTAACGAAACCGTAAATCCACTATTTCCAGAAGGTTAATTGTGGTAGAGGCAAATTGTAAGGTTCTTAATTGCTTGCGATTTGACGGCATTTATTCTTACAGTCCCAGTTCTACTATACAGTAAAATGCAAAATTATCTATACATACAGGTTGTAACAAAACTAGTGAGGATCCATTTAAGGACATATTCGGCATCTTGTTCTGATTAGGAAAAAGTAGATGAAAACTTTTTTGACGCAATACATTTTTGGCCTTTGAGTGGACAGTTGGCTAACTTGGACGACCTGCCCCAAAGAAAAAATATTTTTTTTGCGTCAAAAAAAACTACTTCTACTTTTTCCTAATCAGAACACGATACCGTATCTGTCCTTAAACGGATCCTCACTAGTTTTGTTACACCCTGCATACAGTCGATGAATAAAAAGATTCGCTACATTTCGACTTTATTTTAATGCCAATAAGGTCAAAAAATTACAAACATATAATTCCTCGACTGAACTATCAGCATCGCAGCTGACCTTTGGTAAACCTTATCCCGTTGTAATACTATTCACAAAG
This sequence comes from Epiblema foenella, assembly GCA_963556455.1. Classification (NCBI taxonomy): domain Eukaryota; kingdom Metazoa; phylum Arthropoda; class Insecta; order Lepidoptera; family Tortricidae; genus Epiblema; species Epiblema foenella. Next base: position 43,655,704 of record OY747095.1, read on the forward strand.
GGTCAGTTACCTGTGATGATGTTAATACATACAATGTAATATTACCTTCTACGGGCGCGCGCTGTTCCACTTCTTCCACGTCCTGGTAGTACCATAGGAGCTTGTTGCGCATGTGCGGGAGGAACAACTGGTTTATGTCGTCGAGCTGGAACGGAACGGTTAGGCTTGATTCCCTGCTACACTGATGGTCGCTCGATCGCCCGCACGCAATAAATACAATGTTCAGCTGGACGGAAAGAAAGACGAATGAAGAGGTTTTGAGTATGGTAGGAGAGAAAACAAGTTTACTGGAAACAATTAGAAATAGAAGATGCAGGATGATGGGACACCTGATACGGCACGACAGCTTCTTCTTAAACATCTTAGAGGTAAAATTGAAGGCAGGAGAGGAAGAGGAAGACCTAGACTGACTTACTTTAACCAAGTGAGGGAGGAAGTTGCCGATTCGTATGGGGAAGTCAAGAAACTGGCAATGAATAGAGAAGAGTGGCGGTTACTCCACCGACAAGAGCGAAGCTCTTAAGTTTTGATGATGATGATGGGACACCACTCAGCGTTCACGTCCGCAGCAGATTTATTTTATCGCATCGTATTATTCGTGCACGCCACCGACGTCATCGAAGCAGTAAATCAAGCCTCAACTTAAACGGCCCTGTGCTCGACACTGGCCCATTACATGGCACTTTTAATCTTATGTCATGCTGACAGAGGTGATTATAGGTGTCATATATAGGGCACTAAGGTGTCGAGCACTGGGACGTTTATCTTATATGCGTAGGTGGTCTGTCAAACTTCTGCAGTGATTTTAACATAGGTAGCCTGACGACGGTATATTACAGAAAATATACTCGATAATTTTTAATCGAATCAGGAACTAATAATTTAACTAATTTAGTAATCGATGGCCGTTCACGCTCAGCTAATTGTTACCAAAAACAACTCTTACTTTTTTTATCTTCACCCATACCGTAAATCCTTTTTATGTGCTCAAAAAGTGTAGGTAAGGACCAACTTTACAATATCGCGCCGGTCCGGGGCGGAGATGGCCATAACAGCGTCAAAAATGGTTTCGTTATGGCCATCTCCGCCCATTACGATACAGGCTCGTGCTCAAAAAGACTTCAATGAGCTCACGAACTCGAACTCCTGCACTTTCAACGCAATGGTGCCTCAACACATGAAAGAGGATTTAATGTATGGATGTAGATAAAGTAGTGTAAGTAGTGTATACAACTGTACATAATTAAGCCTTAAAACACTCGTGTGATCCTATTATGAAACGCGCTGACGCTCGTTTCATAAAACCACACTCGTGTTTTAAGACCTCTCATTATGTATCAGTTGCATAAGCTACTATAATAAAATTAGCATTCAATTAAAAATAATGGTCACTCTACCAAGATCTTCGAGTAACTGTAATCAATGAACTTTAAATCTCTTTGAATGATTCGTTTCATAAACCAACCTAAAAACCCTTACGTGAAATAATTAGAGTAATAAAATAAGTTGTCATTTAAACTCGGGTAAATCCAGTTTTGACATTTTTTTAAAGATTATGGTGAAAAATAGGATTGCTTACTTTAATTCTATAGCCATAATAATAAATACTGCCTTTCAAATCACCGTATTGACGTCATTATCACTTTTTTCCAATAATCTTCCAAGTGATTAGAGTGGATTTATTTGAGTTAGAAGCTAAGCCACACACGTAGATATAAGAGTTTTTTGACGCAAGGCCTATCCAATTCCCGGCACGGCAAAAACTTGAGACTTGAAGAAATGTAGGATGGCCATAGTGGATAATTGATATTAACGTTATCATTAAACTTAACTATTTTTAAACTAAGCAGCGATATATGCATGAGACCTCACCCGTTCGAATCTACTTGTACGTTATTAAATTTTTCAACTCCTGATCACCGATTAAAACCACCGTGTATTAATTACAAAATAAAGTAAAAAAAAATAGATTCAATTTAGCGCCCTACATTTATCATATTATCATTATACATTAGGAGTTACTTTTCAACAAAAACGGGCACTGAATAGACTAGGCTCACAGAAGTAAAAAGATATCACGTGTTACGAAATCACAGACGCAAATTCCAAGGCACTAACAGTCATTAATGTGAACTTACTACTAGATAGTCATATAATTGCAGACATCAGAAAGAACCAATTTAAACTTTTACACCTACAATTCCAACATTTATACGAATGATTTTAACTTCCACATGTTTTTTTTTTCTTTTCGTTCGTTACATTTATACGAACCATGAAATTCGTATTTTAAAACATTGCCCCCAAAAAGAATTGATATCTATAAGTAAAGTCTAACGGAAACTATTGATACTGATTTCCAACATCGTTGGACATTGAAGTATTTGGTTTAAGTACAGGGATCGGATACCGGTATTTTCTCCATAGAAAAATACCGGTATTATTACGGTCACCGGTTCATTATTTCGTTTTTAATGGGGCAATCTAATAATACGACATTGTTACCTAAATACATGATTCAGCCCTACGTAAAGAGCAAAAAATAATCCAAAATATTGGGCTAATTCAGAGTTTTTTAAAAATACCGGTATCGGTCCCTGTTTAAGTATTGCGTTTCCGTATAAAAATAAAATATTCTCGATCTAAAATTTTATTGAACAATGGCCAAATATATTCGTACTTTACAGGGCGCTCAAAAATATGTGGACATGCACTCTAACGCCTTAAAGATCTAGTCGTTCTCAGATATCTTTGAGTATCTTGTTCGCTCCGATATATCAAATTGCGACTGCATAAAATGTTGTGGCCTTACCATGTTTCCTTCGAAGACGTGGTCCATGATGGAGTGCCGCGGGAGGCCCGTGCCGTCGATAAGTAGCTGAAAGGTGAACTCCAACCGGGGGTCCATCTCCCCCCTTCTCGCCTTGCGTTCGCATTCTTCCCGTCTTTTCTACAAAAGCAAACCGGCGATAAGTACAAGTAGGACGTTGGTGATTTATATCGGATTGTTTTTGGGAATTATGTTTTATTTTTTACCTACGACTGAGCGGAGAAGGTATAATTATGCATTTTGAATGAAAGGTTGTATGTGTACATCAATTTATAGGTAGATAGCCGGGTTGAAAGTCGCTTTTCTGACCCTAGGGTGGAAAGTAATTTTTCTTTAAAGTTTTAGGCTGCGGGCGCGCGCCGGCCGCACGCACGGGCTGCGGGATCTTTATTACTGAATCCACTTATTTCTCATTTATTTTCCTCATAGTCGATATGAAAAGTAGAGTGTTTAACTCGGGTGAAAGCACCCATTTCACCCTTGCACTATTGGCGCTCTAACTTCGTTCGAGCGTCAAAATATCTAGGATGAAATGGATCGCTTTCGACCCTTGGTTAACATGCTACTATTACATCATACTTAGTGAAACACAACAGCACTGTTCTAAAATTTTCACGCAAAAACACATATTTTATACGATATGAACTGTAGCACGACATTTGACACTTACCGAGCCATAAATTGAAAAATGTTTATGACCAATACTTTGTATCCCATAATCATCAGGTTACGCCCTATATACCAATATATATATGGGTGGCCAACTTGGATGTATACAACTTTTTTTGCGGCCATTTTGTTTTGACGGTAAATATGACAGTTATTGTATGAAAATTAGTTTGTGTAGATACAGCAAATTTGTCATGGAGCATTTTACGACGTAACAACGTGTTTTAATTATTAAAACGTTTTACTCATACTCAACCCAATCCTGTATTGCGGAAGCTCTAAGAAAACTCTAAAAAAAGAAAAGAAGATCGCCTGATTTAACATCTCCTGTTTTTTTTTCTGTGAGGCTATCTAAAGGGACGTGTCTATGCTAATAGGCCAACGAACCTTCACCAATTAAAACAAAATATTCGAAACACAGTCACTGAGATAACGCCGGAAATGTGTAAAAAAGTGATGAAAAACGCGATGAAAAGGGTTCGCATCTGCTGCTAGAGGTGGACATTTGTCTGACATTATTTTCCATGTCTAATTGCCGACCCTAAATATTATATTTAACAAGTAATACTTAACATTTTTTATGTTTTATAGAATAAAATTTCAAAAATAAAGTGTATACATCTTAACATCGTGACTTAAGCAATTTAAATTTCTGTAATTTCTCTAATAATTTATGTTTCTGTAATTGTAATTGTAATTGTGATGAGATTATTGCCTAAATAAAGAATTATTTTATTTATTATTTATTTGGCCACCTTGTATAAACGATTTTCGAAGCAAGAGTAGAATTTCAAAATGAGTCATTAGAACATGTAATTTACTTGTTATTTTTATATTTATTACTAATCAGTAGACCTGCAAAATGTCCATAACATCCTCTTCTTCCTCCTCACTGGACCCCGCTTTCAATCCTGCCACAAACATCTTCCTCGACTAATAACTTAATACTAACACAACACCAGTGTCAATTTACGACTGGCGTACCGCAGACTAACGGCAAAAATTCATCAAATCGCAGTTCATGTTTACCGCCAAGACTTCAAAAAACTTAATTTTCCCTATGCTTTGTTATTTTTTACAAAAGCAGCTTCGGTTACAAAAATTAGCTTAGTCAGGACAATTCTCGCGAGCCGTCGCCAGCGAACTATCAGGTAACAATGGTACGACTATTGTAGTAATATGCAAATTAAACGGACAAGTAGGGGGTGTCATTAAAGGCGGGAGGGAGTGGTACCGAGTCGCATTTGCCTGTTGTACAGTCGACGTCAAAAATATTACACTTTTACACCTTATTCCGTTGTGATAAGGCGAATAATGTAAACATATCTTTGCCGTCGACCGTACCTGCGAAACGCACGCAACGGATTAAAATTGATTGCGTTTTAATTCATTGGTTAATGATGGTTTGTTTATTTTTTTTATTTATTTATTTATTGAAAGAAACAAACGGTCATATAAAAAATGTGTACAGAAATGCATGTAGTTAACATAAGACCTACATACAGTTTCCTTAAAATATAATTGTGCTAAAACCACAAGATTGTAATTAAAATCATTTTAATATGTCGGATTCCTTAATAAGAAGTTGATGGGATTTTAAACCTTCAGTTTCAAAAATGAAGGTAGCTTTTAGGGCGTATTATTTTGATACGGATTCCGGCATCTCAAAATTATAACATTTTTTTTTAAGTATACATACATTAAGAAACGCATTTGCGTTGATACACTCGTAAATGGTAAACTTGAGACTACGGATAACAGTTATAAAAAAATTGGGGATTACTTAACCCGTCGCCTACCAGTCTCTGGGGCCCAGGGCTCATAAAAAAAGAATGCATTTGGTTTTTTTTTCGCCGGGAGACGAAGGCTTGATATTTAATTAGAGTTGGTTTGAGATTAAAGGCTGTGGTCCTCCGATTACTTCGTGGCGGTGAAATATTCTCCTATAAGCAGATCTTCGGAGCATTTGCTCATATTTTAACTTGAGGCTGCGCCTCCAGCAAAAAAATTATTATATTTTTACACAAACGCCTTAAGGGAGGCGTACAGCGACACCTACCAGAAGACTCATGCTTCATTAACCTATCCTGCTCGGTGCCTAAATTTTTAAATTTTTCCTTTATTCTAAAAATGATTATTACTTAGCTTGGGTTATTCGTATGAACACGGTTCAAAAAGTCAAACTATAATAGTAAATACGACACCTTAGCCAGTGAGTAAGCATTGTAAGCAAGTAGAGTGAGTAGGTACATTTCTTTTTGCGTTATTTATATGAAGCATCTTCTATAGGTATAGGTAATTAGTATAGAACGTGGCTTGTGGCGATGGCGCGAAGATTATAGAACAGATTCAAAAATGTGATGAAAATAATTACAACAGAATGCTTTAAAAACAAAACTACTTCTTTAATAATTCACCCTTTTCCTTCAGCTGGAAACAAGGGACTCATGCGAACTCAAAAACGTAAATAATAGTTATTGGGTATACAAGGAACCAATGTTGTATTTTAACCTCGAATGGATGGATTCGAGGGTTGAACTATGAGCTAGCGAATGGTTCTATGGTTGAATAACGAGCGAAGTGAGTGTTTCAAAAGTAATATCCTGAGCGAAACGAGTGGTTCAAAAATAGAATCCTGAGCGTAGCGAGTGCTGCAAAACACGAGACGTAAAATAACTTTGGAGCCGTATGTAACACGAATCTTTTCACCTCACTAATGCGAGGAAAATACTACATAAGAAAAACAGCTGAAATATGTAATATCAACCTTTATTTTAAATTTTAACTAGTACACAAACAACAAGGGCAGGAAAAAAACAAAAAATCACAAATTGACAGGAAATCTTATATATAGTCAGCATAAATATTAGCAGATGATTAGATGGGTGAAAATTGTTGCTGGCCTTTATATGTTATTATGTTTATAAAAGTAACTAATAAAACGGACATCGTATATTCTTTGCACTCTTCTGGATACGTAAAATGCAGTTTTGCTATCTGTTTTTAATGAATAAAAAAGGGCTCTCCGAGCTAGTGTAGTGATTTTTTTTTACAATCACGAACTTTTGTACTACTGTTAGATAGATTTAATGTCAAATTTTAAATGTCAGTTCATACATTGCTACCTCAAAATTGACAGTAAAATCTATCTACCGTTAGTACATAAAGTTACGTGATTCGCCTGCTGTTTAGCAATAATACACCTTGGTAGCCTAGGTAACGTGTGACAATCGTGCGGTATATCACTACAATAAAAAAAAAACTTAAAAAAAATAAAGAACTTTAAACGCAAACTTAGGTTGTGGAATGAGCTTCCTGCCAAGGTATACCCAATGGTCCACAGAATTAGACTTCAAAAAAAGGCGTGAAGAGGATTCTTACGGGCCGGCAACGCGCAAGTAACGCCTCTGGTGTTGCAAGCGTCTATAGGCGACGGTAACCACTTACCATCATTTGAATGAAACAAGGCAGTAGAAATTATTTCTGTCCCCATTAACAGGTGCAGTGGACACAAAAGTGAGTGAGACGATGCTTTATTGTGGATGCTAAGTATAGCTGAGGGCGGTTTTAGGCATGAAATGAGTTGTGTACTTTTTTTTTGAACCTGACTGTGGCTTTATAGGCCGGGCGCAATAATAAAAGCGATAGGAGTGCGCGGTTGGAGAGTGGCCTGGGGAAAATCTCCGACCACGCGGGCGGTTTAAAACACTGGAATACCCAAAGTTTGCGCTGTAGTGACATTGGTTGAGCGGTTTCAATCGAATCTGAGGTGTGAGTGGAATCGACCTACTGGGAGTGAGTTGTGTACGTTCAAAGTTTAGGGAGCGAGCAAGCAACGTCGAAAGGGTCACTACGTTGCTTGCTCGCCCCACGTGTCTAACGAACTACTAAGGCAGCATATCTTTGACAGAGATTCATAACATTCATACTGTTACGCGCGTGGGGTACGGGATAGAGTTAAAACACCTATTTAATAACTTTAAGTTTATTTAGCGACTTAGAAACGCCGGTTAAGGTTCACTGAGTCCACAGGTACACTGAATTAACTAACTCTCTTACACAAGTCCACAGTGTCCGAGTCTACTAGTACTGATACAGTTAATCTCCACTGGTACTTTTGCACTAACACTTCACTTTTTCACCACTTGTAACCACTGTTTCACTTCTAGTTCTCACTTTAATCACTTGTTAACTTCTCTTAATCCACTCCGATACTACCCCGTACCAGGAACTCGGTCTCCTTATATACTCCTATTCGAATATTCTAGACGTTAATTTCGATATTCATTTCGGCATTCGCTTGTTCCGAGTAGCGAACACTATTCCAGAAACTTGTGCCTTAACCACGATTCTCGAATATTCCACAACTTCATACATTTGTCTAATAATTTTCTTTAGCATGGAATTTCTATTCAGTTACTTGCCCTAGAACTTTCCATGCTACTCTGCGTTATGAAAATGTATCCAAAGATTTAGAACATCTTACAAAAAGTGCATGTCGGTCACCGGATTTGAACCCGGGCACATCGACTCTGTAAGCCATACGATATACCACCGGGCCACGTATGACTTGTCATCACATAGTGAATTTTACAATGCCTTGCTGACGTGCCATCTCCATGACAACGGAACTGTTATGGCCCCATCGCAATAATATCTTCATTTTACGTCTTTGTTTTTTTTTGCATTAACGAATAAATGACAGAGAACGACTTGCAAGGATTTTTTATCAGGCACGTACTGCGGTAAAAGTGCCAAATAATCTCATTGAATATTAAAACCGTTATTTCACTCTTAAGTTTTATATTGTCATTCAGAAATAAGACAGCATGCCTAAATTTGTATTAACTTATATATTTTTTGAAATGATAAGGCGTTTTTTTTTTAAAATTATTTTGGTCATACCTGTTTGAGTTTATGTACATAGTTGCGATATAATTTATTTTTCATTGTAACAAGAGAAATTCAACGTTTTTGACTCTTTATTTTATTTAAATTACTATTTATTCTGATAGTTTGATGGTATCCTAACAATGACATGAGTCATCATCCCTATTGTCACACACACACACAACACACACACATTGTTATAGTAGAATTTCCACATTTTTCAGTATTTTGTATGAAATTGATGTTCCTCAGAAAAAACTAACCACCCGGATCGCATAACGCACCAGGAGCAAACTTTTAAAATGGTTGCGCTCCAATTCTAATTTTAAATATACAAACACAAGGTACGTTTCAGATTGAAATGTGTAAGTTTGTGGAAAAGGGAACCTTATTCGTATTGAACGTAAGGTACGTTTTCCTATAAAACAAACGAGACTTGAGACCAAACATGTCCTGCGATTTTCAAATGATTGATTTATAGGTAGTAGGCGGGATGGATGTATTTTTCTAGTGCACCTATTACAGTGGGACGTGTACGTTGTAAAAGATATAGTATATCATACTTTAGGTCTTATTATTGAAGTACAAAATACATAGCTACGTACTGTGTCGTTATAACCAAATGTGGCGCGTTTTGATGACTTGCAATATCCCTCCCGCGTTTTATGCACTTTCAATTATTTAATTTAAAAATTAGATTGAAGTACTTACCTAAATAACAAAAATAAATAAGTATGGATGCTGACACCACCGGACAGGTACAGCATTGCTCAACTAGTTTGATGTCACGTTACAGTAATTTTACAGTACGCGGGTGAGCCATTGTTGTGTGTTGAGATCAGGGATCGGATACCGGTATTTTCTCCATAGAAAAATACCGGTATTATTACGGTCACATGTTCATTATTTCGTTTTTAATGGGCCAATCTAATAATACGACGTTGTTACCTAAATACATGATTCAGCCCTACGTAAAGAGCAAAAAATAAGCCAAAATATTGGGCTAATTCAGGGTTTTTTAAAAATACCGGTATCGGTCCCTGGTTGAGATACACATGCACATTGTCTATGTGTGCGTCATTGTAGCTATGAGTTCACAATGTCTATGTGTTCGTATGCGTCACAACTGAGCCTGTACTCCTAACTTCGTATCGTACCGTCCCTTTCACTCTCGTGTTATACACTATATGAGTATTCGATTAATAACATAGTTTTTAATAACGTGGCAGATTTTTCTCCTATACCTTTGACAGATGGCGTCTCCAGTCTTAAATTCCCTAAGGCGGTAGAGCGGTGTAGTTAGCCTGATTCGGTATTTCCTATTTATCTGTTATCTTTTCCTATTTATGTTATCCTAGTACCGTTGCGCCCGCCATGCCCGGAGTCCACTACCTTAGTTTTACAAACATCGACTTTATTCCAAGTTTGCACTCCAGTAAGATTGGTTGAGCAGTTTCAATCGAATCTGAGGTGGACAACCCATCCTCCATTGAAATGTTTGTTAAGGCTGAGTGGGCGCACTTATGACTTTTGTAGCTAAGTTTAGGATTTAAAAAATCGGCCCTTAATGTATTTTATCTACACTCATACAGTAAATCCTCTTTTATGTGCTCAAAAAGTGTAGGTAAGGACCAACTTTACAATATCGCGCCGGTCCGGGGCAGAGATGGCCATAACAGCACCAAAAACGGTATCGTTATGGCCATCTCCGCCCATTACGATACAGGCTCGTGCTCAAAAAGACTTCAACTCGAACTCCTGCACTTTCAATGGTGCCTCAACACATGAAAGAGGATTTAATGTATGGATGTAGATAAAGTAGTGTATACAACTGTACATAATTAGGTCTTAAAACACTCGTGTGATCCTATTATGAAACTTGCTGGCGCTCGTTTCATAAAACAACACTCGTGTTTTAAGACCTCTCATTATGTATCAGTTGCATAAGCTACTATTCCAATTAACCGCTTACACAAAGATCGTAGCGTCGTAGTATGAGCTACGATACGGCGTAGCACATGATTCGCCCGCTGTTAATAAGTCATACCTATTGCCTATCCATATTGTCTCACATAATATATTTTTTTAGACAGTGTGTTTGTAATAGGAACTCTAAGGGTCGGTTGCACCAACATACGATCCGGTTATCGTCAAACATGGCGCCGGCAGCTGTGACTTTACCATGAGTTTGCATGACCGCACTCGCTAGCGACTGCGTAAACGATTTAGTATGCCGATTCTTAGTCCTATTCCGTAACCGCCAGAGGCGCTGTACTTTTGCTCTTACAAATTTTTACGCAGTCGCTAGCGAGTGCGGTCATGTAAACTCATGGTAAAGGCACTGTCGTCCCATAGAATAAATCTGATTAATCAGTTGATGTGTCTAATACTTGCATAATAAATGACATCTACGTCAGGACGATTTCATTGACAAAGTTTTTTTTATTGTTAGTAACTAAATTTTACCAGTTTCAAACATCTTTTGAAATGAAATGAAATGAAATCATTTATTCTTCAATTTAGGCATATTACATGCACTTATGAATGTCAAAAAACTACCACCGGTTCATAAAATAAACTTCTGCTTCGAGAAGAACCGGCGTAAGAAACTCGACGAGGTGTCATTTTTTCAAAACAATATACTATGTATATAAAATAACAGTAAAAATAGTACAAAATTCAAATGCTACCTACAGTATAAACATACATACATATTTTTTAATACTAAGGACAAAATATTTCTGTGTTAGATTACTTGTGCGGGACGCTATTACTGCCAAATATCCCTATCCATGATGTAATCGTTTATCTTATAATATGCTTTTGAAATAAGTGTCTGTTTCACAACAGATTTAAATTTAGAATCCGTAAGTTCAGTAATGTGTCTTGGAATTTTATTGTAGAATTTTTAAAAAATTTCCCAAGAACGACTTTTTCGCCTTCACTAGTCTATAAAAAAATATTTTTATTGACTAATGAAGTTTTGTAATTGTTTTGTATATTATGTATGTTATTAAACCGGAATAGGTTTTTTCATCTGTCGCATTATCGTCGCATGTATGCATAGGTAATAGAAAAAACTTTTTAAAAAATCAAATTGGTTTGCACTTATTCTAAAATTCCATCTGTCTGAACTTGTGCTGCAATGAAATCGTTCAATACCAGGACTTCAGAACTCATCAGAAGCTATATCGCACGAGGAAAGGTTCTACAAGCTACTCACACACACCTCGACTAACCAAGACCATGATTGTATCATTGTGGGCCTAAAGTGTTGAACAAACTTCACGCAGAAGTAAAAAAACCGGCCAAGTGCGAGTTGGACTCGGCACATTTAGGGTTCCGAACCGACGGCAAAATTAAGTTGGTATTAATACGAAAAATAAGGGAATTTCAATGATATAAACTATGTTTATCAACATATATTGGTAAAATACGTAATAATAAACATTACCACCAAATTTATAGTTTATGGGTTAAAAGGGAAGTAAAAATTTCTTCGGAATAACATTTTGTATTATAAAGCTGACTTTGGTGGCTTCATTCCTTTGCTTTGAATATTTTTAAAAACAAAAAATATAGTATTCATTATGAGAAGCCAACAAAGTCAGCTTTTATTACAAAACTTTGTTAGGAACAATTTTTTTACTTCCCATTAACCCATAAGCATGAAAGAGCGTAGCCGTGTTTTCATATAAAATCGGCCCTTTCACGAAATGGTTTCTGTATTTTGGTTCAATAAGAGCTCTCATGACAATTATATTGTTTTCTGTAAGTTTTATCGGAGGTATGATTTTTTGAAAATTTCTAAAAATAACCGCATTTTGTCTCATAGGCTAATGCTATTCACGTGAATTTTTGGAACAGTAATAAACATATAATGACTCACGTATTCCTAAAACAATATTGAATACTGCCAAAAAAATTTTTGCATATGTAGGAAATAAAACTTCAGACTTTTTTTCTTGCTTTCTAGAAGAGCGACACCAACAGTTCTTCATTAGGTAATTGCTTATATGAAGGTCTACCATATAATTATTTATCAAAATAATCCAGTTAGTACTTCAGACAAGAAAATACTAAAATAAAGGATGAGGTATACCCATACCAGATCATTTAGTAAGACATGGCTACGCTCTTTGATGATAATGTTTATTGTTACGTATATTCCAACAAATACTAATATGTTGCTAAATCAGATTTTATCATTTAGTTTACCTTATTTTTCGTATTAAAACCAATTTATTTTGTGTTGGTTCGGAAGCCTAAATGTGCGAAGTCCGACCAGCACTTGGCTGGTTTTTTATTTAAATAGAAGGTATATGAGTTACCCACATTTGAATCTCAACAATTGATTTTAAGTATTATAATTACCTAGGTAACTACAATATTTATACCTGTCTACTTAAATACATAGATCACTCAAAACGCCATTCGTGTCACTTTTCATCCATTTTCTAATCTACGTCACTTATTATATTCAAATTCATAGTAATGTTTTATAATAAATTTAAGTGTTTGTGTTTAATCTTATGTTGTAATCGATATCGATCCGAATCGAAGAACTCGATTAAAGTGGATTTTATTTGACACAAGCAGCGCCCTGCGGTGTTACCCGCGGATAAAAAGTAGCCTATGTTTATGTTAGCTACCTCCGTTCCAAATTTCAGTCAAATCCGTCCAGCCGTTTTTGAGATTAAGAAGAACATACGTCCATCCACCCATCCAAATGTCCGGACAAAATTTCACGTCTATAATATTATTAGGATAACCAATAACTTTTGACGACCGGTTTAGCCTAGTGGGTAGTGCACCTGCCTGTGAAGCTGACGGTCCTGGCTTCGAATCCCGGTCAGAGCAAATATTTGTGTGATGAGCATTAATATTTGTTTCTGAGTCTTGGATGTTTTCTATGTATTTAAGTATTTATATCTATTAAATATATCGTCGTCTAGTACCCATAACATAAGCCTTCTTGAGCTTACTGTGGGGCTAGTTCGATTTGTGTAAGGACAATCTTACATTTATTTATTTATTTATTTATTATTTATTTAATAACTAACCTCTCTGCACGGCAATACTTGATCGTCCGTTCTAAGTTTGGGTTTCAGCCTAAAAATCATGTTTCGGCCGAAAGGTTTGGCAATTTTTTGGCCGAAACTTTCAACATTGTACTTCCGGATCGCGAACAAGGATTTCCTCCTCAATAAATCTAAAACCTTTCGATTACTTAAAAATACGCCATTTTGTCGACTTGTGGTGATTAGGATGCCAAATCACATATATAAGGTACTCACGAAACTGCTTATAGCCTTCCCAACCATTAGAAGATCCATTTTGGTTATTTATCTTCAGCACTGGCACAATTTCAAGTTTTGTTCGACCCGTTTCAACTTGATCACTCAGCGAACTAAATCTTAATGTAAAATCGAGCCTTTCATTGAAGCATTACACGTGAAAGGACTTAACAACAAATTAGATATCGGTTCAATTGGCGCTTCCAATCCCATTATTTCCTGCTGCCCTGGTATACGAATAAAAAACTCGTTTAGTGCGTGCGAAAGAAATTCAGAGACTAAACGAAACCACACCGACAGATCTACTTCATATTCCACATATACCGATCAAATCGCGGCTGTCACTAAATATAGTGGCACCCTGCACGAAAGCCGTATAAAAGTTTTATATGTAACACCCAGAATTTAAGGTATATGTAACATTTTATAAGATGGTTTATATAGACTTCTATGGGACGGAAGAGTGACATCACCTCTCTATCGACGTTCATTAAGATTTTAAGTGACATAGGTACCTACCAAAGTTAAATTATAACGAGGCGTGGAAAGTAAGCGATTGCCTGACGCGGTAGTTTGCAGGGCGAGGCGTTGCTGAGGAGCCAAGTCAGGCGATCCCGGCAAATATGTAAAGTGGATGTCTCAAACATTGTGGAAAAATAAGAGAAAGATAACGCAAACAACATTTTTTTTACCTAATAACGTGGCGAAGCGGTCCTACTTCCTAACATTCATTTATAAATAAAATAAAATAACTTTCCTACTTTTCAATTGCGGTATTAAATATTCACATTGTCTTCTACACTTAAAGTCGGTTTTGAGGGTTCCATACCAACTTCACATACTTTTTTTATACAACGCCGGTGGCAAACAAGCGTACGGTCCACCAGATGGTAAGCGGACACCTCAGCCTATAGACGCACGCAACTCCAAAGGGGTCACGGGCGCGTTACCAACCCATTATAAAATTTGAGGATGAACTGTGTCGACAGACGAAGGGACAAATGTAGGTCCCTCGCTCTCTATACAGTGCATCCTCGGGAGCTTTGGCAACCTTGCTCACCTTCAGGAACACAACACTACATACAAGTATAGTAAACAATGTTATTATGTCTGTGGTCTTCTGCAAGGGTCTACTTCCCCAGTTGGGCTGCTCCAAATTCGAGCAAGATGACATTTATTAGATACTGTTGAATCTAACTTTGGAAGTTTATCTTCACTGTATGACATTAATTTTGTTATAATTGTAAACTCGAAATTATTATTCCTTCTTGAACTGTAAATTAATATTTTGACATGAAAAATGTATTACTTAGTATAGTCAGACTTTCTTAAATTGTAAATTAATATTTTGACATGTAAAAGTGCCCTTGTGGCCTATTTGCAGAATAAATGTTTGTATTTTTATTTGTATTTTAACCTTTAGTCATAAAATGTACCTCCGAGTCATCGTCGTCGTCATC
The DNA here is from genome assembly GCA_963556455.1 of Epiblema foenella. NCBI lineage: Eukaryota > Metazoa > Arthropoda > Insecta > Lepidoptera > Tortricidae > Epiblema > Epiblema foenella. The sequence continues at coordinate 43,670,850 of OY747095.1, forward strand.
GGCGTCGCAGCGAGCGAACGCGCTGCGCAGCTGGTTCTCGAAGTGCGCTCGCGCCAGCGCCTTCTCCGCCGCATTTAGGTGTTTTCTTTGAACGAACATTGTTGTTTTTAGCCTTGAACGAACATTGTGGTTTTTAGTTTATAGCTTTCGAGTTACCCACAATATTAGCGGAATTAAGTAATTATTTAATTCACTCTCTCTCTGTTTCTAATCTCAAATTATCTCAATCTCTGTTTATAAGTATAATGTTTTGATGCAAAATATGTACCCAACACAATGGGCCATATAAATTAACATTAGTTATCATATATTAGAATATACATATATGTTATCAGTTGCTTTGTTAATAACAATTTAGATATATATTTATGCAACCAACTTTAAAAGGCGCAAACTAGCCTGTATAAAGTATTTATAGCCTAAATTTTCGTATGTAAGTGATTGTATTATTGTACTTACATTGTAATAGTTGCTTATGACAAATAAAGACATATTACAAAACAAAAAAAACAGTTTATAGCTTCGAATTAGCATTGTTTGTAGCTTTGTACGAACATTATTTTTACCTTCAAACGAATTGCTTAGAAGTAACATTTTAGCTTGGAATGAACATACTTAGTTTTTAGCTTTAACTGAACATTGTCGTTAGATGTATCTAAAATGATCGACGCGTGTTCTAACCGAAGATTAGTACGTATTTTGATTTATTTTGACCAATTATTTTTACGTACATTGCGTTCGAAAACCCTTTTTATGTTTTACTTATCTTCTAATTGACGATATTAAGTTGGTTTTAATTATTGCAATAGAAGCAGGTATACTTCCTGTTCGCTCATAACTAACACTATTTTATTTCTGTCTCATTTTTGAGCAAAAAACTTAGCTCTAAGTTTACTTAACAATTTATATAAAAATGTGCCGCAAACGGTAAGCGACACTAAGGTAAACAAGTACCTAATCTTTATTGTTTTGCTCCTCTATCATGTCGTAGTTACAAGATATTAGGGAATGATTTAGATTTAGATTTTTGATTTACTTATTTCATAATATAAAAATGCAGTATAAATTATTCTAAGTCAATAATATATACGACTTTATATTATGATCGTCAAAAAATTATGAAATGTCGAAAATAATAATAATAATTATTATTAAATTCATTTATACAACAATTATCAATTTTTTTAATGTACCGTCTCTCTGTGTACCGTCTGTTTGAATTAGCATTAAGTACCTATCAAAATCTTGAACATAATTTCAACGAGCTTTGTAAAGGAACTACGAGCTTTGTAAGACTAACTTTTGAGACTAATTTAAATGTCGGACAGTTTTAATGTGGCATATTATAATTAGGTTGTGGTGGGTTGGGTTGGCTACCGGAACAGAGGCAGACCAAAAAGGAGATGACGGGACGGACCTGGATGCGTTTTCCTTAACTTGGCGGGAACAAGCTAACAATAGTGCCGAATGGAGGAAAAGAGGGAAGGCCTTTGCCCAGTCGTGGGACACTTAAATAGGCTAGTTAAAAAATATATATATAATTGGGTTATACACAGATTTATTTGATTTCTTTCCTGTGGACGTAACTGAAGTTAAGGGCTACAACAAGAGCCTAGGTTTTAGTAGGACTCATAATCAGGATAAACGTCGTCTTCGCTTCTATAAATGTAATCAAAGCGAGGTATTCGCATGCACATAGGGCGTTAAATATTTACTGACCACAGGAGGGAAGGAGATATTTTTTTTCATATGTACTTGTATTTGTATGTGGGTCATTCTACTTTTTCGTGACCAGTTTTCTATTACAAAAGAAGTCTATGATATTGAATTAGTGTACAAAAATATGATTTCGAAATAGTACCTGAACCTAGTAAAAGGAATTTATAGGTAAAAATACTTAAATATTAACATATTGCTGTAAAAGGCGGGTAACACAGTGGTAAAAGCCATTTTTTCATACAAATGGTGAGAGATCGAAGGACCACCGAGTTACTCGATTTATGGATATTAGCTGTGGTTCGTTAATTACCAAAACTATCGGAAGTGATACTGCAATTAAACCGCTTTCTAAATAACAATACAAAAATATGAAGTGAGGGCACAGTATTCCAAAATCTGCATTTAAGAAAAAGTGTCTGAAAATTATGTACATGAAAAAGTAGAATGATCGTACGTTCGTTCGTAGGTAACCATGCTAATGCGTTTTAATACTAACTTAATTGTTTTCGCAAATTAAATTAAAAAAAATACTTTAAAGTTGAACTAGAAATAGGTATTCAATAAAATCTACGTACTTGTTAGACTTCATTGCGCTTTTCAGGAACGCGCCAATATACTAACGTCAAGTTTAAAATTTGGACTGATTTGAATAGTGTGGAGAGGGTGTGAGGCTATCGATAAAACAAGGTGTCGGTGCGCGGGCACGCGAGGGTAGCCAGGTTACACTCAACACTTAATTTTGTTGAAGACAGCTTTGTGTTGCACAAACTTAGCCGTGATTAGAATACGAAGAGGTGACAGTTATTCCGTATACTATATGATAAATTGTAATGGAATTATTATAATGGCACTATTCCTATGGTACACTAATCCCGATCTTGTCTTGTACACTGGTTATTTTCAACTTCGATACAAGGAATCAATTAGTTTAGTCAATAAATAACACTGATTAACTTTTTAGTTTATTTTTTACTAACTTTTGCCAATGACTTTGACCCTTTGTAGATAAATTCTGCAAGTTAGTTAATAAACTACTTAACTTTTAGTTGTCTTCGGGCTTACAAGAATTCTTTTAAATATAATTGTAGAAATATTACTATTGTTTTAAGCAGTAACATCTGCTAAATAGAATTATAAATTGACGTTAAGGAAGCGCCAGTCCTTTTGGTAGGTAGATGTCACTCTGGGTACGCCACCCCAAGGCTTTGTAAGAGAAAACTGGTTGAAGATTTGGTAACCGAGTGTAATTGTTCAGACAGCTCAGTTACAGCGATTGGCTGCGTATGTTAGGATGTCACAGGTTAGATTGTACGTTTGGAAAGTGTTTCTTCACTACAAAAGAAACTACGATAAACTTACAGATATTTTGAGAAGGTGCAATGCTTAAAACTTTTGTAAACATGTTTGTCTTAGTAAACTACAAGTGCCTATAAAAAGATTTTTTAGTAAATTAGAAGTATTAAATTAATTTTCATACAGAGGGATATTGCGTAGAGACATGTGCCCAAGGCTTTCACTGAAAGTAGAGCGTGTCATATTGTTGTAGGTCATTACAAATCTTGGGTTATAATTTAGGACTCATAACACACTGCAATTCGAGAAACATCGAAGTTTATGTTCGATTCAAGCATAATATGTCTTCCCCTGTAGTCCCTACATCGAGCGTGTTAGTAATAAGGCTCGGAAAGTAGGTAACGTCATCGAATAAGAACGTATGTGTAGACCTACGCAACATCGAACCATGACACCACTATGCTACATGGATGTGATGAGGTAGTTTCTTAGCAGACATTAGTGTTTTGTTACATAGTATAAGAAATCATCAAAAATAAATCGTACGTATAAATGCTATATAGGATCGAGTCGACGGCGTTCTCCGGGCTGGAATGAAATGTGTGTTTAACGTCTGACTTACTTAGCCAGTGCCTATTACCAACATACATACATACGTATATATAGGTATTGATAAATCATACCCGTTTTTTCATTATTCGCCTATTTCATCCTCCTTTCATGGACAAGAGGGCCCATTTCACTTGCTAATATATTTATATAAATAAGAAACTTTTTAAAGTTGTAACTTTGAGACTTAAAAACGTTTCAGTAAATATTAGTGAGTCACAAGGTTAAGTAGTTTATAACCTAACCTGCAGAATTAATCTACCAAGGGGAAGGAATAGTCAGTAGAAGTTGACGCAAACGAAGTCGCGGGCAAAAGCTAGTACTACATATGAAAAACAACTGAAAATATATAATCAGCCTCTTTTATTCACTAGGTTAGGTATATGTTTATAATTGAATATAATTCAATGTAAAATTATTTATCCGTACAACAGCACCTGATTTGATCAGACAATTTAATCAGATTGGCGAAAATCGACACGTCTGGACTGGCCGTTATGTTTAAAAAAGTAACTAATAACACGTCTGTATTTCAAATATTCTTTGCACTCTTATGGATAAAATTCAGTTATGCTATCTATTTTAAAACAATAAAAAGGGGCTTTCCATGCTAATAAGGTGAAAAGTCTATTTTCTACCACTCTACGATTATTTATTTGAAACGCGAGTTATTTAGATTTAGAACTATATTGTGTAGCAGCGTGTTCGGCGATCACATCACAACATGTCCGTTTTTAGTTTATATTCGTCTGTTTTCACCCATTACATAATTTACACATCGATAAAGATTCAAACTCATATACTTGTTCAATGATCTCTATCTACTTAATTTACGCTTCATTGTAATCTTGAGATTGTCTCAAACGTCTCCATTTTAATAACTGGTCTTTCAATTAACTGTAACACTATTTTCTTACTTCTTTACTGTTTTAGAGCTGTCACTTATATATACACATTTGTTCCTGAATTCAATTTATTTTTAAATTTTCCGGTCTCCGCGGAGAGCACTTTTCCGCTCGGTACGGTAACCAGGTATATTTGCGTCTAGGACTCATATCGTACGCCAAAAGTGGTTTGATGCTGGTTTTATTTATATAAACTACTTGACAAGGTTGCGGCCTCGGGCAAAAATATTGGTACATACCTACTGACAGACCGAGATGCGACGATAAAGGATGATTCACATTAGAGCGTTCCGTGTCCGGGCCGTTCCGTCTCCGGGCCGGCCCGTCTCCGAGCTTTTTTGTGTGTCAATGTGCTAACCGTTCCGCGTCGGGGCCGGGCCGGGACCGTGCCGTTTCCTAGCCTCGGACGTAGGTAGATCGATCGTCAAACGTTTGCATTGATAATAGAGCGACCGTTCCGTGTCCGGGCCGCCCCGTTTCCAAGCGTCACCGGGCCCGTCCGTGGTCGGGCGGCCGTCGATTTTCTGTCATAGAAAACGGGCCGGCCCGGACACGGAACGGTCTAGTGTGAATCATCCTTAATGCCGTGATACGTGGTCACTTACATGACTGGTTCAAATATAGAATAATATAATTTTGTTGCATGTAGTCTGTAGGTACAATAAAATATAATGTACTAGTTTCTGTCCGTGACATCGTCTTTATTTTAGAATTCAATTGATATTCATTTATTTGAGTGGTAGTTATCGCTCTCCCATACAAACTTCTACACAAAAGTATCCTAATATAAGACCACGAGCGTTTCACCCACTGCATTTATATATAACGAATTTATTCAAGTATAGTTGACATAATCCATAAAGTTTGAATGCTATTAGGAGGATATACATTCCATCGTCCTATTTACATTCATTTCACGAATGTATCCCAACTATACTTGTATACTTGAACAATTACGTTATATAAAAGTGTAGAGGGCTAGGGGTAAAATGCTCGTGGTCCTTACCGATGTCACTTCTCGTGATCTCAAATTACTTTTGTCCCAAATTTATCTCGTTCAAAGGTTTAACCGTGAAGAGGTAACAGACAGACATAAAGAGTCTGTAGAATAAACCAAATTTTTAAATAGAACGCTCCTTTCCTAGTTATTGTTTCAATGTGTATGTTTCCAGATGTGGTTAGAGGCGATGTGGGGGGAGGGCATTTACACGTATAAAAAGCAGGGGCCGATACCGGTATTTTTAAAAAACCCTGAATTAGCCCAATATTTTGAATTATTTTTTGCTCTTTACGTAGGGCTGAATCATGTATTTAGGTAACAACGTCGTATTATTAGATTGTCCCATTAAAAACGAAATAATGAACCGGTGACCGTAATAATACCGGTATTTTTCTATGGAGAAAATACTGGTATCCGATCCCTGATAAAAAGTGTTCCCCCTCCCTACCCGGTCAACGGATAGTGCCCCCTTCTGAACCAAACCCTGAGGGCCTATACTTCGAACTTCGTATCTTGCCGTCTCTTTCACTCTTATGTTATACACTATATCAGTGAAAAGGATGGCACGATACGAAGTTCGAATTTCGAAGTTCGGAGTAGGCCCTCTGGATCTGAGCCTGTATTTTACTGTGAATTGCGTATAATAATTATATGCTTAAGTAAGATGTGAGCAGAACAGGGCGTTCAGTTTAAGATGGTATGTTACTCCACTGGTAAAATAAAGGGGCAAAGTTTGTGATATTGTAAGTTTGTGTGTAATCTCCGGAATAACTCTTCCGATTTCAAAAATTCTTTCACACATACAATATAATTATTATAGGACCTCCGGGATAGATATTGGCTTTATCCCGCGGATTCGGTTACGTTGTTTGTAACAGTCGGGCGGAAACGCGCCAATAACATGATAGGTAGGTGACAAAGGCCTTGTTTGGATTCAGATATCTACGGTTCCCATAAAAACCTAAATAAGAACTAAAAGAGTTTACAACTTGATATTCGCAGTTAGCCTACCGAAAATAAACTTTAACGTACGGTATTACGAGCTACACTGATTGCCTTTAAAAGGCTGTTTTGCATCGCAACCTCCACATTAATTCTGATGTCTTGGTACATGCTTTTCACTTAGTTTCGTGCAATGCTTTCCAATAACTGCCGAGCGCTGTGTATTGTGCTTTCTTCGTCATAGGGTTACTAGCACGCTCTCTCATTGTCACATGCACATTTATACACAATTATTAACGTAGTATATTTTAAAGTTTTTCAAATATGCAATAAAATGTTTCGGGTGCGGCTAGGCGAGAGAAGCCTTTAAAGGAATTTCATACAAAGTTGGAAGCCTAATAGGCCTGCAAGATAATAATATCTTTTTAATTTCCATTCCACATTTATTTGTGACAGTATCACGGCGTTCAGCCATAAGCAATTATTTACTTTTTGGTTTGTCATGCCATTCTGCCACTACGATTATTAAAAAACAATAAACGATATTTGCCATATTTTATCGTTTTATTTATGTAAAATCGACATAAACCTAATAAATAACACATTATTAATACAGTCCAATAATTTTAATTGCAAATATTGTACAAAAACACATTTAAAATTAATCATCTTAATAGTAGCGGTAAAAATGTCTACGCAAACCGTGAAGGTATTTTTTTAATCATTTTGGAGGCAAAATTTAATATTTTTCATTCTGCAATTGGATTTATGCGTTGTTGAATCGCTGTTGTCATTGGCTTCGGAACTCATATTTAAAAACTCGGAACTGATATTTGGTAACGTACGGAAAACAAAATGACAAAAAAAACAAATTGTTTGTACGGTGGGCGGCGACTTGAAAAGATTATACATTTGTCCTAGCGGATATATAACATCCGTCGACCTTTACAGGATCCATTAACCTTTTCGACGCTAACGTAGGACATATCCGCCACCCACCATCAGTTCGGATATATCACGTCGTACAGTGCGATATCAAATCAATCTACATGCATTTCTTATCCACATGTCATGGCGTGTGTGACAGCTTTTGTACCCATTTGACATGGAGCTAAAAATTTTAAATTACGAGAAGAATAGCTTTCTATACCGTTTCGCTGCGCGTGACTCACTGCGGCAAATGTTCATAACTGATTTAGATCGGCTCGCCTGAGCAGCATAGCGAAGTGTATTGTCATTCATTATTACAACTGAGCAAAAAAGTTGAAAAATATATTGTAGTCATAAAATACCGACTTACACGGACTAAGTGCGGAAAAAGGGGTCCACCACCATAGGTTTGAAAGAGTACACTTTAATTTTAATTTCATTCTAAAGTTATTGTGTTTTCTTACAGTGCCTACCATTGCGATTCAAAATATATAGCCCTGAATCTGAACTTGGAGGATAACAGATCTTTAGTGCCTTTGGAACCCCTGAAAACGACAACTTATGAAATTCACGTAGGTAAGATACCTCAAGTGTATTTCTTAGTCACATTCTTTTACCTCACGGCAGTTTCCGTGATTCAAACTTCGTATTTGCCAAAATTTCGTTAGGAAGACCTATCTAATTTTGACCATATTGACTATAAGAGCATACCTGGGGTATGTACCGCTATGTATTTATATAAACAACGATTGTTATTAGAAAAGCTTACCTCTAAGTCCATCGTCACTTATTCCTTGGAAATTAATACTTTAATGCTGAAACTTAAGTTCAAAGTACTTATGTGCCGTAACAATTGCTAACTATTCATAGGTAGTACCCCAAAGACTTAATAGTATAGAAATCTCTAGCACGCACACACTTATTTAAATAACTTATTAACTTAAACTGGGATGACTTTAGGAAAAAAACGGGGCCACGTTGATAGATTTTAAACACTTATATAATCATCAATAAGTATTTCTAGTCTGATTCAGTTCAGGAAATGGTTAGGAAATACTACCAAGATATTTCACTGACCTCATGCTAACCAAATTAAAAGTAACATACGGTATAAAAACCGGATTTTTAAAGTCGCCCCTCAATTTGAAAGTAACCCCGTTTAACTGTACGTAAAAAATACGTAAACTATGCTACCTATTACTATGAACTAACTAAATTATGAAAAAAGAGCAACTCATGCAGAGCGCAGCACTGAACTGGCAAAGACAATAAATTTGCGTGATAATACGGAAGAATGTTATATTTCCATCCATATGAATTACCATCAAAACGCAGGGGTGGATAATTCTCCGCGAAGCAGTTATGCAGCCCGTATGGTAACTTTCGTGTTAAGGGGATGAACACGGCAAAGTTTTCGATTTGTAAATGTTGCAATTTTATACCAATTTTTTTACAAATATTAAGTATGCATATGTGATAATCCATATTGAAAGGAACCTTATGGCGGCCGGCACTTACGCCTTTATTGCCGCTGTTCCAATACAATAGTGAATAGCTGCAACGTAAGCGCTTGCCGCCATAAGGTCCCTTTCGATGTGGATTATCACATATATTAATTGTCTCTTATTACAGAACCTAAGACAGCTATGATGAACCAAAGGTTTGTCTGTAACTAAGAGTTATCAGTTAAAAATCTGTTTAATAAATTTTGTCGTTATTAAATCTAAGAAGTTGTGTAGTAGTTACAGGCTTGCTGGAACTGATATTGTCATCTCGACGAATACTTCTAAATATGTATATAAAGATTTTCAAAATTATCTTTTTTAAGGACATTTTATATGCTAAAATTATACAAAAAATGTTTTTTTTTTATTGCCACAACTTTAAATAGGAATATAGAAGGAAAAAATAGAAAAACCAATAATATCAAGGCAACTATCATGCCGCGTGAATAACATTATTGTCTGTGGCGTGGCGTTCAACAGTTTTAAATAGGTACTTTCTTAGTCTTGCGGATCGATACTTATTTTCAATTTATATGTTTACCTCAATCAATTTATATTCTCAGTGAAAATATTAATTCAGATTCCATGCATCCCCTTAATAATCCAAATTGGTGCGTGTTTTGAAGGCAGTATTTCATTTATTTTTCTATACCTAATAGATATATCTAAGGCGAAGCGCGCAGAGGCGGTTAATAACTTCGCAACATGCACGTACCTAGTTGAAACAACACTGTGTTTAACACTACATCATAATATTATTATTAATACTTAATTATACTTTATTTTGCCCCAATTTCACGGACTGAACAATGAGGACTATCGCGTATGGATTCGCCGCTAGAGGCGCTAGTGTAGCGTGGGGTCTCCGCGTTTCTGGTTGCGCTACGCGGGTTAATATCTAATTGGAACAATATGCTGACTATTTTGCAATACCTGAGCTTAATTATGGCAAACATGAGTTAAGGGTCAATGATTGTCAGGTCAGGGCTTTGAGACAGATTTGTCTTTCGGAAACTTATTTCCTCCTTTTATCCGAACAAAACGGGACCGCGCTACAATGTGGTATGTTCGATATTTTTACGATACGGTTTTAAGGTATTGAATAATTTAAATGTAAACTACGTTCTCATGCCCATAATAACCAATAACAATTTTTGACAGCTGGACCTTACTCGACAGTGGCGCCAACTGGTGAGCACAAAAACGATAGCCCCCATTGCCACTCGATTGACTTTTTGCTTTTTCGGAATTAGGTACGTCGTAATATTACTCTGAAGAAAAGGGAAACTGTATAGAGTAGATAATAGTCAAAAGTGCTGCGTTGATATATATGATTTCTTAACATTAACGCATGTAACATTAAATTAATCACCTTTAGGGACACAGAGGGAAGTTGGTTGTTACTAGACTTTTAGTTGGGGTGAATCACACGATAGTAACTGGAAGAAAGTGCCAGGAAGACACATTTCTCAGAAAACTTTTTGACTTAAAGATAATTTTAACGAATGGCCGTCGGACCAACATTTGAAAATAGTCTACCTACTAATTAACATACTCGTAAAACGACCTGTTTAAGTAACTATTAGGTAGAGGGAGCGGGGGTGGGGTTCTCTTTTGTGAGGCTTTGACCTGACCAACGTATTATGCTCGTAGTGTATGTCGCGTGACAAACAACAGGATAAAGCATTCGCCATCACAAGTCAAGACAGAAAATGATAGATGATTTTATCATGTCGTTTATTTTATTTTAGTTTGTCTCGGAAGCATGAGCTTAAACCCGCTTGGGAAAAGCCATCCTCGGCGTAATAGCAAAAAGACCTCCTGATGACAGGTCGTACGGGTATCGTCGGGGAAAACGAATGCCGCCAGAATAACTGTTAATGAGTAAATTACATAAAACCTGGCGGAGATGCGGGACGGGAATCTACAACAGTCTATTTCCATTGTAACAGAGTACAAATGTTTCATGTGCCAATAATTCAAATTCTTCGACTACATCCCAGACCGCGGCCCATTTTGTATTACGGTGAAAAAAATTTCCAGTAAGATATAGGTACTTCTAGAGAGTACCTTCAAAATACAAACTCACATTCAAGAAACTTCACCTGTTTCGTATTGATCAATTATAAGTAAGTTACCTTACACGTGACTCCTGGGTGGTGCTAAAAGTGCAACAAAAACTGGCAACCGTACTGTATTTTCAAAAATTAGACGGTCCGAAATAATTGCCATACGTTAAATAAATAAGTTAAGGTGATGATGATATTATTGAGCGTCTAGTTACGCCAAATTATGTATTAAAGACGATTCATGTTGAACACTGTAAGTCACTAAAAATATATCCAAATTGTTATATGTAAGTTAATTGCTATTCGAAGAATGAGCTCAAATCAAACTGCTAGTTAACACGTTCCCTGCGACCTCAGATCGAAGGGACCCGACTCTAGTATGGTTAACTACAAGTTAATTCCCACAGCGAAGGTGGTAGTAGCGAATATTTAAATAATCAATGGCCTTATTTCGTACATAATGTTACTTAAAGACTTATGACTTATAAATGCACGTTTTCATTTGCACATTTGTGGTTACTTAAGCACACCAACGAGGGTGAGTTTTTATATGAGTGACATAAAAATCTATAACGGAAACTACTTAAGTAATTATCATCTATGTCCTATTATTCCAAACACGAATAACCCGTCGTCTACCGGGCCCGGGGATCCCCGGGCTCATTACAAAAGTATGCTATAGTTTTTTTTTTCGCCGGAAGACCACGGCATTGTTTCTTCCTAGTATATAAGTAAATTATGCATGCGTTACACATGACATTCCTTAAATACTTGCATGCCCTTGGGGCCAATCATGTCCTTTCTTCTTTTCTTAGATATTGTGTCATGTTTTAGCAAATAAACGACTATTTACTGAACATTTTGAACACATGCAGTTACATAATTCACATAGTGTCTAAAGCAACATCCGTAGCTTGTACCTCCTAAGCCCTAAGTAGCTAGGCAAAAGTCTAGCGTGTTCCCAACACCCATAACATCACCTATTCAAGTCGTAAAGAAAAAGTAAACGGAGCTGCTATATAATAAACAAGAACAGCCACTACTGTCTACATACGTGTTCTATTATCATAGCTTCGCGTTTTCGCTCCGCTCACGCCATAAACTAATGAGACGTCTGACACACGACATCGTAAAGTGGCAACCTGGCAACCTACCCGAGTACCCACCCAACAGGGTACTAATACACACTCCCGTATCATACATAACCCGGAAACAAATCGTATACAGACAGCATTGCGTATCAGGCAACGTTTTACACTGCACCGGGTAGAGGTTTCAGTCCGTAGGCGACTGGGCAGTGTCCAGCGAGGATATCCTCCACCCGCGGGAGAAAAAAAGTACCCACCCACACCGGAAGGAAGTCGCATTGTCGTTCACTCACCCTCGCTATCTCCTCCTCTGTAATCTGATTAGGCTTAGTTTCCGTGTCAGCCATGTTTAAACTTTAACCGTCCTAATTTACAATCCTTATCTAGTACATCTCGAAACCTTTAAGCTCACTAATTAACAAAAGCACGACGAAAAAAATGTCTGCCGATGTCAAACGGAGGCAAAAAACAACTGGTACATAATACAGGGACATTTTTAAAGGTTTATTAAAAGAAGGAGAAAGTAAAGGCAAATTAGAACGGTATATTTAATGCTGATAGTAATTTTGCTTGGTAGTCGCGTGCGGGCTGGGCGCCTGGCACCGACGTCGGCGGTCCGGGGTGACTCTACCTATACGAACCTAAACTTTATTCATGATATTCGTGATTTATTTGAATAAATGTTGATTTAACTATGAAAATAAACAGGCACTAACTTACTGGTTGACTTTGAGGTGAAAAAACAAGTGAGGACATAAAGTAAAGAAGTTAATTGGTCAAATTGATATTGCCCCCATGAGATTAACCACGAATTCGCGTAAAAGATAGGTACAACGAATTCTCAAGTCAGAAAGGATAGGCATAAAAATGTCTCTATGGGACATTTTTATGGTACATGTATACAGTGCGTTACCGGCACGCGGGCATTTATTAAAACTGATAATAATATGTTCCATTAGCAATTATTATATATTAGCAAATCAAAATTATGTGATTTAACTGCACAATGAAATCACTAACTCCGCACCTTCAGGGGCTCCACGCGCTATTCATAGATTTTTGACGGGTTTTGACTTGATATAGCTCCGTCAAAACTATAGATACATCTATGGCACAAACGGTTATCGGTTCTCCAATCCTTTATCTACATTTGCAAGAGCCTAATTTTGAAAAAAACTTCCTGTTTCTTTATTGTTTATTCAAAAATTGTCCAAAACAGCTCAATTTTCGATATTAGTATGTTGTTTATGCACTTTTATATGTAGTAACTTCAACGCGAGAGATTTTTTATTTTTAACTTCTTATATTCACAAAAGGTACGTCCAAAAAACTGATTTTTTGACCTAAAATTGCCATATATCTCGAAGACAGTCAGTTTTAAAGTAAATATGGTGGGTATACAGCTTCGGTAATACCTAAATAGCGTAAAGAGTCTAATATTTTCATTGTATCCAGTTGACACGGTTCTTGCAGGAAAGCATATCAAACGATTCGACATGTTTTGTTTTCTTGTGTAACTACACATTGTAAATACCTATTGTTATTTTTTCCACGTTTTTTCTTTCAATTCTCTTTTGTTTTTTACCACTTACATTTACTTAAGTAGGTTAAGTAGTATCATTGTAATAAGCATATTTTGGAGAAAATGACTGACTGTCGAGTTTCTTTCGGCGTTTATTCTCGGCAGTGGTCTCATGAGAAACGCTAGTAGTTTTTGAATTGTAAAAGTGCCTTTGCGGCCTACTTACAGAATAAAGTTCATTTATTTCATTTATTTATTTTATTTCATTTATTTCGGTAAACTTAATACGATAAAAATATCACCATAAAAAGTTTTTATTAAAAACATGAGAAAACGGAGAGTTACAGATCGAAGGTCAAAGCTACAAGCCTCCTAACTACAGAATATTTATACTTGTCCTTTAGTTATTGCGGTGTTTCTTCCTGGTATCAAGGTCGCCAGAGCTCCCGAGGATGCGCTGTTATGAGAGCGTGGGACATACATGTCTCTAGCTGACAACACAACGAACCTTCAAGTGAATAAAGGGTCGGCAACGCACATATTATTCTTCTGGACTCGCACGGCATAGGTTACGGTGTTTGCTTACCATCAGGCAGGCCGTAAGCTTGTTTGTCACTGTCGTTGTACCTATACATAAACCTTCTTATCCATAAAACTTAAACCTGTCGAGAGTTTGATGACTTGGTTCGCGTCTGTAAGAACTGTACCTATGTACGTCTGTAAGGATCTCTCAATTCAAAAAATCTGTATTTTTAGCTACAAATAATTTAAAACGATTGAATAACTGTTTGTTCGCCTTTTGCTATCCACTTTCTCTGTAATTCAAACTATTTTTTTATTTTCTCTCTAAATTATAACTCATAGCCATGATGTGTACATATATTTTTGGACTGTAATCTAGTCATGTGTGTCTTCTTATATATATTATTCCACTGTACGTTTCGATTACTGTCTGTTTTATGTACCTTTCGAAATAAAATAAAAACCTGTTTCCTCCCTTTCTCAGAAACATAAATGTCAAAGTGACAGATAAGGACAAACGGATATTAGCGGAAAGTTACCTAAGTAAATGAACGATTATGAATAGGTTATAAGTTATAAGTCTGTAGAAATGCCCAAATCGCTGTCGTCGATACAGACGGCAATCGCGAAAAGGACAAATAAAATTGTTTGGGAACCAATACTATTTCAGACGATGTATTTACAAATTCCAACAATAGGCTTGTTACCGTAATGAAATACACGAAGTTCTTTTGTAGGCCCTGTCATATGAATAATAGCTATACTGCTCAATACAAAATAAGGGCCACTAACGTATTTCTGTATTATTAATTATTCAACATAAACTAATTGATAAGCGGCTAATTAATAATGTCCCGCATTGTTCAGTATCCAACCTCTTTCATGCTGTTGCTTCTAATAGTTGAAAAAAATATAGGACCGCTCGTGGACCAGCGGCGCCCGCGTACCGCGTGCGGTATGCGAGGTTAAGCAACGTGGGCCGAGGTCAGTTCTTGGATGGGTGACCGCTTCGAGTGGTTATTAACTGAACGCTCCCGTGAAAAGGCACGTTAAGCCGTTGATCCCGGCTGCTGTCTATGATAGCAGCCGCTAAGTCAAGTCAGAGGCCTTCGGGCGGCTTGAGAACTTGCAACAGTCAAGTTGCCCACTCAGTTGACAAGACTAATTCCAAATACTCTAATAAGGTCTGGTTTCCCCTCGGGCTGGAATGTCAGCGTGTCTCAGTACAGTTTCAATACAGTCATTATGAAGTTTGTAAAAAGGACGGAGACAATATATGTTACATTGCATTAATGCGGGATGGATGCGGTTTTCAAAGTTCCTACTTTGATTTTAGTATTTAATGCAAAAGTAGCATATAATGCAAAAACATCGATCGCTAGTATTATTCAAAATAAATCCAGTGTTTTAGAAAAATAATATTATCATGTATTTGAAACTTTTTCGTAACACATATAAACCCACACACATATTTTATAGGTTGGTGGTAAGGGTATCAAATAAATTACAATGAGTTAAATAAATGAATGTATTTATTTTATTCTTATATTACAAAAGCTTACGCAACACAGATAGCAATACAGGGAAGATAAGGACAGACTTATCGTACGGTCTACTAGCCAACCGTGTCAGTAGACGGAAGTTGAGATATTCATTTATCATCGTAACGTAACACGCACGGATTCTTAATTAGGAGATAGATGAAAGCCCTCAGCTACTTGCAATGACACGGTTAGCGGGCCAAACACCTTCAAATTCACATTTATAAATAAAAGATATACAATATGTTTAGTAGATATCAGTATTAATTTATCATACTAAAATAAACATAGAAATATTCAATGTATAAACTATATTTTTTGTTTCATTGGTCACCTAAAGTCGGGATCAAATGAAACGAAAATAAATTCTAAACCATAATATGATGAATTACGCATGTTTCATACATATTTGTACACTTTGGCAATATTTCCGACCACTATAAAACTCATGTTACTTTATCATTTATTAAACATTACCTACAATTACAAATTAAATTCAATAGTCCATAGCTGCCAATATTTGTCATAATTGACTCTAATAAAATATAATTTTATTCACAATAAGTATATATCGATATACTATTGGTTTGCGACAATAAATCTGCAATTTACGTAATTTGAGATTAGAAAAACAACTTTCACAATAGCAATTTTTAAAATACTTAGTGCATATAATAATAATTCGCTATCGTTATTTACATACTTAGAACGGTAACTTATTCAAAGCGATATCGTGTACCTACATGCACAGTAGAATTTGCTGAGGGGCTACCGGGAAACGAAAACGAACGAAGTTCGAATATCTCCCTCTCTGTCGCACTTGCTAATTCGTGCGGCAGAGAGGGAGACATTCGAACTTAGTTCGTTTTCAGTTCGCGGTAGCCCCTCAGATTACGACTCTGCAAATAACAGTTTCCCGCTTTTAACGACGCGACGTCCTAATCCCCGAGGTTTTCATACAAAACACTTTCTAAGCAAATCAGTCCGTTTCTGTAGTTCAACATTCACCGTTTACGTAATTTTAGATGTGGTATAAAACACGAAATAGGTACAGTCGCCATCAGATATATCGGAGCGACCAAGGTGCTCACAAATATCTGAACACGACTCTATTGTCAAGGCGTTAAAGTGCATGTTCAGATATTTTTGAGCACCCTGAAGAGTATAGATATATTTGATGGCGACTGTACTTGCAGAGCTCGGAAACCGGTTTCGTCTTCATACAATTAACCGGTTAAAATATCGGTTAATTGCGTTTTAAGATATTTTTTCGTAATTTAAATCATTCATTTCATAGATGAAGGATATGAAAAGTACTTTAGGAGATATTTCAAAAATAGTATAAACCGGTTTCGAGCCCTGGGTACTTGAACCTTGCGCACCTATACATGTGATACGTATGTAGGTAAATACATGTGATACGTATGTATTAGTTACTAATACAATTTTCATTATTATTATGTGGTACCGTGTACGGTTAAATTGACGCCGATATACGATCTCTACGAATATATCCTATGCTCAACAGTGGGCGATTACAGGCTAAAGATACGATCTCTCAAATATTTTAAGCACACACAAAAACATAAACTACTATGCTTGTTTTACGATTGAATATTTTATTTAATTAACCGATATTGCATGCTTTGGCAAGTCAACGCTTGAAGCTATTTTGCTTATAAATACCTATTAACTGCATAATGCATATGTATATATTATAATCTAATGACAATTACGCTACATGATTAATTAGTTAATTACGAATAAACATGTAGTTCACACACGTGTTACAAATTAATTAAAATATTTTGCTACACTATCGACATGAGTTTATTATGTATTATGTACTTAATTCCTCTAGGTACATGCATTTATATACCTTTTAGATTACAAGCCGCAATGGCAAGGCCAAGACTACGAGCGGCGGCGGCGGTTTCCTCAATACATTGCGTGTGACCGCAACTAACCGCAGTGCGTTGCGCGTCTCAACCGCGCAATGAACAGATAAAACGCTTGCCGCGCCGCAATAAATAGTTATGACTCATGTTACAGTTTCTAACATAGTGTGGCTACAATAGAATCCGCTTATAACGACTCCGCTTATAACATTTTACCGCTTCTAACGACTTCGAAATCACCACACATTAGATTGGATATCAAACATTTTCAAAGTAAATCAGTCCGTTTTGTGCGACGTCCTGTTAGTGCGACGTAATATCACCGGTCGCTTGACTGTCGCTTTATCCGGATTCCATCCTTTATATGGATAGAAAACCATCAAATCATCACAATAAATAGTTAAATTGACAAATTAATTAAAATTATAAAAAGATATGGTACTATAAGGATACGCAAAATATTATCTTTTTTTATTGGCCAAATGTAAAAATGAAATTTACCAATAGAATTCTCATGTTTCAATAAAAAAGAAATTGTATGACAACTATGCACAGCGCAATATTTCACGACAAATCAGCAATTTTTCCATTCAACGGTAGTACGAGGCCACGCAGGCGTGACATCACGCCTGTGAATCAGGGATGCAACAGATGTGGTTTTATCGGAACCGGAAGCGGAACCAGATGTTTTAAATTCGGTATATCGGAACCAGAACCGGAATCGGTGCCGGAACTGAAAACGATTGCGGAACCGGATGCGGAGCCCGAGTGGATAGATGGATAAGATGTTAAGGGCAGGGCAGATCTAAGCCAAGTCTATTCTAAATAAAAATTATTAACCTGTTTGTTTTTGATGTACGCTGCTCATTTCCCCCCGCTGAGCTGCTTTGACATCCGATATAACATCCGTTTTAAAAATAACAGAACCGGAACCGAAGCGTATGTTTAAAGCCAATCGGAAGTTCCGACTTAACGGAACCGGAACCGGAGCTCTGTTACATCCCTGGTGTGAATCAGTATGGAGCTGAAGTTTTCAGTGCTCGTTAGCTGCTGTACTTTGCCTCTCATTTTCGTCTTTTGCCTTGCTCTAATTGTAGTTGGTCCCATACAAACATTTGCCTCTAAAAACTGGTTTGAATGGCATGAATTTTTTTTTGTCATCTGGCCTATTCGCGCAGAATCGTGGCCCGGCCCTTAAAATCCTAACAGTCGGAAGAAAATCCATAGATCATTAAGAAAAATACACTTATTAAGGCCGGGTTTTATAAAGGTCCGTCAGACCAAATGCCAGATAAAATTTCAGTAACTTAGTACATTTTTTGACATAACAAACCGACATAAGGTCTAACGGATCTTTATAAAACCGAGCCTAAGAGTGTCACCTGTACATAGTCATGACACTCATATATATAAACGTCGATACGTTATTTATAAATACTTGTATTAGTAAATATTGTTAGGTACTACTAATTAGGGCTAACATACAATTAAAATATTTAATTGACCTTAGCTTACCTTTAAATTGACATTCAGTTTACGGGAGTGAGCCCTAGGACCAGTTTAATGCGACATAGATTATAAATTTATTAATGGGTCATTGTCAGATTTAGGGTCGCGTCTTTTCGGTGGACATATCAAAAGGGCCACAAACCTTAATTTTGAATTGGTCTAGTAATCCGCATAAACGGTGTTTCCATAACTATAAATCCATGTAATAAAAACATGACTTACATGTACATAAGCCGTTAACTATTGACCACCGGGTGGACAACTTTTGTTTCTACAACTGACAATGACCCTAATCGCATTTCATTTGTAGCACTAATTGCGGTAGCAATAGTATCATACAAACTTATCTAATTAATCATTATATCTTGCATAAGTTAAATGGGTCGTGAGGTTTGAGAGATCAAACAGAGACATAACCCAGGTAATGTGTTCAATCCATGACAACAACGTCATAATATAATTTTTAATTTATTTCATCGTATGGCAATTTTGTTGCCAGTTTTTGGGGGTCACGTGTGGGGTAAAGGTGGGTACTCCCTACGGACGTACACCTTGCACCTTGTTGCTTTTACACTAACATTTCCAACGGGTGTAAACGACAAAGTACCAAAGTGCCCAGCTACTTATGAGTTCGACTGTACTTATACCAAATATCCATCATAAGTTGTACAAGTTACAGGTAATATATTTAGATATTTTGACTAACAATATTCCGTATTTGACATAACCAGGTATTAGCGCGGTTCGCCTCTGAATGTATACACTCAAAAAAAGAGGCCACTATACACTCAAGAAAATTAGTAGGAACCGTCCTACAACAATATTAAATTCATTGAACACTGTAAAAACACTATATAAAATGTTCATATACCTAATGTATAATATAAAAATAATCTACAGTTATTGTCTTTTTCCTACATGATATTATTACTATTACACATACCTTTGGTAGTGTATACTAGTCATATATTATCCTATATTTATATTTCCTCAATGTAAAACATTTATCGCAAGTCTTCTAGTGTTTACACTTACAAATTCATAATGAAGCTTGTAAAAGCTTTTTACAATTCCATAACAAAACAGTTTTTTCCTTCACTTTTATTACAATTTTTGTCAATTGTATTATTCATATTCATATTCATTTATTTTCATAATAAACGTCAAAGGTTAAAATTACTTACGTATTCTCGCAGTCGTTTTCAACAATTCTAGTAAGAACAGTCAGTCAGTCAGTCAGTCAGCAGAATTCAAAATATTACCGCGTTACAAGCGACCTTGTGTGACTACATCTACTACTGACTGTAGGTAAATTTATCAGTCGTTTGGATCTCGAAAGCATGCATTTAAAAGATCACTGTTTCTATGTCACAAAATACAATTTATTTTAATGAATATTTCATTATTACATTCCATTATTGTATAATAATATACATAACATATAAATTACAGTATATATATATTTCTCTTATATGAAATCTTAACATTGTCTTGTTAATTGCATGAGTTACGATAACTCGCATGTTAGCACCGATTCAGACTTATTGATTATTATAGGGTAACAACTGATATATTGGGCACGGTGACTCAAAAGTAGGTTCATCAAGATCATGTTAGCACTGTACTGTATTAATATAATAGGGTTGTTTAACTTACTTAAAGAACTTTTTAACTTACTAGAGTGTTATCTATGCCCGGATAGCGTAAAGCCGCAGACTTACAAGACACGACACGCAAATTAATACCACTACCAAGCGAGATGGTCGTATACAACTTTGTATAAGAGCGACAGAGTTACATATCATTCGTTGTCCCTGTCATAGTTTCACTTTTTTTTGTCGAGCACAACTGATCTTATATGACAGTTGTGCCCAATTACGTCAGACGAGCGAATACCCATCCAAGTTAAGCAGGTAATTTATTGTAAACCGGCAGCCATTTAAAACCAATTTTCAATTTATCTGTATACTAGCGACCCGCCCCGGCTTCGCACGGGTGCAATGCTGATGCATGTATTATACATATAAACCTTCCCCTTGAGTCACTCTACCTATTAAAAAAAACCGCATCAAAATACGTTGCGTAGTTTTAAAGATTTAATCATACATAGGGATATAGGAACATAGGGACAGAGAAAGCGACTTTGTTCTATACTATCTAGTGATAAGACCTTTTCCGTCACTCTTGGTGGCCCGCGTATAGATATCTCTTTAGAAACATTTATACTCTAAGCGTAAAGCGCTTTCACAATTTCACTTAGATGGCACTGTAGTAAATGATGTAAAATACGGAAACATTACAATTAGTTTTATGTCACACCTGGCCATAAAGTGGCAATTACCGCACACTCCGCGCGCGGAAAATACCACTTCCTGGCCAGAGGGTGACATAAAATTTTGTACTTACCTCGGGCGGTAATTAATAAAGCCTCAGATCGCATAATTATCGCCCTTGCTTTCGGCTCGGGCGTCAAATACCTGCGATCTGAGACATTCTTTGTTTTACCGCCCTAGGTAAGTAATGTACTATTAATTTCCCGAAGTCTACATTGCCCGCCTCACCTTAGTGGAAATACGACCTTTTGAAAAGACACTCCTCAATCAATTTTAACGATGGGAATCACCCAGTGAAGGTGTATAGGCCGTAAACTCGTACGTGTGAGATATATGTTAGGTGATTACGAGGCGCGGCGCGGGAAGTATGTTAGAGTGTTCTGCGAAAGTCATGGCCGCCGTCCATTTGAGTTGCTCCTCCGTGACCGCACCCGCTATCGTGCAACCGAACCAGGGACGATCCTTGCTTCTGTAACACGAATATTATGTTAGCCGCTTTTTAATTTGGTTAAATAATAACACACAAAGGACGGACTTAATGCCATGAGGCATTCTCTACCAATCGACCATAGGACCAAACAGAAACAGCAAATGTGGGTGCAATGAGAAAATAATTCATAAAAGTTAAACGATTTCGAAAGAATAAACATACATATAATCGTTACTAATATACATTTACCAATAATAATAAAATAAATTCTTTTTGTGCAATAAAGTTTAAATAAATAAATAAATTATTTCTTCACAGTGGAAGCTCAAACTTCAGTATTTTCTTCAGATTATATAGATAGAAAATCAAATTATAAGAATAAATAGTAAATTAGACAAATTAATCAAAATTATAAATAGATATGGAACTCTAAAGATTGTCAAAAACGTACTTTTTCGATTATTGGCCAAATGTAAAATTAAAGTTACCAATTGAATTCTCATGTTTCTAAAAAAAATAAATAAATTGTATGGCAACTATATCCATAAACGCCATATTTCACAACTAAAATGGAAAATTACTCCGTTTTTCTATACAACGGTATTACGAGGCCATAGAACAGGGGTCGGCAACATTTTAAATATATTTTTATTATATGTATCTAAATTTGATTTATTCATATAACCCATTTCTTAATACAGTAGAACCCGCTTATAACGACTCCGCTTATAACATTTGACCGCTTTTAACGACTTCGAAATCACCACACATTAGATTTCATACCAAACATTTTCAAAGTAAATCAGTCCGTTTTGTGCGACGTCCTGTTAGTGCGACGTAATATCACTAGTCTCTTGACTGACGCTGTATCCGGATTCCACTGTATATAAAAATATGACAGAAATAATGGATCACGTAGTATGGGTACGTTCCCATATTGGCTCCGACGGAAGACCAGCGTCGACCAGTTAGGTTGGCACCATGCTGAGTCGGGACCATTTCGTGGCATTATTGATTGTTTTCTTTTTGTTTTACACCTTTTTTTACTGTTTCTACTCGTTTTTCAACTTTAATTCTTGGTATGTGTATCACTCCTGTGCCACGAATAAATGTTTTTTCTTTCTTTCTTTCTTATCTCACCTTTTCTGTTTATTCCTTGGAACGAACGTGATCGCCCATCGGGACTGCGGGTTCCTCTTCGGCTCGTGCCCGACGTACCACAGGATGTCCTTTATGTTCCACTCGTCAATCTTGTGTGAACCCTGAAACACAATATTATATTAAGAAGGCTTATAATTTTTAAATTGTTTTGACTTCAAATTATGACAAGAGTATTGATAATACCAATAAAGTGATTAAAGGCTACAATGATTTAATTAAAGTTTAAGCGGAAAAAACAAGTTTTTAGCTTGAAACTGGTCGATTTCGAGTGATGTTTGAAATGATATTTCGTAATGAAAAATCCAAAAAATACATTTAAAGTTTATGACATTAGGTCGCAATAGTCCTCTTCTAGATAGTAACACTGAGAAAATGTCCAGATACGTTTCAATTCAAACAGAAAATAGCCTAAATAGATGAAAGTTTTTAACTGATAAGGACTCTTAAATTTTGTTTGTAAAGGGTTGCGGAGACGAAAGCGGTACATGTGTCACAAGGTAGCAAAATTATTTTAATTTTGGTCGTACACACTTGAATCCCTCGGTACCGTCAGGATTCTATTGTAGAATCTTCCGCTTCTCTCAGGATATCTTCGTTACCTTATCTGAGCCGATACGCGTGAGATCGATAGCAACCCCGTCGGTCTCTAATCGTACGATCCAGATAAGGCAACGTACCGACCGACTTAGTTGACCGCCTGGTTGTTGCGGCCGTCGACGACGGCTTTCAACCAGGGACCGTTTTCGGTACGGTATAAACGGTATGGTAACGGTATTGGATATAGATACCGCTTCGTTATAAAGGTAGAACTATACCGGTTGAAATATAAAGGTACGCTACCGGTATAAAATAACGATATCGCTATTTTTCATAGGTGTACTCCAACCTTTTTTATAACGATAGCCAACCGGGGGCGCTACCGCGAAAAGCAAACGAAGTTTTCCCTCTCTGTCGCACTTACGTCCGAACGTGCAAGTGCGACAGAGAGGGAAAACTTCGTTTGCTGTTCGCGGTAGCGCCCCGGTATTATTTCGGTACCAATAAATTTCGTTCGTCACTCTTACGACGGGTACGTAAACGCGACCAACAGCGAACAGCGACTAAGTCGGTAATCTATCGCGCCGAACAAAATTTAACAAAAATTGGTATTTTAGGCGTACACCCAATAACTAGCGCTGATTGGTTGGCGCCGCTGTCGGCACCCTCGGAAAGCATAAACTATACCTTAATCTTGTGGCTATTTGTATGCCTTAACCTCTTGCCTGTGTCTGATAAGGATCAGTACAAATCAGTACAATCGAAAATTAACTCTATGACAAAAAGGAACAAGAGTCAATTTTCGATTGTACTGATCCTTATCAGACACAGACAAGAGGTTAACAGGCAAGACATAGTGATACAATCCGTAAACTGAAACACCGATGTACACACCTATGTTTAACAAATAAAATATTTCGTCTTTGTATTTGAAAACGGTTCAGGTATCGAAAAAAATAACGGTACCGTTATATTCCGCCACTGAAAAACTTAACCGAAACGATATGACGTCATACCGTTTTAAAACGCTACCTTTATTTTCCGATTATGCAGTCCATGCTTTCAACCAACAATCTCAAACTGTAATCAATGGTGAACTCACCTGTTTGTCCTTAAAATAGCACAGTTTCCCGTTCTGGAACTCGAACATGTGCAGTTTGAATGTCTTCATGCTCTCGCTGGCGAATCGCAGCTCTGCGCACACGAGAGACGTGCTCCTGAGCGCCTCCATCTCGTGAACTATCTGTTAAGGTAAAAGGTAAAATAAATTTTCACACCTGCTATTCAGAAAAGAGTTATTGTTGCCCTCGAATGAGGGATCACAGATTTACTTTTCTTCCCTCATTTGAGGGCAATAATGACTCTTTTCCTCATAGAAGGTGTGAAAAGCAGTATGACACTCTGTGGTAAAATCATTTGTAAGATATTTCATGTTTTTAGCAGCGAGGCTCGTAGACGGTGTGAAAAGCAGTATTGTCACACGGTAGCAAAATTATTTCCGTCTTGGGCGTAAACACTTGAATCCCTCGCTACGCTCAAGATTCTACTTTAGAATCCCTCGCTACGCTCAGGATTCTATTGTAGAATCTTTCGCTTCACTCAGGATTCAATATACCGCCCTCGCCGTAAATATATCATTTTGCTCCCTTGAGACACAATCTACTATCAATTTTTATATAATTACAAAGGCCTCAAATGAGGGAAGAAAAGTACAACATTGATCCCTCATTCGAGGGCAACAATGGCTCTTTTTTCATTAACAGGTGTGAAAATAACTTTGACTTGAAGGAGAAGAAAAATAGTCAGTTTATGAGCGTACACCATATATAACGTTGCAAGTACGTCATCGGCTCCAGAGACCAAGAAACGAATCCACTCCAGAGACCATCCACAAAATCCGTGGCTATGACTTTGTCCTTAATTAGCTGATGATTTTCATACAATATTATGATTACATATGGACCATGTGAATAAATTAGCAATATGTGTTGAAAACCTACCCCCTTATTCATAAACGTCTGTCAAACCTATATTAGTTAACTAGCCGCTAAAGTTCGTTTGCCCTTATCTGTCACTTTGACATTGACGTTTGTGAGAATGGGACAAAGAACTTTTTAGTTAGCAGAGGTTTGTTAAGTTTTATGAATACGGGGGATAGAGTATTCATTGTAACCGTTTAGGTTGAAGGGCTGCATTAACTAAATACCAGAATTTTACGATTATGTCCTAAACTACAGTAGAATCCGTTTATTATGACATCGAAGGGAATTGACAAACACGTCATACTAAGCGGACGTCATACAAAGCATTTTTGTGAAAAAAGAAAACAACCTATTTTTTAGGTAATAGAGAAACAGCGTATTAAATCAAAATAAAAATTGCATGTAAGACATGTATGTAAGTATGCATATTTTTCATTTTTTATGTACTTAAGAATACTGTAATTTTTGTTTTTTATGTTTTGTATGTTTATTTGTTTAACGGATTCCACTGTACTTACCAGCGGGGCAATCACGTATCTTTTGTACTACCGTTAGATAAATTTTAATGTCAAATTTTAATTGTCAGCTCATACATTTATACTTCAAAATTGACAGTAAAATCTATCTACCGTTAGTACATAAGGTTACGTGATTCGCCTGCAGGACAGAATAAACTGACACACAGAATATTACCTTATTCTCTCTAACCAGCAGATAGTTGTCTTTTCTGTCCTCTTCGTCCCAGTAGCCCCATCGTAACACGACGTCCAACACAATCTCGTCGACGTGCACTACTCGTTTCATGGACTCGCTACATATGACCTCTTCTAACATGAGAAGGTGCGACTCCATGTTCGCCTTCTCGCATAGTTGGACGCATATATCGGCGCTTCTCGTGCTTGGTGTTAGCTGAGGGAGGAAAGTTCTTGTTAATGGGTGGATCAACTATTCTTTGTTGCTCGTTACCATGGTTACGTCTCCTGTGTCACTCTTTAAAACTGTGATTTTATAGAGCTTAAATCTACCAAACGTTAGTTTTAGCGATGAGCATCAATCCATTAGGTCATGGGTCATCTCTTGAGCATGCTTGAAGTTCATATTATAAATATTTTTCTAAGAAACTCGGTTATTGTTGTCTCCTTGCTGATGGGACTGAATAACAACAAGAAAAAGTTGATTGACCCTAATACTCTGGTTTGAGAATACGGAAAAGGGTAATCCTGTTTGAAACGCTCGTAAAGGTCAGGGCGTTTATTTGTATGATGAACACGAATATTTGTTCCTGAGTTTTGGATGTTTTCTATGTATTTAAGTATCTATTATCTATATAAGTATGTATATCGTCACTTGGTACTTACAGTACAAGCTTTGCTTAGTTTGGAACTAGGTTGATTTGTGTAAGATTGTCCATAATATTTATTATAAAAAAATTGTCAACTCACGGTTATCTACACAAAGTTAGGACAGTCGACAAGAAACTTTCATCACATAAGACTCAGACCGATATTGCTCTAAAGCTCCCATTTTTCGGTTTTTCGTGAAAAACTCGTAAACGGTGGCCCATAGGAAAAAAATGTTCTTAGGCATAAGTTATTTACATAAAATTCTCCACAAAAATGTTTTACACACTTTTTCGCTACGATGAATTCTGAGAAATTATAAGTGGCTTCTTATTGCTCTGTTTTTCATTTAAAACATTTAAACATTAAAATATATTATTTACGTAATCAATAATCTCTAAACATCTCATTCTCCCACTCTCCACTCAATCCCTCAAAGATTAGCTGGAAGACATCCCTCATAGGGATAAGTTCGCCTTTGTACTCTAATCTTATGTGACATGTATATTGTTTTAACCTGTTATTGTATGTATACATACATAAACAACGATACCCCATTCGATGAGATTATTTAAAAAAAATTTCGCGCCCCCTTTAGCTGTATAAATATTTTTGGACGATTTGTATAACAAACAAACCGCGATCGCTGCGGAAAATAAGTCGCAAACATTTGCGGATTTGCTAAAAAATGGTGAGCCATGGAAACCTGAAAATAATAATAAGGATGAATGGATAGTACCTAGGCGAAAAAAAATACGGAATAGGTTTATTGGTTGTCAGGGTAACGCGGAATCCGACTTTAAAGGGAAATTCAAGGCAGCCGAGGAAAAAGTACCGATTTTTATATATAATGTGCACAAAGAGGTATTGGAAAAGGACATACAGGATTACATATTCGAGAAAACAAAGGAAAAAGTTTCATTAATTAAAGTAAGAATGAGGAGACAAAAAGATTACCAGTCGTACAAGTTATTCGTCTCGACTAAAAAGTTGGATGTTTATATGGATAGTTCGTTATGGCCCAAAGGGGTGTACTTTCGACAGTTTATATCCGTAAGACGTGGAAGAAATAGTGAGAGTGGAGACTTACCAAATCGATTGCGTAATGAGTAATATAGATGCCCAACTAACTACGCTTATTAGTTTTAATTGTAAATCCTTGAAGAGGTCGATGGAGGGGGTGAAGGCGTTGTGTGAGATGGCAGACATACTGGCTCTGCAAGAAACCTGGATGCTGGCACACGATTTGCCGCTACTTGGGACGATACACCAGGACTTTGCGTACACTGGGACCTCCGCGGTGGACACCAGTGCCGGCGTGTTAACGGGCCGTCCATATGGTGGCGTCGCGATCCTGTGGCGGAAAACAGCATTCCCGAATGTGTCTGTGGTGAAGTGTGTAAGTGTGCGGTTAGCGGCAATTAAGATAATGTTGCCAACTTCTAAGGTTCTAGTGTTTTGCGTTTATATGCCAGTAAACGCTGTAGAGAATTTGCCATTGTTTACCGAATGCCTAAGCGAAATAAGTGCCATATGTGAGGAAAATACGGATGTACAATTAGTATATGTCCTAGGTGATTTTAATGCTCACCCAGAAGAGTTGTTCTGTACTGAAATGCTACAGTTTTGTATGACACAGAAGTGGTGTTGTATCGATATGGAGTTGTTAGGTGCAAAATCGGGGACGTTTACTTTCACTAGTGACGCGCATGGATGTAACAGGTGGTTGGATCACTGCATTGTCACGGAGGCGGCGCGGGACACTGTGCGTGATGTCAAGGTAGAACACGATGTGTATTGGTCCGACCACCTGCCGCTTAAGGTTGTTTGCGAGATGAACAAGACCCATTGTCACTTTAGTCCCGCTAGGCGGTTGCATGAGGGCGTGATTTGGGGTGACAGGAATGTTTCACAAATTGACCTATACCAAGAGATATGTGATAAAAAATTGAAACTGCTTGACTTCCCAGCCGAGCTAACGTCATGTGCTGATCGGTTGTGTAATGATCAGAAACATCACGCAATTATAAATGGTATGTATCACTACACAATCTCAACTTTGGCGGAGGCGGCTCGCAAGTCAAGTAGACCGGCAGGGGGGAAACACATTAAAGGTGGTCATTTGGCGGGTTGGAACAAGTACGTTGCCGACGTTCACAGGGAGGCGAGAGCTAAATTTCTGGTTTGGGTGTCAGCAGGCAGGCCTCGTCAGGGACCAGTTTTTGACGAAATGTGTGAAACTAGAAGGCTTTTTAAGTCCAAATTAAAATGGTGCCAGGACAGGCAAGAGCAAATAAAATGTGACATACTTGCCTCAGACCGGGCAGCCAAAGACTTTAAGGCCTTCTGGAAGAACACAAAGAAGCAGAACGTCCGAGCGAGTGTCCCGGTCAGCGTGGGTGGGGTGAGCGATGCAAAAAGCATTGCCAATAATTTCAAAAGCTTGTTTGCTGTAGCTCCGCTCCTGAATACGACGGCGACTGCAGTGGTGCACGATACTGAGACTGTCATGGGCGCAAGTACTGTAAATTTCACAGCTAAAGATGTTCATAATGTCATCAGAAATATGCAGAGGGGAAAATCGCCGGGACATGATGGTCTCAGTATCGAACATCTTAAATATGCGGGAAGTCACCTGCCGCGGATACTGGCAATGCTTTTCACTTTGTGTCTGCGGCACGAATACTTACCCGAGCAGCTGACTAGGACAGTGGTCATACCACTAGTGAAAAATAAAACGGGAGACCTGTCAGACGCGGCGAATTATAGGCCCATTTCACTGGCGACTGTTATCGCAAAGGTGCTGGACAGTTTGATTAACGCACAACTCTGTAAGTACATTAAGTTAAGCGACGCACAATTTGGGTTTAGGCCGGGGTTGTCAACAGACAGCGCAATTTTGTGCGTTAAACAGGCTGTCCAGTACTACAAGGACAGGAACACACCTATCTACGGGTGTTTCCTTGACCTGTCAAAAGCGTTTGACCTGGTTGTGTACGACATACTGTGGGACAAATTGGCACGAACGGGCCTACCATCGGAATGTGTTGCTTTGCTAAAGTATTGGTATAACAACCAGGTCAACAGAGTGAGATGGGCGGGGGAAGAGTCGGACGAATATAGACTCCAGTGTGGTGTTAGACAAGGGGGTCTATCGTCACCTATTTTGTTTAACTTATATGTAAACGAGTTGATCGATGACCTCAGCAGTACGCATGTCGGTTGTCACATGGGCAATGAGTGTTTTAATAACATTAGCTACGCAGACGACATGGTACTGTTGGGGCCTTCGGTCAACTCGATACGGCAGCTACTGAAAATTTGTGAGGGTTACGCTGAGCAGCATGGTCTCAGGTATAATGCGACTAAAAGTGAGCTAGTCGTATTCAAGGCACGTAAATACAACGTACAATCTGTCCCTGAGATCATGTTGTGCGGTGTGCCCCTAAAAGTAGTGGAAAGGGTGAGATATCTTGGTCACATACTCGCGGCAGACTTAAGCGATGACCACGATTTGGAGAGGGAGAGGAGAGCGATGGCAGTGCGCGGTAATATGCTCGCCCGCAGATTTGCACGCTGTAGTG
The DNA here is from genome assembly GCA_963556455.1 of Epiblema foenella. Taxonomy (NCBI): domain Eukaryota; kingdom Metazoa; phylum Arthropoda; class Insecta; order Lepidoptera; family Tortricidae; genus Epiblema; species Epiblema foenella. The sequence goes on from OY747095.1 coordinate 43,701,269, forward strand.
ACGAAGTCAAACTGACGCTTTTTAAGGCTTACTGTCAGACGTTCTACACGTGTAGTCTGTGGGTAAGATTTACACAGAGAGCCTATAGTGCAATTCGTGTGCAATACAATAACATCCTCAGAATGTTGTTGAGGCTGCCGAGGCACTGCAGTGCATCTGGAATGTTCGCAGAGGCGCGAACAGATGACTTTTTTGCCATCAGGCGAAAAAGAGTTTGGTCACTGCTGAAACGAGTGCGCGGCAGCAACAACGGCCTTCTGAGGGTGTTGGCCGAGCGCTTCGACTGCCCGCTCACCAAATATTGGGTGGAAGTGGCTATTGGTAGGGTCAAATAGGGCATGTTGTTTGCCTTGCTTGCCCCTATCAATGGCTATACATACATTCCTTATTTTTTGTTTTGTTTTGTTTTGCTATTTATACATGTCTCACTAACATAGTTTCTAAGATACTCTGTTACTAACAATCTATGGATCAATTGGTCTGAAAATAAATGATTTTTAATTTAATTTTAATTTAATAGCTTCGGATCAACATTATTTAATTAGGCAAGATAACTAAATGTAAATTATTTCAGACATATACAATAGCTTAATGAGACAAGTGTTAAATTTACATTTCAATAATAACCAAGCACAACTTTCTAATGACATGCTAATAACAAATTATAAGAATTAAATTTAATGAGATCATGGATTATTAAATTATTTAACTATGAGACAATTTTTTTTAATGAGTTCAAACCTAAACGAAAAATATCAACGGCCTTACATATTTTATTATAAGATGTGGACATACGTGCCAGATGATGCTTAAGCTGTGAAAATTTTAAGACTATAGCTCCGTCCGTTTAGTTTTTAAGAGGGACGCCCATGCAGGTAAAGGAGAGCGCGAATAAAAAGCATGATTTACCCCATCGAGTCCCCCTTAAAAACCAAAGACTCACCGAAACTTCACGTGGCCCTATCCATCACATACACAATGCACATGTACCAGGGCAGCAGAAACAAAGCGGCGTTCAAAAACTATTCACCGAAACTTGGTAGCACGTGGCCCTATCCTTCATATACACACTGTATATGTACCAGGGCAGCAGAAACAAAGCGCCAGTCACCAGTCACTAGCTTGGTGGCACGTGGTCCTATCCTACAGGTACCAGGGCAGTAGAAACATAGCGGCGTTCAAAAACCACTCACCGAAACTTGGTAGCACGTGGTCCTATCCTTCACATAAACAATGCACATGGACCAGGGCAGCAGAAACAAAGCGCCAGTCACCAGTCACTAGCTTGGTGGCACGTGGTCCTATCCTACAAGTACCAGGGCAGCAGAAACATAGCGGCGTTCAAAAACTATTCACCGAAACTTAGTAGCACGTGGCCCTATCCTTCATATACACACTGCACATGTACCAGGGCAGCAGAAACAAAGCGCCAGTCACCAGTCACTAGCTTGGTGGCACGTGGTCCTATCCTACAGGTACCAGGGCAGTAGAAACATAGCGGCGTTCAAAAACCACTCACCGAAACTTGGTAGCACACGGTCCTATCCATCTCATACACATTGCACATGTACCAGGGCAGCAGAAACAAAGCGCCAGTCACCAGTCACTAGCTTGGTGGCACGTGGTCCTATCCTACAAGTACCAGGGCAGCAGAAACATAGCGGCGTTCAAAAACTATTCACCGAAACTTAGTAGCACGTGGCCCTATCCTTCATATACACACTGCACATGTACCAGGGCAGCAGAAACAAAGCGCCAGTCACCAGTCCCTAGCTTGGTGGCACGTGGCCCTATCCTACAGGTACCAGGGCAGCAGAAACATAGCGGCGTTCAAAAACTATTCACCGAAACTTAGTAGCACGTGGTCCTATCCTTCATATACACACTGCACATGTACCAGGGCAGCAGAAACAAAGCGCCAGTCACCAGTCACTAGCTTGGTGGCACGTGGCCCTATCCTACAAGTACCAGGGCAGCAGAAACATAGCGGCGTTCAATAACCACTCACCGAAACTTGGTAGCACGTGGTCCTATCCATCACATACACAATGCGCATGTACCAGGGCAGCAGAAACACAGCGCCAGTCACCAGTCACTAGCTTGGTGGCACGTTATCCTATCCTACAAGTACCAGGCCAGCAGAAACATAGCGGCGTTCAAAAACCACTCACAGAAACTTGGTAGCACGTGGTCCTATCCTTCACGTACACCCACGCCTTCAGATCGCCAGCGGCCTTGGGCGCAGTGGGCGCCGTATTACTGAGCACTCGCATTAGAACTCGCCGCACGGCACCTTCACGCCGTTGCTCCGCCTCAGTGGGTTCCCAGACAGCCTCGTAGTTGGCTATCAGGTCGCGGACGACGTACACTTCCTTTGAGTACCAGGCTGTGTTGAGGGTGTTGCTTGTCTGTTGGAAACATTTCGAATTAAAGATGATTTCGATCGATACAATAGTTGAGTCAGTTTTGAACGTTTACACGGACATTTAATACAAGGTGTTATGATTTTGGGTCAATCAACTTTTCCTTGCTGTTATTCTGTCCCGTCAACCAGGAGTAAACAGTAGCCGAGTATACATACTCAAGAGATGGCCCACGTCTGTCCATTCTGGGTTTGTGATCATCGCTAAAACTCTTGTTTGGAAGAATTAGAGTAGTTTATGTGACTGTACATAATGAAGGGTATCAAACAAGAGTGTGCGTTCGTTAAAATAAATAAAAAATTGACAATTTATTTCGAATTAAACGTCATCTCGACTGATATTAGAATTGAGGTCAAATCAAATTTTTATTTTCCGAGATGTTCGAAATTTAATAAAAAGAAGACGTAACCATGGTAACGAGCAATAAGAAGTTGATTGAGCTTTTAACATAGTTTGGGTATGGTGACAGCTCTTGTCAGAAATGACAAATTGTTACAAGGGATTTACGGGGAGGGCGGTATATATTGAATCCTGACTGAAGCGAAAGATCCTACAATAGAATCCTGAGCGTAGCGAGGGGTTTAAATGTTTACGCCCAAAACGGAAATAATGTTGTGGGTCAAATGAGGAAGAAAAGTACCACTTTGATCCCTCATTCGAGGGCAACAATCACTCTTTTCTGAATAGCAGGAAAAGAACTAACCAAAGCAGCGGGCATCAGTGTCGGCGCCCATACCGACGCCAGATTCTCCGCGCTCATCTTGTTCGCATGCGCCATAGTGTGAAGGAAATGCAGGTGAGCGAATAGCTTGCGCGCCGTGTTCCGGGCTACGAGGGGCAGCGACGTCATTACGCGGCGATAGATGGCGTTGCGGGCGGAGGGCTCGTCTTGGTCTAGAAACACATTATAACATTGCTCGAAAAGTGCGTTTTCTAAGCAGCCAAACTGTGCGGAAAGTACAACTTTTCCGCACTAGTGCTTTATTACTATGTTTTTTAACTCAGTCGTCAGCCCGACGCAAAGAGAATTTGTTATTTGTGAAGAGATTTACTAATTAGTCATCATAGGTTTACATTCTTATAAAAGATATGTAAATAGTTCATTAAACGTATTATTTATCATATCATATTAGATTTATGTTTTCTGGGTTCAGAGCTGACTTCATGTATTTTGTTAAGGGCGGCCTTCACTGCACAAATTTAGTGGCTAGTAAACTGTAATACATTTTTCTTAAGTGACCAGTTATTGGCGATTTACTTTACGATACATGTTCGGAAAGATAATTCCCAACTCGTGTTCACCGCCACTTGTTGGAAATTGTTTACTTTTCGAACTCGCATCGTAAATTACTATAATAAGTCTCCTGTTGAAAGCTGTATTCCTGGTACTTAGCCATCGCAGCAGGGTCCTGGGAGGATACTGAAGAATCTTCAGTAGAGTCCGAGTACATTCCGGGACTGACTGTACCGATCACCGCTACATATTTAGCAGCAGTCAAAACTCCAGATAGACTCTACAGCCCTAGTACTCACCCAATGCAGCGTGCATGGCCTCCCTCTTAGCCTGCGACATGAGAGGCTCAGGGAGGTCCCTGAAGAACCTCTTCAGCACTCCTGCCACATCATGTTCCGAGTGCGTTTCGGGAGTAAAGCGTACTCAGTACTCATTCTGCTATATTTAGAGATACAACCAGACTCCAGTTACTCTGCATCGCTAGTACTCACCCAATGCAGCGAGCATGGCCTCCCTCTTAGCCTGCGACATGAGAGGCTCAGGGAGGTCCCTGAAGAACCTCTTCAGCACTCCTGCCACATCATATTCCAGTGCGTTTCGGGTGTAAAGCGTACTCTGTACTAATTCTGCTATATTTAGATATACAACCAGACTCCAGATACTCTGCATCCCTAGTACTCACCCAATGCAGCGAGCATGGCCTCCCTCTTAGCCTGCGACATAAGAGGCTCAGGGAGGTCCCTGAAGAACCTCTTCAGCACTCCTGCCACATCATGCTCCGAGTGAGTGCCGGGACTGAGTTGTACCGACCACGCATCGCGGCGGAACCGGGCGAGTAGTTCGGAGAGCACTACGTTACTGCCGGCTCTTCGGTATATGCCTTCAGATAAGCTGCCTGTTGAGACAAATTGCATGTTATACTATCCTCAAACCAAACTGAGGACTAGGGTAATAAACGCCGGCGACGGTAGGGATGGCGGCGTGTCGATACAGGTTTTACTTAAACGTCGATAAATTAAATAAATAATAAATAAATATTAGAGGACAATCTTACACAACTCGAACTAGCACCAAAGTAAGCTCTAGAAGGCTTGTGTTATGGGTACTAGATGACATAGAAAACATCCAAGACTCAGAAACAAATACTCATGCTCATCACACAAATATTTGGCCTGACCGGGATTCGAACCCAGGACCGTCAGCTTCACAGGCAGGTACACTACCCACTAGGCTAAACCGGTCGTCAAAAAAACTACTTATATTAGAAAATTACTAAAAAATTACTTACATTAGTTTAATAGTTAATGTTACTTTAATGGGTAGTTCAAGTTATTTGCCTTATTTGTCTTATTCGTCATGCTAAAAATCTCCAGAACGAAGACTTAACAAAAGCGCATTTAATAGACACACGTCCTCTCATAATCAATCTTCAAGACGACAGTGACAACGACGACGAGGACGAAATCGATTAATATTAAATTAGGTGCAGCATATTACCACTTTCATTAATTATGTTATAAAATTCATACTTAACACATGTATTTTATCTAATCACTTAATTCTATCGACATTCCTTGTTACGGGTTTTACCACCTGCACTATGGGTCTCGGCCCGCTCCGTGAAAAACAATGCGTAAGAGATAACGCGAGCCTAATGGTTTTATTGCCCCAGTCCTCAGTTTGGTTTGAGGATAGTATAGAAAGTCTTAAAGTTAAAGCTGGGTTGCACGGGCGGGATGACAGCTTGCGGCGCCATATTTAACGATGATCTGTCTGTAATCTTGGGTTTTTACCACGACTGGACGCCCCTAATATCTGATCATCATAGGGCGTGCCTAGGCCCGGTCCAGATGGCTTTAGGCCAAATCCGCTACTATCCGCGGCACGTAAGTAAAACCAGGGCTTGAACTCCCAACTTCGCATCGTGCCGTCCCTTTCACTCTTGGTTTGTACACTAGGTGTAGTGATAGGGGCAGCATGAGACGAAGTTCGCATTTCGAATTTCGGAGTAGCCCCTCTGCGCATTAGTCGATTTTCGAGTGCAATCCAAAATGAGGAATATGTATGCTATCTGAGCACACACGCTAGTGCTCATGCGAATGACGCCATGCTGGGCCTGTACCACGAACTTCGTATCGTGCCGTCCCTTTCACTCTCGTGTCATACACTATATGAGTGAAAGGGACGGCACGATACGAAGTTCAGATTTCGAAGTTCGGAATAGCCCCTCTGGTTCTACTTTCGAGTCGGCGACTAACCAAAATGTTATGAAACATGGTTAAACATGATATTCCCACGTCTACCGCAAACGAACGGTGACGAGAATGTACCAAGGCCTCATAAATGTGCAGTATACGCAGTACTGACCGTGCGCATATATGAAGCTTATGCACTTATCGACGATGGCCGGCACATCCTCTTTAGTCAGCTGCTGGTGGTGAATCTGCGCGCCGTTGTTGTGAGCCGCCAGTTTCACCATGTAGCGCCAACCCTGGAACATATCGTTAACATTATACGACCTGTTGTATGTACAATTGTAAAACAAATGTTTCTTCAACAGTTTAACCTGTCCCTAATTTCCCTATCCAAAGTTTAGTTTCCAAGGTTTAGTCTCCTAGTGAGCCTCGATGGCTTAGAGACCCTCACTCACCTTAAGCTCCCTTTCATGCGGGAACCGCATGTATATAGTGGCGTGCGGACAGTCCATGAGCAGATTCCCGCTGCCGTCGGTCGGCATAGCTTGTTTAGTCTCCTAGTGAGCCCCGATGGCTTAGAGACCCTCACTGACCTTAAGCTCCCTTTCATGCGGGAACCGCATGTATATAGTGGCGTGCGGTCAGTCCTTGCCCAGACCCTTGCTGCCGTCGGTCGGCATCGCTTGTTTAGTCTGCTAGTCAGCCCCGATGGTTTAGAGACCCTCACTCCCCTTAAGCTCCCTTTCATGCGGGAACCGCATGTATATAGTGACGTGCGGACATTCCATGAGCATATTCCCGCTGCCGTCGGTCGGCATCGCTTGTTTGCTAGTCAGCCCCGATGGCTTAGAGACCCTCACTCACCTTAAGCTCCCTTTCATGCGGGAACCGCATGTATATAGTGGCGTGCGGACAGTCCATGAGCAGATTCCCGCTGCCGTCGGTCGGCATCGCTTGTTTGCTAGTCAGCCCCGATGGCTTAGAGACCCTCACTCACCTTAAGCTCCCTTTCATGCGGGAACCGCATGTATATAGTGGCGTGCGGACAGTCCATGAGCAGATTCCCGCTGCCATCGGTCGGCATCGCTTGTTTAGTCTCCTCATCCGCATCCTGCGTCACTGAAATGTAACAGCCACCATATAACAAATGAAATGAAATATTTTATTAATAACATAGTTACAAATAGGTATGCGCTGAATATTTGGTTATTATTCGGTATTCGACATGTTTTTGAATGTTCGGTATTCGGCCGAATTTTTACCGAACAATTTTGTGAGTTTTGTTACAAGTTACAAGTGTGTATTATAGTTACTGCTTCGTGACATGATACTTGACCTATTATTAACAGTGATTTAACTTATTTTTTGACAATATTTCGCTTTGATAACGAACAGAAATTTTATCATCCAATTAGTCTGTTTTACAACAATAGATGAGGGAATTACGTTGAACCGAATAATTTGGCCGTATATTCGGTTCGGCAACAGCTGGGAATAATTAATATTCGGCCGAATTTTTGTCATTGGTAGACTCATACGTAGTCTATTTTTAAACGCCGGGATAGTATTCGCATCTTTACTATGAACATTGCTATAGTTAAGGGATAAAAACATAAAGTTAAACGAATCTTCATTGGAATGATTTGTGCCATGAAACCCGCGACTTGCACCTTTTTTCCTCATGTTCAATATAGATAAATAAATAAACGCATGAATTTGCCGGTCAACGATGCGTGATTCCGAACGCCACGACGTCACCGACCGGAATGTCAAGGTGGCGTCGTGTCGGACAAAGTTCGCGGTCACCAGATCGCTGCCTCAAAACTATGACGCACTCGTCAATGAAAATATTGGTCTGCTAGGTCCTTAATAGCTACGTAATCTTCGTATTTCTGAGAAAGAGTGACCAATATATTGCCGCGCGAGAATGAGTGTGCTAGCGATAGTAGCCAGTAGCTTATTTAACTACTTGTCGAATACCGATAGTTGAATATCTATATTCAAAAAGTTGAAAATATTGCCTCTGCGATCTTTGTACCTAAAAAAAGCTTGCTTGTTTGTCAAAAACCATCCAATCTGTTTCTGAACAGGTGAGACGTTTTTGTAGGGAAACAGAGAGCTCAATATAAGGGACTACTATATCAACCTCCTTGCTGTACTGCTATATACCGCAAGAATGCGTACAATATGTGTATCGTTGTTTATAACAGTCTTCCAGAAGAAATTAGATAATTGGAGGGCAATAGGCAAAATATTTGTTAAATATTTCACTACATGGCTGTCTGACAAATGTTTCTATAGTGTTAAACAATTCTTAGATTTTAAATTGCATGGTTAATTTATTAGTTTATTATTTTTCAATCACCTGATTATTGAATATGCAGTTCAATAATCATAATTAACATAACGACATACCTACAATTTATGATAATGGGAATATCTCTCTTAGTAAATTTTGCATGTCGATCAACGACTGAATACTATACAAATTTTGTTGACAGGTAGGGACTTTCTATATCGATAAATTAAATTATCGATGCTCGTTCTACATACTATTATAATATAAAAGGAAAATATAAAATATGGCCATGTTTGATATTTTCCTCTTATATTATAACTGGAATTTACCTGATCGTAGTTATTCGCTGCTCAATACAGAGCTAAAACCGTGGTTATAACTTGATTTTATTTCCAATAGCTGAAAATCTAAATTGGTTCTTGAACGGTTACTACAGACAAGCATGGTTGTAGGCACTATAGAAATGGCGGCAGGAGCTACCTTCAATTGTTTTTTTCAACGACTTATGAGCATAACACTACATAGTATAAAACAATGTCGCTTTCTCTGTCCCTAATCCCTATATCCCTATGTATGCTTAAATCTTTAAAACTACGCAACGGATTTTGATGCGGTTTTTTTTAATAGTGTGTCTAGAGTGATTGAAGAGGAAGGTTTATATGTATAATAACATCCATTAAATAGTGCATCCGTGCGAAGCCGGGGCGGGTAGCTAGTTACTTATATTTTCATTCGGATTACATTTCAAACCAAAAATATGACTTTACAGACCTAATTTTTAGTTTCCCGTACCCAAAAAGTAAAACGAGCCCCTATTACTAAGACTTCGCTGTCCGTCTATAACCAGGCTGTATCTCATGAACCGTGATAGTTAGACAGTTGAAATTTTCACAGATGATGTATTTATGTTGCCGCTATAACAACAAATACTAAAAAGAGGATAAAATAAATAAAGGGGGCTGCCGTACAACAAACGTGATCTTTTTGCAGTTTTTATAGATAATGGTACGTAAGCCTTCGTGCGCGAATCTGACTCGCACTTGGCCGGTACTTTTCATGGGCGTATCTTAAATAAATAAAATAAATAAATAAATATTAGAGGACAATCTTACACAAATCAAACTAGCCCCACAGTAAGCTCAAGAAGGCTTGTGTTATGGGTACTAGACGACGATATATTTAATAGATATAAATACTTAAATACATAGAAATATTCATGCTCATCACACAAATATTTGCCCTGACCGGCAAAATAAAACCGGGTGTCTTAAATAGAAACAATATATTTTGAAAAGATATGCAAGATATAATGCCTCATTTTGTATAACCAGAAAGTGGTAAAGACATCCTGACGTCAGAATGGCTGGTTACTTTCATTCTTACATTTCTCATATTAGGCTAGGTACCAGGGGACCGATTTTAGAGTCTCGAACGCTCGACTTTTCACTCGAGATCTGTCAAAAAACTATGATGATTTGACACATGTCGAGTGAAAAACCGAGCGTTCGACACTCAAAAATCAGGCCCATGTACAAAATAGGTAAATCTGGGTTAGATCAAACGGTCACGCTTATGAAAGAGCTTGAAATACGAGAAGCAGCTTCGTAGACTGTTCCGATAGCTTGCTTTACTAATTGGGTCATTCCACTTTTACGTGACCAGTTTCTATTGCGAGAAAAACTATGCTATCTATTGAATTAGTGTACAATAATAGTATATGAAATTCCTCGAGTACACAATAAACTGATGCACAAGAATGCCTTCATTGCCGCCATGCGAGTGTTCAATAAATTACCCATCGAAATTAAGATATTAGAAAACACAGCATTTAAATCTACCCTAAAAAAATGGCTCATCAACAAAGCTTTCTACAGCACTCATGAATTTTTCAATGATGTGAATTAATGTTTCATTACTTAGCTATTATTTAGGCTTGCATGCAATTTAGTTATATTGTCATATATTGTATGTCCGTGATGGATAAACTGTTGAATCTATATTTTATTTTTGTCACCTTTGTACACAGTTTTACAATAAAGTTTTCTATTCTATTCTATTCTATTTCCAAACAGTACCTGAACCTAATTAAAGGAATGTATATATAGGTAGAAAAAAATAATAATTAACTTATTTCTGTAATAAGTTGGTAAATACTATTTTTCCATACAAATTGATGAGACATAAATAACCACTAAGTTACTCGATGTAAGAATATTAGCTGTGGTTCGATGTTTACCAAAACTATCGGAAGTGATAATCTAATTAAACCTCTTTCTAAATAACACTACAAAACTATGAAATGAGTGCCAAGTATTCAGAAAAAAATTATGTCATGTCATGAAAAAGAAGAATGGCCCAATCACTAAATATTTAAAAACAATTCACAAACACAAAAGGCTGCTGTCCTACACCGATGCAATACCTACATACCGCGAACTGCAAACGAAGTTTTCTTTCTCTGTCGCACATGCGCGTTCGTACGTAAGTGCGACAGAGAGTGCGGTTCGCGGTAGGCCCTCAGGTAATGCGGTAGGTATTTAGCATATTTAAGTGATACTACATTATTTATAAAATAACATCGCGCCAGTTTCCGCGTGCGAGGCACGACAGAGGTCGTCGAGGCTTGCCTTTACAATTCTGCACACTAGTAAGAATTCGACTTTATTTCGTTGCAATACGGTTGAAATTGTCTCTTGGGAATTTCTTCCTTGGTACATTTCCTTCCTTGGTACAGTCTGACAATAAACCTAGTCCATGGATACATTAAACCCTAGCTATCTGTACAGTCAAACGCATAAATATATCATGGATGCCCTAAAAAGCCTGAATTCGTCCTCTAGGGATCACCCATGATATTAGCTACTTATACCTCTATATAGTCATCTAAAAGGTCATCTAAAAGGTTTATTGAAAATAGAACTCTGCGTAATGGATGTTGAGTTCTTATTTCAAAAAACAATTATCTCGATTTATCGGATTTGACCACTCACCCCTCGAAAGTTCTAATAAGACAATAGGTCCTATTGTCTTATTAGAACTTATTACCTAATACCTAAGTAATATATGTAACGTAATTATTACCTAAGTTTTACCAATTGTTTTGCGACTGTAATTCGACTCCACAGTCAAACTTATAAATAGGTTTGTGGAGCGATATATTGTATAATACCTTGTTGAGCTATTCACCGATTTTTAACGAATTTTGAGTTGATATTACTCCGTCAAAACTATAGATATATTTATGGCACAAACGGTTATCAGTTCTTCAATCCTTTATCTACATGTACATGTGCCTAATTAAAAAAAAAACACTACTTTTTATTGATTTATTGAAACATGGTCCAAAAAAGAGCTACTTTATATATACGACCGGTTTAGCCTAGTGGGTAGTGCACCTGCCTGTGAAGCTGGCGGTCCTGGGTTCGAATCCCGGTCAGGGCAAATATTTGTGTGATGAGCATGAATATTTGTTTCTGAGTCTTGGATGTTTTCTATGTATTTAAGTATTTACATCTATTAAATACATCGTCGTCTAGTACCCATAACACAAGCCTTCTTGAGCTTACTGTGGGGCTAGTTCGATTTGTGTAAGATTGTCCTCTAATATTTATTTATTTATTTTATATATGAAATGTACATTTAACTGTTCCTTATTGACGTCTCTAACAACGCAAGAGAGATTTTTATTTTTAACCCATCTTCACAAAAGTTACGCCCAAAAAACAGATTTTTTGGCCAAAAATTTACAAAGTTTGATTTCATATATCTGTCATACGATAGTGAGTTTTGAAGTAAATATGGTATACTATTTTGGTAAACCTAATTATTATTAATACGATAAGCCAAAAAAATACGTGAAAACGGACAGTTACATATCGAGGGTCAGGGAGCTGGGAGCCCCTTAATGTTTTTTTTTTTTAATAATAATAATAAAAGTACGTTCCCAAAGCGACAAAAATAAACACAACCTACCTCTTACGCCCATGTCATTAACACGTTTACTGTCCGAATCCGAATTGTAAACCTTACGGCTTTGTAATACAGGTTTGCAGTGACCCATATCAGGGTCACGGACGGCGAACGTGTTAAAGACGCATATTTATTGCGTATAGATATTTTCTATGTACCTACTCTTCAGGATGCTCAAAAATATCTACTTAAACATGCTTTCTTAACACCTTGACAGCCGTGTTCAGATTTTTAGAGCACTTTGTCAGCTCAGATACATCTGGATGCTACTGTACATACTAGTACTTAATTTGGTAGTATTTTAAAACATTGATAATCGCTAACATCAGTTTTGGTCAGTAAGCAAAATAACGTACATTACACATACCTTTTATATACCTAAGAACATTAGGAAAAATGTAATAACCACATGTGTTTAGTTAGATATATTGTTACAGCGTTGCAAACAGGCCTTGAATCGATATTTTTGTAACTTTACGCTTTAATATGCAAATTAACAAAGATAATCATTTTAATTACCTATATTTGTATATCGTATTGCTTAACTATATATTGCATCAAACGTACGTTACCATGTTGATACAGTATTTCCATCGATAAGTCACGTAATCTTCTGCAATATTTCTATAGGAACATCTCTAAAGCAAGATTGTGTGATATGTTAATGTCACTTATAAGAAATATCTTCTTCGATAAGCTGCGCCGAAACTGAGGCAGTCAGTATCACAAAAATTAAAGATCAAAGTTCGTATATCTTGAGTCTCCTATATCGTGTTCGGAAATCGTTATTATCGCGCATAAAACACAATATGATGTCGAGGGAAAGAAGCCTAATTTAAATAAGGTCTGATTTCCCCTCGGATTGGAAGGTCAGATGGCTATCGCGTCCGTAAAAACTACTGCCTACGCCAAATCTTGGGATTAGGTAGCGGACCCCGGACATCGTTCAGGATGCAAGTGTAGTGGGATAACGCTAGAAGGATGATATCTTACTGACGCCCCAGGTCGGGCCTAGCTGAGTTTCTTACTGGACTCTTCTCAACCAGCGACCAAACTCCCAGTAGCTCGATTCCACTCACACCTCAGATTCGGTTGAAACCGCTCAACCAATCTCACTGGAGCGCAAACTCTTAGAGTATTCCAGTGTTCCAAAACACACGCATGGTCGTGCCGGAGGTATTCCCCTGGATTTTCCCCAGGCTACTCTCCAACCGCGCAATCCTGTCGCTTTATTGGGCCCGGCCTATAAAGCCACAGTCAGGTTCCAAAAAAACACAAACAAAAAAAAAACTTACCGACGCATCTCGTCTTCCTGAGGTCAACAGTGCAGATGGAGGTCTCCTTGCCCGTGTAGTAGACCAGCACGCGCCGTATAAGCATCACCCACGCGCCGCGCCACTCTCCGCTCACGCCCTCCTGTAGCGATCACCCAACGAGATTGTTAATCATAGGTATAGATTAATTTTAGGCATAACGTTCCAATACTAGTTTCACTAGCGAATCTTGCATTACAAAAATGGGGCAGTTAAAAATATCGGATACTGGTAACACGAAATACATAGCAACGTGATAGGTACTTATAATAACTAACAGTTAATTTTATAGGTATAATTGTTATTATTATTTATTTATTAAGAAATAATAATACAACACAAACAAGTACATAGACCCACAAAACCGTTTGCACAGTTTGACTGTGGGATCGATCAGTCTCATCTCTCTTCTAACAGTAAATTATTTTATGAGTTTAACAAGGCAACTTTATATATTATGATTCTACATCTAGGTACAATAGTTTATTTTACGAGTTTAATAAGGTAACTATGTAGCTTTTGTTGCCATATAAAAATGCGTGCGATACGACTTGCTGGTGGATCTATACAAAAATCTAAACAGCTAGCTCTGAGACTGTACAGAACCGCAATATTTTAGTTTCTAGGTAGTATATAGTAGACTACAAAAATATTTCTTATACTTATTGGTTTATAACTTTAAAAAAATATAACTAGATCGGTTAGTAGTCAACCATGACACGTACCGAAAGAAGAGATCAAATTATTTACACAACTTACTAAATTAACTTAAAATAAAGATGCGGGACTAGAAATAAATGTTAATAAAGAGAAAAAATCGCTCATGCAAATTAGAAAGGCTACTTTGAGAAGCTCAAGGCGACAACGTATAGAAAAAGAAAACTTGCGCAACTTTTTGATAAATTACATTTTTTTATGAAGGCTTAAGATGTAGCTCGATGGTACAGAAAAAAAAATTACTTTTTACATTATAATTTTATAGTCCAATATACTTCACGAAAGGCGCAAAGCAATTACAATTCGCAACGTAAGTAGATATATCATATCATACAATTCGTATATAACTTCGCAATGCAAACATTCCCTTGGGAATTTGCGAACGCCAAGCACATATTTCGCATAAGCAAATAAACAATAGCGGTGTGAATGAAGAAAAAACTTTTATCTTGAAATTATAAGACCGTCAAGATGGCGTAAAACAGTCGCAAAAATATGATACAGATTTCTTAAATAAAATGTGAAGGTTACCGGGAACGAAGGGTCCATTTTATAACAAATTCGAATCACTACATAGTATAAAACAAAGTCGCTTTCTCTGTCCCTATATCCCTATGTATGCTTAAATCTTTAAAACTACGCAACGGATTTTGATGCGGTTTTTTTTAATAGATAGAGTGATTGAAGAGGAAGGTTTATATGTATAATAACATCCATTAAATAGTGCACCCGTGCGAAGCCGGGGCGGGTCGCTAGTAAAAACATATTTTGAATAGATATGCAAGATATAATGCCTCATTTTGTATAACCAGAAAGTGGTAAAGATGATTTTTTTAATAGATAGAGTAATTGAAGAGGAAGGTTTATATGTATAATAACATCCATTAAATAGTGCACCCGTGCGAAGCCGGGGCGGGTCGCTAGTTAAAAATAAATCATCCGCGTAAATAACACTAAAGTAAAACAGGTTTTAAATATATATAATATGGCTGTTATGAATGAAGGGGTCGGGGGTCGGCAATTTTTTAAATAAAAGAGCCAAAATCAGTAAAAATATCAATTTGTGGGAACCTCACAGAGCCGTATAATATCTGCTTTATGTTTCGAGATCTCGAAGAGCCGCAACTGGCTATACTAAGAGCGTGCCGCGGTTTTCCGACCCCTGTATGAGGTTACCAACTATTCACGATTGAATATCAAAGCGTTTCAACCGCCGAATTTACTTGGCATCATTTCTGGTGAATAATCTATAAGGATTTATGATAATCCCGGTCATTTGTTAGCTTCTAGCCCGAGACATCTTTCAAACAACTGAGCAACTGAGTATACCATCGAAATGTACAGAAACTTCGACAAAACGGTCATTATAATAATAATCATAATAATCATCATTTATTTCGACCAACTAGGATCATACAAATTAAATTAATTGACATAAAAATAAAAATAAATTCACAATCAAAACAAATTATGGGTCATACTTAGTTGGAAAAACAAAAGTCGTCCCTCCTGTGATCGGCTTATGTGTAAGTTAGCTATGTTTTATTACAGGGATCTATAGAAACGGAGACACTGTTTATGCGGGTTACTGGTGCAATCCAAAATTAAGCTTTGTAGCCCTTAACTTTTGGTATGTCCACAGAAAATACGCGAACCTAAATCCGTGTATGACCCTTATACGAGCGTTTCAACCGCTCCAATTACCGTCGACCCCACTATTGTCAGAGTTTCTGTTGATTCCGGTTGCATTTTTGGTCATATAATACTGTTCTCGAACTGGACCGAAATGGATAAGGACCAAATTTTGGAGGACCAAGTTACCCATCTAAATTGTGTGTCAAAATTTCGTGTCACAACGGACTCAATTAAAATGTAGGTGTATGAAATGCCTTAACTATGTGCCAAGAAATTTGGACCTCACCCAAATAACTTAAAACGTCATCAGACTGAACAGAAAATTCAACAAACATTTGGGTCATGGTAATACGGGCGGTTAAAGACTTGTAGATTTTTTTCTTTGTGGTCTCTTGGTACAGACACAAGCTGCCACCTACCATTTCAATTGTTTTGTTGTGAATGTGTTAGTTACCCGTAAATTGTCATGTATACAATCATTGAATAAACGTCTTATTTAATTTTTTGCTTTGCTTAACTTCATTTGTATTGTGTATTTTATTTCTTTTCGTAATAATTTAACTAAGCGTCAATTAACAAGCTATTGTTTCTAATCCATTTTAGTACTTGATCTTCAGCTGATTCTTGTTGCACAAAAAATGAAGCCAAAGAAATTAGGATGGAGGAAAAGCGGTGACCGATTAACGCGGTCGGACCATTTGTTGACATTTGTCGATTGTCGTGGCTGATCAATAACAATAACAGTCAAATACACAGAGATTAAGTCAGTCATTGAGCATAATGAAGCAACGGTATTTTATAACGGCGTAGACAATATTAACGTCGCAGAAATCGTGGATAAATACAGATTATTACGCCTGCACTGCTTACAGAGATTTTAAAAACCGCTCGTATAACAAAACAGATTCTTTTTAAACCTAATAATATAATGAGTATGCTACTGTTACTTAGCTATTATATGTAAATACAAGAAAAATCCTTACTTTAATACCTATCACATATACCTACCAAAAAATCTATTTTTTATGGTTTTTATCCATGCGTTTTCTGTCCGAATCTTTTGTTGTATCTTCGGGTAATACCGAAAATAACAAATTCCAGTCTAACTAAGCTATTTTATTGCATCTCATCATCATCACCATCAAAAAGAAATGTTAAATTTTTTATTGATGTTTAATAGTGCAAAAAAAATCACTTAGTTAGACAGAAATCTGTTATTTTCGGAATTACTCGACATTCGCAATTACCCGAAGACACCATAATCCTATTTTTGATTGCATCAAACACGTCGATTTTGATTATAGTAAAGCAATACCTACCTTTGTCAAGCATTTAATTGCACATGTTATGCAATCGAATTGAACTGGGTCATTTCGTACCAACTTATAGCAGCAGATTAGGAGTTAGAATAATATAGTATAATATAATAATCAATACCCAGATTAAAAATCTGTCAGATAAAAGTTAGCTCTGTCCTCCTCTTTCATATGACATTAGAAAGTGACAGCGATAATTTTAAATTACGGATAATTCTATATGGCGATTGAAAAATCGACTCTTATAGACATAAAATATGGTTGACTTTAGACTACAGTTTACTTTGTTGTATTCTTACACATAAACATTTGATCGTCTCTAAAAACTGGTTCGAATGGCACGAGTAAAAAAAATTGTCATCTAGCCTATTGTCGTGACACCTTGCTATTGACTCGATGACGAATTTTCATACGAATGACGCACTGCTCAGTGAAAATCGGTGTCATGAAGACATCGTAAGTCGAACGAACTTACATGGCGATAGCTACGACTATATTATGTTACCCCTTTACTCATAATATTCTTAAACGTTAATTAAACCTATACCACCCTATTCATAAAACTTAACAAACCTCTACTAACTAAAATGTCTGTTGTCGCTGTCTCACAAGCACATGTGTCAGTGTGACAGATAAGGACAAACGAACTCTAGCGGCTAGTTAGCTAATATAGGTTTGATAGACGTTTATGAATAAGGGGGATAGTAGCTAAAATGCCGTTAATATTCGTTTGGCTTTATCTGTCACTTTGACATTTGTGTTTGTGGGTAAGGGACAAAACACATTTTAGTTAGCAGAGGTTTGTTAAGTTTTATGAATAAGGGGGTTAGTGTTTGGACCCACAGATAGACGCTCTTCAAAATATCTGCGCAAGTGATAACGCAAGAGAAAAACTTAAGAAAACGACTACTTTTGACAGTGATTTCTGCACAAGTCGAACGTTTGTGCAGTGTACATGAACACACACTGCTCACTTCCGTTCTTACTTGTAGTTATAGGTACAACTTATATAAATAATAAAGTTCTTTAGCAATGGCATGATTCAGTGTGCACGTTATCGCGGACGACCTTACCGTGAACTGCATAAATAGTTTATAGGTACACAAGAGTTCTTATGATACTCGTAATCAAACACTCATTAACATAAGACAACGTCAACTGTTATTATGAGATAAAATCCAACATTGTCCATATCTTGTGTACACACGGTTAATTTTACGGGCATGTTGGGTTCGAGTCCCGGTCAGGGCAAATATTTGTGTGATGAGCATGAATATTTGTTTCGGAGTCTTGGATGTTTTCTATGTATTTAAGTATTTATATCTATTAAATATATCGTCGTCTAGTACCCATAACACAAGCCTTCTTGAGCTTACTGTGGGGCTAGTTCGATTTGTGTAAGATTGTCCTCTAATATTTATTTATTTTATTTATGTCACAGGACAACTCCTGCATTACAGCCGCAACTTTATATTCATATAGTGTCTTAGAGTAATTCCGAATGTCGAGTAATTGCGAAAATAACATATTCCTGTCTAACTTAGTGACTTTGTTGCACTACCAAACATCAACAAAAAATTTAACATTTCTTTTTGATGGTGATGATGATGAGATGCAATAAAATCGCTTAGTTAGACTGGAATTTGTTATTTCCGGAATTACCCGATCTTCGAAATTACCCGAAGACACCTTATATGAAACGACATAAAAGATGGCACGGTAATAGAAGCCGGTGGAGGCAAGTCGTATTATGTCAAACAATCGAATTGGACTCGGCCATTTCGTACCTACTTCTAGCAGCAGATTAGGAGTTAGCAAAGAATGTAATAATCAATTCCCATCAGATTAAACAATCTGTCATATAAAAGTTAGCTCTTTCATATGACATTAGAAAGTGACAGCGATAATTTTAAATGACTGAGAATATCACATAAAAGATGGCACACTAATAGAAGCCGGTGGAAGCAAGCGGTATTATGTCAAACAAAAAGACAGATGACGATCATTGATCACAATCTTCAGTCAGAACATGAAAGAACGACTAAAGAGAGGAACCCCAAATTTAGAAAATCTAAGCTCTTAAAAGCACTTATCAATAAATACTTAATTACAATCCGATACAAGTATATCTTTAAAAGCATACAATGTTTTACAATATCATACAAAATAATTAACACCAAAATACAGCACATATTCAACACTGCAATATTTATTCTGTGATTGCATTATTGCATTAGATATATATAATTTCTTTCTTACTACAAACCTTGTTTACCATCAAGTTCTCCTATTTGCGGTACGAAAGCAGTGAAAACTCACTAAGCCATTTGGCTTTCTGTTAACTCAATACGCTGTGGGCAGCATCACGCCGTATGGATATATTGGTTTGATTATGAGCTGAGCGCATAATACGGCAACATAACAGGCAGGCAGCATATCAACGCCTATCGGAGGCACGTTTTTGTGTAGCATTCTCAGTCGTCATACAACAATCCTAAATATTATGCCAACGAGTGCACAGAGATGAATATTATCTGCACATGACTCAGGAGTCTCACATATATACTATATCGGGTTTTACTAACGTAGGTATACTCAGTCTAGAATGCACGACTGCTATCGCTGCATATTATATTCGTCACTGAGTTGGTAAACATGTTGGTTCATACAGAAGTACGATTAGATTGATTGTATAAAGTTATGTACAACATCGATAACGCTGTTACATAATTGTAATTCAACTTCTTCTGGTTAACCTCTTATAACTGCCATATGAATCTTGAGAGTTACAAAGGTGCTAATTTTGATATTTAAGTTACTTGTTTTGACATGGCATTACCAGAGGGGCTACCGCGAACTACAAACGAAGTTTTCTCTCTCTGTCTCATTTATATTCAAACTTGCAAGTACGACAGAGAGGGAAAACTTCGTTTGCTGTTCGCGGTAGCGTCACCGGTAGCGTTTATGGACAAGCGGGGCGTTTAGCGACGAGACGAGTGCTGTCAAAGAGAATTTTGAAACGCTCACGCCTGAGCATAAACAATGATGGGTACTTAATTCAATTTTGCGCTTGCTCAAACTATGGATCCGTGCCTTGGCCTCAGCTTTAGACCAGAAACACAAAATTATTCTCTTTTTAAAAAAAAAACGAAACGACCATCCTGCAACACATTATGTATCACACTCGTATGCTGCAGTGGCCTGAACAGACACATAACCAGAGATCTGACAAATTTGCGCCATTGCTCGCAATAATGATGACTCCAAAGTTAATCAAAATGTTAATCGATTAATTATTTCTTGAAATAAAATTTGAATTTCCGGAGATAATAGTTTATAAGTGCTTATAATTATTTGCAAAATGTCATTCAAAGTGGTTATTTTTTTCGTAAATATTTTTAAGTAATAAGTATCCTGCTATGATTATTATTTCTGACGTAGAAGTTTTCTAGTGGATTGCGAGCGGAGTTTTTCAGCACTTAAGTATATTTTTGATGTAAAAAGGAATAGACTGACTGCAGAAAATTTTAAAAATATACTGATAATTTTACTAGGAATTTAAGTATAAATCAAGTAAAAAATTAATTGTTTCATACTTCAAAATGTTAACATTTTGATTAATTTGGGAGTCATGTCCACATTATTGCAAGCAATGACGTAAATTTGTCCGATCTCTGCACATAACACACACATAAAGTAATTAAATAAAAATATAATGCGTTTATTTCGGACAACTTTGGACTTATACATTTTAGTACGAAAACTTAAATGTAATGAGGACCAATGCTGCCGTCCCATGTCTGCCACTATATTCAGTTCAGGAGACTGAGGCGGCTTGCGCGCACCATGCAGAGTATCGCGGCACAGCGTTTGCGCAGCGTGATATGGAAAGCCGTCCGCTTGTGCGTCCGCGAACATGCCGGACGCGCTACAGTGGCGCGGTAGCCACAGCATCACCTTAAATGCATCATTGTATTGTACGCCCATTGGATTGAGCGATCTTTGGGTGTGTTTGCACCATAGGCTACAGGTATACAGCGACGTACAGTACGCCCTATATGTTAATTTAACACGTGCCACACATAGGCTGAACCTGCGCGCTATCATATTAGCCCTGATCGCCAATACTCCCGGTCAACGTACTCAAGCCCGTATCTCAAACGCCAAATACTACGGTCCTCACTTCTTCTGCTGAACCGAACCCCTCAAACGACTACAATTAAGTATGTATGAATACGTGTAAGCTCACGTGTGAGAAGCAAAATATTGATTCTGCAAGTAGGAATCAAGGGCGCTTTCACAACGCGTCGGCAAGTAAGACGTCTGTGCGTATATGTCGAATGCAGAGCTAATATGTATTATTCACAATCAAGCTTCCATTCATGTCTGCGTCTACAGGCGAACAAGGGTAAGTCGGAGTTCTGATTACGCGTTGTTATTTATTAGAAATTCCGGCGTAAGATATACTATGGATGAGGTCCGATTAGGCATTAATATAACGAATTCCGGTGTCAAGTTATAGCTGTAAGAAAATTGAGCGGTGAGTTGAGGTGAAGAAAGTTCTGAATAGCATAGCTGCAGTTGCTTTAGTGTTGGTAAAGGCAAGTCTTATCAGTCTAGATTTTTAGAACTCTATTCTTTTTGCCTCCAAGTTTAAAACACTTCCGGATCTTTTCAGTCTTGAGTCGAATCCTTTTTCGAGTCTTATCAAATCCTGTAGTCACAACTCAACCTCGGAGCCCCGTAAATATGGGTCAAGTTCTTTAAATTTTGATGATTTACTGGATAGTAATAAATTAAGGAAAAGGGAAAATACTGGCAAATAAACGCACAAAATTATGTACAGAAAAATATTGCTACTGTACTTGAATGAGTAAGACGCTAAATATTAAGAGTCTATACAAGTACAGTTAAGTTCTCATCATAACATGGTTTTTCTAAAAGCGTTAGTGCAAACAAAACACTAGAATCTTTATATGTGCAGAAGACACAGGACTAACAAGTTTAAATGAACTTAAGATTCGGTTAATTGCTAAAAACCTAACTATTAGAGTCTTAGAAACGAAGACTCCAAAGATTTGAGTCTTTACCAACACTAGTTGCGTTAGCGTAGTGGTTTACCATATCAGTGATTTATGCATCTTAAATTCGGTAATACATCGAGGGCGAGCGTTGATTTATCAAAATTAGACTGCATTTGAGAGCATTGACTCCACTCGAAATAAACTCAAAGATAAAACTTGCAGAAATAGACCTTTCATAAAACAAAGATACAAGACAAAGGAATCTGAACAGTCATCGGCGGATTCCGACTCGTACAGCATGATTTGCAAGTTTGTAGAAAAAGATGTAAATAACCTAATTAAGAGTACTGATTGTGATACTCCTGATGCGACTACATAACCAACCTAAAAAAGTTGATATTGTGCGTCCGTTTTCAAGTATTAATTCCCTTACATAAGTTATATTCGGGTCAATCAACTTTTCTTTGTTGTTATTCTGTCACGTTACCGAGAATACAACAGTAGCCGAGTTTCTCAAATAAATGTTTATAATATAGACTTCAAGCATGCTCAAGAGATGACCCATGTGCATGGATTTGTAATCATAGCTAAAACTCATGTTTGGTAGATTTAAACCCTACAAAATCACAGTTTTAAAGATTGAGTCAGGAAACGCAACCCTGGTAACGAGCAACAAATTTACATATTTCTTATTTTTTGGGAAATAACATAAAAATGCATCTTTTATTTTTCATCTAAGTGAAGTTGTAATATCTTCTTTTAAGAAATAAACATTCTTCAACCCGAATTCCTCACTGCCTCTCATTCATTTTCAAATCAACTGTCCCAAATACAAAGCACATGACAAGGATAGCCGGACTGCAGAATCAGAGTCCACGCCCCGCCTAGGTGCGGATCTTTCCATCGATAATACCTAGACACCAATCGCGGATACAGTTATCTCATTCACTCATCTACGCTCCAACCCACTATTCTAAAAGGTCGTAAGACAATCAACTTAATTCAAGACATAAGTCATAAGTCGATTAAAAGGTGCAATGTGAAATGTCGTAAGTCATAAGCGCTGCAGTTGCAACGGGTGCATACGACATTCCGGAGGCCGGCGGTGCGGGGATGCAGTGATTGGGTGACCTGGTTCTCTGATACCTGGATCCACTATTGATCGGTACAATGGTTGCGCGAATTATATGCAGTTACGATCAACGGGGTTCGAATAAAGAACTTGATTTGACCTCGATGTTGAAGATTCCACAGATGCTTAGTAACAAGCTTTTTTAGGTAGCAAATGGAAGGAATCGGCATTCGACGTAAAATTATTTAGTTTTTTACAAGGCGTGTTTATTGCACCATCACCAAACATACTAATGAGAAGTTTCTATACTACCATACTTTCCATACTTTCATAAATAAATAAAAAATGTTTTGGCCAATCTTACACAAATCGACCTAGTCCCAAACTTAGCAAAGCTTGTGCTATGGGTACTAGGCGACGATATACATACTTATATAGATAAATATATACTTAAATACATAGAAAACATCCAAGACTCAGGAACAAATATTCGTGTTCATCACATAAATAAATGCCCTGGCCTACTTCTAGAAACAGAGCGCATCTCGCCATCAAACGTTTAAAATTTGGCGAGTATAATAATTACATGTAAAATGTAACTAGTATCCTAATATTAGGTACAACTACCAAGTAATATTTTTACAAGTATCAGCTAGGCTCTGATGTTCAATTTGCGAGGAATGCAGTTTATATTACTCACTGAGTCGGTAACTTTAAGTAAAATACCTATAAACTTGTATATACAAAGACACATACGCGTTTACAGAGTGTGCAGTATTTTATGCGAAGTTATAAAATGAGTAATATCATTAGAAATTCGAATTAACATTTCATTAATAATTGCGACTTAGACCATTCCTCGGAAGCATCGACCTCCGTTTAATTCAAGGTTTGAGGAAGGAATTTCATATAAATCTTTATTGGATAAAACATAAAAAACCGGCCAAGTGCGAGTCGGACTCGCGCACGAAGGGTTTCGTATCATTATCTATAAAAACGGCAAAAAATCACGTTTTCGCATGGGAGCACCCTTAAATACATTTTTATTCTGATTTTTAGTATTTGTTGTTGTAGCGGCAACAGAAATACATCATCCGTGAAAATTTCAACTGTCTAACTATTCACCAGATACAGCCTGGTGACAGACGGACAGACGGACGGACAGCGGAGTCTTAATAATTACTATAATACCTTCGGGTACGGAACCCTAAAAATTAATACATCTAAATGTTAATTAAGTTACTTTTAGGTTTCACGATAACACTTCCGAGAAAATCAAAACTGGAGAAATTTGTTTATCCTACGCAAAACTCAGCCACTGATAACCTGTAACCTATTTAAAACTTCCGCGCATTGCGATAACAAAATTGTTTATAGCATTATACCTATAATAAACAACACAGTCAAATTGCAGTACATACCGAGTATATGACATGTTACTTCCACTCACACCTCAGATTCGGTTGAAACCGCTCAAACAATCTCACTGGAGCGCAAACTCTTAGAGTATTCCAGTGATCCAAACCACACGCGTGGTCATGCCGGAGGTTTTCTCCAGGATTTTCCCCAGGCTACTCTCCAACCGCGCACTCCTATCGCTTTATTGGGCCCGGCCTATAAAGCCACAGTCAGGTTAAAAAAAAAAGAAAAAAAAAACCATGTTACTTAGATTTTACTTCTCTTTGTTAGGATACTTGTTGAATACAGTTCCAAGTGCCATCAACTGGAATTCAATTCATATTTCATCTTATGGGTCATTCTACTTTTTCATGTACATAATTTTCAGACACTTTTACTTAAATGCAGATTTTGGAATACTGTGCCCTCATTTCATATTTTTGTATTTTTTAGTATGTATACAATTTATTGATCATAACTACAGTAATTATTTCTAAAATAAGTAAGAGGGTACTATAAAATAAAAATTAACAGATAAAGCTTAACCTAAATTATTATCAAATTTTTGTATTGTTATTTAGAAAGCGGTTTAATTACAGTATCACTTCCGATAGTCTTGGTAATTAACGAAGCACAGCTAATATCCATAAATCAAGTAACTCAGTGGTCCTTCGATTTCTCACCATTTGTATGAAAAAATGGCTTTTACCACTGTGTTACTCTCCTTTTACAGCAATATGTTAATATTTAATTATTTTTACGTATAAATTCCTTTTACTAGGTTCAGGTACTATTTCGAAATCATATTTTTGTACACTAATTCAATACATATCATAAGACTTTTTTTGTAATAGAAAACTGGTCACGAAAATGTAGTATGACCCTTATATTCGTAACAGAATTGGGATCATATTAAGCGTACACACGTCAACGGAACGTCAGTACTATAAGCTTCACTCTGATCATTGGTATATCTTATCACGTTGCAATAAGGTTCCCGAATGGTCAGTTCACTGTGATGCTGAATCCGGAGCCACGGGGTGCTCATTAGATCCCTTAATTGGCCATTTTAAGGAACCGGTTCTTAGTGGACACGTTAGTATCCAGCCGGGCGATACTTATCGGCAACACGCGACTCTGGCTTCGATAGGTTTATTAGCTATCTGTGAGCACTTAAGAAGAAGCACATCTCTCTCGCTTGCTTTTACACCTCGCCCTAACACTTTCTTAATGGCGTGCAATGCAAATATATAGAAATTTTTGGAACGGATTTCCTTCACTCTCGTGTTACATATGAGTGAAAGGGACGGCAAGATACGAAGTTCGTATTTCTGAGTAGCCCCCTCTGTTTATTATTTTCTAAGCACGTCATTCGTAACTTGTGAAATATGTGTTTCTTGTGAAATAAAGAATTTATTATTATTCTCTTTATTTATCTTTTCTCTTAAGTTAGGTTTTTACAATATCTTTATAAAAAGTAAAATATAAAACAATATTTACAAAACATAAAATCATTATAAAAACCTAACCTAGGGTGCCGCCGGCAGCGATCCGGGGCCTAAGCTACCGGTGGTTAGGGCGACAGAGAGAGGAACCTCCTGACTATTCGCGCCGTGTCCAGGAGTACCGCCTTCTGTATCTGACCCTTGACCCAGCTATCTAGCGAGAGTCTCTTGAGGTGTTGGTCGAGACTCTTCGCTATTAGACCGTTCGCAGAGACGACTATCGGGATAATGATCGTTGAATCAACATCCCACATGGCGGTTACCTCGTGTGCCAAGTCTAGGTACTTGCTGACTTTGTCCTTCTCAGCCTTCACGAGGTTCTCGTCATGGGGGATGGTGATGTCAACGAGCACTGCCTGGCGTTTCGATCGATCTGTCAGTACGATATCAGGCTTATTGGCTACAATAGTCCTGTCCGTAATGACAGATCGATCCCAATAGAGCGTGGCACGACCATTTTCGAGAACGGGCGCAGGTGTGTACTTATAGTAAGGTACTTCGAAGTCCACAAGACCGAATAAAAGAGCAAGTTGCTGGTGAATGATCCTGGCTACTAAGTTATTATTATTATTATTATTGTGATACGCGTCATACTCGTGATCGGGGGCGCTACCGCGAACAGCAAACGAAGTTTTCGCTCTCTGTCACACTTGCACGTTCGGACGTAAGTGAGACAGAGAGGGAAAACTTCGTTTGTGGTTCGCGGTAGCCCCTCGGGTGCCGTTTGTGGAGTCCGGTCTGATCATGCTTGCAGGGATATAGTGACTACGTTAATACTAGTGTCTCTTTATAGGGGATTGACGAGAGACATCATCCTGTTGTGGATTCGTTTTTATTATCAGTGACTTAGAGACCATATACATCTCTAACAATATTAAATTAATCTTAGTTATGACGCTCAGAGACCATGTACATCTCTGGGATATATTAATTTCATTATACTCCTTGTTTAATCTTGGGACCTTATACATCTCTAACTTTACTGATGTTGTAATATTTGTAATAGATAACTTTGCAAGTTTATCTTCAAATTCGAAATTATTATTCTTTCTTGAACTGTAAATTAATATTTTGACATGAGAAATGTATTATTACAGTCAGATTTTCTTAAATTGTAAATTAATATTTTGACATGTAAAAGTGCCCTTGTGGCCTATTTGCAGAATAAATGTTTGATTTTGATTTTTGATTTTGTAACTGTCCACTCTTTACCAGGGCTCGGAACCGGTTTTTACTATTTTTGAAATATCTCCTAAAGTATTTCTCATATCTCCAGTTTTATTGTAAGTTGTTTTTGTTAACCTTCACCTATGAAATAAATTATTCAAAGTACGAAATACGCAATTAACCGAGATTTTTGACCGGTTAATTGTATGAAGACGAAACCGGTTTTCGGGCCCTGCTCTCTACAGCTAAGAGGAATGTATTTATTTATTAAATAGGCACACAAAACAAGTATCAATCATTAATAGAACCATACAGCAATATTTTTTATAAAAACTAGACTGATGCTCTAAACTATGTGTACACAGCAAGATTGAAATTTATACATTAGTTGAGGGACATTATAGTCGTGTAGTTAAGTTATACAGTATATATAATCCAGACTTAATTTTCATTTAAAGTGTAGGTGATAAAGGAAGTGTTAGTAGGTACATTTACTTAAGGTATACTAAGGTAAAAGTGAAAGTGACTGAGATGTAAAGATTTTGGTTATTTGTCTGTTAAATACAGGAAAACTACTTTTAAATATGTCCAGTGAAGAATGCTGCGCTACAGTGTCATTGTATAGTCTACACATTCTGGTTATGGGGTTGTAATATGAGGTATTATTAATATATGTTTGGAGTACAAATATATTCGAGGTGGGATTTCGGGCTCTGAACTTGGCTCTGAAAGTGAGTAGTGCTAGAAGAGAGGGGCAGTCTAGATGAGAGTGCACAATCTTGCATAAGATGAGTATGCATTTTTGGCTTGTTAAAACTGTAGGACTAAAAATAATTATATAACTAACATATTAGGTTTCCGCTAGGTTTAACGCTTACTGTAGTTGTCCTATAAATGTAACGAACGCCATCCGTTCACCCATTAACTTTTAATGAGGTTAAATCAGTTGCGCAACTACAGTCGGTTCCAAAAGGCAATTGAAGATATATTCGACATCACTAAGCAGGTATTCCATAAGCAACATTTTAGAGAAGGAGACATGCCCCATTTTGTACCTCTATCATTCATTCTGTAACTCTAGTATAAGGTTTTCTGAAACAAAACACAAACGAACGCGTTTTTTTTTTTGAACCTATTGGCCGGGCTCCATAAAGCGATAGGAGTGCGCGGTTGGAGAGTAACCTGGGGAAAATCCAGGGGACATGACCACTCGTGCGGTTTGGATCACTGGAATACTATAACCCCCTTATTTATAAAACTTAACAAACCTCTGCTAACTAAAAAGTCTGTCGTCACTGTCTCACAAGCACATGTGTCAAAGAGACAGATAAGGACAAACGAACTTTAGCGGCTAGTTAACTAATATAGGTTTGATAGACGTTTATGAATAATGGGGTAAGAGTTTACGCTCCAGTGAGATTGGTTGAGCGGTTCCAACTCCTAAGTGGGTCGGGTCAAGAGATAGAAAAACACTGTACTGTAAGTCTACGGTAATAGAATATGTATATTATCGTACAGTCTCAGTTAAAATGAACGTTCCCAAATACGACAAAAATATGTGTAAAAACTAACGCCCTTGTCATTAAGGTCATATTCGCATATTACCCATGGCAGCGTATTGCGTTTAGACATACCGATATTGACCGTACATTTACAGTCGTATCTAGTATTGCGTTGTTTGGTTTCGGCATGTGTTAGCGCGAGGCAATGAACCCCCCACAGCTAACAAGGATGTTGCTCCCGCCCCAGCACCACAACACTGACTCACACTGCCCCGGTGCCGCAAAGGAAACGATAATAGGCGTGATGACAAAAAAAAAACATGCCATTGGAACCAGTTTTTATATACATACGATCAAATCGGTTCGATGGAAACGAACGGCACAGGACCGGTCTAAATGGCGAGCCTTGGGGGAGGCCTATGTTCAGCAGTGGACGACTTTCGGCTGAAATGATGATGATGATGATGACGATCAAATATTTGCATAGGACCAGCTACAATCTGCGGGAGGAATTTCCTCCCACGGACGCTTCGGTTGTTTAATGAGCTCCCTGCCGAGGTTTTCCCGAGGGACTACAGTATGGGGTCCTTCAAAAAAGGAGTGTATAATTTATGGCTTATCGTATTAAGAACAACGAGGTTTACCGAAATGGTATACAATAAATAAAATAAATAAATAAATAAATAAATATTAGAGGACAATCTTACACAAATCGAACTAGCCCCACAGTAAGCTCAAGAAGGCTTGTGTTGTGGGTACTAGACGACGATTATTTAATAGATATAAATACTTAAATACATAGAAAACATCCAAGACTCAGAAACAAATATTCATGCTCATCACACAAATATTTGCCCTGACCGGGATTCGAACCCAGGACCATCAGCTTCACAGGCAGGTGCACTACCCACTAGGCTAAACCGGTCGTCAAACAAACAATATTTATTTCAAAACTGATTGTCTTCGAGATATAATGTCAAAATATATATGTATGTAATTTTTAAAGGGTCGGCAACGAGCATGTGACACCCCAGGAGTTGCAAGCGTTCATAGGCTACGGTGACCGCTTACCATCAGGCGGGCCGTACGCTTCGTGCCACCGAGGTGGTATTAAAAAAAAAAGAGCAACACAAAAGACGAAAATGAGAGGCAAAGTACAGCATAGCTCACGAGCACCGATAACGCTGGACTGATCCACACGCAGGCGTGACGTCACGCCTGCGTGGCCTCGTACTACCGTTGTATGGACAAAAGGGAAATTTGTCGTTTTCGTCGTAAAATATTGCGTTTATGTTAAATAGTTTCCATACATTTTTTTTTTATTGAAACATGAGGATTCTATTGGTAACTTCCATTAGTTCTAATGACTAAGAGCACGTGTTTTCCCGAAACATGTCTAGCGATATTCGACCATAAAGACATGAGTGACCAGTTTATTATATTTCGAAAAGATAATGACTCAAAATTTGACTAGTCCAAAAGGCATAAAAAATATGCCAAATGGTGAAAATTCTACTCAAATATCTCATAAAATAACGAAGCTACAACCGTTTTAATATCGCTGGTTGGAGAGGGAAAGCACGACAGATTAGTGACGTCATTGACCACGAGCGCCATAGTAAATGACGATCGTTCCAATATAAAAGGTGCGTTTTGCGGAAAAGGGACAGAGTATTCCCCCTCTTAAAACTTTGAATACTTATTAATTGTGTAATTATTTATTGAGTTACTTTTTTTGCATTTGATTTAGAATTTTTTTCTACTGTACTAGCTGCCATCTAAAAAAAATGTACAGTCAGCATGCAAAAAGTTCCTTTTCCCTTACAATAAAGCATTGACTATGGGAACCGTGTTGTAGTGTGTTGTGGGCGATGGGTTAGCAAGCTATTACCTTTTAACCTACAATTGCTAAATGTGGCACTGTATGGAATTTAATTTCATGTGCTCTGCCTACCACTTTTGGGAATACAGGCGTATGTATGTGTACTAGGGTGGGTCGAAAATCACGAATTTCGGAGTACCGTAATGTAACAGGGCTCAAAAGTTGCTGTGTATTCTGTAGATTACAGGAAAAATAATTAAAAAATTTAGATTTAGAATTTTAACCCTGCTGTTAAGTATAAAAAACTATTACATTACGATACTCCAAAATTTGTGAATTTCGACCCACCCTAATGTGTACAAAGGCTTACTCCTTTTCATATGCAGCATATAAAGAACTCTTCATATCGTAGCTACTTTAGATTCTGAATCTACCCATTTATCTGTACAATATATATAATGCCTAAAGTTAGACGTAAACAAGGTCGTTTTTTATACTGCGCCCATTTTCAGCCTAACTGTAAACTCTAGTTTCAAAACAACAGTTACTGTACCCAAATAGTCAAACAGCGCAGCGGTGTCAAATAATCGCATTCATTCTTACCCCACTTTCGTCGATGAATTGTTTTTGCAGCAAAAAACTGATAAAACACTAAAACGATGTCAAAAATGCTAGTCCACACAACTAGTCTCAATCTCAGGAAGTAATAGACTACAAGGAGCTTAGTTGTTATTGTTGGGTTAGGAATCTGGGCGTTACTTAAGAAATACGGTGGGTAAGTTGAAGAAGTTGAGATTCAGATTTGTGGGGTGAATAGGGATATTGACACCAAATAAGAAAATCAATAAGTTCGAATTTTCTCTAAAAAGGATCAATTTCTTAATGATATGGCGAAAAACTAACTCAAAAGAATAAATAAATACATAGTTATGGCTTGAAAGTTTTAAAAGGGGGCGTACTCTGTCCCTTAAGGGTCCTTAGCAGTTAAAAAGCGCTCCTCTATTTACGCCATTTACTGTTTGTATTGCTACCTTATATCATACTTATGCGACCTTATATCATAAATTTTAAATGTATTTTTTGAATTTTTCATTGAGAAATATCGTTTCAAACATCACTCCAAACTCCAAATCGATTATTTTCAAGCTAAAAACTAGTTTTTTCCACTTAAATTCTACTACACACAATAAAATCAAAAAATGGCTATGTTACTAACTTATAAGGCCTCTTAACTCAAAACTCAGCTTTGTATTGGAACGATCGTCATTTATTACGGCGCACGTGGTTAGTGACGTCGCCGATCTGTCGCGCTTTCTCTCTCTAACCAGCAACATCAAATTGTTTTTTATTTTTTTTGTTAAGTCCCGTACTTTTCTGGAAATCCCTCCACCATGCTAAGCATGGGCGCCTAGTGTTTACACGATTAAACAAACATACAATACACTGAAAAGTAAAAGTAAGAACACAAAATAACATTTACGTACGAAGGTAAAGTTAGGGGGTGGTAACTGGGGGTTGGAGGCGAGGAGGCACCCAACCGTTTGAGTTTGAGTATGGCGTCGTCAATGTCAGTCTGTGGGTCCCGCGCTACGCTCAGGCTTCTATTGTAGAATCTTTCGCTTTACTCAAAATTCAATATACCGCCCTCGCCGTAAATATATCATTTTGCTCCCTTGAAACACAATCTACTATTTCTGTGGAAGAGTAAACCACAATTACACAGCGTTTGCTTTTGACACATAGCAGCAACCAGATAACGCAAAAATGCACGTTTTATAGAACCAAAAAATAACATATTCACTAGCACCGAAGCTTTAAAACTATATGTAAATAATTAAACGGTACATATTAACGCTAATTAAACGGAGTTTATATTTTTAACATATCGCCTCGTTTTCTTCATAAATTTTGTGCCATACCAGTACCATAGTTAAAATTTTCGTGTGAATATATAATCGATCTATTTGAAAATGGTTTCGGTGCAATACAATAATTGGCATTAAAAAAAGGTATTTTTATTTGGCATTAAAAAGGTTTACATATTTAAAAACATGTTAATGCGCAGTTCGTTGTACTTTTGCGGTCTTACGTGCGCTTATCCAGTTGCATTTGTTTTAAATGATAAAAAAAATATTATATAAATCGATTCCGGTTACTCGCCGAAATCGATAATAGTCTGTTAATATGACAATAGACTCGCTTTAGCCACATCATTTGTTTTTGTCATTTCACATGTGGCAAAAATGACTTCTAACAGCAAACGCTCTGTAAGTCACAAACAATGATCAATGCTGGAATTGTTTCGGCGAACTTGTTATCGTACTCCGAGAAACAAAAGTATAAAGAGCATTTGTTTTACCACGTCACAGTAGATATTTCCGTAAGTTGATGGGAATCGTTGAGTGTATTTATAACCGTAATAAAGGGCTTAGCAGGCTAAGGCCTTCCTTAGCCTTCCTTCCTTATTTTTTTTGAGTATGTTCCACCAAATATAATTAACTGATTTTGCGTATGCTAGTAGCTAATACTAGAAGCAATACATATGATTTTTTTCATAGTTGTACTTTCAAAAAGATAGAGGGCTGAAAGTTGGAGTGATTACTAGTTATGAGGCCACCAACAATTGACATTTACCAATTCGAATATTCCACACCTTACCTTTTTTTTACCTTTAAAAAAAAAGGCATTCTACTAAATTGGAAACGATGAAGTGTGAAATTACCTTTATCGCGGAATTTGGAAATATAGTCGTATCGATTTCTGAACGATATAAAGTTGACGTAGGCAGAATAAATATCATACGACAAAAGTTCCTTTGTAGATTCGTATCCAATAATGAAATATATGGAAACATTGAGAAAAAAATACAATAATCGATTTGAATAATCATTCAACATTCATTAATAATCGCTAATTATGACAATCGAATCGTCTTACCCTCATCACTACAAACGCCAATTCATAACTGTCAAAAAGGAAATTGGAAGGAAAAAACGGTTAACCACAGACTTACCAGACGCGACTTCCAAATAATAATACCACAACCGAGCGAGACAGTCATATACATTTTTGTACAAGAGCGACAGAGTACATATCATTTGTTGTCCCTATCACAGCTTCACTTTTTTTGTCGAGCACAACTTATTTTATATGACAGTTGTGCCCAAATACGTCACACAAGCGATTGCCCGCCCAAGTTAGTAATTTATGGTAAACCGGCAGCCATTTTAAACCAAGTCTCATTTTATCTACATAAGACCTTTTCCGTCACTCTTGGTGGTCCGCGTATAGGATCTCTTTAGAAATATTTATACTCTAAACCCCCTATTCATAAAACTTAAGAAACCTTCGCTAACTAAAATGTCTGTTGTCACTGTCTCACAAACACATGCATCAAAGTGACAGATAAGGACAAACGAACTTTAGCGGCTAGTTAACTAATATAGATTTGATAGAGGTTTATGAATAAGGGGTAAGCGGTTAACCAACGCCACTCTGACGTATTGTTTATGCAGTAAAGAGGAAACAAATACAATTGTTTTGATACACAACACGTAGGAAACAACTTGATCATTTTCTCATTGGAATCGAACTCAATAACTAAACATCATTTTATTATTCGTTTTTATTCGTTATTCAAGAATGACATTCCCAGGCACCCTAAAGTGCAACTGGGGTTGTTCGCGGACGATACCGCGCTCTTTACGGCTCATTGTAAGTATACTTTTATCCGGCGATACCTCCAGGAGGCAATCACTGACACTCTACAAAACTTGTGTTCGTCCAATCATGTCTTATGCAAGTGTAGCTTTTGCTCACGTGCCTATGACATCGCTCAAGCCGCTTCAGGTCATTCAGAATCGTTTTCTCCGTAGGGCGACTGGTGCTCCGTGGTACCAGTCGAACCTCAGTCTGCACCACGACATGGGGATAAGCACCGTGTATGGTTTCTTTAAGCAGACTGCCAGACGTTATTTTGACAACGCTTCCCATCATAGGAATCCGTTAGGAAGGCTGTTCACTACGTTCCCATCCCTCCCCCTCTGTCGTTACTCGGCGATCACTGATTAGGGGCCGCACGGTTCGGCGTCCTAGGCACACACTTACGGACCCGGACGACGTAATCACAGCGTCTATCGAAAGATGGAACGCTGCGCTTACGGCGTCCAACTCTGACACGACGCGTACACTTACATTCCCGCCGGCGGGGACGTCCACCGCGCGATCGCGACAACACTGACATATATAGTCCCTATTCGTCCCGGTACCGCCGCACACCGACTGACTACCAGTCCGACCCAGGTCATCCCTTCCCATCCCTTTGAGTCAAAATCCCCATATGTCATGGGCCCTTCGATTTACAGGTAAATTACTTTGTGTGTGATACTGATGTTATGCTCTTATTATATTGAATATTCTACTATACACGCACACAGAAACGTCTGTTTACATGTAATTAACACTAAAACGTAAGCAGAATTAAGGGTCCTTATCATAATTACAAAACGCTCATCTATTTAGGCCATTTTCTGTTTGAATTGACACGCATCTTGACATTTTCAATGTTACTATCTAGAACAGGACTATTGCGACCTTAAGTCATAAACTTTATGTATTTTTTGGATTTTTCAAATCGAACATTTTCAACCTAAAAACTTTTTTTTTCTGCTTAAATTCTACTGCACACAATAAAATCAAAAACTGGCTATGTTACTATCTAAAACTTTAATAAAATTATCGTAGCCTTTAATAACTTTATTGGTATTATCAATACTTTTGTCATAATTTGAAATCAAAACATTTTAAAACTTATAAGGGCTCTTGTTAATTGGAACAGAGCTGCAATTGAATTGTTTCGCACCGACTAAAACCCTGGCGATGGTACTCTTCAGCGTAAATCGGACTCTCTAAAATGCCACCCTAACGTCACACCTATGTGGGTCGCTCCACCTTATTAATGGACGATAGCATCCCCCCATACTCCCCATGGTGACGTCAAGTAAATGCAACACATCAAAGCTAAACGCATAACGTGTTATCATATCAATACCTGTATACGCCGAGATTAGATAACTCGGGGCCTATATGATTCACCATCCGATGTACAGTCAGCATTAATAATAATAATAAATAGTATAGTCAGGAGGTTCCTCTCTCTGTCGCCCTAACCACCGGTAGCTTAGGCCCCGCCTAGCTGCCGGCGGCACACTAGGTTAGGTTTTTATAATGATTTTATGTTTTGTAAGTGTATTTTTATGTTTTACTTTTTATAAAGATATTGTAAAAACCTAACTTAAGCGAAAAAAAAAGAGATAATAATAATTATTATTATTATGGACAATCTTACACAAATCAACCTAGTCCCAAACTAAGCAAAGCTTGTACTATGGATACTAAGTGACGATATACGTATGTATTTATCTATATAAGTATTTATATAGATAAATATATACTTAAATACATAGAAGACATCCATGACTCAGGAACAAATATTTGTGTTCATCACACAAATAAATGCCCTGACCGGGATTCGAACCCGGGACCTCCAGCTTCGAAGGCAGGGTCACTACCAACTAGGCTAAAGCGGTCGCATTAAAAGTTAACTACGCATATTGATTCCGTTGTCAAACGAAATGAGTAACCTTCGTGTCACAGTAGAATCAATCAAACTGTAGGTGAATTAAAAACTAAAGCCATTCTATATACTTCTTCCCGTTCCATACATTTTGTATTAGTCAGCTTTAAATTGCGAAAAAAAATAATTGCGTTCACCAAAAACATCCTTCATCAGTATCAGTGAAACTGTTACGAAGTGCCGTTCGTTCATTGAGAGCAGTAGGTCACCATAGTAATTTGGTACTTATTACCGCGCAATAAGCCTCATCAAATTATTTTGCAGATGTTCAATACATTGTCACATTTGTTTTGTACTTTCTCCTGTGGTTCGTTTGAATCTATTTTCAACTTTATTGCTAAGAATATAGAGTAGAAACATGCGAACGATGGTAAAATGGCTTGTCACGTTGATAAGCCTAGATAATCTAAAGATTTATATATGCGTGCATCATTTGTATAAATGTTTTTATTTATGTATGCCACACTAGTATCGAGTTCATTGTTCGATCGATATCTCAAAATAACGATTTTTTTTTGACGTGTCTTCTGAAATTATCTCAGATAACGAGCGATTTCTTATTAGGTACTCGTACAGTTTTCTCAATCTTCAATATATAATATATAATACGTTTCCATCGCCTTAGCGTTATCCTTAGTTGCATTCAAATTCAATAAAAACTGGCCAAGTGCATGTCGGACCACGCACAATGAAGGGTTCCGTACCAACACCTAAGTCCACATTTAAAACCACTATCCAATACACTGAATCTAAAAAAGTCGTATCTTCATAGGGAACTCACGGCTCTTACGACCTTTTGTATGGGCAAGACAGTTTTTAGGCGAAAACTCAAAAACCGTAAAACCTATATTGTTCAAACCAAAAATCGTTCAAAGTACTTATTTACTAATGCACACCACTTCAATTTTTTTCAGAATTTTAAACTTTATAGTTTGGAAATTAGAGGGGGGGGGGGCACATTTTCGCTTAGAACCTCACCAAAAATCACCAAGCGGGAGGGGGGGTCTAAAAGTGGCCCAAAAAACCTCGCGTGATTTCTGGATAAGCCCTTAAGCAGTTAAGCGTTATTCACAAGTTGCATAAACTTGTACCATTTCATATTTATCGATATTTGCGCAGGGATCGGATACCGGTATTTTCGCCATAGAAAAATACCGGTATTACTACGGTCACCGGTTCATTATTTCGTTTTTAATGGGACAATCTAATAATACGACGTTGTTACCTAAATATATGATTCAGCCCTATGTAAAGAGCAAAAAATAATCCAAAATATTGAGCTAATTCAGGGTTTTTTTTAAATACCGGTATCGGTCCCTGTATTTGCGGTGCTGCGAGCTACCGTGGACACCGTGGTACTTCGATCAAACCCAGCAATGCATTAAAACTCGCGAGAAAGTGGTTGCACTATGTAAATGGGTCTTAAATGAATATTAAAAAAAACTCGCAAAGCACCACTCACCTTCAAGTAGCACCATCCGCACCTAGTGAACTCTGCCGTGTACTTAGTAGGAAACTCGCCGCCCAGGTGCTCCGCGATCTTCTGCGCCCAGTTCCGTCTCTCTGATGCGCTAGCGCAGCTGAAGAGGACCTTGCGCGGGGAACTGCGCGCGCCGGTGCTCACTGACAGCTCAAGCATGTACGAGTTGCTCGTTGTGCTAAAATGGAAGTTATGATCAGGGAGGGCAAGTACATTTTTGAATGGTAGGTTAAAATTTTAAAGTTCAGTTTTAATGTCAATTTGATGGATATTTCACCGGGTTGGACTTTGGACTAATAAAGTATATAATATATACTATTATATATATACTATATATATAATAGTGTAGTAATGAAGTTGGATCATGAAGGTTAAGAGGATTTTGCATCTACAGAGCAGGGATCGGATACCGGTATTTTCTCCATAGAAAAATACCGGTATTATTACGGTCACCGACGTTGTTACCTAAATACATGATTCAGCGTAAAGAGCAAAAAATAATCCAAAATATTGAGCTAATTCAGGGTTTTTTTTAAATACCGGTATCGGTCCCGCTACAGAGCAGCCAGCTTGAGCCATTATTTTAAAATCAATGAAAATTCTGCCCATGCTTCCTAAACTACAGACACTATAACCATCTTTTTTAAATAATCTATTTGTCTTTGCCCATGGCTGCATAGACTAAGCTAATGGCTGTATAGTGTGTATTCTTTCCATACTTCTATTATTATGGGAAACATTAGTGTCCAATTTGAGTTTCTAAGGCATTATTTGGCATTAGCTAGTAAAGACGTTGCGTGTTATGATTCGACAGAACGATATCGATGTACAATCAGTATGGTTAGATTCACATTCATCTGATGCACTCTGACGTGTTGACCTCGTAATACGTGGCGTCAGAGTGCATTAGAGAGCATCACATCAGACAAGTACCTGCTACTGAACACATCTTCTAATACATTTAGAAAAGTCGAGTTCATTAATATACGCTTCTGCACCCTAATTGTTTGTAATAAGGTCTAAAAATGTACATGAATTAGTGAACGTGACTAATAAAGCATGTTTAAAAATTAAAGACAATATAATTTAACTAAAATTAAACATAATATGATCAATAAGTATCATGATTGGACAAGTATACCTATGGTTCGAATTACTGGAATAGTGTTAATGAGCCATCTAATGAGTAATGGACTACATAATGAGTCATTAGTCGGGAGCTACTAATATGGCTAACTTCTAAATGTCTCGCGTCCCATATGAAAAAGCTAAATAGGTGGCAATGACTGGACAAAGAGTTAGCTGCAATTATGCGAGGGATAAAAAAAATATGGGTTCCTTTTATAATTTTTAGTTTAGTAGGGAACCCTAAAAACGTATGTTGGTAATACGTATATAGAATATGTCCACATACAAGATTATTAAAAAAAAAATTTAATTGATATTGGTCAAAAAATAACATTTAGGACAATTTGGTTTTAGTTGAATTTGATTCTTGTTTTTCGATTCTCTACCAATAGAGCTATCTACTCTATTAGAAGATTAGAAAGAACAGACTGATAAAGTTTTTAAAAGTTTAGTTTCAGGAAATAACTGCGACAATCTATATATATAAAAGATCTATATATATAAAAAACGTCCTCACTGAGTGACTCATCAACGCACATCCGAAACTGCTAACGCTAGAGAGTTGATTTTACACAGTTGGTTACATTTATAACGTAGGCTAGGGATAAGAAAGGATTTTTCGTAATTCATCCCCTAAGGGGGTAAAACAAGGGATGAAAGTTTGTACGGGAAACTTAATTTTTTTGGACTTGGAAACTTGAAATTTCGTATATACTCTCTGTTTAAATATAACCAAACTAAATTCAGCTATTTTCTAAATTCATCCCCTAAAGGGGTGAAAAGGGGGTTCCAAGTTTGTATGGCGAGCAAATCTTTTTTGAAGTGAGAGATTTAAAACTTCGTATATAGACTCTCTGTTTAAATACAACAAAACGTGTTTCAGCGTTTTTTGAAATTGCTCCTCTAAAGGGGTGAAAAGGGGGTTCCAAGTTTGTACGAGGAGCAAATCTTTTTTGAAGTGAGAGATTTAAAACTCTGTATAAAGACTGTTTAAATACAACAAAACATGTTTCAGCGTTTTTCTAAATTGTTCCCCTAATGGGTTATAAAGGGGGTTACAAGTTTGTGCAGGGTTACTTTTCTTTGTGGTTTCAAGAAAACTGACAGAAACAAATAAATCTCATTTATATCTTTGTTACCATCTAAAACCAACGCGGATGAAGTCGCAGGCGGCCGCTAGTACTACATAAGTTAATAACAATGTGTCTCACATTAGTACCATCGCCAACACAGTTAACTAACCGTTCGTGCATTTTATATGTATTGGAATAAGGGTCACCAATGGTCAGTAAGTTTGTACCATAACTACTATAACATTATTGTTAACAAGCCAAACTTGAACTCACCTGGATGATAGAGGCAACACTACTTGCACGGAGTTGATAGTGTCTAATGGATAGGACTCCTTCAGCACAGAGTTGGTTGGATCCGTATAACACAATAATTTTTGCTCGGAAAGCACACAGAACCTTGTTTGTGTGTTTTTAAACAAGTCCTCAACACCACCTGACACTACTTTAGTCAAATTTCCACTGAAAAATTGCACGGGCAAGGAATTCACTGGGGGTCTTTCCACAGTGTCCACCTTAGGAATGACAGTCTTAGAAGATTTATTTAATACATTGTCCAGTTTCAACATGCTTGAGAATTTCTGCATAACGGAGTGTGTGCTTGTTGATCTCTCCCCAGCCTTTGGTAAGGAGTCCATATCACTAGTTACAAACCAGTTGGAGTTGTTGTCTTTGTCAACCATAGGCGCTTTTTCCTCTTTTGTTTCACTCTCGGGAAACAGACTGTCTGTTCGTTCTGGGGGAGTGGGCGGGTTGTAATATTCACTGTCTCGGAAATCAAATGTCTCATCTGTATTGTCTTTAGTCACTATTGTGCCATATGTATCCCCAATTAAGAATGATTCTAGTAGGATTAACTCATTGCTTACTCCATCATACTTTGGTGGAGACTTGCTCGTGTTTAGTGGATCAAATTCATATATTGTACTTTTGCTAGGTCTCTGTATTTTATTTGTATTTGTATCAGGTGGAGCATTGCTTCTGGTACTATATGGAAGCGTCCAATTTTCGTACATGGAGTTTTGTCTCATGACCTCAATCTTGCTCTCTCTTTTCTTCCTTCTTTCTGGCACTTCAGGTGTTGATTTTATGCTAATTATACTATTTGCTCTGGAAGGTTTTGGTGTGTCATATGTTATCTGTTCATTTTCCATGTTGACATAGTTGTTTTGATCTGACTCCCGGCTATCATAAGAAAAATTGCTTACAGTATCAGTGTTAGAGTCAGAATTTGTGGAAAATAGTGATAGGTCATCAAAGTGTGATGCATTCAGACTAAGGGATGGCATTTCTTGAGGATTCTCTGTCTCAGCTTTGTACCTCTTCTGCTCTAATAGCGGTGAGTGGAATTGGATATTGTCAAACAGACTAACATCCACTACAGGCATGGACACACAACGGTGATCCTCATTTTCCTCCGAAGAGTCAGTTTTCTTGACTTTCCGCAGCTTCATGCCAGCTGTCCTTGTGCCTTCTATCACTGACTTGGTGACAGAGTCTCGCACGGCCCGCGATGTAGTCAGCGTCTTCTCTAACGTGCCTTTTGCGAACTTCGATCCATCCTGAATGGATTTCTCTAACTTCTCATTCGCAGTCCTCGCCGAGCTACTTACTTTCAAGGCCACATCCTCAGATATTTGTTTGGAAACCGAGCTTATGGACCGGAATATGTCAGAGGCGGATACTCTGTCGTTGGCTGTGATTCTCGTTCTCGGGAGAGGCACCGGCCGCTTGAGCGGGTCATTTTGTGGCAGAAACGCGCTCCTTGGCTTCGGGACCGGCGGCGTATCCATCTGGACCAGTGCACTATCACTGAACAACTATTTAGAAGATGATAACATTGCTAAGCCATTACACGAGTTTCATAAACAATGTGACGAGTGACTCACTGGGCTAAACAAACCACTTCTTTATGTTGACCCAATTATATTCGTCCGCTCTTTACTGAAATATGAAAATACGAATAGGACGTTTAAGTGGGGCGCGTTTTGATCACTAAAAACAACGAAAGTAAGAAACGAAATTCAACTTATATTTACGGAAGTCGCGGAAAAATACAAAATAGGAGTGCGCGTAGCGCAGCAGGTGAGTGTGCCACAGATGCGAAATTAAATAACGAATGAAATGAAAACGTCAATTACTGATGGGAATGGTCATGTGTCGAGCCACAGATAAATAACGCAACGTCAAGCTGACTTTAAATACATCGTGCCAACATAACACAGTAAATTATAAAAGTGCTGTTTACTTTGAACTCTAAAGAAATAGGATCATTTTACTGTAGGAAGTAAGGATCATTTTACTGTATGAAGTAGGAAAATACTGGAATCGGCAATACATACATATTCATTTATATAACCTTGGAATGGCGTCGCTATCAGATCGAAATTTTAATAAGCATATTTTGGGAATGTAGCTAATTAATTTATGTAGATAGAAATGTACATTGATATTATAATAATGTAAAATAAAGTTGTATTTCTCCTTATTTCCAGAAATAGGCTTAAAGGAATATACACGGTAAGGTACTTCAAAAGTTAAGCGTGCCACACACTGCAGTGGCCTGCGGTGGCACCTGTTGAACATAATGACAACCCTAACATTCATTCAGAAACACCCGGCCAGAGGGGTCTACTACGAAGTTCGGATTTCGAACGGACTCTCGTGTTATACGCTATGAGTAAAAGGGACGGTACGATCCGAAGTTTGGAGGGGCTCCTCTGGATTGTCATAGTGACAGCAGGCCACCACCGCGGCCGCCACCGCAGTCCGCTGCAGTCTGTGACAGGCTATATATCGTTAGTCTGTATCGACTAAGGAAGCGGTGGTACCTTTTTTTAACGCTGGAAAATGCTTTATGCATACCGGCCTTCCTGGGGGTAAGCACGGTGATGCTGTACATCGTCACTTTACCCACTAAAAACCAGCGGCTTCCCCTCATATCGCCTTTGTGAGATGCCACAGGATTCGCTTGCGTATGCGACCGTTGGCGTCTCGGCTTATGCCCGCATCGAAGCGAGCTCAGGCCCTAGAACGTTGCTACCTTGGAGTGTACCAAGGCATAATCGGCAACGTCTAACTGTAATAGTCGGCAACGGCTATCTAGAAACCTTATACTGACTGTACCAAATCACCTATTTACCTGTGCTACCGTGTGACTTATACAAATAAGTAGGTAACCACTGACATTCAAATAGTTTTCCGTTTCTTAGAATTACAACGTCAAAAACTCGTTTTCGACGCTTTTTCCTTACCAAAATCACGAAAGGGGCTTGAAGATAAAATCCAAACGCGAAAATTTAATTTGGAGACATATTTTTTTGTATGTGTATCTTCCATAAGTATCTACTCACTCATGTCATTACCATTACTGCGTGTATTTATTGACAACCACACGCCGCGCACCTCTGCGCGGACATATTGACCTGCCTGGGAGTTGTATTTTTAATTTTCAGCCAAATCGGCGTCATACCTTTGTCGGATTTCAAGCGGAAATAATTTCCGCTTTTTTTTCACTTATATCGTGCAGTAAATCAGTAAATATTCTCGCTCTCGTAGCTTCCGCTCGTTTCGTGGACGGGACTATGGACACAGACCAACCGGATGCCAAAAGAGCCAGATATTTTTCGCCCGAGGACCGAGAAATAATTATCAACATTTATAAATACGTGCAGCAGAACACTTTCCCTGAAAACTACTGTATTTCTCCGGACGCCAGTGACAATACTGCCGATATGCCCGGTCTCAACAAACCCTCTACCC
This sequence comes from Epiblema foenella, assembly GCA_963556455.1. NCBI lineage: Eukaryota > Metazoa > Arthropoda > Insecta > Lepidoptera > Tortricidae > Epiblema > Epiblema foenella. The sequence continues at coordinate 43,744,935 of OY747095.1, forward strand.
GCACAGTCGGCGATCGTAAAAGTCGCCGACGTCCTATCAACGACATAATGGATTTCTATACCCTGGCAGTTATAAGGAGGAAGATCTATCGGTTCTTCCACGAAGTTGGACATGGAGTGCCAACGCCAGAGAATGTACGTGATTTAATTTCGTTTTTATGAGTTCCTCCGTTTGATACGAGCAGGCACGTATCCAGACTTTTGATTCGGGGGGGACAAACATTGAAACAACCATGGCGCTACTAGTATATCTATATTTTTATTTACCTACTTATTGAAAGAACAGGCAAGCGAATAAATAAACAGAATCCCAACTATCCCCCCCTCTGGATATGGATGAGGTTCGGTTACTGTGGGTACATTAACGCGAATATTAATTAATCCTGCTTGTAGCGAATGAACATGGATTATATCTATAAACCATGTAGGTTGATGATTTTATTTTGTTAGTTTTTGTTTGACCTAGTTAATTTGAAGCCGCCATATAAAAAAAAAATATTTCTATGCCGCCACTTTAAATGCACTTGCAGTTCTGCGGAGCAGTGCTTAGATGTTCTCGAGATAAAGTAAAACCAATCTTAAAGCTACCACCCCTTTTTAGGTAGATGAAACACACCGAAACTCACTCTTGGAATCAATGTAGTGGAGCGGGGCATTCATTTTAAAATCGGTTTTACTCTATCTAATGTTCCATGCGTGAAGATATATGATTCAATTGTACGCCTAGTTCAGCAGTAAGCGGTTGTAATAAAGTTACAGAAGATATTAGGTAAATCTAATTAGCTAATAGCAAGCAGCAACTAATAAAAATAAAGAAGTTCTTACCTTACGGCTTACTTCGATCATTGTACCTACTTAACACTTATTGATTAAGCAAATTTCATAATCACCCCACAACTTAGGTTATTTATTTAAAAAATAAATAAATACAACTTAATAGGTATAGGTACACGTATTTTACTCATATCGTACATATATTTGGCTCTGGGCTCGTGTGGATCAGTTAATTATTCTATCCAGTACCCATTCATCAATCATCACACCTTTGTCTTCAGATCCTTCGTGAGGTGAATGAAGACGAGCGCCTACCCAACTTCACCATGCCGACGTTCCGCCGTATACTGCGCTATCTCAAGTACCGCCATTACATCACCCATTCTAGTCACGACGTCAATAGCCGTTATGAAACCTTCAGCATACCCGTGGTGTAAACCTGTGAACATACTGTGCACGGGAGAAGGGCGACGCCTTCGCCCAGAAATGGGATGAGCCGATGCTGACGGATATATTACCGGAACGTCATATATATCACTTTATGTCTTGATGGACAAGCGACTGAGAGAGAAGAGCTTCTACTTGGACTTGCATGATTTCAGCTTGGTGTAAGTGCCTGAAGCACTGTATGTGCAAGAGGTGTCCATCGGAACGAAAGATTGGTTATGACACTTATGAGAAATGGGGGGCAACTGCCTTCAGTTTGAAGTTGGTTTTAAATCTGCCTCCAAATATTTGTTGGTTGCATGGAAAAATTGGTTAGGTACGCAGCGGCTGAAGTGCAGCGAATATTTTTGCGGGCTTGAGTAGGTGCTGAAATTTTTTATTCAATCACTTTACCTCAGAGAGCTCCCGTCTTAATCTTCTAACCTATCCGCATTACAGTCGGTTTTGCCCTAACAGGTCTTTTGTACATTTTAGATTTTGGGTATTTTTGTTTTTGAGCATTCTTGTTCTTGAGTACTTTTACACAGTTACACCAAGAATGTGGGAAATTTTTAATTTTAGACGCATGCGAATAGTGTTATAGGAAACGATAATTGATGTAACGATTTTCGTAAAATGATTCCCCAGAGATTCACACTTAACAACGACTGCAAGGCATCCATGCGCCTTCAAAAAATCAACGAACTTTTGCGTATTGATCAATTTTGTTCCTAAATTCAAAGAAGCTATCCATGTCTTCCCGATCTAATTTTTCGTCTTACTGAGCCCGCAAAGTGAAAGTTTTTCTATCTAGTAATTCATTACACAATACTCTAATTGTGTTCCTTTGTAATGACCCTGTCCCCATAATGTTAGATTAATGTAAGACAGGAACAGGAGTATGGAAGATTTTAGATAAGTACGAAATACAAAAACGAATTTATTTGAATACCCTACTTAAACGACTGATTAAAAGAAAGGACCAATGGATATATCAACACCTAAGAGGATGATTTTTGATTAATATTCTTCGTGTAACTAAAATGTTGCTTCTCGCTGGTGAACTGTGAAGCAATTTTACAATTAAAAGGTTCGGAAACGAAGACGTGAGAAAACGAAGATGGCAGGACAACGACGCAGTTACGGGTTAAAGGGAGAAAACAGACTTTGTTTAAGCCGTGGTCTCCCGGCGTAAAAAATAAACAATAGCATTATTTTGTAATGAGGGCGGGGTTCCCCGGGACCGGTAGACGACGGGTTCCTTAGCATAGCTGAGTCCTTGTTTGCGCCATCATGGCCACAACTCAAAATTTCACCATGAAACACAACTGAAAATATCAAAAGGATTAACGTTACCGATTAGGTAACATTACCTGGTGACTCGAGGCTGTGGCAATCCAGTTCGCAGTAATATAAAGTCGTACACATACCTATCGACAAAAAAGGGCAGCGCCAACATAAAGATATTTGAATACTCAAGACTCGCTACACGGAACTAGTCTATGTCACGGTATTAAGATTAAAGAATACTATTAAGCAGTAGTACCAACCGAAAACAAAAAAAAACTGCACAAAACTGTATAATCGCCAGCACAGTTAACTTACCATTATGTGCATTGTATTAATAACGGTCACAAATAATCTGTCTGTGTTGGCTTTTGTACCTATAAATTGGGGGATATACATCTCAATGTTATGCCTCGGTCTTTTTTGTATTTACCTACGATTAAGGAAGTTTTAAATGTCTACATAAGAATAAAGGATTTATCTGCACATTATTGTCTTGTTGAAATGTACCTACCTAAATTAAACTTTTTGCCACCATGTCACTTAGTGCGATGGCAATACGAGCAAGAAATTACTTAGAACGGCCTCCATGCAGTGCAAGTTCAAATATCTCCCTCTCTGTCGCACGAATCAGCAAGTGTGACAGAGAGGGAGGTATTCGAACTTCGTTCGTTTTCGGTTCGCGGTAGCCCCTCTGGTCATAAGTAGGTGTGTATCAGAACCTTGGAATTAGAATTGAGAAAAAACTAATTAGTTATGTATGTAGCTAGCCACAGACTTATAATAAATACAGACGTGACTCGGTAATAATAATACCAGTTCCAAGCGAGAAGGTCATATACAAATCTCGCTAAGTGCGACAGAGAGATGTGTATCATTTGCTGTCTTTGTCATAGTTCCACTTTTTATTATTGGGCACAATGTCAAAATTAGCATCGTTGGGCTCAACAAAAAGTAGTCAGAAGTGTCATCTCAAAAACTAACTGAATTAATTAATGTTTTTGTGCATAATATAGTGCTTTGGGCAACAAATGATATAGATCAGGGTTTTTGTGGTACAGTTTCTATAAAACAATGGTAGTTTGCAGCGTGATCGGCTGTAAAAGCCGCAGAGAAAGATGCGAAGAAAATGTAACCTTTCACACGTAATTATACTATTTTATACCTTTATCTAAGCGCAATATGTGTTATTTTATTGGTACAATTATGTTTCATTCAAAATCTTGTAAAATAAAGCGATTAATATTGAAATAATAACATTGTTTACATTGGTGATTTTAGGTTAGAAAATTTTTGTCGACGTTATTATCCGCCTAAATTACGTAGGTTGTTTATTGTAAGCTGTCAGAAATGTTTAAATCTGTTCTTAATTTAGCTTCCCTGCAATCCATTTAGGGATACCAGCTAATACGATTTAAAAGTAGCCCAATTATATGGTAATTTAGAGTTCTATAAAAATAACACTTGTCAATTTTATTATATTTAAATTTATGTAGCAGCAAAATTGTAGTATTTCTTAGAAATGGACAAGCAAATACATAATTTTCTTTTCTAGGTTTCCACTAAATGATTCTACCCGAAATAAGTGGATAGCAGCGGCAGGTCGGCAAAACTGGAAGCCGTCTAAAACAGCTGATTGTGTTCAAAGAATTTCGAATTGCATTGCTTCCGCAAAACACTATCAAGAGTATAAACTCTGCTTCTTCTAATACTTTCTTTTCTGTTTGGCGTGGTGGTCTTAATCACTTATGAAAGTATTTGAAAAGTATACACAAAATTAATATTATTCAAAGGAAAGTGCCCCGATCAGGCTCCTGAATCTACCGTCCACTCTTTAAAAAAATCTTATATGTATAATAAATGTATGAATGTGTATTTATTTGCCATTTCGTTCCTTAGTATAATTATTTTTTCGCCTTACATATATGTAATTGAGTAGTTAAGAAAGTGCATCATCAATCCCAATTAGAGAACTTCCGCGAGTCGGACATATTGAAATACTCAACATGTTTCAGACCAATACGTCGTCCGTAGTCAATAAGAACCAGTCGCGATGGCAGCTCGTCTAGCACTGCCTGCTAAATAAATGTTGGCGGCGGCTGTGGCGAGGGTCCGTTTATTATATTTCAATATATCTGAGACTCACGGCAATTTTCCAATCAAAACTGCATCTACACACTTTAAACCTATACTTACACGCCAAACCACTCAAATGTCAGAAAGGTATGGAAAACTATCTCGCTTGCACAAGCATGATAAGCACCATAAATAAAGTAGGTACATGTTTCGTTAACTGTCGTCTACCGGTCCCTGGGATCCCAGGGATCATATCAATAAAATGCTATAATATTGTTTATTTTTTCGCCGGGAGACGACGGTTATATCTATTAGTGACAATAACTTCCACGTAATAATTAACTTATACACTTTAACGAAGTTATTTAGCATGGAATACCGTTAAGTAACACTGGGTGCCGAGCGATTCTCTTAACTTACCGGTCATATTGTTGTTATACATGTAAGTATACTTTTTTTCAATTATTTCAAAAAACAACTTACTTCTTCTATCGCTCATACCAGATCAATTACATAATGCCTATAATGAGTCGAATTATACAAAATAAACAGAAGCCATGGGGTAATTTTAGTGACATGGTCACCCCACGGGAGGTATGTACTCTGTTGTCGTCCCTCGTTGCGGCACGCGTATAGCAGCTCTTTAGAAATATTTATACTCTAAGTAGCTAGCAGATGGCGTTCTTGACAAAACATTATAATCTATAATCACCATGTTTAAGCAAATAAATTAAATTATCTTTATCTTTATAGGAAGTTATCATGTGTAGTGAAATTACTACATACGGGAAATAGAGGAGAGAAATGATAAAAGCATGCACTTCAGAATGCACGTTTATTTATTCATTTTCCGGAAAAGAATCACAATTTTTCCTAAGCGGTCACCAGTCACACTTCCAATTCTTTGGCTGTCACCGTTACTTAGACAAAACAAAACCACCACAAAAAACTTCCAAAAATGTAGATAAACAATTTTGTGCGTTTTATAAATGTTTACAAAGTTTCTAGTATAGACAGTTGGTACCTAATGCAATAGAACATTTACTTATCGGGAGAATTCAGTGCATTATTTTATTAATTTTATTGTGATGTTTATCTTACACTAGTCGATCCAGGGCTAACACCCCGGAGGTAGAATGTCTTCCGTATTTATCATGCTATAATGCAAGTGCAATAGAGATGGAAAACGTAAATTGGATCTCCGGAGTACCGCCCCCTATCCTCGCGACGTACAGAGTAAATCTATGGCTGCAGCGCAACCACGCTGACTACCTTCCTCTAAGTATAACTTAGTTATAATAAGAATGATTACAAATAATGTGTTTGTTCATTAACTGAGTTATAAACTACGTGTACACTTATACCGTATACTGACTACATTTTTTTATCAATAAAAATATTGTATAATATAAATGACAACTTAAAAAATAACTCTGATTTTTACATAATCAGTTGGCGGATCCTTAAAATAATTCGCTGACTTGACAACAGCTTGTCAAGTCAAAACAACAAAGCTTCATTACCAAAATCATTTAAACGTAAAATTAAATAACAAAATTATATTTACATTTTCGCAATAAATAATTACAAAAGACAAGAATGTTCTAGATAAGAAATATATAGACGAAAAATAAGCTCGTAACAAATATAAATTGATTGATTTTAGCGAATATGGAATGGAGTACAATGTATAACTAATATACATGTAGGTTAATTTGATCGCGTATCCGCGTATAATAAATATAATAAGCATGCTTGCCACGCGTATAAAGAAAAAAATCGCCTTATTTCTGACCAGCCAAATACGAAAGCTATACATTTATATCCAAGCCTTGCTAACCGTACCCTGAGTGACTTCATGACGTGTTTTTTATTAAATAACATTTGTAACTTACTGGTTAATTTTGTTGTCATTGTGCACAATGCATTGTTGAGCGGTACCACAGTCAAACACTTAAGTTAATTTAATACATGCATATAATCAATTTAAATCCAATAAACGCTATTATCTAAAATCTTACACCAACTGGAATAATAGTTTTAATTTTAACAATGATTTACTGACACTGATATTGTGTGCTCTTAATATGAAGAAGGCGCGGTATAAAACCGCGCGTCTATTGTCTATGCGAAAATCGAAATTTGATTTTGGAATGCATGGCGCTGGTCTCAGTGGTCTCCCATTGACGCCGTTGAATGGAAATGCTTTAATTATATTATTTTCAAACCTACAGTGTGCTTTCATACGGCGTTAATAGGGGACCATCGCCTCTAACACTAGTAAAAATCCGTTAAAATTAAATCTTGAAATCCGAATACAATTTACTGGAGTTTCTTTTACAAACAAACATGAATCAAATAGAAGCCTGTTTTAAACCATCAAGTCTTTGCGTAAGCAGGGTAATTTTGTAAAATTGAGCCAGCTTAGTCTAATACAAATTGGATACAAAGATGTTTCGTAATTTTAATACCAGATAACACCTATCTATTTAAATTTCGTACCAAATTCGTATTTGTTAGATTTAACACGCGATAAAGGGCAGTCCAATAGTGAACACCTACGTCATTCCCTAAGTCTTATGCGATGACGTTATTAAAGCGTGCCACACACTGCAGCGGCCGCGGTGGCGGCGTATTGTACACTATGACAATCCTAACATTCATTCAGACACGCGGCCTGGATTTTCATAGTGCCGTCACCGCAGGCCGTTGCAGTGTGTGATAGGCCTTATGATGCGCGACTGAAATTTTTGAATGATACTAAGTAGATTATTACAATCATTCGAATAAGTCAACTAATTTAAAAACAGGAAAACGCCTGCTCGAGTCGACTAGTAACTACTAATTTAGTAGTCATCATTCGAATATTAGCATTAGTATACTACTAATTTCCCGTTCGAATACTGACATTAGTAATCGAATATACAAATCATTCAAAGTCACGCATCACTATAGACGTTATAGTTAAAAAAAACTTAAGTAAGGCTCAGCTCTTGTACGTAGTTCTGGCACGTTCGAATACTCTACATATTTACCCCCTTATTCAAAGTTCTATAAAACCTATTTTAGATTTTTTTTCATTTAAGGAATACAAAGGGGCTCTATTTTAGTTAAAATGTCGGTAATTAATTAATCGTTTGTCTTTATGTCACTTTGACTAATGTGTTTGTAGGAAAGGGACAAACTACATTTTAGTTAACAGAAGTTTGTTAATTTTTATAAATAAGGGGGTTAAAATTTGTATCACAAACAAAACAAATGCCTATTCGAACAGACCACACTACATGCAAGATGCTTTACTTAGGTTTTTTATCTATACATTTACACATTGACACTTTAAGCATCTTGAGTGAGAGCCAGGCTTGCGAAAAATATACAAGCAGGTTATTATTAGGGTGAAATTATCATTTTAAGCTATGCCAATAAAGAATTCATTTTAAAGCGTGCCACACACTGCAGCGGCCTGTTGTGCACTATGACAATCCTAACATTCATTCAGACACATGCGGCGTTGATTGTCATAGTGACAGCAGGCCGCCTCCGCAGGCAGCTGCAGTGTATGACAGGGTTAAAATAGCGGCCACTCTCGCGAGTATCGCGCTATCTCGCTCACACTACATTACTATGTCTATACTACTGTCTCGTATCTTGCCGCTATTTTATAATTTATTCTTTACCAGAACGTATAACTAGCTCAAGTTTTATCTTAAGATCACTTACGGACAAGCGGTTTGCAGAGCGGGATGCACACAGGTACGGTAATGTAAGGTAAGGTAAGGTACATAAGCCTTCACATCACGCGTCTCGATTGCGGGAGTTCGTATAAACATCATACATAATGTATAGTTAGTGACAGCCAAGATAGCAAACTATACCGTAGTAGGTACATCCTTATTACTATAAAAATAAGGATATATTTCGATATATTTGGCTTCATTACTGATACTAACTATATATGTTGCCAACTGTACATTGTTTTCTCCTTTACAAAACAAGGTCACCGCGAGTTCTTCATATGCAGGATGCCGTCTCTGTAAATGAACGTTAACACATTCACTACCAGAGAGGCTCATCGAACTTCGTATCGTGCCCTCCCTTCACTCATATAGTGTATAAAACGAGAGTGAAAAATACGGTACGATATGAAGGTCGGAGTACAGGCCCAGAAGCGCTACCGCGAACCGAAAACGAACGAAGTTCGAATATCTCCGTCTCTGCCGCACGAATTAGCAAGTGCAACAGAGAGGGAGATATTCGAACTTCGTTCGATTTCGTTTCGCGGTAGCCCCTCAGAGGGGCTACCGCGACCACAAATGAGGTTCTCCTTCTCTGTCGCACTTACGTACAGACTTGCAAGTGCGATAGAGAGGGAAAAGTTCGTTTACGGTTCGCGGTAGGCCCCCAGGAACCCGCCTAGCAGGCTCTAAAAAAGCTTGACAGCGCAAGTGTTAAAGGCGTATTCATAAATAAAGCTATCGGTAAACAAAATAGAAATGTAGACTGATTGAACCTATGATTCTACATATTATATATTCTAGCAAATTATAAAACCGCGTACAAACTTTTATTGGGAAGTTCAATACCAAATTCAGCTAGGCGATTCGCGTTCTTCAGCAGGTTTGCTATCACATAAATTTGCCCGAGCCGCATCCGAAAGTTAGCCGGGTTACTTCAACGATACTCGTAATCATTTAAATTTCGTATTATGGCAGCGACATCGACTTTGTTCGGGTTATAATTTACTGAACCAACACGGCGAAACGCGAGTCATCGTCCGGCGGACAATGTTTCATATAACGCAGTTTTTATGATATATTACGCAAATAATAAGCCTCCGTATTAGATGCTGAAAAAAGCGTTTAGTTGAGCAATGTTAAACTAAAAGCGGCTCAAATCCTATTCCGTTGAGCTACTTACGAGCCAGACGCACTTAATACTAGGCCTCGTCTGAGTTCGCAAAAATAAATAAAAAGTTATTGCATTTTAGTGATAAAAGCTACGTAGATTAATATGATACCCGATGATTGGCTAGCCATAATCTATAAACCAAAAGTGTGTAATCGATTAATGGCAATCGCTGTAGCAACGGGGCATGAGGGCTTTTCATATTAGTTACTAAAAACTTTACTAACTCAGATGGGGCCATATGTCTTACACATGTCATCTTTGAACAAACCAAGGTGTTAACCAGATTTATAAACATCAATTCATTCTAATGGTTGGTTTTGAAGTCTCTCCCCATACATAGACGTTATATTAACCTTTTCAAAGCCATTTCAAATACATTAGTTGTAAATAACACGCAATGACGTGGCAATGTCAAACGCGAAGTTATACCCTAAAGAAATGCATGCAGGTTGATATCGCACTACACGCAGTGACGGATATATCCGTCATTGTCGTCAAAAAGGTTACTACTAAGCGCCGGAAAGACAAATCAAAACCCAATGTATTCCGTTTGAGCGTCGAGTAAAGCTAATATTATATAGAGCATAGCATATGGTGTACTGGGAAAACTACAAATGGGAACCTTAAGTTTTTTGCTGTAGCCCATATAGTATTTTTTATTGATGGTAGACTTATTATATAGTTTAAAACTATTCCCGCTTTTTATTTATAGAGTATCGTTGTTAAGAAATATTTTTTTAAATTTTATCTAGGATATACCACACCTTTGGAGGGATTAATAGGAACGTGTCTTGGTCTGCCGCGAAACAAAAAAAGAAACATCAACTTGACAGCTGACGGATGTCAAATGTGGCAGGTACAAAATCATAGATGTAACTGCCACCTTTGACACCGGAGGGGCTACCGCGAACCACAAACGAAGTTTTCCCTCTCCGTCTCACTTATGTGCAAACTTGCAATTGCGACAGAGAGGGAAAGTTTCGAATGCCATTCGCGGTAGCACTCCAGGGCTGCTACCGCGAACTGCATTCGAAATTTTGCCTCCCTGTCGTACTTCCGTGTTTGCACATAAGTGCGACAGAGAGGAAAAACTTCGTTTTCGATTCGCGGTAGCCCCTCTGTTAGCTGTTTCACGGTAGACCAGGGCACGCTCCTATTAATCCCTCCAAACGTGTGGTATGTCAAATACAAGAAAAAAAATACTTAAAAACGATACTTAATAAAAGAAAACCGACAGTTTTGATCTCTATAATAAATCTACTCTCAATAAAAAAATATAATATGGACTACACCAAAAAACTCGAGGTCCCCAATTATATGTGGCGTAAGCTGCAACCATTCCTTCTATTTATTACTACTTACCAATTACGAGAACTAACACGAAATAAAGCTAACACTATGGTACGAGAATTTCCTTTTATCAGTTTCACCGGATAACCATTATTGTCGACATCAACCGAACCGAGAAACTAAAATTAAACATATAATATTAAATGCGAAACATTATCGTCTATAACACTCATATTACTGACTGTAAATTTACATCTACGATAAATTACTTGAATGATAATCACAACAATATAATTGTGTATAATAAAAAACAGTACAAGCTGTTTGTCGGATAATTATCAATTATTATATAATTTTATAATTTCTAATCATTACACTAACAAATATAATTACTGCACATACCCGAGATGCGATTCACTGTTCCAAAGTCACTGTTTCGAGCCGATATTCACATTGAAGTTATATACTGGGACTAAAGAGCAGGTAAAAATACCATAAAGTAAAAGTAAAAAACTTTTCTAGAATTCAGACTTGCATCAGTCTTGTCCCGATTCTGGTACGAGCCTCACGCACGGCAAATTCAAAATGTTATATTTTAGCTCTCTGTCGCACTTGTAACACTGTCAAATGGTATGTTCACCGTGCTCGGTAATCCAAACACGAGGACTCACAATGGCATTACGAATCAAAGTACACCCATATATTATGAACGTGTTATCTTTGTGAACTCCGTTCGACGTCGCACAAGTATCAATACTACACGTACTAAAGTATATGAGCCTTATTACCGTACGTATGATGTAATATGAATTTGTCTTAGAATTCTTAGTCTTAGAAATCGTAAAATATGTGCGGGTCGGAATCGGTGCCGCTATTTGAGCTAAATACTAAGTATTTTTCGATTTAAGAAACTAATCTAGTCAGATAACAATTTTGACACCTTAATGGTAACTTTTGAACAATCTTACAAAATATAACCTTTAAAGTTGGTTTAGGCGCCGGCACCGAAACTAACACTACTACTAACTTGTTCTAGACAATTCCAATTTGGAAATTGTTTGAAAGAGTAAAGTGGATATCATCATTACTGTCACATTCGCTTTTCGTAATGTTCTTTAGTCGTATCACTTTGTTCATACTTTACTCAGCTTTATTATGAGTTATTGACCATTCTCATTTTTGTCCACACTGTCACTTCCGTGGATGTCAATACCGTGGATGATATTGTAGCTACAATATACCAGTTTAATGTACTTCACAATGGTTATGAGTTAGTGTTGATGACTTACTCACAATACCCAATAAATTCATCATTAAACTGGGATATTATAACTACAATTTCATCCACGGATGTGGCAGAGTGCACAAAAATGAGAATGGTCCGACTATGAGAACGATCTAATAAATAGTGAATGTGACAAATCGATAAAGAGAATAGAACAGAACAAATCGAGGACAGTTAGGTACTTACAAAAAACGAATGGTACCAAAAGATATACCGTAAAATGCGTGTACCTACATTAACAAAGACGTGGGGATCCTTGGAATCCTAATGATGACCATCAGAGATGGTGATCTCGATTGGAACGCAGTATGGCGGGATCAGAGCTAAGATTCTACGTGCAGATTTAGTTCTGATGATTTAAAGGGAATGCCTCATGTTTTGATGCTTATTTGTTAAAATTACAGAAAAGCGACAATGTTAAAGGACAAATCAATACTTTAATGGATCAATAGATGGCGTTGATTTGTGTAATAACAGCGCCATCTAGTTATTCATATCATTTTAGTTACAAATGAGCTAGCCGAACCTAATCCATAGAATCCGCCTACCGGCTAAACAGAAGCATTCCAAAAAATTGTATTTATCGCTGAACACCCGAAGGAACAGATTTTGTCACATAATTTCTAATCGAAACAGATTATCGTCAATGTCAACTAACAATTGTCATGTCAACTTTCTAATATTATTTTAATGCTGGAATAAGAAATAAAACCTAACAGGCCGTTACGACACGTAATTAACGCTCGTTAAACACAGCGGTACCGAGCCATCCATTAGAATATAAAATAGACACTGACACAACAGAGCTCTCTCCCATAACGCGTGTTGAGATCGAGAACGCCGGTGTCTCACAAAAGGACAATAGTTGTCATTTTACATGTTATAAGCGCTGGTGTCTCACAAGAGATACAACAGTTGTCATTTTACATGTTATAAGCGATGTAGATGGCATCTATTTGGTCCGAAAGGAAGCCGTCCCTAAGGTGCATGCGTTGCTTTTCGCCCCGCGAGTTGATTGGTACCACCCCCGGGTCCACCACTACCACTACCCCGACGATGAGATGGTGCTCCTCGAGAACTGTGTTGGTGACCAGAGGCACCAGGTTTAGGGCTTCGCTGTCGCTCCCGTCTAGTTCCACGACAACGACTAGCAGGTTGGTCCAGGTGAATACCGCACTGAAAGAAAAGTTTGTCTTAATAATATAATAATATGATTCAAAATAAAGGAAAAAAATGGTTTTCTTTTTTTTTTAATTTGTAGTATACGTTAGCAGCGTTACTGCTTAGTACAAAAACCTTAAGAATATGAAGTAAGTTGTTTGTTGACGTAGAATTATTGCGTATTTTCATTGTGACAATTTTCATCGGTTTTTTGAACAAGAACCTGCAGTACAGTAGTCACAAAGCCATTGAACTTGGCGTGATTTTTAGAATCTGATTTTTTAAATGATGAGATAAATTGGATACAACTCTTACTTTAGCATAAATAATTTTAAATAGAAAACTCCCGTGTATCTCCGACATATTGAAATATAATAAACGGTAGCTCACGACTTTAAGGTCGAATATCGCTCGACATGTTTCAGACCAATACCAACGTATTGGTTCTTCTTAGTCATGAGGATCAGCCGCAACGGCAGCGCGCATATATTTGACCTTAAAGTCGTGAGTGTAGTTAATGTTATTTGAACTGAGCTCATTCACTTAATAACATTACAATACCATTAAGTTGTTAACCACAAATTAAGTAACTTTTTGTAACTAATTGGCGATTATTAGAACAAAAACAGATAATAGAATTGTAAAGATACAATGCCATTGTGAATAAAGGGAAGTGGGTGAGCTCAGTTCAATTTTTTTTAACTATATACGTAATTTGTGAAGATAGAAATCCCACCGTCCGTTAATAGCGAAACCAACTTACCATTCAGCAACCTTCTTGTGGCATCGCATCACAGAGTTCTCAATGTCTATAGGATGGTATCTCATGCCGCGCAGCATGATCGTCTCATCGAGCGCTCCAACCACAAACACAGCGTCGTGAGTGTCGTGCGTGTCCTGGCTTATCCCACTCACACTCCCACAAGCCGAAGCCAGAGATTCCGTATCACTGTCCCTGATCATTAGCGAACTGTCATCTCCACCGCTCGTCGTGGTGCTGATCTCAGTCCTCCGCAAGAACCCTAAGTACCCAGTCCTCGCGTACACTTCACCAGTGTTACCAGTGACTAGCTGCGCGCAGAAATGATCCGCGTAATCACTCTCATCGCCGTATATAGTGAAGTAACCGCTCGCACTGTGAGGGGATTGAACCCAGATCTCTCCCAAGTGCGAATCGCCGCACTGCCCTTTAGTTTCAGGATTCGCTGTGATCACTTTAACTCCAGGCAGGAGTTTTCCCGACTCCATCAGGCATAGAGAGTGAGGACTGCCACGTTCGACTAACGATACCCTATCGTTGCGAAGCGCACGCAAATCCACGTATACCGTAGAAGGTTCAGGGCTTGAAGCGCCTTGTAGGCAGATGGCAATGTTCACTCGACATCCGAAAGACGTCGATACAGCGCGAGGACTCAACCCTAAAGCTGAGAACAGCTTCGAGAATGAATTAGTCAAGTTTATCCTCGGTCTCTCTTCCGCGACCACAACGCACGTTCGCACGCAAGATAGATTAATCCCTTTCGATTTGAGCTGATTCACGGAGCTGCCTAAACCTTTGGTGCAAAGCTCCATTACTCCATAAGAGCAGAAAGTGTCCCTAACTTTGTACTGAGACACGGCGCTTAGCCAGAGTCCAGGGTTGATCTCCACTTCAGAGGGCGGGATTAAGATCGAGTGGTGTCCGGAATAGATGCTACTAAGGCACCAGAGAGCGAAACCGAGGCCACAGTAAGGGTCTAAGCATAGCGCTATATGTCGGGAAGGGTACAGTTCGCAGGCGATTTTCATGGATCGGCAGAGAGATGTCACCGCTGCGTGGGACATTTTGATACCAGCCAACATACCCGTAGTTGATACGCTGAAGTCTAAATACGCGAGCATCTCCGCTGTAGGCGCTCTGTATAAGATAGGCAGTTTCTTCTTAGGCATGTCATCGGTGTCAAGAGTGATCGGCCAGGCTTTACTGTCAAGCACGTTACTGGCTTCCTTCGACCGTAAAAGTTTTATCACAGACTGGTTTGAGAGGACTAGAGTCGCTTTGCTTACGTCGACGATCATTCTCACGGTCGGGAGGGTGGTGTGAAGATTTTGAGGGTGAGGCGGCCGAATAGTTACAGGGACTGCGCCGACATAGAGACAACCATAGAAAGCGCAAATGAGATCAATCCCGGGTGGGAAAATGAGCGCCACATGGTCTCCTGTGTTTACTCTCCCTTTCTCGAGTAGCAAGTTGCCGATTCTTTCAGCTTTCTTGTGTAGTTCGGCGCATGTGAGAATTTTGGATACTGCCCCCTTTGAGTTGAGAAGGGTGAATATGACGTGGTCGGACGTGCTCTGTGCGCGCCATCTCAAGATTTGAGATATGAATTGGTACTGGAACACAATGTTAAACAATATTAGTGATCCCACTTAGCGATTTATTTTATAAAATGTTACAGTCAGCGGCAGAACTAGCTACGCGGGCCCTCAAAAATGATCTACACACGGATTCTAATGTCAAGAGAATAAGGCTATGTGTGTGTTATATTGCTTAGCTACTTCTGCTGCTGACTCTATAATGTACTATATTAACGTAAAAAATAAGCACTACTAAAAGTTCATTTGTGAATATCGCTGTTTGGAAGAAACAATCTAATACAAAAATCTTGGACTCATAGTCCTACCAAACTAAGCTTTAAAATCAATAATGTATGATCGCTATTTAAATGGAGCTTATTATTTGGAAGAACCAGTCTACAAAAGCAAATGAAATCTAAGGCTCATAGTACCAAACTGAGCTTTAAAGCTACGAACGTAAGATTGATATTCGAATGGAGTTTATTATTAATTTACCTTCCGAGCGGCGTCAGAGTCGTCAGTGTATCCCATGTCCCGGCCCTGTGCAGACGCCAGCCGGTTTCCCTGCACAAGGTTACCCACGATCACCGACGCTGGACCCACATCTGGAAACAAATTGGTCTATAAGCCCTTTTAAAGGCTTAGTACGATATATCGATCACATATGTGTCAACAGAAATCAATCTTAGTACTGGGATTTAAGATTAAAATAATAATTGTTTATACAAGCGTGACTTAACAAAATGTATGGTATACTACTATGCATGAATTTATTTCCATATTAAATGACTATTCAAGGTGACACATAAGTCATAATGCAAATTTTTAAAAATCTATCCATCATTACGAAACAGTTTTACAATGGCACCAACTTTGTCCGTGCCAAAAAAATATTTTTTTTCATACATTTCGATTAATCGATTGAAGACCATTTCCTATGAACAGCAGTTTATCGCCCGTAAAGGGTTTGATTATGAAAATAAAATAATAAATAAATGATAAGCGTAATTTCCTTCGTGCTTTACACTAAGGTTCATATTCAATCTCTTATGTAAAATAAGTTGGAGTGTAAATGGGTATACGCGGATTTAGGTTCGCGTCTTTTCTGTGGACATACCAAAAGTTAAAGGGCTACAAAGCTTAATTTTGGATTTGGCCAGTAACCCGCATAAACAGTGTCTCCGTTTCTATAAATCCCTGTAATAAAAACATAGCTAACATGCTCATAAGCCGTTAACTATTGACCACAGGAGGGACGACTTTTGTTTTTTCAATTAAGTATGACCCAAATGTCACCACCGTACAAGAATGTTTTCCAAAGGGCTAATAACATATGCGATAATAGGAAACTGATAGACATAAACTTAAATATTCGTTTAAACGGAAATTTGTGTATTTAACTTTGTTACCGACGTTATCACACGGGTTCCAAAAACGCGAGTTTAAAATGTGATAGATTGAAATTATGATTTTTACCTGAATGTATCTCCCTAGGCTTCGGCAGATTGGTGACACATGTATGCGGGCACATTAGCACATTAGCCGGGTGCAACGTGCCTTCTAAGAAGCGCCGTTTACACTCGCTAAGGTGGATTCCTCCTAGAGGAGTCTTCGGGAGGTAGTTCGGTTGTACCAGCGCCAGGCAGTATATGCCTACTTGGTGGATAGAGTCCACGGCTTGGAGAACCCGCGACATCCATTGGAATGACTGTAGGAAATTTAAATTGTTCATTATCCTTCTAGCTTTACTTAGTAAGAACTTATATAAAATATTGAATCAGTTGCCTAAACATTTTAAGTTACATAGTTAAGTTAGGTTTAAAAGGAAGGAAATAATTTAAAAAAACTACAATTAATATGACTATGTTACACGTTTAGATGCTTATAAAATGATTTTAAGGTATTTCAGCTTAATCGGTTGAGGATAACTGGTTTAGAATTCAGTTACACGCACTTATTCCCCTTTACTATAAAATATATTTTTTTAAATGTCAAAGAAAATAAGGTACATATTTATAGGTACGTCAGTTGAGCCATACATACTAAAGTAACAGGGCAAGTTAAATAAAAGCTTGTAAAATCGAGCCCGCAAACTGAAAATTATCATTTTAACACGACTTCATACGTTCCGTACCCAGCACTGTCACGTTTAGTTTCATATTGTATTGGTGGCCCATGAGGGGGCATTCTATCGTACACAGTGTGAAGTATTTTTATTTCACGAACGCTTCATGTTATATTGGTGGCCCATGAGGGGGAAATCTATCGAATATATTCAGAGTAATAGGAAACAAACCTCTTCCTCCCCACAGTCAGGCCTCTGTTCAGCCACGATGCAGATCCTCTCGTCCCTTAGTACCCGCACTGAGAACACGGCTATGCGACCACGGTATATGAACTTCATCGGTTCTACGGCGAGTACTGTCGCTATGATATCATCCATGTTGTGTTTGCGGCCAGTGACAGTCATGAGGCCGTCGCGGGACCCGCATACGAATACAAGACCTGTAAAATTAACACAAACAGTTTTAAAAAATGTTACGTGAGACTGAGTGAACGTAATCTATAGAAAAATCAGGTATTATTTAAGTTTGCCTGCTTATAAAGTGTGTTTTGTAGTAAGAATATTACTATACGTACTTATGTAACCGAGTAGTGTAGCGGCTTCTGTAGTAACAAAGTCCATATGATATAGACAGGAAAATTTAGTGGTACCAGTTAAAAATCTGTAACTTACCACCAGGCCCTAAGAATCCAAGCAGCCCGCTCCTAACGTAACTCTCCTCGCCTATGGTCTCCCCGTCCGCGTCCAATGGCCTCACTCTGAACACGGTATTGGTTAATCCCGGTAGTCCCCAGTAGCCAGACCCGGTGGCTCCGGATAGTACGCATATCTCCCCGACTTCGTCCGTTTTGCAGAGGTAAGCTGGACCCTCCATTTTGACTACGACGATTACGCCTGTGAATTAATAAATTAGGATTTAATATAGGTAATGTGGCGAAGATAGGACGTTGGCAGCTGTTCTACTAACGTAAGACAGTAGCTTAGGTATGCGTACCGCTCGTACAACCATTGACTCGTTCATGTCATCCTAGTACCAATCAATGATACTCACATGACGGCATGACCTGCCCACAGTCCTGCAGCGTGAGTGAAGTCAGCGAGTTCTCAGCGTCGACTCTGACTACGCCATACGACAGTCCGGACATGGAAAGAACCCCGCGGCCCGCGGAGGAGCCCCCACGGCCTGCGCGTCGTACGCATACGACCAGGGATTCGCTGCTGCAAGCGCAGGGACAGATGGCATCGCCACGTACACCTAGGCATGAACAGAAGTAAATTAGACATTCCAATTTAGCATATTAGACATTCGGAACTATGGCATCAATAGCTGGTTTGTTAAATTAATCTAATAAAAACTTTATTTTACTGGACCGCCATCTAGGTATCGCAAAGTAATATATTCATATTCGCTTTAAGTCATGTAGCGAGTTTTCATACAGCATGTTTTATTATAACTCTTCTTTTAGCGATTTAAAAGCCTATATCGGTTACTTTGGTTCTGCTACGGATGGCCTTACTTCTGATGCGATCACGCAGAGAAACTGAGGGCTACTTGCAGAATAAATGTTTGATTTTTATTAGACTTACCCTTGCTCTGGAACACTGATAGGAACTGGTCGCAGGAGGACAGTGACCAAGGATTAGCCCCGTCGGCCACTAACAGCATACGGAGCGAGCTAAGTGATATCTCCTTATGGTCACGCGTAGCGAGGAGACCCCAATGGAGGTCACGCGATTTCACTATCGCCACCGATGCTCTGGAAAACGAAGGAAATATTTTTATGTTCAGTACCACTATATTTTTTTGAACATAAAACAAATGAACGCGTCGGTGTGGCATTGTAGCCATTGGTTTAGTCTCAATTTGCATGGCAACAAATAGTTACTACAAAGGCCACCAGAGGCGTTGTAAACGCAAAAATACTCGCTTTTCTAAATGTGTTGATATTTAACTGCGTGAGGCTCCGTGTAATATAGATACTACATAAAAAACAATTGATTTTGAACAACATATAAATTTATTAAGGATGTGATTATTTTGTCAATTTTTGAAGGTCAGGACTCGAATGATAAAATTTGTGGTACTTTATTTTCTGCCTCTTGAAATTACTCCCAGGTATCATGACTCTATTTTAAACTCCTAAAGGCCCACCATACAATGCCAATAAAGCCATTGCAATTTGAATTATTTGGCGTTCGGAATAGTCGAAAATGTCGAATTTTATTTGCTTAAGAATAATTGAAACAAAGGGAAAGTAACTAAGTAAAGTATTTGGTTGAAAATGGCTAAAGTTCATTTAGGAGTCCTACCAGAGGTTCATTATTAACAAAATGTGGGTACACCCAGATTTTTTGTAACAATAACAAGAACATACGTTACGCGAGGTAGGGCACAGCAAAATGTCATCTTGCTCGAATTTGGAGCAGTCCAACTGGGGAAGTACGTCCGCCTTGCAGAAGATCACAGCCATAATAACATTATCTACTATACAAGTATGTAGTACCAACTAGGCCAAAGCGGTCATCAAATGAGAATAATAACTTGACAATGGACAACAAATTCTCTCGCTAAATTATTCTCTCACTAAATTATTTTGAGACAGAAGCCATTATAGATATTATACTTTAGCCAAACTGTAATTTAATTGTAACTTGTTGTACTGTAAGTTGTATTGTAATATACGTAACATTGTATAATTCGTGAACAAATTCCTCTGTGTAATATATATTTGGTTCCCCGCGATACAGGCGAAGCCTAGTGCGGAGACCCCTGGAAATTATTGTAAAAAATATGTGCCAAATAAACCATTATTATTTGTATCTCTCCTTTGGGATATCACGGCACAATGTCCGGTCCTTTTGGAAAGCGTTCATGGGGATACAGATCCAACACGAAGAGGCCCCTTTGAGATACGATAATGTATTGGGATGTGTACACCTAGCGGATACTATCTCTGCCATTATTATTATTATTATTATTATTAATTGTTCTCAAGCAACGTCTTACCTGTATTTTGTGATCATATGCATCCACGAAGCCGGACTGACTTTCATAAGCGCGTACGGTATGAATATGACGTGCATCCCGTTGAGGACGCTGGCCAACACCGCGTGCCACAGTCCCGTCTCCCGCTTGAAGTCCAAAACGCACACCATGTGTTCGCCCTCCGTGTAGTTACAGGCAACGGAGAGCATGCGACAGTGCGCCAGCATCGACTGGCTGAAATGACATACAATACAATAAAAAAAAAAATACTAGAGGACAATCTTACACAAATCGAACTAGCCCCACAGTAAGCTCAAGAAGGCTTGTGTTATGGGTACTAGACGACGATATATTTAATAGATATAAATACTTAAAGAAAACATCCAAGACTCAGAAACAAATATTCATGCTCATCACACAAATATTTGCCCTGACCGGGATTCGAACCCAGGACCGTCAGCTTCACAGGCAGGTACCCTACCCACTAGGCTAAACCGGTCGTAAAATAACAAAAAAAAATCTAAAATCTAATCTAATCTATCTTCTTAAATACAAATATTCTTTATTGTTCACCAGAAAATAGGGTCGCTAGGCCAGTTACGCGGCCTGCGTCAGTTTGCGGCCTTCTGGAGAACGAAGTTTCTTCAATGAAAGATATTTACATTTTTACATGCATTAAAGAAATAGTGAGTCGTATGCGTTTTAATCAGAAGCTATTGAACGGGAATATATTAAAAAAGCAAGAAAATATCCTTTCAGTTCATCAACTCATCCAAGTGGCCGCAAACTGGCGTATCAAATTAACAGGCCGTAAACCCTACATTGAAAACAAGATTAAAAAAATTATCAAGATTGATCAACAATTGCCGAAGTTATGAAGTAACAAACATCTAAACACCGGACGAACATAGTACCGCCTCCTTTTGGGAAGTCGGTAAAAATTAAACATGTTGATGGCAAGACAAGAGGCGGTATTATCGCTAAAAAGCGATCTCTTCCAGGCAACCTTTGGGTGGTGGAGATATATGAGAAAAAGTTGACATGAATAGGTGAAACAGAGATATTAAGTAGTATAAACAACCGAATCATAAGAAAGATGATACACTTACATATATATATATAAACCCTAGTCTTATGTATATATAAACCTATATAAACATATATACAAATACAATATCGAGACGCTGTAACACGTGGTAACAGACTAAGGGTCGGTTACCTGCATACGATCATAGGCCGGTCATCGTCAAATATGGCGCCGGCAGCTGTCATCCCATAGAAACTTGTCAAACTTTCCATACAATCAGATTTTAACGAACACCGCTTACTGGTTTGGTGCAACCCACCCTTACAAACGACAAAAAATATATCAGCGAACATTTACGAAAGAGATAAATAGTGATCCTTTAATCTAGCTAACTATGGAAAGAGTTTTAACACGTCTAATTTTAACAGGTAAAGCTCGGAAAGTAAAAGAGTACATATATACATAAACTCACGCCCGTATTCCCAAAAGAGGTAGGCAGAGTATATGAATTTTAATTCCAGTGCCACTTTTAGCAATTGTAGGTCGATTTTACAATCTACAGTGCCTTTACCATGAGTTTGCATGACCGTACTCGCTAGCGACTGCGTAAACGATTTAGTATGCGGATTCTTAGTTCTATTGCGTAACCGCTAGAGGCGCTGTACTTTTGCCCTTAGATTTTTTACGCAGTCGCTAGCGAGTACGGTCATATAAACTCATGGTAAAGACACAGATAACAGCTAACATTTATCTGTCAGATAAATATCCTTTTCTTTCATATGGAATTAGAAAGTGATAGCGATAATTTTAACTGATGGATAATTTTATACAGCGATTGAAAAATCATCCCATTAAAAATATAATATGCAGTGATAGGTTGCTACGCTTCAACCCGGTTTTTTCCATAGTGAAATGAAATGAAATGAAATAATTTATTCTCCAAGTGGACCCCTCGGGCACTTTTGAATGTCATACAATAAATAGTACATACACAATGTACAAATATTTAAAAACTGCTTCCATTTTACTAGAGATGTAAAAGGTCTCCTGTTATCTAAAAATGTTAAATATGACAAAAGTAATGAGAAACAAAACTAAAATTAACCAAACAATAAGATGCCAATATTATGGAGATGTAAAAGGTCTCCTAATGTCAAATAACAATATAGAAATTAAATAATGTCAGTCTTAAAATACTATTCCTCGCAATTAGGTGCAGCAGAGCAAGTTATATATTGTGTCCATACAATTTTGTCATTAATGTAATCTTCTATTTTATAGTATGCTTTTTTTACCAAGCATTTTTTAATAATCACTTTTTTATTAAGAGTCGACTCATGACTCCCATGGGAAGAAATATTCAATATTGGGTAGTGCTATAGCGACACCTATATACTTATCACAACATTGCAGGTGGTAGTTCGCTTAACATGTACTGCTTCCCCTTTTACTGCATCCTTCTTGTTATCGGCCATTCCCATCTAGATGGCGTTAGTAGCCGCAATACAGAAAGTTTTCACTGCATGTAAACTTTGATCAAGTTTTATTTACGATCATGTACTGCGCTTTGCATCGCTTGATTTCACAGCGCCGTATTCATCCGTGCGTTTTTGTAACTTCCATGTTACTGCTCAGAATTAAAGTTGAAATTAGATTGTGTATATGTTAACTGTGAATGCGTTTCAGTCCTATTGTGAAGAACTTTAACCGTCTAGTTGTAGTTTTCCTACACAATACGAAGTTTGAATAAGTTACTGTGATGCACTACAACAGTAACTTTGTTCGTAACTGAATATCACTAATTTTATGTTGTAATACTTGTAAAATAACTGTAAATAGGTCAATGTTTATTTAAGAAACGACACTGACCCAATCAGGGACCGATACCGGTATTTTTAAAAAACCCTGAATTAGCCCAATATTTTGGATTATTTTTTGCTCTTTACGTAAGGCTGAATCATGTATTTAGGTAACAACGTCGTATTATTAGATTGTCCCATTAAAAACGAAATAATGAACCGGTGACCGTAATAATACCGGTATTTTTCTATGGAGAAAATACCGGTATCCGGTCCCTGGACCCAATACATGGCACTTTCAATCTTATGTCATAATGACAGAGGTAATTTAATAGTTGTCATCTATTGGGCACTAAGGTGTCGAGCACCGGAACGTTTACATTAAAAGTTAAAAACTATCGATTTTCTTTTATGTGCGAATTACGCTTGATGGCTGAAAGTTCTATTCGGTTCCCATATTTTTTCCAAATGCAGTAGTTCCTCGCTACTTAGATAAGCCTTTACGCGTGAGGAAGTGACGACTCGGAGACTTGAAGCTCATCATAACAGTTTTATAGTTGACTGTGAGATTAGACACATAGGAAATAGTTGTTTGTTATACAAGGGTGGAAAGCTGTATTTTAACCGCGAGTGTGGTATTGAAACACAGGCTAGCGAATGGATTCTAGGGTTGAACTACGAGCTAGCGAATGGATTGTGTGGTTCACTTCGCTCGTGGTTCAAAAATAGAATCCTGAGCGTAACGAGTGTTGCACCACACGAGACGTAAAATAACTTTGCAGCCGTGTGTAATACAAATATTTTCACCTCACTAAACCAACTGAAATATGTAAAATCAGCCCTTATTTACTCCACAATATGTTTTTAATTGAATAACATTCAATATAAAATTATTTTTGTGTCCACACCACTTGATTTGATCAGACAATTTAATCAGAAATGAGAAAATACTAACACGTTCGGGTTTCAAATATTCTCTGCACTCTTGTGGATACAATGCAGTTTTGATACCTGTTTTTAAAGAATAAATGAAATAAATGAACTTTATTCTGCAAGTAGGCCGCAAAGGCACTTTTACAAGTCAAAAATAATAAAGGGCTTCCCGAGCTAGTGAGGTGAAAAGAAAATCGTTGGTAATTCTTCTTTACACTGCTGTAGTCCTGGTACCTAAATACCACTTACCGTGTAACTATGACGCCCATGGCAGACCCATCGACAGCCGACGTGTGTTCGATATGGGCGGGGCTGTCGTCCGCGGGGCGCGGGGGTGGGATCCAGTCGCGCGGGGGGCGGGGCAGCTTCTCGGTGGAGACCCATTGCAGGGACGGCCAGCCACGGAACGAGACTACGTCGCCGGAGGATGTCTTTGGCAAACCTGCGGGATATTGTTGAAGATTTATGGAGTCCTGGTAGCCGTATATCAATATACATTGTACTCTTCATGTTCATGTTTCGCACTAGGATGCATAAATATATAATAATAATTATGTAAGAATCACTACATAGTATAAAACAAAGTCGCTTTCTCTGTCCCTATGTCCCTATATCCCTATGTATGCTTAAATCTTTAAAACTACGCAACGGATTTTGATGCGGTTTTTTTTAATAGATAGAGTGACTCAAGGGGAAGGTTTATATGTATAATACATGCATCAGCATTGCACCAGTGCGAAGGCTGGGCGGGTCGCTAGTATCAATATACATTATACTCTTCATGTTCATGTTTCGCACTAGGATGCAGAAATATATACTAATAATTATGTAAGAATATTATATATAAAGTACTCGGGTAAGTTTATATACAGGGTGGAACCGAATCATCTAAAAAATTAAAAATAGGCGCGCGCTATTTTATTCCACTAGTCGATACAGTATTCATGATAAGTGGGAAAAAGTAAGAGATATCTTAGAAACATCAGCTGATAACTGTTTAAAAAGGGAGAAAATTGTACCGAGCAAAAGTAGGTTATCCAAACAAATTACTGACCTAATGTTTGAAAGAAGACAACTCAGGAACAAATCTGATGAGAGAAGTGTGCAAGAGTATAAACGAATGACGAATAAAATAACAACTAAAGCTAGCTATTCTGAAAGAAGAGTTTGTCAAAGCCTTGACGAGTATCCAATATATTTGTCCCTTGTATGAACAGTTAGCTGACTCGAACGACCTGTCCCATAGAAAAAAAAACTTTTTTAGCGTCAAAAAAATATTCTTCTATTTTTTCCTAATCAGAACACGATACCGAATATGCCCTTAAAAGAATTACGATTTGAAACGGGATATTTACCATGTATATTTGTATTTTTGAGTTCCCGATATTTCGGCACTGTTGCAAGCGCCATTATCAAGGATTAACTGACGTGCTGCGAGTTTTAGTTGTGGTCTACCCACACACCATAGCGATCTACCCTCTTCCTGGTTCGCTTTTTTCCCACAGTGTCACCGTCACTACCACCGTCCGCCTTGTCACTTGAAACTCGATTACGGTCACGACACACCACACTCACAGTATCAATATGCGAGCACAAATAAAATAATAATAATAATATCGGGAACTCAAAAATACAAATATACATGGTAAATATCTCGTTTCAAATCGTAGTTTTAATGTAAATGACCATGTAAGCTTGAAATCTTATATTGCCCTAAAAGGAACGTGACTATTTTTGTTACATCCTGTATATCATAATGAAGTCATAAAAAAGTTTCAGCTGATACAAAGGCAACTTCAAATCCACGATGTGATCGAATTTCGTAACGTGATTACTAGAAATAATGTATTACAGGAAGCTACGGAAGTAATATATAGAATGAGCTTCCGTTATTTGGATATTCTAATGGATCATTACGCGAACTAGGTTGAAGGCGTTATGAATATAGTTACGAAATGGGATGCGGTACGAGGTGTTAAATTGGTTTTGTGATGTTTCTATCGGTCAAGGAGATCATGGAAGAAATAATTGGGTTACCTATAAAATACATCGTATCAAACGTAACATTCTACGTCTAGCAGCAGGATAAGAAAGATGTGGTCCGTCTGAGTAATATTTGAAAACACTAGGAGTTTTGGATGACCATTCGTGGTCTTCTTCATCAATTCCTGTACACCAAATACTACTTTCTGAATGCAAATGCTCAATTTGTTACCGAAAACACTAATATCGTTATGTTTAACTTGAATTTTTGAGGATTTCCCTCAATTCCTCATGGTTCCCATCATCAGAAGTGAACTTTGATAACAACGGAACCAATCTGGAAGCATAATGCTTTCAAACAAAGAAATAATTTTCCAATTCTATTCATAAATGGCAGAGTAATTGCGTAACAAACATACAAAAAAAGAAAAAAAACATACAGCCGAATTGAGAACCTCCTCCTTTTTGTGAAGTCGGTTAAAAATAAAGACCGGCGAGGAAATGAATGTTATAAATAAATACCTATAATTATAATAACATACTGCTCGTTAAATTCAGGAATTTGCATCACTGAAACGCCAATTCAATTTAGGGATATAAATCATTTAAACGATCCGCTTCAACACACCAGTTCTTTATTCAATGTTTGGCATCACGACTTGAGTTATAATTTTACTGTTTGCTATTGTATTAAACAGTAGTACCTCAATATGATCAAGCAATTTTAGCTCCCAAAATAAAGAACGTACAGTACACTGTACAGACCATCTTAAGAGTATACCCACTGAGGTCCATTTCAACTGTCCTTTTGCACGAAAAACTAACTTACAAATAATTACGTACCCTAACTTCCTGTAGCCCCACATTTTTTTTTTTGAACCTGACTGTGGCTTTATAGGCCGGGCCCAATAAAGCGATAGGAGTGCGCGGTTGGAGAGTAGCCTGGGGAAAATCCAGGGGAAAACCTCCGGCATAAACACGCGTGTGGTTTGGAACACTGGAATACTCTAAGAGTTTGCGCTCCAGTGAGATTGGTTGAGCGGTTTCAACCGAATCTGAGGTGTGAGTGGAATCGAGGTACTGGGAGTTTTGTCGCTGGTTCACTAAACCTAGCCTAGCTGAGAAGAGTCCAGCAAGAAACTCAGCTAGGCCCGACCTGGGTCGGACTGAATAGCTCCACATGCCTACCCTTCAGTTTAGGGGCACTTCTATCGGAACAGAGTGACAGGGAAGCATTAGAGGGCGAATATTCAGCGTTTTTACGGCGGTTATTTTACGTCATTGTCGTTTCATTAAATATTGTTAAAGCAGACGATGATCTGATTAACCTTTTGTTACAAGCGTAAACCAATATCGGTTCCGACTCTTATTTGATCAATGTTTTCGCCGGTTTATCCCAACTTTGAGTAGATAATCTTGAATCGACAATGACTTTAGAAACGAGCGTTTCAAACGCTCGGAGAATCGCCCTAGAACATTTAGAACTAACCTTTTAAGCACGCATCCGAAGTCAAGGCATACTGGATCCCACACGAGCCGAGCAGGAACCCGACCTGTTGTAGCCCCGCGTCCCGCCTCGTGAGGGGCACCTCTATCGGCACGGGCACAACCCCCGCTTGCAGGCAGCCGTAGAAGGCACACATGAAGTTGATAGGGTCGTTGTTGGGGTAGACCAGGGCGACACGATCCCCCGGCTTGATCGAAGTGTCGCCGGTGAGAGGGCCGCCGCTGCTGCTTTTTGATGTGAACGATTTATTCAGCAGCGCGAAGGCGATTTTGAGGGAGCGGCTTAGGAGTTTGCCTGGGAAAAGTAATAATTGAAAGAAGAAAGAAAGAATAAACATTTATTTAGTGTACATACCTACAGATTAAAAGAAGAATACAAATTATAAATGGGTATACACCAAAAAGGTTGTCGCTCAGCGTGTGCCACGACTGATGTGTCGTGACGCTGATTTTCAGGACAACCAAAAAATATATATACTAGTCTTAACCTAATTAATACATAATGGGTGACGACACGACCGCTCTTAATAACACAGCTCAAATAACGTTTATTTTGTATGGCAATACTAAAACAAAGATAATTGGTTGTATTGCACTTTTTTTATTTATTTATTACACGTGAAGTTTACATATATATATTTTTTTCTCATCTGCCAAACTGTATTACAGTTTGTTGGCAGAAAACATGTATATACCCTCAATTACAATACCATGGTATCTAGCTAATATTTATGTACTTGTTTGAAAACAATTGTTTTTAAGAACACTAAAACTTAACTAATAATATCTTGCTTACTCGACCGAGACTGACAGCCGCCTGCTACCACTGAGACTATACAATGACTATGTACTATACAAGTATGTAGTGTTGTGTTCCTGGACGTGAGCAAGGTTGCCAGAGCTCCCGAGGATGCACTGTGTTGAGAGCGAGGGACCTAAATGTGTTCCTTCTGCTGTCAACACAGTGCATCCTCAAATCTTATAAAGGGTCGGCAACGCGTACGTGACTCCTTTGGAGTTGCGGGCGTCTATAGGCTGCGGTGGCCGCTTATCATCAGGTGGACCGTACGCTTGTTTGCCGCCGGCGTTGTATAAAAAAAAGATAGTTTTTAGGCCAGAATTATTTTATTTAGAGTGCAGGCATCACACGCGCCACTTGTTAAGGTTCTGGGAAACACCAACAAATTGAAAACCTGTGATGATTGAGTTGGCTTTAGAATAGTTATTTGTTATACAGGGATGCAAAATTGTATTTTAACCGCGAGTGTGAAATTGAAACACGAGTTAGCAAATGGATTCTAGGGTTGAACTACGAGCCAGCGAATGGATCTTATAGTTGAACCGCGAGCGAAGCGAGTGGTTCGAAAATAGAATCCTGAGCGAAACGAGTGGTTCAATAATAGCACAAATCTTTTCACCTCACTAGAGACAGGATTTTTTTTTCTCCTCCTCGTCCTAGCGTTATTCCAGTAGAGTTGTATCCTAAATATAGTTGGATGCCCGGGGTCCACTACCAAATCCCGAGATTTGGCGTAGGTCCTAGTTTTCTTTAACACAACAGCACAAAATAAAATTATTGTTGCTGGACTGTCTGGACTGGCCCGTTCGAATTTCAAATATTCTTTGCACTCTCGTGGATAAAATTCAGTGTTGCTATCTGTTTTTAAAGAATAAAAGAGGGCTTTCCGAGCTAGTGAGGTGAAAAATTATTTATTGTATTCTCATGTAACATAATATTTGAATAACCACACCCATCGTCAAAGACGTAAAATAAAAACACGGCTACTTTGGATCTTATTATTCGACATTGCTGTTTCTGTCATATATTCGTATGACAGCAATAAAATAGACTTCTATTTGTTATTGAGCTGAGAAATTTTGAATACCGTAAACCGGGGTTACTTTCAAATTGAGGGGCGACTTTAAAAATTCAGTTTTTATGGCGAGTTTTCCTTTTTTTTTGGTTAACCTTGAGTCAAGTTATACCTTCGTTAATTTCCTAACTATTTACTAAACTGAATCAAACTAGAGATACTTAGTGATGAATATATAACTGTTTTATATGTATCAAAGTAGCCCCGATTTTTCTTAAAGAAGAAGAAGATTTTACTTTAAGAAAAATCGGGGCTACTTTGATACATATAAAACAGTTATACGTTAATTTACGGTATTTAAAAAAAAAATTACAAGGAAGGTGTAAAATATTTAATTCTAGGAAAAGTGAAATACTAACTCACCATAAGTAAGCGAATTGCTCAACTTCCCATTCGGGTCCAGCACAGTCGCCACGTTAGCCTTGAACGACGCCGTCCCGTATCTCTGCAGCGCCGCTTCCAGATTCCTCGGGAGTCCCGCTGGGACCACCAACTGTTCCCCAACTGCTGGTGTCATAGTACCGCCCTCGGGCTTCGGGGCGTTGGGGTCTTTCGGGTTAGCGGCGATTTCGAGCTCTATATCATCGTCTTCGTAGAATTCGGGCAACGGCCGACGCTTCGGTCGCTTGAGCGTGTTGAGAAGCTGTTGAATCTTCGCTGACACCTGTTCGGAGATAAGTTGCTTAGGCTCAGTTGCACCAACATACGATCACAGGCAGTGGCGTGCAAAGAGTTTTTTGACAGGGTAGGAAAATATTTTAAAGCTATTGAGTATTGACTAACCAACATTGTTGCATTGCGACATCATCGATGGGTGAGATTTTCCACCTCCAATATCCATATATCGATTGATTTTATAGACATTATCAATTTGTGGATATTCAAAGTGGCGCTTTTTATTAGTAAATAACACACACGGGAACAAAACAGGCGATTGTTATATTTGTTATTTACACAACCTGTTAGCCACGGATAGGTATCGTATTGTTTGTTATTAAATTTAAGTGCGTGTCACTTTTCCTTTAATTTGTATTAATTCCAATTCCGGTGTACTCCGGCCTTTCTCTATAACCTGTTTTTTTTTCTACGAAAGAAAGTTTTGCAAACACATTATCTTTTTAGCACGCACACACCACTACAGCCACTTTAACAGTGAAAATTATCAATTTTTCTAACTAAAATCTATCACTTCACACCTCGAACCGAACACTAATACTCAACACAACAAACAATGGCGACCAAGAAGAAAAAATAAATAAATTTTGTCATTCAAATATATCCGGGAAAAAAGAAATGGTTACCGTAATTATCGTTTTATGCACAAATTATTTGAGCAATGTAACTATTTCAAATAGCCGTGTAATTAACTCGCTCGGCTCGGAGTAGTAGGTAGTTCGTAAAGCTTCGTAGGCGCTCGGGATTAGACACTGCCTACCCTGTGCGTTTGTGTGCGTGAGTTTTGTTGTTGAATGCCTCGTGTTATAGGGGTGCACACTACAGTGTATCTGCGTCGCTACACACGCACACATAGATAAATCTAGGCAGGAATAGTTTGTGCCTTCACCGCAGTCGGCCGCGGCGCTAGTGCAGCGTGATACTGTATTGGTTCCATTGCCGTCGCATCCCGTTGGAATTGGGATAATCGAAACTAATTTTATTTTGAGGAGTTGATAGATGGCGTTAACGTTAATTTATGGTTTTGTGATTTATCCATTGTGGATTGCTTATTAAACTTATTGATTATAATACCCAGATAAATATATGACTGTCACAATGACAGGGTAGGCAATGTCTTTTTGTCTTTATGGACTGCACGCCACTGATCACAGGCCGGTCATCGTCGAACTTTGATGCAACACTATAACTTTAGTTCTGTTACAGACAACTCTGAACTCCTATTATGGGTAGTAGTTACTTTTTGTAACGAATTTCTAATACTTTTATTTAGAAAACTGTAAGTCTAGAATTTAAGCACAATTGTTAATGTTACATACAACTATATAAGACTTTCGTTTCTATATAAAATAAATAAAAATAATGATATTATTGCAAGGCAAGATTCTTTACTACTAAATTACGAAGTAGCACTGTACTCAATCTGCGGTAAGCACCAACCGATGTGTGGGTACGGTCAGGGTCTGTACTCCGAACTTCATATCGTGCCGTCCCTTTCTCTCTCGTGTTATACACTATATGAGTGAAATGGACGGCACGTTCGCATTTCGGAGCAGACCCTCTGCTTGGATGTCTGTAGAAGATGCCGTACCTTCCACCGTCCGGTGCCGGTGCCGGTGTCATCAGACTGGTAGCACTGCACCCGGTCGGCGACGAGCGCGCCGCCGCGGCGAGCCCCCGCCGATGTGTGGGTGACGTCTGGTTGGATGTCTTTACAATATGCCGTACCTTCCACCGTCCGGTGCCGGTGCCGGTGTCATCAGACTGGTAGCACTGCACCCGGTCGGCGACGAGCGCGCCGCCGCGGCGAGCCCCCGCCGATGTGTGGGTGACGTCTGGTTGGATGTCTTTACAATATGCCGTACCTTCCACCGTCCGGTGCCGGTGCCGGTGTCATCAGACTGGTAGCACTGCACCCGGTCGGCGACGAGCGCGCCGCCGCGGCGAGCCCCCGCCGATGTGTGGGTGACGTCTGGTTGGATGTCTTTACAATATGCCGTACCTTCCACCGTCCGGTGCCGGTGCCGGTGTCATCAGACTGGTAGCACTGCACCCGGTCGGCGACGAGCGCGCCGCCGCGGCGGGCCCCCGCCGATGTGTGGGTAACGTCTGGCTGGATGTCTGTATAGAAAACACGGATAGATTTTAGTTTTAGGGTCAATTTTTCAATCCCCAGATAAAAGTTGTTAGGTCGAAAATATGTGAAATACGGTCCCATCTAGCAGAAAGCACGAAACTTGCATGCATGTGGCTACCGGTCCTGGGGATCCCCAGGCTCATTACAAAAGAATGCTATTGTTTATTTTTTTTCGCCGGGAGACGACGGCTTAATATTTTAGGAGAAACACGTGAACAGCCTTTTTTATTCCCCCCTCCCCCACTTATTGAAAACTGCTGGAGCTAAGCGAAAACCGTCCAAGGAAAAAAAATCCTTATAAATTTATCTATAAGTGTTTCTTTGGATTTTTTTTTCAAAACATGCGAGTATTCATTGGGGTAAGTACAGTAGTAGAGATGCTAAAAACGGTCTGTGTTCGGTGATTCGTCCACCGTGCGCGGGGAAAGCGGGGTGAATTGGACTAAGGACACCTCTTATTCGTACTACATCGTCTACATAGTAGCCTGAACTGATCAGTAAAAAAAAGACGAATAAGAGGTCAGCTCTAGGGCTTGTGTGGTATTATTTTCGTGTAAAACGGATACCAGGCATCCATTTTTAGGGTTCCGTACTCGAAGAGTTTAATCGGAACTCTATTGTTGACACTCACGAGTACAATTTCAATGCTTGTAACCCGATGCGCACAAAAATGTTAGTAATCTGCCGTTTAGCATTTTTACTACTGTACTTACCCAGATGAATGTTCGCATATTTTGAAATTTAGAGTAATACCAACATACATCCAAAAAATGACTTATAGATAATTTTTCAATAAAATTAAATAATAACTGTAATTCGGTACACAAAAATGGGAGGGGGGGGGGGTCTTGGAAAGGGTTGTCACGTGTTTCTCCTTAAATATTAAAGGCCATATATGAAAAGTAAATGCATGCCAAGTTTCGTGCTTTCTGCCAGATGGACTGTATTTCGAGCTAACAAGCCGTACTAATTTGTCAAATAAATGTTAGCGCTATCCTTTTCTTTCG
This sequence comes from Epiblema foenella, assembly GCA_963556455.1. NCBI lineage: Eukaryota > Metazoa > Arthropoda > Insecta > Lepidoptera > Tortricidae > Epiblema > Epiblema foenella. Next base: position 43,778,470 of record OY747095.1, read on the forward strand.
TATGACGTTAGAAGATGTAGATGTAGATGTAGTGTAGGGACGCCTGGCCGGAAGCAGGCGGACTGTCGATCGCAGGTCAGGATCATTCAGCCCAATTCCCTTGAAGTCAGAGCTTGAAGATTTAGTCAGGGATTTATATTTATGTGATGGTGTTAGATGATGCCATGTATAATATTTCTAAGTTGGTATATATTTACATATAAACATCAATATTAAAGAGACAGATAAGCCCAAACGAGGTAACTAAGTTTATTTTTGACATAAATTATCGAAATAATGTTAACAGATCTTTATACAAGCGAGTCTTAGGCAACACGCCTTTAATGTGTACGCCTTTTACAATTTGAGCACAGACTTGAGTCTTGGGTTGAAACTGTATTGAAAGCACGTGCTAAAAATGTATATAAACCCTGAATGTCTAATAATTAAATAGTCAAAGTGTTGACTTATAAAAAGCGACAGGAGTTATGCGGCGTGCCACAAACTTAGATGAACTCGTATTTTCGGAAATTCTGCGCGCTGGTCGCAAACGCTCCGAGCGTTCTAACCGCGCCACTACTTGTTAAACTCACGTATATTTTATGAGTATTATTTTGTATTTGGGTTCGAAACTGAAAGAGTTCAGAATAGCGAAAATAGTTGTGGTAAGCGAGGATACCACAGATGGTAATAACTGAAAATATTTTGAAATAAAGGGAAAAACTGAAAACGACTCAAATTACATTGAGATATCTCCAAAACGATGCGCCATCCCATACTAAATCAACAATGTGCGTTAGCAGACGTTACTCCTTAATACAAAATTGGTTTAACTTAAGATAGACAGCGAATGTTCCATGGACCTCCATAGAACTGCTTTTAGTTCATTTTTCTAATTTCCTAGATAATATAAATAACTATTGACTAGTAAGTCACACGAAATATGTTTAATGTGCTACTCTTTTGGTACTGCCATACAAAGATGTACTGAAAAGTAAAGAAAATTCAACTCACACGCAGGCAGATGCGTCATTTCCGACAGATCGATCTCTGTCCTCTCACGCGCGTGTTTCTTCTCCCGTTCTCGCTCTCTTTCCCTCTCCCTCTCGCGGTGATGAGGGGGCTGAGGCAGCGGGTGCGGGTGTGAGCGGGGGTGAGGGGCGGCAGGGCGTCTTGCGGGTGGAGATCCGAGTTCAGGGGGAGGGGGCAGATCTGTGTCGCCCGCGCACGAATCTTCGTCTGAACTCGATGCTAGAGAAAAATTGACGGCTTAGCATTAATAGGCAGGCCGTACGCTTGTTTACCATCGACGTGGTATCTAAAACTCAGAAGCTAATTCTGCGTATGACTCACCAGCGACCAGGCGCACAGAACCAACAAGTGGTACTTACAGAGGTCGTGTCTCTCTCTGTCGGGGCTCTTGGCCATCATAGATGTTCTCTTCGACGGCATGGGCAGCGACGGCTTGGGTCTGTTCTGCATCTCCGCTAGCGCTTGCTGCACGGCCTCCTGCCTCACCTCTGAAAGAGTTATGTTGCCTTAGTACTTTTGTCGAATCCAATGACATTTCTCATGGATATTTGATAAATTTTCACAATTCAGGTAAACGTCCCATGACTTAACACCCTTAATCTTAAACCATAGCTACGTAAAGAATTAGAATTAAGGTGGCTAATATTGAGACGTTTACCTTAAATCGGATGCAAATGACCACGAGAAGTTTGTATGCGGAAAAATCACCGAAAAATCTGTCACCAATAAAAATTCATATTTAATGCCAGCTCAAGAAAATAATGAGCACACCCCCATTCTGTAACTATACAACCACGGTTCAATATTTTCGAAAGCTGTTAACAATTAGGTACACAATGTCATCTAACAACTACCATGCTGTCACATTCAATTCAACTGAGATATGAAGCAGACTTTCAGTCATACCTATTAACACTTTCATCGCCGGATAGGTAGAATACTGTTTACGTAGCGTTTACGTCACTCAACCTCGGTAAGCCCGCGGGACGCTGTCTCACATGCTTAACGAGCTAATACATATGTACTAGGCTTGCTATACCTCGACCAACCTGTAAACTTATACGTAATAACAATATATTCTACCTACCATAACTATGAAAGAATTGTCTGTGAATATTCCACATACAGAAAAGATATTTACTTACTATATGATTTGACAAATCTCCTAAAAGGCATAATGAAAAGTGAAGTATAATAATCAACATGCATAATGGTCAATTTGGCATTCAAGCTGTTAAATTAAATGCGATTTTAAACAAGAAACATGCTTCTAATTTAGAAATAAAGGAAAAATTTACAAACTTAGTCACCTAGCAGGATTTGAACCTGCGACCTCCCGGCACTCGCGGCCAGTCGCTCTAGCTCTAGCCAACTGAGCCCAAGGTGCAAATGCCACCCGGCCCCAAATTCTAATGCGGTGCCTAAGTGTTTCAATTTTTCCCTTATTTCTAAATTTATAGTTTGCATTAGCTGCCGAACTGCTTAATACAAAATTAAGAAACATGCTGTTTATTTTATAGAGGAAGATAAGAAATTCATTCAGTACAATGGGCACGAACTTAAGAAGGGTCACAGATTTAGGTTCGTGTCTTCCTTGAGACATATCTAGAGTTAAGGGCTAGAGAGAAAAATTCATAATCTGCATTAACGGCAACTTTCTATAAATCTATGTAATAAAATTCTTTAATTGCACACCGTAATCCGTCATAACCTTTTGACCAAAGGACAGAGACGACATTTGTTTTTTCAACTGCGTACAGACGGATGAATAATTGTGTTTTATTTTTATATAATCAATTGGTTTTCCTTAATATTAAGGCCAACATCGTCAACATGAAGCCGTCAATTAATAGTGCAAGTACAATAAATGACGATGGTAATTAATGAGCAAAGTTATTTAAGAGTCATACTTAGTTGAAAAAACAAAAGTCGTCCCTCCTGTGGTCAATAATTAACGGCTTATGTGCATGTTAGCTATTGTTTTATTACAGGGATTTATAGAAACGGAGACACTGTTTATGCGGGTTACTGGTCCAACCCAAAATTAAGCTTTGTGGCCCTTAACTTTTGGTATGTCCACAGAAAAGATGCGAGTTTAAATCCGTGTATGACCCTTAACAACATCATATACCGAAATGATATATTATTTGAGGTACTAGCAAAAATACACGGAAATTAAAATTATATTATACTCATCAACCAAGGCATCCAATTCTACACAAATCGATCTAATCAGTCACAAACTCGCCATCTAGTATTTAAAATAAGTTTTATGAATAGTGGAGTATAGACGAAAAATACTCTTATTTTTTTTAACTGACTGTGGTGGCTTTATTGGCCGGTCCCATTAGAGCGATAGCAGTGCGCGGTTAGAGATTAGCCTGGAGAGAAACCCCCGACACGACCACGCGGGTGGTTTATAACACTGGAATACTCTACGAGTTTGCGCTCCAGTGAGACTGGTTGAGCGATTTCAACCGAATCTGAATCTGACAACAAATATTTTTCGAAGAGTCAACACGTAACGGCTAGTAACTTAAGTTTTCTTAGACAGTGGACTGCTGTAAGTGCATACAATTATTTATTTCATTCTAAGGTTGGGTTGCACCAAACCGTCTGTAATTATAAGTGGTGGATTAGACTCAAGAGAGCAAATGTGCTGCCGGAATTATATGAGAGTTAGGACAGTGGTCCCAACACTCCCAATGTCGATTTGTTAGATGGGTGCCACGAACGCATTTTGCCCCGGCTCGTTTTTGTCCCCATTCGCATTTTGCCACGATCGTGTTTTGTCACATGTACTTTAAGTCCGATTCGTGTTTTCTCATTTGAGTAATTTGCCATGAAGTATGTGACCTAATTTGGATTTAGTCCTGTCAGTAATTTGTTCAAAAGTATATTGTCTTGTTTACTTTTTGTCCTAGAGGTACAGACAGAACAACTAATTGAAAATAAAAAATATACAAGTATATGCTAGAATGAACTCAAAACCGTGGTTTTGCAAATCTGTCATTTAAATAATATCGTGGGTACAAAACCTGTAAAAAAAAGTTCGGTTCTGGCGCTTCGTCTGCCGCTACACTTCGTCGTACGCCACCCTGCCTTAGAGTAATCATCTGAACAAATTTATTTTTAGTACAGTGTACCAAAAAGTATTATGCTATCTGCATGTACATTATAGGAAATTAACTTTATATCATATGTGCATTTTAGGAAATATTCATCATTTATATTTAAAATACGCTATAATTTAGTGTTATTACATCAAATTATTATTATATAAAATGATACTACTGTTAGGCATTTTAGGTTAGGTTGTGGTGGGGGTATGACGTTTGACAGTATAAAGGTAGGGTAGGAGGTGCCCTACTCCCCTTTTGCCTGTCGTCCGTCAGACGAGGTAGACGTAAGATTGTGCGCTGTCACATATTGATAAAATACAGCGAGGAAAACTGACAGTGGAAAATTAAACTGAATGCGATGAGAAAATCTGAGAATATGAAATTATGCGAATATGACTTATTGCGTTCGGAAAACCTGAGATTGTAAAATTCGAGTATATGAGAAAAAAACAACAAGATAAAACGTACATGTGACAAAACACGATCGTGGCAAAATGCGAATGGGGACAAAAATGAGCCGGGGCAAAATGCGTTCGTGGCACCCATCTAACAAATCAAACAAGCGTCCGGCCAGCCTGATGGTAAGCGGTCTGCGTAGCCTATGGACGCTTGCAACTCGCAAGCTGACTGGCTACTGGGGTGTCACATGCGCATTGCCGACCCTTTAAAAATAACATTTAAATAACCCCTGATTACACTTGGCTACCCCTTTACCCTAAATCTTGCCTACAGTTTCATATCAAATCCCTGACAAGTAGTCTATAAAAAAAAAAAAATAATAAATAAATATTAGAGGACAATCTTACACAAATCGAACTAGCCCCACAGTAAGCTCAAGAAGGCTTGTGTTATGGGTACTAGACGACGATATATTTAATAGATATAAATACTTAAATACATAGAAAATATCCAAGACTCAGAAACAAATATTCACTGCTCATCACACAAATATTTGCCCTGACCGGGATTCGAACCCAGGACCGTCAGCTTCACAGGCAGGTGCACTACCCACTAGGCTAAACCGGTCGTCAAAGTCTATGAACTGGTTTTGTGCCTTTGATCATCCGCTCCGCAGGGTTAGGTCTTCAGCTGTCCGCCATTTGAGTCTTCCACCGGACCCTTGAGCTTCAAAACGTTAAGTTTGCCCATCTGGCTCGCAAAAATACTTAACCAAAAAATTCAAGATCTTTGACTTCTTTAAAATTTTTGGTAGTAGTATAGTAGTGGTAGTAGTAGGTAATAATCTGCCAGGGCTCCGTTTTTTAGGTTTACAAAAAATGCTTTACCGACTATATCTAAGTTAGAACCATGTGCGTAAAATTGAAAAGCACGTTTTGAAAAACTGATGCTTTAATTAGAAAGAAAGGTTTTGAAAAGCATACTTTTTGAGAATTTGTGCTTACACGTTTTTTAACGTCTCTTACTACTTCATATAATTTTAGAGATCGGTGTTGTCATTCTGGTCTGCCACTGGCGCTGCTATCAAAATCCTCTAGCATCAAGCGTAACAATATGTACAGTCTGCCAAAAAATGGGTTTCCACCTTTGGCAATTATTCTAAATGTATGCAGAGTTATAAATCGCCAATCTCATATCATTCGTTCCCAAAGCGCCCAAAATATGCGTACGCTCTTAGTAATCTCGTCATTAGTCGTATCGTATATTTCGTCATATTTTGCGTATAATTTTCGATGCAGACAGTACATAGTTTTACATACACTTGGTAATAAATAAATCTATTTGTGGAAACATATTCTTTTCAAATTCGGTGCCGTAAGTCCATACCTTAAGTCATATATTCGAAACAATTTGCTGCTACAATTCCAAGTTACACATCTACCAAATTACATGTTAGAAATAACGGCTCGTATTCTACAGAAAGGAACGACAGGTGCTCGTGCGAACATGACATATGGCTACCCTTGGAAAGGGGACACAATAAGGACTCGACAAGCTAATATTATGTTGGTAGTGGGCCATTCTACTTTTTCATGTACATAATTTTCAGACACTTTTTTTAAGTGCAGATTTTGGAATACTTGGCCCTCACTTCATATTTTAGTACGGTTTTTTAGAAAGAGGTTTAATTGCAGTATCACTTCCGATAGTTTTGGTAATTGACAAACCAAAGCTAATATCCATAAATGGAGTAACACAGTAGTCCTTGAATGTCTTACCGTTTGTATGAAAAAATGGTTTTCACCACTGTGTTACCCACTATTTAGAGCAGTATGTTAATATTAAAGTTTTTATAACTATAAATTCCTTTTATTAGGTCCAGGTACTATTTCGAAATCCTATTTTTGTACAGTAATCCAATACATATCATAGATTTTTTTTGTAATAGAAAACTGGCCATGAAAAAGTAGAATGACCCTAGTACATTTACTTCGCATTAATTGGAAAAGCCATTTAAATATAGAGTCAACTGACTATGCGATTTGGACAGGTCTGTTCCTCTCGCTACTTCAGCTAAACTCCGAGGTGAAAATTCATCCGAACACGGCATTTTGTTGTCACACTAATAGTTCCGAGGCCAGTTGTATCCCAGAATTAAGACAACAACGTTAAATGATTACCTTAAGGACTCCATTCATTGAATAATTGGGTCAATCAACTTTTTCTTGTTGTTATTCTGTGCCGTCAGCGAGGAGACAACAGTAACCGAGTTTCTTAGAAAAATGATTATAATATGAACTTCAAGCATGCTCAAGAGATGACCCATGTCCAAATGGATTTATGCTCATTGCTGAAACTCATGTGGTTGATTTAAACCCTATAAAATCAGTTTTAAAGAGTGACTCCGGAGACGTAACCATGGCAACGAGCAACAAAGAATAGTTGATCCACCCATTTGTCAATGTTAATTGTACTAACAAACGTGTTCATTTATTTAACACTACAAAAATTGTACAAACCATATCCACAACGCAGGCTTCGTCAATTTCACCGGCAACAAGCATCAGCAACAGGCGTCGTCAAACAATGCATGCATTGCACAGACTATAAATCCAGAACAGGTTCCGTCAGCCTTATACTAAATTTAAATAAGCTAAATCACACCCCACTCTGATACTCACCCGTACCAAACGTGCCAATGATACTGGCGACATTATCCCGCTTAATGGCTAGTGAAATTTGTTGGACCAGAGTGGCTACCGCGAACCGATAACGAACGAATTTCGAATATCTCCCTCTCTGCCGCACGAATAAGCAAATGCGACAGAGAGGGATATATTCGAACTTTGAGGTAAGAACCAGAGCGTGGGTCGCAAGCCCCTATCCCTCAAGTCCTATGTCCCTAATAAAATTCTTACCCCTTCATTAATAACGTTCATCAAACCTATATCAGTTAACTATCCACTAAAGTTCGTTTGTCCTTATCTGTCACTTTGACACACGTGCTTGTGAGACAGTGACAACAGACATTTTAGTTAGCAGAGGTTTGTTAAGTTTTATGAATACGGGGTTGTTAGCCTCGGCACACCAAGGCCCAACCTTCTTGACAGCAACCGGGATGAAGTCATACACCGGCTCAAAGTTCCCGTATTTGCCGTGTTTAACTATGTAACTATATTGACAATGCATGTTAAATAGATTTATGTAAAAAGTATCAAAGTTAAAATTCGTGTTAACAAAGTGTGACCAACACAAGATTATTTAAACCAAACTTTGAATGGGGACTATTTTACATAAATCGAGAACCCGAATAGCAAAACCAGTATTTACTGAGTTTATTTTACCAACTCATTCTGCCACAAGACTTTCTCGTACCGATAATAAAACAGGCGGCGTTGCAGCTGAATACAAGCACACTTGCTCAACATATGGACTTGTGTTCACATTAGTACCAAATTTATTCCGAAATGAACTTTAATACTTCGTAACGCGGCCGTTTTTCGCAGAGACACTACACGATTTAAAAAATGATGTGTTATCATCTTTTTAATTCGCACATTTATCACCAGGACGTAAGCGTAACATTTAAAGTGAATTATTCGTTTTTCGTCGGGTCGTTTTACCTTTATTCGTTGAATCGACTAATGAAGTTGGACGCTGTTGAGGGAATATGAAATTTTATACCACGGATGTAGGTACAAATATGAATGTAGTACCTAAGTAACCAGAGGTCCTACTCCAAACTTCGTATCGTGCCTCCCTTACACTCTTGTATTATACACCATATGAGTGAAAGGGACGGCAGGACACGGAGTTCGGAGTAGGCCCTCAGGGGATTAGATGCTGAATTGGATCCCGGGCTCCTATAGGCTACAACCGGGAAAACGCCAGCTCACTCATTCTCCTCTTAAAAAGCAGTTCACTTAATGGGTCATACACGGATTTTTTTTTTGAACCTGGCTGTGGCTTTATAGGCCGGGCCAATAAAGCGATAGGAGTGCGCGGTTGGAGAGTAGCCTGGGGAAAAAACAGGCGTCTTTTCTATGGTCATATCAAAAGTTGAGGGCTACAAAGCTTAATTTTGGATTGGACCGGTGACCCGCATAAACAGTGTCTCCGTTTCTATAAATCCCTGTAATAAAAACATAGCTAACATGCACATAAGCCGTTAAATATCGACCACAGGAGGGACGACTTTTGTTTTTTCAACTAAGTATGACCCTAGTAGGATCGTGTTATAGATAATTTAGATTTAGTTTAATAGTAGTTTATGCAATCGTTATATAATGTATGCTTTTTTAGTCGAGAATCGCGTTTAGACCACTAGGCTTGCCGAGTGGTCTAATTAAGGTTCGAGACTTAAAAAGCTAATTATATAACTATTGCATACACTACTTTTTCTACGAGTCAACGGAAATTAATTAAACAAACGGAAACTATCAAACAAACTAGTCCTGCGGCAATGAACATTAGGCACATGGGTCGGCCGCTCGTTGGTCTTTTGTTCTATGTCCGCGGCGTCACGTGATTTGTCAATTTCATAAGAGTACTGTAATGGTGACACGTGATTGGCCAATTTCATAAGAGTACAGTAAAAGGCGACACGTGATTGGTCTATTTCATAAGAGTTCACTTGAAGGGAACCAATAGAGAAATGTATGTGATTTTAATTTGGTCTACTATATCGTAATTCAAACATTGAAGTCGATGAGTAGAAAAAGATAATTTAGAGCTCTTCGTTCGCGCAGTTTTATTTCATCTGACTGTAATAATATCCTTGTGTTACCAGAGTGTTTGTGTACAACCTGTTTCGTGTGACATCGCTTTGTGACGAAAGGGTTACACTGAAGATTCTTTGTCCCCATTTAAGTAGTACAATACGTGAATAGGGATTCAACTTTTGAAGGGTTGGGTTTGAATCGGAAACCAGTCTACATTAGTGATACCTAGTTTACATAACTTGTTTCATAAGTAAGTTTGACGCATTCAGTTATTTAAGAGTCCTTATCAGTTAAAAACGCTCATCTATTTAGACGATATTCTTATTGAATTAACACGTATCTTGACCAGGGACCGATACCGGTATTTTTAAAAAACCCTGAATTAGCCCAATATTTTGGATTATTTTTCGCTCTTTGCGTAGGGCTGAATCATGTATTTAGGTAACAACGTCGTATTATTATATTGTCCCATTAAAAACGAAATAATGAACCGCTGACCGTAATAATACCGGTATTTTTCTATGGATAAAATACCGGTATCCGATCCCTGATCTTGACATTTTCTCATGTTACTAGCTAGAACAGGACTATTGCCACCTAATGTCATAAATTTTAAATGTTTTTTTCCGGATTTTTCATTAAGAAGTATCGTTTCGAAAATCACTACAAATCGACCATTTTCAAGCTAAAAACTGTGTTTTTTCTCTTAAATTCTACTACACACAATAAAATCTAAAAACGGCTGTGTTATTATCTAAAACTTTAATAAAATCATCGTATCCTCTAATCACTTTATTGTTATTATCAATATTTTTGTCATAATTTGAAATCAAAACATTTAAAAACTTATAAGGCCTCTTAACTCATATTGTGCATACAATGGGTGAATAACAACAATCTACTTAAATAGCCCTAACAAAAACCACCCTTGGTATTTTTGGAGTTTTTGAATGCAATTTGTCTTGCATTATATGAATTACGAGGAATGTTTAGCCGTAAAATGTTAAAGTCGCTCGCTGGCTAGTGGCTGATGTGTGAGAAAACTTACGAAGATCGACATGAAAATAAGTTTTTCGAAACGAATCATTATTTGAAGTCATATTAGAGCAAGTTATTTTGCTCCCAAAGAAAATACAAAATTTCTAATCTTTCCAAGTTGTAAAACTATTTATATAATTAGGGCTACAGCGTATCAATTCGCCGCTAGAGGCGCTAGTGTAGCGCGAGGTCTTCGAAATGTCAAATGTCACTCTTTGTGGTTGCGCTACGCGGGTTAATATCTAATATGGTGACTATTTTGCAATACCTGAGCTTAATTATGGCAAATATGAGTTACGGGTCAATGAATGTACTGACATTCCAAAAGTCAAAACTGTCTCAAAGCACTGGCTTTGAGACAGTTTTGACTTTTGGAAAATTATGTCCTCCTTTTTTTGAACTAAACGGGACTACGCTACAATGCGGGATGTTCGATATTTTTACGGTACGGTTTTAAGGTATTAAGTATGATTTAAATGTAAACTTCGTTCTCATGCCCATAATAACCAATAACAATTTTTGACAGCTGGACCTTGCGTGACAGTGGCGCCAACTGGTGAGCACAAAAACGGTAGCCCCTCATTTCTTATTATTAGTATGGATTGTCATGATTTTCTGATATTCACAGATATAAAAATAACTTACAATATACACAATTTTGTCTGTCAATCTACATTAATATTCAAATTATTTAATAATAACAATCAATAATATTACTAACTTAATTGTTTATGTAACAAATGGAAATAACTCGTTCTTATGGTAATCATTTCTGGATGATTCATTTAGACAATTGTTTGCTCTACAAAGCGCAAATGACAGCTTACCCAAAATAGTTTTACCTATTAAATGGCCCTCAATGGAACCCTCGACAAGATTTACTGGAGGCGACGTTTGAGATACCTTCGATTACGACTAATGGTATCCATTGCAAAGGGGATCGATCAACAAATAGATCTGCAGTCACAGGACGATTAATTGATACACGATGGATTTGCAGTGTCGTGCTTGTGTCTTTTTATAGGAGATTGACGAGAGACATCATCCTGTTGTGGATTAGTTTTTATTATCAGTGACTTAGAGACCATAAACATCTCTAACAATATTAAATTAATTTTAATTTTGACGCTCAGAGACCATGTACATCTCTGGGATATTATATTAAGTTCATTATACTCCTTGTTTAATGTACCTTATACATCTCTAACTTTACTGATGTTGTAATATTTGTAATAGATAACTTTGCAAGTTTATCTTCAAACTCGAAATTATTTTTCTTTCTTGAACTGTAAATTAATATTTTGACATGAAAAATGTATTATTACAGTCAGACACATAATTATAAAAAACAGTTGACTTTATTCCTTGTTGATAAATGTTACTATAACATAAATGATTTTTTTAATGAGCTGTTAGTAAGCTTTATATTAATATGTAGTAGTTATTTTTATTTAATTTGCTTATTGTTGTATTAAATTAATTATAGTTGTATTAGTGAATGACATGTTTATTATAAGCGCAAGAAATGAATTTTTGTACACCTGCATTGCGGGTAAAACATAGTGCTCAACCGTATCTGTCTATGTATGACATTAATTTTAATATAATTGTAAACTCGAAATTATTATTCCTTCTTGAACTGTAAATTAGTGTTTTGACATGAAAAATGTATTACTTATTATAGTCAGACTTTCTTAAATTGTAAATTAATATTTTGACATGTAAAAGTGCCCTTGTGGCCTATTTGCAGAATAAATGTTTGATTTTGATTTTGCAGTGCTTACTACTAGAGGACTGCCTTTCGCTTTATTGTAAATATAAAATGATCTGGAACTTAACAAAGGCGATAAAATCTGGGTATGGCCGTTAGGCTGGTTTGTGACTAGCTAATTTTGTGCGCTGTTTTGCTTACTTGGACGAGTTTATGATCTGAAATGATATATTTCTCGTTTATTTAATGGATTCCCATGCAACAACTCCCAAATGAAATGAAATGCATACAATTTTTTTGGGGGGCCAGTAAAAGTGCAAATGTTATTAACTGAAAAACCTTGTTCTTCAGGTGGTCGTAAACTAACGCAGGTAGCGTAACCCGCCTAACTACCCTACCTACATGATATTACGTGTAATGAATTATAAGTACAGCAACTAACATTCACTAATACAAAGCACCGGTATATAGGAACTGGACTAGTAATTATAATGAACTGCCTACATCTATCTATTAGGAGGGTAGGTATAGAATACGAAAACTCATTGCGCCTTGACATCATAATAGGCCTAATTGAATTCGAAGCAGTGCCAATTGCCATGCCGCGGTGTTTCCGTCTGAGGAATACTTACGTCCAATTTAAAACATCCAGACACTTTAATTACTTGTAAAATACCTATACGCCCATTTAAGCCTAGCTATGGTAAAAAAGTATTCACTGTTTTTTTTCTCAAATCCTTCTATCTAGGTGTGCCCTATTTTCAGCCAACCAGCCAATTCAGTACAACGGGAATATGATAAATGCCAAAGAGGTCGTATCTCCATTAGCTCATAAATGCTAGCCGATGTCCATTTATTTTTGCATAAGCCTAACTCGTTAATAGAAAGCTGGCTTGTGAACTTGTTGTACCGGTTATAAGTTGCTTCCTGCAATGATCAATAAAAATTACCAACTAAGAATCCAACCTAAAAGATACATAACAAAAATAAGAGAAATAAAAGAAAGAAGACCCAACCAGAAGGAAAGGAAAAACCTAGCACCCAAAACAGAAAAAAAAACAAAATGCACCAATGACAGCACAGTCCACGGCGTTAGGTTCGTTATGTGACTCACCGGAGTGATACCGGCTCTCGTTGCGCGTCAGCCGGCGGTTGGTCCTGCCCGGCGGTGAGCGGAGCGCGTGTGCTCTCACTGCCCGATAAAGAACCCAAAAACACGTAGCATCAAAATTAGCTGGCCACTTTAACCTCTATTCATATAACAATAGGGCTTTGTGTCCATCTAGTTTTGACTGACACTTCACACTCACAAAATGATGCAATGATAAAAATTAGGCAGTTTTCGATTGCAAATATTGATATTTTGCATGGTTGACGAGAGTAATCAACCTGATATGAACCAGAAAAAACATTGTTGAATCTAAAAGAAGAAGGGATGATAAAGCAAAATTAGCGTTGTTCCCCACACGTTTCCTTGACCACGTTTCTTGGCACTCCAATATCATTGATGATTAATAAGTTTTTTCTCGTGTAACTGGCATGAGATAAAAATATAGTCAGCATTTTAGCGGCTGCTTGTAATTTTAATTACTTACAATTATTTCACTAATTCAGTTTCATTAAACTCTCCTTCACTAAAGCGAATAATAGAATATTTATCTACCTATAATATTCATTCGAATAAAAATACAGGTGTCAATGAGGTTGTCTGACAATAGTCAAGATAAATTTTAGTAAGGTATAAAGGAACACAATATTCATTGATGTTGTGTTACAGGTAAATTACTAAGCATTACTGACTGCATATGCTTAATAAGAGAACAACGGTTGAAACTCACATGTTTTGGACTACAAGTCCTGTGGAATAGTGACTTCCAAGTGAGTTTTAACCGTTGTTCTCTTATTAAGTGTAAATATGTCTCACGTTAGTGTAAATTTATGACTGCATATGCTCTTATTTCATGGGAAGTTCTCCTTTAACACTGTAACAGAGTTTCTATTACAAAGACTGTCTAAAAAACGATGTTTGTAATAGAAAACCTAGCTATTATAAATAGAAAAAGTAAAATATCTAATGGAATAGTTTCAGTGTGAATCTCAAAGTATATACTGTATTGATGATATAATAAAGTTTTGAGTCATTCAAAGACACGGTATGACTCACATTGGCTACAAGGTCTCCGACGAAAAATGCTCAAAGCATAGACAAAAAGGCCGTTAACTATATTATGTGCGTAGATACAGTTCATTGGCCACAAATTTAAATTATAGAAAACGTCTTAGTTTTATAAAAAATGCAATAAAAATATTGTCAGTACAATTATTGAATTAAACGTTTGTTTTCGCCGGCATTTATTAGTACTATTTTCAACCACCTGAGGCGATCACCTCGAACACGCGCCTATGACAACCGCCGTTGGTAGTACTGATTTTTAAAAAAAAGTTTCACTGGGCGGGTAACTCTATGCCAATATTGCATTTTGGAGAAAGTAAAATTGTCAGTGACATTACTGTCATTTTTTAGAGCAATTTATGCCGGTTCGCAATTGAGATTTCATAAAATAAAATTGACGAATTACAAGATAAACAAGAGACATCGAACCTACAGATCTAACAAGTTTAAAGATGGAAAGAACACCAACCCACAGTAATAATCATTTACAAATATCAGGAACTGTAAGTAGAAACTTAATCTCCTTCAAATCTTGGTGAAAGTATGGCACCTGTGCTTTAATTAGTTCGTTAAATGCCGTTGAGTAATGAAAGGGTATTAAAGAAAAAAAAACTACGATCAATGCGAAATAAATCCTCTTATATGCAAACGTACGAACCATCACAGTGGCCGAAAAAAAATTTTTTTTTTACTTTAATCCTTTTTTTAACTTGACGTTTCATAGCTCGCGAGCCGAAGTGTTGAAATTGTGCAGTGATTATATTCTCTCTGAAATTGTGCTCACATTTTTCAGTCCATCGGAGCTATTTCGGTGAAAATGGACAGCGCCGAGATTGAGGTGGACATTGAGCGTTTGGGTAGCGATGTTATAAACGAGCATTTGCGTACGTCGGCGTCCTTTTTACACGACATAATGAGCCAGGACCGAGAGGACTCTGATTGCGAGAACATAGCGAAAAGAGTATCTAAGCGCAAAAATAACAAGCGTAAGAAAGTCTCTGTTGAATCCCGGAGTACTTGCACACACTGCGGTAAAATATTTCGGAATCCGGCCACTTTACATGCACACGTGCTCTTGAAACATAGCGCTGCGGAACTGAGCAAGTGCGACCAATGCGACAAAACTTATCCATCGCAGCTTAGTCTAGACAAGCATGTCAGATACATGCACTTGAGGCACCGATGTGCTGTGTGCTACAGGACCTTCGATAATACTCAGTCACTATCGGAGCACAGTGAAGTGTGCAAGAAGATGGAGGTCGCGTGCGACATTTGTGAGAATGTATATAGCTCGGAGGTATCCCTGCGCAACCATATGAAGTACATGCACCCTAAAAAGACGGGTCATTGGTGCGAGCTTTGCCGCCGGGAGTTCGTCAGTGAAGCGAATTTGCAAAACCATAGGTAACTTTATACAAGAGTCACTAGTTGTTTCACTATTAGGGGACAGTTCATCGATACATACTCGTAGGGGGGGTGCGTAAGCAGTTGTACCACGTGACCAAAAGGTGTCAAACCAACTTATGAGAAATCCCTTAACGCGTCATGGCAGACCTGTACTCTGGCACTGTGGTGTCCAGACACCCCACCGCGCTAGGAACGAGAGCACAAGCTATGCGGCGAGCGAGTGCGAGCGGGATGCCATGACTAGCGATTAACATCGGTTTTGTGAGACAGAAAACCTTCTGTAGGTAATGCTATTAATTATTTTGTGATCGTGGTCAATGAAATTATGTCCGACGCGCTAGGCGCAGTCTCCTAGCGAGTTTAAAGGCCTGGTCACACAGCGTTGCGTCGCGCACCTTTGTGACCTAGCCTTATGTAATTAGACAAACTTGTGCGATTTTTACAGCTGTTAGTGGCAATACATTTACTTTTTGCTATTAAATATGGATTTAAACATCTTTCGGAAATAAATAAATCGGCATTTTGACTGGTATCAGTAATTCGTTTACATTTTCGAGAAACGTACTTACGTAACCTACTTAAGCAATTATTTGAAATAGCTCCATATGTGGTGGGTCTTGGAGCCGGTAAAATTATCCAATTTACATGAGTTAACGAGACGTTATTTATTACAAAAATAAGTTACCTCATAAATAATTGAACTGAACTATTGAATTGAACTGTAAATTCGATTAATTTAATTCATTACACATCTTTTATAGTAAAGTGACGTCACGCGGAACTTTAACGGACTGTATCTTCATCGTTTAGGCTAAAACGGGACCTTATTACTAAGACTACGTTGTCCGTCCGTCTGTCTATCTGTCTGTCACCAGTTCTCATGAACCGTTAGACAATCGAAATTTTAACAGATGTATTTCTATTGCCGCTTTATAGCGCGTTGTTATCAACAAATACTAAAATTTAATAATTTATTGTATAAGGAGGTAGAACAGAAACAGTCACAAAAAATACAGAAGATTGGTATGTTGGCAAGAATATTTTGGTATAGACGTTTCCTTACACATCTCACTGTCAACACAAAAAAAAACAGAATATTCTAGAAACCCCTGTGATCTTCTTGACGTTTTTATAGATAGCTAGCGACCCGCCCCGGCTTCGCACGGGTGCACTATTTAATGTATGTTATTATACATATAAACCTTCCTCTTCAATCACTCTATCTATTAAAAAAAACCGCATCCAAATCCGTTGGGTAGTTTTAAAGATTTAAGCATACATAGCGATATAGGGACAGAGAAAGCGACATTGTTTCAGGGACCGATACCGGTAATTTTAAAAAACCCTGAATTAGCCCAATATTTTGGATTATTTTTTGCTCTTTACGTAGGGCTGAATCACGTATTTAGGTAACAACGTCGTATTATTAGATTGTCCCATTAAAAACGAAATAATGAACCGGTGACCGTAATAATACCGGTATTTTTCTATGGAGAAAATACCGGTATCCGATCCCTGGTTTTAGTAACATCCTCCATTGTATTATATGCGACAGGAGGACGGTGCACCCCACCGGAGCGACGGACTGCGCCTGCGGTCAGCGGTTCCCGTCCCTCGCCCGGCTGCAAAGCCACGTGCTGTATCGACACACGAGGAATAGCTATAAGTGCCGGCATTGCCACAAGGCGTTTGCGTCCGCGGCCCGTCTGGCGTGCCATATTACCCGGCTGCATTCTAACTGATACTGCTTTTGTCTGAGTTTTAGCCTCTCGAGTCCCAAGTTCCTATAGGCACTTGTCCCACCGCCGGCGAGTAGATAGATAGATAGATATTTGTGGACAATCGCGCTCAAGCGAGTGGAATTACTCTGAGATTACTCGCTACTCGAATATTTGTTCCTGAATCTTGGATGTTTTCTATGTATTTAAGTATAAATTTACCTATATAAGTATGTATATCGTCGCCTAGTACTCATGGTACAAGCTTTGCTTAGTTTGGGACCTGTGCCTTAACCAGGAGTTTGCATGACCGTACTCGCTAGCGACTGCGTGTAGTAAAAAATACTGCATGTAGTTTTTTATAATTGGAGGTAACACTTTATTAACCATCTTAAGAGGCCTTATAAGAGTTATAAGTTTTTAAATGTTTTGATTTCAAATTATGACAAAGGTATTGAATTTCACAAAAAAGTGATTAAAGGATACGATGATTTTATTAAAGTTTTAAATAGCAACAGCCATTTTTTGATTTTAGTGTATGTATTAGAATTTAAATGGAAAAACACAGTTTTTAGCTTGAAAATGGTCGATTTGGAGTGATGTTTGAAACGATATTTCTTAATGAAAAATCCAGAATATACATTTAAAATTTATGACATTGGTTCGCATTAGTCCTGTTCTAGATAGTAACATTGAGTTAATGTCAAGATACGTGTCAATTCAATTAGAAAATCGTCTAAATAGATAAGCGTTTTTAACTAATAAGGACTCTTAAGCGAAAAGCTAGTAGTCAACATGATTGTAATTAAATTTCGTCAAGCGAATGCGTATTAAGGAAAGCCTCCCTTAAGGTGTAATTAGAAGAGTGTAATGATTGAAAGATTCGTCACCACAGGGGATACCCACGGTAGCTCAGTTGGTTAAGAGCAATAGACGGATTCCAGAGATCGTGGATTCAAGTCACACCTGTGGCGATGAATTTTTCAATTTAAAAATTATTGTAATTATTCACGAAGCATGTTCGATTCTCTAATAAAAGGTAACTACGAGTACCTCTTTGGCAGTGCCAAAGAGCGATGTTCGTAACTTCGCAATTAGAGTATTTACTTTTTCAATTCGACAAACAGTGAAAGGGCACACTTAAGAAAAACACGTTTTTATTTCCACGAGAATACATGTTGGTAATTTGGAAAAGCGAACATTATAAATAATAACGTGGTATTTCTTTAAATAAGGAAAGCTCTTTGTGGTGTTCATTTAATTGGGTACCTTAAGTTTAGAGAATCTTAATCTGGAGTGGTTCATATTATACTTTTTATCGATAGTAGTAATTTTTTTTTATTCAGTATCGTTTTTAAGATTTTTTAAAATATTATTTTTGACATATCATACGTTTGGAGGGATTAATAGGATCGTGCCTTAGTCTACCGCAAAATAAAAAAAACAATAACTTGACAGCTGAGAGATGTCAAATGTGGCAGTTACATCTATGATTTTGTACATTCATAGATGTAATTGCCGCATTGGGGGCTATCGCGTATGAATTCGCCGCTAGAGGCGCTACTGTAGTGTGAGGTCCTCGAAATGTCAAATGTCACTCTTTGTGGTTGCGCTACGCGGGTTAATACCTAATTGGAACAATATGGTGACTATTTTGCAATACCTGAGCTTGATTATGGCAAACATGAGTTACGGGTCAATGACTTTCACTGCTTTGAGACAGTTTTGTCTTTCGTAAACTTATGTCCTCCTTTTTTTCCGAACAAAACGGGACTGCGCTACAATGCGGGATGTTCGATATTTTTACGGTACCGTTTTAAGGTATTAAATATGATTTAAATGTAAACTTCGTTCTCATGCCCACAATAACCAATAACAATTTTTGACAGCTGGACCTTACTCGACAGTGGCGCCAACTGGTGAGCACAAAAACGATAGCTCATTGGACTATCCTATTATATTCTAGTTGCCTAGCCATCGTGGTCAGTTCCAATCAAAATCTAATAAAATAGGTACAGATAGTCGTTTCTGTATGCACGCTCATAAGTGCAAAGATTTCCACCGGGAATTCTGTCGCGTTTGTATCTGGCAATCACTGCCAAATTATCGGGCACATTCGCACTGTTTCCATGCACTTTAGATTGCAGTTGAACGAGTGTCAGTTGTTCTAAACGGGTTACCCATGAAATGGAATTGTAAACTGCCCTTCCCGTAATCGAAACGCTGAAGACTATCGGTAATTGTGTTTCAGTAAACTTTGGGCACCTATTTGAAGCCTATTCACTAATCCAGTACAATATATGTAAAGAAATCACATATCAGTACTTACATTAACCCTTTTCCAGGCCACATCAATCTAGAAGGCTCATATATTAAAAGAAGTTACACTTTGGTGATTCATTTTAAGAGGTCTCTTTATAAGAAAATACAATCTAATTTTAACCTTAAACCCCAGAGCTAAAATTGAAATTCTATTGACACTTACGTGGTCGATTAATCATACTGCGCCTAGAAAAGAGTTAAAAGGGACAACTTCCAGTTAATAAAGAAAGTAATAGAATTACCCTAATGTTTTGAATGGATAAATCACATCATGATATGCGGTTACAAAAAGTAAGTATCAGCATGTATTAATTGATAATGTCGTAATCAATAAAACCGTCCTAACCCGCCGTCTGCCAGTCCTTGGGATCCCAGGGCTAATTGCAAAAGAATGCTATTGTTTTTTTTTTGTTGGGAAACGACTTGGGCTTTGAATAGTGATGGGCCGAGGAGAACATTCTCGCTCTCGAGAATTCGCTTCCGTGAGAATTCTCAATAATTCTCGAGAAAGTTCTCTTGAACGGAAATTTCTGAGAAAGTACATGAAGTCAGAACAATATAGATATTTATCTTTTATTAATTTCTTGCTTTAGCAGATTGATAAACATTCTGAAGCCTTTTTTCTAGACAGACGATTCTAAAGCCGAAATTCTCTTCACTCTCGAGAAGTTTCCGAGAAAGTTCTCGGGATCATTCTCATTGAGAACTTTCTCGGAGAAAAAATCAGGATAGAATTTTTGAAGGAAAGCACTAATAAATTGGAATATTATTATTTAAAATCACGAATAATCTTTTATATGATATATACAGTTTTTGGCTTACATACGTTGCTTTCGACTCATTGTTATGCACATTAAAAGCGAGGAATTCGGTTTATTCCCGAGAAGATTCTCGAAATCGTTCTCAAGTTAATTTCATGTTTTTATTATAAAACAATTAGCAGTGTAATAATGTCCATAAATCTAACAACTTAATCAAATTCAAAGAAAATAAAATAAGTACTTAAATAGTTAAGTATGTTATTTATGAATTACTTCGTATTGAAATGTGAAATCTATATATATAAATGCCTTTGTCCTGACTGACTGACTGACTCACTCACTCATCAACGCACAGCCCAAAGTACTGGAACTAGAAACTTCAAATTTGGTCCAGAGCTAACTTTTATGACGTATGCAAGGGACAAGACGGGATTTTTGGATATTCCACCCCTAAGGGGATCAAATAGGGGTGCAAAGTTTGTATGGGAGAAAATTTTCGTTTTGAGCTGAAGACTTAAAAATTCGTAAAAAGGTTACGAACTTAAATCCAAAACAAGTATTTTCACCGTTTTGCACAATTCTAACCCTAAGAGGGTAAAATAGGGGGGCAAAGTTTGTATGGGGAGCAACTCTTTTTTGAAGTGAGAGATTTAAAACTTCGTATATAGACTCTATGTTTAAATAAAACAAAACATATTTCAGCGTTTTTTGAAATTGCTCCTCTAAAAGGGTGAAAAGGGGGTTCCAAGTTCGTAAGGGGAGCAATTCTTTTTTGAAGTTAGAGATTTGACACTTCGTAAATAGACTCTATGTTTAAATACAACAAAGTATTTCAGTGTTTTTCAAAATTGCTCCCATAAAGGGGTGAAAAGAGGGTTCCAAGTTTGTAAAGGAGCAAATCTTTTTTGAAGTGAGAGATTTAAAACTTCGTATATAGACTTTCTGTTCAAATACAACAAAACATATTTCAGCGTTTTTTGAAATTGCTCCTCTAAAGGGGTGAAAAGGGGATTCCAAGTTTGTAAGGGGAGCAATTCTTTTTTGAAGTTGGAGATTTGAAACTTCGTATATAGACTCTCTGTTTAAATACAACAAAACGTGTTCCAGCGTTTTTCTAAATTGTTCCCCTAATGGAGTAAAAAGGGGTTCCAGGTTTGTGCGGGGAGCAAATCTTTACTTTTCGTAAAAATCGATATAGGTGTAATCTTCGAGGTTCCTCGGGGTGTCGATTACGAAAATGACATGCATTTGCAAATCCAAGATGGCAGACAATTATTTTTCTTAAAAATCGACATGGGTGTCATCTTCGAGGGTCCTCGGGGTGATGATTACGATAATGACATCCATTTTCAAATCCAAGACGGCGGATATTTATTTTTCTTAAAAATCGATATGGGTGTCATCGTCGAGGTTCCTCGGGGTGCCAATTACGAAAATGATATGCATTTTCAAATCCAAGGTGGCGGATATTTATTTTTCTTCAAAATCGATATGGGGTCATCTTTGTGGTTCCTCGGGGTGCCAATTCCGAAGATTACATCCATTTTCAAATCCAAGATGGCGAACATTAAGTTTTTCATTCGAGTAATTTTCACAAAAGATTAATAGCATCAGACAACTGACAGAAACAAATAAACCTCATTTATATCTTTGTTACCATCTAAAATCTACGCAGACGAAGTCGCGGGCGGCTGCTAGTACTAAATAACTCTTTTCCTTCAATTCAATATTTAACTTGTAGGTAAGATGTAAGATAATAATAATTGAAAATACGTTTACGTCGAAAGGGGATCATGAGCCACCTCAGGTAGTTTTTAAAACAAAAGGAACCGGTCATCTTCCCTGTACTCCTACCCTTTACATGTAGATAACACTTATCTTATACTATACCATTGTTTTGGTGTTTTCTAAGTCATTTATTGAATAGTGTTGTTAAAAAATACACGTGCTCCAGATATTTGCGAAATAGGTGTTCAATTTATAACCGTCTTTTCTGTGGACATACCAAAAGTTAAGGGCTACAAAGCTTAATTTTGGATTGGACCAGTGACCCGCATAAACAGTGTCTCCGTTTCTATAAATGCCTGTAATAAACACATAGCTAACATACACATAAGCAGTTAACTATTGACCACAGGAGGTACGATTTTTGTTTTTTCAACTAAGTATGACCCTTCAATGCTTTAATGTTTTCCATTTCAACGATGCTGAATTTATCGCGGAAAGTTCTCCGGAGAACATTCTCGAGAACTTTCCCGGGAATTTCTCGAGAGCGATGAGAATTTATCCCTTAAAATACTCAGATAGGCTTAAATGTCTTGCGAATGCACATACGATACGAATATCATGAAATATAAAAAATAAAAATTCTAAATATGTGCATATTTAAAGTACTTTCTCGAAAATTTCCTCTCAAGAGAACTTTGCCGAGAAGCTTCTCTCGACATTCTCTCGTTTCGGAAACTTCTCGAGAACGGCCCATCACTAGCTTTGAATGTTAAAATAATATGTGATAATCCATATTGAAAGGAACCTTATGGCGGCCGGCACTTACGCCTTTATTGCCGCTGTTCCAATACAATAGTGAATAGGTGCAACGTAAGCGCCTGCCGCCATAAGGTCCCTTTCGATATGGATTATCACATATAATTATTGCCATATTTTTTATCATTCACACTACACTACACATAAAACCGATATCATGATATATCTTCAAACATTACAGTAATTGTATTTCTTTTTTTTACTTAATGTTGTTACTTTAATGTACTCAAATTCGAAACAATTAATATTACGCCTTCTTTAAACTGCACAGGGTAGAGTTCATTATAGAGTGCGTTACCTACACGCGGGCATTTGTTAAAATTGATAATAATATGTTTCATTAGCAATTATTTCCATGTATTAGCAAATCCAAATTATGTGAAATAACTTCGAAATTAAATTTCCTAACTCCGTACCTTCAATGTATTGGGTGCACTGTTTATATCGCGTTCTTCGGAACGCAGTTCTGCCCCGACGAGGAAACAATAAGGATTATTTTTCAGATGTGATTCTTGACTATATGACTGTATTTCTGACAATAGCCGAAACATGAATGCTTAAAATTTTCTAGATAGAAAAAAATCCAAAGTTGACTCTTTATTTTCCTTTTTTAATCAGCCTACTAAACCATCGCATCACTAAACGACACAAAGTTAAAACGCATATGCCTTCTGTGTTCCGTCGTGGGTAAAAATGATGGTATTTTACTATTTACCTCATTTAGGCTCGGTTTTATAAAGATCCGTTAGATCTTAAGTCGGTTTGTTATATCAAAAAATGTACTGAGTTACTGAAATTTGGTCTAACGGATCTTTATAAAACCTGGCCTTAAACAGTCAAGAGGAAATTTAATAAAACTGGACTCAAGTCAGATATTAATATCAAACAATAAATTTAATATCTGACATGTAATTTTGACATTATGAATAAATGAATATGAATATGAATATTTATCGAGATTTGTCTAAAAAGCCATTCCCGAAGTGTTGCATCCCGTTTTGTCGAGCGCGAAAGACAAAAGCGTGTCTCTTTCACTGGGGGTGTGGCTGACCGACTCGAGGCATCTTCTTAAGATAACATTAACAGGCTGACATTTGTACTGCGTTGTTAATTTACTTTGCTGTGTACATTTGTGGCAAAGGTTAGGTTAGCTTAGCTACGTTTAAATGGGTCATACACGGATTTAGGTTCGCGTCTTTCCTGTGGACATACCAAAAGTTAAGGGCTAAAAAGCTTAATTTTGGATTGGACCGGTAACCCGCATAAACAGTGTCTCCGTTTCTATAAATCCCTGTAATAAAAACATAGCTAACATGCACATAAGCCGTTAACTATTGAGCACAGGAGGGACGACTTTTGTTTTTTCAATTAAGTATGACCCAATTACCCACGCCGGTACCACACTGTATAATACAACCAAGAAATATCTATCTTACTTGTTCTTTAAAACGAAAAACAGACGAGAACGCAAGAAATAGTCTCGAACGGAATCATGCAATCCGAAACTCAGGTAAATTGCCAAAGGCTGCGCTTCGATTGAATTCATTTTCCGAAACTGTATACTGACGTTTTTTCGAGGTGGCGATCGCGCAGTCTAACGAATGAAGTGCTATTGACAGCCACAAATTATTTATCAAATTGATGAAATTCGCATTGATGCATGCACCAAAATATACGATCACAGGCCGATATTCTGGATTATTTTTTGCTCTTTACGTAGGGCTGAATCATGTATGTAGGTAACAACGTCGTATTTATTAGATTGTCCCATTAAAAACGAAATAATGAACCGGTGACCGTAATAATACCGGTATTTTTCTATGGAGAAAATACCGGTATCCGATCCCTGGTTGTAAGTGACAGCGCCCGACCACGGCGGCGACACGCCCTATTATGTCTTAATTTACCTACAGGTGATAGCAATTAGGCAGCGACGGATCTTGCGTCTGGTAAGCTTGTCTCGAGGGTGTCGGGGGCGGGCCTAACCTCACTTAGGTAAGATTACTCATGCACAAAATGTGTCACTAAAAATAAAAGACTCACCACTTAATTTCTTCTCTGTGAAGTATATGGGTCAATCAACTTTCTCTTGTTGTTATTTTGTCTCGTCAGCGAGGAGACAACAGTAACCAAGTTTCTTATAAAAAATATATATAATATGGACTTCAAAAATTCCAAATATGTCCAAATGGATTTATGTCCGTCACTTAAACACATGTTTGGTAGATTTAACCCTATGAAATCACAGTTTTGAAGAGTGACTCAGGAGACGTAACCATGGTAACGAACAACAAAGAATAGTTGATCAACCCATATCACTCATTTAGTTCACTAGTTCAGTAGCTCATAGATTGGGTAATATCAGTCATACATTCAATAATGGCGTCTATGTCACTCTCGAAGCGAATGAGTAGTTAAACTATATGATTCTTGAACTGGTCTGATTGATGTAAATTAATCCGAACTGAACTAGTGAATGAAAGAGTGACACGAGGTGAAGTACTTCATTTGAATCATTCATTTGTGAATTACTCATATATATCTAGGTAAGAAAAAAGTATTCTTTGTACGCAACTGGTTTCGTAGTAAGAAAAAGTATTCTTTGAACGCAACTGGTTTCGTAGTAAGAAGAATTATTCCTTGTATGAAACTGGTTACGTAGCATTTATGCTAGTTTCGTAAGAAGAAAAAGTATTCTTTGTACGTAACTGGTTGCGTAGTAAGAACATTTATTCCTTGTATGAAACTGGTTACGTAGCCCTGGTTTCGTAGGCGGCCGAAGGGAATTTTAACTTGTAATCTCTAAATGAAAGCGCCCTTAGATTCAAAGCACTAATGGATGAAGATCAATTTTTTAGAATAGTTAAGTTCTAACTTTTAAATTTGACTATAATTTAATCGATTCCGAAAATTGACATGTAATTTATATGGGTAAATTTCGCCTTAACTTTAGTTCAAAAATTAAGCGGTAATTTCAAAATAAGCATCGTAGTGCATGTTTAATTTTTGTTTTTTCCTCTTGCCGATTTGATATGAATAAATAAGGGTCGGTTGCACCAACATACGATCACGGGCCGGTCATCGTCATATATGACGCCGGCAGCTGTCATGCCATAGAAACTTGTCAAACATTCCATACAATCAGATTTTAACGAACACCGTTTACGATTACAGACGGTTTTGTGCAACCCAGTCTAAAACTATTGGCGCACTCGTGGCCCAGCGGCGGCCGCGTAACGCGTGCGGTATGCGAAGTTAAGCAAGGTCGGCCCAGGTCAGTTCTTGGATAGGTGACCGCTTCGAGTGGTTATTAGGTAACTGAGCGCTCCCTTTGAAAGGCACCTAAGCCATTGATGCTGTCTAACCCCTTATTCATAAAACTTAACAAAGCCTAAAATGTTCTTTGTCTCATTCTCACGAACGTAAATGTCAAAGTGACAAATAAGGATAAAAGAACTTTAGCGGCTAATTAACTAATATGGGTTTGATAGACGTTTATGAATACGAAGGTAAGAGGCCTTCGGACTGCTTGAAAACTTGTAACAGTCAAGTTGGCCACTCACTTCACGAGCCTAGTTGCAATAAGGTCTGGTTTCTCGGGTCGGAAGGTCAGATGGCAGTCGCTTCCGTAAAAACTAGTGCCTACGCCAAATCTGGGATTAGGTAGCGGACCCGGGCATCCTTCAAAATGCAATTGTATTGGGATAATGATTTGTATACAGCAAGCTATTGATACCCCTGTTACCTATGGTAACGGTATTTTGTTATTGTTTATAACCAACTAGCAGCGTCCTGCGGTGTTACCCGCGGATAAAAGGTAGCCTATGTCCTATTCTGATGTCTAAGCTACAATACTGGAAAGTCTCATAGAGATCCGCTCAGTAGTTTTTGAGATTAAGCGGAACGTACATCCATCCGCACAAACTTTCACGTTTATAATACACACAGATTCTTACTACCACAAATGAAAAATGTTTACGGCATGAGGACCAATCTATATTTGCTTCCTAAAATAATAAATAGCCTCCCAACACACATACAAGATTCATACCTATCCAACCCTAGATTACTTAAAGATGTTAACAAATATTTTATGTCATGTAATAATTATGACTACGCCCTGTGATAAGTACTTTCTTGTTGTTTACCAATGAACTGAATGTAATGTAAGTCCTAGTCCGAACTCTAGCTGTAAATAAGCCATTCATGGCTTTAGCAGTTAAGCAATTTCAAACTCTGCATTTGGAACATTAATAATAATAAAAAAAATATATATATTATAGGATATTATAGGAAGGATACAAAAGTCAAAATAATATTACCTACAAAATAAAAATAAACGGTTACTAACTTATCACGAATATTCTCGGAATAGGAAGACCGAATCAGAAGTAATTGTGAATCAGCGCAGTGTTTACAGCCACGCGGTCATCCAAAACTGTACCTACCGGCAATTCTCATCTATGTGAACTCAAATGGTTGCTTAGCACCGATTTTTCAATCGCCATATAAAATTTTAACTGACGGATAATTTTATCTGGCTATTGAAAAATCGACCCTTGTCAGTTAAAATATCGCAGTCAATTTCTAATGTCATATGATTGCAAAGGACAGAGTTAACAATAGTCGACAGATATTTTTATCTAGGGATAGAAAAAACGGCCAATGAAAAATGCAGTTTAATTATTACATTACCTATTGGATGACATAAGTGACATAACCCGTAGCTATTGGATTTGTTTTTAATTTCAGCTCCTCTCATCCAATAATGAACCGTAACTGCATTCTTATAAACTACAAAATTAATGTACTCATCTTTCGACTAGGAAAGTTAATAGCTAAGTTTCATATCCTCTATATGAGGCCGCGAACTCGATGCCAGCGGGCAACGGGGCGGCGACACAATCAAATAAACCTGTCCAGAGTCCTAAGTTTTCCCACTCTGTCGCACTTACGTTCCAGCGCTCACGTGCGACAGAGAGGGAAAACTTGGTTTGCGGTTCGCTGTAGGCCTTCTGGACTGCAGCGGCGCGAGTCCATTGTTCTCGCGCCACCCCGCTGGCGGTAAGTCCGTTGCTTTAATGACTTTATGTAGTGTAAGATAAAGTTGCAATTCAAAAGGCAAATTTTCCATGGTAGATCCTCTAGTAAGATACGAACTTACTTCCGTAAGTAAAAATCAGCCATGTGCGAGCCGGACTCGCGCACAAAGGGGCTACCGTGAACCTCAAACCAAGTTTTCCCTCTCTGTCTCACTTATGTGCAAACTTGCAAGTGCGACAGAGAGGGAAAATTTCGAATGGCGTTCGCAGTAGAACTCCAGCACCATTATCTATAAAAACCAGTCAAAAATCACGTTTATTGTACGGGAGCCTCCTTAAATATTTATTTTAATCTGTTTTTTAGTATTTATAGTTATTGTGGCCACAGAAAAACACATCACCTGTGAAAATTTCAACTGTCTAACTATCACGGTTCATGAGATACAGTCTGGTGACAGATGGACGAACGGACAGCGAAGTCTTAGTAATAGGGTCCCGTTTTACCTTTTGGGTACGGAACCCTAAAAAGTAGCATGAAAAGTCAGTGGCTCAACTCTGTTAAAACGGTTGGATCGAAAATACCCGCGGCTTATTGGTTCCTGATATTTATCCACTGGGCACTTGTTAAATAAACTCATCCTGTTTTTACCAAATTACACACACCTCGTTGGAAAACTATTTTAATATTTGATTCTGCATGTTTTACGAACACAAAGTAAACGCCCCAGTGCTCAACACCTTAGTGCCCAATAAATGACACCTATTAATCACCTAATATAAGATTGAAAGTGCCATGTATTGGGTCAGTGTCCAGCACAGGGACGTTTACCTTACAAATATTTACAAATAGAGGTATAGAAACATTGCACCAAAAACAACTAACAGAGTAACAGACACTGAGAAATTGTGACTATAGTACATTACTTACCAAGGGCGATAAAACAAAGAATGTCACAGATCGCAGGTATTTGACGCCCGAGCCGAAGGCAAGGGCGATAATTATGCGATCTGAGGCTTTCTTAATTACCGCCCGAGGTAAGTACAAAATTTCATGTCACCCCCTGGCCAGGAAGTGGGATTTTCCGCGCGCGGAGCGTGCGGTAATTACCACTTTATGGCCAGGTGTGACATAAAATCTATTATTTGTGCTTTCACGGAAATGTGACATTTATTGAAAAGAAATGGGTAAGTATATTAAAATAAATTTATGAAAAAAGGAACAAAGTGGTGTTTCAGGAATTCTTCGGAAGGACTGGATGGGTTCTTCGGCGGCGGGGAAACTGAAAAACGAATGAAAACGATCAACATTTAATAATTATAAAATAGAGCAGGTTTAGGTGATAAATTGTTGATATACCTATTGATAAATATTAAAAAAAAAATAAAGCTATGTATAGCGTATTTAAAAAAAAATCGACACCGTATTTACTAAAATACGTTTGTAATATATAAACTGAAACTACGGTACCAGCAGTTGGGTTTTTTCAACACATGCTCTACAAGCACCTGCTAGAACAAGTCTAGCGAAAAGTAATCAGTTAGTATCCCCTGTACTTATGCAGTAGTATATATATATATATATTTGTATGTAACATCTATATAATTACGTATGTATTTGTATATATATTTCCGTGGTAAATGTATATTAGTTACGAATAGATGTATGTTTATTCTATTGAAATCATTTAACTTTTATGAATTATTTTCTCATTGCACCCACATTTGTTAGTTTCTGGTTGGCCCTATGATCCACTGGTAGAAAATGCCTCATGGCATTAAGTCCGCCCTTTGTACTTATATCCTTTTTGTGCAATAAAGTTTAAAATAAATAAATAATAAATACGATAGTAAGCATATTAGCCACTACACTAGAGGGCGGCGCTCGTGCAATGCTCAGTCGAGACTGCAGACGGTTTGTCGTTACCCTATGAAATTCACAACCTATCTCCGCTCATCTCACTATTCTTCCGAATCTTGATTCTTTATCTCTAAATTAGTTACAAATACTAGTAGCAATGGGCCAGAGTTATACTGGTCAGCATACAGGCGAGTTGTTCCTAAGCATTGTGAATACGAAGTCTGATCAGCCGTCTCACAGGTGGACGACGACCTCTCGGTCCAGCCCTACGCGCCATGTCAAAGACAGTATTAGGGTGCCTTACTAGGGGTCATTTCTAAACGTCTTCACCTCAATGGAAAAGTACCAATTTATTTATTTTTTGAACCTGTCTGTGGCTTTATAGGCCGGGCCCAATAAAGCGATAGGAGTGCGCGGTTGCAGAGTAGCCTGGGGAAAATCCAGGGGAAAACCTCCGGCACGACCACGCGTGTGGTATAAAAGTACCAGTATGTAAGTGAGTCGCTTCTTCTAACTCGGGTAAATCCAATTCTGACATTTTTAAAGATTTTAAATATTACTGGTCAATTTTTTTAAATATTTGTGGACAATCTCACACAAAATCAACCTAGTCCCAAACTAAGCTTGTACTATGGGTACTAGGCGACGATATACATATTCATATAGATAAATACATAGAAACATCCATGAATCAGGAACAAATATTCGTGCTTATCACACAAAAAAATGCTCTGACCGGGATTCGAACCTGGGACCTCCAGCTTCGTAGGCAGTGTCACTACCAACTAGGCTAAAGCGGTTGTTAATTTTGGTATAGAATAAAAGGGTAAACAATTAGTTTTGTTTTTTGTTACAGTTTTTCGGTTAAGTATAATTAATGTGTGCAAATTCCGTGTGGGTTTTTGAGCAAGATACGTTATAATCATAATATTTTATCAAAACCAGATAAATTCATATGACAGCATTTTTCAAATCAATCAGCAAAAGAAGTTTGTTCAACATGACTGTCAGTTGACGTAATAAATCTATTCGTATTTTTTTCGAATCTAGATAAATCCAGGTCCGTTAAATCAAAATTATACAAATCCTCGCTGAGTTTTCTTCAAATGTAGACAAATTGCAAATGATTATATCAAATAAGGGTAAATCCTATTTTTTGTTAAGAATGGATGGTATTTTTTTTTAATTTGATGGAATTTGCCGAACAGGATCGCTTTCTTTAAAGCTTTAGCAATAATAAAAATACTGCCTTTCAAACCACCGAACGTTAATATCACATCATTTTTTCAATTATCTTCGGTTTGGAGTGGATTTATCTGAGCTTGAAGTTGAGCTACACAAGTAAGTATTAATATTACAATTGACAAGAGATATCGGGCGGATATTGAGTTATATAGTATAGGAGTAGACATAAATGAGAGAGAGAAATGTATCAACCGACTAAACCAAAATGACCGTGTTACCACAATCATCCCAAGCAGAGGAATGCTGTGCTGTGTGCTATGTGAATACCTTGTTCTTCTGTTTTTATTTATTTTCTTGTTCTTTTTGTGTTTTGCACGAATAAATATTTCTGATTTCAGCCATTCTCGTAGTACAATAATATACCTTTAGATTATGTACGGAAAGTTGCGTTCAGCACTCGAATGCACAAACTTGGATTATTCATTAGCCCAACATCATAAACAAGTCTGCAAAAAATCAGAACTACTGGATTTGACGCATGCTCTGTATGTATAAAGTTACTGGATCAAAATATACCGTAAATATTAAACTGTACTGACGTAAATTAATATTTTTTTAAAACTGTCTGTGGCTTTTCAGGCCGGGCCCAATAAAGCGATAGGAGTGCGCGATTGGAGAGCGGCCTGGGGAGAATCCAAAGGAATCCTCCGATAAATACGACCACTTGGGTGGTATTGAACACTAATACTCTAGAGTAAATAAAACGGTGTAGGCACTAACGATATACAGTTGTACATCCTCGTACATGTACAGTCGCCATCAAATATATCTGTACTCTTCAGGGTGCTCAAAAATATCTGAACATACACTTTAACGCCTTGACAATAGAGTCGTGTTCAGATATTTGTGAGCACCTCGTTCGCTCCGATATATCTGATGGCGACTGTACGTATACAAAACAATTACAGAAACATGTAAACACAATTTAAATTAACGTTCATTAAAAGTGAATGAAAACCGCGCCTGTTTAGCAGCTATGCATTATCGCGTTTAGTCGTACGTCAGACATAAATAATTCATCTCTGTCTAAAGCAATTGAGTGCGAGAGGGACCTTAATATGTCCGACATATCGCGAACATATCCGGCGCAAATGAGAGTTCAAGATTCGCTCATTGTTCAGTTTTTTTTTAGAACGCTTCGACAGATAAAAACGCAAAACCCGCGACGATATAAATAAAATACAGAAGGTTATTTCCCGGAACAGAAAAGCTACGTATTTTTCCATTATATTTTCCAGCGGTATTATAGAATGCATTTGTAGCGCTTACTAGTGTTCACTTTTATCGGAAATTGGCTTCAGCATTCACTTTAAAAACATATTGTGGATTGGTTTTACAAATTGAGCGCGCGAGAAATTTCATAGAAAAAAACCGGACAATTGCGAGTCGGGGGAGTTCGAGGGTTCCGTAAAAAATATTATATTGCTCACTTTAAATAAAGACAAGTTTTATGGTTTAATTACAAATGTATAGTTTTCAGATTTTTCCATGGACTACTATAAGACGATATTAGTTGCCCAATTTCATAGTTCTAGGTTAACTGAAAGTTCCCTATACATTTTGATTCCCTTTAGATTGTCGAAATATAGGTTTTTTGCGGCATTAAAAGGCCGTATCTTTTATTACTTTAAATTAGAAGTTTAATTTTTTCACAGCTTCAAGGGACTGTAGGACTGGGTAGGTTAGGGTAGGATATATGTGGTTTTAATTTCAACTCGATAGCGCCACACGTTCCCAAGATAAATGAGTCTAGACAAAGTAGTAGAAAGAGTACAGGGAGACGAAAACCAATGACAAAGTGATCTTATAAGGGTTCCGTTTTTTTCCTTTTGGGATACGGAACCCTAAAAAATGTCATAGGGAAAAATCTAGACGACAGGAATTTTCTTTCATTCAATTCAAAATCGACAAAGAATTATTAATTTATACAACTGTTGCTTACAGACGCATATCCTATTGTCACAATGTGGACTTATGAAACAAACTGAACACGATTTTTGTTTGATTTATTATTCATTCATTAGTTTCATTCTCGTGGCTACCGAAAATCCTAGATAACCATGGCTCAAAATGATGGTGGTGGTTAAATATTCAAGATAACCTCTTCAGCGCCACAATAGATTTCGTAAGTTGTGTCTGACACGCCAAAGTGACAGAGTAAACGACCGAAAATGAACCTTAGTTGACAGCACGTAGGTTGTTTTACATCGACTTGATAGGAAGTCATGGAGTAGGGGGCACTAATTGTACTGAAGAGGTTAAAGGCGGTATAATTGAACTTTTTCTTGTTTCAATTCCGCTCTATTGGCTCCTTCAAATAACGTTTGACGAACAACTCTCTTTGCTTTATTGGGCCCGGTCTATAAACCCACATTCAGGAAAAAAAAACCACTCCCTCAGAGTAATACGGACATGTTGCCAATACGCACATTTCGTTCTAAAATTACTTCACATTACTAAAGTGCTCTAAAAAAGTTAAGAAAAAAAATGTTAGTTTAAGCACTGCAGTCAGCTTCTTTTTTGTCACGTTATCGAATGGCCGGTGGAAATCGGTTAGTTCGATATAATCGGTTGTTTTTATTCGATTTGTGTTGCGCGGTACTTTTTGTGGTAATCAATGAAATAGTTCTCTCCGTATTCCATAGAGAATAAGCCCTTTAAAATAGAATAGAATACCATTTATTGTACTGATGAAATGATAATAAAATGACTTAAAATTATAATTTACAACATAAATTAATTGATGCGTAGTTACATAGAATTGAGATGTCATATTAGAATTACACAATTTAATTAACAAATATTATGTTTCGATACATTCTTTCACCAATCGTTATTCGTCCAGGAAGTCCTTCACAGAATACAGAATTTATTGGTAAAAAATAAGCATTTTTTTAAAGGTCAGCTATTAGATATACATAAGCAGAATAATAGGCTTTCCCCGTGCAGTAAGTCAACAATTAAAAGAGCTTTCCGTGCCAGTCATTCTAATTTGCTCAAGTGTATTGTTCTTGTTAATCTTAGGACTCACTACACCGAGGGATACGCTCGTTTTCTGTAATCTGTGTACTGGGACGGCCAGCCCCGGTTTCCTTCTAGCAGAGTAAGTTCTAGCTATTGGGAAGTTCCTTCTCACATATTTACCTACCTCAAATATCACTACATAGTATAAAACAAAGTCGCTTTCTCTGTCCCTATATCCCTATGTATGCTTAAATCTTTAAAACTACGCAACGGATTTTGATGCGGTTTTTTTTAATAGATAGAATGATTGAAGAGGAATGTTTATACGTATAATAACATCCATTAAATAGTGCACCCGTGCGAAGCCGGGGCGGGTCGCTAGTAAAGTATAAAACAAAGTCGCTTTCTCTGTCCCTATATCCCTATGTATGCTTAAATCTTTAAAACTCCGCAACGGATTTTGATGCGGTTTTTTTAATAGATAGAATGATTGAAGAGGAAGGTTTATACGTATAATAATATCCATTAAATAGTGCACCTGTGCGAAGCCGGGCCGGGTCGCTAGTCAAATATAAAGAGAGAAGGAGTCATAATCCCAAGATTAATAAAACAACGGCGTATGACTTGCTTCTGCAGAAGATTTACAAGGGAGCTGCTATGTTTTTCAATGTCCTAACATTATTGGGAATTATCTTGGTATAAATTGGCTGGTATAAATCCATGCTGTGATAATCGCCACAACCTAAGTGTATTAACGCCAAAGCTCGAAGCTCCACTGCGTGTTGACAGCTACCATCGATCAGCCCGACCCAGGTCGGGCCTAGCTGAGTTTCTTGCTGGACTCTTCTCAGCTAGCTACGCTGGGTTTAGTGAACCACCGACAGAACTCCCAGTAGCTCGATTCCAGTCACACCTCAAATTTGGTTGAATAATAAAGTAATCCAGTGTTTAACCCTTAAATGCATACTGTAGCACGCAGCTTCCATAACAAAGAATTCAAGATTTATTTAAAAGTAAGGAATATTTATAATAATATTGAGATTCATTTCACAAGGAAATTTAATATATTTTCATATTCAATCTTAAAATATTAACGGTTCTATGAGTACGACACACGTTGTGCTTGCGAGCGTTGATGCGCAGCTCAACCTCCTGTCCACTGACTCTTAAAGCCAATAAATATAAGAGAAATAGAGCGATTGCTTCTGAAAGTTCAACAGAACACAAACTAACGCAGATGCTTATGGATCAAAAAATGGTGAAAACATGTGAAAATCGATAATTTCATTACATAATAAACCTGATTAGGTTACAAAGGAGTCGATCGTCGGTGTAAGCTAAAGCGAATGTTACTCGCAACGCCGCGCTATAAAACTTTATCAATCATCAACAGGTGTCAGGCGGGCGCGATAAGGCGGTTTACACACGGCTTTGTGTGGTTAAGCGCAAGCATCCAAATATTGTACTACGCTGTAGGTCTATCGCTTGATATTTGCACATGACGGTACCGCGTGGAGATGAGCAAATTTTAACGCTCCAGTTGCGTTCGCAATGAGATCCTGATAGTCGCAAGACAAAGTAGATAGCCGCCGTAGATAACCTAGCCACCCCCCGATAGCTAGGGTACTTGGTTCGTCGGTTATAAAAAAAAAATATTAGAAGACAATCTTACACAAATCGAACTAGCCCCACAGTAAGCTCAAGAAGGCTTATGTTATGGGTACTAGACGACGATATATTTAATAGATATAAATACTTCAATACATAGTAAACATCCAAGACTCAGAAACAAATATTCATGCTCATGACACAAATATTTGCCCTGACCGGGATTCGAACCCAGGACCGTCAGCTTCACAGGCAGGTGCACTACCCACTAGGCTAAACCGGTCGCCAAAATCTATCCGTAAAAAAGCACCGTATCTGCACGTAAAAAAGAAAGAAGTATCCATCCACAGATCACCTATCAAAATGTATCGTTTTGGCGCCGTTCAAGTATTACGTAAGCAGATTTATTACAATTATTTACCCCCCGTCCCCCCTTGTCAGCAAAAGTAAGCAAAGCTCTTTTACCACCCCCCCCCCCCTCCCATGCTTACGTAAACATTGGTACCTACTATTTTTTTTGAGACATGAGCAGCAGTTTTAATTCTAGAGATTAGAAAAAACATTTAGGATAGAAGACTTTAACGCACACAATATTAATTTACTTAAATAATTATATATTATTTGTGAGAATCCCCGAAAATGCGTTTCGTTTTCAAGTATAGACAATGTGTGGGTTGCCATTTGTGAAAAAAAATAAATAGCTATTGCGGACGTAATCACCATCTGCCCCCCCCCCATGTCATCAAAACTAATCAAAGCATAAACCCTGTAGTGCTTACGTAATACGTGAACGGCCCCTTTGATGCATTAAAAATGAGCGTAGCGCGATATCGCGGGAAAACGGTAGCGTAGCTCGTTACATAATATTGCTACGTAAAGCTACGAAAAAATAGTGGATTCTTATGCGAAGTTCTTAGTGACGCCTAAATGGCTTTAGAAAATCCACTATTATGCTATGAAAAATCACTACAACAGAAATAACACGAGCTAAATTTACTCTCCTCATGTTCTCAGGTTTTCAAAGGAAGTTACTTCCAAAGTGAAACTATAAAATCCAATACGCTTTTTTATTCCCCCTGCTATTTTAACCAGCGAACCGTCAAGTGCTTCGGATTATAGTAAACTAAGGCCGGGTTTTATAAAGATCCGTTAGACCAAATGTCAGATCAAATTTCAGTAACTCAGTACATTTTTTGACATAACAAACCGACATAAGGTCTAACGGATCTTTATAAAACCGAGCCTAAGTAGGCACACTAAAGTTGTACGTTTAGCAGTCCATAGAATGAAAGACGAAATTTGTATATACTAGGTTATGTTGTAGGCAAACAAACATAACCGTCCTCTTAATGATAAGCAGTTAAAGTAGCCTATAGACCTCTACAAATCATTTGCGAGAAACGTGTAGTTACTATTGCGGTATTATTTAAAAACCGGCCAAGTGCGTGTCGGACCACGCACAATGAAGGGTTCCGTACCAACACCTACTAGTCCACATTTAAAATCACTATCCAATACATTGAATCAAATAACTTAACCAAAATTACAGTTAAATCAACCTATCTCAAAAACTATAAGAGATACTTTGATCAAACCAAAAATCGTTGAAAGAGTTAATTAGCATGCATCACCTCTATTTTTTTTAGAATTTTATACCCCGTAGTTATAAAAATAGAGGGGGGGGGACATACTTTTTACGACTTTGAGAGCTGATATCTCAAAAACCGTTCACTTTAAGAAAAATGTTTTTTAGAAAACTTTATATCATTTTAAAAGACCTTTCCATTGATACCCCACACGGGTATGTACATCGAAAAAAAAATTTTCATCCCTCAGTTACATGTATGGGGGGCCCCACCCCCAATTCTTTTTTTTACTATTTAGTGTCATAATTTTGTAGCGGTTCATACAACACATATTCCCATCAAATTTCATCACTGTAGTACTTATAGTTTCCGAGTAAATCGGCTGTGACAGACGGACAGACGGACAGACGGACAGACGGACATGACGAAACTATAAGGGTTCCGTTTTTGCCATTTTGGCTACGGAACCCTAAAAAGGACTTTGCTACAATATATGTTAGATATAATATCAGAAAACAATGGCCACGCGGATTCAATAGCGGTGTAATAAACAAGTTGGTAATACCCTCCTACGACCCAATTTCGAAGACGGTACTTCCGAGGATGACCCAATGTCCTAATATTAGAACTAATTAATAAAGTACTGAACGCCCGGACCAAAAATTGTTCATATCTGGTTAACCGCATATTTTGTTCTAGTACTATCACAGTGGGTCGTTGCTCCAACTCTCTGTTAAAATACTTGGGCTTTCACTGCAAACTGATTTTGTCCTAGTATTATCACTTTGAACCCCAGGAGGATACATGTGGGTATAGCACGACCCAAGTAATAAGGCGTGTGGATTAAGCAATAATAGTCTCTCAGTCAACTACTTAAGAGCTTTGACGCGCGCCATATTAATTGTGTTCTCCTGTAACTGGTAATCAAACTTGTCATGACCAGAACCGCCGTTCGGCAGAACACACTTCCCGATTATAGATTGGTTCACCATTACCACTGCAAAGCATTGCAGTGGAACTAAATCGAACCAACAACGCCTTGAAACCACAACAAATTTGGTGCAAAATTGAAACGTTTCCTGCCACGTTAGACTTTATAATAACAACTCTTGATGCTACGGTTGTTTTTGTTTTTCCAGTCTAATCTATGGGGTGAAAGAGACAACGGAGAATGCTTATGAGAGAGAAGACCGAAAGCTCTGAATAACGAGAATGTCATAACATCCTCATACAGCTTTATTTGTTTTTTACCTGTGAGATTCCGTTCGGAAAGCAAAATTGTATTTTCACACCTGCTATTCAGAAAAGAGTTATTGTTGCCATCGAATGAGGGATCAAAGATGTACTTTTCTTCCCTCACTTGAGGGCAACAATTACTCTTTTCCTCATAGAAGGTGTGAAAAGCAGCATGTGTCACTCGGTAGTAAAATCATTTGTAAGATATTTTATGTTATTAGCAGCGGGCCTCATAGACGGTGTGAAAAGCACTATGTGTCACACGGTAGCAAGATTATTTCCGTCTTGAGCGTAAACACTTGATTCCCTCGCTACGCTCAAGATTCTACTTTAGAATCCCTCGCTACGCTCAGGATTCTATTGTAGAATCTTTCGCTTCACTCAGAATTCAATATGCGGTAAATTGACTCGCCGTAAATATATCATTTTGCTCCCTTGAGACACAATCTACTATTGTTCTGCGTCAGCGTTGGAAAAACTGGATGTCGAGAGAAGGTTAAATCGAGTGGCGGTCGCGCTACTGCTACCTTTGTTGTAAAATGGGGAAAAAAACTAATTCCAAATGATAAGTGGTTTGAATAGCGTCAACGTTCTCGCGCAGTTTTGTTTATGTGGCGGTCAAGTGTAGTTGGCAGTGTCCTCACGCGCCGCCCTTATAACGTCGGTAGGCGTCATAATAGGCTAGCACGGTGGCGGGCAGGAAGTTGACATCCGCGGCTTTACTGTTGCACGGGGGAGTTAGGCGTGGAAAGTGGCGTTCTGTTCTGACGCCAACGTCTCGTATGCAGGGATCGGATACCGGTATTTTCTCCATAGAAAAATACCGGTATTGTTACGGTCACCGGTTCATTATTTCGTTTTTAATGGGACAATCTGGGTGAATCAACTTTTTAGTGCCACTTGTTGCCGTGGTTACGTCTAGTTATCCAGGGGACTAAATTCTAATACAATCGTGATTTTATGCTATTCAAGTTTATCAAACATACGTATTTGTGGTACTTATAAGCTATTTCCATAATGGTCCATCTACTAAGCATGTTAGTAGAACTTAATACAACATTTTTTTGAACAAACTGCGCCACTAGTGTCCCTTGAACAACGGGTCAAGATAACAACACAAAAAAAGTTGATCTACCGATCTAATAATACGACGTTGTTACCTAAATACATGATTCAGCCCTGCGTAAAGAGCAAAAAATAATCCAAAATAATGGGCTAATTCAGGGTTTTTTAAAAATACCGGTATCGGTCCCTGCTCGTATGCTTGCATGACTTTCAATTTCACCGACATTGATCAGTGTCTCTGATGTTTCCCTCCCAGAAGATTAGCAAATAAGCAGTCTGGAAGATTGCAATGAAATAAGCTAAGAAGTAGTCAGTAGTTTTGGCTATAAGCCAGCTGTGAAAAGAATGTAACAAAAATTCACTGGTCGTCGTTTGAAGTGCATAAGCTTCAAGTCGTGTCAATAAATACTTGCAAAAAATGTTAATGACTTCACAGTCACTTCTGTATTTTTAGCCACAGGCAGTATTACGTCATATCACAAACAGTCGCTACTGGACATCCAATTTCGATATCCTCGGTTACAACTATGTTTGGTCGTTTCGTTTTGAGAGTAGAGTACGTCGCCAGATGCTTAAGTGCATGAATCGTATATATTTTCTATAGATTTTGTTGGGGCGTCTAACCTCCGTACTGATCAGACCTGACTATGACTGGCCGACTGACTGACAGACGTTTGAATTTGAATTCAAAAATGGAAAACGAACAAATGGCGGACCAGACTGGACGGCCGCGGGGCAGACGTGGCTAGACCCTCACAGACGTGACAGCGGCAGACAGCGGACGGTACAGGACAAGACCGTACAGATTTATGCCTGCTTGCAATGATTCATTAGTAGATTGTGTCTCAAGGGAGCAAAATGATATATTTACGGCGAGGGCGGTATATTGAATTCTCAGTGAAGCGAAAGATTCTACACTCGCTACGCTCAGGATTCTAAAGTAGAATCTTAAGCGTAGCGAGGGATTCAAGTGTTTACGCCCAAGACGGAAATAATTTTGCTACCGTGTGACACATACTGCTTTTCACACGGTCTATGAGGCCCGCTGCTAAAAACATGAAATATCCTACAAATGATTTTACTACCGAGTGGCACATACTGCTTATCACACCTTCTATGAGGAAAAGAGTAATTGTTGCCCTCAAACGAGGGAAGAAAAGTACATCTTTGATCCCTCATTCGAAGGCAACAACTCTTATGAATAGCAGGTGTGAAAAGAATCATTTGTTTCAATTTTAAAAATAGCAGTGACGTGGTGCCAAGAACCCCTTTTATTTGCAATAAAGTAAAACTCGACCATCGGCACGTTTCCCCGCCGAATTCGGAAGGCTCGAGAAAGCTGGAGTATGCCCAATCTCTGTCGCTTTACAAAGAGACTTTAAGGTGTTTTTGTAATATAATTAGCGACACCCAATAACCGAAAGCCCTTGACATTTATAATTGACTTAGATATTTTATAGTAGATAGCCCTTGGTCCATTATAAAGTCGAAAATTTTCATTGAAACTTATCAGGCACTTTGACACTTCGTCACTACATAGTATAAAACAAAGTCGCTTTCTCTGTCCCTATGTCCCTATATCCCTATGTATGCTTAAATCTTTAAAACTACGCAACGGATTTTGATGCGGTTTTTTTTAATAGATAGAGTGACTCAAGGGGAAGGTTTATATGTATAATACATGCATCAGCATTGCACCCGTGCGAAGCCGGGGCGGGTCGCTAGTTATATATAAATTATACCTATCCATCCAAGTCTAAGATCGTTGCGCCTAAAAGATATCGGTGGTAGCATTTCTACCTACATATCTTCAGAACGCTATTGTGTAGTAGCTACACCACCGCCAGTAATACAACAACTTAAACGCCTTCCATTTGAGCCACTGTTCCTGTCATGGACTGTAATGGCACGGGAACGAAACCAGGTCAATTGAATCCTATTAATAATGCATGCATGTTAGCCCATCGCGCGTACATAGGCATGCGTATGCCTAACACTGCACTGATGTGAAAAAAGATTTCCCTGATGGCAGTATTTATTGGATTTAAGGTTCAATTTTCAACATTTGTGTTAATAGTAGATTGTTAACCAAGGGTTGAAAGTTACCCAATTCAGACGAGATATTTCGAGGCTGAAATGGGCGGTTTCACCCGAGTTGAACACTCTGTTTTTCATTTCGATCAATCAATCAAAGGAATTAGCTTTTGGCATTATGCGTATTTAGCTTTTATATAGTTTTGGCATTTGGTGTATTTGGTACTTCTACAGATTTGGTATTATACGTATTTGTCATTAAGAGAATTTGGTGGTTTTTGGCATTATGCGTCGAAAGGAATCAAAACATTTATTCTGCAAATAGGCCTCAAGGGCACTTTTACAAGTCAAAATCTATCTATATCAAATAAAAATAATACAATAATCAAAATATCACTAATTAATTATAGTGTTACATGTCATAAGACTAAGAAACTAATAACAATCCAGATTTGTTAGAGATGTGTAAGGTCTCTGAGCGTCAAGATAAAAGGTAATAAGGTAGGTACACTAATCATAATAAAATATTATGAGTAGCGTCCGTATCAGAGTGCTGGAGGTGTCCTGTTGTCAGGTTACGCCGCTCGCGGGTGGTTGGTTTAACATAATTTTGATAACTTCAGTGTAGTGTGTGTACTTGTAGCTTGCAGGGGGCAAACGAGCAGACGGATCGCCTGATGGTAAGCGATTACCGTCGCCCATTGACACCTGCAACACCAGATGAGTCGCAAGTGCGTTGCCGGCCTTTCAGAAGGGAATACGCTCTTTTCTTGAAGGTTTGGTCATATCGGTCCGGAAATACCGCAGGCGACAGTTCATTCCGTAGTTTGGTTCTGTGGTTTTGGTTTCACAAATGACTCTGAGCTTTTCATACGGATCACAACCTCAACTCGCCTCTTCCATGCGTGAGCGGACCGGAATGAGACTAACACTTGTTTATCCTAGTCGTGTGGTCGGTATAGTGTATACTGAGGCTGTTTGGGCCGCCGAAACCGGATCGAAGCCGCGGAGGGCGGATGTCTGTGGTCGAGACAATGTTACATGCCCCAGCATCTAAGGGGGCCTTTTGATACAGAACAGCAACAGACGCTTTGTTTTATCTCACTCTGTTACTTATTCAGTATTTAAAAGACACAATTCAATAGCCGTTTGAAATGAGTGAGACGATCACGTATCCCCTTGTTTATATCTGGTACCTACTTAGCATCACAGTTAACTAACAATTGGGAGGGAGATGCTTTTAAAGGTCGGCAACGCACTTACGACTCCTCTGGTGTTGCGGGTGTTTATGAGCGACGGTAATTGCTTACCATCAGGCGATCCGTCTGCTCCTTTGCCCCCTATAACATAAAAAAAAAATGACGAAAATCGCGCTAAAATGAGCCAGAAGTAGTAAAGCGCGAGGTAGGCTATAGTACGTTCAGTATAAGAGTCTTCGGCGACCGTGGAGTTTTTAAAGAATAGAAATACCACATAACCCATTCGTCGTTTGCTGACTGGGTACAAGGTTGGCAGGTTTTCTCCATATAAAAAATGCATTATTCACGCTCGGATTTCCACCTATACCATCGGTAATACGAACGGTAGTTGACGAGGCGCCGAAACGTTAATAGCATTCACTAGAGCTCCATCGAGCAATTTTCGTTCGCATCGGTACACCGCGCTAGAACGCACCTTATTACGGTTTCCCGATAGAGTTAGCTCATCGATTCGCCAACTCGCCCATCAAATAATTAATTCACAGTAAATCTATCTATACATCTTCTATCTATACATATAATAAAGCTGTTGAGGTGCGAAAATCTGTACAATGAAGATATTAACAAAAAACATCTCAATCGATGTTTTTGTTAATATCAATGTACAGATTTTCAGGTCTTAGAATCGATAATAGAACATATTTCAACAGTTTGTAGAATTTGTGTTTGTCAATCAAATCAATCTTTACAAATAAGTAAAAAAAAAAAAACACTTCGGCCAGGTTATGGGCTATAAAAATCATACAGATTGGCGATGAAAGGCGGTGAAAAGAGGCGTTGAACTTTGTATGAGAAGACCATCAATTCGTGACTTACAGGCTTGAAAATTGGTAAGTATATACTTAAAATTAAACTAAACAGAATCCCATTCCAAAATTGTACAATAAATAGATAATGTGTGAAAAAATGGAGGGTAAAAAAGTGCTTAGGCGACTAGCGATAAATAACTAAAAATCCCTCAACCCATAGTAACTATTTGAAACGAGAGATTTAATTATGTTAGGCGGTCGCTGTCAACAATGGCAAACTAGTGCCTTGAGTGGTCGAGTGTGATAATGGTTTTAACTGAGGGCCTAGAAAATTTGACTTAAAGTATTGCAGACACGTTGACATTTCCGTATATCAAAGACAACCATGACATGAAAATTAGCACCATGCATGGTTTCTTTAAGCAGACTGCCAGATGTTATTTTGACAACGCTCCCCATCATAGAAATCCGTTAGATAGGAAGGCTGTCGACTACGTTCCCAACCCATCCCTCCCCCCTTTGTCGTAAATCACTGATTGAGGCCCTGCAGTCCGGCGTCCTAGGCATGTACTCACGGACCCGGACGACGTAATCACGGCGTCCAACTCGGAGACGACGCGTAGGTACCCT
This sequence comes from Epiblema foenella, assembly GCA_963556455.1. NCBI lineage: Eukaryota > Metazoa > Arthropoda > Insecta > Lepidoptera > Tortricidae > Epiblema > Epiblema foenella. The sequence continues at coordinate 43,822,673 of OY747095.1, forward strand.
TGGCCTCCCGCCGGCGGGGCCCGCGCGATCGCGACAACACAGGCACATATAATTATAGTCCCTATCCGTCCCGTTACCACCGCATACCGGTTAGTCAGTCCGACCCAGGTCAAATTATTAAAGCGCGACGCAAACACTTCATGTAGTCGGATTATTTGTTCCAGCGTCAGCACCGATATGGCCTTGGCTCGGCAAAGTGTATTAAATCATCATTGAATTTTGGACTTTTCACGCGTTTTTATTCGAGCAAAATTGAAGCTTTTGAGTATATTTTACCTACTTATGTAAAATGAGATTCAAAAGAGGTAGACCACTTTCTTGGCTGACGTAGCTAACCAGGTTAAGTATATATTCCATTACAATACTTAGAATCAAGACGACTTTCAGCACACCGCGCCGAGTCCGGTCCATGCGCGGCCCAGCATTGTTTTTCATACATATTCTAGTGAAGGCCGAACCATTTCAATGGGCCTGCTAGCAAAAAGTTGACTCCCATCAAAACGCGTTTATATTCGAGCAAAATTGAAGTGTGTTAGTACTACACATTAGTAGAGTTAAATCCCGGGAAGTAGGGAATTGACCAAAATCATCTAGCACTAAAGCACGTGTAAATGCAACGAGTTGCAGCGCCTAACAGGTTTACGTGACGTAGCATGATGAGCCGTAAAATATGTACAAGTCACAATACTATTGAATATACACATGCTGGAATACTTTTTTTATTCCAAAAATCACCTCCCAACGGTATGAAATGCGGAGTACAGTTGATATTGGATGTTCATGCAGGGATCGGATACCGGTATTTTCTCCATAGAAAAATACCGGTATTATTACGGTTACCGGTTCATTATTTCGTTTTTAATGGGACAATCTAATAATACGACGTTGTTACCTAAGTACATGATTCAGCCCTGTTGGGCAGACTGTTAGGTTTGGAGCTCTGATTCGTTTGTGTTGTGGGAGAGATGCAGCAGCAGTAAAAGAGGTAATTCGTAGGAAACAATGTATTGCGACTCAAAGCTTGCACATGAAGAAAGTAAGTTATGGCGACAAGTGCCACAGATAATAATCCAGACAGGAAACACTAAATCTTAATATACTACGTTTAATCTAGAATATCAGTAGTACCAACCTAATGATTTAGGTATCTATTGTTGGACTCTCCAACATGCTGGGGCCACAGGAATGGAACCCTAACATACATGACATACATACTTGTTACAAAGTACATCTAAAAAATCAGAAGCTGAAAGAATTCAGGCATGAATTCTACAGCAACAAAAAAGGCTAAAATACTTATTGTTTGCTATACATGTAGTTATAAAGCTGTTATTGCCCTTAGCAGTAACAGTCGTATGTATGGGTCATTTCCAAACATATTTGCTAAGAAATTACAAGTAACGCGAATTAAACTTATTGACAATAGTTATGTAAGCTAATCACTATTTATTATACGCAAAGTTATGACATAACCAATATCACATTATAATTTCCTGTTTACAAGAAAGTTGAGAATGATTTTTTTATATTTACTTAATTATCAATGGCAATAAGATTAAACCTACTGCAGAAAATACCCCTATTAATTTTCAAACATTTTTAATATTAATAATGATAACAAAATTGTGCAACTATGATGTCATTGACATGACAAGACGAGAATTAGTTTATTTATTGTTCATAGTTACATCTAGGCTTGATATTTGAACTTAAGGTAAATGTACCCATTTTAGTCTCACATTCTACATGTACTAAATGATGAATAACACTTAAGAGATAAAAAGGTAACAATATTTTAACAGTTACTTTATGTGAGTTATATTTATGAGCTGTTAACTCCACCTTCTTATACTAATTTCTTATATTTATATTATACTTAATCTATTTATTCCGCTTTATAAATCTATTCTATAGGGAGTACAGAAAAACCGCTTAAAGAGCGTTTGTATATCTTTTTACTTGGCGTTATGAGATCAACGACTCTTATTTTACCATCCTGCCCTGGGTAAACCTTTATAATTCTGGCCATGGGCCATGTTAGGGGCGGGCAGTTTGGTTCTTTCATAATGACCAATGCGCCTACTTTGACGTTTGGCTGACTGTCACGCCACTTTGGTCGACATTGCAAGGCGTTTAAATAGTATTTATGCCAGATATTCCAAAACTGACTTTTTATTTTATTACAATTTTCCCAAAATTTTAATTTATTATCTGGCATATTTACCGTGTCACCTTCAGGGAATGAAGTCAACGAAGCGCCAACCAGGAAATGACCAGGTGACAAGTAGCTGAAATCGTTTACATCGTCGGCCGTTACAGCAAGCAACGGTCGAGAGTTTAGTACAGCTTCAATCTGACATAAAATTGTACTTAGCTGTTCGTAAGTCAATATACGATCTTGTAAAATGCGTTTTAAATGGAATTTCGTACTTTTAACTCCAGCTTCAGCGAGACCAGCAAACACGGGTGAATAGCTTGGCACGAAATGAAAGTTAACTTGTTCTTGCGCCGCATATGTTTGCACTGTTGTTTGGTGATCTTTCGAGCTGTGTAATTTATACAAATCAGCTAATTCGTTCCTTGCCCCTTTGAAGCAGCCTGCATTGTCACAGTAAACGTCTGTCGGATAGCCTCGTCGCGCTATGAAGCGCTTAAAACATGCTAAGAAGCCTTCTGTGGTTAAATCAGATGAAAGCTCCAAATGGATGGCTTTTGTTACAAAACAGACAAAACACATATGTAACCTTTCGTCTGCAGGGCTCTCCTAACGCGTGAATTCTTAACCGGGATCGGTCCGGCAAAATCACAGCCCACCTTTTGGTACGCGCGACAAGCTGTTACTCTTTCAGATGGCAAGGAACCCATTAACTGCTTCGAGCATTGAGCTTTCATCCTGAAACATGTTAAGCATTTGTTAACAAACTTTTTAACATGATTTAGACCATCAGTAAGCCAGTATCTTTGATTTAAACCTGATAATAGTAGTTTAGGTGCAGCATGAAGCAATCTTATGTGTTCATGATATATAATAAGGTCAGTAATTCTTGATTGCTTGGGTAGTATGATTGGATGTTTTTGCGAGAATGAGACACTCGATTGACATATTCTACCACCAACGCGTAATACACCTTCATTATCAAGGAAGGGGTGCAAATTTTGCAATGCACCTTTGACGTTTTCTTTATTCGCCGTTAAATCATTTATTTCTTGTTTGAAGTGAATACTCTGTTCATACCGTAAAATTTGAGTCAATGCCATTTTTAACTCATTTGCTGACAAGGGACCAGATTTTGCAGTATTTTTATTTTTTATATTATAGCAAAATCTGTTTATATAAGCCATTACGCGAATCATTTTATTGAGGTCTGAAAACCTGTCGCAAAACTCGTAAAACGATTTTTCTTTCTGCGTTACTAAAGATACCTTGACATTAGAGCATTGCTTCTTCACTTCAGGCAGGTCCTCAGGTGCTGTCAAGGGTATATTATAATTAAATTCGTAGTTACCGTCCCTGAGAAATTCTGGGCCCTGCCAATACAAGGTCATGTGACGTAACTCATCAGGATCCGCGCCTCTGCTGATACAGTCGGCTGCGTTATCTTTGCTGCTCACATACAGCCATCTCCACCTAGAGGAGATCTCTCGAATCAACTTGACCCTATTAGCAACATAAGCTTGCAGTTTAATCGGTTCTGTGTTAGCCCATGCCAATGCAATTTGCGAGTCTGAGAATAACAAAACGTCTTGTATATCCACCTTTGACTTTAACGTACAGTAGACTCGGTTCATTAGCTTGGTTAGTAAAAGCATAGAATTCAACTCTAAGCGCGGAGTACTTAGTGCTTCTTTGTTGCGGGGGTTGATTCGAGACTTAGAGCAAAGTAAGGAAAGCGAAGCATTACCAGACTTGTCGACCACCCGAAGATAAACACAGCACCCGTAAGCAGTAGAGCTCGAAGCATCAGCAAACCCGATCAGCTGCACTGCGGCTGCATCAGCCGGTATAGGTATATTTCTATCTATAGTGACCGGTTCCATTTGAGAGATTTTTTTTGCAAATGCTAGCCATTCTAATCGCAATGGTTCTGAGGGAACCTCGGACCAGCCTACATTCTCAGACCAGATTTTTTGCATAAACACTTTAGCTTTCACTATGAGAGGAGCCATATACCCAAGAGGATCATAAAACTTGGATATGTAACTGAGTATATCTCTCTTGCTCGGATATTCCTTATTGAAAGATTCGGGGCAAGAGAAAACAAAGCAATCTTTTCTCACATTAAGAGTTAAACCTAGTGTTTTTATGTATACATTGTTTTTTTGCAAATCATGGTCATCAAACTTCTGTTTATCGGAGGGAATGTCCTCTAAAATTAATTGATTATTTGAAGCCCACTTGTGTGTATAAAATGAACCTTTAATCAGTAAATTGCTCAGTTGCCGCTTCGCCTCCATTATTACATTCAAATCTGAGTGCGAGTAGCAGGCATCATCAACATAAGTACAATTTCTTATAATATAAGAAGCTAATGGTAACTCATTTTCATATTTATTCGCGAGTTCAAGTAGACAACGCGTTGCCAGAAAAGTGCTACTAGTTTGCCCATACGAGACGGTGTCTAATCTGATACATTTAATAGCTTCCTCAGGATTGTTTCTCCATAAAATGTTTTGCAAGCAAGCATGCTCTGGGTTAATATTAATGCATCGAAACATATGACGTATATCGGTAGAGAAAGTGTATTTCCCGAAGCGAAATGAAAGCATTATATCAAAGAGCTCTTTTTGTACCATTGCTCCATTTAGCAAAATGTCATTAAGCGACACTCCCTTGCTTGCACGCATAGAACAATCAAATACGACACGTGTCTTGGAGCCACTTTGTGTGGCATGATGTGCTGCAAAATACAGAGGCTGTGTCTCAAAGTCCAATGAACTGAAATCTATATAGTGACCGTGCCCTAAGTTCACATATTCATCAATGAATTTATCGTAGGCTGAGAGTAAATTTATGTCCTTTTGTAACTTCTTTTCCAAGTTAAGGAATCTATAATAGGCATATTCAAATGAATTGCCAAGCGCATTGTTAATCTCAGCTAATGGTAACTTTAGCGGCAAGTCAACCTGAAACTTATTATTCTGATGTACCGTGGTCGTTTGAAAAATTTGCTCACACTGTTCATGCTCTGACATGCTCTCAGTATAAGTTTCAGGTATGTTTTCAGTCTTCCAAAATTGTGTCAAACTTTCATTGAGACTTGAGTCACATTCTAGACATAGCAAGGAAACCTTACTTGTGTCGGAGGTGGGATAAGATGGCAGGGCTCCGGCAATTACGTGCCCAAACCTTGTGGCTATGAAGCGTGGCTGTGGGACTGGCTGCTCAGCATACGGCGACGCCGTTGCTGGTTGCTGCAGCGCAGGAAGAGTCTCTGGGAGCAAAGCCTGGAAAAACACGTCCGCTCCAATTAGCATATTGATCTCTGAGGGTTTGTCAAAATCTGCATCCGCTAAATTGACACTTGAGGGTATATTAATGAGATTTGTGTCAATCTTATATTGAGGAATTTTGCATGTGATTTTGTTCAATACATGAAAGTTAGTTGTAACCTTATAAGGTGTCGCAAGTGAGAAGACCTCAAGAGGTATTGAATACTTTGCTTGAGTATTATTATTGCTCACTCCAACTATGCATGTATTGTCCGTGTTCGGAGTCACTCCAAGGGCATCAATGACCTTGCTTGTCACTAGTGACACTTGAGAAGCAGAGTCAAGTATCGCCTTCACATGTACGACTCCTCCTGACCTTGTAAAAAGCTCCACTTTAACTGTAGGTAACAATACCTTATCGCTGTTAAAGGTAGAAATTAATGACACTGGTTGCGTGGCCTGTGTATTATTATTTTGCGTTGGTTCCTGGTGAAGCAAGGTATTGTGTGCTTGCTTACAAAAATTGCACCGGAAATGGAAACGACACTTGCCACGGTGTGCATTTAGGCAGATATTGCATAAGCTATTGTTTTTACAAAAGTTTATTCGTTCACTCGATGCTGCAATTTTAAATTGATGACAATCATACAATTTGTGATTATTAGATTTGCAATATAAGCACTCACCTGGTCCCGATCCTGAGCTTGCTTGTTTAGCCGCAGTTACATTTACCACTGCCTTCTGTGATCTGCCCGGCACCAGTGACTCAGCATGCTCCAATGCCAAGGCTCTTTTCTCCAGGAACAGTAGAAATTCAGCCACCGTGGGGTCTGCAGCATCACTCCGCTCTAATTGGTAGGCCCGTGATGTGTAGGGGTCTAATTTACGGTATAAAATGGCTAGTATAATTGGGTCCCAGGAATCGGTATTAATATCAAGATTCTTTAAAGCAGCCAAACATTGTTTTATATTAGATACGAATGTCCTAATGTTGGCTGGGTTTGATTTAAACAGAGCACTCAAGTCAAGCAGAGTGTTTATATGCTCATTTATTATTTTTGAGGTGTGATTGTATCTGTCATTTAACAACCTTAGCGCCTCATCATAACTATTCATGGATAAGGGAAGATTTTTTATGATATCGAGTGGCTCCTTATCGAGAAACGTCCTTAAATAGTATAGCTTTTGCACATTATCAATAGATTTGTCATTGTGAATAATAGCACGAAACAAATTCATGAACTGTGTATACTCACTGTATTTTCCCGTGAATGTAGATATCTGTATGGTAGGCAAACGAGCCTTAAAAGCAACACTAGCTTCGGAGGACGGCGTAGACTTGGTTTTGATCGCCTCGTTTAGTATGGTGAGGATATGGAAATATTTGGCCTCAATATCGGCCACATCCTCATTGTCGTTTTCGTCCTGCGCCAGTATTTGTTTGTTGTAAACCTCGTATTCATTATACAATTCCGAAAGTCTGGTCCGCTTGGCTTGTAGGGTCGATAACAAGCTAAGATCCACATCCTGCGAGTTTGCCACGAAATTGTATAATCGCGTAATAGACGCCTTGGTATAGCCTCTTGAGGCTTTTAGTTGTTTTAAATCTACAGACATTGCACACTTATAACAGTACAAACGGGATTAGCAACGTAACTCACAATAATTTTTATATTACTACAATTTTTATAAGGTAAACCACATCGGTAAGAACAAAATGGCCGGTAAGCTAAGTATTAAAACTTAAAAACTATTGCGTCAGTCCACCACAGAATCAAAAGTTCCGTTCCGTTGTCCTTGCTACGTAGTAGTTCCGCTGTTTACCGCACTACACTAGCACTGTGTCGCCGGCGCATGTCTTCGGGCGCGAACGAGAGGGATATATTACCACTCCTGTCCTACTCTGCTGCTCGATGAAGTGATGATGGATGACACGGCGTTTATGACGACGAAACTGATTCCTTGACGAAATTGCTGACGAGTTTTAGGCACCTCAATTTATTATTTTTCTATTAATTGTAGCTGGATGCTAAATGCGACGAGAGTTCTGCTTCATAGATGTCTTGCTTCTTGTCGATTTTAATGTAATTAATGTCAAAATATTGCAGGCAATGAAATAATGGAGGACAAGTCTTGCTCCTTTGGCCTGAATGATAACAATGATGATGAGTCGAAATATAAATTGTTGCGATTGCGACGAAGATTTTGCGTCGTTTTCGAAGCTTTTCTTTATTAATATTGAAGAGAAGCAAATATATTGACTCACGTAGAATATTCGACGTCCAATGTAAACTGGAACTTTGGTCGAGCACGATTAATTGCAGTGCTATGATTTAAATAAATAGGCTTGCTGCGACGAAGATTTCGCGTCGCTCGTTGCGTTGCTCCATGTGAGATCTGCGAGTATGGTATAATTTTGACTCACATTGATTTGCCGGTCGGTTTCCAACCTCGCCACGCTGCGTTAGCTTCCCCAATTTCTTCCATGCGAAGGACCATATGTTGGGCAGACTGTTAGGTTTGGAGCTCTGATTCGTTTGTGTTGTGGGAGAGATGCAGCAGCAGTAAAAGAGGTAATTCGTAGGAAACAATGTATTGCGACTCAAAGCTTGCACATGAAGAAAGTAAGTTATGGCGACAAGTGCCACAGATAATAATCCAGACAGGAAACACTAAATCTTAATATACTACGTTTAATCTAGAATATCAGTAGTACCAACCTAATGATTTAGGTATCTATTGTTGGACTCTCCAACAAGCCCTACGTAAAGAGCCAAAAATAAACCAAAATATTTGGGCTAATTCAGGGTTTTATAAAAATAACGGTTCCGGTCCCTGGTTCATGCGAACGCGGGCAAAAGCTACTTTGAAATATTAATGGTAGACAACATCAATTGTTCGTTTGAATTAATCTTCCTTTGTTTGCAATGAATTATACCTACCCCCTTATTCATAAACGTTCATCAAACCTATTCTAGCTAAAATGCCGTTAATATTCATCTATAATATCTTTATCTCTCAATTTGACAATTGTATTTGTGGGAGAGGTACAAAACACATTTTAGTTAGGACAGGTTTGTAATTTTTTTATGAATAAAGAGGCAAGTCTAAGTAGAGTTACTTGCAATACCGGGCATGCAGGTGGCAATAACATCTGATACGCTTTTACTTAAGGGTCCTTATCAATTGAAAAACGCATAATTTAGGATGCAACTGTACCGGGATTATGATGAATCGGAAATTACTTCTACTTTTAATGCCTCTCGTGTAGACAATGGCTTCGCCTCTGACGTAATTTGTTCGACAATTTCATTATAATATCTTTTTCATTCAGATTCCAATAAACCTTTAAATCACTTAAGTACCAACAAAATCCATTGAATCCTGACCTTCAATTTCAGAGAAAGATTTCATTAACATTTTAGAATACTTATTTACTTTGAAAGGAATTAGAAAGTTCAGTAGCTTAGTTTGAAAGTACATTACTAATTAATTTGTTACTTTATATACTGGTGTATTTCTAGATATACAGTAGACTAGCAGCGCCCTGCGGTGTTACCCGCGGATAATAGGCAGCCTATGTGTTAATTCAGGGTGTAAGCTACCTTCACTCCAAATTCCAGTCAAATCGGTCCCGCCGTTTTTGAGAGATGGATGTAAGTGGAACGTAGGATGGGTGGATATCCATCCATAGATACGCACACACTTTCAAGTTTATAGTATTATTAGGATTACGCAATTTATATTACCAATAAATAATAAAGATCAAGTACAGTACATACTATACAGAATGGTAAGCGACCAATCCAGGTTCATTCAAATTACCACTAAGTATGACAACGGTTCAACTATAATGTCGTCTAATACATTAACGTACTTGTGAATTCTTTTCATTATATCTATCACAACCATTACTCTCGCAGTTGTCAGAAGTTAAGTGGATGCTTCGATTCGGTCAGTCACGCCCCCCATGAAAGAGACACGCTTATGGGTATTTCGCGCACGGCTAAACGGGCTGCAACACTATTCGGGAATGGCTTTCTTAAACAAATAACTATATATATCTGTGTGCAGTTTTATTAAATTTCCTCTTGACAGAGTTTAGATGAAGTACAATACCATCATTGTAACTTAATTGTGTCGTTTAATAATGCGCTGTTTTAGTAGGCTGAGTAAAAAAAGTAAAACATAGACTCAACTTTGGACTTTTATTTGATTGAGATAATTTTAAGCAATCATGTTTCGGTTATTGTCAGAAAGACAGTCGTATATTCAATAATCATATATCTGAAAATCAATAATTATTGTTTCCTCGTCTGGGCAGAACAGCGTTTCAAAGAACGCGATATTTTTCATTGCACGGCCTTTACGAATATTTAGTCTACAGCGACTTAGACAAGATTATTATAGTGTCCGACCGAAACACGTTTTTTGCCGAAACCGAAACCGAAGGTTCGGTTTTGGCTCTAGTTTCAGCCGAAACCGAAACTGAAACTTTTATAGACTTGTTAAAATGGTCGAATAAAGTGTCAGTGGGCCATGTTTCTAGACATATAAACAATGTAACTAGGGATTGCAATCCGGTATTATTTTCAATCCTGCTGGATTTCACTATATCCTAGTGGATCGAGCCGGTTCAGCCAAATTGGAGTTGAACGATTGCCTCTATTAAACAATGTCAACTTTGGTGGCATAAAAGGGTTTTTCCGGTCCCATTCGAGTCATATCACCAGATCTGTTAGGCCACGGTACTGACTTTGACCCAACAGATCTGGTGATATGACTCACTGGAGTAAGCTGAAGTACAAGTATGACAAGTTCCCTGCCTTGGAACTAAAGTACGTTTTTGTCTCTGTTGTGGTAGACTGCAGGATCCTGGGGTTTCGAAGCCAAGGAATTTGTCATCGATTTGGGTCAACGACTGAGAGATCGACGGGATCGTATATAGTGCAGCAGATTTCTGGCTATCGTGGCTGCAGGTGTCATGGAGACATTTGAGCTAGCAGCGATCCAAGATGGTCAATTTAACTAGGTAGGCCTAGTTAGTGTTTAAGGTTGACTAAGTCGACTACTTCGGCCGAAACATGATTTTTAGGCCGAAACCCAAACCGAAACTTCGGTCGGACACTACATTATTATTATTATTATCAAGGCCGACTTTAACCAACTGGAAGCCCTGGGCACATTAGGGTAATGGGGCCCCTATGCCCTTGACAGATCACTAAATATTGGTTATCGTTTGGTGATCTGGCAGTAAGTAGTGGGCCCCTATCGATCGCGGGGCCCTGGGCAAGTGCCCTTAGTGCCCAGTGGAAAAGACGGCCCTGATTATTATATAGATGATATATTTGAATTATGAAGTAATAAAGATCTACACAGCAGACGAACATAGGAACCTCCTCCTTTTTGGAAGTCAGTAAAAATAATAACACTTACACCGCACCGCACCACCGTACGTTAGCAATGGAACGTCAAAATTAGTGTTTACACCACTTGGGAGGTAATGCTTATTTTTTGCGTGTTTGATTTTGCACGTTCACACGCGAGGTAGAGTAAACATTAAAATAACACGTGCTCCTTAACGAAAATACACAGTCTATTGAAGTAACATACCGTTGTATCTAATGACCTAGATACATATAATGAAATAGATATATAGTATATATATCGGGGGAGATGCAGAGATAATGGGGCCGCCTTATCTACTCGCCTAACTAATTGGAGATTTGACTACAATTTTATTATGGTGTGGTATGGTGTCATTCGAACCAGTTTTTAGAGACGATCAAATATTTGTATGGGACCAACTACAATTAGAGCAAGAGTGATTTGGTACACTGGAATACTCTAAGAGTTTGCGCTCCAGTGAGATTGGTTGAGCGGTTTCAACCGAATCTGAGGTGTGAGTGGAATCGAGCTACTGGGAGTTTTGTCGCTGGTTCACTAAACCTAGCCTAGCTGAGAAGAGTCCAGCAAGAAACTCAGCTAGGCCCGACCTAGGCTCTACCTGGTGTGCGGCGGTACCGGGATGAATAGGGATTATATGTGTCAGTGTTGTCGCGATAGCGAGGTGGACGTCCTCGCCGGCGGGAATGCCTAAGTGTACGAGTCGTGCCTGAGTTGAACGCCGTAAGCGCAGCGTTCCCTCTTTCGATGAACGCTGTGATTACGTCGTCCGGGTCCGTGAGTGTGTGCCTAGGACGTCGGACCGTGCGGCCCCGAGTTACGACGGAGGGAGTCTGTTAATCTATAAAAACATTACATTAGATACAGTAAAATTCTTCAATCGACGAGCCTGTATGAGGAGATGATTCAAGCGAAAGTGGTATGTAATGAAGGTAGTATTTGGCGTTCTTTGGTCTCTGCCTATCCCAATATGTATATATAGACGATAGTGTATGTATGTATATGTAGTGACATTTCTGCTATAGGTTAGTGCAACTAAGCAATAAATAAGGTAGCGAACGTATTTGTCTATCATTAATCTTAAAATTAATTTTATGCCGTTAACTTTGTGACATGGTGATATACTAAACTAATTTGAGTGTAGCAACCGCAACGAAAGAGAAGATTTTTTTGTTGCAGTGGAACAAATGGTTGATTATTCAAAAACATGACAGACGATACCAGAAATCGCTACAATGCGTTCCTAACAAGAGAACCGATATAATCCCGGATCAATAAGCAATAAAGTAAATTATTAGGAACGTTTGTAAAATGGCACGCTTGCAAGTTGCAGCCGTCGAGTGTCGCATCAACAAATAAAACCTGTTTACACAACTCAACCCACTGACCCTTCTGAAAGTCTTGCGAAATGCACCGTCTACTAGATTAAACCAAACCAAATTAGCATTGCACCCGTTTATTAAACTCAAGCAAAAACACTCCGTAAAGATAAAAGACGCAAGGACCACGTGATTCCAGACGAGAGGCATTAGTAAAATTGCTGCATGTCTACTGATGCATTATATGGTGCTAACCGGCCAAATAGGATGTGTGCTCTTGCGCCGGGAGCTGATGGAACGACGTCGCTTTTCATTTAGACGGGAGAACTCGGCTAATGGCTGAAACCGTAAAAGTTCGCTCGAGTAATCATGCGAAATACATGCGAATGATGCTCGGGAAAATGAATATTGACGTTTTATAATGACAGTATTGTATTAATTACTTCATAGATTACGCTGAGTAATAGACAATTTCCCAAATCCGCTCTGGAGGCATTTTCTAGTCACATTAATGCGGATATGTTAAAGAATATGAAATAAGCGAGAGATGATCAACGAGTATCGATTACCGCAAAATATACGAACATATTGAGCCATTACTCCTGACAACTCATTAGCTTTAAGGAGATATATAGAAAAAAATGGTTATGCTCTTTCTCTAAGAACTAATGAACAAATATTAATATTAAATGTATTATGGGTTGAAATTAAGATCATCCCATTAATAAAATCAAAGGAAATAAACAGAAATTCAGGTATAGGAGTAGTAAATTTATTATTGGGTTTATTCGGTACTTAGTCAGAAACACAGCAGGATAATTGCCATGCCAGCGTGACCATGGAAACGAGCGTTAATCCACATCAACTCTCATCACTCGAAGGTGAAAATAAAAGCTGATATTCCCTAACGCTCGTTCGAAAAGTTAATAAGTATATTTTTAGCTTTAATATGTAATACATGTGTATTAGAGGTAACTAACTACCAGTGGCGGCGCGTCAAAAATATTCTTAGGGAAGCCGGAAATAATTTGCTTTTCTTATTCTTCATGAGCCGTAGTGAAAGAACTGGACTGGCTGAATATTAGGCAAGCCGGTGGGAATCGAGTTGTATGGACGTTCCGCCGATACCGGTTCGTGGGAGGCGAATAGTCGGTAATGGGGAAAACCTCCGGCACGACCACGCGTGTGGTTTGGAACACTGGAATACTCTAAGAGTTTGCGCTCCAGTGAGATTGGTTGAGCGGTTTCAACCGAATCTGAGGTGTGCGTGGAATCGAGCTACTGGGAGTTATGTCGCTGGTTCACTAAACATAGCCTAGCTGAGAAGAGTCCAGCAAGAAACTCTGCTAGGCCCGACCTGGGTCGGAGCCTAGCACACACGCGGCTGTGTCTCAAGACGCCTTCTATCCCAACATAAAGAATTAAGATTTTTTTCACAACAAAGAGGTTACGTGTGGAAAGTGGTGCAACTTCAACCCCTCCAAATCCCTCTCCAATCCTCGCCAAGATGGCCACTAGAATATGGGGTTTATCTTAGAACTATCTATAGAAACTCTTAACTTGGTAGATATAACAATTCAAACTTGCTTCGACGCCTTCAACAAACTCAACTGTGCTGCTCAACCGTGAAGTTTGAGATAACTTTTATTTGTCAATATTTACTTCGAACGATGCACCTGGGATTTTAACAAGGCCGAACGTCAAAACAATAAGACATTATTCTGAGAAATATAACTTGTACTAATGTGCGGTGAACGTCATTCATTTGTTTACACTTGTTTGCCTTATTACTTTGTATTACCCACAAAACACAGTGAAAATTGGATTATCATTATTTCGCCTAGTGTTCTGTATTTTACATTATATACTTAACTTCGATAACTATGTACACACACTATAAGGAATTTACGTTTGGTGAATATGATACGAAATTGTATCAATCATATTTGTGTGATGAGCATGAATATTTGTTTCTGAGTCATGGATATTTTCTATGTATTTAAGTATTTATATCTATTAAATATATCGTCGTCTAGTACCCATAATACAAGCCTTCTTGAGCTTACTGTGGGGCTAGTTCGATTTGTGTAAGATTGTCCGCTAATATTTATTTATTTATTTATTTATATTTATTTAAACGTAGAGCTAAACATAAATTGCATGTAAACCTGACTGTGACTTTATAAGCCGCACCCTATAAAGCGATAGGAGTGGGTGGTTGGAGTGCCCCTGGGGAAAATCCAGGGGAAACCTCCTTTCTCCTCACGCGATAATATTGCTTGAGCGGCTTCAACCAGATCTGAGGTGTGAGCGGAATCGAGCCACCGGGAGTTATGTATGTATCAGTAAATTCATTTTACACTAGTTAATGTGATCATAACATGTGATAATCCATATTGAAAGGAACCTTATGGCGGCCGGCACTTACGCCTTTATTGCCGCTGTTCCAATACAATAGTGAATAGGTGTAACGTAAGCGCCTGCCGCCATAAGGTCCCTTTCGATGTGGATTATCACATATTAAGGAGCTGGTATTGTAGAACCGAGGAAGTAGCTAGAGTTTTCTGCGTCGAAACGAAGCACCATTAGTTTGAACATGGTTTTAAAATCATTAATCATGCGCTTAACGACCGCTTTAGCCTAGTTGGTAGTGACCCTGCCTTCGAAGCTGGAGGTCCCGGGTTCGAATCCCGGTCAGGGCATGTATTTGTGTGATGAACACGAATATTTGTTCCTGAGTCATGGATGTTTTCTATGTATTTAAGTATATATTTATCTATATAAGTATGTATATCGTCACTTGGTACCCATAGTACAAGCTTTGCTTAGTTTGGGACTAAGTTGATTTGTGTAAGATTGTCCAAATATTTATTTTTATTTATTTTATTTATTTAAATAGTTGAAACTTCATAATAATTACAAATGCTTGAACCTGTCAAACTATAAGCATTTAGCTGTTGCTTGTGCAACTTACTACAACGTTTCAAACCGTTCCGTACAGTGATATCATGCGTTAACTAATAGAACCCTTTAACACGAGAACTACTCAGGAAGTCCCACATTAAAGCGTATAGTCTTACTTTGGGCCTCAGTCTTACGACCAACAAAAAAACTATCGGATTCATTTTATACACGTCATCCCTTGATCTCAGACCGGTTTTATGACTCACTGGACTCGTCCAACACTTTCTTTTAATATATGTCGAAAAAGGATAGAAATGGACCGACTTGTTAGTTTTATAATCACTTCACTAATGTGTCGGGTTAATAATGTTTCGAGGCTTCGCGGTGTTTTGATGTACTCCATGAAATTATCAAGGATACATTTAATGTTGTGTTTAATTTCCCTGGAGGATTGACGTTAATATAACTTAATGTATTAACACAGTTAGGAGAGTAGAGAACTAGAAATTATTAGCTTTTAATAAGTTCTCGATATTATTGAAATCACTAGGGTAAGGTGTGAATATCGTAATTAATAAATTATTGACCGAGTGAAACGAAGGTCTCTGCTTTAGCTTCGACAAAAATGCTTTCGTATGTCCGGATTTCCGTTTGTTCTCGTTTACAGGTCGCAATTCTCAACCGATTCTCGTGAAATTTGGTGAGCAGGTTGGATAAATATACAGATTTTTTTGTCGAATAAGTTTTTGGAAACGCAATGGTGCCTCAACACATGAAAGAGGATTTAATGTAGGTATGGATGTAGATAAAGTAGTGTATACAACTGTACATAATTAGGCCTTAAAACACTCGTGTGATCCTATTATGAAACTCGCTGACGCTCGTTTCATAAAACCACACTCGTATTTTAAGACCTCTCATTATGTATCAGTTGCATAAACTACTATAATGCGCTCAAAAAGTGTACGTAAGGACCAGCTTTACAATATCGCGCCGGCCCAGGGCGGAGATGGCCATAATAACATCGACAACGGTATCGTTATGGCCATCTCCGCCTATAACGATACAGGTTCGTGCTCAAAAGACTTCAACGGGCTCACGCTCGACCTCACTACACTTGCAACGCAATGGTTCCTGAACACATGAAAGAGGATTTAATATACGGATGTAGATAAAGTAGTGTATGCAACTGTACATAATTAGGCCTTAAAACACTCGTGTGATCCTATTATGAAACTCGCTGACGTTCGTTTCATAAAACCACACACTTGTTTTAAGACCTCTCATTATGTATCAGTTGCATAAACTACTATTTAATGTTCGTATGCGCGGTATAATCTCCGAACTACACCTTCGAAATCAATGTTACTACTACGGACTACGACTTAGGATATCGTTGGCAGTGCGGCGGGGTAATGTTGCCAGTATATTGGGCCCATTTGCGCCAGGTATTAGCCGTCCCGGAGAACATGCGTTGACTTGAATATGTGTATTTTGGCAAAGCATATTGCGGATTACTTTTTGATGCCTGTTTATTAACTTGTATGGATTTTTGGACGAAACGTGTTGCGGATGCGTAATGTACATAATTTTGGACGAAACCTGCATTGTGGATTTCATTCTGTGATTATTGGCAGGAGCGTATTTTGAAAGATGACGCCCCGGGCTAATAACTTTCGCCGCCCCAGAAGTCAAGAAAGAACGATATAAATTTAAAAAATATATTAACGTCTAAATTTTTTTTTAAAGTTTCACGGGTGGACTATGCCGCCCCTGGCGGATTGGCGCCCCCGGCCATGGCCCGGATGGCCCTAGGGTAAATACGCCCCTGATTATTGGTCGATTAAGAGATCCTACTTAGGCTATATACCAAACGTTTATTCGTAACACGTACAAAAAACAACACATAAATACAGAGAAAACAAGACGGTGAAGGCCGAGTAGATATTATTTTTTGGTTTTATAGGTACAGAAAAAGAAATACACGTGAGGTCTACGTTGTACCCCCCCCCCCTCCACCAACGTGATAAGTCGTGAAGCTTTCATGACCCCCTCCCCCCTTCCGAACCTCGCGAGATTTCTGGTTAAACCCTAACAAAATGGACCCAGCTCAGCATGACTACTGGCTATACACATAGCGCTGGTCTTCCGCTGGTATTTTACCTCATAACTTACGTTCTATGTAAACCGGGGATCACATTTAATTGACCATTAGTAGATCCTATCTCGTTGTAATAGGGTTCACGAATAGTCCGTTAACTGTGTCGCTGCGTAAAACATCCACACTAGGGTCACTGTACTCGTACTCGACTACAAGTCTGCATTAAAACTGTATTTGGTACTGGACGCGAGGGATACGATTCAGACATAATATTTCTGTCTGCGATGTTTAGTTGCGAAGCATTTTGTAGACGCCGCTCGCCCGAGTTATCTCTTCGAGTAAAAAAGTAAAATAAGGCTCGGTTTTATAAAGATCCGTTAGACCTTATGTTGGTTTGTTATGTCGAAAAATGTACTGAGTTACTGAAATTTGATCTGACATTTGGTCTAACGGATCTTTATAAAACCCGGCCTAAGTTGTAAACTTCATAAACGAATGGTTAACAGAAGTCACTATACGTTTAGCATCTACAATTATTAAAAAAAAAAAAAAAAAAAATTTAAGCTGTTTATTTCAGTGAAATTTATTAAATAATTTTATAATCACTTACTTAACTATTAATCTTAAATTACAAAAGATTTTTTAAGTTAAGGAGTTGCGGAGATACATTTTTATTAATCAGTATACATTGTTGTTTTATTTTGGCTATGACTTAAGTAACTAAGAATATTTTAACAGCTTGATTTTTTTTTAACAAATTGATATATTGAAATAACACTCTGGCTAAACTACTCCAGGTGTTAATTCATTTCATTTCACCTAAACGCGGTTGACAGGGATATCACTCATCGACGCGTGGCCACGTGTAGCCATGCAACCGTGACAACCCTAACTAGATGACAGAATGCGGGATGCCAGGAGCGCTACCGTGAACAGCAAACGAAGTTTTCGCCCTCTGTCGCACTTGCACGTTCGGACGTAAGTGCGGCAGAGAGAGAAAATTTCGTTTGCCGTTCGCAGTAGGGCCGCGGGATTTGAGATTTTAGCAGTAAAATCCGCTTGCGAGGTCGTGTCTGAGGTTTACCCTGGATTTTCCCTAGGCTTCTCTCCAACCGCGCACTCCTATCACTTTATGTGACACAGCCCTATAAAGGCAGGTTTTAAAAAAAAACAGTCAAACGTTGGTTTCGTTGATAATGACGACCGCTTTAGCCTAGTTGGTAGTGACCCTGCCTTCAAAGCTGGAGGTCCCAGGTTCGAATCCCGGTCAGGGCATTTATTTGTGTGAAGAACACGAATATTTGTTCCTGCATGAGTCTTGGATGTTTTCTATGTATTTAAGTATCTATTTATCTATATAAGTATGTATATCGTCACTTGGTACCCATAGTACAAGCTTTGCTTAGTTTGGGACTAGGTTGATTGGTGTAAGATTGTCCAAAAATATTTATTTTATTTATTTATGATCGGTACAGTATGTAAGTACAATTATTTGTGGTAGTCCATATCAAAAGGGACCTTATAGCGGCCGGCACTTACGCCTTTATTGCCGTTGTTCGAGTACAATAGCACCGATTCGCAGCGTAAGTGCCTGCCGCCGTAAGGTCCCTTTCAATGTGGACTATCACATTTACTCTGTGGCAGTATGTATGTATCTGTGGCAGTAGCCAATACATATATACATATAGTTTTTGACGACCGGTTTAGCCTAGTGGGTAGTGCACCTGCCTGCGAAGCTGACGGTCCTGGGTTCGAATCCCGGTCAGGGCAAATGTTTGTGTGATGAGCATGAATATTTGTTTCTGAGTCTTGGATGTTTTCTATGTATTGAAGTATTTATATCTATTAAATATATCGTCGTCTAGTACCCATAACACAAGCCTTCTTGAGCTTACTGTGGGGCTAGTTCGATTTGTGTAAGATTTTGTCCTCTAATATTTATTTATTTATTATATAGTTTACTATTGAGTGTAACTAAGTCACACATAGTGATGTTTTTTGCATAAACTTGAATGGATGACCCTATTCGCGGTACGTGGCCTACTCCGAAGCTGTTTTTGCGACGGGCTTAGTCATCATATTCCGAGAATCGATAGGCCTCTGGCACAGAAACACGCAGTGCTTATGCGGCGCCCAATCGAGAAAGGCCTTAAGTATGTAGGTAGTACAGTCGCCGTCAAAAACCTCGCAAGGAACATATACTTACCCCCCCTTTCTGGCATACGCAGGCAATCGCTCTAGCCTCTTGAGTTACCACAGAACCACGCTCGGCACCCAAATTCCTCAATCGTTCCCTCTAACAAAGCATTAGAGAGGCGTACAGCGTTTTTTCAGCACCAACGTGTCAAATTACATTGCGAAATTTCAATTTTTCTTTTGTTTTTGAGATAAGTGTTTTGACGTATAAATAGTGTCACTTATTGAATGGCCCCTTGGATCCCAGGGATAACAAAAGAATGCTATTGTTTATTTTTTTCGGCGGGAGACGACGGCTTAAACCAGACCAGTGTGCTATTTTACCGTGTGGCATAGAATAAATAATGCTTAGCTTTTTCTCTTTCGTAATAAACGTAAGCCCTAACCAATCAGTATTTGCGATTGTATTATCTATCGAGAAAACTGCGATTGTATTCTATATCGAGAAAACTTTATCTAATTATGCATAGCGGAACTACTCACTCGCAAACAAAGCAAACTATACCTTATTTTATCTTCAAATGCATACCTTGTCTTAACCCGTGGAACGTTGACGCCAAAACCATGAAATAAAAATTAAATTCTATGTATATACATGTCAAGCGCAATTTCGAAAAAAAACTTATTGACTAATTAGGGAATAAGAAGTTCCACGGGTTAAACAGGTAGGTAAGTACATTTTAAGATTCAAAGCTATTTAACTTAAGAGTTAGGTTAAAAGACTTTCCCACTCGACTGTATGTACAGACATAGCAGCAGACGACTGCTTAGTTCATATTTCATGTAGTCTATTTAATCGGTATACCTACTGTCATACACGAACTCCTTAGTCATACACGAATCATACAGACGAACTCAGTGGCACTTTAATGTACTCGCACGACTTATAAGGTCATTGATTTCTTCAACTAGGTATAGTTTATTTTGTTTAAGCTGACGAATAAATAGTATGAAATTAACCATTACCACCTTAGGGCAGGGATCGGATACCGGTATTTTCTCCATAGAAAAATACCAGTATTATTACGGTCACCGGTTCATTATTTTGTTTTTAATGGGAAAATCTAATAATACGACGTTGTTACCTAAATACATGATTCAGCCCTACGTAAAGAGCAAATAATAATCCAAAATATTGGGCTAAATCAGGGTTTTTTTTAAATACCCGTATCGGTCCCTGTCTTAGGGTGGGTTACACCAAACCGTCTGTAATCGTAAGCGGTGTTCGTTAAAATCTGATGTATGGTAAGTTTGGCAAGTTTCTATGGGATGACAGCTGCCGGCGCCATATTTGACGATGACCGGCCTGTGATCGTATGTTGGTGCAACCGAGCCTTATTGTTTAACTGTTATCTCCAAGTAGGGTTGTAAAACAACTACGCAGGTGTGTATTGTTTAATTAATTACGTATACAGTACAGTGCCTTTACCATGAGTTTACATGACCGTACTCGCTAGCGACTGCGTAAAAATTTTGTACGGGCAAAAGTACAGCGCCCCTGGCGGTTACGCAATAGAACTAAGAATCGGCATACTAAATCGTTTACTCAGTCGCTAGCGTGTACGGTCATGAAAACTCATGGTAAAGGCACAGTACACGTGCCGCCCCTCGGTCAGTATAATGTCGTCTCTTTGTTATCTTTCCCTTTCAAATTTAGGCAACAAAAGTCGTTGTAAAGTCCCGCGTCAAGGGCTTTTCGTCATCTGAAATAAAATGAACTTTAAGATAAACAACTTGAAAGTTGGAGTGGCGTTTCTCAATGTGACATCTATGAGGTTATAATCTTTTGAATTTATTTCGCGATGAAAACAAGACCTGTGTGTGTCGTCGTTACTTCTTATATTAAGTATACGTATTTGACATAAACTGTCATTCGCTACCTTTTTCGATCATTGCGCGTGATCAAATTTTACAATTTAGCCTTGTTGCAATCCGTTCGTTACCGAAATAATTTTTAAACGAATATAAACTGAAAATATACAAAAGGTAGCGCAATTGTTACCTGTTTAATCTTGGCTATTTAAGGGGATCCATGCGCTATTCGATTATTGACGAGTTTTGAGTTGATACTGCTCCGTCAAAACTATAGATATATTTATGGCACAAACGGTTATCGGTTCTTAAATCCTTTATCTACATTTACAAGAGCCAAATTTTGAAAAAACAAAACTGACTACTTATTTTTTGTCGTGATAACGTCTTATAAATCTATGAACGGATGCCAACACGAAAAAGTGTGATGTAATGTAATGACTAACCTGAGCCTTATAAGCGATTTCTATAAAAATGTTGATGATTTTGAACCCTATTGTTCGGATGGTAAAATAGCTTTTTTAAAGAATTACTTTGATGCAACTCGCCTAACTGAATGATTTCAAGTTACACCTAAACAGTTGAAGGTCAAACCGATTTTTCTCCTCAATTTTATTGAGAGTTCTGTAAATTTTGATCAAGCGCAGGCAAACAAGGCGTGGTGTTAGGCCTCTGCTCGTCGGGATGCGACTATAGGCCTGCGGTATAGGCCCCGGTGACTCCGTATCAATGTTTTCTTATTATCCCGTAAAATTATCGTCCGTAAACCGACTTACAGACAACCACTTTTTTATGGTTTACTAGCGACCCGCCCCGGCTTCGCACGGGTGCACTATTTAAAGAAGAGGAAAGAAAGAAAGAAAAAACATGGATGTTATTATACATATAAACCTTCATCTTCAATCACTCTATCTATTAAAAAAAAACGCATCAAAATCCGTTGCGTAGTTTTAAAGATTTAAGCATACATAGGGATATAGGGATATAGGGACAGAGAAAGCGACTTTGTTTAATACTATGTGTAGTGATTGGAACATGGTCCAAAATAGCGCTATATTCGATACTAGTATGTTGTTTATGGACTTATATGAAATGTACATGTAACGGTTCCTTATTGACGTCTCTAACAACGGAAGAGAGATTTTTATTTTTAACTCATCTTCACGAAAGTGACGTCCAAAAAATCTGTTGGTTTTGGTCTAAAATTGCCTATGTTTGATGCCATATACCTGGAAGACAGTGAGTTCTGAAGTAAATATGGTATAATATGTCGGTAAACCTCGTTGTTCTTTTATTATGATAAACCATAAAAAACACGAAAAAACGGAGAGTTACAGATACAAAGGTCATCTAGGAACCCCTTAAAGGGATTTAAAAACACATCAAAAAATATACCGAACAGCCTAAAAATAGTATTTTGTGCAATTAAAATACGTTTTTAAAAATCAGGTTCGCTGTGCAGTTGTTAAATTTTAATGTGCAAGTCTGTATTTTTTGGTGGTAATTTTTTTTTATCGTCAAAAAACATTTCTATACTATGTTTGTAACTTAATCATCTTTGCATGTGTTTCTGTATTATAAATTATTACGAGATTATGCTGAAAGTACCTTCTCTCAAATAAAGAAAAAAAATGAAATCGGTTTACGTGATAAAGAATTATCCTTGAAAAACTACCATACATACAAAGTTATTCAGTCGCTCAAATTTGTAAGAAAAGTCGCCGATAGATGGTGCTGTACCCATGGCGTCCAATTTCCACACCATGTTGTTGAGATATTCCTGATTTAATAGGGTTGAACCGGTACACATCTGTATACGGAACCCTCGGTGCGCGAGTCCGATTCGCACTTGACTTGTTTTTTTAATATATATTTACTAGTATGGACTAAGTGAGATGGCATATTTGAAATCCAGCGCACTAATCCATTTCAGAACTTCGTAGAGTAAACAATTCGACCTTTTTATCGTTTAGAGAAACGACCCAACGCCTAAATTGCCTAACATTGTACACCAACAGGTACCCTTTTAGCTTTGTATAGGATTGAATCACGTATTGGTTTTTTCTTTTCGTTTCGTTTGTTTTTTTTTTTTCACTTGTATCAGATATTCATTCCACCATGACTGAATGCATTGATCTGTCCGTTTTGAACGTTTTTTATTTGATTGGTCGTATCTGAGTGGATCAACTATTCTTTGTTGCCCGTTACCATGGTTACGTCTCCTGAGTCACTCTTTAAAACTGTGACTGTATAGGGCAGTGGTGGGCAAAGTACGGCCCGCGGGCCAACTGCGGCCCGCGAAAGCATTTTATCCGGCCCGCCGCCGATACATCGAATTAATTAGTACATGGCCCGCGATGATTATATTTTGACGGTTCAGCCAAAAACCAGAGCAGCGGTTTTATACAAAAGTGCAGTTTTGCTGCAATTATGGCCCTCCTCCAAAATTTCTCAAGCTTACTGGCCCGCCATGAAAAAAGTTTGCCCACCCCTGGTATAGGGTATAAATCTATTAAGCATGAGTTTTAGCGATGAGCACCAATCCATTTGGACATTGGTCATCCGTTGAGCACGCTTGAAGTTCATATTATAAACATTTTTCTAATAAACTTGGTTACTGTTGTCTCCTCGCTGACGGGAGAGAATAACAACAAGAAAAAGTTGGTTGACCCATCTACTGGCATTGTTTGTTATACATTGGATCCAGCCAATCGATCCAAACTAAGGAATTTCTTCTAGTTTATCATCTTCTAGGTTTGGTTTGGTTAGGTACGTATTTTAGCCAGTTAATTATAGAGAAGCGGAATGAAAATCAATTATTGAACAGCTGAATTCAAGGGACAGCGTCGCTATTCATGAAGTGTTTTGATCTGTGAATATCCGATAGTCTGAAACTATATTTAACCTATAAAGCAGCCATTTATGCCTCATAGGTAACATAAAAAAGCATAGGAATTCTAAATTTGAATTCATCTGATGACCAATTCACATATTCACATCACAACACGAGATAGCATACTTAGTAGGGCGTACTTTGTAAATTCGATGAGTTGATTCTCGTGTAAAAGGTAATTCGAGCAAATGTTTGAGCGATCTAACGAAGTTCGATGAGTGATTCCTAAGTGATAATAAAATTCTGCGAATAGTGTTATAGCGACTCGATGTAACGATTTTCGGTAAAATTATGGATTCCCGATGTAACAACATAAACTTTGCGTGATCTAGGTATACCTGCACTAACAACCGGTTTCATAAATATCAGTTAGATTTTACGAGAGTATCTAAGTAATGTAAAGAAATTACTAAAATATGATCCAACATTATGTCTGATAGATAGAGATAAATTATATTTATGTATGTATGCTTGTATATATTTGTGTTTGTTGGTACAGTCGCCATCAGATACATCGGAGCGAACAAGGTGCTCACAAATATCTGAACACGACTCTATTGTCAAGGCGTTAAAGTGCATGTTCAGACATTTTGAGCACCCTGAAGAGTACAGATATATTTGATGGCGACTGTACCTATGTATTATTTGTTTAAGATTTTTGCTTATTAGCCTGCCTCCTGCACCCACCTTTGCAAGTTTCTGTTTGGCCCAATGGTTGACTGGTAGAGAATGCCTTGAGGCATTAAGTCCGCCATTTGAACTCATTTATTTGTTTTGTGCAAGAAAGTTTAAATAAAAAAATATATATAACTATGCCATAGACGTTCTTCTTTTGATATTTCAGTCAGACCAACGCCTTCGAATGAGGTCTTTGTGCTCACCAGTTGGCGCCACTGTCAAGTAAGGTCCAGCTGTCAAAAATTATTGGTGATTATGGGCATAAGAACGAAGTTTACATTTAATTCATATTTAATACCTTAAAACTGTCCCGTAAAAATATTGTACATCCCGCATTGTAGCGCAGTCCCGTTTTGTTCGAAAAAAAGGAGGAAAAAAGTCTCCGAAAGACAATACTGTCTCAAAGCACTGACATATATTATCATAATCAAGCTCAGGTATTGCAAAATAGTAACCATATTGTTCCAATTAGATATTAACCCGCATAGCGCAACCACAAAGAGTGACACTCGACATTTCGGAGACCTCACGCTACACTAGCGCCTCTAGCGGCGAATTCAATTAATGACAAAGCTGTGCAATTCACAGCTCAAATTCTAACCCGATGTTATCCCGCACACTCTATTGTTGAACAAGTGGAGTGTAAAGGCAACAGGGATTCCAGACCGAGGTGGGCTATTGGTAACACTTCGAGCGCGCGGTATGTCGCAGAGCACACGGTATTTCGAATCGAAAATCCGCTTTGCTAGTGTGATTTACTCGAGCATAAGTCGATTCGATTTGATGAATTTTCACTGCCACATTGTTATTTGAATTCCATTCATCATCACTACATAGTATAAAACAAAGTCGCTTTCTCTGTCCCTATATCCCTTTGTATGCTTAAATCTTTAAAACTACGCAACGGATTTTGATGCGGTTTTTTTAATAGATAGAGTGATTGAAGAGGAAGGTTTATATGTATAATAACATCTATTAAATAGTGCACCCGTGCGAAGCCGGGGCAGGTTTATGTTTAATAAATATACCTACTGGATATTCATCAACTAAATTTTTCTCGTAACATGAAAGAGGAATATGTTTATAGTTAAAATTGATTAAATATTTTAACTATAAGCGTAAAGTTAATAGTGAATTCATTTAATTTTTACTACAAATGAATAAATGAGGAATGTTTTATATCAGACAGTCAAATGGGCCATTCTATTTTTTCATGTACTTAATTTTCAGACACTTTTTTTAAATACAGATATATTATAGGAATACTTGGACATCACTTCATGTTATTTAGAAAGAGGTTTAATTGCAGTATAACTTCCGATATTTTTGATAATTAACGAACCACAGCTAATATCCATAAATCTAGTAACTCAGTGGTCGTTGGATGTCTCACCATTTGTATGAAAAAATGATTTTTACCACTGTGTTACAGCAATATGTTTAAGTATTTGTACCTATAAATACCTTTTATTAGATTTAGGTGGTATTTCGAAATCCTTCTTTTGTACAATAATTCAATACATATTATAGAATTTTATTGTAATAGAAAACTGGTTATGAAAAAGTAGAATAACCCAAATGTCAGACAATTTTTTAACACGAAATTTCATACTCTCTATATTTAAAATGAAAATCGAGACGTTTACCATATCGAAATTTAGATTACTTTCAATAAATAATTAATGGGTTTTTTATTTATTTAGATACATTTAATTACACAAACCCTTATCATCGCATCTCAAATGCGACTGCCTAAAAGCTTGTACAGTCGCCATCAAATATATCTGTACTCTTCAGGGTGCTCAAAAATATCTGAACATGCACTTCAACGCCTTGACAATAGAGTCTTGTTCAGATATTTGTGAGCACCTTGTTCGCTCCGATATATCTGATGGCGACTGTACAAGCCCAGCCTGTAATAAAGCACGATAGAAAACGATAAAGTTGTGCAAGCACACCGAATGGGACAGAACGATAAACATCGGCCGGAGTAAACCCGGATTCCGCGACAATCGATAGCGTTGCGCAGTGACAGATAATTGCGCGGCTTACGAGTTAGAATGTCAGATAGAAGGGGGAACATGATAATAAATAAATTGATGACGTAAGCTGCTGAGTATGTCGGTTTTAACTTGTTTGATTGTCTTGTTTGAGAGCTATATATATACTAACCCCCTTATTCATAAAAGTTAACAAACCTCTGCTAACTAAAATGTCTGTTGTCACTGTCTCACAAGCACATGTGTCAAAGTGACAGATAAGGACAAACGAACTTTAGCGGCTAGTTAACTAATATAGGTTTGATAGACGTTTATGAATAATGGGGTAAGCCTGCCCCCGTGTCCAAGTATCAAATGCTGCAATACAATTTTCCACATCCTTATTAGGCAACGATTTTTCAGCTTATTTATAAGTTAAGACGGTGCAAGCAAAAATATCGAGTTCATTGAAATGCTGTTCTGCCCAGACGAGAAGACAATAAGTGTTAATTTTCCGATACATGATTCTTGAATATAACAGAGTTTGACAATATTAGCCATAACATGATTACTTACAACTTTCTCGATAAAAAAATAATCAAAAGTTGAGTCTTTATTTTCTTTTTTTGAACAGCCTACTGAAACATCGCATTTTAAAACGTCACAATTAAGTTAACATGATGGTAATTTACCTTATCTAATTTCCCTCATGAGGAAATTTAATAAAACTTCTCACAGATATTTACATGCATCTCGCTTTGTCATTCGCGAAAAACATAAGCGTGTTTCTTTTACGTGGGGCGTAGTTGACATAGTCGAGGAATCCCCTTAATGCCTTTCACCCTTATTCATAAAACTTAAAACATCTGCTAACTAAAATGTATTATGTCACTGTCTCACAAGCACATGTTTCAAAGTGACAAATATGGACAAATGAATTTAAGCGGCTATTTAACTTAATTAGGTTTGATGAACGTTTATAAACAAGAGGGGTTATCTTTGACTTCGCACCAAGTTTTATCTAAGTTAATAAAATGTACTGAGTTACTGAAATTTGATCTGACATTTGATCTAACGTATCTTTATAAAACCCGCCCTAAGTGGTTAAATGCCTGGTTTTATAAAGATCCGTTAGACCAAATGTCAGATCAAATTATAGTAACTCAGTACATTTTTTGACATAACAAACCGACATAAGGTCTAACGGATCTTTATAAAACCGAGCCTAAGCGTGATATACTTACAGACAGACACCCTCGTATTTTTATCTAATATTTGTCGTGGTTCATCATTCATACAATATAGAGTCGTTTGACATCAAAAATAATATTCGGCGTTGTACAGTCAGCATCAAATGTAACTACGCATATGAAGGGGTGAAAAGTGCTTATTCCTTTGCAATAAAGACTTTTAGTACTTGTTTTCTGCCGCTCGAAAATAAATTTAAGAGTTACTTTAATTTACGCAAGCCAAGCAAAAACATCAAATATTATAGGTTTTCGGAGCGCACTATCGGTGTCACGGCCAATGCAACGCGGCACGTTGACTCTTGCGCAACCTAAAATAAGTACCAATATTTCCAATTAAGAGGGACAGATCATGTACCCGGTACGCGTCCATGCAAGAATTTCGTTACGTTAAAATATTATTAAACGTTTCTATTCAAGTGAAGACCATGGGCCCGTTTCTCGAATCTATACAAGTTACAATTTACAAGTGAAACTCCGCTCGTAAATTGTAACTTTTAGCCTCAAGAAATAGGACCTATAATTTCGGAGCTTAGCTTGGCAGTTTTATAGGTAACTACAGCTTAACTGAATGCTGTAAAATTACGGACGATGCGTGCTAAGATTTTAACTTTACTGCCACGGATAAACTTCTTGATAAACTGTCGCTGAAACTATCATCTACCAAGATGATGACTGACGATGATGATGAAGGGCTCTAGTGCGTCCAGTATTCAGATGCTGGTTGACTGACGATGACGAAAATCAGTGTTAGTACCGACGAAGATCTGGTTGAGCCCGTTTCCTCTTAACAGGGTCGACCCTAGCGTAGAGAAGATACCATAGACGATTAGTACCTAGGTGAGAATAGTCGCTCAGCCTGTCGTAAAAGACAGTTGTAATGGAGTCGCAGCACTTGCCTCAGGCCCAGGGACGGTGGCGATGCCACCTCAGATTCGGTTGAAACCGCTCAATCAATCTCACTGGAGCGCAAACTATTAGAGTATTCCAGTGTTCCATACCACACACGTGGTCATGTCGGAGGTTTTCCCCTGGTTTTTCCTCAGGCTACTCTCCAACCGCGCACTCCTATCGCTTTATTGGGCCCGGCCTATAAAGCCACAGACAGATTAAAAAAAAAGGTTGAGAGGATCGCTTTAAAAGCCAAAGGTTGCTAAGCGCGAGGGGCTCTAAGTCCAGTATTGAGATCCTGATTGTATAGGAAAAAATAAAGGGGTGCCCACATGCGGTATGAAAAATAGATCAAAGGTATAATGAAATTATAGAGGCACCTTTTGAGTGGCGTGGAATGTATCGCTTTAACATGGCGCTGCCTTTTGATTAGGCTACTCTCCTTGATAATGTGTCCGGCACATACAACAATGTCATAGTTTTGAATTAATGGTTTTTTTTTAATTTCTGTATTTCCTCTGCCACTTTCATTTGCGTAACAACTGAATAGGTTCCACAATGCAGGGTCGGCCTAGTTTGGAACTCACCGAATTATTGCCTTTTACCATAGACGGATTTTAAGGATAAAGGAACTCTAAAATGTTGTACGTCATCAACATTAAAAATTATTATGTCATAGACAATTAATTAATGTAAACTGTATGATTTATAAAATGTGTTTATACTTTTACCAATAAAACTAATCATAATCTAATCGCTTTTATAGTAAGTGATGACGCAGCAAAACTAAAAGCGCCAGCAAAATTTGTACCACGAATAAACCTCACTCGGGCAGTAATCAAACTAGTTGAGCAACTGTGCCTGTTATAATTAGCAAACTGCCGATAACCTAATGGAAGCTGTCTAGCAGTTCGTCTGAAAATGGGCTGCGGTTTTCACTGTAAGTTTTAATTGCATCCCATAATGCATTGTGCTCATAGTAACATGTAAGCGTTGCATAATAAACCTTATTGCTGGCGGATAAAGAGCATATTCATTAGCTAAGGTGCGTTAAATCTGGGACGTTTTTAGAACTACAGTAGAATCCGCTTATAACGACTCCGCATATAACATTTTACCGTTTTTAAATACTTCAAAATCAACTCGTTAGGTTTCGTACCAAGCATTCTCAATGTGAATCTGTCCATTTTGTACGCGATTATTTTATGCAGATTCTACTGTAGATGTAACTGCAGATTCTAGTGTACCTCAATAATTATTCTTTCACAAACCATCATAATTAAATCATTTATTCCATAAATTAACCAACTAATGTACTATTAATCCAAAAATGAAATCCGCAACATGCTTCGTCAAATTAACTTAACATAAAGGACCGCCCCGGATCGTAGATGGCTCGAAAGTTCCTATAACCCCGGCGGCGTTGCCACGCTGAATGGCCAAAGAGATCTGTTGAGCCAAGAACGAACCGGACCGAGGATCGCAACCCCTCTCCCTCAGCCGTCGACCCAAATCCCTGACAAACCCCCTGACTGTACCTTACATAAAAGTTTGTAGTAGAACTGATAGGCCACCGGGTTAAGGCAGTCACTGCCGGCAACGCATCTGTGCGTTCACTTCCATACAACAGGGATGTTAACTCAAAATTTAACTCCACCAAAAGAAACAAGGCAAAAAATATGCCAAATAGTGAAAATCCTATTCAAATATCTCAAAAAATGACGAAGCAACAACTGCTTTAATTTTGTTGGTTAGAAAGAGAAAGCTCCCGTGCTTTGGAAGGCACGTTAAGCCGTTGATCCTGGCTGCTGTCTATGATAGCAGTCATTAAGCCAAGTTAGAGGCCTTCGGGCGGCTCGAGAACTTCTAACAGTCAAGTTGCCCACTCCCTTGACAAGCCTAATTCCAATAAGGTCTGGTTTTCCTTCGGGTCGGAAGGTCAGATGGCAGTCGCTTCCGTAAAAAATAGTACCTACGCAAACTCTTGGGACCCCGGATATCCTTTAGGATGTAACTGTACCGGGATAACGCTAGGATGATGATGATGATGCACAGCTCAACGAAAAATAATATTAGCTATACAGGGGAGCATTCGCTTGCATTAATATATTTTACTTTTCATATTACTTGGAATATACTGAAGAAATATATACTGTATCGAGCCACATTATCCATAATGAAAAGCGATAGCAATCCCAAGCGCGTCGGTAACGGTAGCACATCACTAAATCACAACAAAACATTTCACGAGCTAACATTACGTATAAGGCCGTGTTCACATTCGTCCCTAGTGCCTTTACCATGAGTTTGCAAGATCGTACTTGCTAATGACTCCGTAATAGTAGTTTATGCAACTGATACATAATGAGAGGTCCTAAAACATGAGTGTGGTTTTATGAAACGAGCGTCAGCGTGTTTCATAATAGGATCACACGAGTGTTTTAAGGCCTAATTATGTACAGTTGCATACACTACTTTATCTACATCCGTATATTAAATCCTCTTTCATGTGTTCAGGAACCATTGCGTTGGAAGTGTAGAGAGGTCGAGCGTGAGCCCGTTGAAGTCTTTTGAGCACGAGCCTGTATCGTTATGGGCGGAGATGGCTATAACGATACCGTTTTTGATGCTGTTATGGTCATCTCCGCCCCGGACCGGCGCGATATTGTAAAGTAGGTCCTTACCTACACTTTTTGAGCACATAAAAGAGGATTTGCTGTATGGGTGTAGATAAACGATTTAGTATGCCGATTCTTAGTTGTATTGCGTAACCGCCAGAGGCGCTGTACTTTTCCCATATAATTTTTTACGCAGTCGCTAGCGAATACGGTCATGTAAACTCATGGCAAAAGCACTGTTCATTTACTACCGGCGTACGGCGATGACTTCGATATACATTTTCATGAGCTTGTTACTGGAGTCGCAAGAGTTCATAGGCTGACTTGCATAGTTTGCTTACCATCGGGCAGGCTGTTTGCTTGTTTGCCAGAGTCGTGGGCAACATCTCACAAATTGGTCAACGACGCGTGTTAGATTATTAAATTGTATGGATTTTTGGGCGAAGTGTGTTGCGGATGCGTAGTGTATAATTGTGGACGAAACCTGAGTTGTGTATTTGGGAGTGAGTGAGTCACTCTGTGAGTGAGTGTATTGATCGCAATAATTACTTGTTGATGAATAAATTAATTTAATTTTAACACTTCCTTTTTGGAACACTTCCAATGTTGCGAGTTCCGATTCCAACATTTAGAACTCCATTACTTAGAATTTATACTAAATTTGAAAATTAACATTACACGAAAAGCTGTTTTATGTAATTATTTCATGGGAATTTTAACAGGAATAGAAAGCGACCGAAACTCTTAACGTGGGGGCTTGTGGCCCTGCCCTGTAAATTCGAGTCGTAATTATTGTAAAATCTAAACCTCCACAGCGCCAGTTACGAACAATAAACGACGTAGCCTGCTTCCTGTCTCACGTAGCGTGGCTGCATTAGGTGTTTTCCACAATTAATGCTTAGCACTTCAAGCTCAAAACACCGTAAACTGCTTACAACTTCAAGTATGATAGAAACGTACCTAGGTTCCGACACAATGTGAATTACTGAACCAGAATAAATTTTCGTACTTATTAGGTACGAGAGGTAAAGGTTGTCATTTGCGTCATACCTTTTATCTAAATTTATTGTGCCAGTTTTTTTTTTTTGAAGCTGACTGTGGCTTTATAGGCCGGGCCCAATAAAGCGATAGGAGTGCGCGGTTGGAGAGTAGCCTGCTCCCCGCGGCAGTGAAACGGACGGACGGTGTTTCTGATAATAGCCGAAAAATATTCTCTATAGAAAAATGATCACAAGTTGAGTATTTATGATCTTTTTTTTACTCAGCCTACTAAAACAACGCATTATTAAACGATACAATTAAGTTAAAATGATGATATTTTACCTCGTCTAACTCTGTTAAGAGGAAATTTAATAAAACTGCACACAGTCAGATATTTATTGAGATTTGTCTAAAACAGCCATTCCCGAAGAGCGTTGCCTCTCGTGTTGTCGTGCGCGAAAGACATCGTGTCTCTTTCACGGGGGACGTGGCTGACCGAATCTAGGAATCGAGGCAAACACGTCATAACTGGGTTATAAGAGGATCACTGTTAAATATCGCAAAATATAACAAAACCATCATAAATTGTGAAGCTGTGCGCAGCATTATACAATGGGAGACCATCGAGTTCGCACCTTTACAATGGTCGCGTGCGCAAACGCCTATGTTTTTTTACCACGTCACGTTTCAACCACTATAATTCACGTCTCGCCTCGGCAGCGGCTCACACAAAAATCAACGGATGCTGGTGCGTTCATTATGAACTGATGACATGATGATTTGACAGTTGTATGCTCGTCACGGTGGATACTACGTGTTGTATGTGACCACGTATTGTGTGAAGCGACATGGCTTAGTTGCGTTATAAATGGATATATATGTGATAATCCACATCGAAAGGGACCTTATGGCGGCAGGCGCTTACGTTACACCTATTCACTATTGTATTGGAACAGCGGCAATAAAGGTGTAAGTGCCTGCCGCCATAAGGTCCCTTTCGATGTGGATTATCACATATGGTGTTGTTACACGTAACAGACGTCAGAAGTAATCGACTAACGTAAATTTCAAGCGAAATATTTCATGAAAATCTTGCCCTTTTTTGACTGCGTAATTGATTGAAGAAAATTCGTTTCTTCCGACATCCAAAAGGAATAAAGACTAATGAATAATGTCTGATTCGTTTCTCAATTAGGCTGCAATGGTTTACATGTGAAAACAGCAATTTAAACACAAGACGGAAGGACGTGCGAGATTAATTAACAGTGTAAATTATTCGGGAAATAATTTGAAACGCAATTAATATACAAACGAGTTTCTCATTCACATTTGTACGAAATCCTTGGGCGATTCCTAGATTATGTAAGTTCCCGGCGGGAAGCAACAACCTTAGTGAGATTTACGTTACATTACAATTTTTACATACACGGAATGTCGTCGAAAGAACGCGTTTTGTATGATGCACTGTATCTTATACATTCAGCATCATAAAGAAATATTAAAATGCATGCTGAAAGAAAATCTCTTGCAAGCGACAACGTAAATAATGTATGCACGTTTGATCTGCGAGCATATTGATACGTTTTTCCATTTTGGTATAAGTATTTCTTTCGATATGAATACGGTATCATGATACAATTTTCTCAAAAAATACAAAGATGCTCTTTCATGGTAATACGAATAAGGGAAGCGGCATTATTTCACTTGTTATCTGAGGTACTTTTTCACCTCACTAGATCGGAGAGCCCTTTTTTCTTCTTTAAAAACAGATAGCATAACTACATTTTATCCACAAGAGTGCAAAGAATATTTGAAATCCGAACGTGGTATTTTTAACTTTTTTAAACATAATAACATGTAAAAGCCAGTCCAGACAGTCCAACCACAACAATTTTATATTGTGCTGTTGTGTTATAAAACCTAGTACCTACGAGAAATCTCGGGATTAGGTAGCGGAGCGGGCATCCAATTATATTTAGCATGAAATTGTTCTGGAATAACGCTAGGACGAAGAAAAGCAAAAAAAGGATATTTTTTCCTCGATCTAGTGAGCTGAAAAGATCTGTGTTATACACGGCTGCAAAGTTATTTTATGTCTCGTGTGTTGCAACACTCGCTACGCTCAGAATTCTATTTTGAACCACTCGCTTCGCTCAGGATTCTATTTTTCACATTTAAGTTGTCATATATTTGCATTTTGCAATTGCAACCTCTATTAATTTAATGTAACAGAGAATTGATCATTGTACAACAGAAGGGTTATCTCGCTACTGAACGATGGACTAAGTCGCGTCGGTTATTAGAGTATTTTTATTTTATTATATTGTTGGATTAGATGAGTTTTTAACAAAGCCTCAAATACCCCGACTGACAACCGCTGTCAGTTCGCGCGGGAAACGGTAGATTTGACAGTTGTTGCTAAGATTGGTTAGGCGTGTATAAGGTTGCTCTGTGTCCAAAAATTGTTAATTTAATGCAGATTCTTTGTATATTTGTAGAAACAGCGATTACATTTTGTTATTTATCGATTTTATGTTTTTCTATTCCAAAATCAGTAGTGGGACACGGATTTGCCACTGCCCACAAGGCAAAATTGTATGCGCGCTAGCGTGGTTTTGCTTTCTTGTTATATGGCAGCCATCGGAGTACATTGTTTCAAGTTTATGTGAATCAATCGTAATAACTAGAAATCAGATGTTTGGATGCATGAGCAACATTAACGCTGCCGAATCAGATCTCGTCGGCACCTAGAGGATCATAGCCATCGTAGGCTAAACATGGCTAAACGCTATTAATGCGCAGACGCCGGTATCATCGTAGCCGCAATTTCGTTTTGTTGTTACGAAATTACTTAACATTGCGCATCATGGTTGATGTTGCTGTTGTCATAAGCACGGCATTATTCATAAAAGGAAAAAGTGCTGTTTGACGTGAATGTGATGTGTTCTAAACGCACCTTACGATCGAAATCGACGTCGTATCGACACGACCCGACGGTGACATCTAGAAAGCTTTATAATTCCAAAAATAACCATTTGTGGAACATTTGGTTCCTTGGTGATCTTTAGTGTTCACAGGTCAGAGGAATCAGGGGAAAGGTGAAATGGAAGCTGCCTTGCCACTGCACCTACAGGCCTTGCAGCATGCAGTGCCAGATGTTATGGATGTACTTAAGTCAACGGGTATCTACACATGTAGGAATTCAGTGAATTGTGGCAATACAATCAGCAGCAAGTATTGTTTCCTGGAATTGGTAATTTCCTATGCTTCGGATACTACAGGCTTCTATTTATCATACAAGTAGTAATGCACATACTGGTAGTGGTAACTATTTGTTCATCTATGAGTGGCTGCTGTCTAACATATAAACAGGTAACAAACAGACTTTGTAATCAATAAGGGGAAATTGATTTTTGACATAACTAAATTATGTGACTGTTTAGTCCAGTAAAGTGCAGCATGGTGCAGTCAGATTGAGTATATCCAGACTGCCAAATCTTAAACCACTTACAAGTCAAATCACACAAATACTTAGAAAGTACCTAGTCGTAGGTCATACCTACATGCCCCGGTTGTCATGAATTTTTAATAGCAAGGAACTAAGTGTTGAAAGTGCAGTAGAAGTATTTCAATGTTGGCAGTTAAATGAACATTTTATGTTGTTACTAGCAAGCTTACACTTTATTTTAGTTCTTTGAGTTAAATGTCTTGTTGCACAACACTAGTAACTGTAAAATTGTACTTTTGCAAGTTGTATTCCAGCTCTTGCTTTAGAGTGATATACATTATGAGTAAAGATGTGAATGGTCACATGTCACATACCTATAACATTTTCTAGTAAGAAAAGAGACTTAGTGAAAATGATTTTTGCATACACCTGATGCATTTGGGAAAATCATGACTTAAGTATCTGTCAATAAAATTGTGGTATGAATGAAACCACTACTATTAGTTAGTGGTACTGCTATTGTTGTTTTACTTGCTAAGCATTTTGCATAAGCATTGATTTCAGAGGTAATTTGACCCTAGACTGTTTTATGCATAGTTAGGAATTAGTAAGTAACGGTCCAGATCATTGTTGCTGTTGGGATTATGAGAAACGGCCCAGATCATGAATCCTAAGTTGTATCAACACATTTCCTGTTGAGTAGCAATGTACATGATAGGGCTGTGCCCTGTAACATTATTTCTTTAGTGTGCAGAAGTTGATAGCTGAGTGCCACATGGGTATGTATTGTGAACGGTTGTGCTTAGTAAGTACATGCATGGAATGTTACTGAAATTGAATTTCATGTGCTCTGGCTACCTTATTTGGGAACTTGATTGAGTTTCATGTAGGTATGTATGTGTACATGGAATGTTTTGATGACATATGGTGTAACTAACTTCTAGATTTGCTTGATGACAGGAAAGTCATGATGTCATGATGAATTGATGACAAACTGATAACAACACTATACACTGAAATTAATGGGACAAAGTGAGGAGCTATGACTTGTGATTTTTCAATCTTTGTGGTATGGAATTGCATTGGATTTAATGAATAGATGAAAAACTCTTGATCGCTGTTCTTTCATGTACCATATGTGGATAACTTTTATTACATGAAAGCCTTTATTGATCATGTGTGATGTTTTTGCTTGTGTGTATGTGCGTTAGTTTGTTTGTATCAAGTTTGCAGGTCAAGTCTAGCAAGCTTCCTCGAGTAAAATGAGAAATGAAGTTTTGTGTACCGGTATGGGTCCGGGTCGTAAGGGACACATGTTGTGGTGCCATGGGACTGGCCTGATGATAAAGATGTATGGTGTCTATAGCTCAATCTAGTACGCATGATGGCCCGGTTGAATTGGAGCTTGTTGGAGTTGCAGTGATGAGTAATCGATGACTGAATAAGAAGGTACAGTCGGCAATGTAAGCTCGTACACAAAAGGTGAAGGTTTTGAGACTTATTTTATCTTTGTTCTGTTTTTGTCAACTTAAAAGTTTTGACCTCATGCATATGGATCAAGAGGTGCAGAGGTAGTAGTGATATTAATGCAATGGATGAAATTTCGGATTTGATGAGATAATGTTGCAATGTGTTGTGACAACCATTGCATTTAACATAACTGAAAAAGGCTCAGTATGTAACTACTTCTTGCATTTACTTTGGCATTTAGTCATTTGTATGTGTCAATTTTGGATGCTATCTGCATAATGCTATTTTGGATAACATGTGTGTTAATGATTGAACAACAGTAGCTAAAAGGCTCTGTTGGCCTTAACTTATTGCTCATGAAATGTGATATGGAGTAATGCTAATGAACTGAACACCCTTAGTAAGTTGTAAATTACGGGTTCATAGCCAAGGGCTTATTTGTTGATCTTCACATTGGAAGGACTTCTTGTGACTTGGGAAATGTTCATTTGGAGGAGATTAATTTGACTTGATGAAAAGTTACTTGCATTGTTTCCGTTATGTGTGTTGTATCTATGTGTTACAGTTAAGTAGGCCTTTGCCCTGTAGAGGGGGCAATATTGGCAAGAAATTATTATGGGTCAGTAAAGGCCGAACGGGCAAAATAAAACATTTTGCATACCTGGATAAGCATTGTGATAAGGATTATGGTGCTGTGAAGGAAATCCGCAAAGAAAACTTGCAGTTGTCTACCTTGATATCTGAAAACTGAGCGGCCTGGAGAGCAATAGTGCGCAAAGTGACAGCCTCATGTAGTCATGACCCTCAGTCATGAAGATGCAACGAAGAAGGAAGGATTATGAATTTATGATGTACAACTGTATGTTTTACTAGAATTGTTGGATGGTAAGCGTAATGTGGGATGTACTTTGGCTAAATGGAGCCACAATTTGTAAAAGGTCAATGGCAAAAGCTGGGTGTGACAAGCCAAAGACATGTTAAAATGGTGCGTATTGGAGAAGGCCTATGTCCAGCAGTGGACTATTGCAGGCCAATGATGTGATGATCATGTTCACTTTATTTTCTGTGAATAGTTTTAATGAATGTTGTTGTGTTCATGGGAGTAATCATGATTTGATTTGTGTTTGCTCTTTGCAGTGATGGTTTACTGTGTGAATAGTACTGTCGTGTTGCTGTCTTTGCGGCGCAGTGAAGGGAAGAGTGGTGCCAGGGGTCATGCACTGCTTTTCTGGACCCTATCCTATACTGCGAAGACCAGAGCGATGCCTGGAGGCATGCGCCATTTACTGGAGCGTTAGGACGCAATGAACTGCAGTTCTGAGCGTGTTCCAGTATATGGTAATGTGGAAAGGATAGTGGTTAGTCATACACTGCTTTAGTTATTGCACCTGACAGTTGTGATTCTGTTTGTCATAAAACTTAAATCCCCTTTTTTTATTCTTTTGAGTCCAAACAAAATCTAAGTAGTCCCTCACGTCGTTTCTCTTAGGGCCTCCCTGTTCTAGGTTCATAGAAATTAATTCCACATACACTTACCGTTACTGACTGACTTACATCTCTTTCATGATGAAACGAATCACAGCGGGGCATTAATGATAGTAGGTATGAGTGCAGGTTAGTAAGCTACTTTGATACTTGTGTAGACGTTTTACTTTGAGCAGGTTGACACGCTAACTATGGTGCCTCTGTCAACGTTTACATGGTGCGGGTTAACAAACACTTCACGTGTATGCGGATTAACGGGTTGTTGCGACGGCTCTGTTAACGTTTTACATGGTGCGGGTTAACAAGCATTTTACATGTATGCAGGTTAACATGTGGTTGCGACCCTTGTTAACAAGACGGGACGTAGGGACGCCTTGCCCGTAGCAGACGGGAATGGGGGACGCTCCTACCCGTAGTGACGAAGTGGGAGCTGCGATTCTCATCTTTCGTCTGCAGACGGGACAGCCCGTAGTTGACGAAGTGGGAACTTGTGTTCTCATCTTGCGTCATGCAGACGGGACGAGAGGGTATAACCTCTACCCGTACGTAAGGCCATGGCAATGCAAATTTAAAGGTTTGAATAGCGTTAAACTATTAGGAGCTGATGAATGATCGCATGATGATTGAGTGAATTATGACGTTGCTGATGTATACTGTGTGCGTACTCATTCACGCCTTATCTTTTATGGTCGATCGAAATATGATGACGGTTATGTGATGTTGAATGGATACATCTGGTTTGTGAATGATTGAATGTTGATGGAACAAATGTAGTGTTGAACGAGTGATAGAATGGAGATAAAAAAAGGGTTCTCTTGTGCCTGTCGGTACGGAACCTTAAAA
Organism: Epiblema foenella; assembly: GCA_963556455.1. Classification (NCBI taxonomy): domain Eukaryota; kingdom Metazoa; phylum Arthropoda; class Insecta; order Lepidoptera; family Tortricidae; genus Epiblema; species Epiblema foenella. Next base: position 43,862,374 of record OY747095.1, read on the forward strand.
AGGGTTTCAGATGATAGAGATTGAGAAAGTTGTTGCAGATGCTGGTGCTCGGCAAGTCACCGAGCAATGGACATCAGGTCTGGGGCCTGAACTGGCGGGAGCGTTCGACCCTGCCGTGAAAGCTGCCTTCTGGCGTCGCATGGAGGCGGGTGTTGGTGGTGAAGATCGGAAGATGCAGTCGAGGACGATGCACCGTCAGGAACGGCCGTGTTGGATTAGATGAGTTTTTAACAAAGCCTCAAATACCCCGACTGACAACCGCTGTCAGTTCGCGCGGGAAACGGTAGATTTGACAGTTGTTGCTAAGATTGGTTAGGCGTGTATAAGGTTGCTCTGTGTCCAAAAATTGTTAATTTAATGCAGATTCTTTGTATATTTGTAGAAACAGCGATTACATTTTGTTATTTATCGATTTTATGTTTTTCTATTCCAAAAATTATAATGTCAGGAATGAAACAAAAGGCAAGACTTCGACTTAATCTTTCTGTCTGAATGGAAACGCCGATAATTGGATCAGGCACTTACTACATGTACCTTCATCATCACTACATAGTATAAAACAAAGTCGCTTTCTCTGTCCCTATATCCCTATGTATGCTTAAATCTTTAAAACTACGCAACGGATTTTGATGCGGTTTTTTTTAATAGATAGAGTGATTGAAGAGGAAGGTTTGTATGTATAATGACATCCATTAAATAGTGAACCCGTGCGAAACCGGGGTCGCTAGTTAATTATATACTTAATCGCGTAAACTATGGAAACTCGCATGCGGGCCTCGTATTACGTGTGTAAATCCTTATTTTACTAATACTAAATATCGTTCAAACAGGTACGGAAAATCAACTTGCAATTATTTTCAAGCAGTTTCTTTCATTAAAACGACCATTTCGCGATAAATTACTAATAACTATTAATCACCAAGACAATGAGATAACCAACAATTACTACACAGACGCATAACACGTGTCACCGGCAAAAAATTTAATAACTACGACACACTTTTGTCGCAATAATGAAAATAATGGACGCGTGCGCGCGGTTCGCATAGGTCCTAATGACCGAAGCCTGAGTCAGTAATTGAAAAATACTTAAGGGGCCTTATCAGTAAAAAAACCCTTATCTATTTAGGCCATTTACTGTATGAATTGACACATATATTGACATTTTCTCAATGTTACTATCTAGAACAGGACTACTGCAACCTAATGTCATACATTTTAAATGTATTTTTTGGATTTTTCATTAAGAAATACCGTTTCAAACACCACTCCAAATCGATCATTTTCAAGCTAAAACTGTTTATTTTCCGCTTAACTTCTACTACACACAATAAAATCAAAAAATGGCTGTGTTACTATCTAAATCTTTAATAAAATCATTGTGTCCTCTACTGACTTTATTGGTATTATCAAAACTTTTGTCATAATTTGAAATCTAAACATTTCAAAACTTATAAGGTCTCTTAAGAGACCTTACAAGTTTTAAAATGTTTTGATTTCAAATTATAACGCGGGCGGTTTAAACACTAAAGTATTCCAGTGTTTGCACCGCACGCGTGGTCGTTTCGGATGTTTCCCCTGGATTTTCCCCAGGCTACTCTCCAACCACACACTCCTATCGCTTTAAAGGGGCCCGGCCTATAAAACCACAGTCATCAGGTCCAAAAAACAAAGCTCTAAGCAAAAAGGCCAGCCAATAAAAATCATTAGTGAACACATTACACGAGACCAGTACAGATGATGTCAGGTCCATGCTTGCACTCTCAGAACCAGGGATGATTCTCATCGTTAAAGTTAATTGATGTCCTTACCGGTTCGAGCATTAAGTGATTAAGGAAATCAGAGTGCAATTTAAACTTAGTTGACTCCAGTTTACTCTATACCTGGATCCGTAACTGTTAAAATAATTAATTCAGAAATCATCACTCACGAGTCGTTAACAAACCGGGCCCGGTAAGGACAAATTAAGAAAATGTTAAATATTGGAACGAGAATCATCCACCACACACTTTCCGAGCTCTGATTATAAATCCGTTCGCCGTAAAGCCGGAATATTTTTTTCCCACAACATATCTAATGTTTACTTATTATTGCTAGCTAAACATTGTATAATAAACACCTTGACATTCGCATACTCAATACCAAATCCAGCGCCGACGAAAATACACACAAAAGCCGATTTATATTGTTCAAGACTTCGATTACATTGCGGAGCTGCCTACCTACTTAAACTACTGCAATGTAGATAATGAAAATCGCATGTAAGTTGGCACCGCGTAAATGAGCCATTATTTCTTCCCCACACATCTCATCTATCATGAAGAGGAAAGACGAATTAGAAGCCAAACGGACGTACCTAGTGTTGCCAGGGCCCTTTGGACGAAAATTACGTTTCGTTTCTTGAAAAGTTACATTTTTGATGCAAAAGTTACATTTTTTGGCTGCAGAATTACGCCAGGCTGATGGGCGGTATCTCAAATGTCATAGATAGTTGCAACAGACGGGCAGACAGAGTCCTACCATGTAGGTTTCTTTGTCACCTTTTCTGTATGGAAGCCTATAAATTGTCTCGCTTGCTGGCCCCGGTTAGATACAATTGACCTTTCTTTTGAAATAGTTTCATTATTCCCAAAAGTTACGAAAATTTTCTTTACAACAGAAGTTACTTACATGTTACGCAAGCCGGTCAAAAGTTACGAAAAATGTAAGAAATGTAACCATCTGGCAACACTGGACGTACCGCTCGCACATCGTTCATTGGGGCGACGACGGGCCAATAAGCGTCAGAATAATTACCTCGATGATTGGCGGATCAGTTGACTGAGACGCGTCAGGGTTTGTGGTCACAGCGGGGCTAGCAGTGGCGATTCCAGGCTTTTTGTTTGGGGGCGGGTTGACCTCGTTTAAAGGCCCTTGACATTTGAGGTACGATCGTAGCAAGGAATTCGAATGCTTGGGCGTCTTCGTACCGCTACACTGATAAATTTTACAATTTTTTTTTTTAATATTTAAAAAAAAAATTTTTTTTTTGGACAATCTTACACAAATCAACCTAGTCCGAAACTAAGCAGAGCTTGTACTATGGGTACCAAGTGACGATCTACTTACTTATATAGATAAATAGATACTTAAATACATAGAAAACATCCAAGACTCAGGAACAAATATTGGTGTTCATCACACAAATAAATGCCCTGACCGGGACTCGAACCCGGGACCTCCAGCTTCGAAGGCAGGGTCACTACCAACTAGGCTAAAGTATGACAGTCGGAATGTAGTAAAAAATATTTGTAAATATTACATTAATACCAAATAACTAAGTTTGATCGTGCCACTCTGAATATACAATGATTGTTTACGTAGGACAGCGCTCGAGTCCATACATATCGGACCGCAATGTATGTAAGCCAATTTTAGTTTATAACGACCCAAAATAGAATAGGTAAGGCTACTTCAAAATAACGGGTCACTAAGGCTCGGTTTTATAAAGATCCGTTAGACCTTATGTCGGTTTGTTATGTCAAAAAATGTACGGAGTTACTGAAATTTGATCTGACATTTGGTCTAACGGATCTTTATAAAACCCGGCCTAAATGTAACCATATTAAGCGAAGCTTACCATCTACCTGCGTTAAGACTTATGCTGTTTGTAGCAACATCATGTTTGGGTCATTGTCGCGTCTTTTCGGTGGACATATCAAAAGTTAAGGACCACAAAGCTTAATTTTGAATTGATCTAGTAACCCGCATAAACGGTGTTTCCGTAACTATAAATCTACGTAATAAAAACATAACTTATATGCACGTAAGCCGTTAACTATTGACCGTCGGGTGGACAACGTTTGTTTTTACGACTGACAATGACCCGTTTAGAACTGACAAAAAACATTTTTATAATTCCTCGACGAGCCGAGCGAGAGAATTAAGTCTTAAGAGGCCTTATAAGTTTTAAAATGTTTTGATTTCAAATTATGACAAAAATATTGATAACACCAATAAAGTTATTAAAGGCTACGATGATTTTATTAAAGTTTTAGATAGTAACATAGCCATTTTTTGGTTTTATTGTGTGTAGTAGAATTTAAGCGGAAAAAACAAGTTTTTAGCTTGAAAATGGTCGATTTGGAGAGATGTTCGAAACGATATTTCTTAATAAAAAATCCAAAAAATACATTTAATATTTATGACATAAGGTCGCAATAGTCCTGTTCTAGATAGTAACATTAAAATGTCAAGATACGTGTCAATTCAAACAGAAAATGGCGTAAATAGATGAGCGATTTTTAACTGATAAGGACCCTTAAACATGACACGAAAGTTTAAATTCTAATCACGAATGCTTCACGTCCGACTTTTTATTTTTTTTATTATGGTCTACAAACTAGATGTTACAAGTTTTGAACACTCATGGTCTATTAGATTTGTTAGATCATTTTCCCGAACTCATCATTTCCTCGAAGCAAACTTTCCGTTCGCATTTTACCCCGATCGGTAAAATCCGTATATATAAACGCGATCATTCTAGAAAATGCGAAATAATGTTGAAAAGTGTAAAGACGTATGAATAGGGATATTGACTCAAAATTTATTAGTATCCGAATTAGTATCCAAAAGAACGAAGACATAAAACTGTGCCAAATAAGTCCCATTAAAATATCTCAAAAAATAACGAAGCTACAACCGTTAGAACGTTTTTAATTAGAGAGAGACAAATCAGTGACGTCACGGACCTAAAGCGCCATAATAAATGACGATCGTTCAGTACAGAGGTGCATTTTGCGGATAAGGGCGGGACACATTATGTCCCCTTTTAAAACTTTAAAATTTTAAGAGGGGGCATAATCTGTCCCATTTTCGCCATTTGAATGAGAATTTGATCCTATATCGAGAAAACTTGAAGTTATTGATTTTCTTAATTGGTGTCAACGTCCCTATTTGAGTTACCAATTCAAAGCACATTTACCCGCGATAACGACATACCTAATCAATAAAGCTTACTGTTTGTACAGACTGTACGTACTAATAAAAGATAGTTATTTTCGAGTCACAAAGAGCCGCTAATGGATTAAATAAGGCAAATAAAGGTGTCCCAGCTACTCTAATGAATTCCACTTCTTTCCCACACCTCCTATCTACATATACGCCATTATTTCGAAAAGCGAACTTTATTACAAACATTTTAGGGCTGCTTTTTAGTTTCAAGATAAAGTATAAAGTGAGTTTGTGACAGTAACGAGAAGAACGCACCTGCCTACTGACGTCATTGCAAGCTTAGTAGGTGGTATGGTACTCGTCTTATCTTATCTTCTCTTATCTAGATGAGGGCCCTTGCGGATGAACTTCGACCCAATGGGACCTTTTGTGCAGTTGCCCCCTCCTTTATGTCTACTCCAAGTTGTTCTCCACCATTTCCACAAACCGGATGATAGAGTTCAGCGGGAGTACTCTGAATTCCTTTGGCTCGGGGTAGCCATTTCCAAAGTCATTCTCTGTCTGACAAGGGCGTGACATTCACACAGTAAGTGTTCCATTGTCTCGTCATCCTCGCCACACATTCTACTATTTTTTACATTCTATGGTACTCGTACTTTTTCATCTTAGAATACTCTAAGAATACTCTCTCTCTACAGTGTTTAAAGCGCCCGCGTGGTCATGTCGGAGGTTTTCCCTGATTTTCCCCAGGCCACACTCCTATCGCTTTGTTAGGCTCGGAATATAAAGCTCCAGTCCAGTTACAAAAAGTACTTATTCATCACCGTTGCATAGGTAAAGCGGGGTACAGAGCGAAATTCAATCTAATCTCGATGTCATACCGACTCTGATACGGAAATCTTATCTCAATTCATCTATAGGTATTTATTTCTCCCTCCCCTCTGTCCTAACAGTCATCTCAAAACAACCGGAAAGGTAACCTATTAGTTGAACTCTCATTATTATTCGGAGTTCTGACGTCCGCGTAATAAAGATGCAGAGTGAGCAAGCATTTGATTGTGGCCCATGGACCGAAAATGTTTCTTGAACATCCCGAATTGGACGAATACAGATTTAAATCGAATTAAATCGATGAGGGCTATAATGTTATAAGTTAGGTAATCTCAACTTGCCGCGAAGTGTTAAGAGGATAATTTGATAAGATTACTCATAGTTATAATATCCGCTTTGGTTACCAACTTTATGTCCTGAGAAACTCCCTACGCGATTGGCCTCAAAATTAGAAGTATTTATTTATTACATGGGGGCTATTACATAGTGTGAGCCGGACGGGACTACGGCACGGCACATTTTAAAGTAACTTCATGAGTACCTAACCTAACGCTTGCATATGAGATAGAATTTCTAAGATACATTGTTATATGACAATGCGAAAAAGCGATATTAAAACAGACTCTTCTCAGCTAGGCTAGGTTTAGTGAAACAGCCACAAAACTCCCAGTAGCTCGATTCCACTCACACCTCAGATTCGGTTGAAACCGCTTAACCAAACTCACTGAAGCGCAAACTCGAGTATTCCAGTGTTCCAAAGCACGCGTGGTCGTGTCGGAGGTTTTCCCCAGGCTACTCTCCAACCGCGCACTCCTATCGCTTTATTGGGCCCGGCCTATAAAGCCACAATCAGGTTAAAAAAAAAACGATAATAAAACGTCCACCAAACATTCCTATACTTACTGTACTAAAACGTCATCTGCCTAATAATGCTTATATTACACAACCAGTTACTTTTCACACGGGATTGCTATACCCATTAATCATGCTAAACGGGACTTAAATGTGTATTTTTAACTAGACCTTTTAATCCTTGATCACGAGAACTCATTATCTATTAGTGATTAAGTCCCGTTTATTACAAATGACATGTGTAAATCTGTATGCCATACACGGCGATCATTATAGAAGCATAATTATTAATTATCCTAATGTAGGTTGTGTAATGTGTATATATAAAAGAATATGCAGGCTTAACAAGCTCTCCTGCCATCGAACAGAACAACCAGGAAGTTTCGCGCGTGACTCCAAGCCGACTGAGGTATTGTAAACGGACCTCACACATGTAATAGGTACAGTCAACGGCACCAATATATATACATGTTTTCACCTTAATCCTTTGAAATAAGGTCCATAAATGTATACATATTTATGCCCTCGACTGTACCTACATGTATCTCTAAAAGCAATTTGTTGTTGCTACTACCCGCATGAAATAGTTGACCGTTGCGGTTGGTAACAATGAATGTATTATGCTCTAAAAATAATTCTACGTAAATAAGTCAGGGCTCAAAATCCAGTGGAAGAATGATAGATATGTAAGAAAATGTATATTTTTAGACGACCGGTTTAGCCTAGTGGGTAGTGCACCTGCCTGTGAAGCTGACGATCCTGGGTTCGAATCCCGGTCAGGGCAAATATTTGTGTGATGAGCATGAATATTTGTTTCTGAGTCTTGGATGTTTTCTACGTATTGAAGTATTTATATCTATTAAATATATCGTCGTCTAGTACCCATAACACAAGCCTTCTTGAGCTTACTGTGGGGCTAGTTCGATTTGTGTAAGATTGTCCTCTAATATTTATTTATTTATCATAAAACACAATTATTACTGACTGATGTCGTATAAGGAAACACTATTTCGACGCTGAACGGGGTCGTATTAAATGACTGCTATACTTGTCATATGAACAATATCATACTTGCTGGACGATACATGTAATATGACAGCGTGGGGCGTTTCTTCATAAACTAAACAAATAATAGCAAACTCATACAATGCCTTTTCATAAACTGTCCTTGAAAAATCAATGGAATTCTATTATACGTTTGAAACGTGTTACACAAATAGTTTGTGATACTTCGTCGCCCGTGAAAAATGTAAGAGAGATGGTAACTGTAAATAACATTCCACGAAACTAGTGCTCAGCCAACGGAATATAATTCTTGAATCATCTACTTCATACTATAAACGCAGTATAAAGCTTTCAACGCTTTCAACCTTTGCTTTTTTATCGGTTTGAATTTGAAAAAGCACGGGCGCTTTGAAACAAAATATGTACATTTTTTTTAACCTGACTGTGGCTTTATAGGCCGGGCCCAATAAAGCGATAGGAGTGCGCGGTTGGAGAGTAGCCTGGGGAAAATCCAGGGGAAAACCTCCGGCATGACCACGCGTGTGGTTTGGATCACTGGAATACTCTAAGAGTTTGCGCTCCAGTGAGATTGGTTGAGCGGTTTCAACCGAATCTGAGGTGTGAGTGGATTCGAGAGTTTTGTCGCTGGTTCACTAAACCTAGCCTAGCTGAGAAGAGTCCAGCAAGAAACTCAGCTAGGCCCGACCTGGGTCGGACTGACTCCAACCAAAATACATGGGTCTAGGTGAACTATGTGAGCAGAAATAAACATGCAGTTCCATCACTTATTTAAACGAAATTACAAGAAACAAGCCGCCAACGGTAGGAAACTAGTTCAAATTCTAATTTTAGAACTTCTAGTGGTTCCATTTCGTTTGGCCCAAGAAAGTATAAAATATAAAACAATTTGTAGCCACCGAACGAGTATCTAATCGGCTGAGGCTCGGTTTTATAAAGATCCGTTAGACCAAATGTCAGATCAAATTTCAGTAACACAGTACATTTTTTGACATAACAAACCGACATAAGGTCTAACGGATCTTTATAAAACCGAGCCTGAAACTACCTGTCATAGTTTCGGCCTGTTTGGTTTTAATTTAAGGCACTTTAGACGGAGTCACAAGGGATGTTTATACCGACTCAGTGTTGGATCTAGGGTGTATAATCCTAACTTTCACGAATTCTTTCAGTTATAGCATAACGAGCTATGCTTGGAGTCTCTCTTAGGGATCGTATCCGGAAGGAAGTTATTCGTCAGAGAACAAAAGTTACCGACATAGCTCAGCGAATTAGTAAGCTGAAGTGGCAGTGGGCAGGTCACATATGTCGCAGAACCGATGGCCGTTGGGGCAGTGGTTCTTGAGTGGAGACCGCGTGTCGGCAAACGTAGTGTAGGACGCCCTGTAACTAGGTGGGGCGATGATATTCCAAAGGCAGTGGGCAGGGATTGGAGGAGAAGAGCTGGAGACCGAGCTCAGTGGCGTGCCATGGGAGGCCTATGTCCAGCAGTGGACTGATACAGGCTGATGATGATGATGATGATGATGATAGCATAACAATAGATCGTTATTATTAACAATAATTATCTAATAAAATGTGTCCATTGTCGGTCGAAAGCAACAATGGTCAGAATCTTCATTTACGACTAACGCAAAGTAGTCCGCACATAAAGGGTGAATCCATCAAACTGTGCGTTTGTGCGTGGACGTCTTTTCATATATTTGACACCCAGCTTAGGAGGTGGCGAGTCTATGATGCTCGATGCACATCTCGCCAGCACAGCTAGCTCTGGTTGATGTTCACCTTAAAGTGTATACAATGAAGTTCAGTGTTCACAATTGAGAACACTAGCGACCCGCCCGGCTTCGCACGGGTGCAATGCTGATGCATGTATTATACATATAAACCTTCCCCTTGAGTCACTCTATCTATTAAAAAAAACCGCATCAAAATCCGTTGCCTAGTTTTAAAGATTTAAGCATACATAGGGATATAGGGACATAGGGACAGAGAAAGCGACTTTGTTTTATACTATGTAGTGATGCATCATTTTTTTTTCATGATGCCAATGCCATTCGAACCAGTTTTTAGAGAGGAACAAAAGTGTATACGGAACAAGAACAATTACAACAAAACAAATGACAGAAATGGATTTCAAAGTACAGCATGATATCCGAGCGCTCCCGTACAACATTGAGCATAGTATGTGACGTCATATACTAAGCGCCCGTACAACCATTGTATGGAAAAACGAGTAATTTACTGTTTTTGTCTTGAAATATTGCGTATAGGTTATCGTAAAATTTTTCGTTTATTAAAATATAAGAATCCTGATGGTAGTTTTTAATTTACTTTTAGTCAATTAAAAATTATTCATTTATTCAACATTTATGTCAAGTGCATTACAGGAGATGTTACAGGTAGTTGGTAGGCACATGACACCCAGATAGGGCACATAATGTTTACTAGTGTTAAGAGAACACAATGCATACGAAAAATATTTAAATTCTAATCGCAATGTCAAGTTCTGTTACCTATTAATAAATTCCAATACATCCATACATCAGTTTTAGAAACATGTCTTCTTAATTTATTGTTTTTAGTCATGATTTGATGATTTACTATTCATATAATGACTTCTTATTATGATTCATACCGCATGCGTATTCTCTATTAAATAATCAAGCTTTTAGACTCTCCAATTTATCTGTACCGATATGACCGACCGTCTGACGTCATCGGTTAGCAATACCACTTGACGCATTCCCTTTAATATTTATCATTATTCTCAGGTGATGCAGTCAACATGGACGACTCAATAAATCTGCATTCGAGAAGCGCAGTAGCCCATGCGCGTTTTTATTTTACACGCGAACATACCGCCAGTTACTAAGTGTATAAGTCTCAGAATAGCATGAAGTATTTTGGAGTTCGATCACTTTGTGTCTGAAGTACGATAATCCTATATAGATAAATAAAAGAAGTAAGTACATGTGTGTCGCTTAACTTAAAACTTAGATAAATCCACTCTTACCACTTGGGAGTTTATAGAATAAAAGTGATAATAACGTTAATTAGGTGATTTGAAAGACTGTTTTTTTTTTCATTATGGCTAAATCATTAAAGAGCGATCTTGTTCAGCAAATTAAGCATCAAAAGCATCCATTATTTACAAAAAATAAAAATCTGTTCGGATTTAGCTTCATTTGATATCGATTGCAATTTATTTATCTTTAAAAAAACTCAGTGTGAATTTGTATAAATTTGATTTAACAGACATGGATTTATCTAGATTTAAAAAAATACTATTAAAATGATTACGTCAACTGACAGTCATGTTTCACAAACTTGTTTCGCTGATTGACTTGGATGGACTTACCTACATTTGAAAAATACTGTTAATTTCTTACTTCTGCTAAAGATTAGTGATGAAATTTTCTTGTAAAATGTTATATTTTATTAATACACGACTCGGTGGACCGCAGAGCCAGGAGGCTTATTGGCGACGGTCAGGTAGTAGGAAACAAGCTACAGAGCCTACCACATAGACGCAAAGTAGCATGTCTGTGCGTCTTCTACAAATTGTACTTCGGAGAGTGTGCTCAGGAGCTCCATGAGCTCATACCACCTTCCCCCTTCTTCCATCGGACATCCAAACGTACGGCTGGATACCATCCTTACTTGGTCGAAATTCCTTTTATTCGAACCAAGCGCTTTGCATCATCTTTTATAATGCGCACTTCTAAGGTTTGGAATTCTCTGCCGGCGTTTGTGTTTCCGAGCTCATATAACCTAGACCTTTTTAAGGCACGAGTTAATAGGCACCTTCTGGGTGAGCTCGCTTCATCGTCGGCCTCATCTTTGCCCCCTGGCTAGATGCTGGCAAAGAGCGATCCCATTTTTAATAAAAAAAAAAATATATTAATAAATTGTGTAGGTTTTGGATGAAGAGGGAGTGCTCGCTTTTGCTTATTTGGCATAAGACAGATTGTTGTCGGTTTTGTTCGTTATATGGATTTGTCTTATTTTGATAAAATACTATGAATTTAACTGTATTCTTCTCAAAAACTACACGGAATTTAACTTAAACGATAAAACTGTAACAAAACTTGTTTTTTACCGTTGCATTTTATAATAAAATCTTAAAAAATTTCAGAATTGGATTAACCCGAGTTTGAAGTTAAGCGATTCATGCATGTCCCATAGGTGTTTACTATGTTTTGTTGTAAACGTAGATAAGTTTGCCATATACATGAATGTGTCATGTCAATCGGTTTGTATTGATCGATCTTATCGTTTTTTAATAAATTTATTAGGTGTTTGCCAGTGAAAAGTTCTTGCAAATAATGGGATATACATTTTGTTCTTAAATTAGGGTGTAATTTGTTGTAGATCATAAAATTCAATATTATTATTAAAATTGCTCAGTTCATAGATAGGTGAGTTACCTAAATTTGTATCTTTTTATTAAAGGATTCGTTATTTATAAACATATACTATTTTAGTATGTTGCTGTAGTAGCAACTTATTATATTAATTTCAAGTAAAAATCTAAATCTATGGAAATTAAATTTTTTCTTCAGGTTTCAAACCTTAAAAAATACAACATCGCAAATGGATACGATACTCAAAACTTTAAGTTCATCACATTAGGGTATATATTTGTATGTACCAAACAACCCACTTCTCTCAAACACTACGAAATTCCTCATAGGTGAGTCATACACGACAAGACCCGTTTAAACGAAAACACAACGAACAAATCAACATTTAACTTTCACAAACTCGTATGTGTTTAATATGATGTTGCGATTTTGTACTCTGTCAAACAGCAAATAGGGTAGACATGAGACGAAAGCGAGTCGAACTTTACAGTGGTAGATATACATTTTACGATATAGAAGAGCTATTAGGATGGTTAATTACGTACTATCCTTGCAACAAGTGCACCTACATTCGGAGCATACCTACTCGGGTGACCCACGTAGCATCGCTATTTGTACGGAGTATACTCCTAGTTATCTCCTTGGAATATACAAACAAATATAGACCTTCTTCCATTCACATACAAAGGTGCAATTAAAAACGCGATCGGATTTTAAGGAAGTCTCTTATATAAATGCTGTTATGAGTTCTCTTAACACCCGGTGACAAAGTCGTTTTTTGTTCAAACGGAATGTGAAATTACTGCATATGATATCGATAAAATTTTAGAGCATCTCATCTCATGGCCTATATCCAGCGTTAGGCATGCGTTACAAATTGCTGACTCAAACATATTTATGTCGTGGATAATGCAATGTTATGTTGCTATCAACAGTTGGATAAAACATTTTATTGTAAATCAATTGAACAATAACCATTCGCTTATTCACTGTATTATTATTATGTGTATTTTGATATATTTATTTGATGTTCTAATCTTTGAGAAATGCAGTGCATTGAAATAAATACAAAATAACAACTCGTAAGATTATGAATATTTTACCCTTTTACGTACTCAGTCACTTTTTAACAACACAACAAAAGAATTTAGTCTAAGATTATCATATACAACGTTGTGGTCTAACACAGTCGGGGCCGGAAAGGCAATTAACTATACAAAAATGATACGAATTCGTGTCAACTATACTGAATGTGTTCTTATGCTATGAAATAATTTTAAAATCAAGTAGTGCTTTTAGCTAACGAGCGAGCGTTACCCAAGAGCGTTAGACAATGTGAACTCATAGCTATCGCGCACACAAACAACGTGCATATTATATATCTCAACACACATCCACGGCTCACCTGTTCGTGAGATAAAATTACTGTAACATTCGACTCTATACCGTATAATTTTTCGTACTCACTAAAGCTAACGAGACTAACATATTTTCAAGTATATTTATAGAACTCTCGTCGAGTGGAAAGCTCACATTAGCTTCAGGAAAAACAACAGAGTATAAATAGAGTGGTGGGCTCTTTTCAGAGTTAATTGTTGAATCGTAGTCAGTGACCCGATTTGGACTGAAGTTTTATCACATGCTCGTTTTAGTTGAGTGGGGTACCTGAATCTGCCTAGCTGACCACACAACGAATCCATCAATAAGGGTGACTCATCCAGCAGAGATAAGCAAAGACGTGTTTCCACAGTGCCAATTATGTAACTCATTTACAAAATACAGAATTTAATGGTAAAAAATAAGAATTTTTACAGGTCAGCTATTAGATTTTTAAACATGCAGCATATTAAAATTATAAATATTAATATAAATGACAGGATTTTATCTAGGGTACTATTGACGCTACTGGGTCAATGACACTTTGGCATATTTGTAAACTCATCAATTGCGTAACAAGCTTTCTCTAGGAACAATGTGAGTTTGTTTTTAAATGATGTGTCACTTTTTGAGTGTTTTACATCAGCTGGTACTGAGTTGTATTTGATATCAATATAAACAGCTTCCGATATCCCTCATGGATATTAACAAGTTTTTTACAAGAGTTTCGGTTTCGGCAGAAACTAGAACCAACGCCGAACCTTCGGTTTCGGTTTCGGCAAAAAAACATGTTTCGGTCGGACACTAATATTAACCCTAAGGCATTCCGCATACGGGGAGCCGTGTTATCTTGTCTTCCCCATTTAACAGCGTTCCACACTCTTGTGGTTCCATTATTTAATATTGCATTTGTCATTCATGGCAATTTTAATTTACATTTTTCAACGTACACACATTACAGAAACTACATATGAGCAGGTCGACCTGTGCGTCACCGCTTGCCCCGCAGTGGGTTTGCAGCCCACTGGAGCAAATAAAAGTATTTCAATATTGCATTTTCAGCTTCTCATTTCCACATCCCGTTTATCCGCAACCATATTGAAACTGTTATTGCAGTTTAATTACATATTCACCCAGGAAGTCGCCGAAAAAGTCTACATAGTCGCCAATGAGATCTGGATTAAAATATGAACGCTCTAAGAATTTCTGTTTGTGGAGTCCGGTCTGTTCATGTTTGCTAGGACATAGTGACTACATTAATACTAGTGTCTTTTTATAGGGGATTGACGAGAGACATCATCCTGTTGTGGATTCGTTTTTATTATCAGTGACTTAGAGACCATGTACATCTCTAACAATATTAAATTAATTTTAATTTTGACGCTCAAGAGACCATGTACATCTCTGGGGTATTATATTAATTTCATTATACTCCTTGTTTAATCTTGAGACCTTATACATCTCTAACTTTATTGATGTTGTAATATTTGTAACTAAGTATATTATTATATTTATTGGTGTTGTATATTTGTGTTTGTATTTGTTGTTTTGATAACTTTGCAAGTTTATCTTCACTGTATGACATTAATTTTGTTATAATTGTAAACTCGAAATTATTTATTTATTTATTTATTATTCCTTCTTGAACTGTAAATTAATATTTTGACATGAAAAATGTATTACTTATTATAGTCAGACTTTCTTAAATTGTAAATTAATATATTGACATGTAAAAGTGCCCTTGTGGCCTATTTGCAGAATAAATGTTTGATTTTGATTTTCTCGCTGCTATGCAATCAGTTCAATAATGAGTTAATAAACGAGAAACCGCGTCATAAACAATTGCAATATCAGTAATATCACATTTTCCATATTTACACCTACAATAGCAAAAAATGGCGTTGAAACTGGATTAAGTATAATTTGCGTGCCTCTTTTATTTATTAAGAATAAGGGCTTGGGATACGCACGAAGAGTAGACACGGGATTATGATTATTTTATTTAATCTTTATTTCGGACTTACAATCCATATATTGTTAGTAATTTCTTAACCTAGGCATGTTAGTATTAGGAGCACCCACTTTTTAGTATACATTGAATACTGTTTCAGATTTCATCCTTTTTCAAACAAATCTTTCAGCAGAATTCAAATTACAGAGAGGCATTTTTTAAACACATTCCTTGTTGTAGACAAGATAATGTGAATATTACAAGCCACTGCCCACGACATCAGCAATCAAAGACTTCATTCAGAGTGTGATTCACAAAATGACAGTCAAGTTGCAATCATGGTGTATTCATACCATCATCAGCTTTCCGCTTAGTTTCATTATAACTAGAGCGAACCGCTATGTCAATAAAATATCAGTTTTAGGGATGTCACTTCCGTCTTGAAAAATCGATTATTAAATAATCGATTATTTTGCGACAAACTAAAATCGATAAAAAATCGGTTCTACGGTGATTATTATCATGCGATACACTCATATCATGATCAGAATCACAAGATTGTTGACGTGTATTGCAGTATCGTGATAATATGTGAGCAAATTCGGATAGTAGTAATCCGCGATACCTAAGGAATGTTGCTTCAATATTAGCTTCATTGCTAGAATTGTCCTTTGAAGGATGTTTACTAGGACTTTGTAGACGTCTAATATTCGCATGTCCAAGGTGGTAGCTATTAATCGGCTGTGAAAATCATAATCGATTTTTAATAGAGATTTTAGTAATCGATTATTTTTTGACATCCCTGATCAGTTTCAAATGGCTAGTATTTAAAGGCAGATTAAAAAAACATAACAACGTAGTGCTGTGCTTATCACAGCTATAATACTAATTGATAAACATGGTTTTGAGGTGCAATTAGAATTTTAGCTGTCATCAACATCCTCCTAGCGTTATCCTGGTACAGTTGCATCCTGAAGGATGCCCGGGGTCCGCTACCTAATCCCAAGATTTGGCGCAGGCACTAGTTTTTACGGAAGCGACTGCCATCTGACCTTACAACCCGAGAGGAAACCAGACCTTAATGGAATTAGGCTTGTCAAGTGAGTGGTTGTTAACTATTCTTGTTATAGTTTGGGTAATTTGGATATTTTTAACATCAAGCAACTTTGGAAAAATTTAAAAATTTAGGCACCGAGCAGGATTTGAACCTGCGACCTCCCGGCACTCGTGGCCAGTCGCTCTAGCCAACTGAGCTATAGGTGCAACCGCCACTCAAAAACAAATCAGCTAGTCGCAGGTTCAAATCTTGCTCGGTGCCTAAATTTTTCAATTTGTCCTTTATTTCTAAATTTGTAGTTTAGGTACAGCGGTACTGCTTAAATACAAAAGTAATTAAACGGTATGTTTTATTAATTAGATAACCTAGTAATTATTGAATTGTTATTTATTGACATTTTAATTACACCTTATATATTTGCCATTGTACCATATTATTATTATTGAATTATTTTGTATTGTTTAAAAAATATTATTCTTTTGTGGTAGACTGCATTATTATTTTATTATTATTAATCCATATACAATCTGACGATCTTTTGGTGAATCCATGATATTTTGCCAATTTACATTTTTATAAAATACCATGTAAATGTTTCAGATAGAAATAAATAAATTTAATCTAATCTATTAATAAAGCTATACATTCTCGAACTACGCAAGTATTTTATATACACAAGAGGATAACAGCGAATTGCTTTCGCGTGTTGTCTTTGCTCTCGGTCGCTAAAATATACCTTCTCTGTGTTTACGACCGAGAAAATAGCCCTCTGGTACATTTTACTGGCGTCTTTAAGAAATAAAATCCTTTAGCGTGCCAATATGCACTTCCTCGAAAGCGTCACGTGCCTTTAACCATGAGTTTGCATGACCGTACTCGCTAGCGACTGCGCAAACGATCTAGTATACCGATTCTTAGTTTTATTGCGTAACCACCAGAGGCGCTGTACTTTTGCCCATGAAATTTTTTACGCAGTCGCTAGCGAGTACGGTCATGTAAACTCATGGTAAAGGCACCGCGTGGTCAAAAATCAAAACGTAAGCTTAACCTGCGTAAATAAGTATAACAAACTGAAACTGACTGGTTTCCGGAAGTGACAAAATTATTTTAGCTATTAAGGCCGGGTTTTACAAAGATCCGTTAGACCAAATGTCAGATCAAATTTCAGTAATCAGTACATTTTTTGACATAACAAACCGACATAAGGTCTAATGGATGTTTATAAAACCGAGCCTTAATCAACTTGACCTATTACTTGCTGACTGCTAGTATAAAAATTGGACAATATGTTTAAACTATAAATTTTATTCATAGGTTAAATTGTACGTATTGTACCTAATGCAATTTCGTTCGTTTTGTTGAATAGAAATGATGGCTCATGTTACAATTTATAACATAATGTGGCTATATGGATAGAAAACCATCAACTTATCATAATAAATAGTAAATTAGATGAATTCATTAAAATCACAAAAATATATGTGACTAAAAATATTCGCAAAACGTTATTTTTTGTTTATTGGCCAAATGTAAATAGAAAGCTACCAATATTAGAATTCTCATGATTTAATAAACAAAATGTATATGGCAACTATATGTACATACAAATTGTATGGTAGTTTTTTTGACATTCATAAGTGCATATAATATACCCAGATTGAAGAATAAATGATTTCATTTCATTTCACATTAACGCAATATTTCACGAAATATTTCCCTTTTTTCATACAACGGTAGCTGTGCTGTACTTTGCCTCTCATTTTCGTCTCTTGTGTTGCTCTAATAGTAGTTGGTCCTATACAAACATTTGATCGCATCTAAAAAGTGGTTCGAATGGCATGAAATGAAGATTAGATTTAAAAAAATATTTTTTACGGACTTATCCTTTTTTTTTAACCTTACTGTGGCTTTATAGGCCGGGCCCAATAAAGCGATAGGAGTGCGCGGTTGGAGAGTAGCCTGGGGAAAATCTAGGGGAAAACCTCCGACACGACCACGCGTGTGGTTGGAACACTGGAATGCTCTAAAAGTTTGCGCTCCAGTGAGATCGGTTGAGCGGTTTCAACCGAATCTAAGGTGTGAGTGGAATCGAGCTAAACGAACTTATCCTTTGTCGGGTATTCGTTCAGAGAGATAAGAGTGGACGGTTACGGTATGATTTTTTGTTGATACGCAACAGTGAAATAAACAATGCGCGTGAGTTGGGGCGCGACGGACGCACGGTCACACAAAAGTATACCTACATGTATAATGTCATAAATTAATACATAGGTTCATTGTCATTGGCACAGTTTAACAAATTAGTGAGTTGGCCAATGCCACCAGAAACAGACAGGGACATCAAAGATACTAATATTCGCCATCCACTTTTATCTCGAACATTTTAATTTTGACAGACATAGACATGAAAATGGTAACAGTGTCCTGGACCATTCAAACCTTCTTTTAAAATGCGTGGCCTTAAAATTCAATATTTGAAACGTCGAATAACGTTAAGGTAGGGTTTTTATTATCAATTAGACTTTTCAATTAATAAAAATAAAAGAAAAAAATACTGTACACAATCATGGTCTTTACGGGTAAGACAATAAATAAGAAGCCTATTAAAACTACTTAGTGATAAATTATGCGTCTACTCAGGCTTCTTAATTAATAACAATAAAAGAAAATAGAATAAGTAATTGTCGAAAAGTATGTGAAGTGTACACAATCAAGGTCTTTACGGGTAGGACAATAAATAAGAAGCCTATTAAAACTACTCAAAGATAAATTGTGCGTATACTCAGGCTTCTTAATTAAAAACAATAAAAGAAAATAGAATAAATAATTGTCGAAAAGTATATGAAGTGTACACAATCAAGGTCTTTACGGGTAGGACAATAAATAAGAAGTCTATTAAAACTACTCAAAGATAAATTGTGCGTATACTCAGGCTTCTTAATTAATAACAATAAAAGAAAAATAGAACATATAATTGTCGAAAAGTATTTGAAGTGTACACAAACATGGTCTTTACGGGTAAGACAATAAATAAGAAGCCTATTAAAACTACTCAAAAGATAAATTATGAGTATACTCAAGTCAAGAGGGACAGCTATCTCGTAGATTGGCCGGCTCGGTGTTCAAAAATAGATATGCATTAAAAATATTTTGTGGATAGCATCCGACTATATTCATTGGAGGATACAGAATCAACAGTGAATGCTGAAATGTTAAAAAACCGACCAAGTGCGCGTCAGACTCCGCACATTTAGGCTCGGTTTTATAAAGATCCGTTAGACCTTATGTCGGTTTCTTATGTCAAAAAATGTACTGAGTTACTGAACTTTGATCTAACATTTGGTCTAACGGATCTTTATAAAACCCGGCCTTAGGGTTCCGAATCAACCGCAAAATTAAGTTTAAATAAATAAATATTTTTGGACAATCTTACACAAATCAACCTAGTCCCAAACTAAGCAAAGCTTGTACTATGGGTACCAAGTGACGATATACATACTTATATATATAAATAAATACTTAAATACATAGAAAACATCCAAGACTCAAGAACAAATATTCGTGTTTGTCACACAAATACATGCCCTGACCGGGATTCGAACCCGGGACCTCCAGCTTCGAAGGCAGGGTCACTACCAACTAGGCTAAAGCGGTCGTCAAAGTAGCCTCATTTTACGGTTCCGAATATGTTAACAGACTTGATCCAAGTACAGACCAGACTCCTCGCAATTTGATTTGTGCAATCGCATTTTTACAAGTTATATATTAATTAGACAGACTCCGCCGGCGATGGCGGGACGAGATAGACTCCTTTTTAAAGGAATGGTCAGAGGAAGTTCAGGATCATCAACACTGGAAACGGAGGGGGGAGGCAAAGGCCTGGGTAAAGACCCACCAGTGGGACTGTACAAGCTCGAAATAATAACAAAATCAATTTAATTTGGCTTCAGACATCACTATCACTACATAGTATAAAACAAAGTCGCTTTCTCTGTCCCTATATCCCTATGTATGCTTAAATCTTTAAAGCTACGCAACGGATTTTGATGCGGGTTTTTTTAATAGATAGAGTGATTGAAGACGAAGGTTTATATGTATAATAACATCCATTAAATAGTGCACCCGTGCGAAGCCGGGGCGGGTCGCTAGTAAATATTTAGTGGCCAATCAATATTACACAAAGCAATCTAGCCCCAAAATAAACAATGACGATATACATACTTATATAAACAAATATGTATTTGATTACATTGAAAGCATCCAAGACTCGGGGAAAAATATTCGTGCTCATCACATAAATAAATTCCCTGACCTGGATTCGAACCCGAGACCTCGTACGCAGGGTTGGCTGGAAAGGGGCACCACCAACTAGGCTATAGTAGTCGTCAATATTCATTTCCATTTGAGTTCTGGTCGCATTGAATATTAATACCCTTCTGGCTGGCTTGTTGGATGATGCTATTAATAAAAACTATTTTTGTAGTAGTATGTAAAATCTTCGCAGGTCTGTATTGGTAAATAAAAATAGTGGACTGTAAATTTAGGAGCTGGTTTAATCCAAAATAGAAAAATATACAGAAAAGTGAGTGTAACAGTCTTTGGGAATTGCTGAACAACCGTAAGTTAATAATGTAAGACAATTTTGAAATCTAAACATTTGCCATATGAAAATTGTCCATATTAGCTCGACTGGTTATGAATTTAATATTACATTGAATATTTTATTTAAAAAATATGCAAGTATGATTGAAATAAGTATAAGATGAATTTATTACATGCAATTAATTGGGTTATTTTTATATGAATTATTGAATACAATTTTGATTCAAGAAAAAGGATTAAAAACGTTTTAGTTTTTAAACGATTCTGAACAAGTAACACTGTAGTAGATTGTGTCTCAAAGGAGCAAAATTACATATTTACAGGGAGGGCGATATGAATCCTGAGTGAAGCGCAAGATTCTACAAGGGGGATTCTAAAGTAGATTCTTGAGCGTAGCGAGTGATTCAAGTGTTTACGCCCAAGACGGCAATAATTTTTTACCCGTGTGACACATACTGCTTTTCACATCGCCTATGAGGGCCGCTGCTAAACATGAAATTTCTTACTAATAATTTTGGTACCGAGCGGCACATACTGCTTTTTACGCATTATATGAGGAAAAGTCATTGTTGCCCTCAAATGAGGGAAGAAAAGTACGACTTTGATACCTCATTCGAGGGCAACAATGACTCTTCTGGATAGCAGGAGTGAAAAACCAATTTGTAGTCGCATCAAAGTAAGTGACGAGATGACGATCATTCGTAGGATGATGTCGTTTACGTCCTTCATAAAACAGTCGTAAGGACTGTACAGTCCGCAGTGTTATATCAGTTTTGATACTTAACATACAAATAATAGAGCCTTAAAGTGATAGACAAATTTCTAGGCCGACTGTAACTACATATTATTATTATTATTATTAGCTGACACTGGAAGCGCGACCATGGTCCATACAGATGTAATTCCTGGCCGATATCCTGGAGTGTAGGGTGTATATAAAGTAGAATCTAAGTAATGAAGGCAGACCTTACCCCGTTGCAATAAAGTTCAAAACTGCATCGTCGATGTTACAATGCCAATGCATTGTCATGGATCAATATCAAAACACACTTTAATTGGCTCGGTAAGTATCGAATTAAAAGTCTGCTACAAATCGATTAATCGTAAATCGAATAAATAATAATACCCTAATTTAAATTTAGTTATATCAATATTTGTAGAGGTGACAAAATCACCATAGTACACGTACACCATGTTAAAAATACTCGTATAGGCATCCGAAATACACAACAGAATTAGGGTCGGTTGCACCGACATACGATGACAGGCCGGTCATCGTCAAATATGGCGCCGGTAGCTGTCATCCCCTAGAAACTTGTCAAGCTTTCCATACAATCATATTTTAACGAATACCGCTTACGATTACAGACGGTTTGGTGCAACCCACACTTAGGGTCGGATGCACAAACATACGATCACAGGCATAGTCAAATATGGCGACGGCAGCTGTCATCCCATAGAAACTTGTCAAGCCTTCCATACAATCATATTTTAACGAACACCGCTTACGATTACAGACGGTTTGGTGCAACCCACACTAAGAGTCGGTTGCACCAACATACGATCACGGGCATCGTCAAATATGGCGCCGGTAGCTGTCATCCCATAGAAACTTGTCAACCTTTCCATACAATCAGATTTTAACGAACACCGCTTACGATTACAGACGGTTTGGTGCAACCCACCCATAATCCCGAAATGCATTGAGAGCGCAGCTTTAATTGGGTCTACTGAATGCCGACGTGTTGTTTTGGCCTTTATCCAATCCAATAATTTATTTATAAAAAGGAACTTTTATATGTTAGATAAATATATAGTATGTATAACCTTCAGTGTTCAAAATATGTGTTTACGTCTACTTAATATTGTTCGTATATTTATACTCTTTTTATTATTGATGGTTTTAATATTTAACATGTACAATTGAATGAATACGTTGTATAACTTATATATAGTAACTATTTATAATTTTTGTATTGTACCTTTTTACACGCATTAAATGATTTCACTTTGACTTGGTATGTATTTTATTTCACTTATCAATGCAAGTAAATAAAACGATTGTAAGCGATAACGTATTTACAAAAGCATGCATATAAAAACGAAAAAAAAAATTCTTAGCTAACCGACTAAAAAAATCTAAACAACTTTATAAGCCGTAATCAAATAAAGATGGGCGTTTTACACAGTCTTCTACAAAAATATTAGCTATTTATTACAACGCAGAGGCTAAATAATGAACACCGAACATCTTTTTGTATAGACCTGTAAAAATGTTTCAAATGATGTGCAATAAACGTCTAAAACTAACAAACACTAGCTACTCACAACAATCAACTAGAGGTGCCAAAATCAAAGTCCCTCAAAATACTTAGTTACAGTACTACGAGTAGGTAAATAACAAACAACGCAATGAAAATAAGTCACGCACTTTAATATTTAACATTATTGCGTTGCTTGTAGTTTCCCTGTAGTACAATAATAAACCAGTCGAGGAAGCAAAACCTCGAAATGTTGGTAACTTTGATGAAATTCGGCACGAATGTTTATTGATAGCCTTGTTTTCGTCTCCCAAAAGTCCCCAGTCCAGGGGCGCTACCGCGAACAGCAAACGAAGTTTTCCCTCTCTGTCGCACTTGCAAGTTTGCATATAAGTGAGACAGAGAGGGAAAACTTCGTTTGTGGTTCGCGGTAGCCCATCAGGATCTTCTAGAGCCGCCGCTACCTTGGAAAATGTACTCCATCCGAAAGATATTCGCATTTTGTGCGAAATCTACGTAACCTATTAAAATATGGTCAAGGGCAACATTGAAGCTTAGTAAATTCTGCACTAACCCGTAGTATAACTGTGACGAGAAAACATATCTTCGTGGAGTAAAGTGCATCCATATGTGAGATTTTCCGTTGTCTTCCCAGGGGAGAATATCTGAATTTGCAGCTAGCAAGAATTTCAAATCTACTTAGATTTACACAATAGGATATGAGCAATGTTAATATTAACATTTTACTCAATACGGCTAAACCAAAAAGAAGGGTAATGGTTTAAATACATCGTTAATTAGGTACTGATATTTTGCTGCCATCTCAACAATTGAAGTGGTGTTAGATTTCTCCTGATGCCTTCGTGTTTGTGAATATTGAGTTTAAGAAAATTCAACATGGCGGGCGTGAGAGGGCGTCTAGTCTGAAATCATAACTTTGCTTCTAGCATTTCACAAGCTTCACTTTTTTAGATTTCGCACAAAATGCGAATATCTTCTAGATGGAGTACTTTTGCCAAGATAGCGGCGGTTTTTGAAGGTCCTAGTCTGAGGACTTTTGGGTGACGAAAACAAGGTCATCAATGAACATTCTTACCAAATTTGATCAAACTTACCAACATTTCGAGGTTTTGCTTTTATAACAGATTTGTTAATTCACGAAGGCGCGTCACTCCAATGTGCTAACGATTTTGTAAAACCGGTACGCAAACGCAATTGAATCGCCTTTGTGAATGGACAGATCTGTTCAGAGAAGACTAGACATTGGCGTCACTACTTAGATACCTGAGTGGTATCGCTTCTCATTGTGCGTGACGCGGCGATGCGTTCGCCTGTTCCGGGTATGGAGCCGGCCGCTGCCGGCATCGCCACGAGGCCCTCGCGGGTGCTGGTTGCCTGCTGCATAAATGCTAGTTGGGTCAGGAGTTAAACCAGGATACGGTGGGTAGGAGCAGAGCAGCTGACGCGGGGTGCGCGTCATGTATATCCTGGCCAGCCAGTCAGAGCAACAGTAACATAAAACGCCTTAGGCTCGGTTTTATAAAGATCCGATCGACCTTATGTCGGTTTGCTATGTCAAAAATGCGCTGAGTTACTGAAATTTGATCTGACTTTTGGTCTAACGGATCTTTATAAAACCCGGCCTTAATCTACACCCTTATAGTAAACCCTGTTTTAATGTGTTCGATAACTATACTTAGGACAAGGCCCATTCACGAAAATACTGAAGTTTGAGCTTCCAGTGTGAAGAAATAATGTAGAATTACACTACACAAAAATTACAGTAGACTGAAAAAGAAACAAAGAAAAGAAATCACCGAACAAAATATTGAAAAACGCCGTGGTAACTCTGTCAAAAAATCCTAAATATCATAGTAAAAATAAACTTTAAAACGATAGCTTTTTTATTGGTCTAAGGAAATAACCGGATAGATTTTTCATAAGTGATTCAGTGTTCCAACAATCAATAAAAATGTACTAAATATTTACGAAATTACGCGCAGAGCTTCCGTAGAGATTGGGATGGTTAATTGCAAACTGACGCGTGTTAGAGGGGATCATTTGCACTGGAATGGCCTTGCCTTAACGACCAGCTTTTCAATATACCTTCGCGCCCAGCCCATATAATAATATCAAATGTGATGTTATTGTGAGATCATGTACAACTTTATAGTACAGGGGACCTCGCCGCCGGGTTATCTCGGTACACATGCTTCGGCCAGCTCATCGGTTGCACAAGAAACAGATGAAAGGGGACTTATTATATGAAAACCACACTCGTGTTTAAATGCCTATGTAACAGTAGCATAAACTACTACTGTGACACTCAAAAGCGTCACGGAATATGCTGTAGAAATGAATCAAGTGTTCTTTAAGCATTTCTAACAAATAAAAAATCTGAATGCACCAAACTCGTATTTAAGACTCAATAGATATTTACAGCACATTGCAGATTATACGCACAGACCTTAATACAAGTGGCAACTGTTGGCTGGCCAGTCTATAGCAGTCGAAAGGCTCTGTTACTAGAGTAATATATTACATTGGACAAACAGCGCACACAAAGTGTGCAGTCAGTCTGAGCCAGTCAATGGCCGGATTCCGAACTGAATTGCAGTTTAGGGCAAATCATCCGTAGTTCATCTATTATAGAACATGAAAATGGCTCCGCTTAAATTATTGGATTGAAGCAGCGAATCTTCAATTATCCTGATATGGCAATCACTTACACTTCCCATTACATTACGTATTATGTAAAAACCATTAATTCTAATGTTCATACCTAACCTTAAAAGAAAAAAAATGTGGTTTGAAAACATTAAAACTTAAAAGAATCAAAATAAAACAACAATGAAATGTGTGTTGAAAGTTTTCTACGTGTTGTGTAGTATTTAATCAGTAAGAGTAAATATAAACGTCACTTGAATCAAGTGCGGACAAAGGATAGATTGTGCTATTGTATATGTATGTGTTTACTTTATATGTATTTACAATTAGAGAGCCTTTTTTAAGAGTATGATGGGGAGCGCCTATGCTCTCGCCCTATGGAAAGATTCTGAATAGAGATGGGTAAATCCGGACTTGAAGATTTAAATGAGTCGAATCCGTAAGCGGATCCGTTTCCTTATCAACTCCTTTCAAATCTTATCGACTCCGAGGATTTATTAATTCCGACTCAGTACAGAGCCGAATGAATGATTTGAATCGGTGAGTCGGCGATGAGCGACGCGGGCTTGGCCTTCAGCTCGGATCAAATGATCCAAAGAACCAACCAAATCACTGGATTTGTATTGAAACAAGCGAGTCCGGAGTGATTTGGTTTGAGGGATTCAAAGGAATCGAAGAGCCGATAAGCGGAGTCGGTTCCGATAGCGGAGCCGGATTTAGTGATTTGAATCTCTCCTCGGAGTCGAGATTACCCATCTCTAATTCTGAATGACCTGAAGCGGCTTGAGCGATGTCATAGCCACGTGAGCAAAAGCTACACTTGCATAAGACATGATTGGACGAACAAATGTTTTTTGAGTGTCAGCTTATGAGTACCTATTTACTCTGGGACCAGGATACTGCCACCTCGCCAGAGGGTCTACCGCGAACCACAAACGAAGTTTTCCCTCTCTGTCTCACTTATATGCAAACTTGCATGTGCGACAGAGAGGGAAAACTTCGTTTGCTGTTCGCGGTAGCGCCACAGTGCATTTAGCATTACGTAAGGTTGTTACTAGGTTTACGTGATGATAAATAGTATACTTTTAGCAGTGAAAGACATTAAATCGATAAATAACAAAATGTAATCACTGTCTCTACAAATATACAAAGAATCTGCATTAAATTATCAATTTATGGACACAGAGCAACATTTTACAAGTCTAAACAATCTTAGAACCAACTGTCAAATCTACCGTTTCCCGCGCGAACTGACAGCGGTTGTCACTGTTGTCAGTCGGGATATTTAAGGCGTTATTAAAAACATTCGAATCCATTAATACATAAATACTATAATATCTTTGAATTAATATTACACAAATTATTAAAGATACTTTTTAATACAGTTGATCAAGTAGCTGTATATAGTGGGCAAAATTAGAATTTTCGCACTAGTGCTTTTATTTATTTTTTTATTTACTGTTGTTTCAAGCCATACATCCAACCGAAGAGTTTACTTATTTATTTAATAAAGCATTTGGCATCAAAAATAAACTTCTTCAATACCATACCTTCCGCACTTGCATCAAAATGTACTATTTTATACAAATTATACATAGTATTTTTAATAAAACCGTACGATATGACAAATACTTGACAATCGCTTAGGTACAGTCGCCATCAAATATATCTGTACTCTTCAGGGTGCTCAAAAATATCTGAACATGCACTTTAAACGCCTTGACAATAGAGTCCTGTTCAGATATTTGTGAGCACCTTGTTCGCTCCGATGTATCTGATGGCGACTGTACAGTACTTATTCCTAGGCATTAAAAATTCACAATTTGCATGACCTACTTACTGCCTCAATATTGCCCTCTAATCCCTGTCACAAGCTGTCATTAAAATATTTACGATACTCGCTACTACCTAGCAGAAGCGACAATTTATCAAACTTAGCATCCTGTTTAAAGAAAATTGCCCAGTCTACATCTAAAGCTTCAACGTTAACGGTTTGGGAATTTGAGTGTTCTATTTTCACGGCACTGTTCTAGGTACGATTTCCTCGAACACTGTATGCCACGTTTTATCGAGTGTCTACGTAACTAACCTGCAATACCAACAAATGTATACTGTCAACTAGTGGTTAACAGCAGCGAATCTAATTGAATGTTCTCAGTGTAACAGTACAGTATGCTTGACTTGCTTTAAAACCAACAACAGAGATCAATGTTGCGCTTTGAACTTTGATGGATTTAGGAATTCAGTTTGTGCTAAGTAATTTAAAATAGAGTAATCGAACGAGAAAACAAAAATAAGGATTATTCTAGTTCACTTATTATTCGTTACTGGTACCATATTTGGCCTAATGTAAAAACAATCTTTAAACCAAGATTTCTTGTTATGATGGCATGACTCGCTAAGTATAAAAAAATATTAGTCATTTATTGAAAATGAATCCACGATAAAATATATTTACGGAATGCGCTGGTTCAGTTGAAGATAAATTTGATGAAACTGCAATAATGAATTAGTCAGAAGTGAAACCTTAATACTTAAAAAGCAAATCTAACATTAACCAGGGACCGGTACGGGTATTTTAAAAAAAACCTGAACTTGCCCAATATTTTGAATTATTTTTTGCTCTTTACGTAGGGCTGAATCATGTATTTAGGTAACAACGTCGTATTATTAGATTGTCCCATTAAAACGAAATAATGAACCGGTGACCGTAATAATACCGGTATTTTTCTATGGAGAAAATACCGGTATTCGATCCCTGCATTAAACTCTGTTCGACCAAATTAACACTTTAGCCGATCAAGCTGGAATAGATTTTATTCCAAGGTTAGTTCATACAAATTCAACCTGTATCTTAGTTTCTAATTCTGTTCATGTCGCTTTCAAGACCATTAAAATATACGAATATTTTACAATATCAACAAGCTTACTTCACACGTAAACATAAATACTTATAACTATCTTAGTTTTTACACGGTGAACTGATATACATTTCAAATTCACGTGAATCAAAAGGTTTCATTTTTACCTCAGTCTGTTTTAAGCTGCATTTTCACCATAACTAGGTTACATGACAAAAAAATAAAAATAAATAAAAAATGTGTATGTATTTTTAAGTAAGGTGAAATTGAGTAGGTTAAATAATGTTACTAACATATTTAGATGGCTGAGTAAAAAAATAAAGTGTTTCTTTCGCCAACAAACTGTGATGCAGTTTGGCGAAGTTATATAGTGTAAACGAATGTAAACTTTTTTTGTAAGAAATAAATTTAAAAAAACTTTTCGAAGTCATGCTGTACTGTCCAACCAGGTTTTATATATCAGCTAGACAAAAATCGTTAGCTTAGGCTATAGCACAGAATAATTAACAGTGTTTATGTACAGAAGGTTTTCTGTCTAACACATCATCATCATGTGTTTTCATTTCCGTTATCCTAAGGTTGTTTAGAAGAAACGCTCTTTAGCGATAAGACCGCCCGTTGTTTGCCTCTACTCATTGTGTTTTTGTACTATACTATGTCCTTTAATTGAGGTGTGCAATAATAGTACATTACTTACCAAGGGCGGTAAAACAAAGGATGTCTCAGATCGCAGGTATTTGAGGCCCGAGCCCCTGGCCAGGAAGTGGGATTTTCCGCGCGCGGAGCGTGCGGTAATTGCCACTTTATGGCCAGGTGTGACATAAAGGGTATTTGTATTGTATTTATCGTAAGATGAACAGGCCTAGCTGCAGATAGCTTAAACGGTAAAGCCTAGTAGGCTAACCCTAGTTGCTCCTGAGTCAACTATGTACCGACTTGATGAGTCCTACTTCAATTAAGCTGTACAAATAAGAAAGAGGAGGGTAGATATACCAATCTCGTGTCGCGTCGTGATGGTCGGAATCCCAACCAGGCGATAAAGAGCACACTGTTCAAATACTACTAAGCCGACTTGTTTCCTCATGTGTATCTATACTAACACTTAAAAAACCGGCCAAGTGCGTGTCGGATCACGTACAATGAAGGATTCCGTAACACTTTTTTGTAATTTCACATCACTTTTATGTAGCATTTTATAGACACTTTCCTACCAAAATTCATAATTGTTGTGCTTATAGTCTCCGAGTAAATCGGCTGTGACATATGGACGGACGGGGGGACAGACATGACGAAAATATATGAGTTCCGTTTTGGCTACAGAACCCTAAAAAAGAGGTGAATGATATCCCTCAATACTAGGTACGTATCCGATTTTAAAATTCTTTCACCACTTCAGAGCAAAAGTTCAGGTGAGAGCTAGGCTTACTGCATAGCGCGGCTCAGCCTGTGGTGTTAGTATTAGTAAAACCCAGGCAGAGCCCCGGGGATTACATTTTGTACCTACATTTTGTGGTTGAATAACACGGTTATAAAAGGTGCGAGTGAAGTACTCAAACAGAACGATAACGCTCACAATGTTATGTCGCGCGATATTTGTTTCATCGTCACACAATGGTTCGATTTGAGTGATTCCAGACATGCGGCCGTTCTGCGCGTTACTCTGTACACTTTGTATTGTTACATACTGTCTAACTGGGTCATTCTACTTTTTCATGTACATAATTTACAGGCACTTTTTTTTAATGCAAATTTTGGAATACTTGGCGCGGCCTTCATATATTTGTATTGTTATTTAGAAAGAGGCTTAATTGCAGTATCACTTCCGATAGTTTTGGTTATTAACGAACCACAGCTAATATCTATAAATTGAGTAACTCAGTGGTCTTCGGATGTCTCTCCATTTGTACGAAAACATGGTTTTTACCACTGTGTTACCCACCTTTTACAGCAATGAGTTAATATCTAAGTATTTTTCGCTATAAATTCCTTTTATTATATTCAGGTACTATTTCGAAATCCTATTTTTGTACACCAATTCAATACATATCATAGACTTTTTTGTAATAGAAAACTGGTCATGACAAAGTAGAATGACCCAACTGTCAATTTTTAAAGTGAAAGGTACGCAATCATCCCAATGGGCCCGCATAGGTATATCTTAGTAGGTATTCTAACCACGATATTTGTCAGGGGGACTGAAGGCTCGCTATAAGTCAGTTTTGAAGTTTTATGAATAAGCTGTCAAGCGTGAGGCAAATATACTCGAAAGAAAACACAGTCTTGTAGGTACGCGGTACGGTCAACCAATTTGTATACTGGGCCAGTTCGTACCTTGTCACAGGGATATCTAGCGACTTTCATATGATTTTCACTATGAGAAGGTATGAAGTGGCCTAGAAATAACATTGGTTGACTGTGGGACATTCTACTTTTTCATGTACATAATTTTCAGACACTAATGCAGATTTTGAAATACTTGGCCCTCATTTCATATTTTTGTATTGTTATTTAGAAAGAGGTTTAATTGAAGTATCACTTCCCATAGTTTTGGTAATAAACGAACCACAGCTAATATATCCATAAGTCTGTCACCATTTGTATGAAAAATGGTTTCTACCACTGTGTTACCCGCCTTTTACAGCATTATGTTAATATGTAAGTATTTTTACCTATAAATTCCTTTTATTAGGTTCAGGTACTATTTCAAAATGCAATTTTGTGCACTAATTCAATACATATCATAACTGGTCATAAAATAGTAGAATGACCCCTGTAACTCTGGTGGATGGATATTCACCGTAATACCGTAAATGTCGTTGGCTTCGCTACCACTTTTGGACGTACAAAAACGCGTGGTAGTCCGTCCGACATAGTTAGAATCGCTTTCAGAATTGAGTAATCCAAACTCTCAAACTCTCAAAATATTCTTCATTCAAATAAGCCTAGCAACAAGCACTTTTGAATCGTCAGTTATATATTACATAAATTGAATCTAATTATTCAGAGCAATTTATTGATGCATATGAAGTTTTAAAAAAGACATGAATTACTATAATGTATGTCAAAAGAGAGTATATAATAAATTCACAAAAAGATCGTCAATATGTAAAATAAAAACATAAAACATATAATCGCCTAGTTCCCTCTGGTTATTAGGCAAGTATTATGTACCGGATTGGAATATCTGTAGTGGTTTTGATTTTACTCCTACGTTCACTACAGGGAGTATTTAAACTTCGCTTGACGGAATTACTAAAATAGGGATGTTAACACCAAATAAGCAAAACAATAAGTTCGAATCTTCTCGAAAACGGATCGAATTCTTAATCAAATGGCGAAAAAAAAAAAAATTAAAAATTTTGAAAAACCCACGACAGATGTATAGTGAAAAATGTTTACTACAGCGCCCCCTGGTGAGTTATCACCGTAACACCTAGCTAAAATTCGTCCCAACTAAACTACAAATCTATTACCGAAAACCGCTTCTAAATCAGTCAAGCCGTTTTGAAGATATTGATGTGCACACACAAACAAACAAACAAACAATCTCTCACCCTAAACGTTCTCCGTTCCGTCGTGGGTAAAAAGTAACTCATAATTATAAGTGTTCAAATTTTAAGTATGGGGGTATATTCTGTCCTTGTTCCGCAAAACGCACCTTTGTATTGGAACGATCGTCATTTAAGGCCCATTTACACAGTGCAAGAACTTGTATACAATTTAGATTACATTGCGGGCTGCGGGCTACCGAGGTAAGACAAGGCCGATCAAATCCCACAATGTAATGAAAATCGCATGCAATTTCTTGCAAGGTGTAAATGGGCCTTTACTATGGCGGTCGTGATCAATGACGTCACTGATCTGTCGCGCTCTCTCTCTAACCAGCAACATTAAAACGGTTGTAGCTTCGTTATGTTTCTA
Organism: Epiblema foenella; assembly: GCA_963556455.1. Lineage (NCBI taxonomy): Eukaryota > Metazoa > Arthropoda > Insecta > Lepidoptera > Tortricidae > Epiblema > Epiblema foenella. The sequence goes on from OY747095.1 coordinate 43,895,076, forward strand.
GATATTTGAATAGGATTTTCACCAATTGGCATATTTTATTATAGCTGCCTTGTTTCTTTTGACGTAGTCTTATGGAGCAGTCAAATTTTCAGTCAACATCCCTATTGTGTAAGACTGACGAACATCAATAACATCATCATCATCTGAGACTTAACAAAAAACAAACAAAAACTGACAAAGTTATTTAGTGGTAATACTTACTGCATGGCTATTACTATTTATAACAGACTTCACAATGACATAAAAGACTTGCTGTTGAACAAATTTAAACATACCCTAAACATTGGTTAGTACAGCAATGTTTTTATTCTATAAACGAATATTTTAATTATTATAAAAAAATGTGACATTACGTAATATTATATTATTAGGTATCTTGATTTAATCTCATCATTATTATTATCTAATTGGCAATTGTGTATCCTTAGGTTTCTAATGACATTGTGTAATATTATTATTTGACTTTAATCTCATCATTTTATTGTTATCCAATTGTATCATTAAGTTTGTAATAATAATAATAATTATTTTGCATGCAAGCTGCTGGCAAAATGTGTGAAACTTGAACTCTATAATATCTTCTGTACCACATTTTAAGCAAAACTAAATGTATTTGTATTTGTACATTATCGGCAATTTTGTACTGAAATATAACATAATCAAATGAAAATATAAGAAATGGGTGGATCAACTTTTTTTGTGTTGTTATCTTGAGCCGTTGTCCAAGGGACACTAGTGGACCAGTTTGTTCAAAAAAATGTTGTACTAAGTTCTACTGACATGTTTAGTAGATGGACCACTATGGAAATAGCTTATAAGTACCACAAATACGTATGTTTGATAAACTTAAATAGCATAAAATCACGATTGTATTCGAATTTTGTCCGCTGGACAACTAGACGTAACCATGGCAACGAGTGGCACTAAAAAGTTGATTTTATACTTTACTCTAAAGCAGTCTTTCGCGTGAACAGTCAACGAGGAACATGTAGTGCTAAATAAAAGATTGTGAAAACGTTTGTCGCGTATGCGCCAGACGCAGAGATTTTTTGGCGTTCAGCCCCAGAGAACGAGTATTTACTGTAGTATCGCGGTAATCCCTGATTAGTACAGTATTTTATTTAACCTGACTGTGGTTTCATTGGCCGGGCCCAATAAAGCGATAGTAGTGCGTGGTTGGAGAGTGGCCTGCGGAAAATCCGGGGAAAATCCTCCGATACGACCAAGCGGGTGCTTTAAACACTGGAATACTCTAAGAGTTTGCGCACTAGTGAAATTGGTCGAGCGGCTTCAAACAAATCTGAAGTGTGAGTGGAATCGAGCTACTGTGAGTCAACTGGTTCATGGTATAGTTGAACACTACACGTACGCGGCTCGGATCCTAAACTGACACTAGTGATAAATTACTAGCGCGGTCTAGTTATGAAAGTACATGTAGGTATTTAGTTTTCCGCGCCCGCTTCTAAGCTACAGATACATGCGCCCTGACTCGCTTCACCTTAGAATAATCGACTACTGCGCAGGTCGTACTTACATGCCGGCGGATATTAGTGTTGAAGTGAACTTTAAACTATTCCCTTGCGTTTGTGTCGAGATACGAGCACGCGCAAACATAAGAGAGAATACGCCCAGGTGATACCAAGTTCGTTGACACCGGCCGCTGATAACGCGAGGTGGGCCTTTATCAACCGTCCCTAAAACCCTTTCGGCATACTAACATCTGTGCCGATAAAGTACACATTTAGTTATATTAGTTTTAACGTTCCGTTTTACTACAACAAAGTCGGATTTACAATTGTTTGGCGTGAGAGGTCGCACGCGACAGTACAATTTCGATGTCATACATTTAAAGGTTTGGTCACACAGAGCGATGCAAGCGGGACGCCACGCAACGCGACCGCTGCGCGCCGGAATGTATGAAAACGACAAGCTCGCGTCGCACAGCCTGTGTGGCGTCACTATACTGAAGTCTACCAAGGCGAAGTTGCTTGACAAGTCAAAATGGGTCATACGCGGATTTAGGTTCGCGTCTTTTCTGCGGACATACCAAAAGTTAAGGGCTACAAAGCTTAATTTTGGATTGGACCAGTAACCCGCATAAACAGTGTCTCCGTTTCTATAAATCCCTGTGATAAAAACATAGCTAACATGCACATAAGCCGTTAACTATTGACCACAGGAGGGACAATCAGTCGGATCAATAAACTTCCACATGAAACACTCCGTCCATTAGTGAAAACCGTATGAAAATGCGTTAGGTACCGTAAACTGGGGTTACTTTGATACATATAAAATACTTATATTCATCACTAAGTATTTCTAGTTTGATTCAGTTTAGTAAATAGTTAGGAAATTAACGAAGTTGACTCAAGGTTAACTAAATAAAAAAGTATAAAACGGCATAAAAACTGAATTTTAACGCCGCCCCTCAAATTGAAAGTATACGGTTTACGGGACTCAAAGTTTTTGTCACCTACAATTTAGGCATGTTACATTAAAAGAGTTTTTGGGTTTACCGCTTACATATAACCAGGCAGAAGCTGCGGCGGCGGTGGACTTTCATTTATACACAATATGTATATTGTGGTTTGCATACCGAAGAAACAGTCCTGAGCTTAATAAGAGAACAACGGTTGAAACTTACTTGGAAAAAAAGTGTAAATATGTCTTATGTTAGTGTAAATTTATGTAATGCTGTAATTGTGTAAATCGTGAGAGTTGTCCCGACGAATGCCCATAACATAGCTATTTTCATGGAATTCCATGATAAATCTCTAAAACAATATTCCTTCGCTATTCCGCTAAAAGTACGTCGTAGTACAAGAAGAAAGATTAATAAGTAGTCGTTTATAGAAGTGTGAAGGAAGGGACAAGACAAGGGCCGCAGTTCCAGTTGTCTTAGTGACAGACGATGCGGGGTTGCGGGCGGTCCCAGGATAACGGTGTTCTTCAATATCTCAGTTATTCTGAAGTTTGAAAGACATTGACATATAAATGGGGATATGCCGGGAAGGACACATTTTGAATCTCGAATCGGGCAACCGTTTGAAAGTACGGAGCAAGTCAGATATCACAAACAGTCAGAATCTAAAGTAGCTAAGCACATATATGTCAAATTGTAAACTAGCTAGTAGCTACTTTTACGCATATGAAGATTTCAAAATTTCAATAGAGAATATGCACTTTTCTCATGATGCCATTCGCACCAGTTTTTAGAGGAACAAATGTGCATACGGTACAACTACAAACAGAACAACACAAAAGACAAAACGGGTTTCAAAATACAGCATAAAAACCGAGCCCTGAAAACGTCTCTTACTATTAAATGAGCATAGTATGTGATGTCATATATTGTACGGAAAAACGAGGAATTTGCTATTTTGGTCGTGAAATATTGCGTTACTTTGTTGTCATACTTTTTGTATATTAAAACAAGAATCCTGATAGTGGTTTTTAATTTACTTTACCTACACCCATATAGTAAATCCTCTTTTATCCCTCAAAAAGTGTAGGTAAGGACCAACTTTACAATATCGCGCCGATCCGGGGCGGAGATGGCCATAACAGCATCAAAAACGGTATCGTTATGGCCATCTCCGCCCATTACGATACAGGCTCGTGCTCAAAAAGACTTCAACGAGCTCACGAACTCGAACTCCTGCACTTTCAACGCAAGGGTGCCTCAACACATGAAAGAGGATTTAATGTATGGATGTAGATAAAGTAGTGTAAACAACTGTACATAATTAGACATTAAAACACTCGTGTAATCCTATTATGAATTCCAGACTCGTGTTTTAAGACGTATCAATTATATAATTTTTCGAAACTTTCAAATGTCCTATCTTTTTAAGATTTTGAGCATACCTATTCATTAACTTGATGGTTTACTTTTAATATAGTGACAACTTATTATTATTCATTCCACATGCATATTCTTTATCGACTACCGTGAGGAGAGGCTAGTATGAGGCAACTTGCTTGACTAAGGCAATATACACTAATAGTTTTGACCGCATCTTGGCACAGGACTTTATTTGTCCTTAATAGTCCAATCAGTGCTGTCCATTCGAGTAGAATAAACTGACCCCGTTCTGGGTCATACGCGGATTTAGGTTCGCGTCTTTTCTGTGGACATACCAAAAGTTAAGGGCTACAATGTAGAGATGGATAAATCCGGACTTGAAGATTTTAATGAGTCGAATCCGTAAGCGGATCCGTTTCCTTATCAACTCCTTTCAAATCTTATCGACTCCGAGGATTTATTAATTCCGACTCGGTACAGAGCCAAATGAATGACTTGAATCGGTAAGCCGCTTTAGGTCATTCAGAATCGTTTTCTCCGTAGGGCGAGTGGTGCTCCGTGGTACCAGTCGAACCTCAGTCTGCACCACGACATGGGGATTAGCACCATGTATCGTTTCTTTAAGCAAACTGCCAGACGTTATTTTGACAACGCTCCCTCCATCATAGGAATCCGTTAGTTAGGAAGGCTGTCGACTACGTTCCCATCCCTCCCCCCTCTGTCGTTACTCGGCGATCACTGATTAGGGGCCGCACGGTCGGGCGTCCTAGGCACACACTTACGGACCCGGACGACATAATCACAGCGTCTATCGAAAGATGGAACGCTGCGCTTACGGCGTCCAACTGACACGACGCGTACACTTAGGCATTCCCGCCGACGGGGACGTCCACCGCGCGATCGCGACAACAGTGACACATATAGTCCTTATTCGTCCCGGTACCGCCGCATACCGGGTAGAGTCAGTCCTACCCAGGTCGGGCCTAGCTGAGTTTATCGCTGGACTCTTCTCAGCTAGTAGCTCGATTCCACTCACACCTCAGATTCGGTTGAGACCGCTCAACTAATCTCACTGGAGCGCAAACTCTAAGAGTATTCCAGTGTTTCAAACCACACGCGTGGTCGTGTCGGAGGTTTTCCCCAGGCTACTCTCCAACAGCGCACTCCTATCGTTATTGAGCCCGGTGGTTAATGTTTGGATTTATTAGCGTGTTAAAATGGAAAACTTTTTAATATCTAAATGTATAGGTTAAGCAGTATTTCCTCTTCAATGTAATTAAACTGTTAATTCGGTACTACAAAGTAAAACAATCAAATCAAAATATGCAGTTTCTAGTCGCCTCTATGTCGCCTAGTAATCAACCTGTAAACGGACTCTTAAAACGCCCGAACTCATCCTAACCATAAAACCAGATGCTAATATGATATCTCGAATATCCATCGAAGCAAATAGTTTGCTGTAAATTCCTGCAGATTCCATTAGATCTGCGTCGGGACGGTATTCCAAGTTGTTCTATGCAGTTTCCGAGTTCAGAGAACTATCCACTGACTGGAGCTATGAAGACGTATAGTTAGCAATAAGCTGGAATAGTTCATGTCTACCTGTTGAACGTTTGCACTGTATGATCTGAACCTTAAGGCCGTGTTCAAACCAAACTGACTGTCAGCCGCCGAAAGTTAGCGAACGTTACGCAGTTTATTTCCATACATGTTCACTTTTTCGTTCACATCCCGACAATACGTTATTACCATGAACGAAAAATACCGTTTATTTTCACGTTTACACGGGGGCTCACAGTGAGCCTGCTCACATTCGGCGGCCTACAGTCAGTTTGGTTTGAACACGGCCTAATTCGGTCACAAGCTAAGCCACTGTGATATCAATGTCGGGGTTTATCGTATCTATCAAAAAAGGGGTGATAGTGGAGGTCATTATACATATTCTGGACCATACTTACTATATACCAGGCCTTTGGATTCTAAGATATGTGCTATTATATTTAGAATATTTATACTTTTTCCTTAAAACCACACAATGATCACAAAATCATACTTTTTAAGTTATTCTCTTTTTTTCCGGGTTATTGTAATGTTATTGTATCGATAGGACCTACGCAACCTAGCAAATGATGATCGGTCCAATACAAAGGTGTGTTTTGCGGAAAAGGGACAGAGTATGCCCCCTCTTAAAACTTTGAAGACTTATAATTATGTAATTGTTTATTCTTTTGGATTACTTCTTGCGCCATTTGATTAAGAAATTGAATATTTTCGAGAAAATTCGGATTTATTGATTTTCTTATTTGGTTTCAATATCCCTATTTTAATACGAAATACTATTTATTTTTCTTTTCTATTCGATACATCCAAATGGTTGACGCGAACATCCTCGATAGACACTCCGGTAGGTACTCGGCAGAAAAGCGCAGACGACAGCGACACGGCTTTTCCCAGGAAATCGTTTCTACAAATGCAGCAGGAAATAGCGCTACAGAAATGAGATTTTATAATAAAACTGATGAGAATGTATCCTTTTTGAAAATAAACGAGGAATTAATCTATCAGAAACTAAGTGGCGAAGTTTTACACAGATTTTAAAAGCGCCACATGAATCAAATAATGTTTCGTTTATTGATTGGAGCTAGTCTTCTTGGTACGATTAGAACAATTTGAATTTGAAGAATCATTTACATAGTCTAAATCACGTTTAGAATTATTATAACAGTAATTCATGTTACGAGGAAGCAAAGCGATCGAAGATCTTCGATTCTACTTGGGCTAAAATGATTTCAATACAGGCTGCGTATCTCAACAGATTCTCCTGAAATTTTGTAAGCCGTTTATATTATTATTAACTATTAAATAAAAAGGCACTGGTTCGGTACAGACAAAAGCTATGATCACTCAATCAAAAACGTGACATAAAAAATATATAAAAACCAAAGACAATATAAATGTATACAAAGCTATCAAAAGTTATGCAATCTTGCAGAATTATTATATGGATTCTTTGTAGTCAGTTTTAGGAACATTTATAAACGGCGGAGACATGGGGCTTGAAATCGTAAAAATAGGAATATATTTGTGGCAATTCAGTTATCTACTATCGATGTGTCATCGACGGGTTACAAACAAAAGTCACTAAGTAACAAATACTTACTTAAAATAAAGCTCGTATATCAGCATCGTTTCAGTACTGAGATACGTGGTTTCGAAGAGTAGTGACAGATTTGATAGTGAGCTTTGCTTCTCACCCGACGATATATCATGATATGTATTGTAGAGAGGCCGCTCTGCCCACGCAAACATATACATGGGATTAGCCTCGTACATATTTAAATTATTGCGAGGCAAGTTGTTCAACCCTGGAGTTCTCGTGGAGGGCGTCTAAATGCGCCGGAGCGGTACGTGTGGCGACGCGGCCGCGCCTGTTCGCCGAGCCCCGGGCTCGAACGCAGCTACTACGCCAGGCTCCCTTCACTAGGGCGCTGCGAACACTTAATCGAGTAGCGGTCGAATTGGATCTTTTCTCTTGTTCATTGTACGAATTCACAAATGTTACGCTTTTATGTTATAGCAATGTTGAAAATGATCGCATATGTACCTATATTATTGCTGCTATGTATAGTGTATATTTTTTGATGCCAATATGTTTGTAAAATCCACACTGTCGAATTAGGATTATAGCCTGTAAGGACTGTTGTGTGTATGAAAGTAAATAAATAAAAAATATTCTTCAGACAAACAATGGCGGGTAGACAACCGATTGCAGATCAAGAAAGCTTCGAACAAGGAAGATGCTATAGAAAAGTAACTTCGCTCATTAAACGGTAGCAAAGCTAACGTTCTTTAAGGGTAAACAAAGTTTTTAACAGGAATGCAACTGCGTAGAATATAACGAGCTTGTTAGGCGAATAGATACGATTGTAGTCATAAGTGATGAATCGTTCGAAATCGCAGAATAACAACCACTCAACCGTATCAACGTAGCTCGCAACCTTGTGTAAATTGACAATCAAAGCTGAAACAAGGACTGTGTAGCAACAATAAAGAAGAAGTGCAACTGCAATTTAATCATCAAGTCAAGTTTCTGCGAATCGCAATAGGTAATGGTTTACCATTCAACAAGTGATTCAAACAAATACGAGTGCTAATACGAGTACAAATCGATCACAAACGCGATTAACCGACCGCGTGGTCGTGTCGAATGTTTCCCTTAGATTTTCCGTAGGCTACTCTCCAACCACGCACTCCTATCGCTTTATTGGGCTCGCTTATAAAAAGGTTTAAATAAAAATCAGGTTAAAAAAAAGTGATTCAAGGGAAGAATAACAATTTTCAATATCGAGGTCTGATTTATTCGATGAAGTCAAAGTGGTTTTTTTTTACAACTTTCGTCTGCCTATCTGCCCGTTTTGATCCCTACACGTATTATTTGTTAGACAAGGTAAAGACCGCAAAATTATAAGCCATAATGTTTTTTTTGATCAGCGAGTTTATGGTACTGTAAATTTCAATCTAAGCAGCTCTATATGATATAAGTTTGTATTAGGGATGTCAAAAAATAATCGAGTATTACAAAATCGATTTAAATTCGATTATTAATTTTTAATCGATTTGGATTTTGCAAAAATTGATTAAAAAAAACCGATTATGATTTTCACAGCCCATTAATCGTAACAAAATTTATCAAAGAATATTGTAAGCTGCCACCTTGGACATGAAAATATTAGACGGCTACTACTAAGTCCTTATAAAGACCTTACATACATGCATTATGAGGACATTTCTAGCAATGAAGCCAATATTGAAGCCACGCCCCATAGGTATCGCGGATTTCAAAATATCCGGATTTGCTCAGATGTTATCACGATACTGCAATACACGTCAACATTCTTGTGATACTGATCATGATATGAGTGTATCGCGTAATAATAATCACCGTGTAACCGACCCCACAGGAAAAATAAATAAAAAATCGATTATTGAAAATGCGATTATTATTTGTTCAAATATTGATTGTTTTTTTTTTGCATACGCTGAAACGGAGACCTTCGATCGCTTCGCTCACTCGGTCCATTATCCCATCAGTACACCAGGAAACCAGACACGACCCACACAACTCGTCCACAGCTACATATGGAAAATAGCATGTTGACTGCCAAGCGCAAGGCGCAACAAAAATACCGGCAATGAATGTACTAAGTGCCGCCCCAGCAATTTCAGTGAACCACTAATTGCAATTATTGCATGACCCGCCACCACGGTTATTATCAATTAATTTGCTGTTTAAGCTATTTTAATACATGCACTACGGCTAGTAAATTATATTCATTGAATGCTTCTGCGTCAATAATTATACAGGCATAGAACGAGGGTTGCATTGGGCAAATTTACGGCAAGTTTAATGGACGTATTATTCGTAAACGTTCATCAAACCTGTTATAGATAAATTCTGTATTCAATCAATCAATCAATCAATTTATTTATTTCTATGAATGTGGTATTGGGGTATTTTGCTGTTATGTTTATTTGTATTGTATCTGTACCACGAATAAATGTTTTTTCTTTCTTTCTTTCTTTTCATTATAATTAGATCTTTATTTGTCACTGGCATTTGTATTCGCGGCAAAGGGATAAAACAAGTTATAGTCAACAGACTTTTGACTAACTTTATTAATATCGAGAGAGACATACATTTATTTATATATTTAATTTCATTTACATATTTCATTCAGGACATATTCACGTAAAATCAAACAAAATTACACTTTTTTTTTCTAATCTAACCCACTCAACGGTTCGCATTAGAGTACTAAATGTGCGCGGTTAAAAATTAGAAATAGTGCGGAAATTATAAAAAATGGAGTTTCGGCTGATTCTAAAATATACGCCATAGTACCTAAAAACCAATTTCACTATCTATTATAGCATCAGCGTGGCTAGCATAAGATGGAGCGCGATCTATCTCGACGCGAGATAGACTACCCGTCTGTTTCTGCGTGTACTAATTTAAAAAGGACGGATAGTCTATCTCGTGACGAGATAACTGACGCGTCATCATGTGCTAGCCATACAGAATATCCCATAGTGGCTCATTTAGATTTATCGTCTTTACGTACGCATTAACAAAACGTGACTACACACGCCATGCGTACCCCCGTTCTTCCGTGTAAAGAGGCCAGCTAGATCATAGCCGCAATAAACTAGGCACGCCAGCACCTCAGTATTTATGTTCATTAATAATTATCTTTTACGATGCTAGTTAAATTTCACTGCAGTAAAAAAGAGTAAATGCATCTCACGCAAACGAGATAATAATACAATTAGACGGGAGCACGCCGTCCGCACGGTCTCGAGCGGTTGACGCGCGAGCCACGTGCGTCGCTAGGGTGGCATGAATTATGATACAATAATATGTGATAATCTACATCGAAAGGGACCTTATGGCGGCAGGCGCTTACGTTGCACCTATTCACTATTGTATTGGAACAGCGGCAATAAAGGCGTAAGTGCCGGCCGCCATAAGGTCCCTTTCAATATGGATTATCACATATACTGCGCCAGGTATGGCTATCCGGTACATCGGTTAGTAGTGTGTGTGACACGACCTACGTCATTAGCCTATCGACGGTATGCGGGCGTGTGTCGTCGACTGTGACGCATTGTCGTGCCACGATCCGGATTGTCAGAACTTGTTTTCTTAGACCACGAAGTGAATAATCGCGATGGAACCTCTTTGCAGACGAACGCTACGCATGAATGCAAGGAACGTTGATGGTAAACCGGGTGTTGCTGGGATAGGCTTTATCTACAACTAATTTATATTATGATAAGCAGTGAACACAAATCTACAATTGTAACTCGGTCTGCTTCGCTTGGATGTCCACATTATTTCAGCCGTTCCGATAAAAACGAAATTCGAAATTAGTCAACTGTTGTATTGTTACTCACTAGGTGATGCCATCGTAACCTAAATATACGATGATGCGGTGTATCAGCCTGTTTTGCTAATAACTTACACGCTTTATGATAGGACTTGAGTCTGGAACACTTAGAGAGACAAGGCGATTTAACTTTTCATAACGCGGCTGTCACATCAACGTGTAAATATGTCATTCGACATAACAGCCAAGTTACGACTTTGAAAAATCGCAAAGTATCCGTATCGCAGACCCCGCGAGTCATCATTTCTTGTGTAAGTTACACAATTGTGTTCGCATCGCGAGGCTACCGCGCTAGACCTATCCAGTCGGTGTGGACCCCACAATGGGTACATACAGTGCGTAATATTATGTTGAAATCTTACGCACATACAGTATGATATTGAACGATAGTGATATTACAGTCACGAAAGACGAGAGTTAATTTTGTTCTAATTTACTGTGACCGTTATAATGTTGAGCATGCTTAGGAACTCGTCATTTCATAAGAATGATTATGTCATATAACATGACAATATCGATAGAATTTCGTTATGAGATAACTGCTTAATATTTCCTTTCGATTATTATGCGAGTACTTGAAGACCGAGCTTTGCCGGCGTCTTTCGTATGTTCCCGGAGATAATGATAACCCATGAAGCAAGGATGAAAATGGAGCCGGCAATACAAACATATAAAGATATGCGAAAGAGATGTAAGCATAGACTATAACATACGTGGGAACGAGATGAAATGTGTCATCTCCTGTCCCTCGTCGAGTATAAGGCTTCAATTACTTGTCATCGGCCTGTGTCACCGAAACGTCACGGATGTATAGGCTTAATAAATTAGGTTTTAAATTTCGCGCCCATGTATATACAGCACGACCAATTATGAGATGTCAGAATCGTGCTAATAGATGTATCAGTCTTCTGATACTTGTCAAACCAAATTTATTAGTATCCAAATTATTATTCAAAAGAAAGAAGATATGAAACTATGCCAAATGGTGAAAATCCCAATAAAATGTCTCAAAAAATAACGAAGCTAAAAAACCTTTAGAATGATTTTCATTAGAGAGAAAGCGCTACAAATCGGTGACGTCACTGACCTAAAGCGCCATAGTAAATGACGATCGTTCAATACAGAGGTGCGTTTTGCGAAAAAGGGACAGAACATGCCCCCACTTAAAACTTTGAAGACTTATAATTATACAATTATTTATTCTTTTCAGTTACTTTTTTCGAAATTTGATTGAGAATTTAATCTTTTTTCGAGAAAATTTGAAGTTATAGATTTTTTATTTCCTTTTTCTCCTCGAAGAAGTTTGCTTGCTTTGGCGTGTATCAGCTTACAGTTCTGTTTCTAATGCACGTTTCTCTTGTTCTTGTAGAGATGTTAGAGCCTCCTGAGACCCACCATACAAATAAAAATACAATCGAATTTGAACCTAACAGTTCCAATTACAAATTTGAATTTTATTTTATGTCAAATCAATCAAACCAAAACAAATGCAGTTTCTATCACTTCAAAATTTAACTTATTTTCCGTTGACCATATTTTGTCCTTCATATAGGACGCGGGGTCTTAGGAGGATAGGACCTTATTATGTGTAGTTAGGCCCCATTTGAAAGGGTACTTGACACGCATTGGCATCCGATCCGCTCCGCTTGTGTCCAAGCGAGCGCGGACTGACCGATGCACTCCACTTGGCATTTGAACGTCCGTTTAACTGCAACTGATGCAACACCGATGCTACAGAATAGTGATACTAATGTACAGAACAGAAGGATCACTGTATATCAGACGGTTGAGAGAAAAATACACTGGATCATTCTTTTTTTTTTTTTTGAACCTGACTGGCTTTATAGGCCGGGCCCAATAAAGCGATAGGAGTGCGCGGTTGGAGAGTAGCCTGGGGAAAATCCAGGGGATAACCTCCGGCACGACCACGCGTGTGGTTTGGAACATTGGAATACTCTAAGAGTTTGCGCTCCAGTGAGATTGGTTGAGCGGTTTCAACCGAATCTGAGGTGTGAGTGGAATCGAGGTACTGGGAGTTTTGTCGCTGGTTCACTAAACCTAGCCTAGCTGAGAAGAGTCCAGCAAGAAACTCAGCTAGACCCGACCTGGGTCGGACTGACTCTACCCGGTGTGCGGCGGTACCGGGACGAATAGGGACTATATGTGTCACTGTTGACTGGATCATTCGCCCTTTACCTGCCGTTAGAGGCATCAGCTCACGTTTTACCGAGCAACTTTAATCTTTGTGTACGAGTACAATTTAGTAGGAATTTGTAAGATAGTCTTGCCAACTTATGTACACTATTAAGTAGCCAATAACATAAAAAATACGTTCTAAGCATTTGAAGAACGTTTTTTTGATGGGATATTTAGGAAAGTGAGTTGTGTCAACCCGATAACTTTTAATCCTTAGATTCATAAAGTAACAAAAGTGACACTACTGAAATAACACAAGTCAAAATTAACTAAACGTCTTTTTTAAATAAGTATACACATTTTTTAGGGTTCCGTACCCAAGGGTCAAACGGGACCCTATTACTAAGACTCCGCTGTCTGTCATCAGCCTGTATCTCACGAACCGTGATAGTTAGACATTTAAAATTTTCACAGATGATGTTTTCCTGTTGCCGCTATAACAAGAAATACTAAAAAAGAATAAAATAAATATTTAAGGGGGCTCCCATACAACAATCGTGATATTTTATAGATAATGGTAGGGAACCCTTCGTGCGCGAGTCCGACTCGCACTTGGCCGGTTTTTTTATTTCATCTCTATGTTTAGGGTATGCATTTTATAACAAAATTTAAAGAGACGGTGTAGCAGTGATTTGCTGGAGCTGACATCGTCATTTTGACGAAAGCTTCAAAATAAATTAACATTTAAAAAAAGTTAACGTCCATTTGGGACTTTGTCAAACTTGAGTAACAGAATTCTGACAAGAGCGTAAAATGTAGGTTTCGATTTCCTTAACCGTACGTAGCTCATTCTTTAGTGATATTGGCAAGTCCATAAACATATTATCGGTAATTGGGTCATTGTCAGTTGTAAAAACAAAAGTTGTCCACCCGGTGGTCAATAGTTAACGGCTTATGTACATGTAAATTACGTTTTTATTACACGGATTTATAGATATGGAAACACCGTTTTTAGCGGGTTACTAGACCAATCTTTACGACCGCTTTAGCCTAGTTGGTAGTGAGCCTGCCTTCGAAGCTGGAGGTCCCGCGTTCGAATCCCGGTCAGGACATTTATTTGTGTGGTGAACACGAATATTTGTTCCTGAGTGTTTTCTATGTATTTAAGTATCTATTTATCTATATAAGTATGTATATCGTCACTGGGTACCCATAGTACAAGCTTTGCTTAGTTTGGGACTAGGTTGATTTGTGTAAGATTGTCCAAAAAAAAAAATTTATAATCCAAAATTAAGCTTTGTGGCCCTCAAATTTTGATATGTCCACCGAAAAGACGCGAACCTAAATCTGACAATGACCCAGTTGGTATTTGTAGATCCACCCTCAGTGTAGTGATTATTAGACTAGTCTTCAAGTACAGCTCGTGTATAATTGACGCATACCCTGGTACATATTAACAGTTAATAAGAGAACAACGGTTGGAACTCACTTGGAAAGCAGCTGCTTGGGCGGTGTTGCGCGGTCGGTTGCCTTGATAACACTCAACCTGATGAAGGACTCCAATTGTAGTCCGAAACATGTCGCAAATAGTGACTTCAGTGTTGCCAGGACCCTTAGGACGATAATTACGTTTCTTTTCTTGAAAAGTTACATTTTTGATGCAAAAGTTACATTTTTTATATTTTTCATAATTACTTTCGTAACGTTCGATTTTAAGAAATGAGTAGCCATATACAACTATAATTCGGCGAGTACGGCGACAGAATTCCGCCAGTCTGATGAGCGGTATCTCGAATATCATACATAGTTGCAACAGACGGACAGACTGAGGCGTGCCATGTAGGTTCTTTTGTCACCTTTTCTGTATAGCCTATAAATTGTCTCGCTTGGTCCCGGTTAGATACAATTGACCTTTCTTTTTAAATAGAGTTTCATTATTCTCAATAGTTACAAAAAAATCCTTTACAACAGAAGTTACTTACATGTTACGCGAGCCGGTCAAAAGTTACGAAAAATGTAAGAAATGTAACCATCTGGCAACACTGAGTGACTTTCCAAGTGAGTTCCAACCGTTGTTCTCTTATTAAGCGTAAATATGTCTCACGTTAGTGTAAATTTATGCATATTAACAGTCTTGCTACCTCCCCGAGGCTAGAGAGAAATTCAATTTTACCCTCTGCCATAGCCGGGTAAGCTCGAGGCCCGGTTGTTTCCGTTTAGACAAGCATCGATCGGCACTACTGTCGTCTGGTCGCATTAAGGCTCGGTCACACAGCGGGGCCGCTGCGCGCCGGAACGTGTCAACGTAGTAACAAGTTAGCGCCACCACACAAGCTGAATATTTAATGCTCTCCCGAACGAATTTAAAAAGTTGCCTCTTAAGGAATTCAAGCGCAAACTCTCGCATTGGCTACTAACTGAATGTTTCTACTCACCTAATGATTTTTTGAAAAGAAACCAAATTGGTCGTGGCTACTAAATACAATATTGACATTATTTAATTCCGGCATTCCGGCGCAGCGTGAGCGTTGTGCGGCGTCCCGCTTGCGCCGCACACGCTGTGTGACCGAGCCTTTAGTTTCTAATATGCAGCCGTGCAGACCTGTGCAAGTGATGAATATGACTCAATTTAATAGATTACTGGCAACATGAAAGACCGATTTTTCTGCTGATGGTAATTTCGGCTTGATTCGTGATAAAGTCATGTATTTATACTAAACGACACATTTGTATCCGTAAAATATTCTACAAAATGGTTAAAATACTCATAACTTCGCTTATATATTAATTATACGCATAGGTATGCTGTAACTAGTTTTTAGTTCAAACAAAGCTTTAAGAGACTATGTACAGTCACCATCATATATCGATCAGTTTTCACTTCATTTGAACATGGTACAATCGACGTCATAGACATGCATACACTTTTCGCCTTATTACAATGGATCAAAGTGTAAAAGTGTAAACATCTTTGACTCCGACTGTACCATACGGTTGTGTAAACTGACCGTTATTCTTCACCCATTTTAAGTTACAGTTACACGAGTCAATAATTACGAAGACATACTCTAACTGCCATACATATAAAATGGGACAGTACAGGTAAACTGCTTTAAGTTTGACACTAACACATGGTCTTAATCCATTGGATATTTGACTTTAACACTAATGTACTAGAGTTTCTATTACGTACACACTGTCTAAGAATCGTGCGTTTTAATTGAAACTCTATTACATTACAGTTAAAGTATACTATCGAATGGAATAAGAGCATATGAGAGTGTCAAATTCAAAGTAATTGAACTGTACGGGTCGCCAGAGGAGTGTTACTCTATAATTTGTGCAATTACTGGAGTACCGTGAAGTGTGGTTAACGTGCGTGTGGTCACCAACTAAAACCATTAAAAGAAAAAAAAACAGTACACTTTTATCGAATGGTAATTTTTGCAATCTCACCTTTTTTATACGGATTGAAACATGGACCTTATCTTGTCACTACTATAGGTTTTCCTATTAGATTGACTCATTTTTGCATAACAGCATCCATTTATGTTTCAATTTTGTTCACCATATAGGGAAGCATTGATTGCCACCTGATACAACTATTAATATAAAATGTAATCATGAATATGTTTAGTAGTAGTGAGTCGCAGTGTATATAAAAGTATTTTCATCGTAAATTCAGGTGTAACTAAACTTGCGAAAATTACCAAGCGAAATCAATCACGTGGCCTCAACATTGTCTGTTGATGTTTTACCACTGTGTACAATGTGTACTGCCTCACTAAAAAAAAGAATAAAAACATACAAAAAAACATAGGAGAAAACGAAACAGCGCTTCGATGGACACCGGATCATTGGCTAACGTTACTAAATCAGGTTTTTTGTTGAAGGTCGGTCATTATTTTAACAAGCGAACCGACGCGAACAGAGAATAGAACTCGGTAATTGTTACATGAGATGTATAGAAAAGCTTGAAAACATTTTCATTATTTACATTTGTTATGATACAGCGGGCACGGCGACGGATCGCCTGGCCCCAATTTCACCAAGTTGACATTATCCTCCTGAGACCCACCATACAAATAAAAATACAATCGAATTGGAACCTAACAGTTCCGATTACAAATTTGAATTTTATTTTATGTCAAATCAATCAAACCAAAACAAATGCAACTCTATCACTTCAAAATTTAACTTATTTTCCGTTGACCATATTTTGTCCTTTATATAGGACGCGGGGTCTTAGGAGGACATTTCATGTGAAAACTGTTTCACCAACTACAATTGTAATGTTTTTTGACAATTGTCGCGCTTGTCAGCTTTGGTGAAATAGGGGCCTGATGTCGCAGGTGTATGTATGGTTGACGATAATCGGTTACCATCAGGCCCCTATTTCACCAAAGCTGACAGGCGCGACAAT
The DNA here is from genome assembly GCA_963556455.1 of Epiblema foenella. Classification (NCBI taxonomy): domain Eukaryota; kingdom Metazoa; phylum Arthropoda; class Insecta; order Lepidoptera; family Tortricidae; genus Epiblema; species Epiblema foenella. The sequence goes on from OY747095.1 coordinate 43,912,387, forward strand.
TGTCAAAAAACATTACAATTGTAGTTGGCTGGTTCACATGAAAATTGTCGATTTGTCAGCCTACATAGGTATGTCAACTTGGTGAAATAGGGGCCAGAAGAATCACAAGATATACAAGCGCGTTGCCGGCCATTCAGATCACTTCACTTAGCGTATGTAACGAAACTCGAAGGAATTGAAATTTTATTCAAATAAGGTGCAGCGGGGAAATCTAGACTGTGGGGAAATTAAAATTGATCGATAATATCTCACTCGTGTATTACACGAGTGTTATCTATGCCCGGATAGCGGAAAAGCGAAAAACAATTCCAACAAGATGGCACTCTAGCAAATGATGTAGACGAGGAAAATATTTCGATTACGAGCCCCAATGCAAAATAGCTCGTCTAGTCGCAATTCTGCATGCGTATTTTTTTTCAAAAACTAGTATTTCTACCCGAATCGACTTTGATGATTAATGGAATACACTAGACGCAATGTCACTAAAGCTAGCTTAGTTTTGAGTTGTACAAAGTGTACATCTCGTTATTTATTTTAAAATAATTTAATTATAAATATTACATCTCACACGCAAATAATTACGTCTGCTTCATATTTAAGGCAAAATAGGTCGTCTATTTAAAATAAAACCTGTTTACCAGGGTTCGTAATATAAAATATTATTTTCAAATTGAATACGGAATATTCTCTGTCATGTAAAATGACAAACCACTATATAAAAGGGCAAATTCAGCCTAATTTTTTATTACTCCAAATCGTTTTTCTATCGAGATGGCACGAGGTAAGCCAGTGACTGAAGAAGTGCGGAAAATTATAATCTCCAGTAACAATAAAGGCAAATCTACGTACCAAATTGCCAAGGACCTTTCTATGCCAAGGTCTACAATCCAAACTATCATCGAGCATCATCGAAAACACGACAAAATTTCTTGTTTAAAGAAATCCGGCCGCCCACGAATTACTACTAAAGCAGAAAACAGGATTCTGAGGAAGATCATCAAGAAAAATCGTCGTGCAAGAGCTGGAGAACTTACGGTACTATGGCGTGACGCAATTAAAAAAAACATTTCAGTGGATACTTGCAAGAGAGTGATGAAGAGGATGGGCTACGGTTTTTACACTGCTAAAGAGAAACCGTTACTTACACAACGGCAGAAAACTAACAGGTTGAAATTCGCCAAAAAGTACAGAAATTGGACCGTCGATCAGTGGCGTAAAATTATATGGAGTGACGAATCTAAATTTGAAGTCACAGTAGGCGATGAACGAAGTAAAGTCATTCGCGAAAAAGGAGAGGCATTTCAAAAAGATTGTCTTAAGCGTAAGGTAAAGTTTCCAGCTTCCTTAATGATTTGGGGCTGCATGTCGGCACAGGGTGTCGGCTGTCTGCAATTTATAGATGGAACCGTCAATGCCGAAAAATACAAAAGCATCTTACAAGAGAGTTTGCTGCCGTCTATACGTAAGTTAAAGTATAAAAATGCGTATACTTTTCAACAAGATGGTGCCTCATGCCATACCGCTAAAGCAACGATGGCGTGGCTGAAAAAGAAAAAAATACCTACCATGTCGTGGCCATCCAGCAGCCCGGACTTGTCTCCCATAGAAACGTTGTGGTGGAAAATGAAGAAGAAGTTGCGAAAGGACCCGTCCAGATCAAAAGCTGATCTTAAAGAGAAACTTACCTGTGTTTGGAATGAAACAACCCCGGAAGAGTGTCGACAGCTGGTAGATACAATGCCGCTCAGAATTAAAGCCGTTTTAGATGCAAAAGGAGACGCCACCAAGTGGTAGACGTTCTAATCTGCGTCGGTAACACTAAAGACGAACTTTTTTGCATTTTAGTACAATTGGTGAAACAATGTTTTTTTTATTACCAAGGAAAGTTCGTTTTTTTTTTCATTGAATAAATAAAATACGATTTATAACTTATACTGTTTTTATATTGCTAATTCTTCCAAACACCTTCGTCCCCCAGAATTTTTAGGTTAACGTTAGTTTAGTACATTTTTTTCCTACCAGACGTACTCATTTGCATTGGGGCTCGTAGTTAAAATTTCTCGCAGTCTAGATTACCCCCTGTACCTTACTTATTCTACGCTACGTACTAATAGAATATCATTTATTGTATTAAGAACGTAAGAGGGAGCACGGGGAAAGAAGAACACTTAAAAAGGTACAAAGGCATTAAGGAAACACTGTTTCTCTTAATCCACCTGACTATTTCAATCGGATCCAAAATATTTTTAATGTATAGATTTTTTTCTGCAATTACAAACAGCGAGCAGCAAAATATCAAAATCAATATAAGAGATTGATGATAGTAGTCCATAACACATGTAATCTAAACTATAACTCACTTTTGTTGTTGCCTTTACGAAGTAGAAAACTTCACAAACCTTTACTCGCTTGGCAGAAGATAATTTTAGAAGTTTCGATACGAGCACTTAAGTGGCTTGCCGGTCTAAATCATCAATGCATAAAACGATGATGTGCCAAGAGAAAGAACGCCCTAAGTACTTGTTAGTTTCATAAGGACATATTGCGTTTTATCTTATGATAACGGGGTTCATCGCACCCGCTCCAAATACAGACGACAAAGTTAAGTGATCATATGTACGCCGTATTATCATTGCAATAAGGCACAGAAAAAGTCTATTAACGTTTACGTTGTCCAGATTCTCTGCCCCGTCTGTTTGACCCTAGTTGCGATTCGAGGCGTCATCATTTCGCGATTATACGTTGTCCAGCGTCCATCTCGGCGGCCAATTGACACTTGACCCCAGCGACACTAGTCGCGACCTTGACGTACAGTAGGTATAGATGAAGATGAGTTCACTAACGAATGCGCCCTATTCACCTCTTCTAACTGGCTCAATTTATAATGGATCGTCAGTCTGGGATATTTTGCGAGTGGGTTGCACTAAAAACGATTCAAGATCGATCGATTAAATATGGCGTCGGTAGCAGACATTCTGTAACTCATCAAATTTTCCAACCAGATTTCAACGACCACCAATGGCGGTTTAGTGCAAATGCAACCCACCCGTAAAGCCGTGTCATCGACTGGACACATTAACTGGTTGAGTCGATGTGACATCCACGTCATGATCATCATAAATCCATCCATCCATCATAAATTGTGAAAGGAATAGGGCACGCAATCATGAGTAAACTTATCCATGTACACATGTTATTTACTCCCATCCTGGATCTTACAGCATAAACTTGCAACTTATTAAGCGAAAGTCCCTTTTCATCATGATTTATAGGAAAACAAACTTTCGCTCGTAATACAAAGTGCCACATGAGTCATGATACAATTAAAAAAAAATCGGATTCTATCCACGATGCGTAACACTATGGGACCAAGTTGGTCGGTGCCTAAAAACTGCTTCTTCATACATTTCGATTGAAGACCATTTTCTATGAAACAGCAGCTTTTTAAACTACAGTTTGTCCCGTAATAAAAGCGGTTCAGAATCATGGATAGAAACATATCTTTATATTTTGTATCATGACTTATGAGTCACATTGTATAAGTTAGATGCCTTTAACTCATTATGCAATAGGCCCCTGACTAGTATTGACATCGATTTTATACAGCTATATCTGTCTAGTTACATCTAAGTATGTCAGTACATAATTAAGTCTTACTGGTTTGTGACTTTTTTTAAACGCGGAGAATCAATTCTAAAATCCGATAGCACACGCGCTCTTAGAATGCTTGAGGGTAAAATGCAAAACATTGCTTCGCTAGTCAATATTATATTGCTCCTTCAGACAACATAAATACTCGTAAGCGCATAAAGTGAAATCACTATCATCAAATAGTATAAATAAAGGTCTTTACTACTACTTATTATTATTAATACGAAAAAAAAATCTAAAATAGAGATGGATAAATCCGGAATTGAAGATTTAATTGACTCGAATCGGTAAGCGGTGCTGATTCCTTATAGAATCTTTTAAATGTTATCGAATTCGAGGAGTTATCGACTCCGACTCGACACGGAGCCGAATGAATGCCCGGTATCGCGGAGCGGAGGTAAAACTGGTGGACTCACGTATATTTTCATCAAATTCGAGATGAAAGACTCAAAAGATTCGAAGAATTGTGGCGACAATCTTTTTTGTACTTGTAATTTAACTCTGTGACGTTATCGCGCATGCGTACTTTTGTTTCTTCTGTTTGTTCTTCTTCTCGTGTGATGCCAAGCAATGCATATGGCTCCTGTTATGATTTGTGTATTGTAAATAATAACATGTTACAAAGTGTAAATATGTAAATACAAAGGTCTCTCATTCTCGCTGTAGTGGACATTTCTCACAAGATCACTGAATTTGTATTGAAACTATCGAGTCCGGAATGAATTGGTTTGAGGTATTGAAATGAGTCGAGAAGTCGATAAGCGGAGTCGGTATCGATGGCGGAGCCGGATTTAGTGATACGAATCGCTTCCCCGGAGTCCGGATTACTCATCTCTATTCTAGTTGGCCTGTCTGAAATTATGTAAAAGTTTAATCTCGCGATAGCTAATGCTCTCGCCACCAAGCATTCTGAGACGCGATTTATGTTTTAGGCGTGTGTTTAGGCGATGTTAGTAATTATATGGCAGCGGTATACCGCTATAGCTGGGCTCACCTTGCGTCTGCTGCTGGTATGGTGCGAGTAGCCTAGTCCGTTTCTTCTCATAGCCCTTTTGTGTGATGTCACCTGGAAAATTGATCAGTTTAACGAGGCTGTCGCGTGTAAGGTATTAAGGCGAATTGGGTCAGAAAATACGAAAACATAGGTTTAAAGACATTTATTCTCATATAAGATCTACAATCACTTCCATGAGAACATGGTTATAGACAAATACATGTATTCGACTTGGTTGTTGTCACCGCAAGAATGCAAAATCATATTTAAGGTAAACAACACATACAGTAATATAAAGTAATAAAAAAAAAAGTAATAACAGAATATCGGTGAAACGTTCAATAAAAAAATTACTGTAAAGTTTGTAATTACGTTACAGTAGCGATAATTAATTAAATCTGTTCGCGCTGCGCTGGTGTCAAAAGTTCATTTATTATTGCTTGCAGAGAAATATAAAAAGTCATTTAGCCCAGTGTCACAGTCATCATTCGATTGCCCTTTTCCTATTTATTCGGGGTTGGCGCAGCATGTCTTTTCTTCCATACATCTCTGTCATTCGTCATCTCTAGTGTTCGGAGTTTCGGTGGCAAATTTCACAGAGGTAAATGGAGTCGCCTAACTATTTTTTTGATTAAACGAATAACGATTAAATGATTAATTCTACATAATACTCCTTATAAATTATCTTGCGAGCATTACCTACTTATACCACGATAACACAGGACTACTAATAACACAAGCATGTAGGTAAACATTGTTTAATAAATTTATTTATTTTTACTTATTACATACGTACAAACATGTCACCTAAACAGTCGGGACAGTATAATGTTTGTACCTGCCGCCAATTATACAATTCGATATCACAAACATCATACGCCCTATGTCCACATCCGGAGCAAACCTCGGTAAAAACCAACCTTTCTTCGTCTAGGTCTATATCTTTTGATGGTAAATATAATTCCTTGAATAAGGTTTATTGCAAATTCAAATCATATACCCATCCGCTAAAATTTATCATCTAAAACAATAAAGAGAAAATAAATAGAAAAAGAGTTTTATCAAAAACGGTAGGCATAATAAAGTCATATGATTAAAAACTTACTTTTTCAACAAAGTCAAATTCATCCTTATCATCTAGATAAATTTCTATGTTGAGATTTAATATTTAGCATTAGCAACACTCTTTAAGGTAATATTTTTCAATGACTGAAGATGAATGATTTACACCCATTTTTAAGATGTAAACGAGACTCCTGGATACGTCAACCAATCGTAATATATTTGGTCCAATTTTATTTTTTTCACATTCGTGCACTTAATTGCTTCAATTATTCCCTTCAATTATTGGTGACTGGAATTTACGAGTACATACCTACCTAATTAATGTCATACTAAGTATAGTCGCCATCAGATATATCGGAGCGAACAAGGTGCTCACAAATATCTGAACACGACTCTATTGTGAAGGCGTTAAAGTGCATGTTCAGATATTTTTGAGCACCTTGAAGAGTACAGATATATTTGATGGCGACTGTACTTCAGGTAAATGAATAATTTATTTATTCAAATCTTAAAAAGTTAATCATAAAAACGACTCCATTGCCCACTGTGTGAAATTTGCCACCGATACTCCGAACACTAGTCATCTCTTCATTCATATCCTTCTTATTCATATCGTCATTCACACAATTTTTGTATTCACAGTATTTTTGAATATATCGTTGCTAAGTGTGCTACACCGTAGCTCAGAGCAGTATTTTAGCATATGCAGGAAAAATAGTCGGCAGACATTGACACGCGAGGTATTTCACACAATTTTTGAATACACAGTATTTTTGAATATATCGTTGCTAAGTGTGCTACACCGTAGCTCAGAGCAGCACTTTAGCATATGCAGGAAAAATAGTCGGCAGACATTGACACGCGAGGTATTTCACACAATTTTTGAATACACAGTATTTTTGAATATATCGTTGCTAAGTGTGCTACACCGTAGCTCAGAGCAGTATTATAGCATATATGCAGGAAAAATAGTCAGCAGACATTGACACGTGAGTTATGGAAGCATATTTTTAGCTGCAGGCACACACTGTAAATCAGAATCGATAATTTGTCTCACAATTTTGCTATAATGTAGTGGACAATCAACGTCAAAGATATGCCATTTTTCGCCTTATTACGGTGCATATAAAAATTACTGCAACGTCGACTGTCTATGATAAGTAAAACATAAAATTATATCAGATTTTCAGTGCAAAGCAATCACTGCTTAGTAATAAGACTGGCACTCGACCAGCTGTTAGGTCGCACGACACTTCTCGAGTACTTCAAACCGTTAAAAAAAATATTGAATACCCAACATTTACTCCTTTTGAGATTTTAAGATTTCCCTTTTAAGGATTATATTTTCCTGTTGCTTCCAATTAATGAAATTCTCGTGTACAATTTCAATAGAGGGATTTAACTGAGATAATCTCGGAATCAGTAAGAAATAAAAATTAAGCGTGCGCCTTATTCCGAAGTTCAGTCTATAAATATTACGTGTAAGTTTCCATTACCACCGCGCGATCGCGACAACACTGACACATATAGTACCTATTCGTCCCGGTACCGCCGCACACCGGGTAGTCAATCCTGGGAGTTTTATCGCTGAGAAGAGTCCAGCAAGAAACAGCTAGGCCCGACCTGGGTCGGACTGACTCTACCCGGTGTGCGGCGGTACCGGGACGAATAGGGACTATATGTGTCACTGTTGTCGCGATCGCGCGGTGGACGTCCCCGCGGGCGGGAATGCCTAAGTATACGCGTCGTGTCAGAGTCGGACGCCGCAAGCGCAGCGTTCCATCTTTCGATAGACGCTGTGATTACGTCGTCCGGGTCCGTAAGTGTGTAACCAATCTCACTGGAGCGCAAACTCAGAGTATTCCAGTGTTCCAAACCACACGCGTGGTCGTGTCGGAGGTTTTCCCCTGGATTTTCCCCAGGCTACTCTCCAACCGCGCACTCCTATCGCTTTATTGGGCCCGGCCTATAAAGCCACAGTCAAGTTAAAAAAAATCATTAGATACCATGTTATAATTACGTATTGTACAATTTTCTCTACAATAAGTTATCAAATTGTACGCTTGGTAAAGTTTTGTGGTATAGGTCCAAATACACTATATATGTGCCATTAATATAGTAAAGTTCGACTGATCAATATCATCATTTGATCAACTCGACGTGTGTAATTACTATAAGAATGTGTAGACAACGATCGCGACCTTGTCCAAACCTGTAGCTGATATTAGTCTACAAAAACTGGAGAAACCAATTACTAAAATGATTACGGGACCAATCGCTTCAAGATTTGATCCGTTGGTAATATTTAAAGCGAGGGGTACCGACGCAAGAGGGGGATTTTAGGATACCCTAAGAGTATCAAAATCAAACCCAAAATCAAACATTTATTCTGCAAATAGGCCACAAGGTCACTTTTACATGTCAAAATATTAATTTACAATTTAAGAAAGTCTGACTTTAATAAGTAATACATTTTTCATGTCAAAATATCAATTTACAGTTCAAGAAGGAATAATAATTTCGAGTTTACAATTATAACAAAATTAATGTCATACAGTGAAGATAAACTTGCAAAGTTATCTATTACAAATATTACAACGTCAGTAAAGTTAGAGATGTATAAGGTCTCAAGATTAAACAAGGAGTATAATGAAATTAATATAATATCCCAGAGATGTACATGGTCTCTGAGCGTCAAAATTAAAATTAATTTAATATTGTTAGAGATGTATATGGTCTCTAAGTCACTGATAATAAAAACGAATCCACAACAGGATGATGTCTCTCGTCAATCCCCTATAAAAAGACATATCATTATTAACTACCCCACAAATGTGAGGAACATCGTCATGGTCAGATGAAAATATTATCCAGTTCAAGAAAAATGGACCGCGAAGCGAGCTACCTCAGTGATATCAACGACGCATAATAACAATCAACGAGTCATGGGTTTATCATACAAATGCCCTGTACTCCGAGCTTCTTATCGTGCCGTCCCTGTCACTCTCGTTTAATACACTATATGAGTGAAAGGGACAGCACGATACGAAGTTCGTATTTTGAATTTCGGAGTAGCCCCATTGAGCCAGAAATGCAGGTTTAGTCATCAATCGCTTGCCCTTCTCCCATTTAGGGTCGCTAGGCCAGTTACGCGGCCTGCGTCAGTTTGCGACCTTCAGAAGAACGAAGTTTTTTCAATTTAAGACATTTACATTTATACATGCCCTAAAAACATAGTGATTCGTATGCGTTTTAATTAGTAGCTACTGAATGGGAATATATTAAAAAAGCAAGAAAATATTCTTTCAGTTCATCAACTCATCCAAGTGGCCGCAAACTGGCGCATCAAATTAACAGGCCGTAAACCCACCTACCGACCCTATTTGGGGTCGGCGCAGCATGTCTCTTCCTTCCATACATCTCTGTCATTCGTCATCTTTTCATTCACATCCTTCTTATTCATATCATCTCTCACACAATCCGTCCACCTTTTTTTGGCCTACCTCGTTTCTTGCATCCATCCACATTCATATCTAATACTCTTCTTGTTACATGGCTTTCATCCCTCCTCATGAGTTCATGACATGCCCGTAAATGCCGGTCTAGTATTACGTTCAATGTGTTGAAGTAAAATTAAAACCGATTGTATAGATAAGAGTTCAACAAGCATTGGTTTTTACGAGTATGCATTTCATATCAAATACAAAATGCGATTGCATTTGTGATAAGGAAATGATAAACATCGATAACGACCACATGGACACGGTATTGCCGGCGAATAATGTTGACTTATGTAGATTTCCGTAGCGTGTATTCTATACCACGCCCTTATCAGTAAGTTGGTGTGAAATGAACTTTTAAAAAAATACTGAAGTAAAACTACAATTGCATGGTATTTATTATTTATTTATTTAAACTTTATTAATATACTAGCGACCCGCCCCACCCTTGCACCTTTATTTTACCCTCTTAGGGTTAGCATTTGAAAAACGCTGGAAACAATGTCTTTGGATTGAAGTTCATAAACTTGTTACGAATTTTTGTCTCCAGCTCAAAAAAAATTCTCCCATACAAACTTTGCACCCCTATTTGATCCCCTTAGGGGTGGAATTTCCTAAAATCCCGTCTTATCCCTTGCATACGTCATATAATTACGCTCTGGACCAAATTTGAAGTTTCTAGTTCCAGTAGTTTCGGCTGTGCTTTGATGGTAGATCAGGACTTCTTCTTTTATATATTTAGAAGAAGATAGATAGATTACTTTTGGTATTTTATACGAGACTTTATTATATCAATATGGTCGTAAAAGTCATTCATAAACGTCACAGGGACTTTGTATTTAACATACTTACTTAAATACATTGTAGGTATGTAACAGCTTGACACAACGCGATAGGTATTATATATTACAAAGTTTATTCTGCAATGTTCATGTTGCAATGGTTCACCAGAAAATAATAGAAAAAAGTACGTGAGCAAAAAGTAAACAATGGTAACACCGATAGTGATAAAAAGTGGATCGTTCGCGAAACGAGTCGCTCACGCTTTGTTCTATAAACGAGTACAGCAAAATATTAAAGTTTGTAATAGAAGGGATTTTGGTCTGCCCATACTTTCATAATATGAGAGGCACGGTTTCCGAACAAGGCATAACTTCGTGTTCAATTTCGGTGGAAAAAATTGAGAGCGGTAGAGGAAGGTATATGGGTCATTCTACTTTTTCATTACCAGTTTTCTATTACAAAAAAAATCTATGATATATCTTGAATTAGTATACAAAAATAGGATTTCAAAATAGTACCTGAACCTAATAAGAGAAATTTGTAGGTAAAAATACTTAATTATTAACATATTGCTGTAAAAGGTGGGGTAACACAGTGGTAAAAACCATTTTTTCATACAAATGGTGAGACATCCAAAGACCAGTTACTCGATTTATGTATATTAGTTGTGGTTCGTTAATTACCAAAACTATCGGAAGTGATACTGCAATTAAACCTCTTTATAAATAACAATACAAAAATATGAAGTGAGGGCCAAGTATTACAAAATCTGCGTTTAAAAAAAAGTGTCTAAGAATTATGTACATGTAAAAGTAGAATGGCCCGTATGCAAAGTCAAGAGGGTAGCAGTGAACAGAGAAGAGAGGTCGTTTCATCCACTGACTCTTATCGCGCAGGGAACGAAAGAGCGCATGCGAGCGGGATGCCATGATTAGCCGTCAAACATCGGTTTGGTTAGACAGTAAACATTCTGTACATACGTAATTTTGTGCCTATGTCATAATCTAATTTCGTGATATCATGAAGTCCAATTTCGGTGAAAATTGTCCGCGAGGCGCTAATTGTCCCAATTCCGATCGAATATCGGAACTACATTCAACAGATTTCAGCATTTTGCAATTCAGGGGCGATTACGGGTTTGTCCAACAACGCCAACCATTTCGAAGGTATTTATGACGGGAGTTATGAATAGCTTTATATTCCTCCCAACATTTTGATGAACAATTTTCGCTTGGAATTGAACGCTGCTGCCAGCTGTTTTTATTGAAAACAAAGCGACAGTGGCTGCCACGTTTGTTACTACGATTCTACAAATGTGTGTCGGACTTCACAATTTTCTTTTCTTGCAACTCCAGGGGTGTCAATGGCGGTTGGTACGACCCTTAAGTACGTCGCCTGATTAAGATGCTTATTGTGTGAAAATTTGAAGACCGTTCCTCCAATAAAACCTGTGTGATAGACGACAGACAGGCGGACGCCTGAGTGACAGCAACAAGGCTCCGTTTGGAATCCTAAAATGAACCTATTGAATAATAGCCAAGGAACGAGAAGCTGTAAATATTGAATCAAAACATGAAGTTGGCTTTGCACACTTAGTGATTTGAAATTACTATTTTAAAACCCGAACCGACTTCTCAAAATCTCCGTTCATTGGGTTTTTTATTGTACAACTATTAGATGAGCGAATCGTACTACGTAAACGTAAACGTAATTAATAAAATAATTAATGCCTTAATATTTTATAAATATATAAGTAAATGTAAATTAACACATATTTCTATGTGATCACCGGCGCCATATCTAACGTTGATCGATTTGTAACTGCAATTTGCAAACATGTATTGTCAGTTAACTTTGAGCAATTCGTGAACAAATCTCGTTAGATAACCACTTTACAAGTACTTCTATTTGCGATAAATACTTAAAGTACGGGCCGATACTACAAGTTCTTAACAAACTGTCTTTAACAGGTCATTTCAGGCTTGCCTTCATTAAGTCTTATAAGCCATTTCTAAAGCGTCAAGATTATAATAAATACTTAAATATTAACATATTGCTGCTAAAAGTGAGTAACACAGTGGTAAAAACCATTTTTTCATACAAATGGTGAGACATCCAAGGACCACTGAGTTACTCGATTTATTGATATTAGCTGTGGTTCGTTAATCACCAAAACTATCGGAAGTGATACTGAAATTAAACCTCTTTCTAAATAACAATACAAAAATATGAAATGAGGGCCAAGTATTCCAAAATATACATTAAAAAAACAGTATCTAAAAATGACCCGTGTGGTTGCCGGGTGAGAATTGCGCCACCCCATCTCTTCCCGTGGGTTTCGTAGGAGGCGAATAAGGGAAAATCGGAGGGTGGGCAGCAGCATCCTTCGATCATTACCACCATCAAACTGCGGTCGCCAACCCGCTTGCCAAGCGTGGCGACTATGGCAAATCCCCCCCAAAAAATTGGGGGAGGCCTATGTTCAGCAGTGGACGTCTTTCGGCTGAAATGATGATGATGATGATGATGATGATCTAAAAATTATGTACATGAAAAAGTAGAATGGCCGACTAACTTCTTTAGAACATATGGTACGGTCAAGTGCAAAAATACTTATAGAATTTATCCTCTCATAAAAACGTACCGCAACCCTAATTCATTGACATAAGAGCTATGGGATATATTTTTGAGTAAGCTGTATGCACCCACATTTTTGCATCTGACTGTACTTACTAGCTATTCGGCTTACATTGCGGAAACTCTTTCATTTATTACACTCCTTTTACTATTGTTAAGTATTTTTCCTTTGCGAATGTTTTATTGTATTTTACGTTTATGCTATAGCACATGCATTTATATCGAATAGAGGTTTACAAATTGACTTACCCCCTTATTCATAAACGTTTATCAAACCTATTCTAGCTAAAATGCCGTTAAAATTCGTTTGTGTTTATCAGTCACTTTGACATTTGTGTTTGTAGGAAGGGACAAACCACATTTTAGTTAGGAGAGGTTTGTTAATTTTGATGAATAAGGGGATAAGAACTTAAGACTTAGGGTTGTTTCACACGTACCACAACCACACGACAACCACAACCACACCACAACCACAACCACACCACAACCACAACACGTGGTCGGGCGCATATTTTGTATGTTTAATAAATAGTACAATTCACACGTAACCACAACCACACCACAACCACAACACGTGGTCGGGCGCATATTTTGTATGTTTAATAAATAGTACAATTCACACGTAACCACAACCACACCACAACCACAACACGTGGTCGGGCGCATATTTTGTATGTTTAATAAAGAGTACAATTCACACGTCACTGCTTGACCGCATTTTAACGCTGCGACGTGGTGTGGTTGTGGTACGTGTGAAACAACCCTTAGTAATCAACGTTTTCATAAAAATTTACACCATGATAGAACACCCTATCCTTGTATTTAATTTTAACTCACACGATTTTCACACACTATTATTGGAAAACTGGACTTAATCACGTACAAAATCGCGTACACAACAACAATCTATCCTTGCTTGATAAGTGACTGTACTTGTTAGGCCATTTTAATTACTAGTGGCTCTGTGAGCTGTAGACCTCGTGAGTGAGTTTTTTTTATCATTTCCAAAATCTGACATTATAAAAAAGATCAATTATGGATATCGAGCCTGCTAACAAAATTTCACGAGAAGCGGTTGAAAAATGCGACCTGTAGAGGAGAATAAACCGAAATTCGGACGCAGAAACTTACAAAATCTTTGAAATAAAAATTGTTTTTGAAAATTTCCAAAAACTGACTCGACAAAAAAATTCTACAAAATTACCGGACCTGCTCACAAAATTTCACGAAAATAGTTTGAGAAATGCGACCTGTAGAGGAGAACAAACCGTTGAACAAATATATTTTTTTTAATTTCCAAAAACTTATTCACCAAAAAAATCTGTATATTTATCCTGCTCACAAAATTTCACGAGAATCGGTTGAAAAATGCGTCCTGTAGAGGAGAACAAACCGAAATTCGCCCGCAAAAACTTAAAATCATTGATAAAAAAATTGTTTTTGGAAATTTCCAAAAACCGTCTCGACAAAAAAAAATCTATATAACTATAGGACCTGCTCACGAAATTTCACGAGAATCGGTTGAGAATTTCGACCTGTAGACCTGTAGACGAGAACAAATGGAAAACCGAAAATCCGGAATCTGGACATACGAAAGCATTTTTGTCGAAGCTGAAGCAGAGACCTTCGTTTCACTCGGTCAATAATTCGCAAAATCCAAAAGCCAATCCAGCAAATGGACATTCGAGGAATTGGACGTCCGGGGCCAGAATGGTTCAGATAATAGAAAATCAGTCTGTTTTATTATTTCAGGTCAGTCAGTTTGCAACCCTTTTTCACCAGTCAGATTGAGTCCGACTTAAAAACATTGTGGCAAGGCAAGGGCCATTCAGAGATCTGACAAAAATACTGAAGTTTGAGCTTCCAGTGCGAAGAATTAATGCAGAATTACACTACACAAAAATTATTGTGGACTGAAAAAGAAACAAAGAACCAAAATAACCGAACAAACTATTGATAAATGCCTTGGTAACTATCCTTAGGCTTGTCAAATAATCCTAAATATCATCGTAAAAATAAACTTTCATGCTGCATATTTCCTAATTATCAACGACAGTGAAATTCCTTTTTTTTTACAAAAAGGATAGCTTTTTTTAATTTTCTAACAATATAACTGGATAGATTTTTCATAATGATCCACTGTTCCAAATATTAATTAAAATGTACTAAATAATTACTCAAAATCCCTAAAGTGGAAATGGACAGGTCTCTTAGCCAGATTAGAAGACCAAAGATAGACAAAGGGGGTCACAGATGGCAAGGACTTCAAGGTATCAGATACCGTGGGAGACCACAGACGAGGTGGATAGACGATATTGTCTCAAGATCTGGGCCTAATTGGACCCAAGATGCAAAAAATAGGATATACTGGAAAGGATTCAAAAGAGGTCCTTAAAATAGAAATAAAATAAAAATGAAATGTAGTATTATATATTTAAGGAATAAAAGGCTTATTAATAATAAAAAAATAACGAAATTACGCGCAAAGCTTCCGTGGAGAGCGGGATGATTAATTGCAAACTCATGCGTGCGTGTTAGAGGTGTCATTTGCAATGGAATTTGCCTTGCCTTAAAAACAATCGTTAAACAAATAAAACGATGCCTGATCTGGTCAAGCGTGGCGTCCTGAACTGAACATTGACACAATTAAAGAAATATAAAACATCAATTGTAGCAATCAATAACTGCCCGATATAAGAATAAACGTAATTATTTCTATCGTCCACGTATCTATGCCATATACGTGTTAACTAGGGCAACAGTTGGTTAGAGGCTGGATAGATAGATTATTATATTTATCGTCATAATAAAAGTCCCTCGGTGCTGGCGCGTCCTAATTGGGTATTAACCCATTGACACACTATGAGGGTATGTTGGTTAGCGGGAAGCTTCCGCGTTATGTTATGATGTTGACGATACACACACTATCTATTATATGTATTAGAGCCAGGGGATACCGGTATTTTATACTTGTTTTTCGGGTACTATCAGGGTGAATCAACTTTTTAATGCCACTCGTTGCGGTGGTTACGTCTAGTTGTCCAGGGGACAAAATTCGAATACAATCGTGATTTTATGCTATTTAAGTTTGTCAAACATACGTATTTGTGGTACTTATAACCTGTTTCCATAATGGTCCATCTACTAAGCACGTTAGTGGAACTTAATACAACATTTTCTTGAACAAATTGCGCCGCTAGTGTCCCTTGGACAACGGGTCAAGATAACAACACAAAAAAAGTTGATCCACCCCTCAGCAACACAGACAACCCTTTTTGACCAGTCGTGTACCTTATTGCAATTAACGAGCATTAACATCAAACAAACGTTACGGTTTGAGGAAGATATTTGAATATCGATTGATAGAGATGATTTGAGAAACATGATAAAGAGATTAATGTAAAGAAATAAACGCCTATTTAGCTAATATCAAGGAATGATAATTCTTCAACACATTGCGATATCAATGTGGGCAGATCAGGGACCGATACCGGTATTTTTAAAAAACAATACAATACAATACAATACAAATACTCTTTATTGCACACCTCAATCAAAGGATACAGTACAGTACAAAAACACAATGAGAAGAGGCAAACAACAGGCGGTCTTATCGCTAAACAGCGATTTCTTCCAGACAACCTTAGAACCTTGCCTTAACCTTTTTCCTTTAAAAAACCCAATATTTTGGATTATTTTTTGCTCTTTACGTAGGGCTGAATCATGTATTTAGGTAACAACGTCGTATTATTAGATTTTCCCATTAAAAACGAAATAATGAACCGGTGACCGTAATAATACCGGTATTTTTCTATGAAGAAAATACCGGTATCCGATCCCTGGGGCAGATACATTAATATCGCAATGTGTGGATTATATACGGTCCGGTTCAAAAATATTTTTGAACCAAATAAAACGATAATCAAACTTACGCATTTGTCGGTACGGAAACGGTAAACTGTCAGCTGTCATCAGTGTTAACTGTCTAATCGGTATAGATTTATAAGGCACACTCACATTAAAATGATGTGCGGAAGGAAGGCGGTACGAATGCGGCCTTACTGCTTCCGCGCAATATATAATACTGAATTAATGCGCAAATGGCAATACGGCAGTGGATCCCAATGTTGAACAGACCCAGACCCACCTAACAAAAAAAAAGAAAATTTTTGGGACTCACTTCTTGGGTGTCAGTGAACAAATGAGTGTAACTGTGTATGAATACGTGATTGTCCAAAAGTCTCTGGCCCGATCCAATATTTACCCGCGACCCATAGTTTGGAAAATGCTGCAATACGGTATCTAGGGCATGCAAACCGGGATCCCGAAATACCGGGATCTCGAACTGGATTTCACGGTATTTCAATATCGAAATCGAACCGATTAATACCTAAATATCAGAATACTGGTATTGAAGATTTTGATTTCAAGCTTACATGGCCATTTACATTAGAATTACGATTTGAAACGGGATATTTACCATGTATATTTGTATTTTTGAGTTCCCGATATTTCGGCACTGTTGCAAGCGCCATTATCAAGGATTAACTGACGTGCTGCGAGTTTTAGTTGTGGTTTACCCACACACCATAGCGATCTACCCTCTTCCTGGTTCGCTTTTTTCGCACAGTGTCACCGTCACTACCACCGTCCGCCTTGTCACTTGAAACTCGATTACGGTCACGACACAGCACACTCACAGAATCAATACGCGAGTTCTTTCCGGAAACAGTCTCTTTTCGATTTGAGAACTTTCGGATCACTGGACGCCAGACACTTGACAGTTGAAACCCATGTTCCCGGTTGAAATTCTTATACATTTGGATTTCAATGGCTTCCTTAACTAACCTAGGTATGTAATGGCGCTCTGTCACAAAAACAACAAAACAAATATACATGGTAAATATCCCGTTTCAAATCGTAATTCTAATTGGAGATTTTGCATTATATTTTAATAGAAAAATATGAAATTATTATGTATTCGTAAAATTTAGTACTGAGAATTTATGATTATTTCGTTATTATTCTCTGTCCTACATTATTTTTCCACTTATAACACAGACAGTTACAATGTGACGGTAAATTGTCACTTACTCGTATTCTCAGGTGAAAAATACCGGTATCTCGAAATACCAAAATCCCGGGATTAAATTCCAATACCGGATTTCAATCCCGGGATTGAGAAAGGTCCGGTATTACATGCCCTAACGGTATCGTACCGCTTGAATTCACGTTTGAGACTTAATAAAATGCAGCTGAGTTTATTCAGGTCTACACTAACTCTAAGCCTAGTGCTGTATGATTAGCACACTGCACAGAATGATCAAATCAAATATCAGATTGAACTGAGAATTGTATTTCACATCTAAATTGTAGGCACATATTCTAGGATGGGTCATTCTACTTTTTGTTGACCAGTTTTCTATTACAAAAAAAATCTATGATATGTATTGATTGAATTAGTGTACAAAAATAGGATTTCGAAATTACTACCCGAACCTGTTGAATTAACATATTGCTGTAAAAATTGGGTAACACAGTGGTAAAAACCATTTTTTCATACATATGGTGAGACATCCAAAGACCACTGAGTTACTCGATTTATGGATATTAGCTGCGGTTCGTTAATTACCAAAACTATCGCAAGCGATACTGCAATTACACCTCTTTCTAAATAACAATACAAAAATATGAAGTGAGGGTCAAGTATTCCAAAATCTGCATTAAAAAAAAACAGTGTCTGAAAATTATGTACATGAAAAAGTAGAATGGCTCATATACTCCCAGATCTGTCGTATAAAATGGTGACAATCGAAGTATTGATGAAATCAAAGTTCAATTTGTTATTGGATCGAATTTCATGCGTCTTTATTGAGATCGTTCTAATGACAAATTCATGTTGTATTGAAATAATTAATACGGAAAATAACTAAGTCTATCTGATACCTTATGACAATAATAATACTGAAACAATTGTGATGTGTAGGAACCCTATCTATCTCTTAAGGGTGAACATAATGCCTACTTTATTTTCTGAAATCAACACCCTGAGATAGGAAGGCGAATTGATACAGACATAATCCATGCGGGCAAACAGTCACGACTAGTTCTAATTATGCGCCGAATATTCGGTTATTATTCGGTATTCAGCATGTTTTTGAATGTTCGGTATTCGGCCGAATTATTCGGTTCAGCTGCCGAATATTTATCGAACAATTTTGAGAGGGTTTTGTTACAAGTTACAAAAGTGTATTATAGTTACTGCTTCGTGAAATTAATACTTGACCCATTATTAACAGTGATTTAACTTATTTTCGTCAATATTTCGCTTTGATAATGAACAAAAATTTTACCATTCAATTAGTCTGTTTTACAACAATATATGAAGCAATTTCGTTGAAGCGAATAATTCGGCCGAATATTCGGTTCGCCAACAGCTGAATCTAATATTCGGCCGAATGCTCGTATTCGATCAAACCCATATCCGGCGCATCTCTAGTTCTAATATTCCTATGACATGGAAAATATTTAATGATCCAAAAACGGAATGAAACAGTGTATCTATTTTATGTAGCTATTCAACTCTATCCACCTCAGTCGATTGATTACATTACACTCTGTTTGCTCTCAATCCTACCAATATTATAAATGCGAAAGTTTGGATGTTTAGATGTGTGTGTGTACAAAACTTGGTCCACAACAAGTTTATAGCCTATATTAATGGGCTCCACGCGCTTCATCGATTTTTGGAATATATACCGCCGTCAAAACTATATATATTATTATGGCTCAAACGGTTATCGGTTCTTCAATCCTTTATCTACATTTGCAAGAGCCAAATTTTGAACAAATTTGACTACTGGTAAACCGGGGTTACTTTCAAATTGAGGGGCGACTTTCAAAAGTCAGTTCTTATGACGTGTTTTGGTTTTTATTTAGTTGAACTGTGGTCAGTGCTATTCCTTCGTAACTTTCTTAACTATATACCAAACTGAAACAATCTAGAAATACTTAGGGGTGGTTATTATAAGTCTTCTAAATCTATCAAAGTGGCCCCGTTTTTTCCTAGTCACCTCAGTTTACGGTACTTTGTGTTTTTTTTTCAAAAATGGTCTAAACAGCCCTGTTTTCGATATTAGTATGTAGTTTATGCACTTATATATAAGAAATATTCATGTAACTGTTCCTTATTGACATCTCTAACAACGCAAAAGAAATTTTTATTTTAACTAATCTTCACAAAAGTCACGTCCAAAAAACTGTTTCTAAACAGCTCTGTTTTCGATATTAGTATGTAGTTTATGCACTTATATATAAGAAATATACATGTAACTGTTCCTTATTGACGTCTCTAACAACGCAATAGAGATTTTTATTTTAACTCATCTTCACAAAAGTCACGTCCAAAAAACTGTTTTTTTTGGCCTAAAATTTTAGTTTTATGACATATATCTCGAAAACAGTGAGTTTTGAAGTCAATATAGTATTGGATTCGATGAGTTTTTAACAAAGCCTCAAATACCCCGACTGACAACCGCTGTCAGTTCGCGCGGGAAACGGTAGATTTGACAGTTGTTGCTAAGATTGGTTAGGCGCGTATAATGTTGATCTGTGTCCATAAATTGTTAATTTAATGCAGATTCTTTGTATATTTGTAGAAACAGCGATTACATTTTGTTATTTATCGATTTTATGTCTTTCACTGCTAAAAATAGTATACTATTTCGGTAAACCTTGTTGTTCTTAATACGATAAGCCATAAAAAAATGAGAAAACGGCGAGTTACACGTCGTTGGTCATTGGGAGCTAGAAGCCCCTTAACATATAGAATACTTTTTATCTCGAAAATCGTTCTTTGAATGGATGAAATAGGAAATGGAAATTTACGCGGACGAAATCGCGGGAAAAAGCTAACATGAAAATATGGGTCAATCAACTTTTTCTTGTTGTTATTCTGTCCCGTCAACGAGGAGACAACAGTAACCGAGTTTCTTAGAAAAATGTTTATAATAAGGACTTCAAGCATGCTCAAGAGATGACGCATGTCCGAATAGATTTATTCCTCATCACTAAAACTCATGTTTGGTAGATTTAAACCCTATAAAATCACTGTTTTAAAGAGTGACTCAGGATATGTAACCATGGCAACGAGCGACAAAGAATAGTTGATCCACCCATATATTCCAAATCCTTTATTTTTATTGGAAGCTGCATTGTCACGCTTGTGAATTAGACAATTGCATTAAACCATCAAACAAGTGTGAGTCTTAACACAATGACTTTAAATTTAAATTAAGAATACGTAGTTGAATAAAGAGCTCAATTACTGGGATTGCAATAACAGCAGACAAAGGATTCTGGAGGCGTCCGTAAGCCCATATCATTAATTAAAATGTCATTATACTTTTGTGATCCTCTTATCTTTCTATTTATGCAAGTTTAACGTGATGAAAATATTGTATGGGGAATATTACGTTTAGTTTGGTAAATAGTTTTCTTACAATTTATTGTTTATTAAAAAATAAGAATCCCGATGGTCGTTATTAATTTAATACATAAATTTCGCTGGATGCGGGTGGCTCGCGACCGTGTTCTGTGGCGCTCCTTGGGGGAGGCCTATATCCAGCAGTGGATGTCTTCCGGCTGAATGATGATGATGATGACATAAATTACGAAACTTAATAAACCTCATCTCATAGCTTAATGACTCACAAATTGTAAGATATTGATTCGAATGAGGAAACTAACCTATTCTCATAGAAGAACACCTACATTGTGCTTAGTTTCCTCATTTATAACTTAGTGTTATAGAAAACATTACATATATATGTATATAAGGTGTTAATTTATTACTTGCAGATATTTTAACAGGTAATACTTTACATCGTAAAAGCTATAATGTTTCATCACTATATAGTATAAAACAAAGTCGCTTTCTCTGTCCCTATGTCCCTATATCCTTATATCCCTATGTATGCTTAAATCTTTAAAACTACGCAACGGATTTTGATGCGGTTTTTTTTTAATAGATAGAGTGACTCAAGGGGAAGTTTTATATGTATAATACATGCATCAGCATTGCACCCGTGCGAAGCCGGGGCGGGTCGCTAGTACTTATATATACTTCAGGGACCGAGTAGCATCAGCTGTAAAAATATCTGCAACGAATAAATTAACACCTTATATACTAAACCGGTAGCTATTATAATGCCAAAATTGTAGTAAAGTAAATCTGAACGGGGTCTGTAAGTTTTCAGAGCTCACTAGGCGAGCCGTGATAGCATTATTTTCTACTAGCGACCCGCCCCGGCTTCGCACGGGTGCAATGCTGATGCATGTATTATACATATAAACCTTCCCCTTGTGTCACTCTATTAAAAAAAACCGCATCAAAATCCGTTGCGTAGTTTTAAAGATTTAAGCATACATAGGGATATAGGGACATAGGGACAGAGAAAGCGACTTTGTTTACTATGTAGTGATAATCTCTTTAAAGCTGTGCTACTTTATATACAAAAATAGATATAAAATTAATTAGTGCAAAGCAGACGGTGGTTGCAGAGTGGGATCAGTGCCGACGCTCCCCTCTAATTAGGGTAGGCAAAATTGTCTTTTGGCTCCTTGAATGGGACCCGTAAGACATCTAACCTGTACTAAATTCAGGATAATACGCAAGTTCTCGCCCGACCTGGGGCGCTACCGCGAACAGCAAACGAAGTTTTCCCTCTCTGTCGCACTTGCAAGTTTGCACATAAGTGAGACAGAGAGGGAAAACTTCGTTTGCTGTTCGCGGTAGAATTACAGAGGGCCTACTCGAACTTCGTATCGTGCCGTCCCTATCACTCTCGTGTTACACACTGTACGAGTGAAAGGGACGGAATACGAAATTCTGAATAGGCCCTCTGTAATTCTTATCTTAAGAAACTTTCGATAATAAAGTCCTACTGAGTATTAAAGTTAAGCATAAATTTACATTCGGACCACCAATATCTCTACAGAATAACAACAATCATGTTGGAGTGTACAAAGAAATTCTTATTAAAATTCCCGGAACATCTTAGCAATATATGTACATCATAGCAGTCATTTAAAATTAAACTTAATATCAAACGCAATATAATCTAATTTTACTAAGCTAGCCGTTAGTAGATCGAACTACACATCCCATTAGATTACAAAGATGTGCAGTAATTATTTGATAATTCGCAAGGCATTTTATAATTATCAACATCACGAACGGTCACGGTCGATCAGTCGATTCATACATACTAATATTATAAATGCGAAAGTGTGTCTGTCTGTCTGTCTGTCTACTTAGGACTACTCCGAACTTCGAAATCCGATCTTTGTATCATGCTGTCCCTTTCGCCCATATAGTGTATAACACGAGAGTGAATGGGACAGCATGATACCCAATTCGGATTTCGTAGTTCGGCGTACAGGCTCTGTTACATCTTCACGCTTAAACCGCTAAACCGATTTAGATGAAATTCGGTACGAAGATAGTTTGAATCCCGGGGAAGAAAATGGGATATTTTTTATCCCGGAAATTATCCCTTAAGCGGGTGGAAGTCTGTAAGGAAGGGCGATGACAACGTAAGCGCCTGATATTAGAGATAATAAATCCAATTCCGATTTAGATGAAATTTGGTATGGAGATAGTTTGAATCCCGGGGAAGAACATAGGATACTTTTTATCCCGGAAATTATCCCTTAAGCGGGTGGAAGTCTGTAAGGAAGAGCGATGACAACGTAAGCGCCTGATATTAGAGATAATAAATTCAAATCCGATTCAGATGAAATTTGGTATGGAGATAGTTTGAATCCCGGGGAAGGACATAGGATACTTTTTATCCCGGAAATTATCCCTTAAGTGGCTGGAAAAGGAAGGGCGATAACAACGTAAGCGCCTGATATGAATAAAATCCAAATAAATCCTATCGCAATGAACGAGTTCTACGCAGACGAAGTCGCGGGCAACAGCTAGTAAACAATATAATATACATGGCAATGCTAGAACAATTCGCATAGCATATAAGCATGGCAGCGTGATTACGACAACAATAGAATCAAAATGATGATGATGATGATAACAATAATACAATAATTAACAGTCACTATGACGGCTTCACTAAATAGCGTTGTAATATCTGGCCTGGGCCTGTACTTCGTATCGTGCCATCCTTTTCGTGAGAGGAACGGCACAATACCACAAACGAAGTTTTCCCTCTCTGTCTCACTTATGTACAAACTTGCAAGTGCGACAGAGAGGGAAAATTTCGAATGCCGTTCGCGGCAGCACTCCTGTTCCTCTTGCCGCTTCTACCCCCTATCGCGCTAGGAATGAAAGAGCACGTAATATGCGGCGAGCGCGTGCGAGTGGGATACCATGACTAGCTGTCGAACATTGGTTTTGTTAGACAGAAAACCTGTACACAAGTACTTTTAATTATTTTGGATTGGTTAAAATCAAATTCTCGTAACGGCTTCTAGAATGTATATATTACCAGACTATGCTTCAGTATACTTAGTAAGATGCAACACTTTAAACTGACAAGCACCATTAATGCACACTAAGACTAATTCAAAGATAAATTGATTTTGTTGTATAAAGAACTAATCCTTAGTATATTTTAAATAAGAGTTAATGTGCATCTCGGTCCTTGGCTATTACTGGTGATGTTACCCTATGTACAGCTTACTCGTACAGTTGCCATCAGATATATCGGAGCGAACGAGGTGTTCACAAATATCTGAACACGACTCTATTGTCAAGGCGTTAAAGTGCATCTTCAGATATTTTTGAGCACCCTGAAGAGTACATATATATTTGATGGCGACTGTACCTATCCTGGGCTCGGAAACCGGTTTCTACTTCATACAATTAACCGGTTAAAAATTTCGGTTAATTGCGTTCTACGATATTATTTCGCACTTTAAATCATTTATTCCATAGATAAAGGTTAACAAAAAAAAACGTTAAAATAAAAATTGAGATATGACAAATACTTTAAGAGATATTTTAAAAAAATTGTAAAAATCGGTTCCGAGCCCTGCCCGTATCTATGACAAATAGTGATGTAAACAGTGTTCAGTATGAGTAAGACAAAGAACGCAGTAACTAGGCATACGCGTCGTCGTGAGATAGGATCACTCCACCGCTTTTGCGGTCGGCGACATAACACAAAGGATTAGTACCGTGTTATTTTAACCCTATGGAGAACGTAGTACGAGGGACCGATACCGGTATTTTTAAAAAACCCTGAATTAGCCCAATATTTTTGATTATTTTTTACTCTTTACGTAGGGCTGAATCATGTATTTAGGTAACAACGTCGTATTATTAGATTGTCCCATTAAAAATGAAATAATGGATCGGTGACCGTAATAATACCGGTATTTTTCTATGGAGAAAATACCGGTATCCGATCCCTGAGTACGATCATTTATCTAATTATCGTATAGTCAGAAAGCGACAAGGTCTAAGGTTTGAAGCATTCTGTCAGCCATATGGGTGCATAGTTTCTTATTTCACTGACAGAAGTAGTGAAAACGAACAAAATAGTACGATTAACGATATTGTGTACAGTCGACGTCAAAAATATGTTTACACTTTTGCACCTTATTCCGTTGTAATACGGCTAAAAATGTAAACATATCTCTGCCGGACAATATATATAATCTCAACATGACTGGCAGTTAAATGAGGGCTACCGCGTATGAATTCGCCGCTAGAGGCGCTAGTGTGGCGTGAGGTCTCCGAAATGTCTTAATGACACTCTTTGGGACGGGAAAACGGGACTGCGTTACAATGCGGGATGTTCGATATTTTTACGGTACGGTTTTAAAGTATTAAATATGATTTAAATGTAAACTTCATTCTCTTACCCATAATAACGAATAACAATTTTTGACAGACCTTACTCGACAGTGGCGTCAACTGGTGAGCACAGAAACGATAGCACTCACTGCATAAAATTACAAACTGAACCTAACCGAAGGTTCATACCAAGATATGACATTTTAAGACATAATCAAACGAAACTTAGCGACAGGTGAACAAATATCGCGATAGAACAACTTTTTCCGACCACCCATAACGTTGACTGAATGTGTGATTCACATTAGTTGTTTAAAACGACGACCTAGAGTTTAACTTTATACCTAGGAAAAAAATCGCAAAGATGACGTAAGTACATACTTTAGGATGTTTATCACGTATTGAGTCACATGTACAGACGGGCTACTACGGACTTCGTATCGTGCCGTCCCTTTCACCCATATAGTACGTACAACACGAGTGTGAAACGGCACGATACGAATTTCGGAGCACAGGCCCTCAACGTCGATTCAGCTCAATGTATTGACATGCATATGTATATTAGATATGTTGATTTCTATACCCATTATTGATCTTTAACGCCACAATGGTTACCCGGGGACTCGAAATGGTAACCCTTCTCTTTTCTGTTAGGTTTTTGAAAGGAAGTCCTCCCCAGCCAGACAGATCCTGTATACTGTGATACTGGATCTGCTTGTGTTAAATCTACCCTCTAAAATAGTAAAAATAGCTTTTGCCTAGATTCAAGCCGTTGTCTACCCACCCCGGAGCACATAATCTCTGGGCACATAACAAAAGAATGCTAATGTTTATTTTTTGCATTGGTAACAACGGGCTTGGTGTTCTGGAGTGTTTTGGTTTAGTGTAGACAGAGACTAGTCAATTATTATATAAAGTCTATGTCTATACATCGTAATGTTCCTATAAAATAATGACTACCTGGAAATCTTTCAAAGACTGTACATAAATTACTTAGTTCTTGCTGAATTATTAGTGTTTGCTTTTAAATATATGCATTTATTTAAAAGCAAACACTAATATGAAATATATTTTCAAGTTTTATAAGAAGTATGTTAATAGGAATCCAACTTGAACGGTCCATGTCAAGGATAAGACAAAAAATGTATACATATATTTAACATAAAGGGGAGTTTGAATGAACAAATTTTAGGCCAAACAAATTAAAAAAAACCTGAAAATCAAGTAGTGTTTGTTCAAAACAACCCCAATGAGATTTTGGCCATTATTTTTTTAACTGACCTAAATATCTAAAGCAATCAATGTATAACATGAAAATTTGTGTCTGCCATTTGTAATAAATAGAGAAAAGCCTAAACGATTATTTTGCGGTAAAGTGTAGGGTGCTTGATAGTAAATTAACAGTGTAAATGGTCTGTTCCATTTTATTTATCAACCCTATAACAGTTGACAGGGCCACAACTAGATTTAGAGTCATCTATATGTGCATGTTCTAATATAATGTAAACCAGAAATATAAATAAATTTACATGCTTTGAAATGTAATGAATTGTTGTTATTAAGCATGAAAGGCTATTTCTATATGTGCGGAACGGAACACACATTTAGAGACCAGACAAATAAATGGATAAAGCAAGTGTCAAAATGATACCCCAGAAAGGAAAAAAGAAAAAGAGGTAGGCAGGTTCGCAGGTGGAAGGACAACCTTAAACTAGTAGGAAATATTTGAAGAAAGACTATGGATAGAAAATAATGAAAATACTTAGAGGAGGCCTATGCTAGAAGGCAAGATGACAGTATCATGTCTTATAATGTAGAAAATAAGACATGTATTTTTAGTTGTTAAATAAATGCTTATATTATTATTAATGTGTCATCAGATATAGCATGAATTACTTTATAAGTCTTTGTTGACATATCAATTGGCAGTTCATTTAGGTAGCATACCAGTTAACCAAATCCAGTCTAGATGGTACAATGTAGAGGTCTGGTTAGTACTGTGTGCTAGTCATAGGATAGTTATGAATCAAATGATAAATAATGCTTATCATATGATAAAGAATTTCGTTGTAACAAAGCATCACTCACTAACTGCAAAATCGAATATGTAACCAATTGTAGGCAATCAGTAACACATTCAAAACACAGACACCCAAATTGGATTCAAGTATGATGTGAATACTTACAAAGAGTATGAGTAATACTGCATTGTGCGAGCGTGAGGGGTTACTTTATTTGCGGTGGAGTCACTCACACCAGTTAATAAGGAAAAACACATACAAATAACATGTATGTATAGTGTAAACCAATCAAAGCGGCAAATAGCTGGTATAGGGTCAAAATTAGACGATACGCAAGTTTGTTTGCGGCAAAGTTTCTAGTAAGCGCCCCAACAAGTATTTACTGGGGCAGTCCTATCGTGCATACAATTGCATTCCTTGACAGCCGATGTGTGACAAAGCGCGTAACAAGCCGAGCGTGAGCTGTAGCCCCGATACCACTATCAGAACCTCAATAAAGAAAACACAAGACGCTACTCTCGCGCTTACTTCGCTCGCTAAAAAAACATCGTCAGCTGTCAGGCATTGCGTCAATACTAGATAAACCAGTTCCGAGTCACTAACAAACATTTTATGTGACAACGGAGACCATTGTCGTTAACAAGAAAAAAACAACCGGGTCATAATAATCGTAACAAAATAAACTAAAGTTAACAAATTATCGATCTATGGTGATCCGCAAGTTACTGCACTCTTACCTTCGGATAACTCTAAGTCCAATTCGGCTAATTTATCTCTTATTTCGTCCGGCAACTTTGATATATCAACACTTAAGTCAGCCATCGTGGAAAAACACTCTTTTCACACAAAACAAATAAAGTTACCGAGAACACTTCAGGAGACCATCGTGACACATGGCCATCTTGAATTTCGAACAATTTGTGACTCCGAGTGTACTATAGGAACTATTAGTCTCTGCATATGACACCAGAGGGCACTTGCGCCGAAAAAAAGCAGTTTGTTCTCATTGAGCGAAATGGCGAAACTTTACATTCGGTATGAATATTTCAAATAAATATGATATGTTTTCTATAGATTACACGGATTTTTGTGAATATACTTAATGTTTTTCCCAACCTAATTAGAAGTCGCTTATTTTTACTGTAAATTTATGTGACGTTGTCTATGGTTTTAAAATGAGATTTAAAACGACTTTACACTCTCCTGCCTATGGGTGGATTGCAACTGGTTGCACCAAACGTCAGTAAATCCTAGAGTTATTTAAAATCTGATTATATACCAAGTTTAACAATATACTATGGGCAGAAAGCAGCTGCCTGCATTTTTAGCCCTGATTGGTCTGTATCGTAAGTTAAGATATCAGGATACCGGACTGAAAATTGAAATTTATAACGAATATATTAAACCAAGATTTAAGTGGCATTTATTATGGGATATTTTTCATTTAATAAAATCCGGCAGACGCAAGTTGAACCCGCTAGTACAATAGCAGTTAATATGTACATCCATTGAACATATCTGAGGACCTGTCAAAAGTTTAATCGCTGTCTGTTTAAACAAAAAAAATTAGGTACCTTAAACGATCCTTTCGTGGGATGTTCTTTGGGATAAAAAATATCCTATATGTTAATCCAGCCTACAAATTCTTTGTATACCCAGTTTCTTCATAAACCGTTAAGCCGTTTTTGCGTGATTGAGTAATAAAGATCTAAACATCCAAACATTTGAACTTTTGCATTTATAATATTAGTAGGATAGTAGGATTATGAGCGCTGCGATGCCTGTGCTCTGTACACTCGATTGCTTGGTGCTTTTGGAGGCAAGAATCAACCCTCGTTTTCTATACTACTGACACTACTATTAACGATGTTGGTATTTCTACAATTAAATAATAAAAATAAAAATATCCGTGTTCAGAGCTGACTTCACGTATTTTGTTAAAAGCGGTCTTCAATGCACAAATTTGGTGGCTAGTAACTGAATGAAATTTTCTTAAGTGGCCAGTTACTGGCGAAATACCCTATCTGAAACTCACGAACGTTTTCTGTAAATATATAATTCTAATACTTTTCACATTCTCAAATCTGACATTGTAGCAGTTCGTCATAAAGAAAGAGTTACAGTTAGAGAGCGCTGCACATTGAAATAAAAAAAAAATTAAAGATAACACTTTGACTAATGCTGCTTAATGAGTTATAGAGGCATAAAAAAATGAAATTTATTTAGCTGTTTCAGTAGGCCTCTTTAACCCGGTGTCGCCTTGTTTTGGTCGTTCGGTGTTTTTTCCATGGTATTTTATATCAACAAAAATGTTAAAAGCCGTGTTATAATCCATACAGCTACCTATCATACTATCGTCTTAATCTTCGAGTTTACTTTTTTATAAAAGCACAGAAAGACTTGTTGGGGCAAAATTAACTCTAACGCTGATAGATTAGAAGATTAAGACAAAGGCTGAAGCATGCACACAGCCTATTTAGGATATGAATTACTTACCGTAAGCTATTGACACTTACTCTTGAAGAATCACTCTCCCGTTGCTGATTGTTTTATTAGCATCTGGAAGAGACAAAATGTAAATATTTATTTTTGCAGAAAGCTGAGGAGTTAGTAATGTAAACATTGTTATTAAAAATAATAACCAAAGCGCGTTGAGTGTAAAAGTGGTGTGTAAAAAGTGTCAGTGTTTAATTATGTATTGTATTGTATATTTGCGGTTGAATATTTTTTACGCGTGTAAACATAAAGAAACAAAAACAAACGTAAATAAATAAGCTAATAATAAATTGTCTTTCATATTGCTTTTAACTGTCAACGAGTATAATTGGTGTGAAAATGCTTAACATTAGTCTGTTCTCAGTGATCGTTTCATTCACCATAAAGAAAACAACAAATATAGACCGACAACACATGGCAACAATATTCAGAGAAGT
Organism: Epiblema foenella; assembly: GCA_963556455.1. NCBI lineage: Eukaryota > Metazoa > Arthropoda > Insecta > Lepidoptera > Tortricidae > Epiblema > Epiblema foenella. The sequence goes on from OY747095.1 coordinate 43,942,791, forward strand.
TTGCAGCTAGGTGGCGCTGGGTGTTTTCTTCTTACCGTCATTCACACTTGATAGTTTTTTACTTTTTACAATTCGGTAGTTTAGTTGGCTGTTAAATTATTTTCGTAATGGCTGCCACGCTAAAAGTATAGCTCATTGGTTATGTCATGTATATAAAATCATTATTTTTAAGTGTTACATGTGTAGTTCAACAAGTGTTAAGAACAATGATCGCATGAAAGGAGTCTTAGTCTCATTCTCGCAGGGACGTTTCTTCTTTCATGTTTCCTTTTTTGGCAATTAAGTTATGGACTCGGCGTTTGTGTACTATATGTAATAAAAACATAATCTATGCGTCGTGAAAAGTGTTCTCCTGGACCATATTGAGTGGAAAGTGTTTCAACTGTCTTGAAAATGACGGATACGCGGTCGTCGTCAGCGTTATTCAAGCGCGCGGAGCAGCTGCGGCGATGGGAGGAATCCGACACCAATAAACAGAGTCCGACTCCCAAGCGGGCGTCGAGGATCCAGTTCTCGTCGGGGATTGTGTTCCTGGCGGCTTGTACCGCAGGGGACAAGGACGAGGTGCAGCGATTGCTGAAAGCGGGAGCCGACATCAACACAGCGAACGTAGATGGGCTGACAGCCCTCCACCAGGTCAGTGCTCCGAACTACTCCCATCCTAACCTCTTCCCTTAAGTCCTTGAGACCAGTCGAATATGCACATACTTACTTGTTTTACAGTTTCTAACTGGAAATCAACTTTCGTGATGTGTATGTTTGTGAAGATGATGAGAATAGTTGTTAAGTAGTGATCAGTTCTGTTTAGACATTACATCTGACTGAATTGATGACTTTTTTGATTATTTGAGATAAATTACTTCTTGAAATTTGGCATTTTCTCTATTTTAATGCTCTGTCAACTCTTTAATGACTACATCATGCTTAGAATAAGCTGGCTATCTAATAGTCTGATTGGATCCGTCAATAAAATGCCCTTTTATTTTATTTTGCCTTATGATATTGGGGTCAGTTTTTTGTATGCATTCCAACCCATCAATACTGCCCATATCTACCCATCAATACTGCCCCACTCATAAATATAAGGGTGAGAACCAAATTCTTGGCACAGTTAAGGCATTACACCTACATTTTAACTGCATCCATTGTGACACAATACTTACAATTTATATGGGTAACTGTCATGTCATAGCGAAATCAATTAATATGTAGGTGTATTAAATGCCTTAACTATATGCCAAGAATTTAGTCCATAAGCTATCAAAATGAAAACCCATCAAGCGAGTTTCAAACAATTTGACTTATTTGAACACAAATAGCATAGTGTAGTTATGTTAGTTAATGCCTCATGAACCCACTATAACTGTGATAACTCCCAATTTCGTTCTCAGCTCGGCTGGTTACCGATCCGACGACGCAGAGATGTGCATGTCCTGTCGTTGCTTTTTAACGTACTCTTTAACCCAGCTTCCCCTCCTTACCTATCAGAAAGATTTAATTATATGGCTGATGGTAGTGGTCACCGTTTGCGGTCGAGTGCGAACCTCACTCTGGCTATACCGTCGCATAAGCACCGTGCCTTCTCCAAATCTTTCACAGTGCGCGCCGTAAAATTGTGGAACAAGTTACCGTTGTCCTTAAGACAGTCCCAGTCTGTAGCATCATTCAGGAGCAAGTTGAAGGAATTATGGCTATCCAATGACTTGTGAATTGCTTGGATACTATATTTATAGGTTTTATTTTATATTTTATTTAGATATATGTACATATATGTATATATTTATATATATATATATATATTTATATATTAGTAGTTATATATGTTTATTAATGTGTAGTTGTATATCTAGAATATTTATATAAATACATCTTTGTACACGTATTGGTTTGTCTACAGTTTAGTTCCTATTCTTCACTCAATTGCTCAAAGGTTAACTGGAAGAGATCCCTTACAGGGATAAGTTCGCCTTTGTACATGATTGATCTGTTTTTTTTCTGTATAATTTATTTTACTTGTCTTGTGTACAATAAAGTATTTACATACATACATACATAACTAGACATACATTTTGTAGCATTTTCATTGAAGTGACATTTAACGGAATCAGTATAAACAATTTCAATCATATTGGATTAGTAAATATTAGCATTATTTCTAAGGAATGGGTGTGATGTAGACCTACAAAATCCCATTATATCATATATATGTATATGGGCAAGTCCTCGAATGGTGACCACATACCGGACGGCCCAGCCTTGGATAGGTGGGCTGATCCGCTGGATGCAGGCAGCCTACGACTGATTGTTGTGACATTCTCTGGGGGAGGCCTATGTCCAGCAGTGGACGTCTTCCGGCTGATGATGATGATGAACATCGTAATGCCCTTTCATAACCCGATGACCTCTGACAACATATCTATTATTGCCGCAAAAACAAATTTACGATGTGTTATGAAAAATGCAATTTGCAACCCATGTGACATAGCAACCTTCCGTATACAATACACGTGTTGTTCTTAGGCCAAAGATAATACTCAGGGTGGACTGCTAAACTGTATACATGTAATATGCATGATGACAAAAAAATTAATGATAAACCAACAAGTTTTTGGAGACAAACAAACGAAAATGAGAGGCATACAGTACAGTACAGCATAGCATGAGCACTCAAAACGCTCCATATTGATTGGCCTTTTACTACTATTGTATGGAAAAAAAGGAAATTTGCCATTTTTGTCATGAAATATTGAGTTTATGTACATAGTTGCCATACAGTTTCTTTTTTATTGAAGAATGAGAATTGTATTGATAACTTTCATTTTCAATTTGGCCAATAAATAATGTTTATGCTAATCTTTATAGTCCCATATCTTAATTAATTTGTCTAATTTACTATTTATTGTGATAATTCCATGGCTTTCTATCCATATAGCAACACTGTTATAAATTGTAACATGAGTTGGCATCCCTATTGTAAGTATTGTTAGTTGTAGACATAGACATTATTTATTGTTAATAACACATTACGGGGAAAAATAATATGTCGGCAATTCATGTGATTGTATGGAAAGTTTTACAAGTTTCTATGGGATTACTGCTGCCGGTGCCATATATTGAATATGGATTGGTCTGTAGTCCACCCTCTCATAAGTTGGTGCAATCCATCTTTAAAACAACTAAAATCATCCAATGAACAAATGTCAAAGTGGGGCCTTTCACCCTTATGTCTGACAACTCTGAAACCTTCTACTGTACAATTTATTGGATTATGACTGTATATTCCCTAGTATTCCCTTATATGGGTTAAGAAGAAGGTAAATTGGGAGAATAATACTGCAAAAATTCTCTAACCCTCTTAAAGTACATGTATGGTCTAGTCTTGTACGTTATCTTTGGGGCGACTGTCGATCGAAGTCTTACTGTCGCCGCGCTGCGTCCCTCTATGTGGTCTATAGATCAGCAATCCAAGTCCGTCTGTCGAGTCATTTGTCTTGTCATATTTTATTCAAACGTCTGTCATTCGGCCAGTCATAGTCAGGTCTGTCAGTGCGGAGATTAGACGCCCAAACAGTACTAAATCCAAAAAATAATACATATACAAAATATGAAAAGGGTAATTCTGGTTCTTTTTATTCCTTATAATTAATGCTGAGGCACGTGAAGTGATGTAGGTTTTTATTGTGTGTTACTGTTTATGGCTGTAATTGTAGCTCTAAAATGTCATTGTTGATTGGTTGAGGTTCTCTTATTTGAAACTTAAGTTATTTACTAACATCTTTTTAATTACACATTTACATTATATCTTGAAACACATTAACATAAATTCTGTGATGAGAGAATTAATTTAGATGAATGAAAATAATGGAGGTAATTTAGATTGACATATTAATCTAGATGTTTGGATTTTTGGTACTCCATCATGCAAAAACTGCGGAATGGATTATGATGAAACTTGGTATATAACGAGAGTATAGCCTGGATTAACACATAGGATACTTTTTATGCCGAATATCATCCATCAAAGGGATGAAATAAGGGAGTGGAAGTTTAAGCGGAGGAAGTCATATTTTGATATAATTATAGAAAAAAAAACATTTTCACTAATATTGCCACCATGTTTAGAAGTTACTATATCTTGTATCGAAAAAAACTATTTCAGAAACATTCCATTCCTAAATTTTAATATATTTTATTTTATAAGGAGAATATTTTCAGATTCCAAGAGACGCCTCTCAGCACACAATATTTATATAATATAATAGAATATCTCATTTATTGATTAGAAATTATTATATAGTACATTATTATAACATTAAAAGCTGTTAAATAACTGTTTAAAAAAAGGAAAACGTTTTATTGGTTGAGTTTGCTACCAAACATTGCAGCTAATAGGTAAATATGAATCACTGGTTTCCTCTATGAACAATATGACCCAATTGCTTTATTTACTCGCATACTGTTAAATTTGCTTTAATACATTACTACTTCAGTCCATAAGCATTTAGTGACAATGGCTTGGCTTGGTGAAGAAAAACGTGAGGAAACTGGTCTAATTTGAACAATGTCTAGTCAATCGCCATGCCATGCCATCTGACCTTCTAACTCGAAGGGAAACCAGCCTTATTGTAATTGGGCTTGTCAAATGAGTGGGCAACTTGACTGCTAGAAGTTCATAAGCTGCCCGAAGGCCTCCAACGTGGCTTATCCGCTGCTCTCATAGACAGTAGCCGGGATCAACGGATTACCGTGCCTTTCAAAGCAAGGGGCGCTCAAGTAGTAACCCATCCAAGAACTGACCGCGGTCCACGATGCTTAACCTTGCGTACCGGACGCGGTACGCGGGCGCAGCTGGGCTACGAGTGTTCCTAGAGAGAGGAAAAAGTGAACTGTAATTACATTAAATAGTAGCTTAACTTTTATCATGAACTTGAATCTCAAACATTAGATTCAAACCATTCTGGCCGAATACTTAGGCATACGAAGGGTGTCATTGAGATTGTATGTTAAATCAAAATTATTTTCGACGACCTGTTTCTGACCGCTCCTGTCACGTTTTTATTTGTACCGTATTGAATATTGTATATAAGAAAGTTTAAAATCAACTTCATCGCATGCAAAAAACTTCCTTGGTCACACAATACAAGTTAACGAAAATAATTTTCACTCTGTTATGATCAGCAGTTTGCGTGAGCGTGATGTGAATATCGTAGTGTTGCCACTCGGTTGCACCACAGTCTGGCTAGGTTTAGGCAGAAAATAATCTGTCTAGAGTCAATTAACTGTCATTGATTTCGATTTACGGACTCAGCTTGTAAAGATGTCCTCATATTTCTTATTATATTGTTAATATTTTATAACACAGTTGGTGACTAAAGAAAATACACTTATCTTTTCTTTATCTTTGGTGGTCTTCCTTTGTGCCTATAGTGGTATGGACTAGTCATGAAATAAACCCTATTCTCGCTTAGGCAAATTAATCGATAGATATTTGTCACACAACTTTAATTCATAACAATATTTATTTACTATGTAGCCATCATTTGATTTAAAGTAGCGTACTATTTTCCTTTTTTTTCCCGCTCATCGTGCAAAAACTTAACCTCGTGTGCTGAGGCGCGGCGTTTTTTGCCCGTTCAATTTCCTGGCTTTTTGCGACCACCATCAAGTCTGTGTTGTGATTAGTTTCAGTTACTTTAGCTCGTGGCTCGAATAATCGGTTTATGAACAGGTAGGTTATTATGTAACGTAACATTAATATTAATTTATTAAAAGCTAGTCTACCCGCGAGTCCCGTGACTGTAGATGGTGAATTGTTATACCATAAATCTTAGATTTTTAATTTTACAATACCATCCAATTGGAAATATAGAGACTTGAGGGTACTACCTAGTATTGCTCGGGTTTGTGTAAAATTTAGCGCCGCTTGCACCATTTAGGATCATGTATCAATCAACGTGAAATATGGCGCCAATATTATCAAACTTTCCATACGATCAGACTTTTACCAACACAGCTACAGATTACAGACTATTACATGCAACCAATCCTTACTTTCTGGTGTTTTCAGTGGATACTTAGATATATTTACTGGCTAACACGTTTCTATCCACGAAATAAGTGCTTCGAGACATTTAATAGTCGTATAACGTTGTTTTACTGGACACTGCTTTAAATAAAATCTGTTAGGTTATAGTTTGTTTAAATATTTATGTTCCCAAAAACGTATGCTTTACACGGTAAACCTATATAGCTTACGACATTTAGGATTAGATGTTTAGTTAACATCTGTGCGTTTCGCTTCCGCACCGAATCAGAATGCGGTACCGAACGCTTGACGCGGGAATAACTGCTATAAAATTCACATGTTGTTTCAACCCGCCCCTACAATCAATCCCAGTGTATCTTGATCCCGTGATCTTAAACAACTACGCGTAATCAGGAACTAGACTTACAATGGTACGCTACAAGCGACAGGTTGACGGGCGTTGTGAATATCAGCCCTGGATTGTCGCGACGTCATAATACAGATTTAGACTGACCGTCTGCCGTATTACCGTGCCAATTTAAAACGATAGAAAGTCGTAGGAGTATAAACGGCGTGTACGCCCTTCTTAAATCAAGGCGCCTCACTCACATAACCTTTGCTGCGGAGGTATTAGCCAAAAGGAAAACTTTTTGACTACGCGTTTGGACGGTGCTTTGGGGGATGTCTTCAAATGCGTTGCTGTTTCTTAATTTATTTATCGTATGGCAATTATTTCGAACCGTGAGATCATCGAGAAGACTATCTTCACTAGCTCAACCAAACAAAGAAACCTGGAATCCTAACTCGAAATAGCAGTTTTGAGTTAGGTTTACGGGTAAAACTACGACGTGCATTTCTTATTTCGATATCGACTAACTAATTAGATGAACAACCCTAAGTTAATGAAATAATTATTTCTACAATCGTGTTCCTTATTCAATTTTCCGGCTATATTTATAAAGACTTTTTACTTTAATTTCACCACTTTCATAGAGATCACTTGAAATGATTAGCTGTATGACAAATTTGTATTTGTAACTCCAGGCGATCCTGCATCCATGCGAATTGAGAAATTTCGTACAAGCTAGTACGTTGACTGCAAAATCGAAACCTAAAAGACTATGTCTAACACTAGCATTTAGTAGGCAAAGTTATCCAAGTTTCCTGCACTAGAATATAAAGTATCATGTATCATTTTTTTTATGGGAAGTTAGTAACTTGCTTCAACTTTGTCAAATCAGAAGGTCAAATGCCGCAAAAGGTCTAGAGATTTGTTCAACTAATAAGTCAGTCAGTGCCCTGAAAGTAACGAGTCTTAATGGATGTAATTAATGCGATCCATCCAATTGGACGAACGACAGACGACATAACACTATATTGTCGTTCTTTTCAACGTATACACGGTTTGAAAAGGATGACTAGTTATTATAGGGTTGCTTATATCACCCATGAGAGCCGTGCCCAGCAGTAAAGCAATGGCTGAAGCGGACGGATGGACAATTGAAGCGCGCATGATTGAAAGTATTCATCTACCCACAGTATCTCGAAAACGTCAACAAATTATGTCACAATGACAATAATTTATATCTAGTGCTTGTGCGGATCATATCTAAGGTTACATGTCAGTTGCACTCGTCATATACACATTTGCAAATGCACAATAACACGCTAGTACGACTCCGGAGTGATTCATATTTGAATTGAATAACGTTCTTACACTTTGAACCACCAATGCAATCGTAAAAGAACGCAGCAATAAAGAACGTTGTAAGATGAAATACTTAAATGCCGATTGTGGAAATTTTGGTTTCCATGCGAACTTTATATAATAAACCTACACTTGGACTAGACGGTAGTTTCGAAGTACTAAACTAGTAATACTACTTACTGTTATGGTTAATATACACGATTATAAAAGTTCGGTCGATACCAACTGGAATTGAATATTCATCCCGGCGGCCTATCCGTGGTTACTCACTTCCATATGAATCACGGTAAATTATACTGCATTAGGTATTGCGGGACGTATTAGCACAAAAAGGCAAAGACATTAAGTTTATAAAATTCTAGACCATATGCGTACCGAAAAGTACAAATTTCCTAGCAGAGTTGGGCGTAATTTCAATTACTTCTGTAATTTAATAACTAATTGAATTACATGTAATTGAATTACTTGTACTTGCAATAACATGTAATTTTTAATTGCAATTACATTAATTGGTAATTCAATTAATCAATTACTTTATTTATCTTTTCTAAATAGACAAAGAGGAGCAAATTAAGAAGTAGAACAATTACAAAATGTAATCTCAATAACATTTTAAGGAAGTAGTAAGGAAGTGTATTCGCGTCCATGAACCACATTTTATGACTGACCGAAAAAAAAATGTTCTTGTTTTCTAATGTTTTTTATCTAAAAAAGTACTAACCTGCTCTCATTGTCGTCACGATTAACAGGCAGTGTCAACTGTTATTTTTTTTCATACATTTACTAAAACCGACGGCATACAAATTAAAATGTTTAATGCTTGGACTTTCATAATTGGAATTGAAAAAAAAAAATGTTTTTGCCCTGTAAACTTTATTTTCTCATTATTTCCCTTTGTACAAAATTTTGGCATAGATTTTTTTTTAGTCAAATATAAAACTTATTAATCTGATCTGAGAATGAGCTGATCAGAAATATAAAATAAAATCATGTATAAGTACTAGTATGTATCTGACAATTAAGTTGTTTATTTATTGGAAAATATTACTCCAAGTGATCTTGTCCGCCCTATGTGAGCATGCAGCGTATACTCTACTCGCACCTAGACTCATAACCGTAATAATTTACTGACCTACAAACCAAATTCGTACACTGTCGATTGTGCAGACATTCCCACATATACGTAGTTACATCTTAGGACTTCATAAGGCTCTTAGACTTTGAAATGAATCGTGTTCATTAGAGCTTAAGGTTCAATTTAACAGTGTCCTCTCGGTGGAAGTACGACTGTTAAGAAATGAGAATTCTTATGACGCACTGCAACACTATACCGTATCGCTATGCACTCTTGCGTCTCTTGCGCTGTCCAGTTCGCTTGTTTCAGAGATTCAGCTGTGGAGCTGTCTTGATAGTTTAGTTTGGTTTAAACCTGTGTGTTGAGTTTAAAAGTGGCTTCATGTTACATGTAAAAGTACCTTAGACGCGAGATGCTAATGAGGGCGTTATACCTAAACATGAGATTTGCCTAAAATTTTCTTTATTGTGAAATCAACCTGGTCCCAAACTAAGCAAAGCTTGCACTATGGGTACTAGGCGACGATATACATACTTATATAGATAAATATATACTAAACACATAGAAAACATCCAAGACTCAGTAACAAATATTCGTGTTCATCACTCAAATACATGCCTTGACCGGGATTAGAACCCGGGACATCCAGCTTCGAAGAACTAGGCTAAAGGGATCGTCGAAAAAGCTGTTTTCACAAAGCTAAAGATGCCTCTCAGTCTCTGCTGCTCTCATTGGAATCTCGCGTTTGAGGTAACTCGATCAGAGGCGGTCAGACTCTTGGCTACTGCAAATAAAATTGGAAGGTATCATTTTTCCTTTCAAAAACAGCACTCATTCGTTAAACCAATTGGTATGTAATTACATGGGCTTATAAACAAACTATTATAGTCGTTAGTTTAATTTGACACAATTGGAGCGACTCCTCCCCTTCACGATAACTACCCTGGTATTGGTGGTGTGCCAACAACACCAAAAGGTTACAGTTGATTTCATAACCCGGTTCTGCCACTGTTTATTATTTGGCCAATTTAATTATAACGAAATGGAGTCTCATAGAACCTTCTCCTAGTAGAATCGAATCCAGCTTTATGAGATATGACCAATAGGAGAGGACCATTCTCATTTTTTTTCTTGTTTGGTCTGCCTCGGGGCCAGTAACAGATTTCTTGGGACAACCGTGGTATGTGGCCTGAAGGGCCCGCATATGGGGACAGACAGGCACGTATCCAGACTTTTGGTTCGGGGGGGGGGGACAAACATTGAAACAACCATGTGAATTGTGTAAAAATAGCTGTAATCACTGACAAACAGACGGCTAAAAACGTTTTCGGGGTGGGATAAATCCCAACTATCCCCTCCTCTGGGTACGTGCCTGGGGACAGACACATTGAAATTGAAACATATCCTGCAAACAGAAGGATCAACTCAGTATCCCACCTAAATAGAAGATGAAGTTTCTTAAATAAACGGGACTATCTTGGAGTGTAATCAATTTTCCGACTAAAAGCGTCGTTCGATCAGCGATTTGCCTCGATATGAATGCAATTACATTACAGAGTTATAGTGCTGTTGTCTCGGTATTTTTCCATTATTCTGAGATTTTTTTGCTGCGAATGGACGAATTGTTATTTCCAACTATTGATACTTATTCGAACTTTAGTATTTTATAAGACATTTAAAAAAAAAATAATGTTATATTCGAAAGCACTTTTCCACATTTTAATAAAGGTCTATTACTAATTCAGTAACCTAACACTGATACGTCACCTCCCACCGCCACCTATTTTATGCCATAACTCCGTTGAAAAAAGAATTCTGTGAATATCATAATAAGAACCCATATACACGTTTTTGGCGGGGGTTTTTCTTTTGGTATGTAACCTCAATGGGGGCTACCGTTTTTGTGCTCACCAGTTGGCGCCACTGTCGACTAAGGTCCAGCTGTCAAAAATTGTTATTGGTTATTATGGACATGAGAACGAAGTTTACATTTAAATCATATTCAATACCTTAAAACCGTACCGTAAAAATATCGAATATACCGCATTGTAGCGTGGTCCCGTTTTGTTCGGAAAAAAGGAGGAAATAATTTTCCGAAAGACAAATCTGTCTCAAAGCCCTGACAGTCATTGACCCTTAATTCATATTTGCCATAATCAAGCTCAGGTATTGCAAAATAGTGACCATATTGTTCCAATTAGATATTAACCCGCGTAGCGCAACCAAAAAGAGTGACATTTGACGTTTCGGAGGACCCCACGCTACACTAGCGCCTCTAGCGGCGAATTCATACGCGATAGCCCCCATTCGGTACAGCCGAATTTGTTCATAATTTGGCAGCTGCCAGCGCAGTGATATTATATAGCAGGGGTCGGCAACCTTTTAGCAGCCAAGGGCCACATAGCTAACAAACTTGTCGCGGGCCGCACGTGTTAATAATTTGTGACTATCAGACGGAAGGTACCATTCTCAGTTGTCAATAAGGCGGGCCGCCTGTTGCCGACCGCTGTTATATGGAGTTCCAGGACGAAATTTCATTAACCATAAATATATAATTAAAAAAAAATTTTTTTTTGGAGAATCTTACACAAAACAACCTAGTCCCAAACTAAGCAAAGCTTGTACTATGGGCACCAAGTGACGATATACATACTTATATAGATAAATAGATACTTAAATACATAGAAAACATCCAAGACTCAGGAACAAATATTCGTGTTCATCACACAAATACATGCCCTGACCGGGATTCGAACCCGGGACCTCCAGCTTCGAAGGCAGGATAATTACGCATATCATCACATTTTCATTGGATAGGTAATAAGCGTAATTACTTGGTAAGCCCAGACTGTAAATACCAAGTTTAATCGCTGCTTTACCGAAGGTGTATCTAATAACTGAAATGGAGTCTCATAGGACCTTCTTCCAGTACAATCGAATCCAACTTTATGCCCAAATCAAATCCAGGTTTATGACCAATAGGAGAGGTAGTTAGACCATTCTAATTTTTTTTTCCTGTTTGGTCTGCCACGCGACCAGTAACAGATATACTTGGCGACAACCGTAGTGTGCGGCCTAAAGGCCTCGCCACATTCAACGCGGTAGCGGCGCGGCCGCAGTTTGCGCGCGGCCCCGCGCTGGTCTGAATGCACGGAACGTTATGAGCTATGTTACACCGGCCAAGCGCGGGACCGCAGTTCGAGCGCGGGCCGATTCTCTCTTTTAGTTCTTTTAGTACATATCTGATTCGGTCTTTTAGTTCTTTTAGTACACTGGTACACCGAAAGAAACGGGCCTATTTGTTCTCGTCTTACAGAATTGAATGAACGAACTATATGTGTGTTAATTAATGATCAATATAGTAGCTTTCACAGGTTTGGTATTCTGATCGGATATTGTTGTTTCGCTCCGCATGTACTAAATGTACTAAGAGCAGAAACGTTACGGAATAGTTCGCTCTAGTACAGTGTTGGAAATTAGGTCTTTTTAGTTCTTAGTACATGAACTACACAAGCCTACGGTCGACGTCAAAGATTTGTTTACATAAAGCGAGAAATGTATACATGTCTTTCGGTTTTTGCTCTATGGTCAATTTAGGCATGTCGTGTGATATATCAAGAAATCTTTTACAAAACCACTGTTATTAACTATAACGTTTGTTTATACTTTCCTTTCTGCGTTTCAACTATTCGATTTACGCCTTAAGTTTTGTGGAAAATGTAGATAGGCTATTTTATTTTGTTTTTAATATTTCTAATATTATCGATTTATAGCCGTTGTACAGTAGAATCCGCTTATAACGACTCCGCATATAACATTTGACCGCTTTTAACGACTTCGAAATCACCACACATTAGATTTCATACCAAACATTTTCAAAGTAAATAAGTCCTGTTAGTGCGACGTACTATCACCGGTCCCTTGACTGTCGCTTTATCCGGATTCAACTGTATTCATAGTTTTACTAATGACGTAAGTCATTAGTTGTCAAGCCTATAACATAAATTGTATGCGAACGACTGCATTTACCACTCTAGTTATTTATTATCATTCCTAAAGATTCTAGCCGTCATCAGAGCAATCAAAATGCACTGTTAGGAAGTGCAGGCAATAAATTTCTTGTATGTACTATACTGGTACATTATATCGTAATTTGGATCTTATGTCAATTCAGTAAGAGTTACAGTTAGATGACTAATATGTTTTAAATATATATCGCTTCATGTCTGCCTGGGAATTAGGGTTAAATCAATTGTTTTGTCGAGTATACTATATAGGTGAAATTATAATACCCGCTTATGTCATTTACAGTCCAAGAATTTGAATGTTTGTCATTTGGACTCTATTTTTAACCGACTTCGAAAGGAGGAGATTATCGATTCGACTGGTTTATTGGATTAGAGTACAAAAGTGACATTCAAACTGATAATGTATATATATAAATTAATAAGATGGCAGTCGCTCAGTGGCAGTCAAACCTTCCAACCCGAGGGGAAACCAGACCTTATTGGTCTAATAAGACTTATCAAGTAAGTGAGTGGGCAACTTGACTGCTAGAAGTTCTCAAGCCGCCCGAAGGCCTCTAACTTGGCTTAACGACTGTTATCATAGACAGCAGCCAGGGTCAAAGGCTTAACGCGCCTTCCAAAGCACGGGACGATACGCGGGCGCCGCTGGGCTACGAGCGCTCCTGACATTTCCTCTAAATGGCTTACAGTCCTGCAGTATTATTATCTATTGGCGTTGAAGCGTGACCACTTAGTCCTGAGGACACACCTAATGAGTACATGCAAATATTAAATGCTATACGATCATATAATGCGTGACTTATTGCCGTGTGGATGTTCCAAATTAATTGCATCGCCTATGTTATTATGCCGTTTAACTTTCCTGGCAGGCAAATCTATCGGAATGATTGTAAATAACTTCACACTTCGTGACCTAAGAATGCAATGAGCGTGTATCAATATTTCACACTTGAAATTTTAGCCTTACGAGAGCGTTTACAAAGTTGATATTCCTTGAACGAGTGATTGCTGTTGGGACGTTTCTGTTATTACAAGTTGATTTGTGACGTTTTTTTATTAGGTAAGGTACATGCCTGGTTCCTGTATTTTCAAAAGTTCCCGTTGACAGAACTGATGATTGGGGTCATTAGGAACGTTTACCTTTGTAGTAGCAAATATATTCAATGCGGATACTATAGTAGAAGGTAGTTCTAGAAAATCTGGGTTATGTGAACACACTATTTCACAATAGAACGGTCCTATGGGAATTTTTAGCTAAAATTCATTTGTACTGCTGGGTAAATGGGTCATTTTACTTTTTCATGACCAGTTTACTGTTACAAAGAAAATCTATGATATGTATTGAATTAGTGTACAAAAATAGTATTTCGAAATAGTACCTGAACCTAATAAAAGGAATTTATAGGTAAAAATACTTAAATATTACCATATTGCTGTAAAAGGTAGGTAAACACAGTGGTAAAAACCATTTTCCCATACAAATGGTGAGACGTCCAAGAACCACTGAGATACTCGATTTATGGATATTAGCAGCTGTGGTTCGTTAATTACCAAATCTATCGGAAGTGGATACTCTAATCAAACCTCTTTCTAAATAATTCAAAGCTATGAAGTGAGAGCCAAGTATTCCAAAATCTGCATTTAAAAAAGAGTGTCTGTAAATTATGTACCTACATGAAAAAGTAGAATGGCCCAAATACCGTTACTAGGGGAGGGTAAGTACTGCGAATATTTTCAGTACATATTTTATTTCACTACATTTACGAGTACCCATGCCTAATTAAGTGTAATACGAATTTCTATCGCGGTCGCTTTCAAAGAGCCATCTTTTTCGCAATTCATTTGTCGAAATCAAACAAACTCTCAAGAGGTCAATGACGTTGTTAGACGAAAATATTTCAGTGTCCTCATAAAAATCCTGAACAGCTGTCTCTATGCTTCCAATGATAACGTCTCAACTCAATGACCGTAGATCATGATCCAACTTTTGGTGACACAAATTATATAGCCACAGAATGTCAATTGGAGTAAAGAAATAAGTATTTACTTATGCAGTGAATAATGTTTTATCGGTTAGGCTGCTAATCTAGGCGGCTCAATTGACCGCTTGATATACGTGAAGTAATAAATAATTACATGTTTCGACATACTCGTGAAGACGTTCGCTAGGGTAATACCTAAATACCTACTTATGTTTAGTTTTACTTATCTTAAGTAATCACACGGTCTCGGAATTATCAGCACAATAGACTAGAAGTGTAGTGCGTGAGAAACAAATACGAGGGCTACAAGTCTACTACAAACACGATCAACCGACCGCGCGGTCGTGTCGGAGGTTTCCCTTGGATTCCACAAGCTACTAGCGCATTCCTATCCCCTTTTTTTTTTTGAACCTGACTGTGGCTTTATAGGCCGGGCCCAATAAAGCGATAGGAGTGCGCGGTTGGAGAGTAGCCTGGGGAAAATCCAGGGGAAAACCTCGGACACGACCACGCGTGTGGTTTAGAACACTGGAATACTCTAAGAGTTTGCGCTCCAGTGAGATTGGTTGAGCGGTTTCAACCGAATCTGAGGTGTGAGTGGAATCGAGCTACTGGGAGTTTTGTCGCTGGTTCACTAAACTTAGCCTAGCTGAGAAGAGTCCAGCAAGAAACTCAGCTAGGCCCGACCTGGGTCGGACTGACTCTGCCCGGTATGCGGCGGTACCGGGACGAATAGGGACTATATGTGTCACTGTTGTCGCGATCGCGCGGTGGACGTCCCCGCCGGCGGGAATGCCTAAGTGTATCCTATCGCTTTAAGGCGCCCAGCCCAAGCCACAGTCAGGTGTATATAAAAAAAAAGATCGCGCTACGTGTATTCATTCGTGTGGCAAGAAATTGCACTCAACCAACCCTTCCATATTATCTATTCTGTGCAGCGCCCAGTAGTAAATCGAGATTAATAACTTGGCATTTGGCATCATTCGGTTGGCACCGCGCGAGTCGACCCGGCGCCCAGTGCCTCGATTTTAAACGAATATCTACACGAAATTTGTGAAAATTAAACGTTTCAACCTCAACAACACTAATCACAACACTAACAGCACTATCAACCCTATGACTCAGGTTTTAAGCTTAAATTGCCAATCAGTAATCACACGACTAATCGGTATCTCTTTCCGCGATACCCAACATCTGTTTCTGTAGTACCAACAACACTAATATGTACATTGTACAACTGTGAGTTCTATTCCTTAGACATAGTTATCTAAATGAATCAACTGGTTAAAAATAAAGAAAGAATGGTACAATAAAGATGGACACATTAGCTCAGATATTCCGCTTTGCAGGCTCGAGAAATAGCCCGCCGTAAATGGTTTTTCATGCAGAGTGTTTTCAGGTAGAAGTTTTCCTTAAAAAACTTATAGCATTGTAGTGATTACGCAATGACAATTTCAATTCGTTCAGCTAAACAAGTCAAGAATACTCGTACCGTTATGAACAGCCTTGTATTTAAAAATATCGGCGCCGGGGCCGTATCTCGGGAAGCGGAAACGTGGACCGAACGTTTGTCTACGTCACCAGAAACATGATGTTTTAATGTCACGAAAGCTGTTTGATCAAGATCATATGCTATAATCACAGTGGGTGTGTTGAGTTGGGCTAACCAGCAGCTAGCACGGCGGCAGGCCTGTTATCCTTGCCGCTTCGGCGAATCTCGGCTCGGGCACATTTCCGTGGAGTGATGATACCTCATTGCGCTAGGAACGAAAGAGCAAGTCCTATGCGGCGAGTGCGCGCGAGCTGGATTCCATGAATAGCTGTCATTAGACAGAAAACCTGTAGTAAGTGGTACTATTAATTATTCTGTGACAGCGGTCCGCGCTGCTTTTCACGGCTGAAATTCAAGAATTTACATGTAAGAGTACTTTCTTCTTAAGTGATGGTGAGTAAAATAGGTGATGTTGATGTTTTGTCGTGTGACTGTAGTCGACACCCTCTCCAGCCCAGCTTGACAATTGCCACATGAAACTGCCAATTCGAGGTTGTCCACACTTAGGTATATATGTTATTGGCCGCTTAGCGGTTTGGCGTGCAGGAACAACAAAAGAAAAAAAAATCGCAATACACATCTTCATCGACTGGTAACGATAGCCGCATGGCGACACTGTCAGTTACTGACCCGGGAATGTAGTGATTTACCATTGAGCTGGTCCAATAGGAGCCAGTAGGCACCAAGCCCACCCAGTGTCAAATAAACGCAATCCACATGTAATTATTTTTTTAAATATTAACCCGGGATGACGCTGGTATGAAAAGAGTACTAAGTAATAGAGTAAAACGGCCGTCCAGTCTGCTTCGGCTGACATCTGTGGTGTATATGCATATCACAGAAATTCACACATCGATACATTTTCTACTTTTTTATCTTTAAAATGTTTAATACTGTACTTCGGTGGCTAGTACAGGTAGGTTCACTATTATGTACCCATTTTTGGATCTTATCACAAAGGAATAGAGTGCCAAAATTTACTTATATATATTAAAGGGCTCCTAGCTCTCAATGACCTTCGATCTCTAACTCTCCGTTTTCTCGTATATTTTTATGGTTTATCGTAATAAGAACAACGAGGTTTACCAAAATAGTATACCATATTTACTTCTGTCTTGGAGATTATGGCATCAAACTCTGGTAATTTTACCATATAAACAGTTTTTTGGACGTAACTTTTGTGAAGATTAGTTAAAATAAAAATCTCTCTTGCGTTGTTAGAGACGTCAATAAGGAACAGTTACATGTGCATTTCATATATATCAGTGCATAAACAATATAGTGATATCGATAATACGTAGAGCTTTTTTGGACCATGTTTAAAAAAATCATAATAAAATAAGTAGTCAGTTTTTCAAATTTTGGCTCTTGCAAATTGTAGATAAAGGATTGAAAAACCAATAACCATGTGTGCCATAAATATATCTATAGTTTTGACGAAGCTATATCAACTAAAAATTCGTCAAAAATCGATGAATAACGCGTGGAGCCCCTTAATGAGCTCGAGTGTACATTGAACGTTTATTGTAACTCACGCGGTTTAACTATTCACGACTCTTATTTTTAACGGAGCACCGTCTTTCGAACAACGACGTTAGATCGAAAATGGCTTGCACTAAAGATGTTTCTTTTGTTTATTAACTCTTTTATATCCTGTACAATGTAGATAGTAGGGCGTGTGTTCGGATCTGCCCTATATTATACCACTCGCAATGTTTACATCATCGCCACCGATCACTATCGATAGCTGTGTATTTTTAGTTTTAACATTCACAAGAAATTAGCGTGTAACTATTTCTATTCCCTTCTTTGATATAGTCGAAAAAAGAGAGCGATGTAAACTTGATTTGACGTCGAAACCCGTGCCCTACTTATAAAGTTCAGTTTGATATCTTTGGCCAGTATTCGTTATAAGTTATAAATAGGCATATGCGAACTTTTTGGCATCGTTCGCTGAGAAATGGCAGACTTTATAGCGTTCATATTTGATAGAAAACAAGTAAAAATCGTCTCTGTAGTTTGCTTTAGCTTTAACGTTTTTTAAAGAGGTAGGAGGTTATGGACCCTTATGCTGTGACTCTGTCTGCCGGTCACAAATATGTACCTTCGGAACTACTGATACGCAAAACAGGGCAGGTCTATGCAGCCCGTTCTCTGTCCTTTTCTAGCCTTTATCATCTCCCCTCTTACTCGTATGTAGGCCGGCGGTATGTAACCAAACGGCCGGAGACGGCGCGCGTTTTACTAGAGTCAAAGGAATTTGAACTTACTACACAGTAGTTACCTACATTCCATATTTAAATTTCGTACACACACACCATTTCGTGAAGCGATAGGCCTATTTATCCTATTAAACTACGTTTCCACCGATGAGGCAAAATGAGAAAATAATAGAAATTTCATGCAATCCGCGACTAAATTCGTGAAAAAGCACCATAACTAGTAGCCGAAACCTAACATGTCTGTTTTCCATGTATAAGTAGTCGAGGAGTAAAAAGGTTCGTCAATTTTCGGCTTTATTTCTGTGACATTAAAGTCCAAAAAGTGCCGAATATTCCATTCCAAGACACTACATCGTGGCTTGTCTATTGTCTGTGAACGCACGTCATCGTATGTAATGTTATACATTTCTGTTTTTCATAATAGTAACATTATTGAACAATAATATTTAACGACAGAAATGACATTTGCTATGGATATATAAATGAGTCATGGATGGTACAGTCGCCATCAAATATATCTGTACTCTTCAGGGTGGTCAAAAATATCTGAACGTGCACTTTAACGCCTTGACAATAGAGTCGTGTTCAGATATTTGTGAACACCTCGTTTGCTCCGATATATCTGATGGCGACTGTACCATCAGCAGTAGTCTGTGAGAGGCGCCTAGGAATAATGGTATATAATATATCAAGTCTAGGCGATGCCGTCTGGCACCGGTCTGCATGTAAGTGTTGCCAATTCGTAGTTTTATATAATACATAATGTTATAATCATCTAAACTGAGCTCGAAACCTGATCGTGTCTTAAATGGATGACAAAAAGTTGAAAATCAAACAAATTTTTGCTAAGTTAACCTCAACCGTCGAAATTGAATTATTTTTGAAACGTATTAGGGTCATACTTAGTTAAAAAAACAAAAGTCGTACCTCCTGTGGTCAATAGTTAACGGCTTATGTGCATGTTAGCTATGTTTATACAGGGATTCATAGAAACGGAGACACTGTTTATGCGGGTTACTGGTCCAATCCAAAATTATGCTTTGTAGCCCTTCACTTTTGGTATGTCCCCAGAAAAGACGCGAATAACCTAAATCCGCGTATGACCCATTAGCGTTCCATGACAAGACATTACACTGTATCAGAATCATCGTTTGACGGTTTTTGCTACGATGACCGATAAGCGTTTCCGGTGTGTTACCGACTGCCGTTGCCACTATGCTCTTTAAAAAAGG
Organism: Epiblema foenella; assembly: GCA_963556455.1. Taxonomy (NCBI): domain Eukaryota; kingdom Metazoa; phylum Arthropoda; class Insecta; order Lepidoptera; family Tortricidae; genus Epiblema; species Epiblema foenella. The sequence continues at coordinate 43,962,615 of OY747095.1, forward strand.
GTAAATCGTATTTTGTTTCAATATTACGATGAGGGTCATTCTACTTTTTGTTGACCAGTTTTCCATTACAAAAAAAAAATCTATGATATGTATTGAATTAGTGTACAAAAATAGTATTTCGAAATTAGTACCTGACGCAGTCCCGTTTTGTTAGGAAATAAAGGAGGAAATAAGTTTCCGAAAGACAAAACTGTCTCAAAGAACTGACAGCCATCGACCCGTAACTCATATTTGCCATAATCAAGCTCAGGTATTGCAAAACACTCACCATATTGTTCCAATTAGATATTAACCCGCGTAGCGCAACCACAAAGAGTGACATTTGACATTTCGGAGACCTCGCGCTACAGTAGCGCCTCTAGCGGCGAATTCATACGCGATAGCCCCCATTGTAGTTGGACTGGTCCAATACAAACGTTTGATCATTTCTAAAAAGGTGTTCGAATGGCACCATACATTTTTTTAGTCAAATACGAAACGCTAGTAGTTTTTGACTTGTAAAGATGCCATTGCGGCCTACATGCAGAATAAAGTTAATTTATTAATAAAATAGTCAGGTGTCTTTGGGTGATTCTGAATGTCGGATAATTCCGAAAATAACAAATTCCACTCTAACCAAGCGATTTTGTTGCATCCAGCAAAGCCATCAACAACAAGAAATGTTAAACTATTACACGACATTCGGAATTACCCGAAGACACCTTAATTCGATCAATTATTTAATGTTGCCTATATTGTCCCGTTCCTGTTAGCCAGGAGAAAATATGACAATATGTGATAATCCACATCGAAAGGGACCTTATGGCGGCAGGCGCTTACTTTACACCTATTCACTATTGTATTGGAACAGCGGCAATAAAGGCGCAAGTGCCGGCCGCCATAAGGTCCCTTTCGATGTGGATTATCACATATTATAAAAACGTTTCATAACTATGCGTATTCTCCCGACTGGTTCAGCAAAACATAAGCGAAAAACTACAAAGGAAAATGTCCGACACAGTTACGTCCGCCCTGGCGTCTCTAGATATTATTAAGCATGACTTTACACCGCAAGAAAAGCTTTCAGACAAATTCCTCAAAACAACTGAAGCTGTCAGCAACGCCCACATCTATTAATCTAACCTCATTTAGAGAATTTAGAACAATGATTTATCTGAAGTCGAACGTTCTGAGCGAGTTATCCCACCATTGTCTTGAATCCATACTTTTTTGTCTACATTAATCATTGCTCTGGCATGTACGTTTTTTTTAATACCACGTCGGTAGCAAACAAGCGTACGGCCCGCCTGACGGTACGCGATCATCGTAGCCTATGGACGCTTGCAACTCCTGGTGTGTCGCATGCCCGTTGCCATCATCATAAAATTTAAGAGATAGACTCTAGTCGGTGTAGCTCTCTCCATCTGACTCTATCCAGGGCCGCCTCCTTGATCTCTTTATACGACACGACTGCTAGCTTTCCTTTTATTTGTTGCATGTAGCTTAACCTCGGCCTTCCCCTTCCTCGCTTTCCTTCAATTTTGCCTTCTATGCGCGTTGCCGACCCTTTAAAAATTTATACACTCCTTTCTTGAAGAACCCCATACTGTAGTCCCCCGGGAAAACCTCGGCACCCTGCCCTGCCGACGGCGAGCGGTGCGATGGTAGAAAGCGGCCGTGGGCATCATGTCGAACAGTTCTTCGGAGCACAACCCATTATATAAGCGATAGAACACGCACAAGGAGGCAAAGTTTCTCCTTAAACTTAACGGTTCAATATGGCTTGTGAGTTTGAGATCGTCTACAATCCGCACAGCACGTCTCTGAAGTGAGTCAAAAGGCCCAAGCTGGCTTTTTTTTTTCTTTTGAACCTGACTGTGGCTTTATGGGCCGGGCCCAATAAAGCGATAGGAGTGCGGGGTTGGAGAGTAGCCTGGGGAAAATCCAGGGGAGAACCTCCGGCACAACCACGCGTGTGGTTTGGAACACTGGAATACTCTAAGAGTTTGCGCTCCAGTGAGATTGGTTGAGCGGTTTCAAACGAATCTGAGGTGTGAGTGGAATCGAGCCCAAGCTGGCGTATCATGAACTGTGGAACACAACTGCTATAGGTTTATTAAGGTTTAATGTCAAAACGGAATACATAATATTCGTTTGGAAATTGTGTAATATTGTTTTTGGGGCTGCTCGTGTCCGAGCAAGCTGCGCTTGAGTTATTGCTTACACACGCCACGGACAAATAATGTGACAGCTCTTTTGAATGTGTTTGTTAATTTAGTAGTTTTGTAGAATAAAATAGAAACTTGCACGAATAATCGTATACACGTAAGCGCTAAACTAAGCGGTTCAAATGATGTCGAGACGATTTAGCTACCGCCCAAAAAATGTCGAACACAAGAGTATTGCAATAAATTATCATTATACGTTTCTGCAAACTAAACGATTTTGTTTTAAAAGGATTGGTAATTCACACATCAAAAATTTGAATATTTGAAATTCAGATAAAATCCTTCGTTTTGACAGCATGATTTTTTTTAAGTGCGCAAAGTTGTTCCGTGCGCTAGCACTTGCACTAGCAACCAAGCAAGACAAATATTTGTGATCACTAGGGATTGCAGAACCGGTACTGTTTTCAAGAACCGGGATTTTCGGTACCAGCTAGAAATGGAACCGGGATTTCCCGGTATTTTCAGTACTTTCGGGACCGCACTAATGTTACATATAATTGGTAAACAAACCGGAAAAGGCAATAGTTATGATTCTAAACTTACTTTTAAAAGAAAACAACAGTAGAAATGTCAATGCCTTTGCCTACCTACAGTTACTAAATATATAAACCCCCTTATGCATAAACGTTCATTAAACCTATTTTAGTTAAATAGCCGCTGAAATTCGGTTATCCTTATCTGACACTGACTCTGAACTGGTTTCAATGGTGAGGAATATATAGTTTTCTTTGAATTGCACCTTTCTCCTCTATGCTTAACGGCTGTGTCGTGTAATTTAACTGGATTCAAGAAAATATAGAGCAAAAATGGATTTCCCGAAATCCCGAAAGTACCGGGATTTCAATTTTGCAGTCCCGGTTCTTTGCTGGTCTAAAAATTCCGGGAAATCCCGGTATTTTCGGTTCCGGTATTTCCCGGGAGCAAACCCTAGTGATCACCACGGGCCTTAACGTAGAGGAAGGTGAGGGAAGTAAAGACAGACCCGAAGATTGTTTTTAAGTGGACTACATGAGCTTGTTGCAGGTATGTTGTAGCATTGTCTTGAGTTATTAAATTGGCGTCGTCGGTGCATCCGTGTTTAGTTCACCTGATTTATTGCTTCGTTTTGTTTTTATAACGTGTATTTTTAGCGCGGTCATATCTTGAGATAGCTCGCAATTGGGTCGGTGACTTGACGTCTATTTTATAGCTGTGCATTGCATGTGATTACGGTACGTTTTGCCTCCGCGTATCTCTGTAGGTAAAGCTTGCGTCTCCTTCTGGCTGTATGTGTAATTGGAGAGAACTAGATGCCGTCTGCGAGTGATAGTGACAGATGTTCCTAGATAATAATTAGTTGTATCAATATTAATTAATTTAAAAATAATCTAAACTGCTATTCTATTCTGAAAATGAACCATGCATCACTTTTATGGGTGCCTACCTATATGAGATGATTAGATGTGGTTACATTAGACTTGACCTTGCAATTTGGTTCCAAATGATGCAGTTTGGTAGTACTAATAAACTAGGTATATAGAAGTAAGTTGTAAATTGGAACAGAAATTCCTATTAATGTGTACTATGTTATTTATTGGACTCAAATCAATCTGCGTTATTCCTTTAAAGTAATTATAGCAAAAGCCGTCGTCGCAAGCTGTCATTTAGGTTCATAATTTCAATGTCCATCAATAATGCAATTTGCATGATAGTAGACTAGGTATGACTAACCTCTCATGAGTAATTTATACATTAAGGGTCCTTATCAGTTAAAAAACGCTCATCTATTTAGACGGTTATCTGATTGAATTGACACGTATCTTGACATTTTCTCAGTGTTACTATCTAGAAAAGGACTATTGCGACCTAATGGTACAAAATTTAAATGTATTTTTTGGATTTTTCTTTACAAAATATCGTTTCAAACATCACTCCAAATCGACCATTGTCAAGCTAAAAACTGTGCTTTTCCGCTTAAATTCTAATACAAACAATAAAATCAAAAAATGGCCATGTTACTATCTAAAACTTTAATAAAATTATCGTATCCTTTAATCACTTTAATGGTATTATCAATACTTTTGTCATAATTTGAAACCAAAATATTTTAAAACTTATAAGGCCTCTTAATATGTAATGTTTTGCATCTTAAACTTGACGTCCTGTATTCATTGAACTAAACCAATTATAATTACTTAACTTTTTCGCTAAATACCAAAACATTTTTTGCCAAGTGTATAGTAGATGCTGATGTAAAACTCTTTAGGGTTTTTGAAATACTTTTTTTAAATTTATTTATCCAAAATACTTAAAGAATGATTTATCCTAACAGCAAGCGAAAACCGATGTCAACCGTTACGAATATAATTTCCTTCTCAAGTTCTTGGTAATTTTTGAACTATATTCTGATATCAGTGTGTTTCAGCCTGTTACGAGCAACGACGAAATGTTACAATTACGTCAATTTCGCTGTCTAGGACCGAAATCCTATTCACCGCTTAACTGAGCTCAAGTCTTATGAAACTGTATAGGTCGCACGACGTTTTCGTACCGAGACAAGTTTCAGCCGCTGTCACTGACCGACCCGAATATTTTTCTGGTGGTATAATGTAGTGTAGTGTAGTGTATATATAGAACTGGGCCGGAAAATTGCTGCCGAGGTCATCGTGGTATGAACTTACGTCACTACAATCCCCGGCAGATAAGAGTTCAATTCTGATCAGGGACCGATGCCGGTATTTTTAAAAAACCCCGAATTAGCCCAATATTTTGGATTATTTTTTGCTCTTTACGTAGGGCTGAATCATGTATTTAGGTAACAACATCGTATTATTAGATTGTCCCATTAAAAACGAAATAATGAAACCGGTGACCGTAATAATACCGGTATTTTTCTATGGAGAAAATACCGATATCCGATCCCTCATTCTGATACCTGTCATTTTCGTACATTCTATAACATAAAAGTCACTTTCAGGTTATAATTTGTATGGAAATGACAGGTGTCAGGATTGACTTCTAATCTGCAGTTTGACTGATGTCCCGGCAGGTGGCAGTGTTTATTCTTATTGGGGAGCGCATTGGCCATAATGGTCGTCAGATTGCGATTTTATCCCAGTTATTTGAGGTTCAATAGTTAAAGGTTCATTTATCATTGCTATATTGAGCACTGACACGTCACTAACTACTTTTTTGACATTAAAGATATCACGAGAAGGACCAGCAGCAACGAAAAAAATGCAATTAGAAAGTACCCTTTTATTGAAAACCAGTCCTACTTACGTCATTGTGTATTTTTGTATTTAACAAATGGGTCATTGTCAGATTTAGGTTCGCGTCTTTTCGGTGGACATATCAAAAGTTAAGGGCCACAAAGCTTAATTTTGGATTGGTCTAGTAACCCGCACAAACGGTGTTTCCGTAACTATAAATCCATGTATTAAAAACATAACTTATATGTACATAAGCCGTTAACTATTGACCACCGGAGGGACAACTTTTGTTTTTACAACTGACAATCACCCAAATAATACTTTAATTTATAAGTTTTATAAGTCACAGAGAAAAGTTAGGAGTGTATTACTTTGACCATGGCTGTATAATAGCGGAGCTAATATATTTGGTGGAGATCCAATGTTTTTGTAGCTCCGAGCTAGTAACAGACGTGGATTACGAAACCTTGTCGAACAGTTTTACTGTTCAGTAATGGCCTTTTTTATTCCAGATTATACGATGAATTTACGGCCATGGCCCAGGCTAGTTTACGCGATGTGTTCCATCTCGTATTGATGGCTGCTGCTGTTTTTACAAGCGTATTAACTTTTAGGAAGTTGACAATGAGATGTATCCATTTTTGGACGTTATTATAATAGTAATAAAGGTGATACATCTTTTGTAGGACATAGACTTATTGGGGCCCAAAATCGAGTTCAAGTCTAAAGAAAGTAATATCTCTGATTACAAAGATCCAAAGTTGAATCAAATTCGTTCGCTATAACGACGAAGGAAGCCGAACACGCGAAGTGCCTAATTTTTATCCACTCCAATTTAAAAAGTTAAAACCCTTGGAGTATAATAATTCTACCAAAACCCATTATTTCACGCTGCGTTAAACTTTTAAAAATACTGATAGCGCCATCGACTAAGGAGAAATGACATTCAGCCAAAGAAAACCGCGCGTTTGCCATTTTTATGAAATTTTCTATTATTGTGTATTATTAGAAGATAAATAAATAAAAAGTTTAACTGCACTAGCAATTTCATTTATTTGAGTACGAAATAAAATAATGTGTTATTATTAATTTTAATCCACGTTTGAGTTGTAAAACAAGTTTGAATACAATACTGCTAATTGAAAGAAGTAGAAAAAGTGCTCTCATCTAAATAAGGTCAAATTATTACCGTATTATTAGGTACCTCACAAAATGTTTTAAGGAATGTCTTTGTGATATTTCCTCATATTGTTTGGGGAAAGCACTATATTATTTATCTTGTTGAAAACCGGGGCTGGCTTACTCGGCGGCGCCTCGGCACGCCAACCACCTTGTTAGGTACTAGGCAACGTCTTACTTTCCGTGCCTCGGCAATAATTTAATATAATTGAGGTGTGCAATAAAGAGTATTTGTATTGTAATGTACTATTGTGTTCAACTGTCACTATGTGGTAAAGGTAGAAAACACTTAGTTGTCCAGAAGCTAGTTAAATGCGAATAAAGGGGACATAGTATAACAGTTTATTTTTCATGCAACTATCGGAAAGGCGAGAGCGCGTAAAGGCCTCGCCACATTCAACGCGGTAGCGGGACGGTACTTTTGGGGCATTATTTGGTTAATTGTGATTAATTTAGTGTTTTTTTTTTCAGATAAGAATATAATATTTTTAAACATCTTAGCTGTAGATATGTTGTAAAAGGACTGATTGTATAAAGAAATAAAATCCTTTGTTTACATACGGTAATAGTTGGAAGTACGTATTATTTAGTCATCACAACTGAGAAAAGTAATGACACTTTTAAGGAAACAATTACTGTGGCTAATGACACATGTAAATATGAACATGCATATACGTCAAAAATTTGCTCAATGTCATTGAGTCATTGATATGAATGAATTAGTATGGATTTATATTGGAAAACTGTGTAATGTGAGGTGGGATAAGAGGTGGTTAAAAAAAATGTTTCTTTTGCGTACCACCGCTAGATGGTACAAAAACTGGTCTAAATGCACCTTAAGGGTGCGTTTTGATTGAGGCGGAGCGGAGATTTGCAAAACTGACCAATCAAATTAGTTCCTCTTTTCCGCTCTTCTCCGCTTCGATTTAATTTAATGCATTTATTTTATTGGTCATTGTCTTTGCCTTTTCTTTGAACTATGATTTTTCAATTGACAGAACTGAGTATAAATTGACAAGTGAGTAAAGGAAAACAGATACTCGTATGTTCCTGTGTATTTGTTTTTGAACCTGACTGTGGCTTTATAGGCCGGTCCCAATAACGATAAGAGTGCGCGGTTGGAGAGTAGCCTGGAGAAATTCCAGGGGACCTCCGACACGACCACGCGTGTAGTTTGGAACACTGAAATATTCTAAGAATTTGCGCTCCAGTGAGATTGGTTGAGCGGTTTCAACCGAATCTGAGGTGTGAGTGGAACTGAGCTACTGGGAGTTAGCTGAGAAGAGTCCAGCCAGAAACTCAGCTAGGCCCGACCTGGGTCGGACTGACTACCCGGTGTGCGGCGGTACCGGGACGAATAGGGACTATATGTGTCAGTGTTGTCGCGATCGCGCGGTGGACGTCCCCGCCGGCGGGAATGCCTAAATGTGTGTTCCGGCCTAGATCAATAATAATGACTTTAATTTTGTATTGACATTACCTTCTATTGACAGTGCAGTGACTTCAATTACTGTATTAAATTACTGATAGATCTGAGTCGCGTATTTTTATGTCAATACGAATTATGGAATCCATCTAATTGGATTCGTTAGATTACTGTGATTTGGAAGTAACCTGTTTCCAAATAAATAATAAATAATAATAAAATAAATATTAGAGGACAATCTTACACAAATCGAACTAGCCCCACAGTAAGCTCAAGAAGGCTTGTGTTATGGGTACCAGTCGACGATATATTTAATAGATATAAATACTTAAATACATAGAAAACATCCAAGACTCAATATTTGCCCTGACCGGGATTCGAACCCAGGACCGTCAGCTTCACAGGCAGGTGCACTCTACCCACTAGGCTAAACCGGTCGTCAAAGGATCAAGATACCGTCGTTGATAGTGAATTTGTTTAATAAAAGAATAGAATATTCATTATATTCGACCGCCTCCCCACTTCTCCCAATCCCAACCTCATACGTACACTTCATATACTTTTCTAACACATTTATTAATTTTAGAATTTGTTGAATTTATATTTTCTGTGAAATTGATGTGTAGTTTGATAATGGTTAGTTTCGCAATGAATTAAACGATATTCGATACGAAGAAACCTAAGGGCTGATATTATCCACCGTCCGGATCCAAATATCACTGGGAGAAATTGCACGCATTTAATAATGAATTATTATACACCATCGTTTTTAATAATGACATACTGAAGCACGATCTACAAAATCACCCTGATAATGCACATAAATATTAAATAGTTACTAATTAATTATTTTTTAACAATTTGGTGTTAAATAATAATTTTCTATGTCTATGTCCATGTCTAAATAAACATTTTCTATTGTATTCTGTTCTAAGTAAACTCCATTGGCAGTGGGAGTCTCGTAATGTCAATCAGCCTCTAGTTCTCCATTATTCATTTTATTACTTAGCATTTAAAAATAAACATCAATTATTAAATTAATTATTTATGAATAGTCCCATAATTTTGATTCACATTCAGTAGTTGGAAGTCGGTTGCCGTGATTTTTAATTTAGTTGTAGGTAGGTTCCATGTTCTTTTTTTTATACAACGCCGGTGGCAAACAAGCGTACAGTCCACCTGATGGTAAGCGGCCACCGCAGCCTATAGACGCCCGCAACTCCAAAGGAGTCACGTGCGCGTTGCCGACCCTTTATAAGATTTGAGGATGCACTGTGTTGACAGCAGAAGGAACACATTTAGGTCCCTCGCTCTCAACACAGTGCATCCACGGGAGCTCTGGCAACCTTGCTCACCTCCAGGAACACAACACTACATACTTGTTATTATGGTTGTGGTCTTCTGCAAGACGGAGGTACTTCCCCAGTTGGGCTGCTCCAAATTCGAGCAAGATGACATTTTGCTGTGCCCTACCTCTCTTTAAATCTCTCGTTATATTCTGTAAATGGACATTCTCCTGAATAAATTAACAGAATGACATAATTGTGTGTGCCTTGTTCGCACAACGACCGACATCCGGACTGATAACGCAATGATAGAACTCCAATGTCATCCGTATGTAATTTCAACTCTTTTGTGGTGCGTACACTATTTTATGACTATGGTACGGTCAACAAATTTGATTTCTGGACCACTTGTTACCTTGTCACTGTCACATTAATATGAGATCTCTAGCGGCTTTCACACTGATTTTCACTGTGACAAGTTACGAATTGGCCCAGAAATCAGAGGTAATTATTAATTAAATATATCGCAGAGGAAAAAATAAGCCCTTAAATCTGGCTTTCGAGTTTGACTACTGTTTTGATTTTTCTACTCGTGTATCGACAATACTCATAACTGTCATTTTGGCTTGAACCTTAGTCATTTCGGCTTGAAACTTACTTAAAACATGATTTGAGTGTGCTCGTTGAATGGTTAATGGGCCATTCTGCTTTACATGAAAAAATGTACATAATTTTCAGAAACTTTTTTTTTAATTCAGATTTTGGTATACTTGGCCGGTTTAATTAGAGTATCACTTCCGATACTTTTGATAATGACCGAACCACAGCTAATATCCATAAATCGATCCTGAGGTCCTTGGATGTCTCACCATTTGTATGAAAAAATGATTTTTATCACTGTGTTACTTATAAATTCCTTTTATTAGGTTCAGATACTATTTCGAAATCCTATTTTTGTACACTAATTCAATACATATCATAGATTTTTTTTGTAATAGAAAACTGGTCATGAAAAAGTAGAATGACCCTAACACGAGATTTTTCCTTATCGCTACATTCGTATTAAAAGTCGTACCAAATAGTATGATTACGGGATAAATGTAGTCTTTATTGATTCCAATAGGCTTCGATATTCTGTCTTAAGATTAGATGACGTATGTATGTATATGTATTGCAATGCGAATTTATAGTTTTAATGTTTCTAATTTAGTAATTTAAGAGCTTTGCAACAACTGATTTATGTGTGAAAATGTACGCGAAACCAAACTTCCAAACGCATCCTTCATCGTGTTACTTATTTACTTCGTAATTCTCCGTTATATCAAGACTTCATAATGAATGTACTAATTAAGTTTATAGGGACTTCCTTTACAAAAAACTCCCGTGTTCTGTCTTGCTCACGTAAAGGGCCTATGTTGATTGAGAAAGGATGCGACATACGTCCTTCTGTACGGTTAATGCTGTGTTAACAAGTTGACCGCGTTCTATGCGATGCGGGTACCGCCGATGAACGCTCCAGTGGCTCGCGTAAGGGTTGTCCACCGTCTTACATGAGACCTGTGAATCCTAATCCTATAATATTATAAACGTGAAAGTTTGTATGAGACCTGTGAATCCTAATAATATTATAAACGTGAAAGTTTGTGCGGATGGATGTAAATTCCGCTTAATCTCAAAAACTACTGAACGGATCTCTATGAAACTTTCCAGTATTGTAACTACATCAGAATAGGACATAGGCTACCTTTTATCCGCGGGTAACACCGCAGGGCGCTGCTAGTAATATTATAAACGTGAAAGTTTGTGCGGATGGATGTACGTTCCGCTTAATCTCAAAAACTACCGAACGGATCTCTAAATTTTCCAGTATTGTAGCTTAGACATCAGAATAGGACATAGGCTATCTTTTATCCGCGGGTAACACCGCAGGGCGCTGCTAGTAGTATTATAAACGTGAAAGTTTGTGCGGGTGGATGTACGTTCCGCTTAATCTCAAAAACTACTGAACGGATCTCTATGAAACTTTCCAGTATTGTAGCTCAGACATCAGAATAGGACATAGGCTACCTTTTATCCGCGGGTAACACCGCAGGGCGCTGCTAGTTATTATTTAATTGAGAACCATGCATTCAGATTTCCAAGTTTATAGAATAATCTAAAACTCTAAATAATCGACTTATACTTAAAAACAAGTCTTTCTGTTCAAGAACCTGTTAAATAACAAATCAAATAGCTCAATCAAAATTTTGATACTAGTATTTTTAGCAGCAATTATACATTATTTCATCTCATTTTCACATCGCTCAATAGCTGCCGTGTCTGGTAATAAACAAAATACAACGAAAAACCCACGATATGTATATGAGATATTGAAAGAAAGAGACAGTTAACTGTTCTTAGTACTACGCCGATGGCAAAACTTCATAAGACCTGCCTACTTGTAAACGGACACCGTAGTCTAATGGATGCTTGCGACTCCGGAGGATTCGCTGTGGACACAAATGAGCTCTCAACGCAGTAAATCGGTGTTATAGGGTAGTTTGTAGAATTGTCAGTACAAATGTAGATCGGTGTTCGCTCACTTGTTTTCCACCTCTCACTTGTCTTAATTTGTCTCACTCGTCTTAATTTGTCTCACTTGTCTTAATTTGTCTCTATGTCTTAATTTGTCTCACTTGTCTTAATTTGTGACAGCCCTGGATGGCACTGACCCTGCCACGGTTCCGTACTGCTGAGCCTTAATGCACTATTATTATGCGATGCTGAGATGCAATGGCGAATGATCTATCATTACTGTTATATAACAGTAGTTATTTAATGTTTTGTTTATATGTAATCGTACCATAGGTGTCCCTTTCGCTTGATTAAACCATGCGCTCTGTTCACAATAGGGATGTTGATTCAAAATGTATTACTATCCAAAATATTATTAAATATAAAAGATTATTAAATATTATTAAATATGTATGATATTATTATATATAAAAGAAAGATGACATAAAACTATGCCAAATGGTAAATGGGTCGTATTAATATATATCAAAAAATAACCAAACTATAACCGTTACAATGTTTATAATTAGAGAAAGCGCTACAAATTAGTGACGTCACTGACCTAAAGCGCCTTAGTAAATGGCGATAGTTCAATACAGAGGTGCGTTTTGCGAAAAAGGAACAGAACATGCCCCCACTTAAAACTTTTAAGAGGCCTTATAAGTTTTAAAATGTTTTGTAGTAGTGTTACTTTATGTGCTCTGTCTACCCCTTTTGGGAATACAGCTGTATGTATGTGCATGTGTGTAGTAGTGTTATTAAGGCTGCGGTTTTCTGTAATGTCGAGTTACTTCCCCATTCGAGCTGCTCCAAATATGGGCGCAATGAAGATAACATTTCGACTTTCGTTATGTCCCAGCTGTCTTTACCGAATTACTTTCACAAATACAAATAGGTTTATTTCTCAAAATTTTACAATGTTCAATCTATAGTAAGTATGGGTATTAAAAATAAGACGTTGAAAAATATCTGTTTAGCCCAATGGTTGACTGGTAGAGAATGCCATTTGGCATTAAGCCCGCCATTTGTACAATTTGTGTATGTTGTGCAATAAAGTTTAAATAAATAAATAAATAAAAATCGGTGTGAGCACAGCGCTGAGCTGGTTTTAAGCCCACCCGTAGTCAGTGAGTTGGTTTCACACTAAATAAGGGTTATAAAATTAAATTAATTACAATAACAATATAATTAATTTAAAGTAGGTTGTATGCTATAATATAAGTAAGTTGAAATTTATGAAATCACGTAACAGTTTTCAGTTTAAAATTATTATTACCTTTTATATATTTTGCTTTACATTTCGCGAAGCTGGTTTCGTTTCTTTGTAAAACTATTCTGCCACGCTAACAAAAAAGTAACAAATAAGAAGAAAAATGATATTTAATCATTGAAACGCGTGCGCAGTTATTCTCTTCTAGCGCGGCGGTTATGGCTGTAATGAACGTATTAATTTACTGTAACTGCTTCAGCGAATTCTAAAACGATTGCAGCGCCTGTTTCGTGCTTTGATGTCAGTAAAATATTGCTGTGCTTAAGAACCAATATCACACTTTAGTGACCACGTTGGTTAGTAGATAATCCGACCACTGATCACAGGTGTCCTGGTTGATTTCCCCATGCTGGCTCTTCACATACACATTTAAAATTCTTCGCAATGTAGCCAAGATGTTTTACTTCGTTTCTATTGTAGATGGGTCTATCAACTTTTTCTTGTTGTTATTATGTCCCGTCAGCGAGGAGACAACAGTAACCGCGTTTCTTAGAAAAATGTATATAATATGGACTTCAAGCATGCTCAAGAGATGACCCATGTCCAAATGAATTTATGCTCATCGCTAAAACTCATGTTTGGTAGATTTAAACTCTTTTATAAAATCACGGTTTTAAAGAGTTGACTCAGGAGACGTAACCATGGTAACAAGCAACAAAGAATAGTTGATCGACCCAGATATAAACATGACAAAGTCTTTCATGGATGATCCCCACATTACCAACCTACCTTTGATTTTTTTATGAAATGTGACAGATATGCGAATTTATATTAATTTTGGTCATGTTACATGTAAAAGCATTTTGTTACTTATGTTTGACTTGTTAAACGTTAGTCAGACAACACATTAAAAATATGATTTTGTTTATTTAACATGTTTATTTGTACAAGCGATACCCTTCTGGGATGTCATTATTTGATTTTTAACTGGATGATGATAAGGATGGACCCTGTCACCGGGGCTGTTATTCACAAACTGACTAGTCCTCACCCGTCACCTCACCCCTCACCCGTTTTTTATGGAAACTGTCAAAAAGTGACGAATAATATTAGGCAGTTTCCATGCAAAAACGGGTGACAGGTGAGAACGGTGCTTAGTGAATCGCATAGCTGCACGAGAACGACTGAAACATAATATTGTCACTTTTACACCTCAATCCTTGTCATAATTGTTATAATGTTATTGTCATGTTTTATTTCTCATTCAATTTTTTTTACTTCACGGGATTAAGAATCTAAATTCTATAAAGCAATCTAACGCAATGGACGAATGTTTCCAGGCATGCATCGACGACAACTTAGACATGGTGGAGTTCCTCGTGGCGCACGGGGCGGACGTGAACCGGGGCGACAACGAGGGCTGGACGCCGCTGCACGCCACCGCCTCCTGCGGCTTCCTTAGCATAGCCAGGTAAGCCAAGTGGGCGTAACGTACGATAAATCTCTCCAGTCATGCGTCGACGACAACTTGGGCATGGTGGAGTTCCTCGTGGCGCACGGGGCGGACGTGAACCGGGGCGACAACGAGGGCTGGACGCCGCTGCACGCCACCGCCTCCTGCGGCTTCCTTAGCATAGCCAGGTAAGCCAAGTGGGCGTAACGTACGATAAATCTCTCCAGTCATGCGTCGACGACAACTTGGACATGGTGGAGTTCCTCGTGGCGCACGTGAACCGGGGCGACAACGAGGGCTGGACGCCGCTGCACGCCACCGCCTCCTGCGGCTTCCTCAGCATAGCCAGGTAAGCCAAGTGGGCGTAACGTACGATAAATCTCTCCAGTCATGCGTCGACGACAACTTGGACATGGTGGAGTTTCTCGTGGCGCACGGGGCGGACGTGAACCGGGGCGACAACGAGGGATAGATGCCGCTGCACGCCACTGCCTCTTGTGGCTTCCTTAGCATAGCGAGGTAAGCCAAGTGGGCGTAACTTGCGATAAACCTGTTATGAGGTTTTCTGTTTCTAATTATGAGTAAGGAAATCAAATCTCCCGAGTACGCGCCGTGTATAGAGAGAATCGACACATGACATGTCTAAATCATCCTAAACGTAAATGTTACCTGAACTACTACCTAAAAAAGTACAAGACACGCAAGCCAAGGAAAAAGTAGACGTACTTAGAGTTTTATATGTACACGCAAGTAGCATCGTATTTTAGTAGCATTTTTCAAAGACTTCCTTCTTACGCAATGCGATGTTTACTGACTGACATCGCCGATAGCTAACTACAAACAGTGATTCACATTGTACACAAGAGTGCGCATTTGTGGACCTTATCCTTATTTCTATAAGGTTTACTCATTTTCTTACGCGTACAATATTGCCAAATAACTTTTTCTTACCTGATGGCTGATACTTCACTCTCGTAGTACAATACTACCAATAAACGAGTCAACAGCAGAAGCTAAGAGGGCGAAGGGCTCGAGGAGGTCTACACAAGCTGTTATTAGTTATTACCCTAAACCCCAAATACACACGTGTCAGAATCGCTTGTAAGTAGAAATACATTGCGTGTTACCGAGGTATAATAAGTTCAATCGATCTATCGAACCCCGCAATGTAAGGTCAACCGGGTGAAATGCGTCAATGGTTAAAACAACACGAACGCAGTACTTCAGAACTACTTAGCCCCCTTTTTTAAAAGTTTGGAACTACCGTTTTCAGCAAAATGGCAAAAAATATCGTAACACATTCACACTTGCATCAATAGAAACGTGTTGCGATATATTTGGCAGCTAGGTAATGCTGACAATACATATGTAATTTATTACAAAATAAAATTAAACAAATACTCATCACAAACATAATTATTACTCACGTTAGTCTTGTTTTCTTAGTCATAGATCCATGTTAGATGTTTTGTGACGTCATTGGGAAATAATTATTCCTCGATTGACACATATCATAATATAGAGCTAGGCGTCTCGGAAAGTACGCTCCGTTTACCTATTCATGAGCACACCGCTTGCTTTGTATTGTGTGGCTTACACGTAAAATGAATAGGGTGGATTGCACCAACTTACCAACTCCCTTACTTACACCTCAGATTTGGTTGAAACCGCTCAACGAATCTCACTGGAGCTTAAACTATTACCCTCGTATTCATAAAACTTAACAAACCTCTGCTAACTAAAATGTCTGTGGTCACTGTCTCACAAGCACATATGTCAAAGTGACAGATAAGGTCAAACGAACTTTAGCGGCTAGTTAACTAATATAGGTTTGATAGACGTTTATGAATAAGGGGGTTATCTCACTGGAGCTTAAACTCTTACCCCCGTATTCATAAAACTTAACAAACCTCTGCTAACTAAAAAGTTCTTTGTCCCATTCTCACAAACGTCAATGTCTAAGTGACAGATAAGGACAAACGAACTTTAGCGGCCAGTTAACTAATATAGGTTTGACAGACGTTTATGAATAAGGGGGCTAGTGTATTCCAGTGTTCCAAATCACACGCGTGGGCGTGTCGGAGGTTTACCCCTAGATTTTCCACAGGCTACTCTCCAACCGCGCACTCCTATCGCTTTATTGGGCCCGGCTTATAAAGCCACAGTCAGGTTAAAAAAAAAGACACGATTTTAACTGGTCAACGCTAAATATGGCGGCGGCTGTTCGACCCATAGAAACTTTTTAGGGTACGGAACCCAAAGTGTAAAACGGGACCCTATTACTAAAACCCCGCTGTCCGTCTTTCTGCCCGTCCGTCTGTCACGAGGTTGTTCTATTGCCGCTATAACAACAAATACTGAAAAACAGAATATAATAAATATTTAAGGGGGCTCCCGTACAAAAAACGTGTTTTTTGCCATTTTTATAGATGCACAAGTTCTTTAGGCCGCGGGCGCGCTCCGGCCGCGGGTCGCGGCGGCGCCGGCTGCTGGTTGCTGCAGCGCATGTTTTTATTACTAAATCAACTTTTATATTTCTTTTATTTTCCTCATATTCGAAATGAAAATTAGAGTGGTTAACTCGGGTGAAAGCACCCATTTCACCCTTGAACTATTGGCGCTGAGAACTTCGTTCGAGGGCCAAAATATCTCGGGTGAAGTGGGTCACTTTCGACCATTGGTTAACAATCTACTAATAATAAATAAATAATAAATATTAGAGGACAATCTTACACAAATCGAACTAGACCCACAGTAAGCTCAAGAAGGCTTGTGTTATGGGTACTAGACGACGATATATTTAATAGATATAAATACTTAAATACATAGAAAACATCCAAGACTCAGAAACAAATATTCATGCTCAACACACAAATATTTGCCCTGACCGGGATTCGAACCCAGGACCGTCAGCTTAACAGGCAGGTGCACTACCCACTAGGCTAAACCGGTCGTCAACTAATGCAGTTTTTTTTTAATTTAGGCCCTGTATACAAGCAGTGCGAAGATAAACACCCTGCTAGCATTTTCCGGTTGCCGACGTCCCCTATGCCACTAAATTTCAAGTTTTGGCGTAGGCAATTGTTTTACTCAAGATACCGACATACCTATATAATAACCAGAGATGTACGAATGTTTCAGGTATCTCCTGGAGAGCGGGGCGGATGTGGCGGCGGTGAACTACGATGGTGAGCTCGCGGTGGACATCGCCGATAGCGACGCTATGGAACAGATGCTGCAGAAAGTTATCGATGAGAAAGGTAATAAGGAATGTACTGTAACAAAGATCACTATATGAATAGTAAAGCACAGAGCTGGGAATTAATTCGTTAATCCGTTAATTAACGGAGTTAACCATCCGTGTAACGGATTAACTTTTAAGTTGACTTGCAAAATTGTTAACGGACTTAATCCTATTTTACTAAGTACCTATTTTACTAAAGGAACACCGCGCTAAATATTGCCGTTAATCATTTTGATCAAAATTTGAAAAACATGTGATACTTGAAAGCTTCGAAAAAATTTATATTTTTTTATAGATAAAAGTAAATTAGGATTCTTATGTTTTAATAAACAATATGTTGCACGACAATAATAACTGAATGTAAATTCAATTTGCAAGTTTGTTTTTACTAGATATATGCGGTCTGCGGTATAATATTTTTTGAACTTATACGGGGACACGAAGTATCAATATAAAATCTATGTTATTATTGGAAAATGACACTTAATCGCGTTCAATACTAATTTAATTGCCTTGTGGTCCGAAACATATCGCAAATAGTGACTTTCCAAGTGAGCTCCAACCGTTGTTCTCCTATTAAGTGTAAATATGTCACACGTTAGTGTAAATTTATTTATTAATTACCTTGTGTGAAAACCATGTAAGTTTAAATCAATATGAAATCTATATTATTAACTCCCGACACGCAAAGCAAAAAAGGAGTGTTATACTCGTAAGTGTAACATGAGTATCTGAGTGTCCGTGTATGTGTATCTGTCTGTGTCCTCGTAGCTCCCTATCGGATGAACAAGTGCAGTTTTTTAAAAATCGTATGTTTTGATGGCGGAGGTGGTTTTCAGCTATGTCCAATGTTTGAGGTTATTTCAATCTGTATTATTACACTTACAGGCATCGACTGCGAAAAGTCCCGTAACGCTGAAGTGGATACCTTGCTCAGTGACGCAAAGAACTGGGCGGCGAACGGTTACGTGGAAGTCAGGGATCCCAAAACCGGTGGGACGCCACTCCACGTCGCCGCAGCCAAGGGTTATTTCGATGTGAGTGTATACCATCCTTACTTGGTCGAAATTCCTCTTATTCGAACCAAGCGCTTTGCATCATCTTTTATAATGCGCACTTCTAAGGTTTGGAATTCTCTGC
Source organism: Epiblema foenella (assembly GCA_963556455.1). Taxonomy (NCBI): domain Eukaryota; kingdom Metazoa; phylum Arthropoda; class Insecta; order Lepidoptera; family Tortricidae; genus Epiblema; species Epiblema foenella. The sequence continues at coordinate 43,981,504 of OY747095.1, forward strand.
CGTCGTTTGTGTTTCCGAGCTTATATAACCTAGACCTTTTTAAGCACGAGTGAATAGGCACCATCTGGGTGAGCTCGCTTCATCGTCGGCCTCATCTTTGCCCCCTGGCTAGATGCTGGCCAAGAGTGATCCCATTTTTAATAAAAAAAAAGAATCGGCTTGCGACCAAGGATCTTGCAGATTAAGGAGGAGACTGGGTTTTGCCTAGTTGAATGCACAATAATAAGTCCAAGGAAACAATCCATGACATAACCCGAAATCCTCTTCTCCCGAGTCCAAAGGAGTCCCCACGAAATATTTTAATATATATTCATAAAAAAAAATAATCGGTGGAATGTTGCAAATAAAATTTTACATTACAAATTAGTATAACAAATGGGTGAGGACCTAGGGGAGGGGCTAGGGGCCAGACTGAAAATCAGCGCTGAGCTTGCAAGCTCCAGCATATGCTGAGCCTGGTACCCATTGCCGCAGTCATAGTTTTTAAAATTGTAAGTAATTTGTTTTTTTTTAAGTGCTGTTTTTTTATTGTAATGTGTCTTTTTTTCTATCACGTATTTTTTTTAAATATCCTCTTTTGTATTGTACTTTTCTCTGTTTTTACGTGGCAAAAGGCCCTTAGGATATTCAAAGGTGTGTGGTCGTGTCGGAAGTTTCCTCTGGATTTTCCCCAGGTCACTCTCCAACCGCGCACTCCTATCTCTTTATCGGGCCGGGCCTATGAAGACACAGTCAGGTTGAAAAATAATCATTTAGCTGTTTAAACCGTGCGACAAAAAATAAACAATAGCGTTCTTTTGTAATGAGTCCGGGGATCCCCGGGACCGGTAGAGACGACGGGATGACCCTAATCTACTTACTACTTACTTTATAGCCTATTGACTGACCCACTGCTGGGCAAAGGCCTCTCCCCATGTTTTCCAGGTCTCCCTATTGAGCGCTTCTTCCTCCCAATTCCTGGCAAATGCATCCAGATCATCCCGCCATCTCCGTCTGGGCCTGCCCCGTCTGCGTCGTCCATCGTGTGGCACCCACGTGGTGGCTACATTAGCCCACCTATCTGAATGCATGCGACAGACGTGGCCGGCCCAGTCCCACTTGAGCTTGGCAGTTTTTTTTACCTACGTCAGCAATGCGTGTTTTAGAGCGTAGTGTGTGTACCCTAATCCAATGATGTTTTATTTGTAGGTGGCAAAGATGTTGTTAGAAGAATGCGGCGCTGAGCCCGATTGCGTGGACTATGAGGGATGGACGCCGCTTCACGCCGCCGCACTATGGGGGCATAAGGAGGCAGCTGCCCTGTTGCTGAAGTGTGGCGCCGATCCACATGTGAAGAACTACTCGGTACGTTTGCCTTTGTATTGAAGACAAATGTTTCATAGAATTGAAGTTTCGCAGAGTTTTCATTTCATAGAAAACATTTTTTGCACAAAACGCTGTTTATTTATTTATTTAATGTAGGTACCTAGATAGATTTTGACTTGTAAAAGTGCCCTTGAGGCCTATTTGCAGAATAAATGTTTTGATTTTGATTTTTGATAATAGGCACGCAAAACAGATGACATTTATTACAAGTGAAAAAGAAGATAATTTGAAGGTTCTAGTTGGGAATGCCACTCAAAACATGCATGCACAGCTTGATTACAAAAATGAGCGAAACCTATCCTAAAGTAAATAACACATAACAATATACTGAGCATGTACAATAGCTTTTATATTACAAACAACTGGTATGACAAAATATGACAAAATACAACAGGGCTGGAGACAAAAAACAAATGATAATGTATATATATATGTTTGTATTTGACTAAGATGACGGAGCACTTTGACAGATAGCCCTGAATACCTGCCTCCTGAATATCGCAAGTCGCGCATCGAAAATATCAACATCGACATCGCCATACCTCGACACTAGGTCATCATACTCACGACACATCCTCACAATAGGATTGTAAAAAGATTGTAACCTATTTCCAACATACTTTTCTGGTAGACCTAATGGGTCTACACAATCACCTTCAAGCTGTAACTAAGGGTGGTATTCCACTTATCCAATATCTTGGTCCGATTTCTATGTCCAATCTTTGATCAAATTTCTTTCTATGGAAATTTGATGACAGAGGCCCATGACACATCTAATTTCTTTGATCAAAGCACATTGGACGAAGATATTGGATAAGTGGAATACCAGCCTAAAAACTTAACGGTTTCTGAAAGAAAAAAAAGTTTCTATGAAATGAAAATTCTACGAAACAAAACAATATATTGTATGAAACTTTTGTCGATAAAATTAGGGGATACTTCGTTACTTGTGGAAATACTTGTCAATATTGAAAACACTACATAAATATTATATTAGAATACACACTCATGCTGTTTCGCGTTCTGTGGTTCGAATCGCACCACAAGAATAAAGTGAAATAGTTAATTTCATTTAACCCCTGGCGCGCAACGCAAAACAGGGGTGTTATAAGTTTAACATCATCATCATCATCATCATTCAGCCGGAAGACATCCACTGCTGGATATGGGCCTCCCCCAAGGAGCGCCACAGCACACGGTCGCGAGCCACCCGCATCCAGCGATTCCCCGCTGCCTTGAACAAGTCATCAGTCCACCTAGTGGGAGGCCGTCCAACGCTCCGTCTTCCCGTGCGAGGCCGCCACTCGAGAACCTTTCTTCCCCAACGGTTATCGGTTTAACATGTGTATCTGTTTATATGTGTCAGTCTGTGGCATCGTACCTCCCTAAGAAACCGATTTTAGAGCGGTTTTTTAAAGTCTTGATGGCCGATATGGTTTTAGGTATGTTTCCTGAGCGTAGCGAGGGCCGATTAAGAATAATTTCAATTGTAGAATCTTTCGCTTCGCTCAGCGTTTAATATATACAATCTACTATTCGACCTGTTATTGCGTATAAATTGGTCACACATACGTTCTTGTTCCAGGGTCAAACTTGCATGGACCTCGTGGATCCTAGCATATCGTCGTGGCTTGCGGATGCCACACTGAAGGCTCCACGTCGCGTTAACAACAACAACAATAAGCGCAAACTATCGCCGCCGAAGCATGAAGTGAAGCGAGTGGAGCTACAGATAACAGGGGACGTCGCAAATGGTAACTTATATTAAGGCTCGATTACGCGTACGAGACTCGTATGCGAGTTTATTACACTGCGGACAGCGGTACTAAAATAAACAAAAAAATAGTTACATTTTGGTGATTTGTTTCAAGATGAGTCACTTTTTGAGAAAATGCTATCTAATATTAACCTTAAACCCCAGAAGTAAGATTGAAATTATATTGACTCGTATGTGGTCGATTGTAATATGCCTGGAAAATGGTTAAACCGCTGAACTCATTTAGATGAAATTTGGTATGAAGATGTTCTAAGTCCTTGGGATTGACATAGGATACTTTTTATCCCGGAAATCATCACTTAAGGGGGTGGAAGTTTGAATAGAATAATAATAATAAAAATAAGACGTTTATTCAATGATTATATACATTTACAGGCAACCAAGACAGGTACAAAAAACAAAGTATACAATAACAATTGAAAAGGTAGGTGGCTCAGCTTGTGTCCGTACCAAGAGACCACTAGAGACTCTTGTCTACAGACGCTGTTATTCTGCCACCCCCGTGGCTTAAAAACTATAGCATGTGAACTAAAATAAGCGTCACACGAAGCTAGGCAATTGACTTACATACTAAGTAGGTCGGCATGAGCTGGCACTTTAACTTGTAACTCCAACAGAATTTAATCCTTAATACATGTTTATAAGAACGATAACTAGATAAGCGACTGAAATAAAACAATAGCAATTATATCCTAACACGATGACCGAGTTCTACGCGTACAAAGCTCGTCGCTCTATGAATACCGCGCAATGTAGTTAAAACTCCCATGCAAGTCTCGTCCGTGTATATTTATTCCCTTAGTTTTACCGTCGATTAAGCTGGATTCATACGTCTGACGTGATCTGACAGCCGCCAAGTCAGAGAGCATCTGATGAATGCGCGCCTATAGCGTTTTGTAGCCTCACAACGCGTTGCGTCAGAAATATGAAACCGCCTTTAGAATATGATCTCTGGTACTGTAGTGGAACAACATTGGATCGAAATGTCGTGTTCGCTGAGGTATGTATACATGTAGATTTTTTCTCGAAGATGCGTGGATAATGTATCAGTATAAAATATAAATCTTTATAAGATATCAAGCTTACATGGTCATTTACATTAAAATTACGATTTGAAACGAGATATTTACCATGTATATTTGTATTTTTGAGTTCCCGATATTTCGGCACTGTTGCAAGCGCCATTATCAAGGATTAACTGACAAATACATGGTAAATATCCCCTTTCAAATCGTAATTTTAATATAAATCTTTATTTAGATCTTCGTTACTGAACTCTTCCTAAACCATTCCACCGTTTTGATAGTTTGTTAAGGCCGGATTTTATAAAGATCCGTTATTAAATTAATGGGAAGAATTTAAAACAATTTCTTTTAATTGTTACACAAGTATGATATATCCACGCATTATTGAGAATACTACTACTGAAATCAGGTTATATAAAAGGGTGGATCAACTATTCTTTGTTGCTCGTTACCATGGTTACGTCTCCTGAGTCACTCTTTAAAACTATGATTTTATAGGGTTTAAATCTATCAAACATGAGTTTTAGCGATGAGCTTAAATCCATTTGGACATTGATCATCTCTTGAGCATGCTTGAAGTCCATATTATAAACATTTTTCTAAGAAACTCGGATACTGATGTCTCCTCGCTGATGGGACAGAATAACAACAAGAAAAAGTTGATTGACCCAAAAATACACATCTGTTTATGCATTTAGAAGCATTATTACATTCTGTGACGTAACAAAGACTGTTTGTAATGCATTTTAACAGGTCACGGACTGTAAACCCCCGTTTCTTTCATAGTTCCCTTGCCATTTATGAAACATTATAATCATGGTTGCTGTAAATTCTGTATTTAACATACTGCTACATTATAATGTGCTGCATTGTGATTTCTCCTATGCCACGTCATCATAATTATAATCATCTCGCTTGATCTGTATATTGATCACAACCTATTCAGTCATATTTTGGATGTGATATGGAATATCTCATATTTTTTGGATTTAGTTTCGGACGTGTAAATGCTCTGTTAAGTTTGAGCGGTGTTGAGAAATAAATAAATAAATATTTGGGGACAATCTTACACAAATCGTCCTAGTCCCAAACTAAGCAAAGCTTGTACTGTGGGTACTAGGCGACGATATACATACTTATACAGATAAACATATACTTAAATACATAGAAAACATCCAAGACTCAGGAACAAATATTCGTGTTCATCACACAAATAAATGCCCTGACCGGGATTCGAACCCGGGACCTCCAGCTTCGTAGGCAGGGTCACTACCAACTAGGCTAAGGCGGTCGTCAAATGGAGGATCTAGTATTTTAGAAAACTAAATCCGACTCGCACTGCACTATACATATACCGCCTTGGAGATATTCCACATGGCACCACCTAACACCATCACATCCCTGTATGTGTACACCAGACAAGCCGCCTGCGGAGATCATCAAAGACAGCAAACCGCCGAAGGGACGGGCGCCTTCACCGGAAACCACACCGGAAGGCGAGGCGCCATCTTGGAGACGCACAGCAAGCTTCAGGAAACAGCCGGAGATCACACGTTAGTATACATGGTCGATCAACTGTTTCTTGTTGCCAGTTACCATGGTTACCTACTTCTCGCAAATATCTTCCGGATGTAGTACATTGTCCAAGATAGCGGCGACTCTAAAAGGTCCTGGCCTGGGGACTTTAGGGAGACGAAAACAAGGCCACCTATGAACATTCGTACCAAATTTCAAAAAAAGTTACCAACATTTCGAGGTTTTGCTTCCTCGACTGGGTTACTAAGGACGTGTGTCATGCTAGAAACCCATATCATAATATGTTTTCTAAGAAACTCGGTTACAGTTGACTCCTGCCTGTCGGGACAGAATAACAACAGGGAAAAGTTGATTGACATATAATCATCATCATCGTATATTTAAGAGCCTAGGTCTTGTCGGTGGAGTAATCGCCTTTAATTCTCTAATTCTCCAGGTAATTCCCCGGAGTAATTCTATTCGATTCTCTGCCAACGCCTTAAGCTCCTGATACGGCAACATTGACCTTCTCTAGCTTGATCTATAAACGCACGTCTCTGTATTCCCCTGCTTCTCATCGCCTATCTTTCCTGCGATTATGGTTTTTATGTAATTCGCTATTTGTTTTTTTTATGGTGCCATTCGAACCAGTTTTTAGAGATGATCAAATGTTTGTATCGGACCAACTACAGTTAGAGTAATACAAAAGACGAAAATGGGAGGCTAAGTGTAAGATAGCTCCCGAGCACTGAAAACGGTTTTGTGACGTCTCACGTTTATTGAAACAAGAATTCTATTGCTAGCTTTTAATTTACAATTGGACTATAAAAAAAAAAACAGTTTTTACGAATCTTCATAGTCCCTTATCTTTTTATGTTTGATCAATTTGTCTAATTTACTATTAAATTTTAGATTATCAATATAGCCACACTATGTTATAAATTTTAACAGGTGTCAAATATCGATGTATCATCATGTTTTCTTCTGTTCTCGATCGTCTTTAAAACCGGTCTCTTCTCTTCTAGCAGTATACATGTACTCGCGGACAAAGAATACGAGTCGGCAACTTCCTAAAATACCTAGTGCTAGGCCGTATGTAGGTTTTATTTAAAATCCGTTTATGATCTTTATTTAACTTTACATCTGAACTGCAAAACTGACAGTTAAAAAAAACGTTTCCAGGTTTAAATTGGAGTAAAGACCCATAAAAATAAACAACGTTAACGGATCGAGATATTGCATAAATCGTCATTTTTGGATATTGATATATTTATGATAGGATCCTGGAAATTGCTAATGCAGTTGGGTAGTATATTATTATGTAAATAAAAAACGCAGAAAAGGGCAAAATTGAGGTTCGGCACTCAACTTTTCAAGGTGCTGAAAAATATATCAGAACTGCTAGACAATAGATTCGTTTTTAGATGTTTGTAAGAGCATCATTCTGACTTCTGACATTAAAACCATAACCATTCTTCCATTTTGTTTCCAGGCGAGAACAAGCCAGCGAACAACGTTGTCGACAACGAGACCATACTCAGAAGAACGCACAGTTTCGAGAACGACAAGACGTGAGTCAAAAATGCATGGGAAGATTTTGTTAATTTACTGTACATATTATTCTTATTTAAAATTTAATCTTATAAACATTCTATTAGAGTACGTTTTTCTTTGGCATGAGAACTTGCAGCTGACACTGATAACCGCGCAGACAAGAAGATCTCCCCCATCTCTTTCTTACGCCTAGTGTTGCTACGCTGAATAACGAGATGGTTATATTTTATCTACTTCGTAATACCATGAATGACTGATAACCGCGTCGCAAGATCCCGTCTCTTTCTGACGCTTCCTACTGCTACGCTAAATAACGAGATCGGTGTATTTTATCTATTTCCTGATGTAATGATTGGTGTCGCATAATTACGCCATTATCAGTGTCAGTTCTTGATCGTCATCTGTTAATATCATCATTGATAAGTGCTGGCATGTCAAGTTGTTCTCCTTTCATTCATTAAATCTTATTAATGCGAAGCGATAAACCGAACTGACACTTAATGCACACTACATTAAGGGTGTTTCATTATAACTGGGCATTTTTGAATTCGTAATCGTGCGCTTTTCTTTTGTCTTGTGCCAGCACTACTCAGGGTATGAACTCGTTTAAAAAGGAAGGTATTCTGATGTAAGAATTATCGCCAATGTCATTAGTGACCCGTGTTTATAAGCAATTATAAGCAAATCAAGGATATTTACGTTACACCAGAATACTTTTTAAAATTAAGAAAACATAGCTTAAGCAGGGCCAATTTCTTTTTTAACGAATAACATTGTGCTAACTGGATCGCTATAGCTTTTTTAATACCAGGACAACAGGATTTCCATTAGTAGGTTAACATAATGTCCTCAATTCTCAGCCCATGAGGAAACTTACAAATTGTGAGGAGATCCATGTATGTCTATCAGTAGGACAGATGGGGAAGACAGGTATATTTGTATTCGCGTTTTCCGGTCAAATTCACGATTTAATTTCGCGGACGCGCCCAGCGAATGTGAAAATGGTGAAGAAAATGGATGTCGAGGTTTTTATATCTTTTTTATTTATCTATTTGCTCTTGGCGAGCATCTCTTATATTACCGGAGCGAGCAGTTGAAAGTGTCCATTGTTTTCAGACTAAGACAGAAATTCAACCGGGTCAGTTTGTTAATAAGCCACTTCGACTCGATCGTGTGCCTGCCTCGTGTGACCTTCAGCCGTTCTCATGCGAACATGAGCGAGTTAGTTGTATACGTGTATATGTGGCGTCCTGCTCGTACAGTCGCCATCAAATTTATCTGTAATATCAACATGACCGTACTATCACTATTTCTGGACTTTATTGCCACGAGATAAGGTCTACCAATGGTGTGTTGATTGTGATGCTGATGGTGCTTTTGATGGTGCTCACAAATACGTGAAAATGCACTTTAACGCCTAGAAAATAGAGTCGTGTTCAGATGTTTGCGAGCTCTGCTGGCGACTGTACATACTCGTAGTTTGCCATTGTAATATCGGTCGACTTCTCTATGAGTGCCATACATTTTGCGGTGGCTGATATTGCAAGAACCGGCTATGTTAGTTGGATATAACTTTAGCACTAATACGTTAGTTCGGTGTAGGGTAACTGTGGTTGAGGACTGTAGTTTGTTTTAACAAAAGACGCGATAAATAGATATATTACCTAGTGCACCATATTAAAAAATCTCGACCTACATATACTACGTCACTTCATAGTCAAGACTCAAGTGACGTTGACCGAATGAAGCGAAAGTCTCTGCTTCAGCTTCGACAAAAATGCTTTCGTTATTCCGAATTCCGGATTTCTGGATTTCCAGATTTCGGTTTTTCTCATCTATAGGTCGCGTTTCTCAACCGATTCTCGTGAAATTATGTCAGCAGGTTCGATACTTAAATATATAGATTTTTTAGAGAGTCAGTCTTTCAGATTCAGATTCTTTATTGCATTCATGTTGTAATAATTAGGTTTTAAAGTTAGGTGTAGTTCTAAACATGAGCTCTTTCGAGCATTGCAATATACAAACTAAACTAATAGGAGGTAAGCCATTAACATTAGATATACAAATTATTATCATTATTAATATACTATTTAAATTAAATCATTATATCATTACATAATATTTTAATTGCTTTGGAAATTGAAAAAAAAAATTTTTTTTTGATTCAATGATTTTTTAAATTTCTGCAGGAGATTTTCCGTTTTTCTCCTCTACAGGCCGTGTTTCTCAACCGATTCTCGTGAATTTTTTGTGACCAGGTTCGCTAGTTATAAAATACTAAACGGAAGTACAGTTAGCAACAATAATAATTACGCAAGTGAATAGGCCAAAAGTTCTTTTTCTTTTACAATAAAGACTTGAACTCTTGGCGACCAATCCTTGAACCTTCTTGCTACGAGACAAGGTTTACTAATAGGGATCTTGACACCAAATGAGAAAATGTGATAATCCATATTGAAAGGAACCTTATGGCGGCCAGCACTTACGCCTTTATTGCCGCTGTTCCAATACAATAGTGAATAGGTGCAACGTAAGCGCCTGCCGCCATAAGGTCCCTTTCGATGTGGATTATCACAAACAAATAAGTTTGAATTTCTTCGGAAAAGGATCAAATTCTCAATCAAATGACTAAAAAAGTAACTCAAAAGAATAAATAATTACATAATTATAAGTCTTCAAAGTTTTAGAGGGGGCATATTGTGTCCCTTTTTCGCAAAACCAAACCTTTGTATTGAAACGATGTAGTAAATGACTATGGCGCTCGAGGCCAGTGACGTCACTGATCCGTCGCGCATTCTCTCTCTAACCGGCAACTTTAAAACGGTTGTAGCTTCGTTATTTTTAGAGATTATTTGAATAGGATTTTCACCGTTTGGCATAATTTTTTGCCATGTTTCTTTGCGAGCAGTCTTTTAATAATAAATAAATAAATATTTTTGGACAATCTTACACAATAAATCAACCTTGTCCCAAACTAACCCAAAGTTAACCAACGCTCTATACTGATAGTGATACGAGTAGGCAATGAAATGTGACGTCACAGTGTAATGGCGTCGTAATCCCGTTGTATGGAAAAACGAGTAATTTGCCATTTCAGTCTTAAAATATTTACGGACATAGTTGCCACACAATTTCTTTTTTATTGAAACATTAGAATTCTGTGGGTATTTACATTTGGATTATTAAAAATAATCATCTGCGAATATTTGAAGTCTCATATCTCTTATTTATTTATTTATTTATTTATTTATTGTTATAAAATCCACAGCACAACTTACAGCATTTTTAGAAAAGACAGGTTTTTTTTTTTTTATGACTGGTACGATACGATACGCCAAACTACGACAAACTACGTGACAATATTTGATGATAGTTTTTTTTTAATTTCACTATATTATAACTTTCACGTTCGTATTTCTAAAATTCCTAGCTATACCAAACGCCACCACCTACGCCTACCACACACAGTAGTACGATTCTGGCGATTCCCTCATATGCATCATTCTTCAACCTAACCACAGTAAATATATTAGCTAAAGCAGTATCTCAACCCTATTTCGATCAACGCCATTGGAACTATTCATATTAGCCAGTACGCTTCAGTTTATAAAAAAAAAACTGATAACTGGATGTATATAGCCGCGCGTGTCTGTTTGAGTGTTGTAATATCGGACGTTTGTTCAATGTTTTACTGCTTTATGCTATATGTTTACTGTGAGCTATAGCGCCGTCCCAAGCTACGGACCAGGGTAGAGCGATTTATTGCGCGCCACTAAAATGGCGCTACAAAAATGTTATCTTTAACTTTTTTCATTCTTAGTTTAGGCGCTCTTAGGCGCCTACCCCCTTATTCATAAACATTAACATATCTCTGCTAACTAAAATCTGTTTTGTCCGTTTCTCATAAATGTCAAAGTGACAGATAAGGATAGACGAATTTTAGCGGCGATTTAACTAAAATCGGTTTTATGATATGAGTAAGGGGGTTAAAGTGGCATCTTCATTCGCTCTGCCCTTGAGTCCGGTGAGCTAACGCCCGGCCACGACTTCGAGCGGCGGCGGCAGCGGTTATCCTAATACAGTCAGGGTCATAAATATGCATACACTCTTGGACTTTATTTCAATGGAATACGGTGAGAAAACGTGTACATATTGGTGCACTTGACTGTAGATTGCGTGTGACCCCAACTATAATCGCAGTGCGTTGCGCGTCTCGACTACGCAATGAACAGTACCTCTATTATATGTATTTTCGAAACGAACACACGAACAAACGCGTTTGCGTTTAGTCTGTATTTGTATGGCAATAGTTACCACATAAGGCCACCAGAGGCGCTGCACGGGTTGCCATACAAATTGAGACTAAACGCAGACGCGTTCGTTTGTGTTTTGTTATGAAAAAACTTATAAGGTGCATGGGGCAATCTAGACTGCGGAAAATCAAAACTAATCGAATAGTACATTACTTACCAAGGGCGGTAAAACAAAGAATGTCTCAGATCGCAGGTATTTGACGCCCGAGCCGAAGGCAAGGGCGATAATTATGCGATCTGAGGCTTTCTTAATTACCGCCCGAGGTAAGTACAAAATTTTATGTCACTCTCTGGCCAGGAAGCGGGATTATCCGCACGCGGAGCGTGCGGTAATTGCCACTTTATGGCTTGGTGTGACATAAAATATCTTTATCATTTACTAGTTTATGTGTGTGTTTCACTATCTATGCCCGGATAGCGGAAAATCGCTTCCGTAATTTCACCAAGATGGGAAGCGATTTTCCGTAAAATGATGTAAAACACATAAATTATTTCGATTTAGTGTTAATTTCCAGTCTGGATTGCCCCGCTGCACCTTACAAGAGGTATTGATAAAACGCATGCCGCGCCGTTCTCGCAATGTCCTCGCCGGGTAACACTAGCATGCTTGTGTGTTGTGAACAGTTTCTACCAGCGGTACCGGGACGTCACTGCGCGCATAAAGGCGTCATCCTGCCCGTCTATACCACCCCCGCCGCTGGCTGAGAGGGACACTAACAGTGATACTAACGAAGATGTACAGACAAGGTGCCTCTTTTGTTCGTGGCGGTTTTGGGTTCATTGTTTTAGGGTGTAAATGAAATGAAATGAAATGAAAATAATTTATTCGTGACATAGAACCAGGTAGGCTAGCACAACTTGCTGCCAAGTCGTATCTCGCGCGACTCGGCGATTCCTGTCTCGCTCAAACTGTGCGGAATAGAAAGAGGAGCGTAGATTTTTCTCTACTCGCGTCGCGTCGCAGCGGCAGTTGTGCTAGCCCCGCTGACAAGATAATACATATTTAACTATTAACTAATAAAATTGCCACGAAATGGTCCCGCCTCAGCATAATGCTGACTCACAAGCCAGCGCTGGTCTTCCGGCGAGACCATTTTTTGTGGATCACGTTGCTCCGCTGTCCGACGCGGCCTTAACCTATTCAGTATAAGACCGAGTGAGCGAAGCGACCGAAGTCTGTTTCAGTTTGCGCAATAATGCTTTCGTACGTCCGCAACAGATAGAATTTCTCAACCGATTTGCATTGAAAAGTCACGCATAGAAAATACTATGAATGGAATGATGCTGGAGTTGCTATGACCGCCTTCAGTCTTGAGTATCTAGAGCTCGTAGTGAACTACGTTTAAACTCATTGGAAAGATATAAAATTTCAAGCTCACATGGTCATTTACATTAGAATTACGGGATATTTACCATGTATATTTTATAAGGTTCTGGCAGAATACCAGCGCTGTGGCATGCCACAGCATTTATGCTGAGCCAGCGCCTATTCTCTGCCACGACACATGGCTTATCTGATTAGTTTCTAAGTCTTAGTTCTTAAGTAGTTGCATGTTATATACTGTCAGAGTCAGTTGTGTAGTGTTATGCCATGTATGTTGTGGATATGAATAAAGAGTTGTACTATGTATAATTTGTATTTGTGAGTTCCCTATATTTCGGCACTGTTGCAAGCGCCATCGAGTTTCAAGTGATATGGCGGACGGTGGTAGTGACGGTGACACTATGGGAAAAAAGCGAACCAGGAAGAGGGTAGATCGCTATGGTGTGTGGGTAGACCACAACTAAAACTCGCAGCACGTCAGTTAATCCTTGATAATGGCGCTTGCAACAGTGCCGAAATATCGGGAACTCACAAATACAAATGTACATGGTAAATATCCAGTTTCAAATCGTAATTCATTGGCAAGAATTTGTCTAGAGACATGTTTTCCGTTGAACTTTGTGAACAGGTGATATTCTACGTTTGACGTGACAGCGACAGGTTTCAGTTGACTATCACAATTTTCTGTACAATGTTCGACTCCCCCTGAGTGTAGTAGCGTTTTGAAAACGGAATATATACAGCGAATGTTCAATATGTCCTAATTTTCTCATAGCATGCTCTAAAACGATAACCGTTTCAAGACAAAGAACATATTCATTATCCGGATCGGGATTTCTACTGTTTATTTGTAAAATGAATCGTCTACCTGACGGGATAAGGTAGGAAGTTAGTTACAAATCACGTTATGGCTTGTTCAAAATTTGTTAATGAACCCAAAACCGACATAGACAGACACATTTTACATGAACATACTTAATGAATAATGACCTTCATATTAAAAATGTCATATTAACTTCATTTAAGATCAATCATACACCTTTTTACTAACTTTGCATCAAAATTTCTACATTTCAAATTGTAAATAGTCAATGACGTAATTCATACAATGATTGCATTATTTGATGACATTGATCTTGGATGAAAATACTTTATGTCACACCTGGCCATAAAGTGGCAATTACCGCACGCTCCGCGCGCGGAAAATCCCACTTCCTGGCCAGAGGGTGACATAAAATTTTGTACTTACCTCGGGCGGTAATCAAGAAAGCCTCAGATCGCATAATTATCGCCCTTGCCTTCGGCTCGGGCGTCAAATACCTGCTATCTGAGACATTCTTTGTTTTACCGCCCTTGGAAAGTAATGTACTATTGTTCGTTTGCTTCGTTTTGTACTGTTCTGTGTTTCTTATTTTGTAGTTAGACGGGACGATTATATGTGTAGAATGTATGTATCAACATTTTCAGTGTCAAGAACACCCCTGGGGAGTTCACTGCTCGTAGACGCGTAGCCGATAACATGAGTTTCCCCGTATGTAGGGAAACTTGCGTAGCGCTACGAAAAGCTTGGCAGCGAAAGTGTTAGAAGTTAAAATATCTATTACCAAATAAAAATTCTACAAATAAGGATTTTGATTTGGTAATCTATATTTTCAATGTATTTATGGGCCATTCATTCATGTACATAATTTTCAGACTTGGCCATTACTTCATATTTTTGTATTGTTATTTACAAAGAGGTTTTATTATAGTTTCACTTCCGATAGTTTTGGTAATTAACGAACCACAGCTAATATTCATAAACCGAGTAACTCAGTGGTCCTTGGATGTCTCACCATCTGTATGAAAAAATGGTTTTTACCACTGTGTTACCCACCTTTTACAGCAATATGTTAATATTTAAGTATTATTATCTACAAAATCCTTTTATTAGGTTCAGGTACTATTTCGAACTCCTATTTTTGTACACTGATTCAATACATATCGTAGATTTTTTTTGTAATAAAAAACTGGCCAACAAAAAGTAGAATGACCCATATATACCGGGTGTACAATCCAAATGGGTCAGTATGGTGAAGTCGGAAACTATGAGAGATAGCGAGATCTGTTCTTAGGAACCATGACGTCGATTTTAGATTTAATAATAACTACATTCAAACTTTTTTATTAACTCTCATACATAACCGGGAATCGAACCTGGTCAATATTTTTGTAACCGCGTTAAGTAAAAAGGACCAAATTTGGCTATGAAATCTTGTGTAAACACAACTGACAGTAAATTAGACTAAAATGCCCACAGTTTTATTAATTTGTAAAAAGTCGTGAATAATATGAATCGATCATCAATTATCTGAAGAGACCACTTATGCATATCTTATCTGCATCGGTATTATGCATTACAAATAGCGTTTATTTAAAATTAGAACCCATTTGTTCAGCGGGCGTACCAATTCATTTAAAATTTGAAAATGGAATACTGTTTTTGGAATTAACTTCAAATGAAACACGGCTTTTCATAACCCTATTAAATGGCCCGCAAGATCGCCGGACATCACGCCACTTGACTATTTCTTATGGGGTTATGTCAAAGATGAAATCTACAAATCAAATTACGACACTGTAGAAGATTTAACTACAGCCTTAGAAAACATTTTAACACATATGCACCCCATAAAAATACGAAATGCAACCTTGCGATCGTTACCCAAAAGAATTAATCTTTGCATTCAACAGAATGGCTACCATTTTGAACATTTACTGAAATAAAATAATTATCTTATTGGTGGGTTTTTCTTTCAATTATTTAAACAAGATTCCATTAGTGTTGTGCTTCTTGCGAATTGCAGAATTTATACACATTGATTTTGACCAGGTTCGATTCCCGGTTATGTATGAGAGTTAATACAAAAGTTTGAATGTAATTATTATTAAATCTAAAATCGACGTCATGGTTCCTAAGAACAGATCTCGCTATCTCTCATAGTTTTCGACTTCTCCATACTGACTCATTTGGATTGTACACCCTGTATATCAAAATTTAACGCAGTTTAGAGAACTCAGAGTAACAGCGGCCAACTCGACTGAGTAATCATGAATAATTTAAATGGAAAAAATATTTACTTAGTGTTAGTTATGCTGATAAAAATATATATATCTATGCCGGGATAGCGAAAATATAACTATTAGTTTTAATTTCCCACAGTCTAGATTGCCCCGCTGCACCTTATATCATTTAAATATAATGATAAAAAAACTAAACTGCGCCCACCGAATCTGCAACACGTACATTTTTGTGCTTTATTGTCTTTGTGATAAGAATAAAATTGGTATGTGTTGCAATTTGTAAGATATGATATCAGTATCACGTTCCCCTCAGCCTCCATCAAGATGAGACCACACAAATGCACTAGCTAACTCTTTCACCCCTGTACAGAATAAACTCAACACCGGAGAAGCGGGAGCGAGACGTCAACACATGGAGCCCCACGTCCACAACCGCCAATAGCAACACAACCAACACAACCACACAGACCACCGTCAGGAGGTATGTACTTGGCAATTCGTGTAGATGTAGAAGTGTAGAATTCACCAGTCAGAGTTTAGTGGATGAATTTGATTGATAATTTCTGCGTGTCTCCGCTCCGCGTCAGTGGAAACACACCCTAAAGGCCCGGCCACGACTTCAAGCGGCAGCGGTGGCAGCGGTTTTCCAATTACACGCGTGTGATCCGAACTGACCGTAGTGCGTTGCGCGTCTCGACCGTGCAACGAACAGATAAAACCCTTGCTACGCCGCAATGGGCATGATGACAAAAAAAAAAACAGTTTTTAGAGACGATCAAATGTTTGTATGGGACCAACTACAATTAAATAGAGCAAGACAAAAGACAAATGAGAGGCCAAGTACAGCATAGCTAACGAGCACTGAAAACGATCCATACTGATTCACATGCAGGCGTGACGTCGTAATACCAGTGTATGGAAAAAAGGCAAATTTGCCGTTTGTTGTGAAATATTGCTTTTATATACATAGTTGCCATTCAGTTTCTTTTTTATCGAAACACGAGAATTCTATTGTCAACTTTCTATTTAAATTTGTACAATAAACATAAAACAATATTTTTGCGAATCCTTATCCCATATATCTTTTTTATGGTTTCAATGAATTTGTCTGTTATACTATCCTTTTCTGGGTGGATCATTTTTTTTGTTGTTATATTGACCCGTTGTACAAGTGGCGCAGTTTGTTCAAAAAAATGTTTACAAGTTCTACTAACGTGCCTAGTAGAACGGCAAAAAATATTTACCACCAAACGCCACTACAGGCGCTGCTCATTGCCACGCGTTGCCATTGCCATACATATTGAAACTAAACGCAAACGTGTTCGTTTGTGTTTTGTTTCGAAAAAACTTTTACTAGGGACACTGAGTTTAATCGATCTATCAAAACCAATGCAATATAGTGAAACTAGCACGCGGCTGCCGTACGTGTGTGAATCAGACTACGCGATAACGCCAAACGCGATAAAATCACTTTTGGACGGAGAAATATTTTCTCACGTTTATTAATCTACCATCTTCAAATGTATTTATGTCACACCTGGCCATAAAGTGGCAATTACCGCACGCTCCGCGCGCGGAAAATCCCACTTCCTGGCCAGGGGGTGACATAAAATTTTGTACTTACCTCGGGCGGTAATTAAGAAAGCCTCAGATCGCATAATTATTGTCCTTGCCTTCGGCTCGGGCGTCAAATACCTGCGATCTGAGACATACTTTGTTTTACCGCCCTTGGTAAGTAATGTACTATTACTTAGCTCCATCAGCTAAATGACTGTGATGAGTGCTGGTCTAATTTTATATCAAAAAAGTTATAAAATATATTAGTATTTCTCGGTGACGGGTAAAGTTAAAAACGAAAGTGGCTTGTTCTTGTATATCACTATGAAATATAGTTTTTTATAGACTATTTGTCAGACTTGTTATTTATGTCAATGTATTTCATACAAAGATCCTTTTTGATAAATAAAATACAATCTACATTTAAGTTTGTCTATGAAAGTGTTAAGTGGACTATAGGAACTAGCCTTCTTCGTATTAACTTGAATGATTATAACACCCCTCATGTTTCTACAAAGTACTATATCATAGGATGTGTGTTAGTTCCTTAGACTCTTTCCTTCACAAAGTACAATAGAATAGTGACGTGTCTCAGTTCCTAGAACTTTTTCCTTCACAAAGTATTATAGCATAGTGATGTGTCTCAGTTCCTTGGACTCTTTCCTCCACAAAGTACTATATGATAGTGAAGTGTCTCAGTTCCTCCACAAAGTACTATAGCATAGTGGTGTGTCTCAGTTCCTCGGAGACGGAGAACAGTAGCAATTCCACTTCGAGCTCGGCGACTCCCACCAAACTGTCGCCCGGGAACATTTTCAAGAATTTCTTCAAGTACTATTAAATGATGTTGCTTGGTGTGTTTTGCTTGCGACGTGTTTTTGATCAGATCACTACTTTTTAACTCTTTAACCGCTATTGTCTGATATATGAGACAAAGTGACAGCATAAATGACACCTCCTTGATTTCTGAGAGAGTTGAAAATTTCGAGTAGCTTTTTTAACGTTAGGTGGTTAAAGGGTTATTGCGTTTTTTAATATTAGTATTAACTTGACCATTGAAAGCGGTTGTATTATTTGTGAGGAATATACACAAGTATTTAAACTACATAAAGGAAACGGGATGTTACGCTCTTTAAATTGTCATACATTGTCCTCTTGGGCTAATTTCGTTCGATTATCACACAAAAGTTATCGAATTAGTGCACGGCTCGAGTGTAGATCGCTCCCGTTTTATACCTCGGTTCATAACTAAATTTATTTTTCCTAAAAAGTAGTGAATTGATTAAAACAAATGCAAATAACTGCGTCCAATCACTGAAGGCTTCGTGCTGTGTTTACTTTCAAGCGTTGTACCTACATATGTATGTATCTATGACCCGACCAAGCTAAGTAGTCAACTAGTGCGAACAAAAGCTATAACATTTTGTTGCCTACTCGGCTTGGTCAGTTAGTATGTTTTCTTTATAATTATTGCTTTCAATAATATCTGGGTCGACTCTCTCACACTGTATAGAACAGAAAGAGTGCTCGAACCATATTTAACGTCAGTTTAAAATGTGTTACGATTTTTATTAACAGTGATTTGTTTTTTAATATTGTGTTTATTTATGTCAAGCAAAACAAATAAGTGTGCATGTTTTAGTTTTTTTACAGCTCCTCGTAGATTTAGATTATTTGTTATAAGCTCGCATGTGTGCATGTGGTTTAATTTATATTGCTATTTGACAATATTTGAAAACAAATTTATCTGAACAGGGACTGATTATGTTCCTCTTACAACTTAGTACAAACCAGGCAATTTGAATACGAACAAGATAACAGTCCCGTTCAGAAAAGTTTGTAACTGTAATGAAAACAAGACCTTATGCATTAGATAATAACTTAGGATATCGCAGGTCGTTCGTGCCACCAGTGCGTGATGAAGAGAGCGAGACGCAACGAAAGGCGCACGCTAAGCGAGTGAGGGAGACTAGGCGATCCACTCAGGGCGTAACTCTCGATGAAATAAAGTCGGCCGAGCAGCTCGTAAAGAAGAAGACTGGAAATGGCACCACAGAGGTACCACTGATAATAATAATTAGTCTCATTCATAGACTAGGGTTGACACACTTATCAATTCGGTATAGTGTTTATGTTTTTCTTGTGTCTAATTCTTTGTCCTCTTCAATCACTACCTACTAAAAAAAACCGCATCAAAATCCGTTGCGTAGTTTTAAAGATTTAAGCATACATAGGGATATAGGGACAGAGAAAGCGACTTTGTTTTATACTATTTAGTGATACATTTTATTATTTTAGTCGCCTCCGCCAGCCAGTCCGAAGAAAGAAGAAGCTCCCACACCGGCCCCTGTTGAAAATAACACGGTATGTCACTTTGTAATACAGTACAAAATTGTATCTCTGTGGGTTATAATGGCTATCTCTTTGGGAATATATATGTAACTTTCTCGAAGCATCTAACGGTTGTGGGGTAATTTATGAACATTTCCGATTTAATATTGAAGTATTATATAATAAATTGACCACATTAATCCGTTTTGGTTACTACGAAATTTTCATTAAAGTACTTGGAGTATTTCGAATTAGGCCTTTGTAAATACTTTTGAGTTTGTTTTTTTTTTTCAATAATGCTGTGTTCATTTAAGTTTGGTCATTATTCACCGAACCCCGTTGTTTGTATTTTATTAATTAATTAACTTTACAGTAATTAATACCGCAGTTGTTATTAAAAATCAGTCAATATGGCCACAATCAGTACCATCGCCATTTTGTGTTATCATTGTTTTTTTATGTCTCATCATAACAGA
Source organism: Epiblema foenella (assembly GCA_963556455.1). NCBI lineage: Eukaryota > Metazoa > Arthropoda > Insecta > Lepidoptera > Tortricidae > Epiblema > Epiblema foenella. The sequence continues at coordinate 44,001,804 of OY747095.1, forward strand.
AATTCAGTACGTTTATTAAGTAAGTGTGTATGTATGTTGACTTTTCTGAACAAGCTATGGAAATTGGACGTGGAATGTATACACAATATACATATGTAATCAGTACATGGAAAGATACAAATTGTTTAGACCATTTACAAATTCATAATTTAATTGCTTTCAAAAATAATCTAAACCGTCACTCAGATGATAAAATGAATATCTCCTTGAAAATATTAATTGTACTTACCCTTTTCTTGGCTAGGAAGGTTTTTCAAAATTTCTTATCTAATCTAAATGGTTTCGAATTATAACAGTCCGGTGTCATCAACATAGACTATTGTTGAATTCACATGCCATAGTATCGTCACGTCTGTATATTCCTCGTCAAATATACAATCTTAAAACAATGGAATAAAATTCAAAATCATTCATTTTTCATCATTGATTTTTGCGAACACGTGACGTTACTATTCATTGTAAAATTCGCAATGGTAAGGCCGCACATGACATTCAGTACTATGTCAATTCGAAGAGACTGTACTACCCGTTCGCTTCGAGTTGGCCGTTTCTACTCCCGTCCCGGTACCCAGGGGAGGGTAGCGACGTCTAAAGCTTGGCTAAATATTCTGAAATGTGATAATCCACATCGAAAGGGACCTTACGGCGGCAGGCGCTTACGTTACACCTATTCACTATTGTATTGGAACAGCGGCAATAAAGGCGTAAGTGCCGGCCGCGATAAGGTCCCTTTCGATGTGGATCATCACAAATAAATACGGTAGCGTTTTCTCAAGCCACTTAACGAAAGGAACTGGTGCCCCGGACGAAACAAAAACATCGTAAAATGAGGACCACCTAGCCCAGGAGTTGGCTAATGTAATGTCCTGTAGGGAAGTCCGCGTATGGATAAGTTTTTCCGGAAAAACTGAGTAGGGATCTTAAGTAATTTAGACTCGGGTGTACATCTGTCACCGGGTACATTTTCCAGCTATGATGTCATCAGTTTTTTTGGATGAAAAAGCGAGTGGATCCAATTTTTTTGTGTTGTTACCCTTGACCCGTTATCCAAGGGACACTAGTGGCGCAGTTTGTTAAAAAAATGTTGTATTAAGTTCTACTAACATGCTTAGTAGATGGATCATTATGGAAATAGCTTGTAAATACCACAAATACGTGTTTTTGGTAAACTTAAACATTAGTAAAAAATACAATTCATTTTGACGACCGGTTTAGCCTAGTGGGTAGTGCACCTGCCTGTGAAGCTGACGGTCCTGGGTTCGAATCCCGGTCAGGGCAAATATTTGTGTGATGAGCATGAATATTTGTTTCTGAGTCTTGGATGTTTTCTATGTATTTAAGTATTTACATCTATTAAATATATCGTCGTCTAGTACCCATAACACAAGCCTTCTTGAGCTTACTGTGGGGCTAGTTCGATTTGTGTAAGATTGTCCTCTAATATTTATGATTATTATTTTCAAAACACACCAAGTTTGGGCTCTTCCTGATGGCATTCGGCCTAATGTTTTTTTCTTATATATACGTCGAATGACTTCGTCACTTTGACATTTATGTATGTGAGAAAGGAACAAATCACATTTCAGCTAGCAGAGGCTTGTTAAGTGATACCATGATATGAATAAGAGGGACAGTAGCTAAACCTCTCAGCTCCCTTGAATGTCATGTGCGGGGTTCCGTCGTTTCGGGCAGCCACTGGCGCGCTCACTGGCTTGCTAGGTGGCATCCATAAAATACGTCACACTAATTTCGTGATTTTTTGACCCCTCCCTCGTCTTTGTCACCACTCTCCCTAGTGTGACATCACATATTTCGTAATTTTTCAGCACTTAGTTTACCTATCATTTAAATTATTTTTTAATATAACCAATACCAAGATGGCTCCCGAAGCAAAGGCGGACCGAAAAGGAGATGGCGGGACGACCTTGATACATTTTGTACGGATTGGCGTCATCTGGCACACGACCGAGACAAAATAAGAAAACAATAGATTATCGCCAACAAAACAATTTAAACATATACAAATAGAGTTAGAAATATTTTAATTTTTTCTTTAATAGTACAAATTGGTCACCCCTTGTCACACAATGTCCCATTTCGTTGAACCCCCCCCCCCCCCCCCCCACCCCCTCCTTCCCCCTTAACGTGTGACGTACTTTATGGATAGATGAATTGTGTTATATTTATATTAGAAAAAAAAATGATTTAATTCAGAATGTTAGGCATCCCTCACTCAAAAGGCACTTATCATATTTTGGCACTGTACCTTCAAAATTCGGCTCCCTTGAATGTCATGCACGGGTTTGCGTTGTTTCGGGCAGACGCGGGACGTGGCGGTAACCGTTGCGCTCGCTTGCGCGACCGCCACCGCCACCGCGACCATCGCGCCGCACGAGCGCCGACCCTCTTGGCGCCTGAGGCTCGACCCGACCAATAAGGTGGTTAGCGGGACGTGAGCAAACGCGAACCTAACATTAGGATCCCGTTCAGACTTGCGGTAACCGCCCGGGCGATTATCTATATGAAGAAACCGCGCGGTTGTGTGTGAACGCTTCTGAACATTTCTATGTATGAAAAAGGAACTACGTGGGAATTGCACTGACTACTACTCACACGATAAATTATATTGTCTTGTTTTGCACTCAGTGAATAAATTATATTGTCACAAAGACTACCATAAGAACTATCATGGTAACGTTAGCGCTTTCAAATATAGTCTGCTTCCGCTGCAGTCCGCATAACTATCGACTACAACTATACTAAAGAGTAATTGGCCTTCATACAATGCCGTTCTTCAATAACTAAAAAAAGCATTTTGGCTATCGATTTTGTATGTGCCGCCTATTAATTTGGAGTAAATATTGCCCGTGACGGGAATCAAGAGGCTATTCACTCCAAGAAGGTTGTCTTTTCCTTTTTTGGAAGTATCGATCTAAAATCTAACGCCTTGTATCACTCGGCTACATCTACTTCTGGCCAAAGCTGTTCTTTTTTCTCGCCAGAAGGCGCTTATATATACCTGTCTATCTTGTCATTGTTGTATCTTACCTTTTTCTCATTCCATGCTTTAAGCCGGACACATCTAAGAGATCTCAAAGTTTATTCACTATAAAATTCCTGAATTTCCAAGAGAATTTAGTGGATCGCGTTTGCTCAAGTCTCGAATAGTTTAATTTAATACTTTTGTCAAGAAATCTCAGCCGGTTAGGCTATTAGGTTACCTGTTAATGATTAGCGTCCAGCGTGCCGTGGCTCTTGCATATGACACCTGCATGCCATAATGACATTAATAACTGTGCTAAAATATTAACATTGTCCCATTGCGCAGAAGCCGGATTCATACTTATCTGATGTGATGGTCTCCGATCAGTAGCGGGGCAAGACCTAAATTCGATGAGCGCAAGGTACATTTTGCAAGGCCCTCTGATAACGCAAGAAGTAATGTTAGAAATGGAACAAAAACAGTTGAAAAATGAGGCCCGAGGCCCGTCGGACCGCGAGGCCATAGGCGGTGGCCGACGTCGCCCACACCTCTGGTCTGATGCGCTCTGACGTTTGACACAGCGGCCATCACGTCAGAACGCATCAGATAAATGTGAATACTAAATGTAGTACATCGATCTCGTTCTGTCGCGTCACGACGCATAGTCAGGCAAATGTGAATTCAGCCCAAAGGCCCCTAATACACACGTACGAGCCTCGCATGCGAGTGTAACTACATTGCGCGGTTTGATAGATCTTTTTAATGCCTTTTTTTAACCTGACTGTGGCTTTATAGGCCGCGCCCAATAAAGCGTTAGGAGCGTGTGGTTGAAGAGTGACCTGGGGAAAATCAAGAGGAAACCTCCGACACGACAATTGGTTATTTGGATAAAAAAATTTTGGTGCAATTCTAACCAGTTATTAGAGGCGATCAAATTTGTGTATGGGTCCAACTACAATTAGAGTAACATAAAAGACGAAAACGTAGGCAAAGTACAGCATAGCTGACGAGAACTGACGCTCCATACTGATAAATAGTGAAATGTGACGTCACAGTTCTATGAAAAAATCTGTATTTTGCCATTTAAGTCGTGAAATATTTCGTTTATTAATATAGATGCCGTACAATTTCTTTTCTATCGAAACATGAAAATTCTATCGGTAACATTCTATTTAAATTTGGAATACTTAATAATAAAAACATTTTTGCAAATTTTTATAGTCTCATATACGATTGTTTGTCTGATATACTATTTATTATGATAATTTGGTAGTTTTCTATCTATATTACCACACGATGTTATACTTTTTAACATGACAAATACCCAATTCGTACGGTACTCGTACGTGTGTAAATAAGGCTTTAGGCGTTAGTCTCCTATTAATATCAAGCTACAGATTTGGTACAAAGAGATGCCACTTTATTACTTAGTCATTGGAATAAGATGAGGTTCAAAAGTGAATACATCTCATTGTAGTCGACTCCATATAACACAGCATATTGCCGTCACTGTGGGATCAACGTCTGGAGATGTCCAACAATTAACGTGATAGTTGATCTTTTAACTGTGTTACGCTGTACGCGTATCAAAAGTTTTCCGCTTAGTAGCAAAAATCGCTCGTAAACGCATGACTCGTACGTCGGACGATAACTTGAATGGCTTAATTTGAAGTAGGCTCTCAGGCGCGTATAAACGATTTATGATATAATTTAAATAAAGCTGACATATTTTATATCTCTATTTAAAAAAAAGCTCTGCTTATTATTACTAACTCATTTATACTAATACTGAGATCTTAGCATGCATTTGTTATATAACAGTAATGATTATTAACAGTGGCCATTTCATAATAGTAGTTTATGCAACTGCTACATAATGAGAGGCATTAAAACACTTGTGGTTTGGTCATAATAAGATTACACGAGTATTTTAATGCATAATTATGTGCAGTTGCATACACTTCTTTATCTACATCTATATATTAAATCGTCTTTCATGTGTTCAGGAGCGTTGCAATTGTAGTGAGCTCGAGCGGGAGCCCGTTGAAGTCTTGTGAGCACTAGCCTGTATCGTTATGGGCGGAGATGGCCATAAAGATACCGTTTTCGATGCTATTATAGCGATATTGTAAAGCTGGTGTAAAGTGTTTAAAGTGTTACCGTATACTTTTTGAGCACATTAAATGGGATTTACTATATGGGTGTAGATAAAAATGTTAAATTCAGTGTCTATTGCTTTGCAAGAGACTTAAAACCTTACCTTGTCTTACACAGTGAGAAACTTAGATTAATATTTGTATGAAATGGACACATATCATACTTATTCGTGTTTCTTGTTAGAGTAAGGTAAGTCACTCGTTTTGTTTCTACCTTAGCAAGAAACGAATGGGCGTATGCACGCATAAGAGCATTAATAATTTATCCACAGTCTTAAACGCAAAGTGCAGTTAAAGTTACATTATAACTTTCGAAGTAGATATATCAAAATCATATCACAAGATTTTCAAGGAATTTGAGTTACCACCAGAGGCTCTACGATGCTCTCGTTTATCGCGTGAGTAAACGACAAGATAAAGCATTTATCACTTTCTGTCACGACTTGATAGAAAGTGACGGATGCTTTATCTTGTGTAATACGTGGCCTGGTCACAATGTCTGTATGCCTTGCCTCGTGACGTCATTACAGAATATGTGCATCGTCGCAATCCGGGTAGGTGCACAGATATTGTAACAGGGTTAATGCGCCTGTTTGGATCTATCGTGTTGACCCCAAAGTATAGCGGCAGTGGGCAAATTATCGCGATTTGAAAAGCATTGTTTTTCTTCATATTATTTTATTGACAAGTTGCACACTGCACTGTTGTGTCCCGTTATTGTGTTGTTCCACCATGTTTATATGTTTTAGCCACCATTAGACATTAAAGTGTGTGTACAGTTTGAATTGGAGGATGCGGGACGGCCGCGAGTCGCTACGGATGCCACAGTGACGCTGCCGCTTCGGCGTCCGCCCGCCGGATCCACGGCTAATACCGCTTCACCGCCTTCCAAGGAGGAGAGTCGCGCTGGTAAGCCATCAGACAACAAGATGCGTGTAGTTTGAACTGTAGGACGCGGGATGGATGCCACGTGACGCTGCCGCTTTGGCGTCCGCCCGCCGGATCCACGGCTAACACCGCTTCACCGCCTTCCAAGGAGGAGAGTCGCGATGGTAAGCCATCAGACAACAAGATGCGTGTAGTTTGAATTTGAGGACGCGGGATGGATGCTATGTGACGCTGCCGCTTCGGCGTCCGCCCGCCGGATCCACGGCTAACACTGCATCACCGCCTTCCAAGGCGGAGAGTCGCGCTGGTAAGCCATCAGACAACAAGATGCGTGTAGTTTGAATTTTAGGACGCGGGATGGATGCCATGTGACGCTGCCGCTTCGGCGTCCGCCCGCCGGATCCACGGCTAACACTGCTTCACCGCCTTCCAAGGCGGAGACTCGCGCTGGTAAGCCATCAGACAACAAGATGCGTGTAGTTTGAATTGTAGGACGCGGTATGGATGCCACAGTGACGCTGCCGCTTCGGCGTCCGCCCGCCGGATCCACGGCTAACACCGCTTCACCGCCTTCCAAGGAGGAGAGTCGCGCTGGTAAACCATCAGGAAAAAGATGTCTTCTGTTGCTTCGCATCAAGAAGATAATGGAACCACGTTCGAGTGCATGACCTTGCGAGAGAGAAGATACTGGCGTCTTGTTTACACTTCGTACACCTAATAAGGCTGGCGTTTCTGCCGCGAGCGCTGCCTTGGTAGTATCACTGATTGGTCTTACCAATGTCGCTTTGATACGGAGCCACAGAATTTAATAGTACTTATGTACAGAAGGTTTTCTTCTAATAAAACCGACGATTGAAATTGATCAATGGCGCTCGAATGTTGTTTGTATTATTTTGGAATCGCGAATGATTTAGTGTGTACAACGATTCTAAAGGTGAATAATGTCACAGAATAATTAATAGTACTTATGTACAGAAAGTTTTCTTCTAACAAAACCGACGATTGACAGCTAATCATAGCATCGCGCTCACACGCAATGAGGGCTATCGTCTTTGTGCTCACCAGTTGGCGCCACTGTCGAGTAAGGTCCAGCTGTCAAAAATTGTTGTTTGTTATTATGGGCATGAGAACGAAGTTTACATTTAAATGATATTTAATACCTTAAAACCATACCGTAAAAATATCGAACATCCCGCATTGTAGCACAGTCCCGTTTTGTTCGGAAAAAAGGAGGATATAAGTTTCCGAAAGACAAAACTGTCTCGTCTACTCTCTTTTGACATACATTACAGTAATTCTTTTTTTTAATTTCATATACATCAATAAATTGCTCTGAATAATTAGATTCAATTTATGTAATATAATATATAACTGACGATTCAAAAGTGCTTGTTGCTAGGCCTATTTGAATAAAGAATATTTTGAGTTTGAGTTTGAAAGCACTGACAGTGATTGACCCGTAAGTCATAGTTGCCATAATGAAGCTCAGGCATTGCAAAATACTTACCATATTGTTCCATTTAGATATTAACCCGCGTAGCGCAACTATAAAGAGTGACATTTGACGTTTCGGAGACCTCACGCTACACTAGCGCCTCTAGCGGCGAATTCATACGCGATAGCCCTCATTGCCGTGTAGCGAGTGCTCTTCCGTTCCTACGCGGAGGTGTGCCAGATCCGAGTCTCTTTCTGACGGAGTTGTTAATGCTTAGGTGGCTCGTTTGGTCATCTCTGTCTGTCATAATAATTGTATTGATAAATTATTTCTATTCCTAGGCGAAGATGAGAAAGAGCGGGAGAGCAGTTCCGAGAGCAAATCATCAAACTCGTCACCTGCGAGCACACAAGCGGCCTTGAACGTGATCCAGCGGCGTCGTAGGCCCAAGCGCCGGTCCACCGGCGTCGGTCACGTGGACATGGACGTGAGTACCTTATGTCGTTGCAGTAAGGTTGACAATTATGTAAATATTGTAAAGTTGTCAAGACAAGCGACGATGAACGTGCTCCAGCAGCGTCGTAGGCCCAAGCGTCGGTCACGTGGACATGGACGTGAGTAGCTTATGCCGTTGCAGTAAGGTTGACAATTATGTAAATATTGTAAAGTTGTCAAGACAAGCGACGATGAACGTGCTCCAGCGGCGTCGTAGGCCCAAGCGTCGGTCACGTGGACATGGACGTGAGTAGCTTATGCCGTTGCAGTAAGGTTGACAATTGTGTAAATATTATAGAGTTGTCAAGACAAGAGGCGATGAACGTGCTCCAGCGGCGTCGTAGGCCCAAGCGCCGGTCTACCGGCGTCGGCCACGTGGACATGGACGTGAGTAGCTTATTAGTTGCAGTAAGGTTGACAATGATGTAAATATGTATAAACGACCGCGTTTGTGTTTAGTTTCAATTCGTATGGCAAAAAATAGTGACCACCAAGAGGCGCTGCTCACGTTGCCATATAAATTGAGACTATGCGTTTTGTTTTGAAAAAACTTATACTAAAGATCATCTACCCCGGGTGAGCGACAAGAATTACGATTCGAATCCACGTACATCGGTTTTTTTTTTAAATTTTGATTGACCTGTTTTGTTGCAATAACCTATTTAGGGACTAGTTTAAAGGCGAGCCGCAAGTCGCAATTTTTTTAAGAGTCCTTATCAGTTAAAAAGGCTCATCTATTTAAACGATTTTCTGATTGAATTGACACGTATCTTGACTTTTTCTCAGTGTTATTATCTAGAACAGGACTATTGCGACATAATGTCATAAATTTCAAATGTGTTTTTTGTATTTTTCGTTAACGAATTTCGTTTCAAACATCACTCCAAATCGACCATTTTCAAGCTTATAGCTGTTTTCGCGCTTGAATTCTAATACACACATTAAAATCTAAAAATGACTATGTTACTATCTAAAACTTTAATAAACTCATCGTAGCCTTTAATCACTTTATTGGTATTATCAATACTTTTGTCATAATTTGAAATCAAAACATTTTAAAATTTATAAGGCCTCATAGATTTCAAATTTGTAGCTTTTTTGTTTTTATACTCCCGATGCTGTATGTAAGTAGTTAGTTTTTTTATTTTTGCTTATTATTATTATTATTTTATTTATTTATTCATGTACGACTTGTTACGAATTGTTTTCACTATTGTAGTTATTTTTATTTTACTAATTTATTTTTTCTGCAACTGTATGGCGTTCCGTGAGTCACCGATGGTACTGGCTGAAAATCAGCGCTGTAGGTGTTAATGACACCTCAGCATAATGCTGAGCCAGTGTCCGTTTCACTGCCGCGGGGACACACATGTTGTGTGGTTTCTGTGTATTTTTTCTTTTCATTTATGTGTGTCTACTGTGTCTGTAAATAAATATTTCTTTCTTTCTTATAAAATTGGGATTCCTCTTGGCCAGCATCTATCCCGGGGGCAAAGATGAGACCGACGGTGAAGCGAGCTCACCCAGAAGATGCATATTCACTGATTCCTTAAAAAGGTCTAGGTTATATGTATATGAACTAGTAGTCGCCGATGTGTTTGCTCATACGAGTATCTAGGTCAGCAATGCCGGAGTTATCGAATAAATTATTGTACATGGTTAAACCACTAAACTAGAAGTGACAACTGCTAAAGATCCTCTATTCCGGCAGCACTCATCTACATCCAATTTCAACCTTACGCATTTTAAATTAGTATCAAATTTTGAATAGCATAACTGACCAATTTTACTGCTCGACGACGTCAAAATAGAAAGCAATATGCGTAATATCAATTGCTTTTGAGTTGTTATTAGCGTGCCTTCGGTTAAATGTCACGTGAAGAAGTTGCTAAATATAAAATGGATAGACAATTGGTCGCATTTAAACGAATATTATACAATCCAACAGAAGTAGTGTCCGACCGAAACATGTTTTTTTGCCGAAACCGAAACCGAAACCGGAGGTTCGGCGTTGGCTCTAGTTTCGGCCGAAACCGAAACTTTTGTAGAATTAAAATCGTGTCAACCAAGTCCGAAAAGCAAAATAAGTGATTCCGTCTTTGTGGGATATAAAAATATAAAATAATAAGCTACAATAAGATGTACTGTTGGCGGAGTCGAGCGAGCTACGCCATTGCCGGCTGTGCCGATGTTAGCCGAACGCGATCCGGAAGTGCAATGTTTAAAGTTTCGGCGCGGCCGAAAGGTTCGGCAGTTTTTTGGCCGAAACCGAATCTTTCGCCGAAACATGATTTTTAGGCCGAAACCGAAACAAAACCGCACCAAAATCAAAAATCAAAATCAAACAATTATTCTGCAAATTGGCCACAAGGGCACTTTTACATGTCAAAATATTAATTTACAATTAAAGAAAGTCTGACTATAATAAGTAATACATTTTTCATGTCAAAATATTAATTTACAGTTCAAGAACGAATAATAATTTCGAGTTTACAATTATAACAAAATTAATGTCATACAGTGAAGATAAACACCTTCGGTCGGACACTCATCATCATCATATATTTAAGAGCCTAGCCTAGCTCTTGTCGGTGGAGTAATCATTCTGTTCGGTTCTCCGCCAAGGCTTTGAGCTCTGATACGACATTACATTTACCTTCTCATTTGCTTGATCTATATATGCATCTCCTCCCCTCTATCTTTCCTTCGATTATGGTTTTTATGTAATTGTCACGTCGTATCAGGTGCCCCAGCATGTTTCCTCTTCTGTTCTCGATCGTCCCGGTTCAGAACCGTTTGTTTTTTTTTCTGCAGCTTATGTACATCGATTAGACGACCGCTTTAGCCTAGTTGGTAGTGACCCCGAAGCTGGAGGTCCCGGGTTCGAATCCCGGTCAGGGCATGTATTTGTGTGATGAACACGAATATTTGTTCCTGAGTCTTGGATGTTTTCTATGTATTTAAGTATCTATTTATCTATATAAGTATGTATATCGTCACTTGGTACCCATAGTACAAGCTTTGCTTAGTTTGGAACTAGGTTGATTTGTGTAAGATTGTCCAAAAATATTTGTAAAAAAATTTTATAGCTTCCATTCGGACACTAAACGAGATGTAATTCTTGAAACTCGTTCATATCGTGTTCGTAATTAGACCGATTTTTGCAGGACATCGTGAACGACCGCGGCGGGGGCGGCGAGGGCGACGGCGAAACAGAAAATCTCCAGGTAAGGAATATTAAGTATAGCTATTTCAATTCACAGTGGCTAGTGGGTTCGACAAAAAACGCCGTCTTCTCCCGGTGAAAAAAATAAACAGTAGCATTCTTTTGTTATGATCTCGGGGATACCCGGGACCCGTACACGACGGGTTAAACTTTAACGTAATGAGGGCTATCGTTTTTGTGCTCACCAGTTGGCGCCACTGTCGAGTAAGGTCCAGCTGTCAAAAATTGTTATTGGTTATTATGGGCATGAGAACGAAGTTTGCATTTAAATCACGTTTAAAACCTTAAAACCGTATCGTAAAAATATCGAACATCCCGCATTATAGCGCAGTCCCGTTTTGTTCGAAAAAAAAGAGGAAATAAGTTTCTGAAAGACAAAACTGTCTCAAAGCACTGATAGTCATTGACCTGTAACTCATATTTCCCATAATCAAGCTCAGCAGGTATTGCAAAATACTCAACATATTGTTCCAATTAGATATTAACCCGCGTAGCGCAACCACAAACAGTGACATTTGACATTACGGAGACCTCACGCTACACTAGCGCCTCTAGCGGCCAATTCATACGCGATAGCCCCCATTGGAACCGCTCCACTCGACTTCGTGAATAGGCTAGATGACAAAAAAAAACATTCATGCGATTCGAACCAATTTATTAAAGACTATCAAATGTTTGGGCCATCAACAATGGGGGCTATCGCGTATGAATTCGCCGCTAGAGGCGCTAGTGTAGCGTGAAGTGTCAGAAACGTCAAATGTCACTCTTTGTGGTTGCGCTACGCGGGTTAATATCTAATTGGAACAATAAGGTGACTATTTTGCAATATCTGAGCTTGATTATGCCAAATATGAGTTAAGGGTCAATGAATTTCAGGGCTTTGAGACAGTTTTGTCTCTCGGAAACTTATTTCCTCTTTTTTTCCGAACAAAACGGGACTGCGCTACAATGCGGTATGTTCGATATTTTTACAGTACGGTTTGAAGGTATTGAAGATGATTTAAATGTAAACTTCGTTACCATGTCCATAATAACCAATAACAATTTTTGACGGCTGGACCTTACTCGACAGTGGCGCCAACTGGTGAGCACAAAAACGATAGCCCCCATTAGAGCAACACAAATGACGCCAATGAGGGGCAAAATACAGTATAGCTAACGAGTCCTGTCACTGTCCGGCGGTGTCGGCCGCGTTCGGGTTTTTTTTTTGAACCTGACTGTGGCTTTATAGGCCGGGCCCAATAAAGCGATAGGAGTGCGCGGTTGGAGAGTAGCCTGGGGAAAACCTCCGGCACGACCACGCGTGTGGTTTGGAACACTGGAATACTCTAAGAGTTTGCGCTCCAGTGAGATTGGTTGAGCGGTCTCAACCGAATCTGAGGTGTGAGTGGAATCGAGCTACTGGGAGTTTTGTCGCTGGTTCACTAAACCTAGCCTAGCTGAGAAGAGTCCAGCAAGAAACTCAGCTAGGCTCGACCTGGGTCGGACTGACTCTACCCGGTGTGCGGCGGTACCGGGACGAATAGGGACTATATGTGTCACTGTTGTCGCGATCGCGCGGTGGACGTCCCCGCCGCGTTCGGGTCAGTGAACACTCTAGGGTGTGTGAGGGCCGTGTTTAGCCAAAGTAGCAAGAGAAATAGGCGTGATATTAAAGTATAGTGCTTATGGTAATTGTTTTACGTGTCAAACTCATAATCTTAGCTAAAATGCCGTTAAAATTCATCACTAAGTTTTTTGCGAGGAAGAAGGTAGAGAAATATAACAAATATTATAGTTAACAGAGGTTTGGTGAGTTCATGGAAAAGGTGGAACCAGCGACAAAACTCCCAGTAGCTCGATTCCACTCACACCTCTGATTCTCGGTTGAAACCGCCCAACCAATCTCACTGGAGCGCAAACTCTTAGAGTATTCCAGTGTTCCAAACCACACGCGTGGTCGTGCCGGAGGTTTTCCCCTGGATTTTCCCCAGGCTACTCTCCAACCGCGCATTCCTATCGCTTTATTGCGCCCAGCCTATAAAGCCACAGTCAGGTTAAAAAAAAAGAGGAAAAGGTAGATATTTATTGGACAGTTCTGGCAATGGAAAAAGGCTTTAAATAGGCATGCTGCATTTAGTCGGTTTTTGTGTTCACGGGCGAAATAAGACGCCTGCCATAAAACTTTTTTTTTAATGTCAACTCGTTGTTAGTCACCGTTATGCATTTTAAAACACTTAATATTATAATTAGGTCTCTAACCGACACCTATTTAGGTGCGTTCTCAATGAAGACATCGCAACCTCATATTATCATTAGATATGATCTTCCAAACTCGACCTTACACCATTCAAAATACGATTAGTATTTCCAATTAGCCTGTATATTGAAAGTTATGGTACACTAAAGTACATTTTTGGCAATGGTATCATAACGCACCCACGGTAAATTTTAGAAGCAACAGGTTATACCGATATATGAGTGATTTATAGTGTTATGTTTTCGGAAGCGTTTTGGGTGTCAAAAAGACGGATCGTGTCCGAAACACTACACTGCGCTCTAAAACACGCATTGCTGACGTAGGTAAAAAAACTGCCAGGCTCAAGTGGGACTGGGCCGGCCACGTCTGTCGCATGCATCCAGATAGGTGGGCTAATGTAGCCACCAAGTGGGTGCCACATGATGGACGACGCAGACGGGGCAGGCCCAGACGGAGGTGGCGGGATGATCTGGATGCATTTGCCAGGAATTGGGAGGAAGAAGCGCTCAATAGGGAGACCTGGATAACATGGGGAGAGGCCTTTGCCCAGTAGTGGGACAGTCAATAGGCTATTAAAGTTAAGTTTCGGAAGAGGTTTTATGTCTGGTTTTAATAGCGTTTATATAGTTTCTGATTTTCCTGGGAGACTGGTCGGAATCAGTACCACTAGTAGAAGTTTATTCGAAACAAAACAGAAACGAACGCGTTTATGTTTCGTCTCTATGGCAACGCGAGCAGCGCCTCTAGTGACCTATAGTGGTAACTATATTTGCCATATGTATTGAGACTAAAGGCAAACGCGTTCGTTTGTTTTGTTTCAAAATAACTTATCCTAGAGGTACGGGACTCTAGGAAGAGACAAGATGGAGGCTTTTGCCCAGCAGTGATTCTTAAGTAATAAATAATAATAATTAGTTTCGAAGTTTGGTTACCGGCACAGTGACGAATTCAATTCAATTCAATCATTTATTTATAAAATTTTACATGTCAAATAAATATATGTGATTACATTTAGTGTTACATTCATTAGATACATTATCATAATACAGGTTAAAGGTTATAGTGCAAGGTTGGGCAAGCGAACCGATTTCAGTTTGAAATTTAAAACCTACTTAGCGCAGGTGTGTTAGCTCTCGAAAAAGGCATCGAATGTGTAGTAGTAGGAAACGAAAACAGGGATTAAGGCGAAATTCGTCCCAAAATCCACTGCGCGAAGGTGGTATAGTGTTCGGAATTTTCTACTTTATGATTGGAAAACTACAAAAAACGAGATGATTTTTACTTTCAGTACTACTTCAAGATATTTTCTATAAGTTCTTGGAGCCCAAAACACGTTTGGATTAAATTTCCTCCATAGAAAATCATCGAACTAGAACCATAGAAACATCGATTAGACGACCGCTTTAGCCTAGTTGGTAGTGACTCTGCCTTCGAAGCTGGAGGTCCCGGGTTCGAATCTCGGTCAGGGCATTTATATGTGCGATGAACACAAATATTTGTTCCTGAGTCATGGATGTTTTCTATGTATTTAAGTATCTATTTATCTATATAAGTATGTATATCGTCACTTAGTACCCATAGTACAAGCTTTGCTTAGTTTGGGACTAGGTTGATTTGTGTAAGATTGTCCACAAATATTTATTTATTTATTTATCGTAAAGTAAGTTCTAATTTTACATTTTAAGCATGTTTCTTAAACTAAAAACCTGTACTACTTCATTCTTATTCACTTCATTCCTTTTTTTCGTTTGTGTCCCCTTATTCAATCTTGGGATTAGGTAGCGGACCCCGGGCATCCTTCAGGATGCAACTGTACTGGGATTATGCTAGGAGGATGATTGTAAAGAAGGTCCGAATGTATAGCAACCGATGTTTGACATCTAATACCGTGCACGGTCGACGCGTTATTTTAAAATTTTGGAAATACGATGTATTTTTTAATACAGGTACAATAACTAATAAATATCCGAATATCAATAAACTGTGAGCGTGACAGCTTTACTGTTATTACCCCATTTTATTTACACTGTAAAGCTTTATATGAATAACACTAGTCGTAAAACTTCCCGCGATGTTCGCTATATCGTCACAGTAATGCGTGCGTCGAACACTGTTGCACTCTAAAGTTTATTGCCTAGATTTCTGAAACACATGAGGAAAGTCGCTTTAGACGTACAGTCCACCAATTGAATTTCTGGTAGACATTGGTAGTTCACGAATGAATGATTCAATATACTTTATTTTTATTACATCAGCATTTTTCTCGAAAACCATTGACTTTATGGATATGAGATATATGAAAAAACGAAAGCTATGTAATTTAATTTCTCTCTAATTTAATCACCGAAAAGTCCTGCATCGCTTTGGTGCAAAAGTAAAACTTTATTGTGGAAATCGTACAAATGAGACTGTGCACAAAATCCTGGTAGGCATGGAGCGTGCCATGCTCGGCATTAGACTACAAGACCGGTGCCTTTACCATGAGTTTACATGACCGTACTCGCTAGCGACTGCGTATATGGGTAAAAGTACAGCGCCTTTAGCGGTTACGCAATAGAACTAAGAATCGGCATACTGAATTGTTTACGCAGTCGCTAGCGAGTACGGTCATGCAAACTCATGTTAAAGGAAAAAAAATAAAATGTAGGCACCGAGCAGGATTCGAACCTGCGACCTCCTGGCACTCGCGGCCAGTCGCTCTAGCCAACTGAGCTATAGGTGCAATCGCCACCCAGCCCCAAATTCATTAACCGTTCCTTCATTTATACGTTATTTATACTTTATAAATGACGGCACGGGTGAGGAATGCCAAGATCCGATGCCGCACAAAAGTGCGTGACGCCGGAGATATCATTACCAAACTCAAGTCGAGTTGGGCAGAACACCTAGCCAGTGATGGCAGGTGGACCAAAATGGTGTCAGACTGGTGGCCACTTAGGCTGGGTTGCACCGAACCGTCTGTAATCGTAAGTGGTGTTCGTTAAAATCTGATTGTGTGGAAAGTTTGACAAGTTTCTATAGGATGACAGCTGCCGGCGCCATATTTGACGATGACTGGCCTGTGATCGTATGTTGGTGCAACCGACCCTTAGTGGTAGAAGGAGCGTCGGGCGTCCACCGGCTCGATGTGTCGACGATATTAGGAAGATCGCGTGTCACTCTTGCTACGGGCTGAAAATGATGATGGTTTAACACTAGCTTTTTGGTGAAGGAGATCGTGAGGAAACCTGTTCAATCCCGATAAGGTCTAGTTTTCCTTCTGGGTTGGGAGGTCAGATGACAGTCGCAATACTCTCGCAATTACAGTAAAGGTTAAGTTTCTAACACTGGCTAGATTGCGACTGTCATTTGTTTTGCCCCGAAAATTCACAGCTCTCATAATAATACATCGATAAAAAAATGTTTCTAACATATATCACTAAGATGTTAAAAATAATGTCAAAAGAGAAGTTGGCAGGATTACAAGGAATATGATTTAAAGCTTGTGAAGCGAAATGAGCAAGTTTCCTTACCGTGTAGGTACAAAACGAAGTAAGATTATACGACATCTGTAATTCGATAATGTATTTTATTGCTGTAGTGGCCATAAGATTGGTTATGTGCCGTTTCGTGTATTGCAAGTCATCGACCTGTTTTTATAAATTTAAATTGTAAGGGAGTCTATTTTAGAGCATTTAAGATTGGTGACGCCGTTGTTATACTTACCCCTCTGTCATAGGTATATGAGAAAAATCTGTCACGTTATTGCAACTTCATTAATCGATTATAGGTCAGTCCGGAAATCGTTCCCGGTGTTGGACGAGCTCCGTCAAAATGCCTTTATGTGCTGTTTTCGGGTACAAATTAATAATAATAAAAATAAATATATATAAAAATAATAATAATAATAATTGTTTCTTTGAGAAGTAGATAGTCTTTTGGAGTAGGTAGTCAAATTTTGAGTCTACATCCCTATTATAAAGTTTTAATTAAAAATCGTAAATCGAGCATCGATTATAAAGTCGATTTAAAAACATACGTACTTGACCATCACGTTTGGCCGCTATTTTGACTACTACTGACGACTTATATTATTTCTGGTCGGGCTTTACCTACGCATATACGAACTACAGGCAGTGAACGCCTTAAGAGTCCATATCAGTTAAAAGACGATTTTCTGATTGAATTTACAAGTATCTTGGCATATTCTCAGTGTTAATATCTAGAACAGGACCATTGCGACCTAATGCCATAAATTTTAAAAATATTTTTTAGATTTTTCATTAAGTAATATCGTTTCAAACATCACTCCAAATAGACCATTTTCGAGCTAAAAACTGCGTTTTTTCACTTAAAATGTAATATAAACAATAAAATCAAAAATCGGCTATGTTACTATCTAAAACTTTGATAAAATCATCCTATATCCTTTAATCACTTTATTGGTATTATCAATACTTTTGTCATAATTTGAAATCAAAACATTTTGAACTTATAAGGCCCCTTAATGAAAGCAAGAATAGTACCAGCGAGAGCCTGAATCCACGGAACAATGGGTGGAGTATTTATAGACCGGCGATTCGCTTCTGCGAATCCGTGAAAACGCACGTTTGACAGGTTTGAAATAGCGCACAGATGACCGTATAAATCCACCGCGCTGTGACAGCGTGACATCGCTGCAAAACAACACAGAAAACTGAAACAACATAAGTTACCAATGTATTTCAAGGAAAATGTACATTTAGTTACTTGGAATAAGATCAAATTTTAGGTGTACTCCTTCGGCATTTGATGCTGTTTGTCTTGAAAACGTTGCTTCTTAAATTCGTGTAAGTTCAATGCGATCGTAAATTTGATTATGTAGTTCGGTTTTGACCTTGACTCTTTTTAGGGTTCCGTAGCCAAAATGGCGACAATGGAACTTTTATAGTTTCGTAGTTTGTCCGTCCATCTGTATCTCACAGAACCGATTTACTCCGAGAATATAAGCACTACAATTATGAAATTAGGTAGGAAGGTGTATTCTATGAACTACATAAAAATGTTGCAAAATTGTGAATAAATATTGAATTAGGGGGGGAGGGGCACTCCATACATGTAACCGGGAGTTGAAGAGGGGTTCATTTTCTTTCTTTCACTTCGTTTATGCTGTAGTTGTACATCTTCTCTTGTAGCTATCTCTCTCTTCTCAGTTTGTATCCTTATCTTTTAAATGTTCTATATTGTACGATTATTCAAAAATCACTCGATTCTATCAATTTGGGTTCAGATTAATTTGTATTCCTTGATATTGATTCTGATTACGACCATTCCCAATCCGAATATTATCCGCCGTCTACATCCGAGGCTTTTTGCAGGTTTGCTGATACATTTCGGAATCAAAAAGTGAGCCCAGATGTCCTTAATTTTCCCAAATATAGTATTATCCATACCTATTGATTTTCAAGCAGCCATTTTATCTCCGTTAATCATAATTTTCATTTCACTTCTCTTCGTAAAGGCAATCCGATACAAGATCTATTTACGTTGGAAAACGCAAGGCCGCTTACAAAGTGCGAAAGGGATCCAGTTCTGGCAACTCGTGTCGTAGCGTTTGTAAGGCTGTTTTCCTACTAAAGCTAAAATCGACAAAATTAAATACTAGTCGTTGCTTCGTAGCTTTGCTTGGCTGATTCATATGGATTTCGCCACATATATGCTTTAATAATGTACATGCTTCAGAGGAAAAGAAAGTAAAGGGTAGGCGTCCACCAGGGATGTGCTCATTCTTGCCATACAAGTATATAAGTGAAACGTACATCTATAGATTTACCATTTAACTAAGTCGGTTCCTATTATAGTTGCGCGGTCCGAGATGGTTGACAGTGCCAGCAAAACTGGAGGGAAAGAGGGGATTCTCCCACGATTATAAGCGGATTCGTGCAAACAATAGAACCGTTTACATCTCAAAGTCATCATTTGATTAGACAATTTTGACATCCGCATACGAAGTGTTAAGGGGCCTACCTCCCAATGACCTTCGATCTCTAAGTCTCCGTTTTCTCGTATTTATGGCTTATTTTATTAAGAACAACTAGGTTTACCGAAATAGTATATGTAGGTACCATATTTACTTCAAAACTCATTGTCTTTCAGATATATGGCATCAAACTGGCAATTTCAGGCCAATCAAACCAGTTTTTTGGACGTAACTTTTGTGAAGATGAGTTTAAAATAAAAATCTCTCTTGCGTTCTTAGAGACGTCAATAAGGAACAGTTACATGTATATTTCATATATGTAAGTGCATAAACAACATACTAATGTCGAAAATAGAGCTTTAGTGAACCGTGTTCATATGAATCATAAAGAAAATAGGTAAGTAGTCAGTTTTTTTTAATTTAGTTCTTGCAAATGTAGATAAAGGATTGAAGAACCGATAACCGTTTGTAGCATAAATATATCTACAATTTTGACGGAGCAATATCAACTTAAAACTTGTGAAAAATCGATGATAAGCGCGTGGAGCCCCTTAAACGATAAACCTACAGCTGTCAATCGGTAACCGCCGTATCTCTGGTGCATATGCAGCCTAAATGTGACGATACACCCACCAACGCAGTGACATAAAGTATACTAAAGCGGTATCGTGTTGATGTTCTTATGTTGAGTTATTTGGAAGTGGGTTTTCTGCCATTGAACTTTGTTTCGAAATAACTTGCGAATGTTATTTAAATCTTACACTGTCCCGTAAAAAGTACTGTCATTTTTATCTTCAAAGATTACAGCTAGACTAAGAGTGTATTCAACTAAACAAGAGTAAAATATACAGAAGTATTTACGCGGGGGACGCGGGGGATAAGTATTTCAATTCTACGATTTTATTATTGCGCTGTACCATAATGCCACTGCGTTGTTTTTGGATGACGTAGGCTCCAGCTCTTTGGTCATCTTCTGCGCGAGTTTTTTTATGTTTATAAATTGTTCCCAGAAAGTATTTGAAGAATTTTGAATGTTAGGATGAAACTCGTATAACGTAAATGCAACACATCACGTGTGCAACCACTTTTGTTTTTCGCTTGTGAATCATATCTAAAATTACATACCTAAGTGCTTATTATTGTTTCAAAAACGGGACAGCTAATGAGACACGCTTGGCACATTACTCTTCTCATTTTGGTCCGTGTAGGCAGAATCTTGCGGGGAAATCTTGGCCAACCTTGTCAGGACTTTAAATGGTTATTTGGGTGCCATTACATGACTTCGGATAAACTTGGTTGCTTCGGAGTATATCTTGAGTAATGTCTATTATACATCAAAATATAAGAGCTATAATAGGGACAATAAAAATAATCAGTTCAAACTCATGGAACCGAAGATGCTTTCAGCATTTCCTCGCTGTATTGCAATACTAATGCGTTGAGAGAGGAAGCTGCCAGCTCTTCGGTCACCAGTTTTATCAATTAGATGTAGAATCAAATAGATGTAGAATCATAATATATAAAGTTGCCTTGTTAAACTCATAAAATAATTTACTGTTAGAAGAGAGATGAGACTGATCGATCCCACAGTCAAACAGTGCAAACGGTTTTGTGGGTCTATGTACTTGTTTGTGCTGTATTATTAATTCTTAATAGATAAATAAATAATAATAATAAATAAAAAATAAATTAGTCTGCTCACCTCTAAAAATCCTATTCCTAAACCAACCAGCACTTATAAAATATCATATTAATGTCTTAGCCGCCGCTCCACACCGAATGCTGGTACCGCCGAGGTGGGAATCTTGTCTTGAAGTTGCTAATTTACTTTGGGTTCGGTCAAATTTATTTATTTATATTTTAATTAGGTTTTATTGGGTCGACTAGGAAATAAAATTCAATTACTATCGTCAGTATGTCCTGCCAGATCAAATCTTGTAATTAAAAATATGTTGCCCTTCTTCTTTTAAATAATAGTACATTACTGCAGAATCCGTGAAGTTAAGGGATTACTCGAAATTGAGTATAATGATGAACCTTTCGCAATATTTTTTTAATTAAAATTTTGTAATAAATATAAAATTTAAAATCCTGATCCCTGAATTAGTCGAAATCTAGTATAATGACTATTTTTCGCAAAACTTTTTTGTAACCATAGATTTTGTTATATTTTTAATGTCGTAAGTACCTATGGTTACAGAGTCTAGACTGCAAATTTAAAAGTAAGAGGTGGGGACGATAATGGTTTTTCTTAGGTTTATCATGTCACTTTCAGGTCATAATGTAGGGAGCCACAAACAAGAAACGTCATGTCTTCATTTCGTGATATTAACACATACATTTCCGAGCATGTTTGAGAAAATGTAATTAAATATAGATACGTAATATAATAGTGCTACGTTATAAGTTCAAATCGAATAATGAAGCAATTAATCTGTTTCTTCCCGATCATCTATGTTCTACCGTTTCAGGGCCATTAGTTTAAAATGAACGTTTCCGAGTGTTATCGCTAATATTCTTGGAAATTATTTGTATCGAACCTATTCTCTAATTGTTATTAATTCGACGATGAGCAATCAAAGTTACAATAAAGTGGTTCAAATAGAACAAATGGGCTAGGGTTACTACGACACGTTGGCTACTGGCCAGCGGCCGTATGACGGCGGAGCGAGGGCCAGCGATCCGTCAAATGTGATGCGACGTTTAGACTACTATTTGTTTATGTCACTATTTAATACTAGCTATTACTCAGGTTCAAACTCTTTAATCGTACTCCCAAGAAATTGTCCACAAATTTTACATCCTTAAGGGTAGATTTATGGGACTAAAACTATTCTACCTCCTCCGTAAATAGCGCTATCGCCATACCAAATTTCATCTATATGGGTCATACGCGGATTTAGGTTCGCTTCTTTTCTGTGGACATACCAAAAGTTAAGGGCTACACAGCTTAATTTTGGATTGGACCAGTAACCCGCATAAACAGTGTCTCCGTTTCTATAAATCTCTGTAACAAAAACATAGCTAACATGCACATAAGCCGTTAACTATTGACCACAGGAGGGACGACTTTTGTTTTTTCAACTAAGTATGACCTATATGCGTAGTTTGGCAAATAGACATGCAGATTAAGTACTATCATCGTCATCAGTCGTTCCTTCAATCTTTTTTTTTTAACTTGACTGAGGCCGGCCCAATAAAGTGATAGGACTGCGCGGTTGGAGAGTAGCCTGGGGAAAATCCAGGGGGAAACCTCCGACACGACCACGAGGGTGGTTTGAAACACTGGAATACCCTTCGATGGACACTATGATTACGTCGTCCGGGTCCGTGAGTGCCTACGACGCCGGATCGTGAGTTACGACCTTCAATCGTGAGCATCTTGAAATCATGTGCCATTCGTGCTGGCCAGACCCCTCCATAAGGTCCTCTCATTCACTATACCTTTTTTTATTTTATATTTTTTTTTATTGAACCTGACTGTGGCTTTATAGGCCGGGCCCAATAAAGCGATAGAAGTGCGCGGTTGGAGAGTAGCCTGGGGAAAATCCAGGGGAAAACCTCCGGCATGACCACGCGTGTGGTTTGGATCACTGGAATACTCTAAGAGTTTGCGCTCCAGTGAGATTGGTTGAGTGGTTTCAACCGAATCTGAGGTGTGAGTGGAAGTGGGTGCCACTATACCTATGTATGGCCTCGTGCAGATGTAGTCGCAAGGATACAAAATTTGAGTGTTCCATTCCATCTGAATTTCTTTCTCATTTACATAGTTTTTGATGCTTGTGTAAGGCGCTGGCTGTTAGATGATGAAATTGATGAATGGCGCTCGAATGTTGTTTGTATTATTTTGGAATGGCGAATGATTCAGTGTGTAAAACGATTCGAAAGGTGAATAATGTCACAGAATAATTATTAGTACTTACGTACAAAAAAAATTCTCCTAACATAACCGACGTTTAACAGCTAATCACGGCATCGCGCTCGCACTTGATTGAAGCATAGCACGTGCTCTTTCGTTCCTAGCGCGATAGGGCATCTGGACACCACGGAGGTGTGCTAGAGCCGAGTTTAGCCGAAGCGGCAGGAGGAACAGAGGGGCTACTCCGAACATCGAAATCCGAACTACGTATCGTTCCGTCCCTTTCACTCTCGTGTTATAAACTATATGAGTGGAAGGGACGGCACGATACGAAGTTCGGATTTCTAATTTCGGAGTAGCGCTCCTGGTCTGATAATGCTTAATAATATTTTAATGAAAGAAGTAGTAAAATTTAATCGTTGTTTTGCTGCACCGCCTTCACATCACTACATAGTATAAAACAAAGTCGCTTTCTCTGTCCCTATATTCCTATGTATGCTTAAATCTTTAAAACTACGCAACGGATTTTGATGCGGTTTTTTTAATAGATAGAGTGATTGAAGAGGAAGGTTTATATTTATAATAACATTCATTAAATAGTGCACCCGTGCGAAGCCGGGGCGGGTCGCTAGTGTATTATAATGGTGGATTAACGTACCGGGGTGACTGCGAAGCAATACATGTGGAGTTCCATTGACTTTTCTGTGACTCCTATTCTGTTTGTTCTGTGCTTGGATACGTTCCTGATGTTTATGAAAACATTATTATACTGATAGAAAGCGTTAATACGATAAACGTAGCGTACGCACGACTGAATAAGGACACCACAAGAATTACGAACAAATGAGTGACAAATCGCTACAAGATACACTTCGCCGTTAGCCAAGTGGGTATCTGGGGCCGTATCAAGGGTTCAATGATAGCTCGTGCAATGCATCAATTATTGCAATTTTGTAACGCATAACGATGTGGACAGGTGAAATGACGTGTTGCAAATTCCATGGTATCTTTTATTTAGTTTTACTTATACAGGGTGTAACAAAACTAATGAGGGTCCGTTTAAGGACATATTCGGTATCGTGTTCTGATTAGGAATAAGTAGAATAAAAATTTTTTAGATTGAAAAATTTTTTTTTATATGGGGCAGGTCGTCCAAGTCAGCCAACTGTCCATACGAAGGCTAAAAATTTATTGCATAAAAAAAAATTCTTCTACTTATTTCTAATCAGAACACGATACCGAATGTGCCCTTAAACGGACCCTCACTAGGGTTGTTACACCCTGTATATTCCAGTACCTTAATTTTTATCTTTGCACCACCCACTGAATATGTGTGTTTAGTTCTCTCCGCTACCCTGAGGTTGTCAGTTTTAATTTGTCTAAAATATTGGTTCCAAACCTAATTACCCTCTTGGGGATAAAACAGTATTTTTTTGAGGGTAAGAGGGTGAGAAGAGATCCATCCATTTTTCAACACTGGTGGCAGTACCCTTTAGATGGAGTCCTTTGTCATAACACAGCATAAACACAATGTTGCTGTGTGCTTAATCTTGGTAGCGGTCTAGGAGTCCAATTGACATTCTGCAACGACGGCTTCCCACACAAACGTAGTGGAATTTCTTTCGTTATATACACAGCTGTATTTGTCTATAATTCTTTTCTTTTTCTTTTGTTTTGTTGAACCTAACTGTGGCTTTATAGGCCGGGCCGAATAAGAGAAAATCCAGGGGAACACCTCCGACACGACCACGCGTGTGGTTTGGAACACTGGAGTACTCTAAGAGTTTGCGCTCCAGTGAGATTGGTTGAGCGGTTTCAACCGAATCCGAGGTGTGGTCTAAAATTCGAGATCTGTACACAGTATCACTTTCTGTGTTGACAATTTGTATACTACTGTAAACGTAATGCATCGCGAGTAATCACGCTAATTCACATTAGAGGATATATGAAACTGTAATCCAAAAATACGTTCACCCACCATCTCACAGCTCTCGATTCACAAAGAGTGTATGCGCCAAGGTTTTCTAAATGAACTAAGCCCTATTTGCAAACAGAACAGCCTACGCCCAATCTCATATACTCTCTAACTCCAGCTGCGCTATCCGGGGAGTAAATCTGTTATATACATTTCGAATCCCAATGTGATTGCTAACCTCCTTATTCATAAAACTTAACAAACCTCTGCTAACTAAAATGTTCTTTGTTCTTCTCTCACAAACGTAAATATCGAAGTGCCAAAGAAGGACAAATGAACTTTAGCGGCTAGTTAACTAATGTAGGCTTGATAGACGTTTATGAATAACACGGTAAGTGTTTAACTCTCCTTCTACAGTCAACGTCCAAAATATCTATACGCACTCGGTGACCAAAAATGCAAACATGAATTTAATGTCAAGGGCGTAAGATAGATTGTTATGTCTCTATGGGAACGTACATATATTTAATTGGTTATGGCTTTGACTGAACATAGGTCGACGTGCGTGGTAGTGAACACGCGGAACGCATTGAAATGTGACTAGGATTTAAAGCGACAGATAAAGATAGACTTCCAGATTATTAATATCAGACTTTATAATGCGTCAACAATGTAAGCGGGGTGCGTCAGAGCCATGTGTGGTCTAGAAATATACTGAAGTTTGGATCGATTGAGATTGGAGAATAAGAATAAGAAATAATTTATTGCCATTACGCAAACAACATAATACAATTTGTGACACTGTTAAAAACCAGAACATAATTAAATAGTAACAATAATAAGTAACATTTAAGGGCGAAGGCAAAAGGGGTACATTTAGCGACTGTTAGCAAGGTACTTATGTTGCTTGCGTGCAGAATTAATCCAAACAAAGTATTGGATGTGCACGTTCTATTTCACATTTCTGTCTCTTACAAAAGCACAAACAGGGGCTAAACGGGAGTGAACATAAACCTTTGTTTAAGCATGGAAGGAGGTTTGGGAACGCACGCTTTGACTATTTTACTTTTCTGTAGGTAAAATTCTATTTCATCTTCTCATGTATACACAGTCACACCAAACACCGCTTTAGCCTAGTTGGTAGTGACCCTGCCTTCGAAGCTGGAGGTCCCGGGTTCGAATTCCGGTCAGGGCATGTATTTGTGTGATGAACACGAATATTTGTTCCTGAGTCATGGATGTTTTCTATGTATTTAAGTATCTATTTATCATCTATATAAGTATGTATATCGTCACTTGGTACCCATAGTACTAGCTTTGCTTAGTTCGGGACTAGGTTGATTTGTGTAGATTTGCCCACAAATATTCATTTATTTATTTAAATATTTAAAATTCCCCAATGTTCCCTTTGTGTGGAAATAAACTTCCCTTCAAAGTTTTAAGTGGGGGCATGTTCTGTCCCTTTTTCACAAAACGCACCTGCGTATTGAACGATCGTCATTTACTATGGCGCTTTAGGTCAGTAACGCTTTCTCTCTCTAATTAAAATCGTTCTAAAGGTTTTTCGTTATTTTTTGAGACATTTTAATGGGATTTTCACCATTTGGCAGTTTTATGTCTTCTTTATTTTGGATAAAAAATTGGATACTAATAAATTTTGAGTCAACATCCCTATTAACCACTAAATATAATATGAAACTATTATTATAAATCTATATTGATCTAGAAAATAACTCACCCGATAAAAACATTATTCCATAAGCCAGGTAATTCGGACATAAAAATATTCCCCTGGAGCTTTCTCAAGTCTTCAGGTAAACGTTTATATACATATGCACATGTTGAAGACATTGCGTTTATAGATGACAATGGCCGCATCGTTATTGCAGAGCAGTGCCTTTACCATGAGTTTGCAAGACCCTACTCGCTAGCGACTGCGTAAACGATTTAATATGTCGATTCTTAGTTCTATTGTGTAACCGCGGGGATGTCCACCGCGCGATCGCGACAACAGTGACACATATAGTCCCTATTCGTCCCGGTACTGCCGCACACCGGGCAGAGTCAGTCCGACCCAGGTCGGGCCTAGCTGAGTGTCTTGCTGGACTCTTCTCAGCTAGGCTAGGTTTAATGAACCAGCGACAAAACTCCCAGTAGCTCGATTCCACTCACACCTCAGATTCGGTTGTAACCGCTCAACCAATCTCACTGGAGCGCAAACTCTTAGAGTATTCCAGTGTTCCAAACCACACGCGTGGTCGTGCCGGTGGTTTTCCCCTGGATTTTCCCCAGGCTACTCTCCAACCGCGCCCTCCTATCGCTTTATTGGGCCCGGCCTATAAAGCCATCAGGTTCAAAAAAAAATCGCTGTACTTTTGCCTATACAAATTTTTACGCAGTCGCTAGCGTCATGTAAACTCATGGTCATGGCACAGTAGAAAAACGACATTCGTTTTTACATCTTTCCTGATGTACGTTGCCGGAAATTGGGTTGTGAATATCACCCCGTCCTGCGTCATCTGAATTGCGGAAATTTATTTTTTAACGCACAGCTTCCGGTTAGGATGGCGGTCGCAAATAGAACTACGTTTCGCACTCGGTTTTACGACGTAAATATTTATTGTCACACTTGCTCGTACGATTTTAATTTTTATTTATATCTTGCATACGTCTACATAGTAGTAATAAAAACGTTTACGCTATAGGTATTTAACTGCATAATTTTTATATTTATCGTTTCAGTGTACCTAGATTGCGGTTATTTCAGTGAATTCTAAAATAAAAAATAAATAATAAATAAATATTTCTGGACAATCTTACACAAAGCAACCTGGTCCCAAACTAAGCAAAGCTTGTACTATGGGTACTAGGCGACGATATACATACTTATATAGATAAATGTATACTTAAATACATAGAAAACATCCAAGACTCAGGAACAAATATTCGTGTTCATCACACAAATAAATGCCCTGACCGGGATTCGAACCCGGGACCTCCAGCTTCGAAGGCAGGGTCACTACCAACTAGGCTAAAGCGGTCGTCATTTTATTTAGAAAATCGATAATAACATTAATAACTGTCTGTGTGGGCTTTCACCTTTCGAGATTTTTAACGCATTTTTTATCCTTGTTCCGCCGTAGAGATTTAGCTACTGAAATGATTTTTGTTTGAGGTGCTTCACAAAACGCTCAAATGGTGACGTCAAAGTTGCGGCGCCAATTTTCTCGAATATATGTTTACTACAAAAGTGAATTTCCCGCTTGCCGTTGTGACAAACAGGTTTCAAAGCTGTCACATTCGCTCCTTGTTATATCCCACGCAAACAATTTCAATATCTGTAGTCACATCATAAACCGTTAATTAAAATGCTGGCAAAAAGTTGTCTACGCGCTACGTTTTTCGTGACGCTTCTTTTAGAGTTCCGTAGAAAAACTACTGAGTTATAAAAGTAGGATTAGAAATTAAACGAACTCACCTGTAAGTGAAATTCTATTTTAATTATATGAGCAGTCTTGAAATGCTGGTCCATCCGCCTCATGCCCATATACACGGGTGAAATGAAATGAAATGAAATCATTTATTCTTCAATTAAGGCATATTACATGCACTTATGAAAGTCAAAAAACTACCACAGGTTCATGAAATAAACCTCTGCCTCGAGAGGAACCGGCGTAAGAAACTCGGCGAGGCGTAATTTTTTCAAAACAATATTTAAGGTAGAAAGAATTTAATGCAGCATTCAAATGCTGCATGAATATAAATATACATAAGTCACGAGACTGCGTCAGGAAGCGCATCAAAGTCTCGTTAGATCGTTTTAACCATATCTGACTTTGCTTGTGACATTATATGACAGGGTGCTGTGAAGTCGCTCCTCAAGTTGCTACTCTGAATTAAATGATGGGCCCGTAAGCGGGAAGCGCGGGGGAGGCGGCGGTTACGTTCGGAAACTGAATTAAATTTATTTTTAGAGAAACACTTTTTGTACTCTTTACTCTTAGAAGGCTGTGTACGATACGGTTTGCTACTACTACAAGTTAGTTATCATTTCGAGACCGTGTAGCTCATATAATTCAAATTCAAAATAAGTACTTTATTTCAGATAGACATCCATATCGGGTTAGTCACTGTAAAAAAAAAACAAAAACTAAAACAATTTTTTATTTATTATTATTATTTTGTATTATTTTTTATTTTTTTTATTAATAAAATTAAAACA
Organism: Epiblema foenella; assembly: GCA_963556455.1. Classification (NCBI taxonomy): domain Eukaryota; kingdom Metazoa; phylum Arthropoda; class Insecta; order Lepidoptera; family Tortricidae; genus Epiblema; species Epiblema foenella. The sequence continues at coordinate 44,031,160 of OY747095.1, forward strand.
GAACTCCACTTATAGGTAAGTTCGTTTAATTTCTAAATATGAACAAGTACATCTATACCGTAAGGCGGTGCGGTCGTGTATGACCCACATTTGGTCTCCCTACTCGATGCTGGTTTTATTTGTGATAGACTCAAACCACGGATAATAGGATGTTGACTCAAAATTTATTAGTATCCAAATTATTATCCAAAAGAAAGAAATAAAATTGTGCCAAACGGTGAAAATATCATTAAAATATCTCAAAAAATAACGAAGCTACAATCGATAGAGCTTTCTAATTACAGAGAGAAAGTAAATGACGATCGTTCAATGCATAGGTGCGTTTTGCTGAAAAGGGATAGAATATGCACCCTCTTAAAACTTTGAGGACATAGTTATGTAATTATTTTTTGAGTTACTTTTTTCGCCGTTAGATTGAGAATTTGATCCTTTTTCGAGAAACTTTGAAGTTATTGATTTTCTTAATTGGTGTCGACATCCCTATTCAAAGAGCATATAGCATATTAGCTGATAAGAAATAATGAAGTACGGAACCCTGCGTGATCAACCCGTATCTTGTCAATATTTTTCGTATGACGTTCGTGCGGGCAATCAAAATATATATAATGACGCTGGCGGCGTAAGTTGAATAATTCAAAGCGAATTTGATTACGCACTATGTTTCTCCTGAGCTCATTCATGAAGTTATATATGCTATTTAAACTTCTATGCAGCTACGTCATTCCGAAACTAGGACTGTAATACGATTATGATCTTCGTTAACTTTCGTCACATCATCAGACCGCCATTTTATTGTCATTAGAGAGTTATTCATACAGTTTCGTGAATTTTCTTGGATTCTATTTAACATTGCTTTTATACTTCTTTTACAATTTCAGTTCAATTTTAAATTTTAAATATTGAATTAGTATTAGTTTATTTCCCTTTTTGTTCGCATGTGTGGTTATGTTATTGCGTTAAATTAGTATATATTGATTAAGTATCGTGACCCTACCTGAGAGTTCCTATATTTGGCTCTCTGTATCTACTTTAATGTTTAGTGTAATATCTGTTGGTTCTCCAAATATAATAAATCAATGAATGCGATGTTCGATTGTTTTTGACAGCCCTAAGAAACTGTGTAATCTTATCATATCGACTGGCACAACTTGTCATCTTTTTATACTAACTTGGCGCCCCGTTTCTAGTCTACTATTCTTATGAGTTGGAATGAAGTAAGGTGAATAATCGGGAAAAAGCTATTCCTAGCTAGGATGACTTAGTCCCCATTTTCATTGTGTATAGAATAGTATACCAAGACACGTAAGAGAGATTACGAGAGGCAAACAACAAAATATGCCATAACAGATCCTTTCAGAAACGAGAAATTCTATTATTTATTTATTTCGGGCTGATTGTGATGAAATTTGATATGTGGGGGTGTACGGGGGCGAACAATCGATCATAGCTAGGTTCCATGTTCAGGAAAAAGCCGAGCAATGCTCAGTCTCAAGGTTTATTGATGGAATTGACATTAAGATCGAATCCGAATGACGTGAAAAATTGTACACTTACTGACGTATTGTCATTGTCACCTAACAATCTCATTCGATTCGAGAATCGATTGAATTTGAAACACATGACCATTTCATGTTAACGTATGGCTTTGCGGGTTCAACGGCCGGAGTGACACATGATCACTTATCGCATCATCAACCTATATGTGGGACGTAGGTCCACAGCTGGACACAGGCCTCCGTATAGCCGTCAGTGGGGGTAAGGGCTTTTACTTGTAACTTTCAATTTATTCGCAGAAGTATAAAGTTTTCCTAACCTGAAATATAAGCGGTGGCAATGTCATTTGATACTGTCGTGATGGTCTATTTGAAATGGTTGTAAGGGGGGAAAAGACCCGGGGTTTGTTTCACATACAAAGACACCTCGCAGATGTAAATAGATGGTAATGTCAATAAGTTTAACTCAGGAAATAAAGACTTACACGATTCTCTATATCCCACCCCACTCATAGCACGCACACACAGCGTTTACGGAATATCCCCACATAATAATACCATATCCTAGAATTGATGTTACATATCCGTGATAGTGTTATTCACTATATGAGTGAGAGGGACGGCACGATACGAAGTTCGGCTTTCGAAGTTTGGTACTCCAAACTTCGAAATCCGCCCCACTGCGCAATTTCCCGCCAATTCGCACCGGCTCCGAGCTTACGCGTCCACCAAACTGAAGATTGTGGCCTGAAATAGAGATATGTAGGTAGTTTTATTTCACGTGGATGCGCGCAACTCCTACTAGTGTCTAGTCTACATTTCATCGATTGAACGATTTCTAACTGGAGTGCGGTTCTAATTAACTGGATCCAGAAACAATCGAAAGCGCGATCGCATAAACGGCGCGTGCGCCTTTTTCTGGTTCGTTGCTCTAAATATAAATTCTATTTTCAAGTTTACATGCTACACATTTGTTGTGCTGTGACCCAAATACGCGTGTTTTGAGTTGACCGGAGTTCAGTTTTGAAATCGCCGGGAAGCGTTTGGATCGCGAGCTTGGAATATTTGAATGGGAATTCGTTTACTTAACTAATGGGTTTCGTACAGTCGGCGGTGAAAATTCTAGTCCCATTTCCAATTGATGGGAGATTCATGTTCCGTTGCCAATGGTGTTTTATAGTGGCTTGTCTCGAGGATGCACTGTGTTTAGAGCAACGGACCTAAATTTGTCCCTTCTGCTGTCAACACAGTGCATTCTCAAATTTTATAAAGGGTCGGCAACGCGTACGTGACTCCTTTGGAGTTGCGGGCGTTTATAGGCTGCGGTGGCCGCTTACCATCAGGTAGACCGTACGCTTGTTTGCCACCGGCATTGTATATAAAAAAATCTAACTATTTACCTACACTCATTGATTTGTTACTTTTCTTATACGCATACGCACGAAAGAGACAGTTTTCAAGGACGGGACAGAAATAAGGATTACATGCACAGTATTATTGTTAGACTAGTCATCAATCAGTTGGCGGTTTCCTTCGGTATTGGCAACTGTAACGAAGGCCACTTAACATTGTCGATTTCTGTTCAGACACTGTTACTTAACACTTATTATTAAACAATGACCGGGAAATAGTATATTAAATACCGCTAGTAATAAGATTAAAATATGTGATCTTTTTCTCAAACTTTCCTGAAACATAGAACTTTTTTTTGCGATAGTAGACTGCGAAACACGTCGCTGTGGGGCGTCGTGAATTTATAGGTCGGTAATGGGATTTGTATATGAAATTGCCGGTGACTTCTGATTTTAGTATAACATTGTAGTGTTTGGTTCTGACATTGCATTTCAAATATCCTCGCATGTTTTGAGAAAAGTGCTATACAACCTCGGCCTTCATTCCCGGTTTCTCTGTTTCTTATTTATGTCCCATCTGAAGATTCTTTCAACAGCGCTGGTAGTAATTTCCGCGTATGCTGAGATGTAATCGTTTCGTTTAATTATGTTGTATTGTAAGTTTGTTTTGTATCGAACAAATTTTCCTTATTCTTATTATTAATAGTAAATTGTATGACACGGCTCTAAAATGAGCCATATTACAACGAGATAGTCGAGGGATAGAGACCAGAGTTATACACTCCACTTTTCACTTCGATTGCGAGAAAATAAATAAACATAGGTTATCCACCCAAAATTAAGAAATAATTTCACGGCGAGCATTTGTTTTCTTTCTAAACTGCTTTCATTCACGCGCGATTAAAAGCTACTGACCTTCCGCATGGAGCGCTTCAAAGCGTTGCTCAAACGATCTAATTACTTTTTTAATTATTCTTCAATAAGGACTGCTACAAACTTAATCTTCAGAGAAATGAATTCTTTCCTGATTGATCGATTTTAGTAAAGCTGTATTCTTGTTGGTTGATACTCAATACGAAATATTGTTAAATTAGTGTTCTGTGATGGTGGATTTAATAGGAAAAGTATTTTGATTGGTCAAAAAAAAATGTTTTGTAAATCATATGTACGTGTTCATATCTTCCCTAGTTAAATGTACTACTTTAGTCCCGCTTGACAAGTCTAATATAAAAAAAAAAAAATTAAAATTTAAACTGTTTATTTCAAAAGAAAGTTAATTACATTTTATGTTAATTACTTAGCTAAATCTTTACATTTTAAGATTGTGATGCTAAGCTTATATTTTATTTAAAATATGGTCTTCTTTCGTTGACATACTTTAAGAGCATGAGATGAGAATTGGTTGTTTTTGAACACCCGGAAAACACCCTTTCGCCACCGCATACGCTCGGGCCCCTAAAGTGTGCGCGGTAGGTACGAATTATTTATAACTCACAAACGCACGTCAGGAGAACCGAGTGTCATGAGCACTGTAAATAAAGCTCACATGGAAAATACTAGCTTTTGCCACTGAAGGCCGACGATTTTCGCGACGTTTCGCAACATCGACGATTCGACTACATGGTTCATCATTATCAATTATTAATGTAATTCTGTTAATTACTGATAAACTTGAGTAATGTAAGACATAAATAATAATTTAAAGCGTTTTCATGAAAGTCACACAATTATTCATTCACTCTGTATCTTAACACGTAGTGCGTAGCGTACATACTTATATAGTATAAATTAGTCTTTCTTCTACAGTAAAAGTGAAATATTTTGATACAAAACGAACAAAAAAAATTATAACAATACAAATACTTTGAAAATATGACGCTTTCTTTTAAATTAGTTAGAAATTTCTGATCACTAGTTAGACTACCGGAGCGTTTCTGACGCTTCATTAAATGTTGTTGATTTGATACTTACCGGTCGTTTTATCGGTCAGTTTTATTATGAACTGTAAATTTCATTACAGAAGTCAGTTCTGTTATATGGCAATAGTGGTAGCTTTTTGCGGTTAGCTTTTCCAAGCGTCCGTAACTCCGTACACAACGTTAAATACAGGTGATGGTCTCACGTGCGCGTCACCCGCCGTCTCGTTCGCGCCGTGGGCGTCCAGTGCTAACCCAACGCCCGCCGCGAACGCGCGTGTCATGTGAAAATGAGTCGCAAACAAGACAGATTCTCCTCCCGGCCGCGGAGCGTCTCCTCAAACTATGGCTCCTCCCCGAGCGTCCTCGGCTCAATGTACTCTAGCCCCTCACAATACAACCCGTATTCAAACTACTCCAACTACGGAACGAACACGTACAGAAACTACAACCCGTACAGCCCTGGCTTCCAACGCTCCAGCCCTGGAATCTACGGGGGCACCAGCTCAGGCTATGGCGGTGTTTACCTCAGAGGCGCCCTGCTCGGCTCCCTCAACATTATGACGCCGGTCTTAAAAAAGTTGGACAAGAAATTGTTGGCCAGTAAAACTAACTTTAAACCTAAAGCGGTGCCGCCGGCTAAAGTGTCGGCGCCGGAGGATGTGCCGGACGTGCCGCCGGTCCGGCCGGAGAGGAAATCGCGGTCGGCCAGTAGAAGTAACTTGAACAAGGAGCGGTCGCGGTCGCTCACGGATATCGAGCCTGGGGGGCACATGAGCGCGCGAACTCTCAGTCTCACCTCCCTCGCTTCTGATGGATATTGTGTATGTAGCTTTTTATACGCTTCTATATGTAAGACCTTAAGGTGTGAATTGGTTTTACAAATAAATTATCTTATCTTATCTTAAGGCAAGGCCCGTTCAGAGATCTGACAAAGATACTGAAGTTTGAGCTTGCAGTGTGAAAAAGTAATGTAGAATTATTTACACAAAAATACTTTACTGAAAGAGAAACAAAGAAAGAAAATAACAGAACAAAATATTGAAAGATGCCTTGGTAACTCTATCAAAAAATCCTAAACATCATCGTAAAAATAAACTTTAATGCTGCACATTTTTTTTTTTCAAAAAGGATAGCTTTTTCTTATTCTAAATAAATAACCGGATAGATTGTTCACAAGTGATCGAGTGTTACAAAAGTCAATTAAAATGTTCTTAATATTTTCGAAATTACACTCAGAGCGGGATGGTTAATTGCAATCTCACGTGTGTTAGAGGGGGTCATTTGCACTGGAATGGCCTTGCCTTAAATGTAACATGGATAGGGACTTCCCAGTCGTTCTTCCGCGTGTTCTTCATTCCAGTTTTTACTTATATTGACCTGTTGAGGTCTACGGCGTCAGCGCTTCCGATATTCGAAATGCTGAATAAAATTAGATCTTATAATAAGTTAAGTAAGGTTCATACATAAGCGTTAATTATCAATACGTGACATGTCTTCGTTCTACTGGTTTTTACCATTCGTTATACATAATGAAAGGCCAGGTGAAACTCAATCTTATGTCAATGACTTAACAGGGTAAAAATTTCCCATCACTTTTCCCTACCTCTGTATGCAAGTTTTCTTGCTATTAGAACGCAGGTAAAACATCTAATACCTACCTTTTATATAAAGTGCGCTAAAGCAACGTTATTGTTTACAATTCGGATGTAGTTCACGTTTACAGGGTTGGGCAGATTAAGTGTCCTACTTTAAAATGTCCATAAAATGAAAACAACTCGATAGATTTCAAATAATTTTTAATAAATATATAAAACATTACCTGTAAATTATTAAATTAATTCATAAGTTCAAATCTCTCTCCATTTGCTTTAATTACTTTCCGCATTCTGCCATAGAAGGAGTTACACGCGGCACGCACTACCTCATCTGGAATATCGTTCCATATCTTCACTAATCGATGCTTGAATGAATTTAAATTCATGCCGTGTGTGCTCCCTATCTTACTCAGCATAAATCCCCATATTGAGAAATCCAACGGATTCAAGTCTGGTGACGAAGAAGGCCATTCTTGCCAAGGTATAAAGTCTGTCAAATTCATTCGACACCAGTCTTGAGTGCGTTTGGCCTTGTGAGATGGAGCACTGTCTTGCTGAAAACAAAAATAATCACTCCCATATAACTTCCGGGCATTTTCTAGTAAATGACCCTGCAATACGTTTTGAATATAGTAATCTTGGTTGATTTTGACTCCTCGATCGATGAACACCAGTGGTAACTTCCCTCTAGGCGATATAGCACCCCAAACCATGACAGCCGACGCACTTTGAAATCGCTGGACAGCTAATTTGTCCACTGGTATGTCTCTCAATGATACGCCATACACACGGTCATTTTGTTGGTTGTGGCTATCTTGCAATTGAAACATTTTTTCATCCGAAAAAATAATGTCATCGCCGTCGTGCCATGCTAGGAGCTCCTTGCATTTTGTGACTCTAGCTTTTTTCTGGGCGTCCGTCAGTCCGTGAATTTTTTGTTTTTTGTAGGCCTTCAATCCAAGATCCTGTCGCAATATACGACTCATGGATCGGCGGGATATTTTCATATCTTTCGCGAGTTTACTTGCACTCTGAGCCGGGTTTCGCCTAATACGCCCACGAACATTTTTAACAACTTTTTGGACACGGACAGATGGTTTGCGGCCAGGTTTGGGCCTGATTCGTGAAGACCCTGTTTCCTTGAATCGCTTGATTGTCCGCGATATGAACTTTATATTGATATTTAATTGTTTCAGCTTTCTTAATATCTCGCACGGGCGAAAATTTTTCATGTGCAAATCGACAACGAGCTCACGTTTCGCGTCCATTGTTGAAAACAATAGAAAAACAAAAAAAAGGCAATATGAAGTCTAGCGATCAAAAAGACGAATAAATTTTATTTTTAAAAATATGTATATGTAATAAAAAAAGTTGGATTGTGTAAGAAAAAAAATACGATATAAAGCTAGGACACTTAATGTGCCCAACCCTGTACATTAATATCTTCCTGGAATAACTTCACCTGTCTTGAATGAAACAGACGTTCTCAATAATAACAGCTAGTACTTTATCTACTTTAACTAGCTGGTTACGAGTTGACTATAATAAATAAATAAATATTAGAGGACAATCTTACACAAATCGAACTAGCTCCACAATAAGCTCATGAAGGCTTGTGTTATGGGTACTAGACGACGATATATTTAATATATATAAATACTTAAATACATAGAAAACATCCAAGACTCAGAAACAAATATTCATGCTCATCACACAAATATTTGCCCTGACCGGGATTCGAACCCAGGACCGTCAGCTTCACAGGCAGGTACCCATTAGGCTAAACCGGTCGACAAACCCTACATAATATAAATAATATTATGTAGGTGGAGATTACAGTCCAACTTGAAACAAACTAAGATTGCGTATGAGATAAATATGTGATTTCAGATGTAATATAAATAAAAATAGGTTACATATAATTATATGAGTTGACGATGAAATCTATTGCTATTCTTTTTGTCAATTGTATTTGAGTAATCCTAATCAGTTTCCTTTATTATTGTGGTAAATATTTACCAGTTTCTTTTTGACACATCACAACACCCATATTCTCTAGCCGCCCTACCTTCCTATTCAATAGGATTTTACATCTTTCAAAATTGGAACAGAGTTGCATTTGTTTTGTTACGTTCGATTTAAAAACAAAACAAACTACTCTATTTCCTATTGCGGTAGATTAAAATTTCATTGCCATTTTTCTAGTATGATGGGCGGCTAGACGATATAACGTAAATCCGCATTACACATCGAAACAGTGAATAAAATCAAATAATGATATTAGAGCTTCATGAGTGGTTAGGTAGATGTAATACGCGTTTTAGAGGAACAATGAAACGAATGTATATTTTTTGTAGTAGTAATTTATGATAATTATTCACCATGAAAACAGTTAAATACTACATCTTTTATTTTATAAATCTAGTGCACTTAGTGACTAAATTATTCATTTCAATTCAGATATTGTCGTAAGTTGATGGAAATCGATCAAATGAATTAATTTATAACCGTAATAAATTACGTATTATAAAAAAATCCAATAAATTGCAAACGAATGAAATTACCTTTATCGCGAAATTTGGAAATACAGGATCTATTTCTCAACGATACAAAATTGACGTGGGTAGAATAAAAATCATATGACAAAAGTTCTTACTCTAGATTCGTATCCAGTAGTGAAATATATGAGAACATTAAAAAACAACTTGTAATAAAATCGATTTGAATAATCATCAACAATCGTTAATTAAGACAATCGATTCGTCTTACCCTCATCACTACAAACGCCAATTCATAAATATCAAAAAAGACCTGGTAAATATTTCATGGTAATAGGTCTTTGTTTATCTTGAGTTACCTATCACCAGTCGCTTGATCTCTCGTATACTATACAGGGCGTCCCACGGGTATGCCACATGAAGGGAAAGTACCTTGAATATTGTAGATGGAACATTTTACTGAATGAAGACATTATTTTAATTTTAAAACAATTTAAACTGCATTCACAGATATTTAAATAATAATTAAACCGTGAACCGGGTCTCGAACCCGTTACACAAGAAAAATAATTACCCTGTAGCTTTATCATACTAATCGAAAGGCTTCATCATATGGATTATTTTTTGCTAAATAACATAGTATCAGAAATAAAAGGAAGACCATGAATTTTAACATTTTAATACAAAATAAATTGTTTTTTAAATTCAAACAACGTCTTCTTTCAGTAAAATGTTCCATCTACAATATTCAAGGTACTTTCCCTCCATGTGGCATAGCCGTGGGACGCCCTGTATACTTGAGTTCAGCACTTATCGTTTTCTTCCGTGCCTCTGCACGTCATCTATTAACCTAGCCTCTATTAGAATAGTATTAGAGGTGACAGTTTTTTCATATACTTTCTTCAAAGTGTATATGAAATGACAGCTATTCCGAGTGTAAACTAATTCCGGTCTTGTAATTCGCTTTTAAATATTTCCCGTATGCTTTTTATCGCTGACTATCATATCTAAAGATAAGTTTCGTGAATTTTAGTGGAGGGTATAGTTTTGTAGGAATACGATACGGGAATGTTATGGATTCTCTCAGTTTTTTGTGTGATAGAAGGTCACTTTAATATATCTATAGTGTGTTGCGACATCTACCTACTTCTACTGGAGAAATATAACGCCTCTGATCTATTTTGTTTGTGTTATATTAATATGATATTTACTACGAATACATTTTATGTTTATATCTGTAATAACTTAGTGAGATCAGTTTTAAACGGGTGTGTCATATCATAATCGGCAACACAACATATGTACATATATAATAATAAATAAATATCTTTGGACAATCTTACACAAATGAACCTAGCTCCAAACTAAGCAAAGCTTTTACTATGGGTACCAAGTGACGATATACATACTTATATAGATAAATAGATACTTAAATACATAGAAAACATCCAAGACTGAAGAACAAATATTCGTGTTCATCACACAAATACATGCCCTGACCGGGACTCGAACCCGGGACCTCCAGCTTCGAAGGCAGGGTCACTACCAACTAGGCTAAAGCGGTCGTCATATACTCGTATAATCACGCTTGTTTTCCGAAATTGTATGTATAGATCGCGGAAATCCATTGAAGAAAACTAATGCCGAAAGTCCTCTATTTGCTGGCCGGGCCATTTTTACCTTTCAGTTGCACTCGGATTTAGCGCTCCGGACTGTTTTTGCTTGTTGTTACCTATATTACGGGCATATAGCACAGAATAAGTAATAGTATTACGTACAGAAAGCCCACCATTAATAAATCATCCTTTAATGCCAAACGTGCCTAAACTTGGCCATCTCTTTCTATCGCACGCACTTCTACCCGCTACACTCGCTACATCACTTTCTATCGCATGAACGGGCACCCGACGGGTGCCGGCCACATGCACTTGTAGCGGCGCGACGCAACCACGGAGTGGGCCGTCCCTGCCTTGGGGAAAATTATGGACGTTTTATTTCTGTTAACGATTTATGACTTTATGACCATCTTATATCCAAAACACGAAAGTTTTTAATAAATATTATGTAAGTGATAAATTAATATCGATAATGTAAGTTTTTAATATCGAAAATGTAGGGGTTGGTCTCAGACAGTCTAGAACGCAAAATGCCTAGTTTGATTTTTGTCTACAAATCACTATGACTACCGTGTAACATGACTAGATCTCATACGGACTAGAACGCAAAATGCCCGAAACGCAAAATTGATAAGACGCATTTTGCGGTATCGAAAGTTTTTAGTATCGTAACAATGAGCTCTTTCTAATCATGTAATTATGTTTATCCGCCTAATAATAGTATTATTATTTCTATCCTCTGCACCTATATGCTCGGCGATAAACTACTGTATAATCTTTTTTTGATAATTGGTGACCTGCCAAACATTTTGTGGATCACCCGCGTTTTAATTATTTGCCTTTAAGCTTTTGTTGACTATGATAAATTATTTTGCGCTTAACCAAAAATATGTACGATCAATTTTTCGTGTGGCATCGACCGGATTAAAAAAACTCAACTCGTGCCGAGGTAGATAGTAAGTAGAATGGGTATGGTGATATGGTCTGGGGGGCTAGTACAACTACAGCTGCGACGCGACGCGAGTAGAGAAAAATCTACCCTCCTCTTTCTAACCCGCACAGTTCGAGCGAGACAGGAATCGCTGAGTCGCGCGAGATACGATTTGTCAGCAAGTTGTGCTAGCCCCACTGTAGCTGTAGAGAAGTCTTTTGGGCTCAACAATGATACCGTCTGTCCTCCCTGTTCCAGAGAAAGACGTCACTTTAGCAGTACCATCCCTTTTTTTTAGAACCTGACTGTGGCTTTATAGGCCAGGCCCAATGAGGGCTATCGTTTTTGTACTCACCAGTTGGCGCCACTGTCGAGTAAGGTCCAGCTGTCAAAAATTGTTATTGGCTATTATGAACATGAGAACGAAGTTTATATTTAAATCATATTTAATATCTTAAAATCGTACCGTAAAAATATCGAACATCGCGCATTGTAGTGCAGTCCCGTTTTGTTCGGAAAAAAGGGGCATATAAGTTTTTGAAAGCAAAACTGTCTCAAAGCACTGACAGTCATTGACCCGTAACTCATATTTGCCATAATCAAGCTCAGGTATTGCAAAATAGTCACTATATTGTTCCAATTAGGTATTAACCCGCGTAGCGCAACCACAAAGAGTGACATTTGACATTTCGAAGACCTCACGCTACACTAGCGCCTCTAGCCGCGAATTCATACGCGATAGCCCTCATTGCGGGAGTGCGCGGTTGGGGGAAATTCCAGGGGAAAACCTCCGACACGACTGGCGGTTTTGAACACTGGAATGCTCTAAGAGTTTGCGCTCCAGTGAGATTGGTTGAGCGGTTTTAACTGAATCTGAGGTGTGAGTGTAATCGAGCTACTGGGAGTTTTGTCGCTGGTTCCCTAAACCTAGCGTATATAGCTGAGAAGAGTCCTGCAAGTAACTCAGCTAGGCCCGACCTGGGTCGGACTGACTACCCGATATTCGGCGGTACCGGGGCGAATAGGGACTACATGTGTCAGTGTTGTCGCGATCGCGCGGTGGACGTCCCCAAAGTACCAATCCAAAGAAAATTTTTAGTTCTATCAGTCAGCATCACACTTAACTGACCATTTGTCTTATTTTGGATCATTCTTAAACCTATGTAGTGGGATAATGAAATTTTGATGCCTCAGAGCAGTCATCTCGTCGTCTACCGGTGACGGAGATCCCAGGTATCATAATAAAAGAATGCTATTGTTTTTTTTTGCATGGCGACGACATTCGCTCCTGATTCATACTGTTGACTGTATTCCTTATTTTTATAGCACGTTCTCGACTGAACGCACGCTTTAACTTGCGGTCAGAATTGCGGTCCAACGCCGTCATAAATAAGGAACGTGATCTCGAATATTCGGTTACTAGGGAAAACGTTTAATTTACACAAACGCGACGTCCATATGGTGTTTTATGATACCTAATTCTATGTTCTTTGTCGTTTTATTATCTGGGTGGATCAACTATTCTTTGTTGCTCGTTACCATGGTTACGTCTCCTGAGTCACTCTTTAAAACTGTGATTTTATAGCGTTTAAATCTACCATACATGATTTTAGCGATTAGCATAAATCCATTTCGACATGGGTCATCTCTTGAGCATGCTTGAAGTCCATATTATAAACATTTTTCTAAGAAACTCGGTTACTGTTGTCTCCTGGCTGACGGGACAGAATAACAACAAGAAAAAGTTGATTGACCCATCTACATACAACACATTGCGCAGATTTTAGTTATTTTATTTAGTTATTTTATATAATCTTCATAAATTTGATTCCCCTGTCCTTAACTTTTGAAAAAGTTTGCATATAAACTTTTTTTTAATTTTATACAATATTAGATTATAAAAAGAACATTGTTGGTTTGTAATAGAACATTTTATATATGCCCAGTGAAATAAAATCTTACGGCACATAATTGATCTAAACTTGATTTAGTCATACTTGCCTTTAGTTTTTTTTCTCAAATACTGTATTTGTCATTTCCAGTCGGGAAGCGAACGCACGGAAGACGGCGAGGACATAGACTACAAGGCGCTGTACGTGGCGTCCTCGAGCGAGGTCCGCCGCCTGCGCGCGCTGCTCGCCACCTCCGAGCAGCAGCTGAGGGACGCGCGCGCGACCATCGCGCGCACCAGCCAAGTGGTGAGTGGTGTGACCCGCTGAGGGACGACGGCAGGACATATGATATGGGTTTTCGAGCGAGGAGTCATTACCAGTCGCGCACCAGCCAAGTGGTGAGTGACGTGACCCGCTGAGGGAGGACGGCAGGCCATAGACTATTGGGTTCGAGTGAGGAGTCATTACCAGTCGCGCACCAGCCAAGTGGTGAGTGATGTGACCCGCTGTGTGAGGACGGCAGGCCATAGGCTATTGGGTTTGAGTGAGGAGTCATTACCAGTCGCGCACCAGCCAAGTGGTGAGTGATGTGATCCGCTGCGGGAGGACGGCAGGACATAGGCTATGAGGTTCGAGCGAGGAGTCATTACCAGTCGCGTACCAGCCAAGTGGTGAGTGGTGTGGCCTGCTGCGGAACACGGCAGGAAATAGGCTATGAGGCTCGAGCGAGGAGTCATTACCAGTTGCGGGCACCAGTCAAGGGTAAGTGTAATTGGCTAGACTAAACCGTCTTCACGAGGATATAGACTACTTGAGAGACTAGCGGGCATACAAGTGGTAAGTATACAAGTGGTGTGACCCATTGATGGCTCTACGGAAGGATATACACATCAAGGCGTTAACGGAGCAACTAACTACTCTATTCGAAACTACAAGATCATATGCTGCTTTCAAGTTTGTTAATCAATTGGTCTTCTTGGGTAAAATAGTATCACACTATGACATCTTTATAGAGAGCCTGTTCATAATATCTCCTAAAATTTTTAACTATCCTTTTATAGGCATGAATGTCCTCAATGATAATCTATTCAGCGTCACATCCCGCGGGGTAATCACGTAACTTTTGTACTACCGTTAGGTAGATTTTAATGTCAAATTTTAATTGTCAGCCCATACATTTATACTTCAAAATTAACAGTAAAATCTATCTACCGTTAGTACATAAAGTTACGTGATTCGCCTTTGGTTCCGGTTTTGCAATTCCATTTTAGGTGCGTTTACGTTAATTTAGGCTTTATGCTTTTGGCGATTGAAGTGTTATGGCGTGTAAAATAAAATGTACTTAGATTACACCCATTTGATACAGATTTGTGTAGCGTTCTTGTAATCCCTGTAACTGATGCGATGCCATAATACAGTTATTATGCGTCGCATCAGTGGCATAATGTATGAACATGCGGGTACAGATGCAGTGAATAATGTATTTCTATCGTGAAAATTAGGAATACGATCAGACACGACGTGTCAATCAATTACCGTACTAAGTAACTAACAAAATTTAAGACCCACCCCCACCCCACCACAAAAAATGTATGATCATTGTCAAGAGGGCGCTAATATTCTCATTTATATGGCAACAGGTCAGTAATATCAGTGTAATCGGGTATAGTCGGAATAATGACATGTTCACTTGTTTGCCTGTCAGTTCTGATATTAATAATGAAATGCTTTGTAGCGAAATAGTTTCAATTTCCTAGCGTTATAATTCCAGAGTTTTATTATGGGTGGATCAAATATTTTTGTTGCTCGTTACCATGGTTACGTCCCCTGAGTCACTCTTTAAAAATGTGATTTTATAGGGTTTAAATCTACCAAACATGAGTTTTAGCTATGAGCATAAATCCATTTGGACATGGGTCATCATCTCTTGAGCATGATGCTTGAAGTCCATATTATAAACAGTTTTCTAAGAAACTCGGTAACTCTTGTCTCCTCGCTGACGGGACAGAATAACAAAAAGAAAAAGTTGATTGACCCTTATATACATTGTTAATAATGTTGCGATCCTGACAATGAATCGTTTTGGACATTTTTGTCATTTATTATTAAACATTCAACGCTAAACCTAAACCACCGCAGCGACACTGACAACAGTGACAATGAAAACCGATGATAAATTATTTCCAGTGTAAAAAATCGGTCCAAATAAGAAAAATGGCTCACGGTCATATATTTCTGGTCTAGCTTTGTCTGGTCTAGGTGTGAAATGTCGGAATGAAGACTGGAAGTATTCTGATATCTGAAATTTACTTTAACCTCCTGAGGCCTGACACTCAAAAATTAACAAAATAATCTCGACCTTAATAAATTTATGTATAGTTCAAAATCAATTGTATTTTATGTAGTACCTATATGACACGGGGCCTCACTAGGTTAAATTCTCACATGAATGGAGGTTAACAATTCCACCACTGAATACATTACAAAAGTCGCGAACCGATATTGTTGAGCCACTTGCCATTGTCCGTAATTTAGCCGTGTAATGAATGACAGACGTTACCCGACGTCGTGTCAGTCCCGATTTGCGTTACACGACCAAGTTGCGAAGATTGGCAAGTGGCTCAACAATGTTCGCGATGGTACATGATTGACATTTCGTGTGTACTCGTATTCGGAGTTTTCCCGATGGAAACATTTACAATACATCTGCAGCTAGTTCTAAGTCGATGTTTTGGGTGGATCAACTTTTTTGTGTTGTTATCTTGACCCGTTATCCAAGGGACACTAGTGGCGCAGTTTGTACAAAATATTGTTGTATTAAGTTCAACTAACATGCTTAGTAGATGAACCATTATGGGAATAGCTTATTTGATAAACTTAAATAGCATCAAATTACAATTGTATTCGAATTTTGTCCACTGGACAACTAAACGTAACCACGGGAACGAGTGGCCCTAAAAAGTTGATTCACCCTTTTACATTACCGTGATTTTTGTGTTTTAGAGACGGTTGCAACTCTCGATGCGCTGTGTATTATGTATGCGCCTCAAAGCATGTATCTTTTTTTTTATCTGACTGTGGCTTTATAGGCCGGGCCGAATAAAGTGATAGGAGTGCGCGGTTGGAGAGTAGCCTGGGGAAAATCCAGGCACGCGGGTGGTTTGAAACACTGTAATACCATCTTTCGATGGACACTATGATTACGTCGTCCGGGTCCGTGAGTGTGTGCCTAAGGCGCCGGTCCTTGCGGCCGCTAATCACTGATCGCCAAGTTACGACCTTCAATCGTGAGGATCTTGAAGTTGTGTCCTATTCGTGCGGATCAGACTCCTCCATAATGCATGTATCAATTAAACCACCCGCGTGGTCGTGTCGGAGGTTTTCTCTGGATTTTCCCCAGGCTAGTCTCCAACCGCGCACTTCTATCGCTTTATTGTGCCCGGCCTATAGAGCCACAGTCAGGTTAAATAAAAAGCATGTATCCATACGTGATGCATTAGTGACTACTTCAAAAAATGCCAAGAACATTGTTATGACTGATGCGATTTGTATTTATCATCATTATCAGTGTTTATACGTCCCTCTGCTAAGCAAGCCCTTTCCACCTGACAGAATTGGCTATAGGCCCCATTAGTTATATAATTGTTTAATTAGCGTGTTATTTAGCTATAAAACCCTGCTTTGCGACCTTAAAACTGCTATAAACTGTGTGCAATGCCAAATCGACTCATTAATTCGCAGCCGCAGCAAATGTTCTAATTGGTACCTATGACACGTGCTCACCCACACGGTTTTTAGTATGAAAAGGTTCTAGCTAACGACCACTGGTGAAAGCAATTACAGTCTTTTGACGTATGAGTTGATGATTCTGTTACGCTTTTATTGCGAATTGCAACCCTTTTATACTCTGGTAAGAATTTTGCCCGAGCTTTCTTTGACATGTTACCATACATGTTATCACTGAGCACAAACGTGCCCGAAGATTGAATGAGTTTTAGCTTATAATACATTTTGTAACTGAACAATGATGTAGAATACTTTGTGTGTTCATGAGTTATGAAAGAAGATCATAATTTCAAGTCGTGCTTGCGTTTATACGATGTTTTATAAAACGCTACGATTTGCTAGTGACAGTCAAGATACTGAGACTAAGATTCGACATCTAATAACTACTGCATGATGCTCTCTGTACATTTAAAAATATTTTGACACAGGCCACGCGAAATTCAATCTTATCTCAATTTCAGAAAGCTTTTTACCGTGTCTGTAAAGTAGAACTAATAACATGCATTGTATACTTAAAAACGGATTTGATAATGTCTTCTGTTCGGTTATCGTTACAAAAGTCGATATCTTTTTACAGAGTCAGAATTCGCTCTCCGACATCGAGAAACGAGAGAAGCGAGCTATGGAGAGGAAACTATCGGAAATGGAGGAAGAGTTAAAGGTATACAATATAGATATTCCTCTACACTCAGTCTAACGGAGAAGGCAGTCCTTGCTTGTTAACATTTATGTTCGTCTACGGTCTATACTAAAACCTGGAGGTCCGTTAGGTACGTCGCTACATAATGACCAGAGCCCCATGATATTCGCGGCAAAACAAAAGACTGTCGCAACCTAGCTAGTGTTAGAAACATTTTTTTATCGATATCGAGCAATAATACTCGATGAAGATCGAAAATAAAATCAAGTGATAATAATATCAGAGCCCTGAATTTTCCGAGTAATAATACTCGATGAAGAGCGAGGATAAAATCGAGTGATAATAATATCAATGCTTGGAATTTTCGCTGCATAACAAAAGGCGGTCGCGATCTAGCTAGAGTTAGAAACGTTTTTGTCGATATCGAGTAACTCTAAAGAATTACGCGAGGTTTGTATTAAATTATATAGAAACTGATGGAATTTCTTCTTCGAAATCCACGTCAGTACACACAGCAGCATATGTCATTTTATTTAGTTTGTGATAGCGACAGGACTGCTTAGTACAAAATGCATTGTCACTCCAACTGTTATACGATTTGCCGCTTGCATTGTCTAGAGACGCGTTATCCAGTTTTGGGCCTAGTGTAATAACAAAACAATATGATTGTTTATTTTTTCGCCTGGAGGCTGTCAGTCTGATTGAATACCAAAATAGGCAAGGGCTGTCTCCGAAGTTAACGAAACCACATGATATCCACACATCACAATCTATATATCGTCGGGTTATAAGCAAAAGTCACCAAGTAACAAATACCTACTTAAAATTAAGCTCGTATATCAGCACCGTTTCGGTACAGTAGTTCCCAACTGATATGGCTTACCGATGTACCTGCGCAGAAGATGAATTTTTAAAGCGCGGGAAATGCTATTGACCAATCGGCACGCTCCACGCACCGCGCTTCTTTTTCCTGTACCGCTATTGGTCCGCAGCTGCCGCCATGTTAGCGCGCGCCGCGTGGCATGTTAGTCAGCCGCCATACTTCTGATCGAGTGCACGCGCATTATGAACAGTGTATCATGAACCTTATAGTAGTGATCTAAGGTGAATTGTAAGTTTTAAGCATTCTTTCGTTAACCTTCGGAGCGATACTTTCGTTTCTGCGCGAACGAAGATTCACGACGCGCCTTATCAGTTGGGTACTACTGTACTGAGATTCGAGGTTTCGAAGAGTAGCGACAGATTTGATAGTGGGTTTTGCTTCTCGCCCGACGGATATTCAATCGTAAATAGTACAAGAGTAAACAGTTGATGTTCGTTTTGTAGCAATTGCAAAAGCTTAAAGCCGAGAACGAACGGTTGAGGGCCGAGAATCGGGCCCTGACACGGGTGGTCAGCAAACTTACCAACTCTGCCACGAAATAGGTAAATTGTGTTCATAAGCGACGTCACGGCGGCAATGACAACTGTTTGTGGGGTTCATGGGCGGGTGACAGCACCAGTGATCGACAGGGACCCAATGATGGACATTAAAAAAAGAGCTGATCACACCACACTGTTTGCAGCGTTTACAAATGGGTGACAGCACCAGTGATGGACAAGGAGCTAATTATGCACCTTTATTTTTATTTAAAAGAGCTTATCACTTCGTTTATAGCCTGCATAGTCGGGTGGCGGCACCAGTGATCGTCAAGGGCCCAATGATGGACAATAGATCTTATTTAAAAAAAAAAAGTTGATTGAGTATGATCTTTGAATCAGGAATTAACTGTCCACTGCTAGTGCTTGGCAGCTTAAACTGTTCAACACTGGTGCCGTTACCCTAGTAAGAATTTCTTCTTTCAAATCAGAATTAGCTGCCACACGAAGGAATTTTCCCAAATTAGTTAGAAGTTAAACTAATATGAAGTATGTTGCCATCAAATATAACTGTAGGCCATTCTTTTTTTTCATGTATATAATTGTTATTTAGAAAGAGATTAATTAGAGTAATTACCGAACCACAACTAATATCCATAAATCGAGTAACTCAATGGTTGTTGTATGTCTCGCCATTTGTATGAAAAAATGTTTTTTACAGTGGTAAACTTTTACAGTGGTGGTAGATTAACACAGTGGTGTTAACCACCTTTTCAAGCAGTATGTAAATATTCAAGTATTTTTACCTATAAATTCCGTTTACTAGGCTCAGATACTATTTCGAAATCCTATTTTTGTACACTAATTCAATACATATCATAGTTTTTTTTTTCGTAATAGAAAACTGTTCATGGAAAAATAAAATGACCCCTATACCGTTCAGGCTGCTCAATAATATCTGAACATGCACTAACGCCTGGATAATAGAGTCGTGTTTAGACATTTGAGAGAACGTTGTCCGCTCTGATATATCTGATGACAAATGTACTTACATAATTGAAATTGCCGTACTTACTACAAGGTGCAGTGGGATAATACAGACTGCGGGAAATCAAAAGTAATCAAAAATGTCCTCCGTGTTGTACATCATTTAATGGGTGGATCAACTATTTTTTGTTGCTCGTTATCATGGTTAAGTCCCCTGAGTCACTGTTTAAAACTGTGATTTTATAGGGTTTAAATCTATCAAACATGAGTTTTAGCTATGAGCATAAATCCATTTGGACATGGGTCTTCCCTTAAGCGTGCTTGAAGTCCATATTATAAACAGTTTTGTAAGAAACTCGTTTACTGTTGTCTCCTCGCTGACGGGACAGAATAACAACAAGAAAAAGTTGATTGACCCTAATAGAGTATATCTATGCCCGAATAGCGGAGAAGAACTCACCAAGATGGCACTCTAGTAAATGATATAAAACAAGAAAAAAAAAACGATTATTTTTTATTTCCCGCAGTCTGTATTGCCCCGCTCCACCTGAGGGGCCACTTCAAAGTTCGAAATCCGAACTTCGTGTCGTGCCGTCCCTTTCACTCATATAGTGTATAATACGAGAGTGAAAGGGACGTCACGATACGAGGTTCGCTTTTCGAACTTCGGAGTAGTCCCTCAGAGGTACCATCGCGAACAGGGATTGTTGAGCCACCTGCCAATCTTCGCAACTTGGTCGTGTAACGCAAATCGGGACTAGTGATGTGCCGTGGGAATATTCCCGGGAATGGGAATATTCCTTTATTCCCAGGAATATTCCCAAAACAGGAGAATATTGCAATACAGATTGGGTAAATTATTTTTTTATTAAATTTAGTTAATAATGAAGTACTCGGCAGAATTAAATGACTTTTGCTAAAAACCTCATGTTGTACCTACTAGATACACGTAAACACAATATGTAAACCTATACACTTTCAAAATTCAACGACCGCTTTAGCCTAGTTGATAGTGACCCTGCCTTTGAAGCTGGAGGTCCCGGGTTCGAATCCCGGTCAGGGCGTTTATTTGTGTGATGAACACGAAATTTGTTCCTGAGTCTTGGATGTTTTCTATGTATTTAAGTATCTATTTACCTATATAAGTATTTATATCGTCACTTGGTACCCATAGTACAAGCTTTGCTTAGTTTGGGACTAGGTTGATTTGTGTAGATTTGTCCACAAATATTTATTTATTTATTTAAATATTTAAAATTCCCCAATGTTCCCTTTGTGTGGAAATATTCCCGGGAACGGCACATCACTAATCGGGACTGACACGATCGGGTAACGTCTGTCGTTCATTACACGGTTAAATTGCGGACAATGGCAGGTGGCTCAAAATTCTCGGTTCGCGATTATACGTTGCTCATTATCCCGTATTAATATGATGACAGAAAAAAGTGTTCGGTTCAATGACATCTAATTGTGTGATACTGATAAAGGCTGCTTTACTTAGTTTCTTCTAACAGTAAAATCTTTCCACTTAACTAAGATACAGTTCGCCTTTGAAAACTAATCTTATTAGTAATTGCGTCATAAGGACGGTCCTAATTTTTATTTTACTGTGTGTAATTGTAATGGAAAAAGACACGATTATTCAAAATTATATTTTTATTAAACTTTTTTTAGCACACTGAAATTAGGTGAGATCGAATTATGTCATAATCCGAATCAATGCAGAATCTATTGTGTCAATGAAATAACAATAACAACATTGTGGTTAAAATTATTTGAAATGGACAACTATAATATAGTACGGTGCAGGGCACCAATATATATACATTTTTTCACCTTATTCCATTGAAATAAGGTCCAAAAATGTATACATATTTATATGCCCTCGACTGTACGATAATTTTGAATTTGACACTTACACATGATCTTATTCCATTGGATAGTCAACTTTAACGCGAATGTAATACAGTTTCTTAAAAACATACGATTTTTAGACTAGCGATTTGTAGCATTAAGAACTCTGTTACATTAGCGTTAAAGTTGACTATCCATTGGTATAAGAGCATGCCAGTGTGATACTTAAAAATCACCTGTACTGTAACGCCCTCGAACGTGACTTCAGTTGTCACTTGTCAGCCAATGACGTCGCTCTGTGTCGCGCGCCCCCCCACTTAATGCAATCTAATATGTGTGTTCTGGCAAGCATGCTTTTGATACGTTTCGTTTCTAACACGCGTCCCGAGATGTCTACGCTTCCGTACGATAATATCGTTAGTTTAACTGAGACTTGAGGTATTAGAGTCAAGGGCATCAATATATATGTACGCTTTTACATCTTATTTCATTGAAATAGGGTCCAAAAATGTGTACATATTTATGCTCTCGACTGTACCTAGCCGATTAGAATAGGATTAGAGGTGACAAGCTTTCTATATACATACGTCAAAGTGTATACAGGGTGTAACAAAACTAGTGAGGGTCCATTTAAGGGCATATTCGGTATCGTGTTCTGATTAGGAAAAAGTAGAAGCATTTTTTTGACGCTATACATTTTTGGCCTTTGTATGGACAGTTGGCTGACTTGGACGACCGGTCCCAAAAAAAAAAATTTTTTTCACGTCAAAAAAAAATTTCTTCTTCTTTTTTCTAATCAGAACACGATACCGATATGCCCTTAAACGGATCCTCATCAGTTTTGTTACACCCTGTATATGAAGTGATCATTGCAAACGTAAACTAATTCCGGTCTTGTAATTCGTTCTTCCTCACAAGGGGCTTAACAACCTGTTAATTTGTTTGTGACATGTACATAATAATATATATACAGGAATCGTTATGTGTAGCCAGGCGATAATTCCGTAAATATAGCAGATATCAAAAAACTTCAAATTAAGTGAGTGAGTTGTCCAATGAGTAAATTTACATTAATAACTTTTTATTAAATAGATCAGAAATATCCCAAATATTAACTTCAAACTTGTATGGGAGGCCCTACATTTAGTATGTCGACTTACAGCCTCCAAGAATGTTGGTGTCCAAATAATGAATCTCAAGCAGTTTTATTTCTTAAGATAAAACTGCTTGAGATTCATTATTTGCACGAATAAACTGTAGTAAAAAAAAAGTACCGGAAATAATAAATGTAACATTTATTTTTTAAGGAAGTACATTTTTTGTTTACGTCAGTTCCTCAAAGTGACGCCCTTCCTGTACCCTCTTAAGTAGTCGTACTAAATGTAAATGGGTTTGAAGTTAATATTTGCGATATTTCTGCTTTTATTAAAAAAAAAAATTAATTTAATTTTACTCATTGGATAACTCACTTTCGACATCAATTTGAAGTTTTATGATTTTTGCTATATTTACGGAATTATAGCCTGGCTACTGTTAATGATTACACCCTGTATAGACTATATTTTTTAGTCATCAAAATATCTTAGGGCGATAATTGAACTGAACTAACGTAGAACAGAGATTGATGTCATATTTAGAAGGTTTTTGGATCCATAGAATAGTATTTTCCTTATGAAAAGAGAAATTATCCCTATAATTAATACGACCGCTATGATCAATATTTTTTTTCGTATGACGTAGACTTTTCGGTGTGCACTGTGTTTTATCAGAACATATATCTGTGTTAAAATAAGTATCAACATTTTCGCATTTAAAGTAACAGAATCGCAACTAATTTTTTTACGATATCGCGTTATCAGGTTTAGGATAATTAGTTCTTAACTACAATTCGTTACGAAAAATATTTACCACAATTATATATACTCATGTACTTACAGTGTGTTTTGTAATGATATACGTGTCTTTAATGGCTTTAAAAATAACAGAGCACAAAGTATACATTTGTGACGAATGACGTCACGATATTGGGTATGTTGAAACCGTCTTCTACATTCGAATGTACCTTATTCATCTTCGTTCTCAAATCCTTTATTGAAAACATTCCGGTTTTCCCACGTAACATGTAATAAAGTCGAACATATACCCCCTTTATTCATAAACGTCCATCAAACTTAATGATAACCGCTAAATTTCGTTTGTCCCTTATCCGTCGCTTTTACATTTACGTTTGTGGGAAAGGGTCAAACACATTTCAGTTAGCATAAGGTTTGTTAAGTTTTATGAATAGGGGGGAGTCTGTATGAAACACAGTGCTCGCAGTATTCGCTAGTGTGCTGCATGTCTTGTGATGTCCGTAAGCCATGCGCCGACGCACTGACACTAGACAGCTCATTCATACAGTAGCTAGGTACATTGTCCAACAAACGTGTCCATATCGTGTACATGTACGTTATTTTTACTTTACCACTGGTAGTTTTTATTATAAAGCGCGGTTGCCGTGCGGAAAAACAAATCGGACATTGACTCATCTCCATTTGTGTTTGATTCACTCACACAGTAAAGCTACTGTCCAAGCGTGACGGAGATATTACTGTATGCGTGCGACAGAGATAAATATATACGGGTTAATGTACAGAATAGTTTTTGTTTCGGAACCGGGCGTAGTGTTATAAACTGACTGTAGGCAGACTAATAAAATGTGGAAATATTATGCACTGCAGCGTATTTTTAATACTCAAGTAATCCATTAGACATTCAATCTTAACGCCAACATAATAAAGTATTTTTTTACAATCAGCCCTGACGAATATAAGGATTGTAATATTATATTTTTTATATTGGTGTTAATCAAATGTCAAATCTTATAAAGGGTCGGCAACGCGCACGTGACTCCTTTGGAGTTGCGGGCGTCTATAGGCTGCGGTGGCCGCTTACCATCAGGTGGACCGTACGCTTGTTTGCCACCGGCGTTGTATAAAAAAGAAAATTTAAAATACTAAACGGACTAATTTAATATGTCGGTGGTAAAGTCTAAGTAATAGTACTCTAGTATACGTAATGGATTGTTACTAATAAAGACCATTGTGAGTTTGGAAGTAATCTAACATCGATGACGCACTTTGTACATATTTAAGTAGGTTCTTGTGTAAGTTATGTGGAATAAAAAGAGTCGATCAATGATTTGAATTTCTCGTACATATTGAAGAACCTTCTTCATTGGCCAAGAAAATACAAACTTATGTAAATGTTATAAAGAGTCCGACAGGTCCTCTTTCTCACTTTATCAGCAACTGTTAATACATTGCTACCGTAATAAGTAAGAAAGAACGGGGACGTCCACCGCGCGATCGCGACAACACAGACATATAGTCCCTATTCGTCCCGGTACCGCCGCATACCGGGTAGAGTCAGTCCAACCCAAGCTGGGCCTAGCTGAGTTTCTTGCTGGACTCTTCTCAGCTACGCTAGATTTAGTGAACCAGCGACAAAACTCCCAGTAGCTCGATTCCACTCACACCTCAGATTCGGTTGAAACCGCTCAACCAATCTCACTGGAGCGCAAACTCTTAGAGTATTCCAGTGTTCTAAACCACCCGCGTGGTCGTGTCGGAGGTTTTCCCCAGGCTACTCTCCAACCGCACACTCTTATCACTTGATTGGGTCAGAATTGAAATTAGGAAATATCGAACCGGGATAATCTTGAATAACTAGCTGGTTTAGCTCATTTTTGTTTTACAAGAATTCGGCAGAATTTATCCATATGTTTTGTGTAATATAAACCGTTTTTTTTACTGTGTCCTAATAACTATATGCTACTTATTAGCACACCGATACCCATACACTCGATTGACGTAAATAACCACAAATAAACCAGTTGTGTTGAAGCATATGAAAATTACCCGAGATTTTCCTATTCCGAAAATTGTAAAAATTACTTTAGAATTGTGCGTGAAATTGGACTGGTTTAATAAGCCTTGACTGTATTGGGTAGCTTATCAAACTTGCCTAAACCCTCGCCAAGTAAAGTATAAGGGTATGGCCTAAGTCCACGCTTGAAGCGGTGTGGGCAGCTGTGTGTATACATCATTTTTTTAAATAATTTTTAATAGTTTTATTTGCACGCACTGCATTCCGCTACGCTCTGAGCGTTCGTTTATGCCGGTATAGAGTCTAATTATTCCAACATACGACTTGGGAAATTTTTGATATGCGTCGACACAGTTTTTTATCTCTAATTTATATACATTTATATCAACAAAATTCCCTAAATTTCCAGTACCAACAGGCGCTGCAAGCCGAGAACCAACGGCTAAAAGACGAGAACGGCGCCCTCATCCGGGTGATCAGCAAACTGTCCAAGTGAGGCGGTCAGGTATTCGAACAGTATTCGACATGGTCCTTTGCTCATATCAAGTTTTACCTAGTCCTAGCTTCACGCCGTCGTCGTGCAGTCGAACTGACAACTGGCTTAACGCCTTTGTACCTTGTCGCTTTAACTTCGTGTTTAAACTTTCATACTTACATTTCCAACCGGTGAAAACGACAACGTACCAAAGTCCCCAGCTACTTATGAGTTCGACTGTACACAGTGGGGGTCTATGGTGGTCGCGTGATAAACGACAAGATTTATCATGCTTTAGCATCTGTCACTTTTTGACACCGCTCGATAGAAAGGGAAAGGTGCTTTCTTGTTTTATTTGAGAGTTGACTACTCTTCTCGGTGGAGAAATCCCCAGCTATCTTCTGTCCTCTGCTCTCCTTCAATCTCTGACAAGACATGACCTTAACCTTCTTATTTGCTCCTTAAGATCATGTCTTAACAGATGACCCATCATTACTGTTTCTTTTATTTTATTAGTTTTCCTTCCGGTAGCATTGTTGTGACATTCCATGTTGCTATTTGACATGGGTTTCGCATGATGACGACCGACTTAGGGTGCACCAAACCGTCTGTAATCGTAAGCGGTGTTCGTTAAATTCTGATTGTGTGGATAGTTTGACAAGTTTCTATGGGATGACAGCTGCCGGCGCCATATTTGACGTTGACCGGCCTGTGATCGTATGTCGGTGTAACCGACCCTTAGACTTGCCGCTACGTCTGTCGGATTCTGACCGCTACTGCATGTTACATCGTGGTATGGTAGCCCGTTGTCTGGTCATTACATCAATTACTTTTCTTTGCCTGTACTCCGAAGTTGATCCGAATTTCGTATCGTGCCGTCCCTTTCAATCTCGTGTCATACACTGTACGAGTGAAAGGGACGGCACGGTATAAACATTGCTCTTTAGGGAGGTGTTTCATCTTGTCGTTTATCACGCTATCACGCGACCATAATACGGGGCCAGCGGGGTCTATGATGGTCTCGTTTATCGCGTGATAAACAAGATAAAGCATCTATCATTTTCTGTCACGACTTGATAGAAAGTGACGGATGCTTTTACTTGTCGTTTCTCACGCGATTACTACGACCATAATACCTTGCCTGTTCAACCTGTTTACATGTCATATTGATATTGTTCTGACTTGAAATATTCCTTTATTATTTGTAATTTACATTCAAGCGAAAACACTTCAGACAATAGATGATGAATATAATATACTCGCATTCAGAATCGATAGAATGCACTAATTTTCAGATTACGGTTAATAATGTCACGTATAATTTATAAGACACTCAAGAAATGTTAATAAAACTTAGGCCTGAATAGCGACTTCTGTAAAAGTTTGACATAACTCTGACATTTACAGACGGAGCTTTATGAAGCGATAAAAATATTAAATAAGGCTTATTTGAAAACACTTCCTAAATCAGTAGCCACACATGAAGTAAAAAAATGTAACATACCGTATTAAGATGTGGACATAACTCTGACATTTACATACAGAGCTTTATGAAGGGATAAAAATATTAAATAAGGCTTATTTGAAAACACTTCTTAAATCAGTAGTCACACATGAAGTAAAAAAATGTAACATAACGTATTAAGATGTGGATATTTGGATATTCCTACTGCATGGATGTGGTGAATAATGTTTTTCGGCAAAACTCGGAGTACGATTAGGTATGACGTGTCAATCAATTACCGTTTTAAATGACAAGTTCATGTCAGAATGAAAACTGGGAGTATTTGGATAACTGACATTTACTGATGAAGTTTTACATGGACATAAACGATTCAATCACTGAATACACCATATGATCGATCGACACTCGGGTATACTCGTATTTATTCCAACCTATCTCTATGTGAAAACATATTCACTACATCTGTAGCATTGTTCAGTAAGACTGTCACTGACAATGGTATCTCTATCGATTCTGTGCAGGTTTAGAAAGTCAGAGAGTTTGTAATTGAAGATAGAAATTATTTATAATTATTTTCTCTTTTGCTGTCTATAAAATCTTTGTCTAATATTTGTCTCGCAATAATTTATGAATTTGAAGCGAATATTAACAAAATAATCGACGGCGTGAAGCTATAATCCGTTATATACACTCAAAAGCAATGAAGACACAGATATTTGTATAAAAAAAAATTGTTCAAAATGTGCCGTTCATTGCTCTCAGCTATTTCCTGTGAACCCTAGTTATACTGGTCGACCGAATATTGCGGTTGTCCAACGGTCTTGCCACATTATTTATAAACATTTGAGTTTTTAATGGTAATGTCTCAATCGACGAACGGCCAGCATATTGTAATATTATATTAATATTGTGAAAATGAATTGTAATTGTGGATTGATTCTTGTTTATTCATGTAAATGATGTCATTATTGGCGTAACTGTTTTTAAAATAGAATCCAGCACAACGGTCGTCGATTCACATTATTCATTATCAAAATGGAATCGGATCAAATCAGCTAAAATAATATTTAATTCGTCGCCGTAATGAAGTTATTTTTGTAAGACAAAATGTATTTATTTTTAATGTGGTATCAATTAGGATCAGTGTCTGTAGATTGTAATTAATATTTTCATAAATTTAAAAACGAATGTGCCTCAATTAATTCTTCCTTTTACGTTATAAAGTATTATAATATATATTTATTCGTCAGACGTATTTAGGGACGACAGGTCGGCTCGGCATGGTATGTGCCCTAATCTTTTTGTATTCGAGAAATAGTTACACATTAAAAAACTTAACGTAAAAGTATAAGTAAGGTCTTTACCGAGGACAATTTACTAATGTTGGATAAAAATTTGTATCATTTTTTAATGAAATTGTGCGCTCGTCGTTATAAACCGCAAATAGTATAAAGAATCTATTGCTTGACCATTCTAATTGCTCTGGCAGCAATGTTTCTTTGTACAGTCATGAATTTGAATGTTTGGCACCTTTGGACTCAATTTCAAAAGAAATAGAGTTCAAAAGTGACAACGACTACATTCGTTGATTATTTGGACGAGCGTCTTTGAGTGACTGTCATATGTATATTATAAGAGTCTTTTCATCGTCT
This sequence comes from Epiblema foenella, assembly GCA_963556455.1. Taxonomy (NCBI): domain Eukaryota; kingdom Metazoa; phylum Arthropoda; class Insecta; order Lepidoptera; family Tortricidae; genus Epiblema; species Epiblema foenella. Next base: position 44,060,541 of record OY747095.1, read on the forward strand.
CTTGCTATGATATGAGATGAGAGTAATAAATATAATGCAGTTTTAATTGCTATTTGTGCCGTCACCATGTGCATTTGGGCCGGCGAAATTTGTAAAATTATATGTAATGAACTTGTTCGAACATGTTGATAATGAATTATTGAGATGTTTCGCAAAGACGTATTATGAGAGTGACAGCACTATACAAAACAATCATTTATTTCTCGAAAGTTCTAAGTATGTTCCGATTACTCAAGTTACTGGTTCCGTAAGGTTGAACGCCGTCCTTGTAGCGAGCCCGCAGTTTAAACCCTGATGTATTCCTAGAAGATATAAGACGTGTAAAGTAGATTAGTTTTATGATACTTTATGTTACTATAAACAGGGCTATAGTCACGATAATCGAAGAACGAAGTTGGCAAATCTCCTCTCTCGTACTTGCCTTAGAGAGATGGAGATACTAACTACGGTATTCGGACCTTCGTGGTTCCGCTCATAATAATTTCGTGTAGTTATATATATCTCGAATTACTAATATTCTGTTTATACGCATAGAGTTTTTAAGCAATAGTTGAGAATTGGAAAATGTGATATGTTGATTTTGTACGCATCAATAAGCATGTTAAATGAATTTGATTGTTTTTCTCTCGTGTATTTTAATTGTGCGGCCTCGGACTTTGAACGTAAGGGCCATTGGACTCTGTAGTGTTGTATAAAGTCGTTGTATCACATAATAACCAAAACAGAACGATATTGGACGAATTTGTGCATGTGTTAAATATATGTTCACGGACAAACTTCCTTTTCCCCCTTAAGTAAATAGATAGAAGACGCGCTGTTTCGACCGAGGATTCGAAGTTTGTGACAATAATATAATAACCCCGACCCGTATAGATGTTTGTAGAGCTTTCGCTGAGTGGAATGATGAATTTATGAAAATGTGTGTGTGTACTTCAATTCATACGCGCAAATTCATGCATGCGTTTAGTTCATTATAACACTGTTAGTTAATGCCAACTCAACGATTTTACCATGAAATTTTCTGATTTATATTGTATTATCTGACGAAACTTAATTAGGCATATTTTCGAATGACGTGACCTTGATTAGGGATGGCTCGTTGAGTCAGTAGTTTGTCTACAGTCGCCATCAAATATATCTTATAATCTGGGGTGCTCAAAAATATTTAAATATGCATCTAAGCCCTTGACAATAGAGTCGTGTTCAGATATTTATGAGCGTATGTCCGCTCTGATGTATCTGATGGCGGCTGTACTCAGTTTGGCTAGACTAGTCGTACCTGGTGATGTGGACACTCCCATACCGAGATTGCATGTTACCCGATATTCTAAACATAAGGGAAGCATGCTTTGTGAAAATTATGTATCTGTATCGCTTTGACATGTAGTTGCGTCCCTCTCTAAAGGGGCCTTACTAAAATGATGGTAAGATTTTAATGATATTTATGTTTCTGATAATATTCATTAGAAAATATTTGAACTCGTGCGTATGTTTGAAGCAAAGAATGTAATTAATCAAATTATATTAATTTAATGTTATTTAAAATGTTTACAATGCCGTCAACTTGGTCTATTGTATTGTATAAATTCGTAGCATTTTTTAACTTAGCGATTCTGATTTTTGTTCATTAAAGTTTTTTTTATTTATTACCAGAGATAAGAGAAATAAATATCTTGATTAATTTATTTTTTGTTTATTTTTGTTTCAATTAAGTTCCTGTTATTTATTAGCGTCTATGACCTAGGGTAAATTGCCTATAACTGGCCACCACACAATAATCGGTCACTTTGCAAAAATATGCACAGAACAACCAATTGTTAGTAAATCTGTAATTAAATAAATAAATTTAATATAAATGGGTTCAGAGCTGACTTCATGTAGTTAGTTAAAGGCTTTCACTGCACAAATTTATCTGAATGACATTTTCTTTAGTGGCCCGTTACTGGCGATAGAGAAATAGCCAATCATTTTGTGCTTTTTATTTAAAAAAAATATCAATTGTTTAAGCATTGACAGATAACTTATTTCTTTTGTCTACGATTTTAGGCAAAATCATACATTCTCTCAAACAATGATACTAACAATCGTGCCTTTTGAACAGTTTAGGCGGAGCTTCCAAGCCGACTGAGTTCAGTATTGGGTTCATTCTACTTTTTCATGACCAGTTTTCTATTACAAAAAAACACTATGATATGTATTGAATTAGTGTACAAAAATAGAATTTCGAAATAGTACCCGAACCTAATAAAAATTATTTATAGGTAAAAATACTTAAATATTAACATGTTGCTGTAAAATGTGGGTAACACAGTGGTAAAAACCATTTTTTCATACAAATGTTGAGTCATCCAAGGACCACTCGATTTATGGATATTAGCTGTGGTTCGTTAATTACCAAAACTATCGTAAGTGATACTGCAATTAAACCTCATTCTAAATAACAATACAGAAATATGAAGCGAACACAAAGTATTACAAAATCTGCATTAAAAAAAATGTGACAATTATGTACATGAAAAAGTAGAACGGCCCATTGTCTCTATATATTTAAGGATACTAAACTTGTAACTATTGGTACCGTCAAATGGGGTAAAAAGGACCATTCAAGGGTTACTCGAGTCACCCCGTTTTCACCAGGAGCGTGCCCGTAAGCTAGCGTATTTTTTTTTGAAGTCGTTCCGGGGATAGATTGCAGGAATACAGTTCTACAACCTACAAACTTTGTTTTTCAACTGCAGTTGATAAGTGGTATGGGGGGTGAAGGGAGTGGGCGCCGGCCTGGGCGCTCGGGTCCTCCTGTGCCCACTGTATGTAGGTTGCGTGTTCAGTCCTTTCGTCGGTTTCGAATAAAATGCCGGGTAGGAAAAAATAGGTATATTAATTAGCTTTTGTCACTGAGTTATAAAATATAAGAAATCTCAGAACTAGCTGCGACCAAAAATCCAATTAAATGACAATTCCTTTTGACTAGACAGAACATTATTTTTTCTGTCTAAACCTCACCAGCCTGTGGTGTGGTGTGGTGTGTGTGCGGCCACAGTGGATTATTCCCACCTGCTACCACCATATTTCGAGGCCGCCATTAAAAGCAGATATTTTTCCTTCATCTGTCACTCCTGTAGGCATCCAAGTTGTTGCTACTCTTTAGTGGTAACCTGTGGGAATAAAAATGTCGTTCGATTGTCCGTCTTAGGTACTTTGCATGTATTGACAAGCAGTATGTGGGTGATATTTAAATCTTCAGCCTGAATAAAGGCTGATCTAATAATAGTTCTATTATGCATTTACAAATATATCACTTCATTAAACTCTTTAATAATCGTGTTGATACGCAAACGTAATAGAATTTTTTACTACTACTTTCTTAAAATATACTGTATTTCTACCAGTGCTATATAAATATAATATATTATGAATTTATTTGATATACATACATTAACGATTTGTACCTAAACTGAACGAAGTAGAAATGTTACATCATATCAATAACTGTAAATAATCGTTGAAATGTACCTATTATAGTCCGCTTCAATAATGTCTTCACTAACGACGGACGTAAAAATTTTGCATCGGCTTTATCCTTTAGCCGCCAACAGGCATTTTAACCTTTTCGACCCTAACAACGTACATATATGCACCATCGGTACGGCGCCAACGATGCATATATCCATTAATTGGATATTTTTTAGCACGTCATTTGTGAAGACATTTCTGCAGCCGACTACTCTCGACCATTAAAGAGAGATCAATAGATTGTTACTATTATTCCTAAGCGTACCTATTGTTTAGTATGTTTACTGTTGTTAATTGCTTAAGTTAGTTTGTGCATATTGCAAAAATAAAAGTAAGTCCTAAGAATTAATGCAATCACCGGACTAAAGAGGTAGGAAACCTATCGCAGAACATTGCCCTGCTATAGTATTTGCATTATATGACACATGTCAATCACAACAGCAATACAACGTAAAATGTCTTGCACATCGAAATCACAAAGAAAGACAATTGCACTGCGAACGTTTACGTTCTACGTCTTTTAAAAAAAAATGGGTTTGCCGGACACCACCGTTATGAACCGGTAGTCGTCTAAATAAATCGATATGAATTTTAAATTTTAGGTCGCAACAAGGCATTACTAAATTTATTATATTTTCTTAAAAATCATTAATTACAAAAAAATATTAAAACGGTATAATTCAAGCTTTATTTAAAAATTCATTAAACGTTACAATTCGATACCTCAGTCCAGGTACCATCCAATCGTAAACACTTGCTGTGACAATCGATTTGGTTCAGTTACATCTCTATAAACGTCAGTCATAATATGTCAAATAATGCAAATGCTATAGACTCTGCCCTACTAAGTATTTTTGTTAGAAGGCCGAACATGTTCGATCATGACATAACTGATTATTAATTGGCGGTTACGTTCGAAAAACTTATGCATGACCAATCTCATTAAATGTTCTCATTCAGTGTAGTCAACGTTCAATTTAGCTTACTATGTAGAACTTTGTCGCAGTAATGTAAATTTCAAAAAAATCCCTGAGATATGATCATAGTCGTTACATATTACAGTTGATATCGTTTTTCCTTGCCGATATCTTATAAAACTTTTAGGTATTAAGACTTTAAATCTTCTGCTGGAATGCAAAAATTAAGTCAATTTTCGTAAGGATTACTTTTACACAACTCGGCCAACTCAAATATTCTTAAGTATACTGGCGGAATTCTATAGAACAATTCCGCTACGTCCCGCCACATACAAGCGGAATTCAGTGATGAAAATCAAAGCAACGAGTGTATGTGGCAGGAGCATAGATTTCGTATGGAGTAACTGCGTAGAACTTTGAACAGACAAAGAGTGGGGTTATGTCTCCGTTGTCAGATATCGCGGTTAGAAGAGCGGTTGAGTTGTAATGGATCTTTTAAAAAGTGTTCGTTAGTTATTTCTAAGGCAGCTTTTTTGTACTATGTATACCTACTCTTTGATCAGCTCTGACCGACTATACGAAATTAACATTATGGCGACATGGTTCTACACCAGTTCCATTATCGTTTATCGTTCGACTATTCCCAATGATAATAAATAATGTATATATATATGGTAATTTATAGATTGTTTGTAGGTAGACGACAATTATAAACATATGTACATCGTATGTTAAAGCTATTGTTGTATTCTCAATGTCTTGTCAATTTTATACAATAAATTAATTGGGAACACTAGTCTTTAAATACCATTCCATTTTACCTTGATCGCTAGAGTAATACTAGCATAATGAATACCTATTATATTAAGTTTGAATTACCTACGGGGTAATACCGCACCTACGCCCGAATGGCGTGGCGTAAGTATAATAGTACAGTATACAAGCGTTGTCGCTCATTCCAAGATATGTAAGCTTAGGACCTACTAACACGAACCGAAAACGAACTGTCTCCCTATCGTACTTGCCATATTCGAGCGACAGAGAGGAAGATACTTCGTTTTCGATTTGTGCTAGGCCCTCTGCTGACTTACAATTTCTGCCTAGTTCCATCAGTTTAAGACAGGTGTCGGTGTGTAGTCTACGATGAAAAATTGCTCGTGTACGATATTATCCTTGATTACTCAGTGGACGGAATTTTGTGAACAAAAATGCTGATATGGTTAAGACTTTTTCTAACACCCGGAATCTCTTTATCATAATACTTACTTAGGAGTTATAAAAATGCTTCTATGCATTACCAGCGTTTACTGTGAATTAGTGGCTAGGTTCAAAATGAAACAAAATACAGTTACATTCACATCGATGATATATTCAACAATTAATCTATGAATTATTAGAATATTCTATAAAAATATAACAATATTATGCTTTTTACAATTTACTCCTAATGAACACTTAAGCCTTATACACATGCATTTTTATCAACAAGCAGTGTCAGTGTAGGCTATATTGCCATGTGATACAATAATATACTGCGACAGGTATGGCAATCCGGTACATCGGTTAGTAGTGTGGGTGACACGACCTATGTCGTCAGCCTATTGACGGTATGCGGACGTAAGTGTTTGTGTCGTCGACAGTGATGTACTTATGTGGTGTCACGATCCGTATTGCCAGACTTTGTTTTCTTAGACCATAGCCTTATGGCTTACGTAATTTAGGCGAATGTTAAGTGTAAAACCACAAACAACTAGTATAGTCATCCAAAATTAATACCAAATGCTGTCAAATGAACGCAAGCAAGAATGTACCTTATAGCCAGAGCTTTTAGTCATTTTTTGCTTGAGTCCATTTGACAGAATTTGGCCTTAAGAGTTTCGTACGAACAAATAAGTAATTAGACGCAACATGGTATTTACCGATGGCTATTAATTTATAATTGTTTAAGTATGAGACGAGTAATCTTTAGGGAGATCGATATTATAAGAGCTATCGATCTTCGACCTTGCTTTTTTTATTTTGTGTATTCTGAATATAAGACACAAAATGTGTCTAGTTAGGATTGTCGCCCTAAAACATAGGTAAGAAAGTAAATTTCACCTACAATATCAAAATTTCGTAATTCACTGACAGTTTCATAATTATTTGAATTTTATAGCCTAAGATATAGGGGACTTAATAATAAAAGATCTATACACAATATTACAAAATTCTACTTAACTACTATCATTAGAGTGCCTAACCTAACCTAACTATTGTGAAAAAAATGGTGTCTATGTTCGATATTTTATATTTTAGAATGGATTGTCGTTGGCATTTGTCATTGGTCGTTGTTTGTTAAGAGCCTAAGCCATTATTTTGTCGTACATCATCATATTTGTATTTGCACATACTTAGTTAATAATGAAGTAAGCGCCACCCGCAATAAGATCCCCTTTTCCAGAGGATACAGTTAAAGGTAACTTAATTCACCAAACCGTTACTAAAACAATGGCATAGCGAACTGAGTATATATTGTTTTTTTTTTATTTAAATCAACTGTCTGCTGTAAAATGGCCTTTATTTTATTAAACATATGAAAAGCCTGCCATTTGTCTTGTACAAGCTCGGCTAAGCGAAAAACAGCACCCATACTCATATATATGACTTAATTTTGCTTGAGTCGAGTAGGTAGAAGCTAAAATGTAAATTAATAGTAAAGTTAATCAACTTTTAAAAATTAAATGACTTGACAGTTCTACAGTAGAAAGTCCTTTACATATCTATTTCCAGTAGAATCACTTCAGCATAATGAGTCATCATATTTTATACTCACACGTACGGCATTGGATATGGTTACGTACAAAGTGAATTCCAATTATTAGGAAACATATAATTAAGAATTAGGTACGTCGTTAAAAACAAATTAAGAAATATCAATATTACTTATTTTGGCATCAATATCTATGAATGACCTAGGAAATTGTAAATATAACAAAATAAATAGGTATATCTCCTCCTAAATAGGTACTGGAAACATTTGTGGGTATTTCATTGGACAAGCCTGCGCGGGTGCCGTTGTTGTGGGTAAACTTGTGTTATTTTTCCAGTTTCGGTACGCATGTAAGTACGGAGAAAATTCAGCGTAACACCTTGACGCACTCAATCGTCAGCGCGCTGAAAGTGTTAAGTCTGTTTTACATGAACTAGAACCCCATACAGAATACAAAGTATGACTTGTGTTATACCGTGCCGAACCCCCGCCAATTTTATGACTATATTTACCTTAACGCTCGTAAGGGAATTAGTTGTTCGTGTGCCGCCGAACTTACCCCGGCATGGCACCTTCTGTGACACATCGTTCGTACGGAACGGACATAGCAATTTTCATTTGGCCCTAGCAGGCTAGTGTCACATTTCCATCAAATAACTTATCTCTTACTATACTAAATAATAAGGTTATAAATTGTTAATACTTTCGGTTCACATAAAATTATTATTACAAGCATGTGAGCTGAAAGTATGTTGGTAATTAGAAAAGCTATCTATAATAAACAAAAATAGTTTGTAATTACACTAATCGGGAATAAAATAAATCTTATTGTAAAGAATGATAAAGATAGAAGAGTAAATTGGTAAGCAAGAATAAGGTACACATAACTATGATTGAAATTGCGTAAAAATACTTGTATCTACAAAGGTAAATTATAATAAAATATACTGTATATCTAATAGGTACCGTTTTACATTAGGCATTTTGGCTCTTCAATCTACAAGTAAGATCAGTGAGGCTAATTTTGCCTGCGGGGCAATACCGTACCGTACATTGGCGGTTTTAAGCTTAGATTATATCACCCAGGTTTATAGACAATCAGTGCTTGCGTATTTTTCAATTGAGCCTAAATGTTCGTGTACGGTTTTACTTTGGCTGATACCAAATTCCCCTCACTATGACTTAAGTACCTAGTAAGTATGCAATTTACTCGCCACCGATTATTCGATAATAGTAAAGTTCATTCAAAAAGGGCACTTAATAATAATGAATTAAAATGCAATTTACGATATCAATTTAAATTAATTAAAATAAATATCAATAATCCATAAAATTCCAACACTTTTACATCTTTGGTTCGTACCTAGTAAGGGTTGGTGATCTCGCTTCAATAATTCCGCCCTTGCTCACACATTCCATTAAAATATGCTATTTACACACCCGACTGCTATATTTCTAATCCTATAAATACATAAGTGACAATCAGGGAAATAGGTACGTAGGGTCGGTAGGTGGGTTTACGGCCTGTTAATTTGATGCGCCAGTTTGCGGCCACTTGGATGAGTTTATGAACTGAAAGGATATTATCTTGCTTTTTTAATATATTCCCATTCAATAGCTACTAATTAAAACGCATAAGACTCACTATTTCTTTAGGGCATGTGAAAATAAAAAAAATCGTTCTTCAGAAGGCCGCAAACTGACGCAGGCCGAGTATTCTGGCCTAGCGACCCTACGTTGATATTTACTAAGAAACCTGAGGGGCTACCGCGAACCACAAACGAAGTTTTCCCTCTCTGTCTCACTTATATGCAAACTTGCAAGTGCGACAGAGAGGGAAAACTTCGTTTGCTGTTCGTGGTAGCGCCCCTGAGGGTCTACCGCGAACCACAAACGAAGTTTTCCCTCTCTGTCTCACTTAGGTATATGCAAACTTGCAAGTGCGACAGAGAGGGAAAATTTCGTTTGCTGTTCGTGGTAGCGCCCCTGAATAGGTTAACATTTCGTTTTACATAATTTGATACTAAAAATCATATTACTGAAATAGAATAACAAAAAAAATATATTGTTTTGGAGAAGGTACAGTCGGGTAAAAAAATTCAATAAACTATAATAATTATCATTAATATTGGTTTGAACATTCAAGTTTAGAAAATGGTAACCATTACCTGCGTTATTAAATTTTAAGTGTATCTTTTAGTACAAAAACGGTGCAGCATTTACTATATATTTATTTTCTTGAATATGTTACAATAATATAATAGTAATTGAGATGTTCTCAATCAACCAATTGGCAATATACTTATTCCTAAATAAAAAAGGGACTAAAAATTATGACACACAAACGAGTCAAAACCGTATAAACGAATATGAAATGGCTATTTGATCACCTAAATTTGTGAAAGTTAGCACAGAATAACTTTAATTACATTTTCGTTGATCTGAAGTTAAAAATTTAATAATAATACATAAAACTACTAAATTGTTCTGTCCAGTAGGAATCTCATTATTATTATTTCCATCGAGAAATATCTATACTATATTGTAGGCCCTTGCTACACAAGAAGCTGTCCAGTCAGCTACCGACGACTATACTCACTCGGCGACAACAAATGGTTTACACACGCCTTTATTGTAACGCAATAAGAGCGTGTGTAACGTAATGAGCAGAGCCCGGAATTTTAGCGGCGAAACAATAGACTGTCGCAATCTAGTTCGTTACGTTAGTAGGCTAAAGTTCATTTGTCCTTATTTGTCACTTTGACATTGACGTTTGTGAGAATGGGACAAAGAACATTTTAGTTAGTAAAGGTTTGTTAAATTTTATGAATAAGCGGGATTATTTATTGATATCGATAGTTGTGTAATTAATAGAAAAAAACGGTCCACCAAAGGCACCAAATAAAAAAAAAATACATACGTGAGGTTTGTATAAAATTATATAGAAACAGATGCAATTTCTTCTTTGAAATCCACATCAGTACACATAGCATCACATCTCATTTTACTTGTTTGTGGTAGTGATAGGGGTATATGTAATCAATTAATCATTAATTTCTCAACATTATCTGGAAATAGATAGTTTCGTTTATCAATATAAATCCATTTATGTATACTAAACGAACGATGAACTTCACGCGACGTCAAGGGAGCAAATTTATAAAACTGGAATAAATCACATAACTTACCACTTCTTTTGCATATTATAAATTAACTGTCGCGAATGATTATAAAATAATGTAAATATATCGCCATGATTTTTTTATAGATAGTTCTCGATATAGATAAGAAAATGTTTCTAACACTAGCTAGATTGCACAGTTTTTTGTTTTGCCGCGAAAATTCCGGGCTCTGACAATAAGCACATCACTATTTTAGCTGTCACGGCTACTGTAGCTATCAGAATTTACAGCCATAATAAACCAGACTAACGTACCGCCACTCCGTTAATAGTGACGACGGCGTTCGGCCCCGTCGGCTCCGGCTCGTACGCCGAGTCGGTGTCGCTCCGTCGGCCGTACGCCGCGTTGTCGGCCAAATGCTCGCTGTACGGCGAATCGTACACGTTGTCCGTCACGTGATCGTATATGTGTCTGCCGTTCGTGTCGTGCAGTGTGGCGTAGCTCATCACTGCGGCGTTCTGGTCTTCCTTGCGTTCCGCGCCTTCTATGTTCTCTGTGTTTTTCACTGGTGTCGATTTTCGGCTGGAAGATCAATTTATTGGCGTGAATTACGTGGTACGAGCAGTACTTTTTTCTTAATTTTTATTTCGGTTTTTTTTTTAATGTTATACGTGAACTAGTCAGGGACCAATACCGGTATTTTTAAAAAACCCTGAATCAGCCCAATAATTTGGATTTTTTTTTACACGTTACGTATTTAGGTAACACCGTCGTATTATTAGCGTTTCCCATTAAAAACGAAATAATAAACCGGTGACCGTAACAATACCGGTATTTTTCTATGGAGAAAATACCGGTATACGATCCCTGGAACTAATAAATCAAGACCACATGTCTAAGATACAGTGGGCCGTTCCTTCGTATGCCTAATCCCGGACCTTATTCTGACGACCTTAGTGTCATACTGTGTCATTAGCGAATTTTGAACCTTCGAACCTACCTTTTGTATATTGAAATTACGATAAAATAATTTTGATTGACTTATGATTCCATGGGTTAAAGTCCAGTTACCATTTCAATAAAAAAAATTTGACAGCGGCATCCGAAGGAATCCTTAGCTACGGTTGCTTTATTTTTAATTTCTTTTTGACGTCATCATATAGATGAAGTTCAAAGTTACGTGGCTCAATAACCAGCTGTTTCTAGACAAATAAAGTAAAACATATTACTCTTATCAGGAAGTTATCACAGAGACTTATAGAGATTAATTTAAAGTAATAATAAATTGACACATACATATGTAAGTACATATTATATAATTTAACAAATAATGTTGTGGTCAATAGTTGCTTATAAGTATGTTTAATTATAGGTATCGACATAGTAAATAATTCTGTTTGTATTGTGACCACTAGGTGTGACAATGATAATTAAAGTAGAATTCGTTTTGTGAAATTTAAAATGCATGTGCATGATCGTATACTCAAAATAAAATTATTCAAATCAAACTTTGCAATACCCTAACAGGGTTGCACTGTAACTGTTTATAGTACCTCACCTATTATGAAACTGTAATAGTGCTAAGCAAGAATAATAGTAGTTTATGTAATCGTTATATAATGTATGCTTATTTTAGGCGAGAACTGCTTTTAGACCACGAGGCTTGCCGAGTGGTCTAATTAAGGTTCGAGACTTAAAAAGCTAATTATATAACTATTGCATACACTACTTTTTCTACGAGTCAACGGAAATTAATTAAACAAACCGAAACTATCAAACAAACTAGTCCTGCGGCAATGAACATTAGGCACATGGGTCGGGCGCTCGTTGGTCTTTTGTTCTATGTCGTATGGTGACACGTGATTGGCCAATTTAATAAGAGTACAGTAAAAGGCGACACGTGATTGGTCTATTTCATAAGAGTTCACTTGAAGGGAACCAATAGAAAAATGTATGTGATTTTAGTTCTGTCTACTATATCGTAAATCGAACATTGAAGTCGATTAGTTAAAAAATGTTAAAAAAAATGTTAAAAAATGCCTTATAGATAACTATTAGTATATTAACTAAGATTAAAATTGCATGCATCATAATTAGTAAGTAATAAATGGGGTAAACGTCCCAGTGATTGACGCCTCAATACCCAATAGTTGACACCTGTTTCTCACCTCTATTACTATGACATAAGATTGAAAGTGATTGAGGTATTGGGTCAATGTTGATCACTGTGACATTTACCTTATTACAGCGACCGCATGAATACTATAACTACATACTTAGATATAATGACACAAGTGTATCAAGAGCATTCTAACTGCCAACAAACTGTTACGCAGTTTGGCAGTGTAGTTAGTTTTGTGTAAATTGATGTGTCTTTATGAAATAGACGATTAATAATAATAATAGTATAAAATCAATAAATAATACTCACAGTATCAGATAAATGGCGCCAAGAAGCACTAGCAGGAACAGCACAACACCGCACCCGATGCCCACCCTCAGCGGCAGCGTGCTGGTCTCCGCCGCCTCGTTGCTGGCTATCTCGCAGCTCGGCTCCTCGCCAGACCATTCCCCGTCGTCCATGCACTTCCGCAGGAACGGGCCCACCCGCTCGAAATGCGGCAGGCAGTGGTACTCGATCGAGCTGCCGAACAGTGTCGAGCTATTCGCGATTATGACGCGGCCGTTCTCGATATTGCTCGGCGAGCGGCAGTCGATGGCTGGAAAGATGGAGTCGATTAGATGGGGATCGTCTCACGAGATGTATATGCCCTTACACGTCAAAAAGTATTCCGCGATTTTCAACTCTGTCATGAATCAAGAAGATGTCATTTACATTGTTAATAGAATACTTGAAGGTACTCGATCGAGCTGCCGAACAGTGTCGAGCTATTCGCGATTATGACGCGGCCGTTCTCGATATTGCTCGGCGAGCGGCAGTCGATGGCTGGAAAAATGGAGTCGGTTAGATGGGGATCGTCTCACGAGATGCACATTATGCCCTTACACGTCAAAAAGTATTCCGCAAATTTCAACTCTGTCATGAATCAGGAAGATGTCATTTACATTGTTGATAGAATACTTGAAGGTACTCGATCGAGCTGCCGAACGGTGTCGAGCTATTCGCGATTATGACGCGGCCGTTCTCGATATTGCTCGGCGAGCGGCAGTCGATGGCTGGAAAAATGGAGTCGGTTAGATGGGGATCGTCTCACGAGATGCACATTATGCCCTTACACGTCAAAAAGTATTCCGCAAATTTCAACTCTGTCATGAATCAGGAAGATGTCATTTACATTGTTGATAGAATACTTGAAGGTACTCGATCGAGCTGCCGAACGGTGTCGAGCTATTCGCGATTATGACGCGGCCGTTCTCGATATTGCTCGGCGAGCGGCAGTCGATAGCTGGAAAGATGGAGTCGGTTAGATGGGGATCGTCTCACGGGATGCATATTAGTATTCCGCAAATTTCAACTCTGTCATGAATCAAGAAGATGTCATTTACATTGTTAATAGAATACTTGAAGGTACTCGATCGAGCTGCCGAACAGTGTCGAGCTATTCGCGATTATGACGCGGCCGTTCTCGATATTGCTCGGCGAGCGGCAGTCGATAGCTGGAAAGATGGAGTAGGTTAGATGGGGATCGTCTCACGAGATGCATATTAGTATTCCGCAAATTTCAACTCTGTCATGAATCAGGAAGATGTCATTTACATTGTTGATAGAATACTTGAAGGTACTCGATCGAGCTGCCGAACGGTGTCGAGCTATTCGCGATTATGACGCGGCCGTTCTCGATATTGCTCGGCGAGCGGCAGTCGATGGCTGGAAAGATGGAGTCGGTTAGATGGGGATCGTCTCACGAGATGCACATTATGCCCTTACACGTCAAAAAGTATTCCGCAATTTTCAACTCTGTCATGAATCAGGAAGATGTCATTTACATTGTTAATAAAAGAAGAATATAAGAAGCGTTGTTGTAGCCGTAGATCTATTTCCATGGTGATATGGACATTCAGGGAATTGGACATTCGATAAACGGACATTCGGGAATTAGACATTGGAAGAAAATGGACATTTAAGGAATTGGACCTTCGAGCAAATGGTCATTCCGGGAATTGGACCTTCGAGCAAATGGACATTCGGGAAATTGGACATTCGAGGAAAATGGACATTTAAGGAATTGGACATTCGAGGCCAGAACCGAAGAAAAATATTATATGTAGCATAAACTCGATTTCTACAGGTCGGTGCGTCCTCGTAATTTAGGGGTATCCGGTACTTAATTATAAAAATCTGTATAGTAAAAGATTAGTAAAATTCGATGTTCAATCTATTAATTAATGTAGGTAGGTAATGCAAAGGTAAAAATATACTAGCTTGGCTTTATCAGGAGGCGCAAACCTTTCTAATACTTATGAAGCCAATTCAATAAATGATACCGCGATACGGTTTGAGGTTTGACATAGAATCTTGTTTAGAAAGCTCGATGTGTTAGAGGATTTGGATTTGTGGAGGATTTATGTATTTATGACGGTAAAAAAAAGTTTATTATAATTTAACGTTTTGCTGAACAGTAATTTTCCTGTGCCAATAGAAAAAGGCCAGAGGGGCTACTCCGAAATTAGAAATCCAAACTTCGCATCGTGCCGTCACTTTCACTCATATAGTGTATAACACGAGGGTGAAAGAGACGGCACGATACGAAGTTCTGAGTGCAGGCCCTGATCATATCGAGGGGTGAGTGGTCACACCCGATAAATCGATAGTTGATTTTTGAAATAAGAACTCAACATCCATTACGCAGAGTTCTATTTTCAAAAAACCTTTTAGATGACTTATCGGGTTTGACCACTCACCCCCAGGGACCGATACCGGTATTTTTATAACCCTGAATTAGCCCAATATTTTGGATTATTTTTTGCTTTTTACGTAGGGCTGAATCATGTATTTAGGTAACAACGTCGTATTATTAGATTGTCCCATTAAAAACGAAACAATGAACCGGTGACCGTAATAATACCGGTATTTTTCTATGGAGAAAATACCGGTATCCGATCCCTGCTCACCCCTCGATATCAATACCCTGCTCTCTAAAATAAGTGAATTGTGCGATTTATATTGTTAGTTAATATTAGGTCTATATTTTCTTCAATTTGTTACTGTTAGCACTGAAGTTGCAAATCTCATAACATTATAGGCGCTTTGGTACCTCACTGTTAGCTTATAAATGTATGTTCTAAATAAATCCCGATAATATGGAGGTCCCGGGTTCGAATCCCGGTCAGGGCATGTATTTGTGTGATGAACACGAATATTTGTTCTTGAGTCTTGGATGTTTTCTATGTATTTAAGTATCTATTTATCTATATAAGTATGTATATCGTCACTTGGTACCCATAGTACAATCTTTGCTTAGTTTGGGGCTAGGTTGATTTCTGTAAGATTGTCCAAAGATATATTTTTTTTAATTTTTTTTTTTTAAATAAATAAATAAATAAATGTGGTACTCACGCAAGCAAACCGGCGGGTTCCCGCTCCAGGTGCCCTTCGGTAGACATGTCCTCGATTGGTTGCCCTTCATGCTGTAGCCGCGCTCGCAACGATAGTGAGCCTCGCCATCGATACTGCGCGTCGACGTCACCACGGTCAGCCCCACGCTGTCATGGATCTGCGGTGATGGGTCCGGGCACTTGATCTCTGTTGACACACGAGATTCGTAAGTATACATCTAGCTCAAGAAAATTAGATTCAAATGTATGGAAAATTTGGCAAAATTAATGGAGAACTTTTATCTATCAGGATATGTAGGTTATAGGACAAAGTTCAATTTTATCTACTCTCCCCCCCCCTCCGGGGCGAGCGTCACCCCCCCCCACCCGTGAAAGTGTCCCGGAGCGCGGTATTTTCCATTTTAAAAGAAAACCGTACACGATACATAAAAAGTGTACAGGAACGAAATAATCCTTGATAAATTAGCTATAAACCTCTACTACATACAAAAGCGATATCACTCATAGTTTCAGCGCAATCTGCCACCAAATACGAACGTTTTCAAAAAATTATCGATATTTTTTGCTGTAAGTTTAGTTATAAACATTTTTGAAGTTATTTAAGAAAATAGGCGAAAATTGACCATTTCTCCGCCCCCCTCTTATCTCCTAAAGTACTGGCCATAAAAATATATAAAAAATACAGAAAATAGTCCTATACCTACAGATTACAGGGAAACATATAAGAAGAATATGGTATTTTAGTACCACCGTTGAACTAGTATGAACATTTATATTTCGCTGTATGGCCGAATGAATTAAATTTAAAAAACAGCACAGCAACGGTAAATGAAAGTGCTTAGAAATGAATTATACCTTTTTATAAAGAGCATATTCTATTCTTTACTTTAGTCATACATATTTTGGCGGTAATGTGTGAAGTTTTTGAGAAAACTAAACTTACAGCAAAAAATATCGATAATTTTTTGAAAACGTTCGTATTTGGTGGCAGATTGCGCTGAAACTATGAGTGATATCGCTTTTGTATGTAGTAGAGGTTTATAGCTAATTTATCAAGGATTATTTCGTTCCTGTACACTTTTTATGTATCGTGTACGGTTTTCTTTTAAAATGGAAAATACCGCGCTCCGGGACACTTTCACGGGTGGGGGGGGGGTGACGCTCGCCCCGGAGGGGGGGGGAGAGTAGATAAAATTGAACTTTGTCCTATAACCTACATATCCTGATAGATAAAAGTTCTCCATTAATTTTGCCAAATTTTCAGCTAATTTCACTGAACTAATCCCGGTACCGCCGCACACCGGGTAGAGCCAGGGCCGTCTTTAACCAATTTGAGGCCCTGGGCACATTAGGCTAAAGGGGCCCCTATCCCCTTGACAGATCACTATTTTGTTAGAATAGACAAAGAAAGTAGCTGAACAAGATTCTAACATTTATTTTTATTGACCGAGAGACGAAGTTTTCTGCTTCAGCTTCGACAAAAATGCTTTCTATGTCCCATTTTCCGGATTTCCGGTTCTCCTGTACGTGTCGTATGATATGATCCACAAAAGTAACACTTTTAGTATTCACAGGTCAATGTTATGATTCTGTCAAAAATTCCATTTTTGTAGGTCATCCATTATCGTTTGATTTTTTGAACTAAATATTTTTTCGATAATAAATATTGGTTATCGTTTGGTGATCTGGCAGGAACTAGGGGGCCCTATCGATCGCGGGACGGGAATGGGAAAGATGGCCCTGGGTAGAGCCACTCCGACCCGTGTTGAAGACATTGCGTTTATAGATGACAATGGCCGCATCGTTATTGCAAAGCAGTGTGTTTACCATGAGTTTGCAAGACCGTACTCGGTAGCGACTGCTTAAACGATTTAATATGTCGATTCTTAGTTCTATTGCGTAACCGCCAGACGCGCTGTACATTTCCCCCGGCGGGGATGTCCACCGCGCGATCGCGACAACAGTGACACATATAGTCCCTATTCGTCCCGGTACCGCCGCACACCGGGTAGATTCAGTCCGACCCAGGTCAGGCCTAGCTGAGTTTCTTGCTAGACTCTTCTCAGCTAGGCTAGGTTTAGTGAACCAGCGACAAAACTCCCAGTAGCTCGATTACACTCACATCTCAGATTCGGTTGAAACCGCTCAGACAATCTCACTGGAGCGCAAACTCTTAGAGTATTCCAGTGTTCCAAACGACACGCGTGGTCGTGCTGGAGGTTTTCCCCTGGTTACTCTCCAACCGCGCACTCCTATCGCTTTATTGGGCCCGGCCTATAAAGCCACAGTCAGGTTAAAAAAAAAGTATACATGATGACAGGATTATTTCCTTAAGAAAGAAAGAAGTATTTATTTGGTGTTAAATCATTACACAGAAGGCACGTTAAGCCGTTGATCCCGGCTGCTGTCTATGATAGCAGTCGTTAAGCCAATTTAGAGGCCTTCGGGCGGCTTGAGAACTTCTAACAGTCAAGATGTCCACTCACTTGACAAGTCTAATTCCAACAAGGTCCTATCTAATACGTAGGGCGTCAAACATGGCTTGCTTATTGTAACGTAATCTTATTTTAAATTTTTATTGAATACCTAAATAAATAAATAGTAGTTTATGCAATCGTTATATAATGTATGCTTTTTTAGTCGAGAACCGCGATTAGATCACGAGGCTTGCCGAGTGGTCTAAGTAAAGTACGAGACTTAAAAAGCTAATTATATAACTATTGTATACACTATTTTTTCTACGAGTCAACGGAAATTAATTAAACAAACCAAAACAGTTAAACAGACTAGTCTTGCGAAAATGAAGTTTAGGCACATGGGTCGGACGCTCGTTGATGTCTTCTGTTCTATGCCGTGGCGTCACGTGATTGGTCAATTTCATAAGAGTACTGTAATGGCGACACGTGATTAGCCAATTTCATAAGAATACAGTAAAAGGCGACACGTGATTGGTCTATTTCATAAGAGTTCACTTGAAGGGAACCAATAAAGAAATGTATGTGATTTTAGTTTCGTCTACGATATCTTAATTCAAACATTAAAGTCGACGAGTAGAAAAATGGTTATTATTAAATGTATTAGACGAGCATAGGTCTTAAAAGCCTACCTTTGCATACGGGCGCCTCCGAGCTCCAGGTCCCGTTGTCCTGGCACAGCCGCCGCGATACACCGTCCAGCAGATAATGCACGTCGCATTCATACAGCGCCGTCGCGCCGTGGTACGTCGCGTTCGTGGCCAGGGTCACCTTGCCGTTCTCCACGCGGCCTGGATTGCCGCAGTCAACGTCTGAAGGGAAATCAGCTTGTATTTTTTTCTGCATCAGGTAACAAGTGGGTGGATCAACTATTCTTTGTTGAATAGAAGATAAGAATAGAAGATAATTTATTTCAGTATAAAAACACAGTAATACAATATATAAGAAATAAAACAATAGAAAAACTTATTATCTAAATTGTACACTGAACATTAAACTGAAAAAGGTGAACACTCAGCATAATGCCAGGTACTACTGGAGTACCCGACGCTGGTCTTCCGTGGACACCTGTAGGGAGCGCAGTTGCGCGCAGCTGCTAAGTAGTATTTAATACTGGCGCTAACAAATTGTGACGATACGTTACGAACGCGAATGAAGCAAGTAAAACTAATAATAACAGAATAAAATAGCATGGCAATAGAAAGTAAAATAACACTATACATGTATATATAATATGATAATTTGAATACAAACACTACCCCGTAGTTAATTTTTGCTTATTAAGGAGATAGCTCTTAAATTTAACTTTAAAAGACTGCAACGAGGTAGCTTGCTTATAAGGTGTTGCTCGTTACCATGGTTACGTCTCCTGAGTCGCTCTCTAAAACTGTGATTTTATAGGGATTAATTGACGACCGCTTTAGCCTAGTTGGTAGTGACCCTGCCTTCGAAGCTGGAGGTCCCGGGTTCGAATCCCGGTCAGGGCATGTGTGATTGTGTGAGGAACACGAATATTTGTTCCTGAGTCTTGGATGTTTTCTATGTATTTAAGTATCTATTTATCTATATAAGTATGTATATTGTCACTTGGTACCCATAGTACAAGCTTTGCTTAGTTTGGGACTAGGTTGATTTGTGTAAGATTGTCAAAAAAAAATATTTAATTTACCAAATATGAGTTTTAGTGATGAGCACAAATCCCTTTGGACATACATGGGTCATCTCTTGAGCATGCTTGAAGTCCATATTATAAACATTTTTCTAAGAAATTCGGTTACGGTTGTCTCCTCGCTAACGGGACAGAATAACAACAAGAAAAAGTTGATTGACCCAAGTAACCCAATATCTACCTTATTTATATAGTAAAAGATTTCATTTAAGCTACGTAACGATGTTGGGTTCGGTAGGTAACCCTTCTGATATATATCGTCGGTTGATAGGTAACCAAAGATCACTAAATAAAAAGTACCTAGTGAAAATTAAACATATACATATGTAAAATTTTTTGATACTGTTATTTTATATACATTGTATATTGTTTTGAAAAAATTACACCTCGCCGAGTTTCCTACGCCGGTTCTTCTCGAGAGAGAAGAGGTTTATTTTATGAACCGGTGGTAGTCTTTTTAACATTCATAAGTGCATGCCTAAATTGAAGAATAAATGATTTCATTTCATAACGTAAGAGGTGCATTTGTACCTATTAAAAATAATATAGTAGCAAAGATATGATTTAGTCCCTCATTAACTTGGGCGGGTAATCGCTTGTCGGACGTAATTGGGCACAACTGTCATATAAAATAAATTGTGTTCGACAAATAAAAGTGAAACTATGACAGGGACAACAAATGATATGTAACTCTCTGTCGATACAAAGATGTATATGACCATCTCGCTCGGTAGCGGTATTATTATTTACGTGTCGTGTCTGGTAAGTCTGTGGTCGATGTATTGTGACTTAATTTAGAATAAAGGGAAAATTGAAAAATTTAGGCATCGAGCAGGATTCGAACCTACCTAGCCAACTGAGCTATAGGTGCAATCGCTACCCAGTTCCAAATTCATCAACCGTTCCTTCGTATTAAGCAGTACCGCTGCTAATTTATACAATATTTTTTATACAAACGCCTTAAGGGAGAAAAAAAAGTATTGTGACTTGATGTGAATAGGTATAGAATTATTAAAAAACCCGTAGTTTAGTCCTCCCTTGCAGTACTCACATTGACACCTCGGTGTGACGCCGCTCCACTGTCCACTATCCTCGCAAGTGGACAGGCTCTCCCCCACGACCTTGTATCCGCGCTCACACCGGTATTTGACCAGGGCACCGATGCGGTAAGTGTTGCCGTTGCCCGCGCTGACCGCCGTCGAAGTCCGGATCATGGTGCGTCCGTGCATCCGGTCGTTGCCGGTCACGGATACGATACTGTTCTCGGCGACCACCGGCTCGGGACAACGGATTTCTGTGAAAAGTTTCACTATTTAAATAGCGTCAGAAACAATAGGAAACCGTTATTCAATAGATAAATAAAATAAATAAATATTAGAGGACAATCTTACACAAATCGAACTAGCACCACAGTAAGCTCAAGAAGGCTTGTGTTACGGGTACTAGACGATATATTTAATAGATATAAATACTTAAATACATAGAAAACATCCAAGACTCAGAAACAAATATTCATGCTCATCACACAAATATTTGCCCTGACCGGGATTCGAACCCAGGACCGTCAGCTTCACAGGCAGGTGCATTACCCACTAGGCTAAACCGGTCGTCAAATAGATAGTATGTTGAGGTGAAGACTTTGTATTCACTCCCTTAATCCGATTAAAAAAGCAAAAGTCCATAGTCCAAGTCTCGGCGTCGCTGAATAGTCCAAGCAGTTGTCAGGAAAATAATGCAAAAAGACGGTCAAAGATGCCGTCCAGCGGGCTGAATAGTGTCGAATTGAAGGTTTATAATCATCATCATCATCATCATCATTTCAGCCGAAAGACGTCCACTGCTGAACATAGGCCTCCCCCAAGGCTCGCCATTTAGACCGGTCCTGTGCCGTTCGTTTCCACCGGATTCCCGCGACCTTCACCAGGTCATCACTCCACCTTGTCGGAGGCCTACCGACAGCTCGTCTTCCGGTGCGTGGACGCCACTCAAGCAGTTTCTGACCCCATCGACCGTCAGTTCTGCGAGCAGTGTGCCCTGCCCACTGCCACTTAAGTCTCGCAATTTTGAAGGCTATGTCGGTGACCCCAGTTCTACTACGGATAACTTCATTCCTAATTCTATCACGCAGAGAAACCCCGAGCATAGCTCTTTCCATTGCTCTTTGGGTGACCTTGAGCTTTCTTATGAGGCCCATCGTTAGCGCCCATGTCTCGGATCCATATGTCATCACTGGCAACACACACTGGTCGAAGACTTTTGACTTGAGGCACTGCGGTAAACTGGACGAGAATACACTGCGAAGCTTCCCGAACGCTGCCCAGCCGAGTCGGATTCGACGAGTGATCTCTTTCTCGAAGTTGGACCTACCTAACTGGACTGTTTGTCCCAGGTATACGTACTCGTCAACAACTTCGAGCGCCGAGCCGCCGATTATTACGGGAGTTGGTACGACATGGGCATTAGACATGACCTTCGTCTTGTCCATGTTCATTTTCAGACCAACTCGATCGGAAACTCTGCTGAGATCAACGAGCATTGTACTGAGGTCCTCCATGGTCTCAGCCATGACTACAATGTCGTCAGCAAATCGAAGGTGAGTGATGTACTCGCCATTTACGTTGATGCCTCGTCCTTCCCAGTCCAGAAATTTGAAAGCATCCTCCAGTGCAGCGGTGAAGAGCTTCGGAGAGATCACATCTCCTTGTCTGACTCCCCGCTGCAGTGGAACAGGCTTTGTTTCCTGGTCCTGTAGTCGGACGGACATGGTGGCGTTTTCGTACAGGCACTTCAGGACTTCGATATACCGGTAGTCAACTTGGCACCTCTGGAGAGACTGCAGTACAGCCCAAGTCTCGATCGAATCGAAGGCTTTCTCGTAGTCCACAAATGCTAAACAAAGTGGCAAGTTATACTCTTCGGTCTTCTGTATAACCTGCCGCAAGGCATGTATGTGGTCTACGGTACTGTAGCCTTTTCGGAATCCGGCTTGTTCGGGAGGCTGGAAGTCGTCAAACCTGCGCGCGAGACGGTTCGTGATGACTCTCGAAAACAGCTTGTAAACATGGCTCAGAAGTGAGAAGGTTTATAATGGTTCAGTGTTTTTCGTCGCTGAATATTCCAAGCAGTTGTCAGGAAAAGAATGCAAAAAGGCGGTCAAAGGTACCGTCCAGCGGGTTGAATAGTGTCGAATTGAGGGTTTATAATGGTTCAGATTTTTCGTCGCTGAATAGTCCAAGCAGTTGTAGGGAAGAGGATGCAAAAAGACGGTCAAAGATGCCGTCCAACAGGCTGGATAATGTCGAATTATGAGTTTATAATGATTCACTTTTTATTGGAAACATTTTATCTCTCATTCTGATTTCCGGTCCGAACGTAAGCTATTATTCTCTTCAGGCAAATAATGAAAAAAAACCCTCAAAAATGTCGCCCAGTCGGCTTGGCATTTTGGAAACTTTCTCATCTCCCCCTTCTGACTTCAGGTCACGTATTATTCTCGTAGTTATAACATGATAAAAGATAAGAAGAACATCATTTTCTATCAAGTAGTGACAGAAAGTGTTAGATGCTTGATCTTAATAAGAGAACAACGGTTGGAGCTCACTATTTGCGACATGTTTCGGACTACAATTGGAGTCCTTCGTCAGGTTGAGTGTTATCAAGGCAACCGACCGCGCAACACTGCCCTCCGACGCGCGCGAAGCTCGCGGGCGGAGGCGGGCGGGGGCGGGGGCGGGGCGGCGCAGTCCTGTGTTAGAGTTGACTGCTCCAACAAATTGTCCAAGTCCACCGACGGCAGGCACACGGTTGCCTTGATAGCACTCAACGACTCCAATTGTAGTTTGAAACATGTCGCAAATAGTGACTTTCCAAGTGAGTTCCAACCGTTGTTCTCTTATTAAGTGTAAATATGTCTCACGTTAGTGTAAATTTACGCTTGATCTTGTCGTTTATGACGTAATAAACCCACCGCGCGATCGCGACAACAGTGACACATATAGTCCCTATTCGTCCCGGTACCGCCGCACACCGGGTAGAGTCAGTCCGACCCAGGTCGGGCCTAGCTGAGTTTCTTGCTGGACTCTTCTCAGCTAGGCTAGGTTTAGTGAACCAGCGACAAAACTCCCAGTAGCTCGATTCCACTCACACCTCAGATTCGGTTGAAACCGCTCAACCAATCTCACTGGAGCGCAAACTCTTAGAGTATTCCAGTGTTCCAAACCACACGCGTGGTCGTGCCGGAGGTTTTCCCCTGGATTTTCCCCAGGCTACTCTCCAACCGCGCACTCCTATCGCTTTATTGGGCCCGGCCTATAAAGCCACAGTCAGGATTAAAAAAAAAAAAAAAGACGTAATAAACGAGACCATCATAGACTCCCAGGTCCAACTGATCGTAACCTATCTCGTACCTTCGCATCTAGGTGATGCGTCGCTCCACTGCCGGTCGGGCAGGCACTCGCGGCGCACCGGCCCCACGAGCCTGTAGTTGTTGGTGCATGAGTACTCGATGACGCTGCCCAGGTGCGTGGTGCCGTTAACCAGCTCCGCCGCGCCGTACGGCAGCGGAGGCAGCTTTCCACAGTCAATATCTGTGTAAATATACAAGGAATGGATACAGAAGCGTATTTTTTAAATTTGGCGCCCCGGGCCAATAAGGTTCGCCGCCCCATAAACCAAGAAAAATAATGTAATTTTTTTTAATAGTCTACATTTTTACTGTCTGATAGTACATTACTGAAGAGGCCGCGAAATAGGGGATTGCCGGCCGAGTAGTTATAGATGGCCGAGTATTAACGAGGCCATCTAGAGATACGAGGCTGACAACCCCGGTACCGCAGAGGCTTTTATAGTGTTTTTTCAAAAAATGCAATGAATTTTGAAAATGAAAAGAAGACTTGAAATGAAATTCTAAGGATTCTGTAATAAAAACACACGCTGCAGCTGCCGGTCGGGGGCGGCTAGGCGGTTCCGCCGCCCTGGCGGATTAGCGCCCCGGGCCATGGCCCGGATGGCCCTAGGGTAAATACGCCCCTGAATGGATATATTTATAGATGAAATACTTAAGTAAAGACCCCACGCATGTGCTTAGTTGTGGACTGTTCGATTAGGCATTTGTAAAGTTGGTGTTACAATTTTTAAATATGTATGTTAATGTCTGGGTCATTCTACTTTTTCATGACCAGTTTTCTATTACAAAAAAAAAACTATGATATGTATTGAATTAGTGTACAAAAATATGATTTCGAAATAGTACCTGAACCTAATAAAAGGAATTTATGGGTAAAAATACTTAAATATTAACATATTGCTGTAAAAGGTGGATAACACAGTGGTAAAAACGATTTTTTCATACAAATGATGAGACATCTAAGAACCACTGAGTTACTCGATTTATGGATATTGTGGTTCGTTAATTGCCAAAACTATCGGAAGTGATACTGCAATTAAACCTCTTTCTAAATGACAATAAAAAAATATGAAGTGAGGGCCAAGTATTCCAAAATCTTCATTTAATAAAATGTGTCTGAATATTATGTACATGAAAAAGTAGAATGGCCCGTCTATTCGGACACGCCACAACTACATAATTTACTTAAATTTGGCTATACAACCGTTTTTTAATAAGAAATTTTGGTTTATTTAGCCTCTTGAGACCCCTCATCCTATATAACGGACAATTTTGTATGTCACGTCTCAGGAGCTTAGGTCGTGTCAAGTTTGACCAACTTCCCGAAGTCCAATCGATTTCATACTTTGTACACTTGAAACTTGCTTTGCTTGCCTGTTTGTTAGCAGTGTCCTGACACTGACGTATCAGCACACAAGCCCAATTACTATCATTATCTTGACTATGTCAAGGAAATCGATACACGTGTCGTTTTCGCTAAAGTGCAAAAGAAGCTTGTGTGCTAGATGCCTACTGATTTGTTTGAAGTCGGTGCCAAGCTAAATAGGCAGTCCCCTGAACCGGCCATCTTTATAAGGCACGAGAGAATAGACATCTTCTGAGTGAGCTCGCATCACTGTTGACCTAATCTTTGCCCCTGGATAGACGCTGGCCAAGAGCAACCTCGTTTTTAATTAAAAAAAAGCCCTAAACCCCACGTAATAGTACTCACACTCGCACTTAGGCGACTCGCCCGACCACTCGCCATCCTGCTGGCAGACTAAACTGCGCTCGCCCACAAGCAAGTGGCCGGCCTCGCAGTGGAAGTCGATAGCCGAGTGGACGTTGTAGTCGTAGGCCTCCATGTAACCGCCCGCCGGGACTTCTGGGTCCGCGCACGTTATAACTGGGGAAAGAGTATTCTAATTAATCATTATCCGACCCTGTATTGTATTCACAATGTTGAGTAAAGGCCTCGTCACGTTCACGCCAGTTTGCCCTGTTTTGAGCTAGTCTCGTGCGTATTCGTGCAATTTACAATCTGAAGCCGAGAACGTCCTTGAGAGATCTATTTATGAAGTTATTATGTATGCCAGAAGATACTATGAACATCTCCCGAAAAACATTGACATACACACATTTAATACCAGAAGCAAGGATAAACTTGCTGTTCGTCGCTTGCAAATTGCCAAAGCTCGGAAATCATTTATTGGACAGGCAGTATATTTCTATAACAAAATCCCTAAGAATATAATTGACTTAACAGATCATACATTTAAGAAACTTGTAAAACTGAAATTAACTGAAAAATCTTATTATAACGTGTCGGAATATCTAACAGAAAAGTATGTATGGAATAATTGTAATTTTTAAGTTGACTAATTAGCTATTATCAATAGTTTTAAGTTGAAAATGTGCAATAATTGACGGACATAAGTGTATCAATGTATACCTACATGGGAAATAAATTGAATTGAATTGAATTGAATCTCATCTACGACTTCCCCGCCGAGTGCCAAATGTCATCGCGCCAAGGTGCTGGTGGTCTTCTAATTCATCTCATTCAACGAATAATTGTGTAGACACACACAAAATATCAGTCATCTGATTAACGAAGAAGCACCTTTATTCTTCTCAATGCGTACCTATATAGAGCTACCGTTTAACGGAGGCAACGCTTTTGATGGGATAAGCAAAAGGAGAGACGTTTAACCTTTTCCACGCTAACGGAGGATATATCCACACCATAGGTTCAACGCCAACGACTGATATATCAGTCACGGTGTGCAGTGCTATATCAACCTCCATGTATTAATATAGCATTCAACTTTGCCTTTGGCATTCCGATGTCATGGCGTGTGAGTGACAGCATTTGTACTTTACAGAGCTTTGAAAAAAAATGCACCTTTGTATTGGAACTATCGTCATTTATGGCGCTCGTGGTCAATGACGTCACTGATTTGTCGCGCTTTCTCTCTCTAACCAGTAACATTAAAACGGTTAAGTAGCTTCGTTAATTTATTGATATATTTGAATAGGATTTTCACCATTATATATTTTTTGCCTTGTTTCTTTTGGAATAGTGTTATAGAGAAGTCAAATTTTCAGTCAACAACAGGAGATGACAGCTAGTAGTCCTGCTCTCACGCAAACTGCGCCACCGAGCCATAGCTCGTGGTACCGTTGAGCAGGCGGAACGAGCCCTGTGGAGGTGGGCCGGGCTACCACAATCCATTACAGCTAGTCTTAAACACAATCTCCACTTACGTTCACAAGACGGTATATCATGGCTCCACTTGCCATCCCTGTTGCACGTGAGCACCTCAGCCCCCGCCAGCCAGTAGTCCTGCTCACACGTGAACTGCGCCACCGAGCCGTAGGTCGTGGTACCGTTGAGTAGACGGAACGAGCCCTTGTGGACCTGGGCGGGGGTACCGCAGTCCACGTACTTGCAGGACGGCGGCGTGCCGGACCACACGCCGCCGAGGGTGCAGGTCACACTCTGAATGAGGGAATAATCAGGTAAAGCTGTTGTATTTATAAAACAAAAAATTTAAAAATCCTCCAAAACATGACTATAATTAGGGAGCCATAATGCCACAGACAGATATACATGTAAGCAGATACACAGATACACATGTTAAAATTACTAAAATATCTTGCCTCTGCAAAAACCCAAGGAATTTCAGCGCCACAATTAACTGACTATTAATAGACCTTTTATCGTTGAAATAAAGTTTACAGACGGTCAGTAAACTAACACAGAAGGAAGTCAAGGTGTAAGGGCTGGCTACGGCAATGCATTTGCAATTTATAG
The DNA here is from genome assembly GCA_963556455.1 of Epiblema foenella. Taxonomy (NCBI): domain Eukaryota; kingdom Metazoa; phylum Arthropoda; class Insecta; order Lepidoptera; family Tortricidae; genus Epiblema; species Epiblema foenella. The sequence goes on from OY747095.1 coordinate 44,088,706, forward strand.
AGTCACAAATCTGCCTAGTTAGTTTCATCGGCCTGTGTCGGTCCACTGCTGGACATATGCCTCTCCCATGGCACGCAACTAAACTTGGTCTTCAGCTCTTCTCCTCCAACCCTGCCCTCTGCCTTACGAATACCATCGCCCCACCTAGCTAGTATATTGCCATACTATTATTATTGTGACTGGCAGCTTTTCAGCGGTGGGGGAAGAGTAGTTGGACCACAAAAGTAGAACACATAATAATAGTTTGGCACACTGAGTAGATCGACCCAGGTTCGGCCTAGCTGAGTTTCTTGCTGAACTCTTCTCAGCTAGGCTAGGTTTTGTGAACCACTGACAAAACACTTTATTATAGACTAGTGAAGGCGAAAAAGTCGTTTTTGGGAAATTGTATAAAATTCTACAATAAAATTCCAAGACACATTACTGAACTTACGGATTCTAAATTTAAGTCTGTCGTGTAACAGACACTTAATTCAAAAGCATATTATAAGATAAACGGTTATATCATGGATAGGGATGTTTGGCAGTGATAGCGTCCCGCACAAGTAATCTAACACAGAAATATTTCGTCCTTAATATTAAAAAATATGTATGTATGTTTATATTGCAGCATTTGAATTCTGTAGTATTATGATACTGTTATTTTATATATATGTTTTGAAAAAATGACACCTCGCCGAGTTTCTTACGCCGGTTCTTCTCGAGGCAGAAGGTTATTTTATGAACCGGTGGTAGTTTTTTGACATTCATAAGTGCATGTAACATTTCATTTCATTCAGTAGCTCGATTCCGCTCACCAATCACAATGGAGCGCAAACTCTTAAAGTATTCCAGTGTTAGGAACACGCGTGGCGCGTGGTCGTGTCGGAGGTTTTCCCCTCGATTTTCCCCAGGCTACTTTCCAACCGCGCACTCGTATCGCTTTATTGGGCCCGACATAAAGCCACAGTCGGGTTCAAAAAAAAACTTACTAGACGGATTGGGTCGGTTGCTCTATAAATTGAATATGATTCGAAAATGGAACAATTTCATTTCAGGCTCAGAATATCAGTTGATGTAAATGCATTTCATTTATTGTAAACTGCGAATTTGCGGCTTCGGCTGAAAATGAGCAACACGCAAATTACGATCTACATGCAAAATGTGCAAACAAGCAAAATGTACATACGCAAAATGTATATACGTCGTAAAATGTACATCATTACAAATGTACAGAACGCAGAATGTAAAAGCTTTTAAAATATTCTTACGCATATTATACAATGTGCGATATGTATGTGCATCACGCGATAGTGGGAAAATGTGCAAAGTTAGAATGATCTTAACAATAATGTTAACGCTAACCAGGCTTACCACCAGGGTAACCTTATTATTTACCCAATTTTAGAGTAAATATACCGCGAAACATTTTGTATGCAAATTACAGAATGACGACAGGCAGATCTGTATTCTGAAGAGTCAAAACCCTCTAAGGTTGTCATGTTTTAAATAAAGTTTATTCTTATTCCAATTTTAACACTAATGCACTATTACATACACAAGATTTTTAGACACTGTGTATGTAATAAGTACTCTATTACATTAGTATTAAAGTAGATTATCCAATGTCATACTTTAATACTGGTTCAATATAATTTACCTGTACATCTGTACATTTAGTAGCAACAGCTGCACGCTCGCAGTTCCTCTATCAAACAAGGGCGTCAAATGAAAGGGGGAATCAGTCTAGACAGGGGAGATTGGGGGTGCATCGAAGTTAGTTTTAATGAACTCCGGCAAGCATTTCCGGAGTCGAATCCGGAAGCCTTTGAGCTGCGTATTTGGTTTTAATAAGGTGATTATAAGAGATTATTGCGTTATTCAGTCTGACAGAAATCGCTTTACATAATAGAGTTGGTTACGACGGTGTCCAATTAATTTATAAAGGTGACTTTCGAATATATGACTGCCCGAAAAATACTGTTAGTTCACACACTGATACTATATTCTCCCTGAATTTCATTTTTGGAACGTTATTTTAGGAATCTAATTGGGATCGGAAATAAAACCATTTATTGACCGAGTGAAACGAAGGTTTCTGCTTCAGCTTCGACAAAAATGCTGTCGTATATCCGGATTTCCGTTTGTTCTCGTCTACAGGTCGCAATTCTCAACCGATTCTCGTGAAATTTCGTGAGCAGTTCGATAGTTATATAGAATTTTTTTGTCGAGACGGTTTTTGGAAATTTCCAAAAACTATTTCTTTATCAATGATTTTGTAAGTTTCTGCGGGCGAATTTCGGTTTGTTCTCCTCTACAGGTCGCATTTCTCAACCGATTCTCGTGAAATTTTGTTAGCACGTTCGATATTCATAATTGATATATTTTATAATGTCAGATTTTGGAAATGATAAAAAACTCACTCACGAGGTCTACAGCTCACAGAGACACTAGTATATATCTATATGATATATAGATAGATAGATATATATATATATTTATTTCCTTTATAAAATTACATCATGGTTTACATATTTCAAACAAAATAAATTCACAAAAGGATCGTCAATAGGTGTAATAATAATGAAAGAGAAATAATTGAAATCAAATAATGTCAAAGGTAAAAAATAAATAGAAATGTCAAATTTGTATATCCTAGGCAATGTCATTAGTCAAATTTAAAATAATAGAAATATGACGTGGTAAACTAACATTGTGTATTCCAAAATGTAATTGCATTTGCAATTTGTAATTTGGAACGTCCATGGTGATCAGGGCATACATTATCGTCGTGTGCGCATTTGGTTACAATGTCATGAATAATTCGGTTAAGTACGAATCAGATTCGCACATCGAGTGTTTCCGAATACGGGGTTGATATTGTGGTTGTCGCATTCCTACTGATGACTCAAATTAATATTAACTTCTATATACACACATTACACATCAATGGTATTTCAATGCCATTTAATAATTATAACTACGTTAACAGAAGGATTAATTGTGATTATGATATTAGTGATAACATATGAGCACATCGCTCACAAACAACACACAGCAACAATACGAGTCCATATAAGTTTAAAATTTGTCAATCGGATGCGTCCGCTAACGAAATTATAATTTTCAATCGAAAAAATTGAACTCAGTATGGGATTAGCATTGTTACTACGATAACGATTCTGAATCGAATTTGTGCCGTTGGTGCCATTTCTGAAGCTGTAATAATTTCGCGGTAGATGTCGCTACGAGCTTTCCTAAGGTGTAATTAGAAGAGTGTAATGATTGAAAGATTCGTTAAGGGATACCCACGGTAGCTAAGTTGGTTAATAGCAATGGACGGATTCCAGAGCTCGTGGGTTCCCTGTGGCGATATTTTATTAAATTCTACAGTTTGATTGAAAATTCATATCCACATAGTCGGTAAAAACTGATTTATCAAATACATATAGGAAAGTCAAATTCGGGACACATGAGGGTTGCACGATGTTTCCACCAAAAGCTGCTATGTTTATTTGTAGGAAAAACATACAAACTAGATAGAGGTCACAGTTTTTTCTACAGAGTGAGGTCAACTGGGGTAAAAACCTCAATGGGTAAATTCAGTGCCATTTATATGGCTATTTAGAGTGCGAATTCACCCACTGATGTTTTTGCCCGTCTTTAATAACAAACGCAGCACTTTAGAAATATTCTAAAGTACTGTGTTTGTGTTAAATCTTCACCCATTGACGTTTTTGTTACGGTAGTCCTTAACCAGTTCTTAGTACGTGTCTCTGCCAGGCAACTCTCTTATGTCTAACTTGAAGATTAACGCAGCACTAGAACTATTCTAACGTACTGTGTTTGTGTTAAATCTTCATCCTTTGATGTTTTTTTTCCGGTAGTCCTTAACTAGTTCTGAGTGCTTGACTCAACCAGGCAACCTTCTTTTAACTTCATTTACGTATGTTATTGTGAATACTCACCGGTTGCCCGAAGAGTATGAATCCATTCTGACAACTGTAAGTAGCCAGCGAGCCCGCTTTGTGGCCCCCCACTGACACAGTGGCGCCAGTGACAGGCGGGGGCTCGGGGCACCAGTCGAACAGACACTTGGGCGCGCTGCCCGTCCAGGCCCCCTCGTCACCGCAGAGCCGCTCCGTGTCCCCCACGAGCGTGTGGTTCTGGCGGCAGGAGTGCGTCGCGCGGGCGCCGTGAGTCGTTCTGCCGTCCGTTAGGGTCACGTCGCCATCTTGGATCGGCGTTAAGGCGCCGCAATTGACGTCTGAAAAGAGGGTTATGTTATTAACAAATAGAAAGGTCTTACATAGACAGGATCGCGTCCTGCATGTGAACATATCTAAAATTAAGGGCATTGGTTTGGCTCGTAATAAAAATATAGGCTTAATGACCTTAATGACACCCGCATGAATGATATATCCGTTTGTACTAATGTATACATCGTGGGCGTTAATAACCCGAAAAATTTAAACCAACGATTTTAGAGCCTAATTAGAGAATATTAAGTTACATAACACATAGTCCAAAAACCCATAATTTGAGAGATATTAATTATTTAAAACAAATTACAAGTTAAAAAATCTTAATTCTAACACACCCTAAAGGCGTGACGTAGCCACCTACCACTTTTACATGCAGACACCCTAACTGCATGGTTGTCAGCCAGTTTCACTTAATTAAGTTTGATATGTATCCTACAAAAAGGTTTTACTGCCGAATGTTTTGTTCTGTTCTCAATCGCGAGAGTGCAAACTATTTATCTTCACTGACAACTGGCTGATAGTTTGAAATTGATGTCACTAAAATGACAATGCTCGATCTTTGTTTCTCAACTTGAGATTAATTAAACTCGCTCACTCTCTGAAGTAAAGGTTTGTTGACAAAGAAGCGGTCAACTAATATGATTTTATTTGTACCGAAATAGTAATTTAATTAAGACACGTAATTGGACACATGTTGATATAACATTATTTATTCGTATTAACGCCCACTGTGTATAATAAAAACTTACTCATTTACCGTAATTTAAATATAGACCATCGTTTTTACTATTATTACTTCATAAGTACCAAGCGCTTTGCATCATCTTTTATAACGCGCACTTCTAAGGTTTGGAATTCTCTGCCGGCGTTTGTGTTTCCGAGCTCATATAACCTAGAACTTTTTAAGGTACGAGTGAATAGGCACCTTCTGGGTGAGCTCGCTTCATCGTCGGCCTCATCTTTGCCCCCTGGCTAGATGCTGGCCACGAGCGATCCCATTTTTAATAAAAAAAAGTGCATGTAACATTCATAAAAAGAATAAGTAAGTAACATTGACTTTGAATGGAGTCGCAAGAGTCCATTAGCTATGAAGGTTAATCAAGTCACAAATCCAAAAGACCCTTTGAGTTCAACTTTGATTAGGTAAAAACTAAAATATTCACAGGGTTTGGATATCGGCTCCCTTTTCCACGTAATCCGGCAGATGCATTTTACAGATTCGCGTGCACGAACCTTTCAAAACAGCAAATACTACTCCGAGGTTAGCACCGCCACGAGATTTTAGATAAACGCAATATACAACTGCGGAAAACGCTTGTATTTATTTAGTCACATGGTGAAAACCTTTTTCAACTCGCAACTAGATTCGTGCATTTGTGTCGAGTTCATAAAAACATGTACGTTTCGTTCGAAAAACTGAGCAACAAAACGTTTACAAATAAAGCCGCCTGCAAACATTTTTGATCGGTGCACAATATCGACCCGACTATACCCACCGTTATGAATTTGGAGGGCACTGAATTACATTATATACGATACATAGAAAATCAGAGGGCCGTCGTATCGTAAGTTGAACACGTCTGCATAAAGGTGTAATCATGCCTCTTTTTTTTGAACCTGACTGTGGCTTTATAGGCCGGGCCCAATAAAGCGATAGGAATGCGCGGTTGGAGCGTAGCCTGGGGAAAATCCAGGGGAAAACCTCCGGCGCGACCACGCGTGTTGTTTGGAACACTGGAATACTCTAAGAGTTTGCGCTCCAGTGAGATTGGTTGACCGGTTACAACCGAATCTGAGGTGTGAGTGGAATCGAGCTACTGGGAGTTTTGTCGCTGGTTCACTAAACCTAGCCTAGCTGGTAATCATGCCTCAACTGTACACATACACAGTACCGGCTGAGCTATGTTTGTGTGTTGAGATATACATGCGCATTATGTATATTGTGTGCGTCATCATAGGAGTAACATGATGGTAGATAGATTTTACCGCCAATTTTGAAGTGTAAAGGTACGAGTATGAGCTGCAGGCGAATCACATAACTTTATGTACTAACGGTAGATAGATTTTACTGTAAGTTTTGAAGTATAAACTGCGGGGTAATCACGTAACTTTTGTACTACCGTTAGGTAGATTTTAATGTCAAATTCTAATTGTCAGCTCATACATCTATACTTCAAAATTGACAGTAAAATCTATCTACCGTTACTACATAAAGTTACGTGATTCTCCTGCTGTATGAGCTGACAGTTAAAATTTGACATTAAAATCTACCTAACGGTAGTACAAAGTTACGTGATTACCCCGCTGACAATTAAAATTTTGACATTAAAATCTACCTGATGGTAGTACAAAAGTTACGCGATTGGAGTAATCACGTAACTTTTGATGAAATCTCATGAAAACGTAGAATGCCCTGTGCATCTAACTATGAGGACTCTTAAGACTGTCAGTATAAGTAACTTCGTTTTGTGAACGTTTGCTATTTACGAGAATATAAAGTTAACGTACATACCAAATAAGGTACAACGTTATTACCGAGAACTCGCGACGCGAGGGGTTTGACTAGTTCTTGAGTGCTTTTAAATAGCGCATCTACTTTGAACATTCAATAGGGGAATGTCTCGTTTTTAATGAGAAACAAACTGAATGGCGAATAGTTGTTTCCTGGTATTTGCATTACATCTTTGTTGATAAGTCTTTCTAAGTTTGCACCGGGAAAGGATACAGGGTGTATGGTGTATGTATACTTCTTGAAATTTGAAAATTATAAGAAAACGGGATTCTATGGATTCAGCAATAAAAACACGCGGCAGCCACGCATTTCGCAACGATTGGCTACATATTGATAAGGACTAGGACGAGTGGAAATTAGCTATAAAATCGCTGACACTCTAAAGGATTTTATTAAGTAATGATTATTCTTTTTATACAAACGCCTTAAGGGAGGCGTACAGACACATCTACCAGAAGACTCATGCTTCATTAACGGCACTAACGTCTCAAATCATATTGAGAATCGTCAGTTACGATGCGCCATCCTATACCCAAATTTAGAATGAAGGAAAAATTGAAAATTTTTAATTTAGTGTTATTATTCATAAAAGTAAAAATCCGGAAAAATGGGCGAAAATAAATACGTAGTGGACCGCACAAAATGGCTACCGAAGCAGAGGCAAAAAAGGAGTTGGCGGGACGACTCGAACGCATTTTGCTCAGCTTGGCGGTAAGAAACGAACAATAGGGCCGAATGGAGGAAAAGAGGGGGGGTTTTGCCCAGCAGTACATACTCAAATAGGCTAGTTAAAAAAAACATTCTCTTCTCTTCCAATAGAGGGCGCCCTATACTATATTTTCCGACACGCGGCCTCCTCTCAAGAACCAATCTGTCCCAACGGCCATTTACTTGACTGTGATTATAATGCATTCATTATACGATCGTAATCATAATGATGTCTCATTACCAGTCGTCTACCGGTCCCTGGGATCCCCGGGATCAGAATATAAGAATGCTATTTTTTGGTTTTTTCACCGGGAGATTACTGCTTAAAACTAAACTTAGTTCGCACATAATCTGCATTTACAAAACTCTCGCATGCACTCGCTGGACAGCACGTGCTCCTTCGTTCCTAGCGCGATTGGGGTACATATATCAACACCTCGGAGGTGCGCTGGAGCCGAGTTTAGCCCAAGCGTGAAGGGAAACAGGTCCGCCAATTTTTGCTTCAACGTAAATGCAACGAAATTTACGGTGACAAAGTTTACCGGACGCGTATTGTGATCGGACGACACACGAAACATGACACGAGCGACGTTTTTGTCACATGCCGTTCATATTGAAAAGGAAATTTAATATAAAATGAAGCCTATCAAATATGGTGGTTATACTTGATCGGAGCCAGTTACGTACAAGTACTACAAAAGCCTCGATCGAAGCCAGTTTCGAAACTCCGGTTTCGTAGACGGCCGAAGGGATTTGTAACACTTTTGTTACTTTGGATAATCATTCGGGGTTGGTAAATGAACATCAAATGTTTTCTATGTCAGTTAACTTTTCTAATGCATCACGGTGGTAACGGGGGGTCAATGTCTATGGAGGGACGAGTGGGGAGGGAAGAGGTTTATGATTTATGCACCAAGAAAACGTATAATGAAATAAATACTCACATTTACAATTCGGCGCAGCACCAGACCAGAATCCGTCCTTCTTGCACTCTCTAGTCTTGTCTCCCACTAGCATGTGCCCTTCGGGGCATCTGTAGGCGATGGAGGCGCCGACCTTATAGCTGTCTCCCTCTATCGTGGTGTTCAGCAGCTTATCTGGACTGCCGCAAGTTGGCGGCACTGGAAAAAAATATATTACTAAATGGGTGATTGACAAAACAATATCCCGCAAGTTTTCAACTCTGTCATTAATTAACAGGGTCTTATTTACATTGTAACCTCAGATCTGGTTAAAGGGTTAAGAAAACGAGCGGTGAACGAATAAAATAAACAAAACCATGCAAAAAAAGTGGTTTACTAATTTGAGCCTTAATTTACAAATGATAACGTCGAAAGTCTTTCTTGCTTGACGCTACAGTCGAAGTCAAAAAATAATGTAAACAGTTTCAACCCGAATATAATGCAAGATGGCGCACATTATAACCTATTATTTAAGTCCACCGTACAGTCTGTAATAAATATATGTAAATTGTAAGTTACCAAAGTAACAAAAAATAAGGACGATCTTACGGCGTTGTCATTAAAAGTCATAATCGTATATTTTGTCACTGATTGCGTACCTACAGACATTTTAAATGTTGACAGGAGAACATCCACACTCGCTTAGCACACAAGTCTTTTACATAAAAATATTACAAGATAAACATTTGCTTACAAGCTTTTAAATTTAGAATGTAAGTCAATGTTTATTTCACCCCACTAGCTCGGAAAGCCCTTTTTTATTTGTTAAAAACAGATAGCAAAACTGCATTTTATCCATAAGTGGAAAGAATATTTGAAATCCGAACGCGCTATTTGTAACTCTTTTAAACATAATAACATGAAAAGGCTAGTCCAGACAGTTCAGCATCAATAATTTTATATTGCGCTGTTTTGTCAAAAAATCTAGTACCTACGCCTAATATCGGGATTAGGTAGTGGACACCTATATTTAGGATGCAACTGTACTGGAATAACGTTAGGACGAGGAGGAGCAAAAAAAATTCCTCGGGTGGTGAAAAGATTCGTGTTATACACGGCGGCCAAGTTATTTTACGTCTCGTGTGTTGCAACATTCGCTACGCTCAGGATTCTATTTTAGAACCACTCGCTTCGCTCAGGATTCTATTTTCGAACCACTCGCTTCGCTCCCGGTTCAACCATAAAATCCATTCGCTAGCTCGTACTGCAATCCAAGAAACCATTCGCTAGCTCGTACTGCAATCCAAGAAACCATTCGCTAGCTCATGTTTCAAATCCCCACTCGCGGTTAAAATACAACTTTGCACCCTTGTATAACAAATAACTATTATTGTGACTATATAATAATATGCTCACGTCAATTGTGAGGGCGGAGTTTATTTATTTTTTCTTAAACTAACAATTAAATAAGGTTGTATTCACGCATTAATTGGTACTCCATACGTAAATGTAAAGTTTGTAATGGTACGTATTGTGTTCATACTCCTCAACTCTTGTTCTTTATACTTACAAGTGTTTTTTTAGCATTAACTTGTGAATGGCAGCATATGCTTTCAAGGCTCGGAGTGAAAGTGTGATCCAGCGCACTTGTTACGAAGCATCGACATTTGCATACGGCGTACGCATATCGGGGCCGGTTACGCGGTGATTATTATCACGATATTGGGGTGTGTCAATATTATCGTGGTTTTTGAAATTGTTAGGATTTTGCTTCAATATACATGAATATCCACGTGATACATATAGTGATTATCAGTAAATAAATAATAAATAAATATTAGAGGACAATCTTACACAAATCGAACTAGCCCCACAGTAAGCTGAAGAAGGCTTGTGTTATCAGTGTATCGATGGTGATTATAATCACCGTGTAACCAGCTCCATTTTATACCACGACAAAAAATCAATAATGGCATGAGGGGGAAAAGGAGCGAGATACTAATAATGACATAATTAGACAAGAATAACGCATATATCGTCTCGTTGGCTTTAGTGTACTTTTACTCAACATGCAACAGGGGTAATTGCTTAAAGGAAACACAAAAGGAAAATTGAATCCTTGTAGGTAACCAGTGGCCTGGGACGAACCATTTTTCTTTTTTGTTTGTGGAGTCCGGTCTGTTCATGCTTGCTAGGACATAGTGACTACGTTAATACTAGTGTATTTTTATAGGGAATTGACGAGAGTCATCATCCTGTTGTGGATTCGTTTTTATTATCAGTGACTTAGAGACCATATACATCTCTAACAATATTAAATTAATTTTGACGCTCAGAGACCATGTACTCTCTGGGATATTATATTAATTTCATTATACTCCTTGTTTATTCTTGAGACCGTATACATCTCTAACTTTACTGATGTTGTAATATTTGTAATAGATAACTTTGCAAGTTTATCTTCACTGTATGACATTAATTTTGTTATAATTGTAAACTCGAAATTATTATTCCTTCTGGAACTGTAAATTAATATTCTGACATGAAAAATGTATTACTTATTATAGTCAGGCTTTCTTAAATTGTAAATTAATTTTTTGACATGTAAAAGTGCCCTTGTGGCTTATTTGCAGAATAAATGTTTGATATTTTGTTTTTTTTTTGCAAACAACTATCGCAAATTTCAGTTTACTACAATGAAAATTAAATCCTTGTAGGTAACCAGTGGCCTGAGACAAACTCTTTTTCTTTGCAGACAACTATCGCAAATATCAGTTTACTACAACGAAAATTGAACCGTTTCAGGTAACCAGTAGCCTGGCAGGAAAAAAAACTTTACAGATCACTGGTTACCTAATCCCGGTTACCTACACGGAAAAATGTATTTAATTGGGCCCCTCGGTTGGAATTAGGTTAGGTAGAATTCGGTAGTCGCTTTCGTGAAACAATTGCTTGCGCAAATCTTCTGTCTAGATGTCAAAGCGGACCCGGTCTCCTCGAAGATACAACCTAAATGCTAGAAGGATGCTGTAGGGTTCAGCATTCTATCCTCCTGAGGTTCCCCTGGGTTTTCCCATTGCCTATAAAGCCACAGTCAGCTTCAAAAAAACCTCCCAAGGTTCAAAGTGATGAAACTAGAACAAATTCATATCAATGGAATTTATACCTTTCGATATTGTAATAGTGTCGCATATGTTTTGTTTTGTTCCATTCAATTCCAAAACAAAACCAACTCTATTTCTTGTTACAGGTGATTACATTTTTATTGCCAATGATTCTTGTATGGTGGGATGCTAAAGGGTAAATCCCAATTCAGTTCAAACCTAACGAGAGTAAAAAAAATATTTTTAATATTTTTTAAAAATATTTTTAATATTTTTTAAAAATATTTTTAATATATTTTTTATAGTAACTTACTGGAGATTGTTTGCAGCAATATTGATTGCGATATAGAAAGTTCCGCTGTTTGTTCAATTAAAGGATACTTTAAAATTCATTGACGACAGAACTGGGCTAACTTATAGGTAACTACTATATTGGTTGTGTTGACCATGGGGAGTTGTATAAGAGTGCTGACACGCGCTAGTACTCGTACGAGTAGAATAGAAAAAAAAGGTTTTCACGTTAAATTCAATGTAGTGAAGCTCATTCGCATTGCTTAATCTCTGTTTCATTGAAACATTCCTTTAAATACATGCAACAATTAAATGGTAAATATTTTGTTAATACTCGCACATGGGTTGCATTTTAAGTAACTAAAATTATGTTTTAATGCAAAGGGATAGGTCGAGTTTGGACGCAGCAAACCATATTGTCAGTAATTCAAGATCTCATAATGATAGTCTATTAATAATAAAAAAAAACCGAATCCAAAAAGCACTAAAAAGTAAAAAATAATTGCCTTACTTCTAATATGAGACTTTACGCTTCTTACTGAACAATGTAGACGTACTTATTGTAATTTTGAAGCCGGTGCTATCCAAAGAAATTGTCTAAAGAATAAGAAGCGTAAAATCTCATATTAGAAGTAAGGCAATTTTTTTTTTCTTTTTAGTATTTTTTGGAGTCGGTTATGTTTTTTATTAAAATTTTTATTTATCTCACACTTTTTAGTGAATCATTACCAGAGTGCATCTCATAACGATTCTAATAAGCTCAAACACGGATAAGCTACACTGTTTTATTACGGAGTTCCGTTGCCTACCTTCCGGCTTCAATTACCAGATCAGGTTGATGGTGACATTACATCAGGACCATTTAAATTGACTTAGTCATAGTCGCTTCCGTATCTTGCTCGAAATATCTTAATACCACCCATGAAACACTAGGAGTTTTGGATGACCATCCGTGGCCTTCTTCATCAGTTCTCGTTCACCAAATGCTATTTTCTGAATGTAAATGCTTGATTTACTGCCTAAAATACTAATATCGCTATACGTTTCATTTGAATGTTTGAGGAGTTCCCTCAATTCCTCATGGATTTCATCATCAGAACTAGATTCTAGTAACAACGGGACCAACTTTGAAGCATATGCTTTCAAACAACGAAAACATTTTTCAAATCGGTTCATAAACGACGGAGTTCTGAGATAACACATTTAAAAAAAAAGAACATACAACCGAATTGAGTACCTCCTCCTTTTTTTAAGTCGGTTAAAAAGAGACAAATACGGGCAAGTCTTTGCTGAAGCTTCACTAAGTAAATAAATGGTGGTTAGGGGCGCGCGCTTACTGAAACATTGTTTTAATATAATAATATGCACATTATTCGCGATTGCCACAAAATATTACCCTTATGATTTCTCTAATGCTATAATGTATGTATAGTAGGTATATATACACTTTATTGTACACAAAACATAGGTAATAGGGTCGGTACGGTTTACGGCATGTTAATTTGATGCACCAGTTTGCGACCACTCGGATGAGTTGATGAATTGAAAGGATAATTTTTTTTTATATATATTCCCATTCAATATCTACTAATTCACTGTTTCTTTAGGGCATGTAAAAACGTAAATATCTTTGATTGAAAAATTTCGTTCTTCAGAAGGCCGCAAACTGACGGAGGCCGCGTTAATGGCCTAGCGACCCCATATATAGACAAATTAGGTTATATTGGTACAAAGGCGAACTTATCCATAATAATGATATCGCTTACGCAGAAATTCGCTCCGAGCGCATCATAAAACTTCGATATGTACCTAGACAGACACTCACTGTACTGGCAGATCCAGTGCAAATAGTCCAGGTTGCATCCCACGTCGTTCCAGAGCCACGCCCTCCCACCGTCGAGAACCACGCAGTTCTGTTCGCCGTTGTAGTTGTTCGGCTGGTCCTTGCCCCATGCTGGTCTGGAAACCACTTCACCTGAGGAAACAGAAATCGTCATTGTAATTATCAGCCGAACGACGTCCACTGCTGGCAGGGGCGTATTTACCCTAGGGCCATCCGGGCCATGGCCCGGGGCGCCAATCCGCCAGGGCGGCGTAACCGCCTAGCCGCCCCCGACCGGCAGCTGCAACGTGTGTTTTTATTACAGAATCCTTAGAATTTAATTTCAAGTTTTCTTTTAATTTTCAAACTTCATTGCATTTTTTTGAAAAAAACACTATAAAGCCTCTGCGGTACCGGGGTTGTCAGCCTCGTATCTCTAGATGGCCTCGTTAATACTCGGCCATCTATAACTACTCGGCCGGCAATCCCCTATTTCGCGGCCTCTTCACTAATGTACTATCATACAATAAAAATGTAGACCATTAAAAAAAATTACATTATTTTTCTTGGTTTATGGGGCGGTGAACCTTATTGGCCCGAGGCGCCAAATTTAAAAAATACGCTTCTGACTGCTGGATATAGGCTCCCCTAAAAGTGGCCTGTCCTGAGCCACCCGCATCCATTATTAAGAGAAATTTTAAAAATAATTCGATAAAGTCGAATCTAGGGGCTCTATGGTTGACCAACGTCAAAACGGGTTAATAATCAGAACTCATGTTTGGTAGATTTAAAACCCTATAAAATTACAATTATAAATAGGCACTCAGGGAACGTACCTTACTATCGCAACGAGAAATAAAAATAGTTGGGCCTTATAATAAGAATAACTGCTGTAAAACGAAGAGCACATAATACTTTAGGGTCATACTTACTTGAAAAAACAAAAGTCGTCCCCCACAGGAGGGGTTAATAGTTAACGGCTTATGTGCATTTTAGGTATATTTTTATTACATTGATTTATAGAAACGGAGACACTGTTTATGCGGGTTACTGGTCCAATCCAAAATTAAGCTTTGTAGCCCTTAACTGTTGGTATATCCACAGAAAAGACGCGTACCTAAATCCGCGTATGACTCGTTTAGTAATTAGTTACGTCTGTATCTGTTATATCTCATTGTAACATACATATTAAATCTTCTTACACTCTCACAAACGAAATTACATTTTTACGATTTCTGATTAATTTAAAGCGACTGAAGCACATTTTTACAAAATATACTTTAGCTCCAAACAAATTTGCAGAGAGACTTCAACCATATTGATGCAGTGGGCGGCATCCGTTTGTGATAAACTTTCGTTTTATTTATTCACGAGAACTTAATATGCAATATCTGTGTTGTCAGTGTAGCAATATTGCGTCTGTGAAAAATAATTACAGTTTGTTGAAGTTGACATGAGGTTTTCCCTTGGTCAAGGGTCGTTGGTTTAATAACCTAGATTGTTGGTTTAATCTCTGGCGTATCGAAGTCAATCAAAATAAAAGTACTGCGATAGTCTTCCACCCGTCTGACCGTGTTAGCACGGAAAGGAATGAAGATCCAGATGTTTGAACAGCCCATCCCCTGTGCCAACGAATTAAAATATCTTGGAGTGACTCTCCATAGAAGACTGACTTTCCATTGTTCGTGCTCGGCAGGCTTGGGCCGATGATTAACAAGTTTAGTAAAATGTCACTTAGAAATAAGCTGACATCAAACAAAATTGTGTTCGTCCAATCATTTCTTAAGTGGTACCAGTCGAACCTCAGTTAGCACTATGTATGGTTTCTTTAAGCAGACTGCCAGACGTTATTTTGACAACGCTCCCCATCACAGGAATCTGTTAGTTAGGAAGGCTGCCGACCACGTTTCCGCACGGTCTGGCGTCCAAAGCACACACTCACGGACCCGGACAACGTAATCACAGCGTCCATCGAAAGATGGAACGCTGCGCTTACGGCGTCCAACTCTGACACGAGGCGTACACTTAGGCATTCCCGCCGGCGGGGACGTCCACCGCGCGATAGCGACAACACCGACACATATAGTCCCTATTCGTCCCGGTATCACCGCGTATTGGGTAGAGTCAGATCGACCCAGGTCGGGCATAGCTTAGCTCGCTTTATTAGGTTTCGTTTAGTGTTTTTCCTTATTTTTGCTTTTGATGTGGCAATATGATTGTAGAGGGTCAAATTTTATATATGGGAGTTATAGGACATGACTCCCATATATAGACATTCGTGCCACTCTAAAAATTGTTTCTGATGACACCATAAAAATTCAAGCGGATCTCTCCTTACTTTTCGTCATGTTATTATCAGGTAAAAGTGTGAAATGCCTGGTTTGTGTCGAGACTCACCGTCGACCCATTTCCAGGTTCTGGACGTGAGCCCCGGGTCCTTCTGGGCCCCGATCCACACCAGCTGCGTCTTCAACTGCGACTTGCGCCGCTCCAACTCTTGCAGCAGGAAGCTCGATGTAGCGCCCTGTAGGAATGAGTCAGTTAGGACTGATTTGAATCAATAAAAATCACCACAACTATAACCGATGCTTTTTTTTAAACTTGACTGTGGCTTTATAGGCCGGGCCCAATAAAGCGATAGGAGTGCGCGGTTGGAGAGTAGCCTGGGGAAAACCTCCGGCACGACCACGCGTGTGGTTTGGAACACTGGAATACTCTAAGAGTTTGCGCTCCAGTGAGATTGGTTGAGCGGTTTCAACCGAATCTGAGGTAATAACCAACGCGAACATAATACGAGGCCTGGTTACCTGGAAGCCGTGTATGAGGTCGCCGCCGTGCGCTTTGCACTGCCGGCGTGCCTCGTCAAAGCTGCCTCCGCGCGCCACGTTGAACTCGTAGCAGTTCCGTGAGAACGCGGCCAGCTCCACGTCGTCGGATACTCCCGCTGGAGCGCAGCGGTCGTTCGAGAATTCTAAAACAAGTCATTAAGAATATACCTGCGGTATATTATCAGTATGAAGGGTGGTTTCCGTGACGTTAATTACCGCAAGAACTAACTCAGAGTCCAACCGAAACAGATTGGGCCATAAATACCGCCGGCGAGTAGCGAGTAATCTCATAGTAATTCCACTCGCTTGAGCGAGAAAACGAGTAGAATTACTATGAAAGTACCCGCTGCTCGCCGGCGGTGGGACAAGTGCCTAAATAAACCGCGTATCAATCTGTTTCGGTTGGACTCTGAGTTAGTTCTTGCGGTAATTAACGTCACGCGTTTGCGTGCGGTATATTATCAGTATGGAGGGTGGTTTCACCCTCCATACTGATAATATACCGCAGGTATCTTCTCAATTGAAGATTGTCTTAAGCTATTCGTAACGACTACTCGTAAACTTGCTCACTAGCAAGAGGTGTCATTCTACCGTCTCTCCCATTATCATGCTTTACCACTTCGTTGTGACATTGTAAATGACATCTTCTTAATTTATTATAGAGTTCAAAATTGCTGCTTTGGTTAAAAGGTTAAATGAGGGTGACGTCAAGAGGAAGCGGACGGGGTACGGGAGGCAGGGACCGTTCTTACGTCGTGCACCGCGCAGTAATTCGATTTCTGGTCCATAATTCTCGCGGGTATAAGACTCACTTCGGGGCATGTTAACGGTTGCACGGATCCTGTTTCCTTGCTTACCTTCTGTAGTGAAAACTTCGACTTCGCAGAGCGAGAGCGACCCCTCCACCCCTACAAGCTGCAGGAACACATGCTGGCCGACCAGGGGGCGTGCGCAAGTGAACGTCTTCGTCACGCCTTCGTCTGGAACAAGATCATGATTAGCAACGTAATTGTCGTCGACAAGCCTTCGTCTAGAACAAGATCATTATTAGTAACGTCATTGTCGTCGTCACGCCTTCGTCTATAACAAGATCATTATTAACAACGTCATTGTGGTCGTCACGCCTTCGTCTATAACAAGATAATTATTAGCAACGTCATTGTCATCGTCATGTCTTCGTCTAGAACAAGATAATTATTAGCAACGTCATTGACGTCGTCACGCCTTCGTCTATACAAGATCATTATTAACAACGTCATTGACGTCGTCACGCCTTCGTCTATAACAAGATCATTATTAACAACGTCATTGTCGTCGTCACGCCTTCGTCTAGAACAAGATCATTATTAACAACGTCATTGTCGTTGTCATATCTTCGCCTATAACAAGATCCAACACACGAACACGACCGGTTTAGCCTAGTGGGTAGTGCACCTGCCTGTGAAGCTGACGGTCCTGGGTTCGAATCCCGGTCAGGGCAAATATTTGTGTGATGAGCATGAATATTTGTTTCTGAGTCTTGGATGTTTTCTATGTATTTTAGTATTTATATCTATTAAATATATCGTCGTCTAGTACCCATAACACAAGCCTTCTTGAGCTTACTTTGGGGCTAGTTCGATTTGTGTAAGACTGTCCTCTAATATTTATTTATTTTATTTATTTTTAATTATTAGCAACGTCATTATCGTCGTCACGCCTTCGTCTAGAACAAGATAATTATTAGCAACGTCATTGTCGTCGTCACGCCTTCGTCTAGAACAATCATTATAGGCAACATCGTCCTGAAATAAATAAAGTAGCCGTTTATAATATATCATTTGCATGCAAAAGTAATAAATTAATATTTTTTCACTATAACAATAATCCATTTGCAATTTCATAAAAAAAACATTTTTATATTGTTGAATTGAAAATTAATTGACAAAGAACACAATTTATTTCATTGTAATGATAACGTCACGGTCATGATAATCATCACTTATTGTGAATGTGAATAAGCTGCACGGGCATTTTAAAGCTGGACTCATATATGACGTGTACGATAGAGGTTTCGAAACTTCGCGATCAGCATAGTACAATTCATCTATCACTGGCGACATTTTTTGAACACACATTCATAAAAGTGGAAGACTTCGAAAATAAACGCTTTCCAGTTTATAATCAATTACTGTTTCTAATTTTTCATGCGGCGGAAGTACGACTGTACATATAGATTTTAATCCGATAAACTATGCATAAAAACTGCGTCAATACAAAACTTGCAACTGACTTCGTAACGTCAAACGCAGTTAGTGTCGGAGCGGCCTCGGCTATTTCCATATTTCTCATCGGGTAGCTTCGGCGCGGCGACAAGTTAAACCCCGACTTGTAATATTATTCAAGTAATGCAGTTTCGCAGGAGTAAACTGCCGGAATAGATAATCACTTATAAAGCGGAGAAACTGTATTGTCCTTTCCAGGATCTCAAAACTATCCCTGTACCAAGTTTCATCTCAATCGGTTTGGCGGTTTCCTTCGGTACCGTTTGGTAACTAAGTTCCGTAACTGGCTACAGAATGGGAATCTAAAATTCTCCGTTTGTAGCTGATTACGTATTGGGCTTGCGTTGTTCCGTTTGGTAACTGGGTTTCGTAACTGGCTACAGAATGGGAATCTAAAATTCTCCGTTTGTAGCTGATTACGTATTGGGCCTGCGTTGTTCCGTTTGGTAACTAGATTTCGTAACTGGCTATAGAATGGGAATCCAAAATTCCCTGTTTGTAGCTGGTTAACTATTAGGCCTGCGTTGTTCCGTTTGGTAACTAAGTTTCGTAACTGGCTATAGAATGGGAATCTAAAACTCCCTATTTGTAGCTGGTTACGTATTGGGCCTGCGTTGTTCTGCTTGGTAACTAAGTTTCGTAACTGGCTATAGAATGGGAATCTAAAATTCCCTATTTGTAGCTGGTTACGTATTGGGCCTGCGTTGTTCTGCTTGGTAACTAAGTTTCGTAACTGGCTATAGAATGTGAATCCAAAATTCCCCGTTTTCTACCCCGTTATCTAAGCGATCTCTTCCAGACAACCTTTGGTCAGAAGAAACGAAGCTAGAAAATTTAAATTACTTGAGTAGAAATAATATAAACTACCTATAATACTATGACCCTGCACATACAAGTTTATAGCCTGGATTAACATATAGATTACTTATAGAATTACCTATAAGTCATCCGTCGAAGGATGACATAGGCTATGGAAGTTTACGCCGATAAAATCTCTGGCCAAAGCTAGTATTATTATATATGTTTAGTTCAAGAAAATATGATCAGGCCAAAAAACTTCTAGCATTGTTAGAAGTAGTACCACGAAAAACCTTACGTAAGCGACCTTTCCGTAAAATACAACTATACAAATCTATACAAAATATTTTCACCAATTCCAATTCGACTCATTGTTAAATACCGCCATTGTTTTGATATAATGCAGTGTGATTCGCACCTTATTACATTACATTAATGTTCAAAATTGCTGGTATTCTTTTATGTACAATACCAGCAATTTTGAACATACGTAATAGTATATTGTGTCTCAAAGGAGCAAAATGATATATTTACGGCGAGGGCGGTATATTGAATTCTGAGTGAAGCGAAAGACTCTACAATATAATCCTGAGCGTAGCGAGGGATTCTATAGTAGCATCTTGAGCGTAGCGAGGGATCCAAGTGTTTACGCCCAAAACGGAAATAATTTTGCTACCGTGTGACACATACTGCTTTTCACACCGTCTATGAGGCCCGCTGCTAAAAACATGAAATATCTTACAAACGATTTTACCACAGAGTGTCACATACTGCTTTTCATACCTTCTATGAGGAAAAGAGTCATTGTTGCCCTCAAATGAGGGAAGAAAAGTACATCTTAGATCCCTCATTCGAAGGCAACAATAACTCTTTTCTGAATAGCAGGTGTGAAAAATAAAATGTCATCAGTGAGTTAGGCACGTATCATTGGTTTTCTGATTCACAGTGCTAATTATCTCATTCAGAGCCAGAGCAGACCTCGAGCTGTCATACCGAAAAATAACTAGACCTATAAATCAATCATAATTGCAATTTAATGTTAATTCTCAGCATACATTTTCCGGACAAGTTTTTAGTAATGAACGCGCGCCGACTCGATGTAAAAATTCACGATAATAATGCATAAATTATATAACCGTTGCTTACAAAGCAAAACGTTTTACATAATTCTCGTTACGCAGTGAAAATGAACAGTATCTTATACTTATCGTTTGACAACCATTCGAGCCACTGGTCCCACCGCTGGCGAGTAGCGAGTTATCTCATTAGTAATTCTACTCGCTTGAGCGAGAAAACGAGTAGGATTACTGAGAGTACTCGCTGCTCGCTGGCGGTGGGACCAGTGCCTTATATAATACTAGCGACCCGCCCCGGCTTCGCACGGGTGCACTATTTAATGGATGTTATTATACATATAAACCTTCCTCTTCAATCACTCTATCTATTCAAAAAACCGCATCAAAATCCGTTGCGTAGTTTTAAAGATTTAAGCATACATAATGATTATAGGGACAGAGAAAGCGACTTTGTTTTATACTATGTAGTGATGTGTATAAGTAGTAATCTTGAGTGAGTTAGTTATCTACTATCTTCTTAATGAATGACCACCATTTTAGCTTGGTTTGTAGTTATTCAGTCTATTAAGCTACTGATCCAGGGTACATATATTAATTGTAAAGGTGTTTTGCCACTGCAATATTCAAGTTATTGTATGAGAATTAAAAATAATAATAATTAATTATTTTAAACTTACGGCCTTACTGATCTAGTGATAAGTAAGGTAGCTACTGTAGCTATGTGGTTTTAACTAGTGTCAGTACCCAGTAATTCCTGCGAGTTAATATTCTGTCTATAACATTATCTGTGACGTGGCTACGCGTTACAAGCGTTGGTTAAATAGTCCAAGAACTGTTGCACAATAAGTTGTATGAAACATAACAAGATGTTAATAAGCTCCGATGGCAGTCAAGTTGACAGGATATCATTTCAACTGTCAAATTAGCAGGTCCATAGCGTCGGGTTACAAGATAAAGTCACTAAGTAACAAATACCTACTTAAAATAAAGCTCGTATATCAGCATCGTTTCAGTACTGAGATACGAGGTTTCGAAGAGTAGTGACAGATTTGATAGTGAGTTTTGCTTCTCACCTGTCGATAAAAAAACAAAAAAAAAGCAAAATGAATAAAACTTTTGACGTGTAATGTATTTGTACATTATAAATAAATGAGTATGAGTATGAGTATGATAGTTAGGGTGGGTTGCACCAAACCATTTGTAATCGTAAGCGGTGTTCGTCAAAATCTGATTGTATGGAAAGTTTGACAAGTTTCTATGGGATGACAGCTGCCGGCGCCATATTTGACGATGACCGGCCTGTGATCGTATGTTGGTGCAACCGACCCTTAGACTAATAAACCTGACACTTCACTTAGTTATAATTACCACCTAAGAAAGGCACAGCTACATATGTTATGCACAGCCAAGTTATAGGTACAGTAAGCTAAGAAATTGGTCTACAACTTTTTATCTTTATTATTAGTTCATTATTTACATTAAGATATAAAAGTACTAGACCACTTCCTTGGCTGACTATACTTGAAGTTAGATACAAGCTATCTGAGTAAAGCGTCAGGGTTTATCATACATAATTATGTGATAATTACGTGACATCGAAAGGGACCTTATGGCGGCATCAGGCGCTTACGTTACACCTATTCACTGTTGTATTGGAACAGCGGCAATAAAGGCGTAAGTGCCGGCCGCCATAAAGTCCCTTTCAATATGGATTATCACTATATTGTACAGCTAAAGTATGGCAAACAAAATTGCAAAATTCTTCATTTATTCAAACAGTGCTTAGATTAAGATAACGTTAATTGCTAAATATGAAATATCCTATTAAAATAAGACATTATACTGAATCAAGAAAATTAATAGTCTTTGAAGGATTTATTTAGTTATTGCATCGTTAAGTCTGTGAAGGAATATGTTAATACATCTTCCGGTTACCATGTTTCATAGATCAGGTCTGTAAGTATCAAATATCACAAATGTGGGCAAGCACATCTCATCTTAAACCACTCTAAATAGTTACGTTCAAATCTGAACAAACTCAGCGATAGCGTGTTCGGCGCAATGCTCACGTATTTAAACACTAATCGCCAGTGACAGTGTAAATGGCACCTTCCTAATATATTGACAGGATTGAAAATTGCGAGTAACTTTTATGACATTCGGCGGTCTAAAGCCTCCATTACACTGCGCCGTTCACCTGATGCGGTCGCCGAATTCATTTTAAACTACTTAGGCCAACAAACGTCGTCTTCACATTAGTCTGTCCGCCTACCTATAAGCGTTGGCAGCTGTCGATCGCCGAATGCGGCCGACTAACGTGTTCTTTACACTTATGCGGTGTCGCGTGCAGCATGCGGCGAACGACGAAGTGTAATTGCCGCTTTGAATGAATGAATGAATAATTTTTATTTCCAGGCAATAGACCCATTACACAAAAATGAAATAAAACAGTGTATACAATAATATAGGTACAATACAAACCATAAAAATAAACATATGTATAATACAAACTATTTGCAATTCGGTTGCCGATGTACAGACAACCAATGTAAACAAATAAGATTGCGGTATATGTTTTTGTCAACCGTCTTAATAAGTACATTATTAGAAGACCGTACTCTGTGCCAAAACGACGCTATTCTATTTCTAATAATGGCAAAAAAGTCAGGTACCCTGGCGTTAGCAAACATAGCCGATGCACTACAATATTATGTGTAGGGTAAAACCCGGATAGATGCCCCGCTGGGATAGGTGCCCCAATTCCTAAAAACCTAACTTCCCAATATCGCAACAGTGAAATAGTAGGTAATATAGGATGCGCCAACGCCACCCACCTCAGTGCCAGGCAAGCAGCGGCGTGAAATGGATGCGTTTCGCGTGTGTGTCCAAATATCTCCGCGACACTCGAAAAAAAGTAGACAAAGTTTGGAACGTAAGTATTTGTTGAAGCATAACTTTTGAACTAGTTATAATTTTGATTCCGTTTTTATTATATTAACACACTGATCTGTTAAGTACATATTTAAGTGTCTATATTCTCTCCATTGTGTTTATTTTCGTCAAAAAATTAAAAGGCATCTATCCATATCGAAAAGGATAGTCGCCCCGATTTTTTCAAGGTATAGTTGCCCTTAGGGGCATCTATCCTGACTATCCTGTCACCGTGTATAGTGTAATAAATTGATACATTTTAGATTCACAATGCCGCGAAAATACCAAAGGAAGGAAGGAGCTAAAGCTCGAGTTGTTTTTTGAAAGGTGGAGGAATTACTTGCAGCTTTCCATGAAATGGACAAAAAAGAAATGAATTAAATTAAATAATCACAATTATACGCTAGTGGGCACGTTGACGCACTCTTAAGGGTCCAATTAGAAATCACCCTTGTCGACAACCCGCCTCGATACCTTTTGCCTGAAAAGTGCACATTTTATAACGTTAGGTATACATTTCACCCTGTATAAACGTAAGCTGATTGTTTGAAAATTTTAAATAAATAAATAGTGCATGCCATATTAGTATAAAGCCCTTTTATAATATGTTGACGATTCTTAAAAAGAGGTATTTTTAAAATACAAAATAAACATTTTAATATAAACTTTAAGTTATTTTATTCCATAGGGCATCTATCCCATACCCTAGGCATCTATCCTTCTTTGCATTTTGACGGTGAGGCATCTATCCATAACCGCGAGGCATCTATCCTCAAAAACATTTTCTCGAAAAACTTGAATTCTGCAAAAACCGTAATTATTAGGACAACAGCAACGAAACACATGGAAAGAACAAAGAATAGACTAGCTAATTTCATTAAAAATATTTACTATAAGTTAAAGTTTTCGCAAATATGAGGTAATTTCAAAAAGTGAGGCATCTATCCGGGTTTTACCCTATATTTTTTCGTTTCATTCAAGTAAGCGACATTAAAGACAATTTAGGTGCAGCAGATTCACAACGAGCATTCCACTTTCATTCGTTATGACACCGCTGTGGGAAGAACTTAATCAATTGCCGACAATCGTAGAAAAGGTTTAGAAAGCGAGCATTGCTTTCGCATTTTACGGTTCAACACTACCGTAATGAAAAGAAACATGTTACGAGTAGTGTTTGATGCAGGATGAAGAGATAACACGTGTGCGAGGTGTGTTAATTAGTAAGGGGGAATAGCCACAAGAGATGTGTAAAGCTGTTTATATATATGCTTTTTCCCGCAGCTTCACCCGCTTACTAAGCGTATTGTTTAACGGTCTACAAAAAAGGAGGTTATTAGTTTAACCCGTAAGGTGTGTATGGATGTCATTTTCGAAATCGGTACCCCGAGGAACCTCGACGATGACACCCATATCGATTTTTGAGAAAATTGTTATGGCACTAATTACTCTGCCCGTGATTGTTGAGAATTAAAGAAAAAATGTGTGAGTTTCGCGGCATTAACTGATTCCGATAGGGTTGATCCTGTTCACGTCTATTGAATCACCCTGTTATATATACGTCATACTGTGTAAGGCGGCAGAGCACGCGCCCTGTAGCGCGGGCATAGAATACGACTACGGTATCCTCTGCCTGTCGTAAAAGGTGACTAAAAGGAGGTCCTCGGGGACGTAGACAGTTGTAGTTGGGGGTATGACCGTCATAGAAACATAGCGGGAACCAAATAAGTGGACTCTAGGGCGGCACTGGCGTAGGAGATCCTAGATCCGACCGAAATGGGTTGAAGAGGACAAGCGGGGGATTTTTAGTCGGTGTAAGTCCGAATAACCGCCGCGCCGTCCCCA
The DNA here is from genome assembly GCA_963556455.1 of Epiblema foenella. NCBI lineage: Eukaryota > Metazoa > Arthropoda > Insecta > Lepidoptera > Tortricidae > Epiblema > Epiblema foenella. Next base: position 44,114,028 of record OY747095.1, read on the forward strand.
CGGTGCGGAGGTTCCCATAACGAATTTTCCCCCCGGCCAAAAAAAGGCGGCAGAGCACGTCAGAAGTCATCACGTCAGATCAGCTTGAATCCGGCTTAAGTATAAAGAAGCAGTTTCGTCATCGTTTCTATTCCCACGAGACATTAGCTCAGCCCTAATTTAAACTAGGTTTACAACGACGGCGCTGTTTCGCCAATCAAAGAGCTATTTTGTGTTGGATCATAGAGTTCGTTTATGTGCCAATGTACAGTCCACATCAGAAGTAGTTAAGCATACGCAGATGCCGAAACTGTTTATTAGCAAAAGAAGATCCAAAATCATTATAGTCGCGACTAAGGTTGTGGCTTATCAAACACACATTTTAGGGTTCCGTAGCCAAAATGACAAAAACGGAACCCTTATAGATTCGTCATGTCTGCCCGTCCGTCGGTCCGTCCGTCCGTCCGTCCGTCCATCCGTCCGTATGTTACAGCCGATTTACTCGGAGACTATAAGCACTACAATTATGAAATTTGGTAGGAAGATGTATTCTATGAACCGAAATTACAAAAAATACTAAATTAGGGGGGGCCACTCCATACATGTGGATGACAACCGGTGGATGAAAAAAAAAATTCATCGCACATTAGTCATGTGGGCTATCGATAGATAGGCCTTTAAAAATGATATGGAGGTTTCTAAAAAACTTGTCCATTTAAGTCAACCGTTGGTGAGACATTAGCTGTCAAAGTCATGGAATGTGTGGGCCCCCCTCTAATTTCTAAACTATAAAGATTAAAATTCTGAAAGAAAATTGAGGTGTTGTGCATTAGTAAATACTTTCAACGATTTTTGGTTTAAACAATATAGGTTTTACTGTTTTTGAGTTATCGCTTATAAACTGTCTTGCCCAAATAAAAGGTCGTAAGTGCCGTGAGTTCCCTATGAAGATACGACTTTTTTAGATTCAATGTATTGGATAATGACTTTAAATGTGGACTAGTAGGTGTTGGGTACGGAACCCTTCATTGTGCGTGGTCCGACACGCACTTGGCCGGTTTGTTGCATTAGCCCCAGCTTGGAAACCCTTACTCCCATAAAAATAAGATATATGCATAACATATTTGTTTAGAATTTAATGAGGATTATTTTTACACTGTACTCTTTTTTCGTATCTGGAATAGTTTAAAAAAAAATGTGATCTGGAAATGGATACAAATTTCATGATGACGGGGTTGAAGCGGGAGGGGAGAGTTGTAAGTTTTGAAGACAAAGGTATAAGGTATCATGCTACTCAACTTTATTAATTTATTTGACTTCCCCATACATTGGATACATACATATAGAAAAAACGCATTTCACACACCTTTAGTCATATATAACCACCTGCCAAATATGTTTAAACAGTTGCCTCAAAATGCATTCAAATGTCGGGTATTTCAAATGTTATCTGAGCAATGTTTCTATTCAGTTGAGAAATATTTGAAACATAATTTTGATTATTTATCCAATCATAACAAAGGTTTTGGTGTAATTTACGTAACAGGTTCACGTAAATTACAAATATTTGTAAGTATTTTTGCATGCCTAATTAGTAAATTACACAGCGACTATGTACCTATAATTTAATAACATCTTGTTTACTTGTAACTGCAAATAAATTATTTGACTATTGACTATTAGTTTACATAGAATGACAGTATTACTCGATAGTTAATGAGGGTTTAAAAAAGCGTTTCCCTCCGTTCTCAGAGAGAGCATGAGAACTCGTCTGACACAGTTCAGCTTTCGTTCGATTGACTGATCCATATCAGACCCATGTTCACAACACTGGCTAGCTCGCCGCAACCGAACCAGTATAACTTTAAAACTGCTTACTTATTTGTCATCATATGTATAACCTATCCTAGCTCAGGGACCGATACCGGTATTTTTAAAAAACCCTGAATTAGCCCAATATTTTGGATTAAATTTTGCTCTTTACGTAGGGCTGAATCATGTATTTAGGTAAAAACGAAATAATGAACCGGTGACCGTATTAATACCGGTATTTTTCTATGGAGAAAATACCGGTATCCGTTCCCTGGCCTAGCTCTTGTCGGTGGAGTAATCGTCATTCTGTTCGGTTCTCCGCCAAGGCTTTGAGCTCCTGATACGACATTACATTGACCTTCTCTTTTGCTTGATCTTATAAACGCACGTCTCGGTCTTCCCCTGCCTCTCCTCCCCTCTATCTTTCCTTCAATTATGTTTTTATGTAATTGTCATGTCGTATCAGGTGCCCCAGCATGTTTCCTCTTCTGTTCTTATTTGTGTCACTTTTTAAAAGGTTCCTTTTGTTTGTAAATTATTGTAATGCAATATTAATCTACGTCTGAGACTTAACTTTGCTTAACTACGGATTAAAATAACACGGTAGGTATGAAATGAAATATGAAATATTAATGTTTGTTGCCAGTAAACGAAACATAAGAAAATACTCTGAAAGATATAACTTAAACTGATTTATGCAAATTAATTTTTTTTTTTACTTTTGTCATAATTTGAAATCAAAACGTTTAAAAAATTGTAATGCCTCTTAATAATGCCATTGTTTGTAAAATCGCTAAAGGCTGTAGAATTTCGAACTACGTGTATGTAGCTGTGACCAATAGGAGTTAAGATAAACTAGGAACCAGTGAGATGCCGCAACCGACTTGTGAATCGAACAGCCAGTTGAGTAAGAGTGAAAGAAAACTGTGTAACTGGGACTTAAAATGCGACACAACGTATGCTATAGCAATCGGGCTTTATTTATATGGCTCTAAGGCATATGTTAACCACGATATATAACCTTCATGAATGTTAAAATAATGCAGCGAAAGTGTTCAGTGTGCCTCTGTGTAAGTCGCATTGTGTGTACAGAGACGTATGGTTCTAAGCTCACGCTGGCTAAGTCAGAATTCATGAAGTAGAATCAACATAATTTTAAAAAGTACCGCACTCCAGTGTGTTTCATCTGACGAGGCGCAATGCACATAAACTCACACACACTAAAACTTACACACATTAAAATTATGTCTAATATAGCCTATTTTTATATTAATGACTATGCTAAACTCGTACAAGTTCTATGCAAGAAAAAATATAACCTTATTTACTAAGAGCAGTACTTTATAAGTAGTAAAAAAAAACAGAGAATGGAGGGGGTATGTTTATGTATTAGCAACTCCATAGGACATGTTTTACATCACTTCCCGCCAGTCCTAGGTTTAGTGAACCAGCGACAAAACTCCCAGTAGCTCGATTCCACTCACACCTCACATTCGGTTGAAACCGCTCAACCAATTTCACTGGAGCCCAAACTTAGAGTGTTCCAGTGTTCCAAACCACACGCGTGGTCGTGCCGGAGGTTTTTTTGGGTTTTCCCCAGGCTACCCTCCAACCGCGCACTCCTATCGCTTTATTGGGCCCTGCCTATAAAGCCACAGTCAGGTTCAAAAAAAACATCACTTCCCGAAATAAAGTGTCACAGATTCTAATAAACTGGATTAAGTACATCAACGATATTTTATGTTTGACTTTGAATACTTTGAATATTCTTATACACTGTGTGCTGTGTTCAAATTACGTACTTACACGTGTTCTAATTGATTTCTTCTCTTTTGATTGCTCGATAACAATTGAAAAACTCTGAAAGAACCTCTAGGAAATCAAAGTAAATTATTTTAATATCAAGGCAAAGTTTTGTTTTGAAGCTTAGTAAAGGAATCATGAAAGCAAAAACGTTTGAACTAATTGTTGATATCGGAGAGTCCTTAGCGAGTACGAGGTGAAAATGTGATAATTCATATTGAAAGGAACCTTATGGTGGCCGGCACTTACGCCTTTATTGCCGCTGTTCCAATACAATAGTGAATAGGTGTAACGTAAGCGCCTGCCGCCATAAGGTCCCTTTCGATGTGGATTATCACAAATAAGCTATTTTTACTAACAATTTTAATTCATACCTGAGAACCTCACGTATTATGCAATTAGGTACTTTGACAAGTATGAATGACGCTGTTATTATTTTAAAGGAGGGAAGGAACAGTTAACCTGAAGAAATAAGACTGTATTTTTTTTTTTCTACAAATACTATGGATAGTACACCTAAGAATAACATATTTACCAAGACGACTATGGTTTCATATAACTGTAAGTCGTTAAAAAGATCAGCGGCATACGTGCGAGATCTCTGCAAAGACTCAGACATTATTGCATTGCAGGAGACTTGGCTGCTCCCCCACGACCTTGATTTCGTAAATAGTATAGACCCTGACTTTGCGTGCACTGCAAAATCGTCCGTCGACACGTCAGCCGGGGTGTTGCGAGGGCGGCCATATGGTGGGCTCGCCTTACTGTGGAGAAAGTCGAGGTTCCCAGAAGTCTCAGTAGTCAAGTGTGAAAGTGACCGAATAAATGCCATACGTATTGTTCTACAGGCTCGTTCTTTACTAATCCTAAATATATACATGCCGACTGACCATCCTGATAATCTATCGGAATTCACAGCCTGTCTTGCCGCTGCGAGCGCAATTGTAGAAGAAAGTGATGTACCGCTCGCTTTTATCCTGGGAGACTTTAACGCTCACCCGAGTGCGAGTTTCGGGCAAGAACTCTTTAGTTTTTGTGCGGAAGAAGATTGGCTGTGCGCTGACGTCGAGAAATTTGGTCTAGATTCTGGATCATTTACCTTCATTAGTGATGCAAATAACGCGCACAGGTGGTTGGATCACTGCATTTGTACGAAATCTGCGTGGGACACTATAACATCTGTGAATATTATAAGTGATGTGTCATGGTCGGACCATTTTCCCTTGCGTATTGTGTGTGACCTAGACCTAGCAAAAGAACACTATACCGCCATTCGTGACACGGGGAGAGCGGGCGTGCGTTGGGGTGTGAGAGACAGCAGACAAATAAGCAAATATATGTCTTATTGTGATAAGTTCTTTACCAATATTAATGATATTATTAACTGTGATTTTTGTAATGACGCAAATGACTGTGATACTTTAAGTACCTGTAAATATTTAAATGACCATTTTATTTTTATTAATAATTTGTATACGAATATTGTATCCATTTTAACAAAAGGTGCGATGAAGACGAAATGTTCTCGGTCTGGTAAAGCACTACAAAGGAAAATTGTAACGGGATGGAACTTCCATGTGAAAGAATGTCATAGTAGTTTTAGGCTGCACTTTAATTGCTGGCTTGTGGCTGGTAAACCGTCCTCGGGTCCGCTACTAGATAGAATGCGAGCGAGCCGAAGTGCTTTTAAAAACAAACTACGCTGGTGTCAAAATAATGAAGAAAAAATTAAATTGGATATTTTAGCATCATCCAGAAAAAGTAAACATTTTGTAAAATTTTGGAATGAAATTAAGAAACTAAATTTTAAACAAACTCTACCAGTGAGCGTGGACGGTCTTCAGCAGCCTGCGCAGATAGCTGGTGTCTTTAGTGACAGGTTTAAGGTTGCTCCGCGGCCTGTATCAGAGTGTATGCTCAATGAGATGCGTCATAGTCGCGTTTTTGGCGATCAACCACCTAATCCTATTCGTTTATCATCTAAAGAAGTCGCGAAAGTGGTTGAAAGCATGAAACGCGGCAAATCGCCCGGTCATGACGACCTTAGCCTTGAGCATGTACTCTTTGCAGGTAACGCGGTGTACAGTAGCCTTAGTAGACTGTTTAATTTGTGTACGCGATACGCCTATCTCCCTCCAGACATGATCCGAACCATTGTTGTCCCAATAGTCAAGAATAAAACAGGAGATCTTGCATCGTCATCCAATTACCGACCTATCTCATTAGGTACGGTAATAGGCAAGATATTTGAGCGGCTGCTACAGCCCGAGCTGCTTAAGGCCATCAGCATAGACGACGCGCAGTTTGGTTTCCGTCCCGGTCTCTCGACCGATTCGGCTATTTTAAGTCTTAAGCACTGTGTAAACCACTATGTGTCTAACGGCACCTCGGTTTACGCGTGCTTTCTCGACTTGAGCCGGGCATTTGATCTTGTGAATTATGAAATTCTGTGGGGTAAAATGCGCGGCTCGGGAGTGCCTGAAAGCCTGGTACGGGTCTTCGAGTTTTGGTACGGAAACCAAACAAACTGTGTGAAGTGGGGCGACACGACCTCTAATAATTATACATTAGAATGCGGGGTACGCCAGGGCGGGCTTACTTCTCCGGACCTCTTTAACCTTTACGTAAATGACTTGATGGGGAGGCTCAGGAGCACTGGAGTCGGTTGTCACGTAGGTGACGTCTGTGTGAACAGCCTCAGCTACGCTGATGATATGGTGCTGCTGAGCCCCTCCATCAAGGGTCTAAGAAAATTGGTATCAGTTTGTGAGAGTTATGTAAACTCGCACGGGCTGATATACAATGTAGCAAAAACAGAGTTGATGGTTTTTAAGGCAGGAAGGGGTCCGGATAATGTGCCGGAGGTAAGGCTGAATGGCGGAGTGGTTCGGCTTGTGCAGCGGTTCAAATATCTAGGCCATATACTAACAAATGACCTGAGGGACGACCAGGACATGGAGCGCGAGAGAAGGGCTCTGGCGGTACGAGGGAACATGATTGCCCGAAGGTTTGCCAGGTGTAGCAGGCAAGTCAAATGCACTTTATTCAATGCATACTGTCTTTCCTTCTACACTTGTCAACTCTGGGTGAGGCACAGCAGAAAAGCGTATAGCTCCATCAGGGTTCAGTATAATAATATATTTCGGGCTCTGATGGGGCTGCCGCGCTGGTGCAGTGCTTCTGCCATGTTCGCAGAAGCCAGAGTCCCGGACTTCTTCTCGGTGATGCGCGCTCGCATCGCCTCCTTCTGGGAGGGCATGCGCCGCTCACGGAACACTATCGTGGAGAACGTGTGTCGCGACATAAACACCCCTATTTATAAGTACTGGCTATCTGTGCACCAGACCGAGAACAAGAAATAGTAGGTAGTTTACTATTTTTAAAATGACTCTTTGTTTTATTTCAGTGTTTTTAATTGCTTTTTACGAGTGTTTTTATTTTTATGTAAATTTGTGTGTTTTTGATATGGGTGTTTATGCCTGAAATAAAGCTATTATTATTATTATTATTATTAAAAAGTTTTATGTTATCAGTCCCTTATCCACTTTTATACCTTAATTATTCTCATAATAATTGATTATTTATGTTATACTTTAGTTTTTAAAATATTTTATTACGTTCTATAGCCGAGAAATATGCATAAACAAAAGAAGGCTGTTCGCGCATGTCAATGTTAAAAATGATGATTAAGGTGCATTTGGTTAACATCGAAAATGGGGTAAAGTTGAAAATCACAAATTTCTACTAAAGTAGAAGCAATTTATACTCTGGCAATACTTGCCAGAACGCTATGTTTTACCTCTCCCCCCGGTTAAGCTACAAACGCTAGTTGTAGAAGCAATTGTATTGACCAAATTTCCAAATTAACGGCGATTTGGTGCCTCTTGAGATTTATTAAAGTGGTAATTGGGATTTGCACCTTAGACTGTCTAATACTAAGCATAAAGTCCATTTTTATAGTTTTTCGAAATTACATACATAAAAAAAATACTCATAATATTTCATTTTTATTTTGTATTTGCGTTTATAAGAGAAATACTTAAATATTATTAAACAGTTTTCAAAAAGCTTTAATCAACATATTCAATTTCAGGAAAATGGCATCACTTGCAAGGATACTTCAAGAATCGTGACTCGAGCCCAAACACGAACATACTCGCCCAAAAATATATAATGGCTTTCATCTACAAATAACCTAACCCTCAAAGCTACAAATGGTCCATTCAGGTCCTTTTGCGATGTGCGTAAAAAATTATAATAAATTGCCGGATATAATCAAGGATGAAATTAATATATTTAAATTCAAATCAAGATTGACTATGATACTCCTGGACAAATGTTATTACTCTGTGTAAATGAATACCTGTCTGACACCTCTATGTGAAAACTAAGCTTTAATTAGTTTCCCTTAACATTTAGTTATTAATTATCTCCATTTATAATAAGCGTAGTCAGTGACATTCATAAGTAGCATTAAGTTTTTGACATAAAATCTATTGATAACGACATTATAGCTAACATTAAAATCCAGTTTGTATCTTATAATAATCTATAATATTACGCTGTGTTATATATATATATATATATATATATATATATATATATTTCTTTTTTTAGTTATAAGTTACTGCTGTGCCCTACCAGGGTCATGTTTTAGCACATAATTGTAATTTAAGACCTATTGTAAAACTACATGGAAAAGCAATAAATAAATCTATTCGCAATACAATATTACACTCGAGAAGCATAGTTTTTGTTGCTTCCAACGTTCTAAATTTATAGCTATTTTTCAATGTGTTTCACAACCGTTTCCAGGGCACGCATTACCCTCTTTTACACCGTAAGTATAACGCGATGAAATGTATAAGTTTGTTTACATTTTCTTTTTCTGTTACAAGTAATTCTCAGGTGCTTCATATTGTAGTCCGTTGACTCATGAAATAGTGTGAAATAGTTGATGATTCACTGTAATACTTACGTACATCGCTTTTGCATCTACCGAACGATTTTTTTATATAGTATGGCAACTTGCGCAATATTGATTATGATGATGATTGACGAATATACAACGACTTTCAGCCTGGAAGTCGTGAGTTCGAACCTTGGCACGTAATCCTTTTTTTTTTAAACTTATGTATAAAATGATATATTTAAATGTTTTTTCTGGTTGTAAGAGGAACCTGGGGTTTATTTTTGCATCAAATCCAAAAAATTACGAAAGTGGCTGCCATCAGACTTTCCAATTCGAAGGGAAAAAATCAACGGTGATGACCACTTTAGCCTAGCTAGTTGGTAGTGACCCTACGAAGCTGGAGGTCCCGGGTTTGAATCTAGGTTTCTGTGAGTTATCTTGGATGTTTTCTATGTATATAAGTCTCAGAGCAATGCAAGCACGGAAACATGCAGCGCATCTTTCCGAACAAAATATTTTGCCAAATTCTGAGGGACGACGAAACCGAGGTAACACACATGTAAGAAAATACGCACACTTGCATAACATTTTCCTATTGCTATTACGCACCTACACTAAAAAAACATGCACAGCACACACTCAAACCACTAAATATGAGCAATTAAATTCAACCTCTAATGTCGCTAACGATCAGGTTTCATAGAAATTCTCATAGACAGTAAGTAGTGCTTACGCCCTGAAATACGGTGACGTAAAATGACGAAATATCGTCTAAGCGTGAATGGTCAAGTACGAATGTTTTAAAATCGACCGTGTACTCGATGCTCGATTTACGATTCTCATCAGTACTTTAATTATATGCGGAAAATTATAATTAAAGCGGAAATATGAATTATCATTTCACATTCAATTGAAATGATAATTCATCTTTTTTAAATTCGATAGATTAAAACATTTTTTGCACTCGAAAACAGCACATTACATGGCATTTTGACTTTTGACGCAGCTCTTCACACGCCGGGAAGGATTTCGAGAATGGCCTATAATCGATTAATGAAGTAGTTTTAATAACTGAATCGTCTGGAGTAGCAAGCGTCCATAGGCTAATTTTTATGTATCCTGGCTACCTTATAGCTCTAATACATGTCTGTTAGCAACACTATTAGCAGTACCGGATTAACCCTTAAGCAAACTAAGCAATTGCTTAGGGCACCACGTCTTGGGGGGCACCAAAAACAGCACCAAAAAATAATTTGTTAGCAGACGAAAGGGTCTGTTTGAAAATCCGCGCGTTTTAAATTGACTAGTGTCGACGTTCATGGCCATAAGCAGAATCTCGCTCCCGCTTGCTTGCTTATATTTCAAAGAAATAAAAATGCTCTCTGACAGGCGACAGACGGACACGTGAGAGGCAATATGACTCTATTTGGACCCTTCGGGTACGGTACCCTAAAAACTACTCAGATATTTACCTACATCGCGTGCTTTGCGATGTTATAATCTTTTGGATAACTATCGATGTTAACTGGTTTACAAAGGCTTGTGGTAAAGTTTCTGGGGACTCTTATGAAGTATTCTCCGCACTTGCATCATAGTTCGAAAAATTTCGAACTCGCTGCGCTCGCGTTGTCATCTAGCTGCATATGACTTTTTAACTGGGGACCGAAATTATGAACTATTTTCCGCGCTTGCATGAAAGTATTCAAAAAATTTCACGTTCGCTGCGCTCGCGTTTTCATCTACATGTGCTATGACTTTATGATCCGTCCCCCCCTTAGAGTTTTTATATCTACGTGCTTGATAAATACGTACGCATCAACGCATTGGATAGTGGAGATATGGTCACTATATGTATGCTCCCGCTGTACCAATTCCACCCATTTTCCCCTAGAGGCTGTAAGAGGAGAACAGCCGGAAGGACATACGAAAGCATTTTTGTCGAAGTTGAAACGGAGATCTTCGCTTCACTTGGTTAACTATTCACTTTTAGCTAATCTTGAACGGGGGGCCCACGGGCGTGGATTGCTTAGGGCATCAAGTAGTCTTAATCCGGCACTGACTATTAGAGAATATTTAGCAATAAAAAGAAGAAAGAAGAAGAAATTTATGGCCTCGACGGTCATTAAAGTCAAACCCCATTATTCATAAACGTCTATCAAACCTATCATCATCATCTTCTCCTAGCCGTATTCGGCCACAGCTACTGTTTTTTGTTTTTTATTGCTGAGAGCGACGCTGATGGGCTCTCTGGTGACTGACAAAGCCAATCTTTGCAGCGAATGTGCGGTTACACTCGCTGCAAGTCAGCACCACTCCGACATAGTTATAGGTTATGGCTTAAAAAATCTATATTAGTTAACCAGCTACTAAAGTTCGTTTGTCCTTATCTGTCACTTTAACACATGTGCTTGTGAGACAGTGTCAAGAGACATTTTAATTAGCAGAGGTTTGATAAGTTTTATGAATAAGGGGGAAAGAAGGTACCAATTATTAAGAAAATGGAAAAGTTCGATTATCTCGAAAACCAAGGGACTTTTACTAAACCCGAAAGTCCTTTTTCAGGACCAGCCTCAGGTGCTCTATCGGTGATTAGAAGCTTGTTCATTATTTACTGGACACCCATATCGCCATGAAATCCGTAGAGATACGGTTTTAGATCACAATGTTACGGTGCAATTAGTGAGCGAGCTGGCGCCCGGGGCCGATTAGATTGTGACTAATAAAGTGTGCCTAACACACCGGCAGTTAACGGGTTAACGGTTCCGTGCATACGTCCATCGTAGTTACGTGTTAGTTTCAGCGTTGAAACGTGTATAACGCGTTTCATGAATATGTGGGAATATTCATGAAGCCCTGTTGAATACAGTGTATAAGTATCATCATAAAAAATCCCAGTGCTGCAGTGGTATGAGCCGGGATTAGAAACCACGATCACAGAATAATTAATAGTACTTATACCTTGTTTTTTTTTAAGATTTCAAATCGGGTTAACAAAGAAGCAGTGGTTGTAAACGCACACATTGATTTGACACGAAAGATTCGGAAAAGTGGTAGTTATTGCCTATGACAAATTACTTTTTAAAAATTGAACAGACTTGTGCGCCTGATAAAAAGCCTCGTAAGTCATGCTATGTCATTCTTTATAAAGCTAAAAAAAGGTATATGTACAGAGGCGCTACTACGAACTTTGAAATCCGAACTTCCTATCGTGCCGTCCCTTTCACTTATATAGTGTATGTACACGAGAGTCAAAGGGACGGCACGATACGAAGTTCGTGGCATGGCACCCCCTTGCACGCGCTCGCGTATATCACGTGCTTTTCCGTTCCTAGTGCGAAAGGGTATCGGTGCTTTTACCATGAGTTTACATGACCCTACTCGGTAGCGACTGCGTAAAAATTTGTATGGGCAAAAGTACAGCGCCTCTGGCGGTTACGCAATAGAACTAAGAATCGTCATACTAAATCGTTTACGCAGTCGCTAGCGAGTACGGTCATGAAAACTCGTGGTAAAGGCACTGGACACCATGGAGGTGTGCCAGAGCAGAGTTTAGCAGAAGAGGAACAGGACTGCCTGCTGCTCCAAAATAAAGTCGAAAGTCGCGTGTAATTTGCCACCGTAAAAAGGTATCTTAAAGAAAAAAATACTAGGAAATACATACCTATGGTACCAGGGAACCATGCGCACAGAGGATTTCTTTGCAAATCCGAACTGCTGTTGCCCACTCTTATCTCCAAGTCTTGCAGGGGTTGATGACCTGTCAACAAAAACAAAAGATAAAACGATTTCGCAAAAATGGCGCGCAAAGTGAACACCGCTACATATTATTATAAACTTTATAGTTTAAGGTCAGATCAAAATTAATAAATAAGAAACATTGCAGGATTTGCAGGCCGCCCAGGAATGTTACATTTTTATTTTTCATTTGTCGAATTCCAAACTATAAAAATAATACATTATTGCCGTGGTCGGGAAGGAGGCAATTACAGGCCGAGTATTTGTTGCATATAAAATACGGCACAGTTCGCATTCAGCCAATTCAACTAGTATTTTTCTGTTGGAATCGCGACGTTTTCATATGTGTCTCAAATAATTAGCGTTTTTCTGTAGAAAAATACATTTGCGATGCTGTTAAAAAAATAAACAGCGGGAAAGCTTGAAGTTTTTGACGTTTAAGGTATTATGTTTATCAAATATTCATTCATATTTATTATTTATTTAGTATTTCCCCCATTTTCGAGAAAAGCACTATATTAGTCTCAGCCGGCATGGCAATTGCAGGCTTCGTATCATAATTAAACGGACCGCAAGCTCGTTCATTTATGCAAATACAGCACGCAATTGCTCCCATGCCACGGCAATAATATATATATATATTGACTGATAGTCAAATCAGCCAATCTGTAAAGATACTCATACCCTTTATTGATAATATTGTTAAATATTACATGTCATATTGAAATTTTGTATATATATATTGTTAGAATCATATTGAATAAGATTGTTTATTATTCTATGTATGCAAAATTACGGGATTCAAACATCGATATCGCCAGAAGCCTTAAATCATATCATAGTTGTTAAGTATTAAGCAGTGGCGATACCGATGACGTAGACAGGTAGACAGTGGCGCCGCGGAGCGGTGGCCGATATGGGTAACTAATCCGTTTGCCGCCTTTTCCGCGGTCGCTTTGGCAGATGAGAAATTAAAAATATATGGAGGCTTCTCGAAGAAATTATCGATTGTTAAAATTGTTGTTATAATATTGTAAATTAATATAATGCAGAATAAGCATACTGATTGTACAAAAATACTATTGAGGTAATTCGTAATACAGGAATTGTATGGAATAATGGAGTTTCATTTAAACATTGAATTCGTAATAATAATTTAAATATTTAAGTGCATTTTCAGTGCATGGCATCGGTTACACGGTGATTATTATCACGCGATACAGTCATATCACACTAAGTATCACGTAAGTATTGACGAATATTGAAGCAACATACATACTATTATGAATACCACGATAATATTGACTCACGGGTATTGGGAGCAGGTACCTTATTATTACCGTGTAACCGGTGCCTATGATAAACGTAAATACAAAACGACATGACAAGTCTATTTTCCCCGCTTCTTTAACACTAAGACGGTTCGCAGCTAAACTAGATCCTACTTCCTGGCCGGGTGGGAAACATAAATTTAGTACTTACCACAGGCGGTGATAAAGAAAACGTTAGATCACAAATTTATCACCTTTGTCTTCGGCTCGTGCGTCAATTACCTGCGATCTGAGAGATTCTTTGTTTTACCGCCGTAGTTAGTAAGTACTATTGATTCGCGAAGAAAGAGTAAGTGCATTACTAATTACAAGAGCGGTTACACGCGGGTACAATTATATTACCTATTATTACCGGTGTTACGAACGAACACAAACAGAACAACCAACTTAATGAATTACGCCTAATTGAGCATCCGTGTTAATTGCTTGTTTAGCAATTTAAATGGATTTAATCGCACTTCATAGTTTTTCGCGCGTGTGTCAGGAAATATTTAAGAAAAAGAAAAGTATTTTTATAGCTAACGGGAATAGTATTTTATTCATCAATATTTTTTTTTATTAACATTGCCTAACAGTGGGACATGCATATTGCAAGTAAAAAGATTTTTTTGACTATAGTCATTACCGTAGTCTCGGAATACCTATTGTGTTAAAACAAATTCATGTGTAATAAAATACAAATGATTAATCATTAATATCGAACGAATATTCCTAGTGGAGCAGCGGCTCCCGCGTACCGCGTGTTTCATCTGAGGTTAAGCAACGTGGGCCGAGGTTAGTTCTTGGATGGGTGAGTGTTTATAAACTGAGCGCTCCCGTGCTTTGGAAGGCACGTTAACCCGTTGATCCCGGCTGCTGTCTATGATAGCAGTCGTTAAGCCAGTCGTTGACAGATTAATAGAATCTCTATAAAATTCTTGTTGAGATGGAATAAAAGCAAGAATAATTATAATTAGGTTAGGCGCGGCGCTACCCGGGTAGATATATGAATTCAGCCTGGGAATATGTCGCTGGTAAAACAATTACTTTTCACTGAGTTTATTAGTTCCTTATGTCGAGCGACGTCGGCAACGCTGCGTAACTTCATTCTGATTCTACGTCGCTCGCTGATATTTTTCACGAAAAATTTATGCATTATAGATTATAGCTACCGACTATAGCGACCGGTTTAGCCTAGTGGGTAGTGCACCTGCCTGTGAAGCTGACGGTCCTGGGTTCGAATCCCGGTCAGGGCCAAATATTTGTGTGATGAGCATGAATATTTGTTTCTGAGTCTTGGATGTTTTCTATGTATTTAAGTATTTATATCTATTAAATATATCGGCGTCTAGTACCCATAACACAAGCCTTCTTGAGCTTACTGTGGGGCTAGTTCGATTTGTGTAAGATTGTCCTCTAATATTTATTTTATTCATAGCTCTAGCAAATCCCTAAGTTTATTAAACGCACAATTCAATAAGTAACAAATCTAAGATATTCTTTAGATAGCCTTCGTATGCTGTATCTAATTAAACTTTTCCAACGGCGATTTTATCCTTTTGGAGGTAAAACCGAAACTCTTTGCAGCGTAACAGTAGGTTAGGTTGAGGAGTAAAATTAGTTTCCCTAATATTGACACTTGGGTAACGCTGTTAAAACGGTTAGGAAGCACTCATCTGCATATACTAATGCAATAGACTAATAACATTAATAATCACGATATCAACCAACCGTCATTAGTCGCCGATCGGCCATGCAACCTTAAACCCAATACGACCTAACTTCATAGAAAAGGCATGGCGTTAAAGTACTTTCGTGCAACAGCGCAGCGGTTGCAAGCCATCGATCCGCCACAGCCTAATAACTTTAGCTTGTGAAGTCGTCACACACTAGCGGTTTGTCGCGCATTCGCAAGAGCCGGCAGTAGGCTGTGACTCTGGTGACATCGGCATATGTGGTTATCTATTTACCTTGTTTCAGTGGTCATGTTTGCCAATTTCCTTGTAATCGAGGAAATGTTCGCGTTTGCGGGTTTCACGAACAATGCAACTATGATTGATCTATATTAGTAGAAGAGCCGACGACACTGAACCTAGTTCGATAAGACTCCCAGATGAGATATATATTATAAGATGCGTCATTCCTGGGGGAACACGAAACGGCTATGCTGCCATGCAAAAAACCTGGTGGCCATAGTAAAAAAAATTTTTCAAAAAAAATTAAATTTCCGGTTTCTAGTACGATAAGTCTCCCAGGTTTCGTTTGTTCCTCGATACAGGGGAGGGGTAGGACTATACGATAATGCAGTGCTGCAAGCCCCCCTGACTGGCCTTGTCAGTGGCAGCAGCATGATAAGTGACGCCAATATTGAGGTATCTAGTATGATCGGTCTCCTAAACAAAACAAGGTTCATCTGAAAGATCATCAATTTCTGTGTAAGAAAAACCACTGCTGCCTTTTCCTAATAGTGGAGAAGGTGGTGCTGCAGCGATTGAAGGAGCTCAGTACACTGAACCTAATTCGATAAGACTCCCAGGTGATATGTATATTATAAGATGCGTCATTCCTGGGGGAACACGAAACGGCTATGCTGCCATGCAAAAAACCTGGTGGCCATAGTAAAAAAAAATTTTCAAAAAAAATAAAATTTCCGGTTTCTAGTACGATAAGTCTCCCAGGTTTCGTTTGTTCCTCGATACAGGGGAGGGGTAGGACTATACGATAATGCAGTGCTGCAAGCCCCCCTGACTGGCCTTGTCAGTGGCAGCAGCATGATAAGTGACGCCAATATTGAGGTATCTAGTATGATCGGTCTCCTAAACAAAACAAGGTTCATCTGAAAGATCATCAATTTCTGTGTAAGAAAAACCACTGCTGCCTTTTCCTAATAGTGGAGAAGGTGGTGCTGCAGCGATTGAAGGAGCTCAGTACACTGAACCTAATTCGATAAGACTCCCAGGTGATATGTATATTATAAGATGCGTCATTCCTGGGGGAACACGAAACGGCTATGCTGCCATGCGAAAAACCTGGTGGCCATAGTAAAAAAAATATTCAAAAAAAATAAAATTTCCGGTTTCTAGTACGATAAGTCTCCCAGGTTTCGTTTGGTTCTCGATACAGGGGAGGGGTAGGACTATACGATAATGCAGTGCTGCAAGCCCCCCTGACTGGCCTTGTCAGTGGCAGCAGCATGATAAGTGACGCCAATATTGAGGTATCTAGTATGATCGGTCTCCTAAACAAAACAAGGCTCATCTGAAAGATCATCAATTTCTGTGTAAGAAAAACCACTGCTGCCTTTTCCGAATAGTGGAGAAGGTGGTTGCTGCTGTGATTGAAGATCACCTTCAGCGCAGCTGGATTCGGTTTTTCAATTCAGTTTTGTCAGCAATCACCCGGTTCCTTTCGATTTGTACTGATTTAATACGCGTGCCACGTACACTTAAGAATAATTTTGCTTGTTGCTTGTCGTTGATTGCATAAACAAATGATTTTGAAAAGTTATTCTCCATTATACCGAAACAAGAGCTCCATAGAGAATCCACAAAACACTTTTTATACACTAGCTGAATAATTGCTAAAATGTACATCAACCTTGTGTGATTTGAAGATGAGATAAAAGCGGTAACTCAAAATGAAGCTTTTTAAATAAAAATCAAGTACACCTATTCAGTTTTCATTTGTGTTAGTTAGCTGTAAAATATAACTGTATTTCCATTATATCGAAATAAGCTCTTTAACCTCCTACGACCCATTTTCGAAGACGGTACTTCCGAGGAAGACCCAATGTCCTAATATTAGAACTAATTAATAAAGTACTGAACGCCCGGACCAAAAATTGTTCATATCTGGTTAACCGTATATTTTGTTCTAGTACTATCACAGTGGGTCATTGCTCCAACTCTCTGTTAAAATACTTGGGCTTTCACTGCAAACTGATTTTGTCCTAGTATTATCACTTTGAACCCCAGGAGGATAAAGAACCCAGGAAAAACTTCTATACAGTAGTTGAATAACTGATTCATTTTGATTAACCGCTTTTATCTCGCCTTCAAATCACATAAGGTTGTACATTTTATCAATTACTCAGCTATTGTATAAAAAGTATTTTCTGGATTCTCTATAGAGTCTATTTCGATATAATGGAAATACAGTTATATTTTACAGCTAACTAACAGAGATGGAAACTGAATAGGTGTACTTGATTTTTATTTAAAAAGCTTCATTTTGAGTTACCGCTTTTATCTCATCTTCAAATCACACAAGGTTGATGTACATTTTAGCAATTATTCAGCTAGTGTATAAAAAATGTTTTGTGGATTCTCTATGGAGCTCTTGTTTCGGTATAATGGAGAATAACTTTTCAAAATCATTTGTTTATGCAATCAACGACAAGCAAAATTATTCTTAAGTGTCCGTGGCACGCGTATTAAATCAGTACAAATCGAAAGGAACCGGGTGATTGCTGACAAAACTGAATTGAAAAACCGAATCCAGCTGCGCTGAAGGTGATCTTCAATCGCTGCAGCACCACCTTATCCACTATTAGGAAAAGGCAGCAGTGGTTTTTCTTACACAGAAATTGATGATCTTTCAGATGAGCCTTGTTTTGTTTAGGAGACCGATCATACTAGATACCTCAATATTGGCGTCACTTATCATGCTGCTGCCACTGACAAGGCCAGTCAGGGAGGCTTGCAGCACTGCATTATCGTATAGTCCTACCCCTCCCCTGTATCGAGGAACAAACGAAACCTGGGAGACTTATCGTACTAGAAACCGGAAATTTTATTTTTTTTGAAAAATTTTTTTTACTATGGCCACCAGGTTTTTTGCATGGCAGCATAGCCGTTTCGTGTTCCCCCATGAATGACGCATCTTATAGTATACATATCACCTGGGAGTCTTATCGAATTAGGTTCAGTGTACTGAGCTCCTTCAATCGCTGCAGTACCACCTTATCCACTATTAGGAAAAGGCAGCAGTGGTTTTTCTTACACAGAAATTGATGATCTTTCAGATGAGCCTTGTTTTGTTTAGGAGACCGATCATACTAGATACCTCAATATTGGCGTCACTTATCATGCTGCTGCCACTGACAAGGCCAGTCAGGGAGGCTTGCAGCACTGCATTATCGTATAGTCCTACCCCTCCCCTGTATCGAGGAACAAACGAAACCTGGGAGACTTATCGTACTAGAAACCGGAAATTTTATTTTTTTTGAAAATTTTTTTTTACTATGGCCACCAGGTTTTTTGCATGGCAGCATAGCCGTTTCGTGTTCCCCCAGGAATGACGCATCTTATAATATACATATCACCTGGGAGTCTTATCGAATTAGGTTCAGTGTACTGAGCTCCTTCAATCGCTGCAGCACCACCTTCTCCACTATTAGGAAAAGGCAGCAGTGGTTTTTCTTACACAGAAATTGATGATCTTTCAGATGAGCCTTGTTTTGTTTAGGAGACCGATCATACTAGATACCTCAATATTGGCGTCACTTATCATGCTGCTGCCACTGACAAGGCCAGTCAGGGGGGCTTGCAGCACTGCATTATCGTATAGTCCTACCCCTCCCCTGTATCGAGGAACAAACGAAACCTGGGAGACTTATCGTACTAGAAACCGGAAATTTTATTTTTTTTGAAAAATTTTTTTTACTGTGGCCACCAGGTTTTTTGCATGGCAGCATAGCCGTTTCGTGTTCCCCCAGGAATGACGCATCTTATAATATATATCTCATCTGGGAGTCTTATCGAACTAGGTTCAGTGTCGTCGGCTCTTAAACTATATAGATTGATTCGGTAATCAATCATCAATCAAATCAAATCAAAGCCCGGTGGCTTAGTAGCTATTTACGTTTAATGGCAAGTTCTAATCACTCAAATTATATTCGAATTGTAGAAAATGTTCTCAAAAAGTTACAGACGTTAACAAATAGATGGCAAATGTCAAACCCAAAAAACCCTTGCGTGTTTTTTAAACTTTAAATGCAGTTATCGTGTAAACATTATTTCGTAACACACGGGAAAGGGGCGATTGAAACATTCCGTGGCGTCACCCATTTTAGGGTGGTTTCGATGAAATAAGAATAAAATTCATTCCAAGATTAGTCCATACTCGTTAGTGACACTAAGGCCGCGTTTTATAAAGATCCGTTAGACCAAATATCAGATCAAATTTCAGTAGGTAACTTAGTACATTTTTTGACATAACAAACCGACATAAGTTCTAACGGACCTTTGTAAAACCGAGCCTTGGGCTCGGTTGCACCAACATACGATCACAGGCCGGTCATCGTCAAATATGGCACTTGCAGCTGTCATCCCATAGAAACATGTCAAACTTTCCATACAAGCAGATTTTAACGAACACCGCTTACGATTACAGATGGTTTGGTGCAACCCTCTTTAGCCTTAGATTAGATGATCCCTGGAATCCCAGGGACCGGTAGACGACCGGTTAAGATCTTTTCTAAGATCTTAGCCCTTGTCGTTATTTACCTCGAGCTGAGTGATCATTGGTCAATCGCATAATAAGTTAATTCCTGTTAAAAGTTCATAACCTAAACGTGTTAAAATATTTGCTTTCCGTTGTGCCACATATATTATTTCACAGTCAGTTGTATCTGTTGACAGGCGACGTGGAAACGGCAGTGAAAAGCTGTTATTGGAAATATTATATTGAAACATGAAATTAAGCATTCTGCGAATATGACTGCGGTTGCTACCAACAGTGTTTCAAATGTACGTAAGGTACAAACGGGTTACATAAAATATTACAAGTTTCGGGTTTTATAGGGGGCAAACGAGCAGACGGATCGCCTGATGGTAAGCGATTACCGTCGCCCATAAACACCTGCAACACCAGATGAGTCGCAAGCGCGTTGCCGGCCTTTCAGAAGGGAAATACGCTCTTTTCTTGAAGGTTTGAAGGTCATATCAGTCCGGAAATACCGCAGACAACTATGGAGTTGTAGTGTAGTGTTAAAATAGGACCCCTTCTATTCGCGTGGGCGCCCTTACAGACAACATAGGAATATTGTGAGTTTGAGCTAGCGACCTACTTATGCAATATCATCCAAGAGACATATGATCTTGCTCTAACTAAAAATTGCTACACGTAACATTGAAAATGAAATTTCATGTGGTTTATTCAGTTCACATATATACAGATCAATAAATTGCTGGAATATACATCCCATCCCACTATTATTATAAATGTGACAGTTAGGTTGTTTAGATGTTCATTCCATAGTTTGGTTGTGCGAGGCAGGAAATTTCAGAAATTCACCTGTCACTTCTATGTTGACATTTGTCAATCCATCGGTGTTATGTAGGGTTCTCCGGTCGGAGTCAGCGCGCGTCTTACTAACGTTTGGGGAATTTGAGTCCTACATTATTTCGAATTTTGCTGAAGAGATGTCATTACCCTGGGAGGAGGGTAATGACGTCTCTCAGCCATAACAAAATAACTCAATTACCTTTTGGTTCCTACCTGGTCTCTGGTACTTCCTAGGTTTCCATAGCTCCCGAGGATGCGCTGTGTCTCTAGCTGTGAGCGTAACGAATCCTCAAGGTAATAAAGGGTCGGCAACGCGCTTCGGAATCTGCTGGAGTCGCAAGCCTCCATAGACTAAGGTGTCTGCTTACTGGCAAGCCATGAACTGAGCCAGTAATCATCCTCCTAGCGTTATCAAAGTACAGTTGCATCCTGAAGGATGCCCTGGGTCCGCTACCTAATCCCAAGATTTGATGTAGGCACTCTGTTCAGAATCGTTTAAAAACTAAAACGTTTTTAATCCTTTTTCTTGAATCAAAATTGTACTCAATAATTCATATAAAAATAACCCAATTAACTGTATGTAATAAATTCGTCTTATAGTTATTTCAATCATACTTGCATATTTTTTAAACAAAATATTCAATGTAATATTAAATTCATAACCAGTCGAGCTAATATGCACAATTTTCATATGGCAATGTTTAGATTTCAAAATTGACTTACGTTAATAACTTACGGTTGTTCAGCAATTCCCAAAGACTTACACTCGCTTTTCTCTATATTTTTCTATTTTGGATTACACCAGCTCCTAAATCTACAGTCCACTATTTTTATTTACCACTACGGACCTGCGAAGATTTTACACACTCTTTACGGAAGCGACTGCCATCTGACCTTCCAACCTAAAGGGGGAAAATAGACCCATTAGGATTAGGCTTGTCAAGTGAGTGGGCAACTAGACTGTTAGAAGTTCTCAAGCCACCCGAAGGCCTATAACTTAGCTTAACAACTGTTGTCGATGATTAACAGATTAGCGTGCCTTCCAAAGCACGGGAGTGCTCAGTTATTATATTAACCACTCAATGCGGTCCAAGACTTGATCACGGCCGACGTTGCTTTTAACCTCGCATAAATAAATAAATATTAGAGGACAATCTTACACAAATCGAACTAGCCCCACAGTAAGCTCAAGAAGGCTTGTGTTATGGGTAGGTACTAGACGACTATATATTTAATAGTTATAAATACTTAAATACATAGAAAACATCCAAGACTCAGAAACAAATATTCATGCTCATCACACAAATATTTTGCCCTGACCGGGATTCGAGCCCAGGACCGTCAGCTTCACAGGCAGGTGCACTACCCACTAGGCTAAACCGGTCGTCCAAGACAACGTCGTACAAGAATAAGCAAGAGGTACGCGGGCGCCGATGGGCCACGATCGCTGCGATGATCGATATGATAATGATATTAAATAGCAACTCTAGACGCGGGGCCCGGTAATTAAATGTCATCATAATAACACGTACATTACCCGTCTCATTACTGTCATGGAGCACGTTAATGAACGTATAAAATTGCAATTGGCAATGGGGTTATTGTGAATGAAGGTGACACCTGAGCGCACTTCCCGGAGGCATTGTCAGTGAGTTGGTGACATCATTATGCCTCTGCATCAGAAGCGTATTTTTTAAATTTGGCGTCCCGGGCCTATAAGGTTCGCCGCCCCATAAACCAAGAAAAATAATGTATTTTTATTTTAATAGTCTACTTTTTATTGTATGATAGTACATTAGTGAAGAGGCCGCGAAATAGGGGATTGCCGGCCGAGTAGTTATAGATGGCCGAGTATTAACGAGGCCATCTAGAGATACGAGGCTGACAACCCCGGTACCGTAGAGGCTTTTATAGTGTTTTTTTTTCTCAAAAAATGCAATGAAGTTAAGTTTAATTAAAAGAAAACTTGAAATGAAATTCTAAGGATTCTGTAATAAAAACACACGTTACAGCTGCCGGTCGGGGGCGGCTAGGTGGTTACGCCGCCCTGGTGGATTGGCGCCCCGGGCCATGGCCCGGATGGCCCTATGGTAAATACGCCCCTGCTCTGCATCCCAGCTGGATGATTGTTGTAATATCAGGGTGTCATATTAGGCAAGTATTACCTGGCAAATCGAGATCACCGATCGAGGCCGTGGCTGGGGTCACTTGGACCCGCACCGCGACAAATAGAAACCTGTGCCATAAGATGGAGGAGGCCTATGTTCAGAAATGGACAAACCAATAGATGTAGGATAGTAGAATATCAAAAAGATAAGATGACATAATCAATCATGTTAATAAAAATATATTAATTCTGTATAATTATGTGCATGTTTATGATATTAGATATTACTTTAATAATTATTATTATTACCCATTTACAAAAAAAATATCATTCGATTTGTAATCTATTGGAAATAAAGGCTATTATTATTAATCCATCCATACTAATATCATAAATGTGAAAGCGTGTCCGTCAGTCTGTTGTCTGTTACCTCTTCACGCTTAAACCGATTTAGATGAAGTTTGGTATTGAGATAGTTTGGGTTCCGGGAAAGGACATAGGCTACTTTTTGCCCCGGAAATTATTATAAAGGGGGTGGAAAAAATACAATAAAATTCTATGACGATGAACGAGTTCTACGCAGACAATGACGCGGGCACAAGTTAGTTGACCAAATATATTTTATCTAGAAAGAGCATTTAGTCGTGTACAGGTAAACGTTTTAAAAGTGACAAATATATCTATACAATGTTACGACGATAGATATTTTTGATAATTTAATTATAACACATTGGACCAGGGTCACATGAAAAATGTATTACTTATTATAGTCATACTCTCTTAAATTGTAAATTAATATTTTGACATGTAAAAGTGCCTTGTGGCCTATTTGCAGAATAAATGTTTGATTTTGATTTTTTTGATTGCTCTCGGATAGGACGAGGTCCAGCTAAAAAGTCTTCCTGTGGGATCTAGTCCGGCTCCCGGAGTGGCCAATTCAGCCCAGAGCTATCATTTAAGACTAAAAGCAAGCCCAGAACTCCTCAAAAACTATCAGCATATCACATGTGAAGTTAGCATATCATTGGGGATATAAATTATACTTTTTTGAAGTTTTATTGATAGAACTATGTTTTTAAAGTATCAGGAACTATAGCGTGTCCTGTAGACAGGCATAATATCAATTTTTAGTCCATTTGGGGAATATTAATATGCTACTTGTGTGAAGTTAGTATATCATTTATTTTTTCAGTAAAAACGGCAGAACTATTGCTGAAACGTATCAGGAACTATAGAACTATGCTGCATGCGAATAGAACTCCAATATTTTGTGATCTGCTGGAACTTGATATGCTAACTTCACGGACATCAATTCATGGCCAATTACAAAGACTGCCCATAAAAAAAATAAGTGACCACTAACCACAGCATCCTCTAGTGGTGACTCTAACCACTTTCACAGCGTAATGCCTCAGCAGATCCACCTGCCACCACGGGCTCGCCTCCCGCTGCGTCTCCGTACACCTCTTGCCGTCATGTTCTGTGGTCTTCTCGCCGTCGTTCCCATTGGCCGCGCCACCGCCGCGAACTGTCGTCGACTGGTTGGCCGGCTTTCTGAACGCCACGTTGGTCCCTGTTGGTGAAAAAATAGTTATACCGTCGACGGGAGCTCTATATGCATCTAGGTAGATGCTAAGCAGAACGGATGGAGATTTCCTGCGATGGTAACACCCTCAGTGTGAACTCTTAAAGCGCTCGTATGTGCAGTCAAGGAGTTTGATTTCTGGATCCCTTAGTACCTTGTCACTGTGAAAATCAATATGAAAGCCGGTAGAGATCTCATGTTATTGTCATTGTGATAAGGTACGAAGTGGCCAAGAAATAGGGATGTTGACATTGACACCACATAAAAAAATCAAAAAGTTAAATTTTTCTCGAAAAAGGATCAATCTTAATCAAATGGCGAAAAATGTAACTCAAAAGAATAAATAATTACATAATTATAAGTCTTCGAAGTTTTAAGAGGAGGATCTGTCCCATTTCCGCAAAACGCACCTTTGTATTGGAACGATCGTCATTTACTATGGTGCTCGTGGTCAATGACGTCACTAATCTGTCACGCTTTGCCTAGAGAGGCAACCAGCAACATTAAAACGGTTGTAGCACCGTTATTTTTTCAGATATTTGAATAGGATTTTCAGCATTTAGCATATTTTTTTGCCTTGTTTCTTTTGGAGTCTTTTGTAAATGGTACTCAAATTTTGAGTCAGCAACCTTATTGAATTCCTTAACTATATTGAGTGGCGACGGCGCCAAGCGCTTTGTCAATGACATCAGTTCTCTATAGTTTTTTTGGGTCTAATCTACTTGCTATATACCCTTAAGCTTCTGCTGCTCCTTGGCCCTCGTCAGTGTGATATTTGAAACATGCAAGGCAATACTCACCACAGAAAGGCGGTTCCGCAGTCCAGTCCCCCCTCAGCGTGCACTCCCTCTGCCGCGCGCCGAACAACTCGTAGCCCTCATCACACTCGTAGGTAGCCACGGACCCGGCTGCGATGTCGTCGCTCGATAGCGACACGCGCGCGTTCGGCGGCACCGCCGGGTGCCCGCAGCGTCGGTCAACTGCAACAAGGAACGTTTCAATTACGATTTTGGAACAAATTAAGTTGATAAGAATGATAAGTTTTATCTCTAAGCGCACACACATGAGTTCAAGACGGATGCAACTCGGGTCAGATCGGGTCTGTGTCATGATGGTGTGGCGCAGCAGTAGACAATGTGCGCCACACACTGGAGGTGTGCACGGCGTGGGGGCCACAGCGGCATGATTTGACCGCTACATTGGGCGGGGACCTCTCGCTGCCGACCGATTATATCGAAAATGCTCGATAGCGAGAGGTCATGGGAAACAATGGCCTCCTTCTGCAAGTTCGTAATGGCAGGAGGCTGCGGAGAGAGAGCGGGAGAACGACCCATCTGCTCCCCATATCCGCAGAAGAAGAGCGGGACGCGCACGCCGGCGCTACGCGCATTTGCTCCCCCCGCCGTAGTGGACCGGGTGGTAGGGTCGGGGGACCCTAACCATCCTTTAAGTACTTGGGATTGAAGCGCCCCAAAATTGTCCCGGGACGCTCGCCCTGGCTAGACCCGCATATCGGGCGTGTCGCGAGGGTCAAAGTGAAATGCGTCAAGCGAACCTCTGGTCCTCCCTGGAAGCGATGTCATCGGACAATCGTTGGGGGTTTAGTGGGTAGTCTGGGCCTTCTGCCCAGGAGTCCCACACACCCGCCCGGTCCCCCCTCGTCCCGGCGGACGGTGCGCCAAAGCATTCCCCCAACGCAAAAAAAGAGGGTCTGTGTCATGATACAATAATATACTGCGCCAGGTATAGCAATCTGGTAGATCGGTTAGTAGTGTGTGTGACACAACCTTCGTATTCAGCCTTGCATCAGCCTATCGACGGTATGCGGACGTAAGTGTGAGTGTGTCGTCGACAGTAACGAATGGTCGTGTCACGATCCGGATTGTCAGACCTTGTTTTCCTTAGAACATGATCTATATTGTGTCATCATTGGCCTTGTTCATCTATGGAAAGATGATTTAAGCAGTGTCCGTATTAGAGGTGCGGCACTTACGTAAGTGGCTTGTAAGACCGATACGGGAGCGACAGCCACGACCGCATATTTGACAAATAAATGTCCCGTCCGAAGACGAAAGAGGCAGAGCAGCGCGCTGATGTCTCAATTCACGTCTGTGGGATAACAGATTAAACCAAGTTTGGTCGTGCTCCACTACTCCATTGCTAAGGGCCTCCCTCCATTGATCACGATCTTCTGAGTCTTCTTCCCAAGTTGAGGGGTCGATCCTAAAAGACATCATGTCACGCTTAGCGCTATCCTATATCCTATATTGTGTGATACTGTTTTAATATAGACTATAAAGCTAGGTGAATAGGCCCGCCGTAGCTGCTCCCGAACGAACGCGCTCCCGCCCCGCACCCATCCTGTATGTGTTGCGCTGGCTCTTCCATACCTATGTATCACCTATCATCTGATCATTCAATGTTATAATTGCAATGTACGAGTATAAATCAAAGGGCAAAGCCGCTCGCCTCGAGGTATTTGGCCCGTTCTTACACTTATGTACATTAATGGAATGCCTGATAGTCGAAGCGAGCCAACGATAAAATTGATGATTGTGACATTACTTCATTTAACCGAGCTACAGAGCATGTCTCAACAGTTCGGTTTACGTTATAAATGAACTAATTGAAATTAAAAGTGAGGCAATAGCTCAGGTCCGGAAAAATCAACCGAACTCTCACTTTCGCACTAAGGCAGGCTGACAGGCAGCCTATCACGGGGAGTCTGCAGCAATATCGAAAAGTACCCTGGGCCTGCAGCCCCTCCAGTTTATCTCCTAACAGCCATGGTCTGAGAAAAGAAAGTTTGGCAATCCGTGACGTCACTGTCGACGTCCGCACACCATGGATAGGCTGATGCCGTAGGTCCTGTCACCCACACTACTAACCGATGTACCGGATTGCTGTATATTATTGTATTGTATCATTAATTTTGAATTCGGAACAATAAATCGACTTGCGCGCAGCACATAAAGTGCATTGTGATCTAATTTAAGTTAAATACATGCAGTATGATCAAATAGAAAACCTATTTCGTCGTTTTCATTACCATGAGAAAAGGTGACTAAGTATTTAATATTAAATACAGGAATTGTATTAAAGTAAATGAAATTATTTGCAGGTTTGGCTAGCCATACCTACTAGTAATTATAAAGGAATATTCTACAAAGGGGAAATATGCATACATAGGTATGTACCTACATAGTAATGGTGTAAAAAACAATTATAAATAAAGGGCGGAGTGACCGCGCACTTGCCCCAATATGGGCCAAGTGTCTCGACGCCAAAAGTGACAAAGGGTATATTAAATGACAGCTATTTCGAGTGTAAACTTATTTCAGTCTTGTAATAATTTATCATGTTATTTGACTTATTTGTCATGTTTTACTTATTAGGTTTGTACTAAATACATTAGCGATTGATTCGGACTGCATGCTTGAGCCATTGGGGTAGAAACTCTTGGACCCGTAGCAGATACATAATATGTGATAATCCACATCGAAAGGGACCTTATGGCGGCAGGCGCTTACGTTACACCTATTCACTATTGTATTGGAACAGCGGCAATAAAGGCGTAAGTGCCGGCCGCCATAAGGTCCCTTTCGATGTGGATTATCACATATATTGATTGCTCAGAATAAGTTAACTGGAATCGAAATGAGGTCCGATCGAAAATATTGGTCTATCAGCAAATCGACATACCTGCAACCCGTTCAAGTTGGCCTTTTTTTCGGTTCCATCAGCAGCTTTAGCTGGGCATTTTAATCGCTAAAGCAGGGATCGGATACCGGTATTTTCTCCATAGAAAAATACCGGTATTATTACGGTCACCGGTTCATTATTTCGTTTTTAATGGGACAATCTAATAAAACGACGCTGTTACCTAAATACATGATTCAGCCCTAGGTAAAGAGCAAAAAATAATCCAAAATATTGGGCTAATTCGGGGTTTTTTAAAAATACCGGTATCGGTCGCTGCGCCAAAGCGATATTGGTCCGCGAGCACTCAGGGCGCACGGGCGCCTTGAGGCATTGTAATTTTGTAGTCGTGTGAGAGGTACTTTATTTGTTGTATCAAACAGGTGTGGAGGGTATCGGTCTCGTCGTGTGGTGTTGTTGAGTAATAATGAGGAGGGCGCGGTGGCCGCCCCCGACGGCGGTAGCGGCGGTGTCGCACTGTCATATATATCTGGTCAGGCTTTAATTTCACACATTATTTTGATTAAACGGTTTAATTGCTTAAGTACTATAACTAATTTTATTTATTTACCTGAACGTCTTTAGATGCATTGCAACATTTCTCGCGGGAATGTCTAATATAAATTGTTTACTATTAAGTTTGAACAAAACCAATAAAGTTTAGTACTTTTAGGTACTCATAAACGTTTTACAAACCTATTTAATTTAGAACATTATTTTATCACTTTGAAATTTCCGCATACTGTACTGAAGCAAGGCAAGCGAAAAAGTGGTTGTCTGTAAAGTCGGTTTACGGATGATAATTTTACGTGATAACATCATAAGAAAACATTGATACGGAGTCGGCGGGGCCTACCGCTACGCCGCCGTCGCATCCCGCCGAGCAGAGGCCTAACAGCACGCCGGGTTTGCCTTCGCCGTCAGATTAATCGATATGTCGCCAACCGATCAAAATTTACAAAACTCTCAATATAAAAGGAGAAGAAAAGAGAGAAACCGGTTTGACCGTCAACTGTTTAGGTATAACTTGAAATCATTCAGTTGGCCTAGTTGTATCAAAGTAATTCGTTCAAAAAGCTATTTACCTTTCGAACAATAATATTCAAAATCTAATAACATTCTTCTAGAAATTCTCTTACCAAGGCTCAAGTTAGTCATACATTACGTCACACTTTTTTGTGTTGGCCGTTCATCGATTTATAACACGTTATCACGTCAAAAATAACCATAATTACAAGAATGCTCGTTAGTTCTAAACTCACTCTTTCTTTTCTCACTACTCACTATATCTTTAAATTCAACAATGCACTATAATAATTTAATTACTATTCTGTTCTGGGCCACTAAGTTCACAGAACAGTGTCGTCACATCTCGTGTAATCCAGAGACACCAGAGGGAAGCCGACAAAGCAATTGTACGTGCCATTACTATTCCGCATATTTTCATTACGCGACAATAAAGTCATTTGCGCGCTAATTGTTGTGGCAAACTTGCACGCAATGGACTACTTTGCTCTTTTGCTATTAGGTTATGGGTTGTGCTTAAGTCATCAACATTGCATTGCTGCTTAAAAGTTCATTCACATTTGTTCTAAGAACCAGTTGGAAAGATCAATTTAAAGTGTTAAGTTAAAGTTAATTACGGAATGCAATACGATATCACCATTTCGATAAATTCACATCATCATCATCATCCTAGCGTTATCCCGGTACAGTCTAACTAATCCCAAAATTAGGCGTAGTCACTAGTTTTTACAGAAACGGCCGCCATCTGATCTTCCAACCTAATGGAGAACCTAGACCTCATTCTGATTATTATTGACATACGAAATAAGAATATCGAGATATCACCTACGTTTTTTTTAAATGTCGATCAGCTGCGATCAACATAAGCAGTTTACAACAGTATACATCAAAAGGTCGCATCATTCAACCATCACCAGTGCTATACGACTTTTTAGCGTAGAACGGAACCCAATACGGAAGAGAACTTAATTACACAACTAATCCTGATAAATATCTTACTGTGCATTGTTATACGGTCACGTCTAAAAACATGTATACATTTAAAATCTTCTTACCAGGCGATAAGGTCTAATATTGATTGAATTTTTGACTGGATTAAGAAACACTGTAAAGGTATTTAAATGAACAACTCACGAAGTAATTCGAGTTCTGTGAACGCTTAATAGGTATCTACTAGACAACTTAGCGATGGAACTCTACTAAAATTATAAATTTGGGAAAGATAAGATTCATTTTTTTTAAACGATATTTAGTAAAAAAACCGGCATCAGTTTTGAACTGTATAATAAGTCTACTATCAATAAAAAATAGAATATAAACCACTCCAAAAACTTAAGGAAGTTTGGAGGGATTAAAAGGATTGTGCCTTGGTCTGCTTCGAAAAAAAAAACACCTTGATAGCTGACAGATGTCAAATGTGGCAGTTAAATCTGCAATTTTGTACATTCGTAGATGTAACTGCCAAATTTGACATATGGCAGCTGTCAAATAAATGTTTATTTTTGTTTCGCCGCAGACCAAGGATCTTAGAATCTGAGGTGTGAGTGGACTCGAGCTACTGGGAGTGTCGTCGCCGGTTCACTAAACCTAGCCTAGCTGAGAAGAGTCCAGCAAGAAACTCAGCTAGGTATGACCTGGGTCAGACTGACTCTACTACCCGGTATGCGGCGGTACCGGGACGAATAGGGACTATAACTATATGATGCTGACTGCACATACTTAGAGCGGATTGCACCAACTTAATATTATAAATCTGACATCTATAAATATGACGCCCGGCAGCTGTCATCCCATAGAAAATTCACGTCAAACTTTCCAGACAATGAGATTTTTACGAACACTGCTTAAGATTAGACGGATTGTTTGGTGCAACCTTAGAGCATTTATTTATATAGGATACCCCACTGCCAAAGTTATAGGAGAAAAATCTGCCAAGTTATTAAAAACTACTTCATTAATCGATTATAGGTCAGTCTCAAAATCATTGTCGATGTGTGAAGAGCTCCATCATAAATGCTTTAAAGTGCTGTTTTCGGGTGCAAAAAACAGTTTAATTTACCAAATTTCCGAAAAGATGAATTATCATTTCACTAGCACTTATGTTTTCGCTTTAATTATAATTTTCTGCACAGATATTTTTTTTATTAAAATCGTAAATCGAGCATCGATTATAAAGTCGATTTAAAAACATTCGTACTTGACCATCACGCTTGACTATATTGACATCAAACTTCTACTTTCTATAAGAATTTCTATGAAATGTGATCCTTACTGACATCGGTTAATTTAGCGATAAGTGTTTTGCGTGTGCGTGCGTGACTGTATTAGTATAGGTGCGTAGTAATGGGAAAATGTTTTGCAAGTGTGCGTAGTTTCTTTGTATGTGTGTTGTTACCTCGTCCTCCCTAAAATTTAGCGAAATATTGTGTTCGGAACATTCGCCGAAGGCATCTCAGGGTGCAACCCACTCTACGTCCAAGTTCGGACACTTCGGACACAAATACGCTCCAATATTTCAACATTCTATAAACAAAACTTTCCCCCGTGCCGCAAGCCACCATTACAAGTTCGTTCTCATATAATATTGCACTCACGTTCGCTGTCAATCGAATTTGAGCCTTATGTCGTCTGCGGAGAATTGCGGCGAGGAATGGCCGCGTTCACGTATTTATTATGAAACCAGGAGCGTAATATGTAACACTATTATGCTGTTGTTGTTCGGTTTGCACGTCGTGTCAGGATAATCATATTCAGCGTATAGTTCGTACGAAACTCTAAGGCCAAATTCTGTCATACGAACGCAAGCAAACAACGACTAAGAGCTCCGATAGTAAGGTAGATTCTTGCTTGCGTTCATTTGACAGAATTGTTCCATACAGTTTCGAACGTATCTATATACTAGATACATATCCTCAACAAAATGAAAAGAGAACATATCGAACTAACCAATTAAAGCGCGACCAGAAATAATTATGTGACCACTGTCAAGAGTTATTCTGATTTATATGGCAGGCTAAATGACATTTTGATTTGTTTACGTCTGGCATTTCTGATGTTGATTATGAAATGTTTTGCAGCGAAATCATTTAATTTCCCGAGCATTTTTTTGAGCGGTTTATTAGAAAACGTTATTAATAATGACTACAATTATTGATATAAACCGCAACTGTGACACTGACAAGTCTGACAACCTATAATTCAAATTATTGCCAGTGTAAGAAATTAGTTTCAATGAAATTACGCAACATGGTCATACATGGTCGGGCTATATTAAAATTTATTGACACTGAAATATGCTCTCATTATGTTATAAATATGCTCTTATCTTATTATTTATTGACACTGAAATATGCTCTTATTACGAACGTTTGCCCGCCGAAATAAGGACTGAAATAGCTGCTACCGCGAACATCATTCGAGATTTTCCCTCTCTGTCGCACTTTCAAGTTTGAACATAAGTGCCATAGAGAGGTAAAACTTCGTTTGTGGTTCGCCGTAGCACACCAGGTGATTCGATATTTAAACGTCAGCTGGGACACTTTCTATTGGATAAACCATTATATTCTGTAAACGAATTTTGTAAATTAATTTCGTAATGCTTTATTGTGACGTTCAATTTATATTAAGTATTTTTGAGTTTTTGACATTGTAAGTATTTTGATATACAGGGCGTCCCACGGCTATGCCACATGGAGGGAAAGTACCTTAGATATTGTAGATGGAACATTTTACTGAATGAAGACATTATTTGAATTTAAAAAACAATTTAAAGTGCATTCACAGATAATTAAATAATTTTATGGTTGAACCGGGAATCGAACCCGTTACACGAGAAAAATAATTACCCTGTAGCTTTATCATACCGATCGAAAGGCTTCATCATAAGGATATTTTTTTGCTAAATAACACAGTGTCAGAAATAAAAGGAACAACATGAATTTTTACATTTTTAATACAAAATTAATCAATTTATCACGAGTAACGGGTTCGATTCCCGGTTCAACCATAAAGTTATTTAAATATCTGTGAATGTAGTTTCAATTGTTTTTTAAATTCAAATAATGTCTTCATTCAGTAAAATGTTCCATCTACAATATTCAAGGTACTTTCCCTCCATGTGGCATAGCCGTGGGACGCCCTGTATAGGTAGGTAATTTCGTATTTTAACCATTATTATAATGTTAACAATACCTACATTATACGTCGCAACAGCTAAATTTCGGCATCTCTTAATGAGCCAGGAGCGGGTGCTGTGGATTTCAGGGACGAGCTTTCCACTATTCCTAGCGCGTGTCGGACCATTAGTATTCGTAGCAGACTTACGGCTTTGTATTTCCATGTATCCCAATTAGATTTTCACTCTAGCAAACCAATCCGCAGTTTTGTCAAATTCTCCATACCTAACCTAATCCAATGTTTGCACCCTTTTGGACTCTGAGTAGAATATTTCTTTATAAACACCAATTAAATAGCACATTATAAAATATTTACACGTTGTTTTATTATTTTCGATCTTGACAGACACACTTGACAATTCAACAACTGAGAGCTGCGCAAGATAAGTTGCGCACGAACATAACGCATAACGTGCTAAATTAATAAGTCGTATCTTTACCCTGATCGTATACTGAGATACGACTTTTTAAATTAGCACGGCAGATTACGTTTGATTTTATACCCCATAAATTTTCATACCCCGGGCTTATATATGAAAATCGATTCTTAAACTCCAATAAACTCCAAAAAAGGGTTTAATCAAAAGTGGGAGACCTCGTGGCGTGGCTGATTGCACTTACAAATTGTTCTTTTGTCCTTACACACGCTCAAAATGTAAGTAGCAGGTAGTACCTATCTGAAGACAGTGTTTGATTACCCTCATTATTCAAAATGTTGGTGATTCAATGTCGTGTGAACTTTTTGTTTGTCTCAGTAACAAAGCCTGGCCTTAAGGGCCGAGGCAGGCGCGGATACGGCCTTAAGGGCCCAGGCAGGCGCGGATACAGCGAGGGGCAACAGGGGCGATTGCCGCCCCCCTCCCTAAAGCAGGGCTCTCGTATAGAGTCCCCCT
Source organism: Epiblema foenella (assembly GCA_963556455.1). Lineage (NCBI taxonomy): Eukaryota > Metazoa > Arthropoda > Insecta > Lepidoptera > Tortricidae > Epiblema > Epiblema foenella. The sequence goes on from OY747095.1 coordinate 44,148,351, forward strand.
CCTGAACCAAAACCTAGATCCGCGTCAGGGTCGAGGTAATATATGTAGTATAGGTGTTCCTGCGCAGCGCACGGTGCAAGGGGGAGACGTCAAAGAGCAGGCGATGAGCGGAATAGGGTAAATAATAATTCCACTACTGAGCGAGAGGATTGTATACATTTGTATAAGAGCGAGAAAGGGAGACTTTATGTTAGGTGTCCGGTAAACGATGTTGGCCTTCCCTTGTTTTTTTACAAGTTGCATTTTTTTGGGTATCGCGAGGCACCTCTCTGGTGTTCAGTGGACGTGGCCTTCCGAGGATGCACTTTGTACTGAAAAATGCAAATGTATCTCGTTATAGACGCAATGGATCAATCAAAGGTCGCCTACGCGCTGACGATTCCTTTCGATTCGCAAGCGTCCATGGGCTGCACTATGGTAGCTGCTCACCATCCACTTTTCGCTCGAAATCTGTCAAAAAACTATGATGATTTGACAGAGGTCGAAACTCGAGCGTTCGACACTCAAAAATCGGTCCCCTGTATGCTTGTTTGCTTACGTCGTGGTTTAAAAAAGCGACTTCGTTAATTATTAAAAAAAAAAACACCTAAATTGGGGTTGTAAGTCAAAGTGCCGCGCTTGCGACACCCACTTTTCTGATTATCCAACTGATGACCTTGTAAAATCGCTGTCGCTTATGACAAGTAGCGTAGTCAGCTTTTCCTGTCGCGCTATGCAACGCCGGTCAACTCGTTAACTTATGAATAGGTATTGTTTTTGCACAAATTACACTGCTGCATTAAAACGCGTTTTGAGTGTGAGATTTGTGTGGAGTTAAGACTTTTTGGATTAGAACCATTAAGTTGTTGAAATCGTGTCTGTTACATTAAAACGGCGGTGACATAGTTTGGAGCACGGTATATTCGTTTGGTGGAAGTTTATGTACTTCAAAGCAAGCAATAAATAAAATTCACGGTCACATTCAATAAAGGTCATGCAAGGTAGCTCAATAGATATTGTATTTTAAAAAAAGCAGCCACTTATACTGGTTTATAAAATAGTAGGTACTTAAGAGTTATCAGTTAAAAAACGCTCATCTATGTAGGCTATTTTCTGTTTGAATTGACACGTATCTTGACATTTTCTCGATGTTACTATCTTGAAGAGGACTATTGCGACATTATGACATGAACTTTTAATGTATTTTTTGGATTTTTCATTAAGAAATAAATGGCAATGTTAAATCAAAAATGGCTATGTTAATCTAAAACTGTAATAAAATCATCGAGCCTTTCATCACTATATTAGTATTATCAATACTTTTGTCATAATTTGAAATCAAAGCATTTTAAAACTTATAAATCCTCTTAAATAAGTAGGTTTTTAAAGAACCGGCATCTATAATACCACCAGAATACTCAGTTTGTTCCGGTGAAATTGTGTGAGCGGCACCAACCGATTATGTGATATATGTGAATTGTCTGGTTACAAATAGGGATGTTGACACTAAATAAGAAAATCAACTACTTCAAATTGTCTCGAAAAATGATCAAAATCTCAATCAAGTAGCGAAAAAAGTAACTCAAAAGAATAAATAATTACATAATTACAAGTCTTCAAAGTTTTAAGTGGGGGAATGTTCTGTCCCTTTTTCGAAAAACGCACCTCTGTATTGAACGATCTTCATTTACTATGGCGCTTTAGGTCACTGACGTAACTGATTTGTAGCGGTTTCTCATTCTTATTAACAACATTGTAACGGTTGTAGCTTCGTTACTTTTTGAGATATTTTAATGGAATTTTCACCATTTGGCATAGTTTTATGTCTTCTTCCTTTTGGATAATAATTTGGATACCAATAAATTTTGAGTCAACATCCCTATTCAAATGATCAAAGTGTGAGCGTTAATGTTAAGCAATGGTATGTGTTTTTTTTTTGAACCTGACTGTGGCTTTATAGGCCGGGCCCAATAAAGCGATAGGAGTGCGCGGTTGAAGAGTGGCCTGGGGAAAATCTAAGGGAAAGGGTATGTGATCATTTGTTTCTAGTGTTGTGAGTCCCCTTACTCCTTACAGATAACCGTTTTTTTTTTCTTAAGGATTTTATATTCTTCGCAGATAACTATTTTTTGTAACAGTTTTCTGTGAGGAAAATCCAATAGAGATAACTAGTTATCTCCAAGGGAAAAAAATCTTCACAGTTCACCAGTTATCTAGCCACGGTTATCTGTAAGGAGTAAGGGTGTGAGTTACATTTGGGGTGAATCCTATAGACTCGAGCTGACACAGATCGTCTTTAAAGCTCTGCGGAGTCTTCTGAGTCTTTATTTTAATGGCTCGAGTCAGGCGCGGATCCAGGATTTTGTTCAGGGGGGGGCACTTTCGAACTTTCCGAAAATAAAACTGACTTTTGATAACTGTTTTTATTGTCAGAACATATGTCCTACGTCTGGACATAGGCAATTGCCCTCCCCTGACACAGGCTTCAGGGGGGGGCAATTGCCCCTGTTGCCCCCCCCCCCCTGTATCCCCTCGAGTTTTCAAGGTTCGGTCGAGCTCTAAATTACAACACTATTTGTTTCTGCAAAACGGAGGCCTGCAACGAAGTATTATAAGAACATAGTCTAAACTTAACAAAACTTTTTGTAACGAGATCGTATCTGTTGTGACGCAATTTCGGTCGTGAAGGCCGAACGTTTCTCGGCACAGAAAGACGGATAGTTTTAGTCACGCTGATTCGACGTAGCCGAGATCTGTAACTGAGGCATTTCTAGGTTAGTCGTTGGCACGCACGACGCGATACGCGGGTCGCGTGCATGTAACTCGTTCCCTCTCCGAGTGTCCCCAATGTGGGTCATGCACCTTTTACAGGAGTCCATGCTACCACTATGGTGCCCTTGCGGGTGCAGTTCAACCCAATGGGATTTTTTGTGCAATTTCCCCCTTCTTTTACTTTGGAGTAGGTGTAAAGGAGGGGGCAATTGCTGGCTTTGGGTATCTCAGAGAGCCTCACCATATTTTTGTGGAGACCTCGAAGAGCCGTAAAAGGCTCTTCAAAGAGCCTCCTTCGCGAGCCGCGGTTTACCGACCTCTGCCCTAGAACCTAATTTGTCTCGTACGGTACGGCTTCCTTTAGAATACCAAGCTTCTCCCGAGAGTCCGTTAATAAAAAGTGTAGACTTTTTCAAGGGTCAGCAACGTCTATGTGACACCTCAGGAGCTGCAATCATCTATAGGCTACGATGACCGCAACACAAAAAACAAAAACAAACACAAAAGACACACAAAACAAGAACACAAATGATGACAAAAGGCTTTTCCGTAGCCGTCGAAATTTTGGCAATTCCCGCCGGACGTCTATCGCGCGATCGCGACAACACACACACATATTCTCCCTATTCCTGCACATACCGCGTAGAGTCAGTCCGTCGTCGTAATTTTGGCAATTCCCGCCAGACGTTTACGCGCGATCGCGACAACACAGACACATATTCTCCCTATTCCTACACATACCGCGTAGAGTCAGTCCGACCCAGAAGTGCAACCGCGAACCACAAACGAAGTTTTCCCTTTCTGTCTCACTTATATGCAAACTTGCAAGTGCGACAGAGAGGGAAAACTTCGCTTGATGTTCGCGGTAGCGCCCCAGGTTGGGCCTGCTGAGTTTCATGCCAGACTCTTCTCAGCTGGGCTAGGTTTAAAGCACCACCGAACTCCCAGTAGCTCGATTCCACTCGCACCTCAGATTCTGTTGAAGCCGCTCAACCAATCTCACTGGATCGCAATTACCGCAAACTCGAGTATTCCAGTATTTACACCGCCCGCGTGAACGTATGCCTGTGTGGATATTCTCCAGGCTACTCTCCAACCGCGCACTCCTATCGCTTTATTGGGCCCGGCCAATAAAGCGATAGTCGGGTGAAAAAAAAAACTGCTTTTCGCCGCCGCACAAGTCAGTTCGATAAGACCTGTTTAAGATTAAAGTTTTCCGCGGAACCAATACAATATATAAGATTTCAAGCTTACATGGTCATTCACATTAGAATTACGATTTGAAATGGGATATTTACCATGTATATTTGTATTTTTGAGTTCCCGATATTTCGGCACTGTTGCAAGCGCCATTATCAAGGATCAACTGATGTGCTGCGAGCTTTAGTTGTGGTCTACCCACACACCATAGCGATCTACCCTCTTCCTGGTTCGCTTTTTTCGCACAGTGTCACCGTCACTACCACCGTCCGCCTTGTCACTTGAAACTCGATTACGGTTACGACACACCACACTCATAGTATCAATACGCGAGTTCTTTCCGGAAACAGTCTCTTTTCGATTTGAGAACTTTCGGATCACTGGACGCCAGACACTTGACAGTTGAAACCCATCTTCCCGGTTGAAATTTTTATGCCTTTGGATTTCAATGGCTTCCTTAACCAACCTAGGTATATAATGACGTTCTGTCGAGAGGATCTGAGGGTTGTGCAACTCAATCCAATGATTTGTTCCTGCCTCCAAAAGGTGTTCCATTATTGTATCTAGTTTAGACACAGTTTAGAAGGCGTGGCATTTTTTCCTACCTCCGATAGCCTTGCCCGATTGTTGCAATGTTTAGATACTTTCATTTCAGTAATGCAGAACAATCTCAAATTAAAATCTCATTTTTATCTTTATAAATATTATAAAGAGGTAATATTTATGACTTCGTTAGTTGCAAGTTGGCATGTAGGGGTTATTTCCGATTTTTTTATACAAAGCCGGTGGCAAACAAGCGTACGGTCCACCTGATGGTAAGCAAAAGGAGTCACGTGCGCGTTGCCGACCCTTTATAAGATTTGAGGATGCACTGTGTTGACAGCAGACGGAACACATTTAGGTCCCTCGCTCTCAACACAGTGCATCCTCGGGAGCTCTGGCAACCTTGCTCACCTCCAGGAACACAACACTAAATACTTGTATAGTAAATAATGTTATTATGGCTGTGGTCCTCTGCAAGGCGGAGGTACTTCCCCAGTTGGGCTGCTCCAAATTCGAGCAAGATGACATTTTGTTGTGCCTTTCTTATTTACAGAATTTACTTATCCGATTTAAAATATTCTTTCAACTGTACTTATATAAAATGGGCCTTTGGATTACGTGTAATTTAAAGAAACAACTATAAAATGTCTGTCATATGCATTTGATTTTCCTTGATCACGATGTCTAAATTGACATTTGCGTATTAAAATGTCAGGACTTGTTTGAAAAGTGTGAGTAAAGGACATATGTATAAATATAACTAACTTTTGCCCGCGAATTCGTCTGCGTAGAACTCGTTCATCGCAATAGAATGTAATTGCTATTTTTATATCAGGCACTTGCCTTAGTCATCGCTCTTTCATACAAACTTCCACCCTCTTAAGGGATGATTTCTGGGATAAAAATTAGCCTATAAATAAATAAATAAATATTAGAGGACAATCTTACACAAATCGAACTAGCCCCACCAGTAAGCTCAAGAAGGCTTGTGTTATGGGTACTAGACGACGATATATTTAATAAATATAAATACTTAAATACATAGAAAACATTCAAGACTCAGAAACAAATATTCATGCTCATCACACAAATATTTGCCCTGACCGGGATTCGAACCCAGGACCGTCAGCTTCACAGGCAGGTGCGCTACCCACTAGGCTAAACCGGTCGTCAAATCGCCTATATCGTTCCCCGGGACTCAAACTATCACCATACCAAATTTCACCTAAATCTGTCTATCGGTTTAAGTGTATAGGTAACAGACAGACAGACAGACAGAAAGACAGACACACTTTCGCATTTATAATATTAATATGGATTACCTTCAACGTCATGTAGCTTAATACTTTCACTGCCAAGCTTCTTGTGGCGCTACGGAATTTCCTCTACATACGGGGAAACGCATGTTGTCGGTTACGCATCTACGAGCAAAGAACACCCCAGCGGAGTTCTTGGCACCGAGTGTTCAAACCTTCTAAGAAATTTAATTAAAAATAATCCGTGAAAAGAATTTCTCAAAGGCGAGTTCGACAGCGTACGGTCTTCGTTTTCATTGAGCGAGGTCGTACAAACCTGGCATGTGAAGTTTAATCCATCGTCGTTGAAATATGTGATAATCCACACCGAAAGGGACCTTATGGCGGCCGGCACTTACGCCTTTATTGCCGCTATTCCAATACAACAGTGAATAGGTATAACGTAAGCGCCTGCCGCCATAAGGTCCCTTTCGATTTGGATGATCACACGTAGAGGTAAAATATAAAATTGTTGAAACCACATAAGTTTAAATTGTACACGTACGGTGTACAAACTTACCGAGCCACGACACAAGCATTTTTTTAAATTCTGTATATGGCCACAATTTTACTTAAGAAATGAGCTGTCAATTATAAGTAATTCATCATCATCATCATCATATCAGCCGAAAGACGTCCACTGCTGAACATAGGCCTCCCTCAATTTGGGGGGGATTTGCCATAGTCGCCACGCTTGGCAAGCGGGTTGGCGACCGCAGTTTGATGGTTGTAATGATCGAAGGATGCTGCTGCCCACCCTCCGATTTTCCCTTATTCGCCTCCTACGAAACCCACGGAAAGAGATGGGGTGGCGCAATTCTTACCCGGCAACCACACGGGGGAAATATATATAAGTAATTATCACGTGGCTATTTTTTTACCAGTATACGTTTTTTTAAGTTGTCGAATTTTTGTTGTGCCGCGACTTGGTAGTCAGACTCTAAAAATCTTATCTTATCACATAGATCCATAGATCCTTTACAAATTAAATAAATATACAAATGTTACCTGTTTCAATAGTTTTAACCCTTCAAAAAAGATACCCGCAATTTTCAACTGTATCATAAATCAGGAAGATCTCATTTACATTGCCACTTTGTCTGATATGTCAGACCATGACCGTTAAAGGGTTTTTCATTTGCTTTTACTCTAAAGACTAGTGACAGGAAGCTAAGAAACGGCGAATAATCCAATCAAAAGGAAAACGAAATGAGAGGTTATTCAAAGGGACCGTGAGCGAAACTGCGAGAATTGGTATATTTTATTTTATTATTTATTTGATATCACAGACATGCCTTAAAATAAATATAGAAACCCTTCAATGCACATGACAATCCCTATAAACACAAAGTTTTGGTACATCTCTTGACAATTCGTTTAGGTATTGTTACGCCATCAGACCCATTAGTCAAATGTTTAAATTAATTGTCAATAAAATCGAAAGTGACTATTATTTTTTGCTTCACTTAATAAAATTTAATTGAAATTGTATGAACACTTTCAATAAAACTTAAATAATGCTGTGCCCATTTTGTGGCAAAATCCGAATTTAGTTTGCTTTGCTAACGCAGTGACGCGACGAGATTTTTACGACATCACATAACGATACTTTTACCGCCATCACGTCTTATAAATTTACACTGCTTCAGCAGGTATGTTTTAGACAGTGGGAGTAAATGATTGATTCACGGAAATGAGGTTTCCTTAATCATTTCACAAATGTGGTGAATCTCAAGATGAGATCAGAGAATTGTCTCGGGCTAATTATAATTTTGGATAGGTCTAATTCTACGGCAACGGCCATTAAATCTATTAGGTACTGTTATCGTATAGCGTTTTTACGAAATCTGCATGGTATTAAATATGTTTAGGTACTAACTATTATGGATGGTTTTTAGGATATAAAATGGCATTCCAAACCTTGCGCGACGCTAGTAAATTCTTCTCGCGTTTCTGTATTAAATCGAGGCTTTCTACATTTTCTGTATGTTGTTTAGACGTAGTTGCCTTGAGCTCGGTGGTATTCATATCTGATAATGTAATTTCCAGATTAAGCAGGTTATGCAAGTTGTCATAAATTGAACAATATTCAATTGTTCCTTTCGAATCCTCAACCTTCGCACTACCTGTGTCAAGTTCAAAAACGTGCATATTTGTTATTGTAGCCTGCATATAATCATGTATCTCACTACTTCCATGTTGTACATAATTTGTCGTATTCGTAATTTCTATTGTATTGTTAAATTTGTCATCAGTATTTGCTTTGTTTTCTGTCTTTTCCGGTTCAGTCTTTTGATTTAACCGTATATCAGGGCTGTTAAATTTACTTCCAAACTTTACACTCGGTGCAGATAAATCAGATACTTCAGAATAAATTTCTTTCACTTGGACATTTTCTTCTACGTCGGGACTCCTCAAAGGACAAGTTCCAAGTTTTGTACTATGTATTTTTTGAATATTTTCTTCTACGTCTGGACTCCTCAAAGGGCTTCCAAGTTTTGTACTATGTATTTTTTGCACATTTCCTTTCGCATCGTCCAATTCTTTTTTAATCGCATTTTTATATAATTTTGTTAATAAATTCTTCAAATTTCGCTGTCCCTCAAGACTCATAAAACGATTTTCGGACTTTGAGTCAGATGCAGACAAGGTATCTGTTTTAGCATCACTTTTGTAAGGTTCAGTGATGTTCGGATTATGCAATGTAACCTTCAGGCTTTCAGGTGCATCCGACCTTATTTTACGGCTCAAATGATTGATAGGCGTAGTAGCTGGCAAATTCTTAACTTGATAATCAGTCTTTTTTTTAACAACCATAGTGTAATACGTTCTAGGTTGTAAAGTTACTTTTATATCTTGCTCTGTATTAGATGTGTTTTCGTCACATTTAGGTTTTTTTACTAGAGGCAAATTATCAGCAACTGTATTTCCTTTAATGTGACCGGCAACTTCAATCTCCGCTGGTGAGCCTAGATTTGCCTGTTCTTTCCCTTCAATTTCCTTCTCTGTTTTAGGTTGCTCGCTTTTATGATCAATTAGTTTCTTTTCTAGTTCAAGAAAGTTATCCTTTGCTAGTCTATCTTTTAAATCAGGACTGACCTCAGTATCAATAAAATAATCTTTACTCCATTTCCCTCTCAGTTGATGCATTTTATTTTTGGCTAAAGTAGTGCAAGTCGCGGCTCCTCTGTATATATATCGGCATGTGCCTAGTATTAAGATAAATATATCCCTTGCCATTTTAACTTTGTTCTCACTTGAGAAAGGCATCGGACTTTTCTCTTCTTTTTCGTTAGATGCTTTCTTTTTATTTCCCTGTTGCCCATATTTTGGTACTGATGAGTAAAGTCTAAGCTTAGTCGGTGGGGGTACAGCAGAACTTACTATTATTTCTGATGCTCGGTAAGCATTTCGGTTCATAGAGTTCATGTTGTCTTTATTATTATTTGACTGTGTATGGTTAAAACGGAATTGGACTATGGAACTTGAATTTTTGATGATATCTATTTGATTTTACATCATTGAAATATGGTCTTGTTTGACGTTTTTCTTGATGTGTTTTCACCTATGTTTTCACAAGGCTCCAATTTTTTTGATTAAACGCCAGTAACAATGATCCGAGTTGGTATCAAAGAGATCATTACCAATTACTACCAAGGAGGATATAGTCACAATCAAAGAGTATGTTTTTCTAATAATATCTCCATTATTTCCAAATGCAAAGCCTGACCATGGGCCATCTTGCGGAATTTCATTGTAACTAATTTCTTACACTGACAATAATTTTAATGATAGGCTGTCACTGTTGTCAGTGTCACTGTAGTGGTATATTTGAACAACAGTAAAGTGTTGAATATCACTACATAGTATAAAACAAAGTCGCTTTCTCTGTCCCTAATCCCTTTATCCCTATGTACGCTTAAATCTTTAAAACTACGCAACGGATTTTGATGCGGTTTTTTTAATAGATAGGGTGATTGAAGAGGAAGGTTTATATGTATAATAACATCCATTAAATAGTGCACCCGTGCGAAGCCGGGGCGAGTCGCTAGTTAAATAATAAAATAATGCCCAAAATTATTAATTGCCAACAGCGGAACATTGTTAAATGATATAATTAATATAATATAAAATTCTGAAAAAAAGCGCTCGAGAAATGACACTATTTCGCTACAAAACATTTCATAATTAACATCAGAACTGACAGATATACAAGTCAAATAGTCATTATTCCGAGTACGCTGACATTACTGACCTGTTGCCATATAAATGAGAATAATTGACAAAGGCCATATATTTCTAAACGGCTTTTTTGGCCTACTATCGTATTGTCTGCGTATAACCACCTTACTGTTAAAAATGGAAACGGAAATAATTTACAAGTTCCTTCTTTTTTTTAATATGTATGAATATATGTCACTAGGTATGTTCCAAATCATAGAACACACAACCACATCTAATGGTCACTTAATATTAAAAGGGCGTAACTGCATCGAAGTTGAATGACACAATGCCCTTATTAAACAATGCAGAATGACGGTAGATGGCCGTATGATGTACCTGACGCGGTTTACAACGCGGTGAAGCATTCTTGACCGTAACGATGGCGCAAGCGATAAAATGATGCGATTGATAAGCTTTCAAATATAATACTTCTCTAGTCTTTGATTGATAAAACGTGGTTACCGTGCTGAGTGTGACGAACGTATATTTTGTCTCCTGTTGTCAACAGTGGATAGCTTACCATAGTGCTACGGGCTTAAACCTATCTGAGGGCCTACCCCGTACTTCGAAATCCCTATCACTCATATGGTGTATAACATGAGAGTGAAAGGGACGGCACGATACGAAGTTCGTTAGGCTCTCTGTTAGCACGACATCAAACAAATGCCGTAACCGTGAGTCTTTACACAATAAGTGCACTAACGTGGAATTGTTCAACTGATACAGTGTTATTGTGCCAGATGAGAAAGTGTCAAAATTGTAATTATAAGCATCAAACGTACAAATCATAATCAGAAATGTGCATCTAATTATATTCCCTTTAAAATATATTACATGAATTACAAGAAAAAAAAAACTAATTTACAAGTGTAACTAATGCCACAATCCTAGGCCCAAGTCAGTTCAAACATTCAGATTTGATGATCAGATCCGATATCCCAAAAGCTGAATAAGACTCTCAGCGCTATGTACATACACTGCGGTGAAAGACGGTGTTTGACTGTGAAGCGCAAAGTGCAAACTAGCCAAATCACGTTAAAGTTGAAAGGATAACAAAATTACACCCCCTTTTTTTTGGGCAGTATTTAAAACAATAGAACCTTTTTTACAAAAAAGGGACCTTGTTTCTAATTGGTCAACAAATTATGGGGAGTGGTTAGTCAGAATCGGCGCTGCCATGCGAAACTGTTTTCGAAGTGGTCATGCCTGGTCTTTGGCGATAGTACCACCAGTAGCAAAACTGCTGCTGCGAAGCACAGTACAGAAAAATCTACCATTCTCTTTCTAATTAGCATTGTTCGAGCGAGACAGGAATCTTCGAGTTACGACTTGGCAGTAGTTAGCTCACCAGGCGTCTGAGTGTAATCGAAGGCCACAATAACTGGTTGATACGATCAGGAAGCGAATCCTCAATAGTGAGGGAACAATCAAAAAGAAAATACGAGAATTACGGGTAATTATCTATAATAATCTAAACGGTACGGTAAACTACCCCTAAGAGATGTGCAGCAAATATTACAAAAAGGGGTTTAAAAAAATGGTGATTATAATAACCGCGGATGCACTGAGTTGAGAGCGAGGGACCTAAATTTGTCCCTCCTGCTGTCAACAGATTGAATCGTTCAACTATAACGGGTTGGCAAAGCGCACGTGATTTCTTTGGACAGCGGGCGTCTATAAGCTGCGGTGTCCGCTTACAGGTGATTCTTAGGTAGACCGTACGTTTGTACGCATTAGCAAACCGTCTTTGTATACATAATGCAATTTAACAAAGATATAGACGCGACCACTGCCAATCTTTAGAACCCCGTGTGTTGGTTAGAATAGCCCCATCCCCTTTCTTCCCGTGGGCGTCGTAAGAGTCGACTATGGGAACCGGGTTCTGGTGTGGTGTGGGCGATGGGCTCGCAACCTATCACTGCAATATCACGTTTTCTCCTACAATTGCGAAATGTGGCACTGTTATTAAATTTCATGTGCGAAATTTAATACCAGTGCCACATTTTGCAATTGTAGGAGAAAATGTGATATTGCCCCTTTTGGGAATATAGGTTAGAGTTTATGTACTCGTATGTATGTGTACATTTTAGAATACCCGCTGTCCGCTTAAAACTCGGCGCGTATCTTATAATTGTGTCACGCTGTCCGTCTATAGGTTTTTGTGTCTAACAATCACTCACCGTTAGCCAAAAGTCGGCCAAAGCGGGGCTTTACTTGGCCAATACTCAATGCGACTAGGCTCATTGGAGACTATCTATAGTACTGTCAACATGTGCGTAGCCATTACGCATTTGAAGAGGTCAAAATCCTTTACGGGCGAGTTTGAGGGCACAGGTAAATTACTTTTCACACCTGCTATTCAGAAAAGAGTTATTGTTGCCTTCGAATGAGGGACCAAAGATGTACTTTTCTTCCCTCGTTTGGGGGCAACAATGACTCTTTCCTCATAGAAGGTGTGAAAAGCAGTATGTGACACTCTGTAGTAAAATCATTTGTAAGACATTTCATGTTTTTAGCAGCGGGCCTCATAGGCGGTGTGAAAAGCAGTATGAGTCACACGGTAGCAAAATTATTTCCGTCTTGGGCGTAAACACTTGAATCCCTCGCTACGTTCAAAATTCTACTTTAGAATCCCTCGCTACGTTCAGGATTCTATTGTAGAATCTTTCGCTTCACTCAGGATTCAATATACCGCCCTCGCCGTAAATATATCATTTTGCTCCCTTGAGACACAATCTTCTATTTCACACTATTCGAATGAGGGATCAAAGTATGTATGTATATATGTAAGCACTTTATTGTACACAATAATAGGTTAAAACAATAGAACACGTCACATAAGATTAAAGTACAAAGGCGAACTTATCCCTATGAGGGATTTCTTCCAGCTAACCTTTGAGGAATTGAGTGGACAGCGGGATAACGAGATAGACAAACATACACCGTGTACAACAACGTTGAAATAAGATAAGGTAACTTGTAAAACTAAAAATACCCATAAGTACATTTATCACAACCATACATATAATAAATACATATTAAAAAGTCGTAAGTAGTAAGTTTTAATTCGTACTTTTTTTCCCTAATTTGAGGGCAACAATGACTTTTTTCGTAATAGTTGTGAAAAGCAGTATGTGCCACTCGGTAGTACTAATAATTTGTAAGACATTTCATGTTTTAGCACCGGTCCTCATAGGCGGTGTGAAATGCAGTATGTGTCACACGGTATCAACATTATTTCCGTCTCTTGAAACACTTGAATCCCTCGCTACGCCCAAGATTCTACTCTAGTAGAATTTTTCTCTTCACTCAGGATTCAATATACCGCCCTCGCCGAAAAATATATCATTTTGCTCCCTTGACACTAATATAATGCTTGCCCGAGTAGAAACTCTTACATTAGCGTTAAGTAGACTATTTAATGGAATAAGAGCATGTGTTAGGGTCGGTTGCACCAACATACGATCACATGCCGGTCATCGTCAAATATGGCGCCGGCAGCTGTCATCCCATAGAAACTTGTCAAACTTTCCACACAATCAGATTTTAATGAACACCGCTTACGATTACAGACGGTTTGGTGCAACCCACCCTTAATGTCATATTGTACTTCTAGTATAAGCTTTTTCGAAACAAAACACAAACGAACCAGTTTGCGTTTAGTCTCAATTTGTATTGCATCGCGACTATTTTTTGCTGTAGAAGTGAGACTAAACGCAGACGCGTTCGTTTGTGTTTTGTTTCGAAAAAACTTATATTCGATGTACTTAGATCTTTCGATCTGTTTAACGTTTTTCTGGTTTTAGTTTAAAAATTACATTAGGTTATTGAAAGTTGTTGCAAATAGTATATGTTGGTATCCTTATTCTCCCACTTTTATCTCATCCCGCAAACGTAGCTGGAATCTTCCCCATAATAAGTTCGCCTCTATATACGTACTTTAATCTTATATGACATGCATTTTGTTTTGACCTGTTGTTCTTGGAGTGAATGAGAGGGAATTTAAGTGAGGATAGAAATAGATTACCTCGTGGTTGATGATGGTGTTGTATCAAGGTACCTGGTGTGGTTTCTTCGGCGATCCTGACAAATTACATTTATTTTTGATAGATTCGCTTGCGGGTTTTTTGGTTTTAGTTAGTTTGTACGAGTTTAAGAGATATATTTGGGGTTTTTATAATTTTTGCGGTAGTAATTCGCGCGCGCGATGTTTGAGTTTTTTGCATCAATATGGCGAGTGGACGTGACGTCACAGGTTGGTCGGCGCCGGAAGTATTGTTGCCAATTTGAGATATTTACATTTTATAGAAAGTGTTTGTGTGATGAGGTGAATTATGTGTAGGTGTATGTTTTTTATTTAATTCGGCCAAACCAGTTGTGAACAATAAAGTGTTTGCATATAGTATACAGGGTGTCTAGTAAATAATGGACAAGCTTCTAACCACCGATAGAGCACCTGAGGCTGGTCCAGAAAATGGACTTTCAGGTTTAGTAAAAGTCCCTTGGTTTTAGAGATAATCGAACTTTGCCACGAGCACTCCTATATATTTGTATGTTTAGGTGTTTGTTACTCAATCACGCAAAAATGGCTCAATGGATTATGATGAGACTTGGATAACGAGTTTATATCCTGAATTAACATAAAGAATGCTTTTCCCGAAAACCGTCCCTTGCAGGGATGGAATATTGAGTGAAAGTTTATGGACGAAATCGCGGACAAAAGCTAGTGTATACATAAATAAATTGCCGGCCAATTCTTGGAATGCATGCCCGCAAATTTTGCATAGGTACTGTATAATTTTATTCCCACACAATGTTTCGCAAACAGATATAATCCGTTTGTCTGTTTCATTAAAACTGGAGTTTCAGGAATATCTAGTTGATAATTTAAAGTATTTAGCTAATTAGGCATGTTTGTTTTAGAACAATAAATTAAAAGTTAAATGGTTAAAAAATGGGAGTGGATTTGAAACTGTTGAGAAATGTTTGAGTTTTAGGCTCGGTTTTATAAAGATCCGATAGACCTTATGTCAGTTTGTTATGTCAAAAAATGTACTGAGTTACTGAAATTTGATTTGACATTGGGTCTAACGGATCTTTTTAAAACCCGGCCTTAATGTGATCGTTTACAATTATTGTAGACGCCGGTGCCGGTGATGATGGAACTCGACGACTCAAATAAAACTTCGATGTAAAGTTGACTGTATAATTTCAATAGGTGCTGATTTACAAAATAGCTTGGCCAAAAGAGATATGTGTGGAAATGGTTGTATATGAGAACAAAGAATAGGTAATGACGAGCAAGATTTGATAATTTGAGTTAACGTATGTTACAATGGTAGGGATAAAGCGTATGTGAAGCGTTGCTATTTGTGGCTTTAAAAAGCCGCTCTTACACTAACCGTGCCCGACGGGCGCGTTTTGCTACTGCATACTAAGTTATTATATATGTATAAAATTAAATAAGAGTTGCGTTCGCAACAAGTACTTTATATCATCTAGTAAAATAAGCATCGGTCCGTCTGATTTAAGTCTCCAGAGAAGGCGCGAGCCTTCTAGACTAGATTTGGGGATTCGTTGTGTTGACTGCCTAGAAAGAGACAAACGAAGGCTCACTCACACAGCGCATCCTCTGGAGTTTGACAACAATATGAAAATACATTGTTTTGAATAATTATTAAACATGATATCATATCCTAATCCTAATAATATTATAAACGTGAAAGTTTGTGCGGATGGATGTACGTTCCGCTTAATCTCAAAAACTACTGAACGGATCTCTATGAAACTTTCCAGTATTGTAGCTTAGACATCAGAATAGGACATAGGCTACCTTTTATCCGCGGGTAACACCGCAGGGCGCTGCTAGTAATATTATAAACGTGAAAGTTGTGCGGATGGATGTACGTTCCGCTTAATCTCAAAAACTACTGAACTGATCTCTATGAAACTTTCCAGTATTGTAGCTTAGACATCAGAATAGGACATAGGCTACCTTTTATCCGCGGGTAACACCGCAGGGCGCTGCTAGTATTTAATATTTTCATTACAGGAGGCAGAGCGCCTTCAGTGAAATCGGTTGAGCGGCTTCAACCGAAGATACTGTTACATCATTTAGGTAATTAGTTCGTAGAGATGACTCGGTAGTCCAGAACATTGACCTTTGACGCGGCAGATCTCCGTTACCTCTTTCTCACTGATTCACTCATCAAATAATTCTAACCACGACCAATTTGATTATGGTGTAAATTGTTGAACCTCACTAAGTGTACGTAGAAGTTCGTTGGAAAAGCGACTTACTGTCCATGCGAGAAGATTCAAACTCTAATAACAGTTTTATAAAATTTTGGACACTTTAAATCATTACAATTTTACTTTTTGACCAATATATTAGACGTATGAAAGGTACCTAAACAAACCAAATTACCGTTTATTGCGTAAAACCAATCTTAAAATGGATGCCCCTAGATAGAGACAACGCAAAGTGGTTTTCGGACGACGTACGTAATCACAGCGTCCATCGCAAGATGGAACGCTGCGCTTACGATATTCAACTCAGACACGACGCGTACTTTTGATTTAACCTGACTGTGGCTTTATAGGCCGGGCCCAATAAAGCGATAGGAGTGCGCGGTTGGAGAGTAGCCTGGGGAAAATCCAGGGGAAAACCTCCGGCATGACCACGCGTGTAGTTTGGATCACTGGAATACTCTAAGAGTTTGCGCTCCAGTGAGATTGGTTGAGCGGTTTCAACCGAATCTGAGGTGTGAGTGGAATCGAGCTACTGGGAGTTTTGTCGCTGGTTCACTAAACCTAGCCTAGCTGAGAAGAGTCCAGCAAGAAACTCAGCTAGGCCCGACCTGGGTCGGACTGACTCTACCCGGTGTGCGGCGGTACCGGGACGAATAGAGACTATACTTGTCACTGATGTCGCGATCGCGCGGTACGATGCGTACACTTAGGCATTCCCGCCGGGGGAGACGTCCACCGCGCGATCGCGACAACACTGACACATGTAGTCCCTATTCGTCCTCGTACCGCCGCACACCGGGTAGAGTCAGTCCGACCCAGGTCGGGCCTAGCTGAGTTTCTTGCTGGACTCTTCTCAGCTAGCCTAGGTTTCAACCAACGTCATAACTCTCAGTAGCTCGATTCCACTCACACCTCAGATTCGGTTGAAACCGCTCAACCAATCTCACTGGAGCTCAAACTCTTAGAGTATTCTAAAGTGTTCCAAACCACACGCGTGGTCGTGTCGGAGGGTTAAATTTCTCCTGGATTTTTTAGTACCTAGATATTTTATGTCATTTACTAAATATATGTAAATAGTTCAGTGAAATTAGCTGAAAATTTGGCAAAATTAATGGAGAACTTTTATCTATCGGGATATGTAGGTTATAGGACAAAGTTCAATTTTATCTACTCTCCCCCCCCCTCCGGGGCGAGCGTCACCCCCCCCCCACCCGTGAAAGTGTCCCGGAGCGCGGTATTTTCCATTTTAAAAGAAAACCGTACACGATACATAAAAAGTGTACAGGAACGAAATAATCCTTGATAAATTAGCTATAAACCTCTACTACATACAAAAGCGATATCACTCATAGTTTCAGCGCAAACTGCCACCAAATACGAACGTTTTCAAAAAATTATCGATATTTTTTGCTGTAAGTTTAGTTTTCTCAAAAACTTCACACATTACCGCCAAAATATGTATGACTAAAGTAAAGAATACAATATGCTCTTTATAAAAAGGTATAATTCATTTCTAAGCACTTTCATTTACCGTTGCTGTGCTGTTTTTTAAATTTAATTCATTCGGCCATACAGCGAAATATAAATGTTCATACTAGTTCAACGGTGGTACTAAAATACCATATTCTTCTTATATGTTTTCCTGTAATCTGTAGGTATAGGACTATTTTCTGTATTTTTTATATATTTTTATAGCCAGTACTTTAGGAGATAAGAGGGGCCGGAGAAATGGTCAATTTTCGCCTATTTTCTTAAATAACTTCAAAAATGTTTATTTTAAAATTATGAAAAAAATATATTTGATATCCTTATAATGAACCCTTTCATTTGATATGTCACACAATATAGTTCGCAATATATATTTTTTTTGTATATTATGTACACCCCACAAGTACCTCCCATGTTTAAAAATTTATTTATTTACGTAACACATCCGTATTTGGGACACCGATTTACATATGTGTGCCAAATTTCAACTCAATCAGTCCAGTAGTTTTGGAGAAAATTGACTGTAATAAACGGACTCGACTAATTCGACTGTGTGTATCCGTCCGTTTATCACAGTCAATTTTCTCCAAAACTACTGGACTGATTGAGTTGAAATTTGGCACACATATGTAAATCGGTGTCCCAAATACGGATGTGTTACGTAAATAAATACATTTTTAAACATGGGAGGTACTTGTGGGGTGTACATAATATACAAAAAAAATATATATTGCGAACTATATTGTGTGACATATCAAATGAAAGGGTTCATTATAAGGATATCAAATATATTTTTTTCATAATTTTAAAATAAACATTTTTGAAGTTATTTAAGAAAATAGGCGAAAATTGACCATTTCTCCGGCCCCTCTTATCTCCTAAAGTACTGGCCATAAAAAAATATAAAAAATACAGAAAATAGTCCTATACCTACAGATTACAGGAAAACATATAAGAAGAATATGGTATTTTAGTACCACCGTTGAACTAGTATGAACATTTATATTTCGCTGTATGGCCGAATGAATTAAATTTAAAAAACAGCACAGCAACGGTAAATGAAAGTGCTTAGAAATGAATTATACCTTTTTATAAAGAGCATATTGTATTCTTTACTTTAGTCATACATATTTTGGCGGTAATGTGTGAAGTTTTTGAGAAAACTAAACTTACAGCAAAAAATATCGATAATTTTTTGAAAACGTTCGTATTTGGTGGCAGTTTGCGCTGAAACTATGAGTGATATCGCTTTTGTATGTAGTAGAGGTTTATAGCTAATTTATCAAGCATTATTTCGTTCCTGTACACTTTTTATGTATCGTGTACGGTTTTCTTTTAAAATGGAAAATACCGCGCTCCGGGACACTTTCACGGGTGGGGGGGGGTGACGCTCGCCCCGGAGGGGGGGGGAGAGTGAATAAAATTGAACTTTGTCCTATAACCTACATATCCTGATAGATAAAAGTTCTCCATTAATTTTGCCAAATTTTCCATACATTTGAATCTAATTTTCTTGAGCTAAAAACAATATTTTACGCAACGTCTACTTTTGGTATCTTTAATTTACATAACGTTGTTTGTAAAATGGATATTATGAAATGTTGTTTAGCAAATGATTGGTAAAATTTATATAACAGGCTGTTGGAATGTATTTTCGGAAACTTTTATCCTGCATGCTTTTAATTTATACCTAATTACCGTGTATCAAGGTCGCTTTTGCATTGCAATGAATCGAATAAATCCCAGGCTTTCGATAATCTCATTGAATCACATCGACCAAGGATTTCGTAACAACATATATTAATTACCTGCATAGCTTACGTCAGACGTAAAACAATTTAAACAGCTATAATACAGCAATTATGGTTCTTATGGCGGTGGGAAAATGTTACAATGAACGAGTTGCGACAGCCTACCCTTGGCGTGGTGTCGAACGACTTGATACACTTCATATAAACGGTGTAACCATTTAAAAATCCCATAGTTATACGTGAAAATTATACTAGACAGTAATGTATGTATTTTTTCCAGCTATTAGATTTAAGAGTCCTTACCAGTTAAAAAACGCTAATCTATTTAGGCCTTTTCTGTTTGAATTGACACATATCGACAGATTCTGCCGATTTCAACGGTGTGTATAACTCAATATCGCCAAAAATGTCGGTTATCCCATTTTACCTTTCCAGCGTCGATATCTTGCCATTTTCTCAATGTTACTATCTAGAAAGGGACTATTGTGATATTATGATATAAAATTTAAATGTATTTTTTGGATTTTTAATTAAGAAATATCGTTTCAAACATCACTCGAAATCGACCATTTTCAAGATAAAAACTTGTTCTTTCCGCTTAAATTCTACTACGCACAATAAAATCAAAAAATGGCGATGTCACTATCTAAAAATTTAATAAAATCATCGTAGCCTTTAATCACTTTATTGGTATTATCAATACTTTTGTCATAAAATGAAATCAAAACATTTTAAAACTTATAAGGCCTCTTAACATTATCATGGAAAAGGTTGCATACTGAAGGATGCGAGACATCATTAGGTACCTAATACATAATTCACTATAGATTTCAATCAATGATAATATTTGCAATATATTAGCGCATTGTCTAGCGCAAATGTGTCTAATATGCTGGCAGAATGGGGGTTACCGCGTATGAATTCGCCGCTAGAGGCGCTAGTGTAGCGTGAGGTCTCCGAAATGTCTAATGTCACTCTTGGTGGTTGCGCTACGCGGGTTAATATCTAATTGGAACAATATGGTGACTAGTTTGCAATACCTGAGCTTGATTATGGCAAATATGAGTTACGGGTCAACGACTGTCAGTGCTTTGAGACAGTTTTGTCTTTCAGAAAATAATTTCCTCCATTTTTCCCGAACAAAACGGGACTGCGCTGCAATGCGGCATGTTCGATATTTTTATGGTACGGCTTTAAGGTATTAAATATGATTTAAATGTAAACTTAGTTCTTATGCCCATTATAAACCAATAACAATTATTGGCAGGACCTTACCCGACAGTGGCGCCAACTGGTGAGTACAAAAACGATAGCCCTCATTACACTGCACTGCCAACGATATATAGATTTACAAAATCACTTACTGAGAAAACGCTAATTACTTGAATCTAGGTAAGAGAGAGGCTAGCATGCAAAGTGGCTGAACATGAATACTACGAGTAGAACAAACTAATATAAAATTGTATTTTGTATTGAATACATTATTAATTAAACGTCGGTTTGGTACGCATACGCGAATTACGAAAATTATTAATTTAACTGTTGGTTTAAATTATTGAAATTAATATAGAATATACGTCGGATATGTCATTACCAAACTCATATGGAGTTGGGCAGGACACCTTGCCAGGCAGAGTAATGGCAGGTGGACCAAAATAGTGTCAGACTGGTGGCCACTTAGTGGTAAAAGGAGCGTCGGGCGTCCACCGGCTCGACGGGACGACGATATTAGGAAGATCGCGGGTCACTCTTGGATGAGACTGGCTCAGGACCCGGACGAGTGGCGTACTGGAAGAGAGGCCTATGCTCAGCAGTGGGCGATTACAGGCTGAAAATGATGATGATGATGATGAATATAGAATAGATAATGTCCGATATACAATCGATCTTAGCCCCTCAGGTACGATATATACCTGGGATCGCATAGCTACTCTCCCATCCGTCGTCTACCTGTCCCTGGGATCCCAGGGATCATAACAAACGAATGCCATTGTTTATTTTTTTCGTCGGGAGACGACGGCTTAATCCCTGTCAATTGTCCTAACTTAGAAATAGAAACATTGAGGTACACTTCGTCCACGACAACGGCCACTATTTGTGGTTCCTAACACTACAGTAAGTCTCAGCACCAGTCCTTTGTATAAGGCATTGAACCACATAAATAATACTCTCCTTTATGACCGTACCTTGGACATATTCTCGCAGTCGGAGCCGAAATTCCTGGCCACAGCCACTCGGTATCTGGAGTCAATTAACACTCCTACCTCAATACAGTACTGAATATTTATAGATCATAGAAGGTGATAATCTTAATTTTAATTTTGTAAACTTAATTGTGTTACTCATACTATTATAATATTATAACCTATAACTTTCATGTTTGGCAATATGCTGTAAATGTAAGTTGGTTGAAAATAAATAAATTTATTTCTCTAAAGAAACAAGTTTTTTGGGCCCTGAGCTAGGAATCCTGTGTTACAAGACCCAGTCGAATAATAAGCTTATGATTTTAACACGCCTTCATACAGGTTAAATAATTAATTAAACGATTAGCAGTTATTGTTTTTACAATTATAGATTAATTTTTATTTATTGTTTGTGTGTGATGTTGTGTATTTTCTTATTTTTTTAATTTTATGTTATAGGGGCAAACGAGCAGACGGATCGCCTGATGGTAAGTAATTACCATCGCCCATAAACACCTGCAACACCAGAGGAGTCGCAAGTGCGTTGCCGGCCTTTCAGAAGGGAATACGCTCTTTTCTTGAAGGTCATATCGGTCCGGAAATACCGCAGGCGACAGTTCATTCCATAGTTCGGTTGTGCGAGGCAGGAAATTTCTTGAGTATTTGTATATACTTATGTGTGTATTGTAATGATATTAAATGGATCTGAACGTTACAATTAATTCAATTAAATGTTCACTTCAAAGAAATGCTTAGCGAAGGACAGTTAGGAGTAGAGAGCCGTCCCTCTCGCTCATTTAGTGAATAACACGACAATGAAAGGAACGACAGGATACAAAGAAGTACATTCTCAGTTCGGTTTTATCATAGTTATGTTGCTTTTTAATAAAACTTTTCGCCTCAGAGCGCTTCCTATACGTATTCGATCAGATTGTAAAGGTTTGTTTCAAACATAGCCTTAGAGCATTCTATAATGTGAGTATAGCGTTTATATGTTTATTTATTGTAGTTAAGTACAAATAAATCAACCACACATAGCATCACTATATATTTTTAAATCCAATATAAACTCGTTTCTGACATTAAATACATCTTTACTTAGTTTGTACCAAATTCGTTAATAAACAAAGCTTTGCATTTAAATCAATAATCGTACTCGCTCATTTCAAACTCATTTATTACATACTATACTAACGCATTTAGCAGACCATTATACTAATAAATAACTTCGGAAATAAGAAGTGGTATAGCCATGTGCATGCACACTTAAACTTAACTATTTAACACACATATCAATTTCTCTTCATTCATGTTTTTGCCGGGCAAAAAATGCGACCCGATTCTTGGAAGGATTTAGCAGATGTTGAGTCGAAATGTGCATGTGTTAAAACAATTGATTGTCTTCGCAGACTGCTTCCTTTTGGGCGCAGTCAGTGGACATGTGACTAATTCCTTTGTTTATTCGACAGTATGACAATATGTAAATAGGTACCTTATTGCTGACTATCCACTATTTGCCACAGCACTTAAGGCTGTTCTTTTTATTCATTAACACTTTAGATTTCTCAAACTGCTAGTAAATAGTAGGTAACTAAGGTCGGGTTTTATAAAGATCCGTTAGACCAAACGTCAGATCAATTTTCGATGTTCTCAGCAAGCACCTAGGAGGGTCATTGTTAGATTTAGGTTGGCGTCTTTTCGGTGGACATATCAAAAGTTACGGGCCACAAGGCTTAATTTTGGATTGGTCTAGTAATCCGCATAAATGGTGTTTTCGTAACTATAAATCCATGTAATTATAACATAAATTACATGTACATAAGCCGTTAACTATTGACCACCGGGTGGACAACTTTTGTTTTTACAACTGGCAATGACCCAGGAGTACCCGATAAATTGCGCCGAAAGATCGGTAAGTCTAGTAAGGCCTTAATAATATCGATACAAACAGCAGTGGCTATACTGTGGCGATATTTAGTTTATTTCGACTTGTCGAACAACTTCGCCTAATGCTTTTGTTTTTTGAACCTGACTGTGCCAATAAAGCGAACGCCTAATGCTGGACTTTACTGTAAAGGGCTCGTGCTGTTGACTATCGCACACAACTGACTAAGATTTTGATTAGTCGTCATTTTTTATTTTTTTACTTTGATTACTGTTTATGTCTAGTAAGGCTCGGTTTTATAAAGATCCGTTAGACCTTATGTCGGTTTGTTATGTCAAAAAATGTACTGAGTTACTGAAATTTGATCTGACATTTGGTCTAACGGATCTTTATAAAACCCGGCCTTAATGTGATAATTAATAACGCAGTGATGATTATCTTGCATAATTACATATTACTATTTGTACAAGTACATTAATATATTTACATTTATTAATATGATAATAATGACTGTAAGCTTTTGCTACAACAAATTCGAGTTCAACGAAATTAACGCCATTACGTGAAATCCCTAGAATTTCAAATTTAAGTTTCCGCCATTATTGGAAAACTGAGATATTATCAATACTGTTGCCTCGCCGTGTTAATTAGGTAAGTAGCTTTACAGAGTTTCATGAAAGTGTTACGTTAGTTCGTGAAAGTTCTAAAATAACTTACGAGAAAAGACTTATGATAATGGAATAGTACTTATAGGTATTTATTTGTGACAATAACACAACATGGACATCAGATAAATATATATATACATAACAAAAGAAGTCCTGACTGACTCATCAACGCACAGCCGAAACTCTTAATGCTAGATAGTTGATTTTTGCACATTCTATTGCAGTTGTAACGTAGACTAGGGATAAAAAAAGGAATTTTCGAAATTCATCCCCTTAGGGGGTAAGACAAGGGATGAAAGTTTGTACGGAAACACGTATTTATTGAAGTGAGAGATCTGAAACTTTGTATATAGACTCTTTGTTTAAATATATTATTATATTAATGGTGTATTTCAGCATTTTTCTAAATTGCTTCCTTAAGGGGGTGAAAAGGGGGTTAGAAGATTGTACGAGGAGCAAATCTTTTTTGAAGTGAGAGATTTAAAACTTCGTATATAGACTCTCTATTTAAATATAACAAAACGTGTTACAGCGTTTTTCGAAATTGCTCCTCTAAAGGAGTTAAAAGGGGGTTCCAAATTTGTGCTAGGAGCAAATCTTTACTTTTCTTAAAAATCGATATGTGTGTCGTCGTCGAGGTTCCTCGAGGTGCCGATTACAAAAATGACTTTCATTTTCTAATCCAAGATGGCGGACATTTAGTTTTCTTAACAATCGCCATGGATGTTATTTTCGAGGTACCTCGGGGAGCCGATTACGAAAACGACATCCATACATACGTAGGTACATACAAACATGGGGGTCAAACTGAGACCTCCGGGCGAAGCCTCGGGAAACAGCTAGTATATTATATATAAGAAAACAGGTTTAATCGGATTTTATTCGTATCCCTTACTCAATCGGAGATCTGTGTTAACACGTTCGCTGCCACGTTTTTCTTAACGCATCGCAATTATCTCTACATACGGGGAAACGCATGGTATCGTCTATACAGGTTGTAACAAAACTAGTGAGGACCCGTTTAACGGCATATTCGGTATCGTGTTCTGATTAGGAAAAAGTTGAAGAAATTTTTGGCCTTAGTATGGACAGTTGGCTGACTTGGACGACGTGCCACATAAAAAAAAATATATTTTTTGCGTCAAAAAAATCTTCTACTTTTTCCTAATTAAAACACGTTACCGAATATATCCGTTTATCCTCACTAATTTTGTTACATCCTGTATACGGGTATACATTACAGCTGTTTACCTGTTAAGTACTTATACATTGTTTATATGTAGATTGAGTCAAAGTATGAAATGATAACATAACTACTCATTTAAGTAACTATAACTTACATTGGACAAGCCGTCATCTCCCGGTACATAACAAAATGATGCTAGTTTTTTTTTTTGGGTCAATCAACTTTTTCTTGTTGTTATTTTGTCCCGTCAGCGAGGAGACAACAGTAACCGAGTTTCTTAGAAAAATGTTTATAACATGGACTTCAAGCGTGCTCAAGAGATGACCCTTGTCCAAATGGATGTATGCTCATCGCTAAAACTCATGTTTGGTAGACTTAAATCCTATAAAATCACATTTTTAAAGAGTGACTCAGGAGACGTAACCATGGTTACGAGCAACAAAGAATAGTTGATCCACCCTTTTCACTGAGAGACGAAGGTTACTCGTAATAAGTACTTATGGGATTATTATTCACAATTCATCATCAATTCACGTAGGAAAACATGTAGACGTATATATCACAAGCCAAAAGCTACATCTCAGTGTTATTAATTATCTAGAGATGGTGCATGCGATTAGCAACGATATCTATCAATTGCGGCGGAATGTCCTGAGCAATATCCGCATTTAGCTCGCTTGATGATAGATTACAATTCCTAATTGGTAAAGGGCATGTTGATTGGGTCACGAGACTACATATGTGATGCTTACACGTTAGTAATGCCTAATTAACAGCTACGAGTCTACGAGCAGAGTGCTAGTCGGATTCCTGGCCGTATCTGAGCAACTACTCCGAAATTCGAACTTCATATCGTGCCATCTGTTTCAGTCTCGTGTTATACACTATATGAGTGAAAGGGACGGTACGATACGAAGGTTCTGATTTCAAATTAAGGAGTAGCCCCTCCGGCTTGCTCGAAGTGAAGCGTTAACTAGTAGCTTGCATCACGATGTAGGACAATCAGTTGCTAAGTAACGTGACGCCTCAACCCCCTTGCATAGAAATTTGTATGCACGAGGGTCAGGTTTCTCTGCAGGTGATTATTCTAACCACACGTAGAGATATATGGGTGGATCAACTATTCTTTGTTGCTTGTTACCATGGTTACGTAACCAGGAGACGTCTCCTGAGTCATTCTTTAAAACTAATTTTATAGGGTTTAAATCGACCAAACATTATGAAATGAAATGAAATGAAATCATTTATTCTTCAATTTAGGCATGTTACATGCACTTATGAATGTCAAAAAACTACCACCGGTTCATAAAATAAACCTCTGCCTCGAGAAGAACCGGCGTAAGAAACTCAGCGAGGTGTCATTTTTTCAAAACAATATACAATGTATATAAAATAACAGTATCATAATACTACAAAATTGAAATGCTACCTACAGTATAAACATACATACATATTTTTTAATACTAAGGGGACAAAATATTTCTGTGTTAGATTAGTTTTAGCGATAAGTATAAATCCATTTGGACATGGATCATCTCCTGAGCATGCTTGAATTCCATATTATAAACATTTTTCCAAGAAACAGTAACCATTGTTGTCTCCTCGCTGACGGGACAGAATAACAACAAGAAAATGTTGATTGGCCCATATAACAAAAGGGTCACTCACGCCTTAAAGGTCGAATGTCGCTCGACATGTTTAGTTTTGTTTACGTGGTAATCATGAGAACCAGCCGGAATGGCCGCCCGTCTAGCAATACGCGCTCGCGCGCAGCTCGCTCGGCTCGTACGGTAGGCGAGAATATTAAATCAATTCAATATGTAATATCTTATTTATTATATTTTAATGTCTGAAACTAACAGGCGTTTTATATTTTATCTACGCACATATCATTAGTGCTCTAAAACGCGTTCAGAAACCGTAGGAAATGACCAGCATTACGACAACCAATTTTACTATGAGAACTTTTCTATCTGTGGTCGTAGGTAAAATTTTTGTAAGGTTATGAGTTTAAATTTGGAACAGCTGTCAAAACTCAAGTGGGTCTCTATTCTAGTGTCCATAAATATTAATTATAACAGTTATCGATACGAAACGTCAATTCAGTATGTTTTTAAAATAAACCGCACGACATTTGATCTCGAGTGACATGAGAATAGGGACTTCATTCGTTTGTCTATGATTTTAAAAAATCTTGTTGACGGAGGTTGCAATTGCCGCCATTACTGTTGTCATTATTGGTTTTTTGCTTTTACGAAAGTAGAATTATGATATGAACGTAGATAAAGTAGTGTATGCAACTGTACATAATTAGGCCTTAAAACACTCGTGTGATCCTTTTATGAAACTCGCTGACGTATCAGTTGCATAAACTACTATTAACTCACACGTACAGAGTTCTAATAAATAAATGTAAAAACGTCAACGGTTTGTTCAATCTAGGCACATACTCGTAGTAATAAGGCACAATTTAAATGCAATAATTAAGTTAAGGTAACCAGATTCCACGTTCGGCCCTGGGCCAGAGGTTTTCACACCTGATGAATAGCTTCAGAAAAGAGTTATTGTTGCCTTCGAATGAGGGATCCAAATTGTACTTTTCTTCCCTCGTTTGAGGGCAACAAAAGGTGTGAAAATCGGTATGTGACAATCTGTAGTAAAATCATTTGTAAGATATTTCATGTTATTAGCCGCGGGCCTCATAGACGGTGTGAAAAGCAGTATGTGTCACACGGTAGCTTAATTATTTCCGTCTTGGGCGTAAACACTTGAATCCCTCGCTACTCACAAGATTCTACTTTAGAATCTCTAACTACGCTCAGGATTCTATTGTAGAATCTTTGGCTTCACTCAGAATTCAATATGCCGCCCTCGCCATAATAATTCTCAGATGACATTTATTAAATTTTGACTACATTAATATTATTTCAAAATCATTAGTTTGTCATTTTATGAAATTGAATAACATTTTATTTTATTATTGACGACCATAATATAAATTCGTATAGATTAATCTAGCTTTAATTTGTATTGTAATTCTATATTATGAAATAAAAAACCTAATCTAATCTAATCATAAATATATCAATTTGCTCCCTTGAGACACAATCTACTATTTTATAATAACTTGCTCGTATTATTTTGCGAGCAAATCCTGTGCAATACGGAACAAAAACTCCCCCTTTCCCGACCCCACGGGGAGTCAGCGGCGCGCGACGGCGAACTTTCACAACAGGTTGTTTGCATGTAGTCTGATAATTAAGTAACAACCAAGGACATAGGGTCGCTAGGACAGTTACGCGGCCTGCGTCAGTTTGCGGCCATCTGAAGAACGAAGTTTTTTCAATTAAATATATTTGGGTCAATCAACTTTTTCTTGTTGTTATTTTGTCCCGTCAGCGAGGAGACAACAGTAACCGTGTTTCTTAGAAAAATGTTTATAATACGGACTTCAAGCATGCTCATGAAATGATGCATGTCCAAATGGATATATGCTCATAGCTAAAACTCACGTTTGGTAGATTTCAATCCTATAAAATCACAGTTTTAAAAAGTGACTCAGGAGACGTAACCATGGTAACGAGCAACAAAGAATACTTGA
Organism: Epiblema foenella; assembly: GCA_963556455.1. Classification (NCBI taxonomy): domain Eukaryota; kingdom Metazoa; phylum Arthropoda; class Insecta; order Lepidoptera; family Tortricidae; genus Epiblema; species Epiblema foenella. Next base: position 44,177,381 of record OY747095.1, read on the forward strand.
TCCACCCATAAAACAAAGTCGCTTTCTCTGTCCCTATGTCCCTATATCCCTATGTATGCTTAAATCTTTAAAACTACGCAACGGATTTTGATGCGGTTTTTTTTAATAGATAGAGTGACTCGAGGGGAAGGTTTATATGTATAATACATGCATCAGCATTGCACCCGTGCGAAGCCGGGGCGGGTCGCTAGTAAAATATATTTACATTTTTACATGTTATAAAGAAATAGTGAGCCGTATGCGTTTTAATTAGTAGCATTTGAATGAGAATATATTAAAAAAGTAAGTAAATATACTTTCAGTTCATCAACTCATCCAAGTGGCCGCAAACTGGCGCATCAAATTAACAGGCCGTAAACCCACCTACCGACCCTACTAGATTATAATAAGTAACAACTAAGGATACACTTTTAACTTAACGAAAATCCAGACCAATTTTGTATTAAATGTTGATTTAACAAATATTTCTTCTTATAAACGCATGGACAAAATCAAAAAGAACACGGTAGGTAAAAAAGAGCCATAAAAAGTTGTCGTATATCACGGTAATGCAAATATATAGCTTAAATTCCCATATATTTAATTCCAATGTTTTACCTGTGCAAATATGTTTAAGTTTAAAAATAAAGTTAAAAGGATTTTTTTTAAATAGTCTCTCAAATTTATTCTGTTGTATTCTATTCTATTCTATTCATGATACAATAATATACTGCGCCAGGTATGGCAATCCGGTACATCGGTTAGTAGTGTGGGTGACACGACTTACGGCATCAGCTTATCGATGGTATGCGGACGTAGGTGTGAGTGTGTCGTCGACAGTGACGTCACGGTGTCACGAATCCGGAATGTCAGACCTTGTTTACTAGACCGTGCAATTAAAGGCTTATCTACCCAGCGATGCATACAAATGATGTGGTGTCCTAATAGTCATAATCGTATTAAGGTAAGGCTATTCCATTGCAAGTGACCCCCCTCTAACTCGCGTGAGTTTGCAATTAACGCGATGGTTAATCTCTCTCTCAGGAAGCTCTGCGCGTAATTTCGTGTATATTTAGTACATCATAATTCATTTTTGGAACACTGGATCACTTAAGATACATCAATCGGCCTTTTTTAGAGCAATAAAAAGATATCCTTTTAGTTAAAATAAACAACACTGTCATTGATGATTACGAAATTTGCACCATGAAAGCTTATTACGATGATATTCTGGATTTTTTGACAGAGTTACGCAGGTATTTTTCAATATTTAGTTTCTTTTTCAGTCCACATAGAGAATCGCCGAATATGGGTTCGACCGAATACGAACATTCGGCCGAATATTAGGTCCAGCTGTTGCCGAACCGAATATTGGGCCGAGTTATTCGGTTCGACGTAATTCCTTCGTCTATTGTTGTAAAACAGACTAATTGAATGGTAAAATGATTGTTCATTCATTATCAAGGCGAAATTTGTCAAAAAATAAATTAAATCACTGTTAATAATGGGTCAATTATTAATTTCACGAAGCAGTAATTATAATACACTCTTGTAACTTGTAACAAAACCCTATCTAAATTGTTCGGGAAATATTCGGCAGCTGAACCGAATATTTCGACCAAACATCGAACATTCAAAAACATGCGGAATACCGAATAATAACCGAATATTTGGAGCATCCCTAACTCCACAGTAATACAAAAGTGAAGCTTGCCTTAAACGCCTTATTGTTCTTTATATTGCTAAAACTAGGTTTGCCAACTTTAACATATGCTCGTGTAAATTTGTACATGAACTTATAATGAAGATAAATCCTGGAGTTCTATTTGAGTCACACAGATACTGAATAAATAATGTTGCTTTCTGAAAGTTGTTTGCAAAGGTTATGGACACAGAAGTTACATGTCAGTTGAGAATCATGTTGATAGCATACATTGGACGTAGTTTGTTCTTGCTTCACAATTTTTACCATGTTTAAACCGTGTTCATGTTTACTTCCAAATGGTTACAGTTAATTAGCATCACAGTTGACTGACTATTCATAAACCTTATGTCGCCGTTATAAAGGTCAGAAATGGCCAGTTAACCCCTCGTACAGTATTTTTATCTCACGAGCGCAGGTTAACAAACAGACGATGTGAACTCCTAGCTCCAACGCTGACGCACACATAGACAACGTGCATGTATATCTCAACACACACCACGACACGTATCCGAGCCCAACATTTGAACCTATTGTTTTACTTCTCAAGGTCTTTATTTGATTGGACAGTTTTGACATTCACATACGAGGGGTTAAGTTATGGATAGTACCACAAACCAGCCTGGAGATATCTCATCTTAAGTCGACGCGTAAAAACTTTACAAAGAGGATAAGAAGCAAAAACATTGACGTAAACAAACATTAAAAACAGACAACTGTACTCCACTTTTCAAGTGAAAAGCCACTAAGCCATTTTTACTCGTATCGTTTCCGCAAACGATTCATATTAGAATGTACCTAGTATGGGGTTCGTGGTGGAAACGGATTACGTTGTTGTAAACACATTGATAGTTCACGGCAAAAAGGTCTCAGTGAATAGAACTCTGGATTTTGTCTCAAATATAATGTCTCAAGTACAGTCAGCATTAAAAATAACTACGTAAATGAAGAGGTCAAAAGCTCTGAAGTAGGTATTCCATTACAATAAAAACTAAACTTGACTGTACATTGTTGTTAGAAAAAGAAACTTAATTTTCCAAGCAATTAAAATCCCATAATAGAGTTATAAAATATCGGCTAGCGCAGCAGATCTCAACTATGCATAGTAGGTGCAGTCGAAATGAACGCAATTTTCGCCTGTATTACATGTTGTAAGGTGCACTATTATTTTACACGTGGTTGAATTCCGAACACCACCTCGTGGAGTTACTTTACAAGACGGAGCTGAACTCGTTGGAGTTTTCAACGGTAGTCCAAAGCTTGACCAAGGGTATCGCATAAAGCATTTCTCAGATTTGGTTGAAACCGCTCAACCAACCTCGCTGCAGCGCAAACTCATCGATTATTCCAGTGTTTCAACCGCCCGCTTGGTCGTGTGGTTTTCCCCTGGATTTTCCCCAGGCTACTCTCCAACCGCGCACTCCTATCGCTTTATTGGGCTCGCCCTATAAAGCCACCATCAGGTTCATAAAAAAAGCATAAAGCATTACAGTAAATAAACTTTGGTTAAAATTTACTATTTGGTACAAGCTTTTATTTATCAACAGTACTCGTTAAAATGGTTCCAATGAGCTCAAACACGACGAGTTGTTATGGCTATTTTCAGGAGTTGTTATATCAGCTCGGTGATACCATGATATTGTGTTGCCAATTTGTTACCGAACTTGCATGAGTATGCCAGATTTTAGATCAATCGGTTGGGGGTAACTGGCCTTAAATTCCGGGGCACAATACATAAGTTACTAAACATTGCAAGTTAATTAAAAACTTGGAAAAGGTGCACTGTAAAAGTATTGACAGTTTTACAAGAATTGTAATAATGAGATTCTGTAATGAATCCAAGTCGCAATGTACCTAACTAAAATCATTAATCATTAACGCGTGATTTTGGATCATAGTAAATCGATTATTGAATGATAGTAAATCGATTAATAGATTAATTTGAAAATCATTCGATTATTGGTGATACTACTAATCGGCGCCCGCCCGATTCGACTAGTATCTACTAATAAGCAGTCATACTTCGATTATTTGCATTATTATTATTATTATTTATTTATTTATCAAGTTGACAACAAAAATTATAAATAAACAAAAGCCCCGCAAAACTGTTATTACAGTTTGTCTGCAGGAAGATTTTACAAATTTAAAATCAATAATATCAAAAAAAATCAATTAACATCTTCACTTAAAAGTAAATCTATGGCAGTCTATCTAATAAATGTTAATGTTGTGTGTATGTTGTGTTGCATTAGAGTACATACTAAGTAATTCCCAGTTCGAATATTGACGTTAGTAATCGCTAATCATTCGAATAAACAAATCATTCGAATTCGCACATCACTCAACTAAAACTAAAACAATAGCGCACTTAGACTGTTTCATTAAATTGTGAACACAATCCCTTTTCCATTAACCAATACTGTTTTCCTATTCCGCGAACTAATTGAAACAGCAAACAACACTCAATTTATTGTTGTGAAAATGCATTGCAGGTCGAGAGAGGGATCGGCGCATTCCTAATTCGATATTGCTTAACGCCAGGGGGCTACCCGGTGAAATCGACCGATTTTAAATGAGGTTTCCCCTGGATTTTCCCCAGGCCACGCTCCGACCACACACTCGCTTTATTGGGACCGGCCTATAAAGCCACAGTCAGGTATATTGCTCTAACGCCATCGCCAGGGGGCTATCCGGCGAAATCAACCGATTTTAAATGCATTTTGCATCGTAACTATGTATTTCATGGATTCATACGTTATTTTCGCATGCTAACGTATGTACCATCTTTTGCCCGCTACTCAGTCCGCGTAGAACTCTTTCAGCGTTTTAGAGGGTCAATAAACTTTTTCTTGTTGTTATTCTGTCCCGTCAGCGAGGAGACAACAGTAACCGAGTTTCTTAGAAAAATGTTTATAATATGGGCTCAAGCATGCTCAAGAGATGACCCACGTCCAAATGGATTTTTGCACATCGCTAAAACTCATGTTTGGTAAATTTAAATCTAAAAAAAATCACAGTTTTAAAGAGTGACTCGGGAGACGTAACCATGGTAACGAGCAACAAAGAATAGTTGATCCACCCTAGAATATTATTGTTATTCTTTTATTGATATGAAATAATAACAATGAAATTCTTCCCATCAGGCGCTTACCTAAGTTATCGCACTTCCATGCAAACTTCCACACCTGGGATGATTTCTGCGATAAAAATCCTATAATAAGTATTCTGTTTTTTTTTATACAACGCCGGTGGCAAACAAGCGTACGGTTCACCTGATGGTAAGCGGCCACCGCAGCATATAGACGCCCGCAACTCCAAAGGAGTCATGTGCGCGTTGCCGACTCTTTATAAGATTTGAGAATGCACTGTGTTGACAGCAGTGTTTAACGATTTTCTGATTAAATTGACACATATCTTGACATTTTATCAGTGTCACCATCTAGAAAAGGATTATTGCGATCTAATGTCATAAGTTTTAAATGTATTTTTTGGATTTTTCTTTAAGAAATATCGTTTCAAACATCACTCTAAATCTACCATTTTCAAGCTAAAAACTGTGTTTTTCCGTTTGAATTCTAATACAGACATTAAAATCAAAAAATGGCCATTACTATCTAAAACTTTAATAAAATTATCGTATCCTTTAAGCACTTTATTGGTATTATCAATACTTTCATCATAATTTGAAATCAAAACATTTTAAAACTTATAAGGCCTCTATAATGTCAATGACGACCGCTTTAGCCTAGTTGGTAGTGACCCTGCCTTCGAAGCTGGAGGTCCCGGGTTCGAATCCCGGTCAGGGCATGTATTTGTGTGATGAACACGAATATTTGTTCCTGAGTCTTGGATGTTGTCTATGTATTTAAGTATCTATTTATCTATATAAGTATTGGTACCCATAGTACAAGCTTTGCTTAGTTTGGGACTAGGTTGATTTGTGTAAGATTGTCCAAAAATATTTACTTATTTATTATTTATTTATTTATAAGGCTTATAAGGGTTTCAAAATAATGAAATTGTCACTAAAACAGCGAATCACCAAACAATGCCCGCTTTCGTTTCTGGGACTCAGTCTGCCCGCCAGAAACTCGCTTCGTCGCGTCGGCCCTTTGTTTCACGTGCGCACTCGACCTAACACCGCTCGGGAGGTCGCCACCTCCCCCCACTCGCTTCGCTTCGGCCTCGTGCACCCTTTAAACTCAGGACCTCCTTCGCGAGCTGGCTCCGCGGGCTTTTATATACACTTTAGGGGTAGTACAGACAAGACCACGTGGAAGCAGGGACCGATACCGGTATTTTTAAAAACCCTGAATTTTTTGTATTATTTTTTGCTCTTTAAGTAGGGCTGAATCATGTATTTAGGTAACAACGTCGTATTATTAGATTGTCCCATTAAAAACGAAATAATGAACCGGTGACCGTAATAATACCGGTATTTTTCTATGGAGAAAATACCGGTATCCGATCCCTGATTTAGAGAAACACTACTAATTTAGATTTTCGATGTTCTCAGCAAGCACCTAGGAGGGTCATTGTCGGATTTAGGTTGGCGTCTTTTCGGTGGACATATCAAAAGTTACGGGCCACAAGGCTTAATTTTGGATTGGTCTAGTAATCCGCATAAACGGTGTTATCGTAACTATAAATCCATGTTATTAGATTGTCCCATTAAAAACGAAATAATGAACCGGTGACCGTAATAACACCGGTATTTTTCTATGGAGAAAATACCGGTGTCCGATCCCTGCGTGGAAGTGGGGTGCGCGGATTCGGGCTTTGGTAGCTATTCTTCGTAATTATGCTATAGAAAAAGGTGATGAAACTATAATTTAAGATACGTATTTTACATTACGATGATTTATATTTAGAAAGAGTTTTGATTAAAATTATGACTAGTATATTTCTTGGCGATATTATAATTAGAGTATTGCAGATTAAGGTCTCTACCCATTACACCGTATCATACCATGACCGTGCTATGAACGCGTCAGGCAAAAAAGTATTCTTTGTATTGAAAAGTATGGCTTGGTGACGGAACGGTCTAGTGAGCATAGTCCCATACTTTTCAATACAAAGAATACTTTTTTGCCTGACACGTTCATAGCACGGTCATGGTATGATACGGTGTAATGGGTAGAGACCTTAAGTAACACATCTAAACTGAGGTGACACAAAATATAGTTTCCTTTCATTAACACTTTCGTCTGTTAAAATATAAAAAAAGTGTACACTTCACTAAAAAAATCCCCGGATACTTCTAATTTCATCTTTGTTATTGACGTGTAGGTACAGTTACTTGTTCAGAAAGTGAACTACTAATTTTTGACTTTATTATTAGGATGTTAAGGTTTAATACTGCTTTCTTGGCTTACTGTTCACATTTCAAACTAAAATCAAAGCGCAAGCTCTACTCGTTACGTTGTCAATCAGATCACTCCCGCATCAATATCCTACGGTCCCTCGTAGAACAATCATAGTCTTCGGAACACTGTTTACTGAACATTCATCGACCTTATTACCAATGGATAAGGGATATTAGTGGATACTCTTATGTGTCTACTCCCAACTGCCGATAGCTGGATTCGGAGCTCCATTACCATAATGAATTATCATCTACGATTGTCAGTTGACATCCCTTTGATGAATGTCGGCTGCATACAGGACTGGCGAATTACCTGAAATCGAAATGTTGCCATTAGAACTGGATTTAAAATCATATTGATCGAATTTTAAGCTCAATTTCATAAAGATCCTTCAGATGCCAGATAATAAAATGAGTTTATAGTACTCTTATCTCACGAATGCGGGTGAGCCATGGTTGTGTGTTGGGATACTCACTTCCTTCGGGAAAATAAGCATCTAGAAAGAAATAAATAAAGAAAGCGTTAATACACTGCACGAAAAGACACACCGTTACTAGGGAAAGCAATCCCGACTCGAGATTGCAAATTCGAGATCCCGCGGGATTAGAAATATCAATCCCGCGGGATCCCGGAATTTTCGGGATCCCGTCTAGTTTTAAAAAATAATAAATTTGGATGAATAAAAAAGCTAATAACTGCTTGTTTGTGATAGTGAGGTTAAGTAAAATAACATATTACTCGAAAGAAAATAAAAACCTTTAATCTTACCAACCAAAAATAATTATCAGGTTTTAAGGAAATTAACATAGGCAAATTAGGTAATCACAATAATAAACATATTTCAAAGGAATTAGGAAGTAGTTACCTAAGACGAGTGATTTTTAAAATGACTCCTTAAAAAACAAAGGGTATTAATAGTATCATCTGCTAAACGGCATATAATGTCCTTTGCAATGCAACCCGCTGCTGAGAATGCCCTCTCCGACTCAACACTGGTTGGCAATAGCGTTGCGAAGCAATTATATGCAATCGCTGACTACTGCCGCCCAATCCCGTCAATCTCGAACGGGATCTCGTCATATGATGCGTCGGGATTGATCCCGAAAAATTACCCGAGATCTCGCGAGATCGGGATCTCGCGGGATCGGGATTGCATTCCCTAACCGTTACAAATATGATAGACTAAGTACATTGAACATATAATTATAAAGTGCGTCTTCGCGGCAGTGAATCGGTTGCTGTCTCAGCATTATGCCGAGGTAATGTGGCTTATTTTAGGCCCTTGTCATGCAATCTACTATTATGCAACAGTTGTATAACACAGGTCAAAAAAGGCGAGTGGCGTGGGATACGCCACTTGCCTTTTTTGACCTCTGTTCGCCTTTGGCTCACAACGTAAATGAAGACGCCACCAATGTTTATTGACTTAGTTATACAACGTTGCATACAATACTTTATCTACAACCATATATTAAATCCTCTTTCATGTGTCTAGGTCAGTCGCCATTGCGTCGAAAGCGTAGGAGCTTGAGTTCGGGAGCACGTTGAAGTCTTTTTGAGCACTAGCCTGTATCGTAATGGGCGGAGATGACCATTACGATACCGTTCTTGATGCTTGGGGCGATATTGTAAAACTTGGTCCTTACCTATGTACTTTTTGAGTACGTAAAAGAGGATTTAATATATGGGTGTAGATAAACGTCTAGAACTTTTCTAAAACAGCCGTGTAACAATGCTCGTCCCGTTTTCTGAATGGAAACATTTATTTATTACCTAAAAGTACAGTAAACTGTTTCCAGGAACGAGAGAATATGATCGCATGTCGCTATGTGTTCCACCAATGGATAGGCTGATCAAAGCTAAACCATTATGTCAATGGTTGTCACATCAAACAGTTGCATTAATTTGCTGATGCACTATTTTAATTAAAATAAATAGTAGATTGTATTACAAGGGAGCGAAATGCAATATTTCATCGAGGGCTAGCGTGTTGAATCCCGAACGAAGCGAAGGATTACATAATACCTTCTAAAATGGAATACTGAGCGTAGTGAGGGATTCAAACCGCCACGACCGAGTTAGAAATAATTTTGCTGCCGTGTAATATACTCTTCTTTTCACTTCTCCTATGAGAAAAACAATTCCTACAAATAAGTAAGTAAAAGAACCATGCAGTTTAAATTGTTTTTTAAATTCAAATAATGTCTTCTTTCACTAAAATGCTCCATCTACAATATTCAAGGTACTTTCCCTCCATGTGGCATAGCCGTGGGACAACCTGTATACAGTGTTGCACCACGTAGATTTATTAAATTTGCCGCTTTTCTAGTCTCACCTTTCATTAACCAGATTAGTAACCGAGAGAAAATGTCAAGATACTTCTCAATTCACACAGATAATAGCCTAAATAGATACTCATTTTCGACTGATGCTTTATGGCCAACATGCAAGCGAAAAAAGTGATCCATCCTTTAGTTTACTTCTAAAAAAACAAAAGACGTAATACTATACATTCTTGCGACATGGGGTAACCCTGCTTCTGCGCACCAGATGTGATCTAAGCGGCCGAATGATTTACAGCCTCCTTTTAGGGCCCATGGTCACTCGCCCAGTTTTATGACCCGGGTCTACAACACACCGTTGTTATTTAATGATTTGTTCGTGTGTGGTGGGGTATGAATGAGTATTCTGCTTTAAAATATATCTGTGGCAATATACTGTGATTTTTTTGTGTTAGTCATGCTGACGACCTCTTTAGCGTAGTTGCTAGTGCCTAATAAGCTGGAGGTATCGGTTTCAAATCCTGTGCCTTTACCATGAGTTTACATGACCCTACTCGCTAGCGACTGCGTAAAAATTTGTAAGGGCAAAAGTACAGCGCCTCTGGCGGTTACGCAATAGAACTAAGAATCGGCATACTAAATCGTTTACGCAGTCGCTAGCGAGTACGGTCATGCAAACTCGTGGTAAAGGCACTGGTCAGGGCATACAATACAATAATCTTTATTGCACACCTCACATAATAAAACAGCACATACAAAAGAAAAAACAAAGATACAGGGAGACAGGCAGAACAACAGGCGGTCTTATCGCTAAAAAGATCTCTTCCAGACAACGTTTGGGTAGTGGAGAAATGAAATATAAAGCTGAAAATTAAGTGCATAAACTTTTATAATGAGAAAATAAAGATTCCGAAACAACTATTCAATATAAATACACATACTTAAATAATATATAAATATACATACATATAATATATAATTATATATATCACCGCCATAGTATAGTGAGAATAAATAAATAATATATTTGTGGACAATCTTACACAAATCGACCTAGGCCCAAACTAAGCAAAGCTTTGAAAGCTTGTACTATGGGTACTAGGCGACGATATACATACTTGCATTGATAAATAGATACTTAAATACATAGAAAACATCCAAAACTCAGGAACAAATATTCGTGCTCATCACACAAATAAATGCCCTGACCGGGATTCGAACCCGGGGCCTCCAGCTTCGTAGGCAGGGTCACTACTAACTAGGCTAAAGCGGTCGTCAAATCTACCTACTACTACCTACTACTGACTACAGTAGTAACTGACGAGACTAGAGCAGTAATCATGGCCCATCTGTAACATGTCAAATAGTGGTTCTGTTCTTCGCAAGTGATAAGTACTTTTTTTATATCCCAAAACTGTTTCGACAAAAAATATCCAAATATCGAACCACAAAGTTTCACGAGAATCAGTTGAGGGTCGGCAGTGTTGAGCGAGGGATCTAAATTTGTCCTTTCTGATGTAAACACAGTGAATCCTCAAATTTTATGAAGGATAGGCAATGCGCACGTGACTCCTTTGGCCGCAACTCTAAAGGACTCACGTACGCATTGACGACTCTATAAGCTGCGGTGTCCTCTTACCATCAGGTGGACCGTACGCTTTTTTGCCACCGTTGTCGTATAAAAAAAAGGAATGCGACCTGTACAGGAGAACAGCCGGACAAACTAAAAAGGAGACGCTTGGCTCGCTTCGCTCGCTCGGTCCATAAGATCAGGGGCGCTACCGCGAACAGCAAACGTAGTTTTCCCTCTCTGTCGCACTTGCAAGTTTGCATATAAGTGAGACAGAGAGGGAAAACTTCGTTTGTGGTTCGCGGTAGCCCCTCAGAGAGCCTACTCTGAACTTCGTATCGTGCCGTCCCTTTCGCTCTCATGTTATACACTATATGAGTGAAAGGAACGGCATGCTCGGAGTAGGCCCTCTGTTTTAGGATATTGTGTCGGCGTTCCGTAATCACAATTTGACCTAATGTAGAATCATGGCGTCGCGTCGGGTGCAATGTTCGAACTCGTTCGCCTACATTGTCTAGCTATTTGAGTGGCGTAGCTAAAATACACCCGAGAGCAATTAACGGCGCATTTTGTAAGAAAATTCGATACAAACATACCTTGGTGGATCAACTATTCTTTGTTACTTGTTACCATGGTTACGTCTCCTGAGTCACTCTTTAAAACTGTGATTTTATATTAGTCAACTTATTCTAATGATTACAATAATCGACTAATCGAATTAGTATCATTCAAAGTCGCGCATCACCATATAGGATTTACTCACGCACTGCTTGATATTTTCGATGTCGAGTTTAGCACCTAAGTAACTATTATTTAATGTTTCTGTATTACAGCAAAGAAACGTTTTAGGAAGTATAGATACCAGCGCCATTTTATCTGCCCTCGTTAGGCGACGGTATGCGCGTGGGCACTGATCTTTAGTGAAATAAACTTAAGCGCCATTGAGAATTCTATGACATTAGGTCATTTTAGTGCGCGCAACATTCACTCAAAATTGACAGCTTGCAAATATCAGTTCCGTGACAAACTGTCGTTAAATGTGCAATGATTTGTTCCTGAACGCCCTTCCAGTGTTTCCGCTCACATATTGAAACAATATCTGCCAGAAGGGCATTCATTTTAAAATTGATTTATTCTGACCGATACGGTTAAAAAACTACGATTAAACATAGAAGTTACGCCATTTCAAAGTCAAGTGAAAAATTTTCGATAGCGTTAAATATCAAACCATACGACCATTTAGCCTAGTCGGTAGTGACCCTGCCTACGAAGCTGGAGGTTCCGGGTTCTAATCCCGGTTAGGGCATTTATTTGTGTGATGAACACGAATATTTGTTTCTGAATTTTGGATATTTTCTATGTACTATTTAAGTATTGTCGCTTAGTAAAATAGCTATTTGAACGAATTACTTTGATGCAATTTGTTCAACCCAAATTAGAGACCAACCACGCTAACTCTGCATTGAAATAATGCCAAATAATAAAGACACACTACCTCTAACGTCACATTTTCATACAAATATGACGTATAATGCACAGTGTTGCCAAATTATTCCTTGCAAAGTTAGCGTGGCCGGACTCTAAGTAAGTAATAAATTAGCGTTGCCAAAATCTAATCTGGCCATGTTTAAAAAAGGACCGCAGTATAAATGCATTCTAATTTTTAACAATGTACCAGATGAGATCAAATCGCAACCTGATGATGAGGTATTTAAGACCAAGTTAAAAAACCTATTAATAGAAAATTGTTACTACTCGGTGGACGCATTCCTTGATGACAAAAATTTAGCAAATTATTATAAGTAAATTGAAATAAAATGTAAGCACTTAGTCTTAGATTGACATTATACATAAAATAACAGTAATATATATTATATAATTAATTGTGAAGTAAATAGTTGATTCACCTAACTTATTACCATAATTGTAAATGTAATAATCGAGTTTTTTAAATCTAGATTTAACATTATAACTATTGTGCCCTTACAGGGTGTCATGAAATGACTTAAATTAGAAATGTAACATCTTATTGTGTTTGCATGACATTACAATGAATAAATAAATAAATAAAGTATTTCAAGTAAGAGTATACGAATTTACTATTATGTTGTGATTTACCTAATGATCGATATAACACCCACACACAAATTTACAAAAGTCACGATATACAAGCGAATATAGCTCGAACCTACGTGGTAATTTTTTTAAACCGTTGATTAGATAAGACTAGGCTAGCTTCCGTATAGACAAGCTGTCAAAGCTGAGGGTGAAATATATCTATTATGATAAATACCTACATTTCACGTTTTGGTTGGGTACTTTATATCCACATGTATGAATTAAATGTGGATCCTGTACCATCAATCATCATAATATCAGAATAAATAGTAAATAACAAAAATATCAAAGATTTAATAATTATTTTTTTAAAACCCGAAACGACTTCTTACAATCTCTGCCTCTGGGTTTTTTATTGTACAACATTTAGATGAATCAAACGAAACGTAATATAAAAAATAATTGATGGCTTTTCGTTTAAAAATATATATGTAAACATAAATTAAGATGTTTTATAATTTTTGAAAAACAATACTTACATGTTTAATTTAAGCATGAAATAACGGCTTTAATATTAATTAAGATTATTTGTCACTTTTCCCGCAGAACGTGCCTGATAAAAACCTCATAAGTCGTTCTCTGTCATTATAATACAAAAATACAAAAAATACAAATACGTTTATTTCGTCATCACAGGTTAAAACAATACAGTTGTTAAGTTGATGAAATACAGTACGAAGACCATGATGAGCCCATTAGGCATACGAAAATACAATTATGTCAGATTAAACATTATATTCAATACAACAATGTCAATAATTTATAATATAATATGCAATGTCAATAATTTATAATATAATATACTTAATATGCATTCATCCTAATGCTGAAACAACAACAATACAATTAAAATTGTCACATAAGTATTGTTATAAATTGGATATGGAAACCTCATGCAAAATGCACTGAGTAGAAAAATATACATTTCGATTCATCAAGGTCAAATATTGAATATCAAGACAGTTTTCTTGATATATAACATATAACGCTAAAAATTCAAGCTAAAAATAACCCAATGCTACATACAGCAAGGTATAAAATAGAACGAGGAATTTTGACAGTTGACTCAACATGTCGCGGTAACCTTTTGGGTGACACCGCCCGCGGACCGGTCCGGCGTGTAGTGACGTCACTGCGCTGACGAATGCCCAGACTACCGATAACCGAAAACGATGTATCTCCAACTCCATCTCTCAAATACAGTGCGACAGAGAGGGAGCTGTTTATTTGTCGTCCACATGACATACCTATGCTTATTGAAATTACCTTTCCTTATTAGGTCCATTTCTGTTTAGAACCGACTTTCTTCAAATGTAGAACTAAGCGAATTTGGAATGCTTAGTTTTGAAATACGGTTTTTATTGAAGTTGATTGTTAACGTTTAAAATTTTAGGGCATAAACATCAAATTAAAAAAAAAATGGATTTCGCTATCATTTATAAATATAATTGACAAGTGAAATTGTTCCAAATACTCGTATAATTCGGTGGTCAGAGTACAAGTTAGCTTTTAGTTAATGCCCGTACCAGCATGCCTTTATTAATAAACGTTCATGAAACCTATTTTAGCTAAAACACCGTTAAATTTCGACACTGAGATTTATATTTGTGAGGCAGAGACAAAACACATGTTAGTTTTTAAAGGCATTTATGAATAAAGGGATCTTGTACGATTATTCAATAGAACATGAAATGTTGAAAAGGGCCCTAGATTTAATCTAAAACAAGTGATCGTACTGGACTGGGGCACTACCACGAAGAGCAAACGAAGTTTTCGCTCTCGGTCGCACTTGCACGTTCGGACGTAAGTGCGACAGAGAGGGAAAACTTCGTTTGCTGTTAGCGGTAGCGCCCCTGAGGGGCTACCGCGAACCACAAACGAAGTTTTCCCTCTCTGTTTCACTTATATGCAAACTTGCAAGTGCGACAGAGAGGGAAAACTTCGTTTGCTGTTCGCTAGCGCCCCTGGTTATTTAATCATGAATGTGTAGAAAGAAAACTTCACGCTCCGTATAAGGTGTCGGCGGCTGACCTTCGTCCAGCCAAGGTGGCCCGGTTAGCGCTCACTATCTCATTTTGCTACTTACCTGGATACTAGTACGCTTTGCTAAGATGTCTGATACTTTTTTATTAGCTAATAATTGTCGAAGGCCCCTTTTGAACCTGACTGTGGCTTTACTTATAAGCCGGGCTCAATAAAGCGATAGCAGTGCGCGGGTGGAGAGTGGCCAGGGGCGCTACCGCGAACAGCAAACGAAGTTTTCCCTCTTTGTCGCACTTGCAAGTTTGCATATAAGTGAGACAGAGAGGGAAAACTTCGTTTGTGGTTCGCGGTAGCCCCTCAGTGCCTTTAACATGAGTTTACATGACCGTACTCGCTAGGGACTGCGTAAAAAATTCTATTGGCAAAAGTAGAGCGCCTCTGGCGGTTACGTAATAGAACTAAGAATCGGCATACTAAATCTTTTACACTTAAAAAATCTTTTGTAATTTAAGATTAATAGTTAAGTAAGTGATTATAAAATTATGTAAAAAAAATCACTGAAATAAACACCTTAAATTTAATTTTTTTTTAAGCAGTCGCTAGCGAGTACGGTCATGCAAACTCATGGTAAAGATACTTACTGAGTTTGCGCTCCAGTGAGATATGGTTGAGCGGTTTCAACCAAATCTGAGTTGTGAGGGGTTCTTCAAGAAAGGAGTGTATACATTTTTAAAGGGTCGGCAAAGCGCATGTGACACCCCAGGAGTTACAGGCGTCCATAGACTACGGTAACCGCTTACCATCAGGCGGGCCGTACGCTTGTTTGCCATCGACGTGAAATTAAAAAAAATGTTACTGGGGGTTTTGTCGTAGCCTAACTGAGAACAGCAAAAAGTTAGCTAGGCCTGACCTGGGTCGAACTGACTCTAACCGATCGTAGAGGTACCGAGACGAATAGGGACTTGTGTCTGTATTGTCGCGATCGCGCGGTGGGCTGGCTATGTGATACTAGTTTGGTATTTTCGTTAGCAGTGAGGAAACCGGGACGGTTTCTAGGTAAGATCTCGGTAAAGAAGAAGATACCGCATATCGAATACGCCAAATTATTTACGTAATGTCAGTTTTCTGCTTTGCCTTAAGGTTGACTGGTAGAGAATTCCATACGGCATTAACTTCGCCTCTTGAACGATAAGGTTCTTTTGTGCAATAAATATTGAATAAAAATCGGCGAAGTGCGAGTCGGACTCGCACACGAAGGGTTCGGTACCATTATCTATAAAACGATATCTGGTGACAGACGGACAGACATACAGACAGACGGACGGACAGCGTAGTCTCAGTAATAGGGTCCCGTTTAACCCTTTGGATACGGTACCCTAAAAATAGTCAAATAGCCTTAAGAAAGAGCGAAGCAAACGTGCTAGTAAAAGTGTGATCACCCGAAGTAGGCCATGGTACCGTTTTATGCTGTCTTAGGCTGTCCGTCTCGTACACCTCGTATTACAGCCAGCATCATTAATATGTATCCATTTTTGGCTTAAATTGCTTAGTGATAAGGTCGAAAAGTGTATACATACATGTAGGACCGGAGGGTCCACGTGGAAATAACAATATTCTTAATGAAATCTTTGTTTTGTTTACAACTTTAATATATTTTGTCTCGTTGAAGCAGGGATCGGATACCGGTATTTTTTCCATAGAAAAATACCGGTATTATTACGGTTACCGGTTCATTATTTCGTTTTTAATGGGACAATCAAATAATACGACGTTGTTACCTAAATAGATGATTCAGCCCTACGTAAAGAGCAAAAAATAATCCAAAATATTGGGCCAGTTCAGGGTTTTTTAAAAATACCGGTATCGGTCCCTGCGTTGAAGCCGTCTAACAAACTGAATCACACGTCAACTCATTCGGCATTCCAAAACAATTGAAACTCAATTCGAATTGTGGGGTCCGGTCTGTTCATGTTTGCAAGGACTAGTAACTTCGTACTAGTGTTCAGTGGAATTGACATGATGAGAGACTTCATTGTTCTCATTTGATTTTATTTTTTAGACTGACGCTCAGAGACCTTATACATCTCTGAGGATATTTATTTACTAGATTTTATTATTTTCATGTTGACGTGTTATAGATATAGCTCAAAATATTTTATTATGATTAGTGTACTTACTTTATTACCTTTTATCTTGACGCTTAGAGACCTTATACATCTCTAACAAATCTCGATTGTTATTAGTTTCTTATTCTTATTTTTGACATGTAACACTACATTTAATTAATGATACTTTGATTATTGTATTATTTTTATTTGATGTACCTAGATAAATTTTGACTTGTAAAAGTGCCCTTGAGGCCTATTTGCAGAATAAATGTTTTGATTTTGATTTTGATTTTGATTTTGAATGTTCCTTATTCACCATCAAGCAGCCAGCACCTTATGCAGCAGAAATATCTTCGTGAATGAATATGCAATGAAAATTAGTCAGTGCTAGTCTCAGAAAATTATGTTTTATTAAATTGACTCTTAAGCTGTGATTCGAGGACTGTAGAACATTTTTGACATTTAGGTATTGTTTAGATATCGAGGGGTGAGTGGTCAAACCCGATAAGTCGTCTAAAAGGTTTTTTGAAAATAGAACTCTGCGTAATGGATGTTAAGTTCTTATTTCAAAAAACATTTATCTCGATTTATCGGGTTTGACCACTACTACTACCACGATATGTGTTTACTACTTGCACCTGTTAATACCTAAATAGGTATGCGGAGGATATGTTTATAAATTATAAGGGGAATATTTATATATGTACATCAAAAAATATTGATTAAAATTGTTATTTTTCTACATAAAAAAAAAAAAAACTTTGATTTGCAGTTATAAACTAGCGGTTCCGAGAGCTGTAGACCTCGCGAGTGTTTTTTTATAATGGCAAAAATTTGACTTGACCAAGAATTAATTAATTATCGAACCTGCTCACAAAATTTCACGAGAATCGATTTAGAAATGACCTGTAGAAGAGAACAACCGGAAATCCGGACCAACGAAAGGAAACGGTCTTACCAAACACATTATATGCCCCTGTGGTCTTGATTTCTGTCTTTCCCTGTAACTATGTTTGTTAGATGATAGTTTATATCCCGAGGCTGGATATAGGATAGTTTTTATCCCGGAAATCATCCCTAAAGGCGCAAATAGGGAAGAAAATGTATATGAAGGTACGAATTTGATGAGAAAGACAGAGTCGCCCAATTGTGAGGAGTGCGGAACCATCGAAGATGTGCAACACTTGTTGGTGGAGTGTGTTCGAACTCGGGAGAAAAGGGAGAAGTTGAACAGAATTTGGGGCTTCTCCCTTTTGCATGTTGGGATTTTTCAGTCCATTTTAGCGGATCCTTTGTCAAAGGCTGCAAGGTGCTACGGTTTTTGGAAATAAGTATACAATTTTTGTGGTTCTATTATTAGTTTTTTTTAATTACATCTAAGAAGTTGTAATGTAGTTAGAGGCTTGCTGGAGCTGATATCGTCATCTTGACGAAAGCTTCGAAATAAATAAAGATTAAAAAAAAAAGGTACGAATTAAACTACTTCCACGCCGAAGAAGTGAAGAAGTGCTTTATAGAGGCCGGTGCAACTGTGCCTTTACCATGAGTTTGCATGACCGTACTCGCTAGCGACTGCGTAAACGATTTAGTATGCCGAATCTTAGTTCTATTGCGTAACCGCCAGAGGCGCTGTACTTTTACCCATACAATTTTTTACGCAGTTGCTAGCGAGTACGGTCATGTTAACTCATGGTAAAGGCACTGAATGTCAATGTCATCCCAAAGTCACGCCCATGTACTTGATAAATACAGTGTGTAAACTTAAACTCACATTAACATCAAAACACATCAATTAATAACGATCCGAGATAATAGCGCATCTCCACACGAAAACCCACGCCCCGCTCAATGTCAGCACCATTCCTTATTACAAACACATAAAGTTCTAATTCCGTTGAAACTTTATTGTATCTTGAACTTGGATTTCAGTCTGGAATGTCCGTAGGTGTCATAATATTTATTATCATAGTACAAAAGAGCCGGTAAGTGCGCTAGTAACTTTATAGTCTTGTTGGTCTATAGAATAATAAAGAGGTAATGAGAAAAATGACATGAGAGTGACGTGTTGAGGGGTGAAAACAATGTAAATAGGTGTATTTTATCTTATAAACAAACTGACGACCGGTTTAGCCTAGCGGGTAGTGCACCTGTGAAGCTGACGGTCCTGGGTTCGAATCCCGGTCAGGGCAAATATTTGTGTGATGAGCAATGAATATTTGTTTCTGAATCTTGGATGTTTTCTATGTATTTAAGTATTTATATCTATTAAATATATCGTCGTCTAGTACCCATAACACAAGCCTTCTTGAGCTTACCGCTTCAATTTGTATAAGATTGTCCTCTAATATTTATTTATTTATTTATTTAACTGCTAGTCATTGCGTAAATATATCGGGAAAGATAGGTTGTTTTCGACACTTTACATCGCTCGCTGAAGCTACGAGAACTTTCTGTAAAGTACATTACCGTCAAATCATAGTAATAAAATTGTATTGTATATAAATGTCAACGTATGTTGCTTTATGATACCCGGCCGAAGAAATCGGCCTTTACATGCGTGACATAGCATACATATATATAATTGTATGACTAATTTTCGTGTCACAGTGGGATCCATGACGAGCTAAGGCAAGGCCCATTCACAGATCTGACGAAAATAATGTAGAATTACACTACACAAAAATTACAGTAGACTGAAAAAGAAACAAATAAAAGAAATAACCGAACAAAATATTGAAAAATGCCTTATTACTCTATCAAAAAATCCTAAACATCATAGTAAAAAAAATACATGGAGAAAGAAAAAAAAATACTCTGAAATCTTTACTCTGATCGTATACTGAGATACGACTTTTTAAATTAGCACTGCAGATTACTTTTGATTTTATACCTCATACATTTTTATATTCCGGGCTTACATATGAAAATCGATTCTAAAGGAGTAAACTCCAATAAACTTTAATGCTGCAGATCTCGTAATTATCAACAAAACGATAGCTTTTTTATTGTTCTAAGGAAATAACCGGATAGATTTTTCATAAGTGATTCAGTGTTCCAACAATCAATAAAAATGTACTAAATATTTACGAAATTACGGGCAGAGCTTCCGTAGAGAGTGAAATGGTTAATTGCAAACCCACGCGTGTTAGAGGGGGTCATTTGCACTGGAATTGCCTTGCTAGCAAAATTTTTGGTCCATACTTCATATGGACCAAAAATGTGGTCCTCACGTTTATGCTCATTTTATTTTGGCCATAGTATTGTGATTATGTAGTATTGTATATAAAAGGAAATTGTGTTTCTGTATTCATTCCTGAGACAGGAATAACTCGTAATATCTTAGTGTTTAATGTTTCACTAAATATTCAAACATTCAGAGTATTTACCAAGTCATTTATACAAATAAAATATCTAGTACTTCGACACATATTTTATGGCATTAGCGTTGTAAAAAATATTATTAGACGTTACTACTGGTCTTAAAAACGGAAATGTTGTCCTGAATACGGGCAGTTAGGTACAGTCGAGAAAGTATGTTTGTCACTTGGATTCTAATCCAATAGAAATAAAGCCCAAAAGTGCCAGCCATTCGAATTCCGTGACTGTACATACATAGACATCAATAGACTAGTCTATTGATTTTCTGGTTCAGACGTTTTCCAATATCGTTTATTAATCCATTACCATTGTTGGCAGTATTTCTAGTTGCAAACGAGCTGTTTGTAACTGTAGGTGAAATGGTTTTACAAATACCGTGGCATCATATTTTTTAACCTGACTGTGGCTTATAGGCCGGGCTCAATAAAGCGATTGGAGAGCGCGGTTGGAGAGTTGGGGAAAATCCAGGGAAAATCGCCGAAACGACATTACGAGTGGTTTTCCCGTGGCATCCTTTAATCTTTATTATCATCATTTAATTTAAAAAACAAATCTTAAATGTTATTCCTGCGGAAGAATGGTAATATTATATGGCAATTAGGCTAAAGTACTTGGTAATATTCAATCCCGCTCGTTACGAGTACGTGTTCTTTTGTAAATTTTGTAACATTTCTCTGCATCTTTTTCGGATGTAATATCTTCTATAGGGTAGTGCATAAATAATATAAATTTTATGTCTTGGTGAGAGCTGTTGAGGAGCTGGATGCATGTATAACATTAACCTAAAATAAGTTACTTCAATTTGTACATCTATCTCTGTTTGTCTCTCCATATAAATAAGTAAATAATCGAATGACCTTAGCGGAATGATCTACCTCGCAATCTGAGTGCTTTGAGAAACATGAACGTGTGCACAGTGGACACACTACCATATAATTAATAATGAATAGTACAGTCGGCCTCAAATCTAGCTGGGCATTTAGGTATGTCGCTATCGCCCGTAGTGCATTTAGTACATGAAGTAAGGATAAGACTGGAGCCGGCAATGCACATATACGAAAATGTGTGAAAGAGATGCAAGCATAGACAACAACACACGTGGGAACGAGATACAATATCATCTCCTGTTCCTCACCGCGTATTATTTGTCACCGGCCTGCGTCATCAAAACGTCATTAATGTATTGAAGCCTATTGGCTCAATTTAAATTAAGTATATACAGCACGACTGATTGTGAGGTGTCAGAATTGTGGTACATCCATATCAGTCTACTAGTACATCTCAATTTAGTCAGCCTATCATAAGACCGTCCCCCTTAGTGATTCGATAATCCTCCTTCTATCTAATACTCTTTCTACGGTTTAGTATGACAGTTTAACCATGACGTTAAAGCGACAGGTTACAAAGATGTTTAAATGAATTATAAACTAGAAAACATAGAATCATGCTATCCCGCTCTATCGCATAGCACGTGGTCTATCTTTTTTTAATAAAAAATTGGATTGATTAGAGCCAGCATCTTTACCAATTTATTTTAAGATTAGAATTTTAACGGTAATTTTCGCACAGATTTCTTCTATTGCTTGCGCTAATATCGTACTAATTTCACATCTTTCAGTAGTTTTTCACGTCAAAGACAGACACCGCCTATTTTTCCGTTACAAAATGGTTTTATTTAAAATCGCATGGCGGATAACCCACGATTTTTCTAATAAAAAAGAAACGGGGTCTAGCCAGGGGGCAGAGATAAGGCCAACGATGAAGCGAGCTCACCCAGAAGATGACTATTAAATTCGTAACGGGTGAAAGCGACAAGGTACAAAGTGTCCAGCTTGTTATGAGGCCGACTGTACAACATGTCTAAGGCAAGCTCCTACTATTCGAGCTAGTAATTTAGGTAGCTATTGTCAGTTCCAGGCGTACAATTAGTATTGATCTCAAATTCAATGCACTAATCTCTATGGCTGGCTTAGTGATTAGGTATTGCAAATTTATAGTATACCCCTACCATGGGTTACTATCGACAACTCTCATCACTAAATCAATAGCGTCTGTCAGAGATTTGGTAGGTAGATGTTTTATGGCAACAGAAGGCCTACTCCGAACTTCGAAGTCTGAATTTTGTATCGTGCCGTCGCATTCACTGTCGTGTTATAGTTTTTATTTATTTATTTATTTTATTTTCAACCAACTTACATTTACAGCATATTGCCAAACATGAAAGTTATAGGTTACAATAGTATGAGTAACACAATTAAGTTTACAAAATTAAAATTAACATTATCACCTTCTATGATATATAAATATTCAGTACTGTATTGAGGTAGGAGTGTTAATTGACTCCAGATACCGACTGGCTGTGGCCAGGAATTTCGGCTCCGACTGCGAGAATATGTCCAAGGTCATAAAGGAGAGTATTATTTATGTGGTTCAATGCCTTATACAAAGGACTGGTTCTGAGACTTACTGTAGTGTTAGGAACCACAAATAGTTGCCGTTGTCGTGGACGAAGTGTGAAAGGGACGGCACTATACGAAGTTCGGATTTAGTTTTTCGGTGTATCCCCTCAGCTACAAAATCTAAAGGCATGTTTACACGGCGCAAGGGCATGTGATTTTCGCTACGCTGTAGGAGCTCTATCTAACTCGTCGTAGAGGTACCTATACCTATAGTCTTTTTAGGGTTCCGTAGCTAAAATGGCAAAACGGAACCCTTATAGATTCGTCATGTCTGTCCGTCCGTTCGTCCGTCCGTATGTCACAGCCGATTTACTCGGAGACTATAAGCACTGCAATTATGAAATTTGACGGGAAGATGTATTTTATGAACCGCTACATAAAAGTGATGTTAAATTACAAAAAGAATATTAAATTAGGGGTGCCCTTCATACATGTAACCGAAAGATGAAAAAAAAAATCAACGCACATAGTCGCATGGAGTATCGATGGATAGGTCTTTAAAAATTATATGGAGGTTTCTAAAAAACTTTTCCATTTAAGTCAACCGTTGGTGAGATATTAGCTGTCAAAGTCATAGAAAGTGTCCCCCCCCCCCCCCTCTAATTTCAAAACTATATACTTTAAAATTCTGAAAAAAATTGAGGTGGTGTGCATTAGTAAATACTTTCAACGATTTTTGGTTTGAACAATATAGGTTTTACGGTTTTTGAGTGTTCGCTTAAAAACTGTGTTGTCCAAACAAAAGGTCGTAAGTACCTTGAGTTCCCTATGAAGATACGACTTTTTATATTCAATGTATTGGATAGTGATTTTAAATGTGGACTAGTAGGTGTTGGTACGGAACCATTCATTGTGCGTGGTCCGACACGCACTTGGCCGGTTTTTTTAATACTAGAAATTAGGTAAATAAAGAAGCAGTGGTCGTAAACAAAGACACATTGAATTAGCATTATTCGCACGAAAGATTAGAATAAGTGACAGTTAAACCTGAACCGACTTCTTGCAATCTCTGCCTTTTTGGTTTTTTTTTATTACACAACTTTTATATTAATGGAACGAAACGTAAATAAAAAAAATAATGCCTTATCATTTAAAAATGTATATTAGTAAATATAAATTAAGTAATATTTTCTTATGTTTGAATTGCGATATATAATGTAGGCATGAAATTTAATATTATTCATTAATGTAAATAAGTTTCAGGCACATTTTTTAATGCATATTTTGTAATACGTGGCCGTCACTTCCTATTTTTATATTGTTATTTAGAAATAGGTTTAATTGCAGTATCACTTCCGATAGTTTCAGTAATTAACGAAC
Organism: Epiblema foenella; assembly: GCA_963556455.1. Classification (NCBI taxonomy): domain Eukaryota; kingdom Metazoa; phylum Arthropoda; class Insecta; order Lepidoptera; family Tortricidae; genus Epiblema; species Epiblema foenella. Next base: position 44,201,649 of record OY747095.1, read on the forward strand.
CACAGCTAATATCCATAAATCGAGTAACTCAGTGGTCCTTGGATGGTCTCACCATTTGTATTAAAAGATGGTTGTGACCACTGTGTTACAGCAATATGTTAATATTTAAGTATTTTACCTATAAAATACCTTTTATTAGGTTCAGGTAGTATTTCGAAATCCTACTTGTATACACTAAATCAATGCATATCATAGTTTTTTTGTAATAGAAAACTGGTCACGAATAAGTAGAATGACCCACCCGATAAAAAAACCTCGTACTTAAGTCGTTCTTTGTCATTCTTTCTTCTCTGATATTCTTCTTTATCACAAACTAGCGACCCGCCCCGGCTTTGCACGGGTGCACTATTTAATGGATGTTATTATACATATAAATCTTCCTCTTCAATCACTCTATCTATTAAAAAAAACCGCGTCAAAATCCGTTGCGTAGTTTTAAAGATTTAAGCATACATATGGATATAGGGACAGAGAAACCGACTTTGTTTTATACTATGTAGTGATAGTGATGTACCTAATTTACCATACTATGTACAGTTTTGTGTCCTAAATGTATTGTTTTAAGTATATAATTGCATGTGTGTTAGCTATAAGGTATTTATCTATTGGCTCTTGTTGCCTGGAATAAATGGAGTTTCCATTACAAAAACATCGTCTAAAACGTTGATTTCTAATACATACTTTATTATGTTGATATTAAGATAGATTATCAATTAGATTAATGTCACCTGACGGTTCCAATGTTTTAGTACAGTCAAGGGTACCAATATGTATAATTTTTATTTACCTTATTCCATCGAAATAGGGTCCAAAAATGTATTGTACATTATTGCCGGGGCTCGGAAAGTAAAGGGATTGTCTGACGAGAGACCGAGTTAAGCAATCCCGGTTTCCGAAGAGGTATATACAGTGCTTTTCTCAAACATTATGAGGAAATAATGCGAATTGATTAATTGAAAATGAAAATATATTTTAATGTGACCAGTGCATTTGAGCATCGAATACATAGCCCACAATGTAGACGGCTTCTTTGTTTTTGATTGCTCGCTGAAATACGCCAAGATTGTGTTTTCCGAGTACGTGTTTGCATTTTTGCTTGTCCTCCATTGAATAAATTGCTCGTAAACTCGATTATATTTTTCTTTTGACTTAGCGGGCAGCAAGTTTTGCATTGCTGCGTTCGCTTCCGTCTTCAGGTTAGGCGGAGTGCAATCAATATATAAGCTACTCTCATCACTCGAACTCATTTTTGAAATTAAATGCTAAATTACAACAAATCCACGCACTAATAAACTGTAATTGCCGATAATTTATTACTTATAAATTGCATTTTTCTAACCATAGACATTTTAAAAAGTAAAATTAAAAAATGAGAGTCATACGCAATGTGTTGAAAAACGAGCGGGTTGCTTGGCTGAACGCAAAATTTCTCAAGTCTGACTGAATTACTGTGAAACTGTCAGATAATTAAAAAAGACACGCAGCGAAAAAAATGGGTTTTGGTAGGATTATTATACTCCTAGGCGTTATTATACTCCTAGGAGTATAGTCCTGTCTAGGCATTATTATACTCCTAGGAGTATAATAATGCCTAGACAGGGACGAATTTTAACTTTTAAATTTAGGCGGATAAAAACTAGGCACTTCTCGTGTTCGTTTTCAAACAAAATACGACCCTTTCCGAGAATATTTGAGAAAACATATTTATGCCCTTGACTTTAAATTTCTGGGTCACTACGTGCCTTGTCACAGTGAAAAATGAATATGAAAGCCACTAGAGATCTCTTATTAATGTCACTGTTATAAGATTGACAAGGTACGAAGTGTACCAGTAATTAAATTCCATGACCATACGACGTATCAAGTTATTCAGTTACAAGCGACTAGATTTTGATAGGTATTTTACCGTTGGACTTGTACTATTTAGTTCTAGAATTGAGGGCTAGAATCTAAGGGCGCTATTCTTCATAACAATTACGTACAATCCACTTCAAATCACTACATAGTACATAGTATATAAAACAAAGTCGCTTTCTCTGTCCCTATATCCCTATAGCCCTATGTATGCTTAAATCTTTAAAACTACGCAACGGATTTTGATGCGGTTTTTTTTAATAGATAGAGTGACTCAAGGGGAAGGTTCATATGTATAACACATGCATCAGCATTGCACCCGTGCGAAGCCGGGGCGGGTCGCTAGTATATATATTTTTTTTCTCCATGTAAACATATCTTTAGCGTAAACGGTTTAATCGCTTACGTCGCCGTTAGCGAATAATGTCACTGTAGCCCATGGTAATACTATTAACAAGCGACAACTCGTAGTCTATTCAGTCTGGTGAGCATTGCTGCTCATGCACCTGACTGAATATACACGCTACGATCTTGCCCGGTGACGCCTATGAAGAGACCAAATACCCAATACTCTGACTGCCCGCAAATACTTTTTGCAAACAACAATGGCCCGCCTAGTAACATTAGGTACTCGTACACATAGTTTAAGTAAGTGCAGATAAAAAAAAACCAAATGTGTTCATAAATGACGACCGCTTTAGCCTAGTTGGTAGTGACCCTGCCTTCGAAGCTGGAGGTCCCGGGTTCGAATCCCGGTCAGGGCATGTATTTGTGTGATGAACACGAATATTTGTTCTTGAGTCTTGCATGTTTTCTATGTATTTAAGTATCTATTTATCTATATAAGTATGTATATCGTCACTTGGTACCCATAGTACTCAAGCTTTGCTTAGTTTGGGACTAGGTTGATTTGTGTAAGATTGTCCAAAAATATTTATTTATTTAATGGCGGAGTAATAGCGTAACAAACATACAATAAACTGGCCAAGTACGAGTCGGGTTCGCGCACGAAGGGTTCCGTACCATAATAAACACGGAAAAAAGGACGTTTGTTGTATGGGAGATTTATTCTATTTTTTAGTATTTGTTGTTATAGCGGCAACAGAAATACATCATCTGTGAAAATTGCAACTGTCTAACTATCACGGTTCATGAGATATTGGCCTAGAGCCTGGCGACAGACGGACAGCGAAGTCTTAGTAGTTGGGTCCTGATTTACACTTTGCGTACGGAATCCCAAAAAACATACAGTCGAATTGAGAATCTCCTACTTTTTTGAAGTCTGTTAAAAATAGGTTACTTACGACTTTTGTTTTTTTTTATCTTTATTTATTTAGGTATCGATATCAGCTTGAGCAAGCCTGTAAGTACGACACAACTTCTTAGATTAATTAAAAAAGACAAACCTTAAAATGACTACAAAATGTAAATATTTATTTACAAAAAAATCCGCATAATTATGAACCTTGCAGCCTTTGACAAAGGATCCGCTAAAATGGACTGAAAAATCGCAACATGCCCCAAATTCAGCGGGGCTAGCATAACTGCCGCTGCGACCCGACGCGAGTAGAGATAAATCTACCCTCCTCTTTCCAATTTGCACAGTTCGAGTGAGACAGGAATCGCTGAGTCGCGCGAGATACGACTTGGCAGCAAGTTGTGCTAGCCCACCTGTTCAATTTTTTTCACTCGACTTTTGTTTCAACTATTTTTTTTTCTAGCAAGGAGGGAAACAGCAGATTTCAATCCAGGCTGACTTAACTAACTGGGCTGGCACGACGTCGACGACCCAAAGCAACTTGGCCTCCGACATGAGCACACCACTTTGCTGGGTGCGCAAACCTCCTGTAGCACTACCATGAGTTTACAATGACCGTACTCGCTAGCGTCTGCGTAAACGATTTGTATGTACAAAAGTACAGCGCCTCTGGCGGTCACTCATAGAACTAAGGATCGGTAGTATGAGTTCTACGGTAAATTACCTATCGAAAACTAAACGCTAGCGACTGACGTTTTGTAGCTGTCAAATGGCTGTTACCGTAGAAAATCGGTACCATGGGTTACAAACTTGACAGATGCTATCGAACAATACGCTATCGAGTGTAGTAACTATTTCACTATAGCGCTACCATGAGTACGAGCGCTACTCGACAGTGACCGTACTCGCTAGCGTCTGCGTAAACGATTTGTATGTACATTAGTACAGCGCCTCTGGCGGTCACTCATAGAACTACTGACTCCTGGTCTTGATTTTACTTAACTACGATAACCGCAATCACGCGTCTCTGACTACTAATATAATTTGTGTTTTAATGTCAGTCATTATATTAGGCCATTTAGAAGTTATCGTTTAGATGTCATTATCACAGACCGGTTTGACAGGTAAAGAACGGACACAAATTACGTATTGGCAACGACAGCGTCGACTTTCCATTAAAACGTTTTTACAACTACATTGCTTAATTGATTTAGCATTTTAAAATTTTCTTACTATATATTTTTTGAAATTTTATTTAATAATGGGGACGTATTCTGCGAAATATGTGGGCCAGTGTGAAGAAGACGAGCTATTATGGACAGAGAAGATTGGAGGGAAACAGGGGAGGCCAACGCCGCTAAGGCGACTTTCATATATTTTAAAATAACATTTATTTTTATTTCATATAAATACATAATAATCGTAAGTACATAATAATTTTAAAAGTGAAGTATTTTAAGTTTACTGTAATACTGTAATTTTATGATAGAATAAAGGTTTTTTATTTTTATTAATGGCATTGCTTTTGGCCGTCATCTAACCGGGGGGGGGGGGGGGGGGGCAACTGAGTTATTAGTGCATATTTGATGAATGGCAAGTGATAATGTATTCACACGAGAACGCAAAGTTTATAACGTTCATGTTCAGCACCTTGTTGATACACAGTTCTTCTATAATCGTATCTATAATATTCTGTGGGGATTAATTTCAAACCAGCGGACAGCTGAATACCGAATTTAGGTAGACGCTGGACGACTATAGGACAAAACCTCTTTATATACCTACTACCTGTATCTCCCAGTGATTTGGTTGTTTATAACTAATCAGCTAGGTAATCGCTGTTTTCATGTCTACATTGAATTAGTATTTTGGATAAACTGACCTATAGTGAGTGACTAAAAGATATGTAATAGTTTCTATGGGTCCTTAGGACAGACACAAAATTACTCCGCCGGCGGGGACGTCCACTGCACGATCTCGACAACGCTGACACAGTATGTAGTCCGTAGGGACTAACGTCCCGGTACCGCTGCATATCGGGTAGAGTCAGCCCGGCTCAGGTTGGGCCTAGCTGAGTTCCCTGCTGGACTCTTCTCAGCAAGGCTTGGTTTAGTGAAGAAGCGACAAGACCCTCAGTACCTCGATTCCACCCACACCCCAGGTATGGTTGAAGCCGCTCAACCAATCTCACTGGAGCGCACACTCTTAGAGTATTCCAGTATTTAAACCGGCCGCGTGGTCGCGTCGGAGGTTTCCCCTGGATTTTCACCAGGCCACTCTCCAATCGCGCACTCCTATCGCTTTATTGGGCCCGGCCTATAAAGCCACAGTCAGGTTCAAAGAAAAATAATATATTGTTCTTTTAGCATTAGATAGAATGACAGAGAACGACTTACGAAGCTTTTTATCGGGCACTTTCTGAGGTAAAAGTGTTAAATAATCTCAATAACTATAAAACTGTCATTTAATGCTAACATTATATATTGTAATTCAAACAAGGAAATATGTCTTAATATATATTTACTAACATATATTTTAATGATATGGCATTAACTATTTTTTATAATACTTTTCATTCATCTAAAACTTGCACAATAAAAAACCCAAAGAGGCAGAGATTGTAAGAAGTCGATTCGGGTTTAAAAAAACTAATTTGTCATAGTCACCAACTATGCAACTGTCACTTATTGAGATCTTTCGTACGAATAATGCGAATTCAATGTGTGTACGTTTACGACCACTACTTCTTTGTGTGCCTATTTTCTAATTAAAAAAAAAAGGTAAGTCTAAAACACCCGCAATAAACTTATTCCAATAAACTGTAGTTGTACCAACTTGGGCTGGGTATGTCAGATAAAATTTTAGTAACTCAATACGTTTTTTGACCATGTTAATTGCCACCAATCCTTCAACCAATTTATCCTGCGACACTTTTTTAAAATGCATTGTATATTTTCGCGTTGATTGTTTTATAAGTTTCTAAACAACATAGCACGTGGAAGTGGATACGATAGGCAACATGCATGTGATACTCTTAGAATTGCAAGCGTCCATAGGCTATGGAAAGCGCCGACGTGGTTTAAAAAAAGTGAGCGAAACATTCAAATTATGTTGAAAAGCGAAATGTGTAAAATTGACCCCGAGCTTGTTGTATCTGTGTAGTGCATCGACCTATGATCAAAATGGCGCCGCTTACGAAATGGTTTTGACATTTGCAACGTTACAAAATGGCCGCCAAGATTGACCGCTCCGAGTAAACGTTCTAATCCAAAATTGTTACACTAATGGACCTTTAATAATGCAATACCTACATAAGTTGCTCTGTTCGTAGTTTCGCTTTGAGTACACTCAACGACTTATCTACGTGTTTTGGAGGTCTAGTGTTAATTATAACATTGAATATTTTGAAGCCAAGCATAAAAATATATTTACTTAAAAATGTAATACATTTTCGTTGCCTTTGAAATGATATCATTCTGTTTCTTAAAAAAATCTAGGTCTTTGACGAGTATAAATCCTTAGAAACAACTAAATGATTATTAAAGACTGGTCAATAGCGAGTCCGACTCGCGCACGAACCATTATCTATAAAAACGTCAAAAAAAAACCACATTTGTTGTGTTGTGTGGGAGCCCCCTTAAATATGTATTTTACCCTTTGGGTACGGAACCCTAAAACTTATATCTAAAATCAATTGGAATGTTGAAAATAATAAAATCTTAGGTATATAACTTACCTAAATAAGAGTATAAATAGGAATGACGAGAAAAAAAATAATCGAAATGTCCCTTGTTGAAATTGTTACTACAAACTTCATAGACTAACGGTGCGTTTTTACGTTTCATTAAAAGTTGCTGATCATCCCTATTGATAGGTAACTTATTTAAATACCTTGTTAAATATCATGTAGGTGACGCACACGCAATTCTCACAAATCAAAGCCGCATTTGTTATTGAATTTCCACATAACTGTTCCTATCCCTCCAACATATCTAACTAGCTGTCAGAGGCTTTCTTTCTAGCATCCCATGAGACCGGTAAGAAGTCGGGCAGTGTGTCGGCTCACTCGCACACAAACACACGCACTTACACACACACTTGCGCTTGCGCAAGTGAAAGCCGCTCACGCGACGCCGTCGCGATCCAGAGGAGATCGTTCGATATTTTTAATCGAAAGTGAACATTGTTATTGTTATGAAACCTGGTATAATCAGTTAAGTCCAAGTTAATTATTGTTGTAATGGTGGTATTTAGCCGTTATGATTAGCTTTCCTACGCGAATAGCGGCTGTTCTTTTCATTTAGCGTGGGAATTAGCTTTTACCGATTTATTCTACACTCACGGACTTTAATTACTGAGACATTTTAGCTGTCAAATGTTATTTTTTATTTTGATAATAAAGTGGCCAGTATAATGAGAATTTTTTAGAGCTCATTTTATACTGGCCACTGGAGTGGCTTAACAATTGAAATCCATGACCTTACATAGTTGTTACAAACACATAAAATGTACGAGTTAAGTAAGAACTGTATAGATATTAAGAACGTTTGATTTTTATTAATATATACATTCATTTCCCTTTAAGTATTTATAGTACGATTAATTTTATCATATAAGTACAAAAATATGACGCAAACTGAAAATCACCCTGTGTTCCGTAATACTCGAGACAAGTAATATACCAATCGGCTAATTACCAGTAGCACGAGTTTGAGACACCGCAAATAATTGGAAATATTTTGTGAATGAAAGAGTATGAAAAATGCTGCGCTGATCACAAATAATTTAGTCATTTGTCTTTTATCTATTTATATCAATAGAGATGATGACTCACGTTACAATTTATAACAGAGTGGCTCTATGGATAGAACACCATCTAATTATCACAGTAAATAGTTAAATAGACAAATTAATTAAATTCATAAAGAGATATGAGACTATAAGGATTCGCAAAAACGTTGTTTGTTGTTTATTGGCCAAATGTAAATTGAAAGTTACTAATAGAATTCTCATTTTTCGATAAAAAAAGAAATTGTACGCAACATTTCACGACAATAAATTAAACTTCCGTTTTTTCCATACACCGGTAAGTAGTAAGAATCAGTATGGAACGTTTTCAGTGCCCGTTAGCTGTGCTGTACTTTGCCTCTTTTCGTTTTTTTCGGTTGTTCTAATTGTAGTTGGTCCCATACACACATTTGATCGTCTGTAAAAACAGGCTCGAATAGCACGATTTTTTTTTTCATCTGGCCTATTGGCTAAAGGGCAAACGAATGAGTCCCAGGGGCGCTACCGCGAACAGCAAACGAAGTTTTCCCTCTCTGTCGCACTTGCAAGTTTGCATATAAGTGAGACAGAGAGGGAAAACTTCGTTTGTGGTTCGCGGTAGCCCCTCTGGTGACCTTCCGGACTTCTCTTATGAAATTCCAAAATAACCAAACGACCCTAATTAAGTGTCAAGTTAATCGATCGCACAAACGACCCTAATTAAGTGTCGATTAAACGCAAAATGATTCTTTTTTTTATACAACGCCGATGGCAAACAAGCTTGGTCCACCTGATGGTAAGCGCACCGCAGCCTATAGACGCCCGCAACTCCAAAGGAGTCACGTACTCGTTGCCGGCCCTTTATAAAATTTGGGGATGCACTGTGTTGACAACAGAAGGGACAAATTTAGGTCCCTCGCTCTCAACACAGTGCATCCTCGGGAGCTCTGGCAACCTTGCTCACCTCCAGGAACACAACACTACGTACTTGTATAGTAGATAATGTTATTATGGCTGTGGTCTTCTGCAAGGCGGAGGTACTTCCCCAATTGGGCTGCTTCAAATTCGAGCAAGATGACATTTTGCTGTGCCCTACCTCTCTTAGTTCGTAAACAAAATATATCATTATAAAATCAAAAAATTAAAATCAAACATTTATTCTTCAAATAGGCCACAAAAAGGGCACTTTTACGTATCAAAATATTAATTTATAGTTCAAGAAAGAATAATAATTTTGAGTTTACAATTATAATAAAATACAGTGAAGATAAACTTGCAAAGTTATCTATTTCAAATATTACAACATCAGTAAAGTTAGAGATGTATAAGGTCTCAAGATTAAACAAGGAGTAAGTATAATGAAATTAATATAATACCAGAGATGTACATGGTCTCTGAGCGTCAACATTAAGATTAATTTAATATTGTTAGAGATGTATATGGTCTTTAAGTCACTGATAATAAAAACGAATCCACAACAGGATGATGTCTCTCGTCAATCCCCTATAAAAAGACACTAGTATTAACGTAGTCACTATGTCCTTGCGAGCATGAACAGACCGGACTCCAAAAACAGCACCCGATCACGAGTATAACGCGTATCTCAGCATATAGAATCTATGATCCAGGGGCTACCGCGAACAGCAAACGAAGTTTTCCCTCTCTGTCGCACTTACGTCGGAACGTGCAAGTGCGACAGAGAGCAACAATTCGTTTGCTGTTCGCGGTAGCGCCCCATGCCCTGTACTCCGAACTTCGTATCGTGCCGTCCCTTTCATTCTCGTGTTATACACTATATGGGTGAAAGGGACGGCACCTCAGACCGAAATTGATGTTAGTGTCGAAGAGCGGAGACCGCAATCAATGGAAAAGGTTGGAGGCGGCCTTTGCCGCAAGGAAAAATGACAGGAAACTCTAGTGTTGTCAAAGAAATATATAAATACTGTTATAGTGCATGTGATAAAGAATGTAATAATAATTAATTATTAACTTACATTTTTCAATTAAATTTAAATTCAATATATAAAAATGGAATAATTATTTTTTTTGAAATTGTAAATGTATTATTGTTACAGTGGAAAATTATTAATTCATTACATTATAATGATGCAAATGATGTCTGAATAAAAGGCTATTTTTTTTTATTAGTGTCGAAAAGAAAATGTAAAGACATTTATTTGTTATTTGACATAGAAAATAGCGTAAATAGTTGAACGTTTTTCACTGATAAGGAAATAGTCTGAACTCTAAAATTAATATACGAAGGTTCACATTGGAATACCGATTCCAAATCCTTTTTCGCAGAACTATTACTCATCGGGAAATATGTAGTCATTATAATTCAAGTTGACTGGTAAAGTTTCTCAAATCGGCTTTCTAGCTCTAGTGTCGTGTCTCCTTTCAACACACAGCACAGTTTAAAAAAAAAACAAAATTTGAATAGGAAAAGCCCGTATAACTATCGAAGCTGCTCACAAAATTTCAAGGGAATCGGTTAAGAAATGCGAGGAAAACTGCCGGAAATGAATTCCCCCTTTCTAGTAGACATTTTCTGTGTATTTCGCGTATTGATTACGTCTGGACAAGATTTGGTTTTAGAGCAACGTCGAATACCCAAATTAGTGTTGACTAACTGTTGATTCTAGCTCTATCCTTTTCCTTCACATACAAATTAAAGGTGAAGGCCGACTTGACTGTTACTCTGCAAGCTTTAATTTAGTTTCACCTGTACGTGTGTTCGTGGGTGTGATCAAATCTTACAAGTTTGATTTGACTCATTTCCTGCTCTTGTGTCTCAAAAATGTTCTAATATTCTATTCAATTCAATTCCTTTGTTTTTTTTTATTGATAGCTTTCACTCCTTGCTGAATTTGGCAAGGGGTATTTCGCCAATGTCGCCGTATACAGACATATCACACGAGAGGAGAATAATCATAGTTAAAAATAATAATAATAATAATTTAAATATTATTATTATTATTTTTTTTAAATTTTTTTTTGTTTTTTTTTTTTTAATTTTTTATTTATAATAATTTTTTTTAAATGGGATCGCTCTTGACCAGCATCTAGCCAGGGGGCAAAGATGAGGCCGACGATGAAGCGAGCTCACCCAGAAGGTGCCTATTCACTCGTAACAAAAAAAAAATAGCAATAAAAAAAACAATAGCATTCTTTTGTTATGTGCCCGGCGATCTCCGGCATAAGTAGACAACGGCTTTGGTCCTTGTACCATAATTACTACAGATAAAAAACTGAGTCTGACCACGCTAACTCTGCATTGAAATAATCTGGCAACACTACCTCAAACGTCACATTTTCATACGAATATGACGTGTAATGCACAGTGTTGCCAAATTATTCCTTGCTGAGTTAGCGTGGCCGGACTCTAACATGGTTTTGTGATGTATGTCATTTATATAGCTGTTTATATATATTATAGAGGGTAGCTCCTGCGCGCCCTCTACGCATTGTTTAGTTCTGTAATAAATCAGCAAGCGAACACACGGTCTTCTGATTTCCTGACCCATTCCCTATTCCTGGCTTCCCTGGAGTCAGGATATACTAGTTTTAAGCCTACTATCACAAAACACCTATTTTTATATTGATTGATAGTTGTAGTGTACACGCACTAAACTCTCAAATATCAAATTACGCCTTTTTACATTAAAATACCTGTACAATTAAGACATATTCTGACCTACAAACTCAAATAAATATTCTAACACCAAGGGTCAACCGATTTTTAGGTCATTTCTGAAGCACATCTGTTTACTAACATGTGATGTGTATTATGCCTTATAACACGTAAAAGTCGCAATGTTCGACACTTTAATACCCAATAGTGAACATCTATTGTTCACCCCTTTTGACATAAGATTGAAAATGCCAAATATAGGGTATGTGTCGAGCATTAGAACGTTTGCCTTGACAACAAAATTATAATTCGCAATAGCATTCAATGTATACTTTCGCAAGTTAGTTATTATATGGTACAGTTAGCACAAAGTATGTTAACACATTTATTTATCAGACAACCTTTCATTAATACTACCTTACAGACTATCAATTTACATGTAAATATGTATTTGTACTCCCAGTTAAAGTATATACATACATATAATAAGTTAAATAGCGTTAATGTACCTTCAACCAAAATGCAGCTTCGTTATTGCGCCCTTATATAAATCATCCCTTAAACCCGCACCCTTGGGGCGTGAGTATTATATTCTTTGCTTGGGGCCCCCCAGTCCACCCTTTTAAGGGATGAAGTTTCAGGCCTCAAACTATAATCATAAAATAGGCTGACAGTGTGACAGACAGTATTACTTTCGCATTTACAACTAAAAGTAATGAAAGCAAAAATTTTCCGGAAATTCTATACAACATTTCTGTTTTCATTGCTCTTGAATATGTGAATAATAAAAGGTAGTACAGTCATCATAGTTTCGTATTGGTAATTAGGGTAAAATTTAAATAACCCATTTTTACCTTATTCAAAGTGAACCTAGAACTTTATAAAAAAATGCAAATTATACAAGCCATTTATTAACACAATGGCACATTTTCGCATACAAAAGGTTTAATCCGACTCACCTTGTGCTAAAACTGACACCAGCACGCACCAAACAACGCAAAAACACACCAACATTGTTGTAAACTATGCAATCACAGCATTTCACACACACACAACGGTTCGCAAATTTAAATATATACGTGAATGGTATTGCGTCTGCGCGGACGTATCACCATGGCCGGTCGCGGACGCGGTCTGTGCCCCACCATTGCCAGCCTTTCACCGTTAAACACTGCAAACAGTGGGGAGCAAGGCTGCTCCGGTAAACTCCGGTCGCCGCTCCGCTGTATACGGAAATAAGCGATGTGGACGACGGCCATAAAGCCGTTTAATACGTATACAATTTAATTGATTCCGTTGTCACGCGGGCTTTTTTCGTGCGGTTTATAAGGGTAACTTTCGTGTCGCAACCGAATCAGTTAAATTGTAGACGAAATAAAAGCCGAGACAATGGTCAGAATATTAGGTCCTCCTCTATAACAGCCAGGGATCGGATACCGGTAATTTCTCCATAGAAAAATACCGGTATTATTATGGTCACCGGTTCATTATTTCGTTTTTAATGGGACAATCTTATAATACGACGTTGTTACCTAAATACATGATTCAACCCTACGTAAAGAGCAAAAAATAATCCAAAATATTGGGCTAAATCAGGGTTTTTTAAAAATACTGGTATCGGTCCCTGATAACAGCAATATGATAGTACCTAATGTAATTGGAGCGGAGTCCTTGAAAGAGAAATCAAATGAAATAAAATTATTTATTCTTCAATTTAGGCATATTATGAATGTCAAAAAACTACCACCGGTTCATAAAATAAACCACTGCCTCGAGAAGAACCGGCGTAAGTAACTCGGCGAGGTGTCATTTATTTAAAAACAATGAAAAATGAATAAAAAATAACAGTACTACAGAATTACAATGCTACAATAGATTTTATTTGGAATTTTATTTTAGAATTTTATACAATTTCCCAAAAACGATTTTTCGCCTTTACTAGTCTGTAAAGTTATTCTGAGTTTTCCAGTGTATCTAGTAGTTATTAACTTTTTAGTTGGGAAATTGTATAAATTCTTCCTGATTATTTCAAATACGTACAGCGACTGCAGGGTTAGGATATCTATTTCCTTAAAGATTTATCTCAATGACTCGTGCGACCCCTAGTTATAAATTCGTATGGCCCTTTTTTGCAATATAAACAGTTTCGATATTTGTAGTTGATCTCCATGAGATAAGACCATAACTAATTATACTATTAAAGTAAGCGAAATAAACTAACCGAGCCCTTGCCACATTGGTAAGCTGACTTATTCTCCTGACTGCAAAATCAGCAGAGCTCAACCCAATTCCTATAGCGGTTATGTGGGAACCCCACTGCAATTTTGAATCGAATGTAATACTTAAGAATTCAGTTGTCTTAACAAATTCTAAAGTTTCACCATTAAATTTTATATTTAAATCTACATTGATATTTGATGATGATGAGTTTTGCTAGTGAGAATTTTATACACTTCGTTTTACTACTAAGTATTGGCACCAAACCTATAACCTATTAACCTTGAACAGTAATGATGTGTCATCTGCGAACATGACAATGCCCGATCTTCGACTTCCCATATATGGTAAATCATTTACATAAACAAGGAATAGGAATGGGCCTAGAATAGATCTCTGAGGTACTCCCATCTCTACCACTGTATCTGATGAAATAGCTCCCTTTGATTTCTTTGTGTTAGGTATGACTTAATGAGATTTCATGCATGTCCTCTAATGCCATAAAATTTCAGCTTACAAATTAAAGTACCATGGTCTGCACAATCAAAAGCCTTGGAGAGAGTGAGTAAGGTATAGCCTCCAGCCGCCCAAAGGCCTTATAATAATTTCAAAATCGGAACAGATTTGCAATTGTTTTGTTTTGTTCAAAATCAAAACAAATCAAACTCTACTCTATTTCCTATAGATTAAAATTTCAATTCCAATTTTTCTTTTATAATGGGCGACTAGAGGACAGTAAAACTCATTATTTTATTAAAAAGGTTTACAATTTCAATTATTTATTGAGAAGAAAACAACATAGGATGACAGAGTTTATACAGAGTTGCTTATGTTCTACTTGTAACCTTTTTTTTACTACTACTTATTTTACTACTGTACTTATTATTGAACATTTATAAAATCTTGTAATTTTCATTATTCTCAAAATCATGCACTTTTCTTACTTTTTTTTAAAATAATGGGCCATTTTCACAAAAATGCTGTTGAGCTAACACTGTACTGGACTTTTCCTAGCTTGATTAGAATTAGAATGACAGATATGGCATAAGGCAGTAAGCAAAATTCATAATTTTACCAAGAGACAAATATTGCTTGTAAAAGTGAAATCACGTCCAATATGCGAATTATTTAATGGATAATATAAAACACTACGTAATGTTGAGTTACGTTTTTAAGTGCATGTCATTACTACTCAATACTCATTACTCATTTCGATACGCTTGGATTGCGAGAGGTGAGGTTTATCGATAAAGAAATATTAAATAACAGAAACAAGAAAAATAATAATAATGGAAGATTGCAATGAATCCGCAAGGTGGTTCGTTAAAGTCAGAAATTTACACGGCTGATGACGAATAAGTTATATTTGGAAATTCATACTATCGAAGGTTATTGGGAGCTAGAAGCCCCTTAAGTCCGGCTATTAGTATGAGTATCACTCATTAACAGAGCTCGGAATAGGTAGTGCCTATTTACCTAAACTTCGCGGGAGGACGTAACTACGAGTGGTTACAAGCACCGAAAATAATTATTTCTTTTTAATGAATGCGGGATTTCCCGGGATTTACTGTGTTATTATAGAGGCTTAATACATTTCTCTTTACTTATAAATCTTGTTATATTGCATATTATTTGTTTAATTACCTTTAAATAACAATCAGTTATTAAAAATATAATATGGATCAAATTGAATCAAAAGGATTCTGACATTTGATAGTTTTCACAAATTCCGACATTCATTCCGACGTTTCGAGTCCTTTACAGCACTCGTGGTCACGGAATGTATTTTAAATTCATTATACGCGATATAATCGGTTGAAAAATAGTTTTATTTAATATATAAGTACATGTATACCATAATATTATAAATAAATTAGAATACATCTGTACAATATCTTCTATGCCGTATCATAGTTCTGTCTCATCACTAATCTATATAGGTCCTACTGCCAGACACAGGTCCCCTCTCATGGAAGAAAGGAGTATAATTCTGTCTAAGTCAACTAAAAACTATCAAATTTCGGAATCCTTTTGATTCAATTTGATCCATATTATATTTTTAATGACTGATTGTTATTTCAAGGTAATTAAACAAATAATATGCAATATAACAAGATTTATAAGTAAAGCGAAATGTATTAAGCCTCTAGAATAATAAAGTAAATCCCGGGAAATCCCGCATTCATTAAAAATAAATAATTATTTTTGGTGCTTGTAACCACTCTTAGTTACGTCCTCCCGCGAAGTTTAGGTAAATAGGCACTACCTATTCCGAGCTCTGCTCATTAACTAGCAATGTCTACTTAATCCTAGTAGTTTTCCCTCTAAATTCATTATTATACATTATTAACGCGTTCAGGGCGTTGTTGCGGCTGCCACGCTGGTGCAGTACGTCAGGGATGTTCGCGCACGCGCGTGTGGATGGTTTCCCGGCCATCATGCGCGCGCGGTGCGCAGCCGCACTGCGGCGCCTGCGGGACAGTCGCAACAGCCTCCTGGCCGTTATAGCTGACAGGCTGGACAGTCAACTCCTCACAAGTTGGACGAAAGCACATTCAAATGTGACCACATACACGTACTAAGTGTGTGTGGTCATACTTTTGAATGTGACTAGATAAAGTTTGAATGTGGCTAAATTGAAAAAATCAACACACTACTTTTAAGATACGATATTGTTATTGTTACTAACCCATTATGGATCATAAGGTCTGAAATAAAAGCATTTTATTTCTATTTTATTTATTATATACTATACTATTATCATGATTTTTGTCACATGCCCAGTGCCGACCATTTCTCTGGCGGTGAGGGGGATTTTATTCCAACGTTTTGCCGGCGTAATTGATATGTATACCTTATCTTATCTTATCTTGTTTTGATGAGGGCCCTTGCGGATGCACTTCGACCCAGTGGGATATTTTGTGCAATTGCCCCATCCTTTATGCCTACTCCAAACTGTTTCTCCAGCATTTCCACAAACCGAATGACTGAGTTCAGCGATGCTTACGGTTACTGAACTAAACCACGGACGGACGGACATGTCGAAACTATAAGGGTTCCTTGTTTATTACGAACCCCAAAAAAAGAACATACAACCGAATTGATATCCTTCTCGTTTTTTTGAAGTCGGTTAAAAAACCTAGTTTCTTAAAAATGGCAGACTGTTGAGGTCAAAATAGAGGACAAACTGTGAAATCTGGAGCAGGTATACTTGAGTAACATGTAGAGTAAGACCACAGGGATCTTTTCTTAGGGATAATCTTTTTTTAACGTTTGTGAATGACCTCCCTTCCTCATAGCTAATCTGTACCTGAAAGTACTAAGATGGAGCTGTATTAATATTACTGAACTGCGGCCTAGCTGCATATAGTATATAACTTTAAAAGCATAAAACATATATAGAGTTGAAAAAAATCTATTGGCCTGATAGGGAAACTTGGTAACTTAAATATTTAGATATTTAGCTCATTTTACTTAAACTTAAAAAAAAGAATGTTTTCTTTTTTTTTAAAGAAACAAAACAGCATGCAAAGATTTTCTAAAATTCGCTTCTCTCCCCCGGGAGTTGAACCATGTAAAATATCAAAAAATAAACACTCGCTATTTTATTCTACTAATCGATATAATTATTCGTTTACTCGCATATTAGGTGGGATCGTATGGCCGCGCTCTACGCAAGCGGGTATCGGGAAGAGCAATGAAATCTATGATGGTCGCGTGATAGCGCGACAAACGACAAGATGCTCATCTGTCACTTCCTGATATCACTCTGTAGACAGTGAAAGATGCATTACTTACTTACTTTATAGCCTATTGGCTGTCCCACTGCTGGGCAAAGGCCTCTCCCCATGTTTTCCAGGTCTCCCTATTGAGCGCTTCTTCCTCCCAATTCTTGGCAAATGCATCCAGATCATCCCGCCATCTCCGTCTGGGCCTGCCCCGTCTGCGTCGTCCATCACGTGGCACCCACTTGGTGGCTACATTAGCCCACCTATCTGGATGCATGCGACAGACGTGGCCGGCCCAGTCCCACATGAGCCTGGCAGTTTTTTTACCTACGTCAGCAATGCGTGTTTTAGAGCGCAGTGTAGTGTTTCGGACACGATCCGTCCTTTTGACACCCAAAATGCTGCGCTCCATAGCGCGCTGGCAAACCTTCAATTTGGATTTTTGGATCGCAGTTAACGACCATCTTTGTGCACCGTAGGTTAGGACAGGCAAAATACACATGTCGACGAGTTTTCGCTTCAGTGACAGTGGAAGGGTGGGGGGACAGATGCATTATAATATAATTTATCACGCTATCGCGCGACCATATTACGGTGCCAGAAAAGGTTAGTTCAAGGGTCGTTCTACTTTTTGATGACCAGTTTTCTATAACGAAAAAAAATCTATGATATATACTGAATTAGTGTACAAAAATAGGATTTCGAAATAGTACGTGGAATTAATAAAAGGAATTTATAGGTAAAAGTACTTAAATATTAACATATTGCTGTAAATGGTGGGTAACAGTGTTAAAAACCATTTTTTCATACAAATGGTGAGACATCCAAGGACCACTGAGTTACTCGATTTATAGATCCGGGTCATTGTCAGTTGTATAAACAAAAGTTGTCCACCCGGTGGTCAATAGTTAACGGCTTATGTACATGTAAGTTATGTTTTTATTACATGGATTTATAGTTACGGAAACACCGTTTGTGCGGGTTACTAGACCGATCCAAAATTAAGCTTTTTGGCTCTTAACTTTTGATATGTCCACTGAAAAGACGCGAACCTAAATCTGACAATGACCCATCCAATATCTATAAATCGAGTAACTCTGTGGTTCGTTAATTACCAAAACTATCGCAAGTGATACTGCAATGAAACTTCTTTCTAAATATAGTGTATAACACGAGAGTGAAAGGGACGGCACGATACGAGGTTCGGATTTTGAAGTTCGGAGTATAGGTCGAATATCGAATTCGAATATCTCCCTCTCTGCCGCACGAATTAGTAAGTGCGACAGAGAGAGAGATATTCGAACTTCGTTCGTTTTCGGTTCGCGGTAGCCCCTCTGGAACACCACGCTGCGTTCCAAGATGCATGCTGATGCTGCGTCGACGTAGCTTGGAGTGTGACTTGAAATGAGAGTGGGGTCATCGTGGTCCTGTCGCATGCATAGTGAATTGTGGGCCAAGATCGCCACACTGCGATTGCAGCCCCGCAGATAGGGAATGCAATCCCGATCCCGCGAGATCCCGATCTCGCGAGATCTCGGGTAATTTTTCGGGATCAATCCCGACGCATCATATGACGAGATCACGTTCGAGATTGACGGGATTGGGATACTATTAATACCCTTTGTTTTTTAAGGAGTCATTTTCAAAATCACTCGTCTTAGGTAACTACTTCCTAATTCCTTTGAAATATGTTTATTATTTTGATTATCTAATTTACCTATGTTAATTTCCTTAAAACCTGATAATTATTTTTGGTTCGTAAGATTAAAGAATAAAGGTTTTTATTTTCTTTCGAGTAATATGTTATTTTACTTAACCTCACTATCACAAACAGGCAGTTATTAGCTTCTTTAGTCATCCAAATTTATTATTTTTTAAAACTAGACGGGATCCTGAAGATTCCGGGATCCCGCGGGATTGATATTTCTAATCCCGCGGGATCTCGAATTTGCAATCTCGAGTCGGGATTGCATTCTCTACCCGCAGATCGAAACAGGGCGTTCTATCTTTTTTCAAAGTAGTGGTCAGAGGAGACTCGGGATTGGCAATATTGGAAACGGAGGAGGCTATTGCCCAGCAAGCATTGGAACAATACAGGCTCCCAATAATATACAAAATTACGCAACCTGAATTCTGTTAAAATGTAGGTTTGATATGCTGACATCAAATAAACTATTATAATGTTGTCTTTGGTTTATAATAAAAAAGAAACAATAAATTTATTCTGTCCGTTGGCTTTCAACTGTTGAAACGTTGTTTAATTTTACATTGATTTTATATTAGGTTATGGGCCCAGTTACGCCTTTTAGATTCAGTTGAAAGTGTTTTTTAGCTGTGATGTAAAAATGGCTTTCAACTGTTCAAACGTTGTTTCATTTTATATTGATTTTATATTAAATTCAATCCCATCTCTCGGCGATTTTATATTATCTCATCGATTCCAGGGATATGTACAACATCATAATTTGTAAAATTCGTCCAATAATGACAAAATATTTCAATTAAGCTGCGTGTTGACTGTTTTTCATATCTATTATCGTATACACCTTGGCTGTATTCTGGGTACGAACGGTACGATGGTTGGGTGACGCTAGACGATGATGATTCTACATAATTATTATTCTCATATACTGTATTTACCGTCGCCGCTGCGTGGTGGTCATCCTCCCCTTTAGTTACGGTTTCTGTGGCTTCATTGTGTGGTTCAGATGTTTGGCCTGGGTACTCTGGTATTGTATACAACTCTCCTCTTCTTGCGCTTTGGTCGATGTAGTCTTGATAATCATCGTCGGTTATGACACCGTTGACGTCAGCCCGGGGACCGTTGCGTTGGAATTCAAATTTAGAATCAAGATCATCGTATTCTTCATATCGCGTAGGCTGCGTGGTGAAGATAAGCATATGCTTTTGAAAAACTTTTGGATTTTTCTTTAATTTCTTTACATATGAGTAATGTTTTACTTTTCTATTAATTCTTTTGATTTCTATGGACTGGGTCTCTTTGGAAGTATTATTCGGATGTAATTGACGACTTTGCGTGGGGAGGTGTTTTGTGCGTTGTCTGTGTTTTTTTGAATGCATGAACGAGGGTGTGGTCGATTCGGCATTATGTCTTGGCGAAGGTATCTGTGTTCTTTGTCTTGTCGAAGGTATCTGTGTTGTTTGTCTTGGCGTAGGTATCTGTGTTTTAAATCTTGTCGAAGGTATCTGTGTTGTTTGTCTTGGCGTAGGTATCTGTGTTTTAAATCTTGGCGAAGGCATCTGTGTTCTATCTTTCCCGATAGAAGAATTTCTTGATAGCAAAACTGAAGGGTGAACCAGTTCAGCATTTCCAGCAATTCGAAGTGTAGAATTGTGTTCACCAGTATTAACTTTTGCACATAAAATATGAATCACTAGGATTAATAGAATTGCTAATAGTGTTTTCTGCATTTTAATACTTGTACAAAATTTTTGCGTATTTTCGACGCAGGTTAGAACTGTGACTACATTTAGATTATGCTATCGATTATTAGTTTGTACGAGTTTGTTTTGTGAACGCATACAACTGTATAGGGTGTTATATTTTTTACTACAAAGGCATGTTAGTATCTCGTAAGAGGTCTGATAAAATAAAGTTATTACCAACATTTCATGTTTAATCGAGGTTGCGGATTAATGTCATTGTGTGTACAGTAGGGAACTGGGATCGAACCACTCGCCATTATTAGTATTTTAGGCTTGTAATGGATGACCGATGTTACCCGATATCGTGCCAGTCTAGATTTGCATTACACATCCGACTTGAGAATGTTGGCAATTAGTGGCTCAATAATCTCCTTTCGTGACTGCACAATCTTTACATGACATTATCCTTGACTCCCCAAAATAATAATAATAATAAGAGTCTCGACCAACATCTCAAGAGACTCTCGCTAGCTGGCTGGGTCAAGGGTCAGATACAGAAGGCGGTACTCCTGGACACGGCGCGGATAGTCAGGAGGTTCCTCTCTCTGTCGCCCTAACCACCGGTAGCTTAGGCCCCGCCTCGCTGCCGGCGGCACCCTAGGTTAGGTTTTTATAATGATTTTGTTTTGTAAATATTGTTTTATATTTTACCTTTTATATAATTATTATAAAATCTAGCCTAAGACCTAAAATAAATAAAGAGAATAATAATAATATTTATTTATTATACAAAAACACAGAAATACAAATTATGCGAATATCTGTTGAGACCCAAACTAGGCTGAGCCTGTATCTTGGGACACACGAAACACGTGAGTAATCATACTCCACATAAATAGCACGACGTGAGCATTGCAAAATGAAAATTAAGTAATTATGTTAGGTTAGGTTAAAATTAAGTTATTAGTTATTACGAACATATTAATTTTTAACATTAACATTAAGTACACAAGGAACACATGATTATTAAGCTAGAGTATACGGCATTTGAGTGCAAGAGGCTTAGTGTGTATGTGTATGTGTGTGTGTGTGTGGGTGTGTGGGTGTCGGTGTGTGTGAATGATAGTTTTCATTAATTACGGTATAGCAACCTTATTTAATAATGGGAACGTACTATGTCTTCCGTGTCACTATATGACAAAGTGGCTAACCATTTCTTTAGAACGGAACTCATTTCTTTTAAAATGGAAGTACGGACTTAATATCATTACACTGGAACGCAGCCCCATGGGTGAAGAACCTTGATATAAGCGCTAGCACTAGATTGCTGTCAAACTCACCTCTCTACCGAGCCCTGTGTCTCATCAACAGTATATTAGACCAAGGCGGAACTCTTGACTTTTTCTCGACTCCTGAGCCGAGATTCGTAGCCACGGCCGGGCACTAAACTCATGACTATCCGCGCCGTGTCCAGGAGTACCGCCTTCTGTGTCCGCCCTTGTCCAGCCATCTAACTAGAGTCTCTTGTGTTGG
Source organism: Epiblema foenella (assembly GCA_963556455.1). Taxonomy (NCBI): domain Eukaryota; kingdom Metazoa; phylum Arthropoda; class Insecta; order Lepidoptera; family Tortricidae; genus Epiblema; species Epiblema foenella. Next base: position 44,224,027 of record OY747095.1, read on the forward strand.
TTGACACTCTTCGCTATTAAACCGTTCGCAAAAATGACTATCGGGACAATAATCATCGAATCAACATCCCACATGGCGGTTACCTCGCATGCCAATTAAGTCTATGTAGGTACTTGCTGGCTTTGTCCTTGTCGGCTTTCACTAGGTTCTCGTCATGGGGGATAGTGATGGCATTACTAATATTATTATTATTCACTGTTAACATTTGTTATACTACCTAACATAATTCATCGCTACATAGTATAAAACAAAGTCGCTTTCTCTGTCCCTATATCCCTATGTATGCTTAAATCTTTAAAACTACGCAACGGATTTTCATGCGGTTTTTTTTTTAAAGATAGAGTGATTGAAGAGGAAGGTTTATATGTATAATAACATCCATTAAATAGTGCACCCATGCGAAGCCGGGGCGGGTCGCTAGTTGTAAATAATTAAAAAAAAATCATCATCATCATCATCATCCTAGCGTTGTCCCCGTACAGTTTGGTTGCATCCTGAAGAATGCCCGGGATCCGCTACCTAATCCCAAGATTTGGCGTAGGCACTAGTTTTCACGGAAGCGACTGCCACCTGACCTTCCAAGCCCAGGGGAAACCAGACCTTATTGGAATTGGGCTTGTCAAGTGAGTGGGCAACTTGATTGTTAGAAGTTCTCACGCCGCCCGAAGGCCTCTAACTTGGCTTAACGACTGCCATCATAGCACCCGGGATCAACGGCTTAACGTGCCTTCCAAATCACATCCAATAACTGACCTCGGCCGACGTTGCTTAACCTCGCATTCAGCACGCGGTACGCGGGCGTCCCTGGGCCACGAGCGCTCCTAAATAATTCTAAAAAATATATATAACATAATTTATTTTTAATTTCGTTTTATTTAACCCAAATTTAAACACGCTGTATATACTAGACCCTGTGTTTTGTGAATCGTGCGTTGTTTTGAGATCATATCAAGGTTTTCATCACCTATATTACATATTACGTTGTTTTTTATATTCAATTATTTGTGAGTGATTGTTTGTGATGCAAGCGGTGGTAATAGAGTTCCCATAACAGTCATTAGGATCTTAACTGTTTACTTTTGATCATTAAGGGTCGGTTGCACCAACATACGATCACAGGCCGGTCATCGTCAAATATGGCGCCGGCAGCTGTCATCCCATAGAAACTTGTCAAACTTTCGATACAATCAGATTTTAACGAACACCGCTTACGATTACAGACGGTTTGGTGCAACCCACCCTTACTCGTAACTACACTCAACAGCAATAAAATTAGACGAACTTCGACACAAAACGTACCCGCTTTAATTCCTTATGAAGTTCACCATAATATAGGGTTTGATGCAAATGCCTGAATGGGCCTGTTACCTGCGGTAACAGGCGGGGAAACGCACGTTTTGTGTTTAGTTATGCATAGATAATTTTATAAGTCTATTGCTCTCGTCACGTTAAAGCCGTGCAAGCAAAATATCGAGTTTTTTAAATTCTGCTCTGCTCAGACGAGGAAACGATAAGGATTGATTTTCTGATACATGATTCTTGACTATAATTATCAGTCTGACAATAGCCGAAACATGATTGCTTAAAATCTTCTAGTTAGAAAAAAAATCCAAAGTTGAGTCTTTATTTTCCTTTTTTTACTCAGCCTACTAAAACAACGCATTATTAAACGACACAATTAAGTTAATATGATGGTATTTTATCTCATAAACACTCTTTCAAGAGGAAAAATAAAACTTCACACAGACAGATATATCCTGATATTTGTTAAAAAGCCATTCCCGAATAGTGAGGCATCCCTCTTTGTCATGCGCAAAAGACATAAGTGTGTCTTTTTCATGGGCTCACAGAATCGAGGAGTCCCTTTAACGCACCGTTAAGCAGCGGTGTGGTCGCACCTTAACTGTCTCCCTCTCGTCAACGTATTTTGAGCTGCGGTGTGTTCGAGCCTTAGCTCAGACGATTAGGGGAAAGTCGGTAGGATTCGTACACTTTTTACTGTGAGCGAGAACAATGCTAATGCTGCTCATTTATATTTAACTAGCTATAATAATAGTGAAGTTTCGTGTTCATATGAAATAACATGAAACAAAATGGTGGTTTTCATAAAAAGTAGAATTATTGCAGGTTTAATAGTGTCTCCCCTGTACTAACCCCACTTTGTACGTATAATCGTAGCATAGTCTTGTAAAAATAATATAGAGACGAATTTATTCCCTAAACTGATGTGGGGATCATTCGTCCCGCATGAATCTACATATATTACTATACGAACATCATCATCATCAAAACTTAAGAGCTTCGCTCTTGTCGGTGGAGTAACCGCCACTCTTCTCTATTCATTGCCAGTCTCTTCACTTCCCCATACGACTCGGCAACTTCCTCCCTCACTTGGTTAAAGTAAGTCAGTCTAGGTCTTCCTCTTCCTCTCCTGCCTTCAATTTTGCCCTCTAAAATGTTTAAGAAGAAGCTGTCGTGCCGTATCAGGTGTCCCATCATCCTGCCTCTTCTATTTCTAACAAGCCATTCCCGAATAGTGAGGCATCCCTCTTTGTCATGTGCAAAATACATGAGTGTGTTTCTTATACGAACATACCCCAAAAAAAACATTTTTTGGTTAGTCTGATCAAGTGTGACGACCGGTTTAGCCTAGTAGGTAGTGCACCTGCCTGTGAAGCTGACGGTCCTGGGTTCGAATCCCGGTCAGGGCAAATATTTGTGTGATGAGCATGAATATTTGTTTCTGAGTCTTGGATGTTTTCTATGTATTTAAGTATTTATATCTATTAAATATATCGTCGTTCCAGTACCCATAACACAAGCGTACTTGTCCTCTAATATTTATTTATTTATTTATTTTAAGTGTCCCACTGCTAGGCTAAGGCCTCCCTCCTGGATTTCCACACATCTGTCTTCAGTAATCTCTGGCCAATGATTTGCGAACGCGTCCAGGTCATCCCGCCATCTTCACCTAATAGCGAAATGAGCCCACCTCTGTGGATGCATACGAGAAACATGGCCGGCCCAGTTCCATTTGAGGGTCCTTATCAGATAAAAAAAACTCATCTGTTTAGACCATTTTCTGATTGAATTTACAAGTGTCTTGACATTCTCTTAGTGTTACTATCTAGAAAAGGACTATTGCTAGCTAATGTCATACATTTTAAATAAAAATAAATAAATAAATATTATAGGACAATCTTACACAAATCGAACTAGCCCCACAGTAAGCTCAAGAAGGCTTGTGTTATGGGTACTAGACGAGGAAATATTTAATAGATATAATACTTAAATACATAGAAAACATCCATCACTCAGAAACAAATATTCATGCTCATCACACAAATATTTTCCCTGACCGGGATTCGAACCCAGGACCGTCAGCTTCATAGACAGGTGCACTACCCACTAGGCTAAACCGGTCGTCATTGTAAAGTGGTGATGCAATTTATTTTTCTTCCAAACCCCATCGTGTGGGGTATCGTTAGATAGCACTTTCAAAATATTATAAGGTTTCTAAAAGCATTTTTTGATTCAAGTATCGGTTCAATATCGGTTCGGAATCGGAATTACGGCTTAGCTACACTGGGAGGTTTTCCCCTGGATTTTCCCCAGGCTACTCTCCAACCGCGCACTCCTATCGCTTTATTGGGTCCGGCCTATAATGCCAGTCAATAATAATAAGCTACATGTACTGTTCTATTACAGAGTCCTATATAAGAGTCCGGGAAGGGGCGCGTAAAACGCTCCGTGGCCTGCCTTTTAGAGTCGGTCGATTTACCCATCACTTTTTCATTTGTGTATGTAAGTAGTTAGCAAATTGAACCCGGTAAAAATCCGGTAGGTAGCTACGGTGGCATGGGGCCCATAACCTTTTAAATTATATATAAAAGAGTCGCAGTGTGTTGGAGTAATATTTTATAGATTACGGATATAGAATACGGATAATTAACGGTTTTTTGTTATAACAATAAAAGATAGATATCATAGCAACCATACTTTTTTTTTAAATCTTTATTTATTTCGAAGCTTTCATCAAGATGACGATGTCAGCTCCAGCAAGACTCTAACTACATTACAACTTCTTAGATGTAATTAAAAAAAAAACTAATAAAAACCACAAAATTTGTATACTTATTTCCAAAAAACCGTATACAAACCTTGCAGCCTTTGACAAAGGATATGCTAAAATGGACTGAAAAATCGCAACATGCAAAAGGAAGAAGCCCCAAATTCTATTTTATTTATTAAATAGGCACACAAAACAAGTATCAATCATTAATACAACCATACAGCAATATTTTTGTATAAAAACTAGACTGATGCTCTAAACTATGTGTACACAGTAAGATTGAAATTTATACATTAGTTGAGGGACATTAAAGTCGTGTAGTTAAGTTATACAGTATATATAATCCAGACTTAATTTTCATTTAAAGTGAAGGTAATAAAGGAAGTGTTAGTAGGTACATTTACTTAAGGTATAATAAGGTAAAAGTGAAAGTGATTATGTAAATATTTTGGTTATTTGTCTCTTAAATACAGGAAAACTACTTTTAAATATGTCCAGTGTGTCCAAATGTGTCCAGAATTCTGCGCTACAGTGTCATTGTATAGTCTACACATTCTGGTTATAGGGTAATTCTGTTCAACTTCTCTCTTTTCTCCCGAGTTCGAACACACTCCACCAACAAGTGTTGCATATCTTCGATGGTTCCGCACTCCTCACAATTGGGCGACTCTGTCTTCCTCATCAGATGTGCAAACCCGTTGAGTGGAGCGTGTCCGGACCGGAGCCTGTGCGCCCTGACCACGTCCGCATGGGCCCATAACCTTACTTAACAGGTTTGTATTATACAGTTTTTTAATCCTGGCGTAATCTTTATTTAATTTTACATCTAGGTAAAGAACTATTTTCTTTACAATTTTCTAATTTTAGGCCTCTAGTACTTTCTTTAAATAACTTCAAAACTATTTATCTGAAAATGATAAAAATGTCTTTTCTTTTGACCATCGTTAATACCATCCTCCTAGCGTTATTACAGGCAGTTGCATCCCGAAAGATGCCCGGGGTCCGCTATCTGATCCCAATATTTGGCGTTAGTTTATATGGAAGCGATAATCAATTGAATGAAATAAGTGTCCGTTATATCATTTATATTTTAATTTATTTATGTTAAACTCGTCGACATGTGTATTTTGCCTGTCCTAACCTACGGTGCACAAACATGGTCGTTAACTGAGATCCAGAAATCCAAATTGAAGGTTTGCCAGCGCGCTATGGAGCGCAGCATTTTGGGTGTCAAAAGGACGGATCGTGTCCGAAACACTACACTGCGCTCTAAAACACGCATTGCTGACGTAGGTAAAAAAACTGCCAGGCTCAAGTGGGACTGGGCCGGCAACGTCTGTCGCATGCATCCAGATAGGTGGGCTAATATAGCCACCAAGTGGGTGCCACATGATGGACGACGCGGACGGGGCAGGCCCAGACGGAGATGGCGGGATGATCTGGATGCATTTGCCGAGAATTGGGAGGAAGAAGCGCTCAATAGGGAGACCTGGAAAACATGGGGAGAGGCCTTTGCCCAGCAGTGGGACAGCCAATAGGCTATAAAGTAAGTAAGTATTTATGTTACTTCCATATGATATGGGATTATTATTAGTTATTTATAGTATTTTTATTGATTGTTTTTAATATTTAACATGTACAACTTAATTAATATTTTTTATAACGAAAGTAATTATTTCTAATTTTTGATTTGTGCCTTTATGACTATCTCAACACAACGACGAACGGATAGACTGACTAACATGCGAGTGATCCTATAAGATAAGGGTTCAGTTAACGCTTATTCTTTTTTAAACACGGTACTCTAAAAATATCTAGTTTCCCAAATGTAACTAAACTACTCAAAAGTAAGTGAAATTGAAAAAAATAATTCATGTACGAAAATAATTTGTCATCCCGTGGAATGGTAATCAGAAAAAATTAATAGCTTCATGTATTTTTGTGCAAACTAAATCTAAAAATTTTCCCAAACGTGTTTTTGATTTGGCACGAGGTGGCCTAACGGTGGCATCTTCAATAAGCATCCATTTATCGCTAGTATTCACTTTTGTACGGATTATACCGGCTGGTGCGAAGAAGGGTATTTTTGGCATGCGGATGGTAACAGCTTGTGTGGTGGCGGAAATGTTTATGGATGCGGCTTTTCTGGAGTCGAATGTGGCGCCAGATGCGGCTTTTCTGGAACCGGATGCGGCTAGTGCGGCTTCATGTCTACTTATGTTGTCTAATATTTCGAAATCATGTTCATATTCAAGTATTTGCATAGTTGTAGGCTCCTGGTCTTCAGAACTATCCGTTGTACTTAACGCTGTCTCGGTACTATTTATATGATCCGAATTATATTCTTTTTCTGTAGTCTTATTTGTAGACACATTAATAGGTATTGATAACGTTAATGGTTCCGTTGTAGGTTCTTGGTTTTCAGAACTATCCGTTTTACTTAACGCTGTCTTGGTACTATTTATATGATCCGAATTATATTCTTTTTCTGTAGTCTTATTTGTAGACACATTAATAGGTATTGATAACTTTAATGGTTCCTTGTCAGTATGTTGGCTTCTTCTTGATATGTTGCTAAGCGGCGATGCTGGCTGAAGTGTTGTTTCCTTTTCTGGTAACTGCTTGGTAGAAAGCCGTTCGGTTGGTGGGATTTTCTGTGTAGTAGCTTTTGTATTTGACAATTTCCGGGTGGACGGCTGGACTGCTGGATCGGTTTTTCCAGTAGAGACGTAATATTTTTTGGAACATTGTCCCCGTGTTGTTTCCTTTTCTGGTAACCGCTTGGTAGAAAGCCGTTCGGTTGGTGGGATTTTCTGTGTAGTAGCTTTTGTATATCTCAATTGCCCGGTGGACGGCTGGACTGCTGGATTGGTTTTTCCAGTAGTGAGGAAATATTTTTTGGAATGTTGTCCCCGTGTTGTTTCCTTTTCTGGTAACCGCTTGGTAGAAAGCCGTTCGGTTGGTGGGATTTTTTGTGTAGTAGCTTTTGTATTTGGCAATTGCCCGGTGGACGGCTGGACTGCTGGATCGGTTTTTCCAGTAGTGAGGAAATATTTTTTGGAATGTACCCGTGTTGTTTCCTTTTCTGGTAACCGCTTGGTAGAAAGCCGTTCGGTTGGTGGGATTTTCTGTGTAGTAGCTTTTGTATTTGACAATTGCGCGGTGGACGGCTGGACTGCTGGAGTCGTTTTTCCAGTAGAGAGGAAATATTTTTTGGAATCTTGTCCCCGTGTCGTTTTGTTATTTTTCATTTGTTCTGCTTTGCTATCTTTCCGGCTAGGCAAACCTCTTGTTGTGGTTGATGATGTGGTTTGTATAAATATCCAAACAGGTAAATTGTATATTGTTGGTGACGCCGGTCTGCTCAATTGAGACCTTGGTACTTCTACATCTGCCTCTGCATCCAGCTGTCGAGATCTGCGTTTCCTGGTACTGGGGATCGGCGTTCGAGTCGGTTTTCTGTTTTCCCAGTCAGAGAATGGTTGAAATATTCTAACCGGTCGTTCTCGTGTTTTTATTATATCATATGAAGCTATTTCAGTATATTTTGTACTTTCTGAAGTTATTCTTACACAAAACACCAAAGCCGCCGGTAGAAATGCAGTTGCTATAATTAATTCGTTCATTGTAATATTTATATAAACAATACTTCATTAGGTGTAGGTAAGCTGCGCAAAGGCAGGCATGGTATGAGTGCACATATAAATTCGCGTCACCCATATTTATATATCAGGGTGTCACATTGTACAGGGTGATAATAATGTCTCGTCATTAAGCCGTGGTCTCTCGGCGAAAAAAAAATAAACAATAGCATTCTTTTGTAATGGTTTGTAACCGGTGTTTTTAAATACATATACAGATCATCTAGGTACTGAAATTGAGACTGTTAGTGATTTTTTAAATTATTTTACTACAATATGGCCCCTTGGAACATTCAGCAGTTGGTTGGTGTAAAGTTGGCGTGCTCGGCATGCGACCTGTGTCGCACCTTATTCATTCGGACAGTGTAACTGGTTATATCACTGAGAGCGGACTATTTAAGTCCTGGGGTATTATTCGCTTAAGTCTTCACGTCCCTTTGTGGTTGTCCATAAAGGACTGGCCAGTGAATAAGTCTTAATTTGAAATAGTACGGCTTCAGATAGGTATCGTGGAACTACCAAAGTAAGGCATGGACATAATGTACACTTGTACGTAAGGTACTTACCTTACTTATTAGTATTAGAAAGAATTACAGAGAACAACTTACGAGGTTTTTTATCAGCCACGTGCAGCAGTAAATGTGTCAAATAATCTAAATGTTAATTCAACCCGTTATTTCATAAAAAATACATTTATGTCACACCTGGCCATAAAGTGGCAATTACCGCACGCTCCGCGCGCGAAAAATCCCACTTCCTAGCCAGGGCGTGACATAAAATTTTGTACTTACCTCGGGCGGTAATTAAGAAAGCCTCAGATCGCATAATTATCGCCCTTGCCTTCGGCTCGGTCAAATACCTGCGATCTGAGACATTCTTTGTTTTACCGCCCTTGGTAAGTAATGTACTATTATACATACATTGTTATTCAAAAATAAGAAAATATATCCTTTTTTTATATAGTGTTCCACTGCTGGGCAAAGGCCTCCCCTTTTTTTCGCCAATCGTCTCGGTCGTGTGCCAGCTCCCGCCAATCATTTATCTAAAAATTGTACAATATAAAACTTAAAGGCAGATATTGTAAATGTGCAAGTAATTTGTCATAGTCATTTATGGAGATCTTTCGTAGGAATAATGTGAATTATGTGTGTATTTACATTTATGGAGATCTTTCGTACGAATAATGTGAATTATGTTTACGACCACTGCTTCTTTGTTTGCCTAATTTCTAATCTACAGGAAACAAGGCATAGTTAAACTACTGTAATTTATTTAAATATTAAAATAGAAAATAAATATTTATGTAAGGTGTGTTCGGGTAATGCCGAACGTCGGGTAATTCCGAAATAACAATTTTCAGTCTAACTAAGCGATTTTATTGCATCTCATCATCATCATCATCAAAAATAAATGTTCAAATTATTGTTGAAGTTTGTTAGTGCACTGGAAAAAATGGAATCCAACTAAGCTACATTTTCTCTTAGTTGGTAATAAAATGTTTGCAGTAACAATATATTTATTAACTATAACCAAGATTATGTAGTTCCCGGAACCAACTCATTTTGTTTATTTCTACAATATACACATTGTTTATTGTTATCAACGGTCTTATCAGGAACAACGATTTACTTATTCACAATGAAGAAGGATGCATCGTTGCTGGAATAAAATTATTTTATTTATTTCTACAATAGGCACATGGTTATTTTTTCTGAACTCCCCGACATCCGGAATTACCCGAAGACACCCTAAATGGGTTTCTACTAACCCGGAGCTCATTGGCGTTGACAGTCAAGGCCCAAAAGGTTTCTCATCAGGTTGCTGGTGGTATTCATAAACTATCCGCTCAAAGACCTATTACGAGGTATAGTCCTCTTCAATGGGATATATATCTTTCAAATGAGGGCTATCGCGTATGAATTCGCCGCTAGAGGCGCTAGTGTAGCGTGATGTCTCCGAAATGTTTTATCACTCTTTGTGGTTGCGCTACGCGGGTTAGTATCTAATTAGAACAATATGGTGACTATTTTGCGATACCTGAGCTTGATTATGGCAAATATGAGCGGGTCAATGACTGTCAGTGTTTTGAGACAGTTTTGTCTTTCGGAAACTTATTTCCTCCTTTTTTCCGAACAAAACGGGACTGCGCTACAATGCAGATGTTCGATATTTTTATTACGGTACGGTTTTAAGGTATTAAATATGATTTAAATGTAAACTTCGTTCTAATAATAAGCAATAACAATTTTTGACAGCTGGACCTTACTCGACTGTGGCGCCAACTGGTGATCACAAAAACGATAGCCCTCATTGGAACAGAGTTGCATTTGTTTACTTTTGTTCTATTTCACAACATAACAAGCTACTCCAAAGATTAAGATTTCACTGCCAATTTTTCTTGCATTGTGGGCGACTTTTGTTTAAATATCTAAGGCTTGTTGTCATCAAAAAAATCGTGTATATATTCCACACATAGGTATGACTAATTTAAGGTTTCACGTGTTCATAGGCTATGATTTTCTGTTACCAGCAAGCCGCTGGTAGCTTGTAATTACTTATACACGTACAATAAAATATTTTACAGTGTACTTACATTTAAAATCAACCTGTACTAATGTATTTATGTTTTTATACTATGTTATGAGTATTCAGCACTAGTTCACAGATAATTAAACATAACACAATACAAACTTAATTAAGTATACATCTTAATTATATTACCAACATCATAAATCATAACTTATCAACTGTATTCCCTTATCGATGAGCGGTTTAGCCTGGATACTGCACTCACACACGCAACAACTGACCATCATCCTAGCGTTATCCCGTCACAGTTGCATCCTGAAGGATGCCCAGGGTCCGCTATCTGATCCCAAGATTTAGCGTAGGCATTAGTTTTTACGGAAGCGACTGCCATCTGACCTTCCAATCAGGGGAAACCAGACCTTATTGAAATTAGACTTGTTAAGGGAGTGGGCAACTTGAATGTTAGAAGTACTCAAACCGCCCGAAGGCCTCTAACTTGGCTTAACGACTACTACCATAGACAGCAGCCGGGATCAACGGTTTAACGAGCCTTCCAAAGAACGGGAGCGCCTCGTTAATAACCACTCAAAGCGGTCATCCATCCAAGAACTGACTTCGGCCGACGTTGCTTAACCTCGGATACCGCACGCGGTACGCGGGCGCCGCTGGGCCACGAGCGCTCCACTATATATAAAAAATAAACCGATCAAGTGCGAGTCGAACTCGCACACCGAGGGTTCCGTATACAGATTTGTATAGGTTTCAACCATATTAATTCAGGAAAATCTCAACAAGCCTAGACTAAGGATCGGTTGCACCAACATACGATCACAGGCCGGTCATCGTCAAATATGGCGCCGACAGCTGTCATACCATAGAAACTTGTCAGACTTTCCATACAATCAGATTTTAACGAACACCGCTTACGATTACAGACGGTTTGGTGCAACCCACAAGTAACCCAATAGCCTACCTGAAAATGGTGTTATGAAGTAAGATGCCGAAATTAAGCCATTCATTTTAATTTACGTAATTGACTAGTTATTGAGAAGCCAATGTAAAATAAATGTCTTCGATTGGAAAAGTACCCTAAAAAAAGATTTTCAACATTTTATGACGACCGCTTTAGCCTAGTTGGTAGTGACCCTGCCTTCGAAGCTGGAGGTCCCGGGTTCGAATCCCGGTCAGGGCATTTATTTGTGTGATGAACACGAATATTTGTTCCTGATAGTTGGATGTTTTCTATGTATTTAAGTATATATTTATCCATATAAGTATGTATATCGTCGCCTAGTACCCATAGTACAAGCTTTGCTTAGTTTGGGACTAGGTCGATTTGTGTAAGATTGTCCACAAATATCATATTATATTCTATCGTTTTGTCGGCGTAATTGATATGCATACTCGTGCAAAATTACAGCTTTCTAGTACCATTCTTCTGGAGTCTGTGTGGAGGGTAATCCCGGTTTCCGTCTTGCAGAACATGTATTACCCATTGAGAACTCTTTGGGGTTTCCTTCTTACATATTTACCAACCTCGAATATGAAGAGTAAGTAAGTACTTGTTTGTGATTCACGTGTTACATAATAGATGTCAGTAGAATAAAATAGTACGCTGTGAACTACCTGAAAGGTGTACTAATAATCGGGCCATTCTACTTTTTCATGTACATAATTTTCAGATACTTTTTTTTTAATGCAGATTTTAGAAAGAGGTTTAATTGCAGTATCACTTCTGATAGTTATGGTAATTACCGAACCACAGCTAATATCCATAAATCGAGTAACTCAGTGGTCCTTGGATGTCGCACCATTTGTATGAAAAAATGGTTTTTACCACTGTGTTACCCTCCTTTTACAGCAATATGTCAATATTTAAGTATTTTTACCTATAAATTCTTTTTATTGGGTTCAGGTACTATTTCAAAATCCTATTTTTGTACACTAATTCAATACATATCATACATTTTTCTTTGTAATAGAAAAGTGGTCATGAAAATGTAGAATGACCCAATCAATCTTATAAAAACTACTTCGATATCTTTACAAACATGCACTATGCTTACATATCTGTCAAAATAGATAGTATTGGTTAGTTTGGTAATTGCTACCCTCATTCAACACATTTTCCTTCTTCTCGGCAAACACCCTAGCCCGAGTTCAGGGGCACATTGAAAACCAGCGCTGGTGGCCCATCTATGGGCCGCCAGCATTCGCTGAATGTACTCCTTTTGCCTTCGCCCTTAAATGTTACTTATTATTGTTACTATTTAATTATGTTCTGGATTTAACAGTGTCACAAATTGTATTATGTTGTTTGTGTAATGGCAATAAATTCTTTCTTATTTTTATTCTTAAAAATTGCTAAAGATTTACTGGTTATGTCAAAGAATTGGTTCTCTAGTATTCCTAATTTACTACATAACAATGAAACTCCTATCTGGAAAAAACACATCAATGCTATAATAAGCTCTTTCCGAAAGCTTTAATTTTAGTTTGTTTTTAAACAGACATTTTTTTTAAAGTTTTCTGGTAAGAAATTATATATTTTAGAAGTCGTGCCTAGTAAACTCTTTAACAAAGCTGTCTTATCAAAGTTACTGTCAAAACCTCAACATTTGTGATAATCCACATCGAAAGGGACCTTATGGCGGCAGGCGCTTACGTTGCACCTATTCACTATTGTATTGGAACAGCGGCAATAAAGGCGTAAGTGCCGGCCGCCATAAGGTCCCTTTCAATATGGATTATCACATTTATAAAATGCTGTCATGCTGTCTCATCTGGTGCGCCAGGGCAGGTCAAATACGGATCACTCTCTCTTGCAGGACGCTATCTCTGCCGAACTTTCCTAGTTGATTTTGTTTCATTTTTTTTTATACAACGCCGGTGGCAAACAAGCGTACGGTCCACCTGATGGTAAGCGGCCACCGCAGCCTATAGACACCCGCAACTCCAAGGAGTCACATGCGCGTTGCCGACCCTTTATCTATATATATAAAAGAAGAAGTCCTGATCTACCATCAACGCACAACGTCATATCGTCGAGGTTCCTCGGGGTGCCGATTACGAAAATTACATCCATTTTCAAATCCAAGATGGCGGACATTCATTTTTTCTTTTGAGTAATTTTTCACAAAACATTAATAGCATCAGACAACTGACAGAAACAAATAAACCTCATTTATATCTTTGTTACCATCTAAAATCTATACGGACGAAGTCGCGGGCGGCCGCTAGTAAGTATAGAAGTATGATATATTTAACATTCATTGGTATGTCGTGCATTGATGCAACTGACCCTTATTGTGTACTAGCTTTTGCCCGCGACTTCGTTCGCGTGAACTTTCTACTGACTATGATATGTAAATTTTGAGTAACTCACTCAAAATTTACTCAAACGTCTCAAAATTACAACCTTACAAAGTTTCTTACTTATACAAATATATTAGCAAGTGACATGGGCCCTCTTGTCCATGAAAGGAGGCATGTGTCCTGAAGTAGGATATAATATATGTGTGTATGTTGGTAATAGGTATTGGCTAAGTAAGTCAGACGTTAAATACACATTTCATTTTAGCCCGGAGAACGCCGTCGACTCGATCCCATATAGTATTTATACGTACCAATTGTTTTTGATGATTTCTTACACTATGTAACACATTAGTGTGCTAAAAAACTACCTCATCACATCCATGTAGCATAGTGGTGTCATGTGTGACGGACAAGTGCACTGTGGGAAGAGGGAAATGTTGTTTTTACAAACACACTTGCTTCTAATATGTACATCGATGGTAGTATTAAGATATAGTGCTTGAAGAAGTCAACGAGATTGAATCTCGAAAACTAAATTGCATTACCTAGTTATGTTTAGGGAATGCAATAACCGATCATATTTCTTAACCGGTTACGGTTTTGGTTATGACAAAAAATACTGAAAACCGGTTATAACAGGTTATGGTTATTTAATGTTAAAAACATGGAAAATACAATATAAACACAATTAAATACAATGAGACCACTCCATGTGACAATCCAAGGATCTAGACCCCTCATTCACACATAAAATTATATAAACAGATTAAAGTTGAGTTTAACACATAGGCCTTCAGGCACCTTTAGAATCAAACGACAACTAACGAACATAAACTCAAACTCAAAATATTCTTTATTCAAATAGGCCTAGCAACAAGCACTATTGAATCGTCAGTTATATATTACATAAATTGAATCTAATTATTCAGAGCAGTTTATTGATGCATATGAAATTAAAAAAAAATGTCATGAATTACTGTAATGTATGTCAAAAGAGAGTATAATAAATTCACAAAAAGATCGTCAATATGTAAAATAAAAACATAAAAAATAGTATAAAGATTATATTATTGCTCACTATATAAGCTCACTATTGCCTCCTTTTAATCATCCATTACACTAAAACTTCACATATTAGTAAAAATCGTTGTAAATAATACAGGAACTAATTTAGGATTTTAGATAAAATAATCGAAACCGGTATTTCGAATTTTCAGTAACCGGTTATTACAAATAACCGGTTATAACCGGTTTATTCGGTTACGGGTAAAACTGCATGCCCTAGGTATGATACAGCGTTGCATTTCAAATTTAGAATCAACATCATGGTATTCTTCACGTCTCGTAGGCTGCGTGGTGAATATAAGCATACGCTTTACAAAAACGTTTGGTTAATTTAATATCTTTAAATATGAATAATGCTTAGGTCTCACAAATGTGACTTTTCTATTAAAAAATCTTTTATTTTCTGTAGACTGGGTTAGTCTAGAAGTATTATTCCGCTGTAATTGGCCACTTTGTGTGCGTAGGAGTCTTGCGCGTTGTCTTTGTTTTCTTGAATGTAGGAGCGTCGGTGTGGTCGGTACGGCACTATGCCTTGGCGTAGGTATTTGTGTTGTTTGTTTTGGCGTAGGTATCTGTGTTGTTTGTTTTGGCGTAGGCATCTGTGTTTTAAATCTTGGCGAAGGCATCCGTGTTCTATGTTTCCCGATGGATGAATTTCTTGAGAGCAATACTAACGGGTTTATCAGTTCGGCCTTTCTAGTAATTCGAAGTACAATATTGGGTTCACCAGTACTTACTTTTACACATAAAATATGAATCACTAGGATTAATAGATGTGGTAACAACGTTTTCTGCATTTTAATATTTGTAGATCGTGTACGAGTATGTACGATGCAGGTCAGAACTGCTACTGAATTTTTGGTTATATGTTCAATTGGTTGTGGTGCAATCGGTTATTATTTTGTACGAGTTTGTTTTGTGAACGCATACAGGATGTTACATTTTTTTACTATACACTGGATATATTTTTTAAAGATTATATGTGTGACACTTAATTGCACATGAACCTATTTGTAAAAGAAACAAACTAATAAAATGTAAAGTACAAAGGCATAAAAATAAAAAATAATAAAATGTAAAGTACAAAGTATGTGTATTTATATTGAACAGTTGTTTTGGAATCTTTTTTCTCATTGTAATAGTTTATGCACCACCTACTTTTCAGCTTTATATTTCATTTCTCCACTACCCAAAGGTTGTCTGGAAGAGATCGCTCTTTAGCGATAAGACCGCCTGTTGTTCTGCCTCTGTCTCCCTGTATCTTTGTTTTTTGTTTTTTATGTGCTATTTTATTATGTGAGTTGTGCAATAAAGAGTATTTGTATTATATTGTAAAGGCGAACTTAACCCTATAAGGGATCTGTTCCAGCTAACTTCGGAGAGAAGAGAGAATGAGAAAAATTAATGTCACGCACGCAGGAGGCAGACAAACTAAACATGCACATATACGGATACTTAGAGTAGTATAGTGTGTTGTGGGCGATGGGTTAGCAACCTATCACTGCAATAGCACATTTTCGTCATCATTAAACCTACAATTGTTAAATGTGGCACTGGAATTGAATTGCATGTGCTCCCGTTTGAAGAATACAGCCGTGATTTTATGTATATGTTTTATGTAACGTGGTCGAGTAAATAGGGATGTCGACACCAAATAGGAAAATCAATATTTCGAATTTTCTCAAAAGAGGATCAATAATTAATCAATTTTTTTTTATACAACGCCGGTGGCAAACAAGCGTACGGTCCACCTGATGGTAAGTGCCACCGCAGCCTATAGACGCCCGCAACTCCAAAAGAGTCACGTGTGCGTTGCCGACCCTTTATAAGATTTGAGGATGCACTGTGTTGACAGCGGAAGGAACACATTTAGGTCCCTCGCTCTCAACAAAATGCATCCTCGGGAGCTCTGGCAACCTTGCTCACCTCCAGGAACACAACACTACATACTTGTAGGTATAGTAGATAATGTTATTATGGCTGTGGTCTTCTGTAAAGCGGAGGTACTTCCCCAGCTGGGCCGCTCCAAATTCGAGCAAGATGATATTTTGCTGTGCCCTACCTCTCTTGAAATCAAAATTGCGTTCCTGGAGGTGAGCAAGGTTGCCAGAGCTCCCGAGGATGGACTGTGTTGAGAGCCAGGGACCTAAATTTGTCCCTTCTGCTGTCAACACAGTGAATTCTCAAATTTCATAAAGAGTCGGCAACGCGTACGGGACTCTTTTGGAGTTGCGGGCGTCTATAGGCTGCGGTGGCCGCTTACCATCAGGTGGACTGTATGCTTGTATGCCACCGGCGCTGTGTAAAAAAAATCCTACATCAAACTTTTACGGATATACTCATTATTTTAATTTCTTTTTAATCCGTGCTGACCCAATTTAAAACATGCTGTGTGCTTGAGTATTTTGTGAATCTTGCGTTATGTTTTGAGATCATATTAAGGTTTTCAATTATTTGTGAGTGATCGATATTTGATACAAGCGTAGGCCGTAACCTAGTTCCCATAACAGTCATTAAAATATCAATTATTTATTTTGATCTGATGATATGTTCAACTATACTTAAACTACATATTTAAAATAAAAATAAATAAATAAATATTAGAGGACAATCTTACACAAATCGAACTAGCCCCACAGTAAGCTCAAGAAGGCTTGTGTTATGGGTACTAGACGACGATATATTTAATAGATATAAATACTTAAATAAATAGAAAACATCCAAGACTCAGAAACAAATATTCATGCTCATCACACAAATATTTGCCCTGACCGGGATTCGAACCCAGAACCGTCAGCTTCACAGGCAGAAATAATTTGAAATAATCATGTATGTTAGGAAGAATTTATACAATTTCCCAACGAATACTGATAAGTTAATGACTACAAGAAACACTGGGAAACTCAAAATAACTTTTTATACACTAGTGAAGGCGAAAAAGTCGTTTTTGGGAAATTGTATAAAATTCTACAATAAAATTCCAAGATACATTACTGAACTTACGGTTTCAAAATTTAAGTCTGTCGTGAAACAGACACTTATTTCAAAAGCATATTACAAGATAAACGATTATATCATGGATAGGGATGTTTGGCAGTGATAGCGTCCCGCACAAGTAATCTAACACAGAAATATTTTGTCCTTAATATTAAAAAATATGTATGTATGTTTATATTGTAGCATTTGAATTCTGTAGTATTATGATACTGTTATTTTATATACATTGTATATTGTTTTGAAAAAATGACACCTCGCCGAGTTTCTTACGCCGGTTCTTCTCGAGGCAGAGGTTTATTTTATGAACCGGTGGTAGTTTTTTGACATTCATAAGCGCATGTAACATGCCTAAATTGAAGAATAAATGATTTCATTTCATTTCATTTAATTTCTTGTAAACTTTTATGTACAAATAAACTTCTTATGTCTTATGTCTTATGATCTTTTAACTTCAGCCAAGAGCAATAAAAGCAGAGCAACTTCTACACAAAACCCACCTTAAATCCTAGTAAAGTTTACAATAATCGACTGCCTAACCTATGTAACCTATTTTACTTAAGTTGCTAAATACAAGTACACAAATACAAACATTTATTCTGCAAATAGGCCACAAGGGCACTTTTACATGTCAAAATATTAATTTACAATTGAAGAAAGTCTGACTATAATAAGTAATACATTTTTCATGACAAAATATTAATTTACAGTTCAAGAAGGAATAATAATTTCGAGTTTACAATTATAACAAAATTAATGTCATACAGTGAAGATAAACTTGCAAAGTTAGTTGCTGCTAATATTCGTTTGTTCTTGTCTATCAATTTGACAGTTATGTTTGTCTGAAAAGGAAAAACATCGCACCGCATCGCACCGCTCGCCGTCGGCAGGCATTCATCCTCACACTTTAGAACTGAAATGGTCGCGACGGTATGGTTTCAGAGGAATTTCCTCCCACCGACGCTCCGGTTGTGGAATGAGCTCTCTGCCGAGGTTTTCCCGAGGGACTACAGTATGGGGTTCTTCAAGAAAGGAGTGTTGAATCTAAAAAAGTCGTATCTTCATAGGGAACTCACGGCACTTACGACCTTTTGTTTGGGCCAGACAGTTTTTAAGCGAAAACTCAAAAACCGTAAAACCTATATTGTTCAAACCAAAAATCGTTGAAAGTATTTACTAATGCACACCACCTCATTTTTTTCAGATTTTTAAACTTTATAGTTCGGAAATTAGAGGGGACACACACTTTCAATGACCTTGACAGCTAATATCTCACCAACGGTTGACTTAAATCGACAAGTTTTTTAGAAACCTCCATATCATTTTTAATGGCCTATCCATCGATACCCCACACAACTATGTGCGTTGAAATTTTTTTTTCATCCACCGGTTACTTGTATGGAGTGCCCCCCCTGATTTATTATTTATTTGTAATTTCACATCCCTTTTATGTAGCGGTTCATAGAATACACCTTCCTACCAAATTTAATAATCGTAGTGCTTATAGTCTCCGAGTAAATCGGCTGTGACATACGGACGAACGGGCAGACATGACGAATCTATAAGGGTTCCGTTTTTGCCATTTTGGCTACGGAACCCTAAAAACGGGTCTTACTGAAAACCAGCGTTGCAGTTTATAGGCAGATAGCAGTGTATACGTACCCTGCAATTTTTTGCTGCGCTTGTAGTCGAACGCTTAAGTTACGCGATTTTCGATCAGGAGGTCAACTTATCTTGACGACCGGTTTAGCCTAGTGGGTAGTGCACCTGCCTGTGAAGCTGACGGTCCTGGGTTCGAATCCCGGTCAGGGCAAATATTTGTGTGATGAGCATGAATATTTGTTTCTGAGTCTTGGATGTTTTCTATGTATTTAAGTATTTATCTATTAAATATATCGTCGTCTAGTACCCATAACACAAGCCTTCTTGAGCTTACTGTGGGGCTAGTTCGATTTGTGTAAGAGTGTCCTCTAATATTATTATTTATTTATTTTTATTTATTTATTTATCTATGAAATACCATTTCATTATTTTTCGGTTGAAAACATAGTGACTTGTGAGGAAACCGCTATGATCCCCACAAGGTAAAGTTTCCCCGTTACACTGTGTATAAATGTGATGTTAAATAAAGGTCTTCTGTCTTTGTCTTATTTAAAAACGGGCCAAGTGCCATTCAGAGTCGCGCACGAAGAGTTCCGTACCATTATCTATAAAAACGGCAAAAAAATCACGTTTGTTGTATGGGCCCTTAAATATTTATTGTTTTGTTTTCAGTACTTTTTGTTAAAGCGGCAAAAGAAATACATCGTCTTTGAAAATTTCAACTGTCTAACTATCACGCTTCATGAGATACAGCCTGGTGACAGACGGACGGACAGACGGACACCGAAGTCTTCGTTATAGGGTCCCGTTTTACCCTCTGGGTACGGAACCCTAAACAGTGATATCGTCTCTCTTAAATATTTCAAAGTTGCTTAGTAGCTTTTGTCTATCTCTATATCTGTGTTTTGCTGTCTATTATAACAGTCGTTAAGCCAAGTTAGAGGCCTTCGGATGGCTTGAGAACTTCTAACAGTGAAGGTGCTCACTCGATAAGCCTAATTCCAAAAAGGTCTGCTTTCCCCTCGGGTTGGAAGGTCAAATGGCAGCCGCTTCCATAAAAACTGGTGTTGGAGAGTCCAACAATAGATACCTAAATCATTATGTTGGTACTAACGTGGTAAGGGTCCTTAGCAGTTAAGTCCTTACCATTTTCTGTTTGTATTGACACGCAACTTGACATTTTCTCAATGTTACTATCTAGAACAGGACTTATGCGACCTTATATCATAAATTTTAAATGTATTTTTTGAATTTTTCATTGAGAAATATCGTTTCAAACATCACTCCAAATCGACCATTTTCAAGTTAAAAACTAGTTTTTTCCACTTAAATTCTACTACACACAATAAAATCAAAAAATGGCTGTTACTGTCTAAAATTTTAATAAAATCATCGTATCCTTTAATGATTTTATTGGTATTATCAATAGTTTTGTCATAATTTGAAATCAAAACATTTTAAAACTTATAAGGCCTCTTAACATTCAGTGTTTCCTTTTGACTTTTGTCTTATAAATCAATGAACGGATGCCAACACGAAAAAGTGTGACGTAATTGTATGACTAACCTAACCCATGTTAAGCGAATTTCTATAAAAATGTTATTGTATTTTGAACCTTATTGTTCGAACGGTAAAGTAGCATGTTGAACAAATTACTTTGATGCAACACGGTCAACTGAACGATTTCCAGTTATACCTAAACAGTTGACGGTCAAACCGGTTTCTCTCCTCAATTTTATTGAGACTTCTGTAAATTTTGATCGGTTGGCGACATATCGATTAATCTGACGGCGAAGGCAAACCCGGCGTGCTGTTAGGCCTCTGCTCGGCGGGATGCGGCGGCGGCGTAGCGGTAGGCCCCGCCGACTCCGTATCAATGTTTTCTTATGACGTTATCAAGTAAAATTATCGTCCATAAACCGACTTTACAGACAACCACTTTTTTGTAATATTATCTGTAGCACTTGTCGCCATACCTACACTTCTTGTGCTAGCCTTCATGGTGGCAATACATAAGTTTCCTGAAATAGGGATGTCTACGCCATATAAAGAAATCAATAAGTTAGAATTGTCTCGAAACAGGATCAAATTGTTAAACAAATGGCGAAAATAGTAACTCAAACGAATAAGGGTCATTCTACTTTTTCATGACCAGTTTTTTGTTACATAAAAAATCTATGATATGTATTGAATTAGTGTACAAAAATAGGACTTTGAAATAGTACCCGAACCTAATAAAAGGTATTTATAGTTAAAAATACTTAATTTTAACATATTGCTCTAAAAGGTGGGTAACACAGTAGTAAAACCATTTTTTCATACAATTGCAATTAAACCTCTATCTAAATAACAATACAAAAATATGAAGTGAGGAACAAGTATTCCAAAATCTGAATTAAAAAAGTGTCTGAAAATTATAATGTTAATTATTATTGAATTATAATTATATGTGTAATTATGTGTCTTTTTTTTCTTTTTTTCTCATTGTAATAGTTTACGCACCACCTACTTTTCAGTTTTATATTTCATTTCTCCACTACCCAACGGTTGTCTGGAAGAGATCGCTCTTTAGCGATAGACCGCCTGTTGTTCTGCCTGTATCTTTGTTTTATTGTGTGAGGTGTGCAATAAAGACTATTTGTATTGTATTGTATTGTATGTACATGAAATAGTAGAATGGCCCATAAATAGTTTTTGGGTGGTGGTTGTGAGCGATCATGCAAAACTCCAGCAGAGAGAAATATTATATTTATTGCAGCACGACGATGTGTAACATGTACAAGTAAATATGCTTACGCTAGGTACGATCAACGGCAGTTAACAGCAGGAGTGGCGGAGATAGAAAAGAGGGCGAGATGCAGCCGGCAATTGCTTTATATAAAACTGTCATTCCGTTCGGAATGAACGGAATGGTAGCGGCTGTATCTGCCAATCGGTGACCCGGTCTTCCAGGAAAATTACGGTTCAGCAAAACATTAATTTTCACCACACGAACTCGGAAAGCCCTTTTTTAGGGTTCCGTAGCCAAAATGGCAAAAACGGAACCCTTATAGTTTCGTCATGTCCGTCTGTCCGTCTGTCCGTCTGTCCGTCTGTCCGTCTGTCACAGCCGATTTACTCGGAAACTATAAGTACTACAGTGATGAAATTTGATGGGAATATGTGTTGTATGAACCGCTACAAAATTATGACACTAAATAGTAAAAAAAAGAATTGGGGGTGGGGCCCCCCATACATGTAACTGAGGGATGAAAATTTTTTTTTCGATGTACATACCCGTGTGGGGTATCAATGGAAAGGTCTTTTAAAATGATATAAAGTTTTCTAAAAAACATTTTTCTTAAAGTGAACGGTTTTTGAGATATCAGCTCTCAAAGTCGTAAAAAGTATGTCCCCCCCCCTCTATTTTTATAACTACGGGGTATAAAATTCTAAAAAAAATAGAGGTGATGCATGCTAATTAACTCTTTCAACGATTTTTGGTTTGATCAAAGTATCTCTTATAGTTTTTGAGATAGGTTGATTTAACTGTAATTTTGGTTAAGTTATTTTTGCTGTTTTATAGATACTAGTACGGAACCCTTCGTGCGCGAGTCCAACTCGCCCTTGGCCGGTTTTATTCTTTAAAAACAGATAGCAAAACTGCATTTTATCCACAAGAGTGCAAAGAATATTTGAAATCCGAACGTGTTATTTGTAACTTTTTTAAACATAATAACATGTAAAGGCCATTCCAGACAGTCCAGCAACAATAATTTTATATTGTGCTGTTGTGTTAAAAAACTAGTGCCTACGCCAAATCTCGGGATTAGGGGGTAGACAACTATATTTAGGACGCAACTGTCAACGTTAGGATGAAGAGAAGGAAAAAAAAATCCTCGCTCTAGTGAGGTGAAAAGTTTTGTGTTATACACGGCTGCAAAGTTATTTTACGTCTCGTGTGTTGCAACACTCGCTACGCTCAGGATTCTATTTTTGAACCACTCGCTTCGCTCAGGATTCTATTATATAACCATAGAATCCATTCGCTAGCTCGTGTTTCAATTCCACACTCGCGGTTAAAATACAACTTTGCACCCTTGTATAACAAATAACTATTATACATCTGCAGTGTAAAGGGAGTACAAATCTGGGCCCAGCATTGAGCCCATGAACTACGCCCATAAGCACAGGTAGGCTCAGATTGGATTCTACTTTGGAAATGATATTCTAACTTTTAATGAATACCTAGCTAGGTCTATACATTCGAAAGCGCGGCATTACTGGAACAAGAGTAGAACTGAAGATTTATTCTCATCTGAGGCCGTTAATATTTCATCAACGATATGTAACTGCCCAACCAGCAAAATAGTCCCAGAATGCGCACTTTATAAGAGTGGTAGGCTTATAGCGCTCTAATATTTGTTTGGGAAAATGTCATCGCTCTTATATTAGTCTTAGACAAGCTAGTACGGTCTTAAGAACGCTCAGTCTTATTACCTAATCTCATATATGTATATAAGAGCATTTTATAATGCTATTATAAGCCTCTTGCTCTTATATTAGTCTTAGACAAGCTAGTACGGACTCAAGAACGCTCAGTCTTATTACCTAGTCTCATATATGTATATAAGGCATTGTATAATGCTATTATTAGCCTCTTGCTCTTATATTAGACTTAGACAAGCTAGTACGGACTCAAGAACGTTCAATCTTATTACCAAGTCTCATATATGTATACAAGAGCATTGTATAATGCTATTATTAGCCTCTTGCTCTTATATTAGTCTTAGACAAGATAGTATCGACTCAAGAACGCTCAGTCTTATTACCTAGTCTCATATATGTATATAAGAGCATTGTATAATGCTATTATAAGACTCTTCCTCTTATATTAGTCTTAGACAAGATAGTACGTATTCAAGAACGCTTAGTCTTATTACCTGGTCTCATATATGTATATAAGAGCATTGTATAATGCTATTATAAGCCTCTTGCTCTTATATTAGTCTTAGACAAGATAGCACGGTCTCAAGAACGCTTAGTCTTATTACCTAGTCTTATATATCTATTTAAGAGCATTTCATAATGCTATTATAAGTAAGCCTCTTGTTCTTATATATAATATAATAACATTTACGAAGACTCGCGCACTTGAGAAAACTTGTTCTTATAGCCCGATTCCCTAAGCTCATTTGATTTTATAATATATTTACTAGACGCTGTTTTAAGGATGTCAGGCTAATATCAGCATAGCACAAGACTGCACTGTTAGTACGTACTTTTCTGATCTTAAGTAAAGCTATAATGAGATCAATAGCACTTTGTCTAGTAAAATATTAGAGTGACATTGGATCAACACACTTACAATACAAAATACAAGATCAATATAAAATGCTTTGATCTTAAATATATTTTGGGAACACAATTGTTAGAGCAAGATTTAGTTGGCTAAAGTGAGACTGTGATTTTAATATTAGTGAGGGTTCTGCAGGTTCTACTTATATACAAGAGATCGATATTGAGAGAAATCATCATTTATCAGATTAAGATTAGCACAATGGCGATTTATACTAAATAAGTAATAATATTATTAAGATATGTTGATACTTAGGTTTTTAATGTCTGTAGCCTTTTTTATGACTTAAACCTTATTAAAATCACTAGCTCTTCTAAACTAATTACATCAATCTAAAAAATAACCTCGGAACTTTAAAGTTTGGAGTAAACGGCTCGATTCTTTTGGAACACTACTTCTGAAGAAGGTTTTATGTAGGTAAGCACGGAACCCAAATTAATTC
Source organism: Epiblema foenella (assembly GCA_963556455.1). Taxonomy (NCBI): domain Eukaryota; kingdom Metazoa; phylum Arthropoda; class Insecta; order Lepidoptera; family Tortricidae; genus Epiblema; species Epiblema foenella. The sequence goes on from OY747095.1 coordinate 44,249,025, forward strand.
AACATGGCCGTATAATTCGTACTCAGAATGCTAATATTAGTGTAAACGCTCTTATAATAGTCTAATAGTGCGCTGGGAAAATGCAGCTGTAGCAATGGCGATACTCCCAATACAAATAAAGAAATAAAATAACTAAAAGAGAACACGAAATACCAGGAATGATAAGGCGCATCAAGTTTGAAGCGAGAAACAGGGTCTACTTTACAGTAAATAATTTATTCCCAGGCGATTACTTACCGTAAAACAAACACACCCGATGATAACAAACACTACGTCAATATATTTCAATATCAATAATTACTTCAAGTTTGTTACTTTTTTTTCACATGATGCACTAGCTGTCACACTAACGACTCCAGAATATTGAAATACCGTGTGAATTTAAACAATATCAAAATAAGCTAGTTTAGACTTACAGGATTCTAACTTTGGACCTATATAATCCTATGTAGGCTTATAGGGTACTTACGTAAAAGCGATATTAGCCTAAGTCAGCTTAAATTAGTTTTGGGCAAGATTACTTTAAATACGAACAGCATTCAATAAGACTGATATTGGAACGATATTAGCATATTTACTCTTATAATTGGTGCCCAAATCCGGGCTTAGACGATGATATAGAATCAATATAAGAGCAAAAAAATTTAGTCTTGAGACTTTTATAAGCCTGATTTTTGCTGGTTGGGTGGGTTGTGGTGGTGCTATGGATGTTAAGCCTTCGTCTGCCGGCGAAAAAGATAAACACTAGCATTATTTTTTTACATTTTACCTCATAAAAAATAACTCAACTTAAAAAAAAATGTTTCCGAATGTGCAACCATTTATGACACCCCCCTCGATATATTCACTAGCGGGGCTAGCATAACTGCCGCTGCGACGCGACGCGAGTAGAGAAAAATCTACCCTCCTCTTTCCAATTCGCACAGTTCGAGTGAGACAGGAATCGCTGAGTCGCGCAAGATACGACTTGGCAGCAAGTTGTGCTAGCCCACTAGACTTTCAAATTTTGACCCACCTATTATATTATGCCATTTTTCACAGAAAATTAAATATAAATTTTAAAAAGCCGTGTTCTATGTATCTAGGTTAGGCTTCCTTATAACTATTCTAAATTTCAAATCGATAGCATAAGTAGTTCTTGAGATATTTAGCAATGTGACAGACATACAAAATGAAAGCATAAGGGTTCCTTTTTTATCGTTATGGTACGGAACCCTAAAAAGAATATTACCTAGAGATGCGCTGTATATGAGGAAACAAAGAATCCGTCCGTATTACTAAACATTCCAAAATCCGAATAATCGGTGAGCATTCAGCGAATCTATACATATTATAGAAACGATATTTATTTACTTATATTTGGAAAACCAATAGCAGTATAACAATGTAATAGCATGAATATTAACAGTACAGCCAACAACACGAAACGTAACGACGATGTACAAAACTACATAATTCCTCATCTCGCGGAACCTTATAACTGGAAATAATTAATAGCATTATGTATTTCTGAACAAACTAAATCAAATAATTTTCCTAAATGTGTCTTTGATTTGGGACGCGGTGGCCTAATGGTATTATCTTCAATAACCATCCAGTCACCGCGAGTAGTCAGTTTTGTTACTTGTGTGGTGTTGGATGTTTTTTTTGTGGAGTTGGTAACGACGTGTGTGGAGTTGATACCGATGTGTGTGGAGTTGATAACGACGTGTGTGGAGTTGGTAACGACGTTTGTGGAGTTGGTAACGACTTGTGTGGAATTGGTAACGACTTGTGTGGAGTTGGATACTATTTTTGTGGCGTTGGCTGCTGCTTGTCTTCCTATATTGTCTAATATATCGAATTCATTTGCAAATTCAAGTATTTCCATAGTTGTAGGCTCCTGGGCATTTGCAAATTCAAGTATTTCCATAGTTGTAGGCTCCTGGGTTTCAGAGCTATCTGTCGTATCTGTTTCGGTATTATAATTATTTTTTGTATACACATTAATCGGTATTGATTTCTTTAGTTGTTCCTTGTCAGTATATTGGCTGCTTTTTAATATGTTGCGAAGCGTACGTTTTGTTTTCTTTTGTCGTAACCACTTGGTAGAAGGCTGGTCGGTAGGTCGTATTTTCTGGGTAGGTTTCTTACTCGATAATTGCTTGGTGGACGGCTGGCCAAGTATGTGTGGAGGAAGCTTCTTTGCTTTGCTTAGTTTCTTTTTAAGTAAACCATTTCTTGCTGCGATATTTTTTGATTTGACCAACAGCTTCCTAGATGATTCATGTTGCTTTGACAATATTTGTAATTGATTTTCCTTCCAGCTTGGTGGGATGTGTTTCATTGAAGCGGGTATTCGTTTATTGAACTTACGTTTTTGGGGAAACAAATCTTTCCTGCTAGGTAAATCTTTTTCGGGAGAATGTTGTTTCCGTTTTGATTTTTTATTTTTCTTCCGTGCTGCTCTGCCACCTTTCCGGCTATTCAAATCACATTGTGTGGTTGATGTTGTATTTTCTATAACTATCCATACAGGTAAATTGTGTATTTTTGAAGGCGCCAGTACCGTTTTGCTTAAGTGAGACCTCGGCCCTTCTTCCACCGATGATTCATACAGCTGTCGAGATCTGCGTTTCCGGACATTGGGGATTGGCGTACTAGTTAAATTTCTGTATTCCGAGTCAGCGAATGCTTGTAATATTTTAACAGGCCGTACTTGTTTTTCTTTAACGTCATATGAAGCTATTACAGTATAATTTGTACTTTCTGCACTTAGTTCTACACAAAATACGAAAGCTGCCGATAGGAAGGCGGTTGATATAAATAATTTGTTCATTTTGTAATTGATATGAACAATATTTTGTGTCTGCTGCGCAAAGGCAAGCATGGTATGAGTGCACATAATTTGCATCACCCATATTTATATGTCACGGTTACCCATGTACAGGGTGATAATGATTATATTAAAGTTGTATAAACATAAACACCTATACAGATAACGTAACGAAACAGGGATGGGCAGAGAATAAGTTTTAATTTAGAATTGTAGCCGCCAGAGCTCGGAAGCGGTATTTACTATTTTTGAAATATCTCTTAAAGTATTTGCCATACCTCCATTTATATTTTAAGATTTGTTTTTGTTAACCTTCATCTATGAAATAAATGATTTAAAGTACGAAATAATATCGTAAAATACAACTAACCAAAATATAATAAATAGATATTTGTGTCTATCTTACACAAATCGAATTAGTCCCAAAATAAAAAAAAAGGCTTGTACTATGGGTAAAAAGAATTCAGGAGCACTAGCTTCCTAGGCAGGGTCACTACCAACTAAAGTAGTCGTCGATTATCATACTTATAGCGTTATCCCAGTACAGTTGCATCCTGAAGGATGCCCGAGGTCCGCTACCTAATCCCAAGACTTAGCGTAGGCACTAGTTTAGAAGCGACTGCCATCTAACCTTCTACCCCGAGGGGGAATCTAGGCCCTAACAGGATTAGGCTTGTCAAGTGAGTGCGCAACTTCTTTTAGAAGTTCTCAAGCCGCCCGAAGGCCTCTAACTTGGCTTAACGACTGCTACCGGGATCAGCGGCTTAACGTGCCTTTGAAAGCACTAGCGCTCAGTTATTAACCACTCAAAGCGGTCACCCATCCAAGAGTTGACACCGGCTGACGTTGCTAATGCATACTGGGCACGGTACGCGGGCGCCGCTGGGCCACGAGCGCTCCTAAAGTGGTCGTCGATATAATCAGATATGCACATTAAGATCAGCCTGTACTAAAGTATTTACGGGTGTATATTATGTTATGAGTATTCAGACCTAGTTCACAGATATTTAAACCTAACACTATACAAACTAACCAAGCAAAACAAATGAATTATTTTGGTTTACTAACATCTTTACTATATCAATTATGTTCCCACATTGATGAATGGTTGATCGTGCGTACTTACTGGCCACTTTATTCTTTGTTCCAATAACCATCCTCTCCCGGTGAAAAAAAAAACAATAGCATGCTTTTGTTATGTGCCCGGAGATATCCGTCACCGGGAGATGACGGATATCTCCATTACAAATTCATGTAAACAATTCACATTAGGGACAACTTTAATTTAATAAAAGAAAAAAATAGTAAATTGTGTCTCAAGGGAGCAACATGATATATTTACGGCGATGCATACTGAATCCTGAGTGAAGCGAAAGATTCTATCGTAGAATCTTGAGCGTAGAGAGGGATCCAAGTGTCCACCCAAGACGGAAATAGTTTTGCTACCGTGTGAATCATACTGCTTTTCACACCGCCTATGAGGCTGGCTGATAAAAACATGAAATGTATTACAAATCATTTTGCTATCGAGTGGCACAAACTGCATTTCACACCTTCAATACGGCTTTAAAAGGACAAAAGATACAGCAGGCATCCAGGGGGCATGATGCAGGTGGATGTGGCAGGATTGTAACCAGTGCCTACGCCAAGTCTTGGGATTAGGTAGCGGACCCCGGGCATCCTTTAGGATGCAAGTGTACCGGGATAACGCTAGGATGATGATGAGGATTGATATCTGTGGTCCAAAGATGCATTTACGAAGTAAAGCCCCCCGGATTTTTGAAATGGTGGGTAGTGTGGGGTGGAAGGGGGGTCGAAGATAACAGCCGACCTGTACATTTTAAATAAGTAGGGCTTACAAAAGTAAATACTAGGGCAAATTAAAAAACTAAAAATATACTAGGGCAAATTCGGTATTATTTTCGTGTCAAATAAATACTGCGAAATCATTTCTGATCGTACATTTTACTATTTTGGAACATTTTTCTGATAAATCGGAAATCTATAAATTTTTCATCCGGTTATTTCTGATTCAGTGACCTGATATAGGTCGCATAAGGTCGGCTTAAATAATGAAATTAATACCGTGAGAAAGATGGTTTTATGCAAATTTTAAATATATAAATATCAATATGGCACTGCGTACAAAATTATTGACAGAGAAAAATATCATAGGTTGGAAGACAGCTGTGCGGGCGGATCGGTGAGTGCATGCGTGCAGTCACAGATTTTAGAGGTTCGTCATTTTTTAGAGTAAAAATAAATATGACGAAATTCACCTGACTATACCGACGTATCTAACTAATAACAATGATTATTCCTCTAAGTGTTTTAAAATGATATCTGGTTTTAAAACTGTTACTGTGATAAAATTTACAACGTACCTAATCTTTTTATGCATTCTAGTCTCAGGATACATGTACTTAGAGAAGCCTATAATAACAAAAGAATGCTATTGTTTATTTTTTTCACCGGGAGACGACGACACAATGACACACAAGATATACCCTCCCCAACAGACTGGAGATGGATTGAAAAGAAAGGGCAGTGGCAACCCGTATGGACAACCCAACCCAGAAGAAATAGTCTGGAATGCGGCACTAGAACTAGTTAAATGTATCTGCAAGTACAGCTGCAGACGCCGCTCTTTACAAGCGAGAAGGGATGCCACGGAGACTGCTGTGCAAGACCTGTAGTGGCAACTGCGACAATTCTAGGTACCTATATATATTTGTATTTCACTGCATAGTCTCTTGATGATAGACTTAGTAGTATGCGTATCCGCAAGCCCTAACCACGGAAGAGTTTTCAAAGCTAAAAACGCCTAAAAGCAAACTAAACCCCGCTCCCCGCGACGCCATCTTTTCATTACAGTTTTCTCGTCAAGCTCAACTCACGCATTTTTAGCGAAACTATTCATATTCTACTGTAAAGTGACAAGTATTTTACAAAAATGACGAAACGGAAGAGAGAAAAAGATCCAAAAGAGCTGGAACGTAAAAATCAAAAAATATTATGAGCCATCGGAGACATGGTTAACAAAAAGATGGAACGACTTTGTTAAGGATCAGCATATCTCGCCAACATTTGGACATGCAAAATTTACAAGCTAATAGTATAATAGAATAACTTTTTTCATTACAGTTTATGATTACATTAAATTGTTCTATTATTATACGAAAACATTTGTCTCCTAACCATTTGTGTAATGCAAATGTGAATGGTTTTAGGGCAAGCCGTCTTATGTCAATTGATAATTTATTATACAGTTTGATTGCCATGGCATAACTGTTACGTTTACGTGTTACGTTTGCTACAGAGCTTGATTTTATTAGTGGTAATACAAAAATTTTCATGGTCTCTGACATTAAATTTAAAGATACTACTTAATTTAACATAGAAACAAGATATTATCTGCTTCTGCTATTTGTTTATCGTTGTATTTTAAATTAATGTCGACACTACCCCTACGATTAGAAAATTATACATATATAGTTTATTTTAAATAGGTTGAAAATTGTTAGTCCACAATGTGTGTCCACATTATCATATACTTAATTGTGTTATTTATGTCCACATTGTATAATTCAATATTATTTACATTACATGGAATAATTAAAGACATATCATAGGTAAACAATATACTTTCATGTCCGATGACCACAGTCAGTCGAAATAATAATGCCCCCAATACCCTGTGGTACCCCGGTTTTAATTTCTTTATAATACGATTTTGAGTAATACGCTATATTTTTCTCATTAATACGTTCCACTTCAACAGATTGTGTGCGCTTGCATAAGTCACATTTTAATACGGCTTTTAAAGGACAAAAGATGCAGCAGGCATCCAGGGGGCATGATGCAGGTGGATGTGGCAGGATTGTAACCAGTGCCTACGCCAAGTCTTGGGATTAGGTAGCGGACCCCGGGCATCCTTTAGGATGCAAGTGTACCGGGATAACGCTAGGATGATGATGAGGATTGATATCTGTGGTCCAAAGATGCATTTACGAAGTAAAGCCCCCCGGATTATTGAAATGGTGGATAGTGGGGGGTGGAAGGGGGGTCGAAGATAACAGCCGACCTGTAAATAAGTAGGGCTTACTTTTATATATTAGGGCAAATTCGGTATTATTTTCGTGTCAAGTGAATACGCCGAAATCATTTATGATCGTACATTTTACTATTTTGGCATATTTTTCTGATAAATCGCAAATCTATAAAATTTTCATCCGGTTATTTCTGATTCAGTGACCAGACGCATAAAGTCGGATTAATAATGAAATAAATACCGCGAGAAAGATGGCTTTAAGCGAATTCTAAATATATAAATATCAATATGGCACTGCGTACAAAATTTTAGACAGAGAAAAATATCATAGGTTGGAAGACAGCTGTGCGGGCGGATCGGTGAGTGCATGCGTGCAGTCACAGATTTTAGAGGTTCGTCACTTTTTAGAGTAAAAATAAATATGACGAAACTTACCTGACTATACCGACGTGTCTAATAACAATGATTATTCCTCTAAGGGTTTCTGAAATGATATCTGGTTTTAAAACCATTACTGTGATAAAATTTACAACGTACCTAATCTTTTTATGCATTCTGGTCTCAGGATGCATGTACTTAGAGAAGCCTATCACCTCCTTGTGGGGACAACAAGCGTCGTCTCCCGGTCCCTGGGATCCCAAGGATCATAACAAAAGAATGCTATTGTTTAATTTTTCACCGGGAGACGACAACACAATGTCACATAAGATACCCTCCCCAACAGACTGGAGATAGATTGAAAAGGAAGGGTAGTGGTAACCCGTATGGACAACCCAACCCAGAAGAAATAGTCTGGAATGCGGTACGAGAACTAATTAAATATGTCTGCAAGAACAGCTGCCGACGCTGCTCTTTGCAAGCGAGAAGGGATGCCACGGAGACTGCTGTGCAAGACCTGTAGTGGCAACTACGACAATTATAGGTACCTATATATATTTGTATTTCACTGCATCGTCTGTCAATGATAGACTTAGTAGTATGCGTATCCGCAAGCCCTAACCACGGAAGAGTTTTCAAAGCTAAAAACGCCTAAAAGCAAACTAAACCCCACTTCCCGCGACGCCATCTTTTCATTACAGTTTTCTCGTCGAGCTCAACTCACGCATTTTTAGCGAAACTATTCATATTATACTGTAAAGTAATAAGTATTTTACAAGAAAGACGATGAAACGGAAGAGAGAAAAAGATCCAAAAGAGCTGGAACGTAACAATCAAAAAATATCAGGAGCGATCGGAGACATGGTTAACAAAAAGATGGAACAACTTTGTTAAGGATCAGCATATCTCGCCAACATTTGGACATGCAAAATTTACAAACTAATAGTACAATAAAATAACTTTTTTCATTACAGTTTATGATTACATTAAATTGTTCTATTATTATACGAAAACATTTGTCTCCTAACCATTTGTGTAATGCAGATGTGAATGGTTTTAGGGCAAGCCGTCTTATGTCAATTGATAATTTATTATACAGTTTGATTGCCATGGCATAACTGTTACGTTTACGTGTTACGTTTGCTACAGAGCTTGATTTTATTAGTGGTAATACAAAATTTTTCATGGTCTCTGACATTAAATTTTAAAATACTACTTAATTTAATAAATAGGTCAGGGTGTAATCTAGTCAATTTTCAAGCCTTTTAATTATAGAGTGAAGCATGAGGTTCGTGGTGGTAACCTGCAGATAGTTCCGACGCATTTTTTTGACTGACAAACACTCTATTTATGTCACACGAGTTACCCCAAACAGACCATACCCTAAGACTGAGGCTACACAACCGTGATAGGCAGTTAATGCTATAGTTTTATTTACCAATGTAGCCAGTCTTCTGAGAACGTAGAGAAAACGACAAATTTTTGTATATATTCTGTCTATTTGTGGTTTCCAACTACAGTTTTTGTCCAACAATATACCTAGAAACAAGACATTATCTGCTTCTGCTATTTGTTTATAGTTGTATTTTAAAAATAATGTCAACACTACCCTTACGATTATAAAATTATATATATAGTTTATTCTAAATAGGCTGTAAATTATTAGTCCACAATGTGTGTCCACATTATCATATAATTAATTGTGTTATTTATGTCCACATTGTATAATTCAATATTATTTACATTACATGGAATAATTAAAGACATATCATAGGTAAACAATATACTTTCATGTCCGATGACCACAGTAGCCGATATAATAATGGCCCCAATACCCTGTGGGACTCCGGTTTTAACTTCTTTATAATACGATTTTGAGTAATACGCTATATTTTTCTCATTAATACGTTCCACTTCAACAGATTGTGTGCGCTTGCATAAGTAACATTTTATCCAACTCAATGCCAAGCCGCGAATACCATACATTTCAGGTTTATCAAGTAGGCCATCATGAGAGACTAAATCTAAAGCCTTACTCATATACGCCGCGAGTATGAGCACCACCACCGGCGCCATCACAAACTTCAAACGCACATTCCCTATAGGAAATAACTGATGCTGAAGAATCTCAGGATTCTGCCCAGCAACAGGAAATGAAGGTAAAGTAGGTTATAGTTTATTTTTTATTATTACGCGCCTTTGCGTTGGTGTTGGCTCCAAGACGTGTATGAATTGTCACTTATTTAGGAGATGGACTCATACAAAGTAGGATTTAGAGAGTATTTACTCTCATAAACCATACCCGATCAATTATCTACTGGAGTAGAGAAAGTACATATTTAGGAGGTCTATTTAATCCGATGTATCGACGGGCCTCGTCGCTATCCTCAGACATACAAGAAACCAGGGCCTTGAGCACAGCCGGCACCATTGCCACAGAAGTATTCGCAGAACAAGGCTCCTTCTCGAGTGACCAACAGTCGCAACTGAAAAGTCAGGTTAGTAATAAGTATTGCGGTCGCCTCATCACTCTATAGTATAAAACAAAGTCGCTTTCTCTGTCCCTATATCCCTATGTATGCTTAAATCTTTAAAACTACGCAACGGATTTTGATGCGGTTTCTTTTTAATAGATAGAGTGACTCAAGGGGAAGGTTTGTATGGTCTGTGGTTTGTATGTATAATACATGCATCAGCATTGCACCCCTGCGAAGCCGGGGCGGGTCGCTAGTACATTATAAAGACCAATGAGCTCAGATCAATGGAGAAAGTAGATGCATATTAAACCTCAAGAAACTTAATAAGTTTATTGAAACTGACCATTTTAAGCTTGAAGATACCCTTTCAGTTGACTATTGACCTCAAAGATGCTTATTTTTTAATACCAGCCGTGGAGAATATCTGCGTTTCCTATGGATGGAGACAAAATCTTTATGAATTCCAAGTATTAGCCTTCAGTTGCAAATATAGCACATTATATTTTTACTAAGCTTCTGAAGCCTGTAATGCATTATTTGAGGTGAAAGGATTTCATATTGGTTATATTATCTAGATGATATTTGGTGCTACGGGCGACCCTATTGATAATGTTACAATAATGTTCAAGAAACCATTCAGACATTATCATATTTGGGTTTCCTTGTTAATTATGAGAAGAGTTCAATATCACTAAGCCAATGTGTGAAATTCCTAGGGTACTGAATTGATTCCCAGAAATATACAATTTCCTTACCTACAGAAAAACGAGAAAAGAAATATTTCCATGAAGCATTGCAAAATTAGAGAACTCGCACAATTAACAGAATTACTTGCATCAGCATATCCTGCTATTGATTATGATTTTCTACATACTACTAGTAAAGAATTTGAAAGACAGAAGTTTATATCATCATCATCATCCTAGCGTTATCCCGATACAGTGGCATCCTAAAGGATGCCTGGGGTCCGCTACCTAGTCCCAAGAGTTGGCGTAGGCCATATGGCAGTCGCTTCCGTAAAAACAGAAGTTTATATATTTAATCAAATTAAATGATGATTATGAAAGGATCCATGCCTATATTACACAAATTAATACCTGAATTTCAGTGGTGGCTTTCACATATTGACACTTCATTTAGTACTGTTAAGTCTAATATTATGTTATTGAAATATTCTCAGATTCATCTTTGACCGGATGGGGCAGTTCATGCGGTAAAAAGCTGCAGGGTTGTGGAATGAGACAGAACGCCAACAGCACATCTTAAAGCTGGCAGCAGATTTTATTGCCCTTAAATAATTTACTAACAGTCTTCATGGTTGTGAAATCCTTCTCCGCATCGACAACACAATCCATTTCGTATATTAACCGCATGGAGAGCATACAGTATCGCCATTTAAATTTGATTGCTAAACAAATATGGACAGACTGTGAAAGCCGCAAGCTGCGCATATTTGCTTCATATATAAAATCAGCACAAAATTTTATTGCCGACTGAATCTAGAAAGTCACATTCCGATATTGAATGTAAATTGAATGACGATTATTTCAGTGCTGTTGTGTGTGATTTTGGTGTTCCACAAATAGACTTGTTTGCAAATCGTGCCAATAGGAAATGTGATTTGTATGTAGCGTGGAAAAATGATTCTGTTGCCTTTAAGAGTGATGCATTTACAAACCACATTATTTTTACGCTGTTCCTCCTTTTGTACTAATAATGAAAGTATTGCAAAAGGTTACATCTGAGCAGTCAGAGGGTATCATGGTAGTACCAGACTGGCTCACACAGCCGTGGTACCCATTGTTTAAAAATATATATTTCAGAACCGTTGCGCTTTGATCCTTGTAGTAATCTACTAAAATCAGATTCCAGCAACCACCAATTCCGTCACCGTCTTGGCCTGGTTACCTTGCGCTTGTGCGGGAAGCGTTATCTTGGCGTCACTGTCCGATAGTATTACCACCTATCTGCGACTGCAGTATGACCATTGCATGCAATTTTGAACGCAGATTGTCTACACGTATCTATTCCGCACATTTAATCCTTTCTGATGAAATTATATAAATATGGTTCTGTCTACAGCACTATTAATTGTTATAGATCGGCTCTATCACTTTTAGTAGGACCGAAGATTACTAATGATGATAGAATTGCCCGCTTTCTTAAGGTTGTGTTTAGACTCCGACCAGCGCGTCCCAAATATGACATAAATTGGGACCCTTCTGGGAAAATAGAAAATAATGTTTTAACTTTAGACGAAATTTAAAAAAAAGTAATAATACTATTAGCGATCATAATGGCTCATAGAGAGATTTTTTCACTCATGAAAATTACAAATATTAAAATAATTGCCGATAAAATTGATATTAAAATCTCGGATCATATAAAGACTTCACGTGTAGGCAGCAAACAACCGAGTCTAGTATTACCTTTCTTCGTTAATAACACTAACATTTGTCCAGATAGTGCCTCACTATAGTTACATTGATAGAACAAACAGTATTAGAGAATGTCAAAATGTATTTATAGCATATAAGAAACCACACAAAGCAGTTACTTCACAAATGCTTAGCCGTTGGATCAAGTCAACTCGATACCAATAGCATCGATGTAACAATTTTCTCCGCACACAGTACTAAGCATGCGGCTAGTTCAGCGGCTAAGCGCTTATGTATCAGTATTGACACTATCTTAAGAACGGACGGATGGAATAGCTCTTCCAGGATTTTTTCCCAGTTTTACAATGATGATGATGATGAATGATGATGTTTTAGATGTGATAGCAAATGAGGGTTTTATGTACTAGTACAAATTCACGAAGATCAGTGAATGAAGACTCAATCGCTACATAGTAGACGGGCTCGAGCAAAGTTTTAATGTGAAGATTTGATCGAAAAACAAAATATTATTATTAGCCCAAGAGGTGGTGGTACCAGATACTAACGACCCCACGTATTTGTATGTTCAGGAATCCGATAGTTGGGAAGGCTGTCGACTACGTTTCCACCCCTCCCCCTCTGTCGTAACTCGGTGATCACTGATTAGGGGCCGCACGGTCCAGCATCCTAGGCACACACTCACTAACCCGGACGACGTAATCACAGCGTTCATCGAAAGATGGAACGCTGCGCTTACGGCATCCAACTCAGACACAACGCGTACACTTAGGCATTCCCGCCGGCGGGGACGTCCACTGCGCGATCGCGACAACACAGACACATATAGCCCCTAGTCGTCCCGGTACCGCCGCACACCGGGTAGAGTCAGTCCGATCCAGGTCGGGCCTTGCTGAGTTTCTTGCTGGACTCTTCTCAGCTAGGCTAGGTTTAGTGCACCAGCCACAAAACTCCCATTAGCTCGATTCCAGATTCGGATGAAACCGCTCAACCAATCTCACTGGAGCGCAAACTCTTAGAGTATTCCAGTAGTCAAAACTACCCGCTTGGTCGTGTAGGAGGTTTCCCCGTGGATTTTCCTCTGGCCCGGCCTATAAAGCCATAGTCAGGTTAAAAAACAAACCTATGTTCGGACGATGGATGGTCGGGAAACTACCATGTCCAATCGACATTTAGCACCTCTCGTATGAAACGGAGAAGATATCCCTGCGATTCATAACTTTGAGGATGCCGAGCACGATATATCCCAGAGACCATCACTATCACCGTCGCTTCTGACAACACCGCATTTTTCACCGGCACCACCACCTGTCTCGCCACCGAAAATTCCATCATCGACACCCTCGGAGCGTCTGCAAGAAGCGTCGCAACGAACAAGCCCAGACACTGATGTGATGACCATGTCGCAGAACCACCGCGGGGGTCTGGACGAACAAGGAATCCGCCAAAGCATTTATTTGATTACATCTGGTCGGGGTGAATGTAGTAAACCCTTTTCCATTTCTAATAATTGTCTATACATTAATGTCTTCTTATTATTGTCATTCACATACATTTAATTAAGCTTAAACAAACCTACGATTTAGGTTTTGGGCTATTATTTCACTATGCCCCTCAAACTTTGTTTATTAAATGAGAGGTACAGCGTCTCGAGGTTAGAAGCCCAAACCTCAGCAGGCAACTGCTTGATCTATTGCATCTTCTCGTATTTATCTATTTATAAACTCCTAGACAGGCGATTAGAATTACGAACAATGTTATATAGGCAACATGGTATATAGTACTTCCCAAATCCTATTCAAATTTAGAACACGCTAGTACTTCTAAGGATAATAAACCATCAAATCGTAAACTAGGTACGAAAGATTGTAAAATTCGTATAAAAGTTATGAAACTTTAAAGAATAATTTTACTGTAAGTACCTACTTACGTATCATCTACGAATAAATTACATTAATTATATTAAGTTTTATAACAAATATATAAAACTCCCAACTTAAAAAGGTAGACTGAGCATTACGAGCAACGTACCTAGTAAAGCCGGTTTTATAACCATTCGAATCCAATTTCTTATATCATAATTCTTATATTCATATACACTATTCTGGCAACAAACTTCTGGAAAGCAGATTATTTCGGACAAAAATAAATACTATGTATTAAATGGGTGACAAATTGATTTCCTTATATCACCACTTGTTACAAAATATTCCTTCTTTTAATTATTAGGGTTGGTTGTATCAAACCGTCTGTCATGGTGTTAATAATACGACTTTGTTTAAAGTTTGACAAGTTTCTATGGAATCATAGCTGTCGGCGCCATAGTTAACACTCATTAATGTATGTCATATAATCGTACAATGTACAGGTGTAACCAGAACCTTATTGTGAATAGCGTTGAGTGATGCCAATCCAATCGTCCAAATTGTTCACTAAATTTTGAACCATTCCACACAGCCCCTTCCCCTTGGGCTGCGACGTGGTTTGCCATGGATTTTGGTCCTGGTAGTCATATAGTGGCCTGTCAGGTTGTGGTTCGGCTATCCAATCATAGTGTAACGGGTATCGGCCGTCGTTTCGTGATGGGTACCTGTGACGTGATGAATCTTGATTTGATCGGTTGTCTTGTTCTGATGAGCCGTCACGTGACAAGTGGCTATTATATAATGGGTGATCACGATAATCGTAGTACTCGTAAATGCGTCGTAGGTTATTCTGGTGTTTAAAATATGATGGGAACACCACTTCTGGTCGGTGTATATACGAGTTATGAATTCCAGTTTGTGATTTAAAATGCCAGTTGTGTGTGTTAGGCTGTCGTCTGTTAGGGTACCTCTTCGTGCGCTTCTTAGCCAGAGCGTCGCGGTAGAACGAGGGGGGTACCCGGGGTCTACTGTCTTTCCTGTAGTTTATTCTTGTTGTTTTCCGTTGGACTTGTATTTTAGAGATGCTAGAGTCTTTCCAGCTCTTTACAGGAGGTTTGTCAAATTCTTCTAGTTTTACACATAGAACGACTAATATTAGTGACAGGAATACAACGATTGTGTACATGTTAAAATCAGATGATGTTACTCCTGTTGCGTTGAGCTACGTTGTGTCGCGTGAGATTGTCTGACTATAAGAGCTAAGACGTTCGCTTAAATAAGAATGTAGAGGGTGATACAAAAACTCCAAATGACTTAAAACATATTTATTTAGTCACTAAAATTAACTTTAGTGGGTATAAACTTATGCTAATGAACACAGTATTAGGTGTGACAGTTGCAGAGAGATGTAGTCGTTTTTTGTATTCGAAAATGAAAATGACATCTATCTAACAGACGTTTGAAATGTTACGTAATCGACTGTCTGATTTGCCTTGCTTACTTCTATTAGTTATTGATGATATTTAACAAATCAGTGCCAACGATTCTCATAGCATAACATGCTAAAAACCGAATGTAGAGAAAATTGCCGATGAAACTAGCGCCCTGCGTAGACCTAGTGGGGTCCAAGCACTGCAAGTGCATTAAGTAGATGGTATTAAATATTACAAGTGTCGGGTTTCAACGGTTACTCATTTATTTTCAATTCATTGGGAAGCTGATTAAAGACTCGAATAGCACTAATAAATGTGCTTTTGCTATAAGTTTTATTTTTTACTAAAGGCAATGATAGATTGTACCTATATTAAGTGCGTAGGTTATCGCGCAAGGCACTCACACCTCAGTTTCGGTTGAAACCGCTCAACCAATCTCACTGGAGCGCAAACTCTTAGAGTATTCCAGTGTTCCAAATCACACGCGTGGTCGTGCCGGGGGTTTTCCCCTGGATTTTCCCCAGGCTACTCTCCAACCACGCACTCCTATCGCTTTATTGGGCCCGGCCTATAAAACCACAGTCAGGTTAAAAAAAAATCGCGCAAGGAAGCTAGTGTTGTGAAGTAATGTTTGTTACCTTTTACAAAGTTATACAGAGCTCATATATGTAAATGCTAGTTAATGTTAGGAAGCCTTGTTCTTTAAAAACATTTCTGAGTGATTGATTGTTGTTCATGCGAAAAATAATTCTCAAGAACTTTTTTTGCATAACAAATTTGGACTGTACTTCTGTTGAGTTACCCCAATATATGATACCATACGTCAATAAGGAGTATATGTTAGCATGGTACGCAGTAATAAGTTACATTACAGTTATAATTATAGTTGAAAGTGAGATTTAATTGTCAATGTTATTGAAATGTAGGAAATCCAATTCAGAGATAAATTAATGCTAAGATATTTACAATGAACTCACAACCGCAAGACCTAGACTTTTTTTTTTAATCTTTATTATTTGTAAAGGGTTTTATCAGTTATGATGATATCACCCCTATTGCTACTAATCACTTAAATAACAATTCATCTTCGTTTAATACCTGTTTGCAACTTTGTATAATTCTTGAGCTACATTGGATAGTAAGTGGGTTTTTTGATGGGCAAAACAGATTCTGCGAACTGCTTGGAGTAGGA
This sequence comes from Epiblema foenella, assembly GCA_963556455.1. Classification (NCBI taxonomy): domain Eukaryota; kingdom Metazoa; phylum Arthropoda; class Insecta; order Lepidoptera; family Tortricidae; genus Epiblema; species Epiblema foenella. The sequence goes on from OY747095.1 coordinate 44,265,632, forward strand.
ACGAGAGAGGATGTGTTTCACATTATGGTGGAATGGGGAATGGAAGGGGGCAACCAAAAAAAAATCGTTGCCCCCTTTAGCTGTAGGGGAGCCCCCTTTGGAAACATTTAAAAAAAAGTTGTGATAATTGGTATCTTTTTAGGGTATCGTAGCAAAATGATAAAAAAGGAACCCTTATGCTTTCACTGTCTGTCTGTCTGTTACATCGCTAAATATTTCAAGAACTACTTATGATATAAAGAAGAGTAACCTAGATGCATAAACATGGATTAAAAAATAAAATGAAATATATATTTTCTATGAAAAGTGATAGATAAAATAGGTGGTTCAAAATTTGAAAGTCTAGTGAATATGTCAAGTGGGGTGTCATATTAAAGGGCCTGAGTGGTATATTCCGAAACAAATTTTTATTTAATTTTTACCCCGAGTCATTTTCGATTTTTGAGGGAAAATGTAAAAAAAAATACCGTTCCCTTTAACACCTTTGTATCTATTTTTGTTTTATAATTTCCTACGTGATTATGCTGGAAGTACCTTCATTTAAATAAAGAAAAAAAAATGTTTAAATCTTTTTACGTGATAAATAATTATCCTTGAAAAACCACCATACATACTAAATTATTCAGTCGCTCAAATTTGTAGCAAAATTCGTCTATAGATGGCGCTGTATCTATAGCGTTCAATTTCTACAGCATGTTGTTGAGATTTTCCTGAATTAATAGGGTTGTAACCGGTACACATTTGTGTACGGAACCCTCGGTGCACGAGTCGGACTCCAACTTGATCAGTTTTTTTTACGTTAACTTAGAAAAGTTTGATTTTTCACACAAGGAAGGATAGGATAGGGTTTATTTTCAACTCGATAGAAATTATAGCATAAATTTTCAATTACATGTCATGATTGCTGAAAAGAAAATTTTAATGTAACTACAACTATGAATACATCCTGTATAACGTATCGTTATGTTGAAGATATCGCATGTTATGAGATTTATATCGATGATTGTTATTTTAGTTTGTATTCTGGGACACTCAAAAACCTACTTGTTATCTCTGATGCTATGCAGTCTATGTATGTAGGTATCTATCTCTATCTATACATCTGTATATACTGTTCCAAAAACGGTACATTGAAGATATTAGCAAAAAAATAGATTGAGGGGTGTTAGAATCGATGACAGAACACATTTCAACAGTATTTAGAATTTGTGTCTGTCTGTCTGTTTATTTGTCTAGGCATCACACGAAAACTAGACAATAGATTTTAGTACAACCTCACTAATAAGTTAATGGATCTTTGGCCAGGTTATAGACTGTAAAATTCATACAGACTGGGTATGAAATGGGGTGAAAAGAGGGGTTGAACTTTGTATGTGAAGTCCTTCAATTCGTGACTTAAAGGCTTGAAAATCGGTAAGCATAAAATTGGAACCAAAATAAAAAAAATCCCATTCAAAAACTGTACAATAAGCAGATGATATGTGAAAAAATGGAGGGTAAAAAAGTGCTTAGGAGACTAGCGACAAATAACCAAAAATCCCTCAACCCATAGTAACTGTTTGAAATGAGAGATTTAATTATGTTAGTCAGTCGCTGTTAACATTGACAAAACTGCCTTGAACTCCGTCTACCTATATTATGTCTTCAGCGGTCATCTAGAACGTTGTTAGAGTGGTCCAGTGTGATAACGATATGGTAATTTAACTCAGCAACAAAGTAGGACAAAAGTAGGACATAAAAAGATGAGCAATTGATCATAAACGCTGGTCGTAGTGCCCTGCGAAAGGTTGAAATGCACCCATTATTGTGCCAACGCACATCAGGAGTAAATTATAGTCCCATCATTTCCATCTGTTAGTCTGTCTGTGTGTACGCGGCTTATCTCAGTGGCCCAACATTAGAGTTACTAGAAAGCTTTAATTTAACATTGGTACAAAAATAAATCACGCTGACAAATTCGTATCGTCGAATTCGATAATATGTTTTATAATGCATATGCTCGAAAAGTGCGTTTCCTAAGCAGCCAAACTTTCCCGTGCTAGTGATTTTTACTTTTAAATTTTTTTTTATGTTTTAGGGGGCAAACGAGCAGACGGATCACCTGATGGTAAGCAATTACCGTCGCCCATAAACACCTGCAACACCAGAGGAGTCGCAAGTGCGTTGCCGGCCTTTCAGAAGGGAATACGATCTTTTATTGAAGGTTTGAAGGTCATATCGGTCCGAAAATACCGCAGGCGACAGTTCATTCCATAAATTAATAAATATTATTTTAAATTTTTATAGTCGTCGTCAGCTCGACGCAAACAGAATTTGTTATTTGAGAAGTTTTAGAAATTAGTCAATTATAGATTAAAATTCTTATAATAAGTATATAAATATGAATACTTCATTAAATGTATTATTAATCATTTTAGATTTAAAATTTTATATAAATAAATTGTAAATATTCACCAATATACGAGTTCGGAAACGCAACTCCAAACTCGTGACGGTCAAAAACACTCGCTAATCCCTCGTGTTTTTGTTCACCGCCACTTGTTTGGATTTGCATACTTTCCGAACTTGTGTCGTAAATAACTAATAAAACTTATGAAAAATGTATGTGTGTTATGAAATATCTGACTTACCTACGGGTAATCACTATTCTACTGTTAGGTTGCTCAGATATTTTTAAACCTTAAGGACGGTACATTTATTAATGAATTATGATAATAGGTAATAACAAATAATTAAAGGACTAAAAACTAAACTTAAAAATAATTAATTTCAAACACAATTATTTAATAACACAATAATTATTTTCATGGGAAAACAGAGTGATAAGATTTTTAAACTTAAGTGTTTTTATTAGGATGAATCTAAACTCAACTACGTACTACAGTTGCCAGTTGCCACATTCAATTCGAGGGTATAAAATTGGTAACTACTTGTTAGTCCTTTACCGCATGACGTAAAAAATATTCGTTTAAATTTGAAGCTTGATACGATGCAATAAAGTCTACAACGATATCTACCATATGGTTTCGTATGCGGTAATGGGTTAAAAGCAAGCGCAACACGCAACACACTATAAACAGCCTATTATATCAATCCTCCGATGAGATGTTACCACGCTACGGATATTACATACTCATGCTCGTCTCCCACAAACTCTGTATCTTGCTTCTTCTCTTGAACTTCACTTTCACTATCATCAGCTATCTCATCATCTTCGCCTTTGACTATTATATCATCATCATCATCGTCCCCATGTTCTCTATTGTCGATGTCGTACAGAAACGACATTTTATCATTATCAGATTTTGTACGTAATTTTAGCCTTTTTATTTCATCGACGGTTCTCATCCTATGCAACTGCAACTCGTACAATTGTTTCTTCTTTAGCGGCGGAGGATCCGGAATGTGCGCCTCTTTTGTTGGTATTACATTGCTGAATTTCCGAATAAAGTCATGATTCGATAGGAACACTAGTAATTGTTGATCTCCCGCGTCCCTGGAAGCTGGATTGTGTGCGGTTTTATCAGATTTTTTACTATTATTTTTCAGTTCCACACAAAATACTAGGATCAAAATGAGCAAAATGATTATAGCCACAATTTTGCTCATTTTAATGTGTATCGATGTTTGTTGCCGCTGGGCTTGGATGGACAATGGTTTGAGTATTTGTTTACATTTTGCTTATATTGATTCGTGTTTGGTTGTATACAGGCTGTGTTAATAAAATAAAATCTATATCTATCTGAAGCAGCAAGAAAAGTAAAAGCGTTTTTAAAATGCTGTGTTCACCTGTAATTGGTGGCGCATGTAAATGTAAACCATGTACTTTTCTGTAAATAATGCTAATGACTGTTGTTGCCACTGTTGGTAATCCTAGATAATAAATAAATACAAAAAATGAACACGGTGTGACGTTCACATCTTTAAGTATATAAGCGCCTGGCCCAATACATGGCACTTTCAATCTTGTGTCATGGTGACAGAGGTGATTAATAAGTGGGTAATAAGGTGGAGCACTGGAACGTTGACCTTACAGCCTTCGGTAAGCATACACTACGGGAAGAGAACAAAAATTCTTATTTTTGACGACCGGTTTAGCCTAGTGGGTAGTGCACCTGCCTGTGAAGCTGACGGTCCTGGGTTCGAATCCCGGTCAGGGCAAATATTTGTGTGATGAGCATGAATATTAGTTTCTGAGTCTTGGATGTTTTCTATGTGTTATTATTTATATCTATTAAATATATCGTCGTCTAGTACCCATACCACAAGCCTTCTTGAGCTTACTGTGGGGCTAGTTCGATTTGTGTAAGATTGTCCTCTAATATTTATTTATTTATTTATTTTTATTCCCTTACAATAAAGACATTTGACGTCTTCATATGAGTTGTTAATTTTGATGTTGACTGTAATATATAAATACGTCCAGAGGGTTAAACTATAGTGAAAGTATCGTACGGGACAAGAAGGGTCATTTCGGAATATTATTTTTGTTTCACCTGTCGGGGTTTGGCACCCGCATTGTGCGATAGAGTCATCGATATCGACCGTTCGGCGCCTAATTTCTGTATAATTAGTGCTTCGGGCGGCAACGTGTTCCACTCCTTAAGCCTTTATCAAATGAGAGGATATTGGCATTGATCGATTCTTTACATCCCTAACTAGGTTTATACGTTTTGGTTTTTTGGTATTTATTTCTCGTTTATGAAATAATAGCAAAAAACCAGGAGGAAATTTTCGAGTCATAAAATCTTAAAGGGTCCATATTTTTACTTGCAAGTAATTTTTCCAATGCAAATATGATATCTAAAACATTTCCGAAAATCATGAAAATCGGTTGGGGCATCGAATAAGCATGGAAAAAGTTACAGCTTATTGTATGGAAAAGAATCTGCTACGTACGTAGGTTAGTTTTGTCGTGTTTGTTGATTTTGCGTTTGATGGTCCTAATATTTAATAAAATTCCCGCTAGTATTAAGACACTGACAAATGCCGAGTTCAAATGCAAATTTAAAAATATATTAGTTAACGCATGTTTCTACACGATGGACGAATATTTTAGTTTTAAATTTTAATCTTAATTCTAATATCAATTTTGACAATTACCAATTACAATTATAATTATAATTTAATTTCAATGACATTGCATCGCCAAAATATTCATGTAAACACTGTAACGCCCGTAACGCATGTTTTCTTATGCAATTGAGATACCTATTTATAAATTTGTTAATATCTTGGCGTGTATAAGTATTTTGACATGCACTTATGACTAATGTGACATACACGCAGTTTACTTAATTTACTTTGACATGCATGACTTGTTAGTCATATCATGAAAAAATATTTTCACATGCCTCGAGGCCGAATATATTAAGGGTCAACAATGTATAACTATATCATCCTGCTGTACCATATGTTCTTGTGAATAAACTTTCATTTCATTTCATTTCATTTCATTTCATTGTATTTAATTTGAAAAGTATCACCATGTACATAATGCATTTCGCTATTGTTTGTTTGTGTAGTGAAACCTATTATTGACATTGTTTATTCATCTAGAAAGTCTTAGTCAATAATAATGCAGATCACACTTCGGTACTTTTTTTTCCTTCTTTTTTAACCTGACTATATATAATATATATACAGGCCGGGCCCAATAAAGCGATAGGAATGCGCGGTTGGAGAGTAGCCTGGGGAAAATCCAGGGGAAAAACTCCGACACGACCACGCGTGTGGTTTGGAACACTGGAATACTCTATCCCCCGTATTCATAAAACTTAACAAACCTCTGCTAAATAAAAAGTTCTTTGTCCCATTCTCACAAACGTCAATGTACAGATACAACAGATAAGGACAAACGAACTTTAGCGGCTAGTTAACTAATATAGGTTTAACAGACGTTTATGAATTAGGGGGGGTAAGAGTTTGCGCTCCAGTGAGATTGATTGAACGGTTCCAACCGAATCTGAGGTGTGAGTGGAATCGGGCTACTTACTGGGAGTTTTGTCGCTGGTTCATTAAACCTAGCATAGCTGAGAAGAGTCCAGCAAGAAACTCAGCTACGCCCGACCTGGGTGGGACTGACTCTACTCGATGTGCGGCGGTACCGGGACGAATAGGGACTATATGTATCAGTGTTGTCGCGATCGCGCGGTGGACGTCCCCGCCGGCGAGGACTATTAAAGTACTTCAGTACCTAATCAAAGCGGCTTTAGAACTTCTAACAATCAAGTTTCCCACTCACTTGACAAAGGGGTATCGAAGTTGCACCAAGTCCCTAGGGGTAGTATCCACTGCACGTGAAAACTGGCAACCGTAATTACTTCTAGAAGATCTCACGGTTCGAAATAATCTGCCTCGAAGACTTGTAAAAATGGCTAAAACTATACGCGTAATGGGGCCATTAGTGTACAATAAATTGCCAATAAGCATAATAAACGCCCCTAGTCTCATCAACTTCAAATACAAACTTAAAGCTTGGCTTGTTCGTTCTATACTATAGAAGAATTATTAAATTTGAAATAATGTAATTTCTCGCTCATGACATAATGTGTACAATTGATTTTAATGTTAAGTGTTCAAATACCTGTGTAATACGTTGACTTGTAATCTATATTACCAATAAAGTATGAGTATGAGTATGAGTAATCCATACGATAAATATAAGCCTATCAAATAGTGTTCCTTGTAATAGACATTTATGGACTGTCATCGTACCCAAGATATGTTGAAGACACTATATACGCGTCCGTCGCGTATATAGTCTTTTTTAAAGTAATCTTGTCCAGATGAACTACATATTTATTTAATTTATCCTATACAGCAGATGGGCTACCGCGAACCACAAATGAAGTTTTCCCTCTCTGTCTCACTTATATGCAAACTTGCAAGTGCGACAGAGAGGGAAAACTTCGTTTGCTGTTTGCGGTAGCGCCCCAGTAATGCTATGTTGTAAAGTTGCAAATAAAATGAATTGCATCATATTCTGATATTAATGCTAGTATCGCTCTGAGGGAAGGGGAGAAAGGGAAGTGAAGGGGAGGGAATTTTCGAATTGATTGCTCTGCAATACGTAAATTGTAATCCGGTATTATTTGAGTGCGTCCCATCATATTTGTTTTTCCTATTGATGAAAATGATGAATATAGCATATGTGGGAGCTGTGAGCTGCAAAATGAAGTAAATGTCCCTGTGCTCGACGCTGACCCCAGTACATGGCATTTTCAATCTTATATCAAAATGACAGAGGTGATTTAGTAAGTGTCAACTGTTATTGCATTAGGGTGTCAAGCATTGGTACGTTTACCTTATTACAGAAAAAAAAAATCTTTGCAGGCTCTTTCCATCTTGTGAAGTGAAGATAAACCCGAAGTTACCAAGTACAAAGAATAAGAATAGAACGAGAATAATTTATTATAAGATCCTTATAGCTAAAGTTACATTATGCCGGTAAATTATTACATATTTCATAAGTGTCCTTATCAGTATAGTATTAAGGGTCCTTATCAGTTCAAAAAACGCTCATCAATTTACGCCATTTTCTGTTTGAATTGACACGCATCTTGACATTTTCTCAACGTCACTATCTAGAATAGGACTATTGTGACCTTATGTCGTAAACTTTAAATGTATTTTTTGGATTTTTCATTGAGAAATATCGTAACATCGCCCCAAATCGACCAATTTCAGGCTAAAAACTTGTTTTTCTCGCTTAAATTCTTCTACACACAATAAAATCCGCTATCTAAGACTTTAATAAAATCATCACATCCATTAATCACTTTATTGGTATTATCAAGACATTTGTCATAATTTGAAATCAAAACATTTTAAAACTTATAAGGCCTCTTAAACCGTTTTTTTAAAGGATTTTACGTTCGTTGTCGGGAAATCTCAATTTGGCTACATTTGTTAGATAGGCGATATTAACCAATGCCAGTTACGCAGATTTGCACTATCCCCGACGATAAGTACTTACATGCGCCTAAACTAGAATTATATTCCTGTATCTTAGGGTGGGTTTTAAAAAGATCCGTTAGACCAAATGTCAGATCAAATTTCAGTAACTCAGTATTTTTTGACATAACAAACGACATGAGGTCTAACGGATTTTTATAAAACCGGGCCTTAGGCTGAGATGAAATTCATTACTTAAGTCAAATTAAAATTATAATTTACAGTTATAAGTGAAAACGAAGTGCTAACAGTAAATATCTAAATAAATGTAAACGATTTACTTCAGACGGATGACAATGCGACAAAAAATAATAGGAAATACGTCTTTATCCTACAGAAGTATTAAATAGAAGCAGAAGTATTAATAAATTAACTTCATGCGAAAACAATGGTGGAAATGCTAATTTTATCGTTAGGTAACACAATAATTAAGAAACTTATAATAGTGGGAAACCATAGAATTACGTAATGATGCTTATATTATAAATACTAAAAGTGTTTATTTGCCGGATGTTTTCAATATTAAGATGATTCTATGGGTGACTTTGGAGTCATGGTTACCTACTTGGTTGTAACACGAATATTTGTTCCTGAGTCTTGGTTTATGTTTATCTATATAAGTATGTATATCGTCGCCTAGTACCCATGGTAGGTACAAGCTTTGCTTAGTTTGGGACTAGGTCGATTTGTGTAAGATTGTCCACAAATATTTTATTTTTATTTATTATTTAAGGTTAATATGGCTTTTAGACCAGAGTTATATACACCCTAGTGTTTGCTTCGATTGCGAGAAAATAAATAAAAAAGGTCATCCACCCAAAATAACAATAAATTCCACGGCGAACATGTGTATAATTTGGCGGCATGTTATTTTTTCTAAACTGTTTTGACATATAAAACAGATCGCGGTTCGCGTGCAACATTCACGAGCGAATAAAAGCTAGTGACCTTCCACATTGAGCGCTTCAAAGCGTTGTTTAAACGATTAATTTTTTTTTAATTAATGTGTATCAAAAACTACTGCAAACTTAATCTTTAGAGAAATGAATTCTTAACTGATTTGTCGATTTTAATAAAGCTGTATTCTGGTTGGTTGATACCCAATACGATTTTTTTTAAGTGTTTAATTGGTGTTGCGTGATTGGTGGATTTAATAGGTGAAGTATATTGATTGGTCAAATTATAATGTTTTGTAAATCATATATATGTATTCATATTTTCCCTAGGGTCTAAATGTACTACTTGAGCCCCGCTTGACAAGTCTAATATGACACACTTTTCGAGCATGAGAAGTGAAAAAATATTTTTATTCATTTTGTTTTTTTTAGCTCTATAATTGTAAGCAATTCGTTGCAAATAGAATCCAATAGTAATTGTTCGGTATCGGTACCTTTAAAAGGTTATTTCAGTACAGTAAATAGCACCGGCTGTGTTTTATGAGTTTCTCAGTGTAACCGTTAACCCAGTTAGCAGACAGCATCCATCCACGGAAGCCGGTAACAAAAATAACATCGCACCTAAATTCAGAGTATGTTAGTAGTGCGAAGTACATACTGTGTCATAAATTATCTAAATCAATCAATGTATGAACAGTACGCAGGAACAGGAGGACATTACAGAACAATAAAAAATAGCTATGTTACTATCTAAAACTTTAATAAAACCATAGTATCCTTTAATCACTTTGGTATATTATCAATACTTTTGTCATAATTTGAAATCAAAACATTTTAAAACTTACAAGGCCTAATGGGCTTTCCAAAACACGGGAACGCTCAGTTAGTAACCACTCAAAGCTTTTACCTACCCAACGCCGCTGACCCACGAACACTCCTGAGGGGCTACCGCGAACCGAAAACGAACGTTCGTCCTCTCTGTCGCACGAATTAGCAAGTGCGACAGAGAGGGAGATATTCGAACTTCGGTCGTTTTCGGACTTCGGTTGATAGCCCCTCAGGAGTGTCCATGGGTCACCGGCGTTCTTGGGTAGGTAAAAGCTTTGAGTGGTTACTAACTGAGCGTTCCCGTGCTTTGGAAAGCCCATTAGGCCTTGTAAGTTTTAAAATGTTTTGATTTCAAATTATGACAAAAGTATTGATAATACCAAAGTGATTAAAGGATACGATGGTTTAATTAAAGTTTAACCCCCTTATTCATAAACGTCTATCAAACCTATATTAGTTAACTAGCCACTAAAGTTTGTTTGTTTATTATTTGTCACTTTGACGTATGTGCTTGTGAGACAGTGACAACAGACGTTTTAGTTAGCAGAGGTTTGTTAAGTTTTATGAATAAGGTGGTAAGATAGTAACAGCTTTTTTTTGTGCGTATTATAATTTAAGCGGAAACATACAGTTTTTAGCTTGAAAATGGTCGATTTGGAGTGATGTTTGAAACGATACTTCTTAATAAAAATCAAAGTCAAAGTCAAAGTCAAAGTCAAAAAATATTTATTCCGTTGACATACATTATGCACTAGAATACGTCTTATTTCTAGATTTACAATCTTTCAATGTAAGAAAATCGTACATCGTTACGTATGTATAATATACACTATTTGTATAACTTAATTATAATTTAAATTGTATGTCATAAAAATCTTTTAAATTGTACAGAGCATTTTCGGTCAAAGTTATTTTAAGGTAAAGTTTATATTTAATGTCATTTAATATGGTAACAGAGTCAGGTAGATGATTATATAATTTAATGCTCTGATATATGAAACATTTTTTACATTTCGCTAAGCGTACTTTCGGTAGGCAGAGTTTATGTCTATTTCTTGTAGGATATTTATGAATATCACATATTTTCTTGCTGCCACTCAAATGTTTACGAGCATATAATAAGTTTTTATACACGAACATGGAATAAAATGTCATTATCCCACTTTCTCTAAAAATGCTTCGACAAGTCCCTCGCGCAGGAACACTGTAAATATTTCGGAGTGCCCTTTTTTGCAATATGAAGACTCTCGAGGCAGTTGCTGCATGTCCCCATATCAGTGCTCCGTAAGACATTAGAGAATGAAAATAGGCGTAGTAGACGGTCTTACCAGCTTGGACACCGCACAACTCCCTAATTTTACGTACAGAGAAAGCCGCCTTTGCTAGTTTTTTACATAAATTATCAATATGCGTGTCCCATTTCAACGAGCTGTCTATTGTAAGACCTAAAAATGTTGACACCTTAGTACTTTGCAGTCGGTTTCCGTCGTAGTCTACATGTAAGTCCTCTTTGTTTGGTAAAAGACTATAATGCATGATTTGGGTCTTACTTGCATTGAGCTTTAATTTATTGGCAGCAAACCAAGTTCTAACTAAATTCAAGGCACTTTTAACATTAGATATTTTTCCTTCGATTTTGTTATCATATGTTAGAAGTGATGTATCATCGGCATATTCTATAACACTACATTTCAATTGACAGGGAATTACGTGTGGGAGATCATTTGTATATATAATAAACAGTAGTGGCCCCAGAATAGATCCTTGTGGCACGCCTCTAGAAATATTATAGCTATGTGATCTGGCCTCATTCACTTGTACAGTTTGCTGTCTATTTTGTAAGTAGGAACGAATTAATGCAAGACTGTTATTTTGAATACCATAAAATGCCAATTTATCTAACAGGATATTATTATCCACCATGTCAAAGGCTTTTGATAGGTCGCAAAATACGCCAATGCACTTAAATTTATTTTCCAGCCCTGTGTGAACATGTTTCATGAATGCTGCTATTGCGTCTTCTGTAGAAAGGCCCTTACGAAATCCAAATTGTTCTGAGGAAATTATGTTGTTATGTGTGAAAAAGCTACTAATTCTCGAAAACATTAATCTTTCAAATATCTTACTGAAAATCGGAAGCACTGATACAGGTCTATAATTATCTGTAGTCATTGGATCTCCCTTTTTAAATACTGGAACAAGTTTAGCTCTTTTAAGAGAGCCGGGAAACACACCATGTTCAAAGCATTGGTTTATAATATCTGTGATTATAGGTACAATGGGTAATATGCTTTTTTTAACTATGTTAGTTGAAATACCCCATAAATCATAGGAGTTCTTCATTTTGAGGCTTCTACAAACAGTTAAGACCTCTTTGATACATGTTCTTGTCCATTTGAAAGTTTCACGAGGTGGAGCTAGTTTCATCAGGTCCAAAGCACTTTCACCTGTAGGCTCTGGGCATGCGACAGATTGTATTTCGGAGAAAAAAATATTGAATATGATTGCCACCTCCCTTGGGTCTTCAAATAGCCGTCCCTCGTGAAACAATCGTATGTCGTCATTCTTAGGCTTAGTGTAGCCTGTCTCATCTTTAATTATGTTCCAGGCAGTTTTAATTTTATTTGTCGAGCTTTGGATCTTATTCTGAAGCCATTTTGCCTTCGCTATCATACAAACTTTCTTGAATCAAACTTTATCAAAAAAATATATTTAAAATTTATGATATTAGGTTGCAATAGTCCTGTGCCTTTACCATGAGTTTACATGACCGTACTCGCTAGCGACTGCGTAAAACTTTGTATGGGCAAAAGTACAGCGCCTCTGGCGGTTACGCAATAGAACTAAGAATCGGCATACTAAATCGTTTACGCAGTCGCTAACGAGTTCGGTCATGCAAACTCGTGGTAAAGGCACTGTTCTAGAGAGTAACACGGGGAAAATGTCAAAATACGTGTCAAATCAATCAGAAAATCGCCTAAATAGATGAGCGTTTTTAACTGATAAGGACTCTTAAGCCGTTGATGCCGGCTGCTGTCCATGAAAGCAGTGGTTAAGTCAAGTTAGCGGCCTTCAGGCGGCTTGAGAACTTCTAACAGTCAAGTTACCCACTCACTTGACAAGCCTAATTGCAATAAGGTGTAGTTCATTAGTTTACTTCTTGGTTAGGAAGGTCAGATAGCAGTCGCTTCCGTAAAAACTAATTCTCAGGCTTAGTTAGTTGGGGTCCCCCAACCGTCTTTCAGGTGCAACTGTACTAGAATAACCGGATCAGTATATGAACAAATAGTATTGAGTAAAACCAGGAGGGTACCTATTGGGTAAACTGAACGCCCCTCGAGTATGTTTCCGCTCACATCATGTAGGCTTTGTCTAATAGGAGCCACTAATAAAACTTAAAGAGGTTTTTACTATAGCAATATTTTGATATAGTTGCACAAGGCACGGTAGTGTATATTCTGTTCGGTCCAAGTTCATAAAAACGATTTTATTTTTGCCTTCATTAATACACGTGGGAATTTAGGGTTATTTTAATATATTAATATTAAGGCGTGATATTTACATTTAGTTGTAAACTATGAATAAATAGATTTTATACCAGTAAAATCCGAACCTTTTCGAAGTCAGAGCCGATTGCTAAGAACATAACTTGACATAAGGCATCATGACACACTACTCCCTGTACTTGTTTGAGGTGCTCATGTTTGTCAGAAGCAATTTGCAAACTTTTAAACGAGTTGAAGTCACGGGGAAGCAGATCCGATCCACCGGGAGACTTAGGACAGTACCGCGTCGCATGGCACTCTCAGCTAAAAATCCACGGGTAATTGGACCAACCTACTACGAGCGCCTACCCGCCAAATTAAGAACTGAACCATCTGACGAAACATTCAAACGTCAACTGAGAAACTTTTTATTAGAAACCCCGTTATATTCTATTAGCGAATACATGGAAATAAAATATAGTTGACATTGTTTCATTTAATTTAATATTATTGATTTAATTTAATTCCTGTTTTAATATTTACTTTGACGACCATTACGAAATATTGATATTTAATTTCCTTGTTATCCGTGTTTAGAGTACCAAAAATATTAATATTCATGACGATCCTCTCAGGTGAATTTTATCATACTCATTGTATTATTTAACTGCTATTTTATTCATTGATTTTAATTTATTTTGTTTTATTTAATGTTATTGACGATCACAATAGAGATTCCTGTAAATTGACATTGTAATTTATATTGTAATCTTATATTGTGAATAAATGAATATGAATCTGAATCTGAATCTAAGCAATCAAAGCCTTGACTGGAGCCCGAATTTTCAATGTATTTCTTTCTTAAATGTATGTCGCTTTTTTAATCTAGCCAAAATTGGATGTATTGCAATGAGATAATCAATAAAACAACATATTTATAGACGTATAGACATTTATTGATTATAGAGATAGACAAGTACAGTAAACAATTTAACTATTAAAATATATAGCCTTACATCGTAATTGGTAATTTGAGAAGGGTTATCGCTCTTGTTTCTGTGAATAACATTATTTACCAGTTAGTTAATATGGCGACCGTAGTATGAAATATACAATAGCTCTTCAGGACGCGCACTTTCTCTGACTTGATATCAAAATATATTTCATGAATTGTTCGCAAAATGTCACCCGCGCATGTAGTTACAATACAATACCGTAAATGGGGTGACTTTAAGAAAAAACGGGGCTGAGTCATTCTACTTTTTCATGACCAGTTTCCTATTACAAAAAAAATCTATGATATGCATTGAATTCATGTACAAAAATAAGATTTCGAAATAGTACTTGAACCTAATAAAAGCAATTTATAGGTAAGAATACTTCAGTATTAACATATTGCTGTAAAAGATGGGTAACATAGTGGTAAAAACCGTTATTCCGTACAAATGGTGAGACATACAAGAACCACTGAGTTACTCGATTTATGGATATTGGCTGTGGTTCGGTAATTACGAAAACTATCGGAAGTGCTACTCTAATTAAACCTGTTTCTAAATAACAATACAAAAATATGTAGTGAGGGCCAGGTATTCCAAAATCTGTATTTAAGTAAAAAGTGTCCAAAAATTATGTACATTAAAAAGAAGAATGGCCCAGCTACTTTCTTTCTTATATATTCATCACTAAGTATTTCTAGTTTGATTCAGTATAGTAAATAGTTAGGAAATTAACTAAGATATAACTTGACTCAAGGTTAACTAAATAAAAAAGTAAAACACGGCATAAAAACTGAATTTTTAAAGTCGACCCTCAATTTGAAAGTAACCCCGATTTACAGTACGTGTAAATAACTCTCTATTTATTAGTATCCCTTGCTATTAAGGACTCATAGTGAAGAACAACTTCTGAAGGATTCCAATGAATGCCGAACCGTATTTTATTCGTCCAAAATGCGCACCGGTTATTACTCAGGCGCATAACGCTAAAGTTTTGAGAACAAAATAAGTTTGATTTTAATTATGCGCTTGTAATACCTAATTGGTCATTTTCTTGACACTACTGACATTTTTTTTTGGTTTTCAGAACTCCCAACCCATGGACTTCTTTTTAAAATTTTCTGACTGTGGCTTTATAGGTCGGACCCAATAAAGCGCGGTTTGAGAGTAGCCTGGGGAAAATCCAGGGGAAACCTCCGACACGGCTAGGTGGGTGGTTTTGAACACTGGTATACTCTAAGAGTTTGCACTCCAGTGAGATTGGTTGAGTGGTTTCAACCGAATCTGAGGTGTGTGTGAGCAACCCATGAACATCGACAGCATTATTCATGAAATGTTAAAGTATTACATTTTAAGAGAACGATAACCTTAAAGGCAGGTTTAATTCATCAGAAACTGTATATTAAGAACAATATATTAACGACATATTTTAAGAACAGTTAAAATTGAACATTTAACATTTTGTCCTAATATTTTTATTTTTTTATTTGGATATTAGAACACGCATAAAATATCTTGATGGACATAATTCGGTTACAGAGACAATATTATGTTAACATTTAACATTTAGCTCTTACAGGACCCTGATAGTGAATACTACTTAATTTACAAAATGCCGTAATGATCTCAACAACGTCTCGGAACTACGAAAGGGAAAGGGAGTCATTTTAAAATAGTTCTTAAATGTGGCTTGGCCACTATTTTGAACGCGAGACTTAAATGTTCGAGCAAGAGTTCCGATACAGGCCTCTCGTTCACAAGTAACCGTTTAAAATCACGTCCAAGCCACAGAATAAGTGGCCCAAGCCATAAGTGACCAGAGGACCGAATGCGAAGCGAAAACGAAGTATGTCCGCACTTGCAAATTCAATGAAAGAGAGGGAGATATATCTTTTTCGGCTGTGCCATACGGTGACCAGCCAGCCAGAATATTTGTGTCCTTGTCGAGCGTACCTTTAGGTAATGTTATAAGGCGGCTTTTCCGTATTGACGCAAAGAGTCCTTAGGGCTTATCCAGAATAATATCACGCGAGGTTTCCCTTGGTGATCTTTGGTGAGGTTCTAGGAGACCCCCTCCCCTCCCCCAACGAAACCTCACGTGCATTTTTCACTATTAACAATTTATAGGCTGAAATGGTATTGTGTTAGTTGATACTGTGTTTATTTTCGTATGTGTTATGCAAGCGATCCAAAATTTCAAAAAAACGTAAATAGACTCGCTGTTTTCTACGTGCAAAATGATGATTTATAATTCCCTACATGAGTATAGATATTATTTTTCGGTTTTGTAGGTACAGGAAAATAATACACGTGAGGTCTACGTTGTACCCCCTCCCTCCCCCAGCGTGATCGTTCGTGAGGTTTTCATGCCCCCCCCCTTCGTAACCTCGCGTGATTTCTGGATAAACCCTTATTGACAATGACAAAAAAAGAGCTTTTGCTTGAGAATGAAACATTTAAATAAAATTATAGTTTGTGTTAGCGACAAATACAACAAGTGAACAATGATTTTTGTCAAGATTTTTACCGATATCATTGTAGTTTTTTAAACATCAAAACCCGCGATGTACTGAAAATCGCATGCAAGTTCTTGCAACATGTAAATGGGGCTTTATGTAACTAAATAATATTATACACCGGCGGCGTAAATAACCGGAAAGATTTAAACCACGTATTTTTGACGACAGTACGAGTAAATAAAGCTATATCAACATGGGTCCAATTATGTGTCTTAATTAAATTACTATTTCAGTACAAATTAAATCAGATTAATTGACCGCAAACCTTTAGTACGCCCAACGAAGACCATTAACTGCCAATTGGCGGAAATGTTTTTTTGTAAAAAGGTCGTAAACAGTGGCCCATATTAAAAAATGTTCTTAGACATAAGTAATCTACATAAAATTCTCTATAAAAGATTCTACACACTTTTTCGCTGGGATCAATATTTAATGAGATTTAAAAGGGGGAAATTTAATTTTAAGTGGTTTCTCATTCCTTTGTTTTCCAATACTGCCGTCTCAAGAAGAAAAACCATAAGTGACATTTTTTGCAAAATGGACTTATTACCAGCCTTGTAATCAGGAAAAAAAATGTGATCTTTCAGTCTAGGAGATATTACTATATCTTTTGTAGATCACGATTTAGACAACCACAAGTGCATGCCGTTTTGGGAAAATTGGCCCTTTTTTGAGGAAGAAAAAACATAACTCTGTAATAAGATACAGAAAAATGCTTAAGTGACCACTTATGGCTTTTTAAATTTCTGTATGGGGCTTGAACCCAACTTTTATATCATAAGAAGAAAAAACATAATTAGTTTTTATTTTAATGTTTGATGTAAAAAACACATAAGTTGACAAAAATGTTGTTTCTAGTCAGATTAAGATTTATACCAGTAAGGTATACAGGATACAGAAAAACCATATGTGGCAAGTTATGATTTTTCAACCTCGTACAGTTGTTACTTATACTTAATCTGCTTAGTATGCGCTGGAAAAAATATGAACTTGTGGTATATTTCTTAGAATATTGTTGCTACTTGTGTTTTATTAGGCTAGTACAAGTTCCCCACTCCGACCACTCAAGGACAGATTTCGGCAAGCACGGATTGCACGCGTGGCATGTTGGTCAGTCGAGTCGATTACTTTCATAGAGAGGAGATTGCGCGCACGCATTTAAATACCTACTTCACTTACTTTTACTAAAAATACGAGTATTCAGTTGTAAATAATTGACTACAATTAGAGAGATAAATAATTGTAAGTATTCATTTCACTCACATTACAATCTTGGCGCCTAACCTAAAAAGTACCTAAACTGTCAAATTTTGTTTGTTGTTCATCTCGCTCGCTCGTTTATTATATTATTATATTCTACTGTATTATACGATTCTAGATAAGGCTTCATTTTTTAATATTCGTGTTAAGTTACTTATTGGTCTATGTTGAATGCCTAACTACGACACGAACTTGTGAGCTTATAACGTATAACAGCTTTATGCAGAATGACAGTGTCTGCTAACAGATAATAGTTTAACAATTCTAGTAGTATAAGGTGATATAATGTCATGCATAGTCGTAAATGAAGCTTTTATTACTTAGGTTCTTATATTATCTTTGTTGTATAGTGCGTTTCTTAGTTTGCGTGGTGATTGTAAAAAATATATATATGGTAACTAACATATGACCTATATTTTTTTCTGATGCGTCTGCAATAATATTGTAATGGTTTTTGCCTATGCTCTGCAAGAAAGGCTGCGTATGCTTGCTTTGTGGCTACGTGAACATTTTTTGTTTCATTTTAGTTGTCAGATTACTACCGATGCGGTAGTCATCTACGAAAGATGTTAACGATTGCTTCTTATGGCCAGAGGAACATCAAAGGCGTCTCTTGGAATGGAAGAAGTTGTACATATTCCTATGTTTACCAGATTTGTCACCATATATAAACGTCATTTGAAGGTGACCCTACTAGGCTGGACTTTATTAAACCAAATATTATAACAAATAGCTTTCCGACACCTAAATTGAATGATGCACCCAGAAACATCTCAAAAAAAGAAGAACAGACATCATACAGCGTCTTGAAAAGCTTATGTCTCCAAATAGGCTAAAATTTTAAGATCTTCCAACTGAGATGAGAAAGCTCATAATCTCATAGATGAGCATGATAATTAATTAAGAATTAAGTTAAATATTAAGTATCGCATTCACTAATGTGTCATAAATACCTGAAGATCTCTACTTAAAGCATCTCATTTGTTTACTTTTAATAAATTCGTTTGATATTTATTGTGTTTTCATGAAACCCTATTATAAAATAAGCCATAAGTGCAATAATGGACTATATAAATAAAACACAAGTACCCACTTGTTCTTTTTCAGCTTCTTGTCCGACTCGGAAAAGCGAGCATAAGTGCGTACTTGTGTTATTTTTACTTAGATACCAAAGTGAAAAACTAGCACAAAAAACACAAATGCTCACTTGTGTGTTTTATTCTTAGTATCCATATTTTTTTAATATTTATTTTAGGAGGCAGAAACGGTTTTTTCTAAATATTTTATTTAAATGAATAAATAATTGAAAAAAAGTGCAATTGCTAAAAATTCTACAATATTTGTTTATTAATTAACAAAAGTTACAACTTTGTACTCTGCCTATAAAATAATTTACAAGAAATTTAAAGTTTTTTGGCTTTATCTCGAAACTTACTTTTTGTCACTTATGGTTTTTCTCCTTGAGACGGCAGAATATGTTTAAAAACAAAAAAAAGGTGTTTATCAACTCAACGACACCCCACTCCATGGGGTAGTTACACCCCCTCCCCTACCCGTTAGCTAATCCGCCAGTACTTTTAGTATTTTCTTTTGAACATCTTTACCTACAACTTGGTCTTGGGCTTACTACTTTACTTCAAAGAGTGAGCGAGTTTAATTAATCTCAAGTTGAGAAACAGAGAGCGACCATAATCATGTTAGTGACATCAATTTCAAACTATAAGCCAGTTATCGGTAATGGTAAATAGTTTGTACTCTCACGATTGAGAACAGAACAAAACTTTCTCTAGTGAAACCTTTTAGTAGGGTAGATACCTAACTTAATTGAGTGAAACTGGCTGACAACCATGCAGTTAGTGCGTCTGCATGTAAAAGTGGTAGATGGCTACGTCACGCCTTTAGGGTGTGTTAAGAATTGAGATTTTTTAACTTGTCATTTGTTAAATCTCTAAAATTATTGGTTTTTGGACTATATGTTAAATAGCTTTATATACTCTAATTAGGCTCTAAAATCGTTGGTTTACATATTTCGGGTTATTAACGCCTACGGTGTATGTTTTTTACTAAAGCTGATGTCAGAAACTTTGATATTTTTTATAATTTTATTTATATCTTTAAAAGTGAGTAGTAGAATTTCTAATATAACAGATTTTTCTAATATAAAATTTCAAAACGTCTGATTAATCAGAAGTTTTTTTTTATATCTATGGGTACATGAAATACACTAAGAAGTGTGACATTGAATACCTAGAGATGCTGCAGGTAATAGACATAGCCCATTTTTTATTGAAAAATAATGATTTTATAAAAAGTTATTCGAAAAAACTACGGCTTAAATATGAAATTTAAGTTGTACAGGGAATGTTTAAAGTATTTTACCTCTTGGACGGTCAGTAAGGAACATTCATGAAATTTACTGCAAATGGGAATATGTTCGAACTATTTTGACTAGAAAGAAAATATTATATTCCATAGGTGAACCTGAACTAGATTTACGTAATGTCTTTACACAGCTATTTATTTAATTGAAAGACACCAATTACTGTAGACGACAATTATTCTTATCGTATTAATAAATACTAGTCTATTTGCAGCCAATTAATTAACATATAGCAAATAAGCTCAACACTTAGAAAACATTCATTTAAAGAACACTTCTTAACCTAACTAAAATAATAAGCGTACTTTAATCTTTAGCTAAATAAATAGATTACAAATAACAAAATAAAAAAGCAACCACCACCATCATTTATAATACTGAACAAGTATACTTAATAGGCAATACGCCTACCATTCATTTCCTACGTATTGTGCAAAATATAGCAATTAAATCTTAACTAATACTATAAAAATATACACATTTATTATGCAAATATGTAAAAATATACGCATGGTGAGATCTGTTTTTTAAATATTGTTATAATATTAATATACTAGCACTTAATTTATGTCTTACAAATGCGACATGACATAAATATATAAAAACTAAATGAGTTAGTGATCACATGTAGTGCCTAAAGGTATACCTAAGTTTGCAGCTGACTTCAGACAGCAGCAGCAGACGTGTAGCGACACGACATCTACTGATGCCGCTTCCGCTCGTGACTTCGAACCCGTCTTAAGACAACGGCAGTAGACGACAGTAGCAACATGATTACGAAGCTATTTTTAAATCAATCAGGTAAAAAAAAAGAATTTAGAGAGTATTATCGTATCAATAAAATGTGTTTTATTGTTCGTTTTTATTTATGCTATAACTACTGTACTTTTTGTGAAAAATTCAACGTATTGTCGCTCAGCGTCGGGAGCACTACTGATCTGCAGTCGGGCGACACGACACTTGCGTTTGCCGCTCGAAGACATATCGCAGACGACATGTCGCTCGCTACGAAAGTTACACGTATTTCACAGAAGGGTCATACTTAGTTGAAAAAACAAAAGTCGTCCCTCCTGTGGACAACAGTTAAGGGCTTACGTGCATGTTAGCTATGTTTTTATTACACGGATTTATAGAAACGGAGACACTGTTTATGCGGGTTACTGGTCCAATCCAAAATTAAGCTTTGTGGCCCTTAACTTTTGGTATGTCCACAGACAAGACGTGAACCTAAATCCGCGTATGACCCAGAAATACCTACAGACCAGTAGTGTAGCTGCGACATGCAGTCTACTACTGCTGTCTGCAGTCGGCCACGAACCTTTACAGAATTCTGCTACAAACATCTACTCGTAATTTGAGAACGGCTAAGATAGTATTTTAATATATGTACATTGAATCTCTCATTACCTGTAATAACCTCTTTTTTCAATTCCTTGGCAATGCTTTGTAACCCAAATTGGTAATTAACCAATAATATCTTAAGCCCCGATGTAAAGCTCGACCAGAAACATATGAAGATTGTCAAGAGGGCGCTATTATTATGTATGTGGCAACAAACTAAATGACATTTTAACTTGTTTACCTGTTTTATATGAATATGTACATTAGTAATTAGTAAAAGTTCCGCTCTTGACTTGACCAGGAATTTTTTTGGGTTTTTGTATTACTAGTAGCGCCCTGCGGTGTTACCCGCGGATAAAAGGTAGTCTATGTCCTATTCTGATGTCTAAGCTACAATACTGGAAAGTTTCATAGAGATCCCTTTAGTAGTTTTTGAGATTAAGTGGAACGTACATCCATCCGCACAAACTTTCACGTTTACAATATTATTAGGATTTATCCTATACTACCATTTTTTATGGCTTTTTATTCTTGCTGGTTTTAGATTATTATTAATGAATCGTTTTCAGCATTTTTTTGTTATTTATCATTTAATTTTCAACACTACTATTATTGAAATAAACCGCAACTGTGACACTAACAAGTCGGTAGGTTGTCAAATTATCATTAAAATTATTGCCAGTGTAAGAAATCCAATGAAATTCCGCAATATGGCGCACGGACATATATTTCTGTTCGGGCTTTAAAAGAAATTAACGGGTTACATATCATTTTTTTTTTACAATTCAGAGAAATAGTTTCCAGCCAGTAAAATGGTAGTAAGAAGTTCTGTACCGCACTGGTTTTAAAAGAAGTTTTTAAATATGTATTTAATAAACATTTGTACGCACTAATCGGGGGGTTTAGTAATTCTATAGTTTACAGCTTAAGCATATTAACAGTAAAATATTACTAATATTAGGTATATATATTATAAAATACACAATCTCACACTGGGTATCACTTACTCTTACAATGGTATACATTAAATATTTTTAAGTATACTCGTCAAAAAGAGGCCATGCCTAACCTTTTAAACTTAGAGACTTGACGATTTTACTACAGTGCACCGAATTCGGTGACGTTTATATTCCATCAAAAATACATTTAATTTTTTTTAAATATTGCACGTTAAAGCAGTTACTTTGTTTTTTGTTGTGTGTATGTATAATGTAGGTATATATATATATATATATGTTTGTCTTTAGTTTCAAATGTTTGGAAGTCGAGCTTGAAATCTAAAATTAAGTTTCAAGCTAAGTTTACACATCAAATGTAACTTACGGAACACAAAGCATATCATAAGCCTTAACATTGGTAAAGCATTTGAAAAATAACAACCTCCAATCTGATTTACATCTTTTTATGTTATGTTCTATTATATTTAATATTACTTACGATATATTATCTTTTAAAAATACGGAATGATTTATTTTACAGCTTTATGAATTACTATTTAATAATCTTTAAACATTGACTTGTACGACGACATATATTGGATGTAGGTATGTATTTTAATTCTGAAACTGGTGAACTTGCAAGATAATGCTACACAATAAATAACACCGTTATCTAATGGCAAGAGCATTCTAATAGCAGGTACACTGATTATCTAGCTAGGGCGGTAAATAAAATAAAGAATTTCTCAGATCGCAGGTATTTGATCTTGTGCTTGGCCAGAAAGTGGTATTTTGCGCACGCGTTAAATGGCGTTATGGCCAGGTTTGTATTATAATAATTTATAGGTACTAAAAGCAGTTACTGCGCCACCTACACGGGAAAACACAAACTAATAGGGGCACGAATCTGCATTTTTTGTGCGTAGTTTCCATTAATTGCCTTATTAACTATTTTATCCTAAAACATTGTATGGACTTGGGTTTGAGAACATTAACTATTTCTAAGCTACAGACAAACAGACACGTTATGAGGAATCCATATTAGCTGAATATTGATCTGATTTTGAATGTTGATTTTTTACAATAGGTATTAGAATTCATTACAAAATAATAAATACAGTGGAATCCGGATAAAGCGACAGTCAAGGGACCGGTGATATTACGTCGCACTAACAGGACGTCGTACAAAACGGACTGATTTACTTTGAAAATGTTTGATATCAAATCTGACGTGTGGTGATTTCGAAGTCGTTAAAAGCGGTAAAATGTTATAAGCGGAGTCGTTATAACCGGATTCTACTGTAGTTCTAATATTTAGGTACACAACATTGTCTAAATAGCAAAGGTAATAGAAGTTTAAGTAGATAGTTACAGTGGTAAAGACGAACAGTTTTATATCAAATATCGGACTTGTCTTCGTCATCAATTCGTCAAATGCATTATAATTAGCATACACTTAGTAAAGAAGTAATTACTTTAAAAAAAAAATACTGGAGAATATAGGCAAGTTAAAAATGATGGCCGAGACCTACACATATTTAATTTTTAAACTATGTTGCTATGGCAATACCTTACCGTAACTCTTTTCCTTCTTTTCAAAGCGCCGTTGTATAAAATAAAAAAAAGTTCGCTGTGGTCAATAGTTTAACGTCTTATGTATGTTTGATCACATACGAGTAGATAGAAATGCAGTATATATAGAAATGTATATGCAGATTTTAAGTCCAAATAAAAATTAATGTTAAATATATAAAATACAATTATAGATCCAAATATAGACAGACATACAAATATAGTGACTATACAGACAATGATCAGGATCTAGGATCTAGGATGGGAATCCCAGATCCATCTTCACACACATATCTGCATATTCGTCTTCTCGCTCCTCTTATTATTATAGACGCCGCCGCTCTAATTATTTATATTTGTATTTTGACTTTGAGCCAACTAATAATTTGAGAGTACGGTTTAGACCCTTTTTCATTTAGCTTGAGTGATGTCTTCTTTATGAATGAAACGTATTCGGTCCCGATAATACCTTCACAGGAGACTACTAGAGGGGCAAATGAATATCTAAGGTTTTCTACAGCCAGAATAAATATATAGAAAAAAAATAGTTAGAAACGTAAAAAATATAAATACATTAAAGAAATAATACTTAAATTAAGCTTTCTAGCTTTAGATATTATATCGACAGGAAGCGAATCTAAATGCATCTAGGACTCGATTCTCACAATGTATGGAAATCTAATGCGAATGACAAGCGCGCGGCATAGCGTGCAGCATGTCGCCTGTGCTTATATAAAGGCCTTTCAAGAGTAAATTTAGGACTTTTCGACACATCGTCTATCTGCCTTCTTTATTTATAACTGAACTAGACTATACAGTCAAAATATGGGGTTACCACTGCCTCAGAGTTGAAATAACCCTGGAATATATACCTATATTTTATAAGTGACTAGTTAATTTCTTTAACTATTTTAATATCTCATATCATCTCACTGAAATCGTCTTAGAAATCGTTACATATTTACAAGTACCTAAAATTAAAAATAAAGCCTACGCTGTTATATTTCTCAATTTTTTTTTGTATTTTTTAAAGTATTTATAGTGTTTTTATTACAAAATCCCTTGCTTGCGTTAAAGTGAAAGTCCGATACGACTTTGCATTCTCACTACCGTCTCCATAGACCCATTTAATGCCAAAACGTTAGATACAAATTTAAAACAAAATATAATAATGAATTCTCATAATGAAGTCTCGGTTTAAGGGTGGTCCTACAATTTTAAAGCCTTTTTACGCCAAGCTGGAAGCTTGGCAGGAGTCAAAACATGTCCAAACCTTAGAACCGCCCTATCCCGGTGAGAAAAATTCACATTAACTTATCATAATTCCTGCGTCTCCCGAGACGAAGACGCAGCACGTTGAGGGCTGTTCGCGTTAACTGCCTGATGCATAATATGGACACGAACATCACCCGTGGTACATTTGTATTCCAAAGCGCGACGGTGGCGACTGGCGAAGGAGCCGGACAGAGTGCTCTTGCAACAACAGTAGTTGAACAGATGCGCGTAGGCCCGTCGGAAGTTCCTATCGATTATGCCGTATAAGAAGCTAGTGATCACGGAACGGCAGACACCTATCCAGACGCTGTGATAGTACCGCGAGTCGGACGTATGAGGGTAGAAGTAGACCACGATAACATACGGCATCCAACCGGCAACATACAAGAGATACGCTGTGATATTAAGGTTGTTAGTGGTCGAGTCCTGTTCGTACTGTTGCGAGCGCTTGTAATGGCCGTGTTTCTTTGCTTTATTTTTTATCCTACAGCTGTTGTTTAGCAAGCAGTAGCTGGTCACTAGAAATGGGATCAAGAAGAAGATCACAGAAGTAGTCACTCGGAAAGAAAAGTTCCCGTCATGCGCGCGCCTGCAGTAGTCGTAGTCCAGCTCCATGTACACTCCAACGATTGCAGTGAGGAAGCTGATCACGTACAGCATTATCGCCACGAGACCAATCCGCATGGAGATGAAAATCTCGTAGTCAGACGTTGCCCTGCAGAGTCGGTAGTATGACTCCATTGCCGTCATCTGTGGGAGAAGAAATATTTTGTGACGTCTATACCTTCAAACTCAAAACCTCTTCATTCGTCTTTCTTTCCATCCAGCTGATCCTTTTCATCCTAAGAAAGACGAATGAAGAGGTTTTGAGTATGGTAGGATAGAAAAGAAGTTTACTGGAAACAATTAGAAATAAAAGAGGCAGGATGATGGGATACCTGATACGGCACGACAGCTTCTTCTTAAACATCTTAGAGCAAAATTGAAGGCAGGAGAGGAAGAGGAAGACCTAGACTGACTTACTTTAACCAAATGAGGGAGGAAGTTGCCGAGTCGTATGGGGAAGTCAAGAAACTGGCAATGAATAGAGAAGAGTAGCGGTTATTCCACCGAAGCGAAGCTCTTAAGTTTTAATGATGATACCGTCAAACGTACCATCGGTTCGCTTCGAGTTGGCCGTTTTTTCCCGATCTGGTACCCCTTTTTTTGAACCTGACTGTGGTTTCATAGGCCGGAATAAAGCCATAGGAGTGCGCGTTTGGAGAGTAGCCGCGTGTGGTTTGGAACACTGGAATATTGTAAAGGCCTCGCCACATTCAACGCGGTAGCGGAGCGGTAGAGGCGGGGTCGCAGTTTGCGCGCGGCCCGCGCTGATCTGAATGCACGGAACGTTATGAGCTATGTCACACCGGCCAAGCGCGGGACCGTGCGGCATTACGCGTTGAATGTGGCGAGGCCTTAAGAGTTTGCGCTCCAATGAGATTGGTTCCGGTACCCATACTGCATCCCGCTCACGTCGCAAGCACAGCCTAGCGGGGTAGGAGCGAAGTTAAATATGTCACTAGGGACGCCAGGGACGGCCAACTCGAAACGAACCTATGTTAGCCTACGTATTATCACGCATGTTTCTTGTAGTTAGCAGAGATCAAACGTGTGCAATTGTAACACATTTCACAAACCTACCTTGCCTCATTCACTTCTTCATACATACCCGCGTCTTCAGCCATTCTCGTCCAGTCGATCGATCCTCAAACATACGTAATTACAATAGAAACTACAGTGTGTAAATCAAATACGAGCAAATTTAACGTGTGTTAATACACTCGGGCATTTATTGAACGAGAACTATGTACATGTTTTGTTGACATAGAACCAAATATCGCTTGAAAATTGTTTATCATACCGTAACCTTAAATTGACGAAACCGTAATTTTCGTGTACATTTTTTGTAAGTTAAACGTTAGACTGGTGCTGGGAACTCTAGAGTTCTATATCCACCAGAGCTAGAGCTATCTTTTAAGACTAAAAGCAAGCCCAGAACTCCTCAAAAACTATCAGCATATCACATGTGAAGTTAGCATATCATCTCTATCTCTAACAATGTTACAAACATAAATTTGTTTTTAAGTTTTACATGACGCTAGCGCTGGGAACTCCGAAGTTCTGTATTCAACAAACTTACAGCTATCGTTTTAGACTAAAAGCTGGCCCAGAACTCCCTCAAAAACTATCAGCATATCACATGTGAAATTAGCATACCATTGAGGATATAACTTATACTTTTTTATGTTTTTAAAGTATCAGGAACTATAGCGGATCCTGTAGACAGGCATAATATCAATTTTTAGTCCATTTGGAGAATATTGATATGCTACGTGTGTGAAGTTAGCATATCATTTGGTAGAAATCCATGTTTTATTTTTTCAGCAAAAACGGGAGAACTATTGCTGAAACGTATCAGGAACTATAGAACTATGCTGCATGCTAATAGAACTCCAATTACTTTGTGATCTGCTGGAACTTGATATGCTAACTTCACGGACATATTGATTACACTGCTAAACTTTCCGAAGTATATTTAATAATAAGAAAACTAAAACAGACAAACGTAATAATAAAGAAATAAGAAAAAAATAACTTACTTAACAAAAAAAAAATAGATAAAATAGGCTAATCGAAAAGCGTTTACCAGTTTTTTCTGTTTACTAAACGCCTTACCTGCGGCTATTAGAAAGGAGAGAAACAGAAACAGATTTAAAAAGAGCCTCGTTCCCATATTACCGTGACAGTTTTTAAATACCTTATTAGCTACGTATCAACTTTTAGTAACAACATTTAAGTTTGATTATTTTTTGATTAAAACTTTAATTACCCCTAATGATATAGACCCCACAGTTTTGGATCCTACAATCTTTGCACACAGTTTTGCGGGACGTTGTATTTATTTTTAAACCATTTTCAATTGCTTTACGAAATAAATAAATTAATTCATTAATAATAAGGGGACCATGCTAAACCCTATTTTCACTTTCAGAAAGAAGTCTTCAAGAAAGGAGTCTATAATTTTTTAAAGGGTCGGCAACGCGCACGTGGCACCCCGGGAGTTGCAAGCGTCCATAGGCTACGGTGACCGCTTACCATAAGGCGGACCGTACGCTTGTTTGCCACTTTTTTTTTTCTTTATTACCCATCGTAGGGTTCTGTAATTATTATTACAGAATGAAGCTGAAGTCTCTAGACTTCAGTAGGTGCATTTTAATTAGTCTTTTGACTTTTTTTCCGCTAACATATACATTTCGTACATCTTCGGGTAACTTTCATTTATCTGACTCATAATTTATTCACTGACGTGGTATAAAAAAATTATTCGCTTGTATTGAATTTACACGCTATGTTTACACACTCGTAATATACTCACGGTGAAGAAGAGACTGTAGCTATAGGTTGCTGCCTCAGCCATAAATTGAAGACCATGACACAATGGATCACCGTCCCACTGCCCCGAAAGCAGGACCACAGCAGACGGTGGTAATACCGCCGTTGTCATGATAAGGTCCGACATTCCAATACACGCCAGGAATACGTATCCTGCAGGAAAAATGGTTCGTTAAAATACTAGTGAATATCCTGGCTTGCTTGACGCCTACGCCGATTCCTAATTCAGTGCCAAAATACCAAACAGGAACTCAAAATAAATTGACCATTATTATAGTTATGTTCGGAATTACCTTTTTTTTTTTGAACCTGACTGTGGCTTTATAGGCCGGGCCCAATAAAGCGATAGGAGTGCGCGGTTGGAAAGTAGGGGAAAACCTCCAGCACGACCACGCGTGTTGTTTGGAACACTGGAATACTCTAAGAGCTTGCGCTCCAGTGAGATTGGTTGAGTGGTTTCAACCGAATCTGAGGTGTGAGTGGAATCGAGCTACTGGGAGTTTTGTCGCTGGTTCACTAAACCTAGCCTAGCTGAGAAGAGTCCAGCAAGAAACTCAGCTAGGCCCGACCTGGGTCGGACTGATCCGAATTACCGTTGGTCGACGTAACCGGGGATAGGATAGCTGGCAGATTCTTTCTCAAGGTAAAAGCATTGCGATTCAGCGAGGGAACGCTGCCAGGTCCTCTGCGGCAATGTACCTTATGTACATTGCCACAGAGGATCTTTTTCCTTGTTTTTCATGGTAGAATTATTTATACTAGAAGAGAGGCCTATTGCTCAGCAGAAGGCGATTACAGGCTGAAATTTAAAGGGTAATAATTATACTTTTACATAGATTAATTTTAAGTTACTTTCTTAGATTTTTTTCTGTGTTATTTAGTCAATTAGGTATGTTGTACATAATTTATGTATTGAGCAGTTTTGGTTGCACATCAGAACTTGTAAAATTTTGTTCATTTTTGAGTAAATCAACAACTTCATTTAAAAGTCTAAACATTGTATTATAAGGTATTGAAATAGCACTATCATTTTACAGTGTTAAAGTGAAAGGTATCTTTTCAAAATTGATAAGTTCGGTTACAGTAGTGGTAGTGTCTTTTAAGTAATTTAAAGATAGATTTTCAATCCCTAGGGAATTGTGTAACGAATATCATGCGGAAGAAATATTCCGTTTGTTAAGACAGTGGTAATGTGATATTCTGCAATATATTATAAAAGTTTTGGCACTGATTTTGAAACCGGGCATTTGAGCCTAGGGCCTGAAGTTAGAACAATACGTAATGAATACGTATCGCTGCGCTGCGTTAACTGAAGACGGCGCAAAGCGCCTAACATTTTTATAACTGCAAAGTTTCTTTTCGAACTAACTTAACTCTAGGCACTAGGCAGGAGACGATAAGCATTCCAGTCAATTAATAGAATCAAGACATTCATGTTCAAAAGTAGAACGAACTAATAGGTAATAGTAATAAATTGCAAATAATAGAAGAAAATAGTAATAATAGTGACAATAATAAACACTTAGTAATAAATAGTATATATTACCTTTACCTGAATACGTAACAGTACCGGGGTACTTTTTACGTCATTCTTGGTTGGTAATAACTGTAAATAATGAAAGGCTAGTATTTAAAGGCACATCTAAACACCTAATAAACTAAAACTGCTGATTTGCACAGCTAAAATGCAAATCGTTCATCATAACTCGGTTTTGGTGCATAATGAGGGCTATCGCGTACGAATTCGCCGCTAGAGGCGCTAGTGTAGCGTTGAGGTCTCCGAAATGTCAAATGACACTCTTTGTGGTTGCGCTACGCGGGTTAATATCTAATTGGAACAATACGGTCATTATTTTGCAATACCTGAGCTTGATTATGGCAAATATGAGTTACGGGTCAATGACTGTCAGTGTTTTGAGACAGTTTTGTCTTTTAGAAACTTATTTCCTCCTTTTTTCCCGAACAAAACGGTACTGCGCTAAAATGCGGGATGTTCGATATTTTGACGGTACGGTTTTAAGGTATTGAATATGATTTAAATGTAAACTTTGTTCTCATGTCCATAATAACCAATAACAATTTTTGACAGCTGAACCTTACTCGATAGTGGCGCCAACTGGTGAGCACAAAAACGAT
This sequence comes from Epiblema foenella, assembly GCA_963556455.1. Classification (NCBI taxonomy): domain Eukaryota; kingdom Metazoa; phylum Arthropoda; class Insecta; order Lepidoptera; family Tortricidae; genus Epiblema; species Epiblema foenella. The sequence goes on from OY747095.1 coordinate 44,296,648, forward strand.
AGCCCTCATTAGGGTCGGTAGGTCGGTTTACGGCCTGTTAATTTGATGCGCCAGTTTGCGTCCACTTGGATGAGTTGATGAACTGAAAGGATATTTTCTTACTTTCTAATATATTCTCATTCAATAGCTACTAATTAAAACGCATACGCCTCACTATTTCTTTAGGGCATGTAAAAATTTAAATATCTGTAATTAAAAAAAACTTCGTTCTTCAGAGGGCCGCAAACTGACGCAGGCCGCGTAACTGGCCTAGCGACCCTAGTAAATTTTGATGTGCAAATCAGTATTTTTTGGTGCGCAGTCAGCATTTTTTGATGAGCGATTAATATTTTCTCATAATGAAAAATTTGGGTGCTACTCGTAATGTGATTAACATTGGTAATTCAATTTTATGTTTTTTTTAGCCAGTCTTCGCACTGGGAAACTATCTAGACTTTGGAAACTATTATAGATGTACTACTATCAGGCCACATTTATGGTCGGTGACTAGTCGACAAAAGAGACCGACTAGTCAGTCGGCACTTAATGATTTGCTACAAAATAATAATAATACTACCAATATTTACTTCTGCAAGTTTGTTTTTAAGCATCTTTCTTAAATATAATCATCTTATGAACTTTTTATTTTCATCATCTGTAGACTATTTTAAAAAATACTAGAAATCTGATGTACCTACTATTATATACCTTATTTTTATAGCATTAGAAAGAATTTCAGAGAACGACTTACTAGGTTTTATATCAGGCACGTACTGCGGTAAAAGTGTCAAAAAATCTCAAATAATATTAAAACCGTTATTTCACGCTTACCATAATTCAAGAATAAGAAAATTTGTCTTAATTTATATTTACTTACATACATTTATAATTGACAAGGCAACATTATTTTTTAAATTACGTTTCGTTTAATTCATCTAAAAGTTGTACAATAAAAAATCCAATGAGGCAGAAATTGCAAGAAACTAACGCATGCCAGCTAGATAGGTAATAAAAAATGTAACTGATTTCTGTAACTCTTCAAGTGTTACGGAAAAATGAGACTTGCTGTTATTGATACTTAATGCATATTAGAAAGTTCCAAACTTACATTACAGGTAAATTATTTTATGTATGACACTTCGGCTGCAGAGAAAATTAGTCTACTTTAAAAACGTCCTGAAAAAGTAGTATTAAAAACTAGTCCTTTAAGTTTATAATTAGTTTTTATATTTACCTTTATTTAAAGCATTAGTTTTTGATTTATGAGGACGTTTTTAAAATAAACTAAATTAAACAAGGCTAAAATTCTTTCTGTAGACCAAATAGTTTCCGAGATAAAGACTTTCAAAGTTTATAATTTTTTCGAACTTCGCAAACTATGAATGGCTTTATCGCGGAAACTATTGGGTCTACAGAGACAGTTTTAGTTTAATATTGTAGCAAATTCAGTCTTCTTTAAAACGTCCTGAGAAGGTGGTATCAGCAACTAGTCACTTAGGGCTATAATCGGTTTTTAGATTTTTGACAAAGTTGTGTTCGACGCTCGAGGTCATAAACTTGGATTATTCATTGAGCCAACATCATAATCAAATCTGCAAAAAATCAGAACTATCGAAATTTGACGCACACTACTCTGTACTTTCAGGTGACAAGGTTGCTGGATTATATATAATGAATTTAAATTCAAGTTGTGTTAAAAACATAGTAAATATAAGATTGCGAACTTTTAAATCCGCATAGTGTAACGGGTTGAGGATTGCGAACTTTTAAGTCCGCATCATGCTACGGAACCGCGTGGCCCGAAACGCACTTGGTCGATTTTTAGGGTTCCGTACCCAAAGGGTCAAACGGGACCCTTTTACTAAGACTTCGCTGTACGTCCGTCCGTGCGTCTGTCTGTCCATCTGTCACCAGACGTTTCAACTGTCTGATAGTTAGACATTTGAAATTTTCACAGGTGATGTATTTCTGTTGCTTTTGTAATAACAAATAATAAAAAATAGAATAAAATAGACATTTTTGGGGGTTCCTATACAACAACTTGATTTTTTGTTGTTTTTCCTGGTCAGGGCATGTATTTGGGGCATTGTCAGATTTAGGTTCGCGTCTTTTCGGTGGACATATCAAAAGTTAAGGGCCAAAAAGCTTAACCTTGGATTGGTCTAGTAACCCGCATGAACGGTGTTTCCATAACTATAAATCCATGTAATAAAAACATAACTTACATGTACATAAGCCGTTAAATATTGACCACCGGGTGGACAACTTTTGTTTTTACAACTGACAATGACCCATTTGTGTGATGAGCACGAATATTTGTTCCTGAATCTTGGATGTTTTCTATGTATTTAAGTATCTATTTATCTATATAAGTATGTATATCGTCGCCTAGTACCCAGTACAAGCTTTGCTTAGTTTGGGATTAGGTCGATTTGTGTAAGATTGTCCACAAGTATTTATTTGTTTATTTATTTATTTTTTAATGCAGATTTTGGAATACTTGGCCCTCACTTCATATTTTGTATTGTTATTTAGAAAGAGTACTTAGGGTATCACTTCCGTTAGTTTGAGTAATTAACGAACCACAGCTAATATACATAAATCAAGCATTCACCATTTGTATGAAAAATTTGTATGTTGTATGGTTTTTACCACTATGTTACCCACCTTTTATAGAAATTTATTATTTATAGATAAAGGTACAGAACCCTTCGTGCGCGAATCCGAATCGCACTTTTTTTGAACTAATCAAAACCGGATTATGAATCTAACCGTACTAAATGTATGACATCGATTCGTCGCGTCACTACACGTGTCGACAAATAATAATCCGTTTTATTAGAATTACGATTTGAAACGGGATATTAACCATGTATATTTGTATTTTTGAGTTCCCGATATTTCGCCACTGTTGCAAGCGCCATTATCAAGGATTAACTGACGTGCTGCGCGTTTTAGTTGTGGTCTACCCACACACCATAGCGATCTACCCTCATCCTGGTTCGCTTTTTTCCCACAGTGTCACCGTCACTACCACCGTCCGCCTTGCCATTTGAAACTCGATTACGGTCACGACACACCACACTCACAGTATCAATACGCGAGTTCTTTCCAGAAACAGTCTCTTTTCGATTTGAGAACTTTCGAAAACACAAATATACATGGTAAATATCCCGTTTCAAATCGTAATTCTAATGTAAATGACCATGTAAGCTTGAAATCTTATAATAATCCATTTTTATAATGTGTGACGTCATTTTTAGGACGGAAGCAGCGGCATCAAGTCTGGACACCGTGTATGTAGATAGTTTTTAAATTTCCGCCCGTTTGTTAACTTTTGCACCATGACAACTGGGGAACTTTGCTCACGGACTTGCTATTTTAGCCTCATTTTATTTCTACCATTGCCATTAAGTCAAGAATAATTCCATCTCACGGAGTAAAGATTCTATGGAGATCCTGAGCCTCCAAGAGGAATGGAAAGGCTATTATGCAGCTAAATTGAGAAGTTGTTTAGAATGCCCGACGGCTTACCATAAATAACCTTAACTTGGCCGGGTAATGTTTATCTGCCACAAAGTCATATCAAATAGCTTGTGTCAGAAAAAAGTGAAACACTATAAAATAAATAAATATTTATGAATAATCTTACACAAATCGACCTAGTCCTAAATTAAGCATAGCTTGTACTAAGTGTACTAGATGACGATATACATAAATAGGCAGAAAACATCCAATACTTTAGAAACAAATATTCGTGCTGATCACACAAATAAATGCCCTGACCGGGATTTGAACCCGGGACCTCCTTTGCCGAGCTTCGTAGGCAGAGTCACTACCAACTAGGCTAAAGCGGTCGTCGAACGTAACAAGGACAACAAATGATATCTCCCTGTCGCTCTTATGTAAAGTTGTACACAGCTATCTCGCTCGGAAGTGGTATCATTTGATGTCAAGTGGCCAGTACCTAATCACATCTGTCATCATGGCATAAGATTGAATGTGACATGTATCGGGCCAGTGTCGAGTACAGGGGTGTTTACCCATCTTATATCTTTAAACGAGCAATTTTTGTACATATGTTTATTTCGGGGATCTCTATAATGATTTCGATGAATTAATTTTATATTAAGCAGTACCGCTGCTAACGTAAACTACACATTTAATTTTTTTTATTTAATTTGTATAAAATGCAGGAATGATTGAGGAATTTCGGACCAGCGGGGTAATCACGTAAACTTTGTACTACCGTTAGGTAGATTTTAATGTCAAATTTTAATTGTCACCTCATACATTTATACTTCAAAATTGACAGTAAAATCTATCTACCGTTAGTACATAAAGTTACGTGATTCGCCTGCTGGTGGCAGTTGCACCTACAGCTCAGTTGGCTAGAGCGACTGGCCGCGAGTGCCGGGAGGTCGCAGGTTCAAATCCTGCTCGGTGCCTAAATTTTTCAATTTTTCCTTTATTTCTAAGTTTTGATTTAGATGTAATTAGCTATATGGGAGTTTTCGGGGGCGGATAATCGATATAAGTTTCATTCCCGGGAAAACGCCGTGCTCGGTCTCACTGGTACAATCGAGGGCATAAATATGTATACAATTTTGTACCTTACTTCAATGGAATAAGATGAAAAAATGTATACGTGCCCTTGACTGTACTACTTACCTATTTGAAGTCAGAACGCCTCGATACAACAATTAACTGATTTTTTAGGACATTGACATTTCATTTGCCAGGATATGAGGGATTTAAAAAGTAATGATAAAGGAATTAATTTCTAGATAAATTATTGTCCTTGACTGTGTGTAAATTTAAATCCCTCATGTACCATAATCTTGTTTTTTTTTTAAGAAAGCAAAAAACAAATTATTCTAAAGCCAATTGTAGACAAGGTCTTAAATTCCGTGAGGTCAACAATCCAAGTACGTAAGTACATAATTATAGAATACGTAAATATCAGTTAATCACAATATTATACAATACGCAGCATAAGTAATATTAAAAGTGTCATTATTAAATATTATTTTTGTTGCTAAAGAAGTAAAATATATATAGGCACGTTTTTATAAAGTTCCATTATATCATGATTTGGTAACTCTTTATATACCAACATAAGGTCTAATGGATTTTTATAAAACCGACCCCTTATTCAAGTTAACTGACCATACGTATACCTAATTTAAGTTTCTGCTCAAAATTAATTGAAATGGTACAAATTTTAAAAGGCTGTTTGTTCCTTTTCTTTCACTGTCATCAACTACTTTTTAAACTGTTTCATTGAACCCATACGCGAAAAGGTTATCTTGTGTAGTTTAGACAGTTGCTATGGCCACTTTCTGTCTCCATCATCAGATCAGTTCTATAGCGTCATAATTACTATCACCAATTTTAGAGCCCGAACAGATATACATGACCCTTGTCAAGGCGCTATTATTATGATTTATATGGCAACAGACTAAGGGTGGGTTACACCAAACCGTCTGTAATCGTAAGCGGTGTTCGTTAAACTCTGATTGTATGGAAAAATTGACAAGTTTATATGGGATGACAGCTGCCGGCGCCATATTTGACTATGACCGGCCTGTGATCGTATGTTGGTGCAACCGAGCATAAATGACATTTTGACTTTCTTTACCTGTCAGCTCTGATGTCAATTTGGAAATGATTTGCAGCGAAATAGTTTCATTTCACGAACGTTCAGCACTTTATTAAATACATTATTAATAATCCCGCACTTGACTATGAATGGTTTTGGGCATATTTGTCGATTATCATTAAATTTACAACACTACAAATATTGGAATAAATCGCAACTGTGACACTGACAAGTGACAAGCTATAATTATAATTATTGGAATAAACCGCAACTGTGACACTGACAAGTGACAAGCTATAATTATAATTATTGAATAAACCGCAACTGTGACACTGACAAGTGACAAGCTATAATTATAATTTTTGGAATAAACCGCCACTGTGACACTGACAAGTGACAAGCTATAATTATAATTATTGGAATAAACCGCAACTGTGACACTGACAAGTGACAAGCTATAATTATAATTATTGGAATAAACCGCAACCGTGACACTGATAAGTGACAAGCTATAATTATAATTATTGGAATAAACCGCAACTGTGACATTGACAAGTGACAAGCTATAATTATAATTATTGGAATAAACCGCAACCGTGACACTGACAAGTGACAAGCTATAATTATAATTATTGGAATAAACCGCAACTGTGACACTGACAAGTGACAAGCTATAATTATAATTATTGGAATAAACCGCAACTGTGACACTGACAAGTGACAAGCTATAATTATAATTATTGCCAGTGTAAGAAATTAGTTCCAATAAAACTCCGCAACATGGCGCATTATCATATATTTTTGATCGGGCTTTACATAAGTATTTTTTTTATGTTATAGGGGGCAAACGAGCAGACGGATCGCCTGATGGTAAGCAATTGCCGTCGCCCATAAACACCTGCAACACCAGAGGGAATACGCTCTTTTCTTGAAGGTTTGAAGGTCATATCGGTCCGGAAATACCGCAGGCGACAGTTCATTCCAAGTATGCCATATTTTAGCTCAACTGGTTGAGGAACTTGTCTAAAATTGAGATGCAAGTTTTGTATCACATGCAAATTAAATAAAAACTTGCAATAAGTTTACGGATGATCAGTTAAGGCGAGGTGGGATAACATTAAGGCCGGGTTTTATAAAGATCCGTTAGACCAAATGTCAGATCAAATTTCAGTAACTCAGTACATTTTTTGACATAACAAACCGACATAAGGTCAACGGATCTTTATAAAACCGAGCCTAAGAGTGCGGATAACGAAATATTAAGGGACAAAACAAAATTTTCATTTTCAGTGTGTTTCCGCTTACATTATATGTCGTGCCTCATATAGTTAGGTGCAATATACAGAATAGCACAGCCTACATTTTAAAATTGGTTTTAATCTATATACAGGTTGGAACAGTACTACGGACTTTTATGAAAACGGGAAATAGTTTACGCTACATACTTTATTTTTCACTTACTTATCACGTTAATATTACTAAAAGTTTGTGGGTTACAGTTTAAACATAAGTGCAATTTTTTTTATGTTTCAACCCTAGCAAGTACATCCGATGACGTCATCAAGACTTACTGAAGTTGTAGTTATCTAAATAAGACCTTTTTCCCAACGTCATGTAGTAAAAAAGTTAATGACAACGACGCATTCGCCAAAGTTAACTTTTGATATGACATGTGTCAATTTAAAATGTTAAACTTTGTAGGGTTGTCACTAATAGATATTTCATTTTAATGATGTTGTTTTACTTTTTAATCCAGCTTTACGGTATTATAACTCGATTGTAGATCACTTAGATAACACTATCCTTTTAGCTTAATCTGCTAGCTAGCTTTGCAGCTAAGTCCCTCTAAACTGTGTATCTATGGAGTTTTACGTGATTAAATTAAATACGCCTCTAAAAATACTTTGCATGGGCATCATAGCCTAATTCTTGGATTAGGGAGCTCCACCCTCATGGGCCACCTAGAGAATATGCCAGCGACTAGATAAATAAATTGTGTTTAAAATACAAAGGAAAAAACCAATATAATATGCTAGATTTAATTTCTACCCCACATTAATTAACAGTACATTACTTACTAAGGGCGGTAAAACAAAGAATGTCTCAGATCGCAGGTATTTTAATTACCGCCCGAGGTAAGTACAAAATTTTATGTCATCCCCTGGCCAGGAAGAGGTATTTTCCGCGCGCGGAGCGTGCGGTAATTGCCACTTTATGGCCAGGTGTGTCATAAATCGTATTTTCAGATATGGATAATACATATCTGAAAATACGATCTAGAGTCCGGCCACGCTAACTCTGCAAGGAATAATTTGGCAACACTGTGCATTATACGTTATATTTGTATGAAAATGTGACGTTTGAGGTAGTGTTGCCAAATTATTTCAATGCAAAGTTAGCGTGGCCGGACTCTAACAATGTCACCCTCTAGGCAATTTCGTTTCAATATATTTGCGCCTTAAAAAATGGATGGTCACAAAACTGAACGTCAAATGTATGCGCCTTTAAAAAAATGGTTGCGGATTGTCACAAAACTGAACGTCAAGGTCAAAAGCGTTTCGTAACACAACGGACAGGTTAGACAGAGGCGCGACTTGAACGTCACTTCTATAAATTAACTTGCAACTTTGAATGAATCTAGCCCTTTGCTTTACTTACTAGTTTTCTATTAAGGCAATTAAAGGCAACTAAAGAGTGAAGCTCCCTTCACCAGCTTCTAATGAAATCTTTAAAAATTAAATCTAGAGCAGTCAATTTAGATTAACATGCTTTTTGACCATACCGTCACTTACCAGGTGCAACGGAAAAAAAATAGATGAGGGTATTTAAGAATAAAACAATTCGAAGAGGTCTACGTCGTCGTAAGAAGTGCCGTTGTATCCTCTTGCACTGTTCGAGATATCGGCAATTATACGAGTAGCTGCATTCCGTCAATTGTGAAGAAAAAAACAAAGATTTTGAAACAAGTATGTACTCGTACCTAGGAAATTCTATTCTTAGACTGTATCCATGTCTGAGGATTATTTAATTAATAATCTACATTTTCTTCTTTTAATGGAATTAGCATGTCATATTCTGATTACGCAGGAAAAGCCGCGAACAAATTTTTATTAAAAAAATATTTAGATGCCTACGCGCTTGCTTCGACAATGTATTTATTAAAGGATACATATATAATTCATTTACATGTATATTAACGTCTTTCTCAAATAAAAAGGTTTATTTTTCTATGTAGTTACGGACTTAATTGTGTCTACATTTTTATTGATTCCGTTGTGTGACGAAAGTTACCCATAGTTTAATAACTCATTTTCATTACAATTAAAATGTAGATATACGTAAGTAACTATGTTTATAAATATTGAAATTAAACCCAATGTCAATAAGGGTGATATCTAATTGTATCAATGGAAAAAGAGCGTTATTAGGGTCGTCATAAAGCATTTTTTGATTGAGGCTGGCACATGTAGGTGGCACATTAGAAGCTATTTCAATTAGTTTTCTCAATCTTAACACATTTTGCAACTAAGGGTAAGAAACATAATAGTATATTATTGCCAAGGCACGGAAAGTAAGGGGTTGCCTGTCGAGGTGGTTAGCGGGGCTAGGCTATGCCGAGGCCCGCTAAGAGCCAAGGCATGCAGCCCCGTTTTCCGATAAGATAAATATTATACGGTTTTTTTTAAACAATGTGAGGAAATAACACAAAGACATTTCAAACACTAAACTTACCAATCTTGTTCAAGCCAGGTTCGACGAAGAAGGAAGCGACAAAGAAGCCATTCATGGTCACGCCAACGATACTGCACATGACTGCGAAGAGCAGGCGCCCAAGTTTCGGCCATTCGTGGGACATCATGATGGGCGAATAAATGCGTGTCACGTTGGCAACAACCTGCCGCATTTTCGCCATGTTGACCTGTCAAAAAATTGAACATAGATAGAAGAGACATCAGTGTAAGTAGACTATTATCTGTGGAAAATGCGAGACTAGAAGAGGCTCACATTGTCTGGGGTAGTGTGATTTTACATTAAGGTTATATTTCACTTAACTTTACGGAAAGTTTAAAAAGTTTTGTAACTTAGAAGAAAGAAGAACAAAACGAAGAACAAAATTTTTTTTGTCGCAGGTTCGGTTCAGTTCAGTGCCTAAAATTTTTCAATTTTTCCTTCATTCTAAATTTGGGTATGGGATGGCGATGGCGCATCGTAACTGACGATTCTCAATATGATTTGAGACGTTAGTCCCGTTAATAAAGCATGAGTCTTCTGGTAGATGTCGCTGTAAGCCTCCCTTAAGGCGTTTTTATAAAAAAAATACCTTCTTTATGACTAAAATGGCTAAACCAATAGCTTGTTAATGACGCTTAGTTAAATTATTACAAAAAGAAAACATATGAAGTATCTTTCTAAAACCTGAATGACATTCTAAGAGACTGACTGTACCATATTGCTTTACTGTCACGTGTAAACTGTCATACTAAACTTCAATCGGGTAAAACTGTACATTACCTATTGCCAAGGCACGGATCGAATCCTGGTCTGGGACTGTACTTCGGACTTCGTATCGTGCTGTCACTTTCACTCTTGTGTTATACACTATATGAGTAAAAGGATCGGCACGAATCGGACGGATTTCGAATTTCGTAGTAGCCTGCCCCTCAGAGCTGTGTGATAACCATAAATAATAATTTCTCCTAGGTTTTGGAGTATTGACCTGTATAATCGCCTAGTAACCATTTTTTTGGTTTGTGACAAGGTCCATTTGTATAAGATTGTCCACAAGGTTGTATTTATTTATCAAAACTACGTCTGTACAATTTGATATGTTAGTTAGTTGTATTTCCTGACACTACTGTCCTGATTTTACTGTCCGTGCCCAATAAAGCGATAGGGGAAAATCCAGAGAAAAACCTCCGACACGACCACACGGGCGGTTTAAACACTGGAATATTCTAAGACTACTGACCTGAAATAGAGTAGTTAGACTAGGGAGGTGCCGCAGGGAAGCGTTTTACCAAACTGAATCCCGTTGCTGGCGCAACTGAAACAAATACGCAATCTCAATTCTCGTATCTAAGTAGTGCCACGGAGTTGAGGTGAATGATTCCTTACAGCTACATGTAATACAGCATTCGAATCACGTAACTTTATGTACTAACGGTAGATAGATTTTACTGTCAATTTTGAAGTATAAATGTATGAGGTGACAATTAGAATTTGACATTAAAATCTAGCTAACGGTAGTACAAAAGTTACGTGATTATCCCACTGATTGCAAAAAAGTGTGTGAATGAAATAAATGAGTGAATGTTAATAAAAAGAAATAAGTATATACATTTAATAGGTACCTATCTGATCTTTATCTATAAATATTTAAACGAAACACACTCGACAAAATAATACGGTCACACACGGTCAGAAATTTCGGGTCATCCTAATTATATAACCGCAATAGGTTTTTCTAAATATTTTACACTAGTTTTATTTACATGATATATTATTATTCATATAACCCAAGAGTATTAGCAATTCCCGGGATCCTATCATAAAAATATCAATCACCAAAACTGTCGATTTTTGCGATATCTCGCTCCGTTAATATCGTTTTTTTCATGGGTTTTTAGGAGTCCGATTTAAGCCTGGAAACAATTTTTTTAATTGATCTATTTGATCTATTTACAGGTTAGGTGTAAAATTAAATAAAGATCATAACAGGATTTAAAAACTGTACAAATTTGCACTATTTTAGGAAATATGACATTACTTTACCTACCCGTATTCTTTGTCCGCGAGCGTATATCAAAATGATGAAATTTTCTGTTTCGTTCTATTTCGATGTAACTTGTGTTCTTAACAAAATAGTTTAAAAGAAAGTTTTTGGTCTATCTTGCCATTAATTGTTGAACTTGCTATCGGTAGGAAAAAATAATAGTAATTTAATAATCTCACTGTCTTTACATATTGTTGTGTGCGTGACCTCAACTCTGGTGGCACTACTGTACCACGGAATGTGTAAGAGACACATTTATAAATGGGTGCAACACAACCAGGGACCGATACCGGTATTTTTAAAAAACCCTGATTAGGCCAATATTTTGGATTATTTTTTGCTCTTTACGTAGGGCTGAATCATGTATTTAGGTAACAACGTCGTATTATTAGATTGTCCCATTAAAAACGAAATAATGAACCGGTGACCATAATAATACCGGTATTTTTCTATGGAGAAAATACCGGTATCTGATCCCTGAACACAACAACACCCTTCGCTTATGTCCTTTCGAAGCAATATTGATGTAAAGTTTTACTTATATTTGCCCCAACAAATTTTTAGACGAGGTAAAATATAGTCACGTCAACTTGATTATGTTCGTCTGATTTGGCTTGGCCTAACCTAAGTCAAAAAGGAAAATGAACCCTCAAATTATTCTGAAAGCAAATTCTAACAAAAGTGATTTGGCTCTTGGCAAACAACTATCATTGTTGTTTTATCATTGGCAAACATCCGAATGTTTATTCTCTTGTTAAAAATGTGTACTTTCAAAGTGGCAACGGGGACGGCCATTAATCTGAGACGCAACGTGCGTTGATGGGTCATTCTACATTTTCATGACTAGTTTTCTGTTGCAAAAAAAATCTATGATATGTATTGAATTAGTGTACAAAAATAGGATTTCGAAAGAGTACCTGAACCTAATAAAATGAATTTATAGGTAAATATAATTCAATAATAAGATATTGCTGTAAAAGGTGGGTAACGCAGTGGTAAAAACCATTTTTTCATACAAATGGTGAGACATTCAATGACCACTGAGTTACTCGATTTATAGATATTAGCTGTGGTTCGTTAATTACCAAAACTATCGGAAGTGATACCGCAATTAAACCTCTATCTAAATAACAATACTATAATATGAAGTGAGGGCCAAGTATTCCAAAATTTGCATTAAAAAAATAGTGTGTGAAAATTATGTACATGAAAAAGTAGAATGGCCCTGATACCTTAGCGCCGTCCACCTCAGGCAGTGCTGCCGCAGCTACTAAAGCTGCTAAACGCCGCAAATACGCATCTTTAGGTGACAGCTACGTATTTGCGGCTTTTGTCGTGGACACCTTGGGCCAATGGGGACCGGAGGCTGTTAAACTTTTTAAACAAATCTCACAAATGCTTATCCGGTCTTCTGGTGACCGTAGGGCTGGCTCGTTCCTCGCTCAACGCATTGGTATTGCTATTCAGCGAGGAAACGCAGCTAGCCTTATGGGCACCCTTCCAAATTTTAGTGATTTAGGCGATATTTGTATTTATAGGTTAGACACCGTAGTTTAAGGTAGCTTCAGTTTAGTTTTAGCATTTGTATTGTATATTTTCCCAGGTTTTTAATTATGGTTGTTATTTATTTACTCACATAAATCAATAAAAAAATCCTTTAATTTGTAAAAGTTGTATAGTATATTGTTATCGTACTTATTCAAAGTCAAATTATATGCATGTGTATTTTAGATCTACTTATGTATGTTTCCCACCTACAATTAGATATATAATGTTGCATTGTCTCCGCTACCCAATGGTTGACCGGAAAATATAGCTCTTTAGCGATAAGATCGCCTGTTGTTTACCTCTACTTAATGTACTGCACTGTTTTCTTTTTTTCTGAGGTTTGCAATAAAGGGTATTTGTATTGTATTGTCATTTGCTATTACTATTGGTACTACTACTGGCTGCTGAACATAATGATAGACGGCGCATCACTAAAGTGATTTACAATTTACATATAAGGGCTTATCCAGAATCCCCTCCCCCTTAGTGATCTTTGGTGAGGTTCTAGGCGACCTCACCCCCCCTCCCGACGAATCCTAACGTGTATTTTATTGAATTTGCACTGTTTAAAGAAAGAAAGACATTTATTCGTGGCACAGACACAGTACAAATACAGTTTAAATATTTATAGTAAATGATATTGTATTGTATTAGTTGATCTTTTGTTTATTTTCCTATACGCGTTCTGCAAAATAGATTCGCTGTTTTTTTTGACGTACGAATTGAAGATTTGTAATTTCCTACATGAGAAAATATTATTTCACGGTTTTGTAGGTACAGTAAAAAAATACACGTGGGGTAAATAATAATGTGTAAGTGTAATAGTAATTTTATTGTAAGTTCTTAGGCTAAACTAAACTTTTGTAAACCATGTTTGTACCATCAAATACTACCCCGGTGACCACAGGCGTCACTGAAAATCAGCGTCACGATGTAAAACCACGGTTTGCTTCGCGACATCAAGCTGAGTGACGACCTTTTTAGCATCTATAGCTCTATATAATATCTTTTTGTTTATATTTCTTTAAAATACTAAATAAACTTATTTTCTTTCTTTCTTTCTAATGTGGGGTTGTAATCTTATATTGTGAATAAATGAATCTGAATCTGAATCTGGTCACCTTGTACGTCTCCCCCTCACCCAACGTCAGTCGTGAGAAGCCCCGCTCCTTCTTTGATTTCTCTATTAAATCTAAACATGTAAATATTCGACCAGTTGTCTTGAGATAAACTATCTTCGAAGGTAAGCTAGACAATATGCTCCAGTTTGCGTGTCAAGGAACCCCAGATCATTGCCCCTTGTGGGAGATACATGGCATTACCAGTATTAACCCTCCCGTCTACCGTTGCAACACTTGCAACGCGGGGTATTTGGCAACCAGAGTTATAGATGAAATTTCTACAAACATGTTATTGAATTTTGAACATTATAGTTTCAACAGTAAAAATCATTCAGAATTACTTTAAGTAATACAAATATGCCAACTCACATGATTACAAGCATACCGACTTAGCACATCCCCAAATCGAATGTAGCAACTGGACTGCTTATTACGGAAATTTTATTTAAATGCCTTAAATTTATACTCTCTTGCTGCAGACTATGGGTGAAGAATTTAGATATCGTTTTATAAATTGATCTGTTTAAAGGGACTTTGTAACTCTTGTAGATATGCCATATGATTAAATATATAAATAGGTGTCAGAGCCAGACAGACATCGCGAACAAGTTTCTGCGCGTTCTTTCTTGTGCATACCTATCACATAAATCTGAAACTTCAGCGTCTAGTTTCGCTTGTGACGTTTATGTCACCTTGAACGAAATACCTTTGTCTATTGCTTGAATATAAATATGATAAACACTACTTTCTATCGACAGACCATAAATATTATGTCTGTGGCGAGTTGCTGTTATTGAATACATATACGTACATAGACAATTTGCTATGGCGTATGCAAGTACGTAATGAGGGCTATCGTTTTTGTAATCACCAGTTGACGCCACTGTCGAGTAAGATCAAAAATTGTTATTGGTTATTATGGCCATGAGAAAGAGTTTACATTTAAATCATATTTAATATCTTAAAACCGTACCGTAAAAATATCGAATTTTCGCAAAATGTCTGCTTTCCAGAATGTCAGAAAACCTTTTGCATAATGTCAGCTTCTCAAAATGTCATCTATTTAAAATTGCCTGTCTCCAAGAATGACAGTTTTTTTTTCCCAAAATGACTGCAAGTTAAAATATCCGCCTTCTTTTAATGTTGGAATTCCAGAAAAGTCTTATTCCCAAAATGTCTCCAATCATGGTCTTCATATAAATCGGTTCAGCGGTTTAGCCGTGAAAAAGTAACAGACAGACTGAGTTACTTTCGCATTTATTAGCATTGATTTTAGTACAAAACTAAACTACGAAAATCCCTTCGTTCGGGAACCAAACTGGTTGAACCGAAAAATATTTTGTTCTTATACATTAAGCCTTTTACATTTAGAACATCAATTTGAAAATAAAGCAGACAATATGGGAAAACAAACATAACAAGACGATAGCCTATTTAAAAAAGCGAACATTATGGTAATGCTGATATTAGGCACATACTGAAATTATAGAAATGTAAACATTATGAACTCTCCTACACGACCACGCGTGTGGTTTGGAACAATGGAATACTCTAAGAGTTTGCGCTGCAGTGAGATTGGTTGAGCGGTTTCAACCGAATCTGAGCTGTGGTGGCTACTGGGAGTTTTGTCGCTGTTTCAATAGTGAACCAGCTTTATTTATTATTTTGTATACTTTCTTGCTGGACTTATTTTATTATATAGTTTCTTGCTCAGCTTGGCCTGGGTCGGACTGATTCTACCCGGTGTGCGGTGATACCGGGACGAATAGGGACTATATGTGTCAGTGTTGTTGCGATCGCGCTATGGATGTCCCCGCGAAGATTTTTTGTTCATTATTATTGTTACGTAATAATACACGTTAATGTCGTCTCATAAGTTCGGAAAAGATTTTGTAAAAGTCGCACATAACAACATGATAAATTGGTATATGATAGAATAATCTTACAATAATGCATATGGAACATAGCTGAGCACCGTTAACCAAATAGTTCACTTCGTTAATCGATAATCCGTTAAAAAAAGAATTATCTTCGTTAAACGTTAAAGCGTTATATTATTGGTCATTTAACGCAAGTTAACGTTAATCGTCTGTCTCACTTAGCGCCTATAGCTCGCGCCTACGCCGCCCCGATCGAACGGACTTGTCAGAACCTGTTTTTCGCGGCGCTGCGGCGCGGTGGTCCTTTGATAAAATAGGTAGCTACTTAGTTAACGGATTAACGGAATTTTGGACAATTAGCGGAAGCTAATGAGTCCGTTAACAATTTTGCAAGTTAACTTAAAAGTTAGTCCGATACACGGATGGTTAACTTCGTTAATTAACGATAAACGGATTAACGAGAGAGGGCACATTGCTCGCAGGACTGACGGTCGATGGGGCCAGAAACTGCTTGAGTGGCGTCCACGCACCGGAAGACGAGCTGTCGGTAGGCCTCCGACAAGGTGGAGTGATGACCTGGTGAAGCTCGCGGGAACCCGGTGGAAACGAACGGCACAGGACCGGTCTAAATGGCGAGCCTTGGGGGAGGCCTATGTTCAGCAGTGGACGTCTTTCGGCTGAAATGATGATGATGATGAATTAACGAGTTAATGCCCAGCTATGATATGGAAGAAGAATATGGGAATTCATGTTACCCAATACGCTAAACGCAGGGTATAATGAGATAAATCAAAACACACAAAATAATAAACTTAAGTGCAAATACATTATAAAAACCATGTTGTTACCGAAAGTGCGCGGCCGAGCTGTTCACAAACAGCTCAGGTAAATTAAATGGACCCCCTCCCCCCCTTAGTTAAGCCAAAACATGTTTCTTTTTTCTACCCACAATGTAAACGAGCGACAAAGGCGGCAGAGACGTACGCGATTTTCACTAGCTGTTTCATGAAACATATATGTAGATTCAAGTATTTTTTGGAAAAAAATCATACCTGCATGACGACCGGTTTAGCCTAGTGGGTAGTGCTGCCTGTGAAGCTGACGGTCCTGGGTTCGAATCCCGGTCAGGGCAAATAATTGTGTGATGAGCATGAATATTTGTTTCTGAGTCTTGGATGTTTTCTATGTATTTAAGTATTTATATCTATTAAATATATCATCGTCTAGTACCCATAACACAAGCCTTCTTGAGCTTACTGTGGGGCTAGTTCGATTCGTGTAAGATTGTCCTCTAATATTTATTTATTTATTTATACCTATTACCGATACTGATGAAATTTTGTCGCCGTGTTTTCCAATTGCCCATTATTCGAGCTATAAGGTGAAATAAGGTGTTATACGAGTATAACACCCATGGACAAAGGACAAGCTTCTATCATTATCTGAACCCATCTGGCCATTAAGGCAACAGAAAAAAATAACTAGCATGACCCTAGCTCACTTATACGCTATTGTAATGTTTATTGCTATTGTAGTATATCCCAGAATGGTGTGAACGTTCAAGTGAATTGACAGTTACTTAAGAAATAATTTATTTAACTATCTAACATTTTGGAACAGAAAAATACACTTCAAAATAATACTGGTCAATATTTCGGACAAAGAATAAGTATAGAACACATACACAATACGTGGAATGAATTTGTGTCAAACATAACACCTAGACAAAACAAATTACTCTTATTCCATGTCAACATAAGATCGCAATTAAAAATCATGCGCAGCTGGAAGCTATCATCAAATCAAGCCCCGCAACTATACATCTAATTGTTTTAACCGAAGTAAATATAAATGCACAGATAGAAAACTTATTTCATATTGAAAATTATATAATCTACACGGAATTAAGAAACAAACGACGAGGAGGTGGAATAGTTGGGTACTCGCATAAAAGTGTCACTTTTTTACGACAAAAACCGAATACAGTGTCTTTCGAGTGCTTTTTTTTAGCCATTCAGCGTGGCAATAATCTACCCACTGACGGCGAAATGGGACAATTGTTTTATCTTTAAGGTTTACTGTTGCCTAGGTTAAGTTTATTTTTTTGTTTCTTCATTACACAGTACTAAATTTTAATTAAAATATATAACCATCTATCGAACTCTATAAAAACCATTACAAACCAAGAGTTGTCAATAGGCACCTTCAAACCTTCAAAATTATTTATCCGTAAATAATAAAACAAATAACTTAACCGGTTATTATTGAGCTGTGAAATAAAGAGTATTTCCCCAGATCGTACAATGTTCCTATAATATACATTTTTTCCATTTATTTAAATCGGTTCACCGAATATATCACACCGCATCTACATGAAATTATGGTTATTTTTCCCATAAAGTATTCATGATTGCTACTCTTATTATCCTAAATACTACTAACATTTAAGCTGCTAGGTACTAAATAAGTGACATATTGGACAAAAATGATTTCGTATCTCGGCTCAGATTTCCGACTGTTCCCCTATACAGGTCGCATTTCTCAACCGATTCTCGCGAAATTTTAATTTTGTGAGGGGAAGTCCGGGAGAGATGAATCCCACTTAAATAATTTGTTGTTTTTTGTCGGAAGCTGAAAACCGTGGCCCGTCGGGCCCTATGTTTTATGTATATGTGTGCCTAAATTGATTTCCTCTCCGTTAATGTACTGATCAAACTCGAGTATGCCATACTAGTCTATGTGCCCATTTAGGTGGGAAATTATATTAGGTGACGTAGCCACCCACCCGCTTTTGAGGTTGAAATACTATTAGACGTGTTATTTTCTTACATTAACACTGACGTACGAATGTCATTCGTCTGTTCACAGATATTGGTTTGTTTTTTTAATTCACTTTTTTAAATACGTTTTTTGATATGAGATCATTGAGGTTATAAGTATCTAATAATTAAGTAAGATTAAAAATAGAGAAATGTTTATTTGCCGAGAAGACTGAGAAACTTAACATTTTAAAAAATCGTCAAAAAATAAAAATGAAAAATACGAACTTTTTTCAGGTATTTTTATAAATATTAATGGGATAATATTTAAATATGTTAATTGTAGTCAGTTTTTAAAAGCATTCATTGCACGTTGATTTTGATTTTTTTGAGCACTAATCGATGACAATCTTATCAGTCTTATCACCCGCCCAAGACTCATCTGACTCGTTGAGCCAGGATTCTATTTCCTGATCTGCATTTTTTCCCTGGGATCAACTTTCTGCCTTTTACTCGAAGTATTGTACTCGAGCCGTTCATTTTATCTACATTAAGTAAAATATAATTACTACTAAAAAATCACAATGAATACTGACGATACGAACCACATTCGTAAAGGACCCAAACTTAGTAAAAATAGTAAATAGTAAAATGTTTATTGTGTCTTTTACAGGTTTAGATACATAAGGTTGGAATCTCCTTTTAAGCATAAAGTAAGCTTGTGTCAGGAAATTCCGCTCTTCCGTAAATACAAGAGGTTTGACAAAATAACATAAATATTAAATCCGGAGCAAAAAATCAAAAATCATACAATCTTAAAATAATACATTAATTAATTATAATATTATAATATTCCACTAATTTAAATTATTCAACTTGGACTTTGTTTTAGTTTATTATATGAAAGCAGTGCGTGCGTACGTGCGTGCGTGCGTGCGTGCGTGTGTGCGTGCGTGCGTGCGTGCGTGCGTGCGTGTGTGTGTGTGTATGTGTGTGTGTGTGTGTGTGTGTGTATGTGTGTGTGTGTGTGTGTGTGTGTGTGTGTGTGTGTTTAGTGTGTGTGTGTGTGTGTGTATTTGAACGCGGGCGTCTGTAAGTGTAAATTACCTGTTTAGACGGTCTCCTACACGTATGTTCTTATCAGTTACGGTCGCGTCACTGCATGCTAGGAATATACTAAAATCGACGGAAAGAATACCCACCACAAAATAAAACTATCATCAAAAAACAACTCACGCGACGTAGGTACCATATTCGTACGTCAGTGATTTTGTTTGAAAAAGGAACACGCGAAGTGCTTAAATGTTTACCCACTGTATTAAACTTTTAAAAACTGAAAGCGTCATTCGAGATGACTAAGGAAAAATGCCCTAAAAACTGCTAGTTAGTTTAAATCTTCTTTTTTTGGCTCTCATTGTCTATTAGAACAAGAAATAAATAAAAATTATATAGTGTTTAAATACGTTACAATTTTATTTACTACTAGCTTTTGCCCGCGACTTCGTTCGCGTGAACTTCTACTGACTATTCCCATCCCCTTCGTAGATGAATTCTGCAGGTTAGGTTGTAAACAACTTAACTTTGAGTGACTCACTCAAAATTTACTCAAAGGTTTTTCCGTCTCAAAATTACAACCTTACAAAGTTTCTTACTTATACAAATATAATTAGCAAGTGAAATGGGCCCTCTTGTCCATGAAAGGAGGCATGTGTCCTGAAGTAGGATGTAATGGGCGGATAAGGAAACAAAATGGGTATGATGTATTAATACCTATATTTATATGTATGTTGGTAACAGGTATTGGCTAAGTAAGTCAGACGTTAAATACACATTTCATTTCAACTCGGAGAACGCCGTTGCCTCGATCCCATATAGCATTTATACGTACCAATTGTTTTTGATGATTTCTTATACTATGTAACACTAATGTGTGCCAAGAAACTACCTCATCACATACATATAGCATAGTGGTGTCATGGTTCGATGTTGCGTACTCTCTGGTTCGATGAAGTTAGCTAATTCCCTACTTTCCGAGCCTTAGTACTGACATGCTCGATGAAGCGACTACAGAGGAACACATATTATGCTTGAATCGAACAAAAATTTCATTATAACCCAAGATTTTAACATCCTCTCAAAATATCTGTAAGAAATTCTCCCTATATCGTAGGTAGTGAAGAAACACTTTCCAAAACGTACAATCGAACCTATGGGTCAGCAAGTTTTGGCTTAAAACGCAAGCGCTTTAGAGGCTGTAAGTCAGTACCTAAATATCACAAATCTATTCTATTTTGCTTACGATTATGCATGTAATTAATAGAACTTTACGTACTGAAGTGCGGTAAACATTCACATTCGCTTGAGTCGGTTTAGTTTTGAGATAATTAAGCTCTAAGAGTCACAAATATCCGAACTAACTCTTCAACTCAATCTCATCATAATCATATGGCAGCGAAATTACTCAGTTTATAACTACAATGGTAAAAATGAAAACTATACATGCAAATACCTACTTTATCTTAGCCACTATAAGGCTCAAATTATTGAGTTGTGCAAGTAGTAAATAATCTTCATTAACCTCGATTAGACTTCACCGATTGTCATCTGTGTAATGGCACGTCTCTGACACGCCAAACGTCAAATATCGTGATATTTATAACTGCCTAGTCTCGCCTCACGATAGTCCTTATTGTACCTTGACCCTACGATTCGTGACAACTATTTGCATATTCGGAGCTCAGACTTACACTGGTTCATCTGAGACAAATTTTCGTACGTTAGCAGGCATTGTAAATATCTATGTGACTCTGGTTCATAGAATCAGAATTTATCAATTTGAGGGACGATAAAGGGATAAAAAGTATCCTATATGTTAACCCGGGGTATAAATTAACTCGTTTCTTACCAAGTTTCATCATAATCTGTACAGCCGTTTTTGCGTGATTAAGTAATAAACATCCAAACATCTAAACATCCGAATTTTCACATTTATAATATTAGTGGGAATAGTGGAAATTAGTGGGATTTTGTAGGCCCTCAGATAAGACTGTTTACACACTCGACCACTCTCTAAGAACGTCCTGGATGACCACTGAAGACATATCAATTATAGTTAGACGGAATTCCGTCCGTGCCTTGAACGCAAGGCACCGGTTTTTCAATGTTGACAGCGACTGTCTAACATAATTAAATCTCTCATTTCAAACAGTTACTATGGTTTGAGGGATTTTTGGTTATTGGTCGCTAGTCCCCTAAGCACTTTTTTATCCTCCATTTTTTCACATATTATCTGTTTATTGTACAATTTTTGAATAAGATTCTTTTTATTTTGCTTCCAATTATATGCTTACCAATTTTCAAGCCTTTAAGTCACGAATTGAAGGACTTCTCATACAAAGTTCAACTCTCAACCCTCTTTTCACCCCCTTTCATCCCCAATCTGTATGATTTTTATAGCCTATAACCTGTCCGAAGATCCATTAAACTTGTTAGTGAAGGTTGTACTAAAATCTATTAGCTAGTTTTCGCGTGATGATGAGACAAATAAACAGACAGACAAACAGACACAAATTCTAAAAACTGTTGAAATGAGTTCTGTTATCGATTCTAAGACCCCTCCATCGATTTTTTTGCTAATATCTTCAATGTACAGATTTTCGAACCTCTACAGCTTTATTATATGTATAGATAGATCGTGTATTTACGCCCTAAATTCACTAAATGTGTTTATTACTTTAAAAACCAAGTTTGAGCGCAAAAGTCAGTGTTAACTATACAGCCTTTGATAGAACTTGAAAGAAGTCGTAGAAAGAAAAATAAAAATAGTTTTTCTACATAATAGCACTTTAATGAATTTATTTAAACTTAATTGCACAATTCAAGAAATATGTACTGTACAAATGGTGGACTTAATGCCGTAAGACATTTTCTACCATTTAACTATTGGCCTAAACCGAAACATGGTGCAGGCATTTAACTTTACTATTATATTTGATTATATATATTCATAGAGACATATACAATAAACATAGTCCATATATTAATTGAGTTAGGTAATTAACAATAACCACAAAGCTATTACGTAATTTACTAAATGTTATTGTAGATAACAGAATTAGTGTGCAGAATTTGTGTGTGAATTAGAGTGCTTTCGGGAAAATCTAATAAAATAGTCATGTAAGCAAATAAAAGTGGTCAGCTTCGGAATAAATGATAATGAGCTGGAAACTGCAACTGTAACTCAATCTCCGTATACATCTACAAATAAATAAATAAATAAATAAATAAATAAATATTAGAGGACAATCTTACACAAATCGAACTAGCCCCACAGTAAGCTCAAGAAGGTTTGTGTTATGGGTACTAGACGACGATATATTTAATAGATATAAATACTTTAATACATAGAAAACATCCAAGACTCAGAAACAAATATTCATGCTCATCACACAAATATTTGCCCTGACCGGGATTCGAACCCAGGACCGTCAGCTTCACAGGCAGGTGCACTACCCACTAGGCTAAACCGGTCGTCAAAATCATTTCATTTCAATTCAACTTGTAAACCTTCATTCTGGAATTCTATAAGTTACCTCAAATGCCACGTATAGCCTGTGTCTGCACCGCAAGAGGCAAGACACAGGTGCAAGTGCAGTGAAGTGTTGTGTTGCTGGAGGTGAGCAAGGTTGCCAGAGCTCCCGAGGATGCACTGTGTTGAGAGCGAGGGACCTAAATGTGTCCCTTCTGAGGTCAACACAGTGCATCCTCAAATCATGTAACGTGACTCCTTTGGAGTTGCGGGCGTCTATAAGCTGCGGTGGCTGCTTACCATCAGGTGGACTGGCTAAGTGCATGACCTTTTATGACTTGGGGCAGATGATAATTATATACTTGCCAATGTGCCTCCCTGTGGCTTTAACAGATCTGTTCCCAAATCTGTTACACTCCATATTATTTATTATTACATTAATTGTACACAATGCTGATTTCGTGAGGAGTTTTACAAATTGGGATGGGGTTGGGATGGGTTGGATTGAGGGAGGAGTACATATTGTAATAAAACCAGTCATTAAAAATGTTACTATTTCTTTCCTTTATTTCTTTGTGCACATACAAAAAACAATCCTAAATATTTAGATTATATAGTCACATCATCTTCGTCAATATGCACAATAGGTTTTGTGCGAATGCTCTGTTCTGGAGTATGTAATTCGGCATTGCACCATGCATTTTCCTGCGTCTCGTATGACTTCCACATACCCTACAGCATGTTCTTATTTGGGTCAGAATGCTTATCACTTGCCGATGTGTAATCCACCAGCATATAGCTATCCACATACTGTGTACATAACATCTTTCTACCGAAATGATTTTCGAATTAAGACTTTTGAAGATTATGAAATATTGTCA
Source organism: Epiblema foenella (assembly GCA_963556455.1). NCBI lineage: Eukaryota > Metazoa > Arthropoda > Insecta > Lepidoptera > Tortricidae > Epiblema > Epiblema foenella. Next base: position 44,320,719 of record OY747095.1, read on the forward strand.
GTCCTTGGAGGATTTAATACATGTATGGATGTAGATAAAATAGTGTATGCGACTTTAACTAAAACCACACTCGTGTTTTAATGCCTCTCATAATGTAGCAGTTGCATAAACTACTATTGAAATATCTTTGTGCTATTTCGTCTCAATGTTTGAGAAAATCACTATATCCACTTTAGTGAAAACTGGAGAAGCTTGACGATGTGGTTGGCGGGGGGAGGTTTTGCCGAGGCTCGCTCAGCCCCATACTTTCTGCGCCTCGGCAATAATGTACCTACTATTAATTCACAGTATGAATTCTTTCGCAGTATACAGGACGTCCCACGGCTATGCCACATGGAGGGAAAGTACCTTGAATATTGTAGATGGAACATTTTACTTAAAGAAGACATTATTTTAATTTTAAAAACATTTTAAACTGCATTCACAGATATTTAAATAATAATTAAACCGTGAACCGGGAATCGAACCCGTTATACAAGAAAAATAATTACTCTGTAGCTTTATCATACCAATCGAAAGGCTTCATCATATGGATTATTTTTTGCTAAATAACATAGTATCAGAAATAAAAGGAAGACCATGAATTTTAACATTTTTAATACAAAATTAATCAATTTATCAAGTGTAACGGGTTCGATTCCCGGTTCAACCATAAAAATATTTAAATATCTGTGAATGCAATTTACAATGTTTTTTAAATTCAAATAATGTCTTCATTCAGTAAAATGCTCCATCTACAATATTTAAGGTACTTTCCCTCCATGTGGCATAGCCGTGCGACGCCCTGTATATTCTCCTAGCAGGGATGGTAACCCCATGGAGCCTCATTACCGTTCTTCCTTATTAAAATTCTTCATGTTTTTTAGACTAGTTTAGTTACCGGCTTCAATATAGTGTAGCATGTACTGGGATGCTTTGTGATGCACGTACCAATGTAACGTACATAATGGTACAATAGACAGCCTATTGACGCTTAGAGCTACTATTTGCATACACATTCATTACCGAATTAAAAAGGGGTTGTAATAAATAGGTTACAAAATCCCTAATAAGTACTTTTTTATAAAATGACGCAAAAAGGCAGGTATGACCAAGCATTTGTGGTTTTAAATGGAACAGGCTGAAAGTGGCCGTTATCGGGAAATCCCGCATCGCATAAATATCCAATTTAATTGCAAGTTCCACGAAATTTATAAAATCATATTTACAGTTACAGTCTATCAAATATTAATAAATAACAGTCTGAGGCTGAATGAAACATTTGGCTGTTTTTATGCAAACAAAGCCAATCCCCGAAAAAAGAGTTTCGAATTTCAAATCAAAGCTGCATGAAACCTGCGTTTATTTCAAATTAAACTTTGACTCGGTGGTTTTAAAGTGGTAATTTCGCGAGTATTTAAACTGTATATGAGGTTCTGAAAGTAACTTTTAATTTTGTTTATCGTCGTTTTATGCGACTATGACAGTTAACGGCCAGATGTCGGAAGGAGTTCGCGACTATTTTATAGACGAATTTAATAGGCTAATTGTTACTGGCATTTAACATTTGGCTAGTAAAAACAGTTTTAAATTACAAAAAAATTATAAATGGCTAGTATATATAGGCTGTTGAATGCCAGCATTTTCATTCGCACGTTATACCAAAAAATCTCTGCTCTGTAAACATTCCGATTTTTTTTTAAATTAAACATTTCGGAGTCAAACGCATTCATTTCCGAACCATTGCAATTAAAGTCACTTTGGGCAAAAAGTTAGATTTCTAAAAGCACGTCGCCGCAAATTTACTAAAAACTTCACAGATTTCTTCGCTGGTGCAAATAAATTCGCAACTGCAGCAGCAACCAACTACACGTACACTCACGGACTTTAATTATTGTGCCATATAGAGCTCACTTTATACTGGACACCGTACCTAAGTTCTGGGTCAAAGGCGCTCTCGCAACTGCTGGAAATTGAAAGCATGTTTCAATTTCCATTTTCCGATTTCCAATCGGACTCTTTTAACTACTACTACTACTTACTAATTCACTAATACAATATATCTGTGTACACTTTATAAAACACTACTAATCTGCAAAAAAGGAAATTAAGTAAAATAAATAAACTCCTGGAATTAAAAAAAAATTAGTCATCGCAAATTTAAAAATCAATCACTAAATCCAGGAGTAATTAATTAAAAATATTACCTTAATTGCCAACTGGGAATTCTGGATCGATTTGAGGAGCTGCTTCTCCGATCACGACGACCGACCGAGTGCCCGCACCAGCGGCAGCACGCGTATATAACCCCCAACACCCACGTCCTGAGGCCGTTGCAATGGGCGGACCCTTCCTGGCCAACGAGACTAGCCGTCCTTGACCCGAACCTCAAGGTCCTTGCTGCATGTAAACATCCACTGGCCCACAAACCTATATCTAGCCTATTCCCTCATGACTAAAATTTATCAAGTGCAACAGTGACGCTACATGTCAACATTTTCAAAATGCATTTAATACTTAGGTACTAACAGCGTATGTGATTGGAGATATGACGGAATACACGACTTATTGAAGGGGTTGAGGATTAGGTTCGTCCCCCTTCGAAAGTGGGAGGTGCAGTGGGGAGGGCCCTGTAAATCTGTAGACATTAGAAGAATAGACACTAAGTTAATTTTCATCGGGACGATAATACCAATACGACGCTTGTTACGTACATCATTTTTTTTATCTCAGAGCCTTCGGGCTAGCCAAACTTATTTTTATATATCAGTATTGTGCTCACAGTGTCTTAATTTTTTTTTATTTTGTTCATAATTCTCGCGAAATCTCTAGTCAAGACAGCGCCACATACGCTTAAGGTAAGTAAATATTACAAAAGAACCTTTCAAAACCATTAAGTATTGTTAATAAGTGCATACAAACCTTCGGTGACCTTGAAAGCGCATAATTCTCAAGGCCGCCGCTCAAAATGCGCGCCGTTGCGCTGCGCATGACTGAATGTCAAGGTCGCTGCAACAGCGCCGGTAGTCCGCGCGCGGCAACCCAGTTTCAAGGTCACCGCGAGATTTATGCGTTTGCCGGCGCGCTATTTGAATTTCTGTGGTGTTTTCAGATGTATTGTATGTATGTAAGCACTTTATTGTACACAATAACAGGTTAAAACAATATACATGTCACATAAGATTAGAGTACAAAGGCGAACTTATCCCTATGAGGGATCTCTTCCAGCTAACCTATGGTGTATTTATGGTGATTTCAAAGCATTCATATTACTACCTACTTTGTTTCTCAGTCTAGTGTTTTTTCAGAGAAATATAGTTTTTTAAATACTTTTGTACTTTTTGAATTTATATTTTTCACACGCTATATTTACATTTCACTTTTTTAGATATTAATATGTTATTATTACTCTACTTATTTCTTTTTAAATGGCATTTAGCATGAAAATTTAAAACTGATATGAAATATTAATATTATTCAATGTGAAATATTAATATAGTATATTTGATATATTTCAACGTTATCTAATAATGAATAGGTATTCTCCGTATTTTTTAAAGCGGTTTTTTGTATAATACCAATGGCAATTAGTAGTGTTCGTTTCTTATATTATTTGAGCTTGTGTAGACCATGAACCATTTTAATTTAGCAAGAAAGTTAAATCTGCGCTGAGTCTAGAAGAGTTATTTTATGTAATTTATTTGACTTTTTACTTTAAGAAACCTTACAAATTCTTAAAAGTCTCTAATTATGACATTATTATATATTAAGTAAAGGACGATGATGTTTAATAAACTTTCAGATAGAAACGGAGCAATTTTTATCAGTGTGTGTTTTCAAATTAAAGAAGTAGAATACAGTTTTTCCCTTAAAACTAACCCAATTTGGAAGGATGTTTGAAACGTTATTTCTTAAGGAGAAATTCAGTAAATACATGTATCTATAACCTATGAAAGTAGGTAAAGTGACTACTAGTATGTGTCAATTGACATAGAAAATAGCCAAATAGCCGAGTGTTTTCACCGATAAGGACCCTTGACCTGTGTTTTTAACCGACTTCAAAATAAGGAGAAGGTTCTTAATTCACTTGAGTTTTTTTTAAGTGTGTGTGTTTATTATGGACCAATTTGGAATTTTTTTCTTTTTTTGAAAGCATATGCCTCAAGGTTGGTCCCGCTGTACCAGAATCCAGTTCTGATGATGGAGTCCATGAGAAATTGAGGGAAATCTTCAAAAAAATCAAGGGAAACATATACCGATTTTCAATGTTTCCTTTGAATTTTTATAATAATAATATTATTTATTTGCAGAAAATTACAATACATCTACATTCTTCAATAAGAAGCATATTAGTTTCATTTTGATTTCTTATTTTCCATGAAATAAGTACATCTACCTATATTCCTACATAGCATAATACCTAATCTTCTAATTTGTTTCCACTCACGCACAAATCGCACAACCTTTAGTGATTCAACATCTGACTAAACCCTTAGTCGAAATATCGAGAATCTCGCGCATTGACAAAATGTGTAGGTATTTGTGTAATTGGTTTCTGTAACTCTACTTAGTTGTGGAAGTTACGAATCAATAAGTGGGTCATTGTCCGATTTAGGTTCGCGTCTTTTCGGTGGACATATCAAAAGTTAAGGGTCACAAAGCTTGCTTGAATTGGCTAGTAACCCGCATAAACGGTGTTTCCGTAACTGTAAATCCATGTAATAAAGACATAACTTACATGTCGACGCCTTTGGCCTAGTTGGTAGTGACCCTGCCTTCGAAGCTGGAGGTCCCGAATTCGAATCCCGGTCAGGGCATTTATTTGTGTGATGAACACAAATATTTGTTCCTGAGTCATGGATGTTTTCTATGTATTTAAGTATATATTTATCTATATAAGTATGTATATCGTCACTTAGTACCCATGGTACAAGCTTTGCTTAGTTTGGGACCAGGTTGATTTGTGTAAGATTGTCCATAAATATTAATTTTTATTATTATATTTATTATGTACATAAGCCGTTAAATATTGACCACCGGCAGGCGAATCACGTAACTTTATGTACTAACGGTAGATAGATTTTAATGTCAATTTTGAAGTATGAATGTATGAGCTGACAGTTAAAATTTGACATTAAAATCTATCTAACAGTAGTAAAAAAGTTACGTGATTACCCCGCTGACAATTGAAATTTGACATTAAAATCTACCTAACGGTAGTAAAAAGTTACGTGATTACCCCGCGGGTGTACAACTTTTGTTTTTACAACTGACAATGACCCAAGTATTTTCTAATTACATTGTATTTTTTTAATTTAAGGTGGACTGATTGAAACTGGAGACGTTTCCGAGATTTGATTGGTCATATTTTTGGAATCGCTTTTAGACTTATGAAGCCTTGAAGGCCGTCCCTGGAATTTAGTTCGATGATAATTTGTACGTGGAAGGAAAATACAGTTGGTAAAATTGAATGTTTATAACTTAGAGACTCTATCTCTATAGAAATAGAGTCCATAACTAACGAACATTCAGTCACCTCGGCGGAACAACAGATCAAAACTTTATCTCAAAAATAAACTTAGTAAATAAGTTGTAAATACGTAATTTCTTTTAAGGTAAGTCACGGGTAGGTCAACACAAAATAGATAAAACAAAAGTTGTCTCTTCTGTGCTAAATAATTAACTACTTATGTGCAGTCAAAGTCACAAACATATACAGGGCGTCCCACGGCTATGGAGGGAAAGTACCTTGAATATTGTAGATGGAACATTTTACTGAAAAAAGACATTATTTTCATTTGAAAAATAATTTAAACTGCATTCACAGATATTTAAATAATAATTAAACCGTGAACCGGGAATCGAACCCGTTACACAAGAAAAATAATTACCCTGTAGCTTTATCATACCAATCGAAAGGCTTCATCATATGGATAATTTTTAGCTTAATAACATAGTATCAGAAATAAAAGGAAGACCATGAATTTTAACATTTTTAATACAAAATTAATCAACTGATCACGTGTAAAGGGTTCGATTCCCGGTTCAACCACAAAATTATTTAAATATCTGTGAATGCAGTTTAATTGTTGTTTAAATTCAAATAACGTCCTCTTTCAGTAAAATGTTCCATCTACAATATTCAAGGTACTTTCCCTCCATGTGGCATAGCCGTGGGACGCCTGTGTATTAACTAGAGACAAAATAACCGAACGCTCTTGTCATTAAGAGACATGTTCGTATATTTTTGTGACTACTAAAGCCGGGTTTTATAAAGATCCATTAGACCAAATGTGAGATCAAACTTCAGTAACTCAGTACATTTTTGACATAACAAACCGACATAAGGTCTAACAGATCTTTATAAAACCAAGCCTTAGTAGCATCGATCTTTTCGTAACAGATTTTACGGTATTATGAGTCCAACAAACTGTTGAACAAATATATATTTTTTCGATATCGAACCTGCTCACGAGATTTCACGAGAATCGGTTGAGATTTGCCACCTGTAGACGAGAAAAAACGGAAATTCGGACATACGAAAGCACTTTTGTCGAAGCTGAAGCAATTATTAAGGTTAAGTACAATTTGCTGTTGCAACATAATTTATATGGGATTGTTAAACCATAGGTAGTTTGTCTCGGTGCGGCACGACCTTACGAACGATGAAGTTGTCCACTTTCCCATCTATGTCGTAACGATCATGATTGATTGATTAGTAGCCTCATAGTCCGGCGTCCTAGGCACACACTCACGGACCCGGACGACGTAAACCCAGTGTCCATCGAAAGATGGAACGCTTCGCTCACGGCGTCCAAATCAGACACGACGCGTACACGTACGTCCATCCACCACGCGATCGTGACAACACAGACACATATAGACCCTATTCTTACCGGTACCGCCGAATACCGGGTAGAATCAGTCCGGGCCCAGCTGAGGTTGCTGGACCTGGACCTTCTCAGCTAGGTGTACGCTCACACCTCAGATTTGGTTGAATCCACTCAACCTATCTCACTGTGGTGCTCTAGTGACAGTAGTAGTCAGGTTCAATTAAATATATATATTATACTTTAGAACCAGGAGCGAATTAAATTTATGAAGTTCACGATATGTTTTTGAGCGAGTAAAGCGCAGTGGCCCATTTCTCGAAACTAAAAGTTACAAGTGGAAGTCACTTTTTATTAAAGGGACTTCAAACATGCATTTACTTGCAAAGTCAAAAGAGCTTAAATTAAAATACTGAAATGAACGCAAATTATTCTTTATATGGTATTTTTTTATTCAATAGGTTAACATTTTCATAATAAGTTAACACGTCATAATTTACTAAAATAGACTGCCCCGTGTGAAGCGCAGTCCATTTCTCGAAGCTATAAGTTACAAGTTTCTTAAAGTTACAATTTACAATTGGGAGTCTCTTTCTATTAAAAGATATTGAAAAGAGACTTCCATTATAACTTGTAACTTTTAGGTTCGAGAAATAGTCCCCAAGTCTCCATTTAATGTGCCAAAAGCATTTTTGCTGTTAAAAACGTTTGGTTGTGCTTAAATTGATAAATACTTTAATATATTGGTGTTACGACACAATATCAATTATACTAACATCTTCTGTCAGTGTCAAAGTTTCAGGGTCTGCACTCTGAACTTAGAAATCCGGACTTCGTATCGTGCCGCCCCTTTCACTCTTTATACACTCTTTTTTCACTATATGAATGAAAGGGACGGCGAGATGCGATGTCCGGATTTCCAAGTATGGAGTAGGCCCTCAATAATCTTATTGCTCATTGTGCAGTGTGCCTTTATTGTCCAGTCTAAAGCTGTTTAAAATACGAAAACTTAAATAACCTAAGCTCGGCTGAAGCATTTCACGGAACTAATATTAATCCTTAATCGTATTTGTATCATAAACGTTTCAAATGGAAATGATTTGAACGATTGAAAACAATATACCTATTCATAGTTCCATTGCATCCCGTCATATATTGCAAAGTTAAATGAGCTTAAAAGATTAATATGCTGAAATGAAAACAGATTATGCTTTATATGGTATTTTTTTATTCAATAGCTTAACATTTTCATAATTAGTTAACACGTCATAATTTACTAAAATAGACCGCCACGTGTTTGCGTTATACTTTATTGGTGTATAGTTGGAATTCTATTGTTATTTGTATGATAACTTAGTAGTTTTTGACTAGGGGAAGTTTGCTACCATTGAACCAGAGTGTTCATTAGACAAACTAAATATTTTAAAATCTGCGCATGCTAGACAGAGCCAAATCAGGTACAGTCGCCATCAGATACATCGGAGCGAACAAGGTGCTCACAAATATCTGAACACGACTCTATTGTCAAGACGTTAAAGTGCATGTTCAGACATTTTTGAGCAACCTGAAGAGTACAGATATATTTCATGGTGACTGTACAAAGTGTCCGTGGGCTGCCTCAATCTCAGCGTAACCTCAATCGCACCGCACTTCTCGGGGAGGAGTGGTGTGAGCAAGTATGTTTCTAGCGCCAGCGATGTAAAACCTACGCGAAAGCGACACTCATGAAAGTATCATTATATTTGCATTATAGTTGCAGTTGCTATCAACGGACCACATGTATGTCCTATTATCGGACCGGTCCATTCATGGTAACTCGTTTTTTCGATTTTTAAACCATTTAATTTTTTTAAAGAATTAATATTTTTAAAACACATGGCAAAAGTAGAGCTACATACTTAAAGTAAGTATATATAGTAAAAAATATATATATTTCCTAAGTCCATTGATGGCGACTCAGCGCAGCTGTTCAATCAAGATGACCCTGGTCCAAAGAAGGCAACACCGCGAAAAACCCTTCTCACGTTTTTTTCTGCAACATTATATAGTGACGAATAAATATATTTCAAAGTGAAAAATCATCAAACTCGTCTCATTTACTTATATAAATTGTGTAGATTATAAGGCAGCGAAGTTAAGTGGTCCAATCCTAGCAACCTTCCCCTTTGCGCTGAAACGCAAAGTTGATCCTTAAGTGACCTAGAGTGGATTGAGATTTGGTTGAAGCCGCTTATCGAATCTCACTGCAGCGCAAACTTTTAGAGTATTCCAGTGTTTAAGCCGCCCGCGAGGTTGTGTTGGAGGTTTCCCCTGGATTTTCTCGAGGCCACTCTCCAACCACACACTTCTATCGCTTTATTGGGCCCTATAAAGCCACAGTCAGGTTAAAAAAAACTGGGAGTAATCAAGAACCATCTATTGCCATAATTAACTGTATAACATCGGTTTTGTGAGAGAAAATTTTGTGTACCTACATTAAGTACTATTAATTATTCCGTGCAGTAAAGTGCCTAAATAATGGCAAGGAGTTATCAAAAGGAAAATCATAGCGACGTTGTCTCAATTATATCCCCGACCTTAATAATTAAGTACATAGAAGAAAACTTAGTAGACTATTTATGTTTAGTTTGGTTGTTAAATAAACTATGTGTCTGAATATCTTTCTTAAAAAATCTAGCGAAAATCAAGGTTGAATATGTGAAAATTCACTATTTTCATACAAATTGGCTGAACGACAATTAACAGCAGATATAGTGCTTTATTGATATAAAATAAAATAAATGCAAATATAATTTAAATGAACTTTATTCTACAAGTAGGCAGCAATGGCACTTTTAAAAGTCAATAATACATACCTAAATCACTTAGGGCGGTAATAGTAGATTGTGTCTCAAGGGAACAAAATGATATATTTACGGCGAGGGCGGTATATTGAATTCTGAGTGAAGCGAAAGATTCTACAACAGCATCCTGAGCGTAGCAAGGGATTCTAAAGTAGAATCTTGAGCGTAGCGAGGGATTCAAGTGTTTACGCCCAAGACGGAAATAATTTTGCTACCGTGTGACACATACTGCTTTTCACACCGTCTACGAGGCCCGCTGCTAAAAACATGAAGTATCTTAAAACTGATTTTACTACAGTGTCACATACTGCTTTTCACAACTTCTATGAGGAAAAGAGTCATTGTTGCCCTCAAATGAGGGAAGAAAAGTACATCTTTGAACCCTCATTCGAAGGCAACAGTATCTCTTTTTTGAATATCAGGTGTGAAAAATTAAGGAATATGTCAGATGAGAGGTTAAAATATGCGATCTGATGCTTTCTTTATTGATGCCGTGTTGAGTCCACAATTTTACGTCCCCTAGCCAGGAAGTGAGATTTTACGCGCGCGACGCGGGCGGGAATTATTACTTTATGGTGGGTGTGACGTAACATCGATCAGCGTTTCTCAAAAACCGGCCAAGTGCGAGACGGACTCGCGCACGAAGTGTTCCGTATCTCTAAAAACGGTATATACCTATAAAAACGGTAAGAAAAATCTTGGTTGTTATATGGGAGCCCCACTTATTTTTTTTTAATTAAATTATTTAGTTTTAAAGTCAATACATACTTAATTAAATATTCTGTGAATATTTCAAGCGTCTACCTGTTCCCGTTATCATTATCGAGCAAAAAAGAGCAAAAGAATCACTTTTGTGTTAATGGGAGCCCCCCTAAATATTTATTTTACACAATTCTTTAGCGTTTGTTGTTATAGCGGCATCATAAATACATCATCTGTTAAAATTTACTAAATGTCACGGTTCATTAGATACAGACTGGTGACAGACGGACAGACAGAGAGACAGAAGGACAGCAGAGTCTTAGTCATAGGGTCCCGTTTTACCCTTTGGGTTCGGAACCCTAAAAAGATGACCAAAGTCGTAATTGTTTTTTGAACAGAGGAAAAACTAGACCATGTTGGGTATCACGATGTTTTCGTTCACAGAAAAGCTACTGTTAAATGATATAATGAGCATAACCTTTAAAAGAAACCAAACGGTTTTTGAACCCGTGACCCCTATCCAGATTGAAATTCCCTTTCCTTTGGTACTGCTCACTTGGCTCGAGCGGCTCAACAGCAACAGGTCTACAGGCGTACGAAACTCGGCCAAATTCTGCCAAACGCACGCAAGCAAAAAACGAGTATGAGCTCTTACTATAAAGTAGATTCTGGCTTGGACAAAATCAACTTGTTGAACAATGGATGTCTCATTCCTTCCAGTAGGTACACAGTTTTACTGCCCATTATTCGCATAATGTTATGAAATCCATCGGTACGGTTTTATTACATTTATTGAACCTTATAACAACGACATAAGGTTTACTATCTCGTTGTAATAAGGTTCACTGAATGTAATTAAACCATGCCGACGGATTTCATAAAATTATGTGACCCTATAATTCAATCTTGAATATTTCGCTCCACGGCCCGATGTGAATGTACATGGTCTAAGAAAACAAGGTGTGATAATCCGGATTTGACATTTTTTTTTATTGCACCTAAAACCTATGGCTTTATACGCCCGATCCAATAAAGCCAAGTGCGTGGTTGGAGAGTGGCTTGGGGCAAAAGCGTGGGCGGTTTAAACACTGGAATAATACTCTAAGAATTAGCGCTCCAGCGAGATTGGTTGAGCGGCTTCAACCAAATCGTGGATCGTGAGACAGTCGACACACGCTAACACCCGCATACCGTCGATAGGCTATTGTAAGGCTGATGACCTATGTCGTGTCACCCACAAACCTTTTTTTTTTTTTTTTTGAACCTGCCTGTGGCTTTATAGGCCGGGCCCAATAAAGCGATAGGAGTGCGCGGTTGGAGAGTAGCCTGGGGAAAATCCAGGGGAAAACCTCCGGCACGACCACGCGTGTGGTTTGGAACACTGGAATACTCTAAGAGTTTGCGCTCCAGTGAGATTGGTTGAGCGGTTTCAACCGAATCTGAGGTGTGAGTGGAATCGAGCTACTGGGAGTTTTGTCGCTGGTTCACTAAACCTAGCCTAGCTGAGAAGAGTCCAGCAAGACACTCAGTTAGGCCCGACCTGGGTCGGACTGACTCTACCCGGTGTGCGGCAGTACCGGGACAAATAGGGACTATATGTGTCACTGTTGTCGCGATCGCGCGGTGGACGTCCCCGCCGGCGGGACTACTAACCAATGCACCGGATTACCATACCTGGCGAAGTATATTGTTGTAATTGGCCATAGATTTTGTACCTATGCAGTAGGCGGCTGAGTTGTGCCTGAACTCTGGTCAGCATATCTTGCAGCCACCTCGTATCTCGAGCGACTCAGCGATTCCTGTCTCGCTCAAACTGTGAGAATTAGAAAGAGGAGGGCAGGTTTTTCTCTACCCGCGTCGCGTAGCACCTGCAGTTGTGCTATCCCTTGACTTTACAGACACGTCTCTCACGGGTCATCGGGCACACGGGTTTGAAATTCCAATTCTCTACGACCAAGGGCCGGAACGCATTCAACTCAATGCAACGGAATTTGAACCGTGTATACAGTAGTTACGGTTCACATTTGAATGGAACAGCTGTTTTCCCGCCGAAGATGCGAGATTTCATTCAAATATGAAATGTGTATATTTGAAATATCTAAGTATTCCTTCAAAGTCCTTTACATCTAGGATTCTCGTCAGCCGATCGTGTATTAATAATGAATTGCACTCAGTATTTTGCTTCGGAAATTCCTTGCACTATCGGCCTAGGTAATCTACGACTCTGAAGTCATTCCTGAATAACGTACAAGAATAAGCTCATTGAGTTTTGCCTTGTTAAAAGTTTGCAAATGATTTCATAATACTTATAAAAAAGTTCCAATGTTGGCTCTCAAGGAAACGATATCTAGGTAAACTTTATTGGAAATCTATAGTGTTAGATTTCCTACATATTATATCACTGTTTATAAGTTTTGTAGTTAATTTATTATTTAATCGTGGTCCAAAAAAGGACTGTAACTTCAACGAGGCGTGTATGAGGAGAAAATTTTGGTTTTTTTAAATTTGTCTATAGTTTAATTTATTCCGATGTGACACAAAAATGAAGTTTCAAGTTTATTGTTTAAAAAAATATTTGCCCCTAGCAAACTTTTAACCCCCTTTTCAACCCTTCAGATGGCGAACTTTGTAAAACGCTGAAAACTGTTTTCTCCATTTTAATGCTTAGTTTATTAGGGCAGTTTCTAGTATCTTTCTAAAATATAATTTTGTTATCATAAAAAATGACCACCCCCTTTTTACCCCTCAGAAGATGAATTTTTAATTAAAGATTAAAAGGAACATTTATAATATTACAATCGGCCGCCCGCGACTTTGTCCGCGTAGATTTTAGATGGTAACAAAGATATAAATGAGGTTTTTTTTCTGTCGTGAGTCTGATGCTGTTAATCTTTGTGAAACATTGTTCAGAAGATATGCAACGACAAACGGATTTGGATTTAGAAAATGGGGACATTAAAAAATATTCCATAAGAAGGCAAAACTGGCACTTTCAACGCCTGCTAGACTATTAGAAGAAGAGTCACGCAGAGTTCCCGACACTGGCCAAAATGAAGTGTTCTAGAAGGCATACCTCAGCGTTTCAAAAGGCTCCCCGAACATTTTTACCCATTTAGTGTAGGAAATTCGAGAAACACTAAACTTCGTCTATTTGTGTTTAAACAGCGAGTCTGTAACCTAAGTTTCAAATCTATCACTGCAATAAAGTTTCCTTCCCGTGCAAACTTCGAACCCCTTTTCCCTCCTTTAAGAGAGAAATTTTGAAAAACGCTGAAGCATGTTTTGTTGTATTGAAACAGAAAGTCTAAATACGAGATTCCAAATCTCTCTCTTTAAAAAGGATTTGCTCCTCGAACAAACATTAAACCCCTTTAAGGGCGAAATTTCGAAAAATGCTGAAAATTAACTGTTTAGTTATATCGAGGTTTGATATCTCTTGCGTTGGAAAGGATTTGCTCCCCGATCAAACATCATCCCGCTTTAGGGGAGGAATTTTGAAAAACGCGGAAATATATTTTGTTGTATTTAAACTGCGAGTATATATATGAAGTTCCAAATCTCTAACTTCAAAAATGATTTGTTTCCCGTACAAACGATGAACTCTTTTTCGGCGCTTTTTGAATAACGGTGAAATATGCCATTAATATATTTAAACAGAGAATCTATATACAAAACTTCAAATCTCTCACTTCAATAAATACGTGTTTTCATACAAACTTTCATTGTTATATTTATTTCAAAACTCACTGTCTTCAAGATATATAGCATGAAACTTTGAAAATTTTAGCCATGTGTAAATAAATCATAAAAAATTAAGTAGTCAGTTTTTTTTTCTTTTCGCTTTCATAAATGTAGATAAGGATTGAAGAACTGATAACCGTTTGTGCCATAAATATGTATATAGTTTTGACGGAGCAATATTAAATCAAAACTTGTCAAAAATCGATGAATAGAGCGTGGAGCCCTCTAACGACGTAGCTTACGATTACAGACGGTTGGGTGCAACTAGGGGATCCCGAAATAACGGGATCTCGGACCGATTTTTATGGTAGTTCAACACCGGGATTGAAACAGACCCATACCGAAATTTGGGTATACCATTATTGAAGATTTTGCATTAACAATTAAAAGAAAAATATGAAATTCTTATGCATTGTTAAAATTTATAAGAAGACAACAATAACGTAACAATAGTAACGTATTTATAATTACGTTATTATTTCTTATTATTCTCTGTCCCACATTATTTTTCACTTGCATATAACACAGATAGTTACAACGTGACGGTAAATTGTCACTTAAGGATGATTCACACTAGACCGTTGCGTGTCCGGGCCGGCCCGTTTTCTATGACAGAAAATCAACGGCCGGTGACGCTCGGAAACGGGCCGGCCCGGACACGGAACGGTCGCTCTATTACCAATGCAAACGTTTGACGGCCGATCTAGCTACGTCCGAGGCTCGGAAACGGCACGGTCCCAGCCCGGCCCGGACGCGGAACGGTTAGCACATTGACACACAAAATAGCTCGGAGACGGGCCGGCCCGGAGACGGAACAGTCTACTGTGAATCATCCGTTACTCGTATCCTCAGGTGAAAAATCTCGGGATCCCGAAATACCGAAATCACGGGATTGAGGTCCAATACCGGATTTCAATTCCGATATTGAGATTCTTCCAGTACTGCATGCCCTAGGTAAGTGTTGGGTATATACCGTCCAGCACTCACCTTACATTCTTGCCCAAGAGCCCTTCAACAGAACTAAATAGGTTTCATGTCAGGCACGTATCCAGAGGGGGGGAAAATTGGGATTTATCCCCCCCTAAAACGTTTTTAGCCGTCTGTTTCGCTTGCGTGTTCTTTCAATAAGTAGGTACACAGTTCACATGGTTGTTTCAATGTTTGTCCCCCCCCCCCCGAACCAAAAGTTTGGATATGTGCCTATTTCATGTAGTCGCTATTTAGGGCTTATCCAGAAATCACGCGAGGATTTTAGACCCCCCTTCTCCTTGGTGACCTTTGGTGAATTTCTAAGAGATTCCCCCCCCCCCCCCATGAAACCGCACGTGTATTTTTCACTATTAAAAAAATATAGACTGAAATTGTACTGTGGTAGTTGATATTGTGTTTATTTTCGTATATGTGTTATGCAAGCGCTCCAAAAATTTCAAAATACGTAAACAGACTCGTTGTTTTTACGTGCGAAATGATGATTTATAATTTCCTACATGAGTAGATACCCCCCCTCCCCCAACGTGATCAGTCGTGAGGTTTTCCCCCCCTTCGAAACAACGCGTGAATTCTGGGTAAACCCTTACAAAGCTTTTGGGAATTTCATTAAATAACGGCACGTGTATTGTATTCAATTCATAGTCAGATATGAACTGCACAGTTCCCAAATTGAAGTTAGCGGTTAGTTCGCAGCTAAATTGTAAACCACGCTTTGGAATGCTTTGCAAAACAACTATTTATTGTTTGAAATTAATTCTGTGCTACTGGAATAGTTTTTATTAACGTCACTGGAAAGGTAAAATGTTATTTCGCTTTTACTCAAAGGTATTTTAATGAGCACCGAAACGCCGCCAGCATCTTGGATTCATTTCCGCCAATGAGCGACCTTGGTGACGGTGTCTAGGGTTTTTAAACTTCATTTATTTTTCATAATTAATGTTAATATAGAACTAAATTAGCTTTAAATATTTATTTACCTTATTGTTTTCTGAATAAAATTATTCCAATGAACTACTTATAAAATCAAAAAAAAAGACACGCAGCTACTTAACACCGTGAATATTTAACACAATTACATTTGAAAACGAGTGTAGCAGTAAAAATATATTTAAAAACAAACTCAAAAGTTTGCTATTAAACACCTCAACGCAAGATGCTTAATATTAATTAAATAGCTAGTACCCATCTTGTTTTACATTCAAAGGATAGGGATTAATTACTTTATTACTTAGGTCATTAGATACTATAACTTGGTACAAAAAAATGAAAGTGAGTGTAATATTTCGCCGATAAACTTAACGTTTGGCGAAACGGAAACAAATGTAAACTGTACCATACTTTTTGGGAAAAATAAATTAAATTAAAAAAATTAAAAAATTGGGTAGTTGACACATGTTAAAATGTATTCCATATTGTTATATACATAGATAGAAGTTTTTTTTTAACCTGACTGTGGCTTTATAGGCCGGGCCCAATAAAGCGATAGGAGTGCACGGTTGGAGAGTAGCCTGGGGAAAATCCAGGGGAAAACCGGATTCCGTTGCCTACTTAGCGGCTTCAATTACCAGATCAGGTTGATGGTAACATTTAAATTGGCTTCGTCATAGCCGCTTCAGTATCATTATCGAAAGTTTTGGATGACCATCCGTGGTCTTCTTCTTTAGTTCCCATTCACCAAAAGCTACTTTCTGTATACAAATACTCGATTTGTTACCGAAACTACTGAAATCGTTATATTTCCTTCAATTATTGAGGAGTTCCCTCAATTCCTCATTGTTCGCATCATCAGATGTGATAAATAAATCTGGGGGCATATGCTTTCAAACAAAGAAATCTAAAATAAATGGAGGAGGAATCGAGTAAAAAACATACAAAAAAAACATACAAGCGAACTGAGAACCTAGTCCTTTTTTAAAGTCGGTTAAAAAGAAGTCTATATAATCCTTAACTAAATTCACTTTTTTTAAATGTCGATTTAATTTAACTATTATTTTGAGATAGCGCCATAGTGGGCGAGGTGCGGGCCCACGCGCAAACCGCTTCGTCCCGCTCTGGCGGCACCTTGGGTAACATTCTTTACTTCGTAAGTTATTGAATTTACATTATAGATTCAGGTATTATCTACTTAGAGGCCTTTATTGTGTGCTGTATACACGTGACATGGTACTTCAAGACTGTGATTAAGTGAAGGCGAAACATTTACTTTGACGTCGTTCGTGAAATTGGTCGTTCGGCAATCGTCTCTAAATTAATCGAATGCTAAATACAATTATAACCGTGGTTCATATTCGTGAAGCCAAGTACAAAGAAAACATCTTAAATTCTCTAGAATTATCATGTTTTACGAGTGAAGCAATGAATGTGATGTTCTTTTCATTTTCGAATGTATTTGTTATATCGTTACCAAAAAGATAAAACACAGTGATGACTATGGTACTGAAATGAAAACACAGTGATGACTATGGTACTTTGGCTACGAAGCTGGTACGATAAAGTGCTACGAATGCGACGTAGCTACGACGCAAAATATTCTGTTTGCTTCAATTTGGTATGTATTTTTTTTGTTATCAATTTGAAAAAAGTGTTTCTAAAACTGATCGGGGTCTCAGGTGATCTCAGGGCCGGGTCTTACTTCGCCTGAGGCTGAGCTTGGCTATTCAACAACAGCGTGCTGGGAACGATGCCTCGGGCGACATTAGGTTTTATTGAGGGCGGACAATTTTGCTTATAATAATTGCGTAGCATATTAATTAAACTATTACTTAAGGTCGAGTATAAATGTAATACATTTAGTTATTAAATACTTATAAACAAGTGTTGCTAAGATAATATTGTTGTCACAATCGGTCGCAAAATTATTAGTATGTACTAGATTACTTATGTTGACTGTCGATATGTAACTTGAAGTAGTTATAAAATTACCGAATTACCAAAATAGTGGCATGTGCTTTTTCATTAGATAAAAACTATGTATTATGAAATGAAACCACAGTGATGACTACAGTGCTGTGACTACGAAGCTAGGACTATGTGTACTGAAGGAAAATATATAAAAAAAATATCAAATTCTTTAGAATGATCATCCCAATGGAATGAGGCAATGCAAAATGTGCTGTTCTTTTCCTTTTGGAATGTATTTGTTTTGTCGTTACCAATTGGATAAAACTTTTATATTCTGAGATGAAGTCACAGTGATGACTACGGCCCTGTGGTTACGAAGCTACGAATGCTACGAAAATTGATGCAAAATGTCCTGCTCTGTTCAATTTAGAATGGCGTTTATTATCGTTATCTATTTTATTTTATTTATTTATTTTTATTTTATTTATTTATATTAGGAGAACCAACAGCAGTATAAACAATGCAACAACATGCATATTAACAGCAGAGCCAATTACAGGATCTCACGGGTAGCGCTAGATTGTATATACTGAACTAAAGTGCGCACTCGTACACAATTACAAACGTTATTGGAACAAGAATGTTAAAATAGAAAAAAGAAAAAACAAGCAATAATAGTATATTAAGAAATGAAACCATAGTGATGGCCTTGTGACTAGGAGCTGGAATTATTCAGTGCTGCGAATGCCACGAAGCTACCATGCAAATGTGCTGTGCTTTTCGATTTGGGATGTACTTTTGTTATCGTTAACTTATTAGATGCCAATTGTATATCCTAAAATGAAACCACAGTAATGACTACGGGTCTGTGACTTCGAATCTAGAACTGTGCAGTGTTGCGAATGCTACGATTAAAAATGTGCTGTTATTTTCATTTTCCTATGTATATTTTTTGTCGTTACCAATTAGATAAAAAGTGTATAATATCCTGAAATGAAATCACAGTGATGACTACGGCCCCGTGACTACGAAGATGAAATTATATAGTGCCACGAATGCTACGAAGCTACTATGCGAAATGTGCTGTTCTCTTTAATTTAGAATGCATTTGTTTTATCGTTACCAATTAGATATAATGAGTACGTTCTGATGCCCTGTGGCTACGAAGCCTGAAGTATATAGTGCTACGAATGCTACAAAGCTACAATGCAAAATGTGCTGTTCTTTTAAATTTAGAATGTATTTTTGTTATCGACACCGATTTTTTGTATTTATCGTATGGTAATTTGTTTATTGCACCACCCAGGGGTCAAGTGTAGGGTACCGGTGGGTATTTCCTACAGACGTGGTGCAACTTCAACCTCCCATCGTTACCCATTAGATAATAATTAATAATCGTATATTCTCAATTAAATTGGGCAACATGGCCCACTTATATTTTATAATATATTATATATTTTTAAGCGTAAAGTTAATCAACTCATATAATTTATAATTATCTTTGGTAATGGTTTATATTTCTCCTCCTGTAAGACGTAATTTCCTGTACTGTGTGTTAATAGTGTATATCTTATATTGTCAAGATCTAATTAAGGATTACTTACTTTTTTACAATGTCATCTTCACTACATAGTATATAACGAAGTCGCTTTCTCTGTCCCTAACCCCTATATCCCTATGTATGCTTAAATCTTTAAAACTACGCAACGGATTTTGATGCGGTTTTTTTAATAGATAGAGTGATTGAAGAGGAAGGTTTATATGTATAATAACATCCATTAAATAGTGCACTCGTGCGAAGCCGGGGCGGGTCGCTAGTAACTAATATAAGTATGTGAAATCCTAGTGGGAATTGTCTTAGGATACAGACTGTACATACTTCATTTATACTATTTATTACATCGGCCTGTATCTGTTGTTTTCCCCAATAAAGTAAATAAAAATAATGTATAATAAGTTTGTTTATTAGTAGACAAGTTAAAAAAACATGTTTACTGTTATTTTAAACCGAATTTATGACATCGCGAGTCAGTATTCATTATATGGGATATGATTTAACAATGTCATGATGAATCTGTCATGTAGATTGGATACATTATGGGTCGGTTTTATAAACATCTGTTAGACTTATTCTATTTTTTTGAAGTTATGTCAAAAAAATTACTAAGTTACCAAAAAAAATAAAAATAAATATATAAAATATTCTGGTCTCGGCACCGAATATAATTTCGTCCCTTTCGGTGTCGAGACCCTTGGTCCGTGGGGCCCAGGAGCTTTGAGCCTCTTCAAAGAAATTGCGAAGGGGCTTAAAAATACTACCGGTGACCGAAGAGCTGGCAGCTACCTCGCACAGAAAATTAGTCTTACTATTCAGCGAGGAAATGCTGCCAGCGTCTTCGGCACAATGCCGCAGGGGCCATTTTTAGATTTAGTTTAGTTTTTAATTTATTTTTTATTTTTATAGACTTAAGCCTTATATTAATAGTATGTAATTGTTATAGTATTTTATTTTCATTTGTTTCAATAAAAATATATTTAGTTACCAAAATTAGATCCAACGTTTCGTTAAACGGATCTTTATTAAACCCGGCTTATAGCTGGTTAAATAACCAGTCGTAACACAGAATATTTAATATCACAGATAAATCCAGATATCCACGACCCACTCTCTAAAAACATTCTTTATTTGGACAATATCGTAGACGATCAAAAATAATCCTCAAAACATGCTTCCGAAAAATGTAATACGCAGTTTTATTCACTTGGGCAGAAAATCTATTTTTGGCCTCTTGGGCTCAGATGCATCAGGGACGCTCAGTAGCAGCCTGCGCGTGGTCAACGTATGTCAGGCAGGCTATTTTTTTCCTCTAATTAAATCTTTATGTTGGTGTTTATTTTACACGATGTATATTTTCAATGTTTATTAATAATATTCTTCTATTTTACTGTTTTTTCCATCTTATTGTATCTAAATATTTATTATTTTCTTCGTTAACATTGTAAGAATATTTTAAGTTAATAATGTGTCTTTACCGGTTTACTGTTAAAAAATAAACTCTCGTTTTATAAAATACGTAGCTAAAAAACAATAGTTAATATTTGAAAAAAAAATTGACATTGTGGCAGCCAAAATATTAAAAAAACCCTTTTCGCTTAGCCGTCATTCATACGTCTTTAAAAGTACTAGTCGCCTTTTATTAACAAAAAATTTATATTTATTTGTGGAAAAAATACATCCTTCTATATTATATGCCACCAATAACCCTTTAATATCTAAGTTAACCTACAAAACATTCTCGTCTAACCTAAAATATACAAAAAGAAATCACGTGTACTTACTTTTTTCGTAAACTGAGGCACTTGTATAACCAGACACATATAAAAATACACTTATTTATTCACAAAACCACTTAAACCATTAATAAAACAGTCCAATAGGACACCACAATAAACCACTTAAAAAAAAACACATTATGTAAAACACCGTCGGTAAATGTTTCTAAAAATTTGTGCGGTATTTGAACAACACCCGTTTTTTTTAAGTATCAAAAAAATATTATAAGGCTATTTTTTGTATGAAATTCTGTCTTTGGCTTTGGGTGTTGGGTTAGGCATGCGCGAAGGACGAAAACTTGATGACTGCGCAAGTAAGCGATACTCGCGTACAACAACACCAAGTTATATCGATCAGCGGGGAAATTTGGTACTAAAACCCATCCATTGGAGACCGCCCTCCGCCGCGTAGACGCCAGCGACGCCTTCAACTGCAATACTACCCTGGTTTATTTAACACAAAGCAACTTTTTCATTACCACCCGCAAAACAATACTATCGATTTTGTAGCAACGTTTTCCTACGTAACAAAGACGGTATTCGCGTGATTATCTGTTGGTTGAAATTAAATGAAAAACATGATAAGATGGCAGAAGGTGCCAGTATTCATTAAACACTCATTTGCTTCAATGACTGCTTAATTTCTATTGACATACTTTAAGAATGTGTTGTTAATATATGAGTACGCTTGACAGCACACGTGGGATGATCTTGATAGCAGTCTGAGGGAAAATTTTACCATTATAAATTTCCTCCAGACTGTTTTCAAGTGCCAAGCTACATCAAATAGACGGGTTCGGTCAAAAGGCGAGAACAATAACATCTTAGGCATTGTTAAGGATTATATTACCTACTTAGTAAACAATCTGTCAAAATGCAATAACACCGTGTATCTTTTGTTATGCCAACTTATTGTGAGGTTTCTACTGGCTCTCCGGAGTTGAGTATAGGAACAGATGTAAAACAGAAAACCAGGGTAATGAATTATTGAAAATAAAAACAAATTTACCTCCAACAATCAGAGGGCGTACCCCGAACTTCGTATCGTCCCGTCCCTTTCGCTCTCGTGTACACTATATGAGTGAAAGGGACGTCACGATTCGAAGTTCGAAGTTCGGAGTAGACGCTCAGAGGGGCTACCGCGAACTGAAAACGAACAAAGTTCGAATATCTCCCTCTCTGCCGCACGAATTAGCAAGTGCGGCAGAGAGGGAGATATTCGAACTTCGTTCGTTTTCGGTTCGCGGTAGCCCCTCAGACCTTACATACCTATGGTTAGAATGAGGGCTATCGTTTTTGTGCTCACCAGTTGGCGCCACTGTCGAGTACGGTGCAGCTGTCAAAATTTATTATTGGTTATTATGGGCATGAGAACGAAGTTTGCATTTAAATCATGTTTAAAACCTTAAAACCGTACCGTAAAAATATCGAACATCCCGCATTATAGCGCAGTCACGTATTGTTCAGAATAAAAGGAGGAAATTAGCTTCCGAAAGACAAAACTGTCTCAAAGCACTGACAGTCATTGACCCGTAACTCATATTTGCCTTAATAAAACTCAGGTATTGAAAAACAGGCACCATATTTTTCCAATTAGATATTAACCCACGTACCGTAACCACAAAGTGACATTTGTCATTTCGGAGACCTCACGCTACACTAGCGCCTCTAGCGGCGAATTACGTATAGCCCCCATTGGTATTAGTCTGACAAATATAGAAACTAACAATATTGTGCCTTGGAACGGGCGCAATCGCTTACCGTCAAGTATGTAAGTGCGAAAGGGACAAATGCTATATGTCCGACATATAAGCGATCATCTTAACCCCTCTGTTATCTATACCCGTAACACACGTCTAAAACGGTACCCTATTACTAAGACTTCTCTGTCCGACCGTCTGTCACCAGGCTGTATCTCATGAACCGTGATACAGTTGAAATTTTCACAGATGATTTATTTCTGTTGTCGCTATAGCGACAAATACTAAAAAACAGAATAAAATAGATATTTGAGGGAGCCCCCATACAACAAACGTAATTTTTTTTCCGTTTTTAGGGTTCCGTAGTAAACAAGGAACCTTTGTAGTTTGGTATGAGTATACATATCAATGACGCCGACAAAACGGTAGAATAAAATCATAAAACATTTTTTTTAGGGTACCTACCCTACATGTAAATTGTAAAGTGGTGGTGCAATTTTCTTTCTTCCAAACCCCACCGTGTGGGGTATCGTTGGATAGCTCTTTCAAAAATATTATAAGGTTACTTAAAGGTTTTTTTAATTTTTTGATTCAAGAATCGGTTGGCGTGATATTAAGCTTTGAATTGACAATTTTTGCTATGGTCAAGTGTACCCCCCTGCCAGCTAAACGGTGGCTACTAGGCATGTGAAAAAAATCATGGTAGTAGTATATACGATGAATTTAAAAGGAAAACTATCACAGCTAAGTAGACATTACCGTAAAGGGCAAAAATATGTATACAACACAACATCTCAAAAAAGTACATCATCAGTACTAAATATTAGAGGACAATCTTACACAAATCGAACTAGCCCCACAGTAAGCTCAAGAAGGCTCGTGTTATGGGTACTGGACGACGATATATTTAATAGATATAAATACTTAAATACATAGAAAACATCCAAGACTCAGAAACAAATATTCATGCTCATCACACAAATATTTGCCCTGACCGGGATTCGAACCCAGGACCGTCAGCTTCACAGGCAGGTGCACTACCCACTAGGCTAAACAGGTCGTCAAGATCAGTAAAAACCCTTCTATGTGTCCGTAATTCCGCATATGACCGGTGACGTGATGGACGGGCAACTACGGAACCCTTCACTGTGCGTGGCCCGACACGCACTTGGCCGGTTTTTTATTTTATCGTGTAGCAACTATTCAGCGAGATCTTCGAGAAGACAGTACGGTTACCACTTTTGTTGTACCGTTTAGCCCCACCCAGGGGTGACGTGTAGGATAGCGGTTGGTACTCCCTACGGACCTGAGGGGCTACCGCGAACCACAAACGAAGTTTTCCCTCTCTGTCTCACTTACGTCTGAACGTGCAAGTGCGACAGAGAGCGAAAACTTCGTTTGCTGTTCGCGGTAGCGCCCCTGATGCAACCTCGACCCCCAGCCCCACCTATCATGGCATTATAGCTGTAACGATGCGTGTAACGGAACGTTACATACAAACTCTCTGGCCGTTTTTCTGACTTAGCATTTTTCTAAATTTTATAATCTAAACTACATTTTCGAATTCCACATGACATTGCGCTGCACAGATAACCTCCACTAGATAGAGCTTATAGCAGGGACCGATACCGGTATTTTTAAAAAACCCTGAATTGGCCCAATATTTTGGATGATTTGTTGCTCTTTACGTAGGGCTGAATCATGTATTTTGGTAACAACGTCGTATTATTAGTTTGTCCCATTAAAAACGAAATTATGAACCGGTAACCGTAATAATACCGGTATTTTTCTATGGAGAAAATACCGGTATCCGATCCCTGGCTTATAGGGCGAAGCGTGCGCGCCACACATGGAAGATGTTGCGCTTAATAAACTGCCCCGCCTTTTGATCCGAACTAAATCGTTCATAGGCTCAATCTAGTGGAGGTTATCTATGTTGCGCTGCCATTTTTCGGCAGCCCAGTTCGATCTTGATTTCCGATCGATAATGCTGATATTTTAAAAATTAAATATATTAGGTATACCTAAATACCTACTTACCACAGTGAAGTTCTATAGTATTATTGGTATTGT
The DNA here is from genome assembly GCA_963556455.1 of Epiblema foenella. Taxonomy (NCBI): domain Eukaryota; kingdom Metazoa; phylum Arthropoda; class Insecta; order Lepidoptera; family Tortricidae; genus Epiblema; species Epiblema foenella. Next base: position 44,345,751 of record OY747095.1, read on the forward strand.
GATCGAGATAATTATATTCAGTTATTTTCTACAGTACAACTTTGTTATACTGTTCCAAGGCACTATATTGTAAGTTTCCATACATATTTGTTAATTAAACCCATTTAGGCTCGGTTTTATAAAGATCCGTTAGACCTTATGTCGGTTTGTTATGTCAAAAAATGTACGTGTACTTCAATGGATAACAATGCTCTTTAACTTTTTCATACAACGTGGAACCAAAACGTCCTTAGTTTAAGAGATATAAGTGAAAATCTGAAAAATGACAGACTTTCTCGTCCCCCTCCCACAAGTCAGCACAGGGTCCTGAAAGTGGAAAACTTAGCAGTGTTCCGACATAGAAAACAGACTCTAATGCTGTTAGGATCAGAAGACTAAGGCGTTGCGAATCTAAGCGGAGCCCCGCCTTAGGGAACATACACAAACTACGTGACCAATTTTTTTGCGTTTTTTACCCCCCTCCCCCCCAGGTGACCAAGCGTAGTATATGCCAAGACCCCCCCTCCCCCCTAGTTTTCACGTAGTATATTTTATAAAAAAAAAATTGCGGAAAGTTGAAAAAATAATGGCTTTTCTTTGTATTTTCTCACACGGCCCCTAAAAATGCATACTTCGAGAGTGCAAGCGTGGTATAGCGTAGCTATTCAATTGTAATTGTATTTAGTAAAAAATATATCAAGAAGAAACAGTACATTGCGCACCAAGGGCGGTTAAAAAAGGATTACAATCAAGTGCCTTTAAATGTAATTTTGTTAAGTTTATTGGCTTGAGTCTGCCATCCCTTTTCCGGCCTTCACAATGATTTTGATCATATTTGCGGGCAAAGAAATAAAATCAAAATACAGGAAACACAATGAACTATTTATTAAATTAATTATTAAATGTCTTCAATAAAACGTTTCCAGAGTCGATCCACTCGGAAACGTTATGTATATATAACGGGGGCAGTGGTTTCTGAAGAAAGAGGGGTGATGGGGTTAAACCGTGGCGCGTGAGTCCGCTTCAATTGGAATGTTTCTCAAAAGTATTCTACCGGCTACGTGACAAGAAACCGACCCCCCCCCCCCTCCCCCCGGTGACCAAGAGTGGTACTTTGACGACCCCCCTCCCCCCCTAAACGGGTCACGTAGTTTGTGTATGTTCCCTTAGTCTTGTGGTGTTAGGTTTTTTATGAGCCTTGAAAAAAGTCATGCTTGCTCCCTTGTATGCTTGCATGTGTGCTTGTTGGCTTCAATTAGTGTCCTTAATGCGGCCGTAGTGGCTGTGTTGTGCAGAGTTTGACTTGGGCGTGCAGGCAGGATATATAATTTTATATTAATTTAGGAACCAGGAGCGTATAATCAAACCTGGCATGTTGCAAAGTAAAGACTTTTTTATTTTTCTAAACGCACCTTATATAGACAGCCTATCAGTAGTATACCAACAGTAACATTGTCGCCTGAAAGTACTTTGCGGTAGTTCTGATTTTTTTGCAGACTTCTTTGTGATGTTGGTCCAATAATTCATGTTTGTAACCTCGAGCGCCTAACATAACTGTCAAAAATCGACAAACCGATTATAATCTTAAAGAATTAGTTATTGATAGTACCTTCTTAGGACGTTTTTAAAGTAGACTAATGAGTGTAGAATTGTTTCTGTAGACCCAATAAATTCCGCGATACAGCCTTTCAAAGTTAGAAAAAACTCAAATTTGGAAGGCTTTATATCAGAAAGTATGGGTCTACAGAGGCAATTATAATCTCATATTGTAGCAAAAACCTACTTTTATATCGTCCTGAGAGGGTACTATTAAAAACTTTAGGGTTATAATCGTTTTTTTTTCGATAAGTATTGTAGAAATTTTTGAAAAATTAAAAAGGACGATTATATCCCTAAAGGACTATAATAGTATTCAATATTAATGACGTTTTTGGTGACACAGACCGGTGATAAATAATACGCGATGAGAGACAGTAGATGACACATTAACATTATATCTCGTTCCCACATATATTATGTTATATTATTGTCTGAGATTACATCTCTTTAGCACATCTTTGTATGTGTGTATTGCCAACTCCCGCGTGGTAGCGACATCTGTGTGTTGATCATGGAAAAGTGGAATCCACCGCGTATTTCGCGCATCTTCCACGCGTGACAAATGTGAAGCGTATTTTTCTTTGTTGTGAAACTGGGTTGCGGTTCCAAAATACTAGATTTTTATTTTTTGCATATATTTAACTTTCACTATCTCGACTAAAGTTGTTGATTATAATAGAGCTTGTCCATCCAATGCGGAGAATATGGCAACTCATTAAGTAATTAATAGCTAATAAAATACTTACTTTTAAACATGTCGCAGTTAATTATATTAACGTGTAAATAACTGAAATAACGAGGTTACAATTTTTTGAAGAGCGTCGTGGCCCATCTGCGCCCGCGTACCACGTGCGGTATGCGAGGTTAAGCAACGTCGGCCCAGGTCAGTTATTGGATGGGTGACCGCTTTGAGTGGTTATTAACTAAGCGCTCCCGTGCTTTGGAAGGCACGTTAAGCCGTTGATCCCGGCTGCTGTCTATGATAGCAATCGTTAAGCCAAGTTAGAGGCTTTCGGGCGGCTTGAGAACTTCTAACAGTCAAGTTGCCCACTCATTTGTCAAGCCTAATTCCAATAAGGTCTGGTTTCCCCTCGGGTTGGAAGGTCAGATGGCAGTCGCTTCCGTAAAAACTAGTGCCTACGCCAACTCTTGGGATTAGGCAGCGAACCCCGGGGATCCTTTAGGATGCAATTGTACCGGGATAACGCTAGGATGATGATGATTATGATGATGAATGAGGTTACAATTTTGTTATTGTGTTGTTTATAATCGTTTATTAGCATTCTTCAAAAAGACGTGATAAAGTATGGGTCAGTAACGCGCGAGTGACGCCAATAGTGTAGCAAGCGGCCATAGGCGACGGTGACCACGTAGCATCAGGTGGGCTGCCAGCTTGTTTGCCACCGTTAAAAATATGATAATAGTTGCAATGTAATTTCATAAATAAAAGGTTGGCCATTCGACCATTCAGTGGCCGGGCCAGCTTTTTGCTATTCAGTATAACAGCTCTTGGCGAAATTGAATAAAAAGCACAGAAGTTCTGTGCTTTTCGTTCCAAACCAAAGGTTATTCAACTATAGTGCAGTTTTCGAACGCTACCACAAAAACTTATAAATAATTGTATTTTCGATAAGAAAAACACAGTTGCTGTCAGGAGTGTCAAGTGTCATTGTCGTACTTGTCCGTATAATCATATTTGAATCATATTCAATTCAATACCATTCCTATCAGTTGGAAGTCGAGACAGTTCAGCTGTTGTAATCAAAATTTTTGTATTTTCAAATATTTCTGTATGATAATGTCACTGAAAACGAGCGCGGTACTTTCAGATTGGCTGGAGTCAAATTAAGTGAATGCACATCGTGAAATATATGCAATATTTCTGGTGCTAAATAACCTGGTACGTAATTCTGCCTGCAGTAATTTAGTTATTGAAAAAAATTGCCTCGACCTTGCTTGTAGACGTGTAATGCCACAGAGGGGATCAATTGGTTTAGTATTATGCATGTCCATGCCAATTTTTACTCAAGAATAGACTTAGTGCTCATGATGCGCTGCGCAGCCGTCTCGAAGCGGCCAAGTGTTATTTCTCGATCTCCGAATGTAGTCTGGTAAGTATAGTATTTTATTTTTCATTTTTGTGTGCGTTTGCAGTATTTGAAGTATTACTATGTAATGCAGATTTTTATTCTTGTTGGGGAATTCATGAAAATAAGTTTGTCTTGTCTTTCTGTTAAATTTATTTTATTTTATTTTTGGTGGCAATATGAATTGTGGAAAAGGACGTAGAATACTTTTTATCCAACTTATGCAGTAATGCTACTGGACGCAATGTGAATGGCAAAATTATGGAGCCGAGCTTGCTGGGTGATCTTAATTTTACTGTATGCAAGGCGAACACGAGGGCTTGATGTCGCACTACGTTCCGTTCCAGTCCCATTGCACAGGATGCAAACTACATGGAATAAACTGGCTCTAGATAATAATTTCGTAATAGATATTTTTCGTGACTCCTTTTTAGCAATTCTTAAACATAGAATGCTTAAACCAGGTTAAACTTATAATAATGTCTGTATTTGTCACATATTTCAATTGTATTTTTTTAAATTGTACTTTTTAATGTTATTGTGACTTCTTTAGCCTACTTGCTAGTGACCCTGTCCATGAAGCTGGAGGTCTCGAGTTTGGATCCCACTCAGGGCATTTATTAGTGTGCTGAGCATGAATATTTGTTCCTGAGTCTTGGATGTTTTCTATGTATTTAAGTATCTATTTATCTATATAAGTATGTACCTATATCGTCGTCTAGTACCCTTAGTACAATCTTTGCTTAGCTTGGGACTAGGTAGATTTGTGTAAGATTATCCACAAATATTTATTTATTGCTTATTAATTTTTCTAGTCTAACCTGAAGTGTGGTTGGCTATATATAATTTTATTTATTTATTTATTTAGCTTTATTTATCACACTTTCTCTTTGTAGTTTTATCTTATGTTGACTTTATTTGCTGAGTGCGACCCCTTAAGGGTAAAAGCCTCCTCCATCATTTTCCATTTTTTCTTGTCCATCGCAGTGGTCATCCAGATTTTTCCTGCATCTATAATATTGTCTGCCCATTTTTTCCTTTGTCTGCCTACACTCCGTGTAGGCTATATATAATAGATCTACCCAATAGAAACTGCGAATGATATAAAAGGTATACAGTGGAATCCGGATAAAGCGACAGTCAAGAGACCGGTGATATTACGACGATTCAAAAGTGCTTGTTGCTAGGCCTATTTGAATAAAGAATATTTTGAGTTTGAGTTTGAATTACGTCGCACAAAACGGACTTATTTACTTTGAAAATGTTTGGTATGAAATCTAATGTATGGTGATTTCGAAGTCGTTAAAAGTGGTCAAATGTTATATGCGGAGTCGTTATAAGCGGATTCTACTGTACTGGTATGTTTACACATTTGCACCTTGTGGCTGGAAATTCTACTGTTTAGTTGTCAGCCAGTTTTTTAGGTCAGGCCGCACCGTCAGGGGCATTGTCTCTTTGCGCTAAAAAAATATTAGACATGTGATGATGCAATCTTTATTTATTTATTGTGAATGGGTTTGTAGTACTAAAAAGTATTTTTAATCCGTTTAGTATTTTCTAGTCATATAGGATATACAATGTGGCTTAAAATAAAATTTACTAAGCGCTCACGTAGGTCTGTCCGCGTATTACAATGACATGAAATGTTTATTTATTTACGGAATACGGGTTACATAGAATGTTACAATGTAGATAAGCGCGGTCCTCCATATTCTACTTATACAAGCATGCAAAGTTTAATATCTAAGTTTTGTTGATAGTTTTCTACTCGATAAAATAGAGTGTAACAACAATTAAATAAATAACTACAATTTATTCTAGCCTTGTATCAGAAATACAGAGGTTATATTGTATTGTATCTTCTTTTTTCTTAATTCACGGTAACCGATTTTGTGTGCCTTCGGGCAAAGGCCTCCCCCATTTTCTCCCCCAATCTAGTCCAGGTCTTCGTTTTTCCAGCCATTTCTTCAATTTCATCTGCCCACCTTTTGAATTGCCTACCCCTGTTTCTTTTCTGGCCTCTAGGATGCCATAGTGTTAGAATTTTGCTCCATTTGTCTTCTCCTCTTATAGTATGACTAGTCCACTTCCATTTTAGATGTTATGTTTTGTATGTAACGTCAGCAAACCCTGTTTTGTCTCTTAAATTACTATTACTTATTTTGTCGATTCTTCTTTTCTTTATGATACTTCTTTCCATGGCTCTCTGGGTTATACTTAATCTTTTACAATGTGCCTTAGTGAGTGCCCATGTTTGGCAGCCATATGTGAAGATTGGTAAAATGCATGTGTTGAAGAGTTTTCTGTTGATGTGCATGTTGGTTTGGTTGTTATAGGTATAGGTATAGGTAATCGCGGGCTTGGTTTCCGCAACTCGACGTCAAATCATGCGCCTATTTTGCGTGATGGGTTAGTGGCACTACTCGTGCCAACCCAGTTCCGCCAGAAAGCCTAGCAGACCCTTGATGTTGCCGACGACTTCTAGTAGAGACCTCGGTGAACCGAGGTATTTTTCCCGGTAAGCTGCCACCCCAGGGCATGTCAGGATGACGTGGGCGACTGTCTTTGCAGAGAGGGCTGTCCGTAACACCAAGGGTGAAAAGGTGCTTGTTTAGTAAGGCATGACCAGTGATAGCCCCCTTTAGGAGGCGGAGTGTAGGCCTTTTCAGCTGCATCAGCTTCCTTGACAATCCGGGGTTGATTGTCGGGAGGGCCTCCTTGGTTTGCCTGCAGGTACCTAAGTTGTGCCAATATTTTTGGTGTTCTACCTTGGTTGTTTTTCATAACCTCTTTCAGAGACCAGTATCTCTTCCATGCATTTCCAATTCTTCTGTCTATTTCCTTTGTTTTTGAGTCATGGTTGGGTATGAGTTGACCTAAGTATATATATTCTGAGACATAATCAATGGTGTTGTCAATAACTACAATTACTTATTACTAAATTTGGTAATCAGCAACTCTCTACTTGAGTAAAAGTTTAGTTTATATGTACAGTAAATATATTTTTGTTTAATTGAATCCAAGTAATATAATTTAGGTCTCTGATGTTTATTATAAATTTTCATGCAATGAGGTAAGGGCTACCAGCTGTTTGTTTTAGACGTGTGATTGAATGCACGCAATGTGGTATTAATTGGGTTGTGAATATATAATTTCGAATATTCTCGAAGGGGTACGAAAATTAGTAACAAATGGTGAAAAAGCAGCATAAGAGAATAAATAATCACAAAGTAGTACCTATTTAATGTTTTAAGAGGTGGCATGTCCTGTCCCATCTCCGTTCCCAAAACGTGACGTCACACCTGTAGCCCTTTCTCTCTAACTAGTAACATTATTTTTATGTGATATTGGGATAAGATTTCCATATTTCGGCATATTTTTTGTCTCGTTTCTATTGAAGTAATAATACAATTTAAGTCGATAACTTTATTGTGTAATTCTCAAACTAAATGTGCCGCACTGTCAATTTGAAAAAGGACGTTTTCTAATTACGTCAGTAACAAAATGGCGCCTTTAATGACGCTCCAAAAAGTATTTACAAGGAACAGTGGTGCTGCTATAATGGCCGCAATTGGACACTACTCAGCATAATGCTCTGACATTTTGCAATGCCACAGCGCTGGTCTTCCGTGGAGCCCAGAACAGCAAAAAGTGATGAAATTGGAGCCACATAACTATAATTATAGATATTATACTCAGTATATTATTGTACTCAGGGCCATCTTTCCCATTGGGCTCTCTGGGCAAGTGCCCAGGGCCCCGCGAACAATAGGGCCCCCTAGTTCCTGCCAGATCACCAAACGGTAACCAACATTTACTACCGAAAAAATATTTAGTTCAAAAAATCAAACGATAATGACCTACAAAAACGAAATTTTTGACAGAATCATAACATTGACCTGTGAATACTAAAAGTGTTACTTTTGTGGATCATATCATACGACACGTACAGGAGAACAACCGGAACTCCGGAAAATGGGACATAGAAAGCATTTTTGTCGAAGCTGAAGCAGAGACCTTCGTCTCTCGGTCAATAAAAATAAATGTTAGAATCTTGTTTAGCTACTTTCTTTGTCTATTTTAACAAAATAGTGATCTGTCAGGGGCATAGGGGCCCCTTTACCCTAATGTGCCCAGAGCCTCAAATTGGTTAAAGACGGCCCTGATTGTACTGGATGAGAGTAGAAGTTTTTCAATGCATCTTTGAGTGATGGAACGCCACAGACAGGGACTGTAATGAGAACATTATCCGTTTGGTTGTGTTGTACCTAAATGTATTACGCCAGCCATAAACATGTTTGCACGTTAATTTCATTAGCAATTGCGTTGGCGCGAGCCACGATACCACAGACAGACATTTTCAGAGCCAAGTTTACACAGAAAGATACATACTGCCTTGAGTGGAGATCTTTTCGGTAGCAAATCTCCGTTTGTTACTTTGAAAGTTGTATTTACTTGTAATGTCTGAATAAATATCATTTCTTTATTCATAGTTTATTCTTAATAGCTTAAGAATAAATAATACATATGCATGTTATTGTCATTTCCAGAGGCGTGAATAAAGATGGCGTTGGCGTCGCTGGTGGCGGACGTGATGAGCGCCATCACGATCATATCGTGCTCCTTCATGAAAGTGCCTCAAATCCAGCAAGTGAGGCGCGCTAAGAACGCGGACGGACTGTACTTGCAGGCCATGCTCATGGAGATAGCGGGGTGAGTGTTCCCCTGCACGATCATTAGTGATCATTCATGCTGGTGCCTCAGATAAGTGAGGCGCGCCAAGAACCCGGACGCACTGTACTTGCAGGCCATGCTCATGGAGATAGCGGGGTGAGTGTTCCCCTGCACGATCATTAGTGATCATTCATGCTGGTGCCTCAGATAAGTGAGGCGCGAAAGAACCCGGACGGACTGTACTTGCAGGCCATGCTCATGGTGATAGCGGGGTGAGTGTTCCCCTGCACGATCATTAGTGATCATTCATGCTGGTGCCTCAGGTACGTGAGGCGCGCCAAGAACGCGGACGGACTGTACTTGCAGGCCATACTCATGGAGATAGCGGGGTAAGTGTCCCCCTGCACCATCATTAGTGATCATACATGCTGGTGCCTCAGGTACGTGAGGCGCGCCAAGAACGCGGACGGACTGTACTTGCAGGCCATGCTCATGGAGATAGCGGGGTGAGTGTTCCCCTGCACGATCATTAGTGATCATTCCTGCTGGTGCCTCAGAAGTGAGGCGCGCCAAGAACCCGGAGGAACTGTACTTGCAGGCCATGGTCATGGAGATAGCGGGGTAAGTGTCCCCCTATACGATCATTAGTGATCTTTCATAATGGTGCCTCATGCTGGATTCACACTGAGCCATGAGGACTCAACTTATTTGCAGTACAGGACGCGGTTATGCGTTAAAGGAAATATTTTCAGCGGACGCTCACGGGGATGGCTGGGTACAGGCACTGACTTGCATATGTTCAACGGAATTTTGACCAAGCTAAACTAAACTAGAGTCACCAGCAATCGGGTCGATTCGATCGAAATTTCGATACAAATTGGTCTCGACCACCGGCTAATAACGGCATTTTGTCCGCAGATTCACCACCATGACCCTATACAACTTTACCAACGGCTATTCCATCATGACATATATGGAGTATCCTCTCATACTCCTCCAAGCTTACGTGTTGCTGTACTACACGCTCAAGTACAAAAGGAAACTGTACAATCCACTGGTGACATTCTCCGCTACGACGTATGGGACAACGGTCTTCCTTTTTGCCGTCGGAATCTTGCCTAATTGGATACTGTCGTATTGTGTGGTAAGTTCACGACTTAGAGCGGCAGCGATTGTCCTAATACATTGCGTGTGATCCCAACTAACCGCAGTGCGTTGCGCGTCTCGACCGTGCAATGGACATATAAAATGGTTGCCGCGTCGCAATTCATTCAGAGTCGTGGCCGGAACGTTCTACAAACGTCGTGCCTGCCTGATGTAAGTGGTACCCGTAAGTTAAAGACGCTTATAGCACGACCCAAGTAATAAGGCGTGTGGATTAAGCAATAATAGTCTCTCAGTCAACTACTTAAGAGCTTTGACGCGCGCCATATTAATTGTGTTCTCCTGTACAACTCCTGGGTTGACGCATCTGAGTTTCTGTTATATGAATATGTGCACAACGCATCTATACAAAAAATACCTACGAAGCCCTCACACTGAGAACCAGCGCGCAGCGTTGACTTGATACTCGTAATTAGTTGTCAAATAGATTGTAGGCCATTTTGGCGGTCGCTTGCATTGTCTGACTTCGATTTCTTTTGTGACATTTGATCCTCTGTTAAAACTGGTTTAAATGGCATCGTGAAATCTGCCTGCCCTCCCGAGAAGCAGTCTATATTCAACCATATTGTGTTTTAATCTAGCATAGACGGGGCGGGGCGGGGAGTGCTCGGAGGAATTGTTCGGAATGATCCCTGCCGCATCTTTTCGTCATCGTCCTACGCGTCAGCATTTCCATCCTCACCATTTAGATGGTTGGCAGTCCAAAACTGTGCGTTAAGAAATTTCCTGTCTCGCACAACCAAACTATGGAATGAACTGTCGCCTGCGGTATTTCCGGACCGATATGACCTTCAAACCTTCAAGAAAAGAGCATATCCCCTTCTGAAAGGCCGGCAACGCACTTGCGACTCCTCTAGTATTGCAGGTGTTTATGGGCGACGGTAATTGCTTACCATCAGGCGATCCGTCTACTCGTTTGCCCCTTATAACATAAAAAAATAGGTATTGTTAAAGTGGCAAAAGTATTGCGATGTAAAATATATTATTAAACGCATTTAACACGGTTACGGCGTATCAGTCGCGGTATGCCGTTTTATTACTTGCGGTTATACAATATAAGATAAGATTCGGTATAATCATAATACAGTGCTCTAATTATACTTTTATGGTACTTTTTAGTTATACCAGGTATTTTTAGTATGTATTAGGTACTTAGTAATTGGAAGATCGGGCTATTATCGAAGTTTTCCGGTAACGAGGCCTAGTTAGATCAATATGGATGTTGACACCAAATAATAAAATCAATAACTTCAAATAAAAAAAATCCATTGGCGAAAAAAGTAACTCAAAAGAATAAATTATATAATTATGAGTCTTCAAAGATTTAAGCGGGTGCCCCCAACTATTCTGTCCCATTTTCGCGAAACGTACCTCTTTATTGAACGATCGTCATTTACTATGGCGCTTTAGGTCAGTGACGTCACTGATTTGTAGCGCTTTCTCTCTCTAATTAAAAAGGTGTCATTGTTAGTCACGCATAAATGTTACAATTTGTTTCATGTGTAGAAAATCTTGATTTTTATATTACAGCCATTCTGCACCCCGTTGAGCGGTTTCGCAAAAGCGATGTACATTTACGGAATCATCGTGGACTGCAACGCTGACGCCGTCTCTCTCACGACTTGGGTCATCTCCATCTCTACCAACTTGGGTAAGTCTGGTGCGGGAGTGGGCGTTTGCCCACTGCGGACCGTTTGGTCCGCAGGTCAAATCCGGCCCGCGGCGGGGTTAAATCCGGTACTAAAGCTGCTGGAGGGGTTTCCCTAAACTGGCTTTTAGAGCATTGTTTTTACAGCGTAAAGGCGTATCTCGAACACCAGCATTAGAATTAGTAATATTTAGTTATATAATTGTTATTATTTTATGATTTTATTGTGCCTCTTTGACTGTGATATGCCTATTATGTTAATTTTACTAGTATTTCAATTTGACTTCCTATATTTATTTCAATTATTTTTACTTTTATTCTTTTGACATTTTAATGGACTGTAACTTTTGACATTTTATGTATTTGCACGCTTGCATGCAGGCTAGATGCATGAAACAAAATGTATTGTAACATCCCTATACCTACTGTGTCTATACAAATAAATAATTTCTGATTCTGATTCTGACGGCCCGCTAGCTTACGAGAGGTAGCTAGGGCACAGCAGTGTCATCTTGCTCGAATTTGGACCAGCCCAACTGGGGCAGTATCTCCGCCTTGCAGGAGACCACGGCCATAATAACATTATCCACTATACAAGTACGTAGTGTTGTGTTCCTGGAGGTGAGCAAGGTTGCCAGAGCTCCCGAGGATGCACTGTGTTGAGAGCGAGCGACCTAAATGTTTTCCTTCTGCTGTCAACACAGTGCATCCTCAAATCTTATAAAAGGTCGGCAACGCGCACGTGACTCCTTTGGAGTTGCGGGCGTCTATAGGCTGCGCCATCAGGTGGACCGTACGCTTGTTTGCCACCGGCGTTGTATAAAAAAAAGTACTGTTATTAGTTCTGCGTCACAATCACACCTCAGATTCGGTTGGAGCCTCAGGCTTCAAGGAGACCTCGCGCTACACTAGCGCCTCTAGCGGCGAATTCATACACGATAGCTATAGTTAGTATGAGGCGCTGATACAAAAAATCCAGGCCGGAAATCCGTCAATTGGGAACCAGCTCTTAGTTAGTATAATATTGCTGTTCGCCGTGCCCGCGAGCGCCAGCAACGTCGGTGTGCGCGCGCCATTGCGCCGCATGTGTGACGCGTATAACAAATCGCTCGTCTCGGTCGATATAGATACTCACGTGTTTTGTTAACCGTCTCAGTGGGTCCCAAGATACAGGCTCAGCCTAGTTTGGGTCTCAACAGATATTCGCATAATTTGTATTTCTGTGTTTTTGTATAATAAATAAATTATTATTATTATTATTATTATATCTAATAGACGTATTAAGCGCAATTTAAAAAACAAATCTTAAATGTTATCCCCGAGGAAGAATGGTAATATTATATGGCAATTAGGCTAAAGTACTTGGTAATATTCAATCCCGCTCGTTACGAGTACGTGTTCTTTTGTAAATTTTGTAACATTTCTCTGCAACTTTTTCGGATGTAATATCTTCTATAGCCCGTGGCCCGTGTGGTTGCCGGGTAAGAATTGCGCCACCCCATCTCTTCCCGTGGGTTTCGTAGGAGGCGAATAAAGGAAAATCTGAGGGTGGGCAGCAGCATCCTTCGATCATTACCACCATCAAACTGCGGTCGCCAACCCGCTTGCCAAGCGTGGCGACTATGGCAAACCCCCCCCATTTGGGGGAGGCCTGTTCAGCAGTGGACGTCTTTCGGCTGAAATGATGATCTTCTATAGGGTAGTGCATAAATAATATAAATTTTATGTCTTGGTGAGAGCTGTTGAGGAGCTGGATGCATGTATAACATTAACCTAAAATAAGTTACTTCAATTTGTACATCTATCTCTGTTTGTCTCTCAAATAAATAAATAAATAAATAAATAAATTTATGATTCCAGCACGAGTGTTCACCGTATACATGGACTCTGGCGACATTCAACTAATGATCAACTTCATTATATCGGCGTTTCTGAGCACAGCCGTGCTGGTTACCGCCATGATATACAAATACAAGCCGGACCCGCCCCCGCCCTGCCCGCCGGATCTACCACGCAGCCGCCGCAAGAGCACCCATTACGATTAAGGTTTGGCTAGAATTTAAACACATACATAATTAGATTAGGGAACATACACAAACTACGTGACCAATTTTTTGCGTCCCCCCCCCCACCCCTAGGTGTCCAAGCGTAGTATATGCCAAGACCCCCCCCCCTAGTTTTCACGTAGTATATTTTGCGGAAAGTTGAAAAAATAATGGCTTTTCTTTGTATTTTCTCATACGGCCCCTAAAAATGCATACTTCGAGAGTGCAAGCGTGGTATAGCGTAACTATTCAATTGTAATTGTATTTAGTTAAAAATATATCAAGAAGAAACAGTACAATTAGTGATGTGGCGAAACTGGGCAAGTTTTAGTGATGGGGTTAAACCGTGGCGCGTGAGTCCGCTTCAATTGGAATGTTTCTCAAAAGTATTCTACCGGGTACGTGACAAGAAACCGACCCCCCCCCCCCTCCTCCCGGTGACCAAGAGTGGTACTTTGACGACCCCCCTCCCCCCCTAAACGGGTCACGTAGTTTGTGTATGTTCCCTTAACCTAAAAAAAACTTACACAATAAATCGAGGGGTGAGTGGTCACCCGATAAATCGAGATAATTGTTTTTTGAAATAATAACTCAACATCCATTACGCAGAGTTCTATTTTCAATAAACCTTTTAGATGACTTATCGGGTTTGACCACTCACCCCTCGATTTAGCTAAAAAAAATTGTGAACAATGTTACACAAATCGACCTAGTCCCAAACGAAGCAAAGCTTGTACTATGTGTACTAGGCGACATACTTATATAGATAAATAGATACATACTTAAATACATAGAAAACATCCAAGACTCAGGAACGAATATTCGTGCTCATCACACAAATTAACGACCAGGATTCGATGCATGTGTTTTTGTTTTATAAACTCCTACGAGATTATGCTGAAGTACCTTCTTTCAAATAAAGAAAAAAAAATGAAATCGGTTGACGTGATAAAGTATTATAAAGTATTAGTCGCTTCAGTATCTTGATAGAAATATCTTACCGCTAACAACAAAACATTAGGAGTTTTGGATGACCAACGTGGTCTTCTTCATCAGTTCCCATTCACCAAATGCTACTTTCGCTCCAGATTCGGGTACGGAACCCTATAAAATCACGAATTTAGTGAGACGTACTTTATGGATGACCCCATAGGTAGTGTACCTATACCGTGTGTAAAGCGTTCTTTTCTTTACACAGCACACGAAAATGGATACATCGTCACGAATCTGTTGGTAAGAATACACAATAAATTGTAAGTTAATGTATGTACCTATATATCTAAAACTAGCAGTTAAAACTCTCCAGCTCAAGAATTTACATTGTACGAGTAGGTAGTTCATTTTAGAATAATAATTTATAAACATATATTATGTTTAAAAAAAAAACAATGTCGACATGTTAGTTATCAGTTTTTTTAATAGTTTCATTTATATTACTTAATTGTTGATAGTAAATTTCTATGAGTATTAATATACTGTAAAATAATGGCAGTATAATCTAATTTTTGAAGAACATATGTTCCTTCTCATATTCAAACTATTTCAGACTCTGACAATTATATGATTTTATTTTTAAAATAAAAATAAATGACAGAGATATACATCTTACTTTTTTAATTAGTCATGTACAAAAATAAACGTTTTACCAAAACCGGTAAGCGAATAAAGCTAGTCGAAAATTGAGTATAAATAGCAGATAGTAAATCATATAGATAAGTCAAAAGAAAACTCAGTAAACCTAGTCGAAAGTAATTTTTAAAATCGGATTTCATTAAAATTCGGATAAATTAAACATCCATAGCGTCGACGTACCTATACATATATTTTATATGATTTGTTTTTAAGTACTTTAATGTTTAATTATGTCAAGACAACTTACTTTAACGCACTTTAAAAATGTGTGAATATAGTATAGAGGGCCTTCTCCGAACTTCGTATCGTGCCATCCCTTTCACTCGTATAGTGTATAACACGAGAGTAAAAGGGACGGCACGATACGTCAAGTCACGTCAAGTTCGCAGTAGACCCCCAAATTGCATATATGATAAAATATATGTACTAACGTATCTGTTGTAAACTAGAACGTAATCATAAATTTTAATCTATTTATATTAATCCTATGATATTTTCTAGTTTTTTTTGTGCAATATGTGTATTGGTGGAATACGGGATTTTATTTTATTGTAAGTCTTATTATAAAAGACATTATATTTTAATGTAGAACTATTTATGTAAGTATCTGCTGAATCTTTATTGGTGTCTTTGAGCTAAATATAGGAAGTTTTTGCTTCTGTCAAAACCGGTATTTAAATATTCATTACTGCAATGAAAATACTTCGAGAGTAATTTCGCTGTTCATAGTGGCACTGGAATGTAAACTATTTTAATTATTTTTTGTCTAAGGAGTATAAATAATTCATACTTTATTTAATTAAGATTATTTAATTTTCGTCATAGGTATTTTAGTAGAATAATCACATATAAATTATGTTAACAAATAGGGCTCAAACTTTTCTTTAATGTAATTTACCAATGTTGGAGCATTCATCGTTGAAATTGGTGATACAAAATAAATCAGCTAGGTAAATGCACGAATACATTTTTATAAGTTATCAATATGGATTAAGTAAATATAAGTCTTATCGAGTAAAATCGTTTCGAAATTGTTCGAAATCATAAAGCTAGCTTTGTTTCCGCTTAGTAAAATTATGTCACGACATGGCATACGAAATTCCATTGCTACCTTTTTTGCCTCAATACTGTTGTACTCGTAACTTTGCCAATGCTGCCTATATTCGCCTACCACCATCTACCACGAGTGAACTTTCAATTCCACACGACATCGAACGAAGGCAGTGTAAGCGAAGTAATAACGGGATTTGAGGGCACCAAGCAGCACTTGAAAGCAGGCAAAGATAGGCGCCATAGGCGAAGTTACGAGAAAGATAGGCGCCATAGGTGAAGTACGAGAAAGGTAGGTGACATTGGCGAAGTTACGAGAAAGATAGGCGAAGTTACTAGAAAAATAGGCGCCTTATGCGAATTTATGAGAAAGGTAGGCGCCATAGGCGAAGTTACGAGAAAAATTGGTGCCAAGGTAGGCGCCGTAGGTGAAGTTACGAGAAAAATAGGCGCTATATGCGAATTTAGGAAAAAGATAGGCGTCATAGGCGAAGTTACGAGAAAAATAGGCGCCATATGCGAATTTACGAGAAAAGTAGGCGCCATAGGCGAAGTTACGAGAAAGGTAGGCGCCATAGGCGAAGTTACGAGAAAAATTGGTGCCATATGCGAATTTATGAGAAAGGTAGGCGCCATAGGTAAAGTTACGAGAAAGGTAGGCGCCGTAGGCGAAGTTACGAGAAAAATAGGTGCCATCTGCGAATTTACGAGAAAGGTAGGCGCCATAGTCAAAGTTACGAGAAAGGTAGGCGCCGTAGGCGAAGTTACGAGAAAAATAGGCGCCATAGGCGAAGTTACGAGAAAGATAGGTGCCATAGGCGAAGTTAAAAAAACATAGGCGCCATAGGCGAAGTTACGAGTTTCAACGTTAACGCTGACCGCGATGAAGCAGCGGGTGGTTCAAATGTGAGGCTTTTGGCTTAACCGGTATAACTTTTGCCGATTGATAATATTTAGTAGGAAAGAACACGTATCATATTTTAAGACCACTAAAACAATGCGTAGGCAGTACAAATAAATGTACAGTTATCCCTATTTTTAAGACTGTATTTCTAGTTGGTTTATTTTCTAAAAATAATTATGCTAGTGGTAAACCTGTAAGGGTATTAGTCTTGTCATCTATCATCTTTTTTTTTTAAATTTAAGTATCACATTTTAAATAAAGCTGGAATTTATTAAGTAATTTCATTAATGTAATCATATTTAAGTCGTATGTAATCGTTAGATCTCATATCTTATTTAAATAAAAAATCCATTCCCTTTTCCGTCGGTTGCTATAATTTATAAGTTTATTAAGCTCATGTAATAGTTTTAGAACGTATCGCTGTCGGTACCAGTTGAGTTCATAAATATATGCAAGTTCCCAAAGCTTCAAAAATATCTGAGCAACTTTATGGCCATAACAATAAATCCGTGTTCATATTTTTGATTACTTTGTGCGTATACATCTTTTTGAACTCGCCTGTACTAGGTAGGAAGCTGATATGTCACAAAAGTTATACATTATTGTAGTGAAGGAAGAATTGCCATTATTATTACTAGTATTTCCAAGAGAATCTCAATAGAATCACACACCACTCCCGCATAGCGATCTCATGAACAAATGGATTTAAATGGTCGGATTGACAAAGACGGACCAGCAAAATGGAAGTTATTATTAGGATTTCATAGGAACAAAACGGGCGAAAAACCTAGTGTTAGAGTAGGGATGATGACCGGTGTTACAATTTATAACATAGTGTGGCTATATGGATAAAAGACCATCAAATTGTCACAATAAATAGTAAATGTAGGTAGTTTTATTAATAACGAAAATGAATAGTTATGAATCATCAAAAAAACCACAGGGGCACGTTTATATGTAAAATATTATAGAACTAATAAAAATAAATAAAATAAAATTAAAACGTATCTAGCCTAACCTAGGTAAAGCTACGTTAGGTCCCCCAAGTCTCATCCCTGCGGAACGGTGCCCATAAGTCTGGCTGCATTCCCCCGTTGAATGGCGATGCCTATTCTTTGTCCGAGGAATGAGCCAACCCTAGGGTCACGTGTTGTTTCCAATAGTCTCTTTTTTAAGTTTTGGACCAGAGAATGGGCATCTCGACTCCACGGTCCTAAAGTCTCTACTGCGAAAGCCGCAAATATGTGACTGTGCATTAGATCAGCATATAGTGAATTAGGAAAATAAATTATAATCGTAAAAAAAAACAAAATTAAAAATTTTGAGAAACCCACGACGGATGTATAGTGAAAAATGTTTACTACAGCGCCCCCTGGTGAGTTATCATCGTAACACCTAGCTAAAATTCGTCCCGACTAAACTACAAATCTATTGCCGAAAACCGCTTCTAAATCGGTCAAGCCGTTTTGAAGATATTGATGTGCACACACAAACAAACAAACAAACAACCTCTCACCCTAAACGTATATACCTTCTCCATTCCGTCGTGGGTAAAAAATATGGGACTATAAAGATTCGTGAAACGTTTTTTGGCCAAATGTAAATTGAGAGTTACCAATAAAATTATAATTTTTTTTACCATCATGCCTATTAGAAACATCAAGTACAAGTATACCTATTTCGTCATCATATTTCAAACAACAGCATCAAACCCTGACCCCATAATTCTATGTTCTAGGTGTGTTTTTCAGCTTTCTACGTTAAATAGTCTCCGCATTAAAAGGCTGTGATAGACGGACGGAAAGATTTTGGTACGGAAAAAGGTGTGTTACCACTAGTTCTATTATCTTGAATTTAATCTCATCAGTCATGTTAAATCTATATTTTATTAAATGGTTAAAAGTTGAGTATTAGTTGTTACTCCGGGTGACATGTTATTATTATTATTATTGTTAGTTGTGGGCCTTCTTTGCCGCCTCGACCAGTATTGATCTATTGTGGCAGCCCTTAAAGTTCTTTGCTTATACCCGTTGCCTCCAGGAATTTCCAGATTCTTTGGGTCGCAATCTGTTGTATCTCCTCTGTGGGCATAATGTGCCTCCCTAGATAGATACTTCTTTTGCGCATAAGTGGTCCACAGGAGCAGAGGATATGAATGGCAGTTTCCTCCGACTCTTGGCAGAACCTGCATGCTGCACTGTGTTTTATACCCATTTGGGATAGATGTTTGTTAAGTTTGCAATGACCAGTGAGTATTCTTGTCACTGCGCTGGTTTTGTGTCTTTTGAGTTGTAATAGCTCTTTAGACAACTTGGCATTGTAGCCTTTTATTGACATGTTATGAACTGTCTGGGAGTTGTTCAGGTTCAGATTTCCGATCTATATTCGGAATAATAGGTTCATGCTATTATTGGTGGATGGGTATTACCGCCAGCATGGAAACCTATTATTCCGAATATAGAATAGAATAGAATATCATTTATTTATTTATCTACACCCATACAGTAAATCCTCTTTAATGTACTCAAAAAGTGTACGTAAGGACCAGCTTTACAATATCGCGGCCCAGGGCGGAGATGGCCATAATAACATCGACAACGGTATCGTTATGGCCATCTCCGCCCATAACGATACAGGCTCGTGCTCAAAAGACTTCAACGGGCTCACGCTCGACCTCACTACACTTGCAACGCAATGGTTCCTGAACACATGAAAGAGGATTTAATATGCGGATGTAGATAAAGTAGTGTATGCAACACTAGGCCTTAAAACACTCGTGTGATCCTATTATGAAACTCGCTAACGCTCGTTTCATAAAACCACGCTCGTGTTTTAAGGCCTCTCATTATGTATCAGTTGCATAAACTACTATTTTATTTTATTGCGGAAAATGTGTTATGACAATCGCGCGGACACAGTGAGTTCGATGTGCCTGCCTTTATCGGGGAGACGTTTTCTTACCACTATCTCACAGAACACCTTCAACGCAGAGTTTGCCCTCTGCGGCCGCCCTGTCGGCGCGTGCGTCACGAGCCTAGCGGCGCGCAGAACGCCAGTCAGCGTTGTGAACTAGTCGCGAATGCGCTCAACCTGAAAAAGAACTCCCGAAGAGTACGAAACATGTCCCCTGGAGAATTTAAACCGTTTAATAAAATGTAGGTAGTTCTCACATACAACTGTTTACCTACTCGGTATATTTTTCCCTATGGGTGAAAATAAAAACACAGACTTATTATATTGTTTAATCAGGTTAATATAATAAAAAATAGAGCTGGTTGGAACACATTCACAAAAAAGCTCTTCACAAAAATACCACATTCCTTTTGAATGACGCAAATCGATCAAAATAGGGTAAATTGCCTATTGCCACCTCCCCAATAACTGGCCACTTCGCAAAAATATGCACCAAGCAAACCAATGAGGGCTATCGCGTATGAATTCGCTGCTAGAGGCGCTAGCGTAGCGTGGGGTCTCCGAAATGTCAAATGTCACTTTTTCTAGTTGCGCTACGCGGGTTAATATCTAATTAGAACAATATGGTGACTATTTTGCAATACCAGAGCTTGAATATGGCAAATATGAGTTACGAATCAATGACTGTTTGTGCTTTGAGAGAGTTTTGTCTTTCGGAAACTTATGTCCTCCTTTTTTTCGTACAAGACGGGACTGCGGTACAATGCGGGATGTTCGATATTTTTATGGTACGGTTTTAAGGTATTAAATTTGATTTAAATGTAAACTTCGTTCTCATTCCCATAATAACCGATAACAATTTTTGACAGCTGGACCTTACTCGATAGTGGCGCCAACTGGTGTGCACAAAAACGATAGCCCTCATTGGGAACCTTGTTTTATGAAGTGGTCCATATTATAGTTTTTATTGATAGTAGACTTATTATAGTGTTCAAAACCGTTTCCAGTTTTTTTTTATTAAGTATCGATTTAAAAATATATTTTTCCGAATTTTATCTTTGACATACCACACGTTTGGAGGCATTAATATGATGGTGCCATGGTCTGCTGCGAAACAAAAGAATATTTCTTAAAAACGATACTTATTAAAAAACCGGCAACAGTTTACACTATAATAAGTCAAACTATCAATCAATAAAAATATGGTCCATATTATCCAAAGACTTAGGATCCCAATCGTTGGTATTTCTGCAATTAAATAAATAAAATTGAAATAATTGGATTCAGAGCTGACTTCATGTATGTCGTTACTTGTTCTTCACTGCGCAAAATTGATGGCTTTGTAACTGAATGACATTTTCTTAAGTGGCCAGTTACTTGCGACTTACTCCAACAGATTTCCGAAAAGTATATCAGGATCCTTGAATTCCGGTCTGTTATTTTTAGAATGTCGTAGATAGAAAATGTGGTATTTTGGATACGGGCTTACAATCGCATGTTGAAAAGTACAAAGGTTTGTTTTGATTAATTAAAATAAATATAATAGATATATCTATACAGTACAGTACAGTACAGTACAGTTTTTCGACAGTATTATAATACTGTCGAAAAACTGAATAAGAAGTATTGATTTATTGGTTAAATAATCGTTAATACAACTAAAAAGTGACGCGTTGTGTTTGATGCCATTAGTATATACGTCTGTCAAATTAAAATATTACGAGAATTGACATATAAAACAATAGGTTCATGTATTTGGCATAGTATCTGTGCCCAAGCATACGAAGGGTTAGAATAAATGTAGTCAGTGCAAATAAAAAAATGAATAGTTTTTTCAATGGAATGAATAAAATCAAAAAAGGACATAATTCATGAGAGAGACACGTAGGTGGTGGTGAATAACCACTTATTTTCGATCAACGCAACGCGTGAAATAGTCGTTATTATGATCTAAGTAACCTCGAGCACCGAACGCAATTGTCAAAAATCGAAAAGCCGTCGATTTTTGAGGTCACAAACTTTGATCATTCGTTCGGCCAACATAAACAAGTGGAAAAAATCAGAACTAACGAATTTTTTAATTTAAAATCACTAAAGACATTGTACAATTAAATGTATTCATTTTGTGATGGTATCACAACTAGTCAAATTAAAACTATAAAACTAAACTAAGTCAATTTCTCAAGTTCATACGAAATTCAAAATATGGTCGTCACGCATGACAAAATAATGCTCATTTGAGCAATTGAGTCTGTTAAGTTATATAAATAAGTTTTAGTTATATCCATGTGTATACTGTGAAAGTTAGGTTGAAGCTGTATCTTATAAATACATTATTGTTATTTATTTATTTAAACTTTAATGCACAAAAAGAATATAAGTACAAAGGGCGGAATTAATGCCATGAGGCATTATTGTTATGTGAAATATTGCCACTACGTACAGCGCGAATTACTCTTGTATCAAAAATAATGTGAACACTAAATTGCTATTAATAAACGATTTTTTTTAAATGAAATATGTATTAAGCAGGTTTTTACTGTGCTGATTTTGAGAACAATTTGTAAAATTGAATAAAATAGTTACGCGTCACAAACTAAACCCGAACTACTCACATAATCCGCCCCTTCTCGTTCCCGGTGCAAAAGTCCCCATAACGCTAGCGTAGGGTTGCCATACGTCCCGGTATGCCGGGACATGTCCCGGTTTGTAGAATGGTGTCCCAGTGTCCCGCCCATTAAGCAAATTGTCCCGGTTTGAAGAGCATAGTTAATTAGTAGGGACCAGCAGCTTAAGTACTTATGCATGTACGTAGTACGGACGGTTATAAGCCTAACGCTTAAGACAGGCAGTGCTTGCGTGGCACGCGCGCATGAAGGATACCGTCCTACACATCTGCTTTGACTTTGGGGATGAGGCATTGCCCTGATGTCCTTCCAATTTTTCTTCATGATCTCTGGCTATACTACTTTTTCTTTAACTGTCCCGGTGCTCGTCCTCATGCTTATGGCAACCCTACGCTAGCGGCATTTCCAAGCCGGATAGCTATGGACAATCTTTGCACCAGAAACGACTCGGAGCGGGCGTCCTCCCTCTTTGTCGGAGCCGACGGCCTATGTCGCGCTCAAACCATCACTTATCCGCCCCGAAGCAGCCCGCAGTTTCCACCGTTAAGGGGACAAAAATGTAGCCCTGTTCTAGGGGGGATATTTCTGCCGCTTCATCGCTGCTTGCGTTTCGATCGCCGCTCCAGCTGTTCGCATAGTGCGATTTATATATGGCAGGCGGCGAATTTGTAAAATGCGAGTACGTACGCTTTGAATGATAGCTGGTAACAAGTCCAAAACTATCCAACGGCGGCGACCGAATTGAACGACTTTTGGATAAAAAGTAAAAATAGTGACGTTGAAAAGTCATTAGTTCCTTGGAGTTTGGGACGATGTTGGTGTGGGATGATACCTGTGTAGCAGTGGCGGAGCGTCAAAAATATTCTCAGGGAAGCCGGAAGTAATTTGCCTTTCGTATTCTTCATGAGCCGTAGGAATCGAACTGGACTGGTTGAAAATTAGGCAAGCCGGTGGGAATTGAGTTGTATAGACGCTCCCGCCACTGCTGTGTAGACATACTGACACCGTCCCACCTCCAACAGACTACAGTAAAAGCGGGTGCAGCGGCGGAAAATGCCGAAATATTAAAGCTTAATAAGGGCCTCGGCAGAGTACAATTTTGTACCTTTTGGTGTCGAAACTCTTGATCCACGGGGTCCCAGCGCGCACGTTATTTACCGAAATCGCGAAGCGCTT
This sequence comes from Epiblema foenella, assembly GCA_963556455.1. NCBI lineage: Eukaryota > Metazoa > Arthropoda > Insecta > Lepidoptera > Tortricidae > Epiblema > Epiblema foenella. The sequence continues at coordinate 44,369,249 of OY747095.1, forward strand.
GGTTGACGTAACTGGTGACCGAAGAGCTGGCGACTTCCTCGCGCAACGAATCAGCATTGCGATACAGCGAGGAAAAGCCGCCAGCATCCTCGGTACAATGCCCCAAGGGCCTGTTTTAGATTTAAGTTATTTGTAATATTATTTAATTTATTGTTATTTAACTATTATTACCGCTTATAAAAAAAGGGTTGTAGCTGAATATTGAAACTTTCAGTATATAAAACCTTACAAAGTCTATGTATTAATATGTCAATTTTCAATGTGTTTGGAAATATTATTTCTGCTCCCCTATAAAAAGGCATACAGAAGTTTAACCCCTCGTGTGCAGATGTCAAAATTCTCCAATCATTGAGATGTAAAGAGATAGGTTCAATACGTTGGCAGAGATCTGTACCTAAGCATATGAGGGGTTAAGCCAAACAATTAAAAATAAGTTGACCTAAATATATTTAAGTGTTTGTGCTCAATCATATCTTGTTTGTGATCCATACTTGTGCTCAATCATATTTTGTTTGTGGTCCATACTAGTATTAAGTCTCAGTGAGAGGTTTACGGTATGGAATATTATATGTTTATATATTTTTGTCGTTTGTTTATAACGTTCGTGTTTCCAACTGAACCTAGTATAGTGGAAAACATCCAAGTCCTAATTTAAATTAGAATATACGAGTATTGATTAAATGTCTATATGTCAATGTCTTGATATAAAAATATAAAAGCTGTTGGTTTTCCAAATAACTAAACTAAATTAAATTAAATTAATTTGTAAGTTTCAAGTGTTTTTTGGAAGTCCATTCTTGTTCTTTAACTGTCTCTGTTACAATCCTACGATTATATTATTTATTCAAACGTTTTTACATTAAGATTTCCTTGGCAAATACCAACGAATAATTTTACGTATCAGTTTATGTTCCTTTATACTGCTTACCATCTAATCTAAGAAATCTCAAATATTGTAGTAATAAGACGATACGGTATAACGCATATGTTGTGTTATACCATATCAGATTCCCGTTATGTAACTTAAATCGTACGTAGTCATGAGAAGCGCAAGTGCATCATGCGAATAGAAAGGGTTAAAATAATAATAATGACAATGTCACTCGGTCATTTAATTACTTTGTGACAAGTGGCAGTCAACTTGTTCAAATTCGGAATACAATACAATAGTAGATTGTGTTTCAAGGGAGCAATATGATATATTTACGGCGAGGGCGATATATTGAATTCTGAGTGAAGCGAAAGATTCTACAATAGAATCCTGAGCGTAGCGAGGGATTCTAAAGTAGAATCTTGAGCGTAGCGAGGGATTCAAGTGTTTACGCCCAAAAGGGAAATAATTTTGCTACCGTGTGACACATACTGCTTTTCACACCGTCTATGAGGCCCGCTGCTAAAAACATGAAATATCTTACAAATGATTTTACTACAGAGTGTCACATACTGCTTTTCACACCTTCTATAAGGAAAAGAGTCATTGTTGCCCTCAAATGAAGGAAGAAAAGTATAACTTTGATCCCTCATTCGAAGGCAACAATAACTCTTTTCTGAATAGCAGGTGTGAAAATACTCTTTATTGCAAACCTCTCTATCTGCACAACAAAAGAAAAACAAAGATATTGGAATGTATTTGACTATAATATAAATAGGAAATAGGTAAAAGTAGAATTAGTTTTGTTTTGAAATCGAACGTAACAAAACAAATGCAACTCTATTTATTGCTATTTAAAAAAATGTGTATTAGATAGAAAAGGAGGCGACATATTAATAAGCCTTTTGGCGGTTAGAGGATAATAGGAAACCGTCGTAGGGAAAAAGTAGATATTGTACGAAATTGTACCTACCTAAATTCCCCGTCTTCTATTTAGACGTACCATTTCCTTGTTAGGTATCTATAAATGTTCCAATCAACTCTCTTGATTGTTTATTTTTAGGTAATTTAGACATTGTATAATCAATTAATCGTATGTTATATGAATATCTCAATAAATGTTATTTTAACAAATATCATGGTTTTATTACAAGAGTGAACAAGAATGTTGCGTTTTATCTTGTCCTCGGCGCCTGGAACGCCTATAGGCGTCATGGCGTGTACGCTGTCAAAATCACCTTCATACTTTCAACTAATTCGGTTGAAACCGCTCAACCAATCTCACTGGAGCGCAAACTCTTAGAGTATTCCAGTGTTCCAAACCACACGCGTGGTCGTGCCGGAGGTTTTCCCCTGGATTTTCCCCAGGCTACTCTCCAACCGCGCACTCCTATTGCTTTATTGGGCCCGGCCTATAAAGCCACAGTCAGGTTCAAAAAAAAAAAACTTTCAACTAAGATTCATATTCAAACTTGTAATGATTAAGAGTTGACATTCCAAAATGATAAAACAATAACTAACTAGCAAAGACCTACATACAAATAAACACATTAAGTAGGTATATCGGGTTCGATTCAGGCTGTTTATGAAGGTTTATTGAAAATCTTTAAATGCAGTGTATGGAGAAGAAGAACAATAATATAATGTTTCCTTTACGTAAAAAAAAAGAATTATCATTAAGATCGATGTACTTCCCGTCCAAGTGCTTTATTTTTTCATCCTTTTTATATATTACTTAGAGCTTTTGCCCGCGATTTTGTTCGCGTGAACATATATTAACTTATACTCCGTATTTAATACCGTTGAGAGATGATTGTTTAAATTCAATAGTATTGTGATTTCATATACCAAAACTCGGGATTTTTGCTTGTACATAATGCTACGTCTCGTAAACCTGCTAGGCGTTGCATCTCGTTGCATTTAGACGTACATTGGTGCTTGATGATTTTGGTCAATTCCCTTTAGTTGTTCGTGGCGTCAAAAGGATCAATGAGTCTGTCAGTAAAAAAGGGACTACAGTCCACAACAGTCTATTCTTGTTTGGAGACAATGTGACCGAAAAAAGTATTTTATTCAATGATTAGTCAATACAAATTGACATAAGAACAACAGAATTGTAAGTTACTCATTCCTGTTTCCTCGATGCTGCCTACATGTGACATCTCAGTTGTTGCAAAATACTAAATTCCGCCTGTCTGCTTAGAAATGAACGTAAAGAAGAAAGGATTCAACTACAGATATATTACGCGTAAACTAAGTACAGATAATAGTCACGGATCAGCACTTTTTAGTTTCTTGAATCTTTCTAGAATCCTCTGCGCTGGCGACTGATCGACAAACGTCGAAGACTTGATCGTAAGCAACTTTGAGTTTTGTAAAGCAGTACTTAAGACTCGTTTTCTATTCCTCTTTGCCCTGATACCCCTGGATATTAACAACCTGGAGCATAATACTCTCGGACTAATGGTATCCGTAGAAGATGATGTTAAGTATGGCCTTGGAGAAATGCCAGAACCATGTCTTGGAGAACTGACGTAGCAAGGTTCACATCTATACAGACTCGGTGCTGGATCTTCTGAACTTCCGATCGCTGGCAAATCTTGGTCGCCAGACTCGCTAGTAGTAGTAGTAGATAATTCTTCCATCATCCCTTGAGGTTCTTGAGCAGCGACGCTCTCTTTGCTCCTAGCTTCCTGTTTCTTTTTTCCCAAACGTCTCGCCCTAGCTTTAGCTATTTCTGCTGCTCTCTGAGAACCGATCAGGTGGATATTTTTGTCTATATAATCGCACACCGCTTCGGCTTCTTCTTCAGGAGTTATATGCCTGTCGCGAAAATAGCCATACCCATTCCGGATGTCGTGCACTGCTTCAACGAACATCCAAGACAAAGTGCCTACTATGAGGGTTAAGGTCGTGACTAGAGCAATGGCTGTAATTGCATCTGGGGACGATAGTCTCTCAGGGATCTTTCCAAGCACGCCATATGTAACTATGTTGCGAGTCCGCCGCTTGCTGTGGGAGCGGCATGTGTAGAAACCTCTCAAGAGGCGCAAGTCTTTGTCGGCTGAAGCCGCGAGTCTCAGAACCCTGCCGTCGTCAATAGATCGCGCTGTCTTAGTGCTGATGACATTGTGTATCACGGTGTCTAAGAACAGCCATTGCGCGGTGTTTAGCGGCAAGCCAAGTCTTGCGTGGAGGCAAGTCAAGTTCAGGCGGTTGGAGAAACTCCATGTAGCTTCATGGTAAAAACCTGATACGCTGGCTGTTCTTGAGGAAAGCTGCGCCCCGTCTCTCCGGCCTCTCTCCAGACTGAGCTTGTGAAGATCCTGCATCACCCCATTTATAATAAGGAGACCTATGACTCCTGAAAATGATATTCCATCTTCAACAACATCTCTGTACTCGTAAGGTATGCTCCCCACGAAAAATTCATCGTCGCAAAGAGGCAATGTTACATCATTTTGCTTCATGTCATAGTCAGAATAATTCGCTGGAATGGGGCTCGTATTCTTTTTCTTGAAAAAGCTTACTAAATTACAGTTTATGACCTTTCTTTGAAACCTACTGTGATCATCTAGGACAGCGTATATGCGTTCGCCGTCGTTTATTGACGTTTCCACTGAGGCACTGTGTCTTGGTTTCAGCATAATTATATCCAGCCATTCGTCTGGATAGTAATCCGTAGAACCATAGCTTTCAGTTCTGAAGTTATTAAAACTGACCTGCAATTTTAACCTCATTTTCTGAAGAGATAAATGCAACCAACTGTTTTGCTTTTCATCTCGTAAGAAGAACAGAGTTCCTGAATCTTTTTTAGGCTTTACCGTTATCTCTAAGCGCCACTCAACTGGATTTTCAAAGCATGGCAGTCTCAAATAATGATCGGCATCCATGTTCAGAAATCCCTCTTCAATGTTGCCTTCCTCAAAAACTATATTACACACTGAAGTGGGAAAGAAATCAGACCTGGATCGCTCGGATCGAATCATACCCAGCGGTATGAAGTTTATAATAACCTCTTGAATTTCGCCATGAAATTTTTCGCCGATGAAAATATTCATATTATCGTTGGCTAAATCTGGATTGCAAGGGAATGTGCTTTTGATATAACTGTGTTCGTCATCCAGTCTCAACGATACCTCGTTGTTAGTTATTGTAACTAAGGCGCTATGCCAAACAGATGGTTCTATAACCGTCGGCGAGCATAGCCTATGCAAATTGCAAGACTTCGTCAATCCACTCGCATCTAAACAGACCCTCCACTTTTGAAGACTTAATCTGACTAAAGGGTCCCGTAGCTCGCCGCGTCGAACAAGAGTACCATAAGGCGACAGTGGCATGAACCTAATGAACAAATGAAAAAACGTTGAACGTTTCTTCTTAAAGTTGTAGTTTAGGAACGAGTCGCCGTTTAATACGGCGATGACATGTGAGAAGGTAACGCATGGATTCAAGTGGCAGGAGTCAACGTCGGCTTTGGGGCCGACGCAAGGCCCACCGCCGCCAGTAGGCACGGGTCTAGTACAAGTTCGGTAGCGGACGCGTTTTCCAGCGCCGCAGGTGCGTGAACAAGGCCCCCAGGTCCCCCAACCTGACCAGCCACCGTCCAGCACACATTCTTTGTTACTGCACACTTCCACTTCATCATGGTTGCCCGTGCACTGTGTTCCCCATGACCCCGAAACTTGCCGAATGCTTTTCTCCTCGCAGATCCTTTTGCGTCGTCTCGCCCCGGGGCCACACGTCTCCGAGCAGAGCGACCACGGTTGCCATTCACCCCAAGCTGCGCCATCGTTGTACATGACGTGATTTTCTATAACGCACTGGTCGCCCTCGCAGCTTTGACTTTCTAAAGGGCTTCCGGAGCATTGGTGCTTCGCTCCTGAAGGCGGGGGGGAGTCACATCGTCGAAGTCTGTACCGTTCGCCTATACCGCAGCGGGCATTGCAGGAAGACCATTCTCCCCAAGCGCCCCATTCACCAGGCACTTGGCAGCCCATATTTTGCTTGACGCAATGGAGAGAATTCCATACGGCTTCAGGGTTCAGCCCCCAAGTATTGTAGTCTGCTAAGGCACCCTCAATAGCTTCGTAAGGACAATCAGTTTGAAGGCATCGTTTCATCAAAGCCGGGACGATTTCAAGTTGGTGCATGGCTTCCATTCGAGGCCAGTTGCCGGAAGCCAATCGTCTGTAGTCATCAACTGTGCAGTCTTTTAGATAGCAGGACACCGTTTCTTCGTCTTTGCCTAAGCAGGGCGTGCCGTCTTTGTCTGGTGGGGGGTTATTACATTGTCTGGACCTGGATTTGAAGCCCATGCCGTCGCATGGTCCCTTGCAGGGAGACCAGGGAGACCAAGCGGACCACCCTCCGTCTACAGGACAGTCCGGGTCTTTTATGATTCCTAATTGACACTCGATGTACCATATTTCTTGCGGACGCTTCGTGTAAGGCTTTGAACCTTTGCTGCACTTCAGACATGTTGCAACAAGAAAAACCAGTACGTTTTTGAGCATTTCCATCTTCTCACAATTTTTGAGCTCCAGATTTCGTCAACAATGTGACAATTCTTTGACAACATGCTGACAAGTTTGCCAAAAACAAGAAAAAAAGCATGAAAAATTGTAGTCTGGATAGGATAAGAGTAGACATCACATAATAAACCACAAATAGAGATAGTCATATACTAATCTGCGTATGAGCAACAGAGAGAGATATCATGTGTTGTCTTTGCCATTGCCTCAATCTATTTTATATGACCTTGAGAGTTTGAAGCGATTACTCGCCCGACTTACGGAGTTAAATTATCATTTCATGTCATTAAGTAGGTACTTATTTTCAAACAGAGGGGCTACTCCGAACTTCGTATCGTGTCGTCCCTCTCACTCTTATAGTGAATAATACGAGAGTGAAAGGGACGGCACGATACGAAGTTCGGATTTCGAAGTAGACCCTCAGATACCAAAGAGTAGTAGATCTCTTTTGATTATTTTAAATCATGTAAATAGTCATGGAATCGCAAGCACGTTTTGGATTAGTATACTTTATAGATCAGCATAACTAGCATCACCGCATAATTATATTTCAACATATAGCAAGCATATGTGATAATCCATATCGAAAGGGACCTTATGGCGGCAGGCGCTTACGTTGCACCTATTCACTATTGTATTGGAACAGCGGCAATAAAGGCGTAAGAGCCGGCCGCCATAAGGTCCCTTTCAATATGGATTATCACATATTTATCCTTATCGCACTTACGTACTTGCTACAAAGGAAGGAATGCTATATTATGTTCGACGTAATCGCGTATGCTAGCAAGGCTGATGATGAAAAATAAATCGCTGTGCACCGGCAAACTTTTGTTCTTCAAGTGAGAAAAAGACCAGACGTTCCAAAATTCGCAATAAGCATTTATAAGCCAGCATTGTCATTCGCCCGAAAAATGTATGCTTACAATACCTACACACCTTAAATGTGAAATGATGTAACAAAAATATGCAGAATCATATACTCAACACATTCTATTTGTATACCTTATATTACTCGTTATATACGTATCGAAGAAAAAACCAGATAAATTAAACATTATTTATTTTCAATACAGCAACTCTTAAAGAGGTTAGTGGTTTTGAACCAACAAATAAATAAATAGGTAAATAGTTAATATGACAAATCACAATGGAAATACTATGGTTTTGGCTTTTGGCTTGCGCGCAAATAAGCAGTATAACATAATAATGAAATGCAGAATAGATCGTCTTTACATAGCTTAATTTTACACCAAAAAATCGTTTATTTACCTCATTATTGTACACAATATCAGGGTTCGAAATTATCAAGATAATTATGGTCTTTGATAATTATCCCTCTTATGGGTAGGGTAGTTTATTTTATTAGTTAAATTTATTTTCCGATGTATGATATGACCAGTAAAATGTATTTTTACCAATAAAGACTACTCTGTACTAATATATAAAAGATTATGGTGTCTTAGGGTGCAAAATAAATAGTTGCTATACAATATTTTACTGGTTTTTTTGTTAACTATTAAAATAATCATTACAACATCATTAAAACACCTATACAGAGCGCAATTATTAGCGTTCTAATTCACGCACGTATTTTTTTAACTCATGCCGAATTTACAATTTTAGGTTATTATCAAATCGATAACTATCAAAGCATAAAAATCACGATAATTATCCTTTCGAACCCTGTGTGATTGTAATACCGTAATTTAATGCTAGCAGGTAACATTGCGTCCTAAAAAACTCTCAACTTATTTACTTGAGCTTTAAAGCTGATGTAAATCCACTCTGCATTCCAATTGGAATATTATTGAACATTTCCAGAAACAAATACGTACCGTAATAGTAATTTTACAATCGTATCACAAACGAGTATTAAACATATACTACATACAATATTGTTTTAACCTGTTATTGTGTACAAAGTGCTTACATACATTTATCGTAAAAAATGGTGAGCTGTTGCGATATTAAGTACTGCGGTAACTTCATTATTATTTAATTACTGGGTCATACTTAGTTGAAAAAACAAAAGTCGTCCCTCCCGTGGTCAATAGTTAACGGCTTATGTGCATGTTAGCTGTTTTTCTTACAGAGATTTATAGAAACAGAGACGCTGTTTATGCGGGTTACTGGTCCAATCCAAAATTAAGCTTTTATAGCCCTTTACTTATGGTATGTCCACAGAAAAGACGCGAACCTAAATCCGCGTATGACCCTACTACTGATATCATTTTTTTCGTATTATTTTTAACCCCTCCGCCCGCGTACGTACACAGGTTTGTAACCATTTACGAAAGCAAACTAGTGGCGAAAGCGAATTTTATTCAGGAGCACCGCGAAATTTCTCAGATCGCAACTGGTTTCGTACGATGACACTAAAATATTCGTAATTATTACATACTTACCTGCAGTTACGTACCTACGCGGCCGAAGTGTAAAATAAAATGATCAGTAAAACGAAAAAAATGGGTAATTTTTTGAAAAATAACCTGCTCCTGGAGCTCCCAAATAATAAGAAAATGCTTACATTTGTGTTGCATTTTTTAATATAGAGTTAGTCCTCCATTTTGCACAATAATAACTAATTTTTATGTAAAATAAATCTACACAAAACATGTATAATGAACAACCGTTAACCATTTATACAAAGAAATTTGTACATTCATTTTTTAAGAGTAGATAAAGTATTTAGTAAAGAACAAAATAAATATAGTTTATAGTTTCAAAGCATTATAATATTTGTCGACGAGAATCGTCAATAACATGTTTAAATAAATTATCGCTCTAGATAATTTAACAAACATAACATTAAATACATTTAATTTCATATGTCACCTTGTTCATATATGTATTTATTCTATATCATTAAGGCCGGCTTTTATAAAGATAGATCTGTTAGACCAAATATCACATCAAATTTAGGTTGCTCGGTTCATTTTTTTATATAACTTACCGACGAGGTCAAGACGATTAAGAGTGGATCAACTATTTTGTTGTTCGTTACCATGGTTACGTCTCCTGTCACTTTTTAATCCTTTGAGCGCCAGGCATTGGACATGACGCGCCGCTGACGCCACACCATCACATTGTTCAACGCGAAATTAAACCTTACGCAAACGGGAATAGACCGCTATTGTTTTGGCCAGGCTGTCGGCTATAGACGTCGTTGGCGTCGTGGCGGTGAAAGGGTTAATACTGATTTTTTAGGGTTTAAATGTACCAAAATTAATTTTAGGCATCAGTATAAATCCATTTAGACACGGGCAATCTCTTTAGCATACTTGAAGTTCTTATTACAAACATTTTTGTAAGAAACTCGGTTACTGTTGCCTTCTCACTTGTACTTTTAGGGAAGCCGAATTACTATGGATATCGAAATAAAATACATTCGCGCTCGTTAGGTGCTACTTTCATAAGACCCTTTCAGATAATTAACATTGCATCTTAGAATAGATTCACATCTAATAAATCAGCATCCAATTTTGCGGATGATTATAAGCTAAAAATATAGGACAGTGTAATAATAATGAATACGTGCTTTTATCTACATGTTGCGATATGTACAGCCATTTTTCTAGCCATTTTCTCATGTCAGTATTTGTCAAGTGGCTCGAATTCAGCCCTCGAAGGTGACAGGCGTATCTTAACGAATCTGTTGTCATCTCTTTTACACCGCCTTCCCGGAGGATAGCTTTGTCTAACTGGAGGAACATGAAAGCTTTGTGCTTGAGTTTGGATACCCTGATGACGCCGCGTCGTAGACCGTACATTTTCAATAGGTAACCCTGAAATTAGACGACATTTTTAGGCTTCGGTATTCGGCTTCCAGTACCGTCAACCGGGGTTACTTTCAAATTGAGGGGCGACTTTGAAAATCCAATTTTCATGCCGTGTTTTACTTTTTATTTGCTTAACATGAGGTCATTGAAATACCTTGGTAAATTTTCCAACTACTTACTAAACTGAATCAAACTATTAATACTTGGTGATGATTATATAAGTGTTCTAAATCTATCAAAGTGGCCCCGTTTTTCTTAAAGTCACCCCAGTTTACGGTATTGGAAAACAGAAAGAATAACTTATTGAAATGAAATCGAACAACGACCAAATACGATTGCTGGGTCAATTTTTTTTTCATCGTTTCATAGATCATTCTGTTGCCATCAGCACCTGTTCCTCTTGTCGCTTCAGTTAAGGCGGTTAATATATATATATATATATATATACAGGGTGCCCCACGGCTATGCCACATGGAGGGAAGTACCTTGAATACTGTAGATGGAACATTTTACTGAAGGAAGACATTATTTGAATTTTAAAAACAATTTAAACTGCATTCACAGATATTTAAATAATAATTAAACCGTTACCGGTAATCGAACCCGTTACACAAGAAAAATAATTACCCTGTAGGTTTATCATACCAATCGAAAGGCTTCCATCATATGGATTATTTTTTGCTAAATAACATAGTATCAGAAATAAAAGGAAGACCATGAATTTTAATTTTTTTAATACAAAATTAATCAATTTATCACGTGTAACGGGTTAATATTTAAATATCTGTGAATGCAATTTACAATGTTTTTTAAATTCAAATAATGTCTTCATTCAGTAAAATGCTCCATCTACAATATACAAGGTACTTTCCCTCCATGTGGCATAGCCGTGGGACACCCTGTATATATATATATATATACACATTGAATGACAACTGTACAACAGCTTTCACAGTGCAAGATCCAGGATTTTGAATGGACAACACTTAAAATTTTCACTGCCCAACTCAAATCGGGGTACATTCAAGATTTAAGTTGGGCAGTGATCTAATGTAGCAACCTACCTATAGCGACAGCTCGCCTAGCGGGCTATTCGGTATCTGAGAAAAGTTACGTAGCGCCCGCTGAGCGAGTTCATGGCAAAGAAAGTGTTGACCCGTTCTCTCCCAGCGATTTTTTTTTAAATATTCTTATTAAAAGAGAAAAAAAACGTCGCATACAGAAACCTGTTTAAGGTTTATACGTGACGCGAATAATTAACAATAGCATTATTTTGTTATGTACCCGGAGATTTCTGTCACCGGGATATAACGGCTAACACGTCGTCTACCCTGGCGTCCCAGAGGGGCTAGCACAACTACCGCTACGACGCGATGCGAGTAGAGAAAAATCTACCCTCCTCTTTCTAACCCGCACAGTTCGAGCGAGACAGGAATCGCTGAGTCGCGCGAGATACGATTTGTCAGCAAGTTGTGCTAGCCCCACAGGGCTCATTACAAAAGAATAATAATGTTTTTTTTTTTCGCCGGAAGACGACTGCTTAAATATGCTACTGGGCTTAAATTTTTAGCATCCGCTGACAAGTTTAATATGATTTAGCGATACTTACAGCGTGAGAATAAGTCAAACTATTCAGATCATAAGGCTCTTTCGCAAACAGCTCCCTACAGGCCAGTATCTCCGTTGTTGTTGGATGGACTCCGGACCCTAACTGCGCAATGACTTTCGCCCATCTATCCTTCAAGTCGCTCTCTGGTATACAGTCTAATTTTGCTTGCAGTGCTCGGAATACTGGTTTGTTGTTTTTGAGCCGCTCTGTGAGCTCTTGCGTGGTGAATTCTGCCCGTTGTTGGATGGACCAGAAGTGGGAGCAGAGGAGCGTTCGAGGTTTTAGAAAGCTGGAAAATGCGATCACAATATGAGTACAATATACTCTTTTTTTTTATACAACGCCGGTAGCAAACAAGCGTACGGTTCACCTGATGGTAAGCGGCCACCGCAGCCAATAGACGCCCGTAACTCTAAAGGAGTCACGTGCGTGTTGTCGACCCTTTATAAGATTTGAGGATGCACTGTGTAGACAGCAGAAGGAACACATTTAGGTCCCTCGCTCTCAACACAGTTCATCCGCGGGAGCTCTGGCACCCTTGCTCACCTCCAGGAACACAGCACTAAATACTTGTATAGTAAATAATGTTATTATGGTTGTGGTCTTCTGCAAGACTTCATGGATATGAAATTTGTTTGACATTGAATTTTTAAATTATATTTTTGTTTGATTTTAATTTTAATGTATTGTGACTGATGATTATTTCAGTTTTCGACATTATATTATTGACGCGGATTTTTATTGTTACAAATGATGTGATTTTAGTAGTATGATCATTATTTAAATAATTTTGATAATTGTTTTACAATTTAATGTTATTATTATTATTATCATTTTTGACATTTCATAATTTTTTTGACGATCATAATATAAAGTCGTATAAATTGACTTAGGATAATTTATATTGTATTGTTATATTATGAAATAAATAAATCTAAATCTAAATCAAGGCGGAGGTACTTCCCCAGTTGGGCTGCTCCAAATTCGAGCAAGATGACATTTCGCTGTGCCCTACTTCTCTTCTTCTTTTTTTCTTTCATATAGTCAGCTTAAAATATTCATCAATTTTCTCTATGGATTCCAAAATACCAGATCAGCCTGATTTGGGAGTCACCATATTATTATACCCTGTCATTTGTGTAGAAAAGTTACAAACATAATTAACTATTTCAATTTTAATTATAATATACATAATGATACCAACTAACAATGTGCAAAATTTGTGCAAAATAAAGATATTTGTAGTTAAACCAGCAAAAACTGAATTTCTATTAAAGATTTATTTATGCATATTTGCAATAAGTTATCTATCACTAATTGAAAATCTGTTATATACAGAACGGACCCACTATGGAACCATGTCAAATTGATGTAAGCAGTTTCATTTCAAGACACTTTTAGGATACTATACTTTGATACAGTTTAGTATGGTGTTCCATTTAGGTGACAGTAAGCAACCAAAAATTAGTAGGTACTGCACTTACGCTAAGGGAAAAATAACATAGTTCCCAAATGGTATCGCTGACAGAATCAACACCGGTGCAATCCTCATCATATCTGAAGGCATCTTTTGATACAGCTCAATATCTTGCCGACTCATATTGCTAAAGCCCTGCTCTCTGGCCACTTTTATTCGTAAACTGATGTATGTCTTCAAGTCTTTTAGAAAATCTTTAATTCCAACGCTGAACACCCTGTACATCTGCACGGCCCGCGGGAATCTGGTTTCCAGCACTTTGGTGTAACCCTTGACATATTGTATGTATCGTTCGACAATGTACGTTCGGATTTTTTCGTTTTTTAATTGGTTGCCATGTTTCGGGCTTTCTATGGAGATAAATCTGTAAATACCAAAAAGAAAACTGGAAGAAAGCAGGCATTTATATTAACAAAGAAATAAATTGTGCTTTTTTTAATACCACCATGAAAATAAACACCTATTGTCAAGTCCTACTCAATCACACTGAAAACTCAGGACCCAATCTAAATTAAGCCCTTGTCTCCCATCATCTTAGTAAGTTTTTGAGTTTTTAAACAAATATCTATGACAAAGTATAAGTGTTGTATAATGACTGCATATCAAAACTAATGTATGAATATCAATTGTGAATTTAATATATGACTGAATTTTATATATTACTAGCGACCCGCACCGGCTTCGCACGGGTGCAATGCTGATACATGTATTATACATATAAACCTTCCCCTTTAGTCACTCTATGTATTAAAAAAAACCGCATCAAAATCCATTGCGTAGTTTTAAAGATTTAAGCATACATAGGGATATAGGGATATAGGGACATGGGGACAGAGAAAGCAACTTTGTTATATACTATGTAGTGATTGTGAATTCTGTAATTGTGACTAGTATGTAAGCGATTTGGTGCATTTTACTGTTATGCTTATATATGTCTAGTATAAATAAATAAATAAATCTTCCGGAGAAAAGAACAAACAATAGCATTCTTTTGATATGATCCCTAGGATCTCAGGGACCAGTAGATGACAGGTTAATGAGTTTAGGGCCCTGTAATTTGTGTGCATATCAACATTTCTGCTGTCCTGTAAAAATTTGCAGGTATGTGTAATAGTTGTATTGGGAAATTTAGGGTAAACAGAAATTGTATATAACAAATTTACAAGACTTGCACAAGTGTAAATTATATTACATCACCAATCTTACTAGGGCTGCTAGTCCTAGTATCCAGAGCAAAAATTCTTCTTCAAAGTTTATAAGTAACTTGTGTCTTAAATTCAACTAAACTTCCAACTGTAGCATAGTGACCTCGTATTGGTAATGAATTATTAAATTTTACTTACATACGCAGCTGTTGTTCACATACTACATGACGACATAGAAAAACAACTGCGAGTCCTAGTATCATCAGAATCTATTTCAGTCATGCACGTAACTTGTTTACATCAAAAACAAAGCAGTTGGCTGAATAAGTTTATTACGATTTAAAAAGAACTAACCTGCAACTGTAAGACTGCAGGGTTTTCCTCAATAATATCGAACTGGACCGATTGCACTGAGTAACCAGTCTCGATAACGTCACAATCCTAAGTAAAGGCATCTAAAATGAAATAACTATTTTCAAAGAAACTATTAAAATAACAATAGAAATTATTTTTCTCACAATTTTTCTATTTTTTTTACAGACCGTTCAGTCTTTGAAGTGTGATTGAATTGGATGTCAAACAAATGTCACAATCGAAAATTGATTTGACACTTGACAGATGCCACCAGAGACAAAAACAATATTATTTTTAACTTAGTCAGATGATTGTTTTTTGGTCAATCATGTATGAGCGCTGAAAAAAACGCTTCGCGCGTGCTGAGCCGTCTAACCGTATTGGAAATTGAATTCAGTCCCTAACGTGTGTGTACAGCTTAGATGTAGCCACATCTATAAGTAATATACACCTCAAAGTGGTTTAGGAACGTACCCCTGACCATATATTATTTCCTTTTTATTTTGGCGCCAAGGGATTAACTTTCAAAATCGGGAGACGTGAGGGATCAACCCAACGGATTCAGTAAAATGTTAATGGATCGCTCACTATTTTGTCGTTATTCCGTCCGTCTGCCACCAGGCTGTATTTCATGAACAGTTGAAATTTTGAAATATGATGTATTTCTGTTGCAACAAAAAAAGGTACTAAAAAATAGAGTACCTACGAGTTTAATTCGACGGTAGAGTGCGACGAGTTTAATTCCCTCGATTATGGGACCATACATACAACAACTAATAAAATTAATAAAGATAAGTTAAACCTCTTTTGAGACATATTGGAAATATACGATGTGTCATGTTTCCCGAATTAGCCTGTATATTAAACAAGTCGATTTTTCTAATACTAGTCTAGTTGTCTCTTTCACTCCATGGTTCATGGAAAACACGATGAGTTAATAATGCAACCTGCAGTCGTTTGCGTGACTGCATTTCCTAATAAATTCCCTGATAACACGTGCCCGGTGGATGGATCGGGGGCTAATATTGCAGCGTCAAAGGTACTGCGTTTATTTGATGCCATCGGATTTGAAGAGTGTGATTGTGAAACGCGTATTAAGCCGCGGCCACACATTTCTACTGGGTTACTTAAGATTAATATAAATGTGTCGCTTAACTTTAAACTCATATAAATCCATTCTAACCACTTGGGAGATTATTGAAAAAAAAGATAATAACGTTAAAGTGCAACCCACTCTGCAGATGCACTTTGACAATCGATGCCGCGTATGTCTGAATGAATGTTAAGCCGGGTCTGCTGCGACATGTTTTCGTTGTTTTCAAACATCTAACATGTTTGTCGAACAGAAATTTGGGCATGACAGCTGTCAAAAGAAAAAAACATTGCACTCGAAAGAAGCAACGGACGGGCAAACATGTTCTACAAACATGTTTTGTACTTAAACATGTTTTGTTAGATTTTTGGCGCAGCAGACTCGCCTTTAGGATTGTCATAATATAAAAGAGGGGCTACCGCGAACCGAAAACGAACGAAGTTCGAATATCTCCGTCTCTGTCGCACGAACTCGCAAGTGCGACAGAGACGGAGATATTCGAACTTCGTTCGTTTTCGGTTTGGGGTAGCCCCTCAGGCCGCCACCGCAGGCCGCCACCGCAGGCCGCCACCGCAGGCCGCTACAGTGTGTGGCACGCTTAATTCGGTGAGATTTAAGGCAGTATTTTTTTATTATGGCTAAAGCATTAAAGAAAGCGACCTTGTTTGGCAAATTCAGCATTAAAACCATTCATTCTTTACTCATAATTTTGATTGGATTACCTTAATTTATAATCGATTGCAATTTATCTATCTTTGAAAACACTCAGCGTGGATTTATATAATCTAGATTTAACGGACCTTGATTACAATTATTACGTCAACTGGCAGTCTGAACAATATTGAAAGTGACGCAACTCACCCGAGATATTTTGGCTCTCGAAAGAAATGAGATAGTTCAAGGGTGAAATGGGCGCTTTCACCCGAGTTTAACACTCTACTTTTCATTTCGACTATGAGGAAAATAAATGAGAAATAAAAATAATGGTAAATGATATTCTAAGGATTCAGTAATAAAAACACGCGCTGCAGCAACCGGCGAGCGCCACCGGTCTATAGAACTTTAAAAAAAAATACTTTCCACCGAAGTATGTAGTGTTGTGTTCCTGGAGGTAAGCAAGGTTGCCAGAGCTCCCAAGGATGCACTGTGTTGAGAGCGAGGGGCCTAAATTTGTCCCTTCTGCTGTCAACACAGTGAATTCTCAAATTTCATAAAGGGTCGGCCACGCGTACGTGACTCCTTTGGAGTTGCGGGCGTCTATAGGCTGGTGGCCGCTTACCATCAGGTGGAGCGTAAGCTTGTTTGCCACCGGCGTTGTATAAAAAAAATGTAGATCCCTCGCTCTCAATACAGTGCATCCTCAGGAGCTCTGGCGACCTTGCTCACTTCCAGGAACACAACACTACATACTTGTAGGTAATTGTACTAAAACACATTTTGTGGTTTCGAGTGACAAAGTAAATATTTAATTGACTTGGAAACATGTAATTGTTGTTATTAGTTCTTTAGAAATACTTTACGAATGTTTTTTTTTCATTCCATCACGTCATTATCATCATCTAAAAAATCAAAATCAAAACATTTATTCTGCAAATAGGCCTCAAGGGCACTTATACAAGTCAAAATCTATCTAGGTATATCAAATAAAAATAATACAATAATCAAAGTATCATTAATTAAATGTAGTGTTACATGTCAAAAATAAGACTAAGAAATTAATAACAATCGAGATTTGTTAGAGATGTATAATGTCTCTAAGCGTCAAGATAAAAGGTAATAAAGTAGGTACACTAACATAATAAAATATTTTTCACTTCTCATGCTCGAAAAGTGTGTCATATTAGACTTGTCAAGCGGGGCTAAAGTAGTACATTTAACCCCTAGGGAAAATATGAATACATATTTATGATTTACAAAACATTTGAATTTGACCAATAAAAATACTTGACCTATTAAACCCACCAATCACATAACACTAATTTAACTCTTTAAAAAATATTTGGTATTGGGTATTAACCAACCAGAATACAGCTTTACTAAAATCGACCAATCTGGAAACATAATTATTTTTTCTAAAGAGTCTAAAGATTAAGTTTGTAGTAGTCCCTATTTCACAATAATTAAAAAAGTGGTTAAATCGTTCGAGCAACACTTTGAAGCGCTCAATGGAAGGTCAGTTTAGCTTTTTTCGCGCGTTAATGTTGCGCGCGAACCGAATTGTCTATGTTTTGTGTGTCAAAGGAGTATAGAAAAAAAAACATGCTGCAAAAGTATATATCTTCGCCGTGGAATTTATTGTTAATTTTGGGTGGGTTAACCTTTGTTTATTTATTTTCTCGCAATCGAAGTGAAAAGTAGAGTGTATAACTCTGGTCTAAAAGCCATATTACCCCTCGAACTATTTTCCCTCACTTCGTTCGGGAAAATAACTATCTCGTGGTAATATGGCTCATTTTAGACCCTTGTCATACAATCTACTATTGAGCTATATCTATAACACGTCGACTTGAAAATAATAAAATCTAATAAATAAATATCCTCAGAGATGTATAAGGTCTCTGAGCGTCAGTCTAAATAACCATTATAACTATTTTAATAGTAAATGACTGAACAATTAGGCTTGGAAGAGGTTGTTCACATAACTATGTCACGGACAACCGGTAATGATATATTACAAACGATTGGTATTATCGATCGCCTAACTTTCATTGAATATGTATACCTACGGTTGATATTTTACTAATAGTTGACACGGTTGACGCCTTATGGGTCCTTATCGATTAAAAATTGCTCATTTATCTAGGCCATTTTCTGTATGTATTGATTGTTTTAATCTTAATAATTTTGCATGCCAGCTGCGGCGGAACATGCATTCATGAAAATGTAATACCACTGACATGACTACTGTACCATCTGTGTATGTTTTTGCAAAATAAATGATTATGACTATGATTATGACATATCTTGACGTTTTCTCAATTTTACTATCTAGAACAGGACTATGGCGACCTAATGTCATAAATTTTAAATGTATTTTTAGGATTTCTCATTAAGAAATATCGTTTCAAACACCACTCCAAATCAACCATTTTCAAGCTAAAAACTTTATTTTCCGCTTACTTCTGCTGCACACAATAAAATAAAAAAATGGCTGTGTTACTATCTAAAACTTTAATGAAATCATCGTATCATTTAGTGACTTTACTAGTATTATCTATACTTTTGTCATAATTTTATTTATTTTATTTAATCAAGGTTTACCAACAAATGTTTACACCAATGCTTAAGATTATGTACATGCATACTTATTTCTACGAGTAGTGTAGGTAAACTCCGCGTGCGTAATCTGTGAAGTATAATAATTTGAAACTAAAACATTTTAAAACTTGTAAGGCCTTTTAAGACACGTCCTAAACGCTCGGTTTATCGGACTCTATAGCGGGTTCGGTGTTTTTATAGTACCTAGTAGATAGGCTTAAGGCACTCAAAGCTCTTCATGGAAGGAGTGGATACAGGTTGGACCAAAAAGATTTGGATATTAATAACCTTGCAGGTAAGAACCCACGTGTCATTGGGCCCACCTATTACGAGCAACTGCCCGCTGATCTTAGACTTGAACCATCTGACGAAGCATTTCGACGCCGCCTGAAACGCCTCTTATTGGAAAACCCATTATACTCGGTTAAAGAGTATATGGATCTTAGCTTACTGACATGTAAATAATTATAACTCAATTTGAATTCAATTGATTTGTATTTTTGTTTTTTGAAATTTGTATTTTGTAATGGACAATGTTATTATTTATCTGACTGACGATTCCGAATGTTGTATTACTCTAGTTGACATTATGTTATTTTTATTTTTCCTGTTATGACGATCATGATAACAATTCTTGTAATTTTGACATGTGTGCAAATTTATAATGTAATTCCTTATCATGAAATAAATGATCTAATCTAATCTAATCTAATAGGGTTGGAATCGGTACACATCTGTGTACGGAACCCTCAGTGCGCGAGTCGGTCTCGCACTTGACCGGTTTTTTAGATTACATCTAGATTTTGTGACATATTTATTTTAATAATTTTATGAATATTACTAGTTTGTAGGCGATTTTATTTTTAGGGTTCCGTACAAAAATGGTATAAAAGGAAGCCTTATTTTATAGTGAAAGGGCGAATATTCGGCGTTTTTACGGCGGTTATTTGACGTCATTGTCGTTTCATTGAATATTGTTAAAGGAGACGATGGTCTGAGTAACCTTTTGTTACAAGCGTAAACCAATATCGGGTCCGACTCTTATTGGATCGATTCGCCGGTTTATCCAAACTTTAAGTAGATAATCTTGAGTCGACAATGACTTTAGAAACGAGCGTTTCAAACGCTCGGAGAATCGCCCGAAAACTAACCTAAACATGATATGTAGGTAGTAGTCTGAAAAATAATAGCAGTCAAAGAGAAAATGAAAATGTAGCTCATTTTAAACCACGATCGAGGAATAACATCGTATCTATTACAGACTTGGAATACCGGTTATTGATGTGAATCATTACCGAGGTCGGGATATCGATTGGGTCACGTCACACCATACTGTCACCATGCATCTGTGTCAACTGCGCAACGTGGTACAGTCGCCATCAGATATATCGGAGCGAACGAAGTGCTCACACATATCTGAACACAACTCTATTGTCAAGGCATTAAAGTGCATGTTCAGATATTTTTGAGCACCCTGAAGAGTACAGATATATTTGACGGCGACTGTACCGTACAATACAGTACAACAGGCACGTATCCAGACTTTTGGTTCGGGGGGGGGACAAACATTGAAACAACCATGTGAACTGTGTAAAAATCGCTGTAATCACTACTGGCTAAAAACGTTTTCGGGGGGGAATAAGGGTCGTCATAGGTTGCACCTATAGCTCAGTTGGCTAGAGCGACTGGCCGCGACTGTCGGGAGGTCGCAGGTTCTAAAAAACGAACAGGTTGAATACATTTTTAGATTTTTCCTTTATTTCTAAATTTGTAGTTTACGTTAGCAGCAGTACTGCTTAATACAAAATAAAAGATCTTACTAACTACTTAACCCTAAACTAAAGGCCTAAACTGTATGGGCATGGGTCGCCCATGTCGCTGCCACTGAGCAGAGTTCCCATAAGGCTGGCCGCAATATAGAAAAATATAGAAAATGTCCGAGACCCATGAACAAAGTATTCGTGCACATCACACAAATAAATATCCTCAGGCTAAAGTGGTCGTGTATAAGTATTGTAGGTATGTGTCAAATACAGCCACTGGTATTGGTATATTTACTTTATAAAGTAAAACTTGTAAATTCGTAATGATGTGAAATTAGGACATCGATTGGCACGTAATTACTTAAAAGTTGTCAAACAACTTACAGTTATGAATTATTAATGAGGTGGCGGGTTAAGCACGAACATGGTCTAAGCAAACAAGGTCAGACAATCCTGATCGTGACACTAGTGACGTCACTGTCGACGACAGACTCACACTTACGTCTGCATACCATCGATAGGCTGATGACGTAGGTCGTGTCACAAACACTACTAACCGATGTACCGGATTGCCATACCTGGCGCAGTACATTATTCTATCATGAGTTTGAACTTGAAGCAAAGAGATGCTTTGGATGTCCCGCGGATGTCCAGTTATTCTTCTCAACATGTCGCATTTTTCAATCGATTATCGTTAAAAATTTTATCTACACTCATACAGTAAATCCTCTTTTATGTGCTCAAAAAGTGTAGGTAAGGACCAACTTTACAATATCGCGCCGGTCCGGGGCGGAGATGGCCATAACAGCATTAAAAACGGTATCGTTATGGCCATCTCCGCCCGTAACGATACAGGCTCGTGCTCAAAAGACTTCAACGGGCTCACGCTCGACCTCACTACACTTGCAACGCAATGGTTCCTGAACATATGAAAGAGGATTTAATATACGGATGTAGATAAAGTAGTGTATGCAACTGTACATAATTAGGCCTTAAAACACTCGTGTGATCCTATTATGAAACTCGCTGACGCTCGTTTCACAAAACCACACTCGGGTTTTAAGACCTCTCGTTATGTATCAGTTGCATAAACTACTATAACAGTGTGAGCAGGTTCGGTTATTACATATAGAACTTTCTATAGTTAGTTTTTTTATTTCAAAATGGCGGTGCGATGGGTGTGACAACGTAATAAATTTGAAGACTGTTGCTCAAACCGTTTGGTTGTAAAACCTATGTGACAGACGACGGACGGAAGCGTGAGTACGGTCAATATGGTTCCTTTTGGCTCCTTTGTGGTATTCCCCGTGTTAGAATAGCACTTCCCCTTTTCTTCAAGTGGGGTGTCGTAACTATGGGAACCGGGTTTGTAGTGTGTGGGCGATGGGCTAGCAACCTATAATTATAATAATAATAATTAAGCCTTTTTTATTTCCTTAATAAAATTCAGTTTGCAATAACATTGTGATTAAATAGCATGCAATTTACAATTGATTAAATTTTTAATAAATACATATAATTTTATTTCAACATTTTTTATCAAGGACCTCTTCATAGAGTCAAGGCCTCCTCCATTTTTCTCCACATAAATCTGTCTTTTGCTTTTTCAGTCCAATGATTTCCTGCTACTTTTTGAATCTCATCAAGCCATCTCTCCGCCGGCCTACCTCTGGTTCTCTTGCCTAAGGGGACCCTTCCATGAAGTTATCTTTTTGGCCCACCTGTCCTCGTTCATACGTGCAATATGACCGGCCCACTTCCATTTCAGTCTTTTGCTGTACTCCAGAGCATCAATCAGCTTTGTTGTTTTTCTTATATCTTTGCTTCTTTTTTTGTGTCTCAACTTTAGATTCAAAATGCTCCGTTCCTTGGCTCTTTGGGTTGTTAATATTTTGTTTCTAGTTTGTTGAAAATCCATGTTTGGGATACATATGTAAGGGAAGGTAGGATGCAAGAGTCTAATATCATTTTCTTTAATTTCATTGAAGTATTTGACTTTAGAATTTCTTTATAGCTCCATAGCTAGCAACCTATCACTGCAATATCACATTTTCTCCATCAAACTGCTAAATAATAATCTTCCTTTTGGTGTCGAAACTCTTGAGCACAATATATTTACTGAAATCGCGAAGCGTTTGGTTGACGTAACTGGTGACCGAAGAGCTGTGCCTTTACCATGAGTTTACATGACCGTACTCGTTAGTGACTGCGTAAAAAAATTGTATGGGCAAAAGTACAGTGCCTCTGGCGGTTGCGCAGTTATAGTAAAACTCCTCTGGGTCCTTTTGAATAATTTATTAAACAACAGTAATAGTCACAATTATACACGTCTTAAGGCTAAGGTTTACTTTTACACGACTGGTCTTTCGCACCTTTAACAAAGAAGTACCCAGAAACACGTTGTTCCCCTTTTTAAAACCTTTTTCCCATTATGCCCTCTGTGTCATACACGGATTTAGGTTCTCGTCTTTTCTGTGGGCATACCAAAAGTTAAAGGCTACAAAGTTTAATTTTGGATTGGACCAGTAACCAGCATAAATAGTGTCTCCGTTTCTATAAATCCCTGTAATAAAAACATAGCTAACATGCACATAAGCCGTTAACTATTGACCACAGGAGGAACGACTTTTATTTTTAGGGTTCCGTACCCAAAATGGCAAAAACGGAAACCTTATAGATTCGTCATGTCTGTCCGTCCGTCCGTCCGATCGTATGTCACAGCCGATTTACTCGGAGACTATAAGCACTACAATTATGAGATTTGGTAGGAAGGTGTATTCTATGAACCGCTACATAAAAGTGATGTGAAATTACAAAAAAAAATATTAAATTAGGGGGGGCGGCCCATACATGTAACCGGTGGATGAAAAAAAAATTTCAACGCACATAGTCGTGTGGGGTATCGATGGATAGGCCTTTAAAAATAATATGGAGGTTTCTAAAAAACTTGTCCGTTTAAGTCAACCGTTGGTGAGATATTAGCTGTCAAAGTCATAGAAAGTGTGTCCCGCCTCTAATTTTCAAACCATAAAGTTTAAAAATCTGAAAAAAATTGAGGTGGTGTGCGTTAGTAAATACTTTCAACGATTTTTGGTTTGTACAATATAGGTTTTACGGTTTTTGAGTTTTCGCTTAAAAACTCTTGCCCAAACAAAAGGTCGTAAGTTTTAGATTCAATGTATTGAATAGTGATTTTAAATGTGGACTTAGTAGGTGTTGGTAAGGAACCCTTCATTATGCGTGGTCCGACACGCACTTGGCCGGTTTTTTCAACTAAGTATGACCCCTCTGGCTTTTTTCTACCCGTTAATCTTTTTTAAAGTCATAATGGCGGCGGAATACCCTCAAACTTAATTATAAGTGAAACTTAAATGAAAACTAACACAGTATAACATAAAAATCATTACACAATATAACTAAGAATCGGCAATCGGCATATTAAATCGTTTACGCAATCGCTAGCGAGTACGGTCATGCAAACTCATGGTAAAGGCACTGGCGACTTCCTCGCACAAGGAAATGCCGCCAGCATCCTCGGTACAATAACCCAAAGGCCTGTTTTAGATTACGTTAGTTGTAATATTATTTAATATTATTATTGAGAACAAAGGTTACCGACATAGTTCAGCGAATTAGTAAGCTGAAGTGGCAGTGGGCAGGTCACATATGTCGCAGAACCGATGGCCGTTGGGGCAGACTGGTTCTTGAGTGGAGACCGCGTGTCGGCAAACGTAGTAGGACGCCCTGTAACTAGGTGGGGCGATGATATTCGTAAGGCAGTGGGCAGGGATTGGAGGAGAAGAGCTGAAGACCGAGCTCAGTGGCGTGCCATGGGAGAGGCCTATGTCCAGTGGACTGACACAGGCTGATGATGATGAATATTATTTAAGTTACTGTTATTTAACTATTATTGACTGAGTGCTAAATGTGGCACGAGAATTGAATTTCACGTGCTCTGCCTATTTGTATTGAACCGTTTGGGTGGAACCCTAAAAATAACACTCGCAAGGTTTACGAGGTTTAGCTCACAGACTCACTTAGGCTCGGTTTTATAAAGATCCGTTAGACCAAATGTCAGATCAAATTTCAGTAACTCAGTACATTTTTTGACATAACAAACTGACATAAGGTCTATCGGATCTTTATACGGACCCTAAATGTTGAAGGTATATAATGAATTTCAGAATGAAACAAAATGGTACATTTGCTATTGAATTTTTAATATGTATTAATAATATATGTATCGTAAGCATACGATGTATTACTTATTCTATGATTACATGATTATAGTTAATATGTGAAATATAAGATTACAGAACAATTTAAAAGTATCTGTTTTAAATTTAATTTCACGTTTATGTAATATAAAAAGTAAATAATATATTTTTTTAGATATATGTGTGAGGGTACATAATATTAGTTTATGCAATCGTTATATAATGTATGTTTTTTTAGTCGAGAACTGCGTTTAGACCACGAGGCTTGCTTGGCACAATTAAATCTAAACCATGTACTTTTCTGTGTATATAAGCACACACAACCGGTCTTAATGAATAGGTGTAAGATAACGAAACCTATCATGTGAAGACACACACAGGTGTGCACAAGGAATCCAGCAATGTGTGCGATAAAGAAAGGGCTGAGACACAGCATGTGTTGCTATTTGCCGTGCAAACTGCAACGCTGTTATTCTGCCACAGCCTATAATGTAGTGCTAATGACTGTTGTTGCCACTGTTAGTGATCCTAGATAATAAATAAATAAATAAAGACACAACGTCTTATTTTAACATTCGTTTAGCTATTTTACTCTCTTAAGGGATGAGTTCCGGAATAAAAACTATCCTACGCCTTCACCGGGTCTGAAAATATCTCCATACAATTTTTTTTTTAATTTTGAACCTGACTGTAGCTTTATAGGCCGGGCCCAATAAAGCGATAGGAGTGCGCGGTTGGAAGTGGCCTGGCGAAAATCCAGGGGAAAACCCCCGACAAGTCCATGTGGAATCGGGCTACTGGGAGATTTGTCACTGGTTCACTATACCTAGCCTAGCTGAGAAGAGTCCAGCAAGAAATACAAGCTTTGTAGTGTCAGCTTATTTCTAAGTGACATTTTACTAAACTTGCTAATCATCGGCCCAAGCTTTCCTAGCACGAACAAAATTCTACTTTAGAATCTTGAGCGTAGCGAGGGATTCAAGTGTTTACGCCCAAGATGGAAATAATTTTGCTACTAGGTGTGAAAAGGACCTTTTACACTGTCATACCTATTCAATTATAAAGTGTATGAAAAAAAAGTAATTTTATAAAAACCTGTAAATTACGATTAACATCGTGCATGAGCCTCTTTAATAGTAAAAAAAAGGTTAAAAGCTTTTATTTGTGAGTATATGTCAATCTGAGGGCCTTCTTCGACCTTCGAAATCCGAACTTCGTATAGTGCCGTCCCTTTCACTTTCGTATTATAGACTATATGAGTGAAAGGGACGGCACTATATATATAGGCCCTCTGGTAAACAAATAATATATGTATTACAAGATCGGAATTAGATTATTTATGTGACTGGAATACCTACCTAGATTATTGGTGTGACTGGAATACCTACTTAGACAGCGCCGTGGCAATTTAGGTGCTACTAGACGATTTTAGTTGTTGGGGCCAATAGGCGTGCATCATGCGAGACCGGCGCCAGCAAATGTATTCGTCTAATTGTGTTTTAGGTATAAAGACTTGGTAATTAGAAAAAGGCTACCATAATTAGAAAAAAATCGCTATGTCTTTTAATTATTCTCAGTACTCTCAGTACTCTCTCAAAATTCAGTCTCGCTCTGCTACTCCAGGTGTAGACCTGGAGTAACATTCTAAATAATAACTGATCTAATTATGGTACTAATGAATTGACGCTAAACATGCATACGGGAACATTGCCAAATTTCTTATTTTATCTTTGACTAGGTACGTAATGCTAAAACTACTTTAGTTTAGAATTCTTCGCTCATTCCATTAAACAATAAGATAGGCACACAGAAACTGCCGTAAAATTTGGTATTGGTGTGTCTAACAAAAGTGAAGCTAGATGCTGTACGGGTAATACATTTGTATCACTTTGCAGCAAAGTGTACATTATTTATCACATTGTGAAAGTGGACGTCACAGAAGTCATGTGCAAAAATCAGAAGACACTAAGATATTCCCACAACCGGACGTATTGACTCTAGAAACACTTTCAGATATCTCTAATTACCGTGTACTTGAGTAACTAAAACGGTCTCTAACTTCGTGGACTTCCTAGCAGAACCAATATACTGCCGTTCATTAATTTTATGTTTAGGAGTATTTATTGTACCTGCGTACTATGAAAAAAAGACATAATTTTCTTTAGTCGGATCGAGCGGTGGTTTGCCATAGATTTGGTGTAAATATAATTACCGTAACACTACGAGCAGATAGAGAGATGGCCACGTTTAGGCACGTTTGGCATACGTAAACGGGGGTTTTGTTAACAGTAGGCCTTCTGTACGTAGTGCTATTACTTATTTTGTGTCTATATTATTAACTCTTCTATCGACTATGTATTTTATTGACCAAGTGAAACGAAGGTCTCTGCTTCAGCTCCGACAAAACTTCTTTCGTATGTCCGGATTTCCGTTTGTTCTCGTCTACAGGTCGCAATTCTCGTGAAATTTCGTGAGCAGGTTTGATAGTTATATAGAATTTTTTGGAAATTTGCAAAAATATTTTTTTATAAGTAAATGGTTTTGTAAGTTTCTGCGGGCGAATTTTGGTTTGATCTCCTCTACAGGTCGCATTTCTCGAAATTTTATGAGCAGGTCCGGTAATTATATAGAATTTTTTTTTCGAGTCAGTTTTTGGAAATTTTCAAACACAATTTTTATTTCAAAGGTTTTGTAAGTTTCTGCGTCCGAATTTCGATTTGTTGTCCTCTACAGGTCGCATTTCTCAACCGCTTCTCGTGAAATTTTGTTAGCAGGTTCGATATTCATAATTGATCTTTTTTATAATATTAGATTTTAGAAATGATAAAAAAAAACTCATTCACGAGGTCTACAGCTCACTAGTTTAACTTGGGTTGTACTCATTAAAAACATACGATGTTCTATTATTAACCAAAATTAAAATTCTCTGCCAACTCGTGGTTAATCATACCGTCCGTAACTTGGTGATAGAAAAAAAATTAGATATGTAGGTTAACAAATTGTCGCACTTAGTACATCTATGTTTTTGATTATACAGTACACACCTAACGTTACACATATATATTATACTAATGCTAAGTCTACTATTCATTACCTAATATTATATTTTTGGTAACGGTAATTCACTACGCAGGGTAAGTACGTATCCTATGCAAATTGTACGCAATTACCCTACAGGGCTCAAGTGTGTCTTTCCGTCAGTACATGTTGATATCTCACTTTCAAAATAATAAAAAATATATATTAAACATGTATTAATGTGTGTAAGTTTTTTTAGATGAATTTGTCCAAGAATATAGGTACATTAAGTAGACATTCATATTTATCTACTTACTTACTTGTTATGTCGAAAATTTGAATGCTTTTTTAGATATATATTCAACGCCTCTATATTCTTTCACTGTAAATATATATAAATGTAATCATTTTATCTCTTTAATATATGTTTTGTATCTATTATATAAATATATTGAACACCTCTAAATATATTTGACAGCAAATATGTACTAGTAAATATAGTCATGTAATGTTTTTTTGTATTTTTTGTGTAATTTGCTGTAACATTGATTATAGCTACTCTCATTCGGAAATATAGAATTTAGTTGTTCTTTCATTAGTACTGTGCTGCATGTAGGTATCTGGATTAGACAGGCTCTTCTTTGGCTTTCATGAAGTACGTTAAGAGATCGATTGGCAATGGGAATACGATGGTAGAATTCTTCTCAGCGGAAATCGTGTTTAATGTCTGTAACAAACAAATTTTTATTGACATAGATCAATCGTTACTTGTACAAATAATAATAAATCTTTAATAAATCTTTATTGCTTTAAAACCTAACGTTACATTACAATATTATCAGTAATGAGTGAAGTAACATATGTGTTAGGTTTGTGACAAGTTTACTGGGGGTGAGCCTCTGTCTCCCGAACTAGGCTTTGAGCCTGTGACTCGGGAGTCAGTGATTCCTCCAGGGAATTAGCTCACAAGATGGTCACAATAATAAGAACAGTGTAAATTATGTACTTAAGTATAAGGAAAGTTGTTATAACAAAAAGACAAATATTAAAAGATATGAGCCAGCGAGCACCATTACTTTGAGTAAGCGGGAGGTAGGTACCGTAGACCGGGGTTACTTTTGAGAGGAAACTTTAAAAAATCAGTTTTTATGCTGTGTTTTACTTTTTTATTTAGTTAAGCTTGAGTCAAGTTATACGTTCGTTAATTTAATAACTATTTACTAAATTGAATAAAACTAGAAATACTTAGTGATGAATATATAAGTATTTTATATCTATCAAAGTAGCCCCGTTTTTTCTTAGTCACCCCAGTTTACGGTAACAACTAATTTACACCTTTGAGGTCAGCGGACGTTTTTAATGTGTCACGTCTTTAGTCGTCAGCAGTCCATGAATTAAATTTAGATTTATTTAATTCAGATTATAAAAATACAATAAAAAATAACCTAAGTCAATTTATACGAAATTATATTATGATCGCCAAAAATGTATGGAATGTGTCATTCTACTTTTTTCATGGCCAGTTTTCTATTACAAAAAAGTCTATGATATGAATTGAATTAGTGTACAAAAATAGTATTTCGAAATAGTACCTGAAACAAGTAAAAGGAATTTATACCTAAAAATACTTAAATATTAGGTACCCATTGTACAATATAAGGTACATATTGCTGTAAAAGGTGGGTAACAGTGGTGGTGGACAACAAACCATTTTTTATACAAATGGTGAGACATCGAAGGACCACTGAGTTACTCGATTTATGGATATTAGCTGTGGTTCGTTAATCACCAAAACTATCGGAAGTGATACTGCAATTATACCTATTTCTAAATAACAATACAACGATATGAAGTGCGGCCAAGTAATCCACAATATGCATTTTAAAAAAAGTGTCTGAAAATTATGTACATGAATAAGTAGAATGGCCCAAATATCAAGAAAATATATATTAAATTCAGATGTACAAATAAAAAAACAAAAATACACCTATGCTATATGACACCTTGGAGTGAACCCCGGTTACTTATCTGATGTCAATACCTTCGATTACTTTTGATTCTCAGCCGCGATATCTTTCGAGTATGGGTTGGTACGGGTCTTGCTTAATGCTTACGTACCTATAGATACCGAAGCTCAAGCAGCCGAACTATCCCCAATACTTCCTGAAACATCTCACAGAGCTATTTCTTCGCCCAGCTGTAGCTTTTTGATACGGGTCTTGCTTACGTACCTATAGATACCGAAGCTCGAGCAGCCAAACTGTCTCCAATACTTCCTGAAACATCTCACAGAGCTATTTCTTCGCCCAGCTGTAGCTTTTTGATACGGGTCTTGCTTACGTACCTATAGATACCGAAGCTCGAGCAGCCGAACTGTCCCCAATACTTCCTGAAACATCTCACAGAGCTATTTCTTCGCCCAGCTGTAGCTTCTTGGTACGGGTCTTACGTACCTATACATACCGAAGCTCGAGCAGCCGAACTGTCTCCAGTACTTCCTGAAGCATCTCACAGAGCTATTTCTTCGCCCAGCTGTAGCTTCTTGGTACGGGTCTTGCTTACGTACCTATAGATACCGAAGCTCGAGCAGCCGAACTGTCCCCAATACTTCCTGAAGCATCTCACAGGGCTATTTCTTCGCCCAGCTGTAGCTTCTTGGTACGGGTCTTGCTTACGTATCTATAGATACCGAAGCTCGAGCAGCCGAACTATCCCCAATACTTTCTGAAACATCTCACAGAGCTATTTCTTCGCCCAGCTGTAGCTTCTTGGTACGGGTCTTGCTTACGTACCTATAGATACCGAAGCTCGAGCAGCCGAACTGTCCCCAATACATCCTGACGCATCTCACAGAGCTATTTCTTCGCCTAGCTGCAATCATCTTGGTACGGGTGTTGCTTACGTATCTATAGATACCGAAGCTCGAGCAGCCGAACTGTCCCCAATACTTCCTGAAGCATCTCACAGAGCTATTTCTTCGCCCAGCTGTAGCTTCTTGGTACGGGTCTTGCTTACGTATCTATAGATACCGAAGCTCGAGCAGCCGAACTATCCCCAATACTTTCTGAAACATCTCACAGAGCTATTTCTTCGCCCAGCTGTAGCTTCTTGGTACGGGTCTTGCTTACGTACCTATAGATACCGAAGCTCGAGCAGCCGAACTGTCCCCAATACATCCTGACGCATCTCACAGAGCTGTTTCTTCGCCTAGCTGCAATCATCTTGGTACGGGTCTTGCTTACGTATCTATAGATACCGAAGCTCGAGCAGCCGAACTATCCCCAATACTTTCTGAAACATCTCACAGAGCTATTTCTTCGCCCAGCTGTAGCTTCTTGGTACGGGTCTTGCTTACGTACCTATAGATACCGAAGCTCGAGCAGCCGAACTGTCTCCAGTACTTCCTGAAGCATCTCACAGAGCTATTTCTTCGCCCAGCTGTAGCTACTTGGTACGGGTCTTGCTTACGTACCTATAGATACCGAAGCTCGAGCAGCCGAAATGTCTCCAGTACTTCCTGGAGCATCTCACAGAGCTATTTCTTCGCCCAGCTGTAGCTACTTGGTACGGGTCTTGCTTACGTACCTATAGATACCGAAGCTCGAGCAGCTAAACTGTCCCCAATACTTCCTGAAACATCTCACAGAGCTATTTCTTCGCCCAGCTGTAGCTACTTGGTACGGGTCTTGCTTACGTACCTATAGATACCGAAGCTCGATCAGCCGAACTGTCCCCAATACTTCCTGAAACATCTCACAGAGCTATTTCTTCGCCCAGCTGTAGCTACTTGGTACGGGTCTTGCTTACGTACCTATAGATACCGAAGCTCGAGCAGCCGAACTTGTCCCCATACTTCCTGGAGCATCTCACAGAGCTATTTTTTCGCCCGCTGTAGCTACTTGGTACGGGTCTTGCTTACGTACCTATAGATACCGAAGCTCGAGCAGCCGAACTTGTCCCCATACTTCCTGGAGCATCTCACAGAGCTATTTCTTCGCCCAGCTGCAGCTTTTTGGTTCGGGTCTTGCTTACGTACCTATAGATACCGAAGCTCGAGCAGCCGAACTGTCTCCAGTACTTCCTGAAGCATCTCACAGAGCTATTTCTTCGCCCATCTGTAGCTACTTGGTACGGGTCTTGCTTACGTACCTATAGATACCGAAGCTCGAGCAGCCGAACTTGTCCCCATATTTCCTGGAGCATCTCACAGAGCTATTTCTTCGCCCAGCTGTAGCTTCTTGGTACGGGTCTTGCTTACGTACCTATAGATACCGAAGCTCGAGCAGCCGAACTGTCTCCAGTACTTCCTGAAGCATCTCACAGAGCTATTTCTTCGCCCATCTGTAGCTACTTGGTACGGGTCTTGCTTACGTACCTATAGATACCGAAGCTCGAGCAGCCGAACTTGTCCCCATACTTCCTGGAGCATCTCACAGAGCTATTTCTTCGCCCAGCTGCAGCTTTTTGGTTCGGGTCTTGCTTACGTACCTATAGATACCGAAGCTCGAGCAGCCGAACTGTCTCCAGTACTTCCTGAAGCATCTCACAGAGCTATTTCTTCGCCCATCTGTAGCTACTTGGTACGGGTCTTGCTTACGTACCTATAGATACCGAAGCTCGAGCAGCCGAACTTGTCCCCATATTTCCTGGAGCATCTCACAGAGCTATTTCTTCGCCCAGCTGTAGCTTCTTGGTACGGGTCTTGCTTACGTACCTATAGATACCGAAGCTCGAGCAGCCGAACTGTCTCCAGTACTTCCTGAAGCATCTCACAGAGCTATTTCTTCGCCCATCTGTAGCTACTTGGTACGGGTCTTGCTTACGTACCTATAGATACCGAAGCTCGAGCAGCCGAACTTGTCCCCATATTTCCTGGAGCATCTCACAGAGCTATTTCTTCGCCCAGCTGTAGCTTCTTGGTACGGGTCTTGTTTACGTACCTATAGATATCGAAGCTCGAGCAGCCGAACCGTCTCCAGTACTTCCTGAAGCATCTCACAGAGCTATTTCTTCGCCCAGCTGTAGCTTCTTGGTACGGGTCTAGCTTACGTACCTATAGATACCGAAGTTCGAGCAGCCGAACTGTCTCCAGTACTTCCTGAAGCATCTCACAGAGCTATTTCTTCGCCCAACTGTAGCTTTTTAGTACGGGTCTTGCTTACGTACCTATAGATACCGAAGCTCGAGCAGCCGAAATGTCTCCAGTACTTCCTGGAGCATCTCACAGAGCTATTTCTTCGCCCAGCTGTAGCTACTTGGTACGGG
This sequence comes from Epiblema foenella, assembly GCA_963556455.1. Lineage (NCBI taxonomy): Eukaryota > Metazoa > Arthropoda > Insecta > Lepidoptera > Tortricidae > Epiblema > Epiblema foenella. The sequence continues at coordinate 44,402,632 of OY747095.1, forward strand.
TCTTGCTTACGTACCTATAGATACCGAAGCTCGAGCAGCTAAACTGTCCCCAATACTTCCTGAAACATCTCACAGAGCTATTTCTTCGCCCAGCTGTAGCTACTTGGTACGGGTCTTGCTTACGTACCTATAGATACCGAAGCTCGATCAGCCGAACTGTCCCCAATACTTCCTGAAACATCTCACAGAGCTATTTCTTCGCCCAGCTGTAGCTACTTGGTACGGGTCTTGCTTACGTACCTATAGATACCGAAGCTCGAGCAGCCGAACTTGTCCCCATACTTCCTGGAGCATCTCACAGAGCTATTTTTTCGCCCGCTGTAGCTACTTGGTACGGGTCTTGCTTACGTACCTATAGATACCGAAGCTCGAGCAGCCGAACTTGTCCCCATACTTCCTGGAGCATCTCACAGAGCTATTTCTTCGCCCAGCTGCAGCTTTTTGGTTCGGGTCTTGCTTACGTACCTATAGATACCGAAGCTCGAGCAGCCGAACTGTCTCCAGTACTTCCTGAAGCATCTCACAGAGCTATTTCTTCGCCCATCTGTAGCTACTTGGTACGGGTCTTGCTTACGTACCTATAGATACCGAAGCTCGAGCAGCCGAACTTGTCCCCATATTTCCTGGAGCATCTCACAGAGCTATTTCTTCGCCCAGCTGTAGCTTCTTGGTACGGGTCTTGCTTACGTACCTATAGATACCGAAGCTCGAGCAGCCGAACTGTCTCCAGTACTTCCTGAAGCATCTCACAGAGCTATTTCTTCGCCCATCTGTAGCTACTTGGTACGGGTCTTGCTTACGTACCTATAGATACCGAAGCTCGAGCAGCCGAACTTGTCCCCATACTTCCTGGAGCATCTCACAGAGCTATTTCTTCGCCCAGCTGCAGCTTTTTGGTTCGGGTCTTGCTTACGTACCTATAGATACCGAAGCTCGAGCAGCCGAACTGTCTCCAGTACTTCCTGAAGCATCTCACAGAGCTATTTCTTCGCCCATCTGTAGCTACTTGGTACGGGTCTTGCTTACGTACCTATAGATACCGAAGCTCGAGCAGCCGAACTTGTCCCCATATTTCCTGGAGCATCTCACAGAGCTATTTCTTCGCCCAGCTGTAGCTTCTTGGTACGGGTCTTGCTTACGTACCTATAGATACCGAAGCTCGAGCAGCCGAACTGTCTCCAGTACTTCCTGAAGCATCTCACAGAGCTATTTCTTCGCCCATCTGTAGCTACTTGGTACGGGTCTTGCTTACGTACCTATAGATACCGAAGCTCGAGCAGCCGAACTTGTCCCCATATTTCCTGGAGCATCTCACAGAGCTATTTCTTCGCCCAGCTGTAGCTTCTTGGTACGGGTCTTGTTTACGTACCTATAGATATCGAAGCTCGAGCAGCCGAACCGTCTCCAGTACTTCCTGAAGCATCTCACAGAGCTATTTCTTCGCCCAGCTGTAGCTTCTTGGTACGGGTCTAGCTTACGTACCTATAGATACCGAAGTTCGAGCAGCCGAACTGTCTCCAGTACTTCCTGAAGCATCTCACAGAGCTATTTCTTCGCCCAACTGTAGCTTTTTAGTACGGGTCTTGCTTACGTACCTGTAGATACCGAAGCTCTAGCAGCCGAACTGTCTCCAGTACTTCCTGAAGCATCTCACAGAGCTATTTATTCGCCCAGCTGCAGCTTCTTGGTACGGGTCTTACGTCCCTATCGATACCGAAGCTCGAGCAGCCGAACTGTCTCCAGTACTTCCTGAAGCATCTCACAGAGCTATTTCTTCGCCCAGCTGTAGCTACTTGATACGGGTCTTGTTTACGTACCTGTAGATACCGAAGCTGGAGAGCAGCCGGACTATCTCCAATCACTTCTGACGCTTCTCGCAGAGCTCTTGAAGCCTTCTGTTCACCCTCAGCCGCGATAACCTTGGCGCGGGCTTCGCGAGCTGCCTCGGCTTCGGCGGCCATAGCTCGCTGCAATTGCACTGGGAGGCGGACATCTTTGCTGCAAGCACATGATCAAGATTAATGTCGTCCGAAAGAGCTGTTGATACACGAAAGTGGATGTTAAATTTTGACCCTTAAGTTTCAATTTTGCATGAGAATATTATATAATTGCGGCTGAACAGCATGAAGTAGTAGCTGGATCAAGTTTTTTTTGAGTGTGGCTTTATTGGCGGGGCCCAATAAAGTGATAGGAGTGCATGGTTGGAGAGTAGCCTAGGGAAAGCCAGGAGAAAACCTCCGACACGACCGCGTGTGGTTTGGAACACTGGAATACTCTAAGAGTTTGCGCTCCAGTGAGATTCGTAGAGTGATTTCAACCGAATCTGAGGTGTGAGTGGAATCGAGCTACTGGTGGAAATTTAGTATAACAGTTTAAACATACATTAAAGCGTCCCTTGTGAGGCCGACCATACCAGCACATCATGGACACGACCACTATGACACAAGTGCGGCGAATAGAAAGATATGTAACCTATCTAGTCAACTAACGTCACAGCTGTCCCGCCTCGCTCATCGATCGACGCCAATGGTACCGTTCCCATAACTAAGACAGTTAATTAAACTTAATCAGGTTAAGTAATTTGAAACGACTATAAAATAACAGGGTGTGATAATTAATGTGGGAATACGTTGTGTTGTCCCAATGGTGTTTTAAATAGTAATTTAGGTTAGTTACTAGTGGTGCCCATTATTAAGTTTCAAGGACTATTGTATTTTAAATAATTATCGTATCAGACACAGTTAAATAAAAAAAAACTGTTTCATGAGATTCTCGTTGGAACTGAACTAGCAATAAGCTAGCAGTAGTTTCATTTTCATTTAAAGCATTAAATTAATTTTCATTTTAAAAAATACTTCTTGTTAGCAGTATTACATGTATTAAGTACTATTCAAAGCAGTTCGAGTTCGAAAGTATATACACGGAAAAAATGACCAAAAGCATGTGAACATGACTCTATTGTTACTGACACAAGGTTGCTCAGATATTTTTGAACTCGATTGTACTACAGCGTTTATCGGTTTAATTCTAAGCAGTGAACAAAACGGATTTTCATATCCGTTTTGTCCTACGAAATTGCTGTCGTAGAACAAAACGGATTTTTTGTCCGGTTTGTCCTACGGTGTGAACAAAATCGTAGAACAAAACGGACTACTTTGTGTATTTGTGTAATCGAAGTAATTTAGCTAACTAGTATTAAAAATCGTCGTTTATCGTATTTGGGTACTTAGCTCGGTACATCCGAGTTCTAGAACATGCCATTTGGACTTAGCAATGCCTGTGATTTCAGTAACAGTGAAATATTACAATAACTTGATGTAAATATATATAGAGGTAAATTATACACTGTAATTGTAGCTTGCCGCTCGGTAGTAACCCATAACTAGTTTGTTTCAGAGGCCTTATAAGTTTTAAAATGTTTTGATTTCAAATTATGACATAAGTATTGATAATACCAATAAAGTAATTAAAGGATACGATGACTTTATAAAAGTTTGAAATAGCGAAAATGCTATTTTTTATTTCATAGTGGGTAGTAGAATTTAAGCGGAAAACAGCCGTTTTTAGTTTGAAAATGGTCATTTTGGAGTGATGTTTGAAACGATATTTCTTAATGAAAAATCTGAAAAATACTTTTAAAATTTATACCATTAGGTCGCAATAGTCCTGTTCTAGATAGTAACACTGATAATATGTCAAGATACATATAAATTAAAACAGAAAATGGCCTAAATAGATGAGCGTATAAGGCCTCTACAATAAATATGGCGGTATGGCGGTAATGGCTAACGGCGAAGGCCTTCTATGACATAGATGAATATGTAAATTAAATTCGTTGCATGCTTTTGTAATTGTAATTTTTTTTGACATTTAAATTCACTATGTAATAATTTTAAAATAATGTACCTAATCTAATTGAAATTGTTATTTTTTATTTAATCGACATAATTAAATTATTGTAACAATCTTCTGACATGTAAAATGTTTGTATACTTACTTTATGAATAAATAATAGTGTCCGACCGAAATTTCGGTTTCGGTTTCGGTTTCGGCCAGTTTCGGCCAAAAAATCAAGTTTCGGCCCGAGTTTCGGTTTCGGCCAAAAACGGCCGAACCTTTCGGCCGCGCCGAAACTTACAACATCGTACCTTCGGGTCGCGCTCGGCTAACGTCGGGCGCGCTCGGCACGGCTGGCAATATGGCGTCGCTCGCCTGATATTAATTTTAGAAAAAAACTTACTAACATTTTTTCGACTTTTTAAGGACTTTTTTTTTATAAAAGGTTCGGTTTCGGCCGAAACTACAATGAAACCGAACCTTCGGTTTCGGTTTCGGTTTCGGCAAAATAACATGTTTCGGTCGGTCACTAATAAATAAATATGAATATGAATATCAAACAGGCACTCAGCCTATTGCCGTCTCATGGTAAGCGGACACCTATAAAGTCGTTTGCATATCCAGAGACGTTATTGATGTCAGACTCCAATGTGTCGATTGTGTCGACAGTTGTACTCACATTTCAACGCGTTCCACCTTGATTCCCCAGGCCTCCGTTGCCTCGTCCAGTGAGATCTGCATGTTCCCCGATATTGTCTCCCGCTCACTCAGGATCTCGTGCAAGGGTCGAGTCCCCATCGTATTCCTCAGAGTGGTTTGTGCCAGAAGCCTTTACAAATACGAATAAAAAAATATATTCCGTATAAAAAACAACATAAGTCAATGACTATGATCTGAGTATTCGACGTCTTTCGTCATTTGTCGTGGTATTTAGCATCAACAACGACAATTTTGTCAGAAGTATGCAAACAACATATTTTAATTAGAATTACGATTTGAAACGGGATATTTAGCATGTATATTTGTATTTTTGAGTTCCCGATATTTCGGCACTGTTGCAAGTGTCTGGCGTCCAGTGGTCTGAAAGTTCTCAAATCGAAAAGACACTGTTTCCGGAAAGAACTCGCGTATTGATACTGTGAGTGTAGTGTCGTGACCGTAATCGAGTTTCAAGTGATAAGGCGGACGGTGGTAGTGACGGTGACACTGTGCGAAAAAAGCGAACCAGGAAGAGGGCAGATCGCTATGGTGTGTGGGTAGACCACAACTAAAACTCGCAGCACGTCAGTTACTCCTTGATAATGGCGCTTGCAACAGTGCCGAAATATCGGGAACTCAAAAATACAAATATACATGGTAAATATCCCGTTTCAAATCGTAATTCTAATGTAAATGACCATGTAAGCTTGAAATCTAATAACGTATTTTGATTTTGTTCTCGGTAAGGTAAACGTCCTAGTGCACACCTTAGTGCCCAATAGATGACAGCCTTCAATCACTTCTGTCATCATGACATAAGATTGTTAGTTCCATGTATTGGGCCAGTGTTGAAGAGGTTACCTTAAATGTTTCGTAAAAATACATTGGCGCAGTTAATAGGATTGCTCACCGTGTGGAGTGGTGGGCGTTTTCTACGTTCGCAATAGATATTGTGGCATTATGCACTCTGTAGTAGACTACAGCATCTACCGAGACCGTCACTGAATCCTTGGTTAGTACCTGGTAGGAAGAAGTTTATTAGTGTACCTTCTGAGATTAAAATTATATGGAGAACAACGTAGATGTAAGTCGTAGAGAAATCTTTAGAAAATTCTAGATTAACGGCCAATTACTCGTTATACTGAAAACGGAAACACCAGCGGATTCTCACGATAAAATTGCTGAACTCTACGACTAAGGTATCGATAGATATCCTGAGATCCTGGGTATCTGATAGTCGTATCAGCTGATAAAAGGCTCATTAGGAAATCATAATCTTATTACAAATTAACAACTAAAAACTATACTCCACTTGGTCCACAGCTATCACAAGAAATTTACGCGTGTTCAAGGTTGGTAGCTCTAGTTATCAAAAGCAAAGAAGTCTCTTTTAGGTTGGTAAGGTACAAACCTCTTGCGGTGGAATATCGTATGTGCGTGTCCTGAGATCCACTCTTGCGTAAGTGTCAATGCACGGCAGAATGAAGAATATACCTGAAACATTTACTCAGTCAGTAACATTTCTTAACTAACTACATTAATAAAGCTTGCCATCACACACAAATGCCTCATATCCTATAGATTCGCCTTCACTGGGTATGGTCCTGGCTTTGTCCTTAGGCTACTTGTTCAGACTTGTTTGCTTCGAAACGGCTCGTGCGCCCTAGGACCGACTTTGGGGAAAAAGGAGAGAAGAGTAACACTGGATTTCTCGGGGCCCAAACGACTTTGGGTCTTTGGTCGTCCGGCACAAAAAGTACATAAAAGAGGTGTCGGTATGTCTAATAGGCATCTCAGGCGACCACAGGGGCTAAATGTGGAGGTACAAAGAGGCAATGATGTACAATAATAGTTTTTTGTGTTCAATGCCATGTCGCTAGAAACGAGCAGAAATAACTTATGAAGTCTGAATCAGGTTTTTGAAACTTATTGCCCCGAGGGCCGGCTGTTCTTAAACTCGGCTCTGATGTACCTCCGAGCTCCGCAGCCTATGCAGTGAGGCGAATCAGGCAGCTGACAAACGTCGAGACAGCAAAATTGGTGTACTACAGTTACTTCCACAGTGTTATGTTCTATGGAATCCTGCTGTGGGGTAAAGCGGCGGATATCCAGACTATCTTCGTACTACAAAAACGAGCAGTGCGTTCTATTTATGAACTAGGAGCTCATGCCTCCTTAAGAAAAAAATTCAAAGAGGCCAACATTCTCACTGTAGCTTCTCAATACATTTTTGAGAACATTATGTATGTACGGAAAAATCTCCATGAATTCAAACTTAATAGCGAAATCAACGACTACAACACAAGAAGTAAAAACAAGCTCGCAGTGGCAGCCTGTCGTCTCCGTAAAGTTAGCACGTCCTTCGTGGGGAACTGTATACGCTTTTATAATAAAATACCCATGGATGTAGTGAATATCATCATATTTAAGAGCTTGGCTCTTGTCGGTGGAGTAATTGCCAGCTTATTCTACATTCAGCTTTGTCCTTCACTTCTTTGTATGTACTGTGTACGGGTAAATTAATAAAATCGTTTAAAATTTTAAATATATCAGTGTAATTACGTCAGTGATACCGCATTCGGAATTTTTGAATTTGAAGCCTTTCTCATTTTCACCTGTCATTTGCCAGACTATTCTCGAGCGTAACTGACAACGTACTGACGTATTAATTGGCAGCCGGAAAGCCGGCTATGGAAATCCGTTTGCAATTTAATATCCCGCGATCCGAATCACGCTAACAACGTTACACACACACAGCCTGACGTACCGGTCCGATCTGTTAAGAGCGCTTTAATAAAATTTAACAGGTCCACTAGCGCTACTCGTAGATAATTGTAATTATTTAAATTTAACGATATATAACTAAAAAACATTAAATTATTATGTGTATGTATGTTTTATATCTCTTGTCTTTTTTATACCTTGTTGTACAGGTTGCTGAATTTGTCTACCTCCGATCATTTCTTCTCTCATTTGCTCAAAGGTTAACTGGAAGAGATCCCTTAAAGGGATAAGTTCGCCTTTGTACATACCATTTCTTTTTGTATTTGTAATTTTTGTTATTGTGTACAATAAAGAGTTTTCTACTACTACTACTACTACTAAAAAAGGGGACCGCTACGTACAGTAGTTTGTGTTTAAGTACTTTTTGAATCCATCAAACTAGTTCTTACGTTGCTTGATTCGTCACTCCATTAGCTCAAAATTAAAACGGCCGTTTTAATTTTGAGCTAATGGAGTGACGAATCAAGCAACGTAAAAGGGTGGATCAACTTTTTTTGTGTTGTTATCATGACTCGTTGTCCAAGGGACACTAGTGGCGCAGTTTGTTAAAAAAAATGTTGTGTTAAGTTCTACTAACTTACTTAGTTGATGGACCATTATGGAAATAGCTTATAAGTACCACAAACACTTTTACGTTTGATAAACTTAAATAGCATAAAATCACGATTGAATTCCAATTTTGTACCCTGGACAACTAGGCGTAACCACGGCAACGAGTGGCACTAAAAAGTTGATTCACCCAAAAACTAGTTTGATGGATTCAATAAGTACTTAAATACAAACTACTGTACGTAGCGGCCCCCTTTTTAGTAATATATTGTTAAATTTAAATAATTACAATTATTTACGAGTGGCGCTAGTGGACCTGTTGCATTTTATTAAAGCGCTCTTAAGCGCTCAAGGCAGCGTGAGTGGTGTTATGTTTCGGACCGGTCATCCCGTGTTTATTACTGTCACAAGACTGTCTTGCCGGCGGGGACGTCCACCGCGCGATCGCGACATCAGTGACACATATAGTCCCTATTCGTCCTGGTACCGCCGCACACCGGGTAGAGTCAGTCCGACCCAGGTCGGGCCTAGCTAAGTTTCTTACTGGACTCTTCTCAGCTAGGCTAGGTTTAGTGAACCAGCGACAAAACTTCCAGTAGCTCGATTCCACTCACACCTCAGATTCGGTTGAAACCGCTCAACCAATCTCACTGGAGCGCAAACTCTTAGAGTATTCCAGTGATGCAAACCACACGCGTGGTCATGCCGGAGGTTTTCCCCTCGATTTTCCCCAGGCTACTCTCCAACTGCGCACTCCTATCGCTTTATTGGGCCCGGCCTATAAAGCCACAGTCAGGTTAAAAAAAAAGACTGTCTTGTTGATATCAAACGTCAACTTGACGTTTGCGCTCAAGTTGCTTATGCCTGGGAGTGTGACCAGCATGAGCACTGTCCAGATTTTTATTTGTAAATATTTGGTCTTATTTTGCTTTAGTTTATAGAATTAAGCCTTATATCAGTGTACATTATTGGTTATGTGGTTGTCTGGAAGAGATCGCTTGTTAGCGATAAGACCGCCTGTTGTGTACCACTGTTACATGTATTTTAATTTCTGTTGTTCTTTGAATGTACTTCGTTTGGTGAGCAAGAAAGAATATTTGTATTGTATTGTATTATGTTATGGTTATTTGTTTTTTTTTGTTTCTAAATAAATAATTTCGATGAGGCATAATACCATAGTATTAACTTAATTGTGCCATTTAATAATGCGTTGTTTTAATAGGCTGGATAAAAAAGGAAAATAAAGACTCAATTTTTTTTTCTATAGAAAAAAAATTTTAGCAATCATGTATCGGCTATTGTTAGAAACACAATCATTTATAGTCAAGAATCATATATACGAAATTCGATCATTATTGTTTCCTCCCACACTTAGTATACGAGCTTCGGTTAACACTTTCGCGGCCAAGCTTTTCGTAGCGCTACGCGATTTCCTCTACATACGAGGAAACTCGTGTTATTGGCTACGCGTCTACGAGCAGAGATCTCTCTAGGGGAGCTCTTAGTACTGAAAATATTAATGACATATGCACATATATTAAGTTAATTGTTCCAGTGCTTGACGTTGATACACGATATGCGCTCGCGATAGAGGAAATGGCGTGTCAATGTACGAAATTATTCGTGCTAAAAATCCTTACTTTACCTAGCATGAGCGCGAACAGTAGTACCCAACTGATAAGGTGCGTCGTGAATCTTCGTTCGCGCAGAAAAGAAAGTATCGCTCCGAAGATTAACGAAAGAATGCTTAAAACTTACAATTAGCCTTAGATCACTATTATAAGGTTCATAATATGGCGGCTGACTAACATGCGACGCGGCGCGCGCTAACATGGCGGCAGCTGCGGACCAATAGCGGTACAGGAAAAAGAAGCGCGGTGCGTGGAGCGTGCCGATTGGTCAATAGCATTTCCCGCGCTTTAAAAATTCATCTTCTGCGCAGGTACATCGGTAAGCCATATAAGTTGGGTACTACTGTAATATCGGAAGATTAATTTCATGCAATTTTCATTACGTAGCGAGACAGCGAGCTACAGAGTTAAGGCGATTTCAAGGAAACCTTTCAATGTAAATAAAAATCACAGTAAATAATAAATCGCATGATCACAGTAAATGGTGTCTTTATACTAGTGGCTCTGTGAGCTGTAGACCCCGTGAGTGAGTTTTTTTATTATTTCCAAAATCTGACATTATAACAAAAATTAATTATGAATATCCAACCTGCTAACAACATTTAACGAGAAGCGGTTGAAAATGCGACCTGTAGAGGACAACAAACCGAATATCGGACGCAGAAACTTACAAAATCTTTGAAATAATATTGTTTTTGAAACTTTCCAAAAACCGGCCAAGTGTGTGTCGGACCACGCACAATGAAGGGTTCCGTACCAACACCTACTAGTCCACATTTAAAATCACTATCCAATACATTGAATCTATAAAAGTCGTATCTTCATAGGGGACTCACGGCACTTACGATCTTTTATTGGGGCAAGACAGTTTTTAAGCGAAAACTCAAAAACCGTAAAACCTATATTGTTGAAACCAAAAATCGTTGAAAGTATTTACTAATGCACACCACCGCAATTTTTGTCAGAATTGAGACACACAAGAGCTCCCCTTAATTTAATATTTTTTTGTAATTTTACATCACTTTTATGTAGCGGTTCATAAAATACACCTTCCTACCAAATTTCATAATTGTAGTGCTTATAGTCTCCGAGTAAATCGGCTGTTACATACGGACGGACGGACGGACAGACATGACGAATCTATAAGGGTTCCGTTTTTGCCATTTTGGCTACGGAACCCTAAAAATTATTCGACAAAAAAATTCTATATAATTACCGAACCTGCTCACAAAATTTCACGAGAAACGTTTGCGAAATGCGACCTGTAGACGAGAACAAACGGAAATCCTGACATACGAAAGCATTTTTGTAGAAGCTGAAGCAGAGACCTACGTTTCACTCGGTCAATTATTCCTGCTTATGATATATAATATTTGCTAGTGAAGGATTAATGCTATACGAACCGATCGCTTCGAGTTGCCCGCCCCATTATACACGCCAAAACTGTTGTAGTATATAGACTCTTTAAATAAACTGTATTCGTAAGGAAGAAACGACAATAGAGAGAACTCTCAGGGACAGAAGTCCAATAAGAGTTGTTTGGAAGTTATATTCATGCAACTGACTTAAGAAACTTCGATAGCGCGATGCAGAACATCTTATCACAAAAGAATAGAGTTCAAAAGTGTACACATACTATTAAACTCGATTGTAGAAGAGGGGCCTTTCTTAAGTTTATCTATTATTTGTTGCCGGACTACTTAAGACTAGGATGTTTTTGTATGAATGCCTGAACAGCGATTCACATTAGTCTCGCCTGTGCCTTTACCATGAGTTTGCATGACCGTACTCGCTAGCGACTGCGTAAACGATTTAATATGCATATTCTTAGTTGTGCGTAACCGCCAGAGGCGCTGTACTTTTGCCCATACAAACTTTTACACAGTCGCTATCGAGTACGATCATGTAAACTCACGACCAGCAGGCGAATCACGTAACTTTATGTACTAACGGTAGATAGATTTTACTGTCAATTTTGAAGTATAAATGTATGAGGTGACAATTAAAATTTGACATTAAAATCTATCTAACGGTAGTAAAAAAGTTACGTGATTACCCCGCGGTTTAGCCTAGTGGGTAGTGCACCTGCCTGTGAATCTAACGGTCCTGGGTTCGAATCCCGGTCAGGGCAAATATTTGTGTGATGAGCATGAATATTTGTTTCTGAGTCTTGGATGTTATCTATGTATTTAAGTATTTATATCTATTAAATATATCGTCGTCTAGTACCCATAACACAAGCCTTCTTGAGCTTACTGTGGGGCTAGTTGATTTGTGTAAGATGTCCTCTAATATATATATTTTTTATTTTTTTAAAGGCACTGATGGAAAGCGACGTGAAGACATAAAATGTAGCTCGCTGGTTCAGTAATAGCTACTGTTGCCTTGAAGAGCCTTTCGAAGTTTATTATGCCGGTGGATGTGCCTGTCGTGGTGATAAATTGTGCGCATTGCTTACAGGAAAAGCCATGTTGATCGGTCTATAAGCCAGAACTAGTGAATGAGATATTGGTACGTACCGGGGCCTTTTGCACCTCCTGATAGTAGTCGACCGAGGCGGAATATTACTGCTCGCTCGTATTCTTGTACGACCTATGGAAAATTACTGTATAGTATGCATTATAAAAAAATATATATATACTTATCGACATTAACTCTAAGAACTGTGTTAATTTAATACATTTTCTTAACTTAAAAAAAAAACAAATTTTAAATTACAAATTAAATAAAATTCTTTATTATCCATATTTTATTAAATAACTGTGCAAGTATTGACATTTTCGAAATAAAAACATATTAACTAACAAAAATAAATCTAATTACGACTAAATTAAAACCTAAATTAAATCTAAAAATGGCCCCCGCGGCATGGTGCCGAAGATACTGGCAGCATTTCCTCTTAAAAATAAAAAATAAATTAAAAATATGTAAATTCAGTAGGCAAGCTGCAGCAACCTGATTGACTTTTTCTTTGAAAGTTGTAAACGGATTCCCGCCCTCGCTAATTACTTTCTAGAAAATGACGCTTTTGCACTGTTTTGGTGACAATTTTTTTATACCACGTCGGTGGCAAACAAGCTGATAGCCCACCTGATGGTAAGCGGTTACCGTCGCCTATAGACGCTTGCAACACCAGAGGCGTTACTCGCACGTTACCGTCCCGTAAGAAACCTTCTCACGCCTTTTTTGAAGTCCCATTCTGTAGCCCATTGGGAATACCTCGGCAGGAAGCTCATTCCACAACCTAAGTGTTCTTGGTATAAAGTGCCTGTTGAATCGTACTGTATGAGAACGCAATGGCTCCAAGGTGTGGGTATGAGCTCGCTGCCGATGGCGAGCGGTGCGATGATGAAAGGTGGCCGTGGGCATCATATCAAACAGTTCTTCAGAGCACATCCCGTACAGGCGGTAGAACACGCACAGGGAGGCAAAGACAATACCACCCCCACAGAATATTAACATTGAAACAACACTAATATCGAATTTCCTAAAAGTTACAATTCAAATGGAAAATTGGTAGTGTATATATACCAATTAACGTTTTTTGAAATAATTCCGCATGATTTTTATTTTATTAATTAATTGATTATTTATGTTAACTAAACTCTTTTAAGTTGTGTTTTAATTTAGCATGTAATTATTTGTGTAATTTGCTTACAGATTTTTTTATTGAAATCACTTTTTTTATTTTAGTTAATGAAATGACGAGTATACCCGTTGTATTATTATTAGATGATTATTCGTTAGAAGGATTCTAAGGCTCGGTTTCATAAAGATCCGTTAGATCTTATGTCGGTTTATTATGTCAAAATACTGAGTTACTGTGATCTTTATAAAACCCGGCCTAATAGTTTTATAATTTTGCGATTCATTCTGTATGCGTTAGATTTTACTCTTTGATTGAAAATAGGAGTCAAACTTGATATTTTACGTAATTTTTTTTTTACGCTCTTCTTTTTTTAAGCGCTGAAAAAGTTTAAGCATAGTTTTGAATATCGACAAAAAGCAGCGCCCGAAATTCGCAAATAGCACTCAATTATTTCGCAACAACATTAACAACATTCTTAAATATAGGATATTAAAAATTAACGGAAATTAATTTTGAGCTACTTAATCTACTCTAACAGGATTCGAATATGCACATTCACACTGTTCTTAAAAAAAAATATTTAAATATTCGCATCAATTCCATGAACGCAGTTCTTTAAAATTTCTATTAAAAAAAATACCAACACTGGCACATTTGGGTCATACTTAGTTGAAAAAATAAAAGTCCCTCCTGTGGTCAATAGTTACCGGCTTATGTGCATGTTAGCTATGTTTTTGTTAAAGGGATTTATAGAAACGAAGACACTGTTTATGCGGGTTACTGGTCCGATCCAAAATTAAGCTTTGTAGCCTTAACTTTTGGTATGTCCACAGAAAAGACGCGAACCTAAATCCGTGTATGACCCATTTCACAAAATTTTAATACATACCTTGAAACAGATGAGAAGCGATATCGGCATAGTCATAACTACTAGGATCCATGACAAAACGACCAGTATCTTCCCACATGTTTTCGACTCGGAGTCGTTATCGTCGTTAGCTATAACAATTAAAGTCATGTCAAAACAGAACTATTTTTGTAAATAAATTGTCCGCAATCGAAAATCATAAGTTGCTTAGTCACTATATAAATGGCATGTAGTATTAGATACATGCATTTATAATAAGTCACTCCTTATTCATAATTCTGCCACTGGTACCAACTGGAGTTTATTCTATTTAAATTTAAAAAAATCGAAAGTTTTTTTCACAAACAATTCGCTACAGAAACACGAAACTTTTTTCTAATCATACGTTAACTTTTTAAAACTCAAAACGCGCACCGGAAAACTTACTTGCAGTGATAGTCGGATACAAATTTTGTCTGCTAGACATTTCTATCATAGTCATTCGATTTTATCCGTAATTGGTGCGTAGCCTACCGATGGCAGCCATTTACTGACCGGTGTCGCCGTTGCCACGATTCTATTATTCACAAGAGAATCATCAATGTGTTAGGTACAGTGCCATTATTAAAATAAACAGTTGTTTACACGTGCCTCTTGAAGAAAAAATGTGAGACTTAAAGCCAGCCAGCCACATTCAAATATAGAATTTCTAATCGTTTCTATAATCACGGGCGTTGTTTTTGAATTTGAATTTGGAACACTTGTACTCTAAAGCCAGCCAGCCACATTCAAATATGGAATCTAATTGTTTTCTAAAATCACGCGCGTTTTTTTTAAATTTGAATTTGGAACACTTATACTCACCGTCGCTAACGACGACTGTGGTGGATTCCGAGTAGCGAGCCAGTGTTGCGTCGTACGTCAGCCGGATGAATGATTGCCGTCCATGGTCCTCCTGGGTTTTATACCAGCCGAACTTCACTGGATGCGCAGCTGCATATCTCCCGCTTTCCTAAATGTGTAATGTGCGTGCACACTGTATGCACTTACTGCGTTATTGCATACGCGCTAAGTATAGACGGTTCTGGAAATTTCCGTTAGGAAAATCGATAGGCGTTTTGAATTCAGGAGCGGTGGTGTGGAAAACTGTCATATTTTATAGGTGTGTAGGGTGGAGTTTTATATGTATACTACGGTTGAAGACACAAAAAAACAAACCTGCCAAGTGCGGGTCGGACTCCGTACATTTATGGTTCCGAACCAACCGCAAAATTAAGTTGGTTTTAATAGGAAAAATAATGAATATTCCATGAAAAAATATGATGTGTTGGTAAAATACGTAATAAAAAACATTACGACTAAATTTCAAATTTATGTAGGTTAATGAGAAGTTCAAAAAAAACTTCGGTACACTATTTGTAAAAAGTCTTTTGTATATTAAAAAAAATAAAAAAACATAGTATTTATATACTTAACTAGCGACCCGCCCCGGCTTCGCATGGGTGCACTATTTAATGCATGTTATTATACATATAAACCTTCCTCTTCAATCGCTCTATCTATTAAAAAAACCCGCATCAAAATCCGTTGCGTAGTTTTAAAGATTTAAGCATACATAGGTATATAGGGACAGAGAAAGCGATTTTGTTTTATACTATGTAGTGATGAGCTCTAAAAAATGATACCCCACTCGATGGAGTAGGCAAAAATTTTTTTCGCTCCCCCTTTACCTGTATAGGAGCCCCCCTTAAAACATTTAAAAATAAGTTTTAATAATTTGTATGGCTTTGGGTCAACAAGATGCTTACACTGAAAATTCAAAGACCGTGGTTCCAGGACGGACGGACACGTGAGTAACAACAGTAGGTTTCCGTTTGGACCCTTCGGGTACGGAACCCTGAAACGACGAAACACCGACAATGGGGGCTATCGTTTATGTGCTCACCAGTTGGCGCCACTGTCGAGTAAGGTCCAGCTGTCAAAAATTGTTATTGGCTATTATGGGCATGAGAACGAAGTTTACATTTAAATCATATTTAATACCTTAAAACCGAACCGTATAAATATCGAACATACCGCATTGTAGCGCGGTCCCGTTTTGTTCGGAAAAAAGGAGGAAATAAGTTTCCAAATGACAAAACTGTCTCAAAGCACTGACAGTCATTGACCCGTAACTCATATTTGCCATAATCAAGCTTGGGTATTGCAAGATAGTCACCATATTGTTAAAATTAGATATTAACCCGCGTAGCGCAACCACAAAGAGTGACATTTGACATTTCGGAGACCTCACGATACACTAGCGCCTCTAGCGGCGAATTCATACGCGATTCTCATTAAGTAAATCAATTGTCAATTTGACTAAACCAGAATCAAATGTTCATGAAAAAATTAGATCAAGGATCGGATACCGGTATTTTCTCCATAGAAATTACGGTCACCGGTTCATTATTTCGTTTTTAATGGGACAATCTAATAATACGACGTACAATTTAATAATACAAAACTGTACGTTGTTACCTAAATACATGATTCAGCCCTACGTAAAGAGCAAAAAAATATCCAAAATTTTGGGCTAATTCAGGGTTTTTTAAAAATACCGGTCCCTGAATTAGATCAATCTCAGAATAATGCAGTATTATAGTTTAACACTTTCGCTGAACAGCTTTTCGTAGCGCTACGATATTTCCTCTACACGGGGAAACGCATGTTATCGGCTTCGAGTCTATTCGCGTGGTTCGCAAGGTATCAGCACTAAAGTAACTGACTATTCGTAGACCTTATTGCAAAGAGATACGGTCGACCATACATAAACAAGTTAAAATAAACTCTTACATAAAACATAGCTAAGATGCGAAACGACTCCGGCATCAAGGAATGATTTAAAAAAAGTCAAATTAAGCACTTCCTTTTTGAAATCGGTTAAGAAAACTACACTCAAATCAAATTGGTTCATCCGTTAGACACACTCAAACTCAAACATTTATTCTGCAAATAGGCCACAAGGCACTTTTACATGTCAAAATATTAATTTACAATTTAAGACTAAGAATACTTTTTTCATGTCAGAATATTAATTTACAGTTCACTTATACACAGATAGGCCTCCTCCATCATATGCCATGCATATGATGGAGGAGGCCTATGTCCACAAATGGACATCCCAATAAATATAGATAACTGTGATATATAAATAAATGAAAACAAACAAATATTAATAAATAAATCAATCAAATCAAATTTATAAATTAAACTAATGTAAATAAAATAATGAATTTACCGTAATTGGAATTAGAACTTATTATATAATTTGTATAAATAATAATGTTAAATCAGCAAATAATGCATGTTTTGTTAAGCAAAGTAATGCAATATTTAAATATAAGTACATATCTGTGGTAAATTAAATTAAATTAGAAAAAAAACTATTAAACCAGATTAATGAATTAAATTAATGTAAATAAAATAATACCGCAATTTTAAAATGAAATTAATAATTTACCTTAGTAGATGTAGATAATATGATTTGTATAAATACCTAATAATATGAAATCAGCAAACAATGCAGTTTTTGTATGTAAAGCAATGTTTATTGGAATAAATGGCTATATTATTATTATTATTATTATACACAGATACACGTACATACATTACCATCAGGCAATCCGTCTGCACGTTTACCCCCTATATTATATATATGATAATATATGACATGTTATAAATATGACAGCAGCCCCCAGGCTTACTTATTAGTGATTACTAATCACTAATGTAATGTCCCAACATTATTCCAACATTATACTGATTACACCCGAACTCGAAGGATATTTATTTTTACAGGTCGCAGTTTGGACTCGGTAATTAAGATTAATGATTCACACGAAGCGACTCTCTTCTTTTTTAATGCGAACAGCAAAGGAGTGGAACTTGCAGCCTTCTGTATTTCCCTAATTGGATGCTGTTATGCAATGATGTGTCAACCTAACCTCCTAAGACTCCGCGTCCTATCATCAGCCTGTGTCAGTCCACTGCTGGACATAGGCCTCTCCCATGGCACGCCACTGAGCTCGGTCTTCAGCTCTTCTCCTCCAATCCCTGCCCACTGCCTTTCGAATATCATCGCCCCACCTAGTTACAGGGCGTCCTACACTACGTTTGCCGACACGCGGTCTCCACTCAAGAACCAGTCTGCCCCAACGGCCATCGGTTCTGCGACATATGTGACCTGCCCACTGCCACTTCAGCTTACTAATTCGCTGAGCTATGTCGGTAACCTTTGTTCTCTGACGAATAACTTCGTTCCGGATACGATCCCTAAGAGAGACTCCCGCGTCCTATATGCTCAAATTTTGAAGTGACAGAGTTGCATTTGGTTTTTTTTTGGTTTTTTTTCACACGACTATAAAGATCGCAATTATTTTAATAGTCCAAATGTAAATTGAAAGTTTCCAATAGAATTCTCATGTTTCAGTAAAAAGGATATTATGTATTCAGTACCGTAAACTTTCAAATTGAGGGGCGACTTTAAAACATCAGTTTTTATGCCGTATTTCATTTTTTATTTAGTTAACCTTGCGTTAAGTTATACCTTAGTTAATTTCCTAACTATTTACTAAATTGAATCAAACTAGAAATACTTAGTGATGAATATATAAGTGTTTTATATGTATCAATGTAGCCCCGTTTCTTCTTAAAGTAACCCCAGTTTACGGTAATAAGGATATTATAGATAGTTGTTGGTTTAATTGATTTTAAATAAAATAAACATCAAATTTGTAATCGAAACTATTAGGTTCAAATTCGATTTTATTTTTAGTGTCTGATCGGTCTGAGGAAGTTAATAGGGAAACCTATAGTAGGTTGACACATTGCATGACAGAAAGAAAGAAAGAAAGAAAGCATTTATTCACTGCACGAAAAGACACATCATTACAAACAGAATAGACTCAGTACATTGACATATTATTATAAAGTGCGTCTTCGCGGCAGTGAATCGGTCGCTGTCTCAGCATTGTGCCGAGGTGTCAGACACCTGCAGCGCTGGTTTTCAGACAGCACCGTACGTGATCCACGGAACGCAACACAACATACTATACAGGAAAGGTGTACATATTGAATAAAATCATAGGTAATATATATATGGATGAGACTACCTCAAAACAGGGCAAACTGGTGTGAACATGAGGAGGAATTTACTCAACGTCCAATAATGCAAGCGTCGTCAAGGCAAGTGTGAACGGCTATTTACTGAACCAGCGAGCTACATCTTATGCCTTGTTATCGTTTTCTATCAGGCGAGACTAAGGGTAATCGCTGTTCAGACATTCATTAAAAAATGCTTTGCGCATTGGCAGTTGAAAATATGACAGCAACCTGGGAAATTACATTAGTCTTAATAAGAGAACAACGGTTGGAACTCACTTTTGACGACCCGTTTAGCCTAGTGGGTAGTGCACCTGCCTGTGAAGCTGACGGTCCTGGGTTCGA
Organism: Epiblema foenella; assembly: GCA_963556455.1. Classification (NCBI taxonomy): domain Eukaryota; kingdom Metazoa; phylum Arthropoda; class Insecta; order Lepidoptera; family Tortricidae; genus Epiblema; species Epiblema foenella. The sequence continues at coordinate 44,422,055 of OY747095.1, forward strand.
ATCCCGGTCAGGGCAAATATTTGTGTGATGAGCATGAATATTTGTTTCTGAGTCTTGGATGTTTTCTATGTATTTAAGTATTTATATCTATTAAATATATCGTCGTCTAGTACCCATAACACAAGCCTTCTTGAGCTTACTGTGGGACTAGTTCGATTTGTGTAAGATTGTCCTCTTATATTTATTTATTTACTTGGAAAGTCACTATTTCCGACATGTTTCGGACTACAATTGGAGTCCAACCGTTGTTCTCTTATTAAGTGTAAATATGTCTCACGTTAGTGTAAATTTATGAATTACATTAGTGATTAGTAATCACTAATGTAATCTCTGATTACACCCAAATTCGATGGATATTTATTTTTATACGTCCAATTATAATGCAAGCGTCGTCAAGGCAAGTGTGAACAGGCTATTTACTGAACCAGCGAGCTACATCTTAAGCCTTGTTATCGTTTTCTATCAGGCGAGACTAAGGGTAATCGCTGTTCAGCCATTCATTAAAAAATGCATTGCGCGTTGGCGGTTAAAAATATGACAGCACCCTGGGAAATTACATTAGTGATTAGTAATCACTAATGTAATCTCTGATTACACCCAAATTCGATGGATATTTATTTTTATACGTCCAATTATAATGCAAGCGTCGTCAAGGCAAGTGTGAACAGGATATTTACTGAACCAGCGAGCTACATCTTAAGCCTTGTTATCGTTTTCTATCAGGCGAGACTAAGGGTAATCGCTGTTCAGCCATTCATTAAAAAATGCATTGCGCGTTGGCGGTTAAAAATATGACAGCACCCTGGGAAATTACATTAGTGATTAGTAATCACTAATGTAATCTCTGATTACACCCAAATTCGATGGATATTTATTTTTATACGTCCAATTATAATGCAAGCGTCTTCAAGGCAAGTGTGAACAGGATATTTACTGAACCAGCGAGCTACATCTTAAGCCTTGTTATCGTTTTCTATCAGGCGAGACTAAGGGTAATCGCTGTTCAGCCATTCATTAAAAAATGCATTGCGCGTTGGCGGTTAAAAATATGACAGCAACCTGGGAAATTACATTAGTCTTAATAAGAGAACAACGGTTGGAACTCACTTGGAAAGTCACTATTTGCGACATGTTTTGTAACACTTTAGAGTGTCCACTCCCCTTGTTATAGGCGTAACTTGTTAGTAAATTTTAAGTACAATTTTTGACTGATGAAAAGTCACGTCTCAGTTGAAGAGTGTGTCGTATCCTAGACTAGGTCGTTAGTTGTATACGTATCGCCTTGCCATAGCCGTGTGAGGTCTCAAAATGTGTTCAAATATGAATAATCTTACCAACAAATATCAGTTCCATACCGGTCCAATTTCATTCACATAACCGCTATTGCGCGGGCATTCTTTCTGTCAGAACGACACTCATTCCCATAAATTCACATAGCCCACTTTTAACACTATCCATAAACAGGAATTACACGTATTATTAATAATATAACGGAATATAAAAACTGTGTTTGGTTAGCCAATTTAAAGTCAATCCGTAATTACATCACCGGACTACAATTGGAGTCCAACCGTTGTTCTCTTATTAAGTGTCACTAATGATTAGTAATCACTAATGTAATCTCTGTTTACACCCAAATTCGAAGGATATTTATTTTTATAGATTACTGTTCGGACTCGGTAATTGAGATTAATGATTCGATTTTTTCACCATGAACTCATAGAAATAGTTTAATACATAGGTGTCAGCGAGGCAAAATTTTCGATACAGGAGACCTGAAAAATGCGTTATTAAATCTAAAACAGAAATGGAAAATAATTTTTATTTTTTTTAATGCTTATTTTAGTTACTCTAGAAATTATACTCTAGAAATCAAAAACTCTATTTCAACAACTTAAAAAAGGGACATTGCAATAAAATAAAAATAAAAAAAACTAAAACCTACCTAATAAATAATGTTTTAGTTCCGGCTCCTAAAATATTGAACAAACTAAGTTTAAGTTTCATTTTAGGTTAGTTTTAGTTTTATTTTAATTTCTTTGTTTATTTGTAATTACTATTATGTAAGTTTTTAGTAAATTGTATTAAAAAAAAACTAACTAACTGAGGATTGGCAAAATGCAACATTTAATCCATATCAAACGAAAACATTTTAAATTATTATCCGAAAGGTTTGTTGGGTTGTTTTAGAGTCTTAATGGCAAAAGTATTTTTTTAGGTACCGGACAAGGGTCTTCCTAGACTTCCACTCGTCTTGGCTCTAAACAGTTTCGGGCTAGCCGATAAAAAATCGTCTAGGTGATGTCCCGCATATCCGCCTCGGCCTGCCACATCGTCGCCCATCTTACCACCCTATGAAAGCAGCGAAAGTTTTAACGCTCCCTGCCAGAGGGGCTGCTACGAAATCCGAACTTCATATCGTGCCGTCCCGCTCACTCATATAGTGAATAACACGAGAATGAAAGGGACGGCACTATACGAAATTCGGATTTCGAAACTCGGAGTTCAGGCTCAGAACCTGCTAGTCAAGTTGCTTCACTGTCGGCTATAAAAGATCACGTATAGCACCCAAGTAATAAGGCGTGTGGATTAAGCAATAATAGTCTCTCAGTCAACTACTTAAGAGCTTTGACGCGCGTCATATTAATTGTGTTCTCCTGTAGTCGGATACGCGTAGCGAGTATCTCCTAAGTAGTCTGCGGCGTAGCGCTACGGAACGAATAACGCTACGTTGTCCGTAGCGCGTAGCATTATTTTTCTGCCTCCACAGCGTACACCTTGTTTTTATAGCATTAGAAAGAATGTCAGAGAATGACTTACGAGGTTTTTAGGGTTAGGCCAAAATTGCAAAAACGGAACCCTTATAGATTCATCATCTGTCCGTCCGTATGTCACAGCCGATTTACTCGAGACTATAAGCACTACAATTATGAAATTTGGTAGGAAGGTGTATTCTGTGAACCGGTACGTAAAAGTGATGTGAAATTACAAAAAAAATAAATTAGGGGGGGCACTCCATACATGTAACCGGTGGATGAAAAATAAATTTCAACGCACATAGTCGTGGGGTATCGATGGATAGGCCTTTAAAAATGATATGGAGGTGTCTAAAAAACTTTTCCATTTAAATCAACCGTTGGTGAGGTATTAGCTGTCAAAGTCATAGAAAGTGTCTCCCCCCCGCTAATTTCTAAACTATAAAGTTTAAAATTTTGAAAAAAATTGAGGTGGTGTGCATTAGTAAATACTTTCAACGATTTTTGGTTTGAACAATATAGGTTTAACGGTTTTTGAGTTTTCGCTTAAAACCTGTCTTGCCCAAACAAAAGGTCGTAAGTGCCGTGAGTTCCCTGTGAAGATACGAGTTTTTTAGATTCCATGTATTGGATAGTGATTTTAAATGTGGACTAGTAGGTGTTGGTACGGAACCCTTCATTATGCGTGGTCCGACACGCACTTGGCCGGTTTTTTTATTAGTCACGTTCTGCGGTAAGTGTCAAATAATGAATATTAATACCGTTCTTTCATATTGTTAATATTAAAATATGTTTTTAAATGTTATACTAATTTAAATAATCGATTATTTTTTAAATTACGTTTCGTTTCATTTATATAAAAACTGTACAATAAAAACCTATAGAGGCATTGTAAGAAGTCGGTTCGGATTTAAAAATAGTAGTTTATACAACTGATACATAATGAGAGGTCTTAAAACACGAGTGTGGTTTTATGAAACGAGTGTCAGCGAGTTTCATAATAGGATCACACGAGGGTTTTAAGGCCTAATTATGTACAGTTGTATACACTACTTTATCTACATCCATACATTAAATCCTCTTTCATGTGTTGAGGCACCATTGCGTTGCAAGTGTAGTGAGGCCGAGCGTGAGCCCGTTGAAATCTTTTGAGCACGAGCCTGTATCGTAATGGGCGGAGATGGCCATAACGATACCGTTTCTGATGCTGTTATGGCCATCTCCGCCCCGGACCGGCGCGATATTGTAAAGTTGGTCATAACCTACACTTTTTGAGCACATAAAAGAGGATTTACTGTATGGGTGTAGATAAAATAACATATTGTGGCTAACTGTTTTTTTTTAATTATTAAAGTTCCAAATAATTTAGCACAGAGTTTGAAATTGCTTAACTGCTAAAGCCATGAATGGCTTATTTACAGCCGGAGTTCGGACTAAGACTTACATTACATTCAGTTCATCGGTAAACAACAAGAAAGTACTTACCACAAGGCGTAGTCATAATTATTACATGACATAAAATATTTGTTAACATCTTTAAGTAATCTAGGGTTGGGTAGGTATGAATCTTGTATGTGTGTTGGGAGGTTATTTATTATTTTAGGAAGCAAATATAGATTTATAGACAACTAAGGACGTAGTTAGATTTAACTTGCCTGCTGTTGGGAACAGCTTGGTTGCTCACTTGGTTTAGGTAACAACATAGTTTTTATAATGTCTTTGCATTTGTGTATTATTTTGTATATTCTATTTTATCTACCTGTTCATGTTTGCAAGGACTAGTAACTTCGTTATAGTGTTCAGTGGAATTGACATGATGAGACAACTCGCTCTGTCCTCATTTGATTTTATTTTTAGACTGACGCTCAGAGACCTTATATATCTCTGAGGATATTTATTTATTAGATTCATGTTGACGCTTAGGTATATATACCTTTTATCTTGACGCTTAAAGACCTTATACATCTCTAACAAATCTCGATTGATATTAGTTTTTTAGTCTTATTTTTGACATGTAACACTACATTTAATTAGTGATGCTTTGATTATTGTATTATTTTTATTTTGTGGCGTCACTCCTGTCAACTGTCAAATCTGACATGTTCTGCATCGCGCTATCGAAGTTTCTTAAGTCAGTTGCATAAATATAACTTCTAACCAACTCTCATTGGACTTCGGTCCCTGAGAGATCTCTCTATTGTCGTCTCTTCCTGTGTCTCCTATCTATTGTATATATATATGTATATAATATGTAGATACCCTTTCCTGTATATATCCATCCTTGTATATTATCCTGTATAGGAGCACATTCTACTTATCTACAATTTCATATAGATAGATTTTGACTTGTAAAAGTGCCCTTGAGGCCTATTTCCAGAATAAATGTTTTGATTTTGGTTTTGATTTTGATCATGTTCGGACATGAGTTAACCGTATCGGGTAACATGAATTCCTATATTCTTCTTCCATAAGCATTATTGTAAGAGGGTCATACATAGTTAGGTACATCAATTTTGACCCAGATCTATTTCAAAGTTTAGGTAAATTTGAAACCTCACTTACTAGCATCATTTTAAACTTATCGTAAACATTGATTATTTTACAGTACTCGAATAGTTTTGTTTCGTTGTTTTTATACATTTTCCTTATTGAGTTAGGTACAATTGTTTTAACCAGGCTTAACTGTATCTTATATATGTTATGTAGGTATATTTTGTAAGTTCTTCATGTACCTATATAATTTTCATACACTATTTTTTTCACTCTCACTAAATTTTTTTGTATTGTTATTTAGAAAGAGGTTCAATTGCAGTATCACTTCCGATAGTTTTGGTAATTAACGAACCACAGTTAATATCCATAAATCGAAAAAAATCTTTTACTTTTTCCCCAATCAGAACACGATACCGAATAAATTGATCCTCACTACTTTTGTTACACCCTGTATGCATAACTTTAAAAAAAAAGTAAGTAAGTACGTAATTAAAATAGTAATATCGTAGTTTATGACTAGACCTACGTCGTGGGCGCAGGCACACAATAAGTTGAAGTTTTCTTGTAAAATAGATTCAGCCGCATTTATATCCGAGTGGGCTGTCACGTGGCAGGTATCGTCTGCAAATTGGTACACAGATCCTTTAGAAAATATATTACACATGTCGTTTACGTATAAAAGATATTCAGTCGGTGAGAAAATCGATCCCTACGTCTCTCTCAGTAGGAATCTTGTTACTAAAGCTGCGAAGCGCAGGTGTGAAGCGGTTGGAGTGGTAGTTTTTTATTAAGTCTAGAAATGTACCCTGTATACCATTTTGTAGGAGCTTAGTATAATGTTTTGTACCGTAGGGTGTCAAAAGCTTAAAGTCGATAAATAGGGCAAGTACATTTTTTTTGTTGTTGAGGTACGTATGTATTTATTGATAAGAGTATAAACACCTCAATTTATAATATAAACACATAATAAAACATATATTAGAAAGAGGTTTAATTGCAGTATCACTTTCGACAGTTTTGGTAATTAACGAACCACAGCTAATATCCATAAATCGAGTAACTCAGTGGTCCTTGGATGTCTCACCATTTGTATGAAAAAATGGTCTTTACCACTGTGTTACCCACCTTTTACTGCAATATGTTAATATTTAAGTATTTTTACCTGTAAATTCCTGTACTATTTCGAAATTCTGTTTTTGTACACTAATTCAATACATTTCATAGTTTTTTTTTTAATTTTGGTAAGTTTGCTAATGTTTCGGATTCCCTGCCGGCGTCTGTATTTTTGAGTTGATATAACCTCATTCATCATTTTTAAGACTGAACCTTCTGGGTGAGCTAGCTTCACCGTCGGTCTCATTTTTGCCTCCTGGCTAGATGCTGGCAAAGAGCAAACCCATTTATAATAATCAAAAAAAAATTATAATGGCAACATAAAAAATTATTTATTTAAATATGAAACAAACGGTCATACAAAAAATATTGTTACAGATTTTTATCTTAATGTAGACCTATAGTTTCAATTTTTATTAAACATATATCTCAAACAATATAGCACGAAGCAGGTACCTATCTACTCGTAGGTTAAGCTAAATACGGAATTTAGTGACTACACATAATTTGCGAAATCAAGTTTACGAATAATATTTCTTACTGCTGTTTAAGACCGTATAGCTAAGAAATGTGGATAGTCTTATGTACACTACATCCAAAGTCTACATTGGTCTTGGGCATTTTATATAATATATTAGACAACACTTGGCAACGCAAGTTTTTCGTTGCCATACGCAATTCCCTCTAAGTACATACGGGGCTCCTGATATGTCCAGTATAATGTGTTCAGCTGAAAAAAGCCGAAATCCCATATACATATAAAGCTAAATCCTATATAATAATAATTCATTATTGCAACTATAAACATAGGTACATAGTAGTTGAAACCCCGGCTTTCAAAGTAGGTTTCCCTGTGTCTCAAAAGCCAGTTCCTTCCTAGATACAGGCATTATAATAGTTACAACATTCATTTATACAAATTACTATTTTGCATTTGTACAATATATTTCAAGTTAGTTTTAGCTTAACATACAGTTTTTTTTAAACCAATCCATTTATTGACCAGAAAATGTAGGTATATACAAGAATACTTAACAACAATGATTTAATATTAAACTAATTTAAATCTAAAACAGGGCTTTGAGGCATTGTACCGAGGCTGCTGGCGGCATTTCCTCGCTGTATCGCAATGCTGATACGTCCTAAGCTCTTCGGTAAAGTTTTTTTTTAATAAACACATTGAAATGTGGAATTATTATCATTTATCACACAAACAAACGGCGCCTGATCGATATTGTCACACAAAAACTCGAAATCCGAACTATCGTGCCGTGTCTTCACTCATATAGTGTATAACACGAGAGTGAAACGGACAGCACGATACGCAGTTCGGATTGCAGGCCCTGTGTCAACAACGTCCACGAGTGACCTTTCTGATGGCATGCCTACAAAATCGATATATCATACAACTGTACAGTTAGTTACCTTTAAAACACAGTATTGATTTCTTTATACGTCCACATTAGCCCAGTTTGTAGTGACTGCCTACGAGCGGGGGTCCCGGTCAGGGAATTTATTTGTGTGATATCCTGGATGTTTTCTACGTAGCTAATATACATACTTACTTAGATAAATATATATTTATCTATGTATGTATATCGTCGCTTGGTACCCATAGTACAAATAAATAAATATTAGAGGACAATCTTACACAAATCGAACTAGCCCCACAGTAAGCTCAAGAAGGCTTGTGTTATGGGTACTAGACGACGATATATTTAATAGATATAAATACTTAAATACATAGAAAACATCCAAGACTCAGAAACAAATATTCATGCTCATCACACAAATATTTGCCCTGACCGGTATTCGAACCCAGGACACAGTACAAGCTTTGCTGTTATTCATTTATACAGAAAAAATAATAACATTTTAAAAAATCGGTCAAGTGAGAGTCGGACCCGGCGGTCGGCGGTTCCAATCCTATTAAAGCAAGAAGATCTCAACAACATGGTATAGAAATTGAACGCCATGGATACAGCGCCATCTATCGGCGATTTTTGTTACAAATTTGAGGTACTGAATAACTTAGTATGTATGGTGGAGTTTATAGGATAATTCTTTATCACGTGAATCGATTTCAATTTTATTTTCTTTATTTGATAGAAGGTAGTTTCAGCATAATCTCGTAGGGATTTATAAAACAAAACTATATGTACTAAAGGTGTTTAAATTACAAACTTACTATAAAAATGTTTTTTGACGATAGAAAAAAAGAAAAACTAGATAGAGCTGCAGTTATACTCGTATTTTTCCTATAAAATATACATTGATATCAATGTGTAATCATTTCATATTTTTTCCTTGGTAAACTTCGGAAATAAGGGGGGAGCAACGGTTTTCCATCATAAAACAAAAATGACAGCGTAAAAAAAAATTTTTCAGAATGTGCAACTTAAGTCCTTTCATATGACACCCCACTCGACATATTCATTAGACTAAAATTTTAAACCGCCTATTATCAGTTATTTTACACAAAAAATAAAAAATACATATTTTAAAAAGTCACATTTTTGAGTCACTATACCAAATTTCAAATCGATAGCATAAGTAGTTATTGAGATAATTAGCGATATGACAGACAGACAAAGTGAAACCATAAGGGTTTTTTTTCACCATTTTGGTACTGAACCCTAAAAATAGTAATTTACGATACACGTGCGGTAAGTGGGTAATTCCCAACGACTGACTCCGTACTATTAAATCAAGTACAATAAGTACTACATTAATGAGTAAAAATCCAACATTTTTTAAATAAAATAAAATGCAATTATGAGGACTGAATCTCTAAGACTGTCGCGCGTATTTCCGGACCGATATGACCTTCAAACCTTCAAGAAAAGAGCGTATTCCCTTCTGAAAGGCCGGCAACGCACTTACGACTCATCTGTTGTTGCAGGTGTTTATGGGCGACGGTAATTGCTTACCATCAGGCGATCCGTCTGCACGTTTGTCCCCTATAACATTAAAAAAAATGGATTTATATATATTGAAACCCCAAAAAATGGGTACCCCATTGTGCGGAAATTCGAAGTAGTCTGTTTTGGTCTACGATTTTATTTATATAGTAGGACAAGCCGGACAAAAAAACGTTTTGTTCCCAATAAGTATAATATTTGATTTCTTTATACAATAAGATTATAAGGCCGTGAGATTCAAGACGGTCCAAAAAAACATATAAATCGTAGTTGCGCCATTCTACTTTTTCATGTACATAATTTTCACACATTTTTCTTAAATGCAAATTTTGGAATACTAGGCTCACACTTCACATTTTTGGTTTAATTGCAGTATCACTTCCGATAGTTTTGGTAATTAACCAACCACAGCTAATATCCATAAATCGAGTAACCCCGTGGTCCTTGGATGTCTCATATGTATAAAAAAAAGGTTTTTACCACTGTGTTACCCACCTTTTACAGCAGTATGTTGATATTTAAGTATTTTTACCTATAAATTCCTTTTATTAGGTTCAGGTACTATTTCGAAATCCTATTTTTTACACTAATTCAATATATATCATAGTTTTTATTTGTAATAGAAAACTGGCCATGAAAAAGTAGATTGACCCAGTTATTCTTTTTGTAGACAACAGAATAATTCATTATGTTACGATCAATACGATTTGATCTATCGTTTATAAAAAAAATATTGACAGAAGTGTCATTTTGGTGTCATTATTCCTTATGTGCATTTGTAGTTTGCAATGCTGAATTATTTTATAAGTTGTTGTTATTTAAAAGAAAGTCCATTCTCGTTAATAATATCAATTAATAATTATTAAGTAAGGTACGAACAGGTAATTTGTCTGCTGCCAAAATGGAGTATCTCTGTTCAAGTTAATATACTTAATTCTATCACTGCCTTTACCATGAGTTTACATGACTGTACTCGCTAGCGACTGCGTAAAAAATTGTACGGGCAAAAGTACAGCGACTCTGGCGGTTACGCAATAGAACTAAGAATCGGCATACTAGATAGATAGCTAGAAATCGTTTATTCAGGTAAAAAAGATTACATAATACAGTACACAAAATGCGCCAAACTGTGGCGAACAGTTTGTTGGCGCGTCGCGCTCAGTTTACTTTTTAACATAAGGTAATTGTTGTTTACAAATGTGAGTTATCTTATTCTATTTTATTAGGTACTAATGAATTTACGAGGGCATGCAAGTTACAAGACGTTGGGAACTTTAAATATTTTTGCTACTGTATAATTATAATAATGTATTTTTTAATCTCTTTTAAAATACTGCTTTACTTATAATATCATTTACAAACAGAAAATTTATGTTATTAAAAATTCGAGGAGTTAAATAGTGCAGTGTTCTTTCACCATAATAATTACAACTTTTTGGTTCAACATATTGCGGTCTTTTGTCTAAATCGTTTACGCAGTGGCTAGCGAGTACGGTCATGCAAACTCATGATAAAGGCGTGGGATCGTATTGCGTGTCCATTAAAGATTATTATACCTTATCAAGGGTAGCCTGTCGATGCACGCGGTTCAACAGGAGTCCAAGCACGTGGCACCTCGTTGTCGACACTAAATTTATTTGACGACTTATTGTGTCGATAGGTACTGTGCCTTTACCAGGAGTTTACATGACCGTACTCGCTAGCGACTGCGTAAAAATTTGTATGGGCAAAAGTACAGCACCTCTGGCGGTTACGCAATAGAACTAAGAATCGGCATACTAAATCGTTTACGCAGTCGCTAGCGAGTACGGTCATGCAAACTCAGGGTAAAGGCACTGTTCATCCAAAATTGTAATGCAAAATGCAGTCAAATTATAGCAAGCAAGAATCTTCCTTATAGCCAGAGCTTTTAGTAGTTTATCGCTTGCGTTCGTTTGACAGAATTGGGCCTGAGAACTGTAACTATAGATCGACTGGCGACTTTACTCACCACCAGTCATGATCTATTTAAATGTTGACAAAGTGACTAATATTTTGTTTACTTATATTATATTTTTGTAATTACCCGTGAATATTTTTGTGATTAACTAATTAAAGCCAATTCAAAATCTTTAAAATGTGATAATCCATATTGAAAGGGACCTTATGGCGGCCGGCACTTACGCCTTTATTGCCGCTGTTCCAATACAATAGTGAATAGGTGCAACGTAAGCGCCTGCCGCCATAAGGTCCCTTTCGATGTGGATTATCACAAATATTGACAGGTTAGAGCGAGGCTCAGTGAAGTGTGACCGAAATGACTAATAGAGTTAAATGGTTCCACAAAAATAGAACCGTGCCAAAGTCGAAAATTTGTCCAGATGATGACGTATATCGCTATTTCAAAGTAAGTCCATAATTATAGTTATCGTTAGCCATATAGAGATAAAACTAATCTTTTAGAATAGAATAGAATAGAAAAATCTTTATTTCGACAACAGAGGAACTAGAATTACAATTAAATTACTTAAAACTAAAAACAGTTGCGAAAAAGGGGCCCACTCAGCATGTGCCGGGTCACAAAAGGTGTCCCGACGCTGGTTTTCTGTGGGCCCCGACAAAAATGAGTTTCCACACAACAATCCACACAACTGTACACACGCGCAATTACATTGACCCTGGTTATGATGATTTAAATTTTTTTTACATTTTTAATTATATACTAAATTTAAGAAACAGAGTTTTACATTTTTTGAAACTTGTAATTTGGAATACCTACTTTTTTTAGGCCACCAACATAAAATAAGCAGCAGCAAGACAGTACCCGTAAAATAGAATAAAATGAAAAATATGAAACACAGAAAGGCTAAATTTGTGTTTGAAGATAAAGTAGATGCTTTTAGTGAAAGCCCCTCTTGTTTCGGCTGAAAATATACTTTCATTTCGTCAATTCATATGTGATAATCCATATTGAAAGGGACCTTATGGCGGCCGGCACTTACGCCTTTATTGCCGCTGTTCCAATACAATAGTGAATAGGTGCAACGTAAGCGCCTGCCGCCATAAGGTCCCTTTCGATGTGGATTATCACATATAATTCACAAACCGGCACACCAAATTAGCAAATCGCAAACCTATCGTCCCCTAATTGACTGAGCAGTCTTCCTTTCCAGGTATGTGTAAACATCGTGGAAGGCAAGAAATTTGCCTGGACATGTTCCAGTCAAGCGTCATCCTACGTAACTGTTTCTTTAGACAGCGTGAGATATCAGAGTAGCGTGAGGCAAAACATGAGGGCACCATATTACGGAGAGGTAAGTTTAAAGTTTTTTTAATGCCGGGGCTAGCTATACCTTGACTTTTAAGATTACAAATTAGGTAAACAAAGAAGCAGTCGTCGTAAACACACATTGAATTCGCATTATTCGCACGAAAGATCAGTATAACTGACAGTGACTATGATTTTTTTAAACCCGAATCGACTTCCTACAATCTATGCCTCTTTGGGTTTTTTACTGTACAACTTTTAAATAGATGAAAGTAAAAGTAATATAACTAAAAAAAATGGCTTATTATTTAAAAAATATATAAATATTTATGTTTTCTTGTTTTTGAATAACAATATCACTATGTACATAGTATAAAACAAAGTCGCTTTCTCTGTCACTATATCCCTATATCCCTATGTATGCTTAAATCTTTAAATATACGCAACGAATTTTGATGCGTTTTTTTTAATAGATAGAGTGATTAAAGAAGAAGGTTTATATGTATAATAACATCCATAAAATAGTGCACCCGTGCGAAGCCGGGGCGGGTCGCTAGTGTAATATAAGCATGAAATAACGGTTGTAATATTCATTGGGATTATTTGACTCTTTTACCATAGAACGTGCCTGATTATGCTAAGAAACCTCGTAAGTAGTGCTTCCTAATGCTTAAAAAAAACAAGGTATGTAGCTTCACTCGTTTGAAAACTTTATTTGATTGCTACGTGTGGCAGGGACTTTAAAACCTAAGCTACTGCCACACAAAGCAATCAAATAGTGAGCACTCTATTGCTTCACTCGTTTGAAAACTTTATTTGATTGCTACGTGTGGCAGGGACTTTAAACCTAAACTCCTGCCACACAAAGCAATCAAATAGAGTGCTCAAATAAGTGAAACTATATCTGGGGCCGGAAACAAGGTGATGTACGTTGATGTTAGCTAATACGCTGGTGAGTTATCGATAGATTTAGTCAAGTTACAATAGAGCTGATCTGATAGTTAGGCTAAGGAATAAAGGTGTGTGTCCATTGCCCACTGCAACGTATCGTACCATAACCGTAACAAGACATGTCAGGCACAGAGAAAACTGTTCCAATTACGGCTATGCCCGCTCCAAAGGTTTAACAGCGTTTTATGCCCGTATGATGCCAATATGCAACGCGTATCATGACCGTAAACTAGGTGTACCTATTCCTGTCACAGCGGAGCATAAACGGTCAGAACCCCTGACAAACAAATATCTGATCTCGACTCTATTCCCAAGGCTTAAGAGCAGGTTCAGATTTTTTAGAGCATCCTGAAGGGTACATATTTAATGGCGACTGGTTTTTTCTCAGAACTTCGTGTTTGAGCTGTTCACTAGCGCCAGCGAGTTGAAACGCAAGTGCGTGTGGCTGACGGTGATGGAGCCAGGATGCTACAGTGGCCCGCGGCTTCTGGGTGAAGCCAGGGTAGATCTGGCTCACGTTTGGGGACACCTGAGTATGTGAAGTCACGACTGTATTAGCATTGTCGGTGCGAGCTATCCGTAGTCTCTTTTTAACTAGTACATGCAGAATGAGACGGGTGCATCAGGTCTCAGTCTTCAGTCTCATCTGGTGCTCAGCAGACGTGCAGGAGATTGGACAGAGCACATGAGAGCAAAGGTATAGCGGATTATCATCTTGCTCATATCTAGAGTAGCCAATCTGGAAAGGTGAAGTACCTACCTTACAGAAGACCGCAGCCATAATAAAACCACTCTTGATCTGTAGAGTATTATTATAGTTGATGGTTTGTGGTGGCCCTTCCATGCCGCCACGGTCAGATATTGATCTATTGTGGCCGCCCTCAAAGTTCTTAGCTTATCGGGTATAAGCTAAGAACTTAACTCCAGGAATTTCCAGATTCTTTGGGTCGCAATTTGTTGTATCTCCTCTGGGTGCATGATGTGCCTGATTTGAGCATAAGTTGTCTACATGAGAGGATTCAAATGGCAGTTTCCTCGGACTGTAGTCTTTGGTTTTTGTTAGTAAGAAAAGAGTAAGAGCTCTCGAGAATGGGTTGTATTGAGGGTGGGGATGCTATATACCCTTTACGTTTACAGATCAAAGGATCACCCACAAGTGGGTACAACTGTCAGTTCCCGATGAAGCGAAGGCTGACCCCGTGGGTTACCTGAAGGTGGATGTCTCTATATCTGCCCGGAGCGAGGTGTTGAGTACGCCTGTTGAAACTGTCCAGAGAGTGGAGGAGTGAGTCTCTTTTTTAATTTATTAAAAAAGGTATTTTGCTTGGCAATTATAAAACTGAAGAAGCAGTTTGTTGGCGAGACTGCGCTCATTTTAATAGGCCTGTTATCATGCACCTAATTTACCAAACCACTTGTACTCTTAGATTTTATTTATGGGCCGATAAAGAATCTAAAATATTGTATATGTATATGGAAGTAGGCCTAAAGGGCTCTTTTAATTGTCAGAGTATACAATGATGTTTATTGAGTAACATGAATAAATAGAAACAATTAACCAACAGATAAATACCTGGGCACATATTTGATATAAACTTACACTCTTATTCATAAAACTTAACAAACCTCTGCTATTTTTTTTGAACCTGACTGTGGCTTTATAGGCCGGGTCCAATAAAGCGATAGGAGTGCGCAGTTGGAGAGTAGCCTGGGGAAAATCCAGGGGAAAACCTCCGGCACGACCACGCGTGTTGTTTGGAACACTCTGGAATACTCTAAGAGTTTGCGCTCCAGAGATATTGGTTGAGCGGTTTCAACCGAATCTGAGGTTTGAGTGGAATCGAGCTACTGGAAGTTTTGCCGCTGGTTCACTAAACCTAGCCTAGCTGAGAAGAGTCCAGCAACAAACTCAGCTAGGCCCGACCTAGGTCGGACTGACTCTACCCGGTGTGCGGCGGTACTGGGACGAATAGGGAATATATGTGTCAGTGTTGTCGCGATCGCGCGGTGGACGTCCCCGCCGGTGAGAATGCCCGAGTGTACGCGGCGTGTCATCTTTCGATGGACGCTGTGATTACGTTGTCCGGGTCCGTAAGTGTGTGCCTAGGACGCCGGACCGTACGGCCCCTAATCAGTGATCGCCGAGTAACGACGGAGGGGGGAGGGATGGGAACGTAGTCGACAGCCTTCCTAACTAACGGATTCCTATGATGGGAAGCGTTATCAAAATAAGGTCTGGCAGTCTGCTTAAAGAAACCATACATGGTGCTAATCTCCATGTCTAGGTGCAGACTGAGGTTCGACTGCTACCGCGGAGCACCACGCGCTACGGAGAAAACGATTCTGAATGACCTGAAGCGGCTTGAGCGATGTCATAGGCACGTGAGCAAAAGCTACACTTGCATAAGACATGATTGGACGAACACAAGTTTTGTAGAGTGTCAGCTTATTTCTAAGTGACATTTTACTAAACTTGTTAATCATCGGCCCAAGCCTTCCTAGCACAAACAACGTACGGTTGCGTACCCTACTGATGCGGCTACGGAAAGTCAATTTTCTGTCGAGGGTCACTCCAAGATATTTGACTTCGTTGGCCCAGGGGATGGGCCGGTCAAACATTTGGATCGGAGCCACACGCCTTTCCGTGCTAACGTGGTTAGACGGGTGGAAGACTATCGCAGTGCTTTTTTCCGGATTGACTTCGAACAAGCACACGTGTCAAAGTGACAGATAAAGACAAACAAACTTTAGCGGCTAGTTAACTTATATAGTTTCGATAGACGTTTATGAATAAGTGGGTTATTTGTTTAGCTAAATATATAGCCCAACTTCGTTGATGCACGAAATTCTGGAGCCGTCTCGTACTTATACGGTGAATTCGCATATGAAAGCCGCAAGAGAAAGCCGTGTGAAGGTAGCCTGACGCCACGGCTATTGATCAAAGGTACAGAACTCAAAACATCCATAATTCGATAAAGTTAATTAACAGTTTTTAATTCATTAATCTAGATAACGTGGCAATATTGAATTAAATTATTAGTGAGATTAAATAAATTGAGCCGTAATAAGGCTTTGAGTTCGACAAAACAAATGGAAACATCAACAGCACTAGTGGGAACTGAAGAATGATCTGTTAGCAGAACTGTTGAACAGAACTATTCATCGACAGTATTAATGGGGCATAAGTCCCAGTAGTTCTGTTATCAGAACTGTTCAACAGAACTATTAGGAACAACGTATCGCAGTAGTTCTGTTAGCAGAACTGTTGAACAGAACTACTCATCGACAGAATTAATGGGACATAAGTCCCGGTAGTTCTGTTAACAGAACTGATCAACAGAACTAGTGGGAACCACGTATCCCAGTAATTCTGTTAGCAGAACTGTTTAACAGAACTACTCATCGACAGAACTAATGGGACATAAGTCCGACTAGTTCTGTTAACAGAACTGATCAACAGAACTAGTGGGAATAAAGGAAAATGTGTAGCTTTATGAAACCCTAGAACAAGAAATAATTGTTTTCCAGTAAACTTCTACTCCCATACGGCTCAGAGCAGCAGCCAGCGTGCTACCAAATAACCGTGTTTCGCGCATACAACGTACCGTGCAACGCGCATACTCGACCGGACTTGCTCGGAAAACCACCGAGCACAAGCTTGAGAGTGACTTTCTGCGATCTAGTGGTACGACCCATTACGTCATTTCATCATCATCCTCCTATCGTTATCCCAGTACAGTTGCATCCTGAAGGATGCCCGGAATCCGCTGCCTAATCGCAAGATTTGGAGGAGCCACTAGTTTTTAGGGAAGCGACTGCCATCTGACCTCCTAGCCCAAAAGGAAACTAGACCATATTGGGATTTGGCTTGTCAAGTGAGTGGGCAACTTGACTGTTAGAAGCTCTTAGACTGTTAGAAGCCACCCGAAGGCCTGGGATCAATGGCTTAACGTGCCCGCCGCAGCAGACCGCCTGTTGTTTGCCTCTTCTCATTGTGTTTTTTGTACTGTACTGTATCCTTTGATTGAGGTGTGCAATAAAGAGTATTTGTATTGTATTGTATTGTATTGTGCCCTCCAACCGCGCATGCTCGACCGGACTTGCTCGGGAAACCGCCGAGCGCTAATTATGTAACTTGAGAGGGACGTTTTTCAACTTAGTGGTGTGACAACAGCCATATAATTATTTCATTTATCATAGTCATTATAATCTCTATTCCTCCTCCCATATGGCACTGAGCATCAGCCAGCCTGCTACAGAATCACCATTACATGCAGACTATTATTTGACTGACCATTCGTGAACCTTATTGTAACGAGATAAAGTCTACCAATGGTCTGTGATGCTGGCACGTTGAAAAAAACTTATCGAAACATTACTCATGTTGACAATACATTGCGCGCCAATAGGGCGAGACAAGCGTGCAGCACCGCACCAACAACCCGTTATACGTTGAACGGGTGTCCATGATCGAGATGTTCCCGAATGCGTGTCCGCTGATTCAGCTGGAGGTATACTCAGCTGGCGCTGGCGCTAAAGTTCTGGCCAGTACGAGCTTGAAGTTGTCGGAGATATCGCACGGGGGAGAAAATGGTGAGATCGGCAACAGTCTACGATATTTTATATTATTGTAATACATTGTCAAAAAGTTACAAAATAAAGGTTCAAGATTAAGATGTCAATACGTTAAAATGAAGATATTCACCATCTCTGGATCGTCATTTATCTTAAGACATTTGAAGTTTCTTTTTTTAGTGCTTGGGGTAGGCGCTCATAAAATGTCGGACCAATGACACGTGGGTTTTACCTGCAAGTGCCATGCGACGCAGGAACGTTCTAAGGCGCCCCGTCGAGCGAATTACATTATTCGTAACTTCCACTTTCGTAAAATAGTTGATTATCTAACGTGTCAAGCTTCCGTTAAAAGATCTAAATGTGTAGAGTTCCGTACCCGAAAAGTCCACACGGAGCTCTTTTGCTGGCACTTACGCATCCGTCCACCCGTTTTCTGCCACACAGTAATATAAAAAAGTCCTAAAGAGACGGGAATGGCCTCGGTTGGGAGGAGCTGGAAGAAGCCGCGCAAGACCGTGACAAATGGAGAACTCTTGGGTCTTATTAGGGATAACAGGAACTCATCATCATCATAGGGGAGTCCTCTAGCTGGAATTTCCACCGCTCCCTCTACACGCCACATACCTAACCTAAGCCTACACTTCAGGGTTCCTACCCACCTTCGGTCCGTCTCTCCTCCACATGTATGGACCATGGCGGGACAATGAAGACGGGCCCTTCCACCGAGGTGCTCTACTGGTGTCCCTGAAGACAATAGTCCCCTACTACAAACAGGCCCTCAGGAAGGTTATGGTGCAGCTTTTTAATCCCTCTGTCCTGGATACGGTGAGAACTGTTTACCATATAATACAATTATTCAATGTCTGAAGACTCATCATGACATTAGCTTAGTTTTAATGATAAAATTTGTGGATGTTATGGAAATTTTTGAAACATTAATTATGGATGGTTTTATTGATGATACGACATTATTATTGATGAATACTTGTGCATGCTCATACTTACTCTTAACCTGCTCTTAACTCGATATCATGATGATATTTAGTCATTCCAAACATTAGGATGATTGTATTATTTTATTAAGTGAAAGTTGCCCTTTTAATGTTTTGACATGTGATTTGTTTACATACATTGTACGTACAGTGAAAAGAGTAAGTATAACAAATACTAATGGACTATCTATTTGACCACACTGTGCCCATAATGAATTCAATTTACAGGAGTGGATCATAGAAGACTTTGTCCTGTTTTGTCCCATTTTCGAGGTGTCCATGTTAGATAAAAGTTTGTCCAGGACCGCTTGTGGAGTGGCTGTTACTTTGGGCGAGATACCAATTAGCAGTTCAGTTGACCAAGGCAAGTATTATATTTTCACTTCTCATGCTCGAAAAGTGTGTCATATTAGACTTGTCAAGCGGGGCTATAGTAGTACATTTAGCCCGTAGGGAAAATATGAATACATGACTTAGAAAACATTTTAATTTGACCAATCAAAATACTTCACCTATTAAATCCTTCAATCACAGAACACTAATTTAACTCTTTAAAAATATTTGGTATTGGTTATTAATCCCTCCGGTTGACTTTGGCCACTTCCTAATTCTAGAATACAGGTTTATTAAGATCTATCAGAAGCCATCAGGAAACAGAAATCATTTCTCTAAAGAGTCTAAAGATTATATAAGCTTGTATTAGTCCCTATTTCACAATAATCTCGACCACGACTTGTTACTTGTTCAATCGGATCTCGCGCGACTAGATGGATACTGCCACGATAATAGATTGGACCTGAATCCGTCGAAGTGTCTAATTCTCGCGCCAGCGTTGCAACATTGCACTTATTTAATAACTTATTGCTAAGTCAGGAGGGGGAGGTCTACACAAAATTAACGTGGCACACAGAGCCCTGGTGTAAGCCATGTTGATCGTGGACTAAACAGGTTACTGAATGGTGGCCATGGACATGTAAATGATCATTGGGCAGACCACCAACTCGATGGTCAAACGACATCTGCCAATAGGAGGTAAATAGTGAGTTAGGTTGGTACAGGACCAAAGATAATGGCTTAATAAATAGGAGGCGTATACTACTCAGCAGCGGGTATGAGATACGGACTGAATAGATATGTAGATAGAAGCCGGGTTGATCGTGACTCTGTTTCACTCGCCAATGATAATCATTTATTTAATCAACCCCTATTTTTCAGACTCAGGCGAATTCGTCCAGCGGATGTCCGAAATAAGCAAGTAAAACTAAAACATCTATTATGTGATTATTTAGATCCGAAGTTTTAGAATTTCATTTCTATGTTCTCAAACCTTTTAGAACAAAAGAAGCAACACTACACAGGTGGTATGAAAATTCGGTGGAACAACGAATTGACCGGCCACCTCGAGTTTGGCACGTATCCGGTACTGCAGCTGGCGGCTCGTCTCCCAGACTTCAGGTTTAGGATGTACAGGAACAACCTTATCCATGGAATAGTTAGCGATCTGGTGAGGATTGGGTGACCAGCTTATTCACTATGAACCACAGTTATTGTATTTGTGACCAAGCCTAATAAAGTGATAGGAGTGCGCGGTTAGAGAGCCTGGGGAGTGGGGAATATCTAGGATGGGTGACCTCTGACGTGACCACGCGGGCTGTGTAAACACTGGAATACTCTAAATATTTGCGCTCCCGTGAGAGTTCCCGGCTTCAACCGAAATTGACGGATGAGTGGAATCGAGCTACTAGGGGTTTTGCCACTGGCTCACTAACTTATCATTGTTATTGCCAATAACTCATAGCGGGCAGTTTTTTCCCGTTTGGTCTGCTTAGCGTTACTACCTATTCAAGTATGTAGTGTTGTGTTCCTGGAGGTGAGAAAGGTTGCCAGAGCTCCCTAGGATACACTGTGTTGAGGGCGAGGGACCTAAATGTGTTCCTTCTGCTGTCAACACAGTGCATCCTCAAGTCGGCAATGCGCACGTGACTCCTTTGGAGTTGCGGGCGTCTATAGGCTGCGGTGGCCGCTTACCATCAGGTGGACCGTACGCTTGTTTGCCACCGGCGTTGTATAAAAAAAAATAGGAATTCTAGCGTTATCGCAGTACAGTTGGATCCTGAAGGATGCCGGGTATTAGCGTTACAATGGGCTTACCAGTCGTGTACCGGTCCCGGGGATCCCCGGGATCACAACAAAATAATGAAATTGTTTATTTTATTCGCCGGGACAGGACGGCATATGCAAAAACAGTTTTGTTTAAAATTCTTGTGCCATCTGTTCTTTGGAAAAATATATCACTGAGTGTAATTATCCACCTACAATGAAGATGCGTTTTCATTTATTTGACACCTCGTAAGCTTGACAGTAATATATCATGAAAACATACTTACCCTATGAAATTATATTCATATTTGAATTATTATTAAAACAAACAACCATGTGATTGTTCTGTAATCACAAGCGTCCATAGGCTACGATGTCTCCTTACCACTTGTTTGATATATAAAAAAAACTCTCTGGTTGCAGGAGCACCAGCTTTCCGACATATCAGATCGCCTCGCAAGGAATGACTTCGCGCATCCTAATGATCTTACAGAACTGATCCATAGCTCCAACGATGACGCCGCCGCCAAGATTCAGAAGTACCTAGATATAGCGCAGTATACCAGTTCTAATGAGGACATGCAAAAGTACAGTACAGAGCTGGATCAGAAGCTAGTTCAGTTGCAGAAGGAGAAAATAGTAAGGCTTGGTTACGTTGCGTGCACGACGCGTTGCGTGCGTTCCGACGTGAAGCACGTGTGCGGTCGCGCTGCGGGAGCAATTTCAAAGAACGCTGAAATACGTTTCGTTGTATTTAAATTTCAAATTTTTCACTTAAAAGATTTGCTCGCCGTACAAACTTGGAACCCCCTTTTCACCCCTTTATGGAAACAATTTCGAAAAACCCTGAAATATGTTTTGTTGTATTTAAACGCAGAGTCTATTTACGAAATTTCAAATCTCTCACTTCAAAAAAAATTTGCTCCCCGTAAAAACCTGGAATCCCATTTTCAACCCTTTAGGGGAGCAATTTAGAAAAAATATTTAAACAGAGAGTCTATGTACATAGTTTCAAATCTCTCACTTCAATAAATACGTGTTTTCATACAAACTTTCATCCATTGTTTTACCCCCTTAGGGGATGTATTTCGAAAAATGCTTTCTTATCCCTAGCCTATGTTATAAATGTAATCGACTGTGCAAAAAGCAACTCTAGCGTTAGCAGTTTCGGCTGTGCGTTGATGAGTCAGTCAGTCAGTGAGGACTTCTTCTTTCATATGTATCAAATATAGCGGATAGAGTACTGATCCTGCGCTTATAGAGCTATCTACTTACCTTTCAGGAGAAAATCTACCATCGTATAATATCAAGGAAGTCTATGTCCTGCTCCGCACAGTACCGTAAGGTTAGCTTGTCCGATGACAGTGACAGTAAGAAAACAGTGAAAATAATGCTGGCCGAATGCAGAAATACAATCCAAGAGCTCAAAGACCTCGTAATCAAGGTTCGACTAACCATTCTACACCGTTCTTATTAATAACCTTTACGGCACCAACGACAGATCCGTAACGACCTCACATAATAATTATTAGTACAGCAGGTTTTCTTGTAACAAAACCGATATTTGATAGTTAATCATGGCATCCCGCTCGCACGCGTTCGCCGCATAGTACGTTCTCTTTCGCTCTTAACGCTATAGGGTATTTCGACAACACGAAGGTGTGCTAGAGCAGAGTTTAGCCGAAGCAACACGAACAGGTCTGGTGGCGTGCAGTGCGATATCAACCTACATGCGTTTCTATAGGGTTCAACTTCGCGTTTGACACACCGATGTCATGGCGTGCGACTGACAGTGTTTATATTAGGGCTCCCGATATCCGTGTTACACGCCGACCCGTTGCCCCGTGTACTTAAGCCCGGCGGTACTAAGAACCCGAATTACACGAACCCGCCAAGATCCGTGTCCCGTGTCTAAGATTCGGAAACGGGCAACGTGTCTCGGCAACGTAGCCGGGGCCCGGGACACGCCGACCCGTTTCCGAATCTCAGGCACGGCCTCACCCGTCCGCGACGGTTTGAGTTTACGCTCTAACGTTTGAATGAAAAATATATGGTGGTAAACAGAGATGGGCAAAATGTAATCGCCTAACGATTAAGATTAACGTACTTAATCGCGACTAACGACTAAAAATTGAGATTAGTAGTAGTCTTAGTTGTACGAGTCCTGATTAATTGAGTCACGATTAAATTAACTGTCGATTAATCTCCAGTGACTACATTTTTAGTAGACTAATTAATTAGATTAATTTCCTTTCGTTTGTAATTCTAATTTTCGGGTAACCATGGCAAGTAACTACAACTTAAGGAATGTATAACCTCATTGTACCTAAAATAACACTTTGGTATGAACTATACCTGGTGCTGGAGGACTTGCCTATAAGTATCGCTTCATAAATAACATGCCAAAGTATTCGTAATTTTCTGACAAATGGTATCAAAGGTGATGTACGCTTTATCGACTGAGAAAGGCAACCGTAATATAGGTAATAGGTAGTCATATATGCATTAACGGATTGTTATCTGCTTTTCAATCTCTGGTCCTGGGTAAACAACTAACCGACAAAGGATACATGAACTCAGATTTATAGTTTCCACGTATTATTGACCAAACTGTGGGCTGGGGCAATAAAACCATTAGGCTCGCGTTATCTCTTTTGCATTGTTTTTCACAGAGCGGGCCGAGACCCATAGTGCAGGTAGTAAACCCGTAGCAAGGCATGTCGATAGAATTAAGTGATTAGATAAAATACGTGTCTTAAGTATGAATTTTATAATATGATTAATGAAAGTGGCAATATGCTGTACCTAATTTAATATAAATCGATTTCATCCTCGTCCTCGTCGTTGTCACATGACGTCTTGAAGATTAATTATGAGAGGACGTGTGTCTATTAAATGTGCTTTTGACAAGTCTTCGTTCTGGAGATAGTCAGCATGACGAACAAGACAAATAACTTGAACTAATACCCATTAAAGTAACATTAACTATTAAACTAATGTAAGTAATTTATCGACGTTTAAGTAAAACCTGTATCGATATGCCGCCATCACTATCGTCGCCGGCGTTTATTACCCCAGTCCTCAGTTTAGGATAGTATAATTTACTGCATTGACAAATAGAAACAAACCAGTAATCTACTGACAAGAAGGATAAAAAAGTCGTTTTCTCGCTCTTTGATAAAACGTTCTCTTTCTAAATTTCTACCTGCACTCCATCCAATCTGTAAATCCTTAACCCTTACCTAGGAAGACTATAGAGTGTTGCACTATCAAAAATATAGTTGTGTTATTGGAACAAATTTATATCGCACAGCACACAAAAAATATTGAATATTGGTTACCTTCGTGTAAAATGAGGGTCATCCAACTTTTAATCGAGAAATTTAGCCAATGAAATTGGCGATTATTTATTTATTTACATGACCAACTGCTTTTATGACACGACAACATTTTAACATAATTATAAACAAGTAGCCAATTATAGATCTCGCAGGTAGAAACAGTATATATGAAATATAAGCAAATTTATACTAATGTCACGCACATACGCAACTATCGATGTAAGCCACAATGCTGGTTAAAACATAAACACTCTAAATGAAAAGTAGATTATGACTTTTGGGCCATTAAGAACTTTCTTAGTTCAATAATTTATAGCATACAAAAAAGCAAGCTAAAACAAATACAAGAATCAAGAATACACAAGAAACTAATACTAGATAGCAGCACTAACAAAATGACAACAACACGATCACTTAAAATACTGATTAACCAGATATCTCGCTACGTATATTCAAAGGCACAAGATGATGATGATGATGACCTATTTAATAATTATTGGAATACTCTGTCGATTCATTTAATAGCGACTAAATTGTTTCATCGATGAATTAGTTAATTGAAAAATAATCCATTAATGTCCTTCTCTGGTGGTAAATATATGGTACAGTGTATGGTTTCATAAACAGATATTTATTTAATATCTTATCTTAACGAGCAGCATTTGTATGCATGTATATAGGCCCTGCAATATCGCTATTTTCGTATATCATTATGGTTCATAACATTGTCTTAGAAAAATGTTTTACTCATAGCTATATTTAACGCGTATTTACATCAGTCGCTATAAAAAATATACTAATTTATAATGCGATACTGGTTAAAGCAATATAATAACGTTATTTGTTCCAAGATGGCATTGATAACTTTGACAGACACAGACAGACTACATTTTGATAACGTCCAAATCAAGACGATGTAATGTTATTTTTATAACGTTATTCAGAATACTAAATTTCGAAAATACGAAACTTTAAAATACCAGCATAATCTTATCGCCTAATTAATTTAATACCGTTAGACCTGCAGGTGTACATAATGTACAAAATAACGGCTCTGACGATTAAATAGAATTTTAAAAATAGGAGCTCATCACCGTGTAAGTGTTTTCGTTCTGCAATATTACGCTCTCAAGGCTATACAAATGAAATTATGCGTATTGGATTGGCCTGATGTGACTGTCTCATCATCCAACGCTTCAAGTTAATTCATACGTTGTGTCTCTGATGGAATGGATAGGCTTATTCAAACATTTTCTTTGATCAAGGAAATTCAATAAATCTTTTTTATATCTTTTAAACTATACTTAATATTATTTAAATTGCATTGATATAGTGATATCAACACTGCAAGTTAAAAAATCTATAAAAAATGAAAAAAAGAAAAAGTGGATGTGGAATTATGCCACGTATAAGATGTGCAATGATCGAGCAAACAATGAGTTTTCGTGTCATGGTGGTATTGCTATAGGAAAATATTTGAAAGCGGTACACATGAATTCTCCAATACGGATTACGACATCTAACGAGTACGTACCGACATGTTTCTTACTATATTCCATTTAATAGTTCGTAGTTTAATTATAGTCTATGTTGTCGAAATTATTTCGTTATTTATACAATTAATTATTTATTTCGTTTACTGTTAATCAGTGATTTTATCTCGATATTGATTGATTTCAATGAATTATATGTCATCAACAGATGTGTCATTGAAATTTACATTATTCAGGCCTTTTGATATATAAAAACCGATGTCATACAGATAATTCCGTTTGTGTTTAAATTTTCGTTAATATCGAAGTCATTGTTCAGTATACCGTTATAAAAATAACGTTATATGTAATATCTTTTTGATCTTGACGCCATTTCAATGTAGTTTATCAAATTTGTCCATCATTTAATATTACATTTATTAGGAGGATAACGTTCTGACTAAACCATTATCGCCATATAATATTGGTGTTTGTTTTCTAACGATATAATGGATACTGCTTTAAATGCGCCTCAAGCTCAAGTA
This sequence comes from Epiblema foenella, assembly GCA_963556455.1. Taxonomy (NCBI): domain Eukaryota; kingdom Metazoa; phylum Arthropoda; class Insecta; order Lepidoptera; family Tortricidae; genus Epiblema; species Epiblema foenella. Next base: position 44,448,561 of record OY747095.1, read on the forward strand.
ACATCGACGTAAAAAGTTCTTTAGACAAATAGTATAAATTTATAAACATTAAGGAATAATTTTATAAGAATCGAATTAGTGTATTACATATATAAAGTGTAAACTCTTTATAACGAAATAAGGACCCGAGCAGTTTTTATCATTATAGAGAGTTACCGTTATATGAAGAGATGAATGAAAAACAACCAACTACAATTGTTTCTAATATGTATGTACCACGTGTTCAAAGCAATTAACAATAACAAAAGCAAGACGGTTGTTAACGACCTCAGGTGCTTCGGGAACTCAAAGGTTTAGTCGGCATCTTTTGTAGCCTGATAAGATAACATATACAATAAACAATGAACAAATATTTTCTGTCTAAATATCAACACATTTCGTCGTAATAGAGAATGGCTGTTGCGCTATAAACAGTTTAATCAAGAGAGTCAATGTGTGATTTTTAAGGTATACTAACCAAATTGTGCTCACTTATTAATGATTAACTTATTCTAGCCCACTTAGCTAATGTAGAATAATTATTCAATAGTATTAGGTTAGTTTTTAGCGGTTATTTGCTAAAGTTGTTAGTTTTGACTGTTATTCGAAGTCGACTACAATTTGCCTAACTCACAACTACATGTAGTATTATATCCATTTTATGACTTACATCTTGTTTATTAAAAAAGAAATTAGTAGTAGGTCCCTAAAGATGAAATATGAACTATTCAATTGAAATTTAATTAATTTTATTTAGGCATAAAATATCATTGACATCACCAATGCTTATATTGAAACAGGTTTACTTGCTAAGCATAATTAATACATAAAGTTAAGTCGAAACAAACACTTATACTTACGTACTTATATTTATGACGGGCGGACGGGTCGTGTCGACGTGTAATTAAGATCCGTGTATCCGTGTACACGGGTACCCGTGTACACGGATCTTAATTACACGGATCGTAACTACACGTGAAAATCGGGACAGAAACCCGTTGCCGTGTAACACGGCAACGTGTACTCGGCAACGGGTACACGAAACACGGACACGACCGGGAGCCCTAGTTTATATTTGATGGGGCATTGAAAATACTTACGAACAAATGGTCCTCTATCGAGCAAAACCGGGGCTTGATCATCATCATCATTCAGCCGGAAGACATCCACTGCTGGATATAGGCCTCCCCCAAGGAGCGCCACAGCATACGGTCGCGAGCCACCCGCATCCAGCGATTCCCCGCTGCCTTGACCAAGTCACCAGACCACCTAGTGGGAGGCCGTCCAACGCTCCGTCTTCCCGTGTGAGGCCGCCACTCGAGAACCTTTCTTCCCCAACGGTTATCGGTTCTACGAGCAATGTGGCCCGCCCACTGCCACTTCAACATGCAGATTCTCTGAGCTATGTCGGTAACCCTCGTTCTTCTGCTTCTGGGGTTTGATAGTCACTGTCAATTTCTCACTAACAAGCGTAACAGTGTATAGTCTCCAAAAAGAACGGCAACAGAGACAGCCCGAGGACCTATTGCCGACCAAAAACGAAGTTCCTTCGTGTATCTATACGAGAGCAGTGAAAGATATACGAACGAAGTTCACTATTAGTTCGCCTGGGCCTCTGCGTGAGATAGACCTATGATTTTTGTGTACACCAGCATGTGATCTATGACACAAAGTGACACTGTAAATCCCGCCTTGTTCATGAGATGAAAATTAAGTCTTTTTTTGAGGTTCCGTGGTTAAAGGGTTAAAGTTTCAGACACCAGACGGCTGGCCAGAAATAACCATATGGCTATTGAGCAATGGCTCCCGTATCGCCTACGCGAAGATGGCGACCAGTGACGTCATACATTCCGTCATATCTGAGCAAAATGGCCGCCGCTGTGGGAAAATACAGACTATATATCTTAAGGTAATAAAAACTTGGCGTCTGTTAATATTCATCCTCATCATCCTACGGGCGTTTTCCACTTTGACACCAAATCTCAATGCCATCTAAAGTTCCAGCCAAGATGGAAAACTAGACCTTGATTTTTTTTTTAGCCTGACTGTGTGGCTTTCGAGGCCGGGCCCAATAAAGCGATAGGAGTGCGCGGTTGGAGAGTAGCCTGGGAAAAATACAGGGGAAATATCCGACACGACCACTCGGGTGGTTTTGAACGCTGGAATACTACAGTTTGCGCTCTAGTGAGATTGGTTGAGCGCTTTCAACCGAATCTGAGGTGTGAGTGAAGTTGCTGCTAAGTCGTATATTTATCTCACGCGACTCAGCGATTCCTGTCTCGCTCAAACTGTCCTAATTAGAAAGAGAAGAGTAGATTTTTCTCAACTCCCGTCGCGTTGCAGCGGTAATTTTGTTAGCCCCGCTGTACCGAAAATTCACTATTAGTATCCAACTATATTTATAAGTACAAGTTTCGGGGTAGATTCATTCCCTATGACTGCGTCCACAGGTGGCGTATAGTGGAATGCTTACTGGTTGAGAAATCCCAGCGGGTACGAGGGAAATAAAATAGGGAGACCACAAGGCCGGAGATGGAAACTTCGTCATCAAACCCCTCTAGGCCTCTCTGGCATATTCTTAGACCCTGTTGTACGTAGCATGTCTTATCGCTTGACTAGGTGGTTCTGTAAACAAGAATATGCTAGAATAAATATTTATGACTATGACAGTTTAAACCTGACTCATGTCATTCATTATTTCATTTTTAGTTTATTTTTATTTAAATGTGTTAAATTATGGGAAATCACTTAATGGTCTCGGAAGATCAGCGCTGGCAATCGCGCCAGCACTACGCTGAGACAGAACCATTTCGTGCAATACCTTATTCTTCTGTTTTTATTTATTTTCTTGTTCTTTTTGTGTTTTGCACGAATAAATATTTTTGATTTCTGATTTCTGACTTAAAAGCACAAAGGGTCAAAAATAGTTAAAGGTAGGGGGGGTAAGGATTCAAAGGTGTCAAGCACCTTGTTCTGCCAACCGTACTTACTTGCCGTTTCAGCCAATAAAATGCCCGAAACATCGTCCATTGGAATGCTGCTGCGTCTCGGCTAAAGTCGAGCTTCTCGCGTGGATGGGGGCCTTTAGACAGCGGGCTGCATTCCCACACTGCCTGCCAGAAGGATACCGAATCTCTGACTCCGGCGTTGGCATTACATGTGAAATGCTGGTATGTGCATATGCCTGATCTCCCGAAAGGTATAGCCAGAGAACGTAATATAAAATCTATTGCAGTTGTTTCATTATTTTTTTAAAGTTTTATTGATCCGTTTTTCTGAATATTGGCGAACCCTTTACACGTGATCAATTGATTAATTTTGTATAAAAAAATAATCCTTATGATGAAGTCTTTCGATCGGTGTGATAAAGCTACAGGGTAATTATTTTTCTTGTGTAAACGGGTTCGATTCCCGGTTCAACCATAGAATTATTTAAATTTCTGTGAATGCAGTTTAAATTGTTTTTAAAATTAAAATAATGTCTTCTTTCAGTAAAATGTTCCATCTACAACATTCAAGGTACTTTCCCTCCATATGGCATAGCCGTGGGACACTCTGTATATCTGGGAACGATACCCTAGGCATCGGAAGGTTGTGGGTTGAGGGCAGACTATTTGGTTTACGAGCGGTTTTTTTTTTTTATTAAAAATGGGATCGCTCTTGGCCAGCATCTAGCCAGGGGGCAAAGATGAGGCCGACGATGAAGCGAGCTCATCCAGAATGTGCCTATTCACTCGTGCCTTAAAAAGGGCGGTGACGAGTTTGCGCTCGAGTGAGATTTGTTGAGCGGATTCAACCAAATATGAGGTGTGAGTGAAATACGAGCTACTGCACGCACTTGTCTTTATTCACTTTTACACTAGGGTTGTCACTCGCCCAACACAACACTAACACTGTCCGTTGATAAGAAAACCCAGAAAAAAATTAAAATATAATAATGAAAATGTGTGAATATCGTGTAACTTTAAATCAATATATTGTATTCCGTGTTGCCTTACAGGATCTAGAATGCTGTATTAACATCTATAGAGCTAAGCTTGAAGTCTGTGACGTCATCAACCTGTCGCCCTACGTGAGGATCAATTTCATGAACAATGTCAAGGATACGGAGGTAATCAGCTTAAGCTTGATTTGATCTAACAGCTATCGCGTATGAATTCGCCGCAAGAGGCGCTAGTGTAGCGCGAGGTCTCCGAAATGTCAAATGTCACTCTTTGTGGTTTCCGTACGCGGGTTAATATCTAATTGGAAAAATATGGTGCATGTTTTTCAATACCTGAGCTTCATTATGGCAAATATGAGTTACGGGTCAATGACTGTCAGTGCTTTGAGACAGTTTTGTCTCTCGGAAACTTATTTCCTCCTTTTTCCGAACAAAACGGGACTGCGCTACAATGCGGGATGTTCGATATTTTTACGGTACGATTTTAAGGTTTTAAACATGATTTAAATGCAAACTTGTCATACCCATGATAACCAATAATATTTTTTGACAGCTGGACCTTACTCGGAATTGGTATTTTTTTTTACATTTTCCTTCATAAGTCGAAAATGACTCAACGTAAAAAAAAAATATTCAGAATGTGAAACTCAAGCCCTTTCAAATAACACCCCACTTGACACATTCACTAGACTTTCAAATTTTGAACCACCTATTATCTGTAATGTTTCACAGAAAATATAAAAAAAATATTTAAAAAAACATGTTCTATGTATGTATGTAGGTTAACCTACTTAAAACTGTTCCCAATATCAAATCGATAGCATAAGTGGTTCTTGAGATATTTAGCGATGTGACAGACAGACAGACAGAAAGACGAAGTGAAACCATAAGGGTTCCTTTTTTACCATTTTGGTACGGAACCCTAAAAACGTTCGTATTGTCTTTATTTAACCAATGTAACTCGCCTCGCCTTTATGGACCTCTGTTATACAACTGTTGCGTAATAGTAGTTTATGCAACTGATACATAATGAGAGGTCACAAAATAGGAGTGTGGTTTTATGAAACGAGCGTCAGCGAGTTTCATAATAGGATCACACGAGTGTTTTAAGGCCTAATTATGTACAGTTGCATACACTACTTTATCTACATCCGTTATTAAATCCTCTTTCATGTGTTCAGGAACCATTGCATTGTAAGTGTACTGAGGTCGAGCGTGAGCCCGTTGAAGTCTTTTGAGCACGAGCCTGTATCGATATGGGCGGAGATGGCCATAACGATACCGTTGTCGATGTTATTATGGCCATCTCCGCCCTGGGCCGGCGCGATATTGTAAAGCTGATCCTTACGTACACTTTTTGAGCACATTAAAGAGGATTTACTGTATGGGTGTAGATAAAATACTATAATGTAGGTATTATTTTACATTACCAATAAACTACCTGTTATAAATCATACTGTATGTGCAGGTCTGCCATAACACTGCGAATCCGGTGTGGAGTGAAATCCTCCGAGTCTCGTGTAATGTCAGCGCTTCTCCACACCGCTTGGACAGCAGCCCTCCTGAAATATTGGTTGAAGTGTACCATTGGGATGCCTCAGAGGTACATCATCATCACCATATCAATCAAAAAGCGCTGCTGGACATAGGTCTCCAAAGAGCGCTCCTATAACGGGTTCGGCACCCGCACCTAGAGACCTTTACCCATCGGACACCGGTATTTTCTCCATAGAAAAATACCGGTATTATTACGGTCACCGGTTCATTATTTCGTTTTTTATGGGACAATCTAATAATACGACGTTGTTACCTAAATACATGATTCAGCCCTACGTAAAGAGCTAATTCAGGGTTTTTTAAAAATACCGGTATCGGTCCCTGCCTTTACCAGGCGCTCGCTTTCCGGCAGGGCTTGAACCGGTTTTTACTATTTTTGAAAGACCTCCTAAAGACCTACTTCTGGAATCACCATTTTTATTTTAAGATTTGTTTTTGCTATCCTTCGTCTATGAAATTAATGATTTAAAGTACGAAAAACTATCGTAAAACTCAATTAACCGAAATTTTTAACCGGTTAATTGTATAAAGACGAAACCGGTTTCCGAGCCCTGCTTTTCGGTACGTAGTTGTCAGAGAACCTTTCCGCCCCAACCGCAATCATTTCTACGCAAAGCTAGAGGGCCTATAGGTACATACACTTGTTAAATATCATATCATACTCGTAAAAACTACTATTCTCTTGCAGCCTTCTCAAGAGCAACTGAAAAAAATCTTGAGTACCATTGAATTTGTATAACTGATGATCGTACAATTGTAAAATATTTTATCCGGTTCGAAGGATCATTTTGTTTACACCGTTACCACGCACTCACTTGGTTACCAATCAATGATGACGATAAGACGGCTCTTAAGGAATTCGAATCGATCAACTGTTAGCTAGTTTCTGTTAGGTACAGCGTCATCTAGTGGTCCACAAACACGATATCGTCCTAAACATTGTACAAACGCCATCGGCTACATTGAAGGGAACACAAATATCTGAGCATGGCTTTATCGTCAAGGCTAAATCTATATAGTATTTTCGAGGCCCTTGCTTTCAGCTCGGGTGTCAAATCTGAGACAGTCTTGGTTTTACCGTCCTAGGTACCTTTTGGATATTGTACCTAATGGACTATTTTAATGAATTTTCTCAGAGTAAAGAAGATCTGCTGGGGCGTGTCACGGTGGAGCCCATGTTTTTGAACGAGCAAGATACAGAGTTGCCTCCGTTGGAGTGGTGCGACGTTAAAATGAGGACAGAGCACGTTGGGAAGATACAGATGTCCGCGCATCTCATGCAAGTAAATGAATGAAGATTGATAGTAAACTATTTTTTTCCTAGCCTACATGGGTGCCCGTGTCTCACGGCCTCTCCTCATCAATCCCATAACTCTGTATCTCCAAGTAGCTCGATTCCACTCTCCCAGTAGCTCAATTCGATTCCTCTCACACCTCAGATTCGGTTGAAGCCGCTCAACTGGAGCGCAAACTCTTAGAGTATTCCAGTGTTCCAAACCACACGCGTGGTCGTGCCGGAGGTTTCTCCTGGATTTTTCCCAGGCTACTCTCCAACCGCGCGCTCCTATCGCTTTATTGGGCCCGGCCTATAAAGCCACAGTCAGGTTCAAAAATAAAACTCCCGTATATATGATTCTTCCAACCAAAGTCCCTATACGAAGTTATAACCTAGACTTATAAGGCACGAGTGAATAGGCATCCACTGGGAGAGCTCACTTGATCGTAGGCCTCATTTTTGCCCCCGAACTAGACGGACGGCCAAGAGCAATCACTTTTTTTTAAAAAAAGGCTACCCGCTAAATCCTTTTAGGCCTGTCCCGTCTGCATCGCCCTTTTGGCATCTGTTCGGTAGCCATATCGTCCCATCTTTTCGTATACATCCGACAGACGGGACCCGCCCAGTGCCATTTTTTGTTAAAATATGTAGTGTCTGAAACTGATACGTGTTTTTTTTTCAGATTACTGATGCTATTTCAAGGAAAACCTGGACCCAGCCAGAGGGCTCGTCCCAGAGAGTCTGTGATAAGGTCGCCCAAATGGTCTTAAATTCAGAAGGCCGGGAAACTCTCCCAGTCAACCTTTGGCCAGCGAATGCGAGTTACAAGTTATTATTAAATTTAGTATTTCCCAATTCCCAATTGCTCATTAGTCATTGCTTTTTTAAAAGGTTTATTTTGCTGTATATATATTTGAACTGAATTTTTGGGTTAAATCTTGAATTATGGCGCCATCGAGCTGATGATGATGGGCATATCAACTCCTAAACTACACAAGATAATCCCGTCGTATGTGAGGGCCTACTCCCATTATCGTGCCATCCCTTTCACTCTCGTATTATACACCACATGGGTGAAAGGGACGGCACGATACGAAGTTAGACCACTGTTACTAACATGAAATAATTTCGCTACCAAATGGCATATTATACTATTTTTCACACCTATGAGGAAAATATTAATTGTTGCCCTCAAGTGAGGGAAGAAAAGTAGGACTTTGATCCAATAGATCCTGCCTGTGAAGCTGACGGTCCCGGGTTCGAATCCCGGTCAGGGCAAATATTTGTGTGATGAGCATGAATATTTGTTTCTGAGTCTTGGATGTTTTCTATGTATTTAAATATTTATATCTATTAAATATATCGTCGTCTAGTACCCATAACACAAGCCTTCTTGAGCTTACTGTGGGGCTAGTTCGATTTGTATAAGATTGTCCTCTAATATTTATTTATTATTTATTATTTATTTAATTATTAATAATTATCTGAATAGCAGGTGTGAAAAAGATTTTATGATATCCACAGAATCGACGTGTACTTCTGGGGTCTGCGGGAAGTGACCATCACGAACAAGCCTCTTGTTACATTGGAGCTGGAAGACATCACGATCAAGTCGGCAGTCATATCGCAATGCAAACCAAACTGCAACTTTCCTAATGCGAGAATTTCCCAGGTCATTTCATTTCAAAATTAATAATTACTATAAATAAATAAATAAATAAATAAATATTAGAGGACAATCTTACACAAATCGAACTAGCCCCGCAGTAAGCTCAAGATGGCTTGTGTTATGGGTACTAGACGACGATATATTTAATAGATATAAATACTTAAATACATAGAAAACATCCAAGACTCAGAAACAAATATTCATGCTCATCACACAAATATTTGCCCTGACCGGGATTCGAACCCAGGACCGTCAGCTCCACAGGCAGGTGCCCTACCCACTAGGCTAAACCGGTCGTCACTTCACTATAAGTACTTAAAAAAAAACAAGAAGAAAAAGTTTGCCTAACCTAATGTCCTAGATCCCCCTCTAGATCTTTGTGATTATTTGAATAGGCTGCTTTTTTCACCATTTCATTCTAGTTTCCTTACTACTAGTAAAATCGAAATTATTGATTTTATCATTTGATGTCAACAACCGTTGTATTATATATACAAACAAACATTTATTCTGCAAATAGGCCACAAGGGCACTTTTACACATATATACAATAAAGCTGTGACGAAACACTGGAATACCTACTCTAAGAGTTTGCGCTCTAGTGAGATTGATTGAGCGGTTTCAACCGAATCTGAGGTGTGAGTGGAATCGAGCTACTGGGGAAGAAAATACCACCGTTTATACGGTACGGCGGCAAGCGACTTGAATTATGGATTAATTTTAATTTGGACTGTTAATGGGTCAAGGGCTTATGAGTCGAACACAAACATTTATAAATTTAGACTATTTTCTGTGTAAATTGACAAGTAGTTTGACATTTTCTCATGTTATTAATATTGTAGATTTTACATGCGTAGTATGTTTTTATTTTTCATTAGAGATTCTCGTCATTTCAAACATCGCTCCGAATCGACAAACAAATAAGGTTTCCGCTATAATTCCGTGAGCCATTAAGCATTTGGTATTGTTGTGTTAATAGACACACAATAAAAGCAAATAACGGTTCCGCCATACTATCTGAATCATTCATAAAAGAATCGCATTCGTATAATTAGTTTATTGAGATGAAATGAAACGAAAATAATTTATTCATGACATTATATATCTAAGTATATATTTTTTGGACAATCTTACACAAATCAACCTAGTCCCAAACTAAGCAAAGCTTGTACTATGGGTACCAAGTTAAAAAAAAAAAAAATTTAAAATTTAAACTGTTTATTTCAAAAGAAAGTTAATTACATTTTATGTTAATTACTTAGCTAAATCTTTACATTTTAAGATTGTGATGCTAAGCTTAAAATATGGTCTTCTTTCGTTTAAGTGACGATATACATACTTATGTAGATAAATAGATACTTAAATACATAGAAAACATCCAAACCTCAAGAACAAATACTAGCGTTCATCACATAAATATACATGCCCTGACCGGGATTCGAACCCGGGACCTCCAGCTTCGAAGGCAGGGTCACTACCAACTAGGCTAAAGCGGTCGTCAAACATCACTCCGAATAGAACAAGACAAGGTAGTATATACTGTACTAATAAAATAGCCACGAAATGGTCACGCCTCAGCATAATGCTGACTCACATGCCTGCGATGGTCTTCCGAGCAGGGCTCGGAAACCGGTTTCGTCTCCATATAATTAACCGGTTAAAAATTACAGTTAATTGCGTTTTACGATATTTATTCGTACTTTAAATCATTTATTTCATAGATGAAGGTTAACTAAAACAAATTTTAAGATAAATGTGGTAATATGAGAAGTGGTTTACGAGATATTTAAAAAAATAGTAAAAACCGGTTCCGAGCCCTGCTTCCGAGACCATTAATATATATGCAATTGTCACTCTTTATTGCAGACCTCAATTAAGTACCGTAATAAATAGAGGCAAATAATAATCATAATTTGAATTCAAAGCATGTAAAAAATTAACGCCTCTTAAGAGCGCTTTAATAAAATGTAACAGGTCCACTAGCGCCACTCGTAAATAATTGTGATTGTTTAAATTTAACGATAGATATCTAAAAAGGAGGCCGCTACGTACTGTATTTTGTATTTAAGTACGTTTTGAATCCATCAAACTAGTTATTACGTTGCTGGATTCGTCAATCTATGCGTCCAAAGTTAAAACGGCCGTTTTATTTTCGAGCTCATAGAGAGACCAATCTAGCAACGTAAAAATTAGTTTGATGGATTCAAAAAGTACTTAAATACAAACTACAGTACGTAGCGGCCCCCTTTCTTAGTTATATATCATTAAATTTAAATAATTACAATTATTTACGAGTGGCGCTAGTGGACCTGTTACATTTTATTAAAGCGCTCTTAAAGCAAATCCGTAATTTTGTCTAGTTCACGCCATTGTTAAAATAACAAACTTATTCGCTCGTAACTGGTTACTTACGCAGTCGAAGTGGGCCGTTTTGGTTACGAAATTTTTATTCTATTTTCAGACGTTCCTAGGCAATCTGACAAATGGATCGCCTTTGACCGTCAGGCTGTACGACACGACCACGTTTGGTAGGACGCTGTTTGCGGGAGCGAATACGGTGAAGAGACCGCAAAAATATCAGGTCACCTGGGTACCCAAGAAGGAGAGAGAAGAATCTCTGTATATGGCGTCTGTGGTGTCCAATATGTTCATGCCAGGTAATAACTTCATCATCAGAGTGTTATAGTATGTATATTATATTGTGGTTTCTTCTTGGGTGGAAACTCAGCGGTATGACTGGTCCATTCAGTAGCTCGTCTCGTAACAAAGTGAGCTGGTCGGGATTTCTTCCCTCCATAATCCGTATACCCCTTCCACGTTACTACCGGTTTAATGATAATGTTGCCACATATATACATTTACCCCACTTTTGACCACTGTTTGCCATGTAAAAGCTAATTTTCCTAAATCATAATAATAAAATCATGACAATTATAAGTTGTATCTACTTTTTCATGACCAGTTTTCTATTACCAAAAAAAACTATCATATGTATTGAATTAGTGTACAAGAATTTCGAAATATTACCTGAATCTAGTAAAATGAATTTATAGGCAAAAATAATTAAATATTAACATATTGCTGTAAAAGGTGGTAAAACCAATTTTCATACAAATGGTGAGACATCCAAGGACCACTGAGTTACTTGATTTATGGATTTTTTTTTAAATTTATTTACCAAAAAAGTTTGATACAGTTTTACATTAACATCCGTTCGCCAAACACAACGTTTATTGGCGAGTAATGCACTCATGCTCTTAATAAATTAATGTACCTATCTACCTTAAAACCTAAAATAAAATATGTATTTAGAGGGTATCTATTTGCAATTTTTTCAATTTAGTTTTGAGATATTATCTGTGATTCGTTAATTACCAGAACTATCGAAAGTGATACTGCAATTAAACCTCTTTCTAAATGACAATACAAAAATATGAAGTGAGGGCCAAGTATTCCAAAATCTGTATTTAAAAAGTCTGAAAATTATGTACATGAAAAAGTAGAATGGCTCATAAATAAACCAGTGGTCTAAGAAAACCAGGTCTGACAATGCGGATGCAACACGACCATATGATTACGTCACTGTCGACGACACACACACACTTACGTTCGCATACCGTCGATAGGCTGATGCAAGGCTGATGACGTAGGTCGTGTCACTTAAACTACCGATGTACCGGATTGCCATACCTGGCGAAGTATAATATTGTATCATTTTCGTTCATCGGAAAATGGCTTCCAGAATTTTGATACCTACTTCGTTATTAGTACTTTGGGACTGAAGCTTCGGATTTTTTGTGTGTTCTCAGTTGAGGACTGGTTTTATTCTGCCTACAGTGGAATCCGTTTATAATAACATCGAAGGGAATTGACAAACACGTCATACAAAGCATTTTTTTAAAGAAAACAACCTTCTATTATTTAGGTAAATACTTATTTTAATAGAGAAACATAGCATATTAAATCAAAATAAAAACTACACGTAATATCACTAAAAAGAAATCCGTGACGTTCAACTGTCAATTACTCACTGAGATTCAGAACAAAAACCAGCCACGTGCCGAACGTAGTCGGGAATCAACGAACATGACCGAAGGTAGGTGTAAAGAATCATGTCGGTCACTATAAACGGACAAAATCTATTAAAAATGGGTCATAATAAGCGACATGTCACTTAAGCGAAGTCATTATATCCGACTTTGTTACAATAGTAGTTTATGCAATCGTTATATAATGTATGCTTTTTTAGTCGAGAACCGCGATTAGATCACGAGGCTTGCCGAGTGGTCTAAGTAAGGTTCGAGACTTAAAAAGCTAATTATATAACTATTGTATACACTATTTTTTCTACGAGTCAACGGAAATGAATTAAAAAAACCGAAACAATTAAACAGACTAGTCTTGCAAAAATGAACTTTAGGCACATGGGTCGGACGCTCGTTGATGTCTTCTGTTCTATACCGCGGCGTCACGTGATTGGTCAATTTCATAAGAGTACTGTAATGGCGACACGTGATTAGCCAATTTCATAAGAGTACAGTAAAAGGCGACACGTGATTGGTCTATTTCATAAGAGTTCACTTGAAGGGAACCAATAAAGAAATGTATGTGATTTTAGTTTCGTCTACGATATCTTAATTCAAACATTGAAGTCGACGAGTAGAAAAAGATTTTTATGTGAAAACCAAACTTCGTTGTGTAATTACGTCATAATAGGCGGTTGGTCAATAGAGGCGGAGTCATAATAAACGGATTCTAATGTACTTACGTTTTACTTTTCACAGTTAATCGAAATACATTTGTCAAAAGAAACTTCACGTACCCCGTTTTCGAATTACCCGAGAAAAGCGTGTGTTTCAAAGAGAAGATGCCAAGAGTAAGATCATTTTGGGAGAACATCTTCTATAAGAACACAGAAGAAGAAGAAACAATGCTGTTACCTTTATACTCAAAGGAGAAAACCAACGTGGTCAAAGATATAGCGGCTGATTGGTGGTCCAGATATTACGCATCCTTAAATGTATGTCACGAATAATGTTCTCATTTCCCACTTGGCCTTAATGTAGCATTTTCCGCACGCTACGCGGGAAAATCCCACTTCCATGAAGAGGCTATAGGCATGATACCAAAAAAAATGTGTCATGCTATCGAACCAGCTTTTAGAAACGGTCTAACAGCCATTTTAGTTAGCAGAGGTTTGTTAAGTTTTATGAATAAGGGGGTTAGACGTCTTCAAGGTAAATCGAGAGATTAAAAGTCACCCTGCGTTACGCATATCCTTGTGTTGTGTAGGAAATATGACGGCATTTTACCGACCCGTATTTTTTGTCTGCGAGTGTATTTTAATACCAAATAAAATATCTTCTTATACATTTTGGTATTTCTTTTTTGGCTTATGATTTTAATATTGTTTTCTTTTTTAATTATGTCCTATGTAAAGCATTTGTTTAACTGTACTTGCTTTCTTAAAGGACACGTCATCCGGCGGCAAAGAAGTTGGTGGAAACCGAATAATGGTAAGTTTGAGACTACAATATTATACTAGAGGTTTGTTTCATTTTGAGCAGAGACAACTAATTATATAGACTTCCAATGTTGTAAACATTTGTTGTAGCGTATGTACCTTTAAAATAATGAGCATGCTGTAGCTAGTGTTACTATAAAGAAGTCTCTGTATCTATCATTTCGTATTACGCGTAGATCTCTGCTCAACAAATAGGCGCCATCTATTAGGAGATTTCTTGTTGTATTCATATTGTGTTAACAGAGGTTCTCTCCGTTTGAGGTTTAAAAAATATAACAGAGGGCCTACTTCGAAATCCGAATTTAGTATCGTGCCGTCTCTTTGACTCTCGTGTATACTATATGAGTGAGAGGGACGGCACGATACGAAGTTCGGAGTAGTCCCTCAGCCCGGCCACGTCTTTGAGTGAATTGCGGCGCGGTAAGCAGTTTATTTGTCCATTGCACGGTCGAGACGCGCGACGCACTGCGGTTAGGCAGAATCACACGCAATGTATTAGTAAAATCGCTGGCGCTGCCTCCGGGCCGTAAAGGTTGACCACCGATCTTCTATTATTATTTTTTATTTGACCGGCAAATGAATTCTTTCTTCTGATGAAGGATCCGGTGAGCGCGCGCCTCTCCGCAGACTCGTTAATACTTACAATAAAACATTTTGTAAAGTAGATCTTTTTGGTAATAGTATAAGTGTTTATAAAAAGCTAATTACCAATATATTAACACGCAAAACCTGATGATATATGTTTTATTTAATATGAAATTTAATTTAGATGTGAAATAGACTGCTTCTACTTACTTACACATAATATATTGTTTTTGTCACTCTTTAAAGTTCTGTATGTTGTTATTGTCGACACCGAAAGTCCTTAAGACTGCCGGTGCACTGAATATCTCCGAATGATAAACTCATATAATACAATATGTGGTAAACGGTGTGGGTCACACATATTGTAACCATTATTACAATAAGTTAGTATAAGCACCCTTTGTAGTGACTGTTTGTTTACCCAAATAAAAAAAAAGAATAATGATCCATCATAGATATACGAGTCCGAGTTGGAAGCGCAGCCAGACTACTCCAGATTCAAGGACTGGTGTAGCACCATCAAGATCTACAACGGTGATAAAACGGGGATCCCGGCGAATGACGAGAAGCTCCGCTGTGGCTATTTGAAGGTATTGACTAGTTTTTGCAGTCCCGGGACCGGCCGGGTCATTGTCAGATTTACATCCAAGACTCAGGAACAAATATTCGTGTTCATCACACAAATAAATATCCTGACCGGGATTCGAACCCGGGACCTCCAGCTTCGAAGGCAGGGTCACTACCAACTAGGCTAAAGCGGTCGTCAGAATTAGTAAATGATGAGCCATATTAGCGTACATTTACCATAGGCAGACATTTTACTCAGAATCATTATGGAGATACAAATTCTTAATCAAAAGCTGCGTAGAGGTAAATAGCAATTTCCAACGACATAAGATTTAATTATATGGCTGATGGTAGTGGTCACCGTTTGCGGTCGAGTGCGAACCTCACTCTGGCTATACCGTCGCATAAGCACCGTGCCTTCTCCAAATCTTTCACAGTGCGCGCCGTAAAATTGTGGAACAAGTTACCGTTGTCCTTAAGACAGTCCCAGTCTGTAGCATCATTCAGGAGCAAGTTGAAGGAATTATGGCTATCCAATGACTTGTGAATTGCTTGGATACTATATTTATATGTATTATTTTATTTAGATATATGTACATATGTGTATATATATATATATATTTATATATTAGTAGTTATATATGTTTATTAATGTGTAGTTGTATATCTAGAATATTTATATAAATACATCTTTGTACACGTGTTGGTTTGTCTACAGTTTAGTTCCTATTCTTCACTCAATTGCTCAAAGGTTAACTGGAAGAGATCCCTTACAGGGATAAGTTCGCCTTTGTACACGATTGATCTGTTTTTTTCTGTATAATTTATTTTACTTGTCTTGTGTACAATAAAGTATTTACATACATACATACTTCTAGGGGCCTCGCGTGCTTACTCAGTCGAGGCCCGTCAGGATAACACAGTGCCCGTGACATGAATCCGTGTCATCTTGGTCACCAATCAACATCATCCCTGCAGTCTTCCACTGCTGGACAAAGTCCTCAGCATTCCGCATCCAACCACTTCCCGCCCCTCTCTTCAAGTCGCCAGAGCCGGATTAAGACTACTTGATGCCCTAAGCAGTCCTCGCCTGTGCCCCCCCCCCCCCGTTCAAGATTTGCTAAAAGTGAACAGTTAACCAAGTGAAACGAAGATCTCCGTTTCAACCTCGACAAAAATGCTTGGATGTTCTCCTCTACAGGTCGCAATTTTGTGAGGGTTCGATAGTCATACCGATTACTTTTGTCGGGTCAGTTTTTGGAAATTTAAAAATTACTAAAAAATATTTTTAAATATTTTAGGAGGTCACACATAGAGATAAAACAGGCCACAATTTTTTTTACTATATACTAATATCCCCTTTCGTGTGTTCATGTGCTAGCAAATTATTTTTGGGTGCTGTTTCTGGTGCCCCCCAAGACGTGGTGCCCTAAGCAATTGCTTAGTCTGCTTAAGGGTTAATACCACTACAAGTCGCCGGTCCGCCTGGCGGGGATCACAGACCAAGTCGTTCGCGGTCCCCACTCCAGAACTCGTCTCATCTTTGTATTTAAAATGCCGAGCCGGCTAACCAAACTAATTTGTACAGGCATGTTTAGCAATATACCAATGGCCGCCACCGGCTGACACAGTGGCCGTCACCAGCAGTGGAGGCAATCTCGAGCGAGGGTATGTCGTCGAAACTTCTCGACAGAGCGCGGAATTTTCACGGCAAAAGAAAAGACTGTCGCAATCGCGATCTATAGTGTGAGAAACATTTTTTTTATCGATATCTATCGATAGTTGTAGTTAATCAACTTTTTCTTGTTATTCTGTCCCGTCAGCGAGGAGACGACACTAACCGAGTTTTTTAGAAAAATGTTTATAATATTTACTTCAAGCATGACCCATGTTTAAATGGATTTATGCCCATCTCTAAAACACATATTTGATATATTTAAACTCTATAAAATCACAGTTTTAAAGAGTGACCCGTGTAATAGAAGAAGTCGACCAAATTAAAAACATAATAATTATTAAAAAAACGCTTGGTTTGCATAAAATTGTATAGAAACAGATGCAACTTCTTTGAAATCCACGTCGGTACATGACTGTTATTTTATTTGGTTTGTGATAGGAGCATAATTATAGTCATTAATTTCTCAACATGATCTGGGAGTAGACAGTATCTTTTATAACCAGAGCTCGGAATAGGTAGTGCCTATTTACCTAAACTTTGCGGGAGGACGTAACTAAGAGCGGTTACAAGCACCAAAAATAATTATTTCTTTTTAATGAGTGCGGGATTTCCCGGAATTTACTGTATTATTCTAGAGGCTTAATACATTTCGCTTTACTTATAAATCTTGTTATATTGCATATTATTTGTTTAACTACCTTGAAATAACAATCAGTCATTAAAAATATAATATGGATCAAATTTAATCAAAAGGATTCCGAAATTTGATAGTTTTTAGTTGACTTAGACAGAATTATACTCCTTTCTTCCATGAGAGGGGACCTGTGTCCAGCATTAGGGCGTATATAGATTAGTGATGAGACAGAACTATGATATGGCATAGAAGATATCGTACAGATGTATTCTAATTTATTTCTAATATGATGGTATACATGTACTTATATATTAAATAAAACTATTTTTCAACCGATTATATCGTGTATAATGAATTTAAAATACATTCCGTGACCACGAGTGCTGTAAAGGACTCGAAACGTCGGAATGAATGTCAGAATTTTCTATACGATATCATAGTTCTGTCTCATCACCAATCTATATACGCCCTAATGCTGGACACAGGTCCCCTCTCATGGAAGAAAGGAATTCTGTCTAAGTCAACTAAAAACTATCAAATTTCGGAATCCTTTTGATTCACCTTGATCCATATTATATTTTTAATGACTGATTGTTATTTCAAGGTAATTAAACAAATAATATGCAATATAACAAGATTTATAAGTAAAGAGAAATGTATTAAGCCTCTAGAATAATACAGTAAATCCCGGGAAACCCCACGTTAAATAAAAAGAAGTAATTATTTTTGGTGTTTGTAACCACTCTTAGTTACGTCCTCCCGCGAAGTTTAGGTAAATAGGCACTACCTATTCCGAGCTCTGTTTATAACTGCAAAGCCATTTACTCGTATGTATACTAAATGAACGTTCAACATCACTCGACGTCAAGACAGCTTTATAATTATAAAACTGGAATAACTCATATAAAACAGTCCCGTAACTTACCACTTCTTTTGCGTATTTTAAATTAACTGTCGCTAATGATTGTAAAACAATGTAAATATCGGCAGTTATTTTATCTCGATATCGATAAAGAAATCTATCATTAGCTAGATTGCTACAGTCTTTTGTTTTGCCGCGAAAATTCCGGGCTCTGATGCTTCTCAATAACGGCCCGGCCAGGACTTTGAGCGGCGGCAGCAGGGGCAGTGGTTTTCCTAATAGATTGCGTGTGAACCCAACTAACCGCAGGAAGTTGCTTGTCTCGATCTTGCGTGCCATCCCTTTTCACTCATATAGTGTATAGAACGAGAGTGAAAGGGACGACACGATACGAAGTTCGGAGTAGGTCCTCAGATAGTTAATACTCTTGTACCGCACCGCAATTCGTGCAACGTCGTGGCTGGGCTGTAAATGATAGGAAGTGAATTTTTAGTGAAAATGACGTCAAGCTATATTGTTGTTGTTTCTATGATAATGGTATAAGCTACATCTTTTGTTGCTTCTTGATATCTCATAATGGTACACAAGTTTAGTCAAAATAAGGAGTATCTTTCATCCGTCCATACATTCATGGACAGTGGAAGTGTTAAAGTTGTAAAGATTACGAACTATATCGAAATACCTATATATTTGAATCAGATTTTAACTAATAGGTACCGCTTAGGACTACAGACGGTCTTGTGCAACCCATCCGAGTTCTCACTTCAGTAACCTATCACTATTTCCGTTCTATCGGGTGAACCATAGTGGCGTCCACCCAACATTCAAGAAAACAAGCTAAAGCCGAAGAGACTGCTGGAGATAACCGCTCATAAACGAAAACTACCTTTCAGATACTTCGACCATTCCCCCACCAACGACCCATCACGGTATCTCATCCGAGTGTATGTCGTGAAGTGCACAGGGCTAGTGTCTAAGGGTTTCACCACTAATTCCAAGTGCTACGTCGCTGTAGAGTGCAATAAGAGGAGATTGGGCGACAGGGAGTCCAGTGTGCCGAGGAGTAGTGATCCTGTATTTGGGAAGTGAGTTACACTTTCCTTTAAGAAAAAAGTAGCTATCATGTGGTATTTTGCTGAACTGCTGTACACAGGCACGTATAGATGGCCCTCAGTCTAATAAAGATGGCATCCCTCGCACTCGACGCATGACACGCGCTCTTTCGTTCCAAGCGCGATCGCCATATTGACAAAAGTATCTACGAGAGCCAAGTTTAGTCGAAGTGACTATAGGAACTGGTTTGGCGTAGGTAAAGAGCATCCTCATTCCCGTACTGCATACGGGAATGAGAATGCTTTTTTTAAACTTTTATGCCCACCATTTCATTGATTGTGGCCTATGTAGGTCATTGCTCTGGCTACACCCGCGAAAAAGAGATCGGCAGACGAATGCTCCTTCTATGTTATAGGTTCATTCTTGTCTGTTTTACTGTCTTAACCTCACTGAATCCAGTTTTAGTCGCATTTTAAATTATGCGAAATATTCCAGAATGTTTGAACTCCAATGCACCTTCCCAGAAGACTACCTGCTGAAGGTATCTGTAGTGGACTGTGGACCGAGCCAACCTGACGAGCTGATTGGAAGCACTAGCATCGATCTCGAAGACAGGGTGTATACGAAATTCAGGGCGACTGTTGGATTAGCTGCTGAGTACAACATGTAAGCATGCATTTCCGACTACTTGTTTAAGGTAATATAAAGGTTCAATTGCTAAAGGTTAAGTTGCTATAGGTAAAGTGCAATTAAGAGTAGGATACGGATAGTTTGTTTATGTGGATAAGCACAACTGGGGGAGTACCACTACCTAATAGAAGAGTGCAGCCATATTTTAACATCATTATTGGCTCCGCAGGTGTAGTGGTAGGTATAAGCACTACTGGTATGGTGTGGTAGTGTAATGATTTGTCGATATCGTTGCATCATCTCACTCGCGTTTTTTTTATGTTGTAAATTTTACAGCTAAAGCTTTAATGCCAACCAAGGTAGTGGACTTTCTGTACCTGCAATAATATCCTACAAGACACAGCACATTTAAATATCTGAAACTCTCTAGCTGCTCAACAATGGGGTTTTCACACATTTCTGCGTGCTTTGCCCTATCATACGTACATTCGTGCAGGTGACCTTAGGATTATTACTTGTTACGTGATCTTACCGTGATAACTAAAGCCGTCGTTATTATACAACAGCAATGGTCCCAGTAAATGGCGCGACAGCGAACGACCATCGGCCATTCTCAAGCAGCTTTGCGAACGGAACCACCTGCCCCCTCCAGAGTTTCCGGACCAATCAACTGTTGTGTTGAACGGCGTGGAGTACAAAGATCTCGATTCTGGTACGGCTTAATACACGATTCGATTTGAAGCAATTCCATACCATTTATTTAGCCTATTCTCTTTTGTTAGAAGGACTAGAGTCAACAATTGACGGACGTTTAAAGACAGAGACAGTGCATGTTATAAAAGAACAAGGGCTAGGGATTGACGACAAAGGGGACCAAACGGAAGCTGAGGGAAGGCAGCTGTTGCTTGCTAATACTGGTACGAAGGGTCGTTGGTCCATGTTCCCGGGGTGACAATATAGGGCCAAGAGCGTCGGCTCCGGGGACCTGGTACCCTTTGTCACTCATCGCTCTTCGTTACTTGTTACGTCGCAGACTATAGCAGCTCTTAGATGTGCCACATGTTATAGGCCCTTTAAAGGTTTGAATACAACATTTCCCTCGCAGGGCCTGTTTCACCAAGTTGACAATCGTCATCTGACAATGACCTTTAGACATATATTCCTGGGTCATCAAGTAAGACCGCTGGACAGCATTGATAGCTATCGATTCGGCAATCTACTAAACACATCGAGTTGGTTCAATAGATGTCTGGTCAACTTTGAAAGCTCTGAAGATATTTTTGTTCCAGAGATCAAAAACACAAGTCCTTTAGCTAGGAAAGAGAATCTCTGTCTTGGCATACTCCACAATTGGCACACCATGCCAGTGTGTGGGTACAGACTGGTACCAGAACATGTCGAGACACGAGCTTTGTACAATCCTGAGAAACCTGATGTTAAGCAGGTGGGTCTTCGGGGATCCCTGCTTAGGGTTCATTTTACAATAGCTTGTAACTTATCATAGAAGCAGAAGCTGCTTTTCGACTGCAATAATAAGATTTGCACACCTGTCCAGCATACGTAGCATTCACCCATTACTAAGAAGTCAGTATCTAAGCACGAGGAAGACGATAGCTATATGTCTAAGTCTATATTTTATTAACGCTTAAAAGTAACGTATTAATGGTCACAAGTTTAAATTCAAGAATTGCTATGTAGGACTATAAATTGAATCATGATAAATTGCTAACTGTAAGTACATCGGCTGTATTAAACGGGCGTAAAGGCCACAAATATTTATTGGCTCCTAGCAAAGAAATTATTGTCTATGGCTTCTAAAGAAACATCATGAACTCGGAATCAACTTCTATTCTCACAGGGCAATATCCACCTATGGGTGGACATCTTCTCACTGGACTCGCAAAGCGTAATACCGTCCCCCGTTTCAATTCACTCCTATCCGGATGAGCAGTATGAACTACGTGTCATTGTCTGGGGCGTGGAGGGCGTCAGGATGGCCGGCAGGACTAACATCTACGTTAGAGTGTGAGCAGTTTTATTGCGATAATAGAAAACAATAGTAGTCTGCTTGTTGGCAGCATATTAATGTAGCCTCTGAACGCTTAGGACTCCGGAGTTACACTTGAGTTATACTCAAAACTCAAAACTCAAAATATTCTTTATTCAAATAGGCCTAGCAACAAGCACTTTTGAATATCAACACATTCACTGCCAGAGGGTCTAAAATGATCGCTTAAATGTCGAACATATAGCATTCGTCTCTTACTGTCAAGTATGTAAGTGCGAGAGGGACGAATGCTGTATGTTTGACACATAAGCGATTACCTTCGTCAGGAACAGTTGAATGCCTCGTTCTGCTCGTAGACGCGTAGCCAGCGAAAAAACAGCGAAAGTGTTAATATAACTGTCATGTCCTTAAGTGATTTCAGGCCAATGCCTCTGTTATTCTATTACCTAAGACATACCTACAATTGGGACCCTATGGTATACTGGGCGGGGACTTAGTGTTACGTTTTTATAATAAGTTACCCGATGAAATTTTGAGTTTACCCTTTCCAGCTCTTAAAAATTACTTAAAAAAACATTGATGTCAAAGGCTTGTTATAGGGTTGAGGACTATCTAACAGACAGAAATGCATGGCCCAAACCAAATACCTAAATAGCGTAGAGTCATGTATAATATTTTCATTGTATCTAGTTGACACAGTTCTTGCAGGAAAGCATATCAAACGATTCGACATGTTTTGTTTTCTTGTGTAACCACACATTGTAAATACCTATTGTTATTTTTTCCTCGTTTTTCTTTCAATTCTCTTTTGTTGTTTACCACTTACATTTATTTAAGTAGGTTAAGTAGTATCATTGTAATAAGCATATTTTGGAGAAAATAACTGACTGTCGAGTTTCTTTCGGCGTTTCTTCTCGGCAGTGGTCTCATGAGAAACGCTAGTAGTTTTTGACTTGTAAAAGTGCCTTTGCGGCCTACTTGCAGAATAAAATTCATTTATTTCAATTATTTATTTCATTTAATGTGTTATTTGAAATCGAGTAATCGGCTGAAACAAATGACTGTCTATTTCGTCGCCTACTTTTCCATAGTAACTTAGTTAAGTCTCATATGGCAAACGGATCATTAGGTTCACCAGTGATTGCAACCTGATTAAGTTTAATTTCCAGGTGGATAGGGCCAAGTGACGAGGCACAAGATACCGAAATTTATACAAGCTCCAACGGAGCAGCGCAATTCAATTGGAGAATGATATTTCAGTTTCGATACGAGTATACACTGCGGAAAGTAAGTTTCAAATTAACGGCATTTTTTTAAATTTTCGTTAACAGGTTATTCATCATCATCATCATCATCATTTCAGCCGAAAGACGTCCACTGCTGAACATAGGCCATTTAGACCGGTCCTGTGCCGTTCGTTTCCACCGGATTCCCGCGACCTTCACCAGGTCATCACTCCACCTTGTCGGAGGCCTACCGACAGCTCGTCTTCCGGTGCGTGGACGCCACTCAAGCAGTTTCTGGTCCCATCGACCGCCAGTCCTTCGAGCCATTGCTCGAAGCACATTTGCCCTGCCCACTGCCACTTAAGTCTCGCAATTTTGAAGGCTATGTCGGTGACCCCAGTTCTACTACGGATAGCTTCATTCCTAATTCTATCACGCAGAGAAACCCCGAGCATAGCTCTTTCCATTGCTCTTTGGGTGACCTTGAGCTTTCTTATGAGGCCCATAAGAACAGGTTATTGCTTAGTACAAAATGGAAAGTAAGTGCCATAAATTGGAGAACGAGTCCTTTTTTGTTCAATCAGGACAATGATTCATGATTAAAATTGCCTTCACTGAAAACTGGTTCGATTTTGGCAGTTGGTGCTACAGGAAAAGGGCCCGTTTACGGAGATCACAGAACTGTTCCCGCCCATTCTTGTGGTCCAGGTCTTGGATGTAGACGCTATTTCTCTACAAGACTACTTAGGTATGAAAATGTTTATAAGGGTCATACACGGATTTAGGTTCGCGTCTTTTCTGTGGATATATCAAAAGTTAACTGGCTACAAAGCTAAATTTTGGATTGGACCAGTAACCCGCATAAACAGTGTCTCCGTTTCTATAAATCCCTGTAATAAAAACATAGCTAACATGCACATAAGCCGTTAACTATTGACCGCAGGAGGGACGACTTCTGTTTTTTCAAGTATGACCCATAAATGACATGATTAGATTAGATTTAGATTTAGATTTTTTTTATTTCATAATATGCAATTACAATACAAATTTAAGCTAGCTTAATCTGTACGAATTTATATTATGATCGTCAATAATAAAATAAAATTTATTCAATTTCATAAAATGTCCAACTAATGATTTTGAAATAATATTAATGTAATCGAAATTTAATAAATGTCATGAGAATTATTTTACAAAAAATACATCACATAAGTTCGTCAAATTAAAAACTAATAACTGTATATAGAAAAACACTATAAACTATGGTTGAACCGCGAGCGAAGCGAGTGGTTCGAAAATAGAATCCTGAGCGATGCTAGTGGTTCAAAAATAGAATCCTAATCGTAGCGAGTGTTGCAACACATGAGACGTAAAATAACTTTGCAACCGTGTATAACACAATTTTTTTCACCTCACTACAGCGAGGAGTTTTTTTTGCTCCTCCTCGTCCTAGCGTTATTCCAGTACAGTTGCATCCTAAATATAGTTGAATGCCCGGGGTCCACTACCTTATCCCGAGATTTGGCGTAGGTACTAGTTTTTTAACACATCAGCACAATATAAAATTATTATTACTGGACTGTCTGGACTGGCCTTTACATGTTATTATGTTTAAAAAACTTACAAATAGCACGTTCGGATTTCAAATATTGATTGCACTCTTGTGGATAAAATGCAGTATGCTATCTGTTTTTAAAGAATAAAAAGGGTTTGCGAGCTAGTGAGGTGAAAATACATTTTTCTATGTATGTAGGTATGGTGACACTGGACCTGTCAGACATGCCGTTAGGCGCGCGTCACACCGCGGCCCCGATGCGCGCGCGCCGCGTCAATCTGTTCGCGACTAGGAACGCGCGCGGCTGGTGGCCGCTCAGAACTGTCAACAGAGATACGGGGAATTACCATCCAGTTGTAAGTAATAGATTAGCCAATAATTAGGGTCGGTTGCACCAACATACAATCACAGGCCGGTCATCGTCAAATATGGCGAAGGCAGCTGTCATCCCATAGAAACTTGTCAATCTTTCCATACAATCAGATTTTAACGAACACCGCTTACGATTACAGACGGTTTGGTGCAACCCACGTTAGGCCGTCTTCTCCCGGCGAAAAAAATAAATAAAAGCATTCTTTTGTTATGATCCTAGGGATCCCAGGGACCGGTAGATGGCGGATTAAATTAAGCCCATTGGGAATACCTCGGCAGGAAGCTCATTCCACAACCTAAGTGTTCTTGGTATAAAGTGCCTGTTGAATCGTAGTGAATCGTATCGATTACTGCACCGACAAGATCTAGGATCTTAAATATCAATATTTCAATAGAATATGCTAAACACATTTTTGACCAACATTGTACAGTCGCCATCAGATATATCGAAGCGAACAAGGTGTTCATAATTATCTGAACACGCCTCTATTACCAGGGTGTTAGAGTGCACGTTCAGTTTTTGATCACCCTGAAGACTGCAGATATATTTGATGGCGACTGTACCATATTCTCAGATATAACATATAAAAAAATAGGCTGCAACTCCAGAAGATATAGATATAGATATTCTACCGGTGAGCCTTAAGCATAAATATTTATTAGTATTAAATAATCATGGCAATCGAGAGTACACACAATTACAATTACACCGAAACGATGTTTGTGAAACCAGGTCGATGTCAGCGGGCAAGTTTGTTGTGCCGAGGGTCACTAATTACTACGGCGATAGGTGTCTTCAGAAACGCCTTCCCTACATACTCAACAGCCTGCCCTCTGACATCAGGCAGGAAGCCAATAAAGCTAAACTTAGTAAAAAGCTACATAGTTACCTTATTAAACTTGTAAAATAAACTATTGTACCTAGATGTAGAATCATAATATATAAAGTTGCCTTGTTAAACTCATAAAATAATTTACTGTTAGAAGAGAGATGAGACTGATCGATCCCACAGTCAAACTGTGCAAACGGTTTTGTGGGTCTATGTACTTGTTTGTGTTGTATTATTATTTCTTAATAAAATAAATAAATAAATAAATAATAAATAAGAGTCTGAGGCACTTGTCCCACCACCGGCGAGCAGCGAGTACTTTCATAGTAATTCTACTCGTTTTCTCGCTCAAGCGAGTGGAATTACTATGAGATTACTCGCTACTCGCCGGCGGTGGGACAAGTGCCTTAAGCGAAGTTGACGACACTTTATTTAATTGAGGATGTGTGATATGGTGCTTCTCTCCAGGGTATGATAGAATTGGCGCTAACTCTGCTGCCTAAAGAAAAGGCTCAACTGATGCCGGTGGGTGTTGGCAGGGAACCACCATCACCTTTACCTGATCCTATGTAAGTATATTGATTCTTATATATTATATATTGATACTTATATATTATACAAATATACAGGGTGTAACAAAACTAGTGAGGATCCCTTTAAGGGGGCGTCCATAAATTACGTGAGATGTTTAAGGGGGGGAGGGGGTTGAGTCAAATCTCATCTAATCTTACGTTGGAGAGAGGGGGTTCTCGGCAAATATCACGCAATTTTTCTTCTGATTGAAACAAAAAAAAAAAACTATTTTGGTCCATTTAATCCAAATTGTACACGCTTATAAGATTTAATCTTAAGCGTAATCGTAATACGATTAAGATTATTCACTAATTCGTTCGAAAGAGAATAATTTCATTCATACTTCGACGTTAACTCTCAGCAATATTGATTACTAGTCTTAACTAGTCGTAAATAAAAGCACGAAGCAATTTTTTTTTTCTTTTTACAATAACAATCCAACGCGTTTACGTAAGAAACCCACATTTTAAAAAATCTCACGTGAGATTGGGGGATGGGGGAGGGGGTTGAATAAAATGTCACGACATCTCACCGGGGGGGGGGTGGGGGGGACAGAAAATTTAAAAAAACACCTCACGTCATTTATGGACGCCCCCTAAGGGCATATACGGTATCGTGTTCTGATTAGGAAAAAGTAGAAGATTTGACGCGAAAAAAAATTTTTTTTCTATGGGGCAGGTCGTCCTAGTCAGCCCATACAAAGGCCAAGAATTTATTGCGTCAATCGCATAAGTACACGTTTGTCAAGAGTGAGTACGAGTTTGAGGTACTTGCGGTGGAGACTTTGGGCCGTTGGTCGTCCGACACCAAAAATTCGTTAAGGAGGTGTCTGGACGTTTCGCACAGAGGCTAAGCCTGGCGGTGCAAACAGTAGCACTACCATGAGTTTACAATGACGGTACTCGCTAGCGTCTGCGTAAACGATTTGTATGCACAAAAGTACAGCGCCTTTGGCGGTCACTCATAGAACTAAGGATAGGTAGTATGAGTTCTACAGTAAATTACCTATGGAAAACTAAACGCTAGCGACTGACGTTTTGTAGCTGTCAAATGGCTGTTACCGTAGAAAATCGGTACCATGAGTTACAAACTTGACAGATGCTATCGAACAATACGCTATCGAGTGTAGTAAACTATTTATCTATAGCGCTACCATGAGTCGACAGTGACCGTACTCGCTAGCGTCTGCGTAAACGATTTGTATGTACATTAGTACAGCGCCTCTGGTGGTCACTCATAGAACTAAGGATCGGTAGTATGAGTTCTACGGTAAACTACCTTCTATCGAAAACTAAACGCTAGCGACTGACGTTTTGTACCTCGCTGATTCCATAGAAAATCGGTACCATAAGTTACAAACTTGGCAGATGCTATCCAGGGAATGTCGCCCAGTGCCTTTATCATGTGTTTGCATGACCGTACTCGCTAGCGAATGCTTAAACGATTTAGTATGCCGATTCTTAGTTCTGTTGCGTAACCGCCAGAGGCGCTGTACTATTTTTTACGCAGTCGCTAGCGAGTACTAGATTATCCCAGACAGCATGCCGCAAGCGAGTATTAAAAACGTACAATATAGCCCAGACTTCGTTAAAATAGTTTATTATTGATTCCAGAGTTCACAATTACAAAGCACATTGAGTTACTACCATTAGGCTCAATCTGACACTTCTTCCAGTGTTGCCACTGTTGACAATTAGACATTGAAATATTGTCTCAAATATCACATAAGTTAACAGTCGGCCATCCTGAGAGAGTGTCTGTCCCAGACACTAAATCAGAGAAAAGCATTAATGTGGCGGCCAAAAACCACGTTTGCACCGGCTTGCTTCTCATATTCTCAGAATGAGATCAATTTCGAAGTCTTGAAGAAAAAGCAAAGTTTATGAGAGCTCACCAGCGCATACTATGTTTGGAGCCACACCAAGGCTTTATTCTTTATTAATTCATTCACTAACAATTTTACAATTGATTCTGACCTAATTCCTTAAATCATTTGTAATAATAAATATCATAGCAGTTCCATGAATATACATCATATATAAATTACAAAACAAAGTAACTATGGCATCAAGTCATGGATTCTAAACCTGAGTTCAAATAATTCATTAACCACAATCTCAATATAGTGACAAATACATTAATTTGTAAATTCGTCGATTGAATAGAAGTACAACAACAATGATCTCAAAAAAAAATGTTAAGGCTAGTAACACAATTCACTCACGAGAAGGCTTATTGTAAAGTTGTACTTACACTTCTGTTGGTATAATAACATAGGACACAATACCTGCCTACATTAACCATTACCTACATACAAAACGATATTTTATCACAACAACAGTGGTGTCAAGACATTAACAATAAAGGTAATAATATACATATTACAAACTTTACGGATAGTCATCATCCTAATATTTCTAATTACCGGGCGTCCTAATATGTCCCGTTCGGCCATCCCATTATTGAAGAATGTCCCCATTCGTTGGATTATATTAACTTTCACTAAATTCCAACGGTGCCTTTCATTGAAAATCGTAAGTTATTGTAATCTGTTAACCCATTTGACCTCCACGCTCACGTAATAATTACAATGTATTGAATTAGTATTAGTACATACTTCTTTGCGAATATGATAACAATATAACTGACTTAAAAGACCAATTAATCCATTTCAAGTAACTAAAGACAATGATACAATTTTATAAACCTTGAACTATTACATACTTAAATGAACATGTCAACGAATTTTAAATTAATTGGCGAGTTTCTAGTGCACCTAGACATACATGGTTCTTTATAGTGCTTAGTTGAGATTTCAGTGTTGCCGTTATTTTATAAAACTCGTTGGATCTTGAATCTTCTTACATACACAATTAAGTAGCATTTTGTACGGATTACTTTGACACAACTCGGCCAACTGAAATAATCTTAAGTTTAATTTTGCCAGAGACTAACTTGAAAATGTATGCTTTTATAACCGATTCTCTGATAAGAAATTTCAGTACTTAAATAAATTATCAAGATTATAGCATTTAAGATTTCTTCGTGATATTTTAACTAGGCTGTCGCCATTTTCGACTTGGGTAAATGTCATGCAAACATTATCAAAAACATCGCCTAAGTGATGATGATAATGCAGTTTTCCATAAGGGACTACTGCTTAACCCATAACTTAAGATATCATCAGATTCAGATTCATTAATTTCAAGATAAAAATTACAATATAAATTTGAGTGTATGTCAAAATTACAAGAATTTCTATCATGGTCGTCAATACTAAATAATATGTAGGTATAAATTAACAAGCAATGTTTCAAAATGTAAAATAATAATAATTATTATTATTAGGTATCAAAGTAATTCTCTTAGAAATAATCGTTATTAATTACACGGAAGAATATTATTTAACTACGTCTACATTATCATTATCATCATCGGTAGTTAATATATGTTTCAGAAAGTACGATATTTTGGATAAATGAACTTCCGTCATGCATATACCTAAAAACTTTCCTGGACTTAGAAGGCAACGGTAGAACAGTTACTTTCTTCTAATGCTTATTTTATCGATATTATATAAGTACGTACCATATAGTAATGTGACACATTCGAAGATAAATTAACAGTAATACAAAAATATTATTTTTCATAATTTACCTAAGTACCTATGCCATAACTGCGATAAAACACTTTTCTTATACTTAGACTTATGTAATCGTTAATGTTTACTCCTTTCACAAATTATTCCGAGACATTACGTTACCGTTATTGCTTTTTTAATTGACACAGATAATCCAGCATTATTTATCTTAATATCTAAGTAGTGTAAGTACATATGTATTCTTCGGAGGCACTTATAGGCAACAGGATTATATGACGTGCCAACCGCGAGTGAAAAAATGCAAACATAGACACGCTCTCACCACATATAACACGACCAAGGATGAGACGCCACAACTGTGCTAAAGGATGTATCAAACCTCCGACCCATCTCAACTCAGTCAGCCTAACATAAGCTCGTTCTCGAATTTCCGCGATACGCCAATCCTCCCTCCATAGGATCCTCTTTTTACGCCGAATATACTCAGGCAGTCATAAAACTCACCTGTAGGTGTTATTAATATAGCACATGAAAACGATTTTTCTCGGATATGAGATGAGACACGGTCAGATTTATTGCTACTCTCCGAAAACTTCCTCAAATAGCAAATTTAATCGAAATCGTTAGAGTCTTTTCCGAGATCTCCGAAATAAATAAACATACAAGAATTACTCGTTTAAAGATATCATTATTATAAATAATATAGATCGAATTACTATTCAAGCGTCAAGATTATCTTCAAAATTCACCGCTTTTATAAAGGTGCTACGATATGCGTCTATGAATAATGAACTGCCATTATTCTTCTTTTCTGGATTCTACTTACCTAGGTGGTAACGTAACTTCAGCATTCGCGATAAATATTTTTATATGACAGTTCTTTATCCGGATTGTAAAACTGGTTTCATTACGTATATTCGTATAATTTACACTATTTACAATATCATTATCTGTATAATGCTATATTCCTATATTGAACTTGATATGCAGATATCCATTGGATATTGTTACTAAAGGACGACCAATTTAAGAAGTGTACCTATTTAACCTTTTTAACGCCATGGCCATACAATGGCACATGACAAAATACATGGCAGACGCAAAGCTGAAAAAACATGTAGGTTGATGTTGATATCGCAATGCACGCCGTGACGGAGAATATCCATCGTTGGCGGTGAGCACAAGGTGCGGATTTATCCGCCGTTGGCGTCCAAAAGATTACCGCCGTTATAAATGAAACTAATGCAGAACAGAAAACTAAACTTAAAGTAGAGCTACACTATCTATAAAGTAGATCATATATTATTCAGAATTTCAGAACATACAAGTGATCATGCCAAAATGCCAGGCTTCAATACTAAACAACCTATTAGTCCGGAATGGAAACGGAACAATTGAAATACTTTCCATGACAATAATAGAAGAACTAATCAAAACTGTCGAGCTCGTTATTTCATCGGTACCAAGTAAGTAATCGCTGGGACGCAGCGTTGTACAGGCGAGTTTCTTTGTTTTACTTTTGATCTGTGATTATCGTCATCCGGATCCAAATATACAGTAATTTATTTATTTATATATTTTTAAGTATGTTCCTTAAAATCAATTTTGCCAAATGTAAAAGAGCGTATCTTCATTCATAATCACTTCGTTCTTGTAAACAGAATCTTTGAATTAGTCACGAATTAAAAAAAAAACCAATGAATATGACAAAACTAAGTACAAATTCCTTTTAAGGCGCGTAATAGAGTTTTTTGGTCGCGTTCAAAGGCCTAAAACTCAAAACTGGCCCGAAATATAGGTCTCGAAAAAATATACTTGAAGAATTGATATGATATATGTCTTCTTCAATCTGAGCTCCGGAAAATGCAACACGCCTCAACGCGCAAGGTCGTTCGCGGTTATTCGCGCCTTAATTATGTAAACAATACATAATGTATTACCAATAACCAATGTATATACTCATACCTTTTAATAAATACATACTTCATATATTCGTATGTATGTAATTCTTAACTTGGTTTAATTGAGCACCACTAAATAAACATTTTTTTTTATTCGATAAATACTAGTGACATTATTTCATAGATGAATAGCACGATCACTATAATTTTGAGTTAATTAAAAGAGTCGATTATATGACGATGTCGTCGTCTTCTGCCACCTTTAGGTAAACGTCACGTCCATCATGTAGTTTGTCGCTCTATCTTATCATCAATAAGACTAAAGTTAGTAAAATGTGTACATTTATACTAAAAGCATTTAAAAGTATGTATACTATTAAACCTTACCCGATGTCAGGTTGTTCTAATACCATGATATTCACACCGTCTAAACTTGTCTCACAGTAAGCCCTCAGATCCTCTATCTTGACCCCGAGATTCACAACGACCAGGTATGCATAACCGGAGGTCAGGCCTATACCGATTCATCTGAGACGAATTTAGGGTACGTCAATAGGCATTGTGTAGATCAGTCACGCGCTCGGAAGTATTCGGGTCCACTCGAAGATCCTCGCCACAAGTGCGCTTTAGCCATTACTACGATGTCATTCATTGTGTTGTGACTATATAGGTACAATATTTCGATATACGGAACTAATTTTATTGTTTTACTAACTCTCTATTTGAATGAATATTTGAACGCCAATTCCAATTTACTTACGATGTGTTAATCTTCATAAAAACTTATTGATAGTCTGGTATTGATAAAGAGTGATATTATTCGAATACTCTCGAAAGTATCAGTTCCATTAGTTAATACAACCTTTAAATATGTAAGATTAAGAAAACAATGTTCAAGGGATGTACCAATGGAGATAGAAACTCAAGTGTTAACGACACAGTCATTGTCGCGTCCAGCGCGCGAAGTGGGTTCCGAAATCGTGACAGCGGTGAATGGGTCAAGCATTTACTTTAAACCGCGCCGCTGCCATAGTCATATGGCATATTTCTATGTACCCATATATTATGTGGTTATGTATATACACATATATTTTATTAAATTCTCAACTGTACCTACTGGGTGTGTCAATTTATATATTCGTGTTTTCCATCCACTAACAGACGTTACCGGTAATATAATGTGTAAATGCAGTTACACTTCATTATTTCCATTGCATATGATATAATTACAGTTTGTTAATCGATGTGACCTGAAAATGCCGCCTAAGTTCCGGCATTTATATATATATAGATATTATAAATATAATTGGCTAAGGTAGATACAGCAAATATCACATCACCACGGCCGACATCTTCGCCCACTATCAATATCTTGCGTCTTAGTCCGATGGCGGCCTTATTTTCGCTTGGTAGGTGAGGCCAGCTACAAGGTAATCTCTTTCGACTTGTCCTTAGTAAAGAACAAACGGCCGCGGTAAGCCTGCACCTAATCTAATCTGAAACACAATAGAATTTAAGACTATGCTCGCACAAACCAGATAGATAATAGTAGTGCTAGGTACCATTTGCACACACATAGTCTTTTGGTATCTTTCAAAATAATTAGAATCATAAAAATATATAATTATAATAACATGAAAGTGATTCTGGGTACCGCTTGCACACACAAGATGCTTCGGCCTAATCCAGACTGACTACATAATAAAAATATTTTATAAATATCTGTGGACAACCTTACACAAATAAGTTCCGAATACCGCTTGCACTCGCGTGCTTCGGCCTAATCCAAAGTGACAACATAAGTTCTGGGTACTGCTTGCACACACAAGTGCTTCAGCCTCCTCCAGAGTGACAACCTAAGTTCTGGGTACTGCTTGCACACAGAAGTGCTTCAGCCTCCTCCAGAGTGACAACCTAAGTTCTGGGTACTGCTTGCACACAGAAGTGCTTCAGCCTCCTCCAGAGTGACAACCTAAGTTCTGGGTACTGCTTGCACACAGAAGTGCTTCAGCCTCCTCCAGAGTGACAACATAAGTTCTGGGTACCGCTTGCACACAAATGCTTCGGCCTCCTCCAGAGTGACAACATAAGTTCTGGGTACCGCTTGCACACAAATGCTTCGGCCTCCTCCAGAGTGACAACATAAGTTCTGGGTACCGCTTGCACACAAA
The DNA here is from genome assembly GCA_963556455.1 of Epiblema foenella. Lineage (NCBI taxonomy): Eukaryota > Metazoa > Arthropoda > Insecta > Lepidoptera > Tortricidae > Epiblema > Epiblema foenella. The sequence goes on from OY747095.1 coordinate 44,482,755, forward strand.
TGCTTCGGCCTCCTCCAGAGTGACAACATAAGTTCTGGGTACCGCTTGCACACAAATGCTTCGGCCTCCTCCAGAAGTTGATGTAGATAGTGCTCATAACTCGCGAGTATCTGAAATATACAAATTCTGCAATAATTTGCTTCACATAACTTCATCATTATCAACTAATAAAATAATTAATTTCAGACTATGCCCTTAGCTTGTTAGTAACAATTTAAACCAACAGGACTATATCAGGCACTGTAGCACTCGGGTAAGATAGAAATATGCATGTCATAACACCGTACCTGGGAGGCACAGTAGTAGTCCCACTCCATGTCATTCTTGAATTTCTTTTTTTTTTTTTTAACAGAGAATAACACTAACCCAAAGTTTGAATCCCTGGTACTTCTAGGCTGGCAGTACAGTCAAAGTATATGTATAACAACTTTCTCATCTCACCTTTGTATCTACATACTTTTATGCAATAAATATTTTCTATTTTATCGTCCAAAAACCTTGAATTTTATTGTTATGCATTGGGCTGAATGATCCTGACCTGCGATCGACAGCCCGCCTGCTCCCGGCTAGGCGTCTCTACACTACATCAACATCATTGTTATGCATCAATATGTGTAAAATCTCGGTACAATTTAACTTTCTAAATTTAATAAAACTAAAGACGCGGATCATAAGCTCCAAAATAGTGAAAATTCTCTAGAAAATGTGGTAAAGTTAATTTATTGCTATCTGTTTAAGTATTTGGAATATTCATTTTAACCGGATAAACAGTGTCTCCAAAACCGGATACCAAAATCAAGCGGATATTCGAATAAAACGAATATCCGGATATCCGGATTGCAAGCACTAATTGCTGGTTGAATGTGAATGGCATGATCAATATCACAACATCTAGTAACTACTTACATTCTCTTGAATAAACATTCGGTTTGATTAATTTTAATGTGAGACATAATACCTAGTCAATACATTTATACCTTACAGAATGTCTATGCACTGATTAAAAGAGTATACATCAATCAAAATCAAATCATTTGCTGTTAACATCATTCTGTACTGTACCCAATAGGTTATAATTGATATCAAAAATCAAAATTAAATGAAATCATTTATCCTGCAAATAGGCAACAAGGGCACTCTTACAGGTCAAAATTACTTTCTATCAATTAAAAGAATAAAATAGGTACTCAAAATAAAAATAATTAATTGAAGATTACATGTCAGAAAAGAAACTGAGTGAAATTTATAACAATCCAGACTTGTTAGAGATGTTTAAGGTCTCCAAGTGTCACGATAAAATAAACCAGTAATAAGGTACTTAGCTACATTATCATAATAATATCCTGTGAGAAGTATACAATCTCCTAGCATATAAAATCATAATTAGAAAATGATTGTCAACATTAATAGTATTCATGAATGAATGAAACATGTGTTAACATACCTGCTTTCCATGAACTAACCACTCAAGTATGCTGTAAACATTCAGGTGTCCACTATAGGTTAAGCTGTCATCTCACAGACCCAGAGGTCTCCGGGCATATAACAAAAAAGTATCATTGTTTGTTTTCTTTTTTCTCCGGGCGGCAACGGGTTATCTCAGGGGATTGTACAGTCTTATTATATGGTTTCATTATTAGTTCATGCAGCTTAAACACATTCATGGAGACAAAGCCAGTATATAAACTCTGCATATGTAGGTAGACATTTATTTCTCTTTTCCTGAAATTCAGACACAAACACAGCACCACACCATACCTATTCTTTCTACATAACAACCCCATCGGTATAAGTGTATCTAATGGGAAACTGGGTAACTGATTTAAGGTTAAGTTTTACATAATTTTACTTTTCGAGCAACCAGTATAACAACAATTCAAGTTCATATACCTACATAGTGTAGATACAATACATAGGTCAATAAAAAAAAAATGATTTTTACTTTGATTCAATACACTTTATAACAATCTTAGACAGATTTCAATAACAATAATTTGTTTCGCGCCAATTTCCTTGAAAACGTGTCAACGTACCTATTGTTGTATACAATCCATACCAACACACTTTACTATGTATATCACACATTCTTCTTTCCATTTAAATAGTAATTATTAAATTACTAAAGAATGTTGGGCTTTCCTTTCTTGATACAAACCGTCCGAGTTGGTCTTCAAAAACGAATGCTTTGGAGAAATAATTTAGCTATCATGGCAAGTAATTCGTGGGCATTAATACCACTTCTGAACTATTAAAAACGTACAATATAGCCCAGACTTCGTTAAAATAGTTTATTATTGATTCCAGAGTTCACAATTACAAAGCACATTGAGTTACTACCATTAGGCTCAATCTGACACTTCTTCCAGTGTTGCCACTGTTGACAATTAGACATTGAAATATTGTCTCAAATATCACATAAGTTAACACGAGTGAGTAGGCGGATGACATTTCCTCTAATATAAGTTTTTTTTTTCAGACGTCAACAGCCGTGGCTGACTATGGCCAATATCAAAGCCAACTGTTCAGGTCAAAACCGACACGGTTTGTGGACTCTGATCGGTTTGGGCTTGTTCGTCTTCGGCTGCTACACGTACTGGAACATGCCTATCGTTGTAGTCAGCATTGTATCTACAAATGGCGTGTGAACGTTCTTGGACGTTCTTGGATTAAGAAGGGCGACGTTCTTGACGAGCTTGAATAAGTTTTTGATGTTGCACGAAGTGGGATAGAGTTTTTATTGGACTGTTCTTTCAAGGGCCAACGTTCTTGGAGGTTCTAGAGCGGATAAGTTTGTTTGCAGCATTTTTTTTAAATTTAAGTGTTTGAAATGGTTGCGTTATTTATTTAGCCGTTGTGTTATTATTGTATTCATTAATAATTATATTTAATTTCAGTGAAAATATTGAAAATCTATGTTTTCACTACTAATATTAATTATATGACGCATTATATAATTATAACTTAACGCATGGTGCTACATAATGAATGCTCATAATTTGGCGCCACTGTTGATTAAAGTCCAGGTGTCAAAGTTGTAATTATTATTGTCATTAAGGGCGAAAAAACATTACATACAAATTATATTCAAAAACCTTAAAAATATCTAACATGCCGCGGTGTTGCGTTCGAAAAGACAAGGAATCATAAAGTTAGCAGCTAGCAAAATTGATGGCAGCCGTTGCTTGCCCGGAATATTCGCGGCAGAACAAAAGTCTGCTCATAAGTTCATACCAGTCATTATGATATCTTATTTTATTTCAGAATATTATTAAGCCTTATCTACTACTTTCATTAAACTGACGGTCACGGAGGTATAACTAGTTCGATCACTCCACCACACCGCGCAATGTAATTAGCATGCGAATCTCGTACACGTATCTATTAGGCCTTTTAATATAGCTACTTCTTGCATATAAAAGATGGCGCTAGTATACGGTAATCATTACTTTTTCGCCGTAAAATGCGAAGACAGTTGTAATACGTAGTTTAGGCTCATGAAGGTAGATGGCGCTTCTAAACCAGGTGTATTAGCTTCCGAATTGAATTTTCAATAATTTAATTTACGGCTGTCTCTCGCAATCGTACACGTTGCGATAGAGAAGGAAAATACAGAAGGAATGTCATATTCAAAGTTGGACAGCGTGAAAGTTTGATGATTAGCGACATCTTGTGATTATTTTCGAGCACTTCGAAACAAGGTGGCGTTTACGTTACGTTATAACTTTTAGTAGCTTCGATAGATGGCGTTACAGTAAATTCAGATTTAATTAGAATTCAATAAGTTCCAGAATCCAAAACCTAGACTGTTTTAGTACTAGATGGCTTGACATACCCATCACCTGTAACTATGTAGTGACTCAAGAATATCCTATGCCGGAACCACACAATGGGCCACGATATGATGATCCAACGTGGGTACAGGACGCAGTTATGCGTTAAAGTGAGCAAGACACATACTTTCACCGCTTAGCTGCGTCCTGGTCCTGCGCGCCATCATGCCATTGTGTGGATCTGGCATTACAATATGCTATTAGACTGATAATTGCACTAAATTCAAATGTTTTATCTTAGATCAGGCAACTCAGTCCCGTAACTTACCGAAATGGACCTTTATAAAACTGACCATTAGTTTACTAAGTAGGTATAATAGGCATGATGAATTGATGACAAATATGTTTTTCATATGTGTGAAGACAAAAAAGACATCCACTGCTGGTCATAGGTCTCCTGGTCGTTCGACTAGACGGAAGAGAGCTTCAACTTTTTAGGAAAGAATTAAACTTACTAGTAGCTCGATAGTTTGGTACCTACTCGTACTTTGGCGCTTTGCCGTCTTGACTTTAGTACGACGGAAGAATTCTCCCGTCACGTAAAGGTGTTGATGGGTCAATCAACTTTTTTTGTTGTTATTCTGTCCCGTCAGCGAGGAGACAACAGTAACCGAGTTTCTTAGAAAAACATTTATAATATGGACTTCAAGGATGCTTGAGAATTGACCCATCTCCAAATGGATTTATGCTCATCGCTAAAACTCATGTTTGGTACATTTAAACCCTAAAATATCACTGTTTTAAAGAGTGGCTCAGGAGACGTAACCATGGTAACGAGCAACAAAAAATAGTTGATCCACCCTGATGTGCCTATGATTAAAATAGAATAAAATAGAAAAAAAACCATTTTGCAACAACAACGTAATAAATTACAAAAGGCTAAAAACTAAAAGGTCACAAAAAAGGAGTCCACTTAGCATGTGTCAAGGCACAGGGTGCAACGACGCTGATTTTCAGTGGATCCCATTATTTCTATGGCGCCAATAACAATCTTCGGGCTTTGACACTAAAGTCCATATTCAATCTGTTAATAGAAAATTAGTTGGCGTGTAGGTGTAAGATGCCTTGCTGACTATGACGTCAAAGTGACAAGGTACACTAGGAGCTACTTACACCATTATTTACTCCAAACCACACGCGTGGTCGTGTCGGAGGTTTTCCCCTGGATTTTCCCCAGGCTACTCTCCAACCGCGCACTCCTATCGCTTCATTAGGCCCGGCCTATAAAGCCATAGTCAGGTTCAGAAAATAAATTACTCCGTGGCTATACCTCTATACCGTTTTTTCTTACAAAGAATGACAGAGAACGACTTAAGAAGGTTTTTATCAGGCACGTTCAGGGTTAAAGGTGTAAATAATCTCAATGAATTACGTTTCGTTTCGTTCATCTAAAACTTGTACAATAAAAAACCCAAAGAGGCAGAGATTGTAAGAAATCTATTCGGGTTTTAATAAAGTCAATAACTGTCAATTATTCTGATCTTTCGTGCGAATAATACGAATTCAGTGTACGTGTGTGTACGATCACTGATTCTTTGTGTACCTCTAATTAAAAAAAAAAACAGGGTGTAATAGAGTCAATCAACTTTTTATTGTTGTTATTATGCTCCGTCAGCGAGGAGACAACAGTAACCATGTTTCTTAGAAAAATAAATAATAAATAAATAAATATTTTTGGACAATCTTACACAAATCATCCTAGTCCCAAACTAAGCAAAGCTTGTACTATGGATACCAAGTGACGATATACATACTTATATAGATAAATACATACTTAAATACATAGAAAACATCCAAGACTCAGGAACAAATATTCGTGTTCATCACACAAATACATGCCCTGACCGGGATTCGAACCCGGGACCTCCAGCTTCGAAGGCAGGGTCACTACCAACTAGGCTAAAGCGGTCGTCAAAAAATGTTTATAATATGGACTTCAAGCATGCTCAGGAGATGACCCATGTCCAAATGGATTTATACTTATCGCTAAGACTCATGTTTGGTATATTTAAACGCTATAAAATCACAATTTTAAAGAGTGACTCAAGAGACGTAACCATGGTAACAAGTAAAAAAAAATAGTTGATCCACCCAATTACTCATTTCGTTAAGGACGTTCAGCGAGTATTTGATTACCAATTGCCTGAAATGAGCGTATTCTCTTACAAACAACTTTTTTCTGTTTTTGTTTGTTAGTCTTGTTTTGTTTGTTTGTTATTCTTAAACCGTTGATTTTATTTTGTCATTCTAATTTTTCATGACCAATATTCTATTACAAAAAAAAAACAATCATATTGTTCACGACGAATAATAGTGTATATAAATAAGTAAATATTGTAAATAAATAGTACGTAGAATAAGCTGTAAAATAAAAAACATTCCGTCGTTGCATTTCATTACCTCAGCAATTAGGTCAGGTAGGGTGTAGGCCGTGCGAAGCCCGAGCCGCGACTGGCCGCGGGCCGGGCGACGTACGGCTTATATTTATAACCTCGGTGAGGTGCGGGGGGCTACCGCCCAGACAAACTCCAAAAAAGGAGTCCAACAGGAATAACCCGCAACCTCACCGAGGATTATTCCAATAAGAGTAGCAATAGGAACTAGATTTAATAAGATTTAATAAGAATCTACATGTAAATAGCATAAAAAAGGCAAATAAAGTGAGAGGGGCGAGGGAGGGGAGCGCGCGGGGTCCGGGGGACGAGGCGCATAAATACAGCCGCCCGGCGCAAATAAAAGGCGGGCGCGCGCCGCATACAAATTCATTACGCAACCAGCAGCCTCCGAGTCAACATCTCTCCAATCTCGCCTCTCCAATTCCAACAAGAAAGTGTTCTCATTTTTCCCTGGCGCTTATATAAACCCTATACCTACAGTCCACACTTACCCACCCAATATAGGGCCATAGACAACATTTATGGTCCTCGTCGAAGCCGGATCACTGAAACAGAAGAAAAGCCAGCAAGATGAAGACACGCAGTAATCACGGGAAGAAAGAAGAAGCCTCCTCAAGCAGCGGCAAAGATTCAGAAGAAACTCAAACCACGTCGGCCACCGAAACCACGAGAACTACGAACTCCACGGAAGATACGGACGCCACAGGAACCACGGAAGCCTCGTCCGAGACCAACGCCACCGCGACGGAGAACAACACGACCGAACCGGCCCCTGGCCCTAGTAACGTCGTGGGAGCCCTAGCTGAGTCGTCGGGCATCAAAGCCACGCCCGTACCCAGCACGGTCACGCCCGCCGCCAGCGTCCACACCATCGTCGAGCGCCGTACAGTCGACTTGATGCCGCCGCCTACGAATACGAAGACTCTGAAGCCGGCTCGGTCACGCCGATCCAAGGCCTCTAGCAAGAGACTCCTCGCGGAGTTGGAGGCCAAGGAGAGGCTAGCCGAGCTGGAACTGAGGAGGATCCAGGCCGAAACCGAGCTTGCCAAGATCAGGCAAGAACGGATGAATATAGAATCTTCGTCGGAATCAGAGAGAGATGAAGAAGATGACCTCGCACCAAAGAGAGTAGCTGACTGGTTCAGTCGGCGAGCGGCCGAAGAAACAATGATCGAGATACCAGAGGAGGTGCGGCACGAACCTGCCGCGTGCGCCCCCAAGATGCCGGAGCCCCATCAAGTCGCCCCGCAGCGCCCTTCTCAAGCATTAGACGTCTCGACATTGGCCGCCGCCCTCACTGGCGCCATTCAAGCCAGTAAATCAAACAAGAAGTTCATCACAGACCTGCCAACATTTAGTGGGCTGTGTACAGAGTGGCTACAATTTAAGGCCGCGTATATAGAGTCATCACCGACCTTCTCCGACAGTGAAAACGTCGCCCGAATAAGAAGAAGTCTGAAGGGAGTCGCCTGGGAGGCCGTGAGCGCCCTCCTCATTAGCCAGCCGCATCCCGAAGATATAGTGAAAGCGCTAGAAAGAAGATTTGGACGACCAGACGCACTGCTCATGAACGAAACGGAGAAGATGAGGGGACTGCCGCGGCTGACAGATAGCCCGCGCGATCTTTGCATATTCGCAAGCAAGATCGCGAACACCGTCGCTACGATCGAAATACTGAAGAAACCACAGTATCTCTATAACCCTGAGGTGCTGCGGTCGATCGTAGACAAGCTGACGCCTATTTTACGAAACAAGTGGTACGACTACTCGCGCGGCTGTGACGACGTGCCCGAATTAAAGAAAATCGCCGACTTTTTAAATGAAGAAGCCGACAAGTGCGCGCCGTATGCCCCGCCCGAGTACGCGCCTGAAAATAAAGAAGCCAGGTTCGTGAAAAAGAAGCCTGAACGTACGTACACAATAACAAGTGAAAAGAAAAAAGAAGAAAGAATGATGTGTCCATTGTGCCAACCCGCGTGCCACCCGCTACCGTCGTGCCCGCAGTTCAACAAAATAGAAACAAACGAACGCTGGGAAGTGGCGAAGAAAAATAATATTTGTTACCGGTGCCTCGTCAGTACACATCGCCGCTTCGTGTGCCGCGCGAAGCCCTGCGGGCAACACGGCTGCCCCATGAAGCATCACCGCCTTTTACACCATGAAAAGGCGCCGCAGCCGCCCGCTACCGCCACATCAGGAGGATCGCCACCACAGAAACAAGAAGAGGTGGTCGCCTCGGCGGTCGCCGGCGCCGCGACAAGGGCCAGCCGCGCGTACCTAAAAATCGCGCCCGTCATACTACGCGGCCCGAAAGCAGAAGTAAACGCGTTTGCACTGTTAGACGAAGGAAGCACAGTGACAATTATTGACTCCACACTCGCAGACACTCTCGGCCTAGAGGGGCCCACCGAACCTATGTGGGTGCAAGGCGTAAGCGGGAAAGAGACAGCGCATAAGAAGAGCAAGAGGGTCGACCTAAGAATTAGAGGCCTACACGACGGCGCCGAACAGCTGATTACTAATGCACACACGGTCAGCAGTCTCGACTTTGCTACGCAGTCAGTAGGCGAGAGCGAGATAGAAGATTGCGCGCACCTGGCAAGAATAAAAGAAAAACTAGTGTACGAAGACGCCACGCCGAAAGTACTTATTGGCCAAGATAATTGGGAGCTAATCGTGTCGCGCGAGATCAAGAAAGGGCGGCGCGATCAACTCGTGGCCTCTAAAACCTTATTGGGCTGGGTACTTCACGGCTGCCGCAACTCTCAAGCTAAGCCGATCGCCTATTGCGCGCACCTAACTCGCTCCGAGCCGACGGACAAGCTGGAAGAAATGATGCGACATTATTTCGCCCTCGAATCACTAGCAATCGAGCCGAGAAGACAGAAGAGTGACCCGGAACTACAGGCGCTGAAAATACTCGAAGAAAAGAGTCGCCGCCTACCCGATGGCCGATTCGAAACGGGCCTCCTATGGCGCGAAGAAATAAATAAAATACCTAATAACCGCGCCGACGCCCTCAAACGACTGCTCACACTGGAACGAAAACTCGATCGCGACGCAGAACTGAAAAAACAATATAACGAGCGCATCGAAAATCTACTTACCTCCCACTACGCCGAGCGCGCGACCACGCCCCTAAATGAAAAAACGTGGTACCTAGCGCATTTCGCGGTCTGCAATCCTGAAAAAGCGAAGATTAGATTGGTCCATGACGCTGCCGCCGTCTCCCATGGCCGCAGCCTCAACGACATGCTGCTGCCGGGACCCGACTTCCTGCAATCATTACCTGGGGTCATCATGAGGTTTCGACAGTACAGCATAGCAGTCTCCGGCGACCTGAAAGAAATGTTTATGCAGATAAAAATACGCGAAGAGGACAGAGACGCCCTCCGCTTCCTATGGAGGGGCGAGCGGCGCGAGGGAGAGCCGGAGGAGTACCGCATGACCTCCGTAATATTCGGAGCCTCCTCATCACCGTGCACCGCGCTGTACATAAAAAATAGAAACGCGCGAGAGCACGCAACGGAGTTCCCGCAGGCCGCCGAAGCTATAGAAAGAAACCATTACATGGACGACTACCTGCAAAGCTTCGCCACAATAGAAGAAGCTAAACGAATAACAAAAGAAGTCGACTACGTGCACAAACAAGCCGGTTTCCAGCTGCGCGGTTGGGCTACGAACACGAGTGAAGCTATAAGCGACGTCGCCGGGAGCAAAGAGCGAGAAGGAAATACCGTCCCTATCGGCGGGAGCGAGATAGAGAAAACGCTCGGCCTGCTATGGGACACTAAGGAAGATAGTATTCGTTTTCGCTTCAATAAAAGAAGAGCTCCGCCGGAGGTAATAGACGGCCTCCGCCCTCCCACGAAGAGGGAGGCCCTCAGCGTCATTATGTCGATATTCGACCCTCTCGGCCTCATATCCCCGCTCACTACGCCGGCGAAACGAATGCTGCAAGATACGTGGCGCTATAATACAGGCTGGGACGAAGATATTCCGAGCGAACTACACGCACGGTGGAGCGCATGGCTACAACAGCTGCAAGACCTAGGTAACCTAGAAATACCTAGATGCTACGACGCCGCGCCCGCCATCCGCTACGATCAACACACTTTCGTGGACGCGAGCGAGGAAGCCTACGCCTGCGCCGTATATTGGAGAATAACACGAGCCGACGGCAGCATTAAAGTCGCCCTAGCAGCCGCGAAGAGCCGCGTCACGCCCACGAAGCCTATCTCAACACCTAGACTGGAGCTTCAAGCGGCCGTCCTAGGTGTACGGCTAGCAAAAACGGTCGCAGACGAACACGATTTCGAGATCGCCTCAAAAACATACTGGAGCGACTCTCGAACCGCTCTAGCATGGATACGCGCCGAGCCTCGCACCTACAAGACCTTCGTCGCACATCGACTCGCCGAAATCGAAGAAAATACAAAGAAAAACGAGTGGAGATGGGTACCGACGGCACACAATACCGCCGACGACGCGACCCGCGCCACGCCGGCCGAATTCGACCCGAACCACAGATGGTTCACCGGGCCACCCTTTCTATATCAACAAGAGGAGAAATGGCCCCGAGAGAATAAGGTCGAAATTACGGCGACCGGAGAAGAGAGAGAGAGGTGCGGTGCAACGATTATTAAAGCACAAAAAGCACAACAGTGTATACCAGTGATCGAACGCTTCTCGAAGTGGACGCGGCTACTAAGAGCGACCGCGCGCGCGCTACAGTTCATCGACTTGCTTCGCGACAAAACTAGTGCCTCGGAAACACAGAAAAAAGAAACCGTCGGCGCAGCCCGAAGAAAACGCACACGCGCGAACGAGGAGCGAGATGGGGCCTGGAATAAACGCAATCGACGCCCCGACGTGCCCGCCAAGCCTAAAATCACGCGAGCAGAGAAAAAATACATCATATTGGACGCGAAATACCTACTCGCGGCCGAACAGCTGTTAGTGCGTGCCTCACAAGAAGACACCTACGCGCGAGAGAGAGAGCGCATAGCGAGCGGCCGCGCGCCAGACAAGGACGACCGACTAGCTAAGATATGTGTATATATGGACGAAAATCGCGTGCTACGACTACGAGGAAGAATAGCGGCGGCCGATGACTTACAAGAAGAGGCTGTACGTCCAGCGGTACTACATGGGAAGCATCACTATACAAAATTGTACATTTCCCATGTACACGAGAAGTTACACCACGGCGGCACTGAGATCGTCGTAAACGAGCTGCGCCAGCGATTTCACATTGTGAAGATTCGTCCCACAGTAAAGGCGGTAATCGCGCAGTGCCCTAAGTGCCGACTACGTAAGGCGAAGCCAGCTACCCCATTGACCGGCGACCTACCAGCGGCGCGGCTAGCTCACCACGCCCGCCCCTTCAGCTACACGGGCCTCGACTACTATGGGCCCCAGGAGGTGACAGTAGGTCGCCACCGGGAAAAAAGATACGTCGCGCTATTCACCTGCATGACATCAAGGGCGGTACACCTAGAAGTGGTTGCCTCACTAAGTACCGATTCGGCTATCAACGCACTACGCCGTTTTATCGCCCGGCGCGGATGTCCCACCGAACTATGGAGTGACAACGCGACAGCCTTCAGAGGAGCCGCCCGAGAGCTGACCGAAGCCATGAGAGACACAGCCGCTGCGCGCCACATCAATTGGCGTTTCCTCCCCCCCGCTGCACCCTTTATGGCGGGAGCATGGGAGCGCATGGTGCGCACAGTGAAGGAAGCAATGAGGGCCACCCTACACGACAAATGCCCAAGCGACGAGACGCTGCAGACCCTACTGGCCGAGGCAGAGGCTACGGTGAACTCACGGCCATTAACCTACGTGGCCGTGACCCCGGATGACCCGCCCGCCTTAACGCCGAATATGATACTGCTCGGGCCCGATTGTTATTCGCCCGCGCCCGGCACTTTCACCGAGAGCGACACCAACGCGCGCCAACATTGGAGGCGCGCCCAGCTGCTCGCCGACATCTTCTGGCGGCGCTGGGTGCGCGAGTACGCGCCGCTACTCCAACATCGGCGGGAGCCCCGCGACCAGGGGGCCGGCCCGACAGTAGGCGACCTCGTCATCATTTGCGACTCTAATCTCCCTCGCAACACATGGCCGAGAGGAAGAGTGACGAGGACGTATCCGGGCCAGGACGGCGTGGTTCGAGTAGTGGACGTCACCACCAGCAGAGGGCACATCCTGAGGCGGCCAACGAAGAAAATCGTCGTGCTACCAGTGGGATCGCAAGGCGACGGCGGGAGAAATGTTCACGACGAATAATAGTGTATATAAATAAGTAAATATTGTAAATAAATAGTACGTAGAATAAGCTGTAAAATAAAAAACATTCCGTCGTTGCATTTCATTACCTCAGCAATTAGGTCAGGTAGGGTGTAGGCCGTGCGAAGCCCGAGCCGCGACTGGCCGCGGGCCGGGCGACGTACGGCTTATATTTATAACCTCGGTGAGGTGCGGGGGGCTACCGCCCAGACAAACTCCAAAAAAGGAGTCCAACAGGAATAACCCGCAACCTCACCGAGGATTATTCCAATAAGAGTAGCAATAGGAACTAGATTTAATAAGATTTAATAAGAATCTACATGTAAATAGCATAAAAAAGGCAAATAAAGTGAGAGGGGCGAGGGAGGGGAGCGCGCGGGGTCCGGGGGACGAGGCGCATAAATACAGCCGCCCGGCGCAAATAAAAGGCGGGCGCGCGCCGCATACAAATTCATTACGCAACCAGCAGCCTCCGAGTCAACATCTCTCCAATCTCGCCTCTCCAATTCCAACAAGAAAGTGTTCTCATTTTTCCCTGGCGCTTATATAAACCCTATACCTACAGTCCACACTTACCCACCCAATATAGGGCCATAGACAACACATATGAATTGAATTAATGTACAATTTTTTTTTTTAAATAGGATTTCGAAATAGTAGCTGAGCCTAATAAAACATTTCCTAGATAAAAATACTTAAATATTAACATATTGCTGTAAAAGGTGGGTAACACAGTGGTAAAAATCATTTTTTCATACAAATGGTGAGACATCCAAGGACTACTGAGTTACTCAATTTATGGATATTAGCTGTGGTTCGTTAATTACCAAAACTGACGGAAGTAATACTGCATTAAACCTCTTTCTAAATAACAATACAAAAATATGAAGTGAGGGTATTCCAAAATATGCATTTAAAAAAAAGTTTCTGTAAATTATGTTACTGTTATTACTATGGAATAAGGTGCAAAAGTGTAAATATATTTTTGCCGTGTATAGTGGCCCTGATATTAATAATAAACGAGCCTAATTGGGTATCAAAGTATACGTATGATTGATATTTTTCAAACCCTAATCTTAATAGGAAATATTAGCAATGTGAAAGTAACTTGACTATGTTTTTTGATGGTATTATTTATATTCAAACCAGTTTTAAGAGACGATTAAAATCGATATGGGACAAACTGCATTTAGAGCTGAACAAGACAAACATTTGATACAAACATAGCTCGCCATTAATATCCTACTGATTATAAATATCACTACATAGTATAAAACAAAGTCGCTTTCTCTGTCCCTATATTCCTATGTATGCTTAAATCTTTAAAACTACGCAACGGATTTTGATGCGGTTTTTTTAATAGATAGAGTGATTGAAGAGGAAGGTTTATATGTATAATAACATCCATTAAAAAGTGCACCCGTGCCCGTATAATTAATATAACTGTGGTATTGGAACATATTAATAGCCCTTATAAGTTAAAAAATGCTCATCTATTTAGGCCATTTTCTGTTTGAATACACACGTATCTTGACATTTTCTCAGTGTTACTATCTAGAACAGGACTATTGCAGCCTAATGTCATAAATTTTAAATGTTATTTCTTGGATTTTTCATTACCAATATAGTTTCAAACATCACTCCAAAACCACCATTTTCAAGCTAAAAGCGGCTTTTTTCCGCTTAAATTCTACTATGCACAATAAAATCAAGAAATGGCTATGTCACTATCTAAAACTTTTATAAAGCCATATCTTTTAATCACTTTAATGGTATTATCAATACTTTTGTCATAATTTGAAATCAAATCATTTTAAAACTTATAAGACCTCTTCAGTAAAAGCTATTTTCGTCTCTGAAATTAATGAATTCAGATACGTAGTTGTAATGCAATTTTATCTTTATTTTTACGGATACTATTGGTGTCTTTCAATTTGCTGTGTGTGTATTCTATACCAATTTATATTTCAAATTGATATAATCAATACTCCAGATATTAAACCCTCATTAATGCAATTTGATAGGTAACAATCTTTTGTTAAAAGAAAATAAATAATAAATAAATAAATATTAGAGGATAATCTTACACAAATCGAACTAGCCCCACATTCAGCTCAAGAAGGCTTGTGTTATGGGTACTAGACGACGATATATTTAATAGATATAAATACTTAGATACATAGAAAACATCCAAGACTCAGAAACAAATATTCATGCTCATCACACAAATATTTGCCCTGTCCGGGATTCGAACCCAGGACCGTCAGCTTCACAGGCAGGTGCACTACCACTAGGCTAAATGAATTAATACATTCAGATAACACACAAATTTCGGATCTTAATTTAAACTAGCAGCGAGAAACCATTTTATCGCAGTAGTTCATTTTTAAATGTGGAGACATTTATCTTATGATCATAAAAGTGGAATTTTTCTTTATATATACATGTACAAAAAGTTGCGCAATGATTTCAGACTATTGCAAAACCTTTTGCAACTTTGCTCACCGCTTGTAAAGTTCATCCTTGTATAGCCGTCCCACGCCTCGCAATAGAGTAGACACGAACAACACATGAAAATATTGCAAAAAACACGATTGGTTTTGGAACAGGGATCCGGTATTTTTACTACCTTTTTTTATTTATTTATCAAAACGTACATAACAGTTACAACCTTTTAATTGCTCGCCAAACTGCCATAACAGTTTGTTGGCGAGATCGCGCTCATTTAACTAATGTTAGGTACTTACTTTGCTATTATGAATTAAACTTAAACACTGAATATGACAATGCCTAAACATTTAACTGTAATATTTTTTTAAGTTTTAAATAAGGTATAATCAGTTATAATTGTATTTCGCTATTTATATCGCTAAAGATCGGATTAGCGGTATAATTAAAACCGGTATTCAAATATATTAGCGGTTTCGCCAATTGACAACAATACCTCTATTTGATACTTTACCGGTAATAGCTGTCAGTGTCAATATACTTGATTACTTGTTTCAGCAAACTGGCGTATTGTAAAAAGTAGGTATTTACACTTATTAGTTGCGTTTTAGTAGTAATGTTTAACTGACATCTTAACTTTCAAGTGCAATGAATAGCGGTATTGAATACAGGTATTTAATATCGTAAATAGGCTATACATAGAAGTATAGATGAAAGCGGAATGATAAAAATACTTCTAATTAGATAATAGGTAGGTACCGTAAACTGGGGTGACTTTAAGAAAAAACGGGGCTACTTTGATACATGTACAACATTTATATATTCATCACTAAGTATACCTAGTTTGATTCAGTTTAGTAAATAGTTAGAAAATTAACGTACGTATAACTTGACTCAAGGTTAACTAAGTAAAACAACCTCTCACCCTAAACGCATATACCTTCTCCGTTCCGTTGTGTGTAAAAAAACACAGCATAAAAATTGAATTTTTGAAGTCGCCCCTCAATTTCAAAGTAACCCCGGTTAACGGTATTTTTTTTATTAGCGGTAATAGTTTGTCAAATTCTATACAAGTATTAAATAAAACCGGTTTTACAATCCCTGTTAGCTTGGTAGCTTATTCGCTAGCTATCCTTGCTTGAAAAACTAGCCTCCTGTATTCCGGGCATTATCGCTCGGCAGTATAGCTCAGTCAGAGGGGCTACCGCGAACCACAAACGAAGTTTTCCTTCTCTGTCTCACTTATGTGCAAACTTGCAAGTGCGACAGAGAGGGGAAACTTCGTTTGCTGTTCGCGGTAGCGCCCCAGGGGCGGCTCACTCCGTGATTGCGTCGCGCCGCCACAAGTACATGTGGCCATTGTGGCCGGCACCCGTCGGGTGCCATTAGAAAGTGATGTAGCGAGTCGAAGTGCGTGCGATAGAAAGAGATGGCCACGTTTAGGCACGTTTGGCGTACGTAAACGTAGGATTTGTTAACAGTGGGCCTTCTGTACGTAGTACTATTACTTATTCTGTGGCAAAATGTACCTAAGACGTCATTAATAATGATATTGAAGTCATTCTGTTTGCATACTCTGCCCTTGTTTAGCGTATCGTGTCATTGATCACAAACTTGACAGACAATATAATACATGCAGGGACCGATACCGGTATTTTTAAAAAACCCTGAGTTACCTAGCCCAATATTTTGGATTATTTTTGCTCTTTACGTAGGGCTGAATCATTTATTTAGGTAACAACGTCGTATTATTAGATTGTCCCATTAAAAACGAAATAATGAACCGATGACCGTAATAATACCGATATTTTTCTTTGGGGAAAATACCGGTATCCGATCCTTGAATACATGTATAGGTACACTCAAAAGCATAATTGTACGTTCCATTTCAAAGCAAAAATATGTATATATATATATATGTGTTTTCTATTGTAGCATTGTAATTCTGTGGTATTATGATACTGTTATTTTATACAAATTGTATATTGTTTTGAAAAAATGACACCACACGGAATTTATTACGCCGGTTCTTCTCGAGGCAGAGGTTTATTTTATGAACCGGTGGTAGTTATTTGACATTCATAGGTGCATGTAATATGCCTAAATTGAAGAATAAATTTCATTTCATTTCATCAGAACCAAAGTAACCGATATATCCTTTCGAATCGCTAAACTTAAGTGGCAGTGGGCGGGGCACATTGCACGTAGAACCAATGGCCGTTGGGGCCGGAAGGTTCTCGAGTCGCCAACCACGGACCGGAAGGCGCAGCGTGGGTAGACCCCCCACAAGGTGGACTGATGACCTGGTAAAGGTCGCGGGAGTCCGCTGGATGCGGGTGGCCCAGGACCGGTCATTGTGGCATTCTTTGGGGGAGGCCTATGTCCAGCAGTGGACGTCACTCGGCTGATATGATGATGATGATGATGATGACATAACTAAAGTTAAGGGCTGAACTCATAATAATCACTGAGTCTCCGAATCTTTAAGTCTATAATATAATAAAAGCATAATTTACATTCACTTATGCCGTTATTTGTTGACCACACTTATGAATTACTGTTTTTATCAAGTGTAAAACTCTTTGAATAAACTTTATTCAGTCTATTTCAGCATGTAATTATTTTAGTTAATTAAGGAGAAGTGGCTGTTGAGCATATCATCAATGAAAACTAACCTAACGTGGGTGTTTATAGCCGGCACAAAACCACTGTAAAGCGGTCTCCACACGCTACCAACAGCCAACCAAAAAAGGGCGTGAATATACTGGTCACGCGTTCAAAAAAATATCTGGCAGAATTGCATGTACGCATGTCCAGCCAGTGGTTACTTCCTCGTCGCGATTCGCGCTCGTGTGTGCTGCCCTTAGCAACCGTTTTCGAACTAATTTTGAATTTGGTTTTCCACGCTCCAATCTGATGACCCGATTTGAGGTGAGTTATTTTTTAAATTTTCCTATAGCCTGGATTATTGCCTAACTGCCTTCGTGGTTGGGGTGTTCTGTGTGTTGAATAAATAATTTAAAAACTTTGACCAATTATAAACACCATAAGTGACATTCTAGTGCAATGTAAATTAAATATAATAAGTACTTTGTTATTTTTTAATGTTAGAAAAGGCTTAAAAAATCCAAATTCAATACTAACTATATTGTTTGTTTTGAATAACGAAAAGGAAAACTAAAATAAAGCTGAATTCTATTAGTAAAAAAAAATTCCATCGCCATAAATTTTAACTAATTAACAAATTTAAATATGGACGGCAACTGTATATTAGTTTTCAATGCGTATTTTATTTATATTTGTTTTCATTAAAAATGTATATAGGTTAAATACCGAAGCAGTAGGTACCTACATATATTTATGTTTATAGTAGGGTTTTCCACTTTTTATTAACTACAATGGATGAGATAAGTTTTACGACTTTAGTTATCGTAGTTTGTATACGGCTTAGTACTTTTATAATATTCAAACTACACTCAAGAGCCAATAAAATGTCAACATACCCATTTTTTACCCACGACGGAACGGAGAAGGTATATACGTTTTTACCCACGACGGAACGGAGAAGGTATTTATGCGTTTTTACCCACGACGGAACGGAGAAGGTATATACGTTTTTACCCACGACGGAACGGAGAAGGTATATACGTTTTTACCCACGACGGAACGGAGAAGGTATATGCGTTTAGGGTGAGAGGTTGTTTGTTTGTTTGTTTGTGTGTGCACATCAATATTTTCGAAACGGCTTGACCAAAACGGTATTTCCGGACCGATATGACCTTCAAACCTTCAAGAAAAGAGCGTATTCCTTCTGAAAGGCCGGCAACGCACTTGCGACTCCTCTGGTGTTGCAGGTGTTTATGGGCGACGGTAATTGCTTACCATCAGGTTATCCGTCCGCTCGTTTATAAATAAATAATATAAATATTAGAGGACAATCTTAGACAAATCGAACTAGCCCCACAGTAAGCTCAAGAAGGCTTGTGTTATGGGTACTAGACGACGATATATTTAATAGACATAAATACTTAAATACATAGAAAACATCCAAGACTCAGAAACAAATATTCATGCTCATCACACAAATATTTGCCCTGACCGGGATTCGAACCCAGGACCGTCAGCTTCACAGGCAGATGCACTACCCACTAGGCTAAACCGGTCGTTTGCCCCCTATAATTAAAAAAAAACCAATTTAGAAACGATTTCTGCAACAGGTTTGTAATTTAGTCGTGGCAAATTTTAGCTAGGTGTTACGATGATAACTCACCAGGGGGCGCTGCAGTAAACACTTTTCACTTGCTAAAGTGCGTTAGAGTGCATTTTCCCCGGAGCTGTTCGGCGAGCGCTTACGATTTCAATACGACGTGGTGTGGAGTACATGCAATTTCATTGCTCTTAGAAAAAAAAGAAAGCATTTATTCACTGCACCGAAAGACACACCGTTACAAATATAACAGACTCAGTACATGAACATTAAAAAGTGCGTCTTCGCGGCAGTGAATCGGTTGCTGTCTCAGCATTATGCCGAGGTGTCAGACGCCTGCAAGCTGCAGCGCTGGTTTTCAGACAGCGATCCACGGAACGGAACACAACATACTATATAGGAAAGGTATACATACATATAATGAATAAAATCATAGGTGTTATATATATGAATGAGACTACTTCAAAACAGGCTCTTCTGTGTATATTGGTACAGATAGCAGCATAAGTCTATCGTCTATCCTCTCGCACCAAACGAACGTTCCATATTTTATCCGTTCACACTAATTATAGGAAAAACTCCTTTCTTCTAATGGCTGCTAGGTTTAATCAGCTTTGCAAATGTCATGATCCCATCGATCTGTTCTGTGATAGCTTTAGTTCAATACGCCAACTAATGAGCCAAGATTTCTCCCACTCTTAACTCTTATGTAATTTTAACTTGTGTATTTCTCTTGTGTTGTTCTTGTTCAATGTTTAAACTCATTCTCGCTGACAAGCTGCATAATTATAAGCATACCTAATAGTTATTATTATTTTTGTGATTTCGCACGTCATGCACTTTAAGCAGCTTTCTACCTGTGGAAACTTTTAATTGGCTTACTGTTTCTATGTCGCGACCTATTATGTTACTATAGCTGTAAGTTTTCCTATGAAAAAAAATAATAATAATAAGTCGCTACAAAGGGTCGTAAGCGCATGTTTGTTCTGGAGTCTCGAGCATCCATAGACTATGGTGTCTTACCATCAGGCCTTAACTGTTCATCAATTTTATTTTTAATTGTTGTTAAAATTCAAAAGTGCTTGTTGCTAGGCCTATTTGAATAAAGAATATTTTGAGTTGAGTTGATCACTGTTGTATTGTAAAGAACATCACAAAATAATTTGCGTTAGATTAACTCTTCTCATTTTCTCGAGGGTTAACTGGAAGAGATCCCTTAGAGGGATAAGTTCGTTGTACCTTATATAGGTACCTACTAGCCGCGCCCTGCGGTGCTACCTGATAAAAGGTAGCCTATGCGTTAATCCAGGGTATACAAGCTACCTTCCTTCCAAAAAGCAGCCAAATACGTCCAGTCGTTTTTTTTTAATTAAGTGGAACGTGAAGACCGATCAGAAATATATGATTATTGGCCAAGTTCTGAAATACAATTGGAACTAATGTCTGACACTGGCAACAATTTTAATCATACTTTGTCACTGTTGTCAGTGACACTGTGGTGGTTTAGGTTAAGTGTTGAATATTAAATAATAAATGACTAAAAATGCTCAAAATGATGCATTCTCAAGAGCTGAACATTCCTCTCACTCATATAGTGAATAACACGAGAGTGAAAGGGTCGGCACGATACGAAGTTCGGACTAACCCCTAGGTATCGCTGACAGGACAGTGTGGAGGCAGATCTGCGTCAGCTTCAGGTTTAAGACCGGCAGGAAGCAGTGCAGGATCGGGAAAGGTGTGCTCTCGTTTAGGAGGCCAAGATCCTCTTTGGGTCATGGCGCCGATAAAGTATTGGGTTGCACCAAACCGCCTGTAATCGTAAGCGGTGTTCGTAAAAATCTGATGGAAAGTTTGACAAGTTTCTATGGGATGACAGCTGCCGGCGCTATATTTGACGGACTGGCCGGGAGTGCTACCGCGAACTGAAAATGAACGAAGTTCGAATATCTCCCTCTCTGCCGCACGAATTAGCAAGTGCGACAGAGACACCTGTGATCGCATGTTGGTGCAACCGACCCTAGTTATGGTAATGTTATCGCATAGTACTCGTATGTACTGAAATATGTAGTGTGAACATTTTATTTAGTTGCCCAAGTATCATTATTGCAGGGACCGATACCGGTATTTTTAAAAAACCCTGAATTAGCCCAATATTTTGGATTATTTTTTGCTCTCTACGTAGGGCTGAATCATGTATTTAGGTAACAACGTCGTATTATTAGATTGTCCCATTAAAAACGAAATAATGAACCGGTGACCGTAATAATACCGGTATTTTTCTATGGAGAAAATACCGGTATCCGATCCCTGCGTTCGCGGACCGCTGGGACTCCGCGCTCATGCGTCGGTGGACGCAGCTTCATGTCCAAGCGACCTTTAGTTAATATACCTAGTTTAAGAATGTATTACTAACCTAGTTTAAGATTTACTAACAGATATGGGTTCAAACCTGAAATAAACTTGAATAATAATAATTATTGTTCTAATTGTCACATTTTTATTTATTTTTGACCCTGAATTCAAAGTCCTTCAGTAGGAATAATAGAATACAATAAAGTGTAAAAATAATCTAATGAATCCTCTCATAAATATGTACCGAAACCTTAACGCGCCGACATAAGATCCATGGGACATATTTTTGAGCAGCTTGCATGCACCAATATTTTTGCACTCGACTGTACCCTTCTTGTCACACTTTTCCTCTGCATCACTTTCATTCTTCAGGGCCACGATTCTATATGTTTTAATTGACAGAAGGAGACATCATTTTGATTTTGAATAGGATACCTAATACTTTATCGCTGAAACGCAGGCACGACGTGAACTTCATTCTAAAATGTGACAAGTAACATTGTTCTATTTCGTAATATATACTTATAACACTAAGGCTTAGAGTTTATTTTTAACTAATAACTTATTAAGAGCATTATGATTGCGTTTAACGCAGTGTTTGCTATTCATAATCTTATCTAGCAAGCTATGAATGGCTATGCACTATCAAATATTCTAAGCGAAAGCAAATGAATTGTGAAATAAATAGTCACGCATGCGGAGATTTAATTTTTTTATAATAATTTAAAAATGGCTACATTAAGAGCTATAAAATATTACTGTGGTATTTACGCGCTGCTCTATATACGCAAAATGACCACGCGAAATGGCCTAAGGCCCATTAGACCCGGGCCTAGGGCGGATATTTGACGTGTGTGCTGAGAAAGGCTCTCTTCCTTAAGAGGCCTTATAAATTTTAAAATGTTTTCATTTCAAATTATGACAAAAGTATTGATAATACCAATAAAGTGATTAAAGGATACGATGACTTTATAAAAGTTTTAGGTAGACAGAGCCATTTTTTGATTTTATTGTGCATAGTAGAATTTAAGTGGAAAAAGCCGTTTTTAGTTTGAAAATGGTTGTTTTGGAGTGATGTTTGGAACGATATTTCTTAACAAAAATATAAATTTGAAATTTATGACATTAGGTGGCAATACTCCCGTTATAGATAGTGACATTGAGAAAATGCCAAGATACGTCTCAATTCATACAAAAAATGGTCTATGCAGATGAGCGTTTTCTAACTGATAAGGACCGTTAAAATTTTGATTTAAATTCCATTGAAATATTAGGTTATTTTATAGAAACTTGGGACTCAGGAGGGTATTCAAATTATAAAAAAGAAATCTCAGTGGCGTATGTGGCGTAATGAGAGCAACCGTTTTTGTGCTCACCAGTTGGCGCCACTGTCGAGTAAGGTCCAGCTGTCAAAAAAATTTATTGGTTCTTATGGGCATGAGAACTAAGTTTACATTTAAATCACATTTAATACCTTAAAACCGTACCGTAAAAATTTCGAACATCCCGCACTGTAGCGCAGTACCGTTTTATAAACAGGAGGACATAAGTTTCCGAAAGACAAAACTTTCTCAAAGCACTGACAGTCATTGACTCGTAACTCATATTTGCCAAAATCAAGCTCAGGTATTGCAAAATAGTCACCATATTATTCCAGTTAGATATTAACCCGCGTAGCGCAATCACAAAGAGTGACATTTGACACATCAGAGACCTCACGCTACACTAGCGCCTCTAGCGGCGAATTCATACGCGGTAGTCATCATTGTGCCACATATCGTTGTACATGTAATTGATAATATAAATCCATGTCGAAAACTTTGAAAGCATACGAGAAGCTTTCGGGATCATATTTATATTATTTCTTTTGTTACATTATTCCAACTTAAAAATATTATAAAGCGTATATAAACATGCTGTTACATTCCGAACACTATGGACGCTTATGAAGTCATAAAGAAAGAGTTAAAAGTCGTATAATAAAATATCAGTTCTATAGAGCTATCTCGAAGTACTTTTTTGTGACTGAAGCTTGACCAATGATCGTACGTCTGCATTAGAGACTTTCACATTGAGATTTAAATAACTTAATGGTGCTGTTCAGTACCATCTTCTATTTCAAAACAATCATTTTCCCGACCTTCACGATCCTGCATGACACTCCTCTTTAGGCACGGTATTTCAAAGAACTTCGATGCCTTCGCCATCGCTTCAGCATCATCGAAAGTATGAGGCAGTACTTTCCCCGCTGTCTCTGGAAGATCTAACATCACCAAAGCCCCCAAAGCAGCTATACATCCCACTATAACCATTGGAAGCCACGTGTAAAACACTTCAGAATATACTATAAATGGCGATATGACGGTAGCCACGTAGCTGCATATATGAACAATTGACATACCAGAACCTCTAATAGAAGTAGGAAGCATTTCAGCCGCCCATTGCATTGTCGTATTAAAGGTTATGTTGATTGCAAACCTTGCTACCATGGCAGTAAGAACTGACTGTAAACCACCTCCTATTAACGCAGTAAATATACTAAAAACACAGGATACACTGAACGTTAATATTGTCATCCATTTTCGACCAGTCCAATCTAAGACAAACGATATTAAGCAGAGAGAGGGGAATTCTGTGAAAGATATAATTGTGAACGATAGGAAGAAGTCGTAATTTAACTGCCCAACGCTTCTAGCTAAGGCATCGAACACGATTGTACAACACATGTATCCTAAACACATGCATATAAAACTTCTTCTTAAGATTGGCCTCTTCATTATTTCCAGTGTATTAGTGCTCGACTCTTTCTGCTGCGAGTGGCAAATCTTGAATTTTTCTATCAATTTGGACGGAACTTCTTTTTTGTTGACATGACCGATTCTTTGGATTTTTTTCATTGCGTCGTCTATGCGTCCGACGGATAACAGCCATCTTGGGCTTTCAGGTATCACAAAGGGCGCAATAATAGCGAATGTCATCGGTATACACGTCACTAAAGAAAGTATTTTCCAATTGTCGCAAGCGAGGGCTATCCATGGCAGCGAGCAAACGCCTGTAGAGTAGAAAATCGCAAACGGGAGATTACCTATGAGAGACCTGTATTTTGGTGCAACGTATTCTAAAACCAGGAGATACACCATCAGCATGCAGCTGTCCCAAGACATTCCCATGAAAAATCTGCAGATTGCGAATTGCATGAAATTCTGAGCGTAAATGCTGACAATACCAGCGATGCCCCCGGTAACAGTGCCGGCAGCAGCAGCTGGTAGTCTTCCGAAGCGGTCTGAGATCCACCCCATGATGAAACCGCCGACTATAGAGCCGACGAAGAAGATGGACTGAGCTGTGGCCTGGTAGCTGTCTTTGTCGCACACCCATCCGAGTTCGCTGGAGATGGTCGCATAGGGTATCTCCGTCTTGTTGAACTCCCAGCCGTGTCGGCAGGGCTCCGTGGTCCACGCGGGGTCCGGTGCGCTCCGCCCGGAGGCGAGCACCTCAGTCCAGTTGGCGACGTACGCGGAGCACTGCGAGTACCCGAACCGGGCGGCGGCGTCGGCCGGGATGGCCAGCGTCCTCCGCTGCAGCTCACTCAAGTTGCCCAACTCCGGGACGTTACACCAATGATTAGGCGACACTTCTGTAATAAACAGCTGCTCGAAATATGACACCACTCCGAATATGTAGAAAGGGAACGTGGATATGAATAAGATCATTTGGTAGAGACCGAACTCGCCAGCTGACGATAACAGGTCATCGTACGTCACTCCTGGTTGTGTATCTTCTTCTCTAATAGTGACACCGATTTTCCGTTTTCTTTCATCCCTTTTTACTGCCATTATATTTTGTTTTCCTATAATATTATTGATTGCTTTATTAACCTTTGTTTTAATTGCTTCGTAGCGTCTCAAGACTTACTGCTGTATGTACCTATTTGAATATGGTTTTATATGCCTTTCATGTGTCTTATTTAATCATTTAAACCCTTAATAACTACTCAGGTTTTTACCATGAGTTAAGATTGCTTAGGCTTACACTATCTCAGAGATATGTAACTTTATCTTGTTACAATTTACATATTGGGGATGCAGCAGTAACTATATTTAGCCATATGGAATCACGTGTCATAATAGTAACTTTTGATTTTTTTTTAACTGCCGAGATGATGTTGCCGAAAATGTTGAGATGAAGTCAGATTAAAAACGAGATTTCTGTTGTTTGACATAAAGAATAGGGTACTTATTATAACACACTGATGTTTTTTTTACAAACCTTGTGACAATTCCGACCAATTCTGTGATCTTAAGCTAATTTGTAAATTTCCCCCAAAACTGCGGCGTAAACCATCTTCTGAACTAACATTTTTTTTGTTTTTTCAGTCCCATAGAATTATTTGCTCTTAATTTTAATTTGATACTGCCACGCGTTCCAGATTAACTTCATCACCACCACATTACGAGTAGATTCCGTAAGTTGTCCTTCACACTCCAAAGTCTATGTGGCAAAATACTGAAAATGAACCTTACTTGATAGTGCGTAGGTTGCCTTTACAGCGAGTTGATATGAAATTAGGGCATGACGGGCACTAAATGTACTGACTTTATATCAAGTCAATGGCTGCAAAAAGATTAAAATATTCTCGACTTGACAAATAGATAGACGGATGGACATTAGTAATTCTAAAAGGTTCCTTTCCTTTTGAACTTTTTACTTTCACTTCAGTAACTAATTCTCAGCGCATAATCTAGAACACGTTGATGTTTCTAAGCAACATATATGAATCGTCTTGGTGTATGCTTTGCTATCCCTCTTGCGTTAGCAAAAAGCCTGCTATGTGTAAGCGAGACACAGTGATATTGAGATGTAATTTAAATGGAATATTTAGCGGAATATCCAGTCCCTGAAGTTATTTTGCCGTGCAAAGCATTCATGTATAAAGATTGAACAGCGATTCGCCATGACAGCCAATAGGTTTTTAAATTATACGGATAATGTTGCTTATATTCATATCCGATATTACCTTTGGCATTAGTCTGATATTTACTATTTACCTTTTAAATCACATGTGGTAGAACGAGATGTCATGATGTTTTTAGCAGTCATCTGTCGTCATTATTTAGGCGGTTATTTATTATAATATCAAAAATTTATTAACCTATTATCAACATAATTATGTTCATAATACCTAATGGATAAAATACTTATTGAACGATTAACCTAAACTTGAAATAACTATCATTATGCCTACCTATGTAAAAATATCTAAAATACTTATACATCATCATCATCATCATCATTTCAGCCGAAAGACGTCCACTGCTGAACACAGGCCTCCCCCAAGGCTCGCCATTTAGACCGGTCCTGTGCCGTTCGTTTCCACCGGATTCCCGCGACCTTCACCAGGTCATCACTCCACCTTGTCGGAGGCCTACCGACAGCTCGTCTTCCTGTGCGTGGACGCCACTCAAGCAGTTTCTGGCCCCTAAAAACTTATACGTCATTAATAAATTACCTATAGTTGAAATACCTCTAAGGTTCGGTTGTAAGGAAAGAAGGTGTTGGTACGACGACGAGCGAATCGAGAAGGAGTCGGTAGACAGAACTGCGATCCTACAGTGAGCGAGCCGAGCGAGCGAATCGACGCTCGAGAACCGATCATTTTCCCGTCCGATCATGGGGCTACACTGAACATCGACATTCGGTTCGCGCCGTCCCTTTCACTCATATAGTGTTATAATACGAGAGTGTAAGGGACAGCACGATACGAAGTTCGGATTTCGAAGTTCAGATTACAGGCCCTGATGCGCTCGTGATGATCCATACTGTGTGAGGCGTTAGAGTGCATCGCACGAAAATAATAAGTGAGCTTCCAGTGTGCAGAAGTAACGTAGTTACAATGCACTAAAATAACTTTGGACTGAAAAAGAAACAATTTAACCGAAAAAAACACTGAAAAATGTCTTTATGACTTTATCAAAAAAAACCCAAATAACGTGTGATGTTTAGGTCACACATACATATCCTCCAGCCTGCAGGGCGTCTGGAGGTTTCCTAGTTAACTCAGGGGTCTAGGAGTGTCTACGGGTGTCGGGTAAATAATAACAGCAGTGTACGCTGATATAAGAAGAAGGCTCTTTTTACCCGCTTATTAATAACTATTCTTTTTTACGTTAACAGCGGTACTGCTTAATACGAAGGAACGGTTGATGAATTTAGAACTGGGTAGTGATTGCACCTATAGCTCAGTTGGCTAGAGCGACTGGCCGCGACTGCCGGGAAGTCGCAGGTTCGAATCCTGCTCGGTGCCAAAATTTTTAAATTTTTCCTTCATGCTAAATTTTTTTATTAATAACTAAACATTAACTTAAGCAATGTAATCGGTACGTGTTAATCCTAACGACCCTTACGGGGTTCTAGCGTGACGGATACGCGGGAATAAGCCCTAGGCGGCCTCTTTCCAAGAGGCTAACTGGTAATATTTGTCAGGGTCAGGCACACTACGAGGGCCTCTTGGGAATCAAACGGCCAGCGAAATATTCGGACAGGTGCACTACGGGATGAAAGCTGCCAGCAGGTAGCGGGGCGTAGAAGACTCCTGACGCAGTCGGAAACCACACCGGCCAGAGGAGTCGGGAGTGACTAGCTAAAGCACATGGGAACCGAGGCAGAGGGGAGAGGTGGAGGGTAGATCCAGCTGCACTTGCGGAGCGCTAACCAAACTCCGGTTCTATGCGGGCGCGGCGGTTCTTATCTTGGCTGTCTGGGTGTGAGGTGGGAGGCGACGCGGTGCGAATGAGAAGAATTTGCAATGTATGGCCTTGCCTTTAGTAAATTATATAAAGAATAGCATGCTATGGAAGTTTCCATCACACAGGTTCTTTCGGATACGAGGAGGTTCTTAATAACTTTTTTCGTCTCATATGCCGAGCTAAAAACATTCAAACTAAATTAGAAGAGTTGGTATATTACCTAGTCTCATCCGTGGCGCAGCGCAGCTGGATTTAAGTTGATAGGTACTATTATTAAATTTTTTTCCTCCTACTACCTCAACACGGTTGAAAAAATAAGCGTAAGTTAAGTTTATAATACGAGGATTTACAGAAACCTATATTTAAATTATAGTCCGACAACGAACATTATATCGTAAGTCCTTGAGATAACCATCAATAAACAGAAAATCTGTTTAACGAATACAGTTACAACGTGAGATTTTGTTTACATTACAGACGCAACGACAATGTAATTCAAACACACTTATCTTGGGGTAATTAATACCAAAGAAGCATTAATATAAAAGCGTAAATACGTAACCGGTAGTTTATTGTTTAACTCCATAGACTTACTATTAAAATATGCTCGAAGCCAGCAGCCCACCAGGGAAAAGGCGAAACAAAGATTTTCAAAATATTGAAGAAAACATGGAACATGAAGTGACGTATGATGACCTATTATCGTCAGCTGGCGAGTTCGGTCTCTACCAAATGATCTTATTCATATCCACGTTCCCTTTCTACATATTCGGAGTGGTGTCATATTTCGAGCAGCTGTTTATTACAGAAGTGTCGCCTAATCATTGGTGTAACGTCCCGGAGTTGGGCAACTTGAGTGAGCTGCAGCGGAGGACGCTGGCCATCCCGGCCGACGCCGCCGCCCGGTTCGGGTACTCGCAGTGCTCCGCGTACGTCGCCAACTGGACTGAGGTGCTCGCCTCCGGGCGGAGCGCACCGGACCCCGCGTGGACCACGGAGCCCTGCCGACACGGGTGGGAGTTCAACAAGACGGAGATACCCTACGCGACCATCTCCAGCGAACTCGGCTGGGTGTGCGACAAAGACAGCTACCAGGCTACAGCCCAGTCTATATTCTTCGTGGGCTCTATAGTCGGTGGTTTTTTCATCGGTTGGATCGCTGACCGCTTCGGAAGACTGCCAGCCGCTGCCACTTGTAATGTCATAGGAGGCGTTACTGGGGTCGTCAGCATATTCGCGAAGGACTTCATCCAGTTCGCCGTCTGCAGATTCTTCATGGGCATGTCCTGGGACAACTCCATGCTGATGGTATACCTTTTAGTGCTGGAGTATGTGGCTCCGAAATACAGAACGATTGTAGCAAATCTTCCGATTGCTATATTCTACACGATAGGCGTTTGCTCGCTGCCATGGATTGCCCTTGCTTGCAATGATTGGAGGCTGTTTTCTTTAGTGACGTGCATACCAATGATATGCGCTATTTTTGCACCCTTTGTAATGCCTGAAAGCCCACGATGGCTTTTATCAGTTGGCCGTGTTGACGATGCAATCAAAAAAATCCAAAAAATCGGTCAAGTTAACAAGAAGGAAGTGCCTTTGAAATACATTGAACAGTTTAAAACCAACCTTTCGAAACAGAAGAAAGAAGGCAAGTACAGTGCTTTTGATCTTCTGAAACGATCTATACTTAGAAATATGTTTGTCTGTGTGTGTATAGGCTACATGTGTTGCACAATTACGTTTGACGCGTTAATTAGAAGCATTAATCAGCTGGATTTTGACTTTTTCGTATCATTCTCGATCGTGTCTTTCACCGAATTCCCTTCTCTTTGTATAGTTTCGTTTGTGTTAGATTTGACTGGCCGAAAATGGTTAACAGTATTGACTTTCTTAGTTGCCAGTGTATTTAGTTTTCTGACAGCGTTTTTAGGCGGTTTGCCATCAGTTTCATGTGCTGTGGTCGCTAGGTTTGCTATTAATATAACGTGTAATGCTATTATGCAATGGGCGACAGAGATGCTCCCAACTGCCGTGAGAGGTACTGGTATGTCTGTGGTTCACATTTGTGGTTACGTCGCGACTGTTATATCGCCTTTTATTGTTTACCTCGAAATATATTACTATTGGTTACCTCTAGCAATAGTTGGGTCTTTGGCAGGATCGGGAGCTGTTATAGTCCTGAGTCTTCCAGAAACGGCATCCAAAGAACTGCCCCAGACATTTGATGATGCCGAGACTTTGATCAGAGATTCTAAATTCTTTGAAGTTCCATGTTTGATGAAGAATAGAAATAATCCAGAAGGCCATGAGAATAATTCTTTCGAGATGTAGCAACAAAAAGAATGAAGAGAAATAAAATTATAGGGCATACGCTTTGCGTAAGGCAAATTGCTAGTATCTAATTCGGTTACTTACCATTTTTATGCAGGCGCCTTTAACAAATTATAATTTAATGTAATGTTAATTAGTGAAGATACTCTTATGTACCATTCGGCCAAACAAGTGGCTTACTTCACCATTGATAGGCCTTGTGTGGTTGCAATAAGGTTCACGAATGTGTCGCTTTGATGTCAGGTTTAAAACTGTCGTACTAAATTTCCAACGGGTGAAAGCGACAGAGTGCCAGCTATTTATGAAGCCGATTGTACTTTTTGCGAATCATCATCATCCTCCTGGCGTTATCCTAGTACAGTTGCATCCTGAAGGATGCCCGGGTTCTACTTAACCCCAAGATTTGGCGTAGGCATTAGTTTTTACGGAAGCGACTGCCATATAGTAGATTCGGATATTTACTCTCAAACTGATATCCCGATGAGTGTTAGTAAATCAAAATATTAGGGTAATTTTTTTTCTTTTATTAATTTGAGGTTCTCGCTTTAAAGTACTTTTTAACATACTAAATACAGTATATTTAAAACAAATTTTCAATCACCTACATTTTTTAATTTAATTTGGAACATAAACAGTTAAGGTGCAGCGGGGAAATCTCATGTACGATTCTGTTCTTTATTCATACAAAAACTGTTTCACTCAGTCGGTTACTACGCGGCGCGAGGCGTGAAGGATTGGATGGAAGAACGGGGTAGGCGCAGCAGCCCTTTTCCTGTCCGTTATTCTTTGACGACTGTCTTATTCTGCGCACATCGCTGCACCCGGCCGATAGAAGAGACCAGTCGCTTTTGTAAAATAGGTGCCTAAGACAAAATCTTGCGATTAGGTGTGAAAGTGGCTAGCTCCTGGGCACAACCGGGAAAAGGGCGATGATGTATGTACGAATTGCGAAAAAGCGAAATTTATTAGAATTACGATTTGAAACTGGATATTCACCATTTATATTTGTATTTTTGAGTTCCCGATATTTCGGCACTGTTGCAAGCGCCATTATCAAGGATTAACTGTCAGTCAAGGATTAAGTGTCAGTGTGTGTCAGTTAATCCTTGATAATGGCGCTTGCAACAGTGCCGAAAAATCGGGAACTCAAAAATACAAATATACATGGTAAATATCCCGTTTCAAATCGTAATTCTAATGCAAATGACCATGTAAGCTTGAAATCTTATATAAGCGAAATTTATGTAAATTTTGTGCTATCGTGTAAGCTTAAGCGATTGGTCCTTTTAATAATATTTATCATCTGACACTGTACGCTGTCCTGCACACCCAGCTGGCTCCACAGAAAACCAGCGCCGTTGATCACGCAAGCCGTGCGGATGGCCCAAAGAGGCGTCCGACCCCAGACAGAAAAGACGCCCAGTTAAAGCTTAACAGATGCTGAAAGAACTCCACAAAACACCGGCCATGTGCGTGTCGGATCACGCTCAATGAACTCCTACTAGTCCACATTTAAAACCACTATAATACATTGCATCAAAGAAGGTCGTAATCGCATCTTTATAGGGAACTTACGGCACTTACGACGATGTTTGGGCAAGACATTTTTCAGCGAAAGCTCTAAAACCTTAAAACCTATCTTGTTCAAACCAAAGATCGTTGAAAGTATTTATATATTAATGCACTCCACCCCAATTTTTTTCAGAATTTTAAACTTCATAGTTTGAAAATTAGAGGGGGGTCACACTTTTGACTTTGACAGCTAATATCTCACCAACGGTTGACTTAAATGGAAAAGTATGTAGACACTTTCATATCATTTTTAAACACCTATCCATGGATTACTAAACGACTATGTGCGTTGAATAGTCTAGTCTCCGAGGAAATCGGCTGTGACATACGGACGGACGGACTGACAGACCAGACATGACGAAACGATAACAGTTCCATTTTTGACCCTATAAAAAAACGCTAGCCGTGCCAACTGCATTGTTGAGTGGAGGCCATTTCAAATCCACCCTGATCTAGGAACTTGTTTTGTATTTTTTTTGTCATTTTTATTGTATACTTCCTTGATTTATTTGTGATAATCCACATCGAAAGGGACCTTATGGCGGCAGGCGCTTACGTTACACCTATTCACTATTGTATTGGAACAGCGGCAATAAAGGCGTAAGTGCCGGCCGCCATAAGGTCCCTCTCGATGTGGATTATCACATTTGTTAATGTGTTTATTAAACTTCTGCTGAATAAAATACATCAGGTTGTAAGGTAAACGTCCCGATGCTACTACTTAGTGTCCAATAGACGACACGTATCACCACTGTCATCATGACATAAGATTGAAAGTGCCATGGATTGAGCCAGTGTCGAGCACAGGGATTTGTACCCTATACACAGTTCTCATAACTGCTGGGTTAACGTTTAACTTGCCTTTAAAGAGCCCTTGTAGTATCATGTGGAATTTGTAAGCAATTAAAGTGTAACTTTATATCGAGTGGACTAAAACATGTGGTTTTGATTTAATACTATCTGGATGCCGATCTGTACCTCTACTATATATTTTTTGCGCTTGCGTTCAGTCTTAATTTGTATGGCAACGCGAACAACGCTTCTGGCGGCCTTTTTTACACGCCTCCCAAAAAAGGAGTGTAATGTTTTCAGGGTGTATGCAGGTGAAATTCTTTGTTCACTCAGAACATCTCAACGCCTTAACCGGTTTAGGTGTGTGAGATATCGTTAGAAGCCTTACGTTATCCCGAGTAACATAGGAGATTCTTTGTTCGCCTAGAACATCTCAACGCCTTAACCGGTTTAGGTGTGTGAGATATCGTTACAATCCTTACGTTGCCCCGAGTAACATAGGAGATTCTTTGTTCGCCTAAAACATCTCAACGCCTTAACCGGTTTGGGTGTGTGAGATATCGTTACAATCCTTACGTCATCCCGAGTAACATAGGAGATTCTTTGTTCGCCCAGAACATCTCAACGCCTTAACCGGTTTAGGTGTGTGAGATATCGTTACAATTCTTACGTCATCCCGAGTAACATAGGAGATTCTTTGTTCGCCTAGAACATCTCAACGCCTTAACCGGTTTGGGTGTGTGAGATATCGTTACAATCCTTACGTCATCCCGAGTAACATAGGAGATTCTTTGTTCGCCTAGAACATCTCAACGCCTTAACCGGTTTGGGTGTGTGAGATATCGTTACAAATGGCGAAGGTAACTTAAAAAAATAAATAACTACATAATTATAAGCCTTCAAAGTTGTAAAAGGGGGCGTGTTCTCATAGTACAAATTTAAGTTAAAAATTAACAATGGAATTCTCATGTTTCAATAAAAAAGTAATTGTATGGCAACTATGATTACGACGCTATTACACTGTGACGTCACATTTCACTGCCTATCAGTATAGAGCGTTTTCAAGTGTGCGTCAGCTATGCTGCACTTTACCCCTCGTTTTCTTCTTTCGTGTTGATCTAATGAGGGCTATCGTTTTTGTGCTCACCAGTTGGCGCCACTGTCGAGTAAGGTCCAGCTGTCAAAAATTGTTATTGGTTATTATGGGAATAAGAACGAAGTTTACATTTAAATCATATTTAATACCTTATCCGTGCCGTAAAAATATCGAACATCCCGCATTGTAGCGTAGTAGTCCCGTTTTGTTCGGTAAAAAGGAGGACATAAGTTTCCGAAAGACAGAACTGTCTCAAAGCACTGACAGTCAATACCCGTAACTAATATTTGCCATAATCAACCTCAGGTATTGCAAAATAGTCACCATATTGTTCCAATTAGATATTAACCCGTGTAGTGCAACCGCAAAGAGTGTGTGTATGTGTGTGTGTGTGCATTTCGGAGACCTCAAGCTACACTAGCGCCTCTAGCGGCGAATGCATACGCGATAGCCCTCATTGTAACTGGTCCTTTACATTTGATCGTCCCTAAAACTAGTTCGAACGACACCATAATAAATTTTAGGTAAATAACCGATTGTTTATGACTTTTGTATGTATATAATTTTAACAAGGAACGTTAGTAATCCACCTAAATGGATACGCACCCAATTAGAGCTATTAAGTAAACTGTTGAAATTGTCAACGTTTTACATCTAATCAAATAAAGTGGTTGTTGTAGTACGCATATTAATAATGCTTAACTACGTGTGCCGTGTACAAACGATGCTTAAACTGTTGGTGTATTCAGTAAGGGGGCGTCCATAAATTACGTGAGGTGATTTTTAAAATTGTCCCTCCCTCCCCCTCTGGTGAGATGTCGTGAGATTTTATTCAACCCCCTCCCCCAATGTCACGTGAGATTTTTTAAAATGTGGGTTTCTTACGTAAACACGAGGGATTGTTATTGTAAAAAGAAAAAAAAAATGCTTCGTGCTTTTATTTACGACTAGTTAAGACTAGTAATCAATATTCCTGAGAGTTAACGTCGAAGTATGAATGAAATTATTCTCTTTCGAACGAATTAGTGAATAATCTTAATCGTATTACGATTACGCTTAAGATTAAATCTTATAAGCGTGTACAATCTGGATTAAATGGACCAAAATAGTTTTTTTTTTTGTTTCAATCAGAAAAAAAATTGCGTGATATTTGCCGAGAACCCCCCTCTCTCCAACGTAAGATTAGATGAGATTTGACTCGACCCCCTCCCCCCCTTAAACAACTCACGTAATTTATGGACGCCCCCTAACATATACCTGGGGAGTGAATGTAGCCAATTATATAGTAACAACTTCATTACAGTGGGATCGAGGGACTTGCAAATTTAAAAATGATTTAATTTTCAAATAATAAAAGTTACTTGTACTTTATATGCTACAATAAGACGTTCAAACTATTATAATATGTAATTTAATAAAATGGAATGAAATAAAATCATTTATTCTTCAATTTAAGCATATTACATGCACTTATCAATGTCAAAAAAACTACCACCTGCAGGGTAATCACGTAACTATTGTACTACCGTTAGGTAGATTTTAACGTCAAATTTTAATTGTCAGCCCATACATTTAAACTTCAAAGTTGACAGTAAAATCTATCTACCGTTAGTACATAAAGTTACGTGATTCGCCTGCGGTTCATAAAATAAACTCGAGAAGAACCAGCGTAAGAAACTCGGCGTCTTTTTTTCAAAAGAATATACAATGTATATAAAAAACAGTATCATAATACTACAGTATTAAAATGTTACAATATAAAACATGTATACATATTTTTAATATTTAGGGCAAAATATTCCTGTCAGATTACTTGTGCGGGACGCTATCACTGCCAAACATCCCTATCCATGATGTAATCATTTAACTTATAATATGCTTTTGAAATAAGTGTTTATTTCACGACAGATTTAAATTTAGAATCCGCAAGTTCAGTAATATGTCTTGGAATTTTATTGCAGAATTTTATACAATTTCCCAAGAACTACTTTTTCGCCTTTACTAAGTCTGTAAAAAGTTATTTTGAGTTTCCCAGTGTTTCTGGTAGTTATTAACTTATCAGTGTTCGTTGGGAAATTGTATAAATTCTTCCTAACGTACGTGATTATTTCAAATATGTGCAGCGACGGCAAGGTTAGGATATCTATTTCCTTAAAGATTTCTCTCAATGACTCACGCAACCATTATAAATTGCTCGTATAGACCTTTTCCTATGTGTTTTAATGCCTCTCATTATGTAGCAGTAGCATAAACTATTATTTGGTATGAAATTTGACATGGTTATCGATTATAACACGGGTCAACATTTAGGCCGGGTTTTATAAAGATCCATTAGACCAAATGTCAGATCAAATTTCAGTAACTCAGTACATTTTTTGACATAACAAACCAACATAAGTTCTAACGGATCTTTATAAAACCGAGCCTTAGGGTACTTTTCTCATGAATCGATAAAGTTCACATGTATCGTACGGAAGAAGTAGCAGAGCACAGATAGTTTATAATTATTAGTTTGTATTGTACTATTTACAGGCTAATTAATAAAATCGTTTTAAATTTCAAATATATTACCAAGTGTCAAGACTGCTTTTCGTGTTACACGTCAGTGATACCACACTGAATGTTTTAATTGCCGCCATTTCTCATTTGCCAGACTATTCATTCCTGCCTTAAAAATGTCTAGGTTTTATCAACTCTGAAATACAGAAATCGTGTGTGTCAAGTACGGGATTGTTTTTTCTTTTTTATCACTACATAGTATAAAACAAAGTCGCTTTCTCTGTCCCTATCTCCCTATATCAGTCAGTCTGCGGTATGAGAAAACTGCTGCAGGTTTGCGAGGACTATGCGCAAGCTCACGGGCTGAGATATAATGTCAGCAAAAGCCAGTATATGGTTTTTGGGGTCGGTACTATTCTACCATCTCAAGTACCACCCATTCGTTTGAACCGGGTGGACCTCGAAAGAGTGTCCAAATATAAATACCTAGGGCATATACTCACCGCTGACCTCAAAGACAATGCTGACATTGAACGCGAACGTAGGGCCTTGTCGATAAGAGCAAATATGATTGCCCGCAGGTTTGCTCGCTGTTCAAATGATAGCAAAATAACCCTATTCAGGGCTTTTTGTACCACTTTCTACACATGCAGCCTGTGGTGCAAATTTACAAAAAAGTCGTGCAAGGCCCTACAAGTCCAATATAATAATGCGTTCCGGGTGTTGTTGGGGCTGCCCGCTTTAAAGCGGCAATGCGCCTGCGAGCCGCGTCGCTGGTGCGGCGCGTGCGCGACAGCCCCAACACCATACTGGCTATGATTGCGGACAGGATTGACTGTCCGTACATTATGCAGCACTGTTGTGGACTTCACAAGCCCAGTAACAGGGAATAACATGTTAAATCTAGTAAAATTGTTACTAACATAGTTTTTAAGTTTAATTGTAACTAACACTTTATGAGCCACGGGCTTGAAATAAACGTTAATTTAATTTAATTTATATCCCTATGTATGCTTAAATCTTTAAAACTACGCAACGGATTTTGATGCGGTTTTTTTTAATAGATAGAGTGACTCAAGGGGAAGGTTTATATGTATAATACATGCATCAGCATTGCACCCGTGCGAAGCCGGGGCGGGTCGCTAGTACTTAATAAAATGGGATTTCTCTTAGCTAGCACCTAACCTCAGGGGCTACTCCGAACTTATCGTACCGTCCTTCTCTCTCATATAGTGAATAACACGAGAGTGTAAGGGATGGCACGATACGAAGTTAGGGGTATATGCTCAGGGGGCAAAGATGAGACCGACGGTGAAGCGAGCTTACCCAGAAAATGCCTATTCATTCGTCTCTTAAAAAGGTCTAGGTTATATGAACTTGGAGATACAAAAATATTTATATATTTGTGTACAATCTTACTCAAGTACCTAGCCCCAAACTAAGCAAAGCTTCTTCTATGGATACTAAGCTATATACATATATAGATAACTAGATACTTAAACATAAACGCCCCTTATTCATAAACGTCAATCAAACCTCTATTAGTTAAATAACCACTAAAAATCGTTTGTCTTTATCTGTCACCTTGACTTTTATGTTTGTGAGAAAGGGACAAAACATATTTTAGTTAGCAGAGGTTTGTTAAGTTTTATGAATAAGGGTGATAGACATGCAACTCATGAATACATATTCGTGTTCATCACACAAATAAAAACCCTAACCGAAACTCGAACCCGGGACCTCCAGCTTCGTAGGCACGGTCACTACCAACAAATTTATAGTGGTAAGCTAAAGTGTCTTAAATATAGTTTTTTATACCAAGTCGGTGGCAAACAAGCGTATGGCCCGCCTGATGGTAAGCTGTCACCGTAGCCTATAGACGCTTGCAACTCCTGGGGTGTCACATGGACGTTGCCGACCCTATATCTATATATTTCTATCACTTTTATTCGACTTGGCAGAGTTGGTACATTCGCCGTTAAATATATATATACTCTTCATGGAATTCGAAAATATCTATACAAGCTTTTTTTTATTTTTTTTTGAACCTGACTGTGGCTTCATAGGCCGGGCCCAATAAAGCAATAGGAGTGCGCGGTTGGAGAGTAGCCTGGGGAAAATCCAGGGGAAAACCTCCGGCACGACCACGCGTGTGGTTTCGAACCTGAACAAGCTTTAATACGTGTTCAGGTATTTTGATCACCCTATTCATCTATTGGTTGTATTTACCAGTGCTAGTTATGCGGTTTTTGCACTACGGGTGTTGTGTATATAGGTGGATCAACTATTATTTGTTGCTCGTTACCATGGTTACGTCTTCTGAGTCACTCTTTAAAATTGTGCTTTTGTAGGGTTTCATCTAGCAAACATGTGTTTTAGCGATGAGCTTAAATCTATTTGGACATGGGTCATCTCTTGAGCATGCTTGAAGTCCATTTTATAAACATTTTTCTAAGAGACTCGGTTACTGTTGTCTCCTCGCTGACGGGACAGAATAACAACAAGAAAAAGTTGATTGACCCAGATACACAGTATTTAGTACGTGAAGATTGTAAGTTTAAATACAATTACTATGCATCCTGCCTTCCCCTTTCGGGAACAGTGTCGCGAATATACTTCAAAGCAACATGTTTTCAAACACATGGCACTCAACGTGACGTCTGTTACACTAACCTCGAAGTAAATTAGTTTACTTAACAACTAGCTGTTGAAATGTCAACCTTATTGTGAAAACAGTAACGCTCACGTATGAGCTGTTTCAGCGATGAGATGAAAAAGGTACGCAGATGGACGCGATTGCTAATGGAGTAGTAAAACAAATGGATGCGCCTACGTTATTACAGTATCACCGAAATAAATTTTGCTTCATTTAAATATCACCGAATAAAGAATATTTTGGTAGAAGAAAACAATGCTACAATAAAATGAAATAAATAAATAAATGAAATAATTGTACTTTATTCTGTAAGTAGGCCGCAAAGGCACTTTTACAAGTCAAAAACTACTAGCGTTTCTCATGAGACCACTGCCGAGAAGGAACGCCGAAAGAAACTCGACAGTCAGTCATTTTCTCCAAAATATGCTTATTACAATGATACTACTTAACCTACTTAAGTAAATGTAAGTGGTAAACAACAAAAGAGAATTGAAAGCAAAACGAGGAAAAAATAACAATAGGTATTTACAATGTGTGTAAAACAGATATTAATTTAAAAATGCTATTATTCTATTGACGACTTTTTAAAAGATAACCATTTCCATGCAGCTTGATCGAATTATCTAAATAAAATAAAATAAAATAATAATAAATCTGACACGCCATAGTAGTTATTAACAATTACTAATTACCTATTACATAATATTTAATTAATTAATTCAATTGCAAAATGTTTGAAAAGTACCGTGCAGACAAAATTGCCGCATTTACTTTATACTGACTCACGAAGCCCTCGCTTAATCATCGATGAAGCCACATCCGTACCATTCTAAGTAATTAGGTACGGCAGAGGTCGTATTGGTACCATATCATGACACAAGTCTTAGACGCCATTGATATATACATAATTTACCCCCCCCCCCCCCTCTGCCAAAGGTGTAGTAGAAAAATCTGCCACGTTATTATAAACTACTTCAATACGTCAGTCTCGAAATCGTTCCCGGCGTATGAAGAGCTTCGTCAAAATGTTTTTATGTGTTTTAGATTTCAATCATCAGTGCCTTTACCATGAGTTTACATGACCTTACTCGCTAGCGACTGCGTAAAAATTTATATGGGCAAAAGTACAGCGCCTCTGGCGGTTACGCAATAGAACTAAGAATCGGCATACTAAATCGTTTACGCAGTCGCTAGCGAGTACGGTCGTGCAAACTCATGGTAAAAGCACAGGTTATTAGGTTGCTGGATTCGTCAACCTATGCGTCCAAAGTTAAAACGGCCGTTTTAATTTTGAGCTCATAGAGAGACCAATCTAGCAACGTAAAGATTAGTTTGATGGATTCAAAAAGTACTTAAATACAAAGTACAGTACGTAGCGGACCTCTTTTTTTGTTATATATCATTAAATTTGAATAATTACAATTATTTACGAGTGGCGCTAGTGGACCTGTTACATTTTATTAAAGCGCTCTTAAGACCTTTAACTACCTAGACACAAAAAAAAATCTCAAAGGTTATGTCGTCGGATAACCACTGGGCTTGGGATATGAGCCATATGACGGGTAAAATACGATGGTTTTATTCAAATTTTGGGCAGTAATGGACATATTTCTTCCTTTTATTGTATATAAGTAGAAGAGTTTCATCGAAAAAACCGGCCAAGTGCGAGTAAAACTCGCGCACGAATGGTACCCTTATTTATGAAAACGGCAAAAAATCAGGTTTATTGTATGCTAATATTTATTGTATTCTGTTTTTTGGATTTGTTGTTATAACGGCAACAAAAATACATCATCTGTGAAAATTTCGACTATCTAACTATCACGGTTCCTGAGAAGTAGCCTGGTGACAGACGGACGGGCGGACATCGAAGTCTTAGTAATAAGGTCGTGTTTTACCCTTTGGGTACGGAACCCTAAAAAACACAGTTTTAGCTTGTAATGGGTCGATTTGAAGTGATCTTTGAAACTGTAATGAAATAGTAGATTATATGACAAGGGTCTAAAATAAGCTATATTACAACGACATGATTATTTTCTCGAACGAAGTGAGGGAAAATTGTTCGAGTGGTAATATGGCTTTTAGACCAGCGTTATACACTCTACTTTTCACTTCGATTGCGAGAAAATAAATAAACAAAGATCCACCCACAATTAATAATAAAATACAATGAATATATATGGAGGCAACTTTTTTGACTCATATACATAGTAGTAGAAATAGTGACGGAAAAAGACTTACCCCCTTATTCATAAAACTTAACAAACTTCCGCTAACTAAAATGTTCTTTGTCCCATTCTTACAAAAGTTAATGTCAAAGTGACAGATAAGGACAAACGAACTTTAGCGGCTAGTTATCTAACATAGGTTTGATAGACGTTTATGAAGCGGGCTAATGTTTTAAATTAGTTGAACAAAGTATGTACCAAAAAGAACCCAAACGTTCCTATTGGCTGTCGATGTGTTTTCTGATTGGTGGATTTATTTATTTATTTATTAAGAAATAATAACACTACACAAACAAGTACAGTCGCCATCAGATATATCGGAGCGAACAAGGTGCTCATAAATATCTAAACACGACTCTATTGTCAAGGCGTTAAAGTGCATGTTCAGATATTTTTGAGCACCCTGAAGAGTACAGATATATTTGATGGCGACTGTACATAGACCCACAAAACCGTTTGCACAGTTTGTTTGTGGGATCGATCAGTCTCATCTCTCTTCTAACAGTAAATTATTTTATGAGTTTAACAAGGCAACTTTATATATTATGATTCTACATCTAGGTACAATAGTTTATTTTACGAGTTTAATAAGGTAACTATGTAGCTTTTTACTAAGTTTAGCTTTATTGGCTTCCTGCCTGATGTCAGAGGGCAGGCAGGCATTTAATTATGACATGCAAAATTTACTGAAAGAGAGATTCACATTATCGTATATTATGTATTAATGTAACCTTACTTGATAGCACGTAGGTTGCCTTTACAATCTTTACATCGACTTGATATGAAGTCATGGCGTGTGGGTCACTAAATGTATTAAATATATATCAAGCCAATGGCGGGAAAAAGGTTAAACACCACTACGTACCTAAATGAGTTCCTTCTGCTATCAACACAAGGCATCCTCAAATCTTATAAAGGGTCGGCAACGCGCACGTGACTCCTTTGGAGTTGCGGGCGTGTATAGGCTGCGGTGGCCGCTTACCATCAGGTGGACCGTACGCTTGTTTGTATAAAAAAAAAGTACACACTAATGTGAACGGAGTTAAAATTACTTTTTAACTTTTTATCGGAATCACTTTTACGTAATAAGTATAAAAATGTGTATCTAACCAACAACCTTCTGGGAAATATCATCAAGGGAACCAATTATCGCAATAACTTTTACTTGTAGTTTAATTGTCAGGTTAGTCACCTCACCTAGCAGATATTCACAACACCAACCACCAATGTAACTTTTTTTTTAACCTAACCTCTCAAGTTGGTCCCCGAAGGTACTAGTTACCCTAACCCCCAATGTAACAGCCCGTTTCGTAGTAAGTGTAACGGAGAGACCTATCCATACTGGTTGTTTTGTGATTAGTTGCCGATAACTTATGAAAGCCTAGTACGCGTGGAACCCATCCAATACCCTTGTTCTAATTTGTACACGCAGGTGCAATTAGGAGACCGCAAAAGTTTTTAACCTTTGCTAAATCACCTTTTCACGTAACTATGGAACATTCTACGCGTGTACAGTCGGGATTATTGTGGCAAGTTTTTTTTTTATTAAATTGGGATCGCTGTTGGCCAGCATCTAGCCAGGGGGCAAAGATGAGGCCGACGTAGAAGCGAGCTCACCCAGAAGGTGCCTATTCACTCGTGCCTTAAAAAGGTCTAGGTTATATGAGCTCGGAAACACAAACGCCGGCAGAGAATTCCAAACCTTAGAAGTGCGCTTTATAAAAAATGATGCAAAGCGCTTGGTTCGAATAAGAGGAATTTCGACCAAGTAAGGATGGTATCCAGCCGTACGTCTGGATGTCCGATGG
Organism: Epiblema foenella; assembly: GCA_963556455.1. Taxonomy (NCBI): domain Eukaryota; kingdom Metazoa; phylum Arthropoda; class Insecta; order Lepidoptera; family Tortricidae; genus Epiblema; species Epiblema foenella. Next base: position 44,526,007 of record OY747095.1, read on the forward strand.
AAGAAGGGGGAAGGCGGTATGAGCTCATGGAGCTCCTGAGCACACTCTCCGAAGTACAATTTGTAGAAGACGCACAGACATGCTACTTTGCGTCTATGTGCTAGTGACTCAACAACAATCATTGTATGTAATTTAGCCGTGTAATGAATGATCAATGTTACCCGATGACGTGTCATTCCCGATTTGCGTCACGCGTCCAAATTGCGAAGATTGGCAAAAGTGCCTCAAAAATCCCTGTCTGCGATGGTACATTAAATGCGTATTTTTTTTTCAGGGCACTTAGTCGCGACCCGAGTACTTAAGTCATGTCAAAAAAATACCAAATTATTTTTTTATGCTATGACGGTGGAAAACTAACATACGGACTGGCGTTTATGGCCTATGAACGCTTGACTCCAGACCAATTGCGAGGTTAAGCAACGTCGGCCGGGATCAACTCTTGGATGGGTGACCGCTTTGAGTGGTTACTAACTGAGCCTTCCCGTTCTTAGGAAGGGACGTTAAGCAGTTGATCTCGGCTGCTGTCTATGAGAGTATTCGTTAAGCCAAGTTAGAGGCCTTCGGGCGACTTGAGAACTTCTAACAGTCAAGTTGGTTATTCACTTGAAGGGGTCGACGTTGCACCACGTCCGTAGGGAGTACCCACCGCTACCCTACACGTGACCCCTGGGTGCTAAAAGTGCAAAAAACAAAAAAGCGTACAGTTTTCTCGAAGCTCTCACAGTGAGAAAAAATTACCGTACGATACATAAATAGTAGATTGTGTCTCATGATAGCAAAATGGTATGTTTACGGCGAGGGCGTATTGAATCCTGAGTGAAGCGATTATACAATAGAATCCTAGGCGTAGCAAGGGATTCTAAAGTAGTATCATGAGCGTAGCGAGAGATTCAAGTATAATTTAGCTAGCGTATGACATACACTATTTTTCACATCGCCTTGAGGCCTGCGACTAAAAACAATTTCACTACCGAGTGGCATGGCATGTACTATTTTTCACACCTTCTATGAGCAAAAAATCATTGTTGCCATCAAATGAGGGAAGAACAGTACGAGTTTGATCCCTCATTCGAGAGCAACAATGACTCTTTTCTGAATAGCAGGTGTGAAAATTCTATTTAGGTACAGCTAATAGAGACAGCAATGAGGTTATTACGTAACGTTTTGAAACGTGCTTAAGAGGCCTTATAAGTTTTAAAATGTTTTGATTTCAAATTATGACACAAGCATGGATAATACCAATAAAGTGAATAAAGGATACGATGACTTTATAAAAATTCTAGATAGTATAGTACATAGCCATTTCTTGATTTTATTGTGCGTAGTAAAATTTAAGCGGAAAAAAACCGTTTAGTTTAAAAACGGTTATTTTGGAGTGATGTTTCAAACGGTATTTCTTAATGAAGAATCAAAATAATACACGGGTCCATCAACTTTTTCTTGTTGTTATTCTGTCCCGTCAGCGAGGAGACAACAATAACCGAGTCTCTTAGAAAAATGTTTTTAAAATGGACTTCAAGCATGCTCAAGAGATGACCTATGTCCAAATGGATTTATGCTCATCGCTAAAACTCATGTTTGGTAAATTTTGTAAATTAGGTAAATTAAAATCAGTTTTAAAGAGTGACTCGGGAGACGTAACCATGGTAACGAGCAAAGAAGAATAGTTGTACTTATAATTTATGACAATAGTCCTATTCTAGATAGTACCACTGAAAAAACGTCAAGATACGTGTACAAACTCAAACAGAAAATGGCCTAAATATATGAGCGTTTAAATCATAAGGGGTCTTAAGTTGATCTAATAGTATATTGTGTCTCAAGGGAGCAAAATGATATATTTACGGCGAGGGCGGTATATTGAATTCTGAGTGAAGCGAAAGATTCTACAATAGAATCCTGAGCATAGCGAGGGATTCTAAAGTAGAATCTTGAGCGTAGCGAGGGATTCAAGTGTTCACGCCCAAGACGGAAATAATTTTGCTACCGTGTGACACATACTGCTTTTCACACCGTCTATGAGGTCTGCTGCTAAAAACATGAAATATCTTACAAATGATTTTAGTACAGAGTGTCACATACTGGTTTTCACACTTTCAATGAGGAAAAGAGTCATTGTTGCCCTCAAATGAGGGAAGAAAAGTACATCTTTGATCCCTCATTCGAGAGCAACAATAACTCTTTTCTGAATAGTAGGTGTGAAAATGTTATTTTGCATACTGAAAATATGGTAAACACACTGAAGAGTCCTTATCAGTTAAAAAGCGCTCATATATATAGACGATTTTCTGATTGAATTGACAAGTATCCTGGCAAATTCTCAGTGTTACTATCTAGAACAGGACCATTGCGATCTAATGTCGTAAATTTTAAAAGTATTTTTTGGATTTTTCATTACGTAATATCGTTTCAAACATCACTCTAAATCGACCATTTTCAAGCTAAAAACTGCGTTTTTTCACTTAAAATCTATTACACACAATTAAGTCAAAAAACGGTTATGTTACTATCTAAAACTTTAATAAAATCATCGTATCATTTAATCACTTTATTGGTATTATAAATACTTTTGTCATAATTTGAAATCAAAACATTTTGAGGGTGGATCAACTATTCTTACGTTGTCTTTGTTGCTCGTTACCATGGTTACGTCTCCTGAGTCACTCTTTAAAACTGTGATTTTATAGGGTTTAAATATACCAAACATGAGTTTAGCGATGAGCATAAATCCATTTGGACATTTGTCATCTCTTGAGCATGCTTGAAGTCCATATTATAAACATTTTTCTAAGAAACTCTGTTACTCTTGTCTGCTCGCTGACGGGACAGAATAACAACAAGAAAAAGTTGATTGACCCTTGAAACTTATAAGGTCCCTGAATGGGCTTTCAGTACTATTATTCATTTCCGTTGTAAAATATCTGCGTAGTATGACCTCCTGAGTTCATGGTCTCGCCCACCACAGTTGTAAAGCGTCTGAAGCGATCTAATCAAATTAATATGACGCCATCAGGGATCACTCATCGGTTAATGGAGCCGCACCCAGCAGACGTTCTTTAAAAACGTCCAAGTTAAACGGTGTACAGTGGGCCATTCTACTTTTTCATGTTGAAGTGGGCAAGCCAGAAATATCATTAAAAGATACATGTTTAAAATTAGAGGGTAAACTACAAATTAATTAAGACAAAAAAATCTGAGCACTGTTTGTACACCTACTTATTTACAACACAACCATTACTATGAATTATTATTATAAACAATAACAGACTCCTTAACACAAAAATCTTTTTAATTTAAGATTAGTTTGTTAAGAATGAAATGTAATTGAATATATTTTTTTCACTGAAATAAACAGTTCAAATTAAAATTTTTTTTTTTTATGTACATAATTTTCAGATATTTTTTTTTTAAATCACTCTCAAACTCAAACTCTTCAAATACTTGTGTCTATCACTTGGCTTAGTTTTTACAAAATTATATAATGTCCTATTATTGATTCTTAACATTGTTACTGGATGTCATTTCACTAACTTTAGTTTATGTTTTTCAAGTCGGAATACGTCTGACCGTAATGATTGGTTTTCTTTGTAATTGTTTAGCAAACAAGATGTAAATCCGTAATTGGCCAATGAAAAAGTAAAACGTAACCTTTTCTAAAAATGCTGTAAGTTGTGCTGTGGATTTTATAACAATAAATAAATAAATGCAGATTTTGGAATACTTGACCTTCAACTCATATTTTTGTATTGTTATTTAGAAGAGGTTTAATCGCAGTATCACTTCTGATAGTTATGGTAATTATCGAACCACAGCTAATATCCATAAATCGAGTAACTCAGTGGTCCTTGGATGTCTCACCATTTGTATGAAAAAATTGTTTTTACCATTGTGTTACCCTCCTTTTACAGCAATATGTCAATATTTAAGTATTTTTACCTATAAATTCCTTTTATTGGGTTCAGATACTATTTCGAAATCCTATTTTTGTACACTAATTCAATACATGTCATAGATTTTTCTTTGTAATAGAAAACTGGTCATGAAAAAGTAGAATGACCCCAGTATACTTATGTATACTTCGTGAAAAAATGTGCGAATATGATTTTAACGACCAGGACGTAAGAGCCTACTTGTAAAAATATTTTTGTCAGACAAAGACTGCGACAAACGACCTTACTCCGTGCCTGAGGTTAAGGTATTGTAAGGGAACATACACATACTACGTGACCCTTTTTTACATTTTTGACCCCATCCCCCATCGGTGAACACCCGTAGTATACGCCGAGACCCCGCCCCCTTAGTTTACATCATATCTTGCTGACAAAAAGTAAAAAACAAAGACCTCCCTGGGTTTGGAAAAAGATTTTTTACATCGGAAAGGGTGCAGCAAGTTTAAAAAGTGTCATAATTTGAATATACTCAGTTCGAAAATGCGCGAGACTTGCCTATAGGATGTTGACTACGTGACGAAAATCTTAGACGCCCCCGTCACCAAGTGCACTGTTTTGAGGGCCCCTCCCCCTAAGCCGGTCACGTAGTATGAGTACGTTCCCTAAGGTACATCCCCATACAGATAATATGACACATTGCTGTGCCCTATCGCAAAATTATACAAATAATCATGCCTGTTCCTTGGACGGGTAGGCAGCGATGACAGATTGTCATTTTCTAAAGCCCGACCAGGGGCGCTACCGCGAACAGTAAACGAACGAAGTTCGAATATCTCCCTCTCTTTCACACTTGCTAATTCGTGCGACAGAGAGGGAGATATTCGAACTTCGTTCGTTTTCGGTTCGCGGTAGCCCCTTAGACATATATATGACATTTTCGAGAGGGCACTATTATTCTCATTTATATGGTCAGTAATATCAGTATAATCGGAATAATGACAGTTTGACTTGTTTACCTGTCAATTTTGATTTTAATTTTGAAGTGTTTTGTAGCGATATTTTTAGCGAAAAACTCTCATAAAACTTAACAAGCCCCTGCTAACTAAAAAGTGATTTGTCCCTCACAACAACAAACCTCAATGTCAAAGTGACAGATAAGGACAAACGAACTTTAGCGGCTAGTTAACTAATATAGGTTTGATAGACGCTTATGAATAAAGGGGTTAGACTATCCCAGTGTTCCAAACCACACGCGTGGTGATTTCTGAGGTTTCCCCTGGATTTTCCCCATTCCACTCTCCAACCACGCACTCCTATAGCTTTATTGGGCCAGGCCTGTAAAGCCACAGTCAGCTAAAAAAAATCTTTTCTCTAAAACATGCCTTCCTTGCTGAAATATTACAAACACCGCCTACTATTATCGGTTTCCTCTCATTGCATTCAAATTGAACATAACGTAGTAATAAAATGAAGGGATACCTAGGTAAAAAACTGAAGTCCCCTCTTGCACGTACGTTGTGTTCGAGTATATATTTCGTACCTATTATTTGAACTTTGTGAGTTTTTGAAAAAAACAAATGCCTATTCGAACAGTCTACTAATAGAGGCAAGATGATCCTTACTTAAGCCTACTGTGCCTATAACTATATCTTTGAGACTTTCCAGTATAATATATGGGTTATAGCTTATTTTATAACTCATCCCCTTCGGGAGCTAAAAGGGGGTGAAAATTTTGTATGGGTGAACAAAATAATTTTTAAGGAAATTGAAATTCCCCTAATATATTAAGCACTAAAATTAAAGAAGACAGTTTTCAGAGTTTTCAAAATTCACTCTCTGAAGGGGTGAAAAGGGTATTGAAAGTTTGTATAGGGAGCAATTTTTTATGCGAGAAACATGAAAGTTCGATCATATACCCAGCTTTCAATTAGAACAAAACTGTTTCCAGCGTTTTTTCAAAATTCGCCCTAAAATTACTCACTTATCATACAATTTTCAACCCCCTTTATACACCCTCAAGGGATGAATTTAATAAAATTGTTTTGTTTATATTATAACTAAGTCTACCCGCCCGCCCCCGCCAAGTATGAAGTTAGTCACTTACAAAAATCAGGTTGCACGTACAAAGTTTCAACCCTCCTCGGGTTGAAACTTTGTACGGGCAATCTGATTATGTTCATATTTGGCGGGTAGACTTAGTTATAATATAAACAAAACAATTTTAGTAAATTCATCCCTTGAGGGTGTATAAAGGGGGTTGAAAATTGTATGATAATTGAGTAATTTTCTAGAGAAATTTATCAAAAAACTGGACTGCTCGTGGAAGACTAGTCAGAAATATATATGAAACCGTAACTCAGAGCCGCATTGTGAGTGCATATGAAACATGTATGCTTGTGTTTGTTTTCAGACCAACTTGTGCTGAGTATGTGGCCGTTTGCAGCCCGGTTGCAGTCTCTCTCCGCCCCCGCTTCCGCCCCCGCGCTAGTACCCGCGCCCACCGCGATCGCGCCCGCCACGAAGAGCCGAATTGCGGTAATCCATAGCTTAGACCATTGCTAGTAACTTCGTACTACTGTTTAGTGGAATTGACATGATGAGTGACTTCACTCTGTTCTCATTTGATTTTATTTTTAGACTGACGCTCAGATACCTTATACATCTCTGAGGATATTTATTTATTAGATTCTATAATTTTCATTTTGACGCTTAGAGATATATCTCGCAATATTTTATTATAATTATTGTACCTACCCTATTACCTTTTATCTTGATGCTTAGAGACCTTATACATCTCTAACAAATCTCGATTGTTATTAGTTTCTTAGTCTTATTTTTGACATGTAACATTACATTTAATTAAGAAACTTGTCAAACTTTCCATACAATCAGATTTTAACGAACACCGCTTACGATTACAGACCCTAAGTGTGGGTTGCACCAAACCGTCTGTAATCGTTATATTATATGTAGTTTGACAAGTTTCTATGGAATGACAGCTGCCGGCGCCATATTTAACGATGACCGGCCCGTGATCGTACGTTGGTACAACCGACCCTTAGTCTCTTAAAGGGGCATGTACTTTTGTCCATTAAATAACAGGCTAGCTGGTTCGGGTCCTTTTCAAGTCTACATTGTATTCCTTGTGTGATGAATAAAATATAGCTTTTTTTTTGAACCTGACTGTGGCTTTATAGGCCGGGCCCAATAAAGCGATAGGAGTGCGTGGTTGGAGAGTAGCCTGGGGAAAGTCCAGGGGAAAACCTCCGGCACGACCACGCGTGTGGTTTGGAACACTGGAATACTCTAAGAGTTTGCGCTCCAGTGAGATTGGTTGAGCGGTTTCAACGGAATCTGAGGTGTGAGTGGTATCGAGCTACTGGGAGTTTGGTCGCTGGTTTCTATGGACACCTGTAACATATCTCGCTAAGCGTGGAAGCGATTCTTTTGTCTACTAACTATACCTATGCCACGTAAATGCACGGTTACACTTACAGGGCAGTATTAGTGCTCACGTCACGTACCCGCGAGTAAAACGTAAGAGAGTAATAATTCAACGTCGTTACTTTTACTTGTCTTGCATATAGCGGTAGGTCTAGCATGGATGTATGGCGTGTGACATTCAGACGACCTGTGCCTTTACCACTCATACTTATACTCATACTCTTACTCTTTATTCATAATATTGTTAAATATTACATGTCACATTACAATTTTGCACAATATATATAAAGTAACATTATCTTAGTACAATCATTATTAGATACAATGTGAACAAAGTGTTGTTAATTATTATAAATGTCAGTGAATAGCCATTATTAATTAATTTATACATGTAAAATATAATTTATTTAATTAATTAGCGTTATAAAAGTCATTTAATTTGTAGAACGCATGACCGATTAACCAGTTTTTTAACTTCTTAGTAAAAGTGTTAGGGTTGTCGACTGTTTTGATGTGGATTGGTAACATATTATATACTTTCGGGCCGATCACTTGCATAGTTTTGGAGGACTTGGTCAGTCTGTGACTGGCTGAAAGAAGCCGTGTTTTAGATCCCATACGGCTACGGGTAAGTTTGTTTGTTTTGAAAATGTGTTTGTTACAGTGTACGTATTTAGCGATGTCGAAGATGTATTGTGACGGTAGTGTAAGGATGCGCGTGTCAGTAAACAACTGTTTGGCTGGTGTCCTTGGTGGGGCTCTGGATATTATTCTTATAGCTCTTTTCTGGAGTACGAAGACACGGTGCCATTCTGCTGCTGCGCCCCAAAGTTCCAGACCGTAACACATACTTGAGTGAAATAGGGAAAAGTAGCTAGAACGCAATTGCTTATGAGGCAGAACATGAGCTAGTCTGCCTAAAGCGACGTTGTGCCGTTGCCTGTACGGTCATGCAAACTCGTGGTAAAGGCACTGAGGGCCTCGTATCGTGCCGTCCCTTTTACTCTCGTATTATACACTATATGAGTGAAAGGAATGGCACGATACGAAGTTCGGAGTAGGCCCTCTGGGCAGAAACCGACCGGCTCGTTCACACCTGTCACTTCACTCCTCACCCGTTTTCTTTAAATCAAAAATCAAACATTTATTTGGCAAATAGAACACAATAGTAATTTTACATGTCAAAATAATAAGCAAAAGCGCAGCAGCAACCAGTAGTCGGTCCCGCCGCGTCCCCTGGCCTATAGAACTATAAAAAAAAATACTTTCCACCCTAAAAAGCGACTTTGAACCCGGCTATCTACTCATGAAAATCGAACTTTCCGAACAGGGAAGACGAAAAATATACTTCTACGTATAGGTAAATACGCATTTCTTTTTGAACCTGACTGTGCGGTTGGAGCGTAGCCTGGGGAATATTCCAGGGGAAAACCTCCAGCACGACCACGCGTGTGGTTCGGAACACTGGAATACTCTAAGAGTTTGCGCTCCAGTAATATTGGTTGAGCGATTTCAACCGAATCTGAGGTGTGAGTGGAATCGAGCTACTGGGAGTTTTGTCGCAAGAAACTCAGCTAGGCTCGACCTGGGTCGGACTGACTCTACCCGGCGTGCGGCGGTACCGGGACGAATAGGGACTACATGTGTCACTGTCGTCGCGATCGTGCGGTGGAAACCTGCCCTCTGAAAAATAAAAATGAAATGAAAATGAAAAATGTTTATTTTAGGTTATTTAGATTATTACAGAATAGGCAAGGTTGGAGCCTCCTAGTTAGCATTTCATAATGCTTGTGTCAGGAGACACCGCTCTTCCAGCACAAGAAGTGGTAGTAAACCATAATAAACAATGAAAGAGATTAAACTAGATAATTCTTTCTAAAAACGAAATCCCTCGGACTCTCACACAGGCGCGGATACAGGGGAGGGGGCAACAGGGGCAATTGCCCCCCCCCCCCCCCCCCCCTGAAGCCTGTGTCATGGGAGGGCAATTGCCTATGTCCTGACAATAAAAACAGTTATCAAAAGTCAGTTTTATTTTCGGAAAGTTCGAAATCGTATACAATTATGTTTAAATGTTTTATTTTTATTTTTTGCAGTCGAGAATGGGACACTGCCAGTTTGTATGTATTTAAATAAGTGAAAAATGCGGGTAGTGTCTCCACATGTTAAAAAAATGTTAAAATCGTGGCTCCTCACTCACTCATTTTATAGCATTAAAGAATTTTATGACCTGCCTAGTAATTAATAATAACAATACCTATTACTTATGATTATACTTAATGATTTCAGTAATTTGTAGAATTGAATTAACACATAATAATTAATACTGTACAATTGAACAATGACAATGACATGTAATATTGATAATATTATTAATAAATGACTATGACTATGACTATGACTAAATAAATAAATATTTGTGGACAATCTTACACAAATCAACCTGGTCTCAAACTAAGCAAAGATGGGTACTAGGCGACGATATACATACTTATATATACTTAAATACATAGAAAAAATCCAAGACTCGGTAATATATATTCGTGTTCATCACACAAATAAATGCCCTGACCGGGATTCCATCCCGGGGCCTCCAGCTTCGAAGGCAGGCTCACTACCAACTAGGCTAAAGCGGTCGTCAAAACTCATCAAAATACTTTATTGTTTAACGTGACGATGGTAAAAAAGGGCGAATCTGACTCGAGAACGAAGAATTCAGTCCCATTATGTATAAAAAGGGGGAAAAAATCACGTTTGTTGTATAGCCCCCCTAAGTATTTCTTTTATTCTGTTTTTTAATATTTGCTGCTATGCGGCAACAGAAATACATCATCTGTGAAAATTTCAACTATAACTGTCACGGTTAATGAGATATAGCCTGGTAATAGACGGACGGACGGACAGCGAAGTCTACTAAGACTTCGCTGTCCGTCCGGATCAGATTTAGGTTCGCGTCTTTTCGGTGGACATATCAAAAGTTAAGGGCCACAAATCTTAATATCGGTCTTTCCGTAACTATAAATCCGTATAATAAAAACAACTTATTTGTACATATGAAAATATATAAATAAATTAAAATCCTTTCATTTCTCACAATATAAGGTATTTACAAAGTTCAAAAAAATAATAATACAGTATACTAATAACATATTTATTGAAACAAAAGAAAATAAAATACTATAACAATTACATACTATTAATATAAGGCTTAAGTCTATAAAAATAAAAAATAAATTAAAAACTAAACTAAATCTAAAAATGGCCCCTGCGGCATTGTGCCGAAGACGCTGGCAGCATTTCCTCGCTGAATAGTAAGACTAATTTTCTGTGCGAGGTAGCTGCCAGCTCTTCGGTCACCGGTAGTATCTTTAAGCCTCTTCGCGATTTCTTGGAAGAGGCTCAAAGCTCCTGGGCCCCACGGACCAAGGGTCTCGACACCGAAAGGGACGAAATTATATTCGGTGCCGAGACCAGAATATTTCCCCACCTTTGCATGCTCGGCCGCCTCCGCTGCGGCTGCTGCCCTCAAGGAGGTTCGGTGGAGATGCGACGGGGCTAGTGTATCTACACACGTCGCATCCCACACCAGTACCCGTCCAGATAATACAGTATTATTTGTAGGTATCCTTGTTTTAGTGTTATTTTTCTAGGTTTTTTTTCGTATGTACATAAGCCGTTAATTATTCACCACCGGGTGGACAACTTTTGTTTCTACAACTGACAATGGACCAGTAATGGTCCTTTTTACCCTTTGGATACAGAACCGTAAAAAAAACATAATTTATAGAACCTACTCACAAAATATCACGAGAATCGTTTGACAAGTGCGAGTACGCAATCGCGCCAAATTATTATTATTATTATTATTTATGTAAGTTCAGTATTATAATCAACGACTTAGTTTGTATGTGGATGTACATAATATGTGATAATCCACATCGAAAGGGACCTTATGGCGGCCGGCACTTACGCTTTTATTGCCGCTGTTCGAATAGAATAGTGAATAGGTGTAACTACACATTTCCGACATTGTCAATGTCATGTTGTGTGTTAGGAACAGCTCTCTCTCATGTTTACTGTTTTATAATTTCATGTTGTTTCCTGGTTTCCCTGAAAATCAGCGTCATGATTTTCATGACACTATGCTGATCGGCACCCATTTTGATACTAAATAGGTACCTAGAATGTGTAAACAAATTGTACCAAATAAATATGTATTTTTCTCTTTCTTTCTTTCCAAACAACAACTTTGCTGGTTTTCATAACAAACAATTACCTGTTTTAATCTTCTATATAATAATATTCGTATGTGTAATTTCCCAACCAATGCCGTTTTTGCACTCGTAAGACAATGAACTTAATATATTCATTTGTATAACGATTATTCTACATTTCTACTTATATTTCGTAGTACACTTCAACATAATTAAATACATGCGAGCAAAATGTGATAAACTATTTATACTAACATTGTTAGATGATTTTCAGTAAAAGCCTGCTTTATCAGGTTTTCTTGTATTTTGTGTATTATGAAGTAATTGAATAAAACGAGATTTTCATCTTAAACGCTTTGAGGAGTCCTGGGAGTAAAGTATGTTATATTTAATAGAATGAAGGCATCGTCTTAGCAACAAATGTATTTGGTAAGAACCGGAAAACGTCTCTCAGAGCTGATAGATGTTGACTCGAAATAATTAAATCTGCTGAAGCTACTAAGGCCGGGTTTTATAAAGATCCGTTAGGCCAAATGTCAGATCAAATTTCAGTTACTCGGTACATTTTTTGACATAGCAAACCGACATAAAGTCTAAGGGATCTTTATAAAGCCGAGCCTGAACGTACTAAAATGGTCTCGCCGGAAGACCAGCGCTGGCTTGTGAGTCATCATTAAATATGCTGAGACGGGACAATTTCGTGGCAATTTTATTAGTTAATAGTTAAATATGTATTATCTTGTCTGGTTCTATGTCACGAATAAATTATTTTCATTCATTCATTCATTCATAAACGCCGTTAATACTCATCTTTAGGTGACAGCTACGTATTTGCGGCTTTTGTCGTGGACACCTTGGGCCAATGGGGACCTTAAACTTTTTAAACAAATCTCACAAATGCTTATCCGTAGAGCTGGCTCGTTCCTCGCTCAACTACTTTTGCTCCTTTACAAACTTGGAACCCTCTTTTCACCCCTTTAGGGGAGCAATTTTGAAAAACGCTGAAATAAATTTTGTTGTATTTTGACCTAGAGTCTATTTACGAAGTTTCAAATCTCTACCTTCAAAAAAGATTTGCTCCCCGTACAAACTTTGAACCCCCTTTTCAACCCTTTTAGGGCATGAATTTAGAAAATCGCTGAATTCAGTTTTGTTATATTTGAACAGAGAGTCTATATACGAAATTTCAAGTTTGTAAGTCCAAAAAATTTCGTTTCCCATACAAATTTTGCACCCCTATTTTACCCTCTTAGGGTTAGAATTTTGTAATACGCTAAAAAAAACTTTCTTTGGATTTAAGTCCGTAACCTTTTTACGAATTTTTAAGTCAAGAGCTCAAAAAAAAAATCTCCCATACAAACTTTGCACCCCTATGTGATTCCCTTAGGGGTGGCATTTCCAAAAATCCCGTCTTATCCCTTGAGTACGTCATAAAAATAAGCTCTGGACCAAATTTGAAGTTTCTAGTTCCAGTAGTTTCGGCTGTGCGTTGATGGTAGATCAGGACTTCTTCTTTTATATATTTAGATGAGTAGCGACGAGTTTTATTGAATAAATGTAGGATATTTCATAGAACGCATGACGTTTCACAATTCAGGTTGTGTTTTCATATAAAAAGTTCCATAAAAAACTCATTCTCATCTTTCATTTGGTAGACTCTACATTATCTCTCTACATAGTTCACAGTTTCGTCCCGGTACCGCCGCACACCGGGTAGAGTCAGTCCGACCCAGGTCGGGCCTAGCTGAGTTTCTTGCTGGACTCTTCTCAGCTAGGCTAGGTTTAGTGAACCAGCGACAAAACTCCCAGTAGCTCGATTCCACTCACACCTCAGATTCGGTTGAAACCGCTCAACCAATCTCACTGGAGCGCAAACTCTTAGAGTATTCCAGTGTTCCAAACCACACGCGTGGTCATGCCGGAGGTTTTCCCCTGGATTTTCCCCAGGCTACACTCCAACCACGCACTCCTATCGCTTTATTGGGCCCGGCCTATAAAGCCACAGTCAGGTTCAAAAAAAAAATACTTTACAGTTCTTGTATATACTGCTGACATGTAAAATAATGTAAGATGTTTATGTACTTCGTGTGCATGATTTTAATTTGATTTTCTTAAGTAATTAACTTTATCTTTGCCTAGGACACAGGAATATAATCCTAGTTTAGGCGCATGTATCATTTGTTGTAATATATATGTAAATGCACAATGTAACATTAGGAATAAGGATTTTTGAATAAATTATTCTCTTTATTTATTTTCCTTCTTAGGCTAAGTTTTTACAATATGCTCATAAAAAGTAAAATATAAAAATACACTTACAAAACATTAATAGAAAATCTTAACCTAGGGTGCCGCCGGCAGCGAGGCGGGGCCTAAGCTACCGGTGGTTAGGCCGACAGAGAGAGGAACCTCCTGACTATCCGCGCCATGTCCAGGAGTACCGCCTTCTGTATCTGACCCTTGACCCAGCCATCTAGCGAGAGTCTCTTGAGGTGTTGGTCGAACCTCTTCGCTATTAGACCGTTCGCAGAGACGACTATCGGGACAATGATCGTTGAATCAACATCCCACATGCCGGTCACCTCGTGTGCCAAGTCAAGGTACTTGCTGACTTTGTCCTTCTCGGCCTTCACGAGGTTCTCGTCATGGGGGATGGTGATGTCAACGAGCACGGCCTGGCGCTACGATCGATCTGTCAGCGCGATATCAGGTTTATTGGCTACAATAGTCCTGTCCGTGATAACAGATCGATCCCAATAGAGCGTGGCACGACCATTTTCGAGAACTGGCGCAGGTGTATACTTATAGTACGGCACTTCGAAGTTCACAAGCCCGTATAGAAGAGCTAGTTGCTGGTGAATGATTCTGGCTACTAAGTTATGTCTGTGCAAGTACTCGCCGTTAGCAAGATGACCACAACCGGAAATGATATGCCTGAGTGATTCTCCGGGACAGCGGCATGCCCGACAAATGTCGACCGTACCGTCCTTCAGGATATCCTTCCGGTAGTTGTTCGTCATGATAACTTCGTCCGCAATTGCACAGACAAAACCTTCGGTTTCCCCAAAGAGATCACCGAAACGTAGCCAGTTCACCGACGCGAGCTCTTCCATACCGCCTTGCGTTCCTCGGTGCTCCATACTTTAAGTCTGCGCCAGTTCTCCTTTGCCATGGAAAGCGGGGTAAAAGATGCGTCTACTGCTACTACGTCCTGATGCATCCCACACTCGCTGTTTAGGAAATAATCCCTGAGACTGCACAACTCACGGTTGTGGAGGTCTTTGGCATTTAGAAAGCCGCGACCTCCACACTTCCGTGGGATGTACAGTCTCATAACAGACGAGCGTGGGTGTAGCATGCGGTGCGCAGTGAGCAGTACACGCACCCTTCGGTCCAGGGCATCCAGCTCAGTCTGTGTCCATCTTAGTATGCCAAAGGAGTATGTGAGCAAGGGCATCATCCAGGCGTTGTAGGCGCGCACCTTGTCATTATTATTATTATTATATCTCCAAATTCTCTCCAACAGGAATGGGTGTTTTTCCTCACGGGCCGTGACCGTCCAGCGAAGGCGGACCCCGGGGGTGAGCTCCAGATCATGTTGCCGTTGGACAAGAGCGCTTCGGGGGACGTCTGCCTCCTGGCAGAGAGCCCCTTCAGGATATTACGGGTGAGTCTAGAGTTACAACACATGATACATACGACAGCGGTCGGCAACCTTTTAACAGCCAAGCACTATACAGGGCGTCTCACGGCTATGCCACATGGAGGGAAAGTACCTTGAATATTGTAGATGGAACATTTTACTTAAAGACGACATTATTTGAATTTAAAAAACAATTTAAACTGCATTCACAGATATTTAAATATTTTTATGGTTGAACCGGGAATCGAACCCGTTACACGAGAAAAATAATTACCCTGTAGCTTTACCGATCTAAAGGGTTCATCATAAGGATTATTTTTTGCTAAATGATATAGTGTCAGAAATAAAAGGAAGACCATGCATTTTAACAGTTTTAATACAAAATTAATCAATTTATCACGTGTAATTGGTTCGATTCCCGGTTCAACCACAAAGTTATTTAAATATCTGTGAATGCAGTTTAAATTGTTTTTTAAATTCAAATAATGTCTTCCTTCAGTAAAATGTTCCATCTACAATATTCAAGGTACTTTCTCTCCATGTGGCATAGCCGTGGGACGCCCTGTATAGTTGTTAACGAATCGTCGAAGGCTGGCCTTGTTCATAATAGGCAGGTTGACGCTAAATAAGATGATGTATGCTTTTAACAATAAAAAAAGAATTATCAAAATTGGTCCACAATTGCCGAAGTTATGAAGTAACAAACATCTATACACCGGACGAACATTGTACCACCTTTTGGGAAGTCGGTATAAATCAATAACTTCCAATTTTCTCGAAAAACGTAAAAAAGGTCGTGTCGTCACCAATTAGAATAAGTAGGTACATATATCTATATCTTTGGTTGTTCTGAAAATCAGCGTCACGACATATCAGTCGTGGCATATGCTGAGTGACAACCTTTTTGGTGTATACCCACTTTTGTTATTTCTTTCTTTTTTGTGTTCCATTACGTTTACACCAAATAAACGTATTTTTTTTCTTTCTTTCTATTTTGTTAATTAAAATTACCAGTGACAGGAAGTTCCTACAGAAAAAAATCATTACAGTGAGGATGATGAAAATATGTCGTAATTTTATGTAAATCATGTACATGCATAGTTAATGGTTCCAGGCACTCGAGATACCGCATATCGCGTGATTCGATAAATTACGTTTAATCCGCGGTGATAAAAGCTCTTGGATAGCAGAAAAATATACCTGCCACGGAATCGATAAAGTACCTACTATAAGGATTATAAGGCTTTTTCACTCACATTGTACGTTTTACTTTAAGCTAGGCAACGAAAAGATAAAGAGGGAAATGCTTGGAACACGATTTTTGGCTTCGAACTTTAATATCCAACTAAACATTACGTATACGTTTTGTTGGAATCAAATCAAAATCAAAATCAAACATTTATTCTGCAAATAGGCCACAAGGGCACTTTTACATGTCAAAATATTAATTTACAATTTAAGAAAGTCTGACGTCAAGGTCGGCCTAGGTCAGTAATTGCATGGGTGACCGCTTTGAGTGGTTA
This sequence comes from Epiblema foenella, assembly GCA_963556455.1. Taxonomy (NCBI): domain Eukaryota; kingdom Metazoa; phylum Arthropoda; class Insecta; order Lepidoptera; family Tortricidae; genus Epiblema; species Epiblema foenella. Next base: position 44,542,721 of record OY747095.1, read on the forward strand.
TTAACTGAGCGCTCCCGTGCTTTGGAAGGCATTTTAAGCCGTTCCCGGCTGCTGTCTATGATAGCCAAGTCTATGAGTCGTTAAGCCAAGTTAGAGGCCTTCGGGCGGCTTGGGAACTTCTAACAGTCAAGTTGCCCACTTGACGAGCCCAATTCCCATAAGGTCTGGTTTACCCTCGGGTTGGAAGGTCAGATGGCAGGCGCTTCCGTAAAAACTAGTGCCTACGCCATATCTCGGGATTAGGTAGCGGACCCCGGGCATCCTTCAGGATGCAACTGTACTTGTACTGGGATAACGCTAGGATGGTGATGATCAGTGTAGTCGGAATTTTGTAATTTTTTCATCATCATTTCAGCCGAAAGACGTCCACTGCTGAACATAGGCCTCCCCCAAGGCTCGCCATTTAGACCGGTCCTGTGCCGTTCGTTTCCACCGGATTCCCGCGACCTTCATCAGGTCATCACTCCACCTTGTCGGAGGCCTACCGGCAGCTCGTCTTCCGGTGCGTGGACGCCACTCAAGCAGTTGTAACTTTTTAGCGAAATAAAATGGGTACTTTGTATAGAACTTCCATTTGAAGTGTACCCATTATTTACGTACGAATACATTACATTATCCTCCGTGTTACGATAATCGGAATCCGATGTAGTAGATAAAGTTAACTTTCACTGTCAATGGCAGTTTTATAATGACCTAACTAGTGAACGGACGTTATGACGTTGCGACCATGTGGATATTCAGAAGGGCTCAGACGTTGCCAGTGTTGCCTGTGGCGCAGAGCCGGTGGACCGAGGTAAGAACATTTCCATATTTAACGAAATAATGCGGCGTTTTTTCGGCGACTATTTAACTTGGAGTATTCGCGCGGCGTTTATTTATGACTGTTTGACTATTTTAAATGTGTTATGATCGGAGTGATGCGATCGAAGGTCTCCAGTTCAGCTTGGGCAAAACTGCTTTTTTATTTCCGGCGGAATTTCCGGCCGTTTCTTCTCTACATGTCGCATTGATTCTCGACAAATTTTGTGAGCACATTCGACAGTTATGTGGATTTTTTTTCGATTCAGTTATTAGTTTTTTTTTAATGGCAGATGAATGGGGGTTGATATGTACAGTTTCCAGAGCAGTTATTGTGTAGGTAGACGGTGGTTAGAACATTTTCTTGTTTAGCAAATTAAGGTAAACGTCCCAATACTTGACACTGACCCAAGACGCTTAAACAATAACATTTATAAATAGAAGTTGTCAAATAGGTATCAACTAATGGTAATTTAAATGTCAAACATCGGTTACAGCGTGTTATGGACAAGTATGATTTGATTTTAATGTATTTTTTTATGTTATTGGCATATTATTCATACGAGTATAAACACCTCAATTTAGAATATAAGTACATAATAAAACAAATAATCTAATTAAAATTATAAATAAAAAAAATTACCCAGATCGCTGTCAAATGGTAGGGTGCCCAGAAGGCTGGCTGTATTTCCTCGCTGCACGGCAATACTTATTCTCTGAGCGAAATAGAAGCCAGCCCTCTGGTCACCAGAAGCCTCTATTAGGCGCTTCGACAGATCTTTATATAGCCGACGCGCGTTTGGCCCCCACGGCCCCAAAGTTTCGACGCCAAACGCCGCAAACATGTAATTAATGTATTTTATTTGTTTTAAAAGTGATATATATCCTTAAGATTGAGGTATTAGGGTAATTTTCCACTGACATCTCAGATTTGGTTTAAGCCGTTCAACCAATCTCACTGGAGCGGAAACTGGTAGAGATTCGTGTTTAAACCACCCGTGTGGTCGTGTCGGAGAGTCCCCTGGATTGTCCCCAGGCCACTCTCCAACCACACACTCCTATCGATTTACAAGCCCAGTCTATAAATACACAGTCAGGTTGTAGAAGAACTATATTAAGGCTATATCGTGGTCGTAATTTTGTCCCGTTCATTCACTCGTGTACGCTTGATATATGCTCGTCGTCAGTTGAAAGTTGTGAAATATTTCAAATAACTAAGAGAACCAAGTAGTTGTACATTTTCTTAAAATAAGTTGCAGTATTATACACATAGCTTTGCAGTATTATATTGCCTTGTAGTAAAATATAGCCTTTGAGATATAACAACGTTATATTTAGTTTCTTCTCTCAGGACACAGCGTCATGCTTTATATTGTAGATGTTTTTGAGTACCCTGAGGAAGATATATGTGATAGTTACTGTAGATCCTTGGACCTGAAACTTCTATAGCGGAATAGCAATGTATATTATTCTATCTCTGTTTTTTTAAGGTATGAAGTACCTATAACACGCCCGAAACTATTTAAATGAACACAAGCAAGAATCTACCTTATAATTAGAGCTCTTAGACGTTTTTTTGCTTGCGTTCGTTTGACAGAATTTGGCCTTAGAGTTTAGTACGGATTATACTCTGCTATAAGTACTGTAACTTCTATGCAAGAAACGAATGAATGAGCGTTTGTTGTATGGGAACCCCCTTAAACAATTTTTTTTTTTGTATTATTTGTAATAGCGGCAACAGAAATACATCATGTGTGAAACTGTCAACTGTCTAACTATCTCGGTTCGTGAGACACAGCCTGGTGACAGACGGACAGCGGAGTCTTAGTAATAGGGTCCGGTTTGACCCTACAAAACAGAGTATAGAAAATTGGTGAATTAAAGAGGCGCCATCTAGTCAATTCCCAGCTTAACTTATAGCGGTCAGTCGGGCAGCGCGAATGTAACTAGTTTCAATCGGTCATCGCTAGACGGCGTTATAAACTAGTTGCCGATAGTTTCAGCTAGGGTGAAACTAATTTTAAAATTACCAGGAATGAACTGACGGATAATGAATGGGGCGGGTTCTTTGAATAAAGCCCGACCAAAAATATATAATCATGCGCCATGTTGCGGAGTGATAGGTTGTCACTTGTAAAATCTAATGATAATTGACAAAAGATGCCCAAAACTATTCATAGTCAAGAGCGAAACCTTACTAATAATGTATTTAATAAACTGCTGAAAAAAACGCTCATGAAATGAAAACATTTTAAAATTGACATCAGAGCAGACAGGTAAACAAGTCAAAATTTCAATTAAATCATAATAATAGTGCCCTCTTTCAATGGTCATAAACTGCTCGGGCATTACATATATCTTCGTTACAATAGGTTAACTTTTGTTTAATATGTTGTGTTAACATTTATTAGTAGGTAAATATGTAAAAACGTTACTTCTTTTTTTAACCACCGCTCCTCTCCCCGTGGTTATTGTTTCAAACGTGCACGTTTGTGTGTTCAAACGTCTAAGAGCTCTAATTGTAAGGTAGATTCTTGCTTGTGTTCATTTGAGAGATTTTGGATATATAGTTTCGGGCGTGTTATAGGTACTTCATACCTTAAAAAAACAGAGATAGAATAATATACATTGCTATTCCGCTATAGAAGTTTCAGGTCCAAGGATCTACAAGTAGGAGTAACTATCACATATATCTTCCTCAGGGTACTCAAAAACATCTGAACACGCGTTCTAACACTTTGATAATAAAAACGTGTTCAAATATTTGTGAGCACGTTGTTTGCTCTGATATATTTGATGGCGATTGTAGCTACTACTACTACTACAGAACGCTACAATGCGTATAGCCTGACACGCACATGGCCGGTTTTTTAACACTTTTGTTTTACTTGAAATAATAAAGACAAAAATATGTTCCCCTGTTAAATATAATTAACGTTATCATTACCTGAAAAAAAAAAGTTTACAAAAAATATCTTCGAATGATTAAAATGTATTTCGTAAATTTGGAATACTTAACAATATTTAGAAAAAACTTCTTAGTATAAATAAGCATCTTTTAACTTCCTTTATAGACTAAATGTTTTCAGCGTTTTTCATTTTCACACACTGAAGGGGTGAAAAGAGGGTTGAAATTTTATATGGGGAGCAATTTTTTTTTACACGAGTATCTTGAATCTTCTTTTATAGATCTATATTATCTAGAATTATATCATAAGAAAACTAATTTCGCCGTTTTTGGAAATGTATGCTCTGCAGGTGTGAAAAGAGGGTTGAAAATTATACGGGGAACCTGATTTTTTTAAAAGTGAGTGACTTTATACTTGGCCAGTAGACTCTTAGTTAAATAAAATAGTTACAAGTAAAGCGATTTCAGCGTATTTGAAATTTCATCACTTATCGGTGTAAAAAGGGGGTTGAATAGTTTTATGGAAAACCGTGTAATATTCGAATTGAGGAACTATAAATAACTTATGCTATCGATTTGAAATTTGGAACAGTTATAAAGAAGGCTTACCTACATATACAGAACATGACTTTTTTAAATATTTTTTTATTATTTGTGAAAAATGCCAGATAATAGGTGGTTCAAAATTTGAAAGTCTAGTTAATATGTCGAGTGGGGTGTCATATGAAAGAGCTTCGGTTGCACATTCTGAAACAATTTTTTTTTACGTTGATTTATTTTTGTTTTATGAGGGAAAATGTAAAAAAAATACCGTCCCCCCCCCCCCTTATCTCCCGTTTACCAAGGAAAAAATATAAATTATATTTTACAGGAAAAATATAACTGTAACTCTATCTAGTTATTCTTTATTAATCGTCAAATAACATTTCTATACTAAGTTTGTAATTTAATCACCTTTACACGTATTTTTGTTTTATAAATTCCTACGACATTATGCTGAAAGTACCTTATTTCAAATAAAGAAAAAAAAATTGAAAACGGTTTACGTGATAAAAAAAAAATCCTATCCTAAGCTATTCGGTCGCTGAAATTTGTAACAAAAGTCGCCTATAGATGGCGCTGTACCCATGGCGTCCAATTTCTACACCATGTTGTTGAGATTTTCCTGATTTAATAGGGTTAGAACCGGTACACATCTGTATACGGAACCCTCGGTGCGCGAGTCTGACTCGCACTTGACCGGTTTTTTTTATATAAAATACGCTCTCACTAGAGCCCCGTAACCGCAATCAGGTTCAGCATAACTCTATACCTAATCGTATTTGATCGGATTATAAACTTCACAGCTAAGACTTCATCTACGCCACGAGGAATTAACAATATGCATCGCCTCGCCGCTCACCCCTTGTATATAGTGACCACTGAATAAATAACGTTCAGCCTGATAAGCGACTTAACTTAGTACCGTGTCTCTTTGAAATAAATGAATTTTATTCTGCAAATACCTAAGCCACAATAGCACTTTTACAAGTCAAAAACTACCAGCGCATCTCAAGAGACCACTGCTCAGAAGAAACGCCGAAAGAAACTCGACAGTCAGTCATTTTCTCTCAAAAATATGCTAAATACAATGATAATGATAACAACAATGTTGCTCACACATATTTTCAACCTTAATTTTAGAAAATCTACTAATGCCTTTGTGTAGAGACTGTTTGTTTACCTAAATTTAAAAAGCTTAACCAAAAGTCAAGTCAAGTAGTATCTAAACAACAAAAATAAGATATAATAACTTTTAGATGTCAACATAACTATTAATTTAGAGTTTCAGAAAGTCTGACAATGCAGTAAGTAATATCCAAAATAACAAATTAACAAACAAATTACGTACAGTAAAAATATTACAATATTGGTGTGGGATGCTACCTGTGTAGACACACTGGCACCGTCCCACCTCCAACGAACTACAGTAAAAGTGGGTGCAGCGGCGGAAAATGCCGAAATATTAAAGCGTAATAAATATAGGGACCTCGGCAGAGAGTACAATTTGTACCTTTTGGTCTCAAAACTCTTGGTACATGGGGTCCCAGCGCGCACAAGTCATTTACTGAAATCGCGAAGCGTTTGGTTGACGTCACTGATGATCGAAGAGCTGGCGACTTCCTCGCACAACGTATCAGCATTACGATACAGCGAGGAAATGTCGCCTGCATCCTCGGTACAATGCCCCAAGGGCCTGTTTTCGATTTAAGTTAGTTGTAATATTATTTAAGTCTTTCCCGTTCACGGGACAGTGGTATCCCGGACCTTTGGGAGGCTTGCGTGGAGCCGAAGTACCGAGGTACCGAAGTACCAAACGAGTACCACATAGCCAACACGTAGAAGCCCTTTTGACACTTTAATGAAATGCAAGGAATACACCGAGCGGATGCTGTCCCTGCCCGTGTCAAGGGACGCACACAGAGACAGCACCCGCCAGGTTATTGGGTGTTATTGGGTGAAAATGATGGATTAATGACTGGGCTATTGCGTGAGACAACGGACGCCTGCCTAATAAAACTATCTCAGATATTTATTTCCGACAGGCGGTGACTCGCTCTCTGCTTGATGGGCCCCATAAAATAGCGACATTATAAAATGGCCTTAAGGGCAACACCGGTCAGAGAGTTGGGGGTGGTGAGGTCGCACTGGACTTTAAACATATAGCCAATTCGCCACTTAGGTGACGAAATTCACCCTCGAGCATCAGCTCTTGCGACTCCACTCTGGACGACTGGTTAAGGCAAGCCAGAGGCGGGGGTACCTGTCCCACCAACCACACAGGCCACCCCCAGGAGGTCTCAGGTACGTAGGGCCGCTACTCTCTGCGGAAGAAAACCAGTGGGCGATGGGGTCGTCACATCCCTACGCGTTTTTAAGTTATTGTTATTTAACTATTATTACCGCTTGTAAATTAATAAATTTTACAATATTAATAAAATTATAGGTGTATAGGTAGTATAATAAAACCTCTTTTATGGCTATATTTTAAAGCCCGACCTGGAATATATGACCATTGCGAAGAGGGCGCTATTGTTTCGATTTATGTGGCGATAGACTAAATTAAATTTCGACTTGTTTATCTGCCATCTCTGATGTTAATTATGAAATGTTTTGCAGCGACATAGTTATACATCATTTCCCATTTTCAGCAGTTTATTGCAGACTTTATTATAATGTTTCACTCTTGATTAGGAAACCTTTAAGCATTTTGTGTTATTTATCATTTAATTATCAACACTAATATTATAACACTAATTTAATACTATGCCAGACATCAGTGAACATCAAATAGGCTCACTTCAGCCATCGACAACAGTGGCTCACCTGTGCTGCTAAGATAAAAATATTACAATATTGTTGTGGGATGCAACCTGTGTAGACACACTGGCACCGTCCCACCTCCAACGAACTACAGTAAAAGTGGGTGCAGCGGCGGAAAATGCCGAAGTATTAAAGCGTAATAAATATAGGGGCCTCGGCAGAGAGTACAATTTGTAAGTTTTGGTGTCGATACTCTTGATCCATGGGGTCCCAGCGCGCACAAGTTATCTACCGAAATCGCGAAGCGTTTGACGTAACTGGTGACCGAAGAGCTGGCGATTTCCTCGCACAACGTATCAGCATTGCGATACAGCGAAATACCGCCAGCATCCTCGGTACAATGCCCCTAGGGCCTGTTTTAGATTTACATGTGTTGTGTATTCAGATATACATGTACATTGTCTGTGTGTGCGTCAGCGTAGGAACTATGAGGTAGAACTACGGCTAACCCGCGCTACACAAGTATATTATTATTATTAATCGTTTATTTCATAAAGACACATCAATTTACACAAAATTAACTACACTGCCAAACTGCGTAACAGTTTGTTGGCAGTTAGAATGCTCTTGATACACTTGTGTCATTATATCTAAGTATGTAGTTATAGTATTCATGCGGTCGCTGTAATAAGGTAAATGTCACAGAGCTCAACACTGACCCAATACCTCACCCACTTTCAATCTTATGTCATAGTAATAGAGGTGAGAAATAGGTGTCAACTATTGGGTATTGAGGCGTCAATCACTGGGACGTTTACCCCATTTATTACTTACTAATTATGATGCATGCAATTTTAATCTTAGTTAATATACTAATAGTTATCTATAAGGCATTTTTTAACATTGGTTACAAAAGTACTAGTATACTAGAGGGGAATGGGGAGACGAGGTGAAACGAGTTGCGAATGTCACTTAAGAGCGACTTTTAATTAGTTTTCGCCTTTACAGAGTTTGTATTGGTTAGTTTATAATAGTTTTTGCAAATTACAGATATGAATTGATTTTAATTGTTTTTGGTACAGCCTCAATAACCGTGATATCATCTATTTTTTGGGCGTACCCAAAGTGTAAAATGGGACCCTGTTACTAAGACTTCGCTGTCCGTCCGTCTGCCACCAGGCTGTATCTTATGAACCGTAATAGACAGTTGAAATTTTCACAGATGATGTGTTACTCTCTTTGCCTGAAACACAGGGTTTCCTAGCTCAGGCACGTGTTATTTACTACCATATATCTCTAAACTCCTAGCCTATAGTTCCTAATATCGTACAACAATGTTTATGAATAAATTATTATCATCCTCTATTTATTTTCCTTCTTAGGCTAGGTTTTTACAATATCTTTATAAAAAGTAAAATATGAAAATACACTTACAAAACATAAAAATATTATAAAATCCTAACCTAGGGTGCCGCCGGCAGCGAGGCGGGGCCTAAGTTAGGGCGACAGAGAGAGGAACCTCCTGACTATCCGCGCCGTGTCCAGGAGTACCGCCTTCTGTATCTGACCCTTGACCCAGCCATCTAGTGTGAGTCTCTTGAGGTGTTTATTATTATTATTATTATTTCTGTTGCCACTATAGCAACAAATACTAAAAAACAGAATAAAATAAATGTTTAAAAGGGCTCCCATACAACAAACTTTTTTTTTTTGCCGTTTTTATAGATAATGGCACGGAATACTTCGTGCGCGAGTCCGACCTGCACTTGGCCGGTTTTTTATTTAATCGTTCTAAGATGCTACAATTTTTTCACCGGAAATATGTAAATATATATACCAATAATTGTCTATTTCTGTGTAATTTACCTGAGCTGTTACAGAGCAAGTACGTATATAAATAAATTAGCACTTTTTAGGACTGCAATGCAATGGTATTGAGTCCAGAATATTCTGAACAATTCCTTCACAATTTAAAACCACTTTCTTCTTAAAAACAAGCAGTTAACTCAACTTTGGAAACTTCACTTCAAAGGCTCGCATCTTTACACATCTTTATTTTTTAAAACAAACCCTATTTTATTAAAATTAAACTAGCTTTTCAAACGGCAACAGTGTAGGATACGATTTATTGAAAGTGACAGTTCGAACTGCGGTTCCAGCATTTTGTAACGAACGAAACGACTTGGATTTACGTCTGTTCAGAAGTTTATTGACCTTAGGTTTATTATGCTGATTGTACCCGCATTGGGAGTAAGTATTTGTTCTTACCTTTAAGAGTCCTAATCAGTTAAAAAGCGCTCATCTATTTAGACGATTTTCTAATTGAATTGACAAGTATCTTGGCATATTCTCAGTGTTACTATACTACAGGTTAAATTATTAACTTAAACTTAGTATAAAAATGTTTTTTCATGACAAAAAAAGAAATTCTATATGGAGTTATTGAGGTTTTATTTTTCCTGTAAAATATATGTTTGATATTAATGTTATGTAAAAATTCGATATTTTTTCCTTGGTAAACTTCGGAGATAGGGAGGAATTTTTGTTTTCAGTTTCGCTCATAAATCGAAAATAACTCGAAATAAAAAAAAATGGTTTCAGAAAGTGTAACTCAAGCCCCACTTGACATATTCACTAGACTTTGAAATTTTGGACCACCTTTTATCTGTCAGTTTTCACAGAAAATAAAAAAAATACATGTTGTATGCATCAAATTTACCATTCTTTATAACAACTGTTCCAAATTTCAAATCGATAGCATAAGTAGTTCTTGAGATATCTAGCGATGTGACAGACAGATAGACAAAGTAAAACCATAAAGGTTCTTTTTGTACCAACAATACGCACGATATATAGCTACATAAAGTACCACTTTTCGAGCAACTGTCTTAAAAATAGGTATATTAAAGTCTAGAAGTAAATATTAATTTCACGCGCATGAAATATTCATAATGTCGCCTTGTAAACAATGGATCTAACCAGATTTAAACCCTGACATAGGCATCCACAGAACTACAAATAAAAAAGGTTACTAGGGTAAGACCACAACTATACCTTTACCATGAGTTTACATGACCGTACTCGCTAGCGACTGCGTAAAAAATTGTATGGGCAAAAGTAGAGCGCCTCTGGCGGTTACGCAATAGAACTAAGAATCGGCATACTAAATCGTTAACGTAGTCGCTAGCGAGTACGGTCATGCAAACTCATGGTAAAGGCACTGGTTATTAGGGTAGGACAAGAAATCAAGGATGGACATTGAGTTTTATTTTTAATTTTGTCATAATTTCGGTTCGAATTGCCCGGCTCACAACTCTCGCACCCGAATGCGATATATTCGAAAGTCGATGGTTGCATTTTTAGTGAACCTATAAAGCCACAGTTTGTGGCTTTATAAGTCGGTCCCAATAAATTGATAGAATTGCGCGGTTGGACAGTAGCCTGGGAAAAATCCAGGGGAAACCTCCGACACGACCACGCGGGCCGTTTAAACACCGGAATACTCTAAGAGTTTGCGCTCCAGTGAGATTGGTTGAGCGGCTTTAATCAAATCTGAGGTAATCATCGAAGTCTCATATCATTTCTCTTGGTGGCGAAAATTCAATTGCATTGTATAAACATCGATATCAAGAAGGTCGATAAAAAAAGCATTCAAGCTCTACTAAAAAACAATTTCTGTGCGACAAGATAACGGGGTCTAGATATAAGTAGATGAAAGTTAACTTATCTATAATTATAAAAATATATTTCTTTATGTTTGTGAATAATGTTATTTTTAACTATTGTTCCTTTATGTTATGTTTCATATACCTTTTCTAAATTGTACAGTGACTTGGTCATACTGTAATACTGTACGAATATTGTTTGCTACAAATAAATATCATTGGATTTTCCAAAATGTTAAAAAAAAGTCATCAGATGGGCCGTTATAAAAAAAAATGTAAGTATGTGGCTTTTCAGTGAAGGAAAACATCGTTAGGCAACCGGTCTAATCCCAAGGTCTAGTTTTCACTTCGGGTTGGGGGGTCAGATGACAGTTGCTTTTTTAAAACTAGTGCCTACGCCAAATCTAAGGATTAGGTCAGAGCGGACCCCGTACTACTTGGGCAGAACCGGGAAAAAAATTCACTGTAGTTTGTTTCTAAGACAGCCGTCAACAAAAACCCCTTTCCCTTATAAGAAAATTTACACCGAAATAACTTAAATTTTACCGTTTATCGCGCTAGTTACCTATAATTGAAATTTTAAGAAGTCCAACAATCTACTATCACATTCACAGTATTTAGCACCTTATATGTAAAAGCTTAAAGTCGACATTGGAGCTGGTTATCAGTTTCAAATCCATTAAAATAACCAATGATTTATAATAACGTTCATTGCAATTACAACCTGATCTTTGAGACGATGAAGTCGCTATTCGAACGACAGACTTACAACAAATCGGGTTTCACAAATGGCTTGAATTTTCCAAATTCACAACGGCGTAACTCACACTAATTTCATATTGAAATAAAACTTTATGTGCAGAAACTAGATTTCAATGTAAATTGAGTTTAAAATGTATGAGAGTAAGGTTTATTTTGCAGTCGACTTTTTTGGAGTTGAGACTTCTCGTTTTGGTTTTGATAAGTTATTGAGTTATCTTTTAATTACTACATTGCTTGTAATATAATAGCACTAAAACCGTCGTTTGTTGGTCACGCGGGGTGACGGTTGGCACGTGACACTGTTGTGTGATTAAAATCCTTTAATTAAACTAATTATAAAATATTCCAATTGTGTCGCCTTTTTTCATTTGTTTTTAGTTAATTTCAATTGTTTTAAAGCTGTTATTTGTTTTTTATTTCGGTCTGTATCCACCGTTGAGTAAATTCCTCCTCATGTTCACATCAGTTTGGCCTGTTTTGAGTTAGTCTCATCCATTTACAGGGTGTCCCACGGCTATGCCACATGGAGGGAAAGTACCTTAAATATTGTAGATGGAGCATTTTACAAGACATTATTTGAATTTAAAAAACTTTGTAAATTGCATTCACAGATATTCTGTCGGAAAACCAGCGCGGCAGGTGTCTGACACCTCGGCATAATGCTAAGACAGCAACTGATTCACTGCCGCGAAGACGCACTTTATAGTTATATGTTCAATGTATTGTGAGTCTATTCTGTTTGTACAGGCGTGTCTTTTCGTGCAGTTTATAAATTCTTTCTTTGTTTTCTTTAATTAATAAATGGAGCATTGCCGCTGACAACGTGAATAGATGTGAATATTCGCTGCGTCGACAAAAAGTGGATTGTGTTGCAGAATTTTTCCATACAAAAAGCGGCGACGTTTTCCACTGCCATTCCAATCCTGAACCGATTTTTTTTAAACAACGCCGGTGACAAACAATCGTACGGTCCACGTGATGGTAAGCGGCCACCGCAGCCTATAGACGCCCGCAACTCCAAAGGAGTCACGTTCGCGTTGCCGACCGTTTATAAGATTTGAGGATGCACTGCACATACATCTGTTTATTATTTTGATTAATTTGTCTAATTTACCAATAAGGCTCAGTTTTATAAAGATCCGTTAGACCCTCGGGGTAATCACGTAACTTTTTTATTACCGTTAGGTACATAAAGTTACGTGATTCGCCTGCTGATGTCGGTTTGTTATGTCAAAAAATGTACTATGTTACTGAAATTTGATCTGACATTTGGTCTAACGGATCTTTATAAAACGGCCTAAGTCAGTAATCTGTCGCGCTGAACGAAATTTAACAAAAATAGGTAATTTAGGCATACACCCAATAACTAGCGCTGATTGGTTGACGCCGTTGGCGGCAGCCTCGTAAAGCTCAAACGATGAATGAAAACAGTTCAGGTATCGAAAAAAATAGCGGTACCGTTATATTCCGATACCGAAAAGTTTCTTTTGCGGTATCGAAACCGAACCGATACGAAACGGTATGACGACGTGGTCGCAAGGGAAGACCAGCGCCAGACAATGGCTATGAAGTGTGCGGCGTAGGGAATTATAAATGACAAGTCGAAACTCGAGACGATACTGATGAACTCAACGAACTGATTTATTAGATAAATTACATGGCTTTTATAGGAAAGATTGGAATGCAAGGAATGCGTATTGCGCAATAGTGAACAAAGGAAAGTGTTATTATTTTCCATCCAGTATTGGAATGTCAAGGTTAATGGCGCTGTTCTCGGAAGTTATAAAATAGAAAATCATTTATTATTTTAGCTCAGCTGATCAGCTGGCGCTTTGGGTGGTCTATCACTACAGCTTTCCCGTTTTTTTTGAGACAAAAATAGTAATTACATTTACTATTTTTGGCTTACTTAAATTTAAATTACTTATGTTTATTGTTTACATGGTTTCTTAAAATAAATAAATTAACTTAAGTCTATGGTATACATGGTTTCTTAATCTATCTTGATGCTACTTCGAATGTTTACATTAGGTACGTGTTCCTTATATGGATGGTGGTATGCGATCAGATGGATTTGTTATAGGTTTCTTATTACTTTACGATGCTAAGTTTTGTGATTTATTTATTCGTAATAAGGTTATGTTCTATTTTTATGCACAATGTCTTCTTTAACGGGTTTTAATTTCTTGTTGAGACAAAACTTAGTAGATACAATTTTTGTCTTAAGAATATAGTAAATAGTTATTGGTTGATATATACAATTTCTATGTTATTAAAACAATTTAAATGTTATATATATATATATGTCTTTTTTTTTGGTCTAAATATAGATTATTACACATAATCCTCGTAAGTAGTGAGTTTTCATAAAAAAAAATGTTATTTGGAATAGCCTTTAAGCATTATTATTTATATATTAAAATTATAAATTGTTCTTTTTATTTTCATTTTATTAAATTAAATTAAATATTGTACTAACGAAAATAATAATAATGTGGAATTGAATGCACGCTTTGATGACGACGCTTTTTTAAATTTTTATAAAATAATTATTTTGTTTTTTTTTTTTTAGTTTCACGTGATAGCTTGTGGTGAATTTCTACGTATAATGTTTGTTATTTATTTACTTGCTAGGTAATTGTGTCATAGCTAATTTCTGTTATTATTATTTTTTAGTTTACGTACGTTTATGTATTTTTGTTATTAACTTTTATACTTATATTTATTTAACAATACTCATTGTGACTTACAAGCGTTTTTTTTATATTAAATTTATTTTGACGTCATCTACTTTTTTTTTTTGTTTGTCACAGTACTTTACTTGTGACATCAAGTGCGCATCACTTGTTGCAAAGGTACACGGTATGCATTATTTTATGGCCGGTCGACCCTCAATTATTACTCAGGTTACAAGGATTTTATACATAAACGTATATAAAAACGTATATAAACGCGCTCATAAATACCATGTTAAGGTAGGTATATACCTTTCAGGCAGTTCTTTTAACAACCTATATACTATCAGATAGTAATATATTAGGTATCCAAGGACCTCCACGAGTGATGCTCGATCGAATCATGGTCAAGTTTCAAGGATTTCCTGCCTACCTTGTAATCCTGGTGTACCTTGCTAATACCATTTATAGGTAATTATTTATGGTTTAGACAGTTCTTTTTACATTTTTTTTAATTGGAGACACTATGCGTCCAAGGTCCCCTTACGATTGATGGTCGATTGAATCGTAATCTGGTTCCAAGAATACATTTATGCATCCCATAGTCCAAGGTTTTTCTGTCTAGCTTGTTAATAATTTTGTATTTACTCGCTCATCACAAGTTATAATTTATACTTGCATTTATATATCTTTTTTTATTGTTTGCGTCTTAATGTTGTTTTTTTTTTTTTTTTACTTTTACGTCCCTATGTATTCGTAAGATTTTTTTTTCTGTTTTTTTTTTTGAGTTATCCTGAATTCTTCAACATATAAGAATTTCATCAACTTTTAGGTGATCAGGCTAATCGTCCAGTGAAATACTTATATGAATCAGTTTTCTGGATTTAAATTAGTTTTTTAAAGTTGGCTATTGATTTGTACTTGAAATATACCGTGTTATATTTTTTATTATAATTTTAAATAGTCGCTACTATTAATTTTAACGTTATTTCACATTGATTTTCCCTTTTATAGTTATAAATTTTGAAGTCGGCGTAATGTTAGTTTTATGCATTTTTTTTTTATTTTGATATACGTATGTTTTTATAGAATATTATTTTTTTGTTAAAATATTTATTGCTCTGTTTTCCATGGTTTGAATCTGGTTTTATTTTTATTTATTTTATGCAGCGTAATTAAAAAATTCTATTTTTGTTTTAAATTACGTATGTTATTGCCTCGTCATCAAGCGGCATTGTTACTTATTTACTTAAAGCATTATAAAATTAATTCACAAATTACTTTACTAATATAATAGCTACCTTTTTATACTACGTAACTACATTAAAGGATACATTTTTAAAAGTACCTTAAATCATTGTCTTCTTCGTGGCTGTTGCTTATAATGATTCTAGCGGCGGGTGCTAGGCGGAGGCGAGGCGGCGGCTGGGCTCGCATATGCGGGGCGAGAGGGCTCGATGGGTTGCGGCGGCGGCGGGCTGGTGCTGATGACGCGCTGTAGGTGATCTTGCTAGATACCCTGCTCTGCTTTGTTGGTGTTGCGCATCATCGTCGTTACTGCTTGTCGCTCGATTTTTCTTGTTAGGCATTTATGTACCTTCTTCCATATGGCGTAGGCAAAAATGATGCAGATGATTATGAACACAGCTGTTGTGATGTATAATGCAGCTGTGTTGCTGTCTACTTGCTTCGTGCTGGCGTTGTTGGAGGCTCCATTCTGGTTGGTTGGCTGGCTGGTTGGCGCAGTGGAGCTGGCTGGAGACTATACGGTGATTCTTGCAGCGGAGTATACCAGGTGATTATATCAGGGCTGGCTTGAGCAGCCCGTCTGGAAGGGTCGCCATGAAGTGGCGACGTGGGGACTTATAAATGACAAGTCGAAACTCGAGACGATACTGATGAACTCAACGAACTGATTTATTAGATAAATTACATGGCTTTTATAGGAAAGATTGGAATGCAAGGAATGCGTATTGCGCAATAGTGAACAAAGGAAAGTGTTATTATTTTCCATCCAGTATTGGAATGTCAAGGTTAATGGCGCTGTTCTCGGAAGTTATAAAATAGAAAATCATTTATTATTTTAGCTCAGCTGATCAGCTGGCGCTTTGGGTGGTCTATCACTACAGCTAGCCACTATGCAGATTTGGGGCCATTTCGTGGCTATGTTTTGTATTGTGGTGTTATGTTTATTTGTACTGTATTTGTGCCATGAATAAGGCACTTGTCCCACCGCCGGCGAGCAACGAGTACTCTCATAGTAATTCTACTCGTTTTCTCGCTCAAGCGAGTAGAATTACTATGAGATACCTGAACGGTTTTCATTCATCGTTTGAGCTTTACGAGGCTGCCGCCAACGGCGCCAACCAATCAGCGGTAGTTATTGGGTGTATGCCTAAAACACCCACTTTTACGGTTCCGTAGCCAAAATGGCAAAAACGGAACCCATCATTCCTGTCCGTCCTTCCGTATGTCACAGCCGATTTACTCGGGGACTATTATAGCCTTTTACCCAAAACGTGCCTAACACAAAACAACATTAAGTTGCATTGTATTTGTTCATATTTAAAGAAAGAAAAGAAAGAAAGCATTTATTCACTGCACCAAAAGACACACCGTTACAAATATAATATACTCAGTATATGAACATACAGTTAAAAAATGCGTCTTCGCGGCACTGTCTCAGCATTATGCCGAGGTGTTAGACACCTGCAGCGCTGGTTTTCAGACAGCACCGTACGTGATCCACGGAACGCAACACAACATACTATACATATAGGAAAGGTATACATATAATGAATAAAATCATAGGTGTTATATATATGAATGAGACTACCGCAAAACAGGGTAAACTGGTGTGAACATGAGGAGGAATTTACTCAGCAGTGGGGGATACAGACTGAAATGAAAAACAAAAACAAGGAACAGCTTTAAAACAATTAAAATTAATTAAAAACACATGAAATAAGGCGACAAAGTTTTTATAATACAGATTTACTATTCAAATATATTCACACTAGCTTTTTCCGCCGGGTTCGCCCGCGTAGTAAGCGTAATTTTTAACAGTCTACAAAAATGGAGATTCTCAGTTGCACCTACTTATGTAGATATGCACGGATGTCATTTATGTAATCGGCACCCCGAGAAACTACAAATATGACACCTCAATTTCAAGGAACCTCGAAAACGACACCCATATCGATTTTTAAGAAAAGTAAAGACTTGCTCCCCGCAAAAACTTGGAACCCCCTTTTCACCCCTTTAGGGGAACAATTTTGAAAAACGCTGAAACATTTTTTGTTGTATTTAAACAGAGAGTATATGTAGAAAGTTTTAAATCTCTCACTTCAAAAAAGATTTGCTCCCCGTACAAACTTGGACCCCACTTTTCACGCCTTTAGGGGAGCAAATTCGAAAAAAATTTAAATACGTTTTGTTGTATTCAGACAAAGAGTCTATATACAAAGTTTTAAATCTCTCGCTTCATCAAAGACTTTCTCCTTTACAAACTTGGAACCCCCTTTTCATCCCTTTAGGGGAGCAACTTCGAAAAACGCTGGAATAAGTTTTGTTTTATTTAAATAGAGAGTCCATATAGTTTTAAGTCTCTAACTCTAAAACAGTAATTTCTCCCATACAAACTTTGTACCCCTATTTTACCCTCTTAGGGTTAAAATTTTGCAAAACGCTGAAAACACTTTCTTTGGACTTAAGTTCGTAACCTTATCACGAATTTTTAAGTCTTCAGCTCAAAAAAAATTTACTCCCCTACAAACTTTGCACCCCTATTTGATCCCCTTAGTAGTGGAATTTTCAAAAATCCCGTCTTATCCCTTGCATACGTCATAAAAGTAAGCTCTGGACCAAATTTTAAGTTTCTTGTTCCAGTAGTTTCGGCTGTGCGTTGATGGTAGATCAGGACTTCTTCTTTTACATATTTAGATTAAGAAAAACATATTTACCCGTCACTTTTTCCATTCCGTTACCGTTATACTTCGAATTACTTTTGTTAATACAGAAAATATTAATATGTACATTTAAAAATACACCTTGTATAATAGACTTTGAAGTTGATATTCCTCTACATAGGCGCATCATTTTATCTAACTAAAGTTCTCAATGAAATAAAGACTTTGTGCTATGAGTGTTAAAGTTGATATTCCAAGGCGCTTACTAGAAAGATCTACGGAAGCGTAGCACCCAGCTTCGTAGCGAATTTCGTAGCACTAGTATACGTCATGTCCTCGAGCAAGCTACGCGTACCAACCGCGCGCATATCCACGCTGAAATTAACTTTGTGGAATAAATATTAAACTTTAAATTTCTTTGTTTTGCGATGGGTTCTTTCAATCAGTCGAAAAGATTGAGGAATTTGCAAAATTTAAAAAGTGGTGCGATAAAGTTGCCTCGCCATTGGTCGAAAATGTTGGGTCTTGGCAACTTGGATAGAGTGTCTGCTGAAGAAATTTTAAACGTAAGTACAATTAAAGAAAACATATTTTTAAAATACAACTAACCGTTATATGTTTTACCTTTTTAAAATAATTATTACAGACATGATAAAAGACTTACATTTCATAAAATTTGAAAAAACCTTACAATACACTACAAATACTCTTTATTGCACACCTCACATAATAAAGTAGCACATAAAAAACAAAAAACAAAGATACAGGGAGACAGAGGCAGAACAACAGGCGGTCTTATCGCTAAAGAGCGATCTCTTCCAGACAACCTTTGGGTAGTGGAGAAATGAAATATAAAGCTGAAAAGTAGGTGGTGCATAAACTATTACAACGAGAAAAAAAGATTCCAAAACAACTGTTCAATATAAATACACATACTTAAATAATATATAAATATACATACATATAATATATAATTATATATATCACCGCTATAGAATAGTAAGAATAAAATAGTGTCAGCCATAACAATTAATTAAAAATTACCTTAATGAAATGGCTTACTGAAAAATGTTTTTATACTATTAAGGAATTTTTAGATTATAGTTGATTGACAACTTTTTATTGTTGTTATTCTGTCCCGTCAGCGAGGAGACAACGGTAACCGAGTTTCTTACAAAAATGTTTATAATATGGACTTCAGGCATGCTCAAGAGATGACCCATGTGGGAATGGATTTATACTCATCGCTAAAACTCATGTTTGGTAGATTTAAACCCTATAAATCACAGTTATAAAGAGTGACTCAGGAGACGTAACCATGGTAACAAGCAACAATGAATAGTTGATCCACCCAAATGGTTCTTGAAACTCAATTATTTTAGTAATTTTCAGTGTGAGTAAAAGTTTAGGAAATGTGAGACTTTTTTAATGCCACACTTGTCTGTCTTTTTAGGGTTCCGTAGCCAAAATGGCGAAAACGGAACCCTTGTAGTTTAGTCATGTCTGTCCGTCTGTCCGTCGTCCGCACGTGACAGCCTTTTTACTCGGAGACTATACCCTCTACAATTATGAAAAAAATAATGAAAAAAGTTTATTGTTCACTAGGAGTATTACATTAGATGTATCACGACCCTGCGTCCTGAGCTAGGAAACCCTGTGTTACAGGACCCAGTTTCGTATCTGTTATAGTTGCACTTAAGTATAGGTACTACCTTGAAACTACATACACATAATTAAAGTAAGTAAAGTAAATGTATTAGATACCTATTAGGTTTAAAGTAAATAAAGTTATTATTATCTCTTTATTTATTTTATCGTTTAAGTTAGGTTTTTACAATATCTTTATAAAAAGTAAAACATAAAAATACACTTACAAAACATAAAATCATTATAAAAACCTAACCTAGTGTGCCGCCGGCAGCGAGGCGGGGCCTAAGCTGCCGGTGGTGTCGGGCGACAGAGAGAGGAACCTCCTGACTATCCGCGCCGTGTCCAGGAGTACCGCCTTCTGTATCTGACCCTTGACCCAGCCATCTAGCGAGAGTCTCTTGAGGTGTTGGTCGAGAGTCTTCGCTATTAGACCGTTCGCAGAGACATTATTATTATTATTATTAGTATACAAGTTATACCAAAATAAAAAGAGTTTTCAATCACACATTAGGTACCTACATGAAATTTGGTAGGAAGATGTATTCTATGAACCGCTACATACCAGTGATGAAAAACCCCCTCTGGACCTATTATTGTGCGTGGTTAGTTGTGAGACACGCACTTGGCCGGTTTTTTTCTAGAGATTTTTAATTGTACGTACTACGTCGATTTCATAAGTAGCTGGAGATTTTGGTACTTTATCGCATTCACCCGTTGGAAATTTTGTATGACAGCTACATGACGTTAGTTTAGTAAATTAACACTAATTAAATGTAAGTGGCCAGTACTTAATAAGCAATATGCATGTTTCTTTAAAGGTTTCATATTATAGCGGTTGTAGGAAATTAAAAAAAAAACATGTTATAGGTGCATTGCCGGTGAAAAAATTGGAGCGGTCTCTAACGGGGAAGTAAATTAAAACTAGTGGCTCTGTGAGCTGTAGACCTCGTGAGTTTTATTATCGTTTGCAAAATCTGACATTATAAAAAAGATCAATTATGAATGTCGAACCTGCTAACAAAATTTCACGAGAAGCGGTTGAAACATGCGACATATAGAGGAGAACAAACCAAAATTCGAAAGCGGAAACTTACAAAATCTTAGAAATAAAAATTGTTGTTGAAAATTTCCAGAAACTGACTCGACAAAAAAAATCTATATTATTACCGGACCTGCACACAAAATTTCACGAGAATCGTTTGCGAAATGCAGCCTGTAGAGAAGAACAAACCGTTGAACAAATATATTTATTTTAATTTCCAAAAACTCATTCGACAAAAAAACTGTATATTTATCCAACCTGCTCACAAAATTTCACGAGAATTGGTTGAGAAATGCGACCTGTAGAGGAGAACAAACCGAAATCCGCCCGCAGAAACTTACAAAATCATTGATAAAAAAATTGATTTTGGAAATTTCCAAAAACCGTCTCGACAAAAAAATTTTATACAACTATCGAACCAGCTCACGAAATTTCACGAGAATCGGTTGAGAATTGCGACCTGTAGGACGAGAACAAACGGAAATCCGGACATACGAAAGCATTTTCGTCGAAGCTGAAGCAGAGACCTTCGTTTCACTCGGTCAAAAAAAAACAAAGTTTAGTCAGCATTTTTATTTGACATTAAATGAAAATATAATTTACTAGTGACCCGCCCCGGCTTCGCACGGATGCACTATTTAATGGATGTTATTATACATATAAACCTTCCTCTTCAATCACTCTCTCTACTAAAAAAAACCGCATCAAAATCCGTTGCGTAGATTTAAAGATTTAAACATACATAGGGATATAGGGACAGAGAAAGCGACTTTGTTTTATACTATGTAGTGATGTTAAAATATAATGTAAAATACATGTGAAGCACGTTAAAATCGGTGAGCTACAAAAAAATCGATTTAAAATGATGTTTCGTTTTTTTTGTAACAAAAACTATAAAATTTAGGGTACTCAAATTTTGCACATTTACTAATTGTAGAGCCACACCAACCATAAAAATTACAAACCAAAACTGGATGGGGGCAAAAGCACCTAGCTTATTCTGGCACGGCCTTTAGCGTGAAACGCTAAAAGTTAATAATATCACACATAAAAATGATACAGGCCTTTTACGTACTGCGGTTTGGCAACTGCCCAAGTCGAGGATATCTCGATGATATATATTATATTTATTGGTAGACCGAGACCCTTATTGGTAATATATTTATAAATAATGTCTTGATTAATTAATTAAGTAATTAGCTCACTCAACTTTTTCTTGTTATTCTGCCCGTCAGCGAGGAGACAACAGTAACCATGTTTCTTAAAAAAAATGTTTGTAATATGGACTTCAAGCATGCTCAGGAGATGACCCATGTCCAAATGGATTTATACTACTAAAACTCATGTTTGGTAGATTTAAACCGTATAAAATCATAGTTTTAAAGAGTGACTCAGACGTAACCATGGCAACGAGCAACAAAGAATAGGGTCATTATACTTTTTCATGACCAGTTTTCTATTAAAAAGAAAAATCTATGATATGTATTGAATTAGTGTACAAAAATAGGATTTGGTAATAGTATCAGGACCTAATAAAAGGAATTTATATGTAAAAATACTAAAATATTAACATATTGCTGTAAAAGGTGGGTAACACAGTGGTAAAAACCATTTTTTCATACAAATGGTGAGACATTCCCTTCTGAAAGGCGTGCAACGCACTTGCGACTCCTCTGGCGTTGCAGGTGTTTATGGGCGCCGGTAATTCCTTTGGGTCATTTCTGAAATAAATAGTAATTATTGCACGTTTAAATGCAATATTAATTTGAAAGTCCGCCATTACTCAGTATTTTTGCTAGTATAGTCAACTACCTACAAAGATTTATATTCATTTTAGTACCTCATGCCATTCTAATACGGTTAAAAATTGGATACATTTCATTGTCTTGACTGTACAAAGTTTTACTGCTCATACTACATCACGTATCCATGCTAGCATTTCCTTAAATCTTTAATATTGTATTATAGGATTAATTGTTACTGTTTAAAATAAACATAATTATTTTACTGTATTAAAAAAGTTATTTCTGATTACGTCATCTAGTAATACGGTGAAGGCAAAATCCAAGGAAGTTTTTAAAAAGTTACGTCGCGTAAATTAAGTCACGATTTCGTAACCATTTTTTTTAATCAACTGCTTTTTAGACTTCATCCACCTATTTTCAGATCATGAGTACATTGCAGCATTGTAATTCAAACCTTATTTTATAAGTTATATGGTTCTCCTTGGAATGACTAGGCGAGGGCTTATTGCATTTTGAAACAAATGTGGTGTAAAAGTAGAAAATCTCACTAATCTAGTACAAAACGCCTTTAGAATACTAAGATGAAGCCTTGAGTCGCTTATGAATATTATATTTAGTTCAGTTATTCATGGCAAGCGCTAAATTTGTCACATGCCATAGACTACTAGTTATGCCCGTGGCTCTGGCTCCAAAAACTTATTAATTACACCCATATAAAATTTCAACCCCATCTTAGCCCCTTAAGTGTGTCTATGATGAAAAGTATAGTTTGTCCTTCTTCGGAATCGATACTATCTTCATGCTATTACAATCGGTTCAGCAGGTGAACCTCCTTATTCATAAAATTTAACAAACCTTTGCTAACTTAAATGTTTTCCCTTTCTCACAAACATAATTGTCAAATTGACAGTTAGGGACAGAGAAATATTAGCGGCATCTTAACTAAAATATATATTTTTATCGTGGCAACATTGCTTAGCGGCTCACAGAACGGCTAGGCGGCCATGTGTGACTTCGTGATGTCAATCTTAGTTAATCATGCTTACCCATAGTCCCTATTCGTCCCTGTACCGCCGCACACCGGGTAGGGTCAGTCCCACCCAGTCGGGCCTAGCTGAGTTTCTTGCTGGACTCTTCTCAGCTAGGCAACAAAACTCCCAGTAGCTCGATTCCACTCACACCTCAGATTCAGTTGAAACCGCTCAATCTCACTGGAGCGCAAACTATTAGAGTATTCCAGTGTTCCAAACCACACGCGTGGTCGTGTCGGAGGTTTTCCCCTGGATTTTCCCCAGGCTACTCACCAACCGCGCACTCCTATCGCTTTATTGGGCCCGGCATATAAAGCCACAGTCAGGTTCATTAAATTAAAACTTGCTTACCGGTTCTTCTCCCACTGTGCCATGTAATGTTTCTTGAATAAAACTACTTTGTGAAGTCTTCGAGGTGTTTATTTTATGTTATTTTTTAATAGATTTTATTATTTTCATGTTGACGTGTTATAGATATAGCTCAACATATTTTATTATGGTTAGTGTACCTACTTTATTACATTTTATCTTGACCTTATACATCTCTAACAAATCTCGATTGTTATTAGTTTCTTAGTCTTATTTTTGACATGTAACACTACATTTAATTAATGATACTTTGATTATTGTATTATTTTTATTTGATGTACCTAGATATTGACTTGTAAAAGTGCCCTTGAGGCCTATTTGCAGAATAAATGTTTTGATTTTTGATTTTTTTGATTTGTTTTCTTAGAAATATTAATACGTTGTTAATATGGAGATGATGATAACTTGAAACCGACGCTCATAGAAGGGTGTGGGGTACGGTTCGAGTATCCACACAACCGTGGTTTGGTTGTCTCGAAGGGAGTTCGAAGTTTGGAGTTGTTCCTCTTCGGTGGACTGTGTTGACCTTGGGGTTATTCGAGTTTGCCACTCAACGCACCGCCGAGACTGACTGGATCGGGTTCATCCAGCAAGTCGTGTTTGGGAAATTGTATAAAATTCTACAATAAAATTCCAAGACACATTACTGAACTTACGGATTCTAAATTTATGTCTGTCGTGAAACAGACACTTATTTCAAAAGCATATTATAAGATAAACGATTATATTATGGATAGGGATGTATGGCAGTGATAGCGTCAAGTAATCTAACACAGAAATATATTGTCCTTAATATTAAAAAATATGTATGTATGTTTATATTGTAGCATTTGAATTCTGTAGTATTATGATACTGTTATTTTATATACATTGTATATTGTTTTGAAAAAAATGACAACTCGCCGAGAGTTTTTTACGTCGGTTCTTCTCGAGGCAGAGGTTTATTTTATGAACCGGTGGTAGTTTTTTGACATTCATAAATGCATGTGACATACCTAAATTGAAGAATAAATGATTTCATTTCATTTCATTTCATTTCATTTAGCCGCAAGTGAAACGTTTACAGCTCGTTTACATTTTGCTTTCCTACTACTACTTATTTATCTATCTTTATTTATCTTAATCTACTTTATACAATATGTCTTTAATCTATGTTGCTTCTGTCGTCCACAAAGGGCTAGGCAGTGTTGCCACGATACGTAGACAAAATGACAGGTGTTGCGTTCACACAGTTGTCATTCAATAGGTGTTATTTTAAGTGTCTATATCAGTTGAAAAACGCTCATCTATTTACGCTATTTTCTGTTTGAATTGGCACGTATCTTGGCATTTTCTCAATGTTACTATCTAGAACTGGACTATTGCGACCTTATGTAATAAACATTAAATGTACTTTTGGGATTTTTCATTAAGAAATATCATATCAAACATCACTCCAAACCAACCATTTTCGAGCTAAAAACTTGTCTCTTCCGCTTAAATTCTACTCTACATACAATAAAATCATAAAATGGCTATGTTACTATCTGAAACCTTAATAAAATCGTCGTAACATTCAATAATTTTATTGGTATTATCAATACTTTTGCCATTACTTGAAATCAAAACATTTTAAAACTTATAAGGCCTCTTACGTTAAAAATAAAACACACACCAATCTTTTGTCAATTACCATTTAATTTTTAATACATTACTATTATTGATATAAACCGCAACTGTGGCACTGACAAGTCTGATAATCTATCATTATAATTATTGCCAGTGTAAGAAATTAGTGTCAATGACATTCCGCGAGATGGCGCGTGCTCATATATTTCTGATCGGGCTTTATTTTGATTGGATTTTGACGTCGTTACTTTTATAACTGTACACATCCCGCAGAAAATCGCTGTATTAATTTTTAACCATTAATTGTTGTTTGACGACCGCTTTAGCCTAGTTGGTAGTGACCCTGCCTTCGAAGCTGGAGGTCCCGGGTTCGAATCCCGGTCAGGGCATGTATTTGTGTGATGAACACGAATATTTTTTCCTGAGTCTTGGATGTTTTCTATGTATTTAAGTATCTATTTATCTATTTAAGTATGTATATCGTCACTTGGTACCCATAGTACATGCTTTGCTTAGTTTGGGACTAGGTTGATTTGTGTAAGATTGTCCAAAAATATTTATGAATATTTTTTCCTGAGTCTTCGATGTTTTCTATGTATTTAAGTATCTATTTATCTATATAAGTATGTATATCGTCAGTTGGTGCCCATAGTGCAAGCTTTGCTTAGTTTGGGACTAGGTTGATTTGTGTAAGATTGTCCAAAAATATTTATTTATTTTATTTATTGTTTTTTAAAGTGGCGGTCACGCCCCGGGAGCACTTTTAAATAAACACGGTTCCAAACTTTTAAATAAACACGGAAGACTCAGAAACTTTTAATTGCCGACAAACATTGATAAAGCAATCAACACTTTAAGTTAATCCGTCGATGGCCTAATGGTTCTCTATAATCGTCCCATCCAGTTATTTCGTGTGATGTTTGTTTTTTTAAACATCATGTATGTATATATATATATGTATATTTATTTTATGTTTATATGTTTTATTAGATATTTTGATATACTTTTTCATATTCTTTTTCTTTTTTTTTCTTCTCTTTGCACTTTTTATAAAATATCTGTTTAGCCCAATGGTTGGCTGGTAGAGAATGCCATTTGGCATTAAGCCCGCCATTTGTACAATTTGTGTATTTTGTGCAATAAAGTTTAAATAAATAAATAAATAAATAAAATAAAGCAATTTAAAAAACTTACTTTATATTATTGTCTGGTACAACATAAGCTGTATTTGGGACTTGATTTGACAGTGTATATTATGTACGTACATATATTAGGTACATAATATACTGTTATGTAAACATACGTCATCGCAAAAACAAATAAGTAGACAATTTTACAGTCATCATCATCCTCCTAGCGTTATCCCGGTACAGTTGCATCCTGAAGGATGCCCGGGGTCCGCTACCTAATCCCAAGATTTGGTGTAGGCACTAGTTTTTACGGAAGCGACTGCCATCTGACCTTCCGACCCGAGGGGAAACCAGACCTTATTGGAATTAGGTTTGTCAAGTGAGTGGTCAATTTGATTGATAGTAGTTCTCAAGCCGCCCGAAGGACTCTAACTTGGCTTAACGACTGTTATCATATACAGCAGCCGGGAACGGCTTAACGTGCCTTCCGAAGCACGGGAGCGCTCAGTTTATAACCACTCAAAGCGGTCACCCATCCAAGAACTGACCTATGCCCACGTTGCTTAACCTGACATATCGCATACCGCTGGGCCACGAGTGCTCCAAATAGACAATTTTAGAGTAACAACACATAATTATAGAAGCTCTTAACGACGCAAAACGCAACACATTTTAAACTTAAAATCAGCGAAGCGGTCATAGCCCTAACTCACACACCGCTAATCTGCTACACCAACAATTCACGTTGACCCACACGTTCTTAATAACTACTTCTAACTATAGTTCAAGTTACTTTGGTTTCTTTCTAAAGTACGTTTACGAATAGTGTATGTAATAAAT
The DNA here is from genome assembly GCA_963556455.1 of Epiblema foenella. Taxonomy (NCBI): domain Eukaryota; kingdom Metazoa; phylum Arthropoda; class Insecta; order Lepidoptera; family Tortricidae; genus Epiblema; species Epiblema foenella. Next base: position 44,570,155 of record OY747095.1, read on the forward strand.
TGTAAGTCGACTCCTTCTGCGGCTCTCATAGGTACTATTTCTTAACGATAGCCATTCTAAACATTTTTCCTTTTTATTTACATTGAGCGAGAAAACCACTTTAATTAATTGAAAGGAATGGATTAAGAGTTAACTTAATTCTAAAAACATGTAATAAGCCACGAGAAAGCTGTTTTTACAGATAAAATAGGGAAATGGGGGGCAGAATATTACAAGCGGAGGTTTCTTTCTAACGAAAGGGGTAGAAAAGAGTCTTTATATTTCATGTCGAGTCATTTTCGATTTATGACGGAAAATGTAAAAAAAATGCCATCCCTACGTACCTTATCCCCGAAGTTTACCATGGAAAAATATGGAATTATTACGTAAAGTATATTTTACAGGAAAAATATAACTATAGCTCATTCAAGAAGAAAAACATTGAAATCGGTTCAAGTGATAAAGAACTATCCTTGGAAAACCACCATACTAAGTTATTCAATCGCTCAAATTCATAATAAAATTCACCCACAGATGGAGCTGTATTCATGGAGTTCAATTTCTAAACCATGTTCTTGAGATTTTCCTGTATTGATTGGGTTGGAACGGGTACACATCTGTCTACGGAACCCTCGGCGCGCGAGTCATATTCGCACTTGACCGGTTTTTTTACATACGTGTAGCTGTGATGGCCTCCAGACAGAGGGGTGGGTGTGTCTTACCGTGGCTTCTTTTACGGAAATGTTTTTACCAAATGTACCTCTAATAATGAGGGATCGACTACAATAGGGTAAAATGTACAAGTAATTATAATATCCTTTTCAGACACGGTTACATTAAGTTACCAAAGAAGATTGAGGGGCCTACTTATCAAATATTGATTTGAAAAAGTATCCAAGCAGAGTGCATATTTTTTTGACCGAGTGAAATAATTGATCTTTATTCTGCAAGTAAGCTGCAATGGCACTTTTAAAAGTCATAAAATACTAGTGCTTCTCAAGAGACCACTGCCGAGAAAAAACGAAGAAAGAAACTCGATAGTCAGTGAATTTAAAAATTGAAATCGGTTAACGTGATAAAAAAAAATCCTTGAAAAACCACCATACTAAGTTATTCAGTAGCTCAAATTCGTAATAAAATTCACCCATAGATGGAGCTGTACTCATGGAGTTCAATTTCTAAACCATGTTCTTGAGATTTTCCTGGATTAATTGGGTTGGAACCGGTACACATCTGTCTACGGAACCCTCGGCGCGCGAGTCAGATTCGCACTTGACCGGTTTTTTTCACATACTGTGATGGCCTCCAGATGCGTGGGTGTGTCTTACCGTGGCTCCTTCTATGGAAATGTTTTTACCAAATGTACCTCTAATAATGAGGGATCGACTACAATAGGGTAAAATGTACAAGTAATTATAATACCCTTTTCAAACATGGTTACATTTAGTTACCAAAGAAGATTGAGGGGCCTACTTATCTATTCATTAGCGTAACTTTGAACACAATCTGGTAATTTAAATAATAATAAAATAATAATAAATATTAGAGGACAATCTTACACAAATCGAACTAGCCCCACAGTAAGCTCAAGAAGGCTTGTGTTATGGGTACTAGACGACGATATATTTAATAGATATAAATACTTAAATACATAGAAAACATCCAAGACTCAGAAACAAATATTCATGCTCATCACACAAATATTTGCCCTGACCGGGATTCGAACCCAGGACCGTCAGCTTCACAGACAGGTGCACTACCCACTAGGCTAAACCGGTCGTCAATATTCATTTAATTTGAAAAAGTATCCAAGCAGAGTGCTTGTTTTTGACCGAGTGAAATAAATGATCTTTATTCTGCAAGTAGGCTTCAATCGCTAGCGACTGCATAAAAATTTGTATGAGCAAAAGTACAGCGCCTCTGGCGGTTACGCAGAACAGAACTAAGAATCGGCATAGTAAATCGTTTACGCAGTCGCTAGCGAGTACGGCCATGATAACTCATGGTAAAGGCACAGTTACGGCGTTTTCGCGCGTTTACTTCACACTACGTTGTTGCGGAACACATCGCAGTTTTAATGTTTTTATTTTTTATGCTAGTTTTTAAGTAATACATTTTTGTGTGTTGCCAGTTATAATTTATTTATCTATGGGCCTTTGTTCCTTGAAAAAAAATTGATTTTTTTTAGGATAATATGTTAGGTTAGGACAGGAACAAAGGCTATCGTCAGTCAAAGTGAAAATATTTTTTTTTTATTCAAATAGAATTCTTATTGGTAGGGCAATAAGCACTTTTGAAGCGATATAAGATTTCAAGCTTACATGGTCATTTACATTAGAATTACCATTTGAAACGGGATATTTACCATGTATATTTGTATTTTTGAGTTCCCGATATTTCGGCACTGTTGCAAGCGCCATTATCAAGCGTCATTATTACTTTTGAAGCGTCAGTTATCACATGATTTAAAATTATTCAGAGCAATTTGTTGATGTTGATAATCCTTAAAAAAAGTCACTGATATTTAAATGTTCTCGATTTTAATATGGTTTATATTTCTTGAGATACAGAAAAAAAAAATTGCCGTCCGCTGCTCTTCAAATAAAAAAAAATGCACTAGTGTACAATAGAGCACTAGGCGAAATATTAAAGATTCTCATAAAGATACGCATTCCGATGGGGTTAAAAGCAATTTATTATCTACCGTCCAATTACCAAATGCAATGCAATATGACGATCGCATGAGGAGAGATCGCGATAGTGTAAGGGACGGCCCTAAAACGGGGTACGTGGTTGTACACGTGGCAACATGTGGCACTTTCCACTGGTAGTATAATAATAAACTTTAATTGAAATTACATTTATCCATGGTTGTCGTACTTTTGAGTGATTTACAGTATTCTTCATTTCTTAAGAAGAAACCGCCTGTTGTAGTAGGGGAGCTCTAGTTGGAATTTCGGGATTTACGCGAGCGCGTCTGATTAGGATATGGGGGATAGTTTTCACTAATTGCACTCTTTTGAATACTTCCTCTATTTATTAGTCTCTTCTGTCTATGTTCTAATGTACGGGGCAGCGCGTCAGATTAGTTAAAAAAATCGAACCACATATAGTATTATATGTCATTAGGTACTAACCTTGTAACTTTAAACACTATAATATATATCTTGTTTTTTAAGATTATAAATTAGGTAAACAAAGAAGCAGTGGACGTAAACACATACATATATAATTCGTATTATACGCACGAAAGATCAGAATAAGTGACAGTTAGTGACTATGACTTATTTTTTTTAAACCCTAACCGATTTTTTACTCTCTACCTCTTTGGGTTTTTTATTGTACAACTTTTAGATGACAGAAACGAAACGTAATTTTAAAAATAATTTATTTCTTATCTTTAAAAAATATTTATAAGTAAATAGAGATTAAGACATATTTTCTTATTTTTGAACATCAATATATAATGTAAACACGTAATAATAGGTAGAACAGTTATATAGATTATTTGACACTTTTACAGCATAATGTTAAAAGACCTCGTACGTCGTTCTCTGTCATTCTTTCTAATGCTAAAAATACAAGGTATAATCCAGGTCATCAAAATTCTAAATTTAATTAACAAGGTTATACACATTACAGTCCAGCTCCCGTACTAGCGACTTCGTAATTGGATAAGTCTTTCGTGCTCGTGTCAAATTAAAGGCAGTTTTCACGAGCTGATAACCGTCTGTCAACAACGTCCAATTTAGTGATCGAATTGACCAAGTTACTGAATATGTAAGTACCATTCTTTACATTCTTTCGGGGACTCCATGTCGTCTGTTTCGCTTCCACATGAGTGCGAGAGCGAGATACGCACAAAACCTAGGGTGAGTCAACCGAGTTTTTAGTACGAGGGACATTTATTTTTTATTAAAATCAAACTTTACTCATCCGCAATTTACCATCATCATCCTTCTAGCGTTTTTCCGCTTGAACACTTTTTTTTCGTGGACCAATCCTGCGAGCCAGTTACCCAGACATCGGGGGATAGCTGGGTTACGTGGTATTTCTATCTACTAAAAACTCCATGGTGACCGCCATCTGCGCTCTCGTACGGGGAACTCTATAATTACCTGCACTATGGATCTCAGCCCGCTTCGTGAAAAATAAAGCGAAAGATATAACGCGAGCCTAATGGTTTTATTGCCCCAGTCCTCAATTTGGTTTGAGGATAGTATAGGATCTCAATACTGAATGCAATAGAGCCCCCCTCGCGATTTCCTAGCTTGGCTTTGAATGAATAAATGAATTTTTTGTTCACAAACACTGTATACAACAGGTACATAATAATATATTAACATACCACATCACACACAAATAATAAATAAGATTAATCTACAATTGTAAAAAAAATTCTAACCGGGTCTCATCTGCACGAAAGTCGCTTAAGCCGTCATCTTCCGGCGAAAAAACACAATAGCATTCTTTTGTAATGAGTCCGGGGATCTCAGGGACCGGTACACGACGAGTTTAAAGCCACTAGGCCATATCAGTGTAACTAAAAAACTCAGGGTCCACTTTGAAAGGTCATGGCAATCGCTTTCTTAACTAGCTAAAATTCGGCCCGACTAAACTACAAACCTATTGCAGAAAACCGTTTCTAAAGCGGTCAAGCCGTTTCGAAGATATTGATGTGCAACACAAACAAACAAACAAATAAACAACCTCTCACCCTAAACACATATACCTTCTCCGTTCCGTCGTGGGTAAAAACTAGTGCATACGCTCTTGGGTTTAGATAGCGGACCCCGGGCATCCATCATGATGCAACTGTACTGTGATAATGACAATGCTACGAGTAGGATGATTGTATGTCGTTGTTTGACACTTCCTATTAGTAAATTGATTCACAGCCAAATATGTTAAACCCCTGGCTATGTTTGATGTTGCTCTGATCATACAGTATCGAGCCAATATTCGAGTAAGTTAATCAATTAATGGATACAATTGCAGTAGTACGGGTAGGCTTAACAAATATGACGCTAGGTTGCCGTGTATGCATTAGTAATTTGGGCTACTTTTTCATGTACATAATTTTCAAACGCTTTTTTTGAAATGCAGATTTTGGAATACTTGACCCTCACTTCATATTTTTGAATTGTTATTTAGAAAAGGTTTCATTGTAATATCACTTCCGATGGTTTTGGGAATTAACGAAAAAGTTAATATCCATAAATGGAGTAACTCAGTGGTCCTTAGATGTCTCACCATTTTTATGAAAAAAATGGTTTTCAAAGAGGTGTCACTAGGTACTACTTATTACTTTTATATAAAAATATATATAATAATAAACGAAGAAATAAAAGTCTAGGGTGTTCGTTAGGATTTATCATAGTTTTTCCACAATAATTACAAAAACTTTACTTTACGTTGCTGGATTCGTCAATCTATGCGTCCAAAGTTAAAAACAGCCGTTTTAATTTTGAGCTCATAGAGAGACCACTCTAGCAAAGTAAAAATTAGTTTGATGGATTCAAAAAAGTACTTAAATACAAACTACAGCACGTAGCGGCCCCCTTTTTTAGTTATATATCATTAAATTTAAATAATTACAATTATTTACGAGTGGCCCTAGTGGACCTGTTACATTTTATTAAAGCGCTCTTAAAAACATCTTTATAAAATACTATTAAAAACTAGTCCTTTACAGTTATAATCAGTGTTTTCGATTTTTTGACAAAGTTGCGTTCGTTACTCGAGGTCACAAACTACAATTATTCATATATTATATTTTTTATACAACGCCGGTGGCAAACAAGCGTACGGTCCACCTGATGGTAAGCGGCCACCGCAGCCTATAGACGCCCGCAACTCCAAAGCAGTCACGTACGCGTTGCCGATCCTTTATGAAATTTGAGAATTCACTGTCTTGACAGCAAAAGGGACAAATTTAGGTCCCTCGCTCTCAACACAGTGCATCCTCGGGAGCTCTGGCAATCTGCAAAAAGGCAGAACTACCGGATTTGACGCAAAGTACCCCACCTTCAGGCGACAAGGTTAACTATCAAAATGCTATAGACATTATGGACATACTTCTATTTATTTATTATTTATTTATTTATTGAGGAGGTAACACGGAAAACATACATGGGATGAACAAAAAACAAAAAATTGCATAAATGTCCTCGAATACAGTTGCTTCCATATACGTATCTCACTGAGAACATAGAATGCCACTTAATACATAGATAACATGCGGTTCATAACATTACAAGTGTTGAGTGAGAGAGACTTGGTGTATAATATATGTGTACTTAAACTAATGTTACAGGAAGGAAAAGGTTATCTAGGTAAATAGAATTTTACTTCCTGTATAAATTTGTCACTGCAGCCTTGAACTGGGCGCGGGATTTTGAAAAGATATCAATTTCGAGAAGAGACTTATTGTAGTGGTCGCACAGTCTGTATATAGGTGCACGCTTTCCGGCGTTAGTCTTTGTCCTCGGAAGACTAAAGAGGTGTGTAGACCGCGTTAGTTTAAGAGGGGCTCGATAGTAAATTTTTCATAGGAGACTTGGGCAATCCAAGTCGCCCGCACATACGTCTCGCAGCATGACTGCATCGGCGATACGACGTCGGTCCCGTAGTGATAGCATATTATATTTAGTTAAGAGCACATCAAACCATCCATATTCATCCATTTGCTAGCAAACAAATCACAATCGCAAACGCAACGCACCATTCTCTTTAAAATCCCAGTTTGCAGCGTGTTCGATTGGGCAATGGTCCAACCTGGCACCGCGAACACAATCGCTTGCCTTGCCGTCTGTATTCTCTAGTTATTTAGGGCATCTTTCTTATTCATTTGATAACTTACTCATTCCTAAGAATATCCATATACTGTGGCCTGTGGCGCGCAAAATTATTCATCAGAAATCAATAGCCCTATAATCAAATATTATGTATGCAATAGTTTAGATGTTTGGATGTTTGTTACTCAATAATGCAAAAACGGCAGAACGGCACAGAAAAATCGCTTAATAAAATATCGTAAAACATAATTGAGAAACATTATACATTTCGAAGAAATAATCCTCTGGAATTAGATTTAGAATTTTTGAAAACCGACTTTAAATCTTGTTCGCTCCACAGAATAAATTTAATAATATTAAGATGCAGACAAGCATCAGGTTGAGTTTCCAGGATTATATTATTAAACACGTCAACAAGAAGATATGACAAGTCATAATTTTTCTCTATCGTAAATCACATGACAGCCAAGCTTCGTGTACCTGACACAAGACATAAGAGCCATGTTCACCCTTCTACTTAGATTATAACCCTCAATAAGCCCCTGTAAGACTCAAATTATTGAGTTGTGCAAGTAGTAAATAATCTTCATTAACCTCGATTAGACTTTATCGATTGTCATCTGTGTGCACGTCTCTGACACGCCAAACGTCAAATATCGTGATATTTATAACTATCTAGACTCCCTCACGCTAGTCCTTATTGTACCTTGACCCTACGATTCGTGACTACAATTTGCATATTCGGAGCTCAGACTTACACTGGTTCATCTGAGACGAATCTTCGTACGTTAGCAGGCATTGTAAATATCTATATGACTCTGGTTTATAGATTCAGAATTTATCAATTTGAGGGACGATAAAGGGATAAAAAGTATCCTATATATTAACCCGGAGTATAAACTCGTTTCATACCAAGTTTCATCGTACAGCCGTTTTTGCGTTATTGAGTAATAAACATGTAAACATCCGAATTTTCACATTTGTAATAGTAGTGGGAATAGTGGGATTTTGTAGGCCCTCAGATAACACCGTTATCACACTCGATCACTCTAACAACGTTCTGGATGACCACTGAAGACATATCAATTATAGGTAGACGGAACTCCGTCCGTGCCTTGAACTCAAGGCACCGGTTTGTTAATGTTGACAGCGACTGTCTAACATAATTATATCTCTCATTTCAAACAGTTACTATGGGTTGAGGGATTTTTGGTTATTTGTTTCTAGTTCCCTAAGCACTTTTTAACGCTCCATTTTTTCACATATTATCTGTTTATTGTACAATCTTTGAATAAGATTCTTTTTATTTTCTTCCAATTATATGCTTACCAATTTTCAAGCCTTTAAGTCACGAATCCTTCACTTCTCACACAAAGTTCAACCCCTCTTTCACCCCCTTTCATCCTCAATCTGTATGATTTTTATAGCCTATAACCTGTCCGAAGATCCATTAAACTTGTTAGTGAAGGTTGTACTAAAATTTATTAGCTAGTTTTCGCGTGATGATGAGACAAATAAACAGACAGACAAACAGGCACAAATTCTAAAAACTGTTGAAATATGTTCTGTTATCGATTCTAAGACCCCTTAATCGATTTTTTTGCTAATATCTTTAATGTACAGATTTTCGAACCTCTACAGCTTTATTATATGTATAGATAGATAGATGTACAGATTTTCGAACCTCTACAGCTTTATTATATATATAGATAGATAGATAGATAGATTATTTAAAGATGAGGCGCACTGCAACAACAACAGACAACACAAGGCAAACGGCTTAATGCTCGACACTAGTACTTATTTTGGGCATGACCATAGAGCATGTAAGACTAGAGACGCATTTGATATACTTACCCCTCTGCCAAAGGTATAGGAGGAAAATCTGCCACGTTTTTAAAAATCATTAATCATCAATCGATTATTCGTGAGTCTCGAAATCGTTTCCGACGTGTGAAGAGCTTCGTAAAAATGCCTTTATACTTTATATGCTGTTTTCGGGAGCTAAAAACATTTTAGTTTATGAAATTTACGAAAAGATGGATTATCATTTCATCGACGCTCGATGTCAAAATACTTGACCATCACGCTTGGCCGCTATTTTGATATCAAACGTCACCGTATTTCAGGACTTATGGACTACTATCTTTAAGAATTGCTATGAAATGTGATCCTTAATGAAATTGGTCAATTTAGCCAGGATGCGATATTGACCTTGGTTAAGTCGAATTTTTTTGCTCAAATTTAGCATTTTGAGTTTGTGTGCGTGATTGTTTTAGTGTAGGTGCGTAGTAATGGGGGAATGTTTCGCAAGTGTGCGTAGTTTCTTTATATGTGTGTTACGTCCCCCCCCAGAATTTGGCGAAATATTTTGTTCGGTAAGATGTGCTGAAGGCGTTTCCTGTGTTAAATACTATAAGGGCATGTCAGAGGTGATTAATACCTAGGTGCCATCTATTTGTCTAAGTCGTTGACCACTCGGGATGTTTACTTTACACTGCAAGATAATAAGCAAGTAAATAACCATTATTACACCATTTCTATTGTTATCTTATAACAGCACTTTTAAAACCGCTAAGAAACATGGATTTACAATACCAAGACAATGAACGACATCCAGGTGTGTCAAAGAAGCATAGAGAGAAGCGTAACTCAACATAAAACTTAAGGATCAAAACAGATGTTCAGATATAAAAAAATAACTATGGTCATAGATGCGCTTGACTACTCAAGATCCCTAAAGTGGAAATGGGCAGGTCACTTAGCCAGATTAGAAGACCAAAGATGGACAAAGGCGGTCACAGAATGGCAAGGACCTCAAGATGCCAGACACCGTGGGAGACCGCAGACGAGGTGGATCGACGATATTGTCTCAAGATCTGGGCCTAATTGGACCCAAGATGCAAAAAATAGTACTGATCTGTACTACTTTAAAAACGGATCATGATCCCGTTCGATTATACTGGTCATTCATTCACACACATATAGTTCGTTCATTCAATTCTGTCAGACGAGAACAAATAGGCCCGTTTCTTTCGGTGTACTAGTGTACTAAAAGAACTAAAAGACCGAACTAGTACATTTGAGCGAATGTACTAGTCAGGAGCGATTCGCTCAGTGAACGCGCGCGCACAAGCCTAGCGGTTAATCAACTAATAGGTTTGATAGATGTTTATAAGTAAGGGGGTAAGAATTTGCACTCGAATACCGAATTGATACTAGATGGCCTTCGATTACCTACAGCGAACAGGGCATGTGTCACGTACGTTTAACAGACTTAACTTTATTAATGGAACGAAACTATCTAACTCGCTATTACAGTGCGCAAAAATAGTAGATTGTGTCTCAAGGGAGCAAAATGATGTATTTACGGCGAAGGCGATATATTGAATTCTGAGTGAAGCGAAAGATTCTACTATAGAATCCTGAGCGTAGCGAGGGATTCAAGTGTTTACCCCCAAGACGAAAATAATTTTGCTACCGTGTGACACATACTGCTTTTCACACCGTCTATGAGGCCCGCTGCTAAAAACATGAAATATCTTACAAATGATTTTACTACAGTGTCACATACTGCTTTTCAACTTCTACGAGGAAAAGAGTCATTGTTGCCCTCAAATGAGGGAAGAAAAGTACAACTTTGATCCCTCATTCGAAGGCAACAATAACTCTTTTCTGAATAGTAGGTATGAAAAGGACCTTTCTTTCTGTGGACGTTTTTCGGCTGATTAGCTGGTTCCAACAAACACGCATTGCTGACGTAGGTAAAAAACTGCCAGGCTCAAGTGGGGCGTCTGTCGCATGCATCCAGATAGGTGGGCTAATGTAGCCACCAAGTGGGTGCCACATAATGGACGACGCAGACGGGGCAGGCCCAGACGGAGGTGGCGGGATGATCTGGATGCATTTACCAGCAATTGGGAGGAAGAAGCGCTCAATAGGGAGACCTGGAAAACATGGGGAGAGGCCTTTGCCCAGCAGTGGGACAGTCAATAGGCTATTTCTGTGAAGAGCGAGAATAATGTTTGAGTTGTGGATGTTTTTAATGTGTGTATTGACCGAGTAAAACGAAGATCTCTGCATCAGCTTCAACAATAATGCTTTCGTACAGGTCGCATTTCTCAACCGATTGTCGTGAAATTTTGAGAGCAGGTTCGGTAATTATATATAATTTATTCGTCGAGTCAGTTTTTTTGGAATTTTTAAAAACTTTTTTTTCTTTTCATATATTTTGTAAGTTTCTGCTGGCGAATTTCGGTTTGTTCGCCTCTACAGGTCGCATTTCTCAACCGAATTTCATGAAATTTTGTGAAAATGTTCGATAATTATAAAGATTATTTTTGTGGAGTCAGTTTTAGTCTATTTATACTATGTAAGTATCTGTATCATCGCCAGTTATTCTAGAAACTGTCTAGATTATACTATCTTTTATGTATTTATTTTACATATTGACGATCTTTTTGATTTTATTCTAGAAACTGTCTAGATTATACTATTTTTTATGTTTTTATTTTACATATTGACGATCTTTTTGTGAATTTATGGTACTCTATTTTGACATACATTACAGTAATTCATTTCTTTTTTGAATTTCATATGCATCAACAAATTGCTCTGAATTGCTTTGATTCAAAAGTTGCTAGGCCTATTTGAATAAAGAATATTTTGAGTTTGAGTTTGACTGGATTATACATACATTACATAATTCTCAAGAACATCACATCAACATGGAGAAGACTAGAATATTGCATATCCTTAGTAACAGGATACTCCGATAAACTTATAATCGAGATCTTTTGTGCTAGCCGATATTTTATATAACTGTTATTGAATTTTGAATCTTCTGTCATGCGAGATTAAGTCACTTTTTGTACATTCACTGTAACACAAGTCGGTCTACTCAAATTATCCTAGTATAATAACGTCTTTGACACTGACACCTCGCTGCATTTTCTTGTCTTGAGGTAATGTTTCGTATTATATATTTATTTAACGAGAGTTATTACATTTTAGTTCTTATTATTGACAGATCATTTAGATTTTGACCATTTTATTCTAGTTGGTATTGTTTTCACAAGTACGAGTAGAGGATATCTGTAAAATAGAATACTTATTTTGGGTTATAGAAAAAAAAAAATGATTTTATTCTACCGTTTTGTCGGCGTCATTGATACTAATAAATAAATAAATATTAGAGGACAATCTTACACAAATCGAACTAGCCCCACAGTAAGCTCAAGAAGGCTTGTGTTATGGGTACTAGACGACGACATATTTAATAGATATAAATATTTAAATACATAGAAAACATCCAAGACTCAGAAACCAATATTCATGCTCTTCACACAAATATTTGCCCTGACCGGGATTCGAACCCAGGACCGTCAACTTCACAGGCATGTGCACTACCCACTAGGCTAAACCGGTCGTCAAAATACCAAATTACAGCTTTCTAGTACTAACGGTTACTGAGAAAAGCGGGGGACGGACGGACGGACATGTCGAAACTATAAGGGTTCCTTGTTTACTACGGAACCATAAAAACTGAAGTCCCCTCTTGTACGTATGACAATTTCGTACCTATTATTTAAATACATTCGAACACGAAATCCCAGTTTGGTCCCAGTCGCTCAACCAATTTCACTGGATCGCAAAGTCTTACCCCCGTATTCATAAAACTTAACAAACCTCTGCTAACTAAAATGTCTGTTGTCACTGTCTCACAAGCACGTATGTCAAAGTGACAGATAAGGACAAACGAACTTTAGCGGCTAGTTAACTAATATAGGTTTGATAGACGTTTATGAATAAGGGGGTTAGAGTATTCCAATGTTTAAACCGACCGCGTGGTCGTGTCGGAGCTGGTTTCCCCTGGATTTTGATTTTCCCCAGGCCACTCTCCAACCACACACATCTATCTCGTTTTTTTGGGCCCGACCAAAAAGCCACAGACAGGTTAAAAAATAAAGAAATAAATCGATTTTTTATCTTTTTAAATACTGTCATGTCAAAATGCCATATTGTATTATTGCTGTATTTATGACTTGTTAAAGAGCCCTTGATTTCTAAAAAAAATGATTTTTACACTTTTGAAATAGAAATATAATTATTTTCTAAACGCCCTCTCAAATGCTTCCTAAAACTTGTGAATTTGTTTGTATATAAAATCGCTTTCATTAGCGCCTCGAGATTGTTTGTCTAACGTTTTCGTAATTACGTAGATAAAGGCTTAAGTTGTTTAAAACGTTTTAATTAGCAATTCCATCTGTTGCTATCACACTCACACTTGTATAAGACAGCATATTCTTGTATCTTCTGTTGAATTTTGGTGTGTACAATCACTAATTTGTGTGCAAAAATATTTGACATTGCCTCGAAATAGAAATGTTTCTGGGCCACTTAGTACCGTGTCGCAGTGGCATTAATATGAGATTTATAGCGGATTTACATTAATTTTCATTGTGACTAGGTACGAAATGCCCCAAAAATCAAATTTATTTATTTATTTATTTAAAAAAAAAAATTGGTTGATTGTATCTACCTACACTGTGTGGTGGCGTATATTGATACTGCAGAAGTTTTGTATTAATCAACTACAAAAATAGTTGTCCATTTCATCTATTTTTTTGGAATATGTTTATTAATATACTTCCAATTAATCACTACATAGTATAAAACAAAGTCGCTTTCTCTGTCCCTATGTCCCTGTATCCCTATGTATGCTTAAATCTTTAAAACTACGCAACGGATTTTGATGCGGTTTTTTTTAATAGATAGAGTGACTCAAGGGGTCAATAGATAGAGTAATACAAAACTAAATATTCCAATAGCATTACGAGTATAAATTATTGGCGTAGACATATGAAAGCAATAGCCATTTGACCTAACAACCCAGATGGGAAACTAGATATATTTCCAAATACACGGTTGAAAATAAAAAGTATCGTCTCTCCTCTTATGTGCAATTTTTTTTTTATTGCGTAGATTTGAATGCTCGTGGCCGAGCGGCGCCCGAGTGCCGCGTGCGTCGATTCGGTCAGCCACGTTTCCCTTGAAAGAGACACGCTTATCTCTCTCGCGCACGACAAAACGGGATGCAAAACTCTTCGGGAATGGCTTTTTTAAACAAATCTCAATAAATATCTGATTGTGTGCTGTTTTATTTAATTTCCTCTTGACAGAGTTTAGATAAGGTAACATACCATCGTATTAATTTCTTTGCGTCGTTTAATAATGAGTTTTTTTAGTAGGCTGATTAAAAAAGTCTCAACTTTGGGTTTTTTTCTATGGAGAAAATTTTAAGCAATCATGTTTCGGCTATTGTCAGACTATTGTTTCCTCGTCTAGGAAGAACAGCAGCGTTTCAAAGAACGCGATACATGGGCCGGGGTCAGTTCTTGGATGGGTGACCACTTTGAATGGTTATAAACTGAGCATTCACGTGCTTTGGAATGCACGTTAAGCCGTTGATCCCGGCGGCTGACTATCATAAATGAAATGAAATGAAATTTATTTGCTTGAGACATGGTTAACAATAGCAGTCGTTAAGCCAATTTAGAGGCCTCCGGGCGGCTTGAGAACTTCTAACGGTCAGGTTGCCCACTCACTGACAAGGGGGGGTCGAAGCTGCACCACGTCTGTAGGGAGTACCCACCGTTACCCTACACGTGACCCCTGTGTGCTGCTAAACGGTGTAACAAAACTGCCATACGATTAATTAAAGTAAATTACATAGATTATGAGTTCGTCCGAAAATGTCTGTCTTTATTTTTCCAGGGAAAATGCGAAACTACGTATGTGTATGACCCAACCCAAATATTATACATAAAGTTTAATGAAGGGTCATCCTACTTTTTTATGACCAGTTTTCTATTACAAAAAATATCTATGATATGTATTGAATTAGTGTACACAAATAGGATTACGAAATAGTACCTGAACCTTATAAAAGGAATTTATAGGTAAAAATATATAATATTAACATATTGCTGTAAAAGGTGGGTAACACAGTGGTAAATACAATTTTTTCATACAAATGGTGAGACATCCAAGGATCACTGAGATACTCTATTTATGGATATTAGCTGTGGTTCGTTAATTACCAAAACTATCGGAGGTGATACTGCAATTAAACCTCTTTCTAAATAATAATATAAAAATATGAAGTGAGGGTCAAGTATTCCAAAATCTGCATTAAAAAGAAGTGTCTGAAAATTATTTTCATGTAGTAGAATGGCCCGAATACGTCAAAGGACTCAGTCAGTCTCTAAATAAAAAAAAATCGTACATTTGGTTAAAATACGATAAATAAATAACAGCACCCAGAATTCCTTGCTTTAATATCCCGAACTTTCTAGAAGATACTTCGTCTCACCAGTTTACATATTGGATTCTCTCGAACTTTGAATCTCTATAGATTTGTGCTCATCATAGATTCGTGTCCGCGATTACCATATTTAAATACTAATTTACACTTGGTTCACTGAATGTTCGAGAACGTTCAACTGAATTAAGCTTTGGACTCTGTTACGGTGGATTAAGGTTCTAAAATGTAGACAGATTTTGCCGAGTCTGTCGTGTTTTCGTGTAAGTTCGAACGATATAATATGTTAGCCCTTTATGAACGCGTATGTCACCAAAAAATATTTAGTTATTTTTGTCATTGGATCACGAAACGACATTTTAATCTTGTTAGCGCGTATGAATTTATCTTGAATCCTAATTTTGTTTACAATATATTATAATATAAGTTCGAAGTAAGTGTTCATTATATTGATTCTGTTAAATATGTAATTGACTGAGTCAAACGAAGGTCTATGATTCAGCTTCGACAAAAATGCTTTCGTATTCCAGATTCCGGATTTCCGGATTTCCGTTTGTTCTCGTCTGCATGTTGCAATTCTCAACCGATTCTCGTGAAATTTCGTGAGCAGGTGCGATAGTTTTATAGTTTTATTTAATTTTTGTCGAGTCAGTTTTTGGAAATTTTATAAATCAATTTTTATTTCAAAGATTTTGTAAGTTTCTGCGTCCGAATTTCGGTATGGTGCCCTCTACAGGTCGCATTTTTCAACCGCTTCTCGTGAAATTTTGTTAGCAGGTCCGATATTCATAATTGATCTTTTTTATAATGTCAGATTTTGGAAATGATAAACTCACTCACGAGGTCTACAGCTCACAGAGCCACTATTAAATATATTGCTTTTAAATTTACGGCCATCGCGAGTGTAAGCAATCACGAAAATGTTGGTGTTATTACAGGTATTTTCTGTTTATATAAACATGAGGTTTTAAATAATAAATAAGGGTTACTAGACTACACCTGTTTTTGGTGCAGAGGAAACCTCATTTCACCTCTACCACTCGAACAAGCTTATTATGCTGCGAGAAATCAGTGAGCAAAATGTGTTTTTTCTACTTGTCGACTTTAATGTTTGAATTAAGATATCGTAGACGAAACTAAAATCACATACATTTGTCTATTGGTTCCCTTCAAGTGAACTCTTATGAAATAGACCAATCACGTGTCGCCTTTTACTGTACTCTTATGAAATTGGCTAATCACGTGTCACCATTACAGTACTCTTA
This sequence comes from Epiblema foenella, assembly GCA_963556455.1. Lineage (NCBI taxonomy): Eukaryota > Metazoa > Arthropoda > Insecta > Lepidoptera > Tortricidae > Epiblema > Epiblema foenella. The sequence continues at coordinate 44,586,519 of OY747095.1, forward strand.
TGAAATTGACCAATCACGTGACGCCGCGGCATAGAACAGAAGACATCAACGAGCGTCCGACCCATGTGCCTAAACTTCATTTTCGCAAGACTAGTCTGTTTAATTGTTTCGGTTTGTTTAATTAATTTCCGTTGACTCGTAGAAAAAATAGTGTATACAATAGTTATATAATTAGCTTTTTAGGTCTCGAACCTTACTTAGACCAGTCAGCAAGCCTCGTGATCTAATCGCAGTTCTCGATTAAAAAAACATACATTATATAACGATTGCATAAACTACAATTTGCTCACTCCGTGAGAAAAAGTAACTTTTTAATTTTGTACGGTTCGAACTGCTATTTCACAGTTCGGGGTATATTACAAATTCGAAATATTTGAAGTTCATTCGCTTTGTCCCTTTCAGTTCGTTATAAATATGCCAGAGCCCGGACTTCGAATTTGTCTATTATTGGTCCTCTTAAGGCGAATGTAATAAATCATCACCATCATCATTAGCAGTACGCAAGTGAAAATTGGTTTTCACACGTGCTATTCAGAAAAGAATCATTGTTGCCCCCGAATGAGGGATCAAAGTCGTACTTCTCTTCCCATATTCCGTTTCCATTTGAGGGCAACAATGACTCTTCCTCATAGAAGGTGTGAAAACTAGTATGTGCAACTCGATAGCAAAATTATTTGTAAGACATTTCATGTTTTAGCAGCGGACCTCATAGGCGGTGTGAAAAGCAGTATGTATCACACGGTAGCTAAATTATTCCCCTCCTAGGCATTAACACTTGAACCTCTCGCTACGCTCAAGATTCTGCTTTAGAATACCTGGCTCACGATTCTATTATAAAATCCTTCGCTTCACTCAGGATTTAATATATCGCCCTCGCCGTAAATATATAACCTTGCTTCCTTGAGACAGTTTATTATTTAATTGCAATCATCCTACTAGCGTTTTTCCGGTTGCCTAAGCAGGGTTTCGCTTTGACACTGCGAGATTTGGCGTAGGCACTAGTTTCTTAACTGCAATCTGACCATCCAATCTAGAGCGAAAACTAGACCAGGTTTAGTCGAGGAAAATTACGTAACAGCCTTCATTTTTTTACCTTCATAAATATATATTCTAAGATACTATATTTATGAATCCGGCAAACTTTCCACCCGGAAGTAGGTTTAAATTTTTTTTAAATAAGCGCCTATTTTTTTAGTAAAAATAACAATCGTGATCTTTTTTGTAAACATACCAATATTTGTTAAGAATGTTTATGTCCTTGTTAACAATGTTTATGTCCAATATAATTAACAAGTAAAGAAGAAACTTAAAGCCAGTTACTATTTTAGGTGCGTTATGGTAAGTTAATAAATTGTGAGGGCTAACTAAATATACATATAACATTCTTTTATTTGCCCGATTTACCATCAGTGATACAAAGCACATAATTATGTATTGAAACAACGAAAAAAAAGTTAATCAATAATTATTGCCAATTTTTCGGGATAATAATAATAATAATAATCGCTAGATGGCTGGGTCAAGGGTCAGATACAGAGGGCGGTACTCCTGGACACGGCGCGGATAGTCAGGAGGTTCCTCTCTCTGTCGCCCTAACCACCGGTAGCTTAGGCCCCGCCTCGCTGCCGGCGGCACCCTAAGTTAAGTTTTTATAATGATTTTATGTTTTGTAAATATTGTTTTATATTTTACTTTTTATAAAGATATTGTAAAACCTAACCTAAGAACGAAAATGAATAAAGAGAAATAATAATAATATTTTGTGGACAATCTTACACAAATCGATCTAGTCCCAAACTAAGCAAAGCTTGTACTATGGGTACTAAGCGACGATATACGTAATTATATAGATATAAATAGATACTTGGATTTTTTTATTGTTAATTTATGTCTCTAGATGATTTAAAATTTGCCCTTTATATCGGCTTCATTACTAGCACTATGATACAGTTACGCAGGAAAACTTGGCTATTATAAATCATTTCCATTTCGCCATACTAACCAACCGTAATTCTTGGATTTTGGGATTATACCGTCTTCCTCACGATGTTTGCTTCACGGAAAAGCCACTGTTAGATAATATCACATGATGTTTCTAGGTTTTATTATACCGTTTTGTCGGCGTAGGTAATTTATATTTATATTCATGCCGCATTACAAGGCTTTGGGAGGCACATTAAGCCGTTGATCCCGGCTGATGTCTATGATAGCAGTCGTTAAGCCAAGTTAGAGGCCTTTGGTCGGCTTGAGAACTTCTAACAGTCAAGTTGCCCACTCACTTGACAAGCCTAATTCCAATAGGTCCAGTTTCCCCTTGGGTTGGATGGTCAATTGGCAGTCGCTTTCGTAAAAACTAGTGCCTAGGCCAATCAGGAATTCAGGTAGCGGACCCCGGGTATCCTTCAGGATGCAACTGTACTGGGATAATGATTCATGCCGCATTTAGCTTTCTAGTATTAATGAACTGTGTATAACGGTTCCTTGTTTACTACGGAACCCTAAAAAACCTCAAGGTTGAGTTTGTACTTATGTTTTGTCCCTGCCTTATCAACATAATTATGTGGAAATTGGAATATTTTGGGTGGATTGAGTGACTGTGATTCCCTGAGACAGAAATTCAATTATATCAGTTTATTATGAAAACCTTGTTTTTTTCGTCGCTACGTACGTAATCGTATGATATTTACTGTTCCTTTTTTAAGACTGTGTTTTTCCGTCGATTGGAATTGGACTAGTAATCTATTTGTTCCAGAATTGAAATTAAATGAAATCAGTAGTTTATGCAACTGATACATAATGAGAGGTTTTAAAACACGAGTGTTTTTAGGCCTAATTATGTACAGTTGCATACACTACTTTATCTACGTTCATATCATAATTCTACTTTCGTAAAAGCAAAAAACCAATAAAATCATAGACAAACGAATGAAGTTCCTATTCTCATGTCACTCGAGATCAAATGTCGTGCGGTTTATATTCAAAAAACATACTGAATTGACGTTTCGTATCGATAACTGTTTTAATATCTATGGATACTAGAATAGAGTCCCACTTGAGTTTTGACAGCTGTTCCAAATTTAAACTCATAACCTTACAAAACTACTGTAATAACATTACAGTACAAATTTTACCTACTACCACAGATAAGAAAGTTCTCATAGTAAAATTGGTTGTCGTAATGCTGGTCATTTCCTACGGTTTCTGAACGCGTTTTAGAGCACTAATGATATGTGCGTAGATCAATTTTATTTATAACATATGTAGTTACAGGTCATGGTGCGGCATTATTGGCTCGCATAAATAATACAATAGGTAGTGGTAAGTAATGGGATATAAATAAATAAATAAATATTAGAGGACAATCTTACACAAATCGAACTAGCCCCACAGTAAGCTCAAGAAGGCTTGTGTTATGGATACTAGACGACGATATATTTAATAGATATAAATACTTAAATACATAGAAAACATCCAAGACTCAGAAACAAATACATATACAGTCGAGTTCATTAATATATGTACATTTTTGCAATTTATTCCTTTGTAATAAGGTCCAAACATGTTTATATTAATGTACCTGATTGTACATAAGCACGGCAAAAGTAATTCGTATTACCAATAAATTGATAATTGAAGGATACGATGGTATTACCAAACTTTAGATAGTAACAAAGCCTGTTTTTGCTTGCATAAGTATGGTAGAATTTAAGCGGAAAAAATCAGTTACTTAGTTTGAAAATTGTCGATTTGGACTGAAGTTTAAGGGTCCTTATCAGTTAAAAAACTTATTTATTTATGAAGATATGTATCAGTTATTCAATATTGATTGTGTAATGTTTCCTTCTATTATCTGATTCAATACAACTAATTTTAATGATACCCGGTAATCTTATTACGGATTTCAGTGTCCTGAATTGGATGTTGAATCAAACCCGCTCTGTATCCCCCGATCTTTGAAGGAATCTATCTAAGTAAATGTATTCGGTTGAAATTGGTCCCTTCGACCCTTCTAGTTCAAGTTAAGAAACTCGCACAAAATGAAATTCCTGATGTATGACGAGCAATCGTCGACATCTAGGCTCGGTTTTATAAAGATCCGTTAGACCTTATGTCGGTTTGTTATGTCAAAAAATGTACTGAGTTACCGAAATTTAATCTGACATTTGGTGTAACGGATCTTTATAAAACCCGGCCCTAAGCCAGGAAAATTACGGTCGGTTAGTTTGGCGATATGAAAATAATTTATAATAGCAGAGTTTTATATTATATCATAATGCTATTAATGACGTAAATACACAATAAGGCAAAATTTAAGCAATTTACAAATATAAATTAGCAATTAAAATAAAAAAAAAACTAAAAAATTTACAATAATTATTTTTAAACTTTTTTTATTATTTCAATACATAATTATGATAATTATGAAAGTAACGAATGTTATATTTATATTTAGTTAGCCCCCGGCATTTTATTAATTTACCATATTTACGCATATAAAAATAGTAACAGGCTTTAAGTTTCTTCCTTAATTAATAATTATAATAGACAATCATTGTTCACAACTATTGGTATGTTTACAAACGTAATCACGATTATTATTTTTAAAAAAAACTAGCGACCCGCCCCGGCTTCGCACGGGTGCAATGCTGATGCATGTATTATATACATATAAACCTTCCCCTTGAGTCACTCTATTATCTATTAAAAAAAACCGCATCAAAATCCGTTGCGTAGTTTTAAATATTTAAGCATACATAGGTATATAGGGACAGGGACAGAGAAAGCGACTTTGTTTTGTACTATGTAGTGAAAATGACTCTTTTTACAATGTTTGTTATACCTACTTCCGAGGGAAAAAAAATCCCGATTCATAATTATTCAATTAGCTCGATATAATATTAATATTTTATATATGTTTAAGCATATTAGAATATGTATTTATGAAGGTAAAAACAAATAAGTCTATTATAAATTAATGTTTTGCTGTACGCATCATATTCATAATACTTTAATTACTTGGCTGGTACAAGTATGGAGGACCCTTTCGCATATATAAATGGCATTATTAAATATCCTCTTTACAATGGTAGACTGATGCGAGTCAACAATATTGTCGCCAAATTGCCCGTCTTTCGCTTTTCCTTCGGTAAAATTCCGGGGGGGGGGTCTTATTAAATAAAGCACTTCGCTTCCAATTTTTTCCCGTGAACTACAACCTTGTGCTCTTCAAGGTGAGAGCTAACCCGTTTTACTAGGTAAATATGATATCCAATTAACACTCCTCAAAGTCATAATTTAAAGTTAATTTACCAATTTCATGAGTATTGCAAAATTATGAACATATTTGACAAGGTGAGCGGAATGATAATACTCGTAAAAGAGCAATTTGATCAAATATAACACCTACAGAGAACATACAGACCTAAAAAGTCACGCCAACTGAAGTATTTACTATTGTACTTAACACCCACGACGGATAATGTATGGCAAAAGAACTTGTAAGTATATTCTACCAGACTTATTAAACAAATTCCGATGATGATATTGTTTTGTAAACATGTTACAAACAAAAAACCGCCACAAGCTACTAAAATACTATAGATATTTTACAAAGGAAAAATATGCTGAGCTGAGAGAGAGATACTTGTAAAATAGCCACATAAAACCATAGTTAATAACAGTGTTTATCAATAGGTAAGTAGTAATGGTGACATAAAACTTTTGATTACAATGAGAGTGGACTTACGGAGCACATAATCTCACATAGACATTTTGCAACTCAACAGAAATGTGTACTTCCTTTTTCCTGAAATAAATAGTTCTAAATAAAAAAAATTATAACTAAGTGTCTGAGTTGCCAACCATCGCTTACCATCAGGTGATTTTTGAATAAGTGTTAGCCTATTTAGAGTTACAGAAAACACGGCATCCACTAAGATCACTTGAGTGGATCACCCTGGTGATTATATTGGACAAATATGTCCTATAAGATCACCCAGGTGATACTATTGGACGCCGTGTCCAGCAACCGTGGGTGATTTTAATGGACAGATGTATATCCAGTCGGATACCCCAGAGATCAAAATGTTTTTTTCTAGTGTTGTTTAGAAAATCCCTGAGTCCAGTGGAAAATTTTCACTGGGCTTTCAATCGAATCACCTGGATGATCTTGCTGGACACGATAGTTCACTAGAATGACGCAAAAAACATTTTGATCTGGCGTATCCTACTGGATGTACATCAGACCATTAAAATCACCCATTGGATCGTGCTGGACACGGCGTCCAATAGTAGGTACCACCTGGGTGATCTCATAGGATATATTCGTCCAATATAATCACTAGCGCGATCCACTCAAGTGATATTAATGGATGCCGTGGTTTTTTTTTAAACTCCAACTAGGTTAGCACTTGTTAGACAGATTGATAGTAACGACGGCATATGCTTTTATTGTGTGTAGTTGAATTCGGGATTTTTTTGAGGTAACCCAACAAACAACATTCTTATGTAAGTTCATTGACAATGCAATATTATGGTACAACCGAGCTAATTGTCCTTAATACTTTCTTATCCTTAATAAATTATATATGTATGTATGTTTTATATCCCTTGTCTTTTTTATACCTTGTTGTACAGGATGCTGAATTTGTGTACCTCCGTTCATTTCTCCTCTCATTTGCTCAAAGGTTAACTGGAAGAGATCCCTTAAAGGGATAAGTTCGCCTTTGTACGTACCATTCCTTTTTGTATTTGTAATTTTTGTTATTGTGTACAATAAAGAGTTTACTACTACTACTACTACTAATCTCATGGTGAAGACAGAATGTGGCCATAACTATAACTCAACTATAACTATAACACAAGACAAACCGGGCGTGTTTGAGTTCATTGGAACAGACTCAACGAGGATTTGATGACTGAGGAAAAAAGGTACCTACAACCGGCAAAAAGCTTTACCGAAAGAGATTTTGTTCAGAAATGTATTTCAAACATAATTCTAAGTGACATGAGTTACGGCCATAGCCATAACTGTCAATAATATAACGCCTAATAGACGGAATTTTTTCCTGAAAACGTCGAATTACTTTCAAAAACTACAGCTGTCGAATATTCGCCTAGAGATGAAACTAGGTATCTCCAGAATATAAATCGTGTGTCCTTGCCAGCTCAATTATTACCAACCTTCCATTTACTCGTTATAACAGTTTTAGCCTTAAGAAGGGCTTAAGTTCATACGTATCCTACGCATAATGTATCTTTTCTGTACGCGAAGTATCTTCGGGACCGTAAATGTTGATACATTGCGAAATAGCTTATAAGTGTAAGTAACTACGTTCATATTCCCTTAAGGGGATGCCTCGATTCGGTCAGCCACGCGCCCTGTGAAAGAGACACGCTTATGTTTTTCGCGCACGACAGAACGAATGGATTTTTAGACAAATCTCGATACATATCTGACTGTGTACATTTTTATTAAATTTCCTCTTGACAGTGTTTAGATGAGGTAAAATACCATCATATTAACTTAATTGCGTCGTTTTATGATGCGTTGTTTTAATAGGCTAAGTAAAAAAAGGAAAATAAAGACTCAACTTTGGATTTTTTTCTATAGGGTAAAGAAATCATGTTTCGCCTATTGTCAGAAACAAAATCATATAGTAAAGAATCATATCAATCATTATTGTTTCCTCGTCTGGATAAACAGCGTTTCAAAGAACTCGATATTTCTCATTGCACGGCCTTAAAAAGAGGATTGTGTAGCAGATTTTATCCATACAAACAACTGCAACGTTTTCAACCCATTAATCTTTAACCGATTTGCACTATTTTTAGAAATGTTGTAGACATTATTAAACACTAAGTTATCACGTTGTATTTTTGTTTGACGACCGGTTTAGCCTAGTGGGTAGTGCACCTGCCTGTGAAGCTGACGGTCCTGGGTTCGAATCCCGGTCAGGGCAAATATTTGTGTGATGAGCCTGAATATTTGTTTCTGAGTCTTGGATGTTTTGTTTGTATTTAAGTATTTATATCTATTAAATATATCGTCGTCTAGTACCCATAACACAAGCCTTGTTGAGCTTACTGTGGGGCTAGTTCGATTTGTGTAAGATTGTCCTCTAATATTTATTTATTTATTATTATTTTGGGAAAAAAATGTATACAAGTGAAAATATGGACCCTTAGAGATTCGTTTTTTTTTTTTACTTGAAACTTCCTCATCGTTTTTTGCTAGTATTTCATACAAGAGGAATTATCAAAAAATCAAAACATATAATCCTAGGTAAGGGTGTAAGGAATCGATCAAGTCCATTACTGTTTCATTTGGTAAAGATCTAAGGGGTGGAACCTTGACGCCCAAAACACTAATTATGCGAGAATTAGGCGGCAATCGGCCGAAGGCTACGACTCTCTCACTTGACCTTATTCCAACCTGACCACATACGTAGGTAGTCCCTGATTATCGAGAGAGATGGCGCTGTTTTTACACTTACATTTTTCGAGCTTATAACTTACCCATTAGAGTGGCGAAAAGGCTTTAAAGAAAATACAGAGGGGTCGCTAGTAGTAGCGGCTTGGAATGCAAGGCAAAGATTTGCTGGGATGACGTAGTCGTCTGGGTGGCTTAATGGTAAGGGCGCTGGTCCGAGAAACAAGAGGCGCGAGTTCGATTCCCGTCTTAGGCTGCGTGCGAGATCATGGTCCATTTTTTGAATTTGTTTCTGTATTAAATGATTGGAAATTAGATCGCGGTAACTTCCACTTTAAATTAACACGAAAGAAAAACTAATTTGAAGTAATTTTATTAATGGAAAATGTTAGTAGAAAGATCATTTTCACACCTGCTACTCAGAAAAGAGTTATTGTTGCCTTCGAATGAGGGATCAAAGATGTACTTTTTTTTGTGTTAGCCATTCTACTTTTTCATGTACATAATTTTCAGACACTTTTTTTAATGCAGATTTTGGAATACTTGGCCCTCACTTAATATTTTTCTATTGTTATTTAGAAAGAGGTTTAATTGCAATATCACTTCCGATAGTTTTGGTAATTAACGAACCACAGCTAATATCCATAAATCGAGTAACTCAGTGGTCCTTGGATGTCTCACCATTTGTATGAAAAAATGCTTTTTATCACTGTGTTACCCACCTTTTACAGCAATACGTTAATATTTAAGTATTTCTACCCATAAATTGCTTTTATTAGGTTCAGGTACTATTTCGAAATCCTATTTTTGTACACTAATTCAATGTATATCATAGTTCTTTGTAATGAGATAAAATAAACTAAACGTACCACTGTATTGTAAAACATACCTACGAGATATCATATATAGAGCTTATCGGTAAACCGAAATATAATCTAACACAGAAATATTTTGTCCTTAATATTAAAAAATATGTATGTATATTTATATTTTAGCATTTGAATTCTGTAGTATTATGATACTGTTATTTTATATACATTGTATATTGTTTTGAAAAAATGACACCTCGCCGAGTTTCTTACGCCGGTTCTTCTCGAGGCAGAGGTTTATTTTATGAACCGGTGGTAGTTTTTTGACGTTCACAAGTGCATGTATCATGCCTAAATTGAAGCATAAAAAAAAATGGTGAGTAAACCTCTATAATCCCAACAATACTTTGACTTTTCGAGGTCTGTTTTACTCTCTGGATTAGGTCAGATGGTAGTCAGTTTTGTAAAACTAATTCCTACTCCAAATCTTAGTTTTGTGTCAAAGCGGACTGCTGATTTGTCATGAAAGTTCACGCTAGGCGGATGGGTGTAATCAAATAAACTTCTAGTGAAAGTGAAAAATGTTAATAAACCGGGGTCGGTCGTGATAAGAAGGAACTGATTGGAAAAAATCGTTAAATTGAATTAGTTGAGTTAAAGGGGTACAGCGATTGGACCTGCGAAGTCACTGGCTCGGCCTTACAAATTGTTGAACTGAAATTATTAAATGTGAGAAAACGATTGTTGAAAATTGAATTATGCGTAACGGAAGTTGAGTTCTTATTTCAAAAAGCAATTATCTCAGTTTATTTGACCACTTACATTTTCCGTAATGGAGTAGGTATTTAAGCATAAACTGACTTATTTAACACGGAACTGGCTTATTTAACACGGAACTGGCTTATTTAACACGGAACTGAATTATTTAACAAGGAACTGGCTAGATTGTCTTAAGAGCGCTTTAATAAAATAACAGGTCCACTAGCGCCACTCGTAAATAATTGTAATTCTTTAAATTTAATGATATATAACTAAAAAGGGGGGCCGCTACGTACTGTAGTTTGTATTTAATTACTTTTTGAATCCATCAAACTATTTTTTACGTTGCTAGATTGGTCTCTCTATGAGCTCAAAAATAAAACGGCCGTTTTAACTTTGGACGCATAGATTGACGAATCCAGCAACGTAATAACTAGTTTGATGGATTCAAAACTTACTTAAATACAAAATACAGTGCGTAGCGGCCCCCTTTTTTAGATATCTATCGTTAAATTTAAACAATCACAATTATTTACGAGGGGCGCTAGTGGACCTGTTATTATTAAAGCGCTCTTAAGACTGGAAATGCCAATGATATTTTCGGCTTATGAAGGTACTGGCGCTGTTTAAATTATCTGTCAAAATCTATGGTGCCTGGTAATGATGTTGTTGTACAAAATATCCCTTTGAAATTTACCACTTAGTATTTTAGAGCATTCCATGACAATAGCGGAATGTAGGACGTAAGTTGGTCTTAAATTCATTATATTTACCTAGTTAAAATGATTCCTGGAATGTGTTGTCGGTACAGTAGTCTTTGAAATATGATCAGACTAAAACTCGGCTTCCTTAGTATTGCCAGAAGTAGTGAAAGAGAAACCTTACATATGCGACATTTATTATATTGTGGAATCTACTTTTTTTGTGTTGTTATCTTGAAAGCCATTCTACTTTTTCATGTACATAATTTTCAGATACTTTTTTCATGCAGATTTTGGAATAATTGGCGCTCACTTCATATTTTTGTATTGTTATTTAGTAAGAGGTTTAATTGCAATATCACTTCCGATAGTTTTGGCAATTAACGAACCACAGCTAATATCCATAAATCGAGTAACTCAGTGGTCCTTGGATGTCTCACCATTTGTATGAAAAAATGATTTTTACCACTGTGTTACCCTTTTACAGCAATACGTTAATATTTAAGTATTTCTACCCATAAATTTGTTTTTATTAGATTCAGGTACTATTTCGAAATTTTATTTTTGTGCACTAATTCATCATAGTTTTTTTTTTAATAGAAAACTGGTTATGTAAAAGTAGAATGACCCTTGACCCGTTGTCCAGGGGACACTATAGTGGCGCAGTTTGTTCAAAAAAATGTTCTATTAAGTTTTACTAACATGCTTAGTAGATGGACCATCATGGAAATAACTTATAAGCACCATAAATACGTACGTACGATAAACTTAAATGGCGACCGGTTTAGCCTAGTGGGTAGTGCACCTGCCCGTGAAGCTGACGGTCCTGGGTTCGAATCCCGGCCAGGGCAAATATTTGTGTGATAAGCATGAATATTTGTTTCCGAGTCTTGGATGTTTTCTATGTATTTAAGTATTTATATCTATTAAATATATCGTCGTCTAGTACCCATAACACAAGCCTTCTTGAGCTTACTGTGGGGCTAGTTCGATTTGTGTAAGTTTGTCCTCTAATATTTATTTATTTATTTTATAGCATAAAATCACGTTTGTATTCGTATTTTGCCCTTTGGACAACTAGAAGTATCCATGGCAAGTGGCACTAAAAAGTTGACTCACCCATACAAACGGCAAACACTGCAGTCTATGGACGACTGTATCTCTAAAAGTGTCACATGCGCGTTTCCATCCCTTTATATACATGCCAGAATGATGATAGAAACTGTTTCGTCACACACTTACTAATTTATTCACATTTTTGTTACAGTATAATAATTTTATTGTAAGTAAGTTCTGAGGCTAAACTAAACTTTTGTAAACCATGTTTGTACAATCAAATACCACCCTGAGGGGCTACCGCGAACAGCAAACGAAGCTTTTGCTCTCTGTCGCACTTGCACGTTCGGACGTAAGTGGGACATAGAGGGAAAACTTCGTTTGCTGTTCGCGGTAGCGCCCCTGGTGACCACAGACGTCACTGAAAATCAGCGTCACGATGTAAAACCACAGTTTGCTTCGCGACATCAAGCTGAGTGACGGCATTTTTAGCATCTATAGCTCCATATAATATCTTTTTGTTTGTATTTCTTTGCTAAATAAACTTATTTTCTCTCTTTCTTTCTCAACAGGCAGCGGAGAGCGGGAATGCGGAAGACTTCATGCGTCTATACTTGAGTGAGCCTTCCCGACTGGCTGTGAGGGACGTGCGCGGGCGCACAGTGGCGCACCAGGCGGCGGCGCGCAACAATACCAACATACTGCATATCATCAACAACTATGCTGGAGGTTAGTGCTGGAGAGGTGTCCAGTTAGATTAAGATTTGGTCTACAGCGTACGGGTACATGTTCAATTTTGAAGAAAATTTTTATCTATAACTGATTAGGTTTTTTATTTTATTTATGATGGTTTTTTATAGGCCGGGCCCAATAAAGCGATAGGTATGCGCGGTTGGAGAGTAGCCTGGGGAAATCCAGGGGAAAACCCCCAGCACGACCACGCGTGTGGTTTGGATCACTGGAATACTCTAAGAGTTTGCGCTCCAGATTGGTTGAGCGGTTTCAACCGAATATGAGGTGTGAGTGGAATCGAGCTACTGGGAGTTTTGTAGCCTAGCTGAGAAGAGTCCAGCAAGAAACTCAGCTAGGCCCGACCTGGGTCGGACTGACTACCCGGTGTGCGGCCGTACCGCGACGAATAGGGACTACATATACACAACACAACACAACACTCATATATACTCACACACTTACACTACTGTTATATCCAAGTGAACACTTGTTGCATGTTAACTTAAATCTAACTAATTAATAATTCTGTTTGTTTTTACCAGTATTCCTGTAATTAATAACCCTAGCTGAGTAAATTGGTGTAAAGGCTTTTCCACGGAGGAATCACTGACTCCCGAGTCACAGGCTCTGTCCTAGTTCGGGAAGCAGAAGCTGACTCTCTGAAATAGTCTCAAACCTAAAGGTACTACCTTGAAACTACATACACATAATTAAAAGTAAGTAAAGTATATGAAGTGTTTGTTATTGCAGACCTGAACGCGCAGGACAACAACGGCAACACCCCTCTTCACGTGGCCGTTGAGAGCGAATCGTTAGACGCCATCGACTTTCTACTGCAGCAGTAAGTAATATACACCATTACCTCAGACAAAAAAAGATGGAGCACTCATCATCAGTCTGTATCAGTCCACTGCTGAACATGCCTCTGCCATTGCTCACCACTCAATTCGGTCTCCAGCTCTTCCAGACGCGGATCCAGGACTTTGTTCAGGGGGGGGGGCACTTTCCGAAAATAAAACTGACTTTTGATAACTGTTTTTATTGTCAGATCATATTTCCTACGTCAGGACATAGGCAATTGCCCTCCCCTGACACAGGCTTCAGGGGTAGGGGGGGGGCAATTGCCCCTGTTGCCCCCCCTGTATCCGCGCCTGAGCTCTTCTCCTCCAATCCCTGCTACTGCCTTACGAATATCATCGCCCCAGTTACTTACAGGGAGCCCTATATTAGGGCATATCGAAAAACACTAGTTTTGAGTACTAATCACCACTTTATTTAAAAGTAAAGAGAGCAATGATTTAACGCGACTAATGCTACGGCGGTAACTCGCAACTGAACTGACCTATACATGCATACCTACATATCAGTACGTATAGACACTAGCTCACGGATCTTCGTACACCTTAACACCATACACTACGTTTTCCGACACGTGGTCTCAGTCAAAACTAGCAGATGCGATAGCAGGGGCGTTTATAATAAACTCATTGATTCAGACTACAAAAGGTCCACTCATACAATATATTTTTTACCAATAACCGGATATATTTTTTATGACCGGTTAAAACCGGTTTCGTCAGTTACGGTTAAAACCGGTTTGCATTCCCTACTAGAGCATCACGCAAATCTGCCAACCAGAATATTTTCCCTAGCTGCCAGCGCCCTACGCTCCCTCTCAATATCAGCGTAATCCATGAAGTTGTCAGTGAATTGGTGGCCAATGTGTTTAAAATAGAGATTTCCTAAAAATTACTCGACAATGTTAATATAAAATTATCGAACCTGTTCACAAAATTTCACGAGAATCGGTTGAGAAATGTATGTATGTATGTATGTATGTAAATACTTTATTGTACACAAGACAAGTAAAATAAATTATACAGAAAAAAAAACAGATCAATCATGTACAAAGGCGAACTTATCCCTGTAAGGGATCTCTTCCAGTTAACCTTTGAGCAATTGAGTGAAGAATAGGAACTAAACTGTAGACAAACCAATACGTGTACAAAGATGTATTTATATAAATATTCTAGATATACAACTACACATTAATAAACATATATAACTACTAATATATAAATATATATATATATACATATATCTAAATAAAATATAAAATAATACCTATAAATATAGTAAATGTCACCTGTGGAGGAGAAGAAACCAAAATCCGCCCGCAGAAACATGCGAAATCATTGAACAAAACTTTGTTTTTTAAAATTTCCAAAAACTGACTCAAAAAGTTCAATATAAATTACTGAACCGTTCATAAAATTTCGCGAGAATTGGTTGAGAAATGCGACCTGTAGACGACAAACCATTAAAAAAAGCATTTTTGTCGTAGTTGAAGCAGAACTCTTCATTTCATTCGGTCAATTAGATAGATCCGTGCCTCAAGTCCACATACCTAACGTCCTATATCCAAGAGTTGGATCCAAGCGCAAATATTTGCCAAGAACACGATATTAGTTCCCAAGTTTTAGCTTTTTCTATGTACTTAATAAATCTATTTATCTACTATGTTGTCTGGGATAGTCCAGTTTTATCTGGCACCAAAGTGTACATCAATTTTGAATATTTGTCTCTGTCACTTACCTTCACTTTTAGGGTTGTTTCACACGTACCACAACCACACCACGTCGCAGCGTTAAAATGCGGTCAAGCAGTGGTTACGTGTGAATTGTACTATTTATTAAACATACAAAATATGCGCCCGACCACGTGTTGTGGTTGTGGTGTGGTTGTGGTTGTCGTGTGGTTGTGGTACGTGTGAAACAACCCTTAGTATGGAGTTTGACATTTAGGTCTAATTAGCTTTAGCCCGCGACATCGTCAGCGTGGAAGTCGTTATATCGTACTTCCGTACAAAATTTCAACCCCATTTAACCCCTAAGGGGATGATTTCGGGGATAAAAGCTAACCCTTATCCTTCCTCGGGATACGAGTACAAACTATTTCCGTGGAAAATTTCTTCTAAATCCGTTCAGTAACTAGTTGATATATAGTGTGCTGTAGCTTAAGTGTGAAGAGGTAACAGACAGATATATCTACTTTTGCATTTATAATATTCGCGACAACATATAGTCTCTATTCGTCACGATATGTTATATATTTTTTAATTAGGACATTAACTCGCCAAGTTTGTAATACAGATATTCGTGTTTCGAGTTAATTCTGAGACCGCCAAGGATTCGCCTATTAAATCTATAAAAAAAAAAAGTCCAATTTCTGTTTTCTTTTGTCTTTCACATCACTAATTAATTCTCGTTTGCTTTTATCCGTAGTTATCTGTAGAATCTTTCGTTTCACTCAGAATTCAATATACCGCCCTCGCCGTAAATATATCATTTTGCTCCCTTGAGACACAATCAACTATTTTGTTTCACCCGTCGTGGTCTTGCGCCCGCATCGTGCGATACAGAGTCGTTCGCCCATTTGGCACCTAATTTCTCGCAGAATTAGCGCTTCGGACGGCAACGTTAACCCTTAAACCCCTTTATCAAATGAGGCAGTATTGAACTTGATCGATTTGTGACGTCCTTAACTAGGTTTGTACGATTTGCTTTTTTATTAATTCGAAACTCTTGGTCCATGGGGTCCCAGCTCGCACAAGTTATCTACCGAAATCGCGAAGCGTTTGGTTGACGTAACTGGTGACCGAAGAGCTGGCGACTTTCTCGCACAACGTATCAGCATTGCGATACAGCGAGGATCCGCCAGCATCCTCATTACAATGCCCCGAGGGCTTATTATTTAAGTTATTGTTATTTAGGTATTATTACCGCCTGTAAATCAATAAATTTTATTCATTCTCGTTTATGAGATAATAGCAAAAACCAGGAGAAAGTTTTCGAGTCAAAAAAGGAACATTCAAGGGTCCATATTTCCACTTGTTGGTAATATTTACAGTACCGTTAGTACATAAAGTTACGTGATTCGCCTGCTGCTCATACTATACTTAAAAATTGACCGTGAAATCTATCTACCGTTAGTACATAATGTTACGTGATTCGCCTGCAGGTACTATTACGAAATACTGTTAATGGACAACAATCCAATACATATCATAGATTTTTTTTGTAATAGAAAACTGGTCATGAAAAAGTAGAATGACCCCGTTCACAATGCAACACTAGCCGAAATATATTTTGACCCCTTGCGATACAATCTACCATTTTATATGTCCCTTCTTTTGATACCTATTGCGCCTTATTACCACCCTAATTGTGTCCTAATTGTCGACAGGCGCGTGGAGACAGGCGTAAGAAATGCGAAATGCCAGGCCCCAATACACCTGGCTACCGAGTTGAATAAGGCAAGTATATCTCGTGAAAAAAGTACGTATTTCCATTGTGTTCAAAGGCGTATAGTGCCTTTTATTACGGACCACGTAAGGGCTGGAGGACCAAAAGATAAGTTTAAGGTTATTTGATACGGTATTTTTTGTGCGAGGGTTCAACAATGGCAGGATTATGGATGTCCAAGGTCAGGGTGAATTAAGGCTTTGCTCACACTTTATTTAGCTTTGAGCTGAGAATTAGACTAGACAGCTTGATTAGGTACCTACAGTCGCCATCGGGGCTAACAATGATCAAAAATAATTGGACACGACTCTAAAGCGTTAGAGTGCATTTTTGAGAGTACAGATGTAATTGATAGCGACGGCACGAAGGCTGAAGTCTGTCTGACTAGGCGTACTGGGCCCCTGAGCCTGTATTACATTGTAAGTTTTGACGACCGCCCTAGCCTAGTTGGTAGTGACCCTGCCTACGAAGCTGGAGGTCCCGGGTTCGAATCCCGGTCAGGGCATTTATTTGTGTGATCAGCACGAATATTTGTTCCTGAGTCTTGGATATTTTCTATGTATTTAAGTGTATATTTCTCTATATAAGTATATATATCGTCGCCTAGTACCCATAACACAAGCAACAAGCTTACAACAACAAGCTTTGCTTAGTTTGGGACTTGGTCGATTTGTGTAAGATTGTCCCCAAAATATTTATTTATTTAAGTAAATTACATTTATATAGGTATAATTAATTAAGTCAGAGTAATATGCGAAGTTTTATTAGTACACCGGTAAAACCTATTAGTTATTATAAATTGCTCGACTTTATTATTTCCCTCTTGGCCTCGTATGTAACCGAGTTTTGTAACCAGGTACAAATTAAGAAAATTTACTCTTTTATCATAACCAGTTACAAACTAAAACATTCTCGGCCGCTTTTGTAACAATATTTTTTCTAACCGCTGTTAGGTTACAAAAGAAGAAAGTTTCATCTTTTCTCGTTACAAACCAGTTACAAACTAAGAATATTTCAATTCAAATAAAAATAATAACATTTCAATTGCACTTCATTCTGGATAATATTTAAATTGTGATCTTTTCTCTATCTTAAATCGTTTTTAATTAATAACAACATGAATAGAATATGTATTATTTTCGATTTCAAGTAAGAAAGATCATTCCAGCTTTTAAATAAAGTTTTCTCTTAATGACGTTTT
The DNA here is from genome assembly GCA_963556455.1 of Epiblema foenella. Taxonomy (NCBI): domain Eukaryota; kingdom Metazoa; phylum Arthropoda; class Insecta; order Lepidoptera; family Tortricidae; genus Epiblema; species Epiblema foenella. The sequence continues at coordinate 44,604,512 of OY747095.1, forward strand.
TGCGCTTATCTAATGGGTATTTACAGTATTAGGATATTCTCTAATTAGAATCGAAAGAGCTTGCAGTGATCCTGAGTACCGTGTTAACATAAAAGGATTCTCATTTCAAAAATTGTTTTTTAATTTGTCCTTACCGGACTCGGATTGTTAACGACTCGTGAGTGATTATTCCTGACTAACTATTTCAACAGTTAGGGATCCAGGTATAGAGTAAACTGGAGTCAACAATAAGTTTAAATTGCACTCTGATCTCCTTAACTTTCACTTAACGTTCGGACCGGTAAGGCCGGGTTTTATAAAGATCCGTTTGAAATGTCAGATCAAATTACAGTAACTAAGTACATTTTTTGACATAACAAACCGACATAAAGCCTAACGGATATTTATAAAAGCCGAGCCTAAGGACATCAAATTAACTGGTGAGAATCACCCAAAATCACAGACGATTTTAATTAGTTTTATAGAGTGGGATTATTTTAAATAAATGTACATTTTCTTGCGTGAATTCTGCCTACGCAGAGCTCGTTAAAAATGTGTCAGAAAATTCCATAGTACCGATTTATAGCGTAGGTTGTGTCTAGTATTGAAATCCTTCATTTGATAATATGGAGCTGCACAGAGCACACATATTAAGGTGACATTTTAACAATCCCGCTTTCAAGAATATCAAGGATTTACTCAGGTAAGTTCTTATTGATTCTAACATATATATTTTTTAAAGTTTCGGTAGTTCGATCAATTACTGTTACGTCGGGTTTATCTCGACTTGTGTTTGACTGACGTGACGGCTAGTGCGTACTACAGCATCACAGTTAACTGACCATTTGTGAACCTTAATTCAACGAGATAAGGTCTAGCTTTGAGACATTCAATTAATAAAACAAACCTTGTTTTTAAAAATCATTTTAAACCAATTTTAATGCGGTTATTATTTGTTTAAATTTTGCGAATTTTTCGCGACAACCATGTATTTAAAGCGAGTAAATTTCAGTGCAATAATTTTGTAAATCTGCCCGGCGAATAACATGAATTTTGAACGAAATTGAATGACATTATTTTGTTATTTGCCCGGAGATCTCCGGGCCGGGGAGATGACCGTTTAAATGAATGTAAGGAGAATGATTAGTTCTAGCATTTGGAGATTAAGAACCATTGCGAGCAACAGTTTTCAGATGGATTAATCAATTGAAATGCGGGATTTTCTCCTTGAATGATGAAAATAGATGTGGCCAGCCTGCGACCTAAGTGACAGAAGAAAACGTCCTGGTTGTAAAAGAAATTATAAAGAAAGACCAAAAAGTGACTATTAAACAAATAGATAAAGTTGTTTATCGCCAGCAATTAATGAAATTATACACCGCCGCGGTTAGGAGTCTGGAAATTGTGTTCACAATGGTCTCATATTCAATTCAAAAATTCAAATTCAAACATTTATTCTGCAAATAGGCCACAAGGGCACTTTTACATGTCAAAATATTAATTTACAATTTAAGAAAGTCTGACTATAATAAGTAATACATTTTTCATGTCAAAATATTAATTTACAGTTCAAGAAGGAATAATAATTTCGAGTTTACAATTATAACAAAATTAATGTCATACAGTGAAGATAAACTTGCAAAGTTATCTATTACAAATATTACAACATCAGTAAAGTAGAGATATATATATAAGGTATCAAGATTAAACAAGGAGTATAAAGAAATTAATATAATATCCCAGAGACGTACATGGTCTCTGAGTGTTTAAATTAAAATTAATTTAATATTGTTAGAGATGTATATGATCTCTAAGTCACTGATAATAAAATCGAATCCACAACAGGATGATGTCTCTCGTCAATCCCCTATAAAATGACACTAGTATTCTGACTGCGGAATAAAAACAGCTCGCATGACGGGGTGCAAATATATGCTTAATTAGTTTGATCAGGGAGAGGGATGGTGCATTTTTAACATTATTACTGGGGACGAGAGTTTGATTTACCAATAAGAGCCACCGAATAAACGCTAGTCGAGAGTTTGGGTGTTTCCAGAAGATAAACTTCCAACGAACGTAAAACACGGTCGCAGTGCTCCAAGTGGTCATGTGGCTACAGTTTCTTTATATGACCAAAAAACTGTGAATGTCATAGTCATAGTCATTTATTTTATAAAACCAATTTACATGTCAATAATAAAATAATAATAAAATAAAAAAACAATTAATATTTCCATTGTATGGAAAAATAATTAGTCAACCCTCAATATCATTACATAATTATTACAATAATAGTGAATATATGTAGCGCAATGTAGGACGTCTCATGCTCCGGTACAAAGACTGCGTGAAACGCGACATGGTTGCTTTTAACATTAATCGCAGAACTTGGGAAGATCTTGCCTGTAATCTCGATGAGTGGAGAAATACTATCGCAAAAGGCCGCGAAATCCACGATAACGCCTGGTTCCAAGATCTGGCCCGCAAGCGTGCTAAAAGGCGTAACCGCCAAGAGGAGACGGATCCTCAGTACACTTGTCATAAATGTGGACGTAAATGTCGATCCCGGATTGGACTATATAGTAACGAGAAGCGTTATTTCTCACACACACAGACGCTGTTTAAATCATCTGTCAAGATGCATAGGCCGATGAATGAATGAATGAATGAGTGAATATAGAAACGAAAGAATCATCAGTATTACACAGATCACACAGATCGGAAATTAACCTAACATTATTTACTCATCGTATTTGTAGAACGGGCGCTCAGTAAGCCATTTTTTTAAATGACGCTTAAAACTATGCAAACCTGGGGCTTGCTTGGAATGCTTAGTGGTGTACTAAAGTGTGTTTACCTGTTGTGTTTAATAATTTAAAACAAAAACAACCATCTGGTATGAGGCGGCTGTTTTTGCATCACGACAATGCGTCGCCGCGCAAGGCCGTTCTCATCCAGTTTTTTTAAGTACGGAGATCGAAGAAGTGTCTCATCCTCTATACTCCCGATTTAGCACCATGCGATTTCTTTCTCTTCCCGACAATTAAACTCGGATTTCGTGACACGCGCGATTCAACAGCCCTGAGGATGCTCGGAATAATCGGAATGCGTACTTGCAGGCTATAGGAGACCTTCCAAAAGAGGAATATAGGGAAGAATCATATCGTTGTTTAGGTGGATGAAGCTAATGAAGAGTATTTTGAGTATAATATATTTTCATCACTCATACTCTGAAAGTAGGTATATTAGACCTCAGAAGTGCAATAAAAAGTGAGGCATGTCATAAAAAAAGAGCAATGGCTGAAACCTAAACAGCCGCCTCCGTAAAATTGTACTGATTTTAAACTGTAAATAAATATTATTTGAAATTATCGATAAACAAAATGTTATGGATACTTTTCAATGTATTCAATAATTCATAAGCATTCTTTTGTTGAATATTTATTTGTTAATTATGCTAGGAAATGGTCCATACACAAACACTATTAATGCCAGCGAACAGTTACCGGGCGATTCTCGGAGCGTTGAAACGCTCTTTTCAAAAGTCATTGTCACAAATTGAGGATAAACCGGCGAAAACGTTGATCAAACAAGACTCGGACCCGATATTGGTTTACGCTTTTTACAAAAGTTTACTCTGGTCATCGTCACCTTTAACGAAATATAATGACACGACAATGACGAAAAAAACCGCCGTTTAAACGCTGAATATTCGCCCTCCCGCCAAAATGGTCCATACGCAAATGACTTTAAAATAGATTCGATAGGATTTTACTGATTCAGACAATTTTTACATATTAGTCATGTTTTTAGTTTCTTCGCATGCGAAATGAACTCACTACGTTTGCTCCAAAATATCTCGCCTGAAAAGAGGGGTTTTCAATCCTTGGTTAACAATCTACTATTTTTCCATCTCCAAACTTTCTTAGTGGCCTAAGGCAGCAATAATCAGTTTACTGTGATGCTGATAATACGGTTGCATTACTCGTAAATTTGCGTAGAGTTGAAGCAATTATAAAATGATTATTTCTCTCCAAGTAAAATTTGCTTTAATATTGTGCGTGTCTGTGTATATTGCGCCTGCGTTTCTATGTGATTACGTCAGTTGTAAGTGGAAACGTACTGCATTGTCGTTCCTTTTAGTTTACGCTGCAGTTCCATATACATCTCTGGGTTATTCAATAAGTTGTTCGTTGATTCGGAGTTCGGACAGAAAATTTATATAAATCTCTCACTTGCGTTTTAAATAATGGATAATCATATTGAAATATAATAAACAGATCACTCACGTCGTTAAGGTAGGACGAGGACGAGACGGGTGCTAGACGCGCGGCCGTCGCGCCTGGTGCTCATGACTAAGGGTCACGTCATCATCATCATCATCATTCAGCCGGAAAACATCCACTGCTGGATATAGGCCTCCCCCAAGGAGCGCCACAGCACACGGTCGCGAGCCACCCGCGTCCAGCGACTCCCCGCTGCCTTGACCAAGTCATCAGTCCACCTAGTGGGAGGCCGTCCAACGCTCCGTCTTCCCGTGCGAGGCCGCCACTCGAGAACCTTTCTTCCCCAACGGTTATCGGTTCTACGAGCAATGTGGCCCGCCCACTGCCACTTAAACATGCAGATTCTCTGAGCTATGTCGGTAACCCTCGTTCTTCTGCGGATCTCCGAGTTTCGGATCATGTCCCGCAGAGAAACTCCAAGCATAGCTCTCTCCATCGCACGCTGAGCAACTCTGAGCTTATTTAAGAGGCCCACATTCAGCGGCCACGTTTCAGTACCATAAGTCATCACTGGCAACACGCACTGGTCGAAGACTTACGACTTCAGGGACTGTGGAATTTCTGACGTCAAGATCCTCCTCAACTAAGGGTCACGTATTGGTCCGAAATTTGTCGAGCGATACTCGACCTAAAAGACGTCAGTGACCCGTTTATTATATTTCAATACGTCTGAAACTCACGGGAGTTTTATATTAAAAATGGATGATATTGTAATTTCGTTTTCATTTAATGACGTTTAATTTTATAAACGTGTTTTTGTTTTTTTGTTAGTATTGTATTTCTTATGCAAATTACATTGCATGTATTGTGGCATCCTTGCAAGTTGCAATAGAAATACTAGATTTTGATGTCGACGTGTGGGCACCGTTGAATCTCGTTTCTTCGCCTATGATGCCTATTTTCGCCTCTGATGCCTATCTTCGCCTACAAACACGGCTACCACGGGTACGAGTTTCATCGGCAGTGTCCGGTCTACGATCGTCAACGGGCATAGCTCTTGCATTTAACGAATGCAAGTGGATTTGACGAAATTAGTCTTTTACGTCATATTAATAGGAACTCGCCTAGGTGTATTGCAAGAGCTATACCTTAACTGTAGCATTAAGCCATGAGCTTATTTATTATTATTTATTAAATTGACGGTCGCTTTAGCCTAATTAGTAGTGATCCTGCCTACGGAACCGGGTCCGGGTTCGAGTCCCGGTCAGGGTATATTTGTGTGATGAGCACGAATATTTGTTCCTGTGTCTTTGATGTTTTAGACAGTATCTATTTATATGTATAAGTATCTATATCGTCCCCTAGTACACATAGTACAAGCTTTGCTTAGTTCGGGACTAGGTCGTTTTGTGTAAGATTGTCCACAAATATTTATTTATTTATTTATTATAATTAGATGGTAAGATTAAGAGCTCGTATCGTTTAAAAACGCTCATTTGTTTTAAGGCTAATTTCTGTGTAAAATGAACGTGAATTGACATTTTCTCAGGACTACTCATAATAATAGATTTTAGATGTTTTTGTGGGTTTCTTCATTAAGAAATATCATTTCCATAATTAGTCCATATTCAAAAAAATTTTCAAGCAGAATACGAGATTTTTATTCACTTATATTATGCAGTAAAAATTAAACAAATTTTTTTACAAAGGCAAGGCCATTCCATTGCAAATGACCGCCTCTAACACGCGTGAGTTTGCAATTAACCATCCCGCTCTCTACGGAAGCTCTGCGCGTAGTTTCGTAAATGTTTAGTATATTTTGATTGATCCGTTATTTTGTTAGAATAATAAAAAGCTATCCTTTTCGTAAGAAAAAACATATTACTATAGTTGATATAATGATCAACCAACGAAATCTGCAGATTTTTTGATCAAGGAATTTTTCAATATTTTGTTTTATTATTTTGTTTCGTTTTCAGTCCACGGTAATTTTTATGTAGCGTAATTCTACATTATATTCACACTAGGAGCTCAAACTTCAATATTTTCGTCAGTTCTCTAAATGGGCCTTGCCTTAAACTTTAATAAATGCATAGCTTATCCTACAATCATTATAAAAAAGAATATTTTATTTACACCCATACAAATTCTCTTTTATGTGCTCAAAAAGTGTAGGTAAGGATCAGCTTTACAATATCGCGCCGGTCCGGGGCGGAGATGGCCATAACAGCATCAAAAACGGTATCGTTATGGCCATCTCCACCCATTACGATACAGGCTCGTGCGCAAAAAGACTTCAACGAGCTCACGAACTCCAACTCCTGCACTTTCAACGCAATGGTGCCTCAACACATGAAAGAGGATTTAATGTATGGATGTTAGATAAAGTAGTGTATACAACTGTACATAATTAGGCCTTAAAACACTCGTAATGATCCTATTATGAAACTCGCTGACGCTCGTTTCATAAAACCACACTCGTATTTTAAGACCTCTCATTATGTATCAGTTGCATAAACTACTATTAGTTATGGCTCCTAAAATATTTAACAAACTACCTGAGGATTGGCAAAACGCAACATTTAATAATTTCAAACGAAGACTTTTTAACTTCTTATCCGAAAGATGTGAGGGTTTTAGATTATCTAAATGACAAAAGCATGCCTAAATAGATAAATAATTACTGCCACTGTGACATCGATACTTAAATTTTTATATTACTAGCGACCCGCCCCGGCTTCGCACGGGTGTACTATTTAATGGATGGTATTATACATATAAACCTTCCTCTTCAATCACTCTATCTATTTAAAAAAAACCGCATCAAAATCCGTTGCGTAGTTTTAAAGATTTAAGCATACATAGGGATATAGGGACATAGGGACAGAGAAAGCGACTTTGTTTTATACTATGTAGTGATTGACATTATTGTATTGCATATCGTATTCATTTGACATTGTAATTTTATTTTCGTATGACTAATGGACTCATCATGGTCTACGAACTGTATTATTAACCAATATAACAACTGTATTACACTACAACCTGACGACGAAATACACGTATTTGTATTTAATTACACTTTAAAATTGTGTGGGTAAACGAATGTTCATAAATACCTGACCTTCGATTTTGTCTAACGTCTCTTACAAGTAAACAATGATTTCGCAGCTTTCCATCAATCTATTTGAACAAGAAAGCTTTTACCTTTGTTATACTCACCCCTATCCTATTTGTTTTCAAGATGAAGACAAGTTTGTTAAGTTTTGCGATCAATAGGGTACCTGCTTCATTTAGACAGCCTCTTCATTTCTCGGAAGTTCCGGTCATTGGAATTTAATAGCTGCCAATTAAACAGTACCGTCCAATAATATAATCAAATACAGTGGAATCCGAATAAAGCGACAGTCAAGGGACCGGTGATATTACGTCGCACTAACAGAACGTCGCACAAAACGGACTGGTTTACTTTGAAAATGTTCGGTATGAAATCTAATGTGTGGTGATTTCGAAGTCGTTAAAAGCGGTCAAATGTTATAAGCGAAGTCGTTATAAGCGAGTCACTGTAGTCTTACTTCTAATAGAAAATATCTTCTGTGTTTTACTTCATTTACGTTCACAATTTCACCAAAATAGCACTCTAGTAAAAAATGTAAAACACGAAAACGATTACGATTATTTTTAATTTTTCGCAATCTTACTGCCCCACTGCACATTACTTTCACTTTCTCATTAATAAGTATGAAGAATTTAGATTCATTTTAAGACCGACAAGATTTAGTTACATTATAATGATTGTTAATAGAATTATTACAAGATTTTTCATACACAAAGCTATTGGCCGGCGCATGAAATCTTATTTTTTTTTACTTTTATTTTAATTTATTTATTACACGTGAAGTTTACATATATATTTTTTTTTCTCATCTGCCAAACTGTATTACAGTTTGTTGGCAGAAAACATGTATATACCCTCAATTACAATACTATGGTATCTAGCTAATATTTATGTACTTGTTTGAAAACAATTGTCGAACTAAGACGTAAAGGCCAATGATGATGGGGTATGAAAAGTAAATATCAGGGATATCTTTTGTTTGACAGTATATACGTACTATTTCAATTGAAATTTTCTATCCACTAATAGTAAATATCAGTAGCAGTAACTAAAACAAAGGCTCGTCTCTCTCTCGGAGTTCTCTACTGGTTCTAGGGCAAACAGAGATATGAGAGATCTGAATCTCAGCTACTTCCATTAACACTGATATTAGGCAGATAGTACGAGATGAATCTCTAAGTACGATAATCTTTCAAAACATTTTATTAATACATAATAATCATCATCAGCCTGTGTCAGTCCACTGCTGGACATAGGCCTCTCCCATGGCACGCCACTGAGCTCGGTCTTCAGCTCTTCTCCTCCAATCCCTGCCCACTGCCTTACGAATATCATCGCCCCACCTAGTTACAGGACGTCCTACACTACGTTTGCCGACACGCGGTCTCCACTCAAGAACCAGTCTGCCCCAACGGCCATCAGTTCTGCGACATAATTATGTGACCTGCCCACTGCCACTTCAGCTTACTAATTCGCTGAGCTATGTCGGTAACCTTTGTTCTCTGACGAATAACTTCGTTCCGGATACGATCCCTAAGAGAGACTCCAAGCATAGCTCGCTTCATAGCACGCTGAGCGACCTTAAATTGGTGGACAAGACGTACAATAATCAATTTTGATAAATTAATGTGCGATTATAACAATGCGATTATCGTCAGCCATGTCGATGCAGTTTCGACGACCGTTTTAAGGCAAGGCTTTTCCAGTGCAAATGACCATGAGTTTTCAATTAACCATCCCGCTCGCGCCGTAATTTCGTAAATATTTAGCACATTTTAATTGATTTTTGGAACACTGGTTTACTTATGCAAAATACTCCCGGCTATTTCATTAGATAAATAAAAAATCTAACCTTTTGTAAAAAAAACATATCGCTATCGTTGATAATTATGAAATCTGCTGCGACGAAAGTTTATTTTTGCGATGGTATTTAGAATTTTTCGACAGAGTTACCAATGCATTTTTCAATATTTTGTTCGGTTATTTCGTTTCATTGTTTCTTTTTAAGTCCACGGTATTTTTTGTGTAGTGTAATTCTACATTATTTCTTCACACTGGAAACTCAAACTTCAGTATTTTCGTCAGATCTCTGAATGGACCTTGCCTTAATTAGCCTAGTTGCCTACGAAGCTGGAGGTTCCTGGTTCGATTCCCGGTCATTTCATTTATTTGTGTGATGAGCACGAATAATCTTTTACTTAGTCTTGGATGTTTCTATGTATCTAATTATATATTTATACCCGTACAAGCTTTACTTAGTTTGGAACTTGGTCGATTTGAAAGATCAGATATCATTCGTGTTTTGTGTAGAAATGTATGTTTTATGTTTAAATGACTAAATATTGATTGTATTATTTATGCATATATTATTCTCATGCAGGTCACGGTGCTCCAGACGTTCGCAAAATATAAGAGCCAGTTCAACGTGGACCTCGGCGGTGAGCACGGACGGACAGCTCTCCACTTCGCCGCCATACATGATCATGACCTATGCGCCAAAGTTCTGGTAATTCACTTATTTGGGTCATTGTCAGTTGTAAAAACAAAAGTTGTCCACCCGGTGGTCAATAGTTAACGGCTTATGTACATATAAGTTATCTTTTTATTACACGGATTCATAGTTATAGAAACGCCGTTTATGCGGGTTACTAGAACAACTCAAAATTAAGCTTTGTGGCCCTTAACTTTTTATATGTCCACCGAAAAGACGCGTACCTAAATCTGACAATGACCCATTTAACAATGCAAAATACATTAAAATTAAAAAAAAAAATGTTTATTGTACACAAAATTGCTACACAATTGCTACATACTAGAACTAGATAGTACAATAGTACATTACTTACCAAGGGCGGTAAAACAAAGAATGTCTCAGATCGCAGGTATTTGCCGCCCGAGCCGAAGGCAAGGGCGATAATTATGCGATCTGGGGCTTTCTTAATTACCGCCCGAGGTAAGTACAGAATTTTATGTCACCCTCTGACCAGGAAGTGGGATTTTCCGCGCGCGGAGCGTGCGGTAATTGCCACTTTATGGCCAGGTGTGACATAAAAATGTTTATTGTACACAAAATTGCTACACAATTGCTACATACTAGAACTAGATAGTACAAAAATAATATATACTAGGTCGAGACTTCCGACCCCTAAACTAGGTGTAACCTGTGCTTTAGGGTGAGTTCATAAAAAACAGGGTCGTGACTAACGTGATTTAGACAGTGTAACAGCAATGCGAAAAATAGTAAGTAGTTGAAGAGCGGTGACACAAGGAGTAATTATATGTCACGAGAGAGGTTTAGCCATACTTGTAGTTGTGACCAGGGATCATCGATTTAAAATACCCTAGATACACTATCACCTACAAATTCAAGACGAAAAAGTGTCCAAGCCGGCTGAGCCGACATTGTGAGTGTGTGCGTGTTAGATACACGCTAAACGAGCGTAAGTCAATTGGGATCAATTTTTTTTTTCAATAGTGAGCCTTATGTCACCAGCGTAACGTTTTATTTTAAATGAGAGCGTTTGGCGATTACAGCATTTCAATTTTGTTCACGCACATTTTCCACTGATTGTGTTGGCAACATTGGATATACATTGGAACAGAGTCGGTATCGTGTACCATGGAGTCGAAAATGATTTGTTTAAAATAGGTAGGTGGTAAACAAGCATACAACGTCAGATGTTAACGTAGATTTATTATAAATAGTAATGATAAATCGATTTATTATGTCGTGTTGTTTTTTAATTTTTATTATTTTAATGAGTGTTACTTTAGAACTCCGTAGTTTATGAACCGATTCGGAAAATTCTTTCTTTGTTTGGAATCATATGTTTGAAGCATGTTGGTCCCGTTGTTGCCGCAAACTAGTTCTGATGATGGTATCCATGAGGAATTGAGGGAAATCCTCTAAAAATCAGGGGAAACATATAGCGATTTTAGTTTTTCGGTAACAAATCGAGCATTTGCATTCAGAAAGTAGCATTTGGAGAACAGAAACTGATGACGAAGACCATGGATGGGACCATCCAAAAGTGTTTGTGTGTGGCGCTAAGATATTTCGATCAAGATACTCAAGCGACTATGACAAAGCCACTTTAAATGGTTCTACTGTAATTTCATGTTATGTTACCATTAAATTAAAGCAGTCCTAAATTTAAAGCAGTTAATCGAATAAGTTATACTTGAAAGAAGAAATAGAATATTATTATCCGTAACACATTATTTTTAAAAACAAGGTTTAATTTACAAAAATTACACTGAATCAGAGTAACTTGTATACATGATAGTGCCTCAAGCTTTGAAATCTTTATTTTACATTTTGAAATTATATATAGGTAACATACCCCTCACGTTACTAGAACATATCTTTCTACAAATAGTCATAAATCATTTAATACTTTTTATTCACTTTCTTTTAGATAAACGCTAATATTTTAATTTATAGTTTTTACCAACTTACATATCTACATACACACTCCATAGGTGTGTGCTAATAACAAACAATACTTGTAAACTTTCATAAAAAAATTAGTCAGTCTGCGACTCCATTCCTTCGAAATTTTACTATAGTCCGATTCATAGGTCTCCCGTTTCGTTTCGATATACGACTCACTCAACGTGAGGGAAAGAGACAGTAGCATAGCTGGTCGTGTGTCTGATATTTTGATAAAATAATTGTTATAAGCGCGTTAAAGCTTAATATAACTACAAATCAATTAAATAATGAAACTTTAAATAAATACTCACCGAAAATACGAAATTCCATCCTTTTTTAACGTCGTTAACGTATTCTTTTTGAATTTTTTTATGGAGCACTTGGGCATGTTGACTCGCCGATGGCTAGCGCGCGACTCTGAACGCAAGAGTGCTTAAAAGGCATTTAAGCACTCTTGAGCGCGGACGCTTTTGACAGGCGGATAGTGCATCTAGGGTATTTTAAATCGATGCCAGGGATCGTTACCGGTATTCTTACTACCGGTTTTAAACAAGGTATAACCGGTTATAATTGCATATCGCTAATTATATCGCTAAAGCTCTGATTAGTTGTATAATCAAAATCGGTATTCAAATATATTAGCGGTTTCGCCAACTGACAACAATACCTCATTTGACACTTTACCAATAAAAACCATTACCGGTAATAGATGTCAGTGTCAATATACTCGATTATTTGTTTCTGCAAACTGGCGCATTGCAAAAAGTACGTATTTACATCTATTTGTTGCGTTTTAGTAGTAATGTTTAATTGACTTCTTACCTTTTAAGTGCAACAAATAGCAGTATTGACTACAGGTATTTAATATCGTAAATAGTCTATACATAGAGGTATAGATAAAATCGGAATGATAACAATACCTCTAATTAGAATATAGGTATTCTTTTATTAGCGGTAATAGTTTATCAAATTCTATACAGGTATTAAATAAAACCGCTTTATAATCCCTGGTTGTGACACATACGAACACATAGGCTATGTGAACTCATAGCTCCTAGGCCGACACAGACGTCATTTTTTTATGAATATGAGACCGACTGTGAAGCGAGCTCTCCCAGAAGATGCCTATTCACTGGTGCCTTAAAAAGGTCTAGGTTATACGAACTATAACTACAGTCAGCAAGGAATTCCAAAGTTTAGCAGTGAGCATTATAAAAGATGATGAAAAGCACTTGGTTCGAATTGTGCATAAACACAACCATGGCTCACCCGCGTTCATAAGACGAATACTGTAACATCAAATATATTTGAAAATATAGATGTTATGTTTATGAAAACCACATAGCAACTCCATTTGGGCGTTACGAAATAAGACAGCCATCGTTTCAGTTTAACAATAACCTCAGAAAAAATCTGTTGTCTTCTACCTACATGTTTTTCGGTTTCTCTTTGTAACTGATTTACTTTGAAAATGATTGGTATGAAATCTAATGTGTGGTGATTTCGAAGTCGTTAAAAGCGGTAAAATGTTATATACGGAGTCGTTATAAGCGGATTCTACTGTATTTTCATTTCTAATACTCTGAAAATGGGTCATTATTCATCTAGGTGGAGTGCTGAAAGTGGCACTTTTCTGCTCTGGAACAGAAAAGTATTAAAAAGAAAAAAGTAAAGTGAATCGTACTTAGATTGGGCAAATTCAGTAACCAATACAAACATAATTACGAATAATTCTTAATTAAAAACTCAACAGTTCCCGCAAAAATGGTTCTTTCGCTGATTCAGAAAATGTTTAAGCATATACTTTGGCATTTTTTTATAGTCTTCGTATTTGAAAAGAAAAGCAGTGTTTAACTCGGGTGAAACCACCCATTTTAGCCTCGAATTATTGTCGCTCTCATTTGTTCGAGCGCCAAAATATCTCGACTGAAATGGATGACTTTCAACCCTTGGTTAACAATCTACTATTGTACTTTAACATTAACATACTTAAATCCCCGCAGGTCAGCAATCTTGGTGCGAACTGCAGACGGCCCTGCAACAACGGATACTACCCCATCCACGAAGCGGCTAAGAACGCTTCCTCTCGAACTATGGAGGTGTTCCTCCAATGGGGCGAGTCACTAGGCCGTACGCGGGAGCAGATGATCTCGCTATACGACAATGAAGGCAACGTGCCGTTGCACTCAGCGGTTCACGGTGGGGACATTAAAGCTGTGGAGCTGTGCCTGCGGTCAGGAGCGAAGATTTCGACGCAGCAGCATGATCTATCGACGCCCGTGCATTTGGCTTGTGCGCAGGTTAGGGTATTTCTTTTTCACTTCTCAAGCTCGAATATAAGTAGAAATATTTATTTATATCGCAGTTGGAACGTAGGTAAATAGGGCTGCAAAACTGCATAGACAGAATTCTAACGTATTGCCGTAGTATTACAGTTGAAACATGTCCATGCAATTATGCAGCCCATGGTGCATATATAATAAATATATGCATGGACATGATATAGATTTTGACTGTACATACGTTAAGATCTATTGGATTTTGAGTCTTCTAGCGCGTAAAATTAAGTCACACAAATCAATCAACAAAAATAATGTTTGCACTTTGCACTCGACGCGAACCTATGAGCTAGTTAGACACTTTCATTGGGATAAATTGCTTGAAAACTACCCGCAAATCGCCAGTACGAAGCTCTTCACTGCTTTTGGTATTGAAGACCATAAATGACCATAATCTTTACATCAGGTATTTTCCCAGGGTGCTTTGGAGATCGTCAAGCTCATGTTCACTATGCAGCCGAAAGAGAAGCTGGCTTGCCTGACCTCGTGTGACGTTCAGCGGATGACTCCCCTTCACTGCGCAGCCATGTTTGACCATCCGGAAATCGTGGATTATCTGGTGCGGGAGGGCTCGGATATAAACCCCTTGGATAAGGAGCGGAGGTCGCCGCTGCTGCTGGCCGCGTCCAGGGCTGGGTGGAGGACTGTCCATACGTTGGTAAGTGATCATGGTGACTATTAAGGATGATTCACACTAGACCGTTCCGTGTCCGGGCCGGCCCGTTTTCTATGACAGAAAATCAACGGCCGCTCGGCCACGGACGGGCCCGGTGACGCTCGGAAACGGGCCGGCCCGGACACGGAACGGTCGCTCTATTATCGATGCAAACGTTTGACGGCCGATCTACCTACGTCCGAGGCTCGGAAACGGCACGGTCCCGGTCCGGCCCGGACGCGGAACGGTTAGCACATTGACACACAAAAAAGCTCGGAGACGGGCCGGCCCGGAGACGGAACGGCCCGGACACGGAATGGTCTACTGTGAATCATCCTTTAAGTGTTAATTGACCCTTTATAAAGCACAATGTAAATCTCGAGGAAAAAATTAACACCGTTTATGGTCACGTACGAGTACAGTAGAATCCGCTTATAACGACTTCCCTTATAACCTTTGACCGCTTTTAACGACTTCGAAATCACCACACATTAGCTTTCATACCGAACATTTTCAAAGTAAACCAGTCCGTTTTGTGCGACGTTCTGTTAGTGCGACGTAATATCACCGGTCCCTTGACTGTCGCTTTATCCGGATTCCACTGTATTTGTATTTTATTCTAACGCTTTTTTTATCAATCCATTGGCAAAGGACTTTAATTATGGATGAATATAAATTTGAACTGTACCGTATCTGAATGACTTTTAAACTGTAGCTCTTCACTTTTCCGTGTTGTCTTTGTCTCGCCGGATTAACAACGGCCGTCCTTAACAATACACGATCTCAATTTACCTCAACCAGTCACTGAAACCAAGATATACGTACGCCATCAAACTTTGTAATTCCTACGTCAAAAAACAGTTTTTAGTACTTTTCTCGAAAACTATTAAGAAAATTTTAAAAATGCAGATGCAAATTCGGAAAAAGTGGTGTTTAATGCAGGTTGTAGTTATCTTGTTGATAAAGATAGTTCCAAAAAGTTCCGATTTATGTGCCTTTTGGGCCTTCCGGTGGATTTTATTGTGAAGTTTACAAGACTTATTTCTAAATTCTAGCAGACAGAAGTGTGAATAAAAGACCTCCTTATAACATATATTTTTTTGAATACGATAACTTAGGACCCCTTGAACCAGCTACTGTGGAAAATGCACTAAAATTGTTTTTTCGCCGGGTAGCCTGTTAAACCTTAGACTACTTTCACGGGATTTCTAGTACTAGCGCTATAGCCATTTTGGTCTAATAATATAAAATTATAGACGATATAATTTCTCACACCTCAGATTCGGTTGAAACCGCTCAACCAATCTCACTGGAGCGCAAACTCTTAGAGTATTGTGTTCAAAACCACCCGCGTGGTCGTGTCGGAGGTTCCTCCTGGATTTTTCCCAGGCTACTCTCCAACCGCGCACCACAGTCAGGTTAAAAAAACGACACTTACGTTTACATTTTTAACAAAATCTGACTCTAGTTATCTATATAGAACAATATTTTATGAGATGACAATGATGAAAGAAACCGCTCTAAAAACGCTGAATGTTCGATTCAATCACTGGGCCGATTACCATAAAGCGCTCGTGGCCTAGTGGCGCCCGCGTAACGCGTGCGGTATGCGAGGTTAGGCAACGTCGGGCCAGGTCAGTTCTTGGATGGGTGACCGTTTTGAGTGGTTATTATCTGAGCGCTCCCATGCTTTGGAAGGCACGTTAAGCCGTTCCCGGCTGCTGTCTATGATAGCAGTCGTTAAGCCGATTTAGAGGGCTACTGGCGGCTTGAGAACTTCTAACAGTCAAGTTGCCCACTCACTTGACAAGGGGGGTCGTAGTTGCACCACGTCCGTAGGGAGTACCCACCGCAACCCGACACGTGACACTGGGTGGTGCTAAAAGTGCAACAAAACTGGCAACCGTACTGTCTCCTCGAAGATCTCACGGTTCGAAATAATTGGCATACGATGAATAAAACCTTTTACGAACGCAACTCTTATTTAATTTTATACATATATAATAACTTAGTATGCAGTATAGTTAGGGAGGCGAGGTAGCTAAATGGCGTAATTCAACGGCGCCGTCGAGACCTATCAAAATCGAAAGATAAAATAATTTCGAAAAGAAAAGCTCGTATGGTAAAAACCATTTTAGCGGTGGGTTTGGCGTGTACGGTGTTTCAAAAACGTTAAAAAAAACAGTTACTTGGGCATTCTCGAGCGCGTCAGATATTCATACTACGTATGCCCCAAGTGCCTCTGATAACAACGGTATACTAATCTGCCGGTTTGCGTGGTGGGGGTAGGAATATAAAGTAGTCAAAAATGCAAAAAAAAAAATTTACTCGAGCGCGTCTGATTTTCAGAAGGGGTGTTAAGTAGGCCCCAAGGAAGCTCCCTTTAAAAAAACTGACGATTTCGGCGTGACGATAAGTTACGATGAATTTTTGAAAATGCAAAAAAATAAAGTTTTTTTGAAATACTCGAGCGCGTCAGATTTTCATAGGGGAAGTTTATCTCGGTATCCTGAAAGCATATTTTCTTAATCTGACAAAAATGTTGGTGGGTTCTCTTAATCTGACCGAAAAAGGTTTTTTGGTTCTTTTTTTTCCTTTCTTTCTCCTTGATAAAACGGGGAATTTAAGAATGACAATAAAGCGATAGATACAACCAACGTAAATGTGGGGCCAGAAACTGCTTGAGTGGCGTCCACGCACCGGAAGACGCGCTGTCGGTAGGCCTCCGACAAGGTGGAGTGATAACCTGGTGAAGGTCGCGGGAATCCGGTGGAAACGAACGGCACAGGACCGGTCTAAATGGCGAGCCTTGGGGGAGGCCTATGTTCAGCAGTGGACGTCTTTCGGCTGAAATGATGATGATGATGATGATGAAATGTAGATGAAATGTAGTGCGAATTGTATTATCTAAATATATAAAAGAAGAAACTGATTGACTGACTGACTGACAAGGATTTAACAAAATTCACTCCCTAAAGGGGTGAAACGGGGGTCCAAAGTTTGTATGAAAACCCGTATTTATTAAAGCGAGAGACATGAAACTTTGTATATAGAGTATGTGTTTAAATATATTAATGGCGTATTTCAGCGTTTTTCTAAATTGCTCCACTAAAGGGGTGAAAAGGGGGTTCAAAGTTTGTACGGGGAGAGAATCTTTTTTAAAGTGAGATATTTGAAACTTCGTATATAGACTCTCTGTTTAAATACAACAAAACATATATAAGCGTCTTTCGAAATTGCTCCCCTAATAGGGTGAAAACGGGGTTTCAAGTATGTACGGGGAGCAAATCTTTTTTGAAGTGAGAGATTTAAAACTTCGTACATAGACTATATGTTTTAATACAACAAAACATATTTAAGCGTTTTTCGAAATTGCTCCCCTAAAGGGTTCAAAAGGGGGCTCCCAGTTTGTACGGGGAGCAAATAAAATCGTAAATCCACTAAAGGGGTGAAAAGGGGGTTCAAAGTTTGTACGGGAAGAGAATCTTTTTTAAAGTGAGATATTTGAAACTTCGTATATAGACTCTCTGTTTAAATACAACAAACCATATATAAGCGTTTTTCGAAATTGCTCCCTTTAAGGGGTGAAAAGAGGGTTCCAAGTTTGAGCCGATTACGAAAATGGCATTCATTTTCTAATCAAAGATGGCGGAGATTTATTTTTCTTAATTATCAATTTGGGTGTCATCTTCGAGGTTGCTCTGGGTGCCGATTACGAAAATGACATCCAGTTTCAAATCAAAAATGGCAGACATTTATTTTTCTTAAAAATCGATATGGGTTTCATCTTTGTGGTTCCTCGGGGTGCCGATTACGAAAATGACATCCAATACATATCTAGATGCAGGTCAAACTGAGAACCTCCTTTTTTGTAGATGGTTAAAAATTATTCTTAGTACGCGGGCGAAGCCGCGGGCAAAAGCTAGTTTATTGTATAAAAAAATGAAATGATATAAAAATTGTATTATAATTGTATTGTTATGTATGACCTTTACATTTACTTCAATTCTTCACATCGTTTTGCTTACGGTACGTCCAAAAAACAATTTGAGGATCAACCGGCTATTGAATAATATACATACATGAAACTGTACATGTTAATAATACTTTTGTATACAGATACGCGCTTTTTCCGAGTCCACGAAAATTGTCGAGAAGCTTTAGAAAAATAAAATTTTGAGATATAATAAAAGTCACATAATTTAATCATCGTTATTTCATATCAAATTTTTTTAACACCCTCAGTCTTCGAGATATACTCAAAAAACCGGGAGTTTGAGTTTTTATGATGCTTCAAGTCAAAAAGTTTTAACTTTGGACAAAAATGTAAAGAGACCTTTTTTGAGTAAAATAAAATTTCCTTTTTTGTTTATTTAAACTTTTTTTTTGTAAAATGTATCGTTCGCGACTTATATGCCGCGACGCGTTTTTCGGAAGACGAAATGGCTCCTCCACACTTCCGGTCATGCGGAAACCGGCAGATTTTGTATTTTTAGTAAGTTTTACATTATATTCTTCAAAATAAATAAAATAAAAATCGCGCTCGAGAATGCCGGATTAACGTTTTTTTTTTACAAGTTCGCGACCCTGTAACTCGGCGGCGTCAAGGACTTATCGTCAGATTAGTTAAATTTAATCTTAAAACACTAAAATCAACCCCCAATATCTTAATCTGACGCGCTCGAGTATTTCAGACTATCGATTTTTTTTACTAATCTGATCGTCTATCCTAGGCGCGCGTCACTACATATAGAGCTAAATACTTTACAAGGTTGTTCTATTAGGTCTAAGGTATCTCTCATATCTTAAACTGCCACGCTCGAGTATTACCGAAAATTCCCCTATTCGCCTCCCTAACTAGTAGCAAAACGCGCCCGTCGGGCACGGTTAGTGTATGATCGGCTTTTTTAAAGCCACCAATAGCAACGCTTCACATACGCTTTATCCCTACCATTGTAACATACGTTAACTCAAATTATCAAATCTTGCTCGTCATTACCTATTCTTTGTTCTCACATACAACCACTTCTGCACATACCTCTTTTGGCCAAGCTATTTTGTAAATCAGCACCTATTGAAATTATACAGTCAACTTTACATCGAAGTTTTATTTGAGTCGTCGAGTTCCATCATCACCGGCACCGGCGTCTACAATAGTTATTTGATATACAAGAGTGCAAAGTTGTATTTTAACTGCGAGTGTGGAATTGAAACACGAGCTAGCGAATGGATTCTATGGTTGAACCGCGAGCGAAGCGAGTGGTTCGAAAATAGAATCCTGAGCGTAGCGAGTGTTGCAACACACGAGACGTAAAATAACTTTGCAGCCGTATATAACACAAATCTTTTCACCTCACTAGAGCGAGGAATTTTTTTCCTCCTCGTCCTAACGTTGACAGTTGCATCCTAAATATAGTTGTCCACTACTTAATCCCGAGATTTATCGTAGGTACTAGTTTTTTAACACAACAGCACAATACAAAAATGTTTTACTCATGTACAATAATGAATTTTACATACATACATACATACATACATACAAAATTATTGTTGCTGGACTGTCTGGACTGGCCTTTACATGTTATTACGTATAAAAAAGTTACAAATGGCGCGTTCGGATTTCAAATATTCTTTGCACTCTTGTGGATAAAATGCAGTTTTGCTATCTGTTTTTAAAGAATAAAAAAGGGCTTTCCGAGCTAGTGAGGTGAAAAACCATATTTCTATGTTTGACAGATTCGATTGGGAGCCGATATTCGTCTGAAGGACATCAACAGTCGCAACGTGTTACATCTTGTCGTGATGAACGGAGGACGGCTGGAGGATTTCGCTGCTAATTGCAAGGTAAATAACCTTTTATATACAGGGCGTCCCACGGCTATGCCACATGGAGGGAAAGTACCTTGAATATTGTAAATGGAACATCCTACTGAATGAAGACATTATTTTAATTTAAAAAACAATTTTTTTTTTTTATTTATCAAAAAAGTACATAACAGTTACAACCTTTTAATTTCTCGCCAAACTGCCAAAACAGTTTATTGGCGAGATCGCGCTCATTTAACTAATGTTAGGTACTTACTATGCTATTCCTATTATGAACTAAACTTAAACACTGAATATGACAATGCCTAAACATTTAACTGTAATATTACAGATACATTCACAGATATTTAAATAATTTTATGGTTGAACCGGGAACCGAACCTTACACGAGAAAAATAATTAACCTGTAGATTTATCATACCGATCGAAAGGCTTCATCATAAGGATTATTTTATGCTAAATAACTTAGTGGCAGAAACAAAAGGAAGACCATGAATTTTAACATTTTTAATACAAAATTAATAAATTTACCACGTGTGACGGGTTCGATTCCCGGTTCAACCATAATATTATTTAAATATCTGTGAAGGCAGTTTAAATTGTTTTTTAAATTCAATCAATGTCTTCTTTCAGTAAAATGTTCCATCTACAATATTTAAGGTACTTTCCCTCCATGTGGCATAGTCGTGGGACGTCCTGTATATACAGGGTGAAAAACACTTATGGGCCCTGGAGAGAAACTGCCTCAAATCCTTAAGTTAGCTCATTTCTCTTAAAGGAAACATTCTTTTATTTCTAATAAGAAACATAACTGTATTCATAGGTTTTCTAAATACCATTTGTCTTACCAGGGAAAGGAACCAGCTAAAAATTAAATAAATAAGCACTCGTTATTTTATTCCACTAGTCGATACAGGTCATTTAAAGATAAAATTTCTCATAAAACACTGGGCCTTACACTCATCTGGTGTACAAGATATCCATAAAACCGAATTTGAATACACGAGTACTTAGAAAATCTTCGAAAGTATTTTTTTAAGTAAAATGATCTAACATAAGGATTTAAGGTAGTTCCCTTCCAGAACCCAAATTTTTTCCCACCCTGTATATTCAAATGGTAAATAGAGCTAAATCACATTTTTGTAAAATACTTTAAAATACTTGGAAATGGGGATTTTATCTGAAACTCACGGGAATTTTCTATTTAAAATTACACCGTGTTGGTAATATGTTTCTTCTAGGATCGCTGCGAGAAGAGTCTAGCCGAACTACTGAACGAGAAAGATATGACTGGCTGTTCGCCTCTCCACTACGCGAGCCGTGAAGGCCACATCAGGTCTCTGGAGAACTTGATCAAATTAGGAGCTTGTATCAACCTGAAGAACAATAACAATGAAAGTCCACTGCATTTTGCTGCCCGGTAAGATTTTGTAACTTTTTAATTATCTTTCAATGGCCAATTTGGTTGTTGTTGCTTAGCTAATAAGATGCTCGCGTTATATCATGTCGGCCATATTTCATCCCCTTCCAAATAGGTATGTAAGTACGACAGGGATGAATGCTATATATTCTACAATATGATCATGCTAGATGGCTGCCCAGCTAGCCCCGCAAATCCAACTTCAAACAAAACAAATTTAAACATAGTTTCGACTTTTAAATGGATTTATTAGGGTCAATCAACTTTTTCTTGTTGTTATTTTGT
This sequence comes from Epiblema foenella, assembly GCA_963556455.1. Lineage (NCBI taxonomy): Eukaryota > Metazoa > Arthropoda > Insecta > Lepidoptera > Tortricidae > Epiblema > Epiblema foenella. The sequence goes on from OY747095.1 coordinate 44,626,795, forward strand.
CTCGTCAGCGAGGAGACATCAGTATCCGAGTTTCTTAGAAAAATGTTTATAATATGTGATAATCCATATTGAAAGGGACCTTATGGCGGCCGGCACTTACGCCTTTATTGCCGCTGTTCCAATACAATAGTGAATAGCTGCAACGTAAGCGCCTGCCGCCATAAGGTCCCTTTCGGTGTGGATTATCACATATGGACTTCAAGCATGTTCAAGAGATGATCCATGTCCAAATAAATTTAAGCTCGTCGCTAAAACTCATATTTGATAGATTTAAATCCTATAAAATCACAGTTTTAAAGAGTGACTCAGGATACGTAACCATGGTAACGAGCAACAAAGAATAGTTGATTCACCCATTAAATAAATTTCCAAATTCAAAATCTACCCGGAACTTACGAGGCGAGCACGCGAAGTACGATATTTTACTGCCCAAGCTCCGCCCACCTCAGTTTTGATTGAAGCCGCTCAACCAAACTCACTGGAGCGCAAACTCTTAAAGTATTCCAGTGTCTAAACCGCCCGCGTGCTCGTGACGGAGGTCTTCCCTTTTCCCCAGTCCACTCTCCGACCACGCACTCCTTTTTTTTATTAAAAATGGGATCGCTCTTGGCCAGCATCTAGCCTGGGGGCAAAGATGAGGCCTCCGATGAAGCGAGCTTACCCAGAAGGTGCCTATTCACTCGTGCCCTAAAAAGGTCTAGGTTATATGAGCTCTTATACTCCTATCGCTTTATTGGGCACGGCCCAAAAAAACGGCCGCCGCAAAATAACCATAAACCTGCAATATCCGTTCCTAGATACGGGCGATACCACACCGCCTGTCAACTCCTGGACTCTGACAAAGGAACGTTCATCATCAACGAGAGTGACGGAGAGGGCCTCACCCCACTCCATATCGCGTCTAGAGAAGGACACACGAGGGTTGTTCAGTTGCTGCTGAATAGAGGCGCGCTTCTCCACAGGTATTTTCAATTGCTTATATAAATAAAATAAATGAACTTTATTCTGCAAGTAGGCCGCAAAGGCACTTTTACAAGTCAAAAACTACTAGCGTTTCTCATGAGACCACTGCCGAAAAGAAACGCCGAAAGAAACTCGACAATCAGTCATTTTCTCCAAAATATGCTTATTACATTGATACTACTTAACCGACCTAAGTAAATGTAAGTGGTAAACAATAAAAGAGAATTGAAAGAAAAACGAGGAATAAATAACAATAGGTATTTACAATGTGTAGTTACACAAGAAAACAAAACATGTCGAATCGTTTGATATGCTTTCCTGCAAGAAATGTGTCAACTAGATACAATGAAAATATTAGACTCTTTACGCTATTTAGGTATTTGGTTTGGGCCATGCATTTCTGTCTGTTAGATAGTCCTCAACCCTATAATATGCCTTTGACATCAATGTTTTTTTAGGTAATTTTTAAGAACTGGAAAGGGTAAATTCAAAATTTCATCGGGTAACTTATTATAAAAACGGACACATTGACCTACAAAAGACTTGTAAACTTTATGGACACGAAACTTGTTAGTGGCAATTTTATTTTTAATCCTGGTATTAAAATAATGGATATCAGAATTTTTACAGAATGATTCTCGATTCTTTATGACATAAATAATATTCTCATAGATGTACTGGGACGCTACCGTTAAAATGTTATATACATATAAATCTCCTATTTTCCCCTTAAATTGGAAGTTTAGATGGTAGTCGCTTCTGTAAAAAAGCCAAATCTTGGAACTAGGTATCGGGCTCTGTACTGCGATAATGCTAGGAAGATGATGATAGAAATCTCATGGTAATTACTAAAAATTTTACCTTTTTACTCTTTTTTTTCTGAATATGGAAAGTTTTGGTTTTTTCCTGCTCGGAATCATGAATAGTCTTTATACTATGAAAGTAGAAAAATTGTCTTTTTTATTCCATTATGTGACTTTTGTTTTGTAAGGACCGTCACAATAATGGCCATAACCGGCTATATGAGTATAGCCGATATGTGTACTCTGTACACTCCGTACATTCCGTAAAAAAAGTCAATTATGTGACGTCAGTTATATTGCTCGTCACAAAACGGACGCATAAATGTTGAAATACTAAGTACGATCGGACGGATCGAAAATTATGAGCACACAAAATATTGTGTGCTGATAATTTTCAAAAAAGATGGAATTCTGATCAGGTCTACTTTTTGCAACAGGGACCACAATGGACGCAATCCGTTACACTTGGCGGCCATGAGCGGCTACACTCAGACTATTGAACTATTACACTCCGTACATTCGCATTTGCTGGATCAAGTGGACAAGGATGGGGTAAGTAGGTGATGAGACAAAGAGGGCGTTACAAAAGGTCGCTTATATCTGAAACGGACCTAAAAGATAGTCAAAATACCTAAGAATAGGACGTAATTCTTTACTTGCCCAACGCATAAACATCTAAAGAGAAAACGCAGGCAGTCTTACGGTAGCTTTCTACAGTGATCCGACCTACGTAACCTTTTTCTTCTGTTTGACGGCATATTCTAGAACTTTATGCATTGTATCCTACACGGGTAACATACACAACATTCTCATGAAATGGCTAAAAGGCAGAATTTGGGCCTGTCAATGCGGTTATCTCCATATTCAAACCCAATATGGCTGAAAGTAGTGATAAAAATGGAATTTAATTAAATCTGCCTGCTTTTGTATATTTAAGTGCCTTTGATCACTTTGAACTACGTCATAACATAAATTAACTCACAGTATTACAGTATTCCAAACACAACGGCAACAAAATATGGCATGTCGTTCGATAAACAAGAATACAGAGGGGCTACCGCAAACCAAAACTGAACGAAGTTCGAATATCTTCCTCTCTGTCGCACTTGCTGATGCGTGCGAGAGGGAGATATTCGAACTTCGTTTTCAGTTCGCGGTAGGCCCTCGGGTATTGGCCAACGTCGTCATCATTATCTACATAGATATCGTCAGTATTACTACACTTGGTTCAGACCCATAATAATAACGTCCGTTAATTTCTTAGGGGATGAGGATCCTGGTATTAATTATTAATGACAACCAAAAATATTTCAGAACACACCGCTTCACCTAGCGACGATGGAAAACAAGCCCAGATCTATCGCCCTCCTGTTGTCTATGGGATGCCGGCTTTGCTACAACAACATGGACATGAGTGCCATAGACTACGCCATCTATTACAAGTTCCCGGAAGCGGCTTTGGCTATGGTTACACATGAACAGAGGTATATAACTGTGCGATTATAACCATCATATTTGAGGCTTTTAATTGTTTCAGTTGTGTATCGGAGTATTTTTTTTGTGAAATATCTCATTTTCTTCGCTTAATACCGAAATTACCGGTATTTATTATTCAGAATCACGGCTACTATTCAATATCGGTACAGAATAAGATGTCCGCGAAAAAGAGTCATATTTATGATATTTTAATAGATTTAATACGGCTCGTAACAAAATGGACAAATACAAATGATTGGAGAATTGAGGACTTTTTGGTTGATCATTTTAGTACGTCTATATACGCACATGTCGATCTGTCCGTGCCTCTCCTTCTTATGTAATTGTCAGGTGCCTAAATATATTCTCTCTCAACCCTCAATATAGTTATCTAATATCTTTATAACGCGTTAATTTCAACAGAGCCAACGAAGTGATGTTACTAAGGTCTGACCGTCACCCATGCGTGACGCTCGCTTTGATAGCCTACATGCCTCGCGTCTTCGAAGCGGTGCAGGACAAGTGCATCACCAAAGCCAACTGCAAGAAGGACTCTAAGAGCTTCTACGTAAGTCTCATTTCATATATGCTTTTTTGGTTTTATTTAACTTGTAGTGATGTCTGCCGGAGTGTGTATTTAGATTAAAGCAATTAGATTTTCCCCAAAGGTCAATTGAGTTAAATTTTTATACTCTTGTGTAAGTCAGATGTCAATGAGTAAGTTAGTGTACCACAAATCTGCTTGAAAGAGGGGGATAGCGAGTGGCCTTTTTTTAATTATTAGTTTTTTTTTGATAAATAGCTTATGACTCAATGTAAAAGTATAGTCACCATAAAATCTTCTACTAATAATGTCACTTTGACAGAAACACGTGCTTGTTTTGACTCATCAGCTATTTAATTACATGTACCTTTGCTTATATCCTTATTAATGTTCAAATAAAAATGAACCTACTCATAAAATCTTTATGATTTAAATACGGATAACAGGTAACGCGTTTCGCAAAGAGTATTTTTGGAAGGCACGTAATGGTTGTTTTGATTTATGATTTCTTTTATCGTGTGCTCCCTATTTAATATTCATATCATCAAAATATGTGAGTGATTTCCCTTACTTTTACGCTTTTATTCCTGTTCAATAAAATAGATTTGAATTTATGCCTATTCATTACTACTGTAGTTTTTTGATCATTGTTTCAATTACACCAATTAACACTTAATGGATTAATTAAGAAATCTAATAGAGCCAACTTAACCACATCTTTAATCCAAACTAGTTATCATTCTAAGGTACCGTTTTCAAGTTGTTTTTTTTTAATTAACTTTTGTATGTTATTGTAACCCAATGCGAATATTAATCAGTGTAATAATGTCTGCATGTATTATTTTGAGTTCCATATAAATAGATTCACGGTGTTAAAAGTATTATTTTGAGTTCCATATAAACAGATTCACGGTGTTAAAAGTATTATTTTGAGTTCCATATAAACAGATTCACGGTGTTAAAATAATACATTATAAATTTTGATGAATCTGGATTGTTTCTTAGTGAAATCTGCATGCATTGCCATAACTACCATGCAAACACTAAGGAAATTTTCCGCTATAGATCAAGTACAACTTCGAGGCACTATGCCCAGTTCTAACAGACGACGAGACCAAGAAACAGGAGGTAGTACAAAAGTCCCAGACGGTACCGCTCCCTGCGTTGAACGTAAGTTATTAACCATAGTGTTCTTCTCACAGATTAAGTATTATTTTGGCAACTACCAGCACTCCAAGGAAAAGATACAGGCGCTAAGAGTAGCGCTGAATGACCCGAAGTATAGACCTGAACCGTTATCTGTGGTTAATGTGAGTCAACTTTAAGGCTATGAACATGAGGATTTTGGAACACTAATGTACCTACTTATAAAAAAAAGTGTGATTGTCAATGTCAGCGTTGTTCTGTCATTCAATGTTTGAACTTTCTGGATAAAAATTATATTCATTTCTGAATCTGAGTACTACTAGGTACCCAGGTGATGTTGGTTTTTATTTTTATTTTTTTTTTCAAATTAAGAAATGGATTAATTTACTCTAATTCACGAATACTTTTCCCTTTGATAGAGAGAAATGAGTGTCCCTTACTCTGTGGTGTAATATATATGAGATAGTTTCTCTGGCTTGTCACTAAATGGACAGTTACGAATTATAGGGAAAATATAACAAACTTTCTGTCTTGATCAGTGTTCACAATTCTAAGAAAGTAAAACCCATCATCACCTAATTTTGAAACTGCAAAGTGTATATCTAAACATTAAAATGCCAACCTTAAGATGCTAGTTTGAGTAGTACCTATAATATTCCTCATTAGTCACTTGTAGTACATTAGTGTTACTAATTCTTATGCTTGTGTGTATGTCACTGATGCCATGAACTGGGAACACTAGAAAAATTTAAATATATATTTCTTTAGTAAAGTTTTGTTTTTCTCTCTTTCGTAATTGTTTTTTTTTTTCTTTAAATACCTTGTTTGTCTCATTCAATTGTATGTATTTTTCTTAATGTCAAATAAAAACATTCTTATTCTTATTTTTATACATTTTCTTAATTGACCATTAATGTTCGCAAAAGGTACTAGGGCTTTTGGAAAAAAATATTCTATAGAGTATATTATCACATCTTTGTTTGAATATAAAAAGATGGTTTAAAATACTGAGCCAACATTTAGCCCAAAATACACAGGAAAGTGGGGAATTCATTTGAAATGTACATATTAGGCTCTATGATGTGTATGATGATATCAGCATTAACATCTTAGTTAGGTACAGAACTGACTTGTTTGGTTGTTCTATATTAAGTTTGTATTATTAGTAAAACTAGGTCTCAACACATACTTAAGCTTTAAATCTGCAACAGGTTTTCCTAGATATCGCTGATAAAGTTAGTTCTAGTAAAACTGGTATTCTGACGTAGGTAGTTATGTTAAGCTTGTTCTAACTTTTTGTTGCTTGATTGATTGGTTAGTCCTGGATTTTAGTCATTGATATGTCATAATTTTTGAGGCCTGACTTCCTATTTAAGGGCCATGTAACAATTATCAGTGATATAATCTTAATATGAAACTATAAGAAGACTATTTCGTGTGACGAGTGTACAAATTCACTAACAGCATCAGAGTTACTTATCAGTCCTGGACCTTATTGCAACGAGATAAAATCTACAAATAGTCAGTTACTCGTAACTGTGATGCTAATAGTACATGAACAGATAATTGTGAACGAAAGAATGTAATTTGTAGTTATATTTATAAATCCATGTGTTTCTTTAGGGATGCATTACTTGTCTACTCAGTTCATGGCACTACCTACACACGCCAAAATTTACCAGCACAGGTATTAGGTTTTTCCTGTTGGTCACAAACTTGTATAAAACACTACCGAGCACAAAATAGCCATATATGTGAGGTTAAATTTACTTTTCTAGTTTTGTGATTGTGTAAATTTTAAAATGTTTTTTGACCGAGCTTAGAATTTATTTGTGATTAACACATACCCTCCATGTATCCATGTCGCAAAAAAGAGTAACTTTGAATATTCACTGTAAATATGCGAAGCTGCGTTTTCATATACCTGACACCTAGAAAATATTACAGCAATATGTCAACTGTATGGATACATATATCTTTGTATATCTCTGGTGGATCACCTTAAATCGAGATGTAAATAGTCCATCCACAAACACACCACGCGCCTGTTTACGCTATACAACCCACTCCAGTTATATTCCTCCCTTTTTTGGTGTTAATTGGGCAGAGCTTAGTCTTCGTAATAGCGGTCACTGGGGTTTGATCCTGATGTTACATTTTGCTAACGAAAGCTCGTATGGAAAACCGATACTTAATAAATTACTAGTTCGAATTACAATACCTGTCCGAAAGGAGAGCTATCATTAACTTACGACGTCGAGCTAGAAAACGTGACAGTGACCGTTATTACCGTCACTTATACTAATATGTTACGTACAGTCGCGTACCCGGATTGTTGAGCTACTTGCCTTTGTCCGTAATTTAGCCGTGTAATGAATGAACGATGTCACCAGATGACATGTCAGTCCCGATTTACGTTACACGTCCAAATTGCGAAGATCGGCAAGTGGCTCAACAATCCCTGTTCGCGATGTACTGCGTAACATAGTAGGTATTGTCAACTATTGTCGAAAATCCTTATGAATAGAACGACCCAAGTTCGGCTTCAAATGGATACATGGATAGGTAATATGTGTAACATAAAACCGTTTTATTTATTTCAATAACGTTAAATATTACAGGCAATGGTGGCCCACGGACGCGTAGAGCTTCTCGCCCACCCTTTAAGCCAGAAATACCTTCAAATGAAATGGCATTCCTACGGAAAATATTTCCATCTAGCCAACTTATTGTTCTACAGCATATTTCTAACATTTGTGACTGTTTATTCGTACCTGCTGATGATGAATACGGACTCGAGTTTCGATTCGGAGAAATGCTCGACGAAGAATTCGACTAAGAATTCGACGAATAACACGGGTCAGAATAACAGTCAAGTGGTTACGTGCGAAAATAGGGGCGATTTTCATGCAAGTAAGTGTAAATGTTAACACAAGCGCTCTTAAGATAATACGAAACATTAGTGAAGCGAACAAAGACATGTCTATTGTCTGTGACATTGTTTTATATGGCTCACACGGAAAGAGTTATTGTTCTTGGCCGGCTCACAGATTTAATAAACGATTCAGTCTGGGACACAAATGTCCTGCGACACTAGTCGCGAGTGTTGTCGGCCGAAGCGGCGCAACGTTGCGTGTTGCGAGATATCTTTCCCGTAGTGAATCGCTCTCTCTATAACTCTGAACGCCTGCTGGCAGTCAGCAGTGTGTCACACAAACGCTAAATTCTTTTTTTAGGAGCGAATATAGACCTTATTTGACAGCATGTAGGTTAATAAATAATAGTGTACGCAGTATATGCTATCTTTTTAAGGGGAGTTTCAGTTTTAAGTGGGCCGATTAGTTTTCCAGAATTCGGTAACTTTGTGTGTTCCTTACTTAAAATCGTGAGATACGTCCTCAACTTTCCATTTATTTTTATAGGTATAATTTCTGACAAACCACGTACTACTTAAAAACGTCACAAAATGGACACTTTTAAATTTTCTCATTTTACTAATACTCAAAAGTTACCTGATTCCTAAAATTATGGACTTCAAATGAAAATACCGGCGCTAATTTATTTCTGTAAGAACATTTTGTATTTATTACGTATTTTCATCAGATTTCGAGGTCCTTGTAACCATGTATACCAGCACCGTCGCTATTTTGATTCACAACACGCTCTGCCTAGTACTAGGAGCGTATAAGATGAAGGAGCAGAAGTGGCACTACATGGTCGATCCGTCGAATCTGGTGTCGTGGGTGCTGTACGTGTGTTCCACGATTATGGTGTTGCCAACAGTGATGGGCTTTTACAATGAGATTCAGGTTGGTAAACAATATTCGAAAATTATTTAAAGAATGATTAAATGTTATTGTTGTAATTATTAGTAGGCTTCATATGTATTAACTCTGCACCACCTGCTATGAATCGTTCTGATGAGATTTCATTTCCGCTACCCTAAGGTTGTCTGGAAGAAATCGCTCTTTAGCGATAAGACCGCCTGTTGTTTGCCTCTTCTCATTGTGTTTTTGTATTGTACTGTATCCTTTGATTGAGGTGTGCAATAAAGAGTATTTGTATTGTATTGTATTGTATTGTAAATCGGTACATTTTCGCTACTTGCCTTAATGATAGTATCCTAGTATCTCGTTGCTTTGAATAGTCAATTGCTTCAAGGTTCCAACGCCCGAACTGGCTCAACCTAAGAGACGTCAAGGTCCATTTCATATAAAGGACATTTTTTTAATTTGCCTCAGGCTTATAATTACCGTTTACGTTTTTAAATCACGTCTAAACTGTTACGTTAGTGACGTGACCTTACGTGATAGTGAACGTCAGTTTTGTGACGGCCTAAATTGACGTTTTGCCGTAACTCTCCGAGCACTCTTTCGCGTATGCGTTAGTATGTTAGTGCGAGGGCTATCTTAAGACCCCATCAGGGCCACGTTTTGTCCATTAGAGAACTAGGTGCATATAAGATAAAGGGGTAAAAAATACACGGTTGACCCTTATTGCCAAGTGCTGTGGGTTTTTATTACGAGGCACAGCTTCGTATAAAATTTTCTCGCTCGCTTGCACTCCTTGTCTCTCGTTAGAACTTTAGTAAAGCGTATGTATGCATCTAAGGACTTTATTGTACACAATAATAGGCTAAACAATACTTATGTCACATAAGATAATAGTACAAAGGCAAACTTATCCCTATGAGGGATCTCTTCCAGCTAAGCTTTGAGGGATTGAGTGGAAAGAGGGAGAATGAGATAGACAAACTTAAGCCATGTACAAAAACGGGTATATTAGTATTGTGCCGACAAGGCACATAATTTTACGGATAGGGTAATCGTATATTACGTGCGTAAGATGATTATGTATGTATGTGCTAGTATATAAGCAAGCAATATTATCAATACATATTCACAGTTGTACAGATCACTTCTGAGTCTCACTGAGTGTGGACTTCCATAAACCCCTCTGGGGTGTAGTCCACACTCCCTCAACCAACATCCCTTAAAAGTATTATCAATAGACAAAGAATTTTCCCGAAAGATTGTCCCATATAATTTATGAACCTATTGGGGCGTTCATTTCAGTAGTAGTAGGTTTTTTTTAATCTATTTCAAATTTTAAATTCTATGCCAAATAGTAGAGCAATAAGGAATAAGTACTATAAAATCTACAGAAAATTAGGCTCATTAATTTAACATCCAATCATCAATGCCCACACCCTCTTCTCATTGATACTCACACACAAGTAAACACACATTCAACCACACACTACACATACCTACTCGAGCATATGTTTAGACACGTAAGCAAATTAAAATATACTTGTGTAACTAAGCTAGGACAAAGTAAACATAGGTTCATATATTAAGCATATACTCATCTATTGTTTATTCTATGCAATACATCTAACCAGGTTGTTACTACTATCTATTGCCCTGCTTGAAGATCAATGTAGCGAAGTAGCGATCTCTAAATGAGCATCGGAATTCGCCTGTTCCCTATAAGACAGGTTTACCTAGTTTAGGGCACAGGACACCGTTCCTAGGCTTATCTAGTAATAAGTGCACTCTATGTACCTCCTCTAGTATATACACCATAAGCTGATGTATTGATACCCAATAAATATATTTTCATTTTCATTGATTTCTTTTCACAGTTCTCCGCTGCCTCCATAACAGTCTTTTTATCCTGGTTCGAGCTTCTCCTGCTTCTTCAGAGGTTCGACACGGTCGGCATCTACGTGGTCATGTTCCTTGAGATCCTCCAGACCCTTCTCAAGGTCCTGATGGTCTTCTCCATCCTGATCATCGCTTTCGGACTCGCTTTCTTCATTCTTCTGTCTAAAGTAAGAGTCATTGTTAATGTTCAAATTATGTGGACTCCCAACCAAATTTCCTGTTTTGTCGGTGTTAGTACAGAATTGTGTTTGAATATAACGGCTTATTCACAACGACAAAGTGAGACTTGTTGGGTATGACATATAATTGACCTTTTTTATCAAAAGGTACAGGCTATGCTACAAACATTTTTTGAGTCGTACGTATTTTACCGTACGTAATATATAATGCTGCCTTACTTATCTACGTGGCATTGCAAATGTCAATCAAGAAATTTTATACGGGATGCCAATTGATCAGCAATGGTCGCAATATGGTCCTTCCCATTATGTAGATAAGCTGAGCTGTAGAAGTGCTTATGGTAATATTAAACTTATACACATTATCAATTGGCCGCTTTACTGAGACAGCGTCGGGACTGAGACTGGGATTGTACGCGGTAGCGGGCGACAGGCGCCTGCGCACCGCGTCCATCTTTATCATAACCCCCCGCGCCCCTGTCCTATCATAGATGCCGTCTTAGTTAATCGGTTTACCTATAGGAAGCGTGATACTATAAGCTATCATCTCTATTGCCAGTACGCAGCTGGCATTGGAAAATAGAACGTGATGTGACGACTTTAACGTATAAACTCACACTTCTACAGCTCGCTCATCTATGAAAGAATGCTTGCGTTCATGACGTCATGAAAACCTTATGCTTTAATATAACTCTTATATCTCTGTTCATAACGGCGGTTTGGTTGTAATAATCAAATCAAGTTTTAAAGAATAGTGAAGCTATGATTTTAAGATCTGATTAGCTAAGCAAGGAACATATTGTACCGTGTATTACCTAACTAGAGAGTAGCAGGATGAAATAATTTTAGTTTTTAAAATCACGGAACACTTTTTAGGGAGAGGTAAATAATAATCGAGTAGGTGATAACATTTTGTTCATACTTACCATGGTGATTTTTGGACTGATTTTTTGTCCATTTCTTGTTCAACTAATTCCATAATACAAAATTTGCCGCAAAAAAACTCTTGCAAATTCTAAATTGAATACGTAATCTATGAAATTGCTTGTGAAATTCATCAAGGGTACTAGTATAAAAATAGTTAGGAATATTTTGCATTAAGTTAGAAGAAGTATGGAAAAAAGTAGAAGGTAGCATGTATATTGTCAAGACTTTTCTATAAAGGAAACCGAGAACTAATAGCATCCGTGTTACTTTCTATATTTACCAAATTCTATTGATTGTTTTTTACTATTTATATTTTAAATTTTAATTTGTCCTGCAGTAATAAGCAAAGTGAATATTGTGTCTTTAAATCGTATTTTTACATAAACAAATATGGTCATACAGTACAAACCATCCCGCTTTTCTCCTGTTTGGCGAATTTGTTCTTGTTTTTTGAATCGACCCAATCACATTTAGATATTTGTGCATTTTCGTTTTACTTTCGCTATAACAAACCTAAGATGTACTTCAATCACATCTAACCTATCAGTTTTGTGACGAACGATCAAAAAGTGACGGTCTATTTGTGACGGTCACTACCAACCGTCAACTAAAGGATGAACGAAAATGTCCTTATACAGGGATTAGATTTAGCATCTTTCCAAAAACAAAACACTATCAGACTCGAAATTCAAACTGTCCGCCGAGCGATTTTTTTTCTGCACTGCGAATTCATCCCACCATCGGGTTACGTTGTCTAATCTTTTCAGGGCCACCACTTATCTTTCAACAGCATACCCATGTCTCTTATGAGGACTTTTGCAATGATGTTGGGTGAAATAGATTTCGTCGGAACTTACGTTCAGCCGTACTACGAATCGGAGACGGACAGGATTCTACCATTTCCAATGCCCACTTTCATAATTCTGGGGACGTTTATGGTATTGATGCCGATTCTACTGATGAACTTGCTTATCGGTTTGGCCGTTGGAGACATTGAGAGCGTGAGGAGGAACGCGCAGCTAAAACGATTGGCTATGCAGGTACATTTATTTATTTTATTTTATTTAACCTGACTGTGGCTTTATAGGCCGGGCCCAATAAAGCGATAGGAGAGTAGCCTGGGGAAAATCTAGGGGAAAACCTCCTACTCGACCACGCGTGTGGTTTGGAACACTGGAGTACTCTAAGAGTTTGCGCTCCAGTGAGATTGGTTGAGCGCTTTCAACCGAATCTGAAGTATAAGCGGAATCGAGCTACTGGTTCACTAAACCTAGCCTAGCTGAGAAGATTCCAGCAAGAAACTCGGCTAGGCCCGACCTGGTTCGGACTGTCTCTACCCGGTGTAAGGCGGTACCGGGACGAATAGGGACTGTATGTGTCTGTGTTGTCGTGATCGCGCGGTGGACGTCCCCACCGGCAGGAATGCAGGTACGCGTCGCAGAAGCTATAGCATTATAGTTTGTGACCTTCCACATACCGCTTTTGTTTTTTAAATTTGTTTTGAAGACAAGTGGAAAGCTTACTTCAAATTGTAAAACCTGTATCCAAATTTTTTTTTTCTTTACGAAAATGAGTAGTGCCTGTGCTTCTGAGTCAGGAGGCCCAAAATTACCTAATTTTTCAAAAAGAGGGGGGGGGGGGGGTTACACCAGAAAGTGAAAAACCCACTGCCCAGGCTTAGGAGCAAAAACAGCTACTATATGTATGTATGTTCAATGCTGTTAAGTTTAGTTAATGGATAAAAAATGTATCTTATATCTATCTCCCTCTGCCTCACAAAGTGAACCATAACTCATAATGAGCCATCTCTTTCAATAGGCTTTCCCCGTATTACAGGTGGTATTGCATACTGAGCTGGAACGCAAACTACCCACGATTCTTCTAGAAAAAGTGGATAAGCACGAGCTGATCGAGTATCCAAACAACAAGAAGTGTAAACTCGGTTTCCTGGACCTGATACTACGGAAATGGTTCTGCAATCCCTTCACTGATGACGGTTTGTATGAGTTCAGTTTTGGAACAGGTAAGAGGGGTGCAACAAATCGTATTTTGTGGGAAAGGGATATGTTTATCTCGCTCCCTCATCTCCTTCATTACACTAATAGGTAGTTTTCATTTTGATTCATAGATAGATAAAACATTTATTTTCACCTCACTAGCTCGGAAAGCCCTTTTTTATTCTTTAAAAACAGATAGCAAAACTGCATTTTATCCACAAGAGTGCAAAGAATATTTGAAGTCCGAACGCGCTATTTGTAACTTTTTTAAACGTAATAACATGTAAAGGCCAGTCCAGAGTTCCAGAGAATAATATTATATTGCGCTGTTGTGTTAAAAAACTAGTACCTACGCCAAATCTCGGGATTAGGTAGTGGACAACTATATTTAGGACGCAACTGTCAACGTTAGAACGAAGAGGAGGAAAAAAAATTCCTCGCTCTAGTGAGGTGAAAAGATTTGTGTTATACACGGCTGCAAAGTTATTTTACGTCTCGTGTGTTGCAACACTCGCTACGCTCAGGATTCTATTTTTGAACCACTCGCTTTGCTCAGGCTTCTATATTCGAACCACTCGCTTCGCTCGCGGTTCAACCCTAGAATCCATTCGCTAGCTCGTGGTTCAATCATAGAATCCATTCGCTAGCTCGTGTTTCAATTCCACACTCGCAGATAAAATACAACTTTGCACCCTTGTATAACAAATAACTATTGTTTACTACATATACACACACAAAATGCAAAAGCAAAGAAAAAGGAAAAAAAAAACAAAAAACCTGTAATACAATGTGTGCATTGCAGCAAAACAAATGGGTTCAGGCTCTTACGAGAGAAGCACTGATATTCTGCCAGAACCCAAGTCACGGCAAAGAAAAAGTTATATTATTAAAACCTACTTATATCGCACATAAAATACATCAGAGTCGCCATTATCATCAGCCTTACCCAACAACTCAACTTATTACATACCTAAATTAAAAAAAAAATTAAAAAACTAAGGTATTTTAAAATCGTCAACCAAATAAAAGACGGTATCCCTGCACTCTGTTTGGTCGAAAGATATTTTTTTAAATGATATATAAAAGATATTTTATATTTAAGGCGTCCTATATTTTGCTCATCGGTAAAGTTCCATATTAATAGACAAAAACATGTCAATCATTTAATTTTGACTTTTACAATAGGAAACCTATTTAAAAATAAGTTTTTTTGAACGTGACTTCCGCTTGTATTACAAGTTTTGTGAAATGGGCCACAGAAAGTCAACAGAATCACAAACAAATAGATGATTAACAGCACAAAACACGTGCGTTTATATTACGAACCTGATCCCATATTTTTTTTAACCTGACTCTATAGGCTGGACCCTATAGAGCGACCGGCGTGCGTTATCCCAGTACCGTTGCATCCTGAAGGATGCCCGGGGTCCGCGATCTAATCCCAAGACTTGGCATAGGCACTAGTTTTTACGGAAGAGACTGCCATCTAACCTTCCAATCCAAGGGAAAAAAGACGTTATTTTGATTAAGCTTGTCAAGTGAGTGGGCAACTTGACTGCTAGAAGTTCTCGAGCCTCCCAAAGGCATCAAATATTTACGCAAGTATTAGATATAGCCTTTTGGATCGCTAAACTTAAGTGGCAGTGTGCCGGGCGCATTGCACGTAGAACCGATGGCCGTTGGGGCCGGAAGGTTCTCGAGTGGCGACCACGGACCAGCGTGGGTAGGCTCCCCACAAGCTGGACTGATGACCTGGTAAAGGTCGCGGGAGTCCGCTGGATGCGGGCGGGGAAGAACCGGTCATTATGGCACTCTTTGGGGGAGGCCTATGTCCAGCAGTGGACATCTTTTGGCTGATATGATGATGATGATGATTAGTATTAATTCTGTGCCTTTGTTCAAGCCTCTTTCCTATTACAGCCGGCCTCGACCTTGTACTGGAGACGAGTGAGGATTACATAAGTGCTGAACTGGAGAAGCAGAAAAGAAAACTACGGGAAATGTCACAGCTTTTAGAACAACAGCACACACTTATAAGGCTGGTGGTTCAGGTAAGAAGAATTCAAAAGTACCGCCATGATATTTTTTTAACTTTGGGGTAGGCCCTGGAGGTCGTTCGGCTGATATAATGAAAATACTCGACTGCCTGTGAGAAGCAGCATACAACGTTCACTCCTCTCGTCACGGGACACGACGTCTTATCTTATCCGGGTGAGGGCGCTTGCGGATGCACTTCAACTCAGTGGGATCTTTTGTGCAATTACCCCCTCCTTTATGCCCACTCCAAGCTGTTCTCGAACATTTCCACAAACCGGATGATGGAGCTCAGTGAGAGTACTCTGAATTCCTTTGGTTCAGGATAACCATTGCCAAAGTCATTCATTCTTCGTCTGGCAAGGGCGTGACATTCACACGGGACACGACGTAGATTCAGATCATTGAAACATTTATTTGGCTTCAACGACAGGGTAGCTCTATCCACATAAAACCCGTGTAGTTATATTTACTCATTATTTCTTATAGCGTTGTATTAAATCCCGACACATTTATGTAACAAAGTAACCTAGATAAAATACTCTGAAATGTGCCAGCGAATAACTGTATGCATAATTATATTTTTATATGGTTTTCAGAAAATGGAGATAAAAACAGAGGCAGACGACGTAGACGAGGGCGTGTCCCCCGGAGACACGCGCGTAGTCCCCCGATGGAGTTCCCCGCGCATCCGAAAGAAACTGAGAACAGCGTCATCTTTTAACAAGAACTAGAACAATAGATATTACCTACACCGCCATCTGTTGAGCGACCAGTAACTTGAAATAGCGTCCTTAGACACATTTGATACAGCCTCTGCAGTCAAATAATATCTGGATAATTAATATAGCTGATACGAAACTTTAACAAACAAACGTAAGATCTGAAATGCAGCCTTATTAAATTGAAAACCTTTTTTTATGAATGACTGAACAGCGATTGGCTTTAGTCTAAAACGATGGCAAAGGCCTAAGATGTAGTTAGCTGCTTCAGTAATTTTCCAGTGCCATCGATTATACACCTCGTAAGATATGGTTTTTGTTTCTATTTTGAAAATGTTTAAAACATATTCGTGATGAAAACTGTGACTGCTGAATATCATTACATACGATTTTGAATATATATTGTAACTATACAAACTAAATTATACCAATTAATAATTATAAAAAAAAAACATAATTGATTGAAAATCTATGTATTTCGTCACCCTATATAGTGATTTATGTTATTTTTATAGAACATAAAATTGTTGTATGTAAGCGTCATTGCAAAAAGCCTGTCAGTACTCGTCAACTATGTATAATAAACAAGTTAATTTCTTTGAACGGTAAAGTTGACCCAATTGCGCGCTAGATGTCGCTGTACCGGCCGTGCGAATCCTGAATCACGCGAACGGTATGTCGACGTAGAACCTCTCATTTTCGTCTTTTGTATTGCTCTAATTGTACATTTGTTATCGCTTTATTGGACCGTGTCTATAAAGCCACAGTCAGGTTAAAAAAAACAAACATTTGAACGTCTCCACCAACTGGTTCAAATAGCATCATATTTTTTATAGTCAAACAGCCAATTGGATTTACCTGTGTTTTAAGTTAAGAGACTCATTTAACAGTGACATTTCGGAAGAAAACCATATCGAATAAACCGGTCTAAACCATGTCTAATCCGAATAAGGACTAGTTTCCCCTTCGGTTAGAAGCTCACATGGCATTTGCTTTCCTAAAACTAGTTTAGGTGTCAAAGCTGACGCTGGACTCCTCAGGCCACAACCCGGAGAACGCAAGGATATAATTATTGTAGTGTTATTATAATTTACGTTACTATAAATTAATACAGTATCTCCAGTATAAGTGTTATCGGAACAAGACAAACGAACGCGTTTGCGTTTAGTCTCTATATGTATAGCAAAAACTAGTTACCACTAAAGACCACCAGAGGCGCTGCTCGCGTTGCCATACAATTTTTTAAATATATTAATTATTATTATCATCTTGACATTAATGAGAAATTCGAATCCGCTATGCAGGCTTCGTCAGGTGGGTGCAACTATGAAGCAGTGCTTTTACCATGAGTTTACATGACCGTACTCGCTAGCGACTGCGCAAAAAATTGTATGGGCAAAAGTACAGCGCCTCTGGCGGTTACGCAATAGAACTAAGAACCGGCATACTAAGGGTCGGTTGCACCAACATACGATCACAGGCCGGTCATCGTCAAATATGGTGCCGGCGGCTGTCATCCCATAGAAACTTGTCAAACTTACAATAGGCACATCAGATTTTAACGAACACTGCCTAAGATTACAGACGGTTTGGTGCAACCCACCCTAAATCTTTTACGCAGTCGCTAGTGAGTACGGTCATGCAAACTCATAGTAAAGGCACAGCAACAGGCGTCATCATATATCGTTGTTATGTGGATATCTATATAGCCATACAACAACAGCAAACAAATTGTGACTAAACGCAAACGCTCGTTTGTGTCTTGTTTCGACAAAACTTATATTAAATGTATAGGATTAAGTCAATGTGAGGTATCAAATAAGTTTTCTGTTATAAGGTAAATTTCCCTGCGCTCGATAGTGACCGAATGGTTTAATTATGTCACAATGTCAGAGAGTGAGGGTTCTTGACACAGCACAGTTGCCCAGCTTGTATGCTCTTCTCAAGAAGAGACGCCTGCGATGGCTGGGGCATGTGCACCGGATGGAACTCTCTCGAATACCTCGTCGTATCTTGGCGCTATAGCTAACACTAATGCTGCATTTAGACGCTTGCGTTGGCTTGGCAAGCGCCCACAAGCACAAGAGTGTAAAGGCGCGATTAAACGACGCGGGCTAGCCCGATCCTACGCGAGCCGAGCCGTCCGTGGAGATGCGGCTCGGCTAAATACGGACGCAAGCCTGCTCGTTTAAACGACGCGGGGTAGCCCGATCCTACGCGAGCCGAGCCGTCCGTGGAGATGCGGACAAAATAGGTCTTCCTTCGTCGCGCGCTCTGTGACATCTGTTTAGACGGCGCGTATACACACAAGCCGAGCCGCAGATGGCGCGCGCGCCTTTGATCTGTGTCGAAAAAACCGACAAGTGATGGATCGTGCGAACTTTGCCGAGCCGCGCCGAGCGCAGTTGTTTACACAGCGCGTGGCGCGGCGAACCACGAGCGGAGCCAGGCTCGGCTCGCGTGTTTGCGCGCCGTTTAAAGGCCGCTTAAACGGAGGCGTTTGACTTGGCTTCCGTGAGCTTGGCCCGATCCGGACTAATGTCGGTTTTTGAACACAGATCAAAGGAAGCTTGGGCAAGCGCTTGCGACGTGTTTACATGTCGGCGTTTGGAGCTTGTGGACGCTTGCCAAGCCACCGCAAGCGTGTAAATGTAGCATAAGAGAAACGCTGGGAGACCAATGCTGCGCTTTAAGGGTCCTTATCAATTTAAAATTTCTCATTTATCTAGGCCATTTTATGTATGTATTGACACGTATTGACTTGAAGATAATGTATATTTAAGAGTAGTATGATACCGTGAGAGCTGGGTAGTCGCTATGAAATGCCTTTCACCAGTTTAGGCTATTTTCTGATTGAATTGACACGTATGTGTACATTTCTTCAATGTTAATAGAACTAGAACAGGACTATTGCGACCTTATGTCATAAACTTTAAATGTATTTTTTGGATTTCTCATTGAGAAAAATCGTTTCAAACTACTCCAAATCGACCATTTTCAAGCTGAAAACTGTTTATTTTCCGCTTACTTCTGCTACACACAATAAAATAAAAAATATGGCTGTGTTACTATCTAAAACTTTAATGAAATCCTCGTATCGTTTGATGACTTTACTAGTATTATCTATACTTTTGTCATAATTTGAAATTAAAACATTTTAAAACATGTTTAAGGCCTCTAAAGGGCTGCGCTAAGCGTGATATGGCGGGCTTTCGAATTGACAATCAGCTATGCTAGCACAACTTGCTGACAAATCGTATCTCGCGCGACTCAGCGGTTCCTGTCTCGCTCGAACTGTGCGGGTATGAAAGAGGAGGCTAGATTTTTCTCTACTCGCGTCGCGTCGTAGCGGTAATTGTGCTAGCCCCCCTGGCCTGGGAATCACTTGTCGCTGATAGAGACGGACGCGTTGTGGTCGGATGATAGTTATGCGATGAAGCTTTGTTTGACGAATTAGCTGGTAAAAGGTTGCACAGAAAACAAATCGGAACTAGAGCTGCTGACGTCAACCGTCGGTGTAATATCTGTGGAAGATTATGCCCTTCCCGCATTGGTCTATACAGTCACCATAAAAGGTATACACAACACAGCAATGCTTGAATCGTCTGCAATAGACGTAAAGGCCTATGATCACAGGTAATCGAATCAATAGGTGTTATCTATTTGGCATTAAGATGTCGAGCATAGGGACGTTTACCTTACCTATTTGTCTGCTTTAGCTTAGCGGCTGGAGGTCTTTAAACTAGGTGCGAATAAAATGAGGTTATTTTTTAAAAAGTCGTTTTCAAAAAAGTGTTTAGAAGGTCTTGATTCCACTACTTTTTAATTTTATAGGTAACTTTTTTAGGGACGAAAAGAGACAAAATTCACGAAATAGAAATAAGAAGATAATCCGAAGGTTCTGGTAAGGAATGCCGTCAAAAACATGTACCTATGCACAGCATGATTTTGATTACAAAATAACAATGAGTGAAAACTATCCTAGAGTACACTAAAGTACACAACAATATTTATTTGCATCAAAATGCACTGTTATGTTATAAATGGTTATTTATAAAAGAACTAGAGATTAAATAAATTACAGATTAAATAAACAAAAAGTAAATTAATCAAATAGACCGCCCCTCGCCGTTTCCGATGCAAAAGTGCCCATAATGCTGCATTTAGACGCTTGCGGTGGCTTGGCAAGCGGCCACAAGCACAAGCGTGTAAACGGAGGCATTTGACTTGGCTTGCGTGAGCTTGCGAGAGCTTGGCCCGATCCGGACTAGTGTCGGTTTTTGAACACAGATCAAAGGAAGCTTGGGCAAGCGCTTGCGACGTGTTAACACGTCGGCGCTTTGAGCTTGTGGACGCTTGCCAAGCCACCGCAAGCGCGTGTAAATGTAGCATAATGCTGCATTTACACGCTTGCGGTGGCTTGTGACGTGTTTACATGTTGGCGCCTGAAGCTTGTTGACGCTTGCCAAGCCACCGCAAGCGTGTAAATGTAGTATAACACTTGCGATATCTCCTCGCTGAATAGCCACGGACAGCCTTTGCATCAAAAACGACTCGGCGCGGGGGTCCTCCCACTTTTACCGAAGGTGACGGTCTATATTACGGACAAGTTACTTAGCGTTCTTTTGTGTTACGATAATTACCATATGTATGACAAATTTTCGAAACAAGAGAGCCTATTAAAAATATTGTCGAATTAAGTTCGTAACTGTTTTTTGAAAACGACTATAATACAATTAGTTCGTGCAAATAACAAGCTCATTGTTTGGAGTTTGAAACTATCTAACACATATTTCTATTTTAGTATCATCGTGAATGTATTAATGTATTACATTAAGGATTATTTTATTTTTCTTATTGTGATTTTTTTTACTTATACCTACTAGTTTAAGTATTAATTAAAAAGTACCATATAGGTACCTATTTATTAATGTTTCTAGGAATTTACATAAATATGTCTCAGCTTGTAATATGAATGTTTTATAGGTATTTAAATGTACGACTATGTTATAATTGTATGTTACTTAAGAGCCAAGCTCGTATCTTTTACTTTGTCGTATATATATTATAAAGGTCATTATTAAACACTTATTTGTCATATTGAGATTTTATGTAACTGGGTGGATCAACTATTCTTTGTTGCTTGTTACCATGGTTGCGTCTCCTGAGTCACGCTTTAAAACTGTGATTTTATAGGGTTTAAATCTACACATGAGTTTTAACGATCTGTATAAATCCATTTTGACATGTGTCATTTCCTGAGCATGCTTGAATTCCATATTATAAACAGTTTCTAATAAACATGGTTACTGTTGTCTCCTCGCTGACGGGACAGAATAACAACAAGAAAAGTTGACCCAACTATTATTGATATAAGAATATTGGTTATATATATTAAATTAAATTAATTATAAATATAATTAATGCGTGAATTTAAAGTCCGACCAGAAATATATATCCATGGGCCATGTTGCGAAATTTCATTGTAACTAATTGCTTAAACTGGCAATAATTGATAAGCTGTCACTGTGGTGGTTTATTTGAACAGTAAAGTGTTAAATATTAAATGGTAAAAAACGCCCAAAGTATTCATAGTCAAGAGCGTAACGTTATTAAGGCACTTGTCCCACCGCCGGCGAGTAGCGAGTAATCTCATAGTAATTCCACTCGCTTGAGCGGGAAAACGATTAGAATTACTATGAGAGTACTCGCTGCTCGCCGGCGGTGGGACAAATCCCATATAATGTACTTTTATAATAAAATTCTGAAACAAAAGCACGGGAAGTCATATTAATCCGCTGCAAAACATTTCAAACATCAGGACTGACAGGTAAACAAGTCAAAATGTCAATAGTCATTATTTCGATTACACTGATATTATTGACTTTTCGCCATGTAAGCGGGAACATTATCGCCCTCTTAACAATGGTCATATATTTCTAGTCGGGTTTTCAAATATAATTAGTTTCTTTGCTTTTCATTGCACAAAAATGCTTGTGATATATATTAGAGATGTAAGGGCTAGTCGTCGAGTAGTCGGGAAAGCCGACTGTCCGGCCATATTTATAGTTGGCGACTAGTCGCCGACTAGTCGGGAAAGCCGACTGTCCGGCCATATTTATAGTTGGCGACTAGTCGCCGACTAGTCGGGAAAGCCGACTGTCCGGCAATATTTATAGTTGGCGACTAGTCGCCGACTAGTCGGGAAAGCCGACTGTCCGGTCACATTTATAGTTGGCGACTAGTCGCCAACTAGTCGGGAAAGCCGACTGTCCGGCCATATTCGTAGTTGGCGATTAGTCGACGACTAGTCGGGAAAGCCGACTGTCCGGCCACATTTATGTTCGGCGATTAGTCGACGACTAGTCGGGAAAGCCGACTGCCCGGCCACATTTATAGTTGGCAACTAGTCGACCACTAGTCGAGAAAGCCGACTGTCCGGCCATATTTATAGTTGGTGATTAGTCGACGACTAGTCGGGAGAGCCAACTGTCTGGCCACATTTATAGTTGGCGACTAGTCGCCGACTAGTCGGGAGAGCCAACTGTTGGGCCATATTTATAGTTGGCGAGTAGTCGCCGACTAATTGGGAGAGCCAAATGTCTGGCCACATTTATAGTTGGCGACTAGTCGGGAGAGCCAACTGTTGGGCCATATTTATAGTTGGCAAGTAGTCGCTGACTAATCGGGAAAACAGACTGTCCGGCCACATTTATAGTAGGCGACTAGTCGCCGACTAGTCGGGAAAGCCGACTGTCCGGCCACATTTGTAGTTGGCGACTAGTCGCCTACTGTCCGGCCATATTCGTAGTTGGCGATTAGTCGGCGACTAGTCGGGAAAGCCGATTCTCCGGCCATATTCGTAGTTGGCGATTAGTCGACCACTAGTCGGTAAAGCCGACTGTCCGGCCATATTTATAGTTGGTGATTAGTCGGCGACTAGTTCCCCTCAGCACCGATTAGTTGGCTAGTCGGAAAAATCCGTAGTCGGCATATCGACTATTTTAATAAATAGTTAAAAACAAAAACTGACTTATTACATATTGAATACTTAAATAATTGAAGAGAAAGCGAAGAGGTAATGCCATCCTAGGGACTTCTTAAAGGAGTTACCATCTTTTTTACTAAACATAAAAAACGTGTCTTCTAGGTTGGTATCAAGAGATGTATTTTTGGAATGCAGTTTTGAGGGAGTATATTGAATTTACTAATTAATGCACGATACCTAAGCTGTCTATTATTTATAAAATATATATTACAAAACCTTTGCATTTGTAAGACGTAGTTAATGTTTTTGATTCCTTTTTTCGCTACCATGTGATATGTATTACAAAACTTTTAGAAATATGTAATTTTTTTAAATCTTAGTTTATAAAGTGAATAGCTTACATTGCGCCAGAGATCGGTTAAAGGCGGGTTGCACCATTTAGACCGATCAACAAAGGTTCCTTATCACTTAAAAACCGTTCATATATTTAGACGATTTTCTGATTGAATTGACACGTATCTTGACATTTTCTCGATGTCACTATCTAGAACAGGACTATAGCGACCTAATCTCATAAATTATATTGTATTTTTTGGATATTTCATTAAGAAATATAGTTTAAAACATATCCATATCGACCATTTTCAAGCTAAGAACTGTTTCTTTCGCTTAAATTTTTCGCACACAATAAAATCAAAAAATGGCTAAGTTACTATCTAAAACTTTAATAAAATCACCATGTCCTTTAATCACTTTATTGGTATTACCTATCAATACTTTTGTCCAATACTAATTTGAAATCAAAACATTTTAAAACTTATAAGGCATCTTAAATATGGCGCCACTAGCTCTCATCCCATATAAACTTGTCAAACTTTCCATGCAATCCGATTTTAACGAACACCGGTTACGATTAGATGGTTTGGTCCAACCGGTCCTAAGTCCATACCACTTCCCCTTAATCATTGACGCTCTGTAATAGTATAAGTTTTTTCGAGACAAAACACAAACGAGCGCGAGCAGCGCCTCTGGTAGCCTACGGAAATATTTCACGGTGAAAAAAACCGTACCGTAAAAATATCGAACATCCCACATTGTAGCGCAGTCCCGGTTTGTTCGAAAAAAAGGAAGACATAAGTTTTTGAAAGACAAAACTGTCTCAAAGCACTGATAGTCATTGAATAATAAAAATATAAGTTACGGGTTATATTTGCCACAATCAAGCTGAAGTATTGCAAAATAATCAACCATATTGTTCCAATTAGATATTAACTCGCCTAGCGAAATCACAATAGTCACTCAATGTAATGGAAAATTTTAGTAACATTTTCCATTACATTGCGGCGTGATCGTAGCAGTAGCGTTGCGCCCCGTCCAAATTGCGTCGCTCATGCTGTGTGATCAGCAAGCCCTTAATCACTTACAATGAACTATGTATTAATACTCTTGTAACGATTTCAGTTCAAAATAATTATTTTAATATTTGCGAGGCCTATGTTGATCGGTCTATACCTAATCAACCTGCCATACACAAGTAAATACTAGTTTTTATATTCACTATAGTTTATCTGTGTTTAAACATGCATGAGTGTCAAATTACTTAAATGTCAAAGACATAAGTACACAAAGATTAAGGCCGGGTTTTATAAAGATCCGTTAAACCAAATGTCAGATCAAATTTCAGTAACTCAGTACATTTTTTGACATGAAACCGACATAAAATCTAACGGATCTTTATAAAACCCTTAAACTACCTAGTCATTTAATTAGTTATATGTCTAAACTATTTTTAACAGGAATATCAATAGTTACAAGGAACATTTTGTGTAAAAACATAATAAAAATAGCCACAAATTATGGTCTCTTACTGTCCTGTCCACTCACCATATCAATTTTTAGGTTTCCGTACTAAAAAGGTCTAGTGACCATGTCATAGTGGGGTGCCATTTGATAAATTTCGATTTATTAAAGAAAATATCTAAAAATCGCTCTCTGAAGGGTGAAAAGGCGGTTGAAAGATTGTTTGGGTGAAAATATTATTTAAACAAGAAACTGTAACCTCGTTATAGACATATTTGAAATTTAAAAAACCAATTTCAGCGATAATGAAAATTCATCCTTGGAAGGGGTTAAAAGGGGGTTGAAAGTTCGTACGAGCAATCTAATTTTTTTAAGTAGGTAGGTAGACTTTCAGTTCAAATATAAGAAAAGCAATTTACATATATATTCAAAAAATATAAATTATCTTTATAATGCATGTGCAACGAGCACCAAACTGTGCGGAAAGTACCACTTTTCCGCACTAGTGCTTTTTACTTTTCATTGTTTTATCTTCAACGTCATCCCGCCGCAAACAAAATGTGTTATTTCAGAAACGTTTTAGAATTTAGTTAATTTTGGATTTGTATTCTTATAAAAGGTATATAAACATGAATACTTCATTAAACGTATTATTGATCATTTTAGATTAAATTTTTTATCTATAAATAAATAAATAAATAATAATAAATATTTGTGGACAATCTTACACAAATCAACCTGGTCCCAAACTAAGCAAAGCTTGTACCATGGGTACTAGGCGGCGATATACATACTTATATAGATAAATATATACTTAAATACATAGAAAACATCCAAGACTCAGGAACAAATATTCGTGTTCATCACACAAATAAATGCCCTGACCGGGATTCGAACCCGGGACCTCCAGCTTCGAAGGCAGGGTCACTACCAACTAGGCTAAAGCGGTCGTCAATCTATAAATAAATTGAACATGCTTGGCTGAATGCAGATTAAGCCTTTGCTTTCCGTTGACGTTTACATGTAAATCATAACCTATAAATTTTAAGTTGACTTTTCTATTACATTTTTCATTATCACACAATGCATTATAAAACGTTGTACGATACGTGTTCGGAAACGCAATTCCCATCTCGTGTCGGTCAAAAACACACGCTAATCGCTCGGTGTTTTTCTTCACCGCCACTTGTTGGGAATTACTTATTTTCCGAACTTGTATCGTAAATAACTATTATCTAACTATTTTTAAATAACGGTCAATCAACTTTTTCTTATTGTTATTCTGTCCCGTCAGCGATGAGACAACAGTAACCATGTTTCTTAGAAAAATGTTTATAATATGGAATTCAGTCATGCTCAGGAGATGACCCATATCCAAATGGATTTATAGTTATCGCTAAAACTCATGTTTAGTGTATTTAAACCCTATAATGTGACAGTTTTTAAGAGTGACTCAGGAGACGTAACCATGGTAACGAGCAACAAAGAATAGTTGATCCACCCATAAACAAACGAATATCAACTAACCCCCGTATTCATAAAACTTAACAAACGTCTGCTAACTAAAATGTCTGTCACAGACTACTTAGGAGATACTACGTATATGTCTGTTGTCACTGTCTGACAAGCACATATGTCAAAGTGACAGATAAGGACAAACGAACTTTAGCGGTTAGTAACGGTGACACTGTGCGAAAAAAGCGAACCAGGAAGAGGGTAGATCGCTATGGTGTGTGGGTAGACCACAACTAAAACTCGCAGCACGTCAGTTAACCCTTGATAATGGCGCTTGCAACAGTGCCGAAATATCGGGAACTCAAATATACAAATACACATGGTAAATATCCCGTTTCAAATCGTAATTCTAAGTTTTTAATTTAATAACTTTTGCATGTAGGTAGCTATTCATTTCATTATGATTTCATTCTAATTTACTTATTAGAATTAAAGGATTAAGATTTACTTATTTTATACATGTTACTGTGTACAGTAAAGTGCTTACATATACACCGTGAGCGTTAATAACCGGAAAGATTTAAACCAACGATTTTAGAGCCTAATTAGAGTATATAAAGTTACATAACATATAGTCCTAAAACCCGTAATTTAAAAGATATTAATTATTTAAAACAAATCACAAGTTAATAAAAACTCAATTCTAACACACCCTAAAGGCGTGACGTAGCAACCTACCACTTTTACATGCAGACGCACTAACTGCATATTCTAATGCTCTTATTCAAAGACTTTCATAAAACCTATTTTAGGTCACTATGGTCACTTTGCCATTAGTATTTAAGAGAAAGTGACGGAGCCCTAGAGAGGTAGGGCACGGCAAAATGTCATCTTGCTCGAATTTGGAGCAGCCCCCTCCGCCTTGCAGAAGACCACAGCCATAATAACATTATTTACTATACAAGTATGTAGTGTTGTGTTCCTGGAGGTGAGCAAGGTTGCCAGAGCTCCCGAGGATGCACATGTGTTGAGAGCGAGGGACCTAAATGTATTCCTTCTGCTGTCAACACAGTGCATCCTCAAATCTTATAAAGGGTCGGCAACGCGCACGTGACTCCTTTGGAGCTGCGGGCGTCTATAGGCTGCGGCGGCCGCTTACCATCAGGCGGACCGTACGCTTGTTTGCCACCGGCGTTGTATAAAAAAAAGCCCGATTTGGTCGTAGGCTTGTTAAATTTTATGACTAAGGAGTAGATAATTATTATTTTAGTACCTATTCCCCATGGCTGGTATTCTCCTGAGCGGATGTAGCGAGAGTATGTGAATCATATAATAGCTATTTCATGCATGTTTATTTGGAGCGCCATTGTGCGTGTCTTAACAATATTGGATCGTTGAACGACAAAAATATATCTAATAACAGTACAGTCGGCCTTATATTCCTAGTTCAAACGGGTTTATAGCCTAGGTGGCACCTACTATTTAGCTGTGGTCCTAACGTCCTAAACGTCCCAGTGACCAGGGATGAAACAGAGCTCCGGTTCCGGTTCCGTTAAGTCGGAACTTCCGGTTGGTTTTAAACATGACATAGACATAATTTATTGGTAATAAGGTATTACAAGTCAGTGTTTCCGGTCACAAACAAAAGTCGAAATAAACAAAGTAAAGTCGGTGTCATGGTTCCGGTTCTCTTATTTTTTTTTTAATTTTAATTTATTGCTCTTTTTTTTTTAAAAGACTTAATCTAATATAAGGCTTCGCCAAACTGATGACTTTAAAACGGATGTTATATCGGATGTCAAAGCAGCGCAGCGGGGAGACATGAGCGGCGTACATCAAAAAGAAACAGGTTTATAATTTTTATTTAGAATAGACTTAGACCTGCCCTGCCCTTATCCATCTATCACTCGGCACTTGGGCTCTGCATCCGGTTCCGCATCCGTTTTCTGTTCCAGCTCCGATTCCGGTTCTGGTTCCAATATACCGAATTTAAAACATCTGGTTCCGCTTCCGGTTCCGATAAAACCACATTTGTTACATCCCTGCCAGGGACCTTAAAGGTATATTCAAAATTAGCACGAATAGCTGTTGAGCATATGCTACCCACAAGCATGTGTCTACGATGTGCTCGCATAATGGTACTGTTACATATGCTCAAAATTAGAACATAAAAAGCATGATTATAAGCATGCTTTCGAGCTGTATACATTTGCTTGGGATAAGCATGCTATACTACCTTAATAACTACTAGCATGCTTATTAAGCAAGAGCGTCCACACTTGCTAATCTTGCTAATACCACGCCCCCTCCCACCCGCTCTGCAGGTAGCATGCCCAAAAATCGCACTAGCGTCGATTTTTGAGCAAACTCGAAGTGAGCATGCTCATTATTAGCAATGTTTCGATACACATACTACTAAGTAGCAATTGCTCAATAGTGGCATGCTTCCGTGCTAGTAATCAGCATGTGTAACTGTAGCATTAAGCATTTGTAGCATGCTGATAAATAGACACCCGTGCTGTTTGAGCGTGCTACCTGAGGTGGCGGTGGAAGGGGGTAGTAATAGCAAGTGTACCCTTACTTGCCAGAATTTTATTTGCCCGAATTTCATCTGCCATAAAATGGTACTGTTACAAATGTTCAAAATTAGCACGTTAAAAGCATGCTCATTAATATGCTTAAAATGAGCATGCTTTTGAGCTGTATACATTTGCTTGGGATAAGCATACTACGACCATACTAACTACTAGCATGCTCATTAAGCAAGAGCGTCCACGCTTGCTAATCTTGCTAATACAACGCCTCCTTCCACCCGCTCTGCAGGTAGCGTGCCCAAAAATTGCACGAGCGTCGATTTTTGAGCAAACTCGAAGTGAGCATGCTCATTATTAGCAATGTTTCAACACACATACTACTAAGTAGCAATTGCTCAATAGTGGCATGATTTCGTGCTAGTAATCAGCATGTGTAACTGTAGCATAATGTTGTTTCGCACAATAGTACATAGATTATGAACAGGTAAAATTGTGTGAATTTCAAGTCTCAAAATTTTATTTAGTAAGCAAATAAATTTTAATAACAATGCCTGACTTGGCTCTACGTATATAAGATGTCTCAACTTTTTACAGTGAAAGAGTTACCTTACCATCATCCCTGAGCAAGCCAGTCTTCTCAAGGAGAGCAGACACGTTGAGGATGGCAAAAGACCTGTGGATTATGTCATTTATCGTCACATGCCTTTAAAAACGACCTGCACTTTTTTAACAACATAATCCATGGTGTCCCAGTCGGTCTACGTCTGTGTAATTAAGTTAGATTTTAAAAGGTTGTTACTTAAATACAAAATACAGTAGCGGCCTTAAATAGCGGCTCCTATGTTAAATATCTATCGTTAAATTAAATAAACACAATTATTTACGAGTGGCGCTAGTGAACACCTGAAAGCCCTCTGAAGAGTATTCGATTATATTAAAAAATAGCTATTCGCCAAATATTATTTTTAAAAAGGATTCGAAGCCATTTATTATTTTAAATATCTGTATACAAAAAACGGCGGTTGCATAAATTACAAAGGCTTAATATTTCCAGCCAGAATTTACTGATAAAAGAAAATGAATGAAGCTTGAATTTCCTACTTGTAAAATAGGCCTCTGAATGCTGAATGCTAAATGAACTGAGATACTACCCGATAGATGGCGCTGCCTGTAGTTTGAAACGCGCTATCGTTGTGTTTCCTTCGATTGTATAAATACTTCTGCAACCATACTGTTTGACGTATTTTCTTACATGTACTGTTATACATACAGTAGGTTTATTTTTGTAAGACAACGGAAGCTTGCGAATGCTAGCGAGTGACTTCCGTTGTCTAATGAACAACGAAAGTGGTTGATACTAATTATTTTAGTCACGAAAAGTAGTCTATGCTGGAAATAATTTTTTCACCGTTCAAACAAAAAACGTTGAAAGATACATAAAATCGAAAATCAAAATCAAACATTTATTCTGCAAATAGGCCATTAGGGTACTTTTACATGTTAAAATATTAATTTACAATTTAACAAAGTCTGACTATAATAAATAATACATTTTTCACGTCAAAATAATAATTTACAGTTCAAGAAGGAATAATAATTTCGAGTTTACAATTATAACAAAATTAAATGTCATACAGTGAAGATAAACTTGCAAAGTTATTTATTAGATAGATATAGATAGATTTGTATCTACTAGTTTTTGCCCGCATCTTCGTTCACAACATCCACATCAACTTAAAATAATACTCCGGATCTCATACCGTTTGGGAGATGATTTCTGGAATAAAAAACGTATTCCAGCATATTTGAATTCAATAGTACTGTGAATTTATAAGGGCACCAAATCCCGGTGTTTTTGCTTGTAAATCCTTTACGGCTCATAATGCTACATCACGTAAACCTGTTAGGAATTGCAAC
Source organism: Epiblema foenella (assembly GCA_963556455.1). Classification (NCBI taxonomy): domain Eukaryota; kingdom Metazoa; phylum Arthropoda; class Insecta; order Lepidoptera; family Tortricidae; genus Epiblema; species Epiblema foenella. Next base: position 44,657,949 of record OY747095.1, read on the forward strand.
TTTACATTTACACGTAAATTAGTGCTTGATGATTTCGGTCAATTCCCTACTTCCCGGGATTTAAATCTATCAATGTGTAGATAAGGCCTATCCATACATTATTATTTATATGTCTTATCCCCCATATACTTATGTGCATTGGATTTTTTTTTCATCTGTAGGTATGGTGTTGGGTAGGTCCAACTTCGAGAAAGAGATCACTCGTCGAATCCGACTCGGCTGGGCAGCGTTCGGGAAGCTTCGCAGTGTATTCTCGTCCAATTTACCGCAGTGCCTCAAGTCAAAAGTCTTTGACCAGTGTGTGTTGCCAGTGATGGCATATGGATCCGAGACATGGGCGCTAACGATGGGCCTCATAAGAAAGCTCAAGGTCACCCAAAGAGCAATGGAAAGAGCTATGCTCGGGGTTTCTCTGCGTGATAGAATTCGGAATGAAGCTATCCGTAGCAGAACTGGGGTCACCGACATAGCCTTCAAAATTGCGAGACTTAAGTGGCAGTGGGCAGGGCACATTGCTCGCAGGACTGACGGTCGATGGGGCCAGAAACTGCTTGAGTGGCGTCCACGCACCGGAAGACGAGCTGTCGGTAGGCCTCCGACAAGGTGGAGTGATGACCTGGTGAAGGTCGCGGGAATCCGGTGGAAACGAACGGCAAAGGACCGGTCTGAATGGCGAGCCTTGGGGGAGGCCTATGTTCAGCAGTGGACGTCTTTCGGCTGAAATGATGATGATGATGATGAGGTATGGTGTACTCTAAGTTAATATTTTTTCGTTATTTCAAATCACTTTTAAGTCGCGGTACATATAACACTTTCCTAAATTTCATAATGGTAGTGCTTATAGTCTCCGAGTAAATCGGTTGTGACATACGGACGGATGGACAGATATGACGGAACTATAAGGGTTCCGTTTTCGCCACTTGGCTACGGAACCCTAAAAACGCTCAATGTAGGCTATTTTCTGTTTGAATTGAAATGTATTTATATTTTCTATTCGTAGTCTGGGTTCCCGCAATCTCCAAATTGAGTGTAGTACCTACAGTCATTATAAAACATATCTGCACTCTTCAAGGTGATAATAAATATATGTACGTGTACTCTAACGCCTTTGTAATAGAGTCGTGTTTCAATATATCGGATGGCGACTGTACCGTAAACCGGGGTTACTTTCAAATTGAGGGGCGACTTTAAAAAATCGGTTTTTATGCCGTGTTTTACTTTTTTATTTAGTTAACCTTGAGTCAAGTTATACCTTCGTTAATCTCCTAACTATTTACTAAACTGAAACAAACTAGAAATACTTAGTGATGAATATATAAGTATTTTTTATGTATCAAAGTAGCCCTTTTTCTTAAAGTCACCCCAGTTTACGGTACGCCTTATCTTCTACAAAGTGCGAACAGCCGAACACAAGCAACCACTTCCTTTCGTTCGTACCACCCGGAGGAAACAGGGAAATCAAAACGCATCTGAATGTACATCAACACTTACCACTAACCACCGTTTACGCAGCGTGACCAAATTAACACTAAATTACCCTTTGTCACCACGCACAATAGAGAAAACATATTGTTCCCCTACCATACAAAAATGATAAATGCCTCATTCACACTTTCGCACGTCCATTTACTAGTTGACTTCCAAACTTGTTACTATGTTCGTTCTATTAGCACTCGTATTCGCGTTTGGATATGGTGATGCAAATGAGAGATTAGGTATAAAACATAACGGATTTCCAAGATGGCGGCTTTCGAATTTGAAAAGTACTGAAGATAGCCAGAAGGCGAGATTTTGGCCGCAGAGGGAGAATAGATGTAAGTATACCAATGATTTTCCTATTATTGTTTTTTTAATATGTAGTACTAGCTTTTGGCAGCTTTTACGTCTGCGTAGATCTCGTTCATCGCGATAGAATTTTATTGCAATTACTTTTTATCAGGCGCTTACCTACTCATCGCTTTCCCATACTAAATTCCACCCCCTTAAGGGATTATTTCCGGGATTAAAAGTAGCCTATGTCCTTCCCCGGGACCCAAACTATCTCCATACCAATTTTCATCTAAATCGGTTCAGCGGTTTAAGCGTAAAGAGGTAACATACAGAAAGACAGACTGACACTCTTTTGCATTTATAATTTTAGTATAGTACGGATATGTCGAATTAGGATTATAGCCTGTAAGGACTGTTGTGTGTATGAAAATAAATAAATAAATGTCTCGTGTAGATAAATGCATAGCGAATTTTAACATGTAATTCGTACTTTGAAATACTCACAAAATTTTACGAAGACGGATTGACAAATGCCATCTGTAGAGAACAGCTGAGAATCCGCCCGCCAGACATACGAAAGCATTTTTGCCCAAGTCGAAACGGAGACCTTCGTTTTACTCGCTCGTCTAAGTTCTCTCGATTGACGACCACTTCAGCCTAGGGTCACTAACTACGAAGCTGAAGGTCGTGTTTCGAATCCCGGCAAGGCATTATTATGATTAACATAATATTTTTGCTGAGTCTTGGATGTTTTCTATGTGTAACAAAACTAGTAAGGATCCGTTTAAGGGCATATTCGGTATCATGTTCTGATTAGGAAAAAGTATAAAAAAAAATTTTTAACACGAAAAAAAAAATTTTTTTTCTATGTATAGAATAGAAAAATCTTTATTTCGACAACAGAAGAACTAGAATTACAATTAAATTACTTAAAACTAAAAACAGTTGCGAAAAAGGGGCCCACTCAGAATGTGCCGGGTCATACAAAAGGTTTTCTGTGGGTCCCGACAAATATGAGTTGCGCGACAATCCACACGCGCAATTACATTGACCCTGGTTATGGTGATTACATTTATTTTTTTACATTTTTTATTACATTTTTAATTATATACTAAACTTAAGAAACAGAGTTTTACATTTTTTGAAACTTGGAATTTGGAATACCTACTTTTTTAGGCCACCAATTTAAAATAAGCAGCAGCAAGACAGTACCCATAAAATAGAATAAAATGAAAAAATGTAGCTGGTCGTCCAAGTCAGCCAACTGTCCATACAAGGCCAAAAATTTATTGCGTCAAAAAAAATCTACTTTTTCGTAATCAGAACACGATACCGAATATGCCCTTAAAATTCTCACTAGTTTTGTTAAACCCTGTATGTGTACAATTATCTCATAAACGCGGGACCCATGATTGTGTGTTGAGATATACACGCACATTGTATATAAAAAAAAAAATTGAAGCTGTTTATTTCAGTGAAATTTTTTACATAATTTATTTTTATTAAGTTTTTTTTTATGTGTTCGTATATTACAACTACCTACAACCATGGCTAACCCGCGCTCCTGAGACATAAGTACTGTATTTATATATCTATATAAAGTATGTATATCGTCGGCACTTATTTCAAGTATTTCAAGTATTTTATTGCTTTCATGTTGTTACAGTAAATACATAGATGATAATTATTACAATAAGTCTCAAACATGAGCCCTGTAAGGGCATCGTAATATTTATAATGTGGCTTACAGCTAATTTACAGTTCAAGAAAAAAAACAATTAAATTATAAACAGAAACATCAGAATAAATAAAATAAATGAATAAATAAATATTAGAGGACAATCTTACATAAATCGAACTAGCCCCACAGTAAGCTCAAGAAGGCTTGTGTTATGGGTACTAGACGACGATATATTTAATAGATATAAATACTTAAATACATAGAAAACATCCAAGACTCAGAAACAAATATTCATGCTCATCACACAAATATTTGCCCTAAAAAAAATTATAATAATAAAATTGGAAATTAAAAATTTGTTCCATAAATTAAAATTATCTGCAAGAAAATCCTTTACTGTGTAGTATGCTTTTTTAGTAAGAAATGATTTCAAATTTTTCGCATATACTATGTTGAGTCTTTTTCCTCGGCTTTTATATAGTAACTTAGTTAGGAACTAGGTCGATTTGTGTAAGATCGTCCACAAATATTAATATCCTCTTTATTTGCTTTAGCACTTAGATTAGATTTTATAATAATTATATAAAAAGTAAAATATAAAACCAATATTACACAAAACATAAAATCATTATAAAAACCTAACCTAGTGTGCCGCCGGCAGCGAGGCGGGGCCTAAGCTACCGGTGGTTAGGGCGACAGAGAGAGGAACCTCCTGACTATCCGCGCCGTGTCCAGGAGTACCGCCTTCTGTATCTGACCCTTGACCCAGCCATCTAGCTCACCACAAACATTTATTATTATCAATACCTCCACAGTCCTGTCCGTGTTCACGGTGGTGACGTTCCCGAATGGCGGGTGCGCGGGCGCATCGGGCGACAACGGCACGTGCCTCGCTGCGCGGGAGTGCAGCGCGCGCGGCGGCTCTGCCAACGGCTACTGCGCTAACGGCTTCGGGCTGTGTTGTATCTGTGAGTTTATGGTTTACTAGCGCTTACCCGCATTTATATCGTACACCCATACAAATTTTCGTCCCCATTATCCCCTTAGGGGATTTCCGGGATAATAACTATCCTATGTCCTGCCCCGGGAAACAAACTATCTTCATATCAATTTTATCTAAATCCGCTTAGCAGTTTAGTCATCGCTCTTCTAAACAAACTTCCACACCATTAAGGAATGATTTCCGGGATAAAAATTATCCTCCCAAGTAACACAGTGATGTTGAATAAAGTGTAAGAAAAATTTCTATTCAGCTGTAATTCAAGCAATTTGAGCACATTTTAAATGCTTTAGCCTGTATAACAGCAATGTAAAGTTTGGGTAATAGCTTAGTAATACTTTAGTTTGATACCCACATTAATTCAACTTTTACTAAGCTTCAAGAGGTATTAAAGATCTAAAGAGAACGTTATTCAGAATTTGGCTATATTAATAGCCTTTACTCACATTATGGAGTTTTTTTTATACAACGCCGGTGGCAAACAAGCTTACGGTCCACCTGATGGTAAGCGGCTACCGCAGCCTATAGACGCCCGCATCTCCAAAGGAGTTACGTCCGCGTTGCCGACCCTTTATAAAATTTGAGGATGAACTGTGTTGCCAACAGAAGGGACAAATTTAGGTCCCTCGCTATCAACACAGTGCTCATTGAGCTATGGCAACCTTGCTCACCTCCAGGAACACAACACTACATACTTGTATAGTAGATAATGTTATTATGGCTGTGGTCTTCTGCAAGGTGGAGGTACTTCCCCAGTTGGGCTGCTCCAAATACAAGCAAGATGACATTTTGCTGTGCCCTACCTCTCGTAATTATTGCTGATAATAGGTGTTGAAACGTAATGAACAATCCCATGCACTTACCAGTCCTGAAAAGCCACCACTACTAACGCCATCCAGTAAGCAATGGACGCACTAAAACTTATAAGAAACCACCACTACTAACGCCACCCAGTGAGCAATGGACGCACTAAACTTAGAAGGAGATCGATATTACTTACGACCTCCATCGACGAGCAGACGTACTAAAATAGTTAAGCACAGAAGATGTCTCTGACCCGGCCGCTGCCTCGCGCTATTAAGATTTTTCCTGATTTGGTTAGGTTCGTTGGCTGGAATTTGTTTTATATAGAATCTTAGGGAATTGATTAACCCTAGCTATAGCCCCCTGCTTTCCTCGTTGGAACTACGCGCTCATAGCTAGCTTTAGTCCTCAAACGTGCATCCGCTCCAATACCTTAATCCTTCCTTACTGGCTGGGGAACACGTTCTTTAATCCGTAAACGGTCGATCCTCGTATTACATAATATACAGGGTGTACAATCCAAATGGGTCAGTATGGTGAAGTCGGAAACTATGAGAGATAGCGAGATCTGTTCTTAGGAACCATGACGTCGATTTTAGATTTAATAATAATTACATTCAAACTTTTTTATTAACTCTCATACCAACCCACCAAATTTGGCTATGAAATCTTGTGTAAACACAACTGACAGTAAATTAGACTAAAATGCCCACAGTTTTATTAATTTGCAAAAAGTCGTGAATAATATCAATTATCTGAAGAGACCACTTATGCATATCTTATCTGAAATAAAATAATTATCTTATTGGTGGGTTTTTCTTTCAATTATTTAAACAAGATTCCATTAGTGTTGTGCTTCTTGCGACTTGCAGAATTTATATACATTGATTTGGACCAGGTTCGATTCCCGGTTAATAAAAAAGTTTGAATGTAATTATTATTAAATCTAAAATCGACGTCATGGTTCCTAAGAACAGATCTCGCTATCTCTCATAGTTTCCGACTTCTCCATACTGACCCATTTGGATTGTACACCCGGTATACGCTTCAACATTCGCTCGGCTTTCCCTTCACCCCGCACGCACCCTTGCTACAGTGTAAATATTTGCGAATTGCTATTACTCAAACCTTATTCAGCTGTGTTACTTGGACCCCGTCCTTCCTCGGGACTCCATACTTAGAAGTGGGATTTTATGGCAAAGTAATAAGGTATAATTCTGTTCAACACAGTCATGACTTCTTGCGGAAGCAGCACATCAGAGAACGGGACGTACTTCGTAAATAGTGGGTACCCTTCGTCTTACGACGGGACCGGATCGTGTGAGCTTACTGTCATCAAGTCGCACCCTGATGTATGCCAAATAAGGTGGGTAGTGGATGCTATGCTTTTTTTTTGAACCTGACTGTGGCTTTATAGGCCGGGCCCAATAAAGCGATAGGAGTGCGCGGTTGGAGAGTAGCCTGGGGAAAACCTCCGGCACGACCACGCGTGTGGTTTGGAACAATGGAATACACTAAGAGTTTGCGCTCCAGTGAGATTGGTTGAGCGGTTTCAACCGAATCTGAGGTGGGCCGAGCTTGGGCAGTAAAACATCGGACTTTGCGTGCTAGCCTCGTAAGTCCCGGGTAGATCTTGAATTTGGAAATGTATTTAATAAATTGACGTTGACCGTGCAAAAGCAAAGTAAAGGAGGAATACCGCTGCTTAACGCAGTGTCGATAGGGATAGACATATCCTTGTTATTTTTAATATTATAAATTAGGTAAACAAAAAAGCAGAGATCGTAAACACAAACATTTAATCCGCATTATTTGCGAAAGATCAGAATAAGTGACAGTTAGTGACTACAACAAAATACTTTTTTTAAAGCCCGAACCGACTTCTAGCAATTTCTGCCTTTTTGGGTTTTTATTCTACAACTTTTAGATTAATGAAACGAAACGTAATAAAAAAAATGAATAAATAAATAAATCATTTATTCACGAAAACAGTACTCTTTTACAACTTGTTATAACTTCCGCCAAACTGTATAGCAGTTTGTTGGCAGAAATAAGCTCCCTTTCTTTATATTACTGTTTTACTCGTAAGTTAGCTATTTAGTTAAGTACATCTACTGCTGTAGTAGTGCAAGTTACAAATGTAAGTTTATTATAAATGTTAATTTATGCTATATCATTTAAAAATATATAAGTAAATATAAATGAAGACATACTTTCTTATTTTTGAATAACAATAGGTATATAATGTAGATCCGATCAGAAATATATGGCCCTAGTCAAGAGGGCCCTGTTAGTCGGAATAATGTCATGTTGACTTGTTTACCTGTCAGTTCTGATGTTAATGAAATGTTTTGTAGGTAGCGAAATACTTCGATTTTTCGAGAGTTTTTTTTTCAAAATTTTGTTACATACATTATTAACAATTATCCGCTCTGGGTAATAAATCGTTTTGGGTATTTTTACCCACGACGGAACGGAGAAGGTATATGCGTTTAGGGTGAGAGGTTGTTTGTTTGTTTGTTTGTTTGTGTGTGCACATCAATATCTTCAAAACGACTTGACCGATTTAGAAGCGGTTTTGGGCAATCGATTTGTAGTTTAGTCGGGACGTATTTTAGCTGGGTGTTACGATGATAACTCACCAGGGGGCGCTGCAGTAAACATTTTTCACCGTACATCCGTCGTGGGTTTTTCAAATTTTTTAATTTTGTTTTTATATTATTTACTAGCGACCCGCCCCGGCTTCACACGGGTGCACTATTTAATGGATGTTATTATACATATAAACCTTCCTCTTCAATCACTCTATCTATAAAAAAAACCGCATCAAAATCCGTTGCGTAGTTTTAAAGATTTAAGCATACATAGGGATATAGGGACAGAGAAAGCGACTTTGTTTTATACTATGTAGTGATTATCTACTCTGGGTAATAAATCGTCTTGGGTATTTTATATTATTCATTATTTAATATTCAAAACTTTACTGTTGTTCAAATATTTAAACTGCCACAGTGACACTGAGAACAGTGACATGAATTATTGCCAGTGTAAGAAATTAGTTCCAATGAAATTCCACAACATGGCCCATGTTCATATATTTCTGGTGGTGGCTTTACATAAGCCTGAAATAACGGTTTTAATATTCGTTGAGATTATGACACTTACTACAGAACGTCCCTGTTAAAAAATCTCTTTCGTCGTTCTGTCATTCTTTCTAATGCTAAAAAAATAAGGTGGATATCATGGATGTGGCATGTCTCTGTGATTCCAAACCGTCACCGTATTTCTAGCAGTGGTGTAGTTGCAGCTTAAAATGACGACTGCTATCTATGTCTCCTTTCTTTATCGAACGAAACGGCCAAGTACTGATACATCGATGCAAAAGGGAAAAATCGGTATCGTAATAATGCTTCTTCGTTTGTGTCATTGTCAAGCAAACAGTGCTTCTTTGTTAATGTCAATAAGGTCGATTTTATAGATATCCTTTCAACCATGTTTCAACCTTATATCAGTAAGTTATGTCAAAAAGTACTAATTTAGAATGAGACAATTGGTATCTTATTCATCGTATTCTACTTTACATTTTAGGAAGTCTGGTTTTAAAGAAGATATTATGTAAATTAGCATAGTTAAATGCTCTGGGGATCTATGATGGTCGCGTGATAGCGTGATAAGCGACAAGATAAAACATCTGTCACTTTCTATCGAGTAGTACCAAAAAGTGATAGATGGGTGGATCAACTATTCTTTGTTGCTCGTTACCATGGTTACGTCTCGTGAGTCACTCTTTAAAACTGTGATTTTATAGGGTTTAAATCTACCAAACATGAGTTTAGCGATGAGCATAATCATCTATTGAGCATGTTTGAAGTCCATATTATAAACATTTTTCTAAGAAATTCTGTTACTGTTGTCTGCTCGCTGACGGGACAGAATAACAACAAGAAAATGTTGATTGACCCAGATGTGTGTGTGACAGATTTTTGTCGTTTATCACGTCATCACGCAACCATAATACGGGACCTGGTTTCAGATTGGATTTCGACCGCTTCACTATAGCTGGGCCCGAGCAGATGAACCACGTGTGCAACCAGGACCAGTTCATAGTGTCGGGCGGCAACCCCGTGCCGGCGATATGCGGCGTCAACCAGGGCAGTCACAGTTGAGTATCATCTCATCAAACGAATACAGACAGACTATACTCTAATAAAGAGTAAAGAGTAAATTTATTGATTCAAACACAAATGATACAACAGGTTACACGGGATTTCTGGTGCAGTCCAAACTAGGCGAGCCTGTATCTTGGAATGCACCATTTGTAGCAGTTACGTGTATAAAACATGAAAATTAATAAACTAAGTAAAAGTGTTTGTGTGTAATATGTGTGAAGATGTGTGAGTGTGTATGTGAGTAGGGGTGTGGTGTGTGCGTGTGTGACGTGAATGAGTGCGAGTAGCTTAGCTGATAAAGATTTAGCTGACCACAGACCAAGAGTAAGTGCGTATTATGTCTTCTGTATAATTGTAAGATAGAGTTGAGTTATGATAAATAAAGACAGACTATACGGCCAGTGTCAAGCAGGGCAACGTATTTCGTGGCTGTGTAAGTCAATGTGAGAGCGGCACACGCTACCAGGCCTGGCAAGTAAACTTTCCCAGTGGCAAACAGGTCTCACGTCGTTATCTCCTGGCAAGCGAGCCAAGAGACTGTCTGTGAGTGTCTTAAAGCATGCTTCGTGGTAGACTTAATGCCCATCGAGCACCAATTTGCGCCATTTATTCTCGGCTAGCTCCTCCCATTTGTGAACTGAGACGTTAGATACGCAGCCCTTATTGGCATCGGCCTACAGACGCTTTTCTTATGTTCAGTTGAGTATACATCACCAAAATCAGTCCGTTTGGCCCTGTTTACACACAGACGGTATGTTAGCGCGACACAATAAGGATATACGTAAATAATACATAATCTTGCATGAAATCTTGATATGCGCGCCTTTGTGCCGTGTCTCATAACTGACCAAAATGGGACAGCCGAACCCTTCGATCAGGCTTGTCGTCTATCGTTATCAAAAGTACCTACATAGCTCCGGGTTACCGACTACGTGACCATGACATGTCTGTATGTGTATGTGTATATCGAAATTGTGGATACGTCGATAATTTTTCCATCCATCGACTGACTATCATAGCCGACCTTTTTTTTCGCGATGTGAAAATGCTTTATGTATACCCCCGGTCTGGAAATCCTGATGGATTTTTTGTGGGACTCACTGAGGAGCATTTGCACTAAAACTACACTGGCGTTTCCCCGCTTTGCCATTGACGGGAGCATCATGGGATTGCTGTTATTCTACCACGACAGCCCTGATTTCGCTGGAACACCCGTTCCAGTGAAGGGGGAAGGTCAGAAATACTGAGATCCTCCATCCAGGCGTCTAGGGCCGTCCAAGGTTATTTTTGAAAAGAAAGAAAGAAAGAAAGAAATATTTATTTGGTACAAGTTGTTTACACATTCTAGGATATAGTAAATAGGTACCTATTTAGTACCAAAATGGGTGCCGCTCAGCACAGTGTCATGAAAATCATGACGTTGATTTTCAGGGCAACCAGGAAGGAACATGAAATTACAAAACAATAAACATGAGAGAGAGCTGTCCTTAACATACAACATGACATTGACAATGTGGGAAATGTGTAGCCATACAGAATAATATTTTGTTTTTGTTTGTTTCTGTGTCTCTCGTCTGAATTTAACTTATTTTTCAGTGTATATTGACGCGGGGATTGGTTCCACGAATCCCGTGAAGCTGACTTTTGTAACCAGCGGCGCTGCCTTTGCCAGGATGTGGAAGGTGAAAGTTACACAGATACCGTGTAGCACCATCTACAGAGGTACCTATCAGTTTGTGAGAATTTTGCTGTTGCCAAAAACAAGTGTAGTAAATATTAGATCAACACTCAAGCCTTCATTTGGAAAAGCATAAAGTGTTGTATCAAGTAATGGGGCCAGCAATGTCCATCATCATAGTTTACAATGCCACAGCACGGTTGTTCTACTCCAGAGCTTCGTGTTTTCTTTGATGGATATTCCCCATTATCATCTAATATACAGCCTACTGAAAAAATGCCTGATCTCTTAAATGAGAGAGAATTGACAATATTATTTTTTTTCTATTTCCCTAAATCAAAAACCATTTCACACAAACACACAAAAGAAATGACAGACATTTCAGACAAAAAAATGATATTATTTTTGCAATCTTTTTGCCAAAAATTACTAAAATAGTTATAATGGAAAGTGAAGTCACACAGCCGATCCAATACTGTCACTACATAAAAGTTTTCTTCCTGTTATCCGTTTGACATCTTTCACTGACTTACGTTTTGCATTCACTGTAAAACTGTTTGAGTTAACTAAAACGTCACCCCACATTCAATTTTGTTAGTTATTTTTTTAAGTGTATGTAAGACAGCTGTGACATCATTTAGTTTGGCGATTGTTACATACGCCCTTTTTATCAAACTTACAATATTCATGGATCTTCGTATTGAAATATAAACATTTTCGCAAATATTAAAAATACGTGTCTTTTTCTTTAATATTTTGCATTCTTTCGAGCCTGAAAATAAAAATTTGACCTCAAAAATATGAAATGTTGTCAATTGGCAGTAGTTCTCACCTCACCCTATAATTTTGCGACATTTTTCTTCATGAATTTCCCCTTAGTGTATGAAGGTACTGAAATCATTCTCTTATAATTACATACCCCCAAGTTGGGGGTATGAAGAAGAAGAAGAAGAAAGAAAAAATTTTAAGTGTTGGGGACCCCAACACTTAAAATGCTTCTTCAAAATGTTCTAGCCGACGAAGGCTGCCTGCAATACTACACAGGGGTGTCAGGGCAGCTGAAGTCGTTCAACTACGACCCAGCATCGGGCCTGCAGCTCAGCAACCAGGACTACGGCATCTGCATCAGGATGGAGAGGAATTTCTGCGGGATACAGTACTCTGCTTGCCCTGATACAGGTGAAACATTGGTTGGAACTTCCCTCTGTCTCTGATTAGGGCCTCACGGACCCGGACTACGTAATCACAGCGTCCATCGAAAGATGGAACGCTGCGCTTACAGCGTCCAACTCAGACACGACGCATACTCTTAAGCATTTCCGCCGGCGGGGACGTCCACCGCGCGATCTCGACCACACAGACGCATAAGTCCCTATTCATCCCGCTACCGCCACATACCTATCGGGTAGTCAGTTCAACTCAGGTCGGTCCTAGACCTAAAGGGGGCGTCCATAAATTACGTGAGGTGTTTTTTTTTTAATTTTCTGTCCCTCCCTCCCCCTGGTGAGATGTCATGAGATTTTATTCAACCCCCTCCCCCATCCCCCAATCTCACGTGAGATTTTTTTAAATGTGGGTTTCTTACGTAAACGCGTTGGATTGTTATTGTAAAAAGAAAAAAAAAATTGCTTCGTGCTTTTATTTACGACTAGTTAAGACTAGTAATCAATATTGCTGAGAGTTAACGTCGAAGTATGAATGAAATTATTCTCTTTCGAACGAATTAGTGAATAATCTTAATCGTATTACGATTACGCTTAAGCTTAAATCTTATAAGCGTGTACAATCTGGATTAAATCGACCAAAATAGTATAATTTTTTTTGTTTCAATCAGAAAAAAAAATTGCGTGATATTTGCCGAGAACCCCCCTCTCTCCAACGTAAGATTAGATGAGATTTGACTCGACCCCCTCCCCCCCTTACACATCTCACGTAATTTATGGACGCCCCCAAATACTGTAATAACCTAGCCTAAGAAGAGAGATAAAGATAACAATCGGTTCCCCAGTAAACAACCGCTCCCGCGCTTTCACCATCAGCGGCAATACCAATGGCCCGGTAAACGCCATGGTCGGCTCCGGCGCAGGTCCCAACGCATGCGCAAACGACTGGCTACTCGTGCCGTGCGCCTCCAACGTCGGTCGAGTGCAGGTGAGAATTTAAAAAAAAACTGAATTTGGTGCCTTTCTGTTTGAAATCAGAAATCAGAAATATTTACTCGTGCAAAACACAAAAAGAACAAGAAAATAAATAAAAACAGAAGAACAAGGTATTGCACGATATGGTTCTGTCTCAGCGTAGTGCTGGCGCGATTGCCAGCGCTGATCTTCCGACAGAACCATTAAGTGATTTCCCAGAAGGTAACACATTTAAATAAAAATAAACTAAAAATGAAATAATTAATGACATAATTAAACAAAGATAAAGTATACACAAGAAGCTATAACTACAATTAAAAGAACAGAGATAAACAAGCGTAAAAAATAACAGAAAACAAGAACATAAATAAATTAAAACTAATAGGGATGTTGACACTAAGTAAGAAACTCAACTACTTCAAATTTTCTCGAAAAAGGATCAAATTCTCAACCAAATAGCGAAAAAAGTAACTCAAAAGAATAAATAATTACATAATTACAAGTCATCAAAGTTTTAAGTGGGGGCATGTTCTGTCCCTATTTCGCAAAACGCACCTCTGTATGGAACGATCTTCATTTACTATGGCGCTTTAAGTCAGTGACGTCACTGATTTGTAGCGCTTTCTCACTCTTATTAACAACATTCTAACGGTTGTAGCTTCGTTATTTTTTGAGATATTTTAATGGGATTTTCACCATTTGGCATAGTTTTATGTCTTCTTTCTTTTGGATAATAATTTGGATACCAATAAAAATTTAGAGTCAACATCCCTATTCTACAGACTCGATAATGCCCGATCCAGCAACCCGTCCAGCCGATGGGCGCGGAGTGTCGGGCCGGGCAATACTTTGGACAGTGAAACAGCTTATTGAACGAATTACTTTGATGCTGAATGATATTAGTGCCCGCTAACCAAACTGACGACTGAGGTCATAAGAAATTGAGACACACTTCGTAATACCATGCAAGTATGCAAGAGATAACGATATCAGTTCGGTCGTCTGTTTGGTTGGCGGACACTATAGTACTTAAGTGATTTCAAGTACTTAGCTTGGTTTCCAGCGATATTAACTTAGCTGATATTACAACACCAGTTGTACCATTATTTTGTATTAGTGGCGAGAGAGATTAAAGGTAAAATCATTCTCACCGCTCCTGGTTTGTTCAAATCTATCGCTATCTAATCGTGAAAAGTTAACAGACAGTATTACTTTCACATTCATAACTAGCTTTTTCCAGCGACTTCGTTCGGATAAAACTCGTTCAACGCGTTGGAATTTTTAATAATATCTGTTGTTTTATTTAAAAACGTTTTTTAAATACCTACGTCGGTGGCAAACAAGCCTGCGACCCACCTGATGATACTCGGTCACCGCAGCCTATGGACACTTGCAACTCGTACCTAGCTAGGTTGCTACCTATCCTCTTACTTACCTAGTTATCTCTTCTATACAAACTTCCACCCCCTTATTACGGAACGATTTCCGGGATAAAAAACATCTTATGATCTTTCCCGGGACCAAACTACCTGCATAACAAATTTCTTCTAAGTCGGTTTCATACTTTCGCATTAATAATATTAAATACCTATGTGGTATTATTAAGGCAAGTCCCATTCAGAGATCTGATGAAAATACTGAAGTTTGAGCTTCCAGTGTGAAGAATTAATGTAGCCTCCTGAGACCCACCATACAAATAAAAATACAATCGAATTTGAACCTAACAGTTCCGATTACAAATTTGAATTTTATTTTATGTCAAATCAATCAAACCAAAACAAATGCAACTCTATCACTTCAAAATTTAACTTATTTTTCGTTGACCATATTTTGTCCTTTATATAGGACCCGGGGTCTTAGGAGGGTAGAATATTACACTACACGAAAATTACTGTGGACTTAAAAAGAAAAGAAAAGAAATAACCGAACAAAATATTGAAAATGCCTTGGTCACTGTCAAAAATCCTAAATATCATGGTAAAAATAAACTTTAATGCTGCAGATTTCATAACTATCAACGAGATGACATGTTCTTTTTAGGTAAGATAGCTTTATTATTGTTCTAATGAAGTTACCTTATAGATTTTTCATAAGTGAACACTGGATGTTCCAAAAATCAATGAAAAAGTACTAAATCACTACATAGTATAAAACAAAGTCGCTTTCTCTGTCCCTATGTCCCTATATCCCTATGTATGCTTAAATCTTTAAAACTACGCAACGGATTTTGATGCAGTTTTTTTAATAGATAGAGTGACTCAAGGGGAAGGTTTATATGTATAATAAATGCATCAGCATTGCACCCGTGCGAAGCCGGGGCGGGTCGCTAGTATTTACTAAATTAAGCGCAGAGCGCACGGCACAGGACCGGTCTAAATGGCGAGCCTTGGGGGAGGCCTATGTTCAGCAGTGGACGTCTTTCGGCTGAAATGATGATGATG
The DNA here is from genome assembly GCA_963556455.1 of Epiblema foenella. NCBI lineage: Eukaryota > Metazoa > Arthropoda > Insecta > Lepidoptera > Tortricidae > Epiblema > Epiblema foenella. Next base: position 44,673,630 of record OY747095.1, read on the forward strand.
ATGATGATGAAGCGCAGAGCTTCCGTAGAGAGCGGGGTGGTTAATTGCAAAATCACGCGTGTTGGAGTAATTTGCACTGGAATGGCCTTGCCTGAATAATCCTCCAAGCGTTTACTATGGATTTACAATGTTTTCTTTTCTTTCAGCCCGCGCAAGCGCTGTGCACAGATCGCATATGCGGGGGAACCTTCTCCGCTGAGCTCTCCATGCAGGCGTCTACTGTCATGAGTAAGTACATCTCTTCTAGCAGAGCTCGAAAAGAAGGTCTTGAACTTCGACTTGTCGAAGAAAAAACTTGGCCTTTTAAATAGCAATTTGAGCAGGTATCGTTACCGGTATTATGTTTTCCGGTTTTAAATGAGGTATAACCGGTTATAGTTGCATTTCGCTTTTATATCGCTAAAGTTATTTAGCGGTATAATGAATACCGGTTACACTTAGGCATTCCGGATACACTTAGGCATTCCCGCCGGCGGGGACGTCCACCGCGCGATCGCGACAACAGTGACACATATAGTCCCTATTCGTGCCGGTACCGCCGCACACCGGGTAGAGTCAGTCCGACCCAGGTCGGGCCTAGCTGAGTTTCTTGCTGGACTCTTCTCAGTTAGGCTAGGTTTAGTGAACCAGCGACAAAACTCCCAGTTAGTGATGGGCCGAGGAGAACATTCTCGCTCTCGAGAATTCGCTTCCGTGAGAATTCTCAATGATTCTCGAGAAAGTTCTCTTGAACGGAAATTTCTGAGAAAGTACTTTAAATATGCACATATTTAGAATTTTTATTTTTTATATTTCATGATATTCGTATCGTATGTACATTCGCAAGACATTTAAGCCTATCTGAGTATTTTAAGGGATAAATTCTCATCGCTCTCGAGAAATTTCCGGGAAAGTTCTCGAGAATGTTCTCCGGAGAACTTTCCGCGATAAATTCAGCATCGTTGAAATGGAACACATTAAAGCATTGAAGGGTCATACTTAGTTGAAAAAACAAAAGTCGTCCCTCTTCAATAGTTAACGGCTTATGTGTATGTTAGCTATGTGTTTATTACAGGCATTTATAGAAACGGAGACACTGTTTATGCGGGTTACTGGTCCAATCCAAAATTAAGCTTTGTAGCCCTTAACTTTTGGTATGTCCACAGAAAAGACGGTTATAAATTGAACACCTATTTCGCAAATATCTGGAGCACGTGTAATTTTTAACAACACTATTCAATAAATTACTTAGAAAACACCAAAACAATGGTATACATAAATTTACACTAACGTGAAACATATTTACACTTAATATGAGAACAACGGTTGGAACTCACTTGGAAAGTCACTATTTGCGACATGTTTCGGACTACAATTGGAGTCCTTCATCAGGTTGAGTGTTATCAAGGCAACCGACCGCGCAACACTGCCCTCCGACGCGCACGAAGCTCGCGGGCGGAGGCGGGCGGGGGCGGGGGCGGGGCGGCGCAGTCCTGTGTTAAAGTTGACTGCTCCAACAAGTCCAAGTCGACCGACGGCAGGCACACTGAACTAACTATGTCCACACGTTCATCGTTACACAATTGTAGTCCAGGAATAACAGGCTTCCACGCTGGCGGCAACACCCAGCCCTTGTCTCTATTAAAATTAGGGCGTCGTCCAATTTCAATAGCCTCGCGGATCTTACGTGGCACAAAACTTTTTTCCCGTGCCAACAGTTTCGCCTTGTCGAAGCGCAAAAAATGAGACGCACCTGTATCGCATGCATGTCCTGCCACCGCGGAGGTCCTGCTGTCCATATTTTTCACACTCCGTATGTGTTCCAATAATCTTGTGGACACATTTCGCCCGGTCTCTCCAATGTACGCCATGCCGCAGTCGCAGGGTATCTCGTAAACTCCTGGATTACCCAACGGGTCCTGGTCTTTGGGAGAGTTAAGTCACTGTCTCATCTTGGTGTGGGGACGGAAAATCGTTCTTATGCAATATCTCCGGCGTAATAGGCGTCCAATAGCATCCGTCACCCCCTTTACATACGGTAGGTACGCCGGTACTCTCTCCGCCGTGTGTAAACGTTGCCGTGTACCAGTACCAGCTGCGCGCTGACTCTGTCTCCAGCTGTACCCATTCCTTTCTAACACCTGCCTAACCTGCTGCAGCTCATCTTGCACGTACTGCGGGTCACAAAGTCGCAAGGCTCTGTTGATCAGCGCACGCGGAACAGAAGACAGGTGTGCGGGGTGATAGTGTGAGTCAGCTTGCAAATAACGGTCCGTGTGTGTTGACTTCCTGTACACTGTATGAGTCAGACGGCCACGTTCTCGTTGCACCAAGACATCAAGAAATGGAAGCATACTATTGCATTCCTTCTCTATAGTAAACTTTATTTTGGGATGCAGGTTATTTAAATGTTCTAGCAGTGGTTCCACGTCCCCGACCGGTACCACTGCGAAAACATCATCCACGTACCGCCACCAAAACCTCGGTCTATGCAGATAACTCTCCAATGCTCTCCGTTCAAAATCCTCCATAAAAATATTGGCCACTACTGGCGCTATTGGAGAGCCCATTGCCACACCCTCGATTTGTAGGTAGTAGTCACCCCGCCAGACGAAATATCCACTGGTTAAACAGAACTCGATGAGCCTCATGTACTCGGTAGGTAAATCATTATGAGCAACGATTCGTTTAATAATTTCTATTGTCTCCAATACCGGCACATTCGTGAATAAGGAGGCTACATCAAAACTCACCATTAATTCGTCCCCGTGCAACACCACACCCTCCAGCATACGTACGAAGTGGGCAGAGTCCCGTACAAAACTGAACGTGTTACCAACACATGGCTGAAGCACATCAGCTAAGAAACGGGACGCCTTGTACGTAGGGGAGTCTATATGGATCACAATGGGTCTGAGGGGCCAACCAGGTTTGTGGATTTTAGGTAACCCATAGATCTTAGGGGAAGTGGGGTTCAATTGTCGCAATTTTCTCGCCTGGTCTCCAACAGGGATTGCCCTTACGATATTATTTAGCTTAGTGGTCACACGATTCGTAGGGTTAACTCTCCCAAAGACCAGGACCCGTTGGGTAATCCAGGAGTTTACGAGATACCCTGCGACTGCGGCAAGGCGTACATTGGAGAGACCGGGCGAAATGTGTCCACAAGATTATTGGAACACATACGGAGTGTGAAAAATATGGACAGCAGGACCTCCGCGGTGGCAGGACATGCATGCGATACAGGTGCGTCTCATTTTTTGCGCTTCGACAAGGCGAAACTGTTGGCACGGGAAAAAAGTTTTGTGCCACGTAAGATCCGCGAGGCTATTGAAATTGGACGACGCCCTAATTTTAATAGAGACAAGGGCTGGGTGTTGCCGCCAGCGTGGAAGCCTGTTATTCCTGGACTACAATTGTGTAACGATGAACGTGTGGACATAGTTAGTTCAGTGTGCCTGCCGTCGGTCGACTTGGACTTGTTGGAGCAGTCAACTTTAACACAGGACTGCGCCGCCCCGCCCCCGCCCCCGCCCGCCTCCGCCCGCGAGCTTCGTGCGCGTCGGAGGGCAGTGTTGCGCGGTCGGTTGCCTTGATAACACTCAACCTGATGAAGGACTCCAATTGTAGTCCGAAACATGTCGCAAATAGTGACTTTCCAAGTGAGTTCCAACCGTTGTTCTCATATTAAGTGTAAATATGTTTCACGTTAGTGTAAATTTATGTATACCATTGTTTTGGTGTTTTCTAAGTAATTTATTGAATAGTGTTGTTAAAAATTACACGTGCTCCAGATATTTGCGAAATAGGTGTTCAATTTATAACCGTCTTTTCTGTGGACATACCAAAAGTTAAGGGCTACAAAGCTTAATTTTGGATTGGACCAGTAACCCGCATAAACAGTGTCTCCGTTTCTATAAATGCCTGTAATAAACACATAGCTAACATACACATAAGCCGTTAACTATTGAAGAGGGACGACTTTTGTTTTTTCAACTAAGTATGACCCTTCAATGCTTTAATGTGTTCCATTTCAACGATGCTGAATTTATCGCGGAAAGTTCTCCGGAGAACATTCTCGAGAACTTTCCCGGAAATTTCTCGAGAGCGATGAGAATTTATCCCTTAAAATACTCAGATAGGCTTAAATGTCTTGCGAATGCACATACGATACGAATATCATGAAATATAAAAAATAAAAATTCTAAATATGTGCATATTTAAAGTACTTTCTCAGAAATTTCCGTTCAAGAGAACTTTCTCGAGAAGCTTCTCTCGACATTCTCTCGTTTCGGAAACTTCTCGAGAACGGCCCATCACTACTCCCAGTAGCTCGATTCCACTCACACCTCAGATTCGGTTGAAACCGCTCAACCAATCTCACTGGAGCGCAAACTCTTAGAGTATTCCAGTAATCCAAACCACACGCGTGCAGGTCGTGCCGGAGGTTTTCCCCTGGATTTTCCCCAGGCTACTCTCCAACCGCGCACTCCTATCGCTTTATTGGGCCCGGCCTATAAAGCCACAGTCAGGTTAAAAAAAATAAAAAACGGCGCTCTTATAGCTAGGTCCCAATTTAAAAGTCTTATTTTGACAGATGCGTTCCTCCCAGTAGATGGCGCTCTCATAGCTAGGACCTTTTTCTATGAACAACTGTCAAAATCAATTTGACAGTTGCCAACCTCACTGACAACAATATCTGTATTTGATGCGTTACCCCTAAAAACCATTACCGGTAATACCTGTCAGTGTCAGTATAATCGAACTAGTAGACACGTCAGCCAGCCATGTAGAAGCATATCAACGCGTGGCGTTACACTATTACACCTATTTGTTGCGTTTTAGAAGTACTTAATGTCTAATTGACAACTTCCCTTTCAAGTGCAATGAATAGCGGTATTTAATATCGTAAATAGTCTACTTATACATAGCGATAAAGACAGAAGCGCAATGACAATAATACCTAATGAGAATATAGGTATTTTTTTTTTAGCGGTAATGTTGACCTACTAAAAATTGTTCATTTAAGCGGCTATTTACCAAAACTAGGTTTGATGAATGATTATGAATAAGGGCCTAATAAATAATATTTTTTTATAAAACCGGGCCTGGGTAGTAGTGACAGTAATACATTACTTAACACATTACGTAAGTACTTTTATATTCAGTGACATAGGCGGCTCTAGACAGAGCCGACAAGAGTCTAAGGGTGAATATCCCACAGGAGATGTGTTTTCATATTACACATCACATACTTCACAGAAGTGTCAAATATATGAAAACTAGGGTTCACACATCTCTGGTGGATATTCACTTGTTTTTTATATAGTATCGTGCTTATTAGGTGTTTTTTACTTTTTCAGGCACAGTGAAACCGTTTAGGCTATGGTTCCACACAGACAACGTCGAAGCGCCCCTAGACATGAGTAACAGAGGTTTCTGCCTAAATTATATACAACAACCCTGTACTAATAATGTCGTATAGATGTTACAATTAATTCCACTTGTTTGTACTTTTCTACTCTTAAAATTTTAATAAAAGTCAAGCTTGCTCGTTGTGATTTATTTTAGCGCCACCTAGTGTCATTCTGAACAAGTATTTGACAATGTTAAAAAATCCTGCCATCTGTGTCAAAAGATGGAAACTATCACACGCTACGAGAACGACCAGACACAAACAACGCTTCAGGTCGTCACGTTACGAGGAATATTGTATAGATGGCGCTGTGATTAATTAAGTGTGTAAGGCCGCGAATATTAACCAATTTGGACGTTTCATATTCCTTATTTATTTAATTCATGTTAATTAAAAAACCTAGTAACAACGACAGGTTTAAAATAATGTTATTATATTATGCGATAAAAACTGCCAAGGTCGCAAATGAGATAACTTATTTAAACCTTTGTAAAAAAATAATAAAAACATGTTTTTTTCCAGAATATAACAAATATTGTAAACTTTTTTGACTAGGGGCCTATTTCTCGAGGCTACAAGTTTCAATTTACAAGTGCAAAGTCTCTTTCTATTAAAAGGTATTGGAAAGAGACTTCCACTTGTAATCTTTAGCTTAGAGAAATAGGCCCAGATGTACTTAAAGCCCATAAATTTGAAATCTTAGTTAGGCACGCTGAGTAGGTACTTGGTGGGAGCCTGTATATCTACAGAGTGTAACAAAACTAGTGAGGATCCGTTTAAGGGCATATTCGGTATCGTGTTCTGATTAGGAAAAATTAGAAGAAAATTTTTTTTAACGCGAAATAGTAGATTGTATGACAAGGGTCTAAAATGAGCCATATTACCACGAGATAGTTATTTTCCCGAACGAAGTGAGGGAAAATAGTTCGAGGGGTAATATGGCTTTTAGACCAGAGTTATACACTCTACTTTTCACTTCGATTGCGAGAAAATAAATAAACAAAGGTTAACCCACCCAAAATTAACAATAAATTCCACGGCGAAGATATATACTTTTGCAGATTGATTTTTTTTTCTATTTGACAGATGATTTTTTTTTCTATACTCCTTTGACACAAAACATAGACACTGCGGTTCGCGCGCAACATTCACGCGCGAAAAAAGCTAACTGACCTTCTATTGAGTGCTTCAAAGTATTGCTCGAACGATTTAACCACTTTTTTAATTATTGTGAAATAGGGACTACTACAAACTTAATCTTTAGACTCTATAGAAAAAATAATTATATTTCCTGATTGGTCGATTTTAGTAAAGCTGTATTCTGGTTGGTTAATACCCAATACCAAATATTTTTTTAAGAGTTAAATTAGTGTTCTGTGATTGGTGGATTTAATAGGTGAAGTATTTTGATTGGTCAAATTCAAATATTTTGTAAATCATAAATATGTATTCATATTTTCCCTAGGGGTTAAATGTACTACTTTAGCCCCGCTTGACAAGTCTAATATGACACACTTTTCGAGCATGAGAAGTGAAAAAATTTTTTTTCTATGGGGCAGGTCGTCCAAGTTACCCAACTGTCCATACAAAAGCCAAAAATGTATGTGCGTGAAAAAAAAATTCTTCTACTTTTTCCTAATCAGAACACGATAAATTCCCTCACTAGTTTCTTCGGAATAGTGGCTCCCTACAAAATGATTTTTTATTAAATCTTTTTGCGCTTGGATCACATTCGGATTCATCGACTAAAAGCTGTTCATTTATATAAAAAGTTATTTTGACAGAAGATCAAAAAGGCATTTACGTACTGTGTTAGTGATATGCACCTATAAATAACTTCTCTTCGAACATTTTATTACGAGAGATTTTCCAATAAAACTTAATTTAACTTTATGATATGATTTGTTATCTCCTTATCTAATGACAATATTCACTCGTATGATCTAAGCTCTCAACTTATGTTACGTTTTATGGTAACGTCACGTATTTATTTAATATTAATTCTATGTCACATTGATAAAAATTCCCGGCCTTACCCAAGTCATATATTTTTTTACTGCATCGCAGAAAGATTCGGCGATTTATAATCGTATGCCGCTATCAGAGTTCCTCCGTCTGAACCTAAAGGGCATTAGAATTTAAAAAATATATACACATAAGACTATCTGGTTCTCAACAATCTTAAAATCCCTAATCTAAATTCCAAAAGCGACAGCTATCAAACTATACATTATGAGGTCTAGATTTCCACTAATTAGCCTTCCTAAAGCCTTTCCGCCCTTTATTTTTGCGAACAGACAATATTTCACTTATTACCGCCTTTAGTTACTAGGAAACGGGGGACAAGGGAGGACCCGATTCGACACGTTCATTCAACTTTGCTTGATATGACCGCAAGAAATAGCAGCACCGACCTAGCTACTGATCAGGGTAGTTACAGAAAAAAGACTCGTAAATTGCATCATTCCCTTTATAATCCCATTCCGTGTTTAGGAACCCTTATAAGTTAATAACCGCTCATCTATTTAGGCCATTTTCTGTTTGAATTTACACGTATATTGACATTACACTACTATTTTGTTCAGTGTTTATTTAGAAACTGCTTTCTACAACTACAGGGCTCTGAAATCTGGTAGTCCTCGCTAGTAGACGATATATCATATCATATCATATCATTTATTTGCATTGATCATACATATTATCGTCGTACATAATATACATGTTAAAAATAATAACAATGAGCTATATAAATTCACAATGAAATTAATAAAGTTTAAATTTTAACACATTCTTAATTAAGGTGTAGTTAATTGTTCCAATATGGTGAGGCAATGAACATAATTGTAGAACCTTCTCACAAAAATTCACGAAAATCATTTTATAAGTGCGACCTGTAGTGTACAGCCAGGCATACAATACTAATAAGAACATAGTCCATTAACCAATGCAAAAACTTGTCACAAGCAACGTCTCCTTCGCCCGGACTATCCCATGATCGTCAAGCCTCGTTGACTGGTCTAGCGAATAGAATCGTCTCGAGTCACCTCGTTAAAATGCCGTAGCAGATTTATTTCTTCAAGCTGATATTTTAATAAGGTATAGCTACTGTTAAATTCCTGTTTCATTTCACTAGAAATAAGAGTCAAATGTTAAAATCAAAACCAAAATATAGCATAGCGGAGATCCCTTTGTCTTCGTAGAACATTTGTTTTGTCGATTTCATAAATATGTGCGTTCCCAAATGTTCAAATATTTCTAAGCAACAATACAATACAAATATTCTTTATTGTTCACCAGAAAATACATTGAAAACCAGATTAAGAGTTAAACATGTTGATGGTAAACAACAGGCGGTCTTATCGCTAAAAAGCGATCTCTTCCAGATAACCTTCGGGTGGTGGAGACATAAGAGAAAAATTTGACATGAGTAACCAACCAACCAACCAACCAACCAACCAACAACCTTAGCAACCTTATTTCTTTAACACTAAAATCGTATTCACATATATTTGATCACCTTGTCTGTGCAAATATTTTCGAAATGGACTGTACAATTGCAAATCACCCTTTCTAGCTTTTCGAGATTTCTCTAACGAGCACGGCCTTGATATCTAATCAAAAGATTTAGCGTAGGAACTAGTTTTACAAAAGTTAGGCAAATGTTAAACGATTTTTGCTCGACTCGTTTGCTTTAGGGCCGTTTTTTCAGTCGTCAGATAAAATTATGCGTCAGTTAAATTATCACAATCACTTTCTAATATCATATGTAAGAAATTTCTCTCATTATTTTATCTGGAGATTGAAAACTAAAAAAATATATATTTGGTTCAGACTAAGGTAATTTTTTATTTTATTTGATCATGACTTATAATTAAATATGAGAGAAATAAAACAAAATATAAATTATTGCATCAATATATTAAACTTTCATGTATAAATAGGTTTCCATAATTCTAGCACTACAATCTAGATATTATGTCCATACAGTTATATGGATGCATATGAATTTAAATAAATTTTATATTGCAGGTTGAAATTTCTGCAGTTGTGTCAACTTTGCCCAACTACCATGATTTTGTCCAGGAAATTATGAGATGAGATCTATCAACAAGTACTCCATGTTTTAAATGTAATGAAATCCTGAAAGAGTATTTTTGATAGGTATTCTAATAGTAATAGTATTTTGAATTTAGAATAAAGGAAAAATTGAAAAATTTAGGCACCGAGCAGGATTCGACTTTAAAAGTATTTTTTTGTATTTTTCATTAAGAAATATCGTTTCAAACTTTACTCCAAATCGACTATTTTCATGCTAAAAACTTGTTTTTTCGCTTAAATTCTACGTAGACATAATAAAATTAAAAAAACGGCTACGTTACTATCTAAAACTTTAATAAAATTATCGTAGCCCTTAATAATTTTATTGGTATTATCAATACTTTGGCCATAATTTGAAATCAAAACATTTTGAAACTTATAAGGCCTCTTAAGTAATATCATTGTAATAATGACTGACTGTCGAGTTTTAACTGCCATAATTTTGTCCAAGAAATTATAATTTAGATGAGACCTATCAACATGTACTCGATGTTTTAAATATAGAACAAGAACAAAGTATGAAATCCTGAAACAGTATTTTTGATAGGTATAGTATTTTAATATAAGAGCAATATAAACAATTTATTTATTGGTGATTCTCATCGTTAAAGTTAATTGATGTTCTTACCGGTCCGAACGTTAAGTGAAAGTTAAGAATCAGAGTGCAATTTAACTTATTGTTGACTCCAGTTTACTCTATACCTGGATCCCTAACTGTTAAAATAGTTAAAGTCAGAAATAATCACTTACGAGTCATTAACAATCCGGGCCCGGTAAGGACAAATTAAGAAAATGTTAAATTTTGGAATGAGAATCACCCAATTACACGTGTTTAGTTGTTTTTTTGCCATTTTATACAAGTGGGCAAAGCTGACATAAGTAGAGTAGGGATAATAAATCATTATAAACCTGTTTCGAATATTTATAATTTTACAATAGATTAAAAAATATGTGATTATAAATATGCTTACTTCATCTCGATACGTAAAATCCAGTGTAAAAAACTATAAAAAAATTTTTTTTTTTAATATCTAGTATTCTACAACAAATCTTGTATCAATGCACCCATATCAATGGCTAGACCAACATGTAAATTACTACTGACTTGTATAACTCGATACAGTTCATTAAAATATATTTACAAGGTATGTACTTTAAATAATGAGGATATAATTCACTAAGTCTAATATCTACTACTATAAATTCCTTTTTAATATTATACATTAAAAAATTAAATGAAATCTTTAGCTGGTTTAAAAAACCGGTCAAGTTCGTGTCGGACTCCACACATTTAGGGTTCCGAATCCACCGCAAAATTAAGTTGTTTTTAATAAAAAAAATTAAGTTGTTTTTGCCTGTCCTAACCTACGGTGCACAAACATGGTCGTTAACTGAGATCCAGAAATCCAAATTGAAGGTTTGCCAGCGCGCTATGGAGCGCAGCATTTTGGGTGTTAAAAGGACGGATCGTGTCCGAAACACTACACTGCGCTCTAAAACACGCATTGCTGACGTAGGTAAAAAAACTGCCAGGCTCAAGTGGGACTGGGCCGGCCACGTCTGTCGCATGCATCCAGATAGGTGGGCTAATATAGCCACCAAGTGGGTGCCACATGATGGACGACGCGGACGGGGCAGGCCCAGACGGAGATGGCGGGATGATCTGGATGCATTTGCCGAGAATTGGGAGGAAGAAGCGCTCAATAGGGAGACCTGGAAAACATGGGGAGAGGCCTTTGCCCAGCAGTGGGACAGCCAATAGGCTATAAAGTAAGTAAGTAAGTTAATAAAAAAAATAAGGAAATATCAATGAAAAAATCTAATTTCTCAATATATTAGTATTTGTTGGTAAAATATATAATACATATTGTCGCCAAATTTCAAGTTTATGACTAATATGAAATTAATAAATTTGGTAAAAAAGCTAACTTTGTTTTCGAATATTTAAAAAACCAAAAATTACTGTATTTATCTACACAATGGGGTAGGTCGATACTCCCCTCGATGAGGTAGGTGAAAAAAAATATTCACCTCTTTGTAGCTCTATTTTATGACTAATGGGAAGTCAATAAATTATGTAATAAAGCTGATTTTGGTGCCATCTCATTCCTTTGTTTTCGAATATTTTAAAAAATAAAAAATACTGTATTTATCTACACAATGGGGTAGGTCGATACTCCACTCGATGAGGTAGGTGAAAAAATATCACCCTTAAAAACATTTGAAAATAGCTAAGGTTTGACAGTTTATATACTTTGAAAATTTGAAAACTTTTCTAGTCTGTGTGAAAGACAACTGACGGACGGACGCACGGATGCATGGGTGACAACAATAAGGTTCCGTTTGCTCCCTATGGGTACGGAACCCTAAAAAACTTATACCTATACATAGTGTCGGAGACATATAGTTTATATTATGTTTTGTATGGTTGTCTATGGAGCTCATATGACAACTCTCTTTCTTTCACCACTTCAACCAAATGTATCGCTCTTTAATATATTTCCTTCTACTAATTCTTACAAATTCGTTTCCTTGACACATAGGTATAGTATTGTGAAGATATACGCGAGCCAGTAGCACTTAAATTGTACTCCTACATTACGTAGACTTTGATACACCTACTTATTGTATTTTTTAAAATCATTGTATCAATTTCAGGTTAAACAAATATAATTATTTTAAACATTCAAGCATAATCGGTTAAGCAATTTTCGTTTGTATAATATAGTATGTATAAACTGGTACATTTTAATAAGGTTATAACCAATAGGGATTATGACTCAAAATTACAACGTAGACCTCAAGTGTATTTTTTTCTGTACCTACAAAACCTAGAAATAATATTTTCGTACGTCAAAAACAGCGAGTGTATTGACGTTTTTAAGGTTCCATAGTAAACAAGGAACCCTTATAGTTTCGCCATGTCCGTCCGTCTCCCGCCTTTCTCAGTACAGTAACCGTTAGTACTAGAAAGCTGTAATTTGGCATGTCTATATATATAAATGACGCCTGCAAAACGGTAGAAAAAAAACAATTATTTTTTCTGTAGGGTACCTCCCCTGCATGTAAATTGTTGGGCAATTTTTTTTTCTTCCAAACCCCACCGTGTGGAGTATCGTTGGATAGCTCTTTCAAAAATATTATAAGGTTTTTAAAAGCATTTCTTGATTCAAGAATCGATTGGCGTGATATTAAGCTTTGAAGTGATATTTTTTGCTATGGTCAAGTGTCCCCCCCCCCCCCCCCCCCCTGCCAGCTAAACGGTGGCTACTAGGCATGTGAAAAAATCATGGTAGTAGTATATACGATGAATTTAAAAGGAAAACTATCGCAGCTAAGTAGACATTACCGTAAAGAGCAAAAATATGTATATAACATCTCAAAAAAGTACATCATCAGTACTAAGATCAGTAAAAATCCCTTCTATGGGTCCGTAATTCCGTATATGACCGGTGACGTGATGGACGGGCAACTACGGAACCCTACACGCACTTGGCTGGTTTTTTTATTTGAAATTTTGGAGTGCTCGCATAACACATACGAAAATAAACACAATATCAACTAACGCAATAACATTTTAATGTAAATTGTTAATAGTGAAAAAATAAACGGGATGTTTCGTGGTTTGGGGGGGGGGGGTCGCCTAGAACCTCACCAAAGATCACCAAGGGGAGGGAGGTCTAAAAGTGGGCCAAAAACACCTCATGTGATTTCTGGATAAGTCTCTTTCCCTCCCCCTGTGACCAATCGTACTATTTTGAGGACCCCCCTCCCCCTAAACCGGTCACGTAGTATTGGTACCTACGTTCCTTAAGTATCTATGTGTTGCCTCTTTCTCCGCCTGAGCTGTTTTGACATTTTTTGATGTATATTTATTACTCATTATTAAATTATTTCAATTAATAAATGCACATGACTTAATCTAAGCTCTCACTTAAATAGAGTAAATGCTTGGCTATGTTAAACACTTATTTTAGGATTATACAGGGTGTAACAAAACTAATGAGTATCGTTTAAGGATATATTCGGTATCGTGTTCTGATTAAGAAAAGGTAAAAAAAATTTTTTTGACACAAAAAATCTTTTTTTTCTACGGGGCAGGTCATCTAAGTCACCTGACTGTCCATACAAAGGCCAAAAATTTACTGCATCAAAAAAAAAATTCTACTTTTTCCTAATCAGAACACGATACCGAATATGCCCTTAAACGGATTCTCACTGGTTTTGTTACACCCTGTATGTAAATAATCCAACACAAAAGCTTACATACATATTTACTTTAGTTACTTGTGTCTTTATACATTCTAAAATTTGGTTACGAATATACTAATTAATATCGGTAACCTACGCAATGAGCAAAGATGCGTCTGTACAGTTAAACTTAAAATGATTTGTTTTCTCTCTCTAACATCTGCTAAATGTGTAGGTACTGTCCCTTTCTCACTAACATAAATGCTAAAGTGACAGATAAGATAGTTAAAATAGGTTTGGTGAACGATTATGAATAAGGGGATAAATTTATATCGTACTGTTTACGAAGTGACGTCAAAGCCTGTACTGCAAACTTCGTATCGTGCCGTCTCTTTCACTCTCGTGTTATTCACTGTATGAGTGAGAGGGAGAGCATGATACAATGTTCGGGTTTCGAAGTTCGAAGTAGTCGATAGGTAAATATAAACTCGGCTTTTCTTTTGTCAAATTGTGACTTCTCTTATAGATTATTTCTATTATTTAATAATATCTGTGGAAAGTCAAGATAACAGGCAAAGGATACTTGTATTTAAACTTTCGTGACTCGTGTTATTGTATATAACTCTATTTTACTAGACGGTTAAGGGTGGGTCGCACCAAACCGTCTGTAATCGTAAGCAATGTTCGTTAAAACCTGATTGTATGGAAGGTTTGACAAGTTTCTATGGGATGACAGCTGCCGGCGCCATATTTGACGATGACCGGCCTGTGATCGTATGTTGGTGCAACCGACTCTAAATATCACGCGCGGATCGCGAACCCACTCATCCGTTAGGAAGAACTTCCAAATTTCTAATCATGTCTTTTGTCTTTATTCGGAAAAATAAACAATAGCATTCTTTTGTAATGAGCCCTAGAATCCCAGGGACTAGAGAACTAACCATTTATAGCAAACAACCTCTAGTATTAAGTTTATTCGAAACAAAACACAAACGATCGCATTTGCGTTTAGTCTCAATTTGTTTGGCAACGCGAGCAGCTCTGGTGGCCTTTCGTTGTAACTATTCTTTGCCATACAGATTGAAAGCCACATGTGTAGGATTAAAAACTTGTACCTGTTGAAAGGGTATTATCTAAATAACACACAGACACACACATACAGACAGGGTTAAATCACCTAGTACGTATGTGATTTGAAATGACTAGTATCACTTTATTTACTTACAGAATAATCAAAAACGTTAAACTTATTATAATATGTAAGTAATAGGGTTTAAAACATAACTGTACAAGAAATAATATTTTTACATACTGGGCGAATATTCAGCGTTTAAACTGCAGTTTTTTTTAATGTTTTTTCATTAAATACTGTTAAAGGAGTTGTAAAAAGCGTAAACCAAAGTGTAATTGCAAAAACCCATTTCGGGTTAAAGTCTTATTTACTTAGATAATCGTCAGTTGACAATGACTTTAGAAACGAGCGTTTTAAACTATAATAACTTCTAAAACTAGATCTTTAGTTAACAATATTAGAAGTCCCCGCCTACGTGTTTTTTAAAGTAGTTTTTTTTTTCAAGTTATACTATTATTTTTAATTATACAGGATGTAACAAAGCTAGTGAGGATCCGTTTAAGCACATATTCGATATTCGGTATCGTATTCTGATTAGGAGAAATTAGAAGAAAATTTTTTTTGACGCAAAAAAATTTTTTTTCTAAAGGGCAGGTCGAGCAAGTCAGCCAACTATCCATACAAAGGCCAAAAATTTATTGCGTAAAATAAAATGTCTTCTACTTTTTTCCTAATCAGCACACGATACCGAATATGCCGTTAAACGGGTCCTCACTAGTTTTGATACACCCCGTATAGAAAAACAACATAATATTTGAAACATAAAAACTAACATGATATTAAAAAAGGTCTCCAAGATCGGAGCCCTGTGGAAGGGCTCCCACAAGGCTGGCAGCGTCCCCCTTTGGATGGTTATGCTGATCCGCTGGCCAAGGAACGAGCCAGCCCTACGGCCCCGACACGTAGGCCACAACTTCTTGATAATATACACTTTTTCGACAGCAATCGAAGGTTTTTTTTTTTGAACCTGACTGTGGCTTTATAGGCCGGGCCCAATAAAGCGATAGGAGTGCGCGGTTGGAGAGTAGCCTGGGGAAAATCCAGGGGAAAACCTCCGGCACGACCACGCGTGTGGTTTGGAACACTGGAATACTCTAAGAGTTTGCGCTCCAGTGAGATTGGTTGAGCGGTTTCAACCGAATCTGAGGTGTAATCGAAGGTTAATTACATGGTTATTGAACCGTACTGAGCTGTCTGCCATCGCGGGTATGCCCACGCTCTTTAACACATTCAGCGCCGAGGATAGTTGTCGCTCCAAATTGGAAAAACCTTGTTATCGACTACGAGTGTAACGAGTAGCGCTCATCGGCAATGAATGTGTTAATATGTGACCCATTTCACGAAATCACCTGTTCTTTGAATTTCTAAACAATTTCACAGGTCTGTCAACGTTAAGGGATAATCTCACTGGGATAGCGGCGCGACAAGCTGCATACAATTTGTTTTTGGCGGCGAAAGGTTGCGCCGCCATGGCGTCCCGGTGAGATATAGCCCTAAAGTAGGGTTGTCATAAGCAGGCGGACGAGTACCGGGACAACTAAAAAAAAGTAGTACAGGTAGAGCTCATGAAGAAAAATTGAAAGGACATCAGCGCAATGCATGAGGCATTGCAATGATGTCCTTTCAATTTTTCTATAACAAAGTCAAAGCAGATGTGGGAGCGGGTTCAGTTTTTGCCATGGGATGGCATCCTTCATGCGCGCGCGCCACGCAAGCACTGCCTGCCGTAAATGCATAAGTACTCATTTACCTAGCTGCTGGTCCCTACTAATTAATTATGCTTTTCGAACCGGGACAATTTGCTTAATGGGCGGGACACTGGGACACCACGCTTCAAACCGGGACATGTCCCGGCATACCGCCACGTATGGTAACCCTACCCTAAAGGGGTCCCAAATTTTAGTTAGTTACTGTACACTCAGTATAGTAAAAGTTAATTAATAATTAACCGTCCTAATGATCTCAATTACAGTATGACAGTATAACCTACAATACAGGCTACCGTTGTCCAGGGAAATACAATTATAAATAAAATATAAATAGTTACACGTATAAACTATATAAATATATTATGGGTCATAAGTCATAAATATGACAATGTAACCGGTTCATATTATTAATTATCGTATGGCAATTATTTCGAACCGTGAGATTTTCGAGAAGACAGTACGGTTGCCAGTTTTGTTGCACCGTTTATCATCACCCAGGGGTCACGTGCATGGTTACAGTTACTCCCAACGGACGTGGTGCAACTTCGACCCCCCTTGTCAAGCGAGTGGGCAACCAGTTCATATAGTAACATTAGAACCACATGGACAACTTTGACACATTAGCGAACCTGGGTCTTAGAGTCTTTTTTTTTAACCTGACTGTGGCTTTATAGGCCGGGCCCAATAAAGCGATAGGAGTGCTCGGTTGGAGAGTAGCCTGGGGAAAATCCAGGGGAAAACCTCCGGCACGACCACGCGTGTGGTTTGGAACACTGGAATACTCTAAGAGTTTGCGCTCCAGTGAGATTGGTTGAGCAGTTTCAACTGAATCTGAGGTGTGAGTGGAATCGAGCTACTGGGAGTTTTGTCGCTGGTTCACTAAACCTAGCCTAGCTGAGAAGAGTCCAGCAAGAAACTCAGCTATCCAGCAAGAAACTCAGCTATCCAGCAAGAAACTCAGCTAAGGGGTCTTAGAGTCACCAGTGCCTTTACCATGAGTTTGCACGACTGTACTCGCTAGCGACTGCGTAAACCATTTAGTATGCCGATTCTTAGTTCTATTGCGTAACCGCCAAAGGCGCTGTACTTTTGCCAATACAAATTTTTACACAGTCGCTAGCGAGCACGGTCATGTAAACTCATGGTAAAGGCACAGGGGTCTCGTGTAGGGTTGCGATGGGTACTCCTAAAGGACGTGGTGCAACTAGTGCCGGATTAACCCTTAAGCAGACTAAGCAATTGCTTAGGGCACCACGTCTTGGGGGGCACCAGAAACAGCACCCAAAAATAATTTGCTAGCACATGAACACACGAAAGGGGATATTAGTATATAATAAAAAAAAATGCGGCCTGTTTTATCTGTATGTGAGACTTCCTAAAAACTTTAAAAATATTTATTAGTAATTTTTAAATTTCCAAAAACTGACCCGACAAAAGTAATCGGTATGAATATCGAACCCTCACAAAATTGCGACCTGTAGAGGTGAACATCCGGACATACGAAAGCATTTTTGTCGAGGTTGAAACGGAGATCTTCGTTTCGCTTGGTTAACTATTCACTTTTAGTTAATCTTGAACGGGGGGGGGGGGGGGGGCACAGGCGAGGATTGCTTAGGGCATCAAGTAGTCTTAATCCGGCTCTGGGTGCAACTTCAACCCCCTTTGTCAAACGAGTGGGCAACCAGTTCATATAGTAATATTAGAACCACATGGACAACTTTGACACATTAGCGAACCTGGGTCTTAGACTCACCAGGATTGGTGCCGTTGGCCGTTAAAGTCAATCTTCTAGACGCGATTTGTTTTTAAGACGAGGACTATTCAACAGATTTTTGTCTGTATTGCTGCATGGCCCAAACCAAATACCTAAATAGCGTAAAGAATGTATTCATGTATATATTTTCATTGTATACATATAGGTACCACAGTTCTTGCAAAGCACATCAAACGATTTCATCTCGTATTTGGTAATACGTTGAGGTACAGTTTTGACATGTTTTCTTGTGGGACTTCACATTATTATCTTTTTCCTCGTATTTTTTTCCCTATTGTTGTTTACCACTCAGATCTACTTAAGTAGGTTAAGTAGTATCATTGTAAGCATATTTTGGGAGAAAATTATTGACTGTCGAGTTTCTTACGGTGTTTCTTGTCGGCGGTGGTCTTTTGAGAAACACTAGTAGATTTTGACTTGTAAGAGTGCCATTGCGACCTACTTGCAGAATAAAGTTCATTTATTTCATTTAGGATTTCCTGCCCAAAGGGTACCAACTAAGCCTCCGCTGTCCGTCCGTCTTTTAGCGGGCTGTATCTCATAAACCGCAATAGGAAGACAGTTGATTTTTTATAAAATATTTAATACGGTTGCCGCTATAAATATATCATTGAATATTATCAGAAACGTGATTGTTTCAGTGCTGTGAGATGGTACGGAACGGTGTGCGAGTCCCATTCGCACCAGACCGAATTTTTACCATCAAACTGGTACAAAAATGCCCCAAGTTTACCCACCAGCTTTCATTGACTGATCACCCTTGAAAAATCTCTATTCTTCCGGTCAGTACATCTCGTTGAAGGTCATGGGGTGATGCGGCGTGTGTACCCTCAGCTCCTCGAGGTTCTGCAAGGACTCTGTCATCATCAGTGATGGGGGCTGGATACCGGAGTGCCCGGGGTTGGTCCCGTTGGTCTCCTGACGCATAATGTTACGACGCCATTTGGCACGGGCGTTTTGGAACCATACCTGGGAAGAATTAAAGTTGGTATTAGAATGAGGCATATTTTGCTATGAACTAAAAATATCCTTTCCTCTTCTGGCCTAAAAAACGGAGGGAAAATACTGTTACTGTTCCCATCAAATGAGGGATCACACTCGTACTTTTCTTCTCCTATTTGAGGGCAACAATGACTTTTATGTCACACCTGGCTATAAAATGGCAATTACCGCACGCTCCAATGAAAATCACACTTCCTGTCCAGAGGGTGACATAAAATGTTGTACTTACCTCGGGCGGTAATTAAGAAAGTCTCAGATCGCATAATTATCGCCCTTGCCTTCGGCTCGGACGTCAAATACCTGCGATCTGAGACATTCTTTGTTTTATCGCCCTTAGTAAGTAATGTACTTTGGTCATAGAAGGTGTGAAAATCAGTATGTGCCATTGTATATACAACATTTTCCACTTAAAAGATTATGTTAGAATTATAAATATAATTTCTCAAATAATCTTTTTTATATGAAATTAGACAGTTTCGACGGAGCCCTGTTCCTAAAAAACTCAGTCAAATGCGAGTCTGACTCGCGTACCGACGGTTCCGAAACACAGGTCATTTAATTCAAGAAAAATCATCAATTTGAGGGATGATTTAAGGGCTAATAAGTATCATTCATGTTAATGCAGGCTAAAAACTCTATGTATACAAAGTTATGATAAAACTTTGTATACATAGAGTGTTATGCGTTGAACCGTTTTTGCGTGATTGAGTAACAAACATCCAAATATACAAACATCCCAACATTCGTATGTATAATATTAAGTAGGATATTTGACATGATTTCATAACAAATGTGTAGTTTTTAGATTTTTTCCTGTACTTGTAATATATAACGATATTACTTGCCAATTTTCATAGTTCTAGGTCAACGGGAAGTACCCTATAAATTTTGATTCCCTTGAGAGTGTCCAAATATACGTTTTTTTGCAACATAAAGGCCCGTATCTTTCTTTTACGTTAACTTATATTAAGGTTTTAATTTAAACTCGATACCTCCACGCCTTCCCGAGATAAAGGGTCGTGACAGACAGACAGACAGACAACAAAGTGATCCTATAAGGGTTCCGTTTTTTTCCTTTTGAGATACGGAACCCCAAAAAAGATCATATTAGGATTTTGTGCGTTAGTTTGCAACTATCAGATATTCATTTATAAAAAAAGCTCTTATTTTAAATAATTGCTATTAATAATATACCTAATGATACGTTAATACAATTTTGATATTCATTCAGTATTTTTGATTAATTTGCTATCTTTCTTATTATTTGCAGCTAAAGCTCCACTAGGTATGACTCCTTTCGAAATGACGACAAATAGTAAATGAAAGTAATATGTACCACAATTTCGATTCGTTGCCGTAATCCCGTATGGTCTAGTGGCTAGGATACCTGGCTTTCACCCAGGAGGCTCGGGTTCGATTCCCGGTACGGGAAGCCTTTTTGCATGTTTTGTTTTGAAATAACTATATTTAAGACTAGCTCAATGCGCAATATGTAGAATTAAATTTGATTTTTATCACAAGTTTTTTTTGTTTTATTTTTTTACTTATAAAAAACTGGTAAAAGTTGTGTCGACTTTTAAGAACTATGATAAATATGCGCTTGCGCTAGATATCGAGCCAGATATGAGCCGAGCCTATGGACACCCTGGAGGAGGGTCTCAGCTTCCGAGAACAAACTGCGGTAAGAGGTACCCGCATCTGGCCACGTCCATAGGTAAAAAGAGCCCCGGGTCGAGTTGTAGCCTAGGGACGCTGTGGCAGAGGGTCAGATCTGTCGAAAACGTGGTGACACATGGTTGGCAGGCACGTATCCAGAGGGGGGGATAGTCGGGATTTAAGTATCCCCCCCCCCCCGAAAACGTTTTTAGCCGTCTGTTTATTTATTCGCTTGCGTGTTCTTTCAATAAGTAGGTACAATGTTCACATGGTTTTTTCAATGTTTGTCCCCCCCGAACCAAAAGTCTGGATACGTGCCTGATGGTTGGCCTCTGAGCTTCCGGTCTTCTGCACCAGCTGTCCTGAGCTGATGATGCTTGAAGCTGGTGAGGTGCTGCAGCCTAGGCGCTACGGCGGAGGGTTATTACCTGGAGCACCCCCTTGGAGAGTCCCGTCTTTTGCGCCAACTGCTTCAAATCCTTCGCATCAGGGTTCTGATTGACAGCGAAGTAGGACTTCATTGTCCTCAACTGATGATGCTTGAAGCTGGTGAGGTGCCGTAGCCTAGGGACGCTACGGCGGAGGGTTATTACCTGGAGCACCCTCTTGGAGAGTCCCGTCTTTTGCGCCAACTGCTTCAAATCCTTCGCATCAGGGTTCTGATTGACAGCGAAGTAGGACTTCATTGTCCTCAACTGATGATGCTTGAAACTGGTGAGGTGCTGTAGCCAAGGACGCTACGGCGGAGGGTTATTACCTGGAGCACCCTCTTGGAGAGTCCCGTCTTTTGCGCCAGCTGCTTCAAATCCTTCGCATCAGGGTTCTGATTGACAGCGAAGTAGGACTTCATTGTCCTCAACTGATGATGCTTGAAGCTGGTGAGGTGCTGCAGCCTAGGGACGCTATGGCAGAGGATTATTACCTGGAGCACCCTCTTGGAGAGCCCCGTCTTTTGCGCCAGCTGCTTCAAATCCTTCGCATCAGGGTTCTGATTGACAGCGAAGTAGGACTTCATTGTCCTCAACTGATGATGCTTGAAGCTGGTGCGCATGCGCTTGGTGCGCTGCGCGTGGCTGGACACCGAGCCGGGGGAGGCGGCCGACGAGTCGTAGCCCAGGGACTCCATGGAGGAGGAGAGGTCGCCGCGGTGGAGGATCTCTGGAAAGAACGTACAAACACTTATTTCAAAGGCATCATATGGTGTCGTGTGACGTCACTCCTGTCATCTGTCAAATCTAACATGTTCTGCATCGCGCTATCGAAGTTTCTAAAATCAGTTGCATAAATATAACTTCCCAACAACTCTCATTGGACTTCGGTCCCTGAGAGATCTCTCTATTGTCGTCTCCTCCTGTGTTTCCTGTCCATTGTATATATGTATATAATATTTAGATACCCTTTCCTGTACATATCCAACATTGTATATTATCCTTTATAGGAGCACATCCTATATCCACAGGATAATTCCGAATGTCGGATAATTTCGAAAATGACAGATTCCTGTCTGAGTGATTTGGTTGCACTACCAAACATCAACAAAAAAATTTAACATTTCTTTTTGATGGTGATGATGATGAGATGCAATAAAATCGCTTAGTTAGACTGGAATTTGTTATTTTCGGAATTACCCGACATTCGAAATTACCCGAAGACACCTTATTATAAAATAAACAATTACATCATTTGTAATGTATTATTTCTTGACATTGTTTAAATTATTATTATTATGTCATGATTTTGTAATTTATTATAATTATTATTAGTTTTGACATTGTTTAATTTTTTATTATTATTTTGAAATTTCTTATAATTATTATTAGTTTTAACATTGGTTAAATCATTACTATGATTTTGAAATTTCTTTTAATTATTATTAGTTTTGACATTGCTTAAATTATTATCATGATTTTGAAATTTCTTTTAATTATTATTAGATTTGACATTGTTTAAATTATTATTAGTTTTGACATTGTTTAAATTATTAGTAGTTTTGACATTGCTTAAATTATTATTATTATTATATTATAATTCTTTGGATGTTTATTATTATTATTGACATTGAATTAAGTGCATGTACCTATTTTGATTCTGTGATGAAATAGTTATCCTAGCGTGTAAGTGATTTGGTGCAACAGTGCTGTATAAGCTTACATTGTGTGTTAAATAAATAAATCATGGATAGGGATGTTTGGCAGTGATAGCGTCCCGCACAAGTAAATATAACACAGAAATATTTTGTCCTAAATTTTTAATATACCTATATATATGTATATGTTTTGTATTATATCATTTTAATTCTGTAATATTATGATACTGTTATTTTATATACATTGTATATTGTTTTGAAAAATGACACCGCGCCGAGTTTCTTACGCCGGTTCTTCTCGAGGTAGAGGTTTATTTTGTGAAACGGTGGTAGTTTTTTGAAATTCATAAGTGTGTATGTAAAATTTATAATTTGTTTAGAAAGTATTATGTACTAGCTTTTGCCCGCGACTTCGTTCGCGTGAACTTCTACTGACTATTCCTTGCCCTTGGTAGATAAATGCCGGTTAGGTTATAAAGTACTTTACTTTGAATGACTCACTCAAAATTTACTCCAACTTTTTTACATCTCAAAGTTACAACCTTACAAAGTTTCTAATTTATATAAATATAATAATTAGCAAGTGAAATGGGCCCTCTTGTCCATGAAAGGCATGTGTCCTGAAGTAGGATGTAATAGGCGGATAATGAAACAAAATGGGTAAGATTTATCAATATCTATATATAGGTACGTATGTATGTATGTTCGTAATAGGTACTGGATAAGTAAGTCAGACGTTAAATACTACACATTTCATTCCAGCCCGGAGAACAACGTCGACTCGATCCCATATAGCATTTATGCGTATGAATTATTTTTGATGATTTCTTATACTGTGTAACAAAACACTAATATCTGCTAAGGAACTACCTTATCGCATCCATGTAGCATAGTGGTGTCATGGTTCGATGTCGCGTACGTCTACACATCGTTCTTGTTCGACGACGTTACCCAATTCCTTACTTTCCGAGCCTTAGTACTGACATGCTCGATGTAGCGACTACACGGGAAGACATGCTTGAATCGGACAAAAACTTTGATGTTTCTCGAAATGCAAAGTGTTAGGAGTCCAACATCATAACCCAAGACTTTTTAATGTTCTACAACAATATGATACGCTCTACTTGCAGTGAAAACCTCTACGCATTATCCCTCTGTATGAAAATTAATTGAACACTTCTAGTTTACTAAGAAAATGTTTTTTATATGTACTTGTAGTTTACTAAGACAAATATATTTACAAAAATTTTAAGCATCCTGTCAAAATATCTGTACAGAATTCTCCCTTTATCGCGTATTTTTCTAGTGAAAGTTCTACCTCCAAAACGTACAATCGCACCTGTGACATCCTTAAATACTCGTACGCAGCCAATCGCTTTAACTGAGCTGTCTATAATATAACGTCTATAATAACAATAAGTAATCACACTCAATTACCAAGTCCTTCAACCAGTTCTCTCTTACAAAGCCTGGGGAGGCGTAAGCAGAGTGACATATATCTACCAAAAAGACTCGCGCTTCCTTAACTTCAATCTATAATTTTCTTTTGCAGATGTTACTGCTTAAAACATATTAATATTTTTAAGTATCTACGCGCATATTATCGTTTTACAATTATATTTGAAAAGAAATCTAAGTCCGAAGACTGAGAGGCAAAATGCTTAAGTACTTTTTTCCTTAACTTTCGTTTCTAAGAACCTTAAAATATGAATAATTAAATTATATTTTTGATAAACTGACCTATAGTAACCAAAAAGATTTGTAACAGTCTCTATGGGTCCTTAGGACAGACACAAAATTACCCCGCCTGCGGGGACGTCCACCGCACGATCGCGACAACACAGACATATATATAGTCCCTATTCGTCCCGGTACCGCTGCATACGGGGTAGAGTCAGTCCGACCCAGGTCGGGCCTAGCTGAGAAGAGTCCAGCAAGGAACTCCTTGCTGGACTCTTCTCAGCTAGGCTAACTTTAGTGACCCATCGACAAAACTCCCAGTAGTCCGATTCCACCCACATCTCAGATTTGGTTGAAGCCGCTCAACCAATCTCACTGGAGCGCACACGCTTAGAGTATTCCAGTGAATAAAACGCCCGCGTGGTCGTGTCGGAGGTTTCCCCTGGATTGTCCCCAAGCTACTCTCCAACCGCGCACTCTTATTGCTTTATTGGGCCCGGCCTATAAAGCCACAGTCAACTTAAAAAAAAAACTTATTTTATATTTCTCAACCTTCCGTTTTTACTACAAAGATTTCGGAGTGGATTTCAAACACGTTAATTTTTTGTCATTTTGTAGACAAATATAACATATAAAATATTTTTTTTTTGAACCTGACTGTGGCTTCATAGGCCGGGCCCAATAAAGCGATAGGAGTGAAATTCGATAAATTTTAGATAGGCATACATCAAAGCGCTGGTCAGTCAATGCTGACAGCAACCGTCTACGTCCAATCTATGTAATCTCCAATTTTATAAAGAGTAAAGTTATTAAGGCTCGATGGGTCAGCAAGTTTTGGCTTAAGACACAAGCGCCTTAGAGGCTGTAAGTCAGTACCTAAATAACACAAATCTATTCTGTTTTTCTTACGATTATGCATGTAATTAATAGAACTTTATATACTGAAATGCGGTAAATATTTACATTCACATGAGTCGCTTTGGTTTTGAGATAATTAAGCTCTAAGAGTCACAAATATCCGAACTAAATCTTTCATAATAATAGCTCATCATAATCAATCATCATAACCACATTACTCAGTTTATAACTACGATGGTAAAAATAAAAACTTTCCATGCAAATACCTACTTTATCGTCGCTACTATAAGACTCAAATTATTAAATTGTGCAAGTACTAAATAATTTTCATTAACTTTGATTCGACTTAACCGAATGTCATCTGTATAATGGCACGACTTCGAAACGCCAAACGTCAAATATCGTGATATTTACAATTGTCTTGATTCGCCTCACGATACTTTCTTATTGTATCTTGTCCACACGATTCGTAACAACTATGTTAGTTAGGGCTTTATAGGACACGACCAATATTTTTGACATTAAAGCATGAGCCTTGGCACACTTATTACTTAGGTGGACTAGAGTTGAAAACGCCCGGGAGACAAGGGCGGACGCGATGCAGGTGGGGAGGGGGAGGGGGGGAAGTTTCGTTCTGCCTTGCTTCCTTTCAGCCCTTATATTGTCTTATTTATAGACACTAGGGCATGTTTGGTATCGTTTTCGGATAAATTGAGGATGGATGATCGAATTTTGGGACATAAATAACATGTTTTCATAGAAAAAAAATGAAATACAGGCAAAAGTTGTAAATAGTCAAGTTAAAAAAAAAAATTCTGCAGCGATTGCGTGAAAACAAGCAACAATTCGGGCATGGAAAAAATATGTTTAAATAGCTACTTTTATGTAAATTCTAAAAATATATCATTTGTTAGGCCAATATAAATTACAACTTAGTAAAAAAAAAAACACGAGTGACACGTCAAAATTTTACTTCATATTCGTTCCGACCCGCGTTGTTTCAGTCCTCATATTATCTTATTTATTGAGCCTAGGGCATGTTTGGTATCATTTTCGAATAAATTGAGGATGGCCAATCATTTTCTGTGACATAAATATTATATTTTCATAGAAAAAATAATGAATATAGGCAAAAGTTGTAAATGGTCAAGTAAAAAAAATAAATCTGTAGCGATTACGTGAAAACAGGAAACAATTCGGGCATGAAAAAAATATCTTTAAATAGCCACATTTATGTAGATTCCAAAAACATACCATTTGTTAGACCAATAAAAAACACAAATTAGTAAAAAAAATCCTTCATAAAAAATACGGACCTGTAAAGCAAATTTTATAATTCTTTGAAAATGTAATGTCACTACTCGCCTAATTCTATATTAAGTAGTTTGTACTTGTATTTAAGTTTGTTAACATGCGAGTTGCATTTTTGATTGCGAATAATCTAACCGTTTAATCAATTCAATGGTTCAAAGTGAAGTCCAGAAACCCACCATACTGCATTGCCTTGGAGCTTTCCCAGGAGGGCTTCAACATATACAGGGAGTGGAAGCAAACGTGGGAGTCTGCAGTCAATGGCAATTTTGGATCGGAGATCGTCCCGGGTGCTACTATAGGGGGGTTTGAACTGCCCAGGCGTACCTGGTGCAACCTGAACAGACTGCGTACTGGTCACGGTCGCTGTGCCCTTTACAAATATCGTTGCGGCTGGCTGGACTCCCCTGCCTGTCACTGTGGTGCCCAGGAGCAGAGTATCCATCATATATTTCAAGTTTGCCCATCTACTCGATACGCCGGAGGGCCTCCGGAAGACCTGATCAATTTAAACGACGAAGCTCTCAAGTGGATTAATTCTCTGGAGTTCGATTTATGATCTTCTGTATCTACTTTTAAATATGCCATACGAATAAATAATAAATGGTTCAAAATAAAACAAACAAGTTACAAATCTAATCCTGTATAATGTTATTCGTTACTTGTGAAATACGTATAATAGTACTCATGTGTAGCATTTGCCGTCACAAGCACACATTTCTGTACACTTCAATTTTTGTTGGAGACATCTGCATCTAGCAGCGCATTTCTTTTTGCATCTGCACCTTATCATTTCCAGACAGGCTTCGGCAGCTACTGGCAAGTTAGTCCATATAGGTTCCCATCTGTGATTAACTTTCGTCCATCCCCAATCAGATGGACTGGGGATATTTTGGATCGGTAGCATTTGACCCCATATATGAACTGCTTGCAAAACCGCCCGCAGGAAATGTTGGTGCAGTGCAGCATTAGATGGTGGTATGTGTTCTAACTGGCGATCTTTTTTTGTGAACAGCTGCTTACGGCATTCGTTTACTGTCGAGACTGAGCTGGATCTGAAACAAAAATCTTTAATGTGCACAACTACCCTCTAAATGACTCATGGTTTCATGAAAGAAGTAAATATTACCTGTCATACATAACGACAACAAACTTTTCCACAATCGCCATTGCATCTTTGATTCTGCCGTCGTACGCTGCCAAGAAACCTTCTGTGACATTAGGGAACGCATTCCAGGCTTCGAAAGCACTCTTTTTTCCTTTTCCGTTGAAAAAAGGAACTGTGTCACAACCTGTGAAGGCATGGAACAGGGGTAGCTAACTTGGTAGTAGTAAGGTAACTTTTGCTTTTTGAGGCCCTGTGAAAGAAAATATGTTTGAATAATTGTAACAATTACAGTCATAACGTACAGTGTCACAGAAGGTTTCTTGGCAGCGTACGACGGCAGAATCAAAGATGCAATGGCGATTGTGGAAAAGTTTGTTGTCGTTATGTATGACAGGTAATATTTACTTCTTTCATGAAACCATGAGTCATTTAGAGGGTAGTTGTGCACATTAAAGACTTTTGTTTCAGATTCAGCTCAGTCTCGACAGTAAACGAATGCCGTAAGCAGCCGTTCACAAAAAAAGATCGCCATTTAGAACACATACCACCATCTAATGCTGCACTGCACCAACATTTCTTGCGGGCGCTTTTGCAAGCAGTTCATATATGGGGTCAAATGCTACCGATCCAAAATATCCCCAGTCCATCTGATTGGGCATGGACGAAAGTTAATCACAGATGGGAACCTATATGGACTAACTTGCCAGTAGCTGCCGAAGCCTGTCTGGAAATGATAAGGTGCAGATGCAAAAAGAAATGCGCTGCTAGATGCAGGTGTCTCCAACAAAAATTGAAGTGTACAGAAATGTGTGCTTGTGACGGCAAATGCTACACATGAGTACTATTATACGTATTTCACAAGTAACGAATAACATTATACAGGATTAGATTTGTAACTTGTTTGTTTTATTTTGAACCATTGAATTGATTAAACGGTTAGATGGGTCAATCAACTATTTCTTGTTGTTATTCTGTCCCGTCAGCGAGGAGACAACAGTAACCGAGTTTCTTAGAAAAATGTTTATAACATGCACTTCAAGCATGCTCAACAGATGACCCATGTCCAAATGGATATATGCTCACTGCTAAAACTCATGTTTGGTAGACTAAAATCCTATAAAATCACAGTTTTAAAGAGTGACTCAAGAGACGTAACCATGGTAACGAGCAACAAAGAATAGTTGATCGACCCAGATTATTCGTAATCAAAAATGCAACTCGCATGCTAACAAACTTAAATACAAGTACAGTACAAACTACTTAATATAGAATTAGGCGAGTAGTGACATTACATTTTCAAAGAATTATAAAATTTGCTTTACAGGTCCGTATTTTTTATGAAGGATTTTTTTTACTAATTTGTGTTTTTTATTGGTCTAACAAATGGTATGTTTTTGGAATCTACATAAATGTGGCTATTTAAAGATATTTTTTTCATGCCCGAATTGTTTTTCGGTTTTCACGTAATCGCTGCAGATTTTTTTTTTTTACTTGACCATTTACAACTTTTGCCTATATTTATTATTTTTTTATACGAAAATATAATATTTATGCCACAGAAAATGATTGGCTATCCTCAATTTATCCGAAAATGATACCAAAAATGCCCTAGGCTCAATAAATAGGATAATATGAGGACTGAAACAACGCGGGTCGGAACGAATATGAAGTAAAATTTTGACGTGTCACTCGTGTTTTTTTTTTTACTAAGTTGGAATTTATATTGGCCTAACAAATGATATATTTTTAGAATCTACATAAAAGTAGCTATTTAAACATATTTTTTCCATGCCCGAATTGTTGCTTGTTTTCACGCAATCGCTGCAGATTTTTTTTTTTAACTTGACTATTTACAACTTTTGCCTGTATTTCATTTTTTTTCTATGAAAACATGTTATTTATGTCCCGAAATTCGATCATCCATCCTCAATTTATCCGGAAACGATACCAAACATGCCCTAGTGTCTATAAATAAGACAATATAAGGGCTGAAAGGAAGCAAGGCAGAACGAAACTTCCCCCCCTCCCCCTCCCAACCTGCATCGCGTCCACCCTTGTCTCCCGGGCGTTTTCAACTCTAGTACACCTAAGTAATAAGTGTGCCAAGGCTCATGCTTTAATGTCAAAAATATTGGTTCCCATACATTGATGTCCTATAAAGCCCTAACTATGTGCTTATTTCGAGCTCAGACTTACACTGGATCAACTGAGACGAATTTTCGTAAGTCAGCGTGCATTGTAAACATCCATGGACTCTGGAGGCAGATAGGCAATGTTGACAGCCACTGACTAACATAATTAAATCTCTCATTTCAAACATTTACTATGGGTTGAGGGACTCTCCATTTTTTCACATATTATCTATTTATTGTACAATTTTTGAATGGGATTCTTTTTATTTTGCTTCCAATTGTATGCTTACCAATTTTCAAGCCTTTAAGTCATTAATTGAAGGACTTGTTATACAAAGTTCAACCCCTCTTTTCACCCCCTTCCATCCGTAATTTGTATAATTTTTATAGCCTATAACCTGGCCGAAGATCAATTAAACTTATTAGTGAAGGTTGTATTGAAATCTATTGGCTAGTTTTCGCGTGATGGTGAGACAAATAAACAGACAGACAAACAGACACAAATTTTAAAAACTGTTGAAACGTGTTCTGTTATCGATTCTAAGACCCCTCCATCGATTTTTTTGCTAATATCTTCAATGTACAGATTTTCGAACCTCTACAGCTTTATTATATGTATAGATAGATAGATAACGTGACACAGTGACGAAGTCAAACTGACGCTTTTTAAGGCTTACTGTCAGACGTTCTACACGTGTAGTCTGTGGGTGAGATTTACACAGAGAGCCTATAATGCAATTCGTGTGCAATACAATAACATCCTCAGAATGTTGTTGAGGCTGCCGAGGCACTGCAGTGCATCAGGAATGTTCGCAGAGGCGCGAACAGATGACTTTTTTGCCATCAGGCGAAAAAGAGTATGGTCACTGCTGAAACGAGTGCGCGGCAGCAGCAACGGCCTTCTGAGGGTGTTGGCCGAGCGCCTCGACTGCCCGCTCACCAAATATTGGGTGGAAGTGGCTATTGGTAGGGTCAAATAGGGCATGTTGTTTGCCTTGCTTGCCCCTATCAATGGCTATCCATACATTCCTTATTTATTGTTTTGTTTTGTTTTGCTATTTATACATGTCTCACTAACATAGTTTCTAAGATACTCTGTTACTAACAATCTATGGATCAATTGGTCTGAAAATAAATGATTTTTAATTTAATTTATAATCATCATATAACACGAAAACGTAACGTTCAAGCTGAAGAACCCCGCGCACACTCTGTCTGGTTCCGGCAGAATACCAGCGCTGTGACAGCAATGTCACAGCACATGCTGAGTCGGCACCCTTTCGCGGCTATAACATGACAATAGTATAGGCATTAGTATAGTTTTGTGTCCATTAGCACTGTTTTTATTTTATAAGTGTGATTATTGTAAGAGTAGTTTTTTCTAAATTGTCAAGTCATATCCGTCAATAAAGTTTTTATCTATCTATCTAAGTGTATGTATTATGCCTAAATTGAAGAATAAATGATTTCATTTCATTTTATTTTATTTCAAAGGCAGTTAACTTTTGCTGCCATGAACCTGACTGCTGAGTAACTTTTCTTCCGGACTAGCGGGCGCTAGCTAGCCGTCGCTACGGTTTACTCCGAACATCGAAATCCGATCTTCGTGTCGTCCCTTTCACTCATATAGTGTATAATACGAAAGTGAAAGGGATGGCACGATACGAGGTTCGGATTTGAAGTTCGGAGTACATGCCCAGGTCACTACATCGATTTCTGGGATTCATTCAAGAATTAAGTCTGGCAATTAGTGTTAAATGTAATTATATGTATAAGATTCTAATAAACCATGCCACGTAAATACGGACGTGAGCGAATGATTGGTTCGCCTTCGGCTCACATCGTAACCCACGCACACTCGCCTTTTTTGACCTCTGTTATACAACTGTTGCATAAAATACTATTTTCACACGCATTATATATATTTTTTAAATTGCGGTCTAAAATTATTGTTATTTTGTGAAGTCCAACCAGAATATATGACCATACGTCATATTGCGAATATTAGAGTTCATATTTGTAGCAGCACAATTCAGTAAAAAAAAATCATTGTTTTTCTGTTATAAAAAATGTGGAGATATTCAGCTTCGCGCGAAAATTAAGAATTTCTACATTGATTTTTTTTTGAACCTGACTATGGCTTTATAGGCCGGGCCCAATAAAGCGATAGGAGTGCGCGGTTGGAGAGTAGCCTGGGGAAAACCTCCGGCACGACCACGCGTGTGGTTGCATTGAACCATGAGCGGTCTCTTAAGCTAAAGCATTTCAAAATGGACTCATTAGAAACTCGCAGAACCATCTTAGATGCAGCATTTTTGTACAAAATAATCAACCATAAAATAGATTGTCCAAAGTTACTATCACTGTTACACTTTCGCGCTCATTCACGTTTTCCACGGAACCCCATTACTCCCTTGCACCCACCACTCAGAAAATCTGTATCCGACAGTAACTCCCCGATATGCAGGCTATGCAAAATTGCCAATAGCTGCAGTGACACTGCGGATATCCACTCTGACTCGCTTGCTAAATTTATAACATCTGTTGTTAAGCACATTGCAAAGTAATACATTACGCACACTAGGTATTTAATGCATTTATTTAGATGTAATTTTTAACTTACAACGTTTTTTAAATTATTTTAACGCATGTGGTGGTCACCTGTAATTGATTGTGACATTTATCTCTTAAGTATTTAAAACTGCAAATCATGAAAGTATTGATGTTAACAATTGTTGGTGATCCTTAAGAGGCCTTATTAGTTTTAAAATATTTAGATATCAAATTATGACAAAAGTATTGATTATACTAATAAAGTTATTAATGGCTACGATAATTTCACCAACGTTTTAGATAGTAACATAGCTATTTTTTGATTTTATTGTGTGTAGTAGAATTTATGCGGAAAAAACAAGAATTTAGCTTGGAAATGGTCGATTTGGAGTGATGTTTGAAACGATATTTCATAATGAAACATCCAAAAAATACATTTAAAGTTTGTGACATAAGGTCCCATTAGTCCTGTTCTAGATAGTAACATTGAGAAAATGTCAAGATACGTGTCAATTCAAATAGAAAATGGCGTAAATAGATGAGCGTTTTTAACTGATAAGGACCCTTAAATAAATAAAATAAAAAATAAAATTAATACTGCATTCAAACCTAGCTACCCCGTGTTCAATCTAGTCGTGAATATATGCCATTGCACCTGAGTTCCGTCGGAACTGGAGATTGCAGCAAAAACGGCAAACCGCGATCGACTTCCTTCGTTATGGGATGCGGTTACATGGTTCACAATCCATTGCGTCTCATAATTGTGGTCCACGGAAGCTGGTTCCCACCGGCTTTTTACGGCGGTGGCAAACAAACGATCGCTTTAACTGAGGTAGTGATACAAAATACAAACGTTTATTCTTCAAATAGGCCACAAGGGCACTTTTACATGTCAAAATATTAATTTAAAATTTAAGAAAATCTGACTAAAATAAGTAATACATTTTTCATGTCAAAATATTAATTTACAGTTCAAGAAGGAATAATAATTTCGAGATTACAATTGTAATAAACTTGCAAAGTTATCTATTACAAATATTACAACATCAGTAAAGTTAGAGATGTATAAGGTCTCAAGATTAAACAAGGAGTATAATGAAATTAATATAATATCCCAGAGAGGTTATGGTCTCTGAGCGTCAAAATTAAAATTAATTTAATATTGTTGGAGATGTATATGGTCTCTAAGTCAGATTCAGGATCCTGTGGCTATCGCGTATGAATTCGCCGCTAGAGGCGCTAGTGTAGCGTGAGGTCTCCGAAATGTCAAATGCCACTCTTTGTGGTTGCGCTACGCGGGTTAATATCTAATTGGAACAATATGGGAACGGGAACCTAAAAACAGCTTTCCGAGCTAGTGAAGTGAAAAATAATTCATTGAACAGGCACTCGGCACTATCGATTATTTTCCTTACTCTCAATCAAGAACTAGTCTAATGACACAGCATTCACGGAAAACTGTCCAAATCTTGCCGGCAGGTACAGATTTCTGGCCACTTCGTACCTTGTCACAGTGAAAATAAATATGAAAGCCGCGAGAGATCTCATATTAATGTCACTGTGACAAGGTACGAGGTAGACCAGAAAGTCCAGAAACCAAAGGGATGTTGACTGAAAATTTGACTACTAAAGGCTACAAAAGAAACAAAGTAAAAATATACGAAACCCTAATAAGGCAAATGGTGAAAATTCCATTCGAATATCTAAAAAAATAACGAAGCCACAGTTTTAATGTTGCTGGTTAGAGAGAGAAAGCGCGACAGATCATTGACGTGGTGAACCATGAGCGTCATAGTAAATGACAATCGATGATAACCAGACAAAGAATGAATGACTTTGGCAATGGTTACCCTGAACCAAAGGAATTTAGAGTACTCCCGCTGAACTCTGAAGCAGCTTGGAGTAGGCATAAAGGAGGGGGCAATTGCACAAAAGATCCCACTGGGTCGAAGTGCATCCGCTTGGGCCCTCATCTAAATAAGATAATATAAGATAAGATAAGATAAATGACAATCGTTCCAATACAAAAGTGCGCTTTGCGGAAAAGGGACAGAGTATGCCCCGTCTTATAACTTTGAAGACTTATAATTATGTAATTATTTATTCTTTGAGTTCCTTTTTTCGCCATTTATTGATTTTCTTATTTGACACCAAATAAATGTGTTCCTTCTGCTGTCGACACAGTGCATCCTCAAATCTTATAAAGGGTCGGCAACGCGCACGTGACCCCTTTGGAGTTGCGGGCGTCTATAGGCTGCGGTGGCCGCTTACCATCAGGTGGACCGTACGCTTGTTTGCCACCGGCGTTGTATAAAAAAAATAAGAAAATTTCATCATCCCTATTGGTCATTCGTACATGGAGTCATGTTTTATAGTGTATATAAATATATGAGTCACAATTTATACCTAAGGTAAGCGTCCCTGTTCTTGACACTTACACAATACATGCTGCACTTTCAATCTTAAGTCATGATGACAGAAATGATAAATAGGTGTCATTTATTGGGCTCTAAGTACAGCACTGGAACGTTAAACAGTCAAACTATCGCACCAAAACGCAACCACCACATAAACAGGATAAATATTAAAGTCATTCATCATTATTTGTATTAATAATAAGCTTAATTAATAAACAAATGTTCCTAATCGCCGCAAAACACCGTTTGTCAAAAAAAAACCTAATGTTTAGACCTCCCCTGTGCTCAGCCATTAAGGTACAACTCGCCTATCTATAACAATCACTTAATACACGATAGCAATAAAACGTCTTAAATTAAACTTAAAACTATATAAACTATGCGTTTTAGAGAAGAGGGAGAGAGATTATAATCTAACCACAAATCAGCTGTCTTTTTTTAAACTAATTAGTAGCCGAACGCCTTTGCCGAGAAATTGAAAAATACGGAAGTGCATATCTTGATATAATTTGAATTAGGGTTGTTTGAAGTTTGTGTTAGATAATAATATAAATATATATTCAATTGAATGCTATGCCAGGTGTGAGAAAGTTGATTGTAAATGGAATATGACCATTAATTAACGGAGTAGGGAAAATTAACGTTCGTGCGGTCTTTGGCCGCGAACTTACTGGCAGATTGGCGATGCGACGGCGATTTCAGTAGATGGGTCATACTTAGTTGACAAAACAAAAGTCGTATTTCCTGTAGTTAATAGTTAACGACCTATGAGCATGTTAGCTATGTTTTTATTACAGGGATTTATAGAAACGGAGACACTGTTTATGCGGGTTACTGGTCCAATCCAAAATTAAGCTTCGTAGCACTTAACTTTTGGTATGTCCACAGAAAAGGCGCGAACCTAAATCCGCGTATGACCGAGGTACAGTCAATATTGACAAAATATGCGCACATTACTTTATTGACAAGCCAGTATGCTACCTACAGACATTATTGTCACTTTTACACCTCTATTTATGGCTTTGACTCTACATCAATTCGCCCAATTTGTCCTAAGTTCGCGGACAGTCTTAGAACAGGGATAAAATAGCTTATTTTGCCATAAAACGTGTAAGAGCATGCGAGAAAGACATACAGATCCTGATCGCCGGGTCATACGAGTATTGTAAGGCTCGGTTTTATAAAGATCCGTTAGACATTATGTCGGTTTGTTATGTCAAAAATGTAATGAGTTACTGAAATTTTATCTGACATTTGGTCTAACGGATCTTTATAAAACCCGGCCTAAAGCTCGTTTTTATAAAGATCCGTTAGACCTTATGTCGGTTTATTATGTCAAAAAATTTACTGAGTTACTGAAATTTGATCTGACATTTGGTCTAACGGATCTTTATAAAACCCGGCCTAAAGCTCGTTTTTATAAAGATCCGTTAGACCTTATGTCGGTTTATTAAGTCAAAAAATGTACTAAGTTACTGAAATTTGATCTAACATTTGGTCTAACGGATCTTTATAAAACCCGGCCTAAGTGTTCACGCTTACAGTAAAGGCAAATGTACACTCGCGGACAAAGAATAAGAGCCGGTTAAAAACCGTAATTTTTCCAAAACGTGTAGTACAAACTTGTAAAGTTTTTTATGTCACACCTGGCCATAAAGTGGCAATTACTGCAAACTCCGCGCGCGAAAAATGCCACTTCCTGGCCAGGGGGTGACATAAAATTTTGTACTTACCTCGGGCGGTAATTAAGAAAGCCTCAGATCGCATAATTGTCGCCCTTGCCTTCGGCTCGGGCGTCAAATACCTGCGATCTGAGACATTCTTTGTTTTACCGCCCTTGGTAAGTAATGTACTATTAATGCTGACATGATCTTTATATAGTTTTACATCTAACCTGCAAAAATAAAAGTAAAAAATTAACGTTTTCATGTTTAAATCGGACTCCTAAAAACCCATGAAAAAAACAATGTTAAAGGAGCGAGATATCGCAAAAATCGTCAGTTTTGGAGATTGATATTTTTATGATAGGATCCCGGGAATTGCTAATACTGTTGGGTATTACGAAGAATAATATATCATGTAAATAAAAGTAGTGCAAAATATTTAGAAAAACCTTTTGCGGTTATTTAATTTAAGGTCACCCGAAATTTTTGACTTCAAGTGTATTAGAAACGACAAGAGCAACATGCAAAATGCCATCTTGCTCGAATTTGGAGCAGCCCAACTGGGGAAGTACCTCCGCTTTCAGAAGACCACGGCCATAATAACATTATCTACTATACAAGTATGTAGTGTTGTGTTCCTGGAGGTGAGCAAGGTTGCCAGAGCTCCCGAGGATGCACTGTGTTAAGAGCGAGGGACCTAAATTTGTCCCTTCTGTTGTCAACAGAGTGCATCCTCAAATTTTATAAAGGGTCGGCAATTCGTACGTGACTCCTTTGAAGTTGCGGGCGTCTATAGGCTGCGGTGGCCGCTTACTATCAGGTGGACCGTAAGCTTGTTTGCCACCGGCGTTGTATAAAAAAAAATGAGCGAAAATCTGCATGAAAAAAGGTTTTTGTCACAACGACTGACTTTGACTGTAATGAATTCAGCAGGCGAATCACGTAACTTTATGTACTAACGGTAGATAGATTTTACTGTCAATTTTGAAGTATAAATGTATGAGCTGACAATTAAAATTTGACATTAAAATCTATCTAACGGTAGTACAAAAGTTACGTGTTTACCCCGCAGGTATTAATTTTTTTTTAAAGTCGTACTTAAAAGCAAACAGTTTTATTGTTTTATTCAAACATTTGTTCGTAACTTCACCTCCCATGCAGTTCCACTCATATCCGTTATCCTATTATACTTACCTATTAACTATACCATTGTAAGAAACCGAGCACAATAAAAAATAATTACCCCAACACCCCACTTAAATCACTCTAGCTGTCCAATATATTTAATTATAAACTTAATAATTAGGTCGATTCACATCGTTGATCAAAAAATTAAACATCGGAACACACTCCCATGTCCAAGCTATTCTATACGTAGTTCCAACTATGTAAGTCATAAATACGCGTGAATGTTATACTGACTTGTGGCATTTTGACTTATAGTGTATATAAATGTATGAATTCGGTTATTTTTATGACGTTGTGGGGCCGTCAGTTAGAAATTATCATTTGATCAAAGAATGTACAATTATCAGTACATTTATCATAATGTTATTTGTTATGAGGCGAAAGTGTCGCCGCCTGTTGAGTTTGGACTTGAAATGATTTGTTTAATGATTTTTTTAAAAG